>CM075655.1:70397500-72897500 GCA_037953625.1 Crotalaria pallida | reverse complement strand
CTTATTAAAAGTACTTGACGAGTTATAAGCTCTTGTTAGAGCTGTTTATAATCGTTCGCGTCATAAACGGTGGCTAATCGAGTATGAGGAAAAGTACGTAATACAATGAATTCAATAACAAGTCTTTTTATTAACCAGAAGCAGAAAGTACAATGGGCCCAGAATTCCACCGAGCGTACACCATCATTAAAAAGAAATAAACAATACAATAAAAACAATTGACACTATAAAATTGAAATGAAAGAAAAATTCTAACTATAGTATGCTCTGAGCTTTGCCGCGTTCCAAGTGTTGTTGATGAGGGCTCCCGAGAGAGTTTCGAGCTTGTAGGCTCCTGTTCCAGTCTTAGAGGCTACTCGGTATGGTCCTTCCCAACTTTGGGCCAGTTTTCCGTCCTTTGCATTTTTGAGACCAATATCAGCTCTTCTTAGGACAAGGTCGCCTAGCTCGAACTCTCTGGGCACAACCGTACGATTATATCCTTTCGCTTGCATCGTCTTGGCATGCTTCTCTCGTTCGGCGGCTAAATCCCTGACTTCCTCCGACAAAATCAGATCCTCACACAATATAGTGTTGTTGAGGGGATTCGGCTGTTGCATAACTCGGAATGAAGGGATGATTGTTTCAATGGGAATGACTGCGTCAGACCCATAAGTGAGCCGATAAGGTGTTTCTCCTTTTGAGGTTTGTATGGTTGTGCGATACGACCAAAGTACCTCATACAAGTTTTCCAGCCAATTCCCCTTCACACCTTCGAGTCTTCTTTTGATTCCCTGAATGATGGATCGGTTAACGGATTCTACTTGCCCGTTAGTCTGGGGATGCTCGACTGAGGAAAAATAGTGCTTAATGCTCAGAGCGTTGACCAAATCCTTGAATGCTGTAACATCCCGAATTTTTATTCTAATAATAATTAGAATAATAGTAAGATTGGGAAGTGAGGATTATCATAGAAGGGATTTAAAATGATGGATTAGGAATACTTTGAGTGCCATATAGGGGTCTAGGAGCATTGGCATCGAGAAGCAAATTTAAAGAAGACCCAAACGAGTGTTAAAAATCGATTTTTCGGTGTTATAAACACCCGACGTTAGGAAATTCAAAATAAAAGATTTAGGACTCAAAACACAATTTCCACCGTTGGATATGAAGGTATGATTTTTAGGAAGCTTGCTTTCAAATTTGAGCAAGATCCAACGGGTAACGAAGAAGTTATCTCGATTTGAAGCAGGAAGAAAATAGGAGGAAAATAGGAAAATGAATAAATGGGGTACTGGGCAAAACACTGGAGTCTTTTGGAAAAGACTCGAGTGTTTTGGAAAAGACTCGAGTCTTTGTGAAAAGACTCGAGTGTTTTACAGATCCTGAATCAGGGAAAGGCAAAACCCTCAGATTCACTCGAGTCTTTTAGAAAAGACTCGAGTATTTTTGAATTCACTCGAGTGATTAGTAAAAGACTCGAGTGTTTTTCATGAATTCACTCGAGTGATTTGGAAAAGACTCGAGTGTTTTTATCAGATCAGCAAAAAATAAAAGCACGAGTTGGGGTCATTTTAACCCCAAAAATCACTTTCTCACTCTTCTTTTCTCCGGCTTCTCTCTAGGGTTTTCACCCCCAATCCCTCTCCAATGTTAAAATAACACCAAATCAAATCAAATTAACATCCCATAATCATTCCCCATCAAATCCCCATGATTCTCTATCAACAAAAACCCCAATTTCATTCTCAATCCCTCAGATCCCCAAATTCCCAATTCAAAACCCTAAATCCTTCCAATCCCCATAATTACTCATAGTTATCAGAAGATTAGTGCCACAAATCACTTCCAAATCAATTCCTCATGAATTTCCTCTCCAAAAACACATATTACTTCCTCTTTCTCATGAAATTCCAATTCCCTATCAAACCCCAATTTGTGTAATCGGAGGCATAGGGTTTTCTAATCATGCAAGGAAGCTTAGGAAGGGATTAAGGGCAAGGAATAGGAAGCTAAGAGGCATGGATTAGAGCTTGGTGAGGATGCTCCCTCAAAACCCCCATTTTGGTTCTTGCTCTTCAAAGAGGTAAGAAGGGTTGTTCACATTACCTTTACTTAGAGAGTAAATTCTAGGATGCTATAGTGGTAGCTGAGAATAGAAAAGATTAGTTAGAAATAGTATACAATAGGGTAATTGCAATAGACACTAAACAAAGCTTAAGAATAAAGGAAATGAACTCATTAGATAAATTGCGAATATATGTAGTATATGATGATGTTTGTAATGTGTGAATTTAGTATGGAAATGTAAATGAACGGATAATGAATGAGGAAACTATAGGGAAATAAAGGTAATAAATCGAGTAGGTGAATAAATAAAATAAACCCGCCAAATTGTTTGTAATGCTATGTGTAAGTGAATTGTGTTGTTATGCTTGAATGATTGAATGCTTATATGTGAGATAATGAGTCTTAAAAATGAACCTAGGACTTAGTAAGATTAGAGGTATCACAAGCTAATGAAAGAATCAGAATATTGGGTATGTGTGGGAAATTAATAAAGATAGTTAAACAAGAATAGTAATCAATTAATTAATCGAAAAGATAAGTAAGGGGTAAGGGGTTTATATTGGGAAAATGATTGTGAATGTGCAAATGTTGTGAATGTTAGTTTTGTATGCTAACACCTTTAAGTGAAGATAAAGAAAATGATAACAAGTCACATGATAAGACATAAATGAAAATACAGATCAAAGATAAGATACAAACATAAACGAAATGCTATAATACAAATCATGTATATGTGTTATTTCTGAAATGGAAATGTAATGTAAAGTAAAAGAAAAGCAAAAGGGGTCTGCAGCTATTAATCGCGTATTGGGATCCACACCCATTAGGTGCACACGGTTAGGACAGGGTCCTACTAGCAAAGTAGGCCCGAATTAGCCCCAATAGGTACAAACCTCGCTCAGGAAAAATCCCCATAAGATCAAAGGCTCGTTAGGTTACGTGGATCCTACGCGATGATTAATAGCTGCAGCACCAAATATAGGCATGAATCATGAACAATTGAGAATACATGAAAGTGAGTGAAGAAAAGAAAATAAAGAAAAGGCCCTAACGAGGGAAAGGTCTTATGGGTCAAGAAGTCCTGAGTGAGAAGAAGTCCTATTGGGTGAAGATACCATCCTAACCAATTGTGCAGCAAGAATACCTAATGGAATTATTATTTTGCTAGTAAAGCAAAAGACAAGATAAAAGTTCGATGCGATCCTGACGAGGCGTATCGGCATTAAAAGAATTAGTCGGCGCTCAGTACCGTACGGCTGGCTGAGGTTGGACTACATAATGAATACTGTAAAATGAAATAAAGAATGGAATTAAAAGGAAGCAAACACATGAATCTTCATGTATAAGTATGCTAATAAAAATGAAAGAAAGAAAGGAAAACCAAAGATTAAAAGAATTAGAAGAAATAAATTATATGCAAGCTTTATGAATAAATGTATATTAAAAGAATTAGAAGAAATAAATTATATGCAAGCTTTATGAATAAATGTATATTAAAAGAATTAGAGGAAATAAGTTATATGCAAGCTTTATGAATAAACGTATATTAATGGAATGAAAAGAAAAATAAGTGAAGAAATGTATATTAAAAGAATGTAAAAATAAGAGAAAAATTATAAGAACTTAATTATATATGAAAATTTATGAATAAGGAAGATGCATAATAATGTAGGCTTAGTTATTTGCTATGTCCTCTTTTAGAATTTATCTTCCTAAGTCCTGTGTAATGCTACCCTTCTTGCTATACTTTTACAGGTACAGAAGCGGAGTTTACATGGGTCATGGCCGAGCAGATTTATGTTCCACTACGTGGGATATACATATATTTTGTTTTGAGTGGACTGTTATTTTGTAAAACTGAATATGTAATAGTTTTATGCCCTGAGACTAGTTCTAATCGGGCGTAGGATCATTTAAGTTGTTTGTAATATTTTTGTGTTTTATGTTTTTAAATAATTTTGGTTTGACAGGTTTAATTAGAAGAAAACTTTGGAAAGTCCGATAAACAGAGGAAACTCTGTCGGATTCTTCCTAAGGATTTTTACAAGTATTTAAGTTTTAAAAAAAAAGAAATTTTAAATCACCAATTTTATTAAAACCTAAAAATTAACTAATTAAAGTGAGGATGTCGCAAATGCCTTTGCCGCAAATTGGGTTCCATTGTCTGTTACTACCACTTGAGGGAACTCCGAATCGAGCTACGACCTGTCTCTCGAAGAACTTCTGAACCTTTGCTGATGAAATGGCAGCAAGCGGCTCAGCTTCAACCCACTTTGTGAAATAATCAATGGCCACTATCACCCACTTGATCTGTCCTGGTGCGGTAGGGAACGGTCCGATTAAATCCATTCCCCACTGATAGAAGGGATATGGAGATGAAAGTGAATGGAGTTCCTCGGCGGGTTTCTGATATACATCACTGTGGAACTGACATTTCTCACATCTCTTCACAGGTGGATTGCATCTTGTTGAAGGGTCGGCCAGTAGTATCCTGCCCTTAGGATCTTTCTAGCCAGTGATTTCCCCCCAACATGATGACTTCCAACCCCCCCTTGAACTTCCTCCAGCGTTTGTTTTGCTTCGGCAAGGTCCAAACATCTAAGCATTGGGCCGCTAACCCCTCGGCGAAACAGGACTCCACTTACAAGGGCAAACTGCGATGCTTTTCTGACGAGTTTCTTGGCCTCAACTGGGTCAGTTGGCACAATCCCTTGTTCCAAGTAACCTACAATTGGAGTGATCCAGCTCGGATCCACTGAAATGGAGAGGACAACGCTAGGTCCATGCACCATTTCTTGAATCAGAGTTTTGTTGTTTTCAGAATTTTTTGTTGATGCGAGTTTGGAAAGAATATCCGCTCGGCTATTACTTTCCCTCGGAATGTGGCAGATTTCGACCTTCATAAATTCGGAGGATAGGAAATTTACCTTTTCCAAGTATTTTTGAAGGATAGGTTCCTTAGCCTGAAACTCGCCCTTGACCTGTGAAACCACCAACTGAGAATCACTAAAAAATTTTACCTCTCGGGCCCCCACCTCTTTTGCCATCCTCAATCCTGCCAAAACGGCTTCATACTCCGCTTGATTGTTCGACGTTGAAAATCCGAACCTCAAAGAGTACTCGAGGGTGACTCCGTCGGAGTTTTCCAAAATTATTCCTGCCCCCGCTCCAAGTTTGTTACTTGATCCATCCACATAAATGTTCCAATCCGAGGTTGAGCTCGTCAATGGCTCAGTAAACTCGGTGAGGAAATCAGCCAAAGCCTGAGACTTCATCGCCTTTCTTGGTTCGAAAGTGATTTCAAACTCGGAAAGCTCAATTGCCCAGGTTACCATCCTTCCAGCCAAATCAGGTTTCTGCAATATTTGACGGATCGGCTGGGCCGTTCTGACCGTGATATGGTGGCTTTGGAAATACTGGCGCAGTCGTCTGGCAGTAACAATCAAGCAGAAAGCTAATTTCTCCACTTTTTGATATCTCAACTCTGGTCCCTGGAGAGCTCGGCTAACAAAATAGATGGGCAACTCTTTACCAGATTCCTCCCGAACCGAAACCGAACTGATCACCGAGTCTCCCACTGATAAGTACAAGAAAAGAGTTTCACCATTGTTCGGACTAGACAAAATTGGAGGTGATGCCAAATAATGCTTAAGATCAGTAAAGGCCTTTTCGCATGCTTCATCCCATTCAAACGCCTTTTCCTTCTCCTTCCTCAACAGCTTGTACCAGGGAAGGGCCTTCCTAGCTGATTGAGATAGAAACCTTGAGAGAGCTGCAACCCGACCCGTCAGTTGCTGTACACCCTTGATATCCGACGGACTCTTCATATCCAGAATAGCTCGACACTTTTCTTGATTTGCCTCGACTCCGCGCTCAGTAAGCATGAATCCGAGGAAGGACCCTGCTGGAACTCCGAATGTGCATTTTTCCGGGTTCAATCTCATATTAAATTGCCGGATCCTTCCTAAGATTTCCTTCAAATATTTAGCATGATCTTCCTCCTTTAAGCTTTTTGCAATCATATCGTCTATATAAACCTCCATCCTCGGCCCAATTAGAGGACCAAACACCTTGTTCATCATCCGCTGGTAAGTTGACCAAGCGTTCTTCAACCCGAACGGCATCACATTGTAATAATATGTGGCATTTTCTGTGATAAACGAGGTCTTTACCTGATCTGGGGGGTACATTGGGATCTGATTGTACCCCGAGTAAGCATCCATAAAGGATAGCCTTTGATAACCTGCCGAGCTATCCACCAGTTTATCAATGCAAGGAAGTGGGTACTGGTCCTTGGGGCAAACCTTGTTCAAATCTGTGTAGTCCACGCACATCCTCCATTTCCCATTGGATTTCTTGACTAACACGGGATTGGCCAACCAATCAGTGTACAATACCTCTCTGATAAATCCTGCTTCCAATAGCTCGGCTACTTTCTCATCCGTCGCCTGTGCCTTCTCGATTCCGACCCTTCTCTTTTTTTGACACACTGGCTTAGCGCCAAGATACACACTTAACTTGTGGCAGATGAAGTTAGGATCGATTCCCGGCATGTCTGCCGAAGTCCAGGCAAACAAATCCTTATTTTCCATTAGTAATTCAGCAAGCTCCTTTTCTAGTTCCTCAGATAGGCCAACTCCGATCTTGACGCACCAAGATGGCTCGGGGCCTAGGATTACCTTTTTGAAGTCCCCTTGAGGGGTCGGTCTAGTTTCATCCTCCTCTCTTACGTCGAGATCAGCCAAGTTGACACTTCCTTTGTTCAACGGTTCCTGCATAATTTTCTCATCATCCAGCTTTAGCTTCCCCAAACTGATGTTGTAGCACTTCCGAGCCAACTCCTGTTCGGACCGTACTGTTACTACCTTGTCATCCGACCCCGGGAATTTCATGGCCAAGTGTACAGTCGAAACAACGGCGCCGAAGGACTGGAGTGCCGTTCGGCCAAAGATAGCATTGTACGCCGAGGGAGCCTGGACAACTAACCACTTCACCATTTCAGTCCGAGCAGAAGGTGGTTCTCCCATGGTCACTGGGAGGTGGATATGGCCTAAAGGAACAATTGAATGTCCCGTGAAGCCGATCAAGCTTCCCTCGAACGGGGTGAGATCGGACCTTTTCAACTTCAATTTTTCGAACAAATCCAAAAACATGATGTCCGCCGAACTGCCTTGATCGACGAGAATCCTTCTTACTTCGTAGTTGCCAATCCTTGCCGTGACGACCATTGGGTCATTGTGGTCCTGTAGGATGTCTTCAAAATCCTTATCGCTAAAACTGATGACCACACTTTTCTTTCTGGGTTTTTGTATCGGTCGGCTTGCCACCGAGAGAACTTGTCCCATATACTTCTTGCGATCGCACTTCTTTTCCCCACCACCAGCAAATCCTCCAGCAATGGTGCCAATGAGGAAATCGTTGCCTTTCTCGGATTGCTGGATAGGGGCTCCGCCCGCTGGTGGTGAAGGGCTTTTATTCCTCTTCTGTTCAGTTCTGGGAGGCGAGGGGCTTTTCCTTCTGGAACGTTTGCGCAACGCTTCTCCAATATAGTGTTGAAGCTTACCATCCCTTACCATCTCTTCGATCAAATCCTTCAGTTGGATACATTGGTCGGTGGTATGCCCCCATCCGCCATGATGATCGCAATATTTCGTCCTATCCTTTTGGGCCGCCTTTCTCAAGGCTGGTGGCCGAGTGATGTCACGCATCTCTGTATGCATATTCTCACGAAGGATTTGACTCCTCGGGACTGTTTACTGGGTATATTCATCATACTTGCCTTTGGGAGGCAGTTTTTCTCCTCCCTCTTGTTCTCTCTTATCTTTCCTTCCCTTATCTCGGAAACGATCATTCCGACGAGCCTCATTTTGGCGAGGACGTTGCTCATGTCGTCCTTCGGCACTCCTTGCTGCAGTGCTAATCCTTCGGAACTCCTCTAGATTAACATATTTCCTGGACCTTTCTCTCAGTTCCGCCATGTTACTAGGTGGTTCCCCGATCAGACAATCCTTGAAATCTCCATCTTGCAGTCCTTGGGTAAGCAGAAGAACGGATACCCCCGACTGCAAACCAGATATGCCACTGGCCTCTTGCTGATACCGAGCCAGATAGTCGCGTAAAGACTCGCCAGGTCTTTGTGCAACTCCAGCTAATGAATGGTCTGATTTGGGCTGTGACATGCTGGCTGTATATCGATTCAGGAAAACTCTTCTGAGCTCAGCCCAAGAACTAATGAAGTTAGCTGGTAGGGAGTTGAACCATCTCAACGGCGCCGGGCCTAACGTCATTGAGAAAGCTCGGCATTTCATTTCATCCTCTCCTCCATAAAACATCATGGAAGACTCGTAAGATGCAATGTGATCCATCGGATCGGTCGTCCCATTGTACCGGGAGACATTCTGATGGCCCATATAAGTTTGTGGAGTCCGAAATGCCATAATTGCTGCTGTAAAGGGGTGTCCAGGATGGGGTTCTGTAACTTCCGATTCAGGAGTCACATTCAAATTGAGGGGTGGCGGTGGGGAAGGTTAATTGGGTTGCCGAGAGCCGCGCGAGGGCCTTGCTCGGCAAGTCTAGCCATGCTTTGCTGCTGTAGAGTAGCAATAGCCTGGTTTTGCTTCTCAATCAATAAAGTTTGGGTTCTCAGTATTTCCATAATTGACTCCTCTCTCCTCCTGGCCGAAGAGGTTGTCATGTAGGATCTTCCTTGAGATTCGGAACGTTCGCCACCCTGAAGCGTTCCAAAGCGGCCTCTAGTAAAGTGTGGTACTCCCCTATCAGATCGATCGGCTCGAGAGTTATCGCGAGCATGACGTTCGACTCGTCGCTCCTCCCCAGTCCGCGATCCGGCAGGGGCCCTCCTAGATTGATGTGGCCCAGAATCCGCTGTGTCACGCCATTCCGACACATGGCCATCAGACACGCGACGCGGCTGAGATTGTCGCTCGTGGCCTTCAACAACCGGAGGGACGGTGGCTGGCACTTGGACCTCCGGAACAACTGGATCAGCAGGCTGGACAACTGGAGGATCCTGGGGATTTTCAACCTGGTCGCCCTCAGGGGGTCCTCCAGGGGCAAGTCTGTCCCTTACATTCCTTCCACCAACATTCCTTGGTCCAGCGTTCTTAGGTGGCCTTCCCCTAAGGCGACGGTGGAGGTCTCCTTGGTTGTTGTCATTATCATTCGCCATTAGTGCGGTGAGTGGTGGGGATACTGATTATTCGTTCCCCGCAGACGGCGCCAATGTAGTGTCCTGGAACACTGTGTTCTTAACCCTCTAAGTGCTCAAGATTATGGAACCAGGAGCCCAAGAGAGGATTAAGTGTTAATATGTGACTTTTTGGTGTTTCTGCAGTTCCAGTTGGGAAAAGCAGGGTTTCCCCAGTCAACAGGTGTGTGCAGAGTGTCAACTTAGGGATGAGAGTACGTACCTGAAACCCTAACTGTTATGAGCTATTTATAGGGTTTGGAGGAGGCTGATATGGGCCGTATGGGCCCTGTATCAAGGTAGAGCTGAACCAGGATTCTGTGAGATAATACCGGAGGTTTAAACTCTTAGAATCTAGATAGGATCAGCTCAAGGTCTCATGTCTAGGCTGTTAGCGAGAATCTATGAGAGATTTGCGGAGGGGATAAGAAACCTGAATGGGTCTGAATCTATCCACAAGCCGACGGTATGTCTCGGCCCTAGAGTCCCGAGCCTGATGAGTGGAAAACCGTTTGTAAGGCTCGGCCCCATCAAGTCCGAGCCTGGTCCTTTTGTATGCTCAGAGCCAACGAGTCCGAGCGGGGGACGTTTGTGCTGAGCAACCCGAGGAGAGGGCCCTTGTAAGGTCGGCAGACCCTACAAGCCCTTATACGGTCGGCAGACCCTACAAAACTTAACATTGTGAAATGAATTAAGGGCAGCAACCACTAAGTCCAAGGTTATTCAATTAGATCAAGACTAAATTATTTCAAAACCGATTATAAAATCAAACACAACACTTAACTTGCAAATTCATTCATGCATAACCTAAACATATCATCAAACAATCACTCATTCAATTATTTCAAATCATCATGATTATCAAACAAGCCAACCAAGTCATAATATCAAGCACAAAAGTTCACATTTATCAAAAACATTCAAAGGAAACCTTAATGTGATTAAAAGTAAAACACAAAAGATAAAATCCAAAACTAAATCAAATAATTTTGTTAAATTCTCAAAATTTCCATAACATACACATATATGCCAAAGTTCATCTAGTAAAATTTTCAAGCCATTTAAACAACCCTAAGCTAGGTTTCAAATCAAATTTCACCTGAAAAACAACATGGTACTGTTGCTGGTCAGAGGAAAAAACGTCATTATTAAAAATAGTTTTTCAACTCTGAATTGCATGAAAATTGGTATAAGTCTTCCTTATACAGTCAAGACTACCTCATAAAATTTTCAGATTATTTGGAGTTGTGCAAGTCACATTTTTCTAATTAAATTTGTCACTAAGTCCAGATAATCTGAACCAAGTGGTTCACTGTTTTGCCTTTATTAAAAATATCAAATCAACTCCAAATCTCTTCAAATTTTACAGAGAACATCTAGAGAGTTTCAGGAAGCTACCATAAATATTTCAAACAATTTGGTGTAGCAAAAGTTCGAAAAGTCTGTTCATCATGAAACTGAAAAACTTATTTTCTTAAAATTGTTTGCACAAAGTTGGTTCTTATAAAAATAGGAAATCACTTCCAAAAATCATCCAAAAATTCAGAGGAGTTCATTTTAATATACTTAAGACAGTGACAAAATTCCAGAATTATTAAACATGCACAAACATCATTCATCAAGGTTAAATTTACACATATTCACAATTTCAGCATACACTATTTATTCAACCATTTGTGTATCCATTTTCATGAAGACAAAAAATACACTCATATATACAAATCAATACCAAAAATCAACCCATCAATTATATTTCCTTTGAAAACCGAATTAATATTTCATGAAAACAATTTTCTTTAACTCAAATAAAACATGCATCACATTTGCAAGTAAAAATTTAAGCCTTTTTAAACTAAAAATCAAGGATCAACTAAACTATCCTTGATCCCAACATGCACACATTTAGAATTTATAGATCTTAAGAAAAATCATGCACGCATTAACATCTAAGAATAAAAATCAAGGTTTCATGAGAAAAATCAAAACAAACATCAAAACTTATTCTTTTTCACTAGATCATTATATGCATGCATCACATACTTCAAGTAAAAATTTATGTCAAAATATTCAAGCCATGACCGAAACATACATCAAGAAAATAAATTCATTTTACCAAAAATAATTTCCTTTTTATGCACACAAAGCCAAATCAAGCAAGAAAATAAAATCATTTGCACAAAAATCCTTTTGAAACCGATTTGAACATCAAGCTTTTAAAAATAGTTGATCTCTTGTTTTTAAGTCAAGATTTTCAAAATCAAGTTTAGAAATCAATAGGTTTGTAAATCAAAAGACTAGATCTTGCTCAAAAACCAACATGCATCAAAAGAAAATTAAGGCTTTTTACTCAAAACAAACATACGAAGTTCAAACTTCATGCTTTTGCGAAGATCAATCATAGATCAAGACATGCAAGAGAAGATCAAGGTAAGAACATAAGCTTAAACACAAATCTCAACCAAACCGTGAAAAAGAACTTTTACAAGTTAAAGATCAAAATTTTTCAAACACAAATATTCAAGATCAACACATAAAAATAACATGCAAAGCATCTAAGCTTCATGATCATGAGAAAATAAGTGCATGCATCACGAAATCAAAGTTTAAACCAAGTCCATCATAGAGTTCTTTACAACACAAAAATTATTACATTAAATTCTTCCTTAAACAACTACCTTAAATAAAATCTCTAACTCAAATATTCAAGCTTCAAATCTCCTCTCCTCCTTACGGTTCTCTTCTCTTTCTCTCATGGTTCTCTCTTTTTATCTCTATGTCTCAAGAGCTAGTGTGGCTCTTTGAGACTATGTGTTTGTTGGAGTGTGAAAGGAAGAAGTGAAATGAAGGAAATGAAAGGATGAATGAGAGGAAGGGAACGAAGGAAAGGTGGAAATGAAGGAATGAATGGAAGAGTGAAAGGAAATGAAGGTGTGAATGAAAAGAAATAGACCAAAAGTGGAACACAATTTCCCTATTTTGGGCCTTGAGAAATTCGGCCAACATACCACTAGGAGGGGTAATTTTGGGGCTTCAAAAACTTGCATGAACTAGGGGTCACTTTTAGGCTTAAGTATAAGCTAGTTTTTGGTTAGGTATTGCTACTTAGTTTGGTTAGGTTTCTAACTTAGTTTCCTAGTTGGTTCACTTAGTTTCCTCTCCTCCAAGCTTCTAGAAAATCATAATCCCACCTTATACATACACATACACACGTAGCACCTACACACATAAATACACATATATACTTATACACATACATACACACATTCATCCATCAATCACAAAATAATTAACTCAATCAAACACACACATATTAACACTTAACACATAATAAACTGTACTTATTGGTTGCTCTTATAGCCCTCATTTCATTTTCTAAAATCATACTTTAATATAAAAAGCTAATCCCAAAAGGAAAAATTTATAAAAAAATCAAAAACTATTTTTCATGATCAATTTCCTTTAAAATTCGTCCTTTACAGTACTGGAAAATAATTTTTGCAAACCAATCCAGAAAATTATGAAAGATACATTTTTGAAATCTACGTTTCGATACGATTGTTTTGATATAAAGATCATAAAAATCGGAGTTACGGTTAAAAAGTTATGGATTTTCAAAGTTGATACATCTATGAAAATCCATAAAGAAATTCATTTTTGCAAGAAATCACCAACCAATAAAATCATTTCTCATAAAAATCATTTTTAATAACTCCATAAAATATTTGTTTGCCAAAATTCCGTAAAATCAACACTTTTCTTTAATCAAATTTTATTTATCCTAGTCGAAAAAACGCGGGATGTTACACTGATCACTCTCCTCCGCATGAACCTCCTTCAATTCCAGATCCTCTTCAGCATCATCGAATCTCCCGTCATTCTTCGGCAGCACTAAAACCTTTACGTACTCTGGGTCATCTAGCGTTATCTTTTCCATCATATCCCACAAGTCGATACCCATTGGGGTGAACTGGGGGTCCTCCATCACCATGCTAACGTCTCCTCATCATTTCCAGCCTTTCTCGAGTAAGTCCCAATCTCCGTCTTCCAAAGCGTGCATAATGACTCCGACGTCATGAACCATCTACATTCCACGACATCAAGTGTCGGGAGAGAGAAAAAGAGAATAACAGAGAGAGTGAGCATCCTGAACGATTCCTCGTCGACGGGGTGGAATTACAATAGGCAAGAACATTAAGACACATGAACAACGACATTTAAACAACAAGTAAAAATACAACATTTTTCACAAGAACAATCAGGCTCACTCTCTCATAGTTCTCAAACTTTCCATTCTCTTTTCAACATCGTGGGTCCCTTTCTCAACTCATTTTCCATTGCTATTTCACAATTCCAACATCATCGCAATTATCTCATGCACTACTTATTCACAAGGCCACATCACAATTTCTTTGCCATCACAGCATTATATTCTTGAACGTTATTCATGATTATCTTCCTTTTGACCTTCTCATAGCATCCTCATCACTTAGCCACCCTCGTTCTCATTATCAGTATCATTAGTATTCGCAACCCACAATTCATAAGTCTTTTCAACATTCTTAAACTTTTCTTATTAAGTTTTATTGGATCGCCTCCATTGATGACAGGGGAATTAGAAAGTCCTCAAGGAGTTAGTTAGCACACATACATCTCCTCCAATCCTCCCAAGCCTAGTCGGAAGCAAACGGGACTTACAAGAACCTTAACCCACGCAGTTCGAACAACCGAGAAAATCCAACAACATATAATATCTTTGTCAAGACAACAACCGTACAGGCCGGTCATTACGACAATTAATATTTTACGCGATACTGCAAGGGCCCAAAAACCATTCGTCTGCCCGCCTCATTCAGGTTCCCTCTCACCGTTTCGAATTTGATCAAGGGGGCGACAGTACTTTTCTAGTCAGCTCTGCAGAACATGCTACGATTGTTGGAAACCAACAAGCGGGCTAAGCAAATACTAGAGGGGGGTGAATAGTATTTTGAAGCACTAATACCAAATATTTCGATTGATAATTGAAGAATGGAGCTTAGACTGAATTTTCTGAAATCTGAAACAAAAGACTCGAGTCTTTTGTGAAATACTCGAGTTTTTCAGGATGAACAACTCGAGTCTTTTCTGAAATACTCGAGTTTTTACTATCAGATAGCAGAAAACCAGAAACGAAAATTCAGCAATTTAACTCAAATCAATTCAATAATAAACAGGAACTTATCCAACAGAATAGCAAGTAATCTAAATAACTTTTAACACAAAGATTCCTTGAACTTGCTACCTAATTGTATAAATCCTAATTGATTGAAATGACTTAAGTCTATTGAGCTAGAAAGTAGATTAAAAGCAATAAACCAACACTCAAGCAATTTTATCCTGGTTCACTCCAACAATGAGCTACATCCAGTCCTCCTAATCACTTAGGAGTTTCTACTAATAATCAAATTGTTAGAAATTACAAAGGATTGCTTGAGAATGGCCTCACTCAACCTAACCCTTTCAAGAGTGTACCAAACTCTTGATTTCTACCCCAATTTGATTCCGGTGATTGAAGAACTCTTCACAAAGCTTCCTTGAACTCCCTTCAAGAAACTCCACCGGGCTAGGAACCTCCTAGTCTTGTGCTTGAGAACCTCTCAAGACTTCCAACACCCTAAGCCACTTAGGGTTTGCTTGGGAACAATCCAAGACTTTGAATAATCAAGCTTTTTGTATGTGTATTACTAATCTCACAATGGATTAGCACAAATAAGCACAGCTCAATGTAAGAATTGAGGCCTAAAACTCAACTTGGAATGAAATATAAATATGAGTGAGAAGTTGAGCTTTTTGGGAATTAACACTTGAGAAGAGTAAATTAAGAAAGCTTGAATCAATATGATCTTGTTGTCTTGTTTGTTCTTGCACAAATTCAAAGAGAAATTTTACAATAAGGTTCTGAATTGCTCTCTTGGGTTGGATGAGACTCAAATGCCCTCAATTGGGTTTTTGAGTTTCTCCAACGTTCATTTTTGCTGACTGGACAAAAATACTCGAGTCTTTTGGTAAAAACTCGAGTCTTTTTGGTCGGTCACGAGTGAATTGGTGCACGAACAAGACTAACGGTCATAATTGCTGACCTGGCACAAATACTCGAGTTTTTCTACAAATACTCGAGTGTATACTCGAGTCTTTTTCAAAATACTCGAGTATTTTGATCAGATATGGGAAAAATTATTTTTCAATTTTATTTTTCCTCTCAAGTATTAATTTTTGGTCAATCTCAACTTAATAAACATATAAAAATTTATTCCTAGAAGAGACTAACTATTTCTACCCACTCTCAACCACTCTCAACATAAATTAGAAATTTACAATTAATATTTGATTGAGAATGATTGGGCACTTGTCTTCTTTTCTTGACTTCTTGTTGATGTTGATGTTGCAATATCTTCAAGGCATGATTTGTTAATTATTTTGTCATCATCAAAACATAATCCACATAATTAGGAGCATTGAATTCACAATCTCCCCCTTTTTGGTGATGACAAAATAATTAACACTTGATCCATTTGTTAAGCTTGATCCACTTGGAGATGCAACTCCCCCTCACTATATGATACTTTTCACCTATCTAAAAATTCAGCTTGAGCAAGATGTTATGACAATTTAATTTTAGCACCAAGCCTATGGTATTAGAGAATTTAACAATTATCAGAGTATATACCATAATTAGAGATTTTAGGTGCAACAATATCAAGACAAGACAAGTGTAATATCTCTCCCCCTTTTTGTCATACGCCAAAAAGATGTAACAATTTAGAAAAAGATCAAGGGAGGAGAGGTGCATAATCGGAAAACCCCATAACCAACTATGCAAATAAAACGGAGATATAATAACGATAAAGAGCTCCCCCTGAAGCTTTACACAAACATCATAATGAAGACCAAATTCATTAACATAAAAACATCATAAAAGGTCCAAATCAAAGGTGCAATAAGAAACCCAAAGTCTCAAAACACCAAGTTCTCAAAATACAGAAAATGTAACAAAGACCAATATGATAAAAACAGAATGAAAACTAAGATAAAATCCAAAGGTCAACATCATCAAAACATCGAAGGAGCTGGAGCATCTGGAGGAGGATAAAACCGAGAGAAGAGTTTAGAGGATGAAAAACTAGTAAGATTTGACAAAACTTTGAGGAAAATCTGAGTTTTGAGGAGAGAGATATGAGAAAACCGAGAGAGAAGAGGGTCGCAAAAACTTGAGTCTGAGAGTATATATAAACAGTTCAAAATACTCGAATATATTCATAAATACTAGAGTTGTTCTTTAGGATAAACTCGAGTTTTTGAAAATATATTCGAGTCGGTCGTGACTCAGCCCAGATTTCCCAGAAAAGTCGAGTAAAAATTGAAAAACTCGAGTTTGGTCCGAAAGATCAAATTTCAGGAAAAACGCAAAATACTCGAGTTTTTGGAAAATACTCGAGTTTGGTCTGAAAGTTCAAAAATTGGGGGTTTCGAAAGACTCGAGTGTTTTGAAAAATACTCGAGTGTTTTAATAAAGACTCGAGTGTTTTGAGAAACACTCGAGTATTTTTATCAGACCCTGATTAAAAACTTTTTCAATTTAAAACTGATTTAATTTTGAATTAAAATACTCGAGTGTTTTTGGAAAAACTCGAGTATTTTGACAGAACAGAAAGTAAAAACACAGTTTTAAAAGACCAAACACAAATCAAACACAAATGCTTCACTACCAACTTGGAATACAGTACAGAATCACACACAATTAACATATACAATTTCAAATATCATCAAGGACAATTTAACTAAGAATCAATAACACATTAGAGTAAGACTTATATGGTGATTTTCCAAAAATGACACACAATGCAATTAGCCTATATTAGCTTCATCTAAAATACCAAGTTCTCTCCTAATATGATAAAAGGTGTCCCTTGGTAGAGGTTTTGTAAAAATGTCGGCTAATTGATTTGTGGTACTAACAAATTCAATTGTGCAATCACCCTTTTGTACATGATCTCTTAAAAAATGATGTCTTATTTCAATGTGTTTAGTTCTTGAGTGATACACCGGATTCTTAGTCAAATTGATTGCACTCGTGTTATCGCATCTAATCGGAATATTTTCAAGTTTCAAACCAAAATCCGATAATTGTTGTTTCATCCATAACAGTTGAGCACAACAACTACCGGCTGCGATATATTCCGCTTCGGCGGTAGAAAGAGCGACACAAGCTTGCTTTTTAGAAAACCATGACACCAATGAACTTCCCAAGAAATGGCAAGTACCACTGGTGCTTTTGCGATCAAGCTTGCATCCCGCGAAGTCGGAATCCGAGTAACCAACTAAACAAAGATTGGCATCAGCAGGATACCATAAACCAGTGTTAATTGTTCCTTTTAGATACTTAAATATATGTTTAACTGCGGATAGGTGAGATTCTTTAGGATTAGCTTGAAATCTAGCACACATGCATACACTAAACATAATATCCGGTCTAGATGCAGTGAGATATAGGAGACTACCTATCATACCCCTATACTTACTAACATCAACCGGTGTACCTTGTTCATCCTTGTCTAGGTAGCATGATGTGCTCATTGGAGTGTAGGCTTCCTTGCACTTGTCCAATCCGAATTTCTCAAGGAGCTCTTTGCAATATTTCCCTTGATGCACAAATATCCCCTCCTTGACTTGCTTTATTTGTAAGCCTAGGAAGAACTTGAGTTCTCCCATCATTGACATTTCAAATTCCTTTTTCATCAAATTTGAAAACTTTCTACAAAGAGACACGTTAGTAGCACCGAAAATGATATCATCAACATAGATTTGTACTAACAAAATGTCATCCTTGGTTTTATAAATAAATAGTGTATTATCAACCTTCCCTCTTTGAAACTTGTTTTCTAATAGAAAGGAACTCAATCGATCATACCAAGCTCTAGGATCTTGTTTCAATCCATAGAGTGCCTTTTTCAATTTATAAACATGGTTTGGAAATTCACTATTTTCAAAACCGGGGGGTTGTTTGACATACACTTCTTCATTTATAAACCCATTCAAGAAAGCACTTTTAAAATCCATTTGATATAAAGTGAATTTCATGATTGAAGCATAAGCAAGTAAAATTCGGATTGCTTCAAGACGTGCAACCGGAGCAAAGGTCTCATCATAATCGATACCTTCCTCTTGGTTGTACCCTTGAGCTACTAGTCTAGCTTTGTTTCTTATAATCAACCCGGATTCATCAAGTTTGTTTCTATAAATCCATTTAGTACCAATTATGGTATGATCATCGGGTTTAGGGACTAGATCCCAAACTTCATTTCTTTTAAATTGGTTTAATTCTTCTTGCATAGCAAGAACCCAATGATCATCCTCAATGGCCTTTTTAATTGAATCGGGTTCAATTTGAGAAACAAATGAGACATAGTGGCAAATGTTTTGAATAGACCTACGAGTAAGTACTCCCTTTGACATATCTCCTATGACTTTGTCTATAGGATGAGCCTTGACCGATTTCCAAGTTGGAGGAAGTTCTTCCCTTACCTCTCCTTCATCAACTTTTGAATTCTCTCTCTCTTTTTCTTCTTTTGAAAAGACAATGCCATCTTCACTAGCATCACATAAAACACTATCTTCTTTTGAAGACTCATTAAAAACCACATGAATTGATTCCTCAATAGTTAAAGTTCTTTTATTGAAAATTCTATAAGCTTTACTATGAGAAGAATAGCCTAAAAATATGCCTTCATCGGATTTGGAATCAAACTTTCCAAGGTGTTCTTTTCCATTATTTAAAACAAAAACTTGGCATCCGAAGACATGAAAATGAGATATATTTGGCTTTCTTCCCTTGTAAAGTTCATAGGGGGTTTTATCCAAAGAGGGCCTTATCAAAAAACAATTTAAAACATAACAAGCCGTATTGACGGCATCGGCCCAAAAATATTGAGGTACTTGAGAATCATTTAACATGGTTCTAGCAAGTTCCTCTAGCACCCTATTTTTCCGCTCTACCACTCCGTTTTGTTCCGGAGTCCTTGGTGCGGAGAATTGATGCTCAATACCATTTTTAGCACAAAATCTATCAAATTTGTGGTTTTCGAATTCACCACCATGATCGGTACGAATAATAATTACTTTTTGATTCACTTGGTTTTGCAAAAGTTTGACATGATGTTTAAAAGATTTGTAGGTCTCACTCTTAGTAGTTAAAAATAAAGTCCAAGTAAACCTAGAGAAGTCATCAACAATCACCAATGCATAATAGTTGCCACCAAAGCTTTTTACTTGTGATGGTCCAAACAAGTCCATATGAAGCATTTCTAATGGCCTTGATGTGGACATCACCATTTTTGATCCAAAGGTGTTTTTAGTTTGTTTACATTTCTTGCAAGGGGAACAAACACCTTCAATAGAAAAATTTAGCTTTGGTAAACCAACTACTAGATCTTTAGATTGAATTTTCTTCAATTGGTTTACATTTATATGAGCGGTCCTACGATGCCATAACCAAGTGTCATTTTCTTTGCTCACTAAACAAGTAGAGACCAAAGAAGTGACTTTGTTCAAATCAACTAAGTAAGTATTATTTGACCTTCTACCAACAAATTTGATTGATTCATCTTTGTCACTTTTAATGAGGCAATGGGTAGAGGTAAAAACTACATGATTACCAACATCACATAATTGGCTTATGCTCAAGAGATTATGTTCTAATCCTTGAACATAGAGCACATTATCAATAATCAAGTTTGAAGAGTTTCCGATTTTACCAATACCAAGGATTTTGCCTTTGTTGTTGTCCCCATAAGTGACATAACCCTTTTCCTTTGGAGTAAGCTCAATGAAGTGCCGCTTATCTCCCGTCATGTGCTTCGAACATCCACTAGCAAGATACCACAATTGTTTTCCCGTTCGAAGGCACACCTACAATATGAAATCACTTGTTCACTTTGGGTACCCAAACAATGTTGGGTCCCTTAGGGTTAGTGTTGGGACTTTCTCCCTTCTTAATCCACATATAAGTGCCCTTATTCATTTCAAACTTCTTAATATGGCACTCAATGTTGATATGTCCAACTTTTCCACAATAAGTAGAAGTTGGTCTCTTTGATGAGTTTTTCTTAGAAAATGTTCCAACCACTTTGTACTTTTTGTCCTTTTTATGAACATATCCTAAACCGGTTTTGTTGTGATTATGTCTTTGAGAGTTCAACAACCGGTTGAGGTTTCTATCACTATGTGAGATTGTGAGTTTGTTTTTCAACTCTTTCACTTCTTTTTCAAGATCATCACATCTCTCACATGAAGTGATAATTTCCTCATGATTTGCACAATCACTTTGATGACTAGAATTAATAAGTTCCAAGGATTCATTTTGAAGTTTCAACTCATTTATAGATTTTTGCAATTCATCAATTTCATGTTGAAACTCCAAAATTTTCTTTCCTTTTTCCTTATTAATTTTAGCAAGCCTTTTAAATTGAATTAACATTTCATTGTAGGCTTCTTGCAAATCATCATATGAAATGGAGTTTGAAGAGGAACAAGAAGAACTAGAGGTTACCTCATCATCACTTTCACTCATGCCATGATTAGCTCTTGATGAGGACTCATGATTGTTCTTGGCCATGAGACAAAGGTTTGCATTTTCATCACCGGAGCTACTTGAAGATGATTCATTGCTCTTCTCCGGTGCATCCCAAACAATGTATGCACGCTTCCCTTTGGTCTCTTGGGTCTTCTTGTCATTCTTCTTCAAGAATGTGGCACATTCCATTCTTATGTGACCAACCCCTCCACATTCATGACACTTAACTCCATCATTGGTACTCTTTTCTCTTTGTTTGGAGTCTTTGGTTCTCTTGAAATTGGATGAAGATCCACCTTTCTTCCCTTTGAAGAATTTGTTGAATCTTTTCACAAACATCCCAAATTCTTCTTGATTTGGTTCACCATCGGAATCTCCACTTGTAGAGCATTCTTCAACTTCTTTTGTAGCTTTGGTTGAAGCTTTGAGTGCTATGCTCTTTTTCTTTTTGTCCGATTCCTCATGCATCCCAAGTCTTGTAAGTTCTATCTCATGCTCTTGGAGTTTGCCAAACAAAGTGGCTAAGTCCATGCTATTTATGTCTCTTGATTCCTTGATGGCGGTTACCTTGGGTTGCTAACTCCTATCAAGACATCTTAGAATTTTGTTAGTAGTTTCACCATTGCGAAATACTTTTCCCAAGGAAATCAAATGATTAACAATGTGAGAGAATCGCTTTTGCAAGTCACTAATGGTTTCATTTGGCAACATGTGGAACAATTCATATTCGTGAGTTAGAGAATTCAATCTTGCATCTCTAACCTCACTTGTTCCCTCATGTGTGACTTGCAAAGTATCCCACATTTCTTTTGCCGATTTACATTGGGAAACTCTATAAAATTCATCATGGGATAGAGCCGAAAAGATGATGTTTTTAGCTTTTAAATCAAATGAGACTTTTCTCTTTTCATCATCATTCCAACTACTCCTTGGAATTTCAACAATTTCATCATTTATTTTCTTTTTGGGAATGAAAGGACCATTTTCAATTGCATCCCAAATATCCATATCAATTGCTTCAATAAAAACTTTCATGCGTGTTTTCCAATAAACATATCCTTCACCATTAAATAGTGGAGGACGGTTTATTGAAGCTCCTTCTCCACCAAAGTTATTGCTAGAGCCCATTTAGTTTCCAAAAGGATCTTTTTCGAAAAAGTTGTTACACTCGATCTTTCGACCGAGCTCTGATACCACTTGTTGGAAACCAACAAGCGGGCTAAGCAAATACTAGAGGGGGGGTGAATAGTATTTTGAAGCACTAATACCAAATATTTCGATTGATAATTGAAGAATGGAGCTTAGACTGAATTTACTGGAATCTGAAACAAAAGACTCGAGTCTTTTGTGAAATACTCGAGTTTTTCAGGATGAACAACTCGAGTCTTTTCTGAAATACTCGAGTTTTTACTATCAGATAGCAGAAAACCAGAAACGAAAATTCAGCAATTTAACTCAAATCAATTCAATAATAAACAGGAACTTATCCAACAGAATAGCAAGTAATCTAAATAACTTTTAACACAAAGATTCCTTGAACTTTCTACCTAATTGTATAAATCCTAATTGATTGAAATGACTTAAGTCTATTGAGCTAGAAAGTAGATTAAAAGCAATAAACCAACACTCAAGCAATTTTATCCTGGTTCACTCCAACAATGAGCTACATCCAGTCCTCCTAATCACTTAGGAGTTTCTACTAATAATCAAATTGTTAGAAATTACAAAGGATTGCTTGAGAATGGCCTCACTCAACCTAACCCTTTCAAGAGTGTACCAAACTCTTGATTTCTACCCCAATTTGATTCCGGTGATTGAAGAACTCTTCACAAAGCTTCCTTGAACTCCCTTCAAGAAACTCCACCGGGCTAGGAACCTCCTAGTCTTGTGCTTGAGAACCTCTCAAGACTTCCAACACCCTAAGCCACTTAGGGTTTGCTTGGGAACAATCCAAGACTTTGAATAATCAAGCTTTTTGTATGTGTATTACTAATCTCACAATGGATTAGCACAAATAAGCACAGCTCAATGTAAGAATTGAGGCCTAAAACTCAACTTGGAATGAAATGTAAATATGAGTGAGAAGTTGAGCTTTTTGGGAATTAACACTTGAGAAGAGTAAATTAAGAAAGCTTGAATCAATATGATCTTGTTGTCTTGTTTGTTCTTGCACAAATTCAAAGAGAAATTTTACAATAAGGTTCTGAATTGCTCTCTTGGGTTGGATGAGACTCAAATGCCCTCAATTGGGTTTTTGAGTTTCTCCAACGTTCATTTTTGCTGACTGGACAAAAATACTCGAGTCTTTTGGTAAAAACTCGAGTCTTTTTGGTCGGTCACGAGTGAATTGGTGCACGAACAAGACTAACGGTCATAATTGCTGACCTGGCACAAATACTCGAGTTTTTCTACAAATACTCGAGTGTATACTCGAGTCTTTTTCAAAATACTCGAGTATTTTGATCAGATATGGGAAAAATTATTTTTCAATTTTATTTTTCCTCTCAAGTATTAATTTTTGGTCAATCTCAACTTAATAAACATATAAAAATTTATTCCTAGAAGAGACTAACTATTTCTACCCACTCTCAACCACTCTCAACATAAATTAGAAATTTACAATTAATATTTGATTGAGAATGATTGGGCACTTGTCTTCTTTTCTTGACTTCTTGTTGATGTTGATGTTGCAATATCTTCAAGGCATGATTTGTTAATTATTTTGTCATCATCAAAACATAATCCACATAATTAGACTTGTTCCGCCTTGAAAAGCACTCTAGGTTACTTGACGTTTCACCGTCATCACCCTCCCCTATCACAATCACTCACCTGAATATCCGCAGATAAACAGGGTATCTTCCTCTCCACTATTTCACACTCACTTTCCATGTTATGATTAATATCTTTTAATATTTTATCAATGTTTTATTACTACCTTATTAACCCTAAGGTTCGGACGATTCACCCTTGTACATCCCTTCGGTGATCCTCGACCTCTAATTATCCATCTTTCACATTAGTCTTTCCCAACCATACTTTGCTTAACTCATCAGGGCTCGGACACACGGGCATACAGCACACGTGGCCAGCACAAGCTCAATTTTTGAAAACACAAAATCTAACTTGATGCTCATCGGGAAGTTCTACTATCACATGTCCCTCATATCCACAATAATTTATTCTTTCCAATTACACTTTTGCACCAGTCCACTTTCCTTTCGTTACTTCTTATGACCTTTTCATGCGTTCTCACACCATTTTCATTCCATCATTAAGTAAACAAAGCAGTATAATAATATAACTTCAAGAGTTCATGGTTTTCACACAAGGTCCATTCATGTCACATAGGAATGCTCAAGAGTTCATAATTGTCAGAAAGTACTCAAAGAGGTTTTATTCAATTGCGGGAAAAACACAAGAAATAAAATTCAAAACTATTTCAAATCAATTGGTTTCAAGCTCAAAATTTCCAGAATACTAAAACACATATTCAAGTTAATCATGTAAAATTTTAAAGCCATTTGAACCTTCAAAACCTAAGTTTCAAATCAAATTTAACACAAAAACCGAAACAGAACTGTGCTAACGTGAAGCAGAATTGCATTGATTATTCAATTGGTAAAAATATCAAACCAACTCCAAATCTTCTCAAATTTTATAGAGACCTACTAGGAACTTTTAGAAAGTTACCACAAAAATTTCCAGTCAATTAGAGCAATTTAAGTTCAAAAACTCTGTTTAGACTTTACCCGAAAAACTTATTTCTCCGAAATCGTTTTTACAAAAAGGGTTCTTATACAATTATCAAATCAATTCCAAAAATCCTATAGAAATTCAGAGACACTTATATTGACATTATCAAAACAGTGGCTAAGTAATAAAAGCATCGGACTTATGCAAATATCTTCTGTTCAACACTTTTGCAACTTGAAACACAAGTTTATTACAAATAATATTTTTCAAACCAAAACTCATTTAAAATATCAAAACAATTCCAAATCTTCTCAAAATTTCCAGAATACACTTAATTAGCATCGAGAACAACACATCAAATTTTCAAGGAAATCGAATTAGCACAACTAACGTTTATCAAAATCTTACGCAAGTTAGAACAATATAACCGAAAATTCAGCATAGGATCATTTTGACATTTCCCACATCATTCGCTAATGTGAAACTCCTAAGTTATTTTATTCTCACTCCTAACACAAGTTAACATGCATCATCTTTCAAAAAAAAAAGTTAACATGCATCAAAATTACAATTTTCCAGTCACACAATTAGTTCATACAAGTAATTATTTTGCAAACCAACTAAATTCATTTCCATGCTTTACCCTAGTTCACTTTCTTACCAATAACCAAACTTATTTTAATTAATCATTTTCATTAATGTTTAAACCAATGCACTTAACCAAATAGTCCAAGGGCACAAACATTTTTCTGCACTTAGGCATTTGCACACACACAAAACCATGTATCACATGCATGCACATAGTTCACAAAAATCAATCCATCAATTTCCTTCAAAACTGAATTATGAGGCATGGAAATAATTTACCTTAGCTCAATTAAGACATGCATAATGGAATCAATTTATTTTTCCTCATTACCCTACTTAGGCCGAAACATACATATAGCAATTTAGGGACTTCACACAAATCAATCAACACATAAACATTCACTAAAAATCCACTTTTCATTCCTTCATTCAAACACAATTCAAAGCATCAAAACAAAATCATTTGAGATAAAAATCATGATAAAAACCGTATAGACTTGAAGGCTTCATACATGTTCATTTTGTTCATTTTAGGCTTAGATTCCAACATGCATGTGACTAAAAATCAAAGATTAAAGCTCAAAACTAATCAAACACCAAAAATCAATTTTATTCCCCTCTTTTCCCTTGTTGGCCGAATCATTACAAAGAGAATGGAGAACTTTTTGTACATCAAAACAACACAAAAACACATGTTTTCAAATCAAAAAAAACCAAGGTTTAATCCTTACTTTAATGACAAAACAAATCAATAAAGCAAAACAAGGTTTCTTGAACATCAAGCACATAAAACCGTATGGGTCTTAAATCATAAAAATAAATTCATTTTAAATCCTAAAGCTCAAACCCTTATACATTAGTACTTAAAAACCAGTAAGGAACATGAAAAATCAACGTGCATGAAACACAAAAACCATTTCCTTTCATTTCTCCTCTTGCCCATGACATACAACAAGAAAAATTGGGAGAAATTTGACAAAATAAACCATTACAAAATCATACACTTTAAAATCCATAAAAATCACATCTTGTTTCATTATCATTAATCAAAAGTAACACAAAATCATAGGAACATGAAGGGGACCAAAACCGTATGGCCCTAGGACATGATGCATATCCGTTTTTCAACTTAAAGCTTAAATCTTTAGTTATTAGTATTTGAAAAATATAGTTCAATAACAAAAATCAACATGCATTAAGAACAAAAATTATTTCCTTTATTTATTTTTTTCCTTTTTCCTCTTGGCCGAATTATGTATGAAGAAAATGGGGAAAAATTCCACAAAATAAACCATTACATGAACAACACCAAAGATTACTCTTGTTTCATTACCATAAATCAAAAGCAAAAACAAAAATAATTTGAACATAAAGAAGAACCAAAACCGTAGCATCATGGAACATGGATGCATGTACATTTTTAAATCAAAAGCTTGAATCTTTAGTTATTAGCACTTAAAAAGTAAAGATCTTTAATAAAAACTAACATGCATTAACATACCTCCATGAATCAACAACTTGCTCATATACATACATATAGAAACCGAATGAAATAAGGCAAGAAAGAAGGAAATAGAACAAAGATGAATACCTAGATGATTGAATAAAATGAGGTTGGAAGAAATCAAAGAAAATCCTCTCCTTCTCTTCCTAGTTCCCTCGGCCTCTTCTCTCTTCTCTCTACCTCTCTCTTCTTTTTTGTCTAACTGGAACAAGAGCAAGAACAAGAGGACTTAAGGGTGGGGGGTATTTATAGATGGGCTTAGTTTTGGGGGTGCAATTAATGAAAATTGGGGTGCAAGGAAAAATCAAAAACTTCCTCTATAATCTTCATACTCCCTCACGGTTTCTAATGTAAGATTAGGGTAGGTACTCTTCAATTTTGTCTTATATTTATGAGTATTAGTTTTATAGGATATGGGTAGGTTTATGTAGGTTAGTATTTGAATAGAATAATTAATTAAAGGGAGCACATGCATTGGTTGCAAATTTGTTTAGGATAAGGAAATTAATAACTTGTCTGTAAATTTCACTTGAAAATTTTAATTCAATTTGCTAAAATAAAACGTTATAACTGTAATGGATCTGACTCTAGACCGACCGAGTCTTCTTTACGCCGACTAGTCAAACACTGAGGTAAAGAACACCACCACTATCTGGTCGGTACCACGTAACACCGAGCTAGGGACACTTAGGAGAGCTACAGGTTTATAAGACCACAGTCGAGCACAGGATCTTCATCCTTATCATAAACAGTTACGGTCACAACTAGCCTAACAGCTTCTCCTACATTCCCGCGTGCACAGCTTGGTTGGATTACGGGATAAGGATAGGAGTTCATCACATTCGGGATTATCAAAGGCAATCTTATCAGAACCTTTACCAGTCCCAGTTGAACACTTCTTCTTCACGGGCCTCATCAGACAAGCCCAGAGACACACGTATCAGGTAGTCCCCTATAAGAACCACTAGGCTATGGAGGCTAAGGTACGTTTTCTCCATCCCTAAGTTGACACTATCACACACCTTATTGACTAGGGAGATCCTGATTATCCCAACTGGATATTCAGAAAATCCTACGAGGTCCTACAACATAACTAGACTGGGATCAGATCTTTGGTTTCTTCCATAACCGTAAGGCTGTTCCTGGTCCAGGACACTACATTGGCGCCGTCTATGGGGATCTGAATAACACATCATCCCCACCTCCACCATGGTTCATACCAGAAGCCAAGCAGGGGATCTCCGCGATCACATCGTGCATAATCACGGCAGACCCAGAAATGTTAACAACAACGATCACCAACCCGCCGAAGACTTACGTGATCATTTGAATCAGAATCATGGGGCTAATTCCCAGCCGCCACATTCACCTCATTCAGGAATTGGGGCTAATCGCCAACCACCCCGTAACCTACGTGAGCCTAATCCTCCACAAAGGGATCTACTCCCTCCCCCCCACCACCGCCACCACCGCCACCTTCCACTCACGGAGACTCTAGCAGTTCCGCTCCTCCAACTCGTAATACTGCTAGATCAACGGGAACCAGAGCTCACCATGGCCAGAATACTCGTCGAACCCAACACCTCAAGTCCAACCCAACCTCGAGCACAGAAGGGTAACCCTCAGTGCCAGATCAGAACCATCTAGGACAACCCAAGGAGATGCGCGACGAGCGCATTCCACTAGCAGAACGTATGCAACTTCTGCATCCACTCGGAGTCGTGAACAGGAGATGATCAACATTCTGAAAAAACAGACAGCACTAATCCAGCAACAAGGACAAGCCATTGCCGAGCTTCAACAGCAGGCAATGGCAAGACTCGTTCAAAATCACCCCCTGCCCATCTGTTCCAAAACCCGATGTAACATCCTCTTTTAAATTTAACCTCTAATACAAGTTTAATATAAGTAAATCACTAGGATTAGGAACATTAGTTAAGGGTTAATCTCGTAGTGATCGGAAACCGCAAGAATCATGGAGAATTGGAATTTTAGGCTAGGAATTCTTAGAATTTTAGTTGTGTTTATAAGTTAAAGTATGGATGAAATGCTTGAAAGGAATGCAATATATTAAGGTTAAGTGTTTTGATCTTAAAATGGGTGAGAAAAGCCTTGGAAAGGGTTGAAAAAGCAAGAAAAACCATGAAGTGCCAAACTGGTGTGCCAGGCGCAGGGCTGGTGCGCCCAGGCATGCACCAATGCACCAGACCTGGTACTGGCAGCAAGGAATGCGCGCGGGCGCAGGAGGAAATGCGCTCAGGCGCGCAGGCGCGCAGGCTAGTCTGATGGTGCGTGTTCCAGCATTTCTGGCGCGCCCAGGCCTAAAAATTGGTGCGCCCAAGCGCGTGCCAGCAGCCCACACTCATTTTGCTCGAGCTTTCTCCAAATTTCTAGAGGTTTCTACTCATTCCACTCATTCTTATCACATTTTAAGAAGGCTTAAGCACTTGTTTGAGGGAAAAACATGTAGAAAACACTTTCAAAGCTTGAGAACTTCATTGAATCCTCTTCCTCTCCATCAACTCATCAACTCGACATGCTCCTTCTTCTTCACAAATCCTTCTCTACCTCTCTATACACCTAAAATCCATCACCTAATACTCTTAGTTTATCCATAAATAAGTGAAAGAAAAGGGTTTAATGTAAAAGGAAGTTAAAGAAAGTGTTGCACCAAAGAAGAAGTCAAGGAAAAGAGGTTGGAATCTTCATTAGGAGCTTCTCTCTCATGAGCTATTCTACCTCCTCACCCAAGGTAAGGGAGGTGTGGTTTACATAAGTTTGAAATAAAGGATTGAATAGTAATAATATGACACCTTAGGTTTAAGAAGAATAAAGAGGAATAATCTAGGAAAATAGAACATTAGAATTGTATGTATGATGAAAACCTAAGATTGTGCCATAACATTAGTTAGGAATAACTTGATTCTCATGATGAAATCTTAATAATTTGTTGAACAAAATATTATGAGAAAAAGATCACCTTGTGTGGAATTGTGTATGAATGAGTTATTGATTGTGCACTTGGAAATAAAATATTAATTAAAGTGAAAACTTAATACTTTGTTGTGATAATGAATATGTGGAATCCGATTGTCTTGTAGCTGATGATGTAAACTTGAACAATTGATTGTGAGACATAAGTTAATAGTTATGAAAGCTTATTTGAGATTGCATAAATTACAATATCAAGTAAGCTTCTCAGTTGAACTCATATTCAAATATAAATTATTTTCCAACCTTTTATGGAATATGAATTTGTTCACTCTCTAGCAAATATACTAGATCGCAAAGTAATATAATCAATAAGACCAGATATCGTTCCACTCGGGGATTGCAAATTGTTCAGCTAATTTTCACCAAAGAGTATTTAAAAGCAAAATCTATTGGTTTCTAATTAATTAATTATGATTGATTTGAAATAAAAATAGAAATTAAATTAAAAACAGAAAATAAATAAAAGTTGTAAGCGATTTGAGAAAGATGTTAGGAACATGGTTTCATTGTATGGCATTGTTTATTTATCATGAATCTCTTTTTTTCTCTAAATCATGAACAAATTCCTAAATTGGTAACTATTAGATCCCTCTTGTATAATTACCGTTTCTTATTCAATTCGATAATCCTTAATTCCTTAAGAGATTAAACCATTGAATAATCTTAATTAAGAACAGGGAATTAATCATGTTATATAATTACCCAATTGTATCCCTACTTGTTGAATAACTATATTGTTTGAAGGCATGGGCTATTCTAATTCTTAATCTCTCATTTGAAGAATTAGAGATCCAAAACATAGATTAATTACTTCTATGCATAACAGTAAAAAGACCATCAAACACATGATTTAGAATATGAAAAACATCAATTCATGAAATCAATAAACTAATCCATACAAATTCACCAATTCCTAACAAAGGGTTTTAGTTACATATCATGAAAATAAGAACAAGATAAATAGAAGAATGCATGATTACCATAGAAAAGCCTTGGATCTCCCAATCCTTGATCTTCTCTTCTAAAACTCTCTAAAATTATGTAATCTCCCTCTCTCTCTCTAATGACTGCTAATTGCTGCCTAACCTAATTCTAAAATGTATATTTAAAAGATAAAACTAATCCTAATTGAATTGGAGCAAAACTGATCCGGAAGTGGCCCAATTGGGCTTTCTCATGTCTGACATGCAACTTCGGCCCTGATTTTGACTCCAAAGATGGACGAATTTGAGCAAGGCTATTTCTGGCAAAGTTGTAGATCTTTTCCTTATCTTTAAAATGATATCAAGATAGCCTTATTTGGATAAGCGTAGCTCAAGTTATGGTCAAAATACCGAACAACGTCACTTTCACGCGGTATGCGTGCCTGCCCAGGGCTGCGCGCCCAAACGTGCTAGGTCTATACTGGGTGCATTTTTTCGCTGCATGCACACCTGGGCATGGGGGGCTCCACGCCTGGGCGTGCGAGACTCATTTCGGCTCCGTTTTGCTTCGTTCTTGCACCATTTTCAAGGTCTTTTCATCCCCTTTCATGCTCCATATTTATTTTCTTCATTTAAGCTCCGAAAGTACCTGAAACATACCCAAAACGGCTCAAAACGTTCAAAGGATTCTAAATTACCTAACTTTCTAAAAACTATACAAAAATTCCTAAATTTACAAGAGAAACAAGCTAAATCCATAGTAAAAGGGAGTCAAATTAAGCTCTAAAACATCATATGTTAGACTCAAATCACACCCCCAAACTTAGCATTTTGCATGTCCCAGGCAAAAGTAAAATAAAAACTCATAAACTCAAGACTACCTTCTAAATCAAAATTTACAACACTTAATCTAAGACTTCGACTCATCAACACAGCCACATATTTACACAAGCTATTCACATATTAAAACCTGGTTAAAGAAACAAAATCAATCAGAATTCAGAACTAGTGAACACTCTCAACCTCTCAGTGTATATCTCTCATGTGTATCAAGGGTATAAATCAATTCACTCAAGTTCATACAATAGTAAAGTGTTACCATATGCTTGACCATAGACCCAAATCTCCACTGAAATTATTGAAAACATGCAAAAATCAAAAGGTCTTAATTTTGGTTGTAACGTGGCCATGGCTAAAAGTGTTAAGGTGGGATAAAAGAAAGAAAGGATGAAACTAAGGGCTAAGTTGCAAAACAAATTTCCCTCTAAAAATTATGAATGAGCAATGAATACTATGAAAACTCACACTCAAATCACAACTATTTCAAACTTCTTCTTTTTCTATTTTACTCTACTACTTCTTCCAAACAAATTTCTTTTCTCTTATCATTCTTTTCTTTTCATTCATGAATTTCAACTTTTTCAACTAGCTTTTTTTTCTTTCTTTGAGAAGAAGAGTAACTCAATCAACACTTTCACAATTTTCACACTTTTGAAATGTCTCTCTCTCAATTGATCATTCAAAATTCCTAAGGTACTTCTCAAAAATCTACAATCAATGCAGGGTACCAAAAAAATAATTTTTATGTCATAAGGCTCAAAATGGGCAACTAAGCGAAAACAAATCCAATAAAAAATCTCTGAAGGCTACAAAACACCATCCTAAGTGCCTTAATCATTTTCATGCATGTAATCAATTATCAATCTCAAAATGGTCACCGGTCAAGTTCTAGAACACAAAACTAAAGTGAACACACTCATGAAAGAAATAGGGGTCTCTAATCAAAATATTCAATAAAATCATACCCCATCAAATAGGCTCAAAATCTCACAGGCTAAAGTCAGTTCACTAATCTCAAGTTCTGAAAAACTTTGTCAAAATAACAAAATTTCAAAAATATTTACAGCTCAACAAATAAATAACATGAATCAATGAGTCTAATCCTAAACTAAGTATATACACCTATCATTAGAAAAATAATCCTAAGTCTAGAATAATTACAAAACCTCTACCTAAGACACAAACTAATACCAAAAATGGGAGAAAAATTCATATTTGAAAATTTTTTTATTTTGTATCCACTGCCCCAAACTTAGAGGTTGGCTTGTCCTCAAGCAAACTAAACTAAACATACCTATCTACAAAATAAAAAATTGCATGGAATAAATTTGGAACACTTATTACTTGCATATGAAAAATAATCAGCAGCACTAACAAATATGAGAAAACATTCCCCCAAACTTTATATAAGTCATGAAAAACAAGTGCCCACAAATAGCACCTCTAATGGGGAAAATATTAACTTATATTTGTTACAAAATATATAGCTTGATGCAAATAACAAATAATCCAAATAAATAACCAAGCAATAAAACGAAAAAAAAAATCCTAGAAAGCAAATACATATTTTTGTTGCACAGATACAGGGACTGGCTGTGATGGGGAAAAAGACACAAAATATATCAAAAATTAACAATCCCCATTTTCTGGGCAAATTCGCCCAGTGCCCAGGCGTGCAGAGCTATGCGCCCAGGCGTGCCAGGTCTGTACCTGAAGTTTTTTTTTTAAATAACATAATACCAAAAAAAATAACCTACACTAATTTCCTAAAAACTACTAAACTAAGGGAATGCTACCTAAACATTGGGTTACCTCCCAACTAGTGTTTGTTTAACGTCACGAGCCTGACGGCTCACCTCCTTTCAGAGGTTAGGGTGGTTGCCAAGATCCCTTCAAGGGTGGCACCTTGCTTTTCAACTTCTTTCCAACACTCTTTCCATTCGAGTGCTGAATGCACATGAGAGGAGCAAAGTTCTCCGCGGTGATTGGTGGTTTTTCAAAAATTTTAATTATAGTTTGGTCACATTCACTCGAAGAATTACTTCTCCCCTAGGCACATCAATCACTGCCCCTGTTGTGGCCAAGAATGGCCTTCCAAAAATTAGAGGAATATTTTCATCCTCTTCTATATCTAAAACCATGAAATCTAAGGGCAGAATAAAATCTTTCACCTTAACCAAAATATCTTCCACCACTCCATATGTGCGGAGGGTGGTTCTATCAGCTAACTGAAGTACTGCCGGGGTAGGCTTAATCTCTCCTAAGTTCAATGCTTCACAAATAGACAATGGCATAATATTAACACTAACTCCTAAGTCACATAGAGCCTTACCTGAGTACTCCTTGCCTATGCTAATTGGAAGAGTGAAGCTACCTGGGTCCTTCAGCTTTGGTGGAAGGTTGAATTTGATGATGTTGCTGCACTTCTCTGCTATCAGGAATGTCTCGTCAGTGAGCATCCTCTTCTTCTTTGTCAACAATTCCTTCATGAATCTCGCGTACATAGGCATTTGTGAGAGTTCCTCTGCAAACGGGATGTTGATCTCCACCTTCCGTAGCATCTCCAAGAACTTGGAGAATTGCTTCTGGTCATCCTCTTTCTTCAACCTCCGAGGATAAGGAATCCTCGGAGGTAGTGGTGCTAGTTTGGGTGTGCCTTTCTCTTGATCCGCAGGTGGATCCTGCGTCTGTTGCCTTGTAGTTGAGCCTCTTCCACTTGGTTGCTTTGGCCCCTCATCCTTCTTTTCAAGCTCAGTTACATCACCCTTCAGGGTGACCGCCATGCATCGCTCCTTGTAGTTGGTTGCAATCTCTGATATCTGATTATTTATTTGAGTCAATTCCACTTCCAAGTTGCGAATGCTGACTTCCTGATTGGCGAAATTCGCCCTTGCTTCGGCCATGAAGGCATTGGTTGTGGTAGCCATTGCTTCAAGTGCCTTCTCCCAGCCTTGCTTCTGTGGCGGTGATGGATTGGATGTTGAGCTGGACCATGAGGTGTGAGAATGATTTGTTGGCCTTGGATTGCAGATGTTGGGGTACTTATTTTTTTTAGGTACTCCATCACCCACAAACTTGGCCTGTTCCTCAATGGTCGTTGGACCCTTGCTGACTTCAAATACACAATCACCATTCCAGTGACTTCCTCCACAAAATTCGCACTTCAGAGTGCTCGTTGCAGCTGACATAGTGATCTGGCTTATCTGCTTTGTCAATGCAGCCATCTGTTGCTGCATCTGCTTGTTCTGCTCGATTAAGATCTTGACTTGACTTGAATCCAGATCATTGCTCTTCAGGACGCTCTGCTCCACGTGGGTCCTCAATCCTTGACTACTGCTGAATGCCATATTTGCAATAACTTCCTTGGCCTCTTCAACAGTCTTCTTCATTAGCGATCCACCAGCTGCGGCATCAACCATACTCTGATTGAGTCGGTTGAGCCCATTATAAAATAGTTGAATTTGCTGCCAGTCTTGCATATATATTGGGCATGTCCTCAGTAGCTGGTTGTAACGCTGCCAAGCTTCATGCAACGGCTCGTTGTCCTCTTGCATGAATGAGTGAACGTCTTGCCTTAGCCTTGCTTGCATCCCAGCTGGAAGAAACTTATCTATGAATTTGGAGACAAGTACTTTCCAGCTGGACAAAATCCCTGGTGCCTGGTTGTTCACCCAAGTTAGCGCCTCGCCCCCTCAGTGAGAGAGGGAACATCCTCATTCTGATGGCCTCGTCCGTAGCACCCTCGATCTTGAAGAAGTTGAGCATGCCCAGGAAGTTAGCGATATGGTCCCTGGGGTCTTGATTCGGCGCACCACTGAACTGATCCTTCATGATGAGGTGGATATATTGTGGATCAATTGCGAATGCAGTTGCAGTGATGGCTGGCCGGACTATGCTGGAAGCACAGAAGTCCAGGTCCACAGTTGCATACTCCGCCAAAGTCTTCCTGGGAGGAGGAGGCGGAGAGGATCCGTGAGATCCTCCTCCTCCATCCATCTTCAATGTTGGTCTTTCCCCTCTTCTAGTGCTGAATTTTTCTCCTTTTTGCACTTAAATTAATAAAAATTCCTGCACAAAACAAAAACAAGAGAAAAATTATGCAGCACCTGTTGAGACAAGAAACTAACTAAAAATAATAAATTTCACCTAAAACTACTACTAAGTACCGAAAATTAATTGAAACGAATTTCAATCCCTGGCAACGGCGCCAAAAACTTGTTCACTCTCTAGCAAGTATACTAGATCGCAAAGTAATATAGTCAATAAAACCAGATATCGTTCCACTCGGGGATTGCAAATTGTTCAACTAATTTTCACCAAATAGTAGTTAAAATCAAAATCTATTGGTTTCTAATTAATTAATTATGATTGATTTGAAATAAAAATAGAAATTAAATTAAAAACAGAAAATAAATAAAAGTTGTGAGCGATTTGAGAAAGATGTTAGGAACATGGTTTCATTGTATGGCGTTGTTTATTTATCATGAATCTCTATTTTTCTCTAAATCATGAACAAAATCCTAAATTGGTAACTATTAGATCCCTCTTGTATAATTACCGTTTCTTATTCAATTCGATAATCCTTAATTCCTTAAGAGATTAAACCATTGAATAATCTTAATTAAGAACAGGGAATTAATCATGTTATATAATTACCCAATTGTATCCCTACTTGTTGAATAACTATATTGTTTGAAGGCATGGGCTATTCTAATTCTTAATCTCTCAATTGAAGAATTAGAGATCCAAAACATAGATTCATTACTTCTATGCATAACAGTAAAAACACCATCAAACACATGATTTAGAATATGAAAAACATCAATTCATGAAATCAATAAACTAATCCATACAAATTCATCAATTCCTAGCAAAGGGTTTTAGTTACATATCATGAAAATAAGAACAAGAGAAATAGAAGAATGCATGATTACCATGGAAAAGCCTTGGATCTCCAAATCCTTGATCTTCTCCTATTCTAAAACTCTCTAAAATTATGTAATCTCCCTCTCTCTCTCTCTAATGACTGCTAATGACTGCCTAACCTAATTCTAAAATGTATATTTAAAAGATAAAACTAATCCTAATTGAATTGGAGCAAAACTGATCCGGAAGTGGCCCAATTGGGCTTTCTCATGTCTGACACGCAACTTCGGCCCTGATTTTGACCCCAACGATGGACGAATTTGAGCAAGGCTATTTCTGGCGAAGTTGTAGATCTTTTCCTTAGCTTTAAAATGATACAAAGATAGCCTTATTTGGATAAGCGTAGCTCAAGTTATGGTCAAAATACCGAACAACGTCACTTACAAGCGGTATGCGCGCCTGGGCGCCCAGGGCTGCGCGCCCAAGCGTGCTAGGTCTGTACTGGGTGCATTTTTTCGCTGCATGCACGCCTGGGCGTGCGGGACTCATTCCGGCTCCATTTTGCTTCGTTCTTGCGCCATTTTCAAGGTCTTTTCATCCCCTTTCTTGCTCCATATTTATTTTTTTCATTTAAGCTCTGAAAGTACCTGAAACATGCCCAAAACGGCTCAAAATGTTCAAAGGATTCTAAATTACCTAACTTTCTAAAAACTATACAAAAATTCCTAAATTTACAAGAGAAACAAGCTAAATCCATAGTAAAAGGGAGTCAAATTAAGCTCTAAAACATCATATGTTAGACCCAAATCAGAAATCAATTGAGAAGTAATTAGTATCATGCATCATACATGGAGTAATAAGGGGACGATGAGGAAGTTGGGAAAGAGAAGACATGACCTTTGTGAATGATATGTGATTAGGAGTTACTGTGGGTGGAACTTTGATCTCCTAGGAGGGCATGGATTGGCTAACCATGTTGGGGGATTGGTTCCGCGTTAACTACGGTAATTCTATTGGTCATAGAGTCATTTCGGGACCGGTTGAGGGTGGTTCCCTGCTATAGCCAACTTGGGCCTTCAACCCAAGTTGTACTGGACCGTGAGTGATGGCCAGTACCGTGCAAGCTCTGGTGGAGGGACACTTACTCCCGGTTGGTCTTTCCCTGGAGCGGAGGGTGAAGTGAGGAAATTGAGTGTAATGTTGAATCATTGGGTGAATAGTGAATTTGAGACTACATGAGTGAAAAAGAGGAAATCATTGAGGTGAATATCATATTACAAATCACTCCATGATTGGATCCAATGTACTCCATAATGCAAGAATATGTTGACAGAAGTATAAAGTGGTGATATAATCAATAGTCATTGGATTCAATTAATGGATCCCGAGAGACGAGCATGCATCATTCTTGCAAAGTAACGCATATAGCATTCATGCATCATGGCATTCATCTATATATAAGTGTGCCTTTGTTATAGTGAAAATGAATAGAACTTATGCACTTGACCCTGACTTGATTATTTAAAGGAGACGAGTAATCTTATTGCTAAACTTGAATGGAATTAGGTAATTAATGGAAGTACTAATTATTGGTTTTATATTATTGTTATTTAATTATTTATTTTGAATTATGTCAAACTACTCACTCCCTTATGTTGAAATTTTATGTACTACACAAAGCCCTATTTGGCCCCCGCTTGCTGTCGAGGAGAGTCAGACTCCTTCTAAAGGAGTTTAGACTCCACTTTGTGGTTATGACCACTCTTTTGCAACCATGCTCTATATGAAGACCTTTAATATTTTGTAAAATCTGTAATAACTAAATTAAGAAACTGAACTTATAATCTTTTGATGTGAAACAGTTAACTTAGAACCTCTATGTATATGTATGTACTATGACTGTCACATATGGTATGACTTACATACCATCTTTTGGAATGATAATCATGATAAAATCATAGAAAATGCTATCTGGTTCTATTATCTGGACTGGTTTGTATGCAGGTGCACTAAGGAAATTTTGGGAATTATCCAAATTACAATGTAAACTCTGTCAAAGTTTTTCTAAACTTTGCATTAACTTAAGTTTTAACCAAAGTAAAATATTGTACTTAACTTTATAACTAAAGAATTAAAAACTAGTGTTACACCCGACGTCCCAACCTTTAAACCCGCAGCCCATGCCCATGATGCAACTCCCCCCACCCCTCACCTCGAAGCCAACCCGAACACAGACCCTAGTCAAGGGGATTTCCACTCTGGTCATCTTTTTACCCCTTACATCATGGCATTCGAAACCCCTCAGGGATATTTAGGCACTTTGAATGTACCCCATTACAACAGCCTAACCGATCCCGTCGATCATATTGTTTCTTATGAAGGGGCAATGAACTATTATGGAGGCGGTGATCGGATGAAGTGCCGAGCGTTTTCTATGAACCTTTTGTATTGAGATGGTACTCATCTCTCCCACGGAATTCAGTAAACTCGTGGGAAGAAATGAAAAGAGTTTTCCTAAACAGGTACACAGCCAGCTGTATCCAACCCAAGTCTGATCATACACTGGCTGCAGTTACACAAAAACCCGATGAGCCTATGAAGGATTATTTGTCACGATTCCACACGGAAGCTAGTTCAGTTCCACGACTCGAACCGGGTGTTTCCGTACTGCTGTTTACCCAAGGGTTACAAGCAGGGGATTTTCGAAAGTCTCTAATCGGTAAACCCCCCATGGACATGGCAGAGCTCAGACAGCATTCCAACAAATTTATAAATTTGGAAGAATTTCATAAGGGCCAGAAGATCAGAGACGATCGGCAGAAAACTGATCCTCAGGGCCAGAATAAACACAAGCGTGACAAGAGATTTGGTGGTAGACCTGACAGAAGCGATCGTGAGCGAATAAATTTCAGGAGTACACTCCTCTGACCGTTCCTAGGAGTCAGATCCTCCGATAAACGATGCAGACCGACATACGCTCGGCCCAAAGACCTCCTTCTTTGAGAAAGGGCTAACAGCATGATAGGTCCAAATACTGTGACTTGTAAAAACTACAATCGGTGGGTGAAATAACTAAGAAACCCTAGGAGAACACCTAAAGGGGGGGTTGAATAGGTGTTAGAGAAACCTTGAAAGATTTTCGAAAGAAACAAATCAAAACAATTAAAACAAATGATTTTTAGAAAAACTTCAGCCCTTAATCAATTAAGCAAGGCTATTAATCGATTAACCCTTGAAAAAACACAAGTTAATCGATTAATCAAACAGGTCTTCCAATTTTCTTAATGATACCTCACACCAAGACTTCCACTTTGCTTGTTTACCCAACAAGACTTCCAAAGACGATTTCGCTTGATGAACAACCACCAAGTCTTCCTTTGTTGTAGAATGTTTGCCTCCTTGCAATGATTACAACCAAATTGAAAACAATAACAATCCTATGAATCTCTTTCAAGAACTATGAAAATATCAAGATGAGAGATTCAAAGATTCTTGATCAAAGAATATGAAAATGAAAGCTTTGATCTTCGTAAAATTGATATTAAAATGATGTTCAATGATCACAATGATTAGGAAAAGGTTTATATAGAATACCCAAAAGTTAGGAAACTTAAAAACTGATTTTCAGAAGTGAAAAACGTATTTTAAAAACCAGTTTTTCAGGTGTTAATCGATTAACTCATCATGTTAATCGATTAAGCACTGTTAAAAACATGTTAATCGATTAACCACTTCTCTTAATCGATTAGCCACTGCTAAAGGTCAATTAAAAACTTGTTTTCTCAAAACTAAACCTTTCCTTTCAAACCTTTAAGCCACCTATTGATTTCAGGTTAAGTGAATACTCAAATTATAATATAATCATGCACTTCATTGAGATTCACTACCCTCTAATGACTCTACCCAAACTCATCAAATTAAAAGACTCAAACTAAAGATATTACAATAAAATACACAAATGAATCTTCATGAGCTTGCTCTCTCTTCATCATTGTTGATTGTTGTTTGTTTGTTGAACTTCTTCATGCCTTGAGCTTGATCAAAACATTTGTAGCTTATTCAAAACCTTTGTCATTATCAAAATCTTCTCACTGGATCTAACAATCTCCCCCCTTTTTGAAAATGACAAACATGTTTTGAAGTTGTTTGAAGTTGTTGATGCTTGAACCATTTGATCACTTGGTGAGACTCTTGCTCCCCCTCAATAAATGCTTTTGCAAGAACTCGTTAGCAATATGCAACATTCCCATCTTGATACTGGTCGGCTCCACTTGCATCGTCAGGCTCAAATCTCTAAATTCTTCTATCAATGCAGCTTCTCTAACCATCATTGCACTGATATGCATTGCTTTTTGACTCAATGAATCAGCCACCACGTTTGCTTTCCCAGGATGGTATTGGAGCTCGAACTCATAATCCTTCAAGAACTCCACCCATCGGCGTTGCCTCATATTCAACTCTTTCTGGTCAAAGAGGTACTTTAAACTCTTATGGTCACTAAACACCCGGAACATAGTGCCATAGAGATAGTGCCTCCAAATCTTTAGAGCGAAGACAACCGCTGCCAGCTCTAGGTCATGAGTTGGGTAGTTCATTTCATGAACTTTTAGCTGTCTCGAGGCGTAAGCGACTACTTTCCCATCTTGCATCAAAACACTCTCAAGACCTTGTTTCGATGCATCACAATACACCTTGAAATTCTTCTGCGGATCAGGCAAGATTAACACAGGAGATGATGTCAATCTTTCCTTCAGCTCTCGGAAACTCCTTTCACACTTCTCGTCCCATATAAAGGGTTGGTCTTTCCGAGTTAACTTTGTCAAGGGCAGTGCTATCTTCGAGAAACCTTCTATAAACCTCCTATAGTAACCTGCCAAACCAAGAAAGCATCTCACCTCTGTGACCGACTTCGGTTGTTCCCATTGTAAAACTGAGCTTACTTTCGTCGGGTCAACCGCTATTCCCTTGTTTGAAATCACATGCCCCAAAAACTTAACTTCCTCCAGCCAGAACTCACACTTTGTAAGTTTGGCGTACAACTGCTTCTCCTTCAGGATACCCAACACTATCCTCAAGTGTTCAGCATGCTCCTCCGGGCTCTTGGAATAAATAAGGATATCGTCAATGAACACAACCACGAATGAATCTAAATAGGGTCTAAAGATTCGATTCATGTAGTCCATGAAAATAGCTGGTGCATTAATCAATCCGAACGGCACCACAACATATTCATAGTGCCCGTATCGGGATCGAAATGCGGTCTTAGAGATATCCTCTTCTCTAATTCTGATATGATGATACCCTGATCTCAGATCAATCTTGGAGAATACTGAAGCCCCACGAACTTGATCCATAAGGTCATCGATCCTTGGTAAAGGATACTTGTTCTTGATTGTGACCTTGTTCAACTGTCGATAGTCGATACACATCCTCATGCTGCCATCTTTCTTCTTGACGAACAAAACCGGAGCACCCCCAGATGACACACTTGGTCGGATAATCTGTTTCTGCAACAACTCCTCAATCTGTTTCTTCATTTCAGCCATCTCCGGTGGTGCCATTCTATAAGGAGCGATAGAAATGGGACCAGCTCCCGGAACTAAATCAATTCCGAATTCAATCTCTTTCTTCGGTGGCAAACCAGGTATTTCGTCAGCGAATACCTCCGGAAAATCTCGGACAACAGGGATCTCTTCAATCCTTGGACCATTCTCCTCCACTTCAGTGTTGAACAGGCACATGTAGCCATAGAGTTTTGGGTTTCTATAGATCACTACTTTTCTATCACAATCGATGATCACTTGGTTTCGACTTAACCAGTCCATCCCCAAGATTACATCTAATTGCGATAAGGGTAAACAGATCAAATCTACCTTAGAGGTTTGCCCTAACACTTCTATACAACAGTTAAGACATTCTCTAGAAACAACTACAGGAGCATTGGTAGGGGTTTCTAATTTAAGAGTGTATGATAATTCAGACATAGGTAGACTAAAACGATCTACACATTCATATGAAACAAATGAATGCGTTGCACCAGAATCAAACAACACATTGCAAAGCTGACCATTTAGCATGTAATTACCTTGCACCAGATCAGAAGATCGGCTTACCTCCACACCACTAAGTGTGAAAACCCTTCCTTGAACCACGGGCCTATCAGCTGCCCCTCTTGAATTTGCTTTGACCGGTTCCTTGCAATCCTTCGCAAAGTGTCCCGGTTTCCCACAGTTGAAACAACCACTTGTTCCCCAACAAAAACGGCCATAATGATGGCGCTTACATTTGTCACAAAATGGAGCCTCGCTCCGAAAGTTCCTTCAATTACTACCTCCAGCCTTTCCTTCGTCTTTCCCTCGGCGATCATACGGACCTTTGCCTCGGTTATTGAAACCCTTGCGCCTCTGAGGTCCATAATTCTGGCTATCTTTTCTCTCTGTTGCTTGTAACCCTTCAGCTTTCTTGTCATCCTCATACATCCTACACATGTCCACAAGTGTAGGGAAACTTTGAATCCGTTGATAGCAAAAAATAGACTTCAGCTTAGGCCATAAGCCTTCCTCAAACTTGATACACTTGCTCCTTTCATCAGGGTTGTTCTGGTAGTATGGAGAGTACTTCATCAACTCCTCAAACTTGGCCGCATACTCACCCACACTCATATCTCCTTGCTTTAGTTGTAAGAATTCCACCTCCTTCTTTCTCCTCAAGTCCTCAGGGAAGTATTTATTGAGAAACTTCTCCATAAACACACCCCAATTCACATCCCTTCTTTCATAGTGTAGGAGCTGAACCGTATGATTCCACCAGTTCTCAACTTCATCCTCTAGCATGTAGGTTGCATATGCTACTTTCTGAACTTCTGTGCAATCCAAAGTTCTCAAAATCTTGTCCATGGTGTGAATCCACTTATTGGCCTCTTCAGGTTTAAATCCTCCTTCAAATTTGGGTGGATTACAACTCCTAAAATCCGCCAGACTCTTCGCCTCAGGATTACCCACGTTGCAGTGGTGAGGTGGATTAACCGGTTGAGGTGGTTGCTGAGTTTGCTGTTGTTGCATGGATTCCAGCACCGCGGTAATTCTCTCTAACATCGCGTTGGTGTGATTTTGGTTTCTAGTTGCCATAATAGACCTGCGCTATGGACTTATGGTCATATATGTTGAACTAACGAAACATTCATCACACCACCTATACTAAGACTATACTATCACCTTAACAAAACATTCAATTGTATCTAATGCTCATAACAAGCAAGATACTAGCATTCAAAACAATAAATATACCCTGTGGATACCTGCTTGATGTTGATGATTACCTTTCTGGAACTACTTCAACTACTACAGGATCTGACTTTTGCTCCGATACCACTCAGTGTGACACCCTCTTTATAATACCAAGTAATTATTACAATAATTATCTATTACTTGAATAATAAATGGACTTGTTTGTATTTAGAAGATATAGAAATAAAAATTTTCTTTTAAGGTGGGTGCACAAACCAAAACATGGAACTCTTGGAGAGAATAATTTGTATCGTTTTAACCATTGTATTGAATTCGGCATTTACTAGGATAATAAAATCTTTTCATAATTTCCGATAGCATCGATACTTTTGAAAACGCATTTACATAGTAAGAATAGGCGATACTATCCATTTGTTTCTTTCGCGGAACTGATACTATTTTCAAATAACATAGCCGAATTCTTTAAATAAAATTAAATCAGAGTAAGCGGAAACAGTGGAACTAAGCATGATTGTAATATAAACATAATGTACACATATATATATATAGGTCATAACATACATAGTTCCAAAGTCACATCTCCAAGATCCAACTACAAGTCCATGGCAGATCGAAAATAAAACCATAACCCTAGAGCTCTCAAAAGCATATCTACAAAATATACATATCAAAATATGAACTCTAGAGGTGGTCACATAGATCTGGTCGCAGCAGTAGTAGTAGTGATAGAAGTAGCAGTCTCCAGATAGTAGAAGTAAACATCATCATCTTCATCAACAGCAGAAGTATCTCCTCCACAGCATTCCCCACATCGGATCCCCTGATCCTCATCATGTACCATATGCACATACCTTGGGATCATCGTCCCTCCACTGACTCCCGGTAGAATGAACGACAGGCTCGCCTCCGCTCTCGTCCTCCACGGGGTCATCCTCGATCTCATCCGATGGAGTGGGTACCCTGCCACTGGGTACCGGGTCAGGAGATGGTGAGACCCTAACTGGGCTCCTCGGATCATAAGGGGAAGTCTCCTCGCGGACGACTCTCGAAGAAAAAGGGTGTGAGCGGGTAGGTCGAAAATGGAAACTGTGATACGAGCGAGCTGGTCGTGTGGGAGGTGGTCCATGATATGTGTAAAAAGATGGTACGTGCGTAGTGTATATGATGGGAATCCTATACCTACGAGGACGGAATCGAATCAGCGGGTTCGGGTGGTAGAAGGTGACCTCTACCTCCCCCTCGAACACCGCGCGATGGTCCTCGTAGATCCATATGCCACTAGGAAGTGGCCGGATCTCGATGCAAGCGATGTAACGTGACATCACCTACAAGGGCATAGGGGTAAGCAATTCTATACATATAATCAATAGAGCATAAATATATGTTCAAAGTAAATGTATAGACAAGCAACAATATACAACAATCACATTTAGCATTTAGCAGATATTAGATGCAAGTAGGATGCTCATTCTTGTTTCATTTATCAATTTTAGTTTAAATGAGTGGCATGATGTATGAACATAGCTCTCAAGCCTATCTCCATCATTCTAAGTTACTCTCTGATGTGCATCCTTTACTTCGTCCAGCACTCAACAGTGCGTTGTACTCCTAGGTGTACAACATTCGTACATTCACCAAGAATGTACACGGCAAGCTTGGAATACGTGCCACCCGAGCAACGTCCCGTCATCCAAACGGTATAACCATAATATCAGCATCTCACAGTGCTGACCACGTCGTCAACCATAACGTGTCATCAAGCGAGCCGTCAATTTGGAACTCCCAGAGGCCCTCCTCATGTTACCAAAACATGATAAACGATCTATCATCCAAACTCCAAAATGAATGCATTGTCTTAACTTAAAGGAATTGATTGGTGTTTCTCTTTTGAATAATACCTAACGTGCCACCCGAGCAACGTCTCGTTATCCAAAAGAAATTACCATATCGTCAATCAATTTCTTTTAAGCATTAGATCACTTGGATTATAGCCATTTAAGTATTACACAGATGATTCCGAATTTAAAATGGTATTCTTAATATTCTGGGTAAAATCACTTGAGTGTTCTTCAGAATACTCGAGTGTTCTTCAGTTTTTCCAGATCACTCGAGTAGTTCATAGCTACTCGAGTTGTTCTTGCCTTTTTGGAAAATTAGGTTTCAGATTCTTAAAAGTACTCGAGTAATTCATGAATACTCGAGTGTTCTTCAGCAAACCCAGAACACTCGAATGATTCAGGCATTACTCGAGTGATTTACCATAAAATATTCTTGTGCATCAGTTAATACTCGAGTCCTGGGCATAGTACTCGAGTGTTCTAACAAAAAAAATACACTGTTTTATCAAAATTTACTCGAGTATTAAGCCAAGTACTCGAGTCTTTTCTTACAGAACAGACTGGAAACTTGGTTTTGACATACCATTTTCAATTCTAACCATTTCTAATCCAATCCGATGATCAACAGAGTTCATCTAACATATATTGAACATGTCTAAACACTTATAACACAGCAAATAACAGATTTTGACAGGGAATCACAAGGTTATGCATAAAACATGAAATTCACAACTCAATATGCCAAATTGTAATATACTCAATAAACTTGTGATTTTAAGTTCAATACAGCTTGCATGCAACATATGGGACTTGCTCACAACAAATTAAGAGCACAAGTTGGTCTCCAAACCAATTTCCCTATTCAATCTAATCCCTTAGAGCCTCTTGGTGGCTCTCTAATGAAATTCATGCAATTTAAACACTATCTTGTGAATAGAAAGCTTTCCCCTTACCTCACTGACGTGAATCAACAAGAAATTCGCAAGAGAAACTCCTCCAACACCAAAAACGGCTTCAAGCACCACATGCAGGACAGTTTTGAGTGGAGTACCAAGATTGAATTGGTTGACATAGGAAACAGAGATAGAAATTGGGGAAATCAATATTTTTACACTCTATGCAACATCTACTAACTATAGAAACTGAATTAAGACTCAGAGAACTCGTGAGCTTACCAAAATCAAGGCTCCAAGTAAGTTCCAGAAAAAAGTTTGACAGAAACAACTCCAACTTCCAAGCTTCAATTCTTCCTTCACACTTACTCACAGCTCACGAATTTGGTGTCTATACAAAGCTCGAGATGTGAGCTTTGTATTGGTGTATAGTTTGTGACTCGAATCAAAACACAGAGGGAGAATCAAAGAGAACGATTCAAGAACCCTAGCTTGAACAACAAATCTGAATTTGACCAAATGCCTCAACAATACGGGTTTGATTGGCTTAAATAAGCAAGAAGCAAGTCCATGCATGGAGACACGACGCCATTGAAGTGTTGAGAAGGGAGTATTCGTGTCATTGGAAGGAAATCGTTGGTGGTGACTCACCAAACGCACTAACTCGTGCAACTCTGACCAGAACACTCGAGTCTTTTAAGAAATACTCGAGTATTTTGGTCAGTTTTTGAAAAATAATAATTTTATTTACTTTCTCCCCAAAATATTTCCTATAATTACCTCTAGGTCCCAACTCTGGGACTAATGTGCAAAAATATTTATTTCATGCATGATTATACTTGCAACAATACATTCACACATCCACCACTAATAAAATCACAGATTTTTAATCAAAGATTAAATTAGAAATAATTAATTATAATAAATTTTATAATTAATATTTCATTAATCAGGGATTAAAATTTTTGGGTGTTACAATTAACCCTTGAAAAAACACAAGTTAATCGATTAATCAAACAGGTTAATTGATTAGTGCCTGAAAGCAGTCTTTTGGTTAATCGATTAACACCTTCAGTTAATCGATTAATCACTGTTAAAACTGAAAAATCACTTTTCAATCAAATACGAAAATCAATCAATTAACACATAAGATCAGAGATTAAGCGAAATAGATTAACACCAATATTCTTATTGATTACCTAGGTTATGAAAATGATTTTCCCCAAATCAATTTGCACAATTAAAAGCTTAATTCATTCAATTATGAAAATCAATCTTTTCTAAGTTTTCAACCAAGAACAATATGAAATGACAAGAATGTAAGAGAGTTAAGGGAATAGAGATACTGCACAGTGATTTATCCTGGTTCACTCATAACCACCGTGAGCTACATTCAGTCCCCTCTTCAACCAAGAGAGATTCTTCACTAAAGAAATTAGAATTCTCAAATTACAAGAAAATGCCTCTCAAGACTCTCCAAGAGATACCACACTCTTGTCTTGCAACCCTATTGAAATCTAATCTAACCTCCCTTGCTTGTTGATATCCCCACAACAAGTCTTTCAATTTGCTTGATGATACCTCACACCAAGACTTCCACTTTGCTTGTTTACCCAACAAGATTTCCAAAGACGATTTCGCTTGATGAACAACCACCAAATCTTCCTTTGTTGTAGAATGTTTGCCTCCTTGCAATGATTACAACCAAATTGAAAACAATAACAATCCTATGAATCTCTTTCAAGAACTATGAAAATATCAAGATGAGAGATTCAAAGATTCTTGATCAAAGAATATGAAAATGAAAGCTTTGATCTTTGTAAAATTGCTATTAAAATGATGTTCAATGATCACAATGATTAGGAAAAGGTTTATATAGAATACCCAAAAGTTAGGAAACTTAAAAACTGATTTTGAGAAGTGAAAAAAGTATTTTAAAAACTAGTTTTGCAGGTGTTAATCGATTAACTCATCATGTTAATCGATTAAGCAATGTTAAAAACATGTTAATCGATTAACCACTTCTCTTAATCGATTAGCCACTGCTAAAGGTCAATTAAAAACTTGTTTTCTCAAAACTAAACCTTTCCTTTCAAACCTTTAAGCCACCTATTGATTTCAGGTTAAGTGAATACTCAAATTATAATATAATCATGCACTTGATAGAGATTCACTACCCTCTGACGACTGTACCCAAACTTATCAAATTAAAAGACTCAAACTAAAGATATTACAATAAAATACACAAATGAATCTTCATGAGCTTTTTCTCTCTTCATCATTGTTGATTGTTGTTTGTTTGTTAAACTTCTTCATGCCTTGAGCTTGATCAAAACATTTGTAGCTTATTCAAAACCTTTGTCATTATCAAAACCTTCTTACTGGATCTAACATGACTTCCACAAAGGTTACGGTCACACAACTGATGAATGCATCTGGGAGTTTTAATTGAGGAAATGATTAGGGACGGAAAGTTGCAACAATACATCAGGGATGCAGCTGGTCGAAGAGGAAGGAACATATCACACTCCCCTAATAGGGCTAAGCACCGAAGGAGCAGGTCCCTTGATGATAAGAATACAGGTCGACAAAATACCGACCCAATTGCTGAAAACAATTCATCTCCAAATGAGTTTCTAGTTAATACCATTGTTGGCGAATTTGCTGGGGGAGGGGAGAAAAGAGCGGACAGAAAGAAGTACATTAAACAAATCCTAGCCGTTAGTCAGAAGCCCATTTCCAAAAGGTCAGCAAAGAATGTCCCAATTATTTTCAGCGATGAAGATCTGGATGAAATCCTCCCCGGTTACAATGATCCCATGGTTATCACAGCTCTAATAGGAAACTATGAGGTAAAGCGAGTTTTCATAGACCAGGGGAGCTCGGCTGATATTATGTTTCTGCCTCTGTTCAAAGCGTTGAAGCTAAGGGAGTGTAATCTCACTCCTTTCAAAGGGGAGTTAATCGGATTTACTGGTGACATATTTGAGGCCCTTGGTCATATTCAACTACCATTTACCCTCGGCCAGCAACCGTCAGCTCATACAGAGATAATCAAATTTTTGGTGGTCGATTGCCCCGCCGCTTACAACGTTATTCTTGGAAGAACTTTCTTCCAAGTTGTGATGTCCCGGTGTTAGGGACACGCCACGATGTGTGTTTTGGGTTTGTTGATATTCCAGCAAGTGTACTGGTTCAACGAGTAATATAGTCGGAAGACCAGTATCGTCCCACAGAGATTGTATATAGAATTCTATAATTCCTACCTTATTTTAATTATTAGTAAAACTTGCGAATTAATGCTGAAAATTAAATAGAAAATTATGAAGTGAAAACTAAATCTAAACTACAATCAACTTAAGAAAAGCAAATTAAGAATGAAGAAGAATGAGATGGGAGAAAGCGTTAGGAATCCGGTTTCATTGTAGAATCTAGTTTACTAGTTATGAATCTCTGTTTCTCTCTTGAATCAAAATCAATTTAAAATTTAACAATTACCAAATCTCTTTAATAATTGTGTTTTCCAATCAATCATTACCCTTAATCTCTTAATTAGTTAACAATCAATTAGTCATTCATTAAGTTCGCTGAAATTTAATGTTATACAATCAACAAAAGTATCTCTACCTATGAACGATTGTAAAGCTTGATAGCTATGGTCATACCAAATTCCTAATTTATCAATTGAGGAATTAGGTTCCCAAAACACAAACGGGCCCTTATTCATGTTAAACAATAAAAACACAATCAAACAATTGATTCAATTGAAAAACATCAATTCATAAAGATTATAAACGAAACGATCCAAACAAATCCACCATCATCCTAACTGGGGTTTTAGTTACACATGATTAAGAATGAAAAGTAAGAGATAAGAGAAGAACCAATAGTCATAGACAACCCTTGAGTCTTCAATAATCTTCAATCTCCAAAGCGGATCTCTCCGGTTGTTGATCTCCGATCCTTAATCAAATCAAAAAACTCTTTTCAATGTAAACTCCCCTAAACACTGTTGTACAACTACTATCAACCCTAATTTTTAATGTTACAAATCTATTGTGGACTGAATCCCCCAAGGAAATACTGAATTGGGCCTTCTTTGATGCACGCGCGCCCCAGGCGACCTCACGCCCCAGGCGCGCGGACTCTGATGGAAATTCCTTTGCTTTAATCAGCGCGCCTCAGGCGCACCCGTCCTCGCGCCCCAGGCGCGCGGGGTAGAACCTGACTCCGTTTTGCTCCGTTCTTTGTCCATTTGCAAGATCTTTTCGTCCTCTTTTCAAGTCTAAACATATTTTTTCATTTAAGCTCCCAAAAAACATCAATTCATAACGATTATAAATGAAACGATCCAAAAAAATCCACCATCATCCTAACTGGGGTTTTAGTTACACATGATTAAGAATGAAAAGTAAGAGATAAGAGAAGAACCAATAGTCATAGACAACCCTTGAGCCTTCAATAATCTTCAATCTCCAAAGCGGATCTCTCCGATTGTTGATCTCCGATCCTTAATCTCATCAAAAAACTCTTTTCAATGTAATCTCCCCTAAAAACTGTTGTACAACTACTATCAACCCTAATTTTTAATGTTACAAATCTATTGTGGACTGAATCCTCCAAGGAAATACTGAATTGGGCCTTCTTTGATGCACGCGTGCACCAGGCGCACGCGACCTCACGCCCCAGGCACGCGGACTCTGATGGAAATTCCTTTGCTTTAATCAGCGCGCCTCAGGCGCACCCATCCTCGCGCCCCAGGCGTGCGGGGTAGAACCTGACTCCGTTTTGCTCCGTTCTTTGTCCATTTGCAAGATCTTTTCGTCCTCTTTTCAAGTCTAAACATATTTTTTCATTTAAGCTCCCAAAAAGAACCTGAAACACTAGTAAACGGATCAAAACGTTCAAAGGATTCTACTACTACCACATATCCTAAAAACTAGCTAAAAGTCCTAAGTTTACCAAAGAAACAAGCCAAAAACTAATAAAAAGGGAGTTTATTTCATGTTCAAAACTATATCTAATGGACCCAAATCACTCCCCCAAACGTAGCATTTTGCATGTCCCAGGCAAAAGTAAAATAAAACTCTAGAACAAAAGCCTACCTTCCTAACTCTAAATACAAACACATCATCTAGGACTTCGACTCATGACTCGGCCATGTAATACCCCGCAAATTCCTCGTATTGAAATTAAATACTAAAGAAATTTATTGTGAGAAAAGTGTTTTGAAAAGAATATTTTCTTAAATAATTTTTCATAAATTCACGTTTTCAAAGTGTTTAGTGATTTTAAAGAGATGGTTTTCAAAAGTCATAAGTTTTAAAATTGAGTCGAGAAAAATAATTAGATGTTTAATATTTCCATGCTTTGAAGAAATAGTGAATTTCAAAACAAGAGTTATTTTATGAGAAAGTGATTTGTTTTTCTGCCTTTATGTGATGGATTCATATGAGTTTGATATATGTTAATATGGTTTCTAGAAAATGTTTAAATTACTATGTAAACTTGGTGATTATATGTTTTAGAGTATAAATGATTAAGAAATAAAAATATAATGTATAAATGAATGCATGCATGTATATGTACGGTTTTGTATGAATGTATGTGTGAAATGGTATGTGTATGCATGTAGGTGCAATACGTGTGAGTATGTGTGAATGCATGAATATATGTGTGTACCGTGTGTGCCATGTGTGTGTATGTAAGAAACCTAGAAATTTCCTAAGTTGCAACCAAGCCCTAACTAAGTGAATTAAATCCTAACCAAAACCCTAACTAAATGGTGGAAACCCTAAAGATCAACCCACAAGTCAAAAGCCTAAGTGGTCTCTAAGTGCCTAGTGTCCCCTACCTTGTCTCCTTGGCAAATGTTAAACTTCACCCATGCAAAATTATAAAGAACCGAATTTACCCCTCCTTCAAGAGCTCTTGACCGTATCACACAAGGGCAAAGTGGGAAGCCATGAATTTTTATATAAGCCTAGGCCCTTAGTTTCACTTCATTCACTCTTCATTTCATTTCTTCACTCCCTCATTTCCAACGTCCCAAACACATCCAAACACAAAGTCTAAGAAATCATCAAACTCTTAGACTAAGAAATAGAAAATAGAGAGAAAGAAGAAAAAGGACCGTGAGGTGGGGGAAGAAAGAGGAAGAGGAGATCAAGTCCAAAACCTAGGAAATCCTTGAAGATCAAGTGTTCAAGAGGACTAGAAGCCTTTCTCCTTGGTATAAACCGAAGACCTAGAATTTTTAGAATTAGTTTGATTTGTGATCTTGTAATTTTTCTTTTCTTCTCTTGCATGTTCATTTTTATGTTTGGAAAGATGAAATTATGTGTTGATCTTTCTTAAACATGGACTTTCAAGGACTTAAATTAATTTGTAATAGGTGTAGTTTGTGTGTGATAATTCGGTTAGTACTCCTCTTGATAGATCTTAGTGTTTTCATGCTAGATCTTGATGTTTTTCCTATAGATTTAAAGTTTTGTTCATGATCTTTGTAAATTTGAAGTAGATCTTCTTGCATGCTTAATTTTTATGCTTAGAACCGTAAACTATTAAGTGTTTTAGTGTTGATTTGTTAAATCAATGTTGGATCTAAACTTGTTTTTAGTTTTTGTCTTGCATGTTGATTAATGATGATTTATATGATTGTGAACCCTTGCATGTTTCGGTTTTGATTTAATCTTGATAAAAGCTTTAATTTGTGTTTTGATTCTTAGTTTTGTTTTGATCTTAACCTTTGCATGTCTTAATTTGTGTCTTGATTTTTGGTTCTTGTCTTGATCCTTGATCTTTGTTTTGACCTTGATTTTGTTTTGGAGTTTTGTAAATGTGTAGGGTTTGCCGACCACATAAGGATTCAAGTCTTATTTAAGGGATTCTTCTAAGACCCTTTCCTCGGTTTACTCAGCACAATGTCCCTCGCTCGGACTCATTGGCTCCGAGCGTATGAAAAGACCAGGCTCAGACTTGATGGGGTCGAGCCTCACAAACGGTCTTCAACCCATCGGCTCGGGACTCTAGGGCCGAGACATATCGTCGGCTGGTAGATAGACTCAGTCTTACCAAGGCTTCATATCCCTTCCGCAAATCTCTCCTAGATTCTCGCAACAGCTTAGACATGAGATCTTGAGGTGATCAAATCCAGATTCTAAGAGCATAAACCTCCGATATTATCTCACAGAATCCTGGCTCAGCTCAACCCTGATACAGGGCCCAGACGGCCCACGCCAGCTTCCTCCAAACCCTATAAATGGCTCCTTACAGCTAGGGTTTCAGGTACGTACTCTCATCCCTAAGTTGACACTCTGCACACACTTGTTGACTGGGGAGACCTTGCTTTTCCCAACTGGAACTGCAGAAACACCACAAAGTCACATATTAACACTTGATCCTCTCTTGGGCTCCTGGTTCCATAATCTTGAGCACTTAGAGGGTTAAGGACAAAGTGTTCATGGACATTACATTGGCGCCGTCTGTGGGGATTGAATAACCAGTATTCCCACCCACTGATCTCATGGCAAACGACAATAATGATGGTAATCAAGAAGATCTCCGCCGTCGCCTCCGTGGGAGGCCACCCAAGACTGGGAGAAACGTGAGGGACAGAATTTCTCCGGGAGCACCAACTGGAGGTAATCAGGCTGACGTTCAGACAATTCCGCCAGTTCCAACGGCGGATCAGGCACAAGCCACGGTTCCTCAAGTTGGCCAAGTTCTCGTTGAGGGCGGCGGAGGGCAGTCTAACCCTCATACCATCCCTGATGGCCACGTTTCAGAATGGCGTGACACGGCTGATTCTGGACATCAGTCTCGTCGGGCTGCTGCTGGCTCACGAACTGATGAGGATCGGCGAGTTGAACGGGCCGATCGGCGTGATCATTCCAGGGCTGACAGGTCCAACAGGGAGATACCTCATTTGACTAGAGGTCGTTTTGGAACTCTTCAAGGTGGTCAGCGTTCTGAAGCGGAAGGCAGATCTTACATGACTACTTCCTCGGCACGAAGGAGAGAGGAGTCGATCATGGAGATCTTGAGGACTCAGACTTCTTTAATTTAAAAGCAAAACCAGGCCATTGCTACTCTTCAACAGCAGAGCATGGCAAGGATTGCCGAGCAAGGCCCTTACGCGGCCTATGGTAATCCGAGCAATCTTCCCCCACCTCCACCCCTCAACCCAAACTTAATCCCAAAACGTATCACTAGGGAAGCCCATCCTGGACACCCTTTCACACTTGAGATTATGGCTTTCCAAACCCCGCAGACTTATGTGGGTCATCAGAATTTTCCTCGGTACAATGGAACAACTGACCCGATGGACCACATAGCTGCCTACGAGTCCTCTATGATGTTTTATGGAGGAGGGGATTTTATGAAGTGCCGAGCTTTCTCAATGACTCTGGGCTCGGCGCCTTTGAGATGGTTCAATTCTCTACCCGCCAATTCAATCCGATCGTGGGCCGAGCTTAGACAAGCATTCATAAACAAGTACACGGCCAGTATGTCACAGCCCAAATCAGACCACTCACTAGCTGGAGTTGCACAGAGACCCGACGAGTCTCTACGCAACTACCTAGCTCGGTACCAACAAGAGGCCAGTGGCATATCAGGTCTGCAATCAGGATTATTTGTTCTCTTGCTCACTCAAGGATTGCAGGACAAAGATTTTAAGGATTGCTTGATTGGCGAACCACCTAAGAACATGGCCAAACTTAGGGAAAGATCCAGGAAATATGTTAATCTAGAGGAATTCCGTAGGATCAGTACTGCAGCAAGGGGTGGCGAAGGACGACATGAGCAACATCCTCGTCAAAACGACGTTCGTCAAAATGATCGTTTTCGAGATAGGGGAAGGAAAGACAAAAGAGAAAGAGAGAGAGGGGAAAAACTGCCTCCAAAAGGCAAGTATGATGAATATACCCAGTTGACAGTCCCAAGGAGTCAAATCCTTCGTGAGACTATGCATACAGAGATGCGTAACATCACTCGGCCACCAGCTTTAAGGAAGGTAGCTCAAAAGGATAGGACAAAGTACTGCGATCATCACGGTGGATGGGGGCATAGCACCGACCAGTGTACCCAGTTGAAGGACTTAATCGAAGACATGGTAAGGGATGGTAAGCTTCAACAATATATTGGCGAAGCGTTGCGCAAACGCTCCAGGAGAAAGAGTCCTTCACCACCCAAAACCGAACAGAAAAGAACTAGAAGCCCTTCACCACCTGCAGGGGGAGCCTCTACCCAACCATCTGAGAAGGAAAAGAATTCTTTTCTAATCGGCACCATTGCTGGAGGATTTGCAGGTGGAGGGGAAAAGAAGTGTGATCGCAAGAAGTATGTGGGACAAGTCCTTTCGGTGGCCAGCCGACCAATCCAAAAGCCCAGGAAGAAAAACATAGTCATCAGCTTTAGTGATGAGGATTTTGAGGACATCTTACAAGACCATAATGACCCAATGGTAGTTATAGCCAGGCTCAGCCTTTATGAAGTCAGAAGGATTCTTGTCGATCAGGGGAGTTCGGCAAACATCATGTTTCTGGATCTGTTTGAAAAATTGAAGTTGAGAAGATCTGATCTCACCCCATTCGAGGGAAGTTTGATTGGCTTCACGGGACATTCAATTGTTCCTTTAGGCCACATCCATCTCCCAGTGACCATGGGGGAACCACCCTCTGCTCGGACTGAAATGGTAAAGTGGCTAGTTGTCCAGGCCCCCTCGGCATACAACACCATCTTTGGCCGAACTGCACTCCAATCTTTTGGTGCTGTTGTATCGACGGTCCACTTGGCCATGAAATTCCCAGGGTCTGATGACAAGGTAGTAACAGTGCGGTCCGAACAGGAGTTGGCTCGAAAATGTTATAATATCAGCCTGGGCAAGTTGAAGCTTGATGATGAGAAGATCATGCAAGAACCACTTAACAAGGGAAGTGTCAAGTTAGCAGATCTTGACGTAAGAGAGGAGGATGAAACTAGGCCGACCCCTCAAGGGGACTTCAAAAAGGTGATTTTAGGCCCCGATCCTTCTCGTTGCGTCAAGATGGGGGTTGGCCTTTCTGAGGAATTGGAAAAAGAACTGACTGAATTGCTGGTGGAAAACAAAGACATGTTTGCATGGACCTCGGCAGATATGCCAGGAATCGATCCGAACTTCATCTGCCACAGGTTGAGCGTGTATCCTGGAGCCAAGCCAGTGTGTCAGAAGAAAAGAAGAGTCGGAGTTGATAAGGCACAGGCAACAGATGAGAAGGTAGCCGAGCTACTAGAAGCAGGATTTATCAGGGAGGTAGTGTATACTGATTGGTTGGCCAATCCCGTACTAGTGAAGAAGTCCAATGGGAAATGGAGGATGTGCATGGACTACACAGACTTGAACAAAGTTTGCCGTAAGGATCAATACCCACTTCCCTGCATCGATAAACTTGTGGATAGCTCGGCGGGTTATCAAAGGCTTTCATTTATGGATGCTTATTCGGGGTACAATCAGATTCCAATGTATCCCCTGGATCAAGTGAAGACTTCATTTATCACAGAAAATGCCACATATTGTTACAATGTGATGCCATTTGGATTGAAAAACGCTGGGGCAACTTACCAGCGGATGATGAACAAGGTGTTCGGCCCCTTGATTGGGCCGAGAATGGAGGTATACATAGATGATATGATTGCAAAGATCTTGAAAGAAGAAGATCACGCTAAGGATTTGAAGGTAATTTTGGGAAGGATCCGACAGTTCGGCATGAGGTTGAACCCGGAAAAATGCACGTTTGGAGTTCCTGCAGGGTCTTTCCTCGGATTCATGCTTACCGAGCGCGGAATCGAGGCAAATCCAAAAAAGTGCCGAGCCATTCTTGATATGAAGAGTCCATCAGATGTCAAGGGTGTCCAACAACTGACAGGTCGGGTTGCGGCTCTCTCGAGGTTTCTGTCTCAGTCAGCTAGGAAGGCCCTCCTCTGGTACAAACTGCTGAGGAAAGAAAAGGAAAAGACATTTGAATGGGACGAGGCATGCGAAAAGGCCGTTACTGACCTTAAGCAGTACTTGGCTTCTCCCCCGATCTTGTCTAGTCCGGTAAATGGAGAAATTATGTTCCTTTACTTATCAGTGGGTGATTCTGTAGTAAGTTCGGCTTTGGTCCGAGAGGAATCTGGCAAAGAATTCCCCATCTATTTCGTCAGCCGAGCTCTTCAGGGACCAGACTTGAGGTATCAGAAAGTGGAGAAATTGGCTTTTTGTCTGGTTATCACAGCTAGATGATTACGTCAATACTTCTAGAGCCACCATATCACAGTCAGAACAGCTCAGCCGATCCGACAAATACTTCAGAAACCTGATCTGGCAGGAAGAATGGTGACGTGGGCCATTGAGCTTTCCGAGTTTGAAATCACTTTCGAACCGAGGAAGGCAATGAAATCTCAGGCCTTAGCTGATTTTCTCACCGAGTTTACTGAGCCATTGACGAGCTCAAACTTGGATTGGAATATTTATGTTGATGGATCAAGTAACAAACTTGGGGCTGGTGCGGGAATAATCTTGCAGAACTCCGAGGGGGTCACCCTCGAATATTCTTTGAAGTTTGGATTTTCAACTTCGAACAATCAGGCGGAGTATGAAGCCGTATTGGCCGGGCTGAGAATGGCAAAAGAAGTAGGGGCCCGAGAAGTGAAAATTATCAGCGATTCTCAGTTGGTAGTTTCACAAGTCAAGGGCGGTTACCAGGCTAAGGAACCAATCCTTCAAAAGTATTTGGAGAAGGTGAAGTTCCTATCCTCGGAGTTTGCTAAAGTCGAATTCTGCCACATCCCAAGGGAGAGTAACAGCCGAGCGGATATTCTCTCCAAACTTGCTTCGACAAAAAGTCCTGAGAACAACAGAACGTTGATCCATGAAATGGTGCATGGACCTAGCGTTGTCCTCTCTATTTCGCTGGATCCGAGCTGGATTGCTCCGATAACGGGCTACTCTGAACAAGGGGTTTTTCCAAGTAATCCAATAGAGGCCAAGAAACTCGTCAGAAAAGCTTCACAGTTTGCCCTAGTTGATGGAGTCTTGTTTCGCCGAGGGGTCAGCGGCCCAATCCTTAGATGTTTAGACCCTGCCGAAGCAAAACTGGCATTGGAGGAAGTTCACGGGGGCATTGGAAGTCATCATATTGGGGGGAAGTCACTGGCTAAAAAGGTTCTAAGGGCAGGATACTACTGGCCGACTCTTCAACAGGATGCGATCAACCATGTGAAGAGGTGCGACAAGTGTCAATTTCATAGTGATGTGTATCAGAAACCGGCTGAGGAACTCCATTCACTTTCATCTCCCTATCCCTTCTATCAATGGGGAATGGATTTGATTGGACAGTTCCCCACCGCTCCAGGACAGCTTAAGTGGGTGATAGTTGCCATTGATTATTTTACCAAGTGGGTGGAAGCCGAGCCTCTTGCAACCATCTCCTCGGCCAAAGTGCAGAAGTTCTTTGAAAGGCAAGTTGTGGCTCGGTTTGGAGTGCCACAAGTGCTGGTGACTGACAACGGAACCCAATTCGCGGCAAAGGCGTTCTGAGACTTAGTCAATGCTTTGAACATAAAACATTACTTTTCCTCGGTCGAACACCCTCAGACTAATGGCCAAGTAGAATCTGTAAACCGATCTATCATCCAGGGGATCAAGAAAAGACTCGAAGGCGCGAAAGGGAATTGGCTGGAAAACTTGCACGAAGTGCTTTGGTCGTATCGCACCACCATACAAACTTCAACAGGAGAGACACCATATCGGCTCACTTATGGTTACGACGCAGTCATCCCCATTGAAAAGATCATCCCTTCATTCTGAGCTATGCAACAACCGAATCCCCTCAACAACACTTTATTGTGTGACGATCTTGTTTTATCGGAAGAAGTCATGGATTTAGCGGCCGAACGAGAAAAGCATGCTAAGATTATGCAAGCAAAAGGGTATAATCGATCGGTCGTATCCAGAGAGTTCGAGGTAGGCGACCTTGTCTTGAGGAGAGCTGATATTGGTCTAAAAAATGCAAAGGATGAAAAACTGGCCCAAAGCTGGGAAGGACCATACCGAGTTGCCTCCAAGACTGGAACAGGAGCCTACAAGCTCGAAACTCTCTCGGGTGCCCTCATCAACAACACATGGAACGTGGCGAAACTTCGAGCTTATTACAGTTAGTTTTTCATTGTTTCAATTTCGTTTTCAATAGTTTTAGTTGTTTCATTACATTTGCTTTTTGAATTGTTTCTTTTTTTGATAATGGTGTACGCTCGGTGAAACTCCGAGCCCATTGTAATTTGCTTCAAATGAATAAAAGTTCTCGTTATTGAATTCATTGTATCACGTACTTTTCCTTGTAACCGATTAGCCACCGATTATGACGCGAACGATTATGAACAGCTCTAGCAAGAGCTTATAACTCGTCAAGTACTTTAAATAAGATTCCCGATTAAATCATGATTTCATAAAATCATTTTACATCGCGGATAGAGGAACCCAACTCGGCTAAAGTGCTGGAGTTTCGAGGTCTTAACACTTGAATTCTTAACAAAGAGTGTAAAAAGAAGCATAACACGATTACGAATATTATAAAATATTCCAAACGAAACACAACAACATAAGTTTAAACCCATTTACGGGGGCAATTACAAAAGGGAAAGCAAAATGATAAAGCTACTCTAAGTCGGACAGTACAATACCGTCGGCGTCAAATTTATCTTCTTCTTCTTCTTCACCTTCGGCATCCTCGGCATCGTCCCCTTCAGAATCCTCGGCCAAATGGTCAGGCAGATCGGTGCTGTTCAGATCTATGGGAGCCCCACTTGGGCCGACAATTCGACCATTTTTCACAGCAAAATTAGGGTCAGCACCCTTGGTCAAGAGCCCAGGATTCAGAATGCGGAGTTGCTCGGCAGTGTTGTAGAAAGAATCCTCAACCCCATGACTCCAGTTGTATAGATGCTCCTTGGCTGCTTTCTTGTGTTTGAGAGCTTTTGCTCTCATCTTCTCCAAAGAAGTTCGGAGCCCCAGAATCTTATCCTTAGCATACTCATGCTGCTCCTGAGCCACGACAGCAGCCTGCTCCGCTTTCCGAGCTTTCTCTATCGCCGCTCGGAGAGTAGCAGCGTCTTCCTCAGCTTTTTTCAGAACCTCTTCCGAGCACTTTATCCTCTCTTCGGCCCCCTGGAGTGTCTCCTCGGCCCTAACCTTGGCACCTTCAGCATCTTGTGCCACCTTTTGCAACCGTTCGTTTTCAGCTGCTAAGGTTTGCAACTTCTTGTTAAGACCTTCAACTTGAAGTTGGAAATAATCCTCCCGCTCGGCTGCCTCGGTCCTTTTCTTCTTTTCCTCGGGGGCCATTCCAGCATGAGCGTCGTCTCCATGATGACCGAGGTGATGAAGTATGCTCGCACCCCTCAGGAGACTCTTTACCAACGACTTACAGTTGTTCTCCCAAGTCCCAGGGGTCCAGGCTTCAATCACTTCAGCATTCTCGGGAGGAAAGACAGTAGCAACAAGTGTATCAGTCATCTTTCGGTGCCACACTGTCTTGGCAGCAACTTCCTCCTTTCCCTCAGGAATCTCTACTCCTTTATTTGACTTGCTCAAGTTAAGCCAATCTCCAGCAAGACCTTTTCCTTTTTCCAGTCGAGACCTCTTGAGGGGACGCTCGGGAGTGCCTTGAGGAGTTGTTTGATCCACCACTTTGACGTTTACAGCGTCGATGATACGATCCCCTTTGATCACCGGCTCAACACCTTTGATCCTAACAATCAGAGTGGCGTTGGGGATAATGGTCGGACATACAGAAGGGGTCGGTTCTGAGGATTGACTCATGTTTGGGGAGCCAGATGCAGCTTTGATTGCAGCCAACTGTGACACTCTAGCTGCTCGAGCTTCGCTTTTCTTGGCCTTGGTTGCTTTCTTCCCCATTGTTTCTGCAAGAAAAAATGGATCAGTACAAAATATATATATATATAGTACCCAGCTCGGCCTTCACTTCGTCTCGTGTTTCTTTCAATAGGATTCGTTTGGTATCAATTTGACCATTTGCTTGAAGGTATTCCCAAACATGGTCGCATAATCGCCTTTCGGCTTTTGTCAAATATTCCTTAAAGTCGAATTGATACAAGGAGGGTCTTCGGTTATAAATGTTAGTCGTCCAACCCAGTGGAAACCGAGGCACGACGTTGATCACTCCACCTTCTTCAACTCGTTCCATGAACCAACATACTCCAACCCCAGTGTACTCGTATTGGAAGAAGAGAGGTTTGAAAGACTTCCAAGAATCAGTCACCTTGGCGAAGAGGGCATGCCCCCTCCGAGCCTTTAGGGACACCCATAGCCCCTTGGAATCACCAAACTTATTTACTTGGGGAGCGTATAACCAGAAAAAAGATCGTACAGTTGCTACCAAATTTTCAATGTCACAGAATTGCTGGAAGGCTCGGATGAAAGCCCACCCACTTGGATGCAGTTGGCTAGGAGCTATTCCTAGGTGAATGAGGACTTCAATCTCGAAGGTGGAAAAGAGCAAGCGGATGCCAACATTAGTTGCTATTTCTTCGTAGAAATAGAAAATTGACGATTTTCCGGTACTTGGAAGCATATTCGGTCGTCGATTCCCAAAGGTCTCAATACGAATTCTGAGACATTTCCATCGGCGCTCGGAGGTGTTAAAATTGGTCGAAGATGGTTAAGACTATCTGTTGTCAGCAATGAAGGTCTCGTTCCTAGCACTTCCCGATCAAAAACGGCGTCGTACTGCGCATGATTGGGCGACAGAGGATATTCTTCAGGGTTGGTAACACACCTGCGCTCCACCATATCTGGGGAAAAAGCAAAAGGCTCGGCGTTAGGATTTTTTACAGCACATGTTTTTATTCTAAAATTAAGGTCGAGCCCTGGACTTTTTCCCCCCTCCCTCGGTGGTTCTCCTAAAGTTTCTTCCTCCACGGTATGACGATCGGGGCTTATCCTAACTTGAGCTCGACGCTCGGCAAACCTATAAGCTAACAACCACTTATTCTCTTCTGCGGGATTCGATGGATACTCTATGACTAACGGTTCCGTCTCGATGGATCCTGGGTCAAAAGGGGGAGTAGAAGGGTGTACAAGATCATCAATGTCAGAATTTCCATAATTTCTCTCATCCCCAGAATTCCCAGAAGAACTTGAGTCACTATCATTAGAAGGTTCTTCTCCTAATCTTCTGCAAAGTTCACGGTAAATTCTTCTCAAACCTCTCCATCCTCTCATGATATAAACGTAAAGAATCCTAAACGCTACTTACCCAGAACAACAACCCAGAACCACGAAACCCAGAATCCCCAAAATCAAAACTCCCTGCAAAACCCAAAACCAAAAACCCATTTTACAAAAAGAGGAAATCGCAGAAGCAGAAATAAGAAGAGTAGAGGAAATTACCTGTTTTCAGTTGCTGGAAAGGATGATGATAGGAGAAGGTTGCGGACTCGAAAGCGGGGTTAATGGGAAGGAGATTGACAAGAGAAAATAGTGGGATTCTGATTTGTGAAGAAGATTCTGGAGTGAGGAAAGGAAAAATGAAGGAGGGTAGTAAAGAGATTGGAGTAATTCGAACTAATGAAGGAAACTTTTCAGTTTCCCTCTATATTACACATATGGGCCGAAAGCCCGTTAACGCATGCAGCCACTCGTTGGGAGAGACGTGGCGATTCCAACTGGTACTTTTTCAAATTTCAAAAATTGTAATGATTTGGCACAATTTACAAGATAACGCGCCGTACCTAGAGAAACCAAAACGTCACCTCAAACAGTCGTCACGCGTTCGAACTAAGATGTCCAGAATTTTCAACCCTAAACACATGTTACCTCGTCACAGACTTTCTAAAGTCTTACGAGCTGGGGGGCTTGTAGGGTCTGCCGACCACATAAGGACTCAAGTCTTATTTAAGGGATTCTTCTATGACCCTTTCCTCGGTTTACTCAGCACAACGTCCCTCGCTCGGACTCATTGGCTCCGAGCGTACGAAAAGACCAGGCTCGGACTTGATGGGGCCGAGCCTCACAAACGGTCTTCAACCCATCGGCTCGGGACTCTAGGGCCGACACATATCGTCGGCTGGTAGATAGACTCAGTCTTACCAAGGCTTCCTATCCGTTCCGCAAATCTCTCCTAGATTCTCGCAACAGCTTAGACATGAGATCTTGAGCTAATCCTATCCAGATTCTAAGAGCATAAACCTCCGATATTATCTCACAGAATCCTGGCTCAGCTCAACCCTGATACAGGGCCCAGAAGGCCCACGTCAGCTTCCTCCAAACCCTATAAATGGCTCCTTATAGCTAGGGTTTCAGGTACGTACTCTCATCCCTAAGTTGACACTCTGCACACACTTGTTGACTAGGGAGACCCTGCTTTTCCCAACTGGAACTGCAGAAACACGACAAAGTCACATATTAACACTTGATCCTCTCTTGGGCTCCTGGTTCCATAATCTTGAGCACTTAGAGGGTTAAGGACATAGTGTTCAAGGACACTACAAAATGATTTTTGAAACAAATGCTTTAGTATTTTCCTAGAATATGTCACGGTTTGCCTTTTTCTCACTCAAGATGATTTTGTCTTTGATTTGTGCTCTTATGTATAAATTCATGACTTGATCTATATGATTTAAGTGCATGTTTTTGGATGAGTGCTAATGGAGGAGCAAGCTCAACTCAACACTAGGCTCTTTCCAAAGGTAAAAGCAAGAGAACACAGTTTTTGCTGGGCGCTAATGGAGGAGCAAGCTCAACTCAACACTAGTTCCCAGACTAAAACCAGAAACAACGGAGCCAAGCCACATCTCACTACCACAATTCATCTCACTTCAGAACCACATTCTCTTTTCCAACCTCAACTCCTTATCTCTTCTCTTACTTGCTTTATCTTTGTTATTACTTATCATATTCTCAATCTCATTTCCTTACTTTCTCAATTTATTCTTAGCACCTGACAACGTACCAATGTTTCTTAACAACATCATAACTACGTAATCCAATAAACAGCTCATAAAATAATTCAAGCATAATCAACCAGGAAACATATCATCATATGAAGTAAACCAATCTCAGCCGTTCGGGTGGATAGCCAAACAAACAATCAAACAATTGCTATCACATACACCACTACGCTAAATGAGATTGGAGTCCAACCTTTGAGATGATTGGACTTCTTAATAAGTTACCTAAATACCACGGCGTCTTAAGGGAAGCCCCTCTCTCACCTCAAATACCGTAGGTCTCCGCAAATCTTTCCAAGATTTGTCGATCGCCAATCCCGCCTCGTTCCTTCGCGTCGATCGTCTGAACTATAGCATTTTTCCCCGTGCGTTAGAAATGTTTTAACGAATTCATTTAATTTAATTTAAAACACTTTGAAATCATTTCTTCTTGAAAACATATGGTTCTTATTCACAAAGTTTTTAAATCCACATTAAATAAAATGTTTTCAAGAAAACTTGAAAATAACTTTCTTATCAAAACAGAATCCTTACTTTAAAATGTTCATGTTATAAAAATCCTTACTCTTAGTCATTAAACAAAACTCCAGAACTTAAGAAAATCAAATCAATTTAAGTTTCTTAAATCATACTTTTCAGTAAAACATTTTTCAATCAGTTAGAAATTCAAACATAGAAAAACACATTCAAACAACTCATCATTAAAACATTCACAACTTCACATAATATTAGTCATATTAAAAATCATTGGATTTTCAACAAAATTCCTTTTTAATTATTAAATCAATTTACTTATTTTTATCTTTAAAAACCGAAAAGGGGTTTAAAACAAACAACACATAGCATCACACACATAAAAGCATAGTCTTTCACAAAGATTATTTCATGGAGTTAATTTCCCTAACTACACTAACATGCCTAGGCCGAATCACATAGATGTAAATTTTACAAAGATTCATGCACACAAACAAGCACAACACAATTGAAATCATTTTTCTTTCCTTTTAGATTAGAAACCGAGAGCATGAAAAGGAAAACTTAATTTAATTTCTTAATCCTAAATCAAACAACAAGTCAAATTGCAAATCACTCCAAAGTTTCATTTTTATTTTATTCTTTAACTTAATGATTTCATGCATGCATATACTCAGATCTTAGATTAAATTAATGCAATCTAAACAATAATCAAATATGATTTCCTATTCCTATCCCTCATGGCCGAATGCCCACATGCAATGATGCAAGGTTTTTAGTTAAATTTTCAACATACCAAAGCCACAAAATTAAATCATCAAGACATGTAGGAATTCAAAACAAACTTCCCAAGACATCATACCACATCAACATTCATCACTTTATCAAAGCAAATTTTTATTAAAGAACAAAACTTAGGTTCATCGCTTAATTTCAAATATAAATCAAGATTACATCTTAGACTTCTAAAAATGACATGCACGTACTTAGAATTATTAGATCTAACCCTATTATGCACATGCATTAGCTAAAAAGCATGGGATTCGTTTTTATTAAATATGGCCGAATGGCCTTTTACAAAATTTATCACACACAAAAATCAAATACTTAGCTAAATCAAGTTCCTACATCAAAAATTATTTTAAAACTTGTTTCTTAAATTTTCTTCTTCAAAAACCGTGACATGCCTAAAGTAAAAACATGTTTTTTTCTTCTTAAAAATTATCATGCATACTTTAAAAACTTGGATCATAAAGTGCTTGCACATAAATCAACAAGAACATCATGAACTCAACATATAAAGTACAAAATCTCAACTTTATTTTCAAGTATATTTAAATCATATTTTTATTCATATGAAATCACACAAACACAACATAGATCTTTATTTAAGCAAACAAAATTCAACATGCAAGACTAAAAATCATCATAGCTCACGTTCTTAACAAGAGATTTCAACATGCAAGGCCAAAGAATTTTATTTTACCATTTATTAAACTTAGATCATAGATTGATTTGTCAAATAAGCACACAAACACACATAGATCATGATTTAGGACAAGAAAAATACACATGCAAGAAAGATCTATGTTAATCTTCACAAAATCTTAAACAAAACTCTAGATCTTTAAATTTGAGTTAGAAAAATATCAAGATCAAATCAATAAAGTATAAACCGAACCAAAACATAGAGCCACACTTATTACAAATTATTTCTTGTCCATGAAATTCCAAGATCAAGAAAGAGTAACACATATATTCATCTTACAACTCATAAAAATAGACATGCAAGAAGAAAAGAAAGGGATCTAGAAACTAAAAAAAAAGAAAAGCTAAACTATTGCATTTCTTCTCTTGTTCTTCAAATTTCCTAGAAAGAAGGGTTGGGTCTTCAAGCTCTAACACTTAGATCTTCAAAGGGTTGCTCTTGATCTAAGGTGGATCTCCTTCTTCTTCTCCTAAGGCTCACGACCAACTTCTCCTTCTCTCTTTCTCTATTTCTTTTCTAGTTCTCTCTAAGAGTGTGAATGGGCTCTTAGAGTGTTTGTGTTTGGAAGAGTGAAAAATGAAATGGGTGAATGTAAGAGAATCAAGGCCACATGCATATATAAGCCACGAGTTCTCCCTCTTTTGCCCTTGGTTTCATTCGGCCAACACACAATAAGGAGGGGCGGTTTGGTCCTTCACAATTTTGCATGGCTAAGGGTTACTAATGTCAAGGGGACAAAGTGAAGTGGCTAGCCTACTAGGGGTCACTTAGGGCTAACTATTAGTTGGTTTCTTAGTTAGGGTTTAGTTTGGTTTGGTTACAACCTAATTCCCTAGTTTCTTACTCCTTAAGCTTCCAAAATTCTAAGCCTATACTCACACATGCACACACCCACGTATACACACGTACAATGCACACACATGCACAAACTCAAACTGTGGCACACTCACATACATACACATGTCACATACTTTTTTTTTCTTTTCTAATCATACTTACTTTAAAATTATTAATTCACACCATGAATCAATTAATTCATACAACAAGGCACTTAAACTTATGAAATCACATTTTCATGCATCACATATTACACATACATTAAATCAAACACATAGCACATAAGGATTCATGCCAAAATAACATCACAAAAGCACATTTTTCTTAAAATTCGTTGTTCTTATATTCTGAAAATAAGTTTTTATAAATCACTCCAGAAAATTCTAAAAATTACATTCTCAAATTCTAGATTTCAAAACGATCGTTTTCATATAAAGATCATTAAATTCCGAGTTACGGTTTAAAAGATACACATTTTCAAAGGTAACAGACCCAAAAACTTTATTTTTAACAAAATCATCTTTTAATAAAAATCACCATTTGCAAATCATTTACTTTTCACTCATGAAAATATTTTGTTTACACAAATCCATGAAAATTAACACTTTATTTCTTTCTTTTGAAAAATACTTTTTTGAAAAATTATCATTTCAAGGTTCTTTTTTTTTTTGTTAAAAACCGTTTACGCATGTACGGGAAAAATGCGGGGTGTTACATCAGTACTATTCTAGTTGCGCTGTAGAGCTTACCACGGCTTTGGCCCCCAGTCCCTACCATGTTCGTATGCCACATGTGGGGTTCGTTCTGCCTAGAAAGTACTCAAGACTTCTTGACATTTCACCGTCATCGTCCTCCCCTAATGCAATCTCCACCTGAGTATCCGCAGATACAAATGGTTCCTTCCTCTCCACTACTTCGATATCACACTCATAGCTCACCGCGTTCGCGTGTTAGTGTCTTTTAAAGTCTTTTATCTTTTTACTTAACCTAATGGTCGGCCCATCCTTCGTGCATCCCTTCAATGAGTCCCGATCGCTATCTTTCAACATCACCGTTCCTTTCTTTTCTCAACATAGCACAGAGCTGGGATCACATCGGCAAACTTGCATCTCTTTTCACAATCTTTCTCAATCAATCTCATCGCAATCTCATTCCACAATCTTTTTCAAAAATCTTATTTCTCAAATTTTCTCAAAATCTCATTTCTCGGCTTTCTCAAAATCTCATTTCTCAGCTTTCTCATTTCATAAACTTTCTCGAAAATATCATCTCATAAACTTTATCCAAAATCTTGTTTCATAAATCTTCATGAAATATCCTTTCAGAAACTTTCTCAAAAGTATCAGTTTGTAAAACTTTCTCAAAAATCTGGTTTTGTAAACTTTTCCAAAATCTCCTTTTGTAAACCTTTTCAAAAATCACTTTTCATAAACTTTCGCAAAAATCTCATTTTGTAAACTCTCTTAAAAATCTTGTTTCGTAAACTCTTTTTCAAAAATCTCTTTTCATAAACTTTTCTAAAAATCTTATTTCACAAGATTTCTAAAAATCTCATTTCACAAAATTTCTAAAAATCTTGTTTCACAAACTTTTCGCAAAAATCTCCTTTCACAATTCTCTTCAAAATATCATTTCACAAACTTTTTCAAAAATCTCTGTTCGTAAACTTTTTCAAAAATCTCATTTTAGTGAGCACTAGTGGAGGAGCAAGCTCAACTCAACACAAGCCTCATTCAGGTCACATCTCGCATCACAACAACATTACTTTCCCCAGCTCTGGCTCATCCTTATCATTATCATCAATAACTCTTTCCTTAATCTCACTCCTTTATCTCTCTCTAATTCATCTTATCACTTTTATCATTCTTCCTTTCTCATTGTGTCTTTTACTTTCATAAACTTACTCCTTTATTTTCATTTTCAGGACGTAACAGACGTCCATCAGCATACTACTCATATTAATCGACGATATTAAATTTCATCATGCATAACTAAGCAAATAAATATAAACATGCCATCTTACAACATCAACACACAATCATCACACAACAATACGTGGTCTTTGTCTTCTTCGTATAAGTGGCCACACAATTCACACAATTGCCACTATACTACTGACTCAGAACCATTAAGTTCCGATCTTTGAGCTGATACGGAACGTCCTAATATATCACCTAACTACCACGGTGTCTTAGGAAAGCTTCTCTCTCACCTGAGGTCCAGCAATTAAACGTACACGACCTTCGCGGATCCTTGTCGCTGTCAGCTACCCCAATCCCCCGTCTTTAAAATTCCTCGTACTAAATAAAATATGCTCACGTTATTAACTTGTATTAAGAAAATCTTTCTTAATTCAAAACACTTTTCGTTCCTCGTCGGAAGACTTAAAACATAATCGTTTTCTCTCAAACAACTCTAATATTCTCTAATACCTTAAGTACTCTCAAAAACCATTTTGAAAACATTTAGTAAAGTAATTTAAATCATTTAATTTAGTTGCTGGTCTGCCTTGGACAGCACCTTAACCACATTCGAAAACACCGAAAAATTCATTGTTTTCAATCCGGCTTTTTCCTAACTTAATTACCACTTGAAAATCATACTTTAAATCACATGAAAATGTTTTTAAATATAAGAAGCAAGTCCAAACAATTCTGGACAGCAAAGAATTATTTGCAAATCTACTTTAAGAGAACCCGAAAACATCGTAAAAACACTTTTTTTTCAAATACTTTATTAACTCAAAATTAACACTTTGAAATTCGAGTTTTTGTCATAAAATAAATATTGGACAGCCATAGACACAATTCAAAAATCTCAAATAAATCAAATCAAAGTATCTTAAAGTTAATTAATTTGAAAGCCAATTACGTACTTAAACATTTTCCAAAGCACAATCAATTAACATGACACACAATAACAAACAACATTCTCGCAATCAAACACGTAATCACTTATGCACACATGATTGCTTTCAAAGCCATTTTATTTTCATAAAACCAAAAACACTTAGACATGTATAAATTCACAAACCAAATTGAACCAAGATATAAACCAAGCACATTTATTTTTCTTACTTTAAACAACTTTATTCCTTTCAAAAATCACCATGTACATTTTATTTCATGTAACTAAACTTCCTAAACTTATTTACACTATATGACCGAATGAAATCAAAGAAAACAAGTCAAAAATTACAAATGTAAAACACACAAATCAACTTGATTTATTTTAAACACTTAAATTCCACTTTCTTTTTCATGCAACAAAATTATTTACTCTTCCTTTTAGTCTTAACTGAATGCACACATATATATCTGCATTTAAACATAAATTTTTTTCCAAACCATTTAGTTCATTTATTTCCCTTAACTTTAATTAAAAACCGAATAGAAATTAAATATTCACAAAACAATTTCAAACACATTAATTTAACAATATTTCACAAAATACACTCATTGCTTTTATGTCACTTCATTGAAAAAGAATCCTAGTCTATTTTACATGCATAGGCCAAGCATCATCATGATCAAAACAAGGTTTTTTTGGTTCACTTTTTCAACATTCAAAAACAAAAGATTCTTAAATCAAAAAGAAATTAGCATGCATGTGTCTTTTTTTTTTCATGGAGACAAAACATGATTTCCTAATTCTAGGCTTAGACCGAATGCACATCATCATAGATCAAGGTTTAATCTTCAAATCTTTATCATGCATGCACATAGAACATGGATCAAGACAAAAATCATTTTTCAAAAGTTTATTTCCCTTGGTTCTTTGTAAAACCGTGATGATCATTAAAAAAGGTCAAATCTTTTTAGTCAAGAATGACATGCATGTACTTAGATCTTGTAGATCAAGTCATAAAATCAATTATGATAGCACAAATCAAAGATCAAAATCAATTTGGATGAGAAGAAGTCAAAACCGTGACATGCAATGAAGAAAGGTTAATTCTTTTGGTTCAAAAACAACATGCATGCACCAAAGATCAAGACTTTTTCAAAGATCAAAGCAAAGATCAAAGCTTTATTAAGATTAAGTTAAAATCAAGGCCTTTAACAACTCAAATCAACTTTCCTAATCATAAGATTAACATGCAATGACTTGAATCAAATTAAAAAGCATCAAGACCCATGACTCTAGTCAAGGCCGAATCATTTGGCTCTTGATCTAGCGTTTCATAAGTTCATTTACTCTTAAAAATTCAAGATCAAGATATAATTTACACATGCATGTACTCAAATCATCAAAATCATCATCAAATCAACATGCAACTCCAAAGATCTTAACTTTATTACCAACCAAGTTTAGATCATAAATTTATTCATCAAATAAACTCTTAAACACATCATGGTTCACGGTTTTAAGAAAGAAAATTTGACATGCAAAGAGGTTTACTTTAAACTTCACAAAAATCTCAACAACTTTTAGATCTAAAAGATTTAGTTTGAAAAACTTTAAGATCTTTCATGAAAAACCTTAACCGAGTTATAAAGTCCATTGTTTAGAAATTTACAAGTTCACTTTTAGCTTTAAAAATCCATGATCAAGCACAAACAACACTTGTACTCATCATTTAAGCCTTGAAAATTAACATGCAAAGAAAAAGGAGAAGAAAAATTACAAGATCAAAAGAAAAATCTAACTATTACAATTTCCTTCATGCTCATTCGAAATACCCACCAAGAAAAGGTTGATCTCCTAGCTTCTAAGGTCTTGGATGATCTTCAAGGAAGGCTTAGGTTTTGGCTTGGATTCCTCTCCTTCTTCCTCCTTCCTCACGGCCCTCACTCTCTCTATGGGTCTCAAGAGCTTAATGTTGCTCTTGGACTAAGGTGTGTAGAAATGTAAAGAAGGAAATGAAATGAAATGAAGAATGAAAATGAAGAAATGAATTAGCCAACACTTCACACCCATTCGGCTATATATAGGCAAAGGCAAAGGCATGAGATTTTTCCTCTTTTGTCCTCAAGGAATTCGGTTCAAGTGTGGCAAGGAGGGGCAATTTTGGCACTTCAATAAATTGCATGGGTGAATTTTATCAAAGGGACATCTAGGAGTAGGTTTAGGCTTTAGGTTACTTTACACACAATGGTTTATTTTTACCACTTAAAGTTTCTACCCATTAATTTTCCTATTGGTTCTATTTTACCCATAAACTTATTGCCCTTAAAATTACAACCCTAACATGCATACACATACATACACACGTGTCATACATATTCACACACACATGCATTATCATATTCTTCCAATAATTTAATTTCCATATAACCCTAAGTATACACATATAGCTACACCACACATACATACACTCACATGCATAGAAAATAAATCTTTTTCTCATAAAATGACTCATACATAAAAATCACAATTTCTTTAAAACATAAAAATATCAAATACATAAACTTTACCAAAAACTCAATTTCTAAACTCTTAACATTATTTCATGAAAACCATTCCTTTGAAATCATTCACCACTTTGAAAACGTGAATTAAGAAATTCATTTAAGAAAATACCTTTTCAAAAACACTTTTATCAAAATAAATCTCTTTAGTATTTTTAAAATAATACGAAGAATTTGAGGGGTGTTACATTCTCCCCAACTTAAAGATTTCTCGTCCCCGAGAAATACGTTGCGGATTGGGCAGCAGGACATAAATTCTTCGCATTACGACGATTCCCATAAGAACACTCTCATTCTCACTTCGTGGTCGTATTCCCTTTTGCTGGCATAATTCACTTTGTCGTACTCCTCGTTTGTTGCTTTTGAACGAAGAAGCTCCACTCGTACTACTACTTGCGTGTTGAATTGGGTCAAGTCCGACGAACTAACCGAAGAAGATGTTGCTCCTTTTACTGATCGTCGGTACAGAAAGCACAACCTTGGGTACAAACCCAGGGAAACTCAAGCAAACATAAATTCACACATCTCCAAAAGCACTGGGTTTAGCCTAAAACCCTTGGGTACTCACTACTCTCTATCACTTTGGACTCTCAATAACTCTTAGATAACTACTCCTTCCATTAGTCCTCCTTCTAATTCTAAGGCTTCCATCCATCATTTCTCCAACTTAAGGGGAATTCTATAACAACTTTGGTTCTAATTCCTCAAAATAACCTCACTTTCCTCATTAAATCCATCCTAAATATCAATCAATCCTATCACTTTCTCCGTCTAAACCTCTGGTTACGGTATAAGGCAATTCTAATCCTCAATTTTCCTCATAATTTCCTCTAATAACTGGTAACATACACCACTTTTCTTCCTTGTAGCTCCCCAACTTTGATCAAACTTACAACTAAGCTCACTATGGTCTTACACTCTTACTCAACTTCAACCATTAATCCATCCTTGATTATTCAAGCCTAAACTATCCGGGTAACTATGACACTTCCAATTTCACAAATCAAGCTAATGAATTTTGGAAAGGATCGGTAAAGCTATGGTTTGATAGTAAGGATTATGAAGAAAAGGGTTCGAATTTCAACAATACCTACTATTTTTGTTGAAGCAGTTCAACAAACACGGTAATCCAGGGACAACATCCTATATCCTTAAAGGTAATAACTATACTTTAGGTTTATCAAACTATAATTCAACATCAAAGATTAGGGGGTCTCAATCTTAGAATCTACTCACTGTCTACTCCTTCAAACTACAGAACCAACAGGTTCCTTAGACTAACACAGCAAGCACTAAACCACAAACAGATCCTCACATCCTAGAAAGACGAGAACTTAACCCTATGTTCCTATCCTTACACTAGAAAACACACAGAGTCACACAAACAAAGCATGTAAGCCCATGCTTAAGGCCACTAAGGATTACCATAAGCTCTGATACCATTCTGTAATAGCCCGATTTTCGTAAACCAAAATAATTAACTTTTACTAATTAAAGTGGCAAAAATGAGGCCAAATTTTTTTTTTGAAAACGTTTATTGGAAAGTAATTAGTGTACTTAACATCCTTTACCGAAAACCGATTTGTTACTAAAACCTTCCTTTTCATAAAACATTCGTTTCCATAAAAGAACTTGGTTCAAAGACATCATGACAGTTCTCAAAATTTTTACATTGTTCAACCTTACAAAAAGATGTACTCCACACGTAAAATTAAAAACTTAGCTCAATTACATAAATGACTCATGGCTCGGTAATCCTTAACTCAAAACATTCACAACAAACCTAAACTAATAACACTATCCTTAAACTTTCCTATTGAAAACAATCGGGTGTAGCTCCTTCTTCTTCTTGCGCTCTTTCTTCCTTCCCGATGAAGATGCCGGCTTTGTCACTGCTTTCCCGTTGTCGTTTGGCTCCAACTCTACATCACCTAGAGTGGTGGAGTTTCTTTGGGTCTCATACCGCTTCTTCTCCTCGTAGCTCCTATACCCACGTACGGTGACTTGCGTCAGGTGCGGTCCCAAGTTAGCTCCGCTCAGTTGATGTTCTGGGTCTGGAATCACAATCTGAGTGTAGCTGATCCATGTCCAACCATATGGGGTGCGCTTCCAACCACTCCCATGCCTACTCCAAGTAGCGATCTCCATACGATACTCCATCTGCCCGTTGAGATACCAGCAGCACCGATATGCCAACGAATAGGAGAGAGTAAGCAATCCGAACGACGCATTGTAACACCCCATCTGAATACCTCGTATTTGTTTTAAACCCTAAAAGATTATTTTGAGAAAGTGTTTCAAAAAGAGTATTTTAAAAGAATATTTCTTAAATTGGATTTGTTTTATGATTTCAAATGATAAAGGGTTTTCAAGAAAATGATTTTTGAGGAAATCTTATGAGTTTTAAATTGAGTTTCTTTAAATTGGATTGATAAAGTATTTAATATTTAGTATTTTAAGGAAAATGATGATTTTACAAGAACGAAAATAAAAATTATTTTTCTATGTGTATATGTGTGTGCATGTATGTTCGGCCGTGTGTATGTATGTGCATGGATGATGATGTTTTGACTTTCTTGCACCCTAAGCTAGTAGACTAATAGCACATAGGTTTAGTTTAGTGTAAAGCATGGTTAAGAGGTTGGCCAACCAATAGGAAGGAAGATTAGGCCTAATTTTACTCCATTTGTCTCATGGCTTGGCTTGAGCCATGCAAGCTTTTGTTTAGCCAATTTTACCCTTCTAGCAACACTCTTTGGCCGAATTCTTTAAGGGCATTAAGGGAAATATTTGTGTGTCTTTTTAATCCTAAGGAAGTGGCTCATTCCCATTCATTTCCCTTACATTTCATTTCCCAAACCAACACACACCATTCCTAAGAGTTCTCTTCAAACTCTTAGAGAGAGAGAGCGAAACCGTGAGCTTCAAGAGGAGAAGAGGAAGGAGATCAAGCCCAAAGACCTAGGATTTCTTGAAGATTAAGTGAAGAAGGTTGAAGATCTTCTCTATTTCTTTGTCTATTCGAAGATCTAGAGTGTTAAGAGTAGTTCTTGATTTTCTAAGACTTGTAAAGTTCCTTTGTTGTTGCATGTTTAATTTCTTTGTAGATCCATGTTTGTAAGTGCTTATTTAGCTTTGGTTTTGAGTTTCAAAGACCAAACAAACTTGTAGAACCTTCAACCATGGACATTATCATTCGGCCATGTCTAGAAGTTTAGGTTGTGATGATTTTTATTTTGTTTAGAGTTCATGCATGTTAGTTTGATGCTTGTTAAAGTTGATCTAAATGGTTTGCATGCTTTGATTTCAACTTTTAATTTTCTAAGTTTTGATATTTGGTTTCTTCTTAAAAAGTCTTTGATCTTTTGTTTTGATCTTGAAAAAGGACTTGATTCTTGCCTTGATTTTTCAACAACTTTGATTTTAAGTCTTGCATGTGATTCTTTTGCTCAAAAAGTTTTGTTTCTTGACTTGCATGTCACGGTTTTGATGAGAAACAAAGGAAAACAATTTTCTTTCCAAATGATTTTGCTTTGATCTAAATTTATGTGTGTTTCAAAGCTAAGGATTTAAGTTTTCCACTTGATTTTGTTGATGTATTTTTCGGTCAAGCTTTGAAAACAAAAGACTATGATTGTTTTTCATGAAAAGTTTCTTGCATGAGTTTTCTTTTTGATTTATATGATTTTTAAGGCACATGCAAAGGAAAATGAAAATGAAATTGTGTTTGAAGTGACTTGTAGGTCACGTTTTTGAGAAGAAAAAGGAGTGGTATTTTTCTAAAACCATGTGTTTTAAGGTGCATGTTTTGGTTTGCTAAATTAAAGGTTTTTGCATGCAAGAAAAGTGCATCAAAGACTTTGTTTTCCTCTAGTGATGATTCGGCCTATATTAGGTTAAATAGGCTAGATTCTTTTTGCATGTAATTGTCTCCTTGAAATGATTGTGTTTTATGACTTTGTTTTAAGAAAAGTTATTGTGTTGTTTTAGTGTATTCAATTCGGTTTTGATAAAGAAAATGGGAAATTGTATTTAATTGTTTTCAAAAGTATTTTCATGGTTTGATTTCTTTTGTCCTTTTCTGTCCAAAATTTTATTTCAAAGTATTTCAATTTTAAAAGTGTTTTTGAGTTGTGAAAAGTGTGGATTTCAAGTGTTATTTGATGTATTAAAAGTTAGAAGGAAAATTGTGGATTTTTCCATGTTTTTCAACTTGAAAGAGGTGGCTGGACTTTTTCCATACAGCCACATAAATTAATTCATTACTTATTTTATTGTAAGTTTTCAAATGATTTTTAATGGATTTCAAGTATACGAAAAGTTGAGAGTTGTTTTGATATACACTTATATTTTTAAGAAAAGGATTAAGAAAGTAAGGGATTTCTTATTCAAGAGATCAAGTTGTGATTTTTTATTGAAATGATTTTTAATAAAAGTGTATTTATTTACCTCGAGGTTATTCAGTGGACGGTGTGAACAATTCTCAGAGGGAAGTTAGAGATCTCCAAGGTCGAAGTATTTCTCTTGCTGGATTCCTAGGTGAGTGAGAGTGTGGTGAGCCTGTAACATGGTTGCCCGGACGGTGATGACATAAGTCTTTCCGCGATATATTCTGTTTTATGTTTCATTGAATCGATGCATGTCTATTTCTATTTCATGATTGATTCCTTTATCATTCTATTGTGAAAACGTTATATTCCGTGCGATAAGTCTGGATGTTATTATGAATGATTATGAGAGGTTGAAAGAGAAAGTGAAGTATGAAAATAAGTGAAAGAACAATGCATGATGTGATTCAAGGGAAATATTGAGGACCAACAAAGTGCTGGATAGAGAGATTGTGCTCGTGGAGCCGAGATCGTGCTAGTGAATTCCAAGATGGGAATGATTGTGCAAAAGAGCTATGTGATTTTCTGTGAGAATGATGTGATGGCATTGTGCCGTGTGGCTTGAGAAAGTGATAGTGTGATCATGTGAAAGTGGGGAAAAGATGTAACCCTTAGTGGTCGGGTCTTGTCGAAGGGATGGACTAAGGGCAAGCCGATCTTAGGTTAATTGAATGACTCTAAAAGACTTAAAAGACTTAATATACGCGGTGAGGTATATGAGTGTGAAGTAGTGGAGAGGAAGATACTATGGGTATCTACGGATACTCAGGTGGAGATTGCATGAGGGGAGGGCAAGGACGGTGAAACGTCAAGAAGCCTCGAGTATATTTCTAGGCGGAACGAATTCCACAAGTGGCGCACTAACGTGGTGGGGACTAGGTCTAATGCCGTGGCAAGTTCCGCATAGCTAACTAGAAATGATACTGTCACCCCCTTGATTGCAAGTCTACAACAGTGAGAGGGATTGGAACGGGGCATTGTGTTTTGCCACTGCGTGGACAGTGAGGCTTGATATTATGAAATTTAATTGATTTGAGGACGAGATTCCTCCTGGTCTGGGACCATCTATGTGTGAGACAGCTGTTGAGCCCGCGTGGTAAAGGTCCTGTACTCCTGTTGGCTTCCGACTAGGTTTGGATGGAGACCGAGGAGATGTAGATGAGTGCGATTTTCCTCAGTGAAGGTTTTTCCCCTATCTCATTGAGTGAACTGAGTTATGATAAAACTTAATAACCAAAGAGTAAAGATATAACTGAAAGATGGGAAAGATTGATAAAGTTTGATGCTGTTCTGTTATGAGAATCTTGTTTATGGATTGGTTGATTATGCTTTACTTTTATGTACCTTATTACCATTTACATACCTTGCTCATCTCGATTATTATGATACCTGCTTTGCTATCCTGTTCTGTCTAATTAGCGTATTCTGTGTATTCTTTACGCTCTTGGTATCATGTCTCAATTCGTATACTTGTCAAGTGTCATTGTTGTCTGTTCTTCTTTCTACCGAGTCTACCTTGAGACCTTATGGTGAACTTGTTAGTGTATGGCACACTAACTCTCTCCTACCTGGTTGTCGTATTGGCATTTGCCAGTATTGCAACGGGTAGATGGCGTATCATCTAGCAATCCACATGTGGCCTCTTCAGGGAGGAGCATGGGAGGTGGTTCCTGATGGCTGGATTTGGCGAGGCGAAACTCGATTGGAGATCGATGATCCAAGGCACATTCTGCGAGGAACAAGTTTGGACGTTCATGTGGGACAAGTCACTCTCCGTGACTACCAAGACGGAGGACCAAGGGAGCATCACGAGTACGATGGTGATCCTGCACCATTGGCGGCTATGATTCCTCAACCGATGGAGGAAGAAGACGCTAGTGATTCTGATCACGAAGCGGTGGCGGATTCAAGTGAGGATATGGAGACGGATGCTAGTTCCGCTGAAGAGTGATGTCCTTTGTTCTGTGTCTAGAGGATGTAGGGTGTTTAGGATCTATGTTCCAGTCGAGGATTGCTTTGTGAAATACCATGGATGTAATTAAGCTACTTTTTTAATTATGGTTTGTAATCTTTTGTAATTATGGCCTAACTTTGGAAATTTTTGGAGTGTGACTCCAGCACTTGTGGCTCATGTTTTTTTTTGGTGTGTATTGAAAACGGCGTTTGTTTCAATGATGTTGTTTTGACTGAGAGGTTTCGAAAGTGACAACTCGATTTTCAAAGGATGGTGTTAACCGATAATAAACTTATGTTTTCAAAAAAAAATGGCCGCATTTTCGTAACAAAGTAATGATAATTCGATTAAGGTTTTGGGAGTGAAAATCGGGCTGTTATAGAAGTGGTATCAGAGCAATGGTAATCCTCAGTGGCCTTAAGCCCAGTCTTGTGTGCTTACTCTGTTTAACTCTGTGTGTCTAGAGTCTAGGATTCTGTGTTATCGTGCGTTGAACCTCTTTCTGCTTTATTTTAAGATGAGTCGTGCGCGTGGAAGACCTTCCGGTTCAAGTTCACGAAACCCTGGTGAGGATGCTGATCACCCGGATGCGGCAGATTTCATGACTCGGATGGCAGCTGTGATGACGGGAGTCAACGATAATCTTCAAGCATTGCATCGTCAGGCGCAGCAGAATTTCAATAATCAGCAGCAAGCTCAAAATCTGGAAGCCCAAGGCTACAAGGGATTGGATGAATTCTGTCGTCGCAACCCGAAGGAGTTTGCGGGAGGCTTTGCTCCAGACGCGGCTGTGGAGTGGATAGAGGATTTAGAGCATATATTCGGGGGTATGGTGCAGTGTAACGATGAGCAGAAGTTGGCTTATGCTGGGTTTATGCTGACAAGAGAGGTTGCAGCATGGTGGCGAGTTACTAAGCAAGTGATGGTGAATCTGGGAGAAGCGTTGACGTGGGAAGCTTTTAAGCAGAGGTTTCTTGAGAAGTATTTTCCATTGTATCTGAGGACTGAGAAGGAAATGGAATTTCTAAGGTTGAGTCAAGGGAATTTGTCGATTGATGAGTATGCTTCGAAATTCGAAGAGTTAGTCAAGTATGTACCCCAATATGCTGGAGGGGAGAATGAGCGATCGATGTGTGCTAAGTTTAGGGATGGTCTTAAGCCTGATATTAAGTTAGCTTTTTCTCATTTAGAAATAGATAACTTTGCTAGTTTGGTGAATAGCTGTCGTATGTACGAAGGAGGTCTGAAAGCAAGAGGAGCGGCTGAGAGGGTAGTGAACCCTTCTTCATCTCATGGACCGGTTCGTAATTTTCCTTTTCATAGAGATTCTGGAGGGAGGTATAGGACTTCGCACCCGTATTCTGGTTCGAGCGGAAGGAGAGGTCTACGCTTTGGAGGGAGCGGACAAGGTGGAAACTTTGGAGGCAACGGTAATCGCGGTGGAAACCGTGGGGGCAGTAGCTATGGAGGGAATCGTATGGATCATAGCGATGGTAATCACAACAGTTTCTGTGGAGTGAGATCAGGGAACGTACCTCCTCGTTGCAACAAGTGTGGTCGTAATCATTTTGGCCCGATGTGTCCACCAAGGAATTCGAACTGCTTCAACTGTGACAAGCCTGGTCATATTGCAAGAGACTGCAGGGAGCCTAAGCGAACGGCTAATTCGGGGAATGATAATCGTCCTACTATGCCCGGGAGAGTGTTTACGATGAGCGGAATTGAAGCTGCGAATGCTGCTAATCTTATCCAAGGTGAATGTTTCATTTATAAGAATTCCTTGTTAGTATTGTATGATTCGGGTGCTACTCATTCTTTTATTTCTCATGATGTGGTGAATAGATTAAATCTGAAAGTAGATGCTTTACCCTATAACTTGATTGTTTCTACCCCTACTGATAAGCCTGCATGAATTACCCATAGTTCGGGAATTTCCCGAAGTTTTTCTGGAAGAGATACCTGGTTTACCGCCAATTCGAGAAGTAGAGTTCTCAATTGATGTGATTCCTGGAACTGGACTGATTTCTAAAGCACCGTATAGGATGGCTCCGGCGGAGTTAGCTGAATTGAAGAAGCAATTGGAAGAGATGTTGGAGAAGAAGATGATAAGGCCTAGTGTTTCACCCTGGGGAGCACCGGTTTTATTCGTCAAGAAGAAGGATGGTAGTATGCGTTTGTGTACTGATTATCGGCAACTGAACAAGGTGACAATCAAGAACAAGTACCCTCTGCCCAGAATTGATGATTTGCTGAATCAATTGAAGGGAGCGACTGTATTTTCTAAGGTTGATCTTCGATCGGGGTATCATCAGATAAGAATAAAGGAGGAAGATATTCCCAAGACTGCTTTCAGAACTCGTTATGGTCATTACGAGTATCTGGTTATGCCTTTCGGTGTAACAAATGCTCCTGCGATATTCATGGACTACATTAATAGAATTTTTCAACCTTACTTGGATTCATTTGTTGTCGTATTTATCGACGATATTTTGATTTATTCCAAGTCTAAGGAGGAACACGCTGAGCATTTAAGGACAGTCTTGACAATGTTGAAGGACAAGCAGCTCTACGCTAAGCTGTCGAAGTGTGATTTCTGGTTGGACTCAGTGCATTTCTTGGGGCATGTAATCTCAAAGGATGGAATTTCAGTAGATCCTGCAAAAGTGGAGGCTGTATTGGGATGGAAGACACCAACGTCTGTGACGGAAATCCATAGTTTCTTAGGATTAGCGGGGTATTATCGTCGGTTTCGTTTGTCTTTGCCTTTGACGAAGCTGACGAAGAAGGGTCAACAATTCGAATGGTCGGTGAAGTGCGAGGAGAATTTCCAAGAATTGAAGAAGAGGCTGACAACCGCACCAGTATTAGTCCTACCGGATACGACGAAGTCTTTCTGTGTGTACTGTGATGCTTCGAAACAAGGATTAGGATGCGTGTTGATGCAAGAGCGGAAAGTAGTGGCCTATGCTTCATGGCAACTGAAGATTCATGAGCTCAATTACCCAACTCATGACTTGGAGCTAGCAGCAGTAGTGTTTGCTTTAAAGATTTGGAGACACTATTTGTACGGTGTAAGGGTTGAAGTCTTTAGCGACCACAAGAGTTTGAAGTATCTGTTCGAACAGAAGGAGCTGAATATGCGTCAGAGACGGTGGATGGAATTCCTGAAGGATTATGATATTGAGTTACAGTATCATCCTGGAAAGGCGAACGTAGTTGCTGATGCTTTGAGTAGGAAGTCGTTGCATGTTTCTGCATTGATGATCAAGGAATTGGAGCTGATTGAGGAATTTCGGGATCTAAATCTAGGAGTGGAGTTAAGACCGAAGAGTATGATATTGGGACAGCTGAATGTATCAAATGATTTTATGGAACGGATAAAGGAACTTCAGCTGAAGGACGAGGAACTTCAAGCTAAGAAGGAGCTTTCGGACAAAGGGAAAGAAGTAGAATTCAAGGTTAGTGGTGATGGAGTATTGAGGTATAAGGATCGTGTCTGTGTACCGAATGATCTGGAGGTGAAGAGAATGATATTGGAGGAAGCTCACAAGAGTATGTTGAGTTTACACCCTGGTTCTCAGAAGATGTATCAAGATCTCAAGAAGGTATTTTGGTGGCCCGGAATGAAGAGAGAAGTGGCGGAGTATGTATCGCGATGTTTGACGTGTCAAAAAGCAAAGGTTGAGAATATGAAGCCTGGTGGTGAGTTATGATCGTTGGAAGTACCCGTATGGAAATGGGATTGTGTCACCATGGATTTTGTCTCTGGTTTTCCAAGGACTCGGAAAGGTTATGATTCTATCTGGGTAATCGTGGACAGATTGACGAAGACGACACGGTTTATCCCTGTCAACATGAAGTATTGAATGGATAGGCTGGCTGAGCTATATTTGAAGGAAGTAGTAAGATTGCATGGAGTACCCTCTAGTATAGTATCAGACAGAGATCCCCGTTTTACTTCGAAATTTTGGGTCAGTTTGCAAGCAGCAGTCGGAACCAAGTTGGATTTAAGCTCCGCATATCACCCTCAAACGGATGGACAGTCAGAGCGAACTATCCAAACGTTGGAAGATTTGTTGAGAGCCTGTGTGATTGAAAGAGCTGGTGATTGGGATTCTTTTCTGCATTTGATTGAGTTCACCTACAACAACAGTTTTCATTCAAGTATCAGAATGGCACCGTATGAAGCTCTATATGGTAGGAAGTGCAGAACACCGTTGTGTTGGTTCGAGACTGGTGAGCATTTGATAATAAGTCCGGATGTAGTACAGCAGACGAATGAGAAGGTGAGGTTAATTCAGGAAAGGATGAGGACTGCTCAAAGTCGACAAAAGAGTTACCAGGACAAGAGGAGAAGTCCGCTGGAATTCAATGAAGGAGATTTTGTATTCATGAAAGTAGTGCCAACTACTGGAATTGGTAGAATGCTCAAAACCCGAAAACTTACACCTCGTTTTATTGGACCTTACCCAATTCTTAAACGAATAGGACCTTTAGCCTATCAAATTGCCTTACCTCCTTTTCTTTCAAACTTACACAATGTTTTTCATGTATCCCAATTGAGAAAATATGTCCATGATCCTTCACACATCATTGAACCCGATTCAGTGCAACTAAAGGAAAATCTTACATTTGAGGCTTTACCTCTACGGATAGATGGTAGTAGTGTCAAGAGGTTAATGTTGGTTTTGGCCTCAAAATCTCGAGAGGGGAGGGGGGTGAATCGAGTTTTATTATGTATTGAAAAATTCGTACCAAATTAAAAAATTGATTTGAGATGGAGAGATTAAACGAATGAAACGGATCGCGAAAACGATAGAAATATAATAATTGAGTAGCGCGGAAACGTAAAAAATTAGATATGCGGAAAGTAAAAGAGATAGGGATAGAAAAGCTTGCACCGGAGAATTTTATACTGGTTCAGCCTTCCCGTCAAAAGGCCTAGTCCAGTCCCCAAGCGACCCGCCTGAGAGTTCTTATAACCAAGCAATAGAGCCGCACCCTATTACAACCAAGAGCACCCCGCACACTACTAGGAACCTCCGTTCGCTAGGGGCCTCAATCACACAGCAGGGTTCCTCGCCCTACGAACGCCTCAACGTTCAACTATGGGATTCTCACCCTACCACTAAGGTTGAATACAATAGATGTGAGTGATTACAATAAGTATCACGTGTTCTCAAAAACACAGATTCTACAATAAGCTCTTATGATAATGAAGAAGAAGTTTGTCTTAGAGTTTTCACAACCAACAAGGTTTGTTCTTCAAAATATTAGAACAATGAAAAGCAGAACACTTTGAGAAGAAGAAGAAGAAGAAGAAGAGAGAACGTGAAAAAAATGTCTGAACGTAAAAACTAAAAACTCTTTTGAAATGTTGGAGTGATCTTTATTTAAAAAGAAAAACATTTTAGAATCAAAAACGATTTTGAATTAATAAAACAAAATCAAAAAGGAATAAACAAAGATTTGAGATTAGTTTTCAAATCAAAATAAAATAAAAACGATTTTCGAAATAAAATAAAGATTTGATTCTTAAAACCAAAAAGGAAATAATTCAAAATTAAAATCATTTTCGAATTTTATAAAATATATCAGAATCTTTTATATAAAAACAAATCAGGAAATAATAAAAATGATTCTGACACGTTTTTCAATAAAGCATGAAGTAATCGATTACTTTAAGAAGGTAATCGATTATTCCTTCAAAAATAGAAATTCTTAAATGCATTGAAAAACATGTAATCGATTAGGCTAAGAATAGTTAATCGATTACATCACTCCTGTTCATTGTATGATGCAACTTATGATAATCGATTACACTAAGGAGTTAATCGATTATTAAGCCTCTGGTTTGCATATGATGCAACATCATGTAATCGATTACTACAAGACTTGTAATCGATTACTAAGCCTCTGAAAAATATATGATGCAACAATTATAATCGATTACTTGACTGTTGTAATCGATTACTTTCATAAGAAAGTAACTGATTAACAAAATTCAGTTAATCGATTACAGCTTCTCTGATTTTTCTATGATGCAACAGAGTTAATCGATTACTGCAAGAGATAATCGATTACTCTCTTTTGCAATCATATAAATATGCAGAGTTTTGTAACATCAAATATTTTTACTCCGATGAAATGCAGAAAAACATTTTGTATGCATAAAATATGTTTTTCTTCTTCTCTTCAAAAATAAAAACTTTGTTGGCTTTGAGACTTCTAAGTAAACAAAAACTTCATTACCTTACATTTGATCTAAGGAGAAGGTTTCTATTCTTAGGCTTGCTTGAGTCTTCAATCTTGACGCTTGCACTTGTGAGTTTGAACTTGAGTTGGCTTGATATCATCAAAACATATATTTGCATTAAACTTGAAGTCCATAGAGAGTTTGAAGCATGCCTTCCAACCAGCTTGACTTCCAACACTCCCCCTTTTTGATGATGACAAACAACCATTCTGATATGCTCTTTATTATCTGCATCACAAGTGTTACACAAGCAAAAATAGATATATAATAATAAAACCTTCCTTAGAATCACTAAATACAGGAAATATAATGGATTAATTCTTCTCCCCCCGTATGAATGCTTAAATAACATATATCAATTTAGACAAAAAGCATCCTTCAGAGTATCTCCCCCTGAGTGTATTAGCCATGAAATATCAGAATCTCTCTCCCCCTTTTGTAATCATCAAGAAGATGTGCAATCTCCCCCTGAAACACTAAGAAGATGCATCAATAATAACATGAGAGATAAAAGATTCACATATTCAAAAGAGGTGAGAGGCAGAAGTTAAACCAATTTCTCTACGAATAAAAAAGAAATTTTCTTTTGGAAGCGGTTTCGTAAAGATATCAGCCAACTGTCGCGAAGTATCAACATACTCAATAATGCAATCACCCTTCTGAATATGATCACGAATAAAATGGTGTCGAATCTCTATATGCTTCGTGCGAGAATGTTGCACTGGGTTTTTGGTAATACTAATAGCACTAGTATTATCACATTTAATAGGAATGTGATCTAGACTTACACCAAAGTCTAGAAGTTGCTGTTTTAACCATAAAATCTGGGTGCAACAACTACCCGCGGCTACATATTCAGCCTCAGCTGTAGATAGGGCCACACTAGACTGTTTCTTACTAGCTCATGATACCAATGAATTTCCAAGAAGATGACAAGTGCCGCTAGTGCTTTTTCTATCTACTTTGCAACCAGCAAAGTCAAAATCGGAATACCCAACAAGATTACAAGACGAACCTTTGGGATACCATAAACCCATATCAGTTGTGCCAGACAAGTATTTCATTATTCGCTTGGCAGCAACCATGTGAGTTTCTTTTGGATTCGACTGGAACCGAGCACACAAACATACACTAAACATGATATCCGGCCTACTTGCCGTTAAATAAAGAAGTGATCCAATAATACCTCGATACTTTGTAGTTTCTACGGATTTACCTCTTCATCTTTGTCCAAGTAACATGATGTGCTTATCGGTGTTGCTACTGCCTTGGCCTTATCCATGCCAAATATTTTCAGTAATTCTTTGCAGTATTTGGTTTGACTAATGAAGATTCCGTCCTTCGCTTGCTTTATTTGTAATCCCAGGAAAAAGTTCAGCTCGCCCATCATAGACATTTCGAACTCTTCCTGCATCATACTAGAAAATTCCTTGCAAAGGATTTCATTAGTAGCACCAAAAATAATATCATCAACATAAATCTGAACTAAAAGAATGTCCTTTCCTTTCTTTTTGATAAAAAGTGTGTTATCAACCTTCCCTCTTTCAAAGTTATTTTCCAACAAAAATTTGCTAAGACGGTCGTACCACGCTCTAGGAGCTTGTTTTAAACCGTACAAAGCCTTTTTCAACTTATAAACATAATCAGGGTGTTCATAACTTTCAAAGCCAGGAGGTTGACACACATAAACTTCTTCATTTATAAAACCATTAAGAAAGGCACTCTTTAAGTCCATTTGATATAATTTAAAATCTAGAATACATGCAAATGCTAATAGCAGTCTTATGGCTTCCAACCGAGCAACAGGGGCAAAAGTTCCCTCATAATCTATCCCCTCTTCCTGGTTGTAACCTTGTGCAACTAACCTAGATTTGTTTCGAACAATTAAACCAGCCTCATCAAGTTTATTTTTATAAATCCACTTAGTTCCAATAATCGGATGAGACTCAGTCCTAGGAACAAGTTCCCACACCTGATTTCTTTCGAACTGGTTTAATTCCTCTTGCATTACCAAAAGCCAATGCTCATCAAGCATAGCCTCAGAATAATTCTTTGGCTCTACTTGAGAAACAAATGCAAAGAAGTTACACAGATTGCTAATAGAGTTGCGAGTACTTACACCTTTTGAGATATCCCCGATAATCTGATCTATAGGATGGTGCCTCGAGGTTCTCCATTCCTTAGGCAAATCAGCGTTGAGTTCCATAGATTGTTCTTGATTTTTCTCCTCAATAGGTTCGACTGATTTTCCATTGCTTTCGTAATGCTCCTTCCTTTTAGCATTTGGCTCCTCATCCTCGTCAATGAATAAATCTCCAAGAATACCTGAAATGTCATTAACAGATACCTTTCCCAACCTTCTGGGATCGGATTCGTCAAATGATACATGAATAGATTCTTCAATAGTATTACGAGATTTATTGTAAATCCTATATGCTTTGCTCGAAGCAGAATATCCAAGGAATATACCCTCATCAGCTCTAGCCTCAAAACTTCCTAGATTTTCTCTACCATTATTATGCACATAACATTTACATCCAAAAACTCGAAGATGGGAAATATTTGGTTTTCTCCCCTTGTACAGCTCATAGGGGGTTTTCTTTAAAATAGGCCTAATCAAAACACGGTTCATAACATAACAAGCTGTACTAACTGCATCGGCCCAAAATATGCAGGCAAATTCATGTCATTAAGCATTGTTCTAGAAAGCTCTTTTAATGAACGATTTTTCCTCTCCACAACTCCATTTTGCTCTGGAGTCCTTGGAGCAGAAAAATAATGCTTAACTCCATGTTTTCCGCAAAACTTTTCAAAAAGTTGATTTTCAAATTCTCCACCATGATCAGTTTTAATGGATGCAATGCCAAATGCAATTGGTTTTGAATAATCTTGGCTAGCTTTTTAAATTCATGAAATGCGTCATTTTTATGAGTAATAAAAAGCGTCCATGTATACCTAGAATAGTCATCCACAATAACAAAACAATAATAGTTGCCACCAAAGCTTTTAGTTTGACAAGGTCCAAAAAGATCCATATGTAAAAGTTCCAAGGGCCTTTGAGTTGAAACAAGATTTTTAGACGGAAAAGTAGCCCTTGTGAGTTTTGATTTTGAACAAGGATCACAATTTTCAGAAAAGGAAAAATTTTGCTTTGGCAAACCAACTACTAAGTTTTTAGAAGAAATTTTATTTAAATGAGCCATGTGGATGTGACCTATTCTACGATGCCACAGCCACGATTCATCCTCTTTAGATAATAAACATTTCGCATCATTTGAGGGAATTGAATGAAAATCAATAACATAAACATTGTTTATCCTGCGAGCAATTAGTTTAATAAGATTATCAATTTTTCCCTCGATAATACATCTATCAGAATCAAATATAACCCTATTGCCCTTATTACACAATTGACTAATACTTAGCAAATTGTGCTTTAGGCCCTCAACATGTAAAACATTTTCAATGCAAGGGTTAGGAGGTGTACCAATTTTACCGATTCCAATAATCTTTCCTTGATTGTTATCTCCGAAAGTCACATGTCCTTGGTCCTTAGGCACGAGATGCGAGAATTTAGATTTTTCTCCAGTCATATGTTTTGAGCATCCGCTGTCCAAGTACCACCATGCCTTCCTTCCTTCCGGAGTAACCTACAAGCAAAGAATTCAGGGTTTCTTTTTAGGTACCCATATCTTTTTGGGTCCTTGAGCGTTAGTATAGCCATAGTTTAAATCATGCCACCTTCTAGCTTCATTGTTCGGTTTAACGAACTTCACTTTTCGGTGTATGCATTCATGTGCACCATGGCCCTTTTTACCACAAATATGACATATAATAAGAGGTTTCTTATGATTACTGGCAGGGACAAAAATGGTACTTAGTTTCTTTTGATGTCTACCAGGTTGATATCCTAAACCCGCTCTACTAAAGAAACATTTTTGTCTACCTAACATTAAATTTAAAGTATTTCTACCTTTTGTAAATTTAGCAAGGGTTTCTTTTAAATCTTCAACTTCTTTAACCAAGTCCTTGCAGAATTTACAAGAAGAAGAACCAGCTTTAAGCTTAATGTCGTTACACGAAGTGTTTGAAGAATTTTTTAAAGTCAAATTCAGCTCCTTATTTTGATTTTTCAAAAAATCATTTTCCTTAGTAAGTTCTTTATTCTTTTCTAAAATGGAAGCTGAATTTTTATTTTCTAGAGAAACCAATAAGGATAACCTCATCGATTCCTCATGTAACTCTTCAAATGCTTCTTGTAATTCATCATAAGAAAAGTTAAGTTCAGTAGTTACCTCATTGTTATGAGCCATCAAGCATAGGTTGGCAGTCTCCTCTTGTTCGTCTGAATCCTCATCCGAACTTCCATCATTGTCCAGCCATGCCAAGTATGCTTGCTTCCCCTTCTTTGAACTTGAGGTGCCTTTTTCTGAATTCTCTTTCTTTTTCAATTGATAGCAGTCTGCTCTAATGTGACCAGGCTTGCCACACTCATGACATGTGATGGTTGAGCCTCCACTTTTATTGTTGTCTCTCTTGTTGAAATTTTTCTTCCTCAGGAATTTCCCGAACTTTTTCACCAATAGACCCATGTGTTCATCATTCAATAATTCTTTATCCGAGTCACTATATGGTGCAGGTGCTTCAGCCTTGAATGCCAAACTTTTAACTTTCTTGTTCTCTTCTTCATGCTCAGCCAACCTTTTTAGTTCACTTTCGTGTTCTTGTAATTTTCCAAACAGAGTTGCCAGCGTCATTGTTGAGATATTTCTTGATTCAGCAATTGCATTCACCTTGGGTTTCCAATCTCTTCCCAAACACGTTAGAACTTTGTTGATGAGATCCTCATTGGTGAACTTCTTCCCCAATGTCGTCAGTTGATTTACAATCATTGTGAAGCGCTTTTGGATCTCTTGAATCGATTCTCCATCTTTCATTCTGAATAGCTCATATTCACCAGTCAACGTATTGATTCTTGACCTCTTTACTTTCGTTGTACCTTCATGCGTGACTTCCAGCGTATCCCACATTTGTTGTGCTGTCTCGCATGTTGATATCCTGAAAAACTCATCATTTCTCAAAGCAGATGTTATAATATTTTTCGCTTTCAAGTCGTATTGGACTCTACGTTCCTCCTCCTCTGTCCATTCAGCCATAGGCTTTTCGACGGTGTTACCATTAACCACATAGGTAGGAACATAGGGACCATTTACTACAGCATCCCAAACTTTTAATCCAACTCCTTGAATAAAAATTTTCATATGGGCTTTTCAATACGCGTACCCTACCCCATCAAACATGGGAGGACGGTTAATAGAACTCCCTTCACCTCCAAACAGAGAGTTTGAAGCCATACTCTTGAGATGGTTAAGTCTTAACACAAGAGACGAGCTCTGATTCCAATTGTTGGTTTTGGCCTCAAAATCTCGAGAGGGGGGGTGAATCGAGTTTTATTATGTATTGAAAAATTCGTACCAAATTAAAAAATTGATTTGAGATGGAGAGATTAAACGAATGAAACGGATCGCGAAAACGATAGAAATATAATAATTGAGTAGCGCGGAAACGTAAAAAATTAGATATGCGGAAAGTAAAAGAGATAGGGATAGAAAAGCTTGCACCGGAGAATTTTATACTGGTTCAGCCTTCCCGTCGAAAGGCCTAGTCCAGTCCCCAAGCGACCCGCCTGAGAGTTCTTATAACCAAGCAATAGAGCCGCACCCTATTACAACCAAGAGCACCCCGCACACTACTAGGAACCTCCATTCGCTAGGGGCCTCAATCACACAGCAGGGTTCCTCGCCCTACGAATGCCTCAACGTTCAACTATGGGATTCTCTCCCTACCACTAAGGTTGAATACAATAGATGTGAGTGATTACAATAAGTATCACGTGTTCTCAAAAACACAGATTCTACAATAAGCTCTTATGATAATGAAGAAGAAGTTTGTCTTAGAATTTTCGCAGCCAACAAGGCTTGTTCTTCAAAATATTAGAACAATGAAAAGCAGAGCACTTTGAGAAGAAGAAGAAGAAGAGAGAACGTGAAAAAAATGTCTGAACGTAAAAACTAAAAACTCTTTTGAAATGTTGGAGTGATCTTTATTTAAAAAGAAAAACATTTTAGAATCAAAAACGATTTTTAATTAATAAAACAAAATCAAAAAGGAATAAACAAAGATTTGAAATAAGTTTTAAAATCAAAATAAAATCAAAACGATTTTCGAAATAAAATAAAGATTTGATTCTTAAAACCAAAAAGGAAATAATTCAAAATTAAAATCATTTTTGAATTTTATAAAATATATCAGAATCTTTTATATAAAAACAAATCAGGATATAATAAAAATGATTCTGACACGTTTTTCAATAAAACATGAAGTAATCGATTACTTTAAGAAGGTAATCGATTATTCCTTCAAAAATAGAAATTCTTAAATGCATTGAAAAACATGTAATCGATTAGGCTAAGAATAGTTAATCAATTACATCACTCCTGTTCATTGTATGATGCAACTTATGATAATCGATTACACTGAGGAGTTAATCGATTATTAAGCCTCTGGTTTGCATATGATGCAACATCATGTAATCGATTACTACAAGACTTGTAATTGATTACTAAGCCTCTGAAAAATATATGATGCAACAATTATAATCGATTACTTGACTGTTGTAATCGATTACTTTCATAAGAAAGTAACTGATTAACAAAATTCAGTTAATCGATTACAGCTTCTCTGATTTTTCTATGATGCAACAGAGTTAATCGATTACTGCAAGAGATAATCGATTACTCTCTTTTGCAATCATATAAATATGCAGAGTTTTGTAACATCAACTATTTTTACTCCGATGAAATGCAGAAAAACATTTTGTATGCAGAAAATACGTTTTTTTTCTTCTCTTCAAAAATAAAAACTTTGTTGGCTTTGAGACTTCTAAGTAAACAAAAACTTCATTACCTTAGATTTGATCTAAGGAGAAGGTTTCTATTCTTAGGCTTTCTTGAGTCTTCAATCTTGACGCTTGCACTTGTGAGCTTGAACTTGAGTTGGCTTGATATCATCAAAACATATATTTGCATTAAACTTGAGTTTTCAAAGCTAAGGATTTAAGTTTTCCACTTGATTTTGTTGATATATTTTTCGGTCAAGCTTTGAAAACAAAAGACTATGATTGTTTTTCATGAAAAGTTTCTTGCATGAGTTTTCTTTTTGATTTATATGATTTTTAAGGCACATGCAAAGGAAAATGAAAATTAAATTGTGTTTGAAGTGACTTGTAGGTCACGGTTTTGAGAAGAAAAAGGAGTGGTATTTTTCTAAAACCATGTGTTTTAAGGTGCATGTTTTGGTTTGCTAAATTAAAGGTTTTTGCATGCAAGAAAAGTGCATCAAAGACTTTGTTTTCCTCTAGTGATGATTCGGCCTATATTAGGTTAAATAGGCTAGATTCTTTTTGCATGTAATTGTCTCCTTGAAATGATTGTGTTTTATGACTTTGTTTTAAGAAATGTTATTGTGTTGTTTTAGTGTATTCAATTCGGTTTTGATAAAGAAAATGGGAAATTGTATTTAATTGTTTTCAAAAGTATTTTCATGGTTTGATTTCTTTTGTCCTTTGCTGTCCAAAATTTTATTTCAAAGTATTTCAATTTTAAAAGTGTTTTTGAGTTGTGAAAAGTGTGGATTTCAAGTGTTATTTGATGTATTAAAAGTTAGAAGGAAAATTGTGGATTTTTCCATGTTTTTCAACTTGAAAGAGGTGGCTGGACTTTTTCCATACAGCCACATAAATTAATTCTTTACTTATTTTATTGTAAGTTTTCAAATGATTTTTAATGGATTTCAAGTATACGAAAAGTTGAGAGGTGTTTTGATATACACTTATGTTTTTAAGAAAAGGATAAAGAAAGTAAGGGATTTCTTATTCAAGAGATCAAGTTGTGATTTTTTATTGAAATGATTTTTAATAAAAGTGTATTTATTTACCTCGAGGTTATTCAGCTGACGGTGGGAACAATTATCAGAGGGAAGTTAGAGATCTCCAAGGTCAAAGTATTTCTCTTGTTGGATTCCTAGGTGAGTGAGAGTGTGGTGAGCCTGTAACATGGTTTCCCGGACGGTGATGACATAAGTCTTTCCGCGATATATTCTGTTTTATGTTTCGTTGAATCGATGCATGTCTATTTCTATTTCATGATTGATTCCTTTATCATTCTATTGTGAAAACGTTATATTCCGTGCGATAAGTCTGGATGTTATTATGAATGATTATGAGAGGTTGAAAGAGAAAGTGAAGTATGAAAATAAGTGAAAGAACAATGCATGATGTGATTCAAGGGAAATATTGAGGAGCAACAAAGTTCTGGATAGAGAGATTGTGCTCGTGGAGCCGAGATCGTGCTAGTGAATTCCAAGATGGGAATGATTGTGCAAAAGAGCTATGTGATTTTCTGTGAGAATGATGTGATGGCATTGTGCCGTGTGGCTTGAGAAAGTGATAGTGTGATCATGTGAAAGTGGGGAAAAGATGTAACCCTTAGTGGTCGGGTCTTGTCGAAGGGATGGACTAAGGGCAAGCCGATCTTAGGTTAACTAAATGACTCTAAAAGACTTAAAAGACATTAAAAGACTTAATATAAGCGGTGAGGTATATGAGTGTGAAGTAGTGGAGAGGAAGATACTATGGGTATCTGCGGATACTCAGGTGCAGATTGCATGAGGGGAGGGCAAGGACGGTGAAACGTCAAGAAGCCTCGAGTATATTTCTAGGCGGAACGAATTCCACAAGTGGCGCACTAACGTGGTGGGGACTGGGTCTAATGCCATGGCAAGTTCCGCATAGCTAACTAGAAATGATACTGTCACCCCCTTGATTGCAAGTCTACAACAGTGAGAGGGACTGGAACGGGGCATTGTGTTTTGCCACTGCGTGGACAGTGAGGCTTGATATTATGAAATTGAATTGATTTGAGGACGAGATTCCTCCTAGTCTGGGACCATCTATGTGTGAGACAGCTGTTGAGCCCGCGTGGTAAAGGTCTTGTACTCCTGTTGGCTTCCGTCTAGGTTTGGATGGAGACCGAGGAGATGTAGATGAGTGTGATTTTCCTCAGTGAAGGTTTTTCCCCTACCTCATTGAGTGAACTAAGTTATGATAAAACTTAATAACCAAAGAGTAAATATATAACTGAAAGATTGGAAAGATTGATAAAGTTTGATGCTATTCTATTATGAGAATCTTGTTTATGGATTGGTGGATTATGCTTTACTTTTATGTACCTTATTACCATTTACATACCTTGCTCATCTCGATTATTATGATACCTGCTTTGCTATCCTGTTCTGTCTAATTAGCGTATTCTGTGTATTCTTTACACTCTTGGTATCTTGTCTCAATTCGTATACTTGTCAAGTGTCAATGTTGTCTGTTCTTCTTTCTATCGAGTCTACCCTGAGACCTTATGGTCAACTTGTTAGTGTATGGCACACTAACTCTCTCCTACCTGGTTGTCGTATTGGCATTTGCCGGTATTGCAACGGGTAGATGGCGTACCATCTAGCAATCCACATGTGTCCTCTTCTGGGAGGAGCATGGGAGGTGGTTCCTGATGGCTGGATTTGGCGAGGCGAAACTCGATTGGAGATCGATGATCCAAGGCACATTCTGTAACATCCCGGTTTTCACCATCCGAAAATAATCAGCATTTAGTTAAAGGTTTGCCAAAAATGAGGCCAATTTTTTTTTAAAACGATGTGGAAGCACGTTCACGCTCCTACCAGAAAACCGGGTCGTTACGTAAAACCTACTCCCACATTCTTCCAAAAAGATTTCATAATTCACGTTAACAAAAGTTCAACCAGTTCACAAAACAAAAGTAGGGCACAGTTACAAGAGTGATACATTGCTTAAATAATCCTTGACATAGACATTCACAACTTAACTAATTATCCTACCTACGACTTTGCCTAATGAAAACTATAGGGTGCAGCTCATGATCCTCCTTCTTATGTCCCTGCTTCACATTAGAAGATGAAGCTATCCCAGTTACAGCTTGTCCACGATTCTTTGGCGCCCACTGCAACCTTGTCGTTGCAGAGAGATTCCTCAGAGCTTCACAACGCAGCTTCTCCTCATAGTCTCCATATCCTCGGACAGAAACTTGTCCTAGCAGCGGTCCTAAATCAGCTCCACATAGTCGATGCTCAAGGTCTGGAATCACGATCTGCGACTTGCCAGTCCATACCCAGCCAGATGGGGTACGCCTCCAACCGCACCCATGCTTCATCCAGGTTGTAACCTCCATGCAGTAATCCATCTGCGTGTTGGAGTACCAGGAACACCGATATACCAACGGGCAGGAGAGAGTTAGCGAACCGAACGACAAGTCGTCGACGTTGTGGATTTACCGCAGGCGGAATATCAAGACAGAACACACCAAAACGAGCAAACACACAAAACATAACATCCAAACTTTCAATTCTTTTCGTTCCCTTCTCAAGGGGGTTCAGCTCTTTCTTCTTTCACACTTCCCCTCCTCAACTCAACTATTTTCAAACTTTTCTTTTCTTACTTATAAATTTTATTATCGAGTCTTATTACATTATAACCATCGATGATTAAGGGAAATTAAAGAATCATCGAGGTACGCGTCCGTTCGTAGTTAGCACTCACGTCTCAAGTCTACATCTCCTCGGTCACCATCCACCTAGTCAGAAGCAAACAGAAGTACAGAACCTTTACCGTGCGGGCACGACAGCTGTCACACAAAATGGTCCCTGACCAGGAGGCCCAGCCTCAAATCATATATAACATGGCACGCTCTTAGCGGCAAACACAATGCCCCACTCCAGTTCCTCTCACTGTTCCTGAACTGCCATAGGGGTGACAGCACTATTCTGGTCCCGGGTGCAGAACTTACCACGGTATTAGACCCAGTCCCCACCACGTTAGTGCACCACATGTGGAGTTCGTTCTGCCCAAAATAGTACTGAAGGCAACGTGACATTTTACCGCCCGAGCCTACCCTAATGCATTCATCAACCCGAATATCCCTGATATCCGGGGTACCTACCTCTCCACTACTTCGTACTCTCATACCTTACCGTATTCGTGGTTAATGTCTTTTAAGGTCTTTTATCTTTTATTAACCTAATGGCCAGCTCACCCTTCGTACAACCCTTCAATGAGTCCTGACCGCTAACTTTGCATCACATTTCAAATTCTCAAACTTGGCACAGAGCGGAATCACATTCATAACTCGAAACTCATCACAAATCACTTCTCCAAACAACCTCCTCATAACAATCTCTTTTCAAAACTCATTTTCAAAAATCTCTTCTTGAAATCTTTTTCAAAAACTCTTTTCAAAAATTTTCACTTCTGGGAATCCCTTTCAAAATTTCATTTTGAAAGCTCATTTTCAAAATCTCATTTTCATACAACGTTTTCCGAAACAATCCTTTTCGAAAGCTTTTCTTAAAAACTTTCTCTTCTTGAGAACTAGTGGAGGAGCAAGCTCAACTCAGACTAGTCTCAATCCAAGAAATAAAACCCCACAATTCACACCTCCCTTCTTGAGAACCAGTGGAGGAACAAGCTCAACTCAGACCAGTCTCAATCCAGGAGACAAAACCAAAAGATTCCCACCTCACTCCTCATCATGTTTTACTTTCAATATCACCTCCTTATTCCTTCCTCGCTCTGGCTCATTCACATCGTTAACACGAAATCCTTTCTCACTCTCATCTCTTGTCTTATCTCAACAATCAACTTAATCCTCTCATCATTATTTCCAGTCTTAATGTCTTATCAAAGTAAGGCTGCCTTGTTCCACAAGGTCTTAGGCCAAACAAGGGATTATATCTTTTCTTGGTGTCTTTTACGCATTAATCTTCTTGATCATTATTAATTAATTCAACATCAACAAACATAAGCACACATCATCATACATCACACACATAAAAGTGGTCTTTGTCTCATTCGTATAGGTGGCCACACAAAGCACACAATTGCCACTATACTACTGACGCAGAACCACTTAGTTCCGATCTTTGAGCTGATACGGAACGTCTTAATATGACACCTACTACCATAGTGTCTTAGGAAAGCTACTCTCTCACCTGGGGTCCAGCAGTCTGATGAACACAGTCGTCTCTGATCTTGTTTGCTGCCATTGCCTTAATCCCTCGTCTGTAACGTTTCCCGAATTAATTAAAACACATTTGCATTAAGACTTTTCTTTAAGAAAATTCTTTTCCATTTCTTATTAGAAAACATAAGCATTTTCTCAAAACCACTCAAACACTTCTTAGTTCTTTGAATACTTCAAAACCATTTGAAAACATCAAATAAAACAATTTTAAATCAATTGGCTAGGTGGCTGGTCCGTCTTGGACAGCACCTTAACCGCTTTCGAAAACACCGAAAAATTCACCGGTTTACATCCGGGTTTTTCTAAAATCAATTCCGTATTGAAAACCAAACTTTGAGTCTCATAAATCAGGTTTTAAAAATCAAAAAAACAATTTTAAAACAAACTTGGGCAGCAAAGAAAGATTTTCGCAAAATCACTTAAATAACAATTCAAAACATCGTGAAACACTCTTTAGCTTCAAATACTTTTTTTTTAAAATCAATACAAACACTTTGAAAACTTAAGATTTTATCACAAAATAAATCACAAACATCATTTCACCAGTTCAAATAAATCGGACCAAACAAGTTTCAAAACCAAGCATACACACTCACGGGCCACAACACATTTTGATCACAAAAGTCATATAAACAACTAATAAATCATATAAATCAAACATTTTACAATCACACACTTAATTCAATCACTCAATCACATAATATGCTTCAAGGACAATTCAATTTTTACGAACCAAAAGCATCTAGGCATACTCAAGCACACAACCCGAATACACACATGTATAATCATTCAAACACAAACACTTTCTTAACCTAATTAATTCACCAAAACGCATGCATTATTCCTAAGTTACCTCTTAGAAAAAAAATTCTAGTCTCATCAACATGCATGGACCGAAAATCTCACAAATCGAAACATGATTCGTGCATCATCAATCATACAAAATTTCATGCAATTATTTATCCTATTTCTTAGCACACACCGCGAGCTTAAGCTTAGAAAATTATCAAACCTTAATTCATTTTCCTAAGCTCAAACCGAATCAAAGATTTTGCAAGAACATAGAACATATATCAAATCCTAACAAAATGAAAGGCATGGATTCTAGTCTAAACATGGCCGAATGCAATCATGCACCAAAATAAATAATTAGTTTATGCCAAGCATCACATATGAACCTAGAATATAATTCAATTTAGGAAAAATCATTTTAAGTAAGAAAAAGGGGTAAAACCGAAACATATATCAAAAGAAAACATAACCATTTCATTCAAAACCAACATGCATACACTTAAATCAAATATACTAAGTCATAAAACAAACATAAGAATACAAATAGAAACAAAGATCTTTTTAAATGGGAGAGAGATCAAAACCGAGGCACACACATGAAGAGAATAGAAAGGTTTTTGTTTCAAAAATCATTTACATAACTCAAGACAAAAATCAAAATCACTCAAAATCAAAGATCAAGACATAGTTCAAAACTTTTCATCAAAGTCAACTCAAAACATGCAAGGATAAAAATCATCTTCGTGTAACATGCAAGACTAAAAATCATCAATCCATCATAGATCAATCATGGGTTTAGCACTCAAACACATAAACACTCAAAGATCTACGGTTCTAGGCATAAAATCAAACATGCAAGAAGATCCACCTTAGATTCATAAGGATCACAAACGAAGACTTTAGATCAAGAAGGAAAACATCAAGATCAATCATGAAAACATCAAAGTCTAACCTAAACATCACCAACCGAATTAACACACTCATACCTACACTTGTTACAAATTAAAAGTCCATGGTTTAAAGAATTATTACACATAGGTGCATAAAATTAAACATGCAAGAGAAGAAAGAAAATAAAATTACAAGATCAAAAGTAATTCTAAAACTCTCTAGGTCTTCGGTTTATACCAAGAGAAAAGTCTTCTAACACTTCTAAGATCTTTGATCTTCAAGGATCTCCTAGTTTTAGGTTTGCTTCTCCTTCCTTTTCCTCCTTCCTAGCTCACGGTTTCTCCTTCTTCTTCTCTCTATTTTCTAAGTTTTAGCCTAAGAGTTTGAGGGGCTCTTAGAACATGTGTTTGGTGTTGATGTTTGGACGGAAGAGGCGAAGAAAATGAAGAGTGAAATGGGTGCAACAAGACTAAGGCAAGTCTTATATAAGAATGTGTGGATTCCTATTTTGGCCTTTGAATGATTCGACCAAGCATCAAAGGAGAGGGGTAAATTCGGCCTTCTCCTAATTTGCATGGGTGGTCTTTAGCAAAATCTCAAGGAGACTTAGTGGGGGACAAATGGGTTTTAGGGTTCATACTAGGGGTTGACTCATGGCTCTCTTTAGGGTTTCATCCACTTAGTTGAGGTTTAGTTGGGCTTAGTTAGGATCTTAGTTAGGCATAGTTAGGGACTTGGTTGCTCCTTCACCACTTAAGGGAAATTCCTAAGTTTCCACTCACTCACCTACACACACGGCACACTCACACATTTACACCTATTCACTTTCATGCACACACACACACACACCCATTTGCACGACACATACACCCTTTCATGCATATACATTCTCATTTACACGGTACTACACACACACTCTCACTCATTCATGCATACTTCATCCTAATTCTACACACATACATCATACACATTCATACATTCCTTCACTAATTAAATTTCCCTATGCATACCTTAGCTCATTTCCACGCCTGGCACACACACACATATTCACACCCGTACCATATATTCATTGATACCTACACATATTCTCCTCTAATTAAATCTTAAGCACACATACAAAGAGAACGTGCATGCACATATAGGAAACAAGAAAACTACTCATGCATAAAAATTATAATGGAGCCAAAACATCAAGCACATATTTGAGGAAAATCACTCATCATTTCGAAATAAATTTCAAATTCTTAATTTTACTTTATGAAAATCATCTTTTAAAAATCATTTACCACTTTCAAAATACAAATTAAAGATTTATTTAAGAAAATACTTTTCTCAAAAATAATTCTTTTTAGAATTCAAACCAATACGAGGAAATTGAGGGATGTTACACATTCTGCGAGGAACACGTTTGGACGTTCATGTGGGACAAGTCACTCTCCGTGACTACCAAGACGGCGGACCAAGGGAGCATCACGAGTAAGATGGTGATCCTGCACCATTGGCGGCTATGATTCCTCAACCGATGGAGGAAGAAGACGCTAGTGATTCCGATCACGAAGCGGAGGCGGATTCAAGTGAGGATATGGAGACGGATGCTAGTTCCGCTGAAGAGTGATGTCCTTTGTTCTGTGTCTAGAGGATGTAGGGTGTTTAGGATCTAAGTTCCAGTCGAGGAATGCTTTGTGAAATACCATGGATGTAATTAAGCTACTTTTTTAATTATGGTTTGTAATCTTTTGTAATTATGGCCTAACTTTGGAAACTTTTGGAGTGTGACTCCAGCACTTGTGGCTCATGTTTTTTTTTTGTGTGTATTGAAAACGACGTTTGTTTCAATGATGTTGTTTTGAGTGAGAGGTTTCGAAAGTGACAACTCGATTTTCAAAGGGTGGTGTTAATTGATAATAAACTTATGTTTTCAAAAAAAAATGGCCGCATTTTTGTAACAAAGTAATGATTATTCGATTAAGGTTTTGGGAGTGAAAATCGGGCTGTTACACGCATCGTCGACAGTGTGGGTTTACGATAGGCAAGATATCAAGACAATACAAACAAGACAAGCAACACACACAACATAGCATTCAAGCATCCTATCATTATCATTATCATTAATCATTATCATCATTCATTATCATCTTGCCCAACTTTCTTTTTACTTCTCATAACATTCTTTCTTTCTTATTTCCTTACTTTCATTCATATCTCTATTCATGGGGTTTCACTCACTTTTCCATACTTTCCATTCTCAATCTCTTCTCATTATCCACATCTCATAAACTTTTGCTTTTCTTAATTATAAATCTTTTCTTTATCAAGTCTTATTGAATTATGACCATCGATGATCGGGGGAGTTAAAGTATCATCGAGGCACGCGTTTCTTTCGCAGTTAGCACACACGTCTCAAGTCTACATCTCCTCGGTCATCCACCCAACCTAGTCGGAAGCAAACAGGAGTACAAGACCTTTACCATGAGGGCACGACAGCTGTCTCAACAATCAATTGGCTCCAAGCCAGGAGAACTGTAGAAAACTCGGGTACAGTCTCAATTCAATTCATATCATTTCAATTCATATATATATATATATAATCAAGGCACACTATAGAAAATTCGGGTATAGTGGCAATCAAGATGCCCCACTCCAGTCCCTCTCACTGTTCAAGATTTGCAATCTAGGGGGCGTCAGTACTATTCTAGTTGCGCTGCAGAACTTACCACGGCTTTGGCCCCCAGTCCCTACCACGTTAGTATGCCACATGTGGGGTTTGTTCTGTCTAGAAAGTACTCAAGACTTCTTGACGTTTCACCGTCATCGTCCTCCCCTAATGCAATCTCCACCTGAGTATCCGTAGATACCCATGGTTCCTTCCTCTCCACTACTTCGATATCACACTCATAGCTCACTGCGTTCGCGTATTAGTGTCTTTTAAAGTCTTTTATCTTTTTACTTAACCTAATGGTCGGCCCATCCTTTGTGCATCCCTTCAATGAGTCCCGACCGCTATCTTTCAACATCACTGTTCCTTTCTTTTCTCAACATAGCACAGAGCTGGGATCACATCGGCAAACTTGCATCTCTTTTCACACAATCTTTCTCAATGAATCTCATATCGCAATCTCATTCCACAATCTTTTTCAAAAATCTTATTTCTCAAATTTTCTCAAAATCTCATTTCTCAACTTTCTCGATTCATAAACTTTCTCGAAAATATCATCTCATAAACTTTCTCCAAAATCTTGTTTCATAAATCTTCACGAAATATCCTTTCAGAAACTTTCTCAAAAGTATCAGTTTGTAAAACTTTCTCAAAAATCTGGTTTAGTAAACTTTTCCAAAATCTCCTTTTGTAAACCTTTTCAAAAATCTCTTTTCATAAACTTTCGCAAAAATCTCATTTTGTAAACTCTCTTAAAAATCTTGTTTCGTAAACTCTTTTTCAAAAATCTCTTTTCATAAACTTTTCTAAAAATCTTATTTCACAAGCTTTCTAAAAATCTCATTACACAAAATTTCTAAAAATCTTCTTTCACAAACTTTTCGTAAAAACCTCCTTTCACAATTCTCTTCAAAATATCATTTCACAAACTTTTTCAAAAATCTCTGTTCGTAAACTTTTTAAAAAATCTCATTTTAGTGAGCACTAGTGGAGGAGCAAGCTCAACTCAACACAAGCCTCATTCAGGTCACATCTCGCATCACAACAACATTACTTTCCCCAGCTCTGGCTCATCCTCATCATTATCATCAATAACTCTTTCCTTAATCTCACTCCTTTATCTCTCTCTAATTCATCTTATCTCTTTTATCATTCTTCCTTTCTCATTGTGTCTTTTACTTTCATAAACTTACTCCTTTATTTTCATTTTCAGGACGTAACAAACGTCCATCAGCATGCTACTCATATTAATCGACGATATTAAATTTCATCATGCATAACTAAACAAATAAATATAAACATGCCATCTTACAACATCAACACACAATCATCACACAACAATACGTGGTCTTTGTCTTCTTCGTATAAGTGGCCACACAATTCACACAATTGCCACTATACTACTGACTCAGAACCACTAAGTTCCGATCTTTGAGCTGATACGGAACGTCCTAATATATCACCTAACTACCACGGTGTCTTAGGAAAGCTTCTCTCTCACCTGAGGTCCAGCAATTAAACGTACACGACCTTCGTGGATCCTTGTCGCTGCCAGCTGCCCCAATCCCCCGTCTTTAAAATTCCTCGTACTAAATAAAATACGCTCACGTTATTAACTTGTATTAAGAAAATCTTTCTTAATTCAAAACACTTTTCGTTCCTCGTCGGAAGACTTAAAACATAACCGTTTTCTCTCAAACAACTCTAATATTTTCTAATACCTTAAGTACTCTCAAAAACCATTTTGAAAACATTTAGTAAAGTAATTTAAATCATTTAATTTAGTTGCTGGTCCGTCTTGGACAGCACCTTAACCACATTCGAAAACACCGAAAAATTCATTGTTTTCAATCCGGCTTTTTCCTAAATTAATTACCACTTGAAAATCATACTTTAAATCACATGAAAATGTTTTTAAATATAAGAAGCAAGTCCAAACAATTCTGGACAGCAAAGAATTATTTGCAAATCTACTTTAAGAGAACCCGAAAACATCGTAAAAACACTTTTGTTTCAAAAACTTTATTAACTCAAAATTAACACTTTGAAATTCGAGTTTTTGTCATAAAATAAATCTTGGACAGCCATAGACACAGTTCAAAAATCTCAAATAAATCAAATCAAATTATCTAAAAGTTAATTAATTTGAAAGCCAATTACGTACTTATAAACATTTTCCAAAACACAATCAATTAACTTGACACACAATAGCAAACAACATTCTCGCAATCAAACACGTAATCACTTATGCACACATGATTGCTTTCAAAGCCATTTTATTTTCATAAAACCAAAAACACTTAGACATGTATAAATTCACAAACCAAATTGAACCAAGATATAAACCAAGAACATTTATTTTTCTTACTTTAAACAACTTTATTCCTTTCAAAAATCACCATGTACATTTTATTTCATGTAACTAAACTTCCTAAACTTATTTACACTATATGGCCGAATGAAATCAAAGAAAACAAGTCAAAAATTACAAATGTAAAACACACAAATCAACTTGATTTATTTTGAACACTTAAATTCCACTTTCTTTTTCATGCAACAAAATTATTTACTCTTCCTTTTACTCTTAACCGAATGCACACATATATATCTACATTTAAACATAAAAAATTTTCCAACCATTTAGTTCATTTATTTCCCTTATCTTTAATTAAAAACCGAATAGAAATTAAATATTCACAACACAATTTCAAACACATTAATTTAACAATATTTCACAAAACACACTCATTGCTTTTATGTCACTTCATTGAAAAAGAATCCTAGTCTATTTTACATGCATAGGCCGAGCATCATCATGATCAAAACAAGGTTTTTGGTTCACTTTTTCAACATGCAAAAACACAAGATTCTTAAATCAAAAAGAAATTAGCATGCATGTGTCTTTTTTTTTCATGGAGACAAAACATGATTTCCTAATTCTAGGCTTAGACCGAATGCACCTCATCAGAGATCAAGGTTTAATCTTCAAATCTTTATCATGCATGCACATAGAACATGGATCAAGACAAAAATCATTTTTCAAATGTTTATTTCCCTTGCTTCTTTGTAAAACCGTGATGATCATTAAAAAAGGTCAAATCTTTTTAGTCAAGAATGACATGCATGTACTTAGATCTTGTAGATCAAGTCATAAAATCAATTATGATAGCACAAATCAAAGATCAAAATCAATTTGGATGAGAAGAAGTCAAAACCGTGACATGCAATGAAGAAAGGTTAATTCTTTTGGTTCAAAAACAACATGCATGCACCAAAGATCAAGACTTTTTCAAAGATCAAAGCAAAGATCAAAGCTTTATTAAGATTAAGTTAAAATCAAGACCTTTAACAACTCAAATCAACTTTCCTAATCATAAGATTAACATGCAATGACTTGAATCAAATTAAAAAGCATCAAGACCCATGATTCTAGTCAAGGCCGAATCCTTTGGCTCTTGATCTAGGGTTTCATAAGTTCATTTACTCTTAAAAATTCAAGATCAAGATATAATTTACACATGCATGTACTCAAATCATCAAAATCATCATCAAATCAACATGCAACTCCAAAGATCTTAACTTTATTACCAACCAAGTTTAGATCATAAATTTATTCATCAAATAAACTCTTAAACACATCATGGTTCACGGTTTTAAGAAAGAAAATTTGACATGCAAAGAGGTTTACTTTAAACTTCACAAAAATCTCAACAACTTTTAGATATAAAAGATTTAGTTTGAAAAACTTTAAGATCTTTCATGAAAAACCTTAACCGAGTTATAAAGTCCATTGTTTAGAAATTTACAAGTTCACTTTTAGCTTTAAAAATCCATGATCAAGCACAAACAACACTTGTACTCATCATTTAAGCCTTGAAAATTAACATGCAAAGAAAAAGGAGAAGAAAAATTACAAGATCAAAAGAAAAATCTAACTATTACAATTTCCTTCATGCTCATTCGAAATACCCACCAAGAAAAGGTTGATCTCCTAGCTTCTAAGGTCTTGGACGATCTTCAAGGAAGGCTTAGGTTTTGGCTTGGATTCCTCTCCTTCTTCCTCCTTCCTCACGGCCCTCACTCTCTCTATGGGTCTCAAGAGCTTAATGTTGCTCTTGGACTAAGGTGTGTAGAAATGTAAAGAAGGAAATGAAGTGAAATGAAGAATGAAAATGAAGAAATGAATTAGCCAACACTTCACACCCATTCGGCTATATATAGGCAAAGGCAAAGGCATGAGATTTTTCCTCTTTTGTCCTCAAGGAATTCGGTTCAAGTGTGGCTAGGAGGGGCAATTTTGGCACTTCAATAAATTGCATGGGTGAATTTTATCAAAGGGACATCTAGGAGTAGGTTTAGGCTTTAGGTTACTTTACACACAATGGTTTATTTTTACCACTTAAAGTTTCTACCAATTAATTTTCCTTTTTGTTCTATTTTACCCATAAACTTATTGCCCTTAAAATTACAACCCTAACATGCATACACATACATACACACGTGTCATACATATTCACACACACATGCATTATCATATTCTTCCAATAATTTAATTTCCATATAACCCTAAGTATACACATATAGCTACACCACACATAATACACTCACATGCATAGAAAATAAATCTTTTTCTCATAAAATGACTCATACATAAAAATCACAATTTCTTTAAAACATAAAAATATCAAATACATAAACTTTTCCAAAAACTCAATTTCTAAACTCTTAACATTATTTCATGAAAACCATTCCTTTGAAATCATTCACCACTTTGAAAACGTGAATTAAGAAATTCAGTTAAGAAAATACCTTTTCAAAAACACTTTTCTCAAAATAAATCTCTTTAGTATTTTTAAAAACGAGGAATTTGAGGAGTGTTACATCTTTACGCCGACCAGTTAAACACTGGGGTAAAGAACACCGACCACTATCTGGTTGGTACCACGTAATACCGAGCTAGGGACACTTAGGAGAGCTACAGGTTTATGAGACCACAGCCGAGCACAAGATCTTCATCCTTATCGTAAACAGTTACGGTCTCAACTAGCCTAACAGCTTCTTCTATATTCTCGCACAGCTTGGTTGGATTACGGGATAAGGATAAGAGTTCATCACATACGGGATTATCAAAGGCAATCTTATCAGAACCATTACCAGTCCCAGTTGAACACTTCTTCTTCACGGGCCTCACCAGACAAGCCCAGAGACACACGTATCAGGTAATCCCCTATAAGAACCACCAAGCTATGGGGGCTAAGGTACGTTTTCTCCATCCCTAAGTTGACACTATCACACACTTCGTTGACTAGGGAGATGCTGATTATTCCAACTGGATATTCAGAAAATCCTACGAGGTCCTACAACATAACTAGACTGGGATCAGATCTTTGGTTTCTTCCATAACCGTAAGGTTGTTCCTGGTCCACGACACTACAATAACCTTCTCCCAAAATAATAAAAATTCGTGAACAACATAAATAAATCCCAAACTGTACCAAAATAAATTCTACATTTTAATACGATCGCTTTGACTATAAATTCGTCCAATTCAGATTTACAGATCAAATGTTATGAATTTTCAAAGTTACGTAAACCAAATAATCAAATAAATCAATAACTGACATAAAACCAAATAATTCAGCTTTATAAAAATAAATCCAAATAATTATTTTCATCCAATCAAATGAATAAATAATAATTCCTTCAAAACACAAAACAAATGAAATAATCCACCATCATAAAAATAAAATTCCAAATAATTATTCTCCTTTGAAATTTTAAATTAAATAACGAATTTATATAATTTCGAAAATGACTACCCAATCAAAATCCAGAAAAATCGATTTATAAAAATATGAAAAATTGCAGGTATTACAGCTGACACCTCCACGAGTGTTATAAAATCAAAATTTTATAACCCTCGCTGATACCCCAGCGAGTATTATAAAATCAACAGCGAGGGTTATAAAATTTTATAACACTCGCTGACCCCACAGCGAGGGTTATAAAATTTTGATTTTATAACATTCGCTGTTGGGTCAGCGATGGTTATTAATTTAATTTTATTGTTTATTTATTTTATTTTTTTTAATTTTAACTTCTATTTGTGTTTGCAGCTTAATCGTGCAAGACAACAACGATGCCGAGATGAATCATAGTGTATCGGCGGATGATGAAGAGGTCGAATATCCAGATTTTACGAGTGTGTTTGAGACTGACATTGTTTACCCCGATTGTGAACCTCTGGTGAAATGGGTTCGTGAAGTTGCATATTCACAGGGACATGTTCTAAGGATCCTTAGGTCTGATAGAGGAGGAATTGGCCAGAAGCATAGGTTTACACTTTTCTATGAAAGGTTTGGCATATACAAACCAAAAAAGGAGAAGTTGGAGTATGTCACCGGCACAAAGAAGAGCAATTGTCCATTCAAGGTGCATGGTAGACCATATTCGTCACTCGGAGGGTGGAGGGTAAGGGTATCTTGTGGGTCCCATAACCACGATAAGCGTGAATCATTCATCAGACACTCATTCCCCGGAACACCTACGCCTGAAGAGTATGAAAAGATCATCACTTTGACGAAGAATGGAGTGAAGTTGAGACACATATTGGCCACATTGAAGGAGGAAAACCCAAATAATTGCACTACATTGATGCAAATTTACAATATCCGCAATAAATGGAGAAGAGAGGTCAGGCGTCCGAGAACACAAATGCAACATCTTTTGAAGACTTTGAGAGAGGATGGTTATGACGCCTAGTACAGAAAGGACGAGACCACGGATATTGTTAAGCAAATTTTTTAGGCTCATCCAAAATCTGTTAGTCTTTAGGATTCATTTAATATTGTGCTCGTCGTAGACAACACCTACAAGACTAACAGATACAAATGACCTTTGCTTAAGGTGGTTGGGAAAACATCTACCGAGAAGTCATTTACCGTTGCATTTTCGTACATGGAGGCGGAGCAGTATCCAAGCTTCTTATGGGAATTAGAACAAGTGAAGAGATTGTTGAAAGATGATGATGCCATGTCTAAGGTGATTGTATCTGATTTTGAAGGTGCATTGGTGAAAGCAATCCAGACTGTTTTTACAACTTCAGCGCATTTGTTGTGTCAATATCATATTAAGAAGAACGTCACAACACATATGAGGAATTATGTTCGTGATCCCACTAATGTGCTGTTACTTGAGAACGCTTGGGCCAAGGTAGTCCATTCCAAGGATGAGGATGACTATGAAGCTTCATTCACCTGATTTCAGAAATTGCGTTGGAAGGCGATTGGTCTTCTTGATTATGTGAATCGGACTTACTTGGCCAAACAGAAGGAAAAGTTTGTTGATGCATGGACAAGCAAGCATATGCATCTTGGTAATACTACAACAAACCGGTAAGTTTTTTTTACTTAATTTGTCATGTTGTATTGATTTGGCATGATTCTTTGCATATTATAATACATTTAAATTTCATCATTTTTAGGGTGGAAGGTGCTCACTCGACGTTGAAGAGAATGTTGGCAAACAGCAACGGGGATCTCTGCACATGTTTAACAGCTATGCATTAGATGCTGACATATCAATACACTCTCATTATTGATTCTTTCCAGAAGAGCCTCACAAGATTGGATCACAGGATGAATATTCCATTTTTCTGGAATTTACATTAGTACGTGTAAAGGGAAGCATTGTGCATTATTTTCAACCGATTAGAGAAGTTTGATGAGTGTGGCCATTGTGATTGCAAGTTGAGAATCACACATTGCTTACCATTGTTTTATCCATGAAGAATGTTTTGATAAATGCCAAAAGGTTTTGAACAAGCTTCAAATGTGTTGATCAAGATCAAGCTCAACAAGCAACAACAAACATCAAGTGATGAAGAGAGAGCCAACTCATGAAGACTTAGTTTGGTAGTTTGTGTTTTATTGTTTTATCTTTCGCCTCACAAGTCTTTTAGTTTATGAGTTTGGGTAGAGTTATTAGAGGGTAGTGAATCTCTTTTGAATGCATGATTATATCATATTTTGAGTATTCACTTTGCCTAAAATCAATAGGTGGCTTAAAGGTTTTAAAGAAAAGGTTTAGTTTTTGAGAAAACAAGTTTTTAGTGATTTTTATGCTGATTACTCGAGTAACACATATTTCACTCGAGTAAAATTTATCAAGCTTGCGGCTTACTCGATTAATCATTATTTCACTCGAGTAAAATGTTTTCAGCTTTCGGCTTACTCGAGTAACACTCATTTCACTCGAGTAACTCGATCAGATATGGTTTTTTAAATACGTTTTTCACTTCTCAAAAGCTATCCTAAGTGATCTAACTTTTGGGTATTCTATATAAACCTTTTCCTAATCATTTCTATCAACTAGAATCATTTTGATACACAATTTTACAAAGAATCAAAGCCACACTATTCTCTCTCACTCTCTCAAGATCAAAGCTCTCATTTTCATATTCTTTGATCAAGAACCTTGAATCTCTCATGTTGATCTTTTCATAGCTTTTGAAAGAGATTCATAGGATTGTTATTGTTTTTCATTTGGGTTGTAATCATTGCAAGTTAGGCAAGCTATCTACAACATTGGAAGCCTTGATTTTGTGAATCAAGCAAGTTTCATTGGAAGCCTTGGTGAGGCATTTCATCAAGCACTTGGAAGCCTTGTTGAAGAACAAGCATTTGGAAGTCTTGTGAGTGAAGCAAGCATTTGGAAGTCTTGTGAGTGAAGCAAGCAATTGGAAGACTTGTTGTGGGAATCGGCAAGCAAGAGAAGAGGTTAGATTAGATATCAATAGGATTACAAGGCAAGGGTGTGGTATCTCTTGTAGGCTAGCAAGAAGGAAGTCTTGTGAGGCATTTACTTGTAATTTGAGAAACTCTAATTCCTCATAGTGAAGAATCTCTCTTGGTTGAAGAGGGGACTGGAGTAGCTTTCAAGTGGATGAAAGTGAACCAGGATAAATCACTGTGTCGTATCTCTAAACCCTTAACTCTTTACATTCAAGTCTTTAATTGTGTTCTTGATTGAAAACCTAGAAAAAGTGATTTTTCTATATTTGATTGAATTGAATCTTTATTGTGCAAAATTGATAAAGGGAAAATCATTTTCATAACCTAGGTGAATCAATAAGAATATTGGTGTTAATTGTTTCCGCTTAATCTCTGATCATATAATTTTTGTTAATTGATTGATTTTCATTGGTTTTAATCGTTTAGATTTGTTTCTTGCGAAAATCTTTCAAAGTTTCTATAACACCTATTCAACCCCTCCTTCTAGGTGTTCTCCTAGTGTTCCTATTTGTTTCAACCACCGATTGTAGGTTTTCCAACAATTGGTATCAGAGCTCGGTCGAAAGACACGAGCATAGAGCTTTTTCGTTAAAGATCCTAAGGAAACTACAATGGGTTCTACGAATCCTTTTGGTGGTGAAGGTGCTTCAATAAATCGCCCTCCTATGTTTGGTGGAGAGGGTTATGGTTATTGGAAAATTAGGATGAGAATCTTTATAGAAGCTATAGATGTGAACATTTGGGAAGCCATTGAAAATGGTCCTTATATTCCCTCAAAAGATGTAGAAGGTGTGCTTACCCTAACTCCCAAAGATAAGTGGACCGATGATGATAAAAGAAAAATTCAATATGATTTAAAAGCAAAAAATATCATCACCTCCGCTCTATCTTATGATGAGTTCTTTAGAGTCTCCCAATGTAAAGATGCCAAAGAAATGTGGGACACCTTGCAAGTCACACATGAAGGCACTAGTGAAGTTAGGCGTGCTAGATTAAATTCTTTAATGCATGAATATGAATTGTTTCATATGTTGCCTAATGAATCTATATGTTTTATGCAAAAACGTTTTACTCATATTGTTAATCATCCCATTGCTCTTGGTAAAACTTTCTTGAATTGTGAACTTGTTAACAAAGTTTTAAGATGTCTAAGTAGGAAATGGCAACCTAAGGTTACCGCAATTGTTGAATCAAAGGACTTGGACACAATGGACTTAGCAACACTTTTCGGAAAGCTACAAGAACATGAAATGGATCTTGGACGTTTTCAAATGCATGAAGAGTCGGATAAGTACAAAGAGAGAAAAGGAATTGCTCTTAAAGCTCAAAGGTCATATAAAAAGGAAGAGAGTTCCGATGATGATGATAATGAAGATTCCGATTCGGATATTGATGAAGAGGAGATGAAGCTTCTACTAAGAAAGTTCAATAAGATTCTAAGGAGAAAAGGAAGGTTGAACAAAGACAAAAGTAAAGAGAAGAATTCCCCACACTACAAGACAAAGACTTCAAAAGAAGGAATAGTTTGCCATGAATGTGGAAAGCCCGGTCATCTCAAGTACTCATGCTCTAAGTATCTCAAGAAGAAGGAGAAAGAGAAGAAAAATGCAAAACACAAAAGGGCATACATAGTTTGGAATAGTGATGATGAACAAGACAAGAAAAGCACAACTAGTAGTTCTTCGGATGATGAACATGCCGCTTGTCTCAACTTGATAGCTCTAGTACATGAAGAGGAAAGCTCAAATGATGAATCAAGTGAGCAAAGTGACGAAAGCGATGTAAGTCTTACTAAATCCGAAATTTCTTCTAAATATGAAATTCTATATAATGCTTATGAAGAAATGCATGAACATCTCAAGAAACTAGCTTTGAAAAATATTGAAAGGAAGAAGCTCATTTTGAAACATCAACAAGAGATTTTAGAACTTCAAAAACAAGTTGATGAGCTTAATCTTGAAAATGAAACCCTTGATCTTATATATGCTAGTTCTTCTTGTGATTGTGCTAGTAGATTGAATATTGTGGTTGATTGTGAGAATTGCAAGTTGCTTAAGGATGAAAATGCTATTTTGAAAAATAAGCTTGCAAGTTTCACAAATGGTGATATTAGATTGCGCACATTGTTAAATTTTCAAAGAGAAAATTCAAACAAGTTTGGTTTGGGTTATACTAATGCTAAGAGTAAATCTCATAGAAATGTTGTTGATTTTTCAAAAGTTGATTTTTCAAATGCACCAACATGTTTCTATTGTGGTACTCATGGACATACTTCAAATGTGTGTTATATTAAAGTGCATGGTATACCTAAAGGAGATTTTGTTTGGATGAAAAAGGGTGAGAGTCCCTACACTAACAAAAATGGATCCAAAACCATTTGGATACCAAAAAGCAAAGCATGATTGTTTTTGTAGGTATGATTGAAGAGCAAAAGGACTTTCATGTGATATTCATTCATTTGTTACTTCAATTGGTATCAAGAAGAAAATCCTACAAATTGGTAACATTTGATATTATACAATTGGTATTGCTCATAGTTCTCTCAATTGGTATTATTTCTTATAATGTGATATTGTTTATACTATTGAGAAAATTTTATTGGTATCAATTTCTTACAATTGTTTTACATTTGATATCATGTTATTGGTATACATTTTGTTTGATATTGAGTTGAATAAAAGCATGGTAACCATCTATCGATGATGCTTTGGTTGTTATATCATATTAGTATCTCTATTTTGGCTTAGATCATATTTTTTAAATTGGTATATATATTTCTTTTTGATAATGCCAAAGGGGGAGAAATATGATGTTTTGAAAAAGGGGAGAAACATTTTTGGAGAAATAAAATAGTATGTTTTGGAGAAAGGTTGTTTTGTTGTTTTTATGTAGGTTGAGCAAAGTTGTTGAAGATAGGGGGAGAATCAAGCTTACTCAATTTGGATTCAAATGTTAAAAGCATTAATTGAGGGGGAGCAAGAGTCTCACCAAGTGATCAAATGGTTCAAGCATCAACAACTTCAATGAACTTCATAATTTCAAAACATGTTTGTCATTTTCAAAAAGGGGGAGATTGTTTTATCCATGAAGAATGTTTTGATAAATGCCAAAAGGTTTTGAACAAGCTTCAAATGTGTTGATCAAGATCAAGCTCAACAAGCAACAACAAACATCAAGTGATGAAGAGAGAGCCAACTCATGAAGACTTAGTTTGGTAGTTTGTGTTTTATTGTTTTATCTTTCGCCTCACAAGCCTTTTAGTTTATGAGTTTGGGTAGAGTTATTAGAGGGTAGTGAATCTCTTTTGAATGCATGATTATATCATATTTTGAGTATTCACTTTGCCTAAAATCAATAGGTGGCTTAAAGGTTTTAAAGAAAAGGTTTAGTTTTTGAGAAAACAAGTTTTTAGTGATTTTTATGCTGAGTACTCGAGTAACACATATTTCACTCGAGTAAAATTTATCAAGCTTGCGGCTTACTCGATTAATCATTATTTCACTCGAGTAAAATGTTTTCAGCTTTCGGCTTACTCGAGTAACACTCATTTCACTCGAGTAACTCGATCAGATATGGTTTTTTAAATACGTTTTTCACTTCTCAAAAGCTATTCTAAGTGCTCTAACTTTTGGGTATTCTATATAAACCTTTTCCTAATCATTTCTATCAACTAGAATCATTTTGATACACAATTTTACAAAGAATCAACGCCACACTATTCTCTCTCACTCTCTCAAGATCAAAGCTCTCATTTTCATATTCTTTGATCAAGAACCTTGAATCTCTCATGTTGATCTTTTCATAGCTTTTGAAAGAGATTCATAGGATTGTTATTGTTTTTCATTTGGGTTGTAATCATTGCAAGTTAGGCAAGCTATCTACAACATTGGAAGCCTTGATTTTGTGAATCAAGCAAGTTTCATTGGAAGCCTTGGTGAGGCATTTCATCAAGCACTTGGAAGCCTTGTTGAAGAACAAGCATTTGGAAGTCTTGTGAGTGAAGCAAGCATTTGGAAGTCTTGTGAGTGAAGCAAGCATTTGGAAGTCTTGTGAGTGAAGCAAGCAATTGGAAGACTTGTTGTGGGAATCGGCAAGCAAGAGAAGAGGTTAGATTAGATATCAATAGGATTACAAGGCAAGGGTGTGGTATCTCTTGTAGGCTAGCAAGAAGGAAGTCTTGTGAGGCATTTACTTGTAATTTGAGAAACTCTAATTCCTCATAGTGAAGAATCTCTCTTGGTTGAAGAGGGGACTGGAGTAGCTTTCAAGTGGATGAAAGTGAACCAGGATAAATCACTGTGTCGTATCTCTAAACCCTTAACTCTTTACATTCAAGTCTTTAATTGTGTTCTTGATTGAAAACCTAGAAAAAGTGATTTTTCTATATTTGATTGAATTGAATCTTTATTGTGCAAAATTGATAAAGGGAAAATCATTTTCATAACCTAGGTGAATCAATAAGAATATTGGTGTTAATTGTTTCCGCTTAATCTCTGATCATATAATTTTTGTTAATTGATTGATTTTCATTGGTTTTAATCGTTTAGATTTGTTTCTTGCGAAAATCTTTCAAAGTTTCTATAACACCTATTCAACCCCTCCTTCTAGGTGTTCTCCTAGTGTTCCTATTTGTTTCAACCACCGATTGTAGGTTTTCCAACAACCATGTGCATGCAAGGTTGATGGATACAGGAAAAGTGGTAAAAATATTCCTTTGACGACAATTCATGGTCATTGGAAGATTCTCACATTCAACAATACAGGCAAGAAAGAAGAGGTACACATCGACCTAACTCCTTTGACCGCGGAGTTTTGGCGAGCATTTAATGGTACCAATGATGTAGGAAAGAAGATTTTGACGGACAAGTTTCGAGAGGTTAACAATTTACACTATTACCAATTTTGGATTTTAACAATTTTTTTAATATTAATAATTTTTTTAATGTTGACAATTAATTTTGTTTTGTTTAGGTTGTGGATCCAGCAACTACCTCATTGTTGCCACTGAACAAAAAAGCAAAGACAAAAGGGCATACGAGTGATCATGAGAGATCAACAAAGCGTGATCAATCAGGATGGGAATATGCTGAGGAAGAATAAAAAAAAGGCTTCACAAAAAGCTTCCCAACAAAGCTCTCAAAAATTCCCCAAAAATCCTCCAAAAACATCCCAACAAAGCTCTCAAAAATCCCCCCAAAATCCTGCAAAAGCTTCCCAACAAAGCTCTCAACAATCCTCCAAAAGTAGCTCTCAACAAGCTAATGTGATATCTCCATACTTACAACAATTTCCCTCCTGCATGCAACAATATATCGATCAAATTGTTGATGTCAGAGCAGATGGAAATTGTAGTTTTGGATCAATTAGCTTGTATGAGTATCAATCTGAGGATTCCTATATGCTTGTCTGGAATGATCTTATACGTGACATCAAGCAACACAAGGAGATGTACCTTCAGCTGATGGGGATCGATGATTATGACGTTGTGCTCAGATCACTACATGTGGGCAACATTGGTGGTGTTCCTTCAAATAAATGGTTGATTCTTCCAGCATTGGGGCATGTCATTGCTAACAAGTATAATGTGGCTCTTCTTTCCATTGTATCATCATATGAGGGATTGTTTTACGTTTTTACCGTATACTAACTTGATTCTTTCCAGAAGAGCCTCACAAGATTGGATCACATGGTACACTTATTTTGGCCCATTGTGGAATAAAAAAGAAGAATTTAATCGAGATGAGAAGTTCATATTAAGATGACAAGATATTGCCACTACATTAGCTATCATTTTCATGGATCATGCAAAAAGGCTTTAATTGAGATTTGATGTCCACAAACTATATTCAAGTGAACATGCAATTTTTTGTTATCAGGGACAGACCAAGAAACTTTTGGATGTGAGGACGACATATATAAATTAATAACATTAAAAAAATATATAATGTATATTTTTATAAACAAAAACAATTATTGTTAAAGCCTACTTAACCGTCGTTACAAAAAGTATATTATATACCAAAATCTTATGATAAAAACTTGTCTTTGAAATTATGATAGAAAAAACTCCTTTCAAATTGCCTTTGTACTGAGATTTGGGGGCAAGTTTAAATTGCCTAGCAGTATAATAATGGATTTGGAGTATTTGAGTTGGAATTGCCTTTGATGCACGTATAACTTTTGATGTATCGTCTCTTAAAATGAACTTGCCTCGGCTTAGACCCTTAACCATCCCTTAAAGACGAATTAACAAGTAGCACAATTTGAATTTGGGCTAATGGACCTTGATTTTCTATTCTTTATTAACCCGACCTAATTCAAACTGTTAAAGATGAGATAAAAATTGCATTAACAAGATAAGGGGTTCTCTAAGAGCAAAACTTGGGAGTGAAAGACTGTAACACCTAATCTTAATTCATTTTATTTTAATGCAAATAGTAAAATTTTAGAAAAATTTTCGCAAGGTTCCGTTTCAAATGTGGACTTTCCCAATATTTGAAAACTTAAAACCTATCAGAACCAGAAAAGTCCAAATATAAAATTTACATACACACATATATTCATAGGCATCTACGTATAATATAATTACAACCATATCAACTTATAACTTACTTGCTTAATACTTCACCCCATTTTTGAGGTTCCTCATACAACTTGGGTTGATTCGTCCAAGTTGGCTGTAGTAAGGATCACCCTCGACCGACCAAAATAAGCCAAAGTAAGTGACAGAATTGTTATAGTTTGCATTAAACCAACTCCCAACACTGGGATCAAACCCTTGTCCTTTGGAAGATCAAGGTTTTCCATAACAATTCTCGGCGATTGTTTCAATAGCACAATCTAGTTACTTTTGCCCTCACGAATAGTAACATATGTTTTTCCCCTACTCCTAACGTCTACCTTTTCACCATGCATGATGCATTACTTAAGTTCTTTCTAATTGAATTTGAACCCTTATTCTTTAGAAAATTATATTTGTTTGGGTCCACTTCCAATTAGAAAGTCACTTATACTAATTTATGCTTAGCATTCAATAATTAATTTTAGCAATTAGCAAGTACACAATCAATACATAATCACATCATTCATCCATTTATAACATTCATTCATATAGCTAACACTTAATTAAAAACATAGAACATACAAAACACACATATAAAGAGAGCACATAATTGGGGGTTCATGTCATAATTCACAACAAATTTATTTTAATACCTAATAAACCATTTATATACACTTAATTATATCCCTATTATTATCATTAAACCTTTTCCCTAATTTAAACCAAAGTACCCCCTCTTTACCTTCTTGGAAGATGTAACACCCTATTTAATATTACCCTTAATTACCCAATGGTAAAAGTAGTGACTAAAAAATTTCTTTTTGAAACTATTCATCTTATAAAAATCTCTATCAAATCGGACAGAGTTTCCTTTGTTTTATGGGCATTCCAAAAATTAAGTTTTTTCCTGCAACCTGTGCAAATCAAAATATTCATTTTCTCTAAAGGCCAGCAGGGCCAGATTATCAAAGAGCAACAAGTACAACCATAACAGAGTTATATTACATCAGAGATTAGCAGAAATGTGATCAAGTTTTAGAACTGTTTACTTTTCCCAAAAATATGCTTCCCACCCCTAGGAAGTGGTCCTGGACCAACTCGAAAATAAACATCTACAAATTAGGCAAGTAATAGAGACAATAACATCCTATGCCCAAAAGATTCAGGACGTAACACAAGCTGTAACACCCCAAAATTTTAATCCCAGATTAATGAAATGTTAATTATAATTTAATTATAATTAATAGTTTTCAAATTAATCCTTGATTAAAATATGTGTGTATATAATTAGCTTGCATGTGAGAAATTATTTAATAAATAATTTAAATGCCTAAAATGTATACTTTGCATTTTAGTCCCTGGGTTGGGACCTAGAAGCAATTATAGGAAAGGTTTTGGAGGGAAAGTAAATAAAATTATTATTTTTCAAAATCTGAGCGAAATACTCGAGTATTATCAGAAACACTCGAGTATTCTGGGTCAAACTGCACGAGTTAGTGCGTTTGGTGAGTCACAGCCAACGATTTCATGATGGTGACACGAAATCACCACCATGCCAACGCCATAGGCGTTGTGTCGCCCCACATGAGCTTTCCATTGGCCTATTTAAACGCATCATTGTCCATTGGTCGAGAATTTTGATCAACTTGTTGACGATTAGAAGAGTTAGGGTTTTCGAATTGTGTTCTTCGATTCTTCCTCTGTGAGTTGAGTTGAGTGATAATCTATACACCAATATAAAGCTCACATCACGAGCTTTGTATAGACACCAAAGTTGTGAGGTTTGAGTGTGTGGATTGAGAGAATCGAAGGCTTGAAGTGAAGCTGTCCTTGCTTGAGTTGGTGTCTGGAGCTCACTGTGATCATCGATTCTGGTAAGCTCTTGAGTTCTTGAGTCTCAAACTCAATTCCTTTAGTTAGATGATGTTTCATAGAGCTTAGAAATCTAATTTTCCCCAATCTAATTCTTTGTTTCATGTACGAACCAATTCCATTTTGGTATGGTACTCAAAACTGTCATGCATGAGAAGTTCAAGTGGATTTCTGGGTTTGGAGAGCTTTCTTTGGATTTCTTTCTGTTGATTCGCATTTGAGAGGTAAGGGGAAGTAATTATATTCACTAGATAGAGTTTGAAATCCATTAAATGTGTTAGAGAGCCACCAAGAGGCTCTAAGGGCTTAGATTCTATAGGAACTTTGGTTTGGAGACCAATCCATGCTCTAAATCCATATTGAGCAAGTTTGTTATCATGCATGTGAACTTGAATGAGCTTTGTTTCATGAATATTATGCTTATTGTGTGATTTGAGGTATTGAGTTGTTAAAATGCCTTTTTATGCATAATCAATGATTTCTCTGTCAATTCTGTGTTTTGAATTGAAATCAGTGTTGTAACATGTTTGATTAATGATATGTTAACTCTGTTGATCCCTGAAATGGACTTAAATTGAGTAGAAATGAAAATGGCATGTTAAAACCAGTTTTCAATACTGTCAGCTGCGAAACACTCGAGTAAATGGCAAAGTACTCGAGTAAATCGTGTTCAAAATAAAGTAAATTTCATAAGAACACTCGAGTATTTTGTCTGTTACTCGAGTATCGGGCATGAACTGAGAATTGTTATAGGTCAAACACTCGAGTCATTCAAAGTCACTCGAGTATTCTGGAAAAGTCCAAGAACACTCGAGTAACTCATGAACTAATCGAGTAAATTGTTGAAATTAAAACCCAAATCCTCAGAAAGACATGAACACTCGAGTAAGCTTAAGAACACTCGAGTAATCTGGAAAATCTCCAGAACACTCGAGTATTCTGAACTTTACTCGAGTAAAATGCCCAGAATCTGAAAACATCATTTTCAACTCTAACTTAATTAATTAAGGAATTATTAAGGATAATTCAAGGGATCAAAGACTTAGAGAAATTGATAAATACAAATAGATCGTTCGGTGACGATCCATTTTGAAAATTAAGCCTAGGTGGCAAGTAAAGTATTAATCAATTTCCCCTAAGTCTAAAATGCATTCATTCTGGAGTTTGGATGGTAGGACGTATTCATGTTTCGATAAACATGTGAAGGGCCTCTGGGAGTGCCAATACGCTTGCTTGATGACACGTCGATGACGTGGTCGGCTTTGTGGATGCCGATATGGATATATCGTTTGAATGACGATCCGTTTGGATGACGGGATATGCTCGGGTGGCATGGATACCAAGCTTGACGTGTACATTCTAGGTGAATGTACGAATTGTTGTATACCTAGGAATACAACGCGCTGTGGAGTGCTGGGTTGTCAGGGATGGACGTCAGAGAGTGACTTAGAAAATGTGGAGATAAGTTGAGAGTTAAAGTCATGCATCATGTCATTCACTAATGCAATTGATATACCTGAATTAAGTGTGAGCATCCTATGTGCATCTGATACTTGCTAAATGCTAATTGTGATTGTTATTAATTGATACATTATTATCTTTCATATGCTGCATGATTTATTCTCTATTGATTATGTGAGTAGAATTGCTTACCCCTATGCCCTTGTACGTGATGTCTCGTTACATTGCTTGCATCGAGATCCGGCCACTTCCTAGTGGCGTATGGATCTATGAGGACCATCGTGCGGTGTATGAGGGGGAGGTAGAGTTCACATTCTACCACCCTAACCCGCTGCTGCGATTCCGTCCTCGTAGGTTTAGGATTCCCATCATATACACTATGCATGTACCCCCGTTTTATACTTATCATGGACCACCTCCCATGCGACCAGCTCGCTCTTACCATAGTTTTCATTTTTGACCTACCCGCTCTCACCCTTTTACTACGAGAGTTGTCCGCAAGGAGACTCCCCCTTCTTATCCGAGGAGCCCCGTCAGGGTTTCACCATCACCTGACCCAGTACCCAGTGGTAGGGTACACTCTCCCTCGGATGAGATCGAGGAGGATCCGGTGGAGGACGAGAGTGGGAGCGAGCCTGTCGTGCATTCTACTGGGAGTGACTGGAGGGACGATGATCCCTAGGTACATGTGTATGGTGTATGACGTGGATCCGAGGATCCGGTGTGTGGAGGAGATGTGCTGCTGCTGCTGTGATGATGATGCTACTACCTTTTTACCTATGTTTTGGGAGACTACTGCTGCTACTACTACTGCATCTGATGCTGATGGATCTACGTGACTATCCCTGGGGTTGTATTTTGATTATGTATATATTGTACATATGTTTTACTCTAGGGTTATAGTATCATAGTGATGTAGATCTGTTTATATGGACTTGTTATATTTTGGAACTTGGTGACTTATCTCATGGACTATGTATGTATGACTCTTTCGTATATATGAAAATTTATGTTTATATTATATCAGTTGCATAGTCCAGTAATTTCCGCTTACTCTGATTTAACTTATGAATGAGCTCGGCTATAAGTATTAATTGACGGTATCAGTTTTATTGAACAAAGCATGGGTAGCTTCAATTGATTGTAAAATGTAAAGAAATTTCTCAAGAACGAATGTTATCCTGTTTGAGAAAAGGTTTTAGAAATCGCCGAACTCGATACAAGTGTTTTAAAGGAATTTAGAATTTATTCTCCAAGAGTTCCATTTGATGAATTGTGCACCCGCTTTAAAGAAAATTTTATTTACCATATTTTCTTAGCTCACAAGTCCATATATTTTCCAATATAAAGCATAAATACTATTTTATATTTGGGTAAACTAGAAGGGTGTCACACTTAGTGGTATCAGAGCAAAAGTCAGATCCTGTAGTAGTAGAAGTGGTTCCAGAAAGGTAGCCATCAACATCAAGCAGGTATCTCCAAAGCACTTATTACCTTGAATGCTGTTATTTTGATTGTTAAAGGTTTGAATACCCTGAATTGTTTGTATCTTGTCTCTTTTGAGTACAAGACACAAATGATTGTAGATCTAATAAGCTTAGGATAGAGCCTTAGTATAGGTGGTGTAATGGAAGTTTCTTTAGTTCAACATATGTGACCGTAAGCCCATAGCGCAGGTCTAATATGGCAACTAGAAACCAAAATCACACCAACGCGATGTTGGAGCGAATCACCACGGTATTTGAAGCCATGCAAAGGTAGTCTCAGCAACCATCTCAACCGGCTAACCCGTCTCATCAGTGTAATATGGGAAACACTGAGGCGAAGACTCTGGCTGATTTTAGGAGCTGCAATCCGCCAAAGTTTGAAGGAGGATTTAAACCGGAAGAGGCCAACAAGTGGATTCATACTATGGATAAGATTTTGAGAACGTTGGAGTGTTCGGATGCTCAGAAGGTGGCATATGCAACCTATATGCTGGAAGATGAGGCTGAGAATTGGTGGAATCACACCATGCAACTTTTGCAATATGAAGGAAGGGAGATAAGCTGGGGAGTATTTATGGAGAAGTTTCTCCAGAAATATTTTCCTGAGGATCTGAGAAGGAAAAAGGAGGTGGAGTTTCTGCAGTTGAAGCAAGGGAACATGAGTGTGGGCGAGTACGCGGCAAAGTTTGAAGAGCTGATGAAGTACTCTCCATACTATCAGAACAATCCAGACGAGAGGAGCAAGTGCATCAAGTTTGAAGGTGGATTGAGGCCAAAGTTGAAGTCAATTTTCAGCTATCAGCGGATTCAAAGTTTCCCTGCATTGGTAGATATGTGTAGGATGTATGAAGATGATACCAAAGCTGAGGAGGTGCAAGTTGTGGAAAAGAAGGACAATCAAGGATATGGACCACAGAGACGAAAGGGTTTCAATAATAGAGGCAGAGGTCCTTATGATCGTAGAGGGAAAGGCAAGGGTAAAGCTAGTAGTTCTGAAGGAAGAAACTATTGGAATGAAGCTCCATTCTGCGACAAGTGCAAGCGCAATCACTATGGTAGGGTATGTTGGGGAACCAGTGGATGTTTTAACTATGGAAAGCCGGGACACTTTGCAAGAGATTGCAAGGAACCAGCCAAGGCCAATTCCAGAGGAGCTGCAGATAGACCGGTGACTCAAGGAAGGGTCTTCACCCTTAGTGGTGTGGAAGCGAATCGATCTTCTGATCTGGTGCAAGGTAAATACTTGCTTAATGGTCAGCCTTGTTATGTTTTGTTTGACTCTGGTGCAACGCATTCATTTGTTTCATATGAATGTGTAAACCGTTTAGGCTTGATTGTGTCTGAAATGCCTTATGTTCTCGAAGTAGAAACCCCTACTAATGCTCCTGTAGTTGTTTCTAGAGCATGTCTTAACTGTTGTATAGAAGTGTTAGGGCAAACCTCTAAAGTAGATTTGATCTGCTTACCCTTAGCACAATTAGATGTGATCTTGGGGATGGACTGGTTAAGTCGGAACCAAGTGATCATTGATTGTGATAGAAAACTAGTAACCTATAGAAACCCAAAACCATTGGGCTACATGTGTCTATTCAACTCAGAGGTGGAGGAAAGTGGTCCGAAGATGGAAGAGATTCCTGTTGTTCGAGAATTTCCAGAAGTGTTTACTGATGAGATTCCTGGTCTGCCACCAAGAAGAGAGATTGAATTTGGTATCGACCTAATTCCCGGAGCTGGTCCCATTTCTATCGCTCCTTATAGAATGGCACCACCAGAAATGGCAGAGATGAAGAAGCAGATTGAGGAGTTGCTACAGAAACAGATGATCCGACCAAGCGTCTCACCTTGGGGTGCTCCTGTCTTATTCGTCAAGAAGAAAGATGGTAGCATGAGGATGTGCATCGACTATCGACAGCTTAATAAGGACACCATCAAGAACAAGTATCCGTTGCCACGGATAGATGACCTTATGGATCAAGTACGTGGGGCATCGGTATTTTCCAAGATTGACTTGAGGTCAGGGTACCATCAGATCAGGATTAGAGAGGAGGATATCTCTAAGACTGCATTCCGATCTCGATACGGACATTATGAGTATGTCGTAATGCCGTTTGGATTGACTAATGCACCAGCTATCTTCATGGACTACATGAATCGAATCTTTAGACCCTATTTGGATTCATTCGTGGTTGTTTTCATTGATGATATCCTGATTTACTCTAAGAGCCCGGAGGAGCATGCTGAACACTTGAAGATAGTGTTAAGCATCTTGAAGGAGAAACAGCTGTATGCCAAACTTACGAAGTGTGAGTTCTGGCTAAAGGAGGTTAAGTTTTTAGGGCATGTGATTTCAGATAAAGGGATTGCAGTTGATCCGACAAAGGTAAGTTCGGTTTTACAATGGGGGCAACCAAAGTCCGTCACGGAAGTCAGAAGTTTTCTTGGTTTAGCTGGGTATTATAGAAGGTTCATCGAAGGTTTCTCGAAGATTGCACTGCCTCTGACAAAGTTGACTCGGAAAGATCAACTATTTCTGTGGGATGAGAAATGTGAAAGTAGTTTCCAAAGGTTGAAGGAAAGGTTGACATCGTCTCCTGTATTGGTGTTGCCCGATACACAGAGGAGTTTCGATGTGTATTGTGACGTGTCGAAACAAGGTCTTGGGTGTGTCTTGATGCAAGATGGGCAAGTTGTCGCTTATGCCTCGAGACAGTTAAAGGTTCATGAGATGAACTATCCAACCCATGACCTGGAGTTAGCAGCTGTGGTGTTTGCCTTAAAGATGTGGAGGCACTATCTCTATGGCACTACGTTCCGGGTGTTTAGCGACCATAAGAGTTTAAAGTACCTCTTTGATCAAAAGGAGTTGAATATGAGGCAACGCCGATGGATAGAGTTTTTGAAGGATTACGAATTTGAGCTCCATTACCACCCTGGGAAGGCTAACGTTGTAGCGGACGCATTGAGTAGAAAGACACTGCATATCAGTGCAATGATGGTTAGAGAAGCTGCACTGATAGAGGAATTTCGGGATTTGGGTCTGACAATGCAAATGGAGCCGACAAGTATCAAGATGGGGATGCTGCAGATTGCTAATGAGTTTCTACAGAAGATTCGGGAATTGCAAGGCAAGGATGAGAAACTCATGGAGAAAAAGAGATTGATGCAAGAAGGTAAGGAGTTAGAATTCCAAGAAGGGAAAGATGGAATCCTGCATTTTAAAACGAGGATTTATGTTCCTGATGATTTGGAGGTAAGGAGAATGGTTATGGATGAAGCACATAAGAGTAAGATGAGTATGCATCCAGGCGCTACCAAAATGTATCAGGATCTGAAGAAATTATTTTGGTGGCCGGGACTGAAGAAGGACGTAGCTGAGTATGTGGCATGCTGTTTGGTGTGTCAAAAGGCGAAGGTAGAGCACCAAAGGCCAGGAGGAGAGTTGCTTTCTTTAGAAGTTCCCGTATGGAAGTGGGATAGCATCTCGATGGATTTCGTGTCGGGATTGCCAAGGACGTCTACTAGTCATGATGCAATCTGGGTGATCGTGGATCGGTTGACCAAGTCAGCGCATTTCATTCCCGTGAATATGCGCTACTCATTGAAAAAGCTCACTCTGTTGTACATCAAGGAAGTTGTTCGTCTACACGGAGTACCATCAAGCATTGTGTCTGATCGCGATCCGAGGTTTACATCAAAGTTTTGGGAAGATCTGCATAGAGCCTTGGGTTCAAGATTGAAGCTAAGTTCTGCATATCACCCTCAGACTGATGGTCAAACGGAGAGGACTATTCAGTCATTGGAAGATATTCTGCGAGCTTGTGCCCTGGAAGAACAAGGGAATTGGGAACAAATGTTGCCGCTCGTGGAATTCACTTACAACAATAGTTACCACACGAGCATTGGAATGGCACCATTTGAAGCTTTGTATGGGAGAAAGTGTCAGACGCCGTTATGCTGGTTTCAGGTGGGGGAGAATTCTCTGGTTGGGCCGGATTTTGTGCAAGAGACCACGGAACAGATCAAGATGATCCAAGCGAAGATGAAGACGGCTCAGAGTAGGCAGAAAAGCTATGCTGATAGGAGAAGGAAACCTTTAGAATTTGCCGAAGGAGACCACATGTTCATTAGAATAGTACCAACCAAAGGTGTTAGTAGAGCCTTGAAAACTCAGAAACTATCACCTAAGTTCATTGGTCCCTACCAAATTCTCAAAAGAATCGGCCCAGTAGCTTAACAGTTAGCCCTGCCTCCATCATTAGCTAACCTCCACAATGTGTTCCATGTGTCTCAGTTGAAGAAATATGTCCATGACCCCACCATTGTCCTTAGAATCCAACCGGATAACTTAGAAGTTCATAAGAACCTAACCTTCAAAGTTGTGCCAGTTCGTATTGAAGATCGAAGAATCAAGCAGCTTAGAGGAAAAGACATCCATCTGGTCAAAGTTGTCTGGGTCTGCGGAGATGTAATAGAAGCATCGTGGAAACTAGAGGATAAGATGCGTCAGGATTATCCTGATTTGTTTGTATAAGTTGAATTTCGGGGACGAAATTCCTTGTAAGTGGGGGAGTAGTGTAACACCCCAAAATTTTAATCCTCGATTAATGAAATGTTAATTATAATTTAATTATAATTAATAGTTTTCAAATTAATCCTTGATTAAAATATGTGTGTATATAATTAGCTTGCATGTGAGAAATTATTTAATAAATAATTTAAATGCCTAAAATGTATACTTTGCATTTTAGTCCCTGGGTTGGGACCTAGAAGCAATTATAGGAAAGGTTTTGGAGGGAAAGTAAATAAAATTATTATTTTTCAAAATCTGAGCGAAATACTCGAGTATTATCAGAAACACTCGAGTATTCTGGGTCAAACTGCACGAGTTAGTGCGTTTGGTGAGTCACAGCCAACGATTTCGTGATGGTGACACGAAATCACCACCATGCCAACGCCATAGGCGTCGTGTCGCCCCGCATGAGCTTTCCATTGGCCTATTTAAACGCATCAATGTTCCTTGGTCGAGAATTTTGATCAACTTGTTGAAGATTAGAAGAGTTAGGGTTTTCGAATTGTGTTCTTCGATTCTTCCTCTGTGAGTTGTGTTGAGTGATAATCTATACACCAATATAAAGCTCACATCACGAGCTTTTTATAGACACCAAAGTTGTGAGGTTTGAGTGTGTGGATTGAGAGAATCGAAGGCTTGAAGTGAAGCTGTCCTTGCTTGAGTTGGTGTCTGGAGCTCACTGTGATCATCGATTCTGGTAAGCTCTTGAGTTCTTGAGTCTCAAACTCAATTCCTTTAGTTAGATGATGTTGCATAGAGCTTAGAAATCTAATTTTCCCCAATCTAATTCTCTGTTTCATGTACGAACCAATTCCATTTTGGTATGGTACTCAAAACTGTCATGCATGAGAAGTTCAAGTGGATTTCTGGGTTTGGAGAGCTTTCTTTGGATTTCTTTCTGTTGATTCGCATTTGAGAGGTAAGGGGAAGTAATTATATTCACTAGATAGAGTTTGAAATCCATTAAATGTGTTAGAGAGCCACCAAAAGGCTCTAAGGGCTTAGATTCTATAGGAACTTTGGTTTGGAGACCAATCCATGCTCTAAATCCATATTGAGAAAGTTTGTTATCATGCATGTGAACTTGAATGAGCTTTGTTTCATGAATATTATGCTTATTGTGTGATTTGAGGTATTGAGTTGTTAAAATGCCTTTTTATGCATAATCAATGATTTCTCTGTCAATTCTGTGTTTTGAATTGAAATACTCGAGTATTTTGTCTGTTACTCGAGTATCGGGCATGAACTGAGAATTGTTATAGGTCAAACACTCGAGTCATTCAAAGTCACTCGAGTATTCTGGAAAAGTCCAAGAACACTCGAGTAACTCATGAACTACTCGAGTAAATTGTTGAAATTAAAACCCAAATCCTCAGAAAGACATGAACACTCGAGTAAGCTTAAGAACACTCGAGTAATCTGGAAAATCTCCAGAACACTAGAGTATTCTGAACTTTACTCGAGTAAAATGCCCAGAATCTGAAAACATCATTTTCAACTCTAACTTAATTAATTAAGGAATTATTAAGGATAATTCAAGGGATCAAAGACTTAGAGAAATTGATAAATACAAATAGATCGTTCGGTGACGATCCATTTTGAAAATTAAGCCTAGGTGGCAAGTAAAGTATTAATCAATTTCCCCTAAGTCTAAAATGCATTCATTCTGGAGTTTGGATGGTAGGACGTATTCATGTTTCGATAAACATGTGGAGGGCCTCTGGGAGTGCCAATACGCTTGCTTGATGACACGTCGATGACGTGGTCGGCTTTGTGGATGCCGATATGGATATATCGTTTGGATGACGATCCGTTTGGATGACGGGATATGCTCGGGTGACATGGATACCAAGCTTGACGTGTACATTCTAGGTGAATGTACGAATTGTTGTATACCTAGGAATACAACGCACTGTGGAGTTCTGGGTTGTCAGGGATGGACGTCAGAGAGTGACTTAGAAAATGTGGAGATAAGTTGAGAGTTAAAGTCATGCATCATGTCATTCACTAATGCAATTGATATACCTGAATTAAGTGTGAGCATCCTATGTGCATCTGATACTTGCTAAATGCTAATTGTGATTGTTATTAATTGATACATTATTATCTTTCATATGCTGCATGATTTATTCTCTATTGATTATGTGAGTAGAATTGCTTACCCCTATGCCCTTGTAGGTGATGTCTCGTTACATTGCTTGCATCGAGATCCGGCCACTTCCTAGTGGCGTATGGATCTATGAGGACCATCGTGCGGTGTATGAGGGGGAGGTAGAGTTCACATTCTACCACCCTAACCCGCTGATGCGATTCCGTCCTCGTAGGTTTAGGATTCCCATCATATACACTATGCATGTACCCCCGTTTTATACTTATCATGGACCACCTCCCATGCGACCAGCTCGCTCTTACCATAGTTTTCATTTTCGACCTACCCGCTCTCACCCTTTTACTACGAGAGTTGTCCGCGAGGAGACTCCCCCTTCTTATCCGAGGAGCCCCGTCAGGGTTTCACCATCACCTGACCCGGTACCCAGTGGTAGGGTACACTCTCCCTCGGATGAGATCGAGGAGGATCCGGTGGAGGACGAGAGTGGGAGCGAGCCTGTCGTGCATTCTACTGGGAGTGACTGGAGGGACGATGATCCCTAGGTACATGTGTATGGTGTATGACATGGATCCGAGGATCCGGTGTGTGGAGGAGATGTGCTGCTGCTGCTGTGATGATGACGCTACTACCTTTTTACCTATGTTTTGGGAGACTACTGCTGCTACTACTACTGCATCTGATGCTGATGGATCTACGTGACTATCCCTGGGGTTGTATTTTGATTATGTATATATTGTACATATGTTTTACTCTAGGGTTATAGTATAATAGTGATGTAGATCTGTTTATATGGACTTGTTATATTTTGGAACTTGGTGACTTATCTCATGGACTATGTATGTATGACTCTTTCGTATATATGAAAATCTATGTTTATATTATATCAGTTGCATAGTCCAGTAATTTCCGCTTACTCTGATTTAACTTATGAATGAGCTCGGCTATAAGTATTAATTGACGGTATCAGTTTTATTGAACAAAGCATGGGTAGCTTCAATTGATTGTAAAATGTAAAGAAATTTCTCAAGAACGAATGTTATCCTGTTTGAGAAAAGGTTTTAGAAATCGCCGAACTCGATACAAGTGTTTTAAAGGAATTTAGAATTTATTCTCCAAGAGTTCCATTTGATGAATTGTGCACCCGCTTTAAAGAAAATTTTATTTACCATATTTTCTTAGCTCACAAGTCCATATATTATCCAATATAAAGCATAAATACTATTTTATATTTGGGTAAACTGGAAGGGTGTCACACAAGCCCTATCTAATATGACCTACTCTCCCTGTGAGGGAGAGCACTCCTGCTTGGCCGATAGTAGTGCAAGCTCAACTCATTACCTGTAAAAATATAGCAAGAGGGTGAGCATTACACATGAAGTAGGGAGCAGTTTTTAGCTAGACATAATAACCTACCAAGCCAAACACAATTAGACATGTAGCACATTTAATTTCATTTAATCATTCCACCAATCATGCCCATACACACTCAACATTTGCATACATAGTCCCATTATAAGTCAATTATACTTCAGTCTTTTCATCATTCAATCTCTTCTTGCTTTTATACCTTTTTCTCTTATTTGTACCACTAGGAATTTGTTGCTCCTGCTAGGGCGTTTGTACACCCATTAGGGACTTTATTCACCCATCAGGACTTTCACCCACTAGGCCTCACCCGTTAGGACTAATACATATAATCTTATATTCATTCTTATCACATTTCTTGGCATATTCAATTTACATACTTTAGCCTTTTTCACATTTTTCCATTCTTTTAGTTTTCGTTGAATTGATCATTTCGGGACATTGACTCTTAAAGGGGCAATTTTACCTAATGGGGCGTTTTAGCCTGATGGGGCGTTTGGCCCTAATGGGGCGTTTGTACACCTAGCAGGAACACCTAGTGTCCCAATGTCCCCAATGATCAATTCAACAGTCCGTTTTCTTTAATTCTTTTTATTGCTCTTTTCAAATAGTCATACACTTAATTCAATTAATCTAGTCCTAGCATATCAAATCGAACATAGCTACCATCATACATGTAATTCAATTAGAAATTAACATCAAGTAACAAATGTCTATATTCATACATATATTACAATTAATCATTCACACATTTATGACTAGCAACAATTATCCACATTTTTGCAAATATACAAACATTAACATTTAGAGTTCATCCTTGTCATATTCATAGTATGTTCAGTATTCACTATCCCTAAGGTTTCTATCACAGCATAAAACACATAACCTTAGCAAATCACTATATACTAGTTAGAAACTAATTCCTAAACCAAGGTAACACACACCCCCTTACCTTAATCAAAGAGAGAGTGGGAAACCTTTACTAATCTTAACCTTAGCTCTTTGCCCTAGATCCTTTTAAGCCTCAACAAGAAGCTCCCAAGTGAAGTGCGTGGAAGGAGGAGAGGGCTTGATTTCCTTTAAACCATGTAAATGAATAAAAACATGAGAGTGTGGCACTACATGAGGTGGAATTCGAATTTCATGTGGAACAAGAGTGAAATTCGTGTGACAAGGAGGAAGAGAGGAAGGAATGAGATTTTACCTTGCATTTGAGGATAAGAAGGTGAGATTGATGATGGATCTTGATGACGATTGAGAGTGGAGCCCTTAGACCTTGAGGAAGAGGAAGAACAACACTTGTTCTTGGTGGAGAAGAGCAAAATTCGTGTGGATCTCAAGAGGAGAGAGATGAAATTCGTGTGGGTTATAGAGAGAGAAAGGAGAAATGAGTTTTACCTATTAAGCTTGCTAATGATTTGATGAGATTGAGAAGGAAGAAAAGATCAACATATACCATGGTGGAAGGAGGGTGGAGCTCGTATGGGAGAAGAGGAAGGAAGAGAGAGAGCTTTGTTGATGGAGAGAAGGAATGAGAAAGGAGAAAGAGTTTTGTTTTATTGGTTGGTATGGGAGGAAAATATGTGGCTAGAATTAAAGCCCCAAAACAAAGATGCCATTTGTGTGGTGGTTAGATGCCACACGTACAACCCCTTTTTATCTTCTTTTTTTTTGTTCAGACCAAGCCAGTAATCGATTACCCAGTCCAGGTAATCGATTAACGCTTCAATGCAACATTTTTGTGACTTCCAACCTGAGGCCTTGTAATCGATTACTTACCCCAAATTAATCGATTACCTCTCAAATTAATCGATTAATTCCCTAAGTGTAATCGATTAAAATTGATGCAACATCTTTGTGTTTCTACCAGAGGCTTAGTAATCGATTACTTACCCAAGAGTAATTGATTACCCCTTCAGTGCAACATTTTAGTGACTTTTGCTGAGGGCTCGTAATCGATTAATTCACTACAATTAATCGATTAATTTGCCATTTTCCTCCCTTTTGATAGTTTTTAGCTCTAAGACATTTCCCTTAACCCCTATGCTCATTTGGTTATGATTTCTATACACAATCCTAGCTCTTATTCTTATAATCCTCATAAAATTCATCTCAAATCAATATAATACTTGTAAATTGAAAGTTGGGATGTTACAGAAGAGGCGAGAGAAAAATGAGGGATTGGTGAGAGCACCACACCAATCCTTTGATTCCAAGCACTTTATACTCTAATTTCTTGTTCTCTATCACTTTCTAAGTCTTCTTTCTTAATTCTATGGAAAGAGTTCTTCAATTAGAGAAGTTAGGGTTGATGGTGGTTGATGAGAATGTGAGGAGAGGGAGTGAAATGGATATTTTAGAGAGGGAAAATGGTGAATAAGTGATGGGGATTGAATTTGTGATGAGATTCTTGTTTGATTTTTGGTATAATTTTGTGTTGGATCATCTAGGGTTTGAGGGCATGGAATTCGTTCTTGAGAGAATGGAAAGAAGCTATGTGTTTTTGGTGCACAAATGAGATCAGCACCAGCTTTTAAGCTGGTGCGCGCCTGGGCAATATCAAATAAACTATATCAAATCATTTGCATTCCTAAAACAATATCAAATCAACTATTTTTGTAGGTGGATAACAATTACGTCTTGAAGCTCTTCAGTGTGGGGCATCAAATCCTCGCTATATTTGTCCATAATTTCACACACGATTGACCTCTCTAGAACATCAGCCTACATTACACATGACGTGCAACCACAATTAGTGATAGGAAATTAATGTGAAAAATTTTAAATCTAAACAATTAGTGTGGTAACAACAAACTGCGAACGAAGGTGGCAATGCCCATGTTTATATGATCTTCTCCTGACTCTTTCTCACAGTGTAAAGCCATCACATTAATAGCATAATCTACATATGCATGAAATGTTTGGAATTAATTACCAAAACCATGTAATAAGTAAAAAGCATGTTGAAAAATCTTAATTAATCGCTCCACTTATGGGATCTCGTTTCCAGGGAGGAAACTTCTTTCTAGTGAGTGCAATTCCATTGTATTTGAATAACACCTTACTACAACAAAATTCACACATTAATCATACGTTCATTACCAGAAAATGAAATATCTTATGCCCAAACTAAACTTTTTAAACTAACCTCTCATTCAAATTATGTCCAAAGACATAATAAGCTATCTTTTGTTTGGACTCGTCAAGGTTCATCTCTGGTGTGATAGAAAACTTCATTCGTGCCTTCTACAGTTTGATTAGGACATGTACGCAACGAGTGTTATTAACATCGACAGGAATCAAAAAGTTTGAATAAATTAAGAATGAATTTTGTAATTCGGAATCGCTATACCTTCGGATTGAAACAAGCAGCCTTTTCTTTTGGATTTGTGAACTTGAATACTGGACTAAGAGTATGGCTTAATGATCCCATGCTAAAGAGGTTAAATTGCTTGTACTTGTTCGACCCAAGTGTTTTGCCTTTCTTTATAGGTCTCACCTCAATCCCCGGTGAGTGGAATAGTTGCTTCGAAGTTGAGGTGCTACGGCTAGCACTCGAACCAAGTCCCAACTGACCAAACAAAGATAGAAGCAATTAATGGCATGATAAACAACATACAATGACATGAAAAACACATTCAATCTATTTAACCAAATTCCAGTTTAATGGCACGATAAACACAATCAATCTATTTACCCAGATTCCAGTTTAGTGGTATGATAAACAACAAATAATGGAAAGATCTCAATGTACTACCCTCTTCGGCATGCTCTTCAATGACTGGTTGGTTGACTTCCATGATGTATCCATCACGTCCTTCCCTCGTGCACTGCCTTTGCCATTGGTGAACTTCTTCGAGATTTGAGGAGTGGTGTACTCTTCAATAACACTTTGGGGAATCACATCAACACACTTTGAAAACTCAATAGTATCATCCAAGCATATTGGTTTCTCCCTTCGAACACCTGGTACTTCCTCACACTATGATATTGGATCTTTGCATTTCTCTATTATGTTTGATACAAGATCTACCTCATGAGGGCTAGTGGTTAGGTCAATCACCTTGCGACCACTTTCTTTAGTACTTAGATCATGTTGTTTAGAGAAGATGTTGGCCAGAACATCCATGTTTTTTTAGTGAATCTCATCATAGTTTATCATCTTCGATTTCAGCTCTTGGCATTTCGTTCCACAAATGTGAGCCTTTTCTTCATTTTCTAACAAGGGAAAGTGATAGACAAAATTAGGTATTATATTGCACACTCTGAACAATGTAGGTAAATAAACCCTACAATAATGGCACCTGACATACTTGTATGCATAGAAACAACATCTCATTTGTGGTGTTCTTTCCGTCGAGTGATACGAAGGTGCTACAATTAGAACCAACTTCACTGTTGGGGAAAACATATTAAAAAAAAAGGGATTAAAAAAATCCTCATCAAAACCCCTTTGATGTTGATTTGAAGATGGGAAAAAAAAAGATTGTGGCTCCCAGGCCCGGGACTTCTAACTCCCAAACCTTAAGACTTGGTACATGATGTAACGTCCTCACTTTTAATAGTTAATTTTTAAATTTTAATAAAATCAGAGTTTGAAAATTCCTTTTATCTTTTGATTTCTTTTGAAAAATTTTACGAAAATCCGGCAGAGTTTCCTCTGTTTTTCGGACTTCCCAAAAATTCTCTTCTTAAAACCTGTCAGTCCAGAATTATATAAAAACATAAACACAACATATTAAAAACCAGTTCAGATCCTAACGCCCGATTAGTACCATTCTCAGGGCATATAACTATACATATTGTAAGTTACAAAATTAACAGTTTATACATAATAAAAGTCCACTCGGGGTATCACAATACACTCCACGTAGTGGAGGGTTTCCAGTTCGGCCCGCAACAGTGTAAGCTCCGCTTCCGTACCTGTAAAATTATATCAAGAAGGGTAGCATTACACAGAACTTTAAAAGATAAATCCTAAAAGAAGACATAGCAAATAACGAAGCCTACTTAATTATTAATTTATCTTCTTCATAATTATTCATATAATTAATCTCTTTTAGTTCTTCACTTGCTCTCACATTCATTTAACTAGTGGTTTTCATACCATTTTTACATTCTCTTTTCTTTTCTTTTTCTTCTTCTCTTCCTTTCCCTTTTTTTTTCTTTTCTCATCTATTCCCTTTTCTTTTCTTTTACTTTTCCTTTTTCTTTATGACTGAGTCTAAAAGACCATCAGCCGATTACCTTTATTATTTCTTTATTTCTTTACTGGTGACAGGGTCTACTGACCGCCTGCCATTCCATCATTTAATTCTTTTAGTGATGACAGTGGCTACCGCCCGCCTGCCATCGAAATCATTCCTTTCTTTTATTTCTTTTAGGGATAACAGGGACTTCCGTCCGCCTGTCATCGTATTCATTCTTTTCCTTCATTACTTTTAGTGATAACAGGGACTTCCGTCCGCCTACTATTGGATAATAGGGACTTCCATCCGCCTGCTATCGTATTCATTCTTTCCTTTTATTCCTTTTTGGGATAACAGGGACTTCCGTCCGCCTGTCATCGATTTCATTCTTCTCTTTTATTTCTTTTTGGGATAACAGGGACTTCCGTCCGCCTGTCATCGATACCATTCTCTTCTTTTATTACGACTGAGTCCAACAGACCATCAGCCATTCTTTTTTCTTCTTTACTTATTTATTTTTTTCTCTTATTATAAATTAAGTAATTCCTTTATACTTATCTCAATCTTTTACTCTTTATTTTCGTGTAGGACTTATCACATTTTCCCTTGTCTTCTATTTTAATCTCTTTCTTTTTACTAATTACTCTCGCTTTTATTCAACTTTACCCTGTGGCTCATCATCCTATTGTTCATTTTACCTCTATTTCAGTATTTCTCTTTCTTTTCCTTTTCCTATTATTAATTATCCAAATGTCCATCTAACTCCACTTAGCTTTAATATAGTCATTATATTTTAATTCCCGCTTGCAAATTCTTCCTTGCTTCTATGATTTCTCTCTCTTATCCTATTATTTACTTATTTACTTATTTTCCCTTGAATAATACTCTACTCTATTTATCTCCCGCTATTCCACTCCATCTTCTTGTATTATTATCTTTTCATTAGATTCTTTACTTATTACCTACTTATATTTAGTATTTAGTTTAGTCTTTTATTCCTACTCCATTATTACCCGACAACTCTCAACTAATTCCTCTCCGTACTTCCTTATGGTTTTTCGTATTTTAGTTCCTCATTTACCTTATATTTAATTTTAATAACCCTTCTCTCCTCGCCTATCACAATTACCCTATATCCTTTTATTCTCACGTTCGTTAGCTCTCCCTAACAATTCTCCTTGGTTTTATTTTATACTTTTCTACATTTTCATTCTATATTAACTCTTTTAGTATTCTAAATACACTACCTCATTCCAAACTTTATTCTACGCACATACATTCGATTCCCTAAGGGTGGTTTCTCGTTACAATTTTTATTTATTTTATCTATATCCACGGGGTACCCTAAGGTTCATTAACATACTTTTGATTACTCTATTCTCAGCTATCACTATATAATCCTAGAATTTACTTCTTAAGCAAAGGTAACGCGAACCCTCTTACCTCGGGCTTTTTAAATAGAACCTGGATTTTAACTCGGCGACGATGATGGCGTCGGTGTTGCTCCTCGTTAGCGGGGAACGATCGTGACTAAACCGAGGCAAAGCTTCGAGCTCCGAGGTTCCCGACACGAACCCAGCACGAACACGGACCGGTAACGGCGCCAGTGCGATCCGAAGAGAGAGAGAGAGAGAGCTCGTGGTTGAGGGAGAGAGAAAGCTTGTGGGAGAGAGAGATCGGAGTCAAGGGAAGAGAAACAAGGAGAGGGAGAGGCCTTGATGGTGGCGGGGGTTCTTGGCGGTGGCGGCCTTGGTGGCGGCGGCCGTGGTTGATGGTGGTGGAGAGAGAGTGTGAGGAGGGAGATAGTGAGGGAAGGAGAGAGAGAGAGAGAGTTGATCTATGGAGAGAGAGGGAGAGAGAGACCAAGATGGAGGGCGGTGTTGGGCGGCGGTGATGGTGGTTGAGGTCGGAGGAGGGAGGGAGATCGGGTGGAGAGAGAAACAAGGGAGGAGAATGAAAGGAGAAGGGGGGTTTTCCCCATGTTTATAGCCAACTCGACGATTTTCGTCGCTTAAGCGAACGACTTTCAGTAATGAACACGAACGTTTTTCGCTTAAGCGAAATCCGTTCGCTTAAGCGAACCTCTTCTATGCTGCCACTGGATCAGTTTCGCTTAAGCGAAATATTTTCGCTTAAGCGAAATGATCAGATACTGCTGTTTTATTTTTCTATTTTTCTTCTATTTTCTTCCGAACTTCAAACCTCCATAACTTCTTCGTTCATCGTCGGATCTTGCTCAAATTTGACGAGCAACTTCATAAAAATCATATCTTCATATCCAACGGTGAAAATTGTGTTTGGAGTCTTAAATCTTTTATTTTAATTTTTCCCCTTGTTATTATGTTTATTATCGAATTATCTATTTTCTGGCCCGATCCTAACTTCGATTTAACGCTCCTTTCTTCTCTAATTCGCTTAGTATTATTATTATTATTTTCTTCTAAGTCTAGCATTCTCATTTGAAATACCTATTTGTGGTTTGTTATTTTCATTTTTAATTATTCTAACTATTATTTATTTATTTATCTTCGGGTTTAAAATTTGGGATGTTACATTTCTCCCCCACTTATTTGAATTTCGTCCCCGAAATTCCAACTGTCCCTTAATTTGGAGGAGTATCCCTTGGCATAGTTTTCACCCATGTCATTTCAATTCCTTTGGTTCCAATCTTCCCTTTGAGGGAGTTCTAAGTTAATGGTTCTGTGGTGTAATCATTCGCCTCAGGTATGGTTTATCTCAGTCACTCAGGAAATCCGCGTAATACACAGAGCCTTAAGAGACTGAGACAATTATTTGCGGTGCTCCGACATAACCTCTTGAGTGAGACTCCACTTATTCCCTGTTCGTTTTTTAATTCTTCAAGTGAGTCTAGTGAGGTCGCCCTTCGAATCCACTTTAGTTATATCTGCATTCTACTCCGGTGGTACTTTCCTTCCGTTCGTTTAACGAGTTCAATTTGGTATAGGGGTTTCTACGGGTTATGGTTTGATCATCAGACATTGAGTCCGACTTGATGCAATCTTCCTTACGCTTCGTTACCGTTCTGCGTACCATCTAGTTACTCGGATAGTATCCACAATTTTTCTTATTGTTAAAGTTCCACCTTCCATTCCTTGGATTGAAATCCTCCCCCACTTAGCATCAACATACTTGATTATATCCATGCTTGGGGGTATGATCATTCGTTATTCAGAATTTCGCACGTAAGCTTCTCGACCGGTGTCCGAGGTTAGAAGGGACATGTGGATGGTTATCCATCGGTAGGCATAGAACTATATTGGGTTCCTACGTCTTGGTGAATTATCATGTATACATCCGAGACGCTTAAAATTTAAAGAGAGTGAAGATGAAAAGAAGAAACACGAAGCACTCAAGAATTGGTTTCATAGTCTCCTTACGACGACCCAGGATGTACTGGATACATGTCAAACAAGAAGACAATGGAGATTATCCTTAAGTGTGCATTTTCAGTAGAGAGTCATCAAAAGATGCGTTCTCTATGAACCTGTGGCTGATTTGATTGGTCTTGGCAAGGATACCTAACACAGTGACTAAGACTTGCCTCCTTTGAGGGAATCGTCCGAAAACTTTGATTAGACTCCTAGGCGGTTTTCAAGTTGTCTACTTCCTAATTCGACTCGGTTGCAGGAAATAGCTATAAGGTTCGCTCGAGTCTCTCAAGGATTTTACACTTCCTCACACTACTCTATAATGCTCTGCAAAGAGTTCGGAAGGAACTCTTCTCTGTTTAGATCTATTCCGTCTAGGGGTCTACTTTAAAAACTTATTAATTTTGGATTATTTCGGTTTTAGATGAAATGTGTCAATGACATCGATCACCAATAGGTGCAAAGATCGAGGTGATCAATCCCAATCTTACATCTATCAATGGCAATATCATTGTCAGGTTTATTGGTGGTATCATCCTCTAGCAGATGCAAGAGTTAGAGTGATCAGTTCTAACCTTACCTTCTACCAGTGACAATATCATTAAATGTGTTTGGTGGAACTTCTAGCTAAAGTCTTAACACCTATCGATTTCTTCTTGGTTATACTAAACGCGCTTAACCTATATAGAATTTTATAGGTAAACAGTTGATGCATCATTGATATAGAAAAATTACCTCGAGCCGGTTTATTAATTCTCTCGCCCGGTGCGTTCGGGACAGTTAGCCCCAATGTGTCCCGGTTGCCCACATTGGTAGCAAAGACCCTCTTTCTTGTGCTGCTTTAGCCGCATACATAAACGCCTGTGGGATTTTCCACACTCTGGACAGGGTAATCTAGGTCTTGGAGCATTCACGTCTGGAGTCGTGTCCGTTGGCACCATTGCCATAGCATTTATGTCGGCATGTGTATCGGATTCTTGAGCCGGTACCCTGCCTCTGCTAGAACCTTCAGCCCACTGTATCATCCTGTTCCTATCCTCGGATGTCTTTTGCCTCAATCCCTTCTCATAAGTGCTAGTCATATTCACTAGTTGGGCCAAATTATCTATGTTCTGGAATTCAAAAGCTACTTTGATTTCAGTGCGAAGTCCTGCTTCGAACTTGATGCACTTAGTTCTTTCATCAGCATCCCTATAGCTCCCAGAATACTGGATGAGGTCTTCGAAGTATGCGGCATATTCTCCAACGCACATACTTCCCTGTGTTAAGTTCAGGAATGCCAGCTCTTTTTCTCGGCGGACATCTTCCGGAAAGTACTTCCCTAAGAACCTGATTCTGAACACATCCCAGGTGATCTCCTGGTTAGTGATCTCCATTTCCCTTCATACACGCTCCCACCAATATTCGGCTTCTCCAGTGAGCATGTACGCCGCCAAAAGAACTATCTGCTCTGCAGGCGGTGAAATCGTGCGGAAAATCTTCTCCAATTCTTGGAGCCATCTCTAGGTTGCATCTGGATTGTAGCCACCTTCAAACTTGGGTGGATCGTTCTGCATGAATCTAGCTAGCCAATCGATACCAATTGGACCTGATGGTTGGTGGAGTGCGGCGGCTGCTGCTGCTGCGGCCGCTGCTACTGTTTCGGTCTGATTATGATTCATTTGGACCAAATTCTCAAGTATAGCAGCCATCATATCCTCCTGAGTACGTCTCCGAGGCATGGTAACCATATTCTGAAAAAGGATTACGTTATTCCACAGTTAACTAAACAATTTTTAATCTAAGCGTACCTACTAGCCTATTCTAAGACTTGACACTAACATTTGGTCACTCACTTGGTGAGTAACCATAGGAGTTGTGATTCCACACTCCAAGGCCGAGGGAAACTGCTCTGATACCATAAATGTAACGTCCTCACTTTTAATAGTTAATTTTTAAATTTTAATAAAATCAGAGTTTGAAAATTCCTTTTATCTTTTGATTTCTTTTGAAAAATTTTACGAAAATCCGGTAGAGTTTCCTCTGTTTTTCGGACTTCCCAAAAATTCTCTTCTTAAAACCTGTCAGTCCAGAATTATATAAAAACATAAACACAGCATATTAAAAACCAGTTCAGATCCTAACGCCCGATTAGTACCAGTCTCAGGGCATATAACTATACATATTGTAAGTTACAAAATTAACAGTTTATACATAATAAAAGTCCACTCGGGGTATCACAATTCACTCCACGTAGTGGAGGGTTTCTAGTTCGGCCCGCAACAGTGTAAGCTCCGCTTCCGTACCTGTAAAATTATATCAAGAAGGGTAGCATTACACAGAACTTAAAAAGATAAATCCTAAAAGAAGACATAGCAAATAACTAAGCCTACTTAATTATTAATTTATCTTCTTCATAATTATTCATATAATTAATCTCTTTTAATTCTTCACTTGCTCTCACATTCATTTAACTAGTGGTTCTCATACCATTTTTACATTCTCTTTTCTTTTCTTTTTCTTCTTCTATTCCTTTCCCTTTTTTTTTCTTTTCTCATCTATTCCCTTTTCTTTTCTTTTACTTTTCCTTTTTCTTTATGACTGAGTCCAAAAGACCATCAGCCGATTACCTTTATTATTTCTTTATTTTTTTACTGGTGACAGGGTCTACCGACCGCCTACCATTCCATCATTTAATTCTTTTAGTGATGACAGTGGCTACCGCCCGCCTGCCATCGAAATCATTCCTTTCTTTTATTTCTTTTAGGGATAACAGGGACTTCCGTCCGCCTGTCATCGTATTCATTCTTTTCCTTCATTACTTTTAGTGATAACAGGGACTTCCGTCCGCCTGCTATCAGATAACAGGGACTTCCGTCCGCCTGCTATCGTATTCATTCTTTCCTTTTATTCCTTTTTGGGATAACAGGGACTTCCGTCCGCCTGTCATCGATTTCATTCTTCTCTTTTATTTCTTTTTGGGATAACAGGGACTTCCGTCCGCCTGTCATCGATACCATTCTCTTCTTTTTTTACGACTGAGTCCAACGGACCATCAGCCATTCTTTTTTCTTCTTTACTTATTTATTTTTTTCTCTTATTATAAATTAAGTAATTCCTTTATACTTATCTCAATCTTTTACTCTTTATTTTCGTGTAGGACTTATCACATTTTCCCTCGTCTTCTATTTTAATCTCTTTCTTTTTACTAATTACTCTCGCTTTTATTCAACTTTACCCTGTGGCTCATCATCCTATTGTTCATTTTACCTCTATTTCAGTATTTCTCTTTCTTTTCCTTTTCCTATTATTAATTATCCAAATGTCCATCTAACTCTACTTAGCTTTAATATAGTCATTATATTTTAATTCCCGCTTGCAAATTCTTCCTTGCTTCTATGATTTCTCTCTCTTATCCTATTATTTACTTATTTACTTATTTTCCCTTGAATAATACTCTACTCTATTTATCTCCCGCTATTCCACTCCATCTTCTTGTATTATTATCTTTTCATTAGATTCTTTACTTATTACCTACTCATATTTAGTATTTAGTTTAGTCTTTTATTCTTACTCCATTATTACCCGACAACTCTCAACTAATTCCTCTCCGTGCTTCCTTATGGTTTTTCGTATTTTAGTTCCTCATTTACCTTATATTTAATTTTAATAACCCTTCTCTCCTCGCCTATCACAATTACCCTATATCCTTTTACTCTCACGTTTCGTTAGCTCTCCCTAACAATTCTCCTTGGTTTTATTTTATACTTTTATATATTTTCATTCTATATTAACTCTTTTAGTATTCTAAATACACTCCCTCATTCCAAACTTTATTCTACGCACATACATTCGATTCCCTAAGGGTGGTTTCTCGTTACAATTTTTATTTATTTTATCTATATCCACGGGGTACCCTAAGGTTCATTAACATACTTTTGATTACTCTATTCTCAACTATCACTATATAATCCTAGAATTTACTTCTTAAGAAAAGGTAACGCGAACCCTCTTACGTCGGTCTTTTTAAATAGAACCTGGATTTTAACTCGACGACGATGACGGCGTCGGTGTTGCTCCTCGTTAGCGGGGAACGATCGTGACTAAACCGAGGCAAAGCTTCGAGCTCCGAGGTTCCCGACACGAACCCAGCACGAACACGGACCGGTAACGGCGCCGGTGCGATCCGAAGAGAGAGAGAGAGAGCTCGTGGTTGAGGGAGAGAGAAAGCTTGTGCAAGAGAGAGATCGGAGTCAAGGGAAGAGAAACAAGGAGAGGGAGAGGCCTTGATGGTGGCGGGGGTTCTTGGCAGTGGCGGCCTTGGTGGCGGCGGCCGTGGTTGATGGTGGTGGAGAGAGAGTGTGAGGAGGGAGATAGTGAGCGAAGGAGATAAAGAGAGAGAGTTGATCTATGGAGAGAGAGAGAGAGAGAGACCAAGATGGAGGGCGGTGTTGGGCGGCGGTGATGGTGGTTGAGGTCGGAGGAGGGAGGGAGATCGGGTGGAGAGAGAAACAAGGGAGGAGAATGAAAGGAGAAGGGGGGTTTTCCCCGTGTTTATAGCCAACTCGACGATTTTCGCTGAAGCGAAATTTATTCGCTTAAGCGAACGGCTTTCAGTAATGAACACGAACGTTTTTCGCTTAAGCGAAATCCGTTCGCTTAAGCGAACCTCTTCTATGCTGCCACTGGATCAGTTTCGCTTAAGCGAAATATTTTCCCTTAAGCGAAATGATCAGATACTGCTGTTTTATTTTTCTATTTTTCTTCTATTTTCTTCCGAACTTCAAACCTCCATAACTTCTTCGTTCAACGTCGGATCTTGCTCAAATTTGACGAGTAACTTCCTAAAAATCATATCTTCATATCCAACGGTGAAAATTGTGTTTGGAGTCTTAAATCTTTTATTTTAATTTTTCCCCTTGTTATTATGTTTATTATCGAATTATCTATTTTCTGGCCCAATCCTAACTTCGATTTAACGCTCCTTTCTTCTCTAATTCGCTTAGTATTATTACTATTTTCTTCTAAGGCTAGAATTCTCATTTGAAATACATATTTGTGGTTTGTTATTTTCATTTTTAATTATTCTAGCTATTATTTATTTATTTATCTTCGGGTTTAAAATTTGGGATGTTACACATGATCATGTATACTACAAACTAGGTGTTCCCTATTTTGATAGGGTGACCACGTGAAGCAGGGTTCATAAACCGTGTTTGCAAAACAAAAGACCCCTCGTTTGAGTGGTCCCAAGGGGTTTAAAGATATGTTTTTTTTAGATTTGTGGATTTAAGACCTATGTCTATTGTTATTGATTACTAATTTCATCTAGGAACTTTGTGTGTGATATGTAGCCATTATCTTCATGCATTATATCATTAAAAAAAATTAACAAACAATAACACATGTTCATTCAACTCCCACCATGTGGCATTCACTCTCAACATCTACCCCCCCCCCCCCACACACACACACACACACTTTTTATGTTACTCAAATGATAAACAAGTCAATCTTTGGACCCATCCCTTGATTGTGCCAAAAAAATGTTTACAAAATCACATGTTTGTTTACCTTCTGACTGAGCCAGCATTGAAGATGGTGGTTTGGCATTGAGTGTCTTTTTCGTTGTTGTTGGTAGCTATTGAATGATCTTCTAGCTGGTTGGTGAGGAAGAGAGAATAGAACAAGCTTTACTTAAGATATTTTTGGATGTTTGTGATGATGCATGAAGATATATTCTTTATCTATTTAGTGACTTTGCGCTAGCTGAACACATGTGAATTATGTCTTATTAAAATAAGGATGTATTCATACGTTAATTTTTTTTAACATTTAAATTACGATATTAAGAGACTTAAATTTACAATATTAAGAGTGTTATATTTTCATCATTGGTAAAAAAAAATTACTCCCTCAACAATTATTCTCATACTTAACAAGCCTTTGGAATGCAGACAAGCTTTGTGAGATGTCACTCCAAACAAAAATTAAGGTTACACATACGGTTAAAACATAAAGGTCCTAGGACAACAAATACATTATTTAAGTTATAGAGTTACACTTCCAAAGCTTTGGTTCATTACTCCAAACATAATATGATTTACACAATGTCACGCCACTAAGAGTAACCTGTTCATTGTCAGGGTTCCCGTCAATTTCGGTAGATCCTTCCACCGGGTACTCATTCTCCATGGGATCTTCTTCCTCTTTCTCTTACTGCTTGTTGTTAGGATTAGCACCTTCACTGGGAGTATATTCCGGTGGGCATATAAATCTAACTCTTCATGCAAGAACGAGTGAGTATTCCCTAACAATGCTTTCTCTAAGAGGAGAGGAGTTACTTATAAAATGCTTAGATCTACAAGGAATAGTAGGTAGCAGACTAGGACAATAGGTACATGATGATGGTATATGCATTATGTATATCATTGGCAAAAAACTTCTTCTAGGTCTTATACGAGATGTAACACCCCGTAAATTCCTCATATTAATTTAAAACACTAAAGAAATTTATTTCTGAGAAAATTGTTTTTGAGAAAAGTGTTTTGAGAGAATATTTTCTTAAATAATTTTCTTAATTTAATGGGTGATTTTTAAGGTAATGATTTTCTGAAGTAATACCCAAAGTTTAGAAATTGAGTTTTTGGAAAAGTTTATATGCTTGATAAAAATATTTGTGATTTTGTTTGAGTTGTCTTGGGATGAACTAGAATTATTTCCTAGGTGTGTATATACGGTTTTGGTATGCTTAGTATGATGTGAGGAGTTAATTATTGAAAAGAATAAAATGTATGTGTAAATGTATGCGAATATATGTGTATGAGTAATATGTGATGCATAATATATGTGGGTATGCCGTGTGGACATGGTACCCTAAAGATATTACTTGTGTGATGCTTATATGTGTGTTAAGTATATGCATTACCCATGATGCCATGTTATGTGTTGTTATGATCAACATGGAAATAATTACATGTGTGTGTGTTAGTGTATGAGGTTCGGCCATGCAAGGAGTAGAGAACCAAGAGGGTTGATTTCCTTATGCATTAAGAAATTAGAAATTAAATAGAAAATAGGGAGAGAATAGGAGAGGTGAGTCATGAACCTAGTGAAGACTTTTTCTCACCTTGTCTCCCACACGACTTGACCTCTCCCATGCAACATTATGGCTAGACCAAACTACCCTCAAGCTCCCACTATGAACCGAGGCTAAAAAGGGAAATCTCCACACCCTTGCATTTACCCTTAAAACCGTGTGAGTGAGGATGGCTTGACTAGTTCATTGCCTCCTCTATCAAACACCAACAAACACTTAACCTCAAGAGCACCTCAAACTCTTGAAACCCATAGAGAGAAAGAGAGAACCAGTGAGGAGAAGAGAAGGAAAAGAGAGAGAGAATCCAAACCCTTAACCCCAAATCCCTTGATTTCTTCCTTCCACACACATCTTTCTTCAAAGATCAAGAAGAAACCCCATTAACCCTAGAAGAAGAGAAGGGGCCGTAGCAAACCAAGAGGAGAAGAAGAGGAGATTTGAAGATTTAAGTTAGGAAATTAAGGTAGAAAGAGTTTTAATCGAACCATTTTGTGTTGTAAAGGACTTTATCATGGACTCTAATTATTTTTGTGATGCATGTAATTATTTTTGAATGTTGGTGAGGTTTAAATGTTTTGCATGTTACTTTTATGTTTTGATGTTGAATGTTGATGTGAAAAAGTGTTGATCTCTAACTTGTAAAATCGTTTTCATCACAGTTTTGTTTAAAATTGTGTTTAACATTCATATATTGTGTTGATTTTCTCATGCATGTTGATTGTGTGGCTTTATAATCCTTATTCTTCTTTGCATGTTCTCTAAGGTTTACGTTTTGGCGACGTGACGTTCATCAGACATGGTGACTTTGTTTACCACATCTGATGAACGTCACGTCGCCTAAGGACGTAAACCTTATCACTTGTGATACACAACAGAGGTGATAAACAACGTCACCATGTCTGATGAACGTCACGTCGCCTAAGGACGTAAACCTTATCACTTGTGTGCACCACACCCTTCTCAACAAACAACGGGTGTGATAAAAAACGTCACCACATCTGATGAGCGTCACGTCGCCTAAGGACGTAAACCTTATCACTTGTGTAACACAACAGAGGTGGTAAACAAAGTCACCATGTCTGATGAACGTCACGTCGCCAAAACGTAAACCTTACCACTTGTGTGCAACACACCGTTGAACCATCAAACCAACAGTATACCACATACTGCCCACATTTTCCACCTCAATGTGTCATCGAGCAAGTAGTAACATTTGGCACTCCCAGAGGCCCTCCTCATGTTCCAATAACATGACACAACGATAACTCGTCACCGTTCACGGTGCATGAATGCTTGCAAGTATTCCCTCAAGATTATTCGTTAATCTCATCGCATACAATATGTAATGAATTCATCAATGAGATATATCAATTTCCATGCTTAGGGATTATGGTATTTATTAAAGGAAGTATCACATTATTTCCTTTAAGTGTCATTAGGTTTAAATGGAAGTGGTTAGATTAAAAAATGGTGTTTTCTCAACATTTTAGTAAAAGACTCGAGTAGTAGCTTCAATACTCGAGTAGTTCTTCAATTTCATGAAATTGTGTATCAGACTGCCCAGAATACTTGAGTATTTCACAAAATACTAGAGTATTTTTCAGCCCCAAAATACTGGAGTGTTTCACAAAATACTAGAGTATTTTTCAGCCCAAAATACTAGAGTATTTCAAAGAATACTAGAGTATTTTGTAGCCCAGAATACTAGAGTATTTTACAAAATACTAGAGTATTTTGTGATCTTCTGGGAAGCTTGCATCATACAATACTCGAGTGTTTTACCAAATACTCGAGTTTTCAGCCCAGAATACTCGAGTGTTTTACCAAATACTCGAGTATTTTTGACAGCAGATGCACTACAACTTGGTTTTAACATAACATTTTCAATTCTAATCAATTCCAACTTAAACCAATGATCAACAAAGCTTTACTTACACAAATTAAACATGTCTCAACACAGAGATCGCATCAATTCGCAGAAAATCATAATCATTCATCAATTATGCATGAAAATCACATATTATGCAACTTCAAGTACCAATTTCAATTCTATTCATTTTTGGCATAATTTCAGCATTGATTAAGCTCACATTCAACCAGATAAACTTGCCTTATCATGTAGCATGCCTCAGATTGGCCTCCAAGCCATATTCCTATTTCAATCTATGCCCTTAGAGTCTCATGGTGACTCCTCCTACTTTCTAATGCAATTTACTCTTATTCTAGCAAATGGTAAGCTTCCCCCATACCTTAGGGTCGTTCTTGAACGAAAACTCCACAGAGAACAGCAACCAATTGCTCTAACCACTTCCCACCCGAACTTGCACAATCGATGCTCAAAGTCGGCTCTCTGAATCTGAAATTCTAGTTTGGCAGATTTCAACACCTAACTTCACAGGCCCATAACTTTTCATCCAGGAACTCAAATCTCACAAACTTGGTATCAAATCGAAGCTCGTTGAAAGAGATTTCCAATGGTATCTCACTCACGATCAAACACTCAAGAACGAGAGAGAATCGAAGGAAAGAAGGTGACGGGTCTGCACAACATTCTGGTTTTTGGCAGATTTGGATCTCTATCTTGCAGAGTTCATTACTCCTCACCCACTCCACCTTAACTCACTATTTTTGGTGCTTTTCAAAGCTCTGGATGTGAGCTTCAAAACGGTGTATGGTTTGTTCTATGAGATTCAGAAACGAAGACGAATTGAGAATTGGAATTCAAGAACCCTAAAACTCGTTTCTGTCCTTGAGTTTATGTTTTTGGCTTAATAAATCAACTCTTCTCCCTTGTGGAAGAAGTTTGGAGGTTCCATGCATGAGGACACGAGTCCTAGAATGTGTCTGGAGGTTGTTTGCTTGTCAACACCAAGGTTTCAGGCGGATTTCGTGGCAAATTCCGAGCTCCCCCCATGGCAAGACAGCTACAGCGCACTAACTGTGGCTGTCTGCTCCAGAATACTCGAGTATTTAGCCAAATACTCGAGTATTTTGGCCAGTTTTCACTAAAAACTTTGTTTAATTAATTTTAACCCCAAAAGACCTTCCATTATTTCTTTTAGGTCCTTCCCAAGGACTTAATTGCAAAATTTAATATTTTATGGAAAAACCTCATCATAAAATATTTTCACATAATACTTATAATGAATATATATATCCAAATCAAACATGAAATTATTATTTATTTATAAATCCATTTTACTAACATATTTATTCGGAAGACGAAATTTGGGGTGTTACAACTAGCGCTCAGCAAAATGTGTTCTTGAAAAAGGGTTTTTGGAAAGGATTCTTTTTATGAAACAATCTTTTTGAAAAGGGTTTTATGAAAGGATATTTCTGGAACAATATTTTTGGAGAAAAGTTTTTGAAAATAATACTTTTGTGAATGTTGGTGAGAATAAAGTTTTGAAAAAGGTTTTCGAAATGGGATTTTTGAAGAAGCTTGAGAGATAATGTTTTTAAGGGGTTTTTATAAAATGATCTTTTGAAAAGTTTTATGAAAGGATAGTTTTGAGAAGGTTTATTTGAAATAGTATTTTCGGTGAAAGTTGGCGAAAGTAAATTTTTGTGAAAATTTTGGAAATAGTATTTTTGGAAAGTTGAGAAATGATATTTTTGGAAAGCGGTGAGTTTGATATTTGGAGAAGGATGGTAAATAGGAATATTGGGGGATGAAACGTGAATCTGTTGATGTGGTCCCAGCTCTGAGCTATGCAAGATTCGATGTGAGAAAGAATCGTGCAAAGTTAGCGGTCGGGACTCATTGAAGGGATGTACGAAGGGTGAGCCGATCATTAGGTTAATTAAAAAGATAAAAGACTTTAAAAGACATTAACAGCGAATGCGGTGAGGTATGAGAGTTGTGACACCCTTTTTCAATACAAGTAAATACTATAATAATTAAGTATTACTCGGAAAATATATGGACTTGTTATTGAATAGAAATGTGAGAATTGTTGGAAAGCAACAAGCGGCTCAAAATAGTCTAGAGGGGGGGTGAATAGAATATTGAAGCCTTATTACAGATTTTTCGTCCACCTAAGAGAATGATTTTATGAAAATAAATTTTCTTAAAAAATTCAAGTCAGATTACTCGAGTAACTCAAGTCTTCACTCGAGTAATACGCAAGCAAAAATAATTTCACTCGAGTATTCAGCAAATCACTCGAGTATTACGAAAGCAATTTTTAAATCACTCGAGTAACAGAAAACCTACTCGAGTATTGTTCATAAACTGAAAGCAGATTTCTCGAGTGACAAGAACTTTACTCGAGTAAACTGGGTAAAATTCAATTAAAACTCAGTTTTGAAAAGAGTTCTTCAAGAATAACAATGCTATGATGATTCAACAAATTATGAATGATTAATATGAACAATTTCAAGTAATATTAACATGCAATTTTAGATCAATTATGTTGAATTAAGAAAATCCCAATTCTAACCTAAAATGCAATTGTTAATGAATTAATGCAATACAAGGAATGAAAAAATAAAAGAGACACAAGGATTTATCCTGGTTCACTTTCACCCACTTGAAAGCTACTCCAGTCCCCTCTTGAATCAAGAGAGATTCTTCACTAGAAATCTTCAAATGTAGATTTTACAATGTTTTAAGATGCAACTAGATTCTTAGTTCTCCTATCTTAAAACCCAACACAAAGTGTGTACCAAACACTTTGATCTAATCTACCCCTTTTGAGTATTCTAGATTTCCTTGCTAATTGATTGAAGATGCTTCCAACCAATCCTCTTTTCTTGCTTTGATTTGATCCTCAAAGTCTTCCTTGTGAGATTCTTCACTTGTGTTGAAACTTCAATGATGCAATCACAAATTGCAAATCTTCAACAACCACTAAGAACAAAATTATGATCTCAAGAATATTTTGAACAATGAGAGAAATAGAGTGAAGAATGAAAAGTTCTTTGTTGAATCTTGATAGCTCTTGAAAGATGTAAAAATAGCTCTTGAATTGCTTTTGAAAGTGTATAGAAAATTGTAAGAATGAATATCTATATCTGTGAAAGAGAAAATTAAGTCCTTTTAAAATTTTCAAAACACTGATTGAATTACTCGAGTAAACCATATAACTTCACTCGATTAAAACATGTCAGATTAAGTTACTCGAGTGATGTGTAAACCATTACTCGATTAACCTGTCATGACATAAATTACTCGAGTGAACCAATACTCATTACTCGAGTAAACTGATCAGAATCTGAATAAAAACAAGGTTTTTCTAAAAGGAATTTTCACAAACCTTTTAATAGAGCTATTTAATCAAGATTTAAAGTATCTTCACTCTTAATCAAACATTATTTAAATATTCTTAAAATCACCTAAGCTACCCACACCAATGAGATGCATTGCATAAAAATAAAGATTACATTGAAATAGAATTAATAAAAATCCTAATTCTAATCTTCATGTGGTGTAGCTTGCTTGTTGCCAATGTTGTTGCTTGGAGAGAGATTGTTAGCATCAAAACATGAGAATCCTACAAGAATAAATTTTTTTTTTAAAAACCGGTGCACAAACCAAAACTTGGAATACTTGGAGAAGAACTTCTAACTCATTTCAAACAGTTGTATCGAATTCGGCAATTTCTAAAACCTTTTCATGAATTGGGTAATATTCGTGTTTCGGAATAGTATTTACATAATAGAAAATAAATGAAGTTACCCTTGCTTTGATTCGCGAAATTGATGCCATGTAGCCGAACTCGTTTAATGATTAAATCAGAGTAAGCGAAAATCATGGAACTATGCAACTAATAGAAATATATAAACATAGGTTTTATATATAAGAAAAGAGTCGTGCATACATAGTCCCAGCATAAAACTCCAAGATCCATAATACAAGTCCATAAGAGATCTACATCAAAATATAACCATAACCCTAGAGCTCTCATGAGCATATCTACATCATATATACATAACAAAATATGAACTCCAGGGGTGGTCACGTAGATATGGCAGCACCAGTAGTAGTAGTGATAGCAGTAGCAGTCTCGAGGTAGCAAAAGTAACATCATCATCACAGCAGCAACAGTATCTCCTTCATGGCAACGCCACATCGGATCCTCAGATCCACATCATACACCATATGCATATACCTAGGGATCGTCATCCCTCCAATCACTCCCAGTAGAATGCACGACAGGCTCACCTCCGCTCTCGTCCTCCACTGGATCCTCCTCGATCTCATCCGAAAGGGAGTGTACCCTACCACTGGGTACAGGGTCGGGAGATAGTGTGACCCTAATTGGGCTCCTCGGATCAGAAAGGGGAGTCTCCTCGCGGACGACTCTAGAAGAAAAAGGGTGTGAGCGGGTAGGTCAGAAATGAAAACTGTGATAAGAGCGAGCTGGTCGTGTGTGAGGTGGTCCATGGTATGTGTAAAATGAGGGTACGTGCATAGTGTATAAGATGGGAATCCTGAATCTACGAGGACGAAATCGAACCAACGGGTTCCGGTGGTAGAAGGTGATCTCCACCTCTCCCTCGAACACCGCGCGATGGTCCTCATAGATCCATATGCCACTAGGAAGTGGTCGGATCTCGATGCAAGCGATGTAACGAGACATCACCTACAAGGGCATAGGGGTAAGAATTTCTATACACATAATCAACAGAGTTTAAATTTGTACAATATGAATATGTAACTATGCAACAATGAATAACAATCGCATTTAGCACTTAGCAGTTATTGAATGCACATAGGATGCTCATACGCATTTCATTTATTACACTTAATTTAAATGAGTGACATGATGCATGAATTTAGCTCTCAAGCCTATCTTCATCAAACTATATCACTCTCTGACGTCCATCCCTGACAACCCAACACTCAACCGTGCGGTGTATTCCTAGGCATATAACAATTCGTACATTCACCTAGAATGTACACGACAAGCTTGGAATCCATGCCACCCGAGCATATCCCGTCATCCAAACGGACCGTCATCCAAACGGTATAATCATATCGGCATCCACTAAGCCGACCACGTCAACAACGTGTCATCAAGCAAGCGTATTGGCACTCCTAGAGGCCCTCCACATGTTTACCAAAAACATGATATACGTCCTACCATCCAACTCCAGAATGAATGCATCACTTTCTAAGCTTAAAGGAAATTGATTGATACCTTACTGGCCACCTAGGCATAGTCTATCTTTAAAAGGAACCGTCACCAAACGGTACACTTATATTAATCAATCTCTTTTAAGTTCAGATCCTTTGGATTATTGTAGTTAGATTCTTAACCAACTAAGTCATAATTGAAAATGGTGTTTCTCAAGTTCAGGTAAATTACTCGAGTATAATTCAGCTTACTCGAGTGTTTTTCAACTTTTCCAGATTACTCGAGTGTTCTTAGGGTTACTCGAGTGTTCATGACTTTCTGGGGATTTGGGTTTCAAATTCATTAAATTACTCGAGTAGTTCATGGGTTACTCGAGTGTTCATCATGATTTCCAGAATACTCGAGTCACCCCTGCATTACTCGAGTGGTTTGCCTTAACATGTCCCCAGGTCTTACTCGATACTCGAGTGCTAGACACAATACTCGAGTGTTCTTGCTCAAATTACATTGTTTACAAACATTTTACTCGAGTACCCTGTCCAATACTCGAGTGTTTCCTAGCAGAACAGACTGAAATCTTAGTTTTAACACACCATTTTCAGTTCTACTCAATTCCAGTCCAATCCAGGGATCCACAAAGTTCATATATCATAAATAGAACATGTTACAACACTCATTTCATATCAAATTACAGATTTGACAGAGAATCAATCCTTAATGCATAAAATACACAATTTGACAACTCAACACCTCAAATTGCATAATAAGCATAATACTCATGAAATAGTGTTCATTTAAGTTCACATGCATAATTTAGAACTTGCTCAACACAGTTTTAGAGCATGACTTGGTCTCCAAACCAAAGTTCCTATTCAATCTAAGCCCTTAGAGCCTCTTGGTGGCTCTCTAATGCATTTAATGGAATTTAAACTCTATCTAGTGTACGAAATTACTTCCCCTTACCTCTCAGACGTGTTCCAACCAAGAATTCCCAAGAGAAAGGTCTCCAACCCCAGAAACCACTTTGAGCATCACATACATGACAGTTTGAGTGCATCACCAAGATTGAATTGGTTCACACATGAAACAGAGATAAGAATTGGGGAAATTAGAATTTCTAAACTCTATGCAACACATACTAACTAGAGGAATTGAATTGAGACTCATAGGATTCGTGAGCTTACTAGAAATCGGAATCAAAGTGAGCTCCCAGAACCACTTTGACAGATAACAGTCTCAACTTCCAAGATCCAAATCTTCCACCACACTCACTCAATCCTCACGATTTTAGTGTCTATACAAAGCTCGTGATGTGAGCTTTGTATTGGTGTATAATGTATCACTCAGATCAGCACACATAGGAAGAATCGAATGAAACGATTCAAGAACCCTAACACACTAACTCTTCTTCAATTTGGCAAAATGGGTTGCTTAATCCGTCAACCACAACTTAAATACTTGGCCAAAACCTTCATGCAGCTCGACACGAAGGCATTGAAGTGTTGAGGAAGACGATTTCGTGTCAACACACGAGAATCATTGGTGGTGACTCACCAAACGCACTAACTCGTGCAACTCTGTCCAGAATACTCGAGTATTCTAGAAAATACTCGAGTAGTTTGCCCAGTTTTTGAAAAATAATTATTTTATTTACTTTCCCTCCAAAATCTTTCCTATATTTGCTTCTAGGTCCCAACCCAGGGACTAATATGAAAAAATACCTATTTCAGGCATAAATATATTTATTAAAATAAATTCTAATAATATAAACACAGGTTTTAATCAAAGATTAAAAATAGAAATAATTAATTATAATAAACTTTATAATTAATATTCCATTAATCCAGGATTAAAATTTTGGGGTGTTACACTACTTCTCCACTTAAAAGGAATTTCGTCCCCGAAATTCACTCTTCAAAATTACACTTTCTCAAAATTAAATAAAGACTATCTTATTGTTTCTCAAAATATCTTTTAGGAAAAATTCTTCCCCACTTAAAAGAATTTTCTTATGTTCCTTTAAATTTCCCGTCTCAAAATGTTTCACTAAACATTTAAAAATAAAACTTTTCTCGAATAATACCTTTGTGTTTGAAAGCATGTCGCAACTTTTCCACAAAAAGAGTTTTCTTAAATTTACTCGAAAATTATTTCATAATCAGTTCAAAGAAAAACCTTATGCTAAACCTTTCCGGATAACATACATTTTAAAAAAAAAACATTTCTGCATAAACTTTTTGAGGGAAAACTTTTCTGAAAAACACATTTCAACTACATATCTTAAATTTAAAACATTTTGCAATACATGTTTCGTTGAAAAACTTTTCCCGCTGCGCACTCTGATCACTCACGCACGATCAACTAATCATTTATATGACTTTATTTCTTAATAGTTACAAACATTAGGGTGATCAGTCCTAATATTCAAACCATTAATAATAAAATCATTCCTTTCAGATATAACTTTTCGCAAGAAAAGTCATACGACCTATCTTTAAGTTAGATGAACTTAAAGATGGGTACTTGTCACCATCAGATATAGCTAGATAGCCAAGTGCTAGAGTTATTTCCGTTGGGGAGACCAATACTTGTCCTATCCCGGTGGTTATTAATCTCTCTAGTCTTGATTGATCTTTCTCTTTCTATAGTGCCTGAAGATATTTATCACATCCAACTGTGATAAGGGTTTTGATCACCGAGATTCAAACCAAAGATCTATTCGGGTTTTTCAAATTACGACACGATTTAACTAACGCAATCGGAGACATTGATTACATTAATTCCAATCAGAGAAAGGATAAACTCAGATTACTTATACATGGATCTTATTCGCATCCTAGCAGGTTGAACACCCATCCGAACTTAACTCGCTTGACGTCCATTCCCTTCTTTACTTTTAACCTTTGCTGAATCTGGCGAACTAAAACCTCAATCTTTTATAGCTGCAACCAAATGTCCTCATAGGTATATCACTACTTAGTCTAGAGTGATACACCTCATACTTTACACATAGAGTTGGGAAAATTCTTTACTTCTTATTAGCATACTCGATAATCCCCACGATCGAGGTTTCGTTAAATTGTCATTCTCCCATAATTAATTCACTTAACTACCTTTCCTCTTTTCTAATTGAATACTTCCTTTGCCCATGCCCCTCTTATACCAGGTTTGGACATTCGTTCCACGAACTTGTATCCTTTCATCGTTTTTATAAATTACATACACGTTTTCCAATATCATGAAATTCCCTATTCGCTGATAATTGATAGATGGCTTAAGGTTTGGACATAATCCATTCTAAACTTCACATATACGAATCTCCCATCAAGGCTGTTATGAACATACTTCCTCAATCTTTTGAACTTGGTAAGGCCTCTTCTGCGACTAATACTTTCCCGTTTTATGTTTAGTAATCCAACCCCTTATATCCTCCTCATGCTTCTTGAGAATTCACCTCAGTTTCCCAAGACTCCTTTTCGAATGTTACTCAATCTACGAATCAGTCCTTTATTTCAATATTTGTCCTATACGGTTCCCACAAATTCTTCGCTACACCACTTAACATAAAAGTGGCATAACCCTCTATTCATCCATATCTTATTTCTCTCCAACTTCCTTACTTAGAATAGCCCTTTTAAAGTTCACACGATCCGCTCTTCAACTCAATGTTTGTCATTACCTTTAACTTTACTAGATAAGTAATGGAGCTTGAAATCAAAACTTTTAAACCCAACCATTGATGATAACTCCAATTCAATTTCTTCTTCTAATCGAATTAATTCCTTCATACTCCTTTGGTCTCTGAATTCCCAAGACAAAGAGCCCTAGAGACAAAACCTCCGGATCTTTTAGAGTGAACATACTTGTTGCAAACTCCAAATCATACAACAAGAGCTCACCCTGAGTGTATTCGATCACTATAATGCATACACCCCCACCTTTCTTCCTTAAGACTACCCTCTTCCGAGTCCTTGCCTCGATACATGAGATAATTCTTGAATACTTTCGCATGGATCGAGTAGGAGCAACGTAGGAGAGGTTGTTAGCCTTCCCCTTCAATTACTGAAAATCCTTGTTGCATTCTGATTTCATATGAAAGGCTAATCTTTTCGGATTACCTTGGTTACAGGTACTTGACTTAAGGGAGTATACTGATGGTCCTATATTAGCACTTAATCAGCCCACTCCCAAAATCGCGTCTCAATACGATAAAGGTAGACAGATCAAATCGTTTCTAAAGACTCATCCTAACACTTCCATACAATCGATAAGGCTTGCCTTAGAAACAACTACAGGAACGCTCGTAGGGGTTTCTATAACAGCATAGAATACTTCAGATACAGTCAAGGTCAAACGATTCACACATTCATAATAAACAAATGAATGTGTAGCACCAAAACCAGACAACGCATTACAGAGCTGACCATTTAGCATGTAATTACCTTGAACAAGATCAGAGGATTGGCTTGCTTCCACACCTCTAATGGTGAAAACCCTTCCTTGAACCACAGGCTTGTAAGCTGCCCCTCTTGAATTAGTCTTGGCCGGTTCCTTGCAATCCTTCGCAAAGTGTCCCGGTTTTCCACAATTGAAGCAGTTATTTGTTCCCCAACAAAAACGACCTTGATGACGACGTTTGCACTTGTCACAGAAGGGAGTCTCGTTCCGGAAGTTTCTTCCATCATTACCCCCAACCTTTTCCTTACCTTTTCCCCGATGATCATACGGACCCTTGTCTCGATTATTGAAACCTTTGTGCCTTTGAGGTCCATAACTCTGACTATCTTTCCTCTCTGATGCTTGCAATTTTTCTGCCTTCTTATCATCCTCATACATCCTACACATGTCCACCAATGTAGGAAAACTTTGGATCCTTTGATAACTGAAAATAGACTTTAACTTTGGCCTTAAGCCTCCTTCAAACTTGATACACTCGCTCCTTTCATCTGGATTGTTCTGGTAATATGGAGAGTACTTCATCAATTCCTCGAATTTGGCCGCGTACTCACCCACACTCATGTCTCCTTGCTTCAGCTGCAAGAACTCCACTTCCTTCTTCCTTCTCAAGTCCTCAGGGAAATATTTATTGAGAAACTTCTCCATAAATACATCCCAGTTCACTTCCCTTCCCTCATAACGCAAAAGCTGAACTGTATGATTCCACCAGTTCTCAGACTCATCTTCCAACATATAAACTGCATATGCCACCTTTTGAGCTTCCGTGCATTCCAGAGTTCTCAAAATTTTATCCATGGTGTGAATCCACTTATTGGCCTCCTCAGGCTTAAATCCTCCTTCAAAGTTAGGTGGATTATAACTCCTAAAATCAGCCAGACTCTTCACCTCAGTGTTACCCACATTGCATAGATGAGGTGGGTTAACCGGTTGAGGTGGTTGTTGAGCTTGTTGTTGTTGCATAGTCTCCAGCACCGCGGTAATCCTCTCTAATATTACATTGGTGTGATTTTGGTTTCTAGTTGCCATAATAGACCTGCTCTATGGGCTTATGGTCACATATGTGGAACTAAAGAAACTTTAATTACACCACCAATACTAAGGCTATAGCTTAAAATTCTAACTTCACATTCAATTGCATCTTGTGCTCAAAAGAGACAAGATACAAATAAGTCAATGGTATCGAAAGCTCAATAAATAAGATACCAGCAATTAAAGTAACAATCATGTCCTGGAGATACCTGCTTGATGTTGATGGTTACCTTTCTGAAACTACTTCCACCACTACAGGATCTGACTTTTGCTCTGATACCACTCAGTGTGACACCCTTTTTCAATACAAGTAAATACTATAATAATTAAGTATTACTTGGAAAATATATGGACTTTTTATTGAATAGAAATGTGAGAATAAATTTTTTTTTTAAAAAAAAACTGGTGCACAAACCAAAACTTGGAATACTTGGAGAAGAACTTCTAACTCATTTCAAACAGTTGTATCGAATTCGGCAATTTCTAAAACCTTTTCATGAATTGGGTAACATTCGTGTTTCGGAATAGTATTTACATAATAGAAAATAAATGAAGTTACCCTTGCTTTGATTCGCGAAATTGATGCCATGTAGCCGAACTCGTTTAATGATTAAATCAGAGTAAGCGAAAATCATGGAACTATACAACTAATAGAAATATATAAACATAGGTTTTATATATAAGAAAAGAGTCGTGCATACATAGTCCCAGCATAAAATTCCAAGATCCATAATACAAGTCCATAAGAGATCTACATCAAAATATAACCATAACCCTAGAGCTCTCATGAGCATATCTACATCATATATACATAACAAAATATGAACTCCAGGGGTGGTCACGTAGATCTGGAAGCACCAGTAGTAGTAGTGATAGCAGTAGCAGTCTCGAGGTAGCAAAAGTAACATCATCATCACAGCAGCAGCAGTATCTCCTCCATGGCAATGCCACATCGGATCCTCAGATCCACTTCATACACCATATGTATATACCTAGGGATCGTCATCCCTCCAATCACTCCCAGTAGAATGCACGACAAGCTCACCTCCGCTCTCGTCCTCCACTGGATCCTCCTCGATCTCATCCGAAGGGGAGTGTACCCTACCATTGGGTACAGGGTCGGGAGATGGTGTGACCCTAATTGGGCTCCTCAGATCAGAAAGGGGAGTCTCCTCGCGGACGACTCTAGAAGAAAAAGGGTGTGAACGAGTAGGTCGAAAACGAAAACTGTGATAAGAGCGAGCTGGTCGTGTGGGAGGTGATCCATGGTATGTGTAAAACGAGGGTACGTGCATAGTGTATATGATGTGAATCCTGAATCTACGAGGACGAAATCGAACCAACGGGTTCGGGTGGTAGAAGGTGATCTCCACCTCTCCCTCGAACACCGCGCGATGGTCCTCATAGATCCATATGCCACTAGGAAGTGGCCGGATCTCGATGCAAGCGATGTAACGAGACATCACCTACAAGGGCATAGGGGTAAGCATTTCTATACACATAATCAACAGAGTATAAATTTGTACAATATGAATATGTAAGTATGCAACAATGAATAACAATCGCATTTAGCACTTAGCAGTTATTGAATGCACATAGGATGCTTATACTCATTTCATTTATTACACTTAATTTAAATGAGTGACATGATGCATGAATTTAGCTCTCAAACCTATCTTCATCAAACTATATCACTCTCTGACGTCCATCCCTGACAACCCAGCACTCAACCGTGCGTTGTATTCCTAGGCATACAACAATTCGTACATTCACCTAGAATGTACACGACAAGCTTGGAATCCATGCCACCCGAGCATATCCCGTCATCCAAACGGACCGTCATCCAAACGGTATAATCATATCGGCATCCACTAAGCCGACCACGTCAACAACGTGTCATCAAGCAAGCGTATTGGCACTCCTAGAGGCCCTCCACATGTTTACCAAAAACATGATATACGTCCTACCATCCAACTCCAGAATGAATGCATCACTTTTTAAGCTTAAAGGAAATTGATTACTACCTTACTGGCCACCTAGGCATAGTTTATCTTTAAAAGGAACCGTCACCAAACGGTACACTTATATTAATAAATCTCTTTTAAGTTCAGATCCTTTGGATTATTGTAGTTAGATTCTTAACCAACTAAGTCAGAATTGAAAATGGTGTTTCTCAAGTTCAGGTAAATTACTCGAGTATAATTCAGCTTACTCGAGTGTTTTTCAACTTTTCCAGATTACTCGAGTGTTCTTAGGGTTACTCGAGTGTTCATGACTTTCTGGGGATTTAGGTTTCAAATTCATTAAATTACTCGAGTAGTTCATGGGTTACTCGAGTGTTCATCATGATTTCCAGAATACTCGAGTCACCCCTGAATTACTCATGTGGTTTGCCTTAACATGTCCCCAGGTCTTACTCGATACTCGAGTGCTAGACACAATATTCGAGTGTTCTTGTTCAAATTACATTGTTTTACAAACATTTTACTCGAGTACCCTGTCCAATACTCGAGTGTTTCCCAGCAGAACAGACTGAAATCTTAGTTTTAACACACCATTTTCAGTTCTACTCAATTCTAGTCCAATCCAGGGATCCACAAAGTTTCGTATATCATAAATAGAACATGTTACAACACTCATTTCATATCAAATTACAGATTTGACAGAGAATCAATCCTTAATGCATAAAATACACAATTTGACAACTCAACACCTCAAATTGCATAATAAGCATAATACTCATGAAATAGTGTTCATTTAAGTTCACATGCATAATTTAGAACTTGCTCAACACAGTTTTAGAGCATGACTTGGTCTCCAAACCAAAGTTCCTATTCAATCTAAGCCCTTAGAGCCTCTTGGTGGCTCTCTAATGCATTTAATGGAATTTAAACTCTATCTAGTGTACGAAATTACTTCCCCTTACCTCTCAGACGTGTTCCAACCAAGAATTCCCAAGAGAAAGGTCTCCAACCCCAGAAACCACTTTGAGCATCACATACATGACAGTTTGAGTGCATCACCAAGATTGAATTGGTTCACAAATGAAACAGAGATAAGAATTGGGGAAATTAGAATTTCTAAACTCTATGCAACACATACTAACTAGAGGAATCGAATTGAGACTGATAGGATTCGTGAGCTTACTAGAAATCGGAATCAAAGTGAGCTCCCAGAACCACTTTGACAGATAACAGTCTCAACTTCCAAGATCCAAATCTTCCACCACACTCACTCAATCCTCACGATTTTAGTGTCTATACAAAGCTCGTGATGTGAGCTTTGTATTGGTGTATAATTTATCACTCAGATCAGCACACAGAGGAAGAATCGAATGAAACAATTCAAGAACCCTAACACACTAACTCTTCTTCAATTTGGCAAAATGGGTTGCTTAATCCGTCAACCACGGCTTAAATACTTTGCCAAAACCTTCATGCAGCTCGACACGAAGGCATTGAAGTGTTGAGGAAGACGATTTCAAGTCAACACACGAGAATCGTTGGTGGTGACTCACCAAACGCACTAACTCGTGCAACTCTGTCCAGAATACTCGAGTATTCCAAAAAATACTCGAGTAGTTTGCCCAGTTTTTGAAAAGTAATTATTTTATTTACTTTCCCTCCAAAATCTTTCCTATATTTGCTTCTAGGTCCCAACCCAGGGACTAATATGCAAAAATACCTATTTCATGCATAAATATATTTATTAAAATAAATTCTAATAATATAAACACAGGTTTTAATCAAAGATTAAAAATAGAAATAATTAATTATAATAAACTTTATAATTAATATTCCATTAATCCAGGATTAAAATTTTGGGGTGTTACAAGAGTAACCCGAAGTAGTGGAGAGGAAGGAACCATAGATATCTGCGGATACTTAGGAGGAGATTGCATTAGGGGAGGACGATGACGGTGAAACGTCAAGAAGTCTAGAGTATTGTTGTAGGCAGAACGAACTCCATAAGTGGTGCACTAACGTGATGGGGACTGGGTCCAATACCGTGGTAAGTTCTGCGCGCACTAGAACAATATTGTCACCCCCTAGATTACAAATCGAGAACAGTGAGAGGGACTGGAACGGGGCATTGTGATTTGCCGCTGGTTGTACAGTGAGCCTTGATTATTGATATTATATGAATTGATTTGAGGCTGGGCCTCCTGGTCTGGGACCATTTGTTGTGAGACAGCTGTCATGCCTGCATGGTAAAGGTCCTGTACTCCTATTTGCTTCCGACTAGGTGGATGGATGGCCGAGGAGATGTAGACTTGAAACGTGAGTGCTAACAACGAAAGGAACGCGTACCTCTATGATGCTTTAATACCCCCGATCATCGATGGTTATAACTCGATAAGACATGATAAGAAAAGAATTATAATTGCCAAGAAACAAGAGTTTGAGTAGTGTGAAGGATGAGAAAAGACTGAGAATGGAAATGTGGGAAAGAGATTAAATACCCTGAGAATGATTAGAAATCAAAGTGGAGAATTAAGAAGGAGATTATAACAAATGAAAGACAAATTAGAATGAGGAGGGTTGTTAATAATGATATTGCGCTTGCATGTTGTTTTGTATGTGCACTGTGTGTTGTTTTTTTGTATCCTATGAAGACTTGAGGTGATTCAATTATGTTTTGATGAAGACAACATGTTTGGCCAACCTACAACAACAAGACTAGTTTACTCCTAATTCATATAATTGTATGTTTAATGTATTATTATTTTTTATTATATGAGTGTGGGTGGTAGAACTAGGATAGGTAATCTCAATTTGATCTTAAAGAATTTAATATGTTTGGAATTGAGATTATATTGATAGAGATTAAAGCTCAAAGTTTTATTAAATTTAATCAGTGAAAATTGCAAAAATAAAAGAAAAGGTTTTTAGCAGTGTTTAATCGATTAAATATCAGATTAATCGATTACTAATCGATTAAGAAATCGTTTAATCGATTAAAAGCTGTTAAATCTGATTCATTAAAAGCTTTTCTAATTCAATTGGAAAAAGGTTACAAACCATTACTTTTGAAGAGCAATTTTTCACTACTTTTCAACATTCTATGAGCTAATATTCTTTCATAAAAATACTCTCTATCAAAATCTTTTTGAATCTCAATTCTTCAACATAATTCATTCTTTTGTGTTTCAAATTTTGAGATTCAAGTGTGCTTGTAATATTCTTGGTTGAATTCATTTGTAACAAGAGTTTACTTTCAAGATTCAACAATCAAAGTTTCAATTGAAGAAATTGAAGGTGCAAGGTTGAAGCAACATCTTGGGCGTTGAAGGTTTCAATGCTAAATGCTTACGTGGATTGAAAGCGACTTTCGATCAAAAGACAAACGAGGAAGAAATAAGTGATTTGGGTAGACTCTCTATGATTTGGTACATCATATGAGAAAGGGTTAGGATTGAGTGTGTGAGGATTCTAACTAACGTTGTATACTAATCTCTTTATTTCATAGTGAAGCAAATCTCCCGAATCAGAGGGAAGACTGGATGTAGCTCACGGTGGTTGTGAGTGAACCAGAATAAAATCCTCATGTGTTCTTTATTCTTTATGCTTTACGTATTCGCGATTAAAATCAATCTTGAGAGAAATTAATTAGGATTAGATTTTGGGAATTTTAATTACGTATTCGTTATATTCTGTTTAATTGATTCGTGATAATTGCCTTAGTTTAATTCTTGATTCCTAGAGTTTCGTGCAATTATTGAATTGAATTGATTTTTGATTTTCTGCATTTCTACAGAGTTTAATCGATTATTAATCGATTAAGTGAAAATATTTTTCTGGTCTTAATCGATTAAATTGCAGGTTAATCGATTAAATCAGTTATTTTGGCTTAAAGTTGAACTGTTTCTGAACCAATTTTGATTACTATTTAAATTTGGGTATCGACGCTTAACACTTCTATTCACCCCCCCCCCCCCTCTAGAAGGTTATTTTAGCCTCTTGTTGGTTTCCAACATCCTATTATCTTGCCTACCGTAATTCCACACCGTCGACGCTACGCCGTCCTGATCGCTTACTCTCTCCTGTTCGTTGGTGCATTGGTGTCGTTGATACCCCAAAGGGCAGATGGATCGTCGCTTGGAAATCTCTACGTGGCTTCATGAAGGAAATGGATGGAAAGCTATGCGTTACGGATGGGTATGGACTGGACATGTTCAGTTGGTAATCGCAGACCCGGAGCATAAGCTGGGAGGAAAGACAACGAGTTCGTGTTTAGGAAGCGTATCTTTTGTGGGATATAATTCTGAATCACCATCTCGGAATACAAAGAAGGAGCACCCTGTGAAGCTATTCGGAGTGGAGCTTAAACCGAACTCTGAAGCAGAGACAACAAGAGGGGTCGCATCAACCTCTGGCACAAAGGCATCAGCAAAGAAGAAAAGAAAGTTGGATCCGGTTATCTTTAATAGGAAAAGGGAACCAGTAGTAGAATTAGATTAAGTTGTTGTTTGTATTTTGTATCCAGGATTACCTAAGTGATGAACTATTGTTGGACTTCAATTATTCTGAAGCATGCCCGACTTTTATGGAATGTGAGAATACTTTTATGAAACAAGTTTAAGTTCTTTTGAAGAAATGAATGAAGTTACTTAAGTTGAAATCAAACTGTTTTCTTAATCAAACGTTTTCGGAAAATAAGGAAAGTGAGTTGTGGTTTCAAGTAGCAACTCGGTTTTCGAAAGAGAAGGTTGAAGGATGTTAATAACTTTTCAAGAATGCTTTCAAACCCTTCAACAATATGTTATAAAAAAAAATTTCCCAAAAATTTCGCCTCATTTTTGCAACATTAATAAGTAAAAGTCAGTTGTTTTGGTTTTCGAAAATCGGGCTGTTACAGAGTGGTATTGTAACATCCCTCGTTTCTGAAAAAGAATTTCACTTATTATTGAACCGTGTTGGAAAAGTCTGAGTATGAAAATTTTTCCTTGAATGTGGTACTCAAATTTAAACCATGTATTGGAACTAAATTCGGTAGAAGGAGTAATTATTTGCTGAACATTTTAGAATCCTTTTGAGATAACCTTTGTAGTACAAAATAGCTTTCGAAAAATAACTTAGTTTTTAGGTCATCCCAGGAAATCAACTTTAACAAATCTTCCTTCGTGCCGAACGATAAAATCAGAGTGAGCGGAATATATTAAAATAGTTCATTGACTCATAAAATCAGGTATATAAATTCTATGTGTTCCACAATTATATTAAGGTATGAAAACTAGGTTTCCTCTTGGATACATCTCTCAAAATATATACATTGTTTCCATTATCAAAAATAGAGACGTTCCAGAGCTGGTCACTGGTTCTTCATCCCTTCGTTCATCTGGTTGAGTCCTCAGAGTTGTAGAAAAGAGTCTCTATCCCATGATGACATAGTACTTCATGAACTTAAGGGTCATCCAATTCCTTTAATCTCTAGGTAGTCTAGGTACCTGGTCAAAACCTATTAAGGGCAGGGGGTAAGCTTATACATTCGCATTATCAAATAAGAAAAAAGTCCTAGAATCCACAAGTAAGCATCCATCATGATAGAAATGCATAAACATGAGCACCTGCCATTTCATTTATTTCTCTTTCCAAATAGGTGGAATGATGCATGCTTCCCATCTCTCAATTCCTGAGATTCTTCAACTAATCACTCAGATGAACGTCCTTTCATAACACCATGGTATTCCCAGAATACAAATAATACGTTATCAAACGTATGGCGTACTTGCTCGGAAGTGATAAAAACGTCACACTATCTGGTGAATGTCACGTCGCCCAAGGACGTAAACCTATCACTTATCAACATACAACGGGTGTGATAAAAAACGTCACCACATCTGATGAACGTCACGTCGCCTAAGGACGTAAACATTATCACTTGTGATACACAACAGAGGTGATAAACAACGTCACCATGTCTGATGAACGTCACGTCGACAAAAAGTAAACCTTACCACTTGTGTGCAACACACCGTTGAACCATTAAACCAACAGTATACCACATACTGCCCACATTGTCCACCTTAATGTGTCATCGAGCAAGCAGCAACATTTGGCACTCCCAGAGGCCCTCCTCATGCTCCATGAACATGACACAACGATAACTCATCACCGTTCATTGTGCATGAATGCATGCAAGTATTCCCTTGAGATTATTCATTAATCTCATTATATACACTATGTAATGAATTCATCAATGAGATATATCAATTTCCATGCTTAGGATGATGAGACTTATCAAAGGAAGTATCACATTATTCCCTTTAGGTGTCATTAGGTTTAAATGGAAGTGTTTAGATTAAAAATGGTGTTTTCCCCACATTTTAGTAAAAAGACTCGAGTAGTAGCTTCAATACTCGAGTAGTTCTTCAATTTCATGAAACTGTGTATCAGACTGCCCAGAATACTCGAGTATTTCACAAAATACTCGAGTAGTTTACAGATTAGAATACTTGAGTATTTCACAAAATACTAGAGTATTTTTCAGCCCAGAATACTCGAGTGTTTTACCAAATACTCGAGTATTTTTGACAGCAGATGCACTACAACTTGGTTTTAACATACCATTTTCAATTCTAATCAATTCTTACTTAAACCAATGATCAACAGAGCTTTTTTTATACATTTAAAACTTGTCTCAACACAGAGATCGCATCAATTCACAGAAAATCATAATCATTCATCAATTATGCATGAAAATCACATATTATGCAACTTAAAGTACCAATTTCAATTCTACTCATTTTTGGCATAATTTCAGCATTGATTAAGCTCACATGCAACCAAATAAACTTGCCTTAGCATGTAGCATGCCTCAGATTGGCCTCCAAGCCATATTCCTATTTCAATCTATGCCCTTAGAGTCTCATGGTGACTCATCCTACTTTCTAATGCAATTTAATCTTATTCTAGAAAATGGTAAGCTTCCCCCATACCTTAGGGTCGTTCTCGAACAAAAACTCCACAGAGAACAGCAACCAAATGCTCTAACGACTTCCCACCCGAACATGCATAACAGATTCAGCAGGGGTTCAAAACCACATCAATCGACATTCGAATCATGCATAAAAATTGGGGAAATTGGTTAGACTATGTTCTCTATAACATGTACTTTGAAAACCAATAAGTTCCAGACCAAAAGAGAGCTTGAGCTTACCACAATTGAAGCTCAAAGTCGGCTCTCTGAATCTGAAATTCTAGTTTGGCAGATTTCAACACCTAACTTCACAGGCCCATAAATTTTCATCCAGGAACTCAAATCTCACAAACTTGGTATCAAATCGAAGCTCGTTGAAAGAGCTTTCCAATGGTATCTCACTCACGATCTAAATCTCAATCACGAGAGAGAATCGAAGGAAAGAAGGTGACGGGTCTGCACAATATTCTGGTTCTTGGCAGATTTGAAGCTCTATCTTGCAGCACTCACCACTCTCACCACAGTCAAACTTAGCTCGCAATTTATGACTCTTTTCGAAGATCTGGATGTGAGCTTCGAAACGGTGTATGGTTTGTAACTCAATTCTACACAAGGAAGGAGAATTGAACGATCGAATTCAGGAGCCCTAACATGTGAAATTCTTCACGAAATTGGCAAAATGGGTTGGTTGATTCATCAACCATGGCTTAAATTGTAACACCCCGATTTGGCAACTTGAAAACTTTAGGTAAATACCTTGAAAATTAGGGCCATTTTTTTTTCAAGGGTTGCACAAGATGAGAGCATTCGAATTTCCATAACACAGTTATAATTAATTCTCATGCTCTCATTTCGCCCAACCCTTCCAAGTTCCAAACCGAGGTGTCACGAGACACCGTGCTTCGAAACCCGTTTTCAAAACTAATTAAAACGTGGCCCAGTTTGCTTAATTCAAAACATCCATATAAAATAAAACTCTTGCCGGGGTACAGTATAGTAGAGCTAGGCGACTAAGAACTTACAGAGGAATACAGTGCTATGAGGGGAAACCCTAGTTTTTAGTTATAGATTCCATTCTCGATCCGCCAGTAGAGTTGTCCTCCTTGTGTCAAAGATGTTCCTACTCTCCGATCAAGTTGGATCTGGAACCTCAATCTCTTTTGCGTCTGGTTGCCGAATAAAATTTCCAGAAAAAGGCAGAAGTATAGAAGAATAGAAGCACAAGAGAAAAGGAGAGACTAAGCGACCCAAACAGTTATGTCGACTGTGTGGAATTACAGTAGGCAAGTATTAAGGAAAAACAATAAACAACATACAAACGACATCGACCTTAGGTACACATAGGATTAGACACAATCTTATACTCCGCTTTCCACAATCACATTATTATCATTTTCCTTATACACTTTCACAATTTATCACACCCCTTTTCTTCTCATCATACATCTCCAAATTCATCATGCTTTCCAAGAATCCTTCCTTATAGTTTTTATTCGATGCTAGCTATTTATTGCATAACTCTTTAAAACATCTTTGTGCTTTAAGTTTTATTATGTCGGATAGCATCAATGATGAGGGGGACACATCATTGAGCTCACACACGTCTACATCTCCTCGGTCAACCACCCAACCTAGTCGGAAGCCAACAGGAGTACAGGACCTTTACCACGCGGGCACGACAGCTGTCACACAAAAATGGTCCCAGACCAGGAGGCTCAGCCTCAATTCATCATATCAAAGCACGCCCTCGGCGGCAATCACAAATGCCCAGTTCCAGTCCCTCTCACTGTTGTAGACTTGTATCGAGGGGGCGACAGTATACTTCTAATCTGCAGTGAGGAACGTGCCACGGCATTGGACCCAGTCCCCACCACGTTAGTGCGCCACATGTGGAGTTGTCCCGCCTAGAAATATACTCTAGACTTCTTGACGTTTCACCGTCATCGTCCTCCCCTCCTGCAATCCCCACCTGAGTATCCGCAGATACCCATAGTATCTTTCTCTCCACTACTTCGATACGACACTCATACCTCACCGCGTTTGTAAATGTCTTTTATATCTTTTAAGGATTCAACGTTTTAATTAGCGGCTAAATCCTAACGATCGGCTCGTCCTTGGTGCATCCCTTCAACGAAGCCCGATCACTAAACGCAATCTATTCCCCCTAAAACTCATTGGCCCTTGGCCTCACATCACTTTCTCATTTCATACTTCTCAGCATTATTCTTATCAGCATCATCATGGCTCAGCAGCCTCCTCTCTCATCATCAGTATCTTTTTCACCAAAAAGCTTTTCCCAAAATCTCTTTTTTCAAAAGTCACGTTTTTGGGTGAGTGTTAATGGAGGAGCAAGCTCAACTCAACACTAAGCTTCTTCCCAAAAACGTGAGCGAGGAAGCACAACTTCACACAAGCCACGTTTTACCTCCATAGTTGTATTCTCTTTCCCATTTCACTATTTATCTCTTCGTTTTCCATTCTCGTCACGGTTCATCTTTTCTTAATTAATTCCAACATTCTTATTCACATTTCTATTCTTTTCTCAGTCTTATCCGTTACTATCATTCCCTATCCCAGGGTAACATCAGACCTCTTTTAACAATTAATTAAATTACTTCGCATATTAACCAACTAACTACTCATGCATAATTGACATAACAAACATACTAACTATAGACAACACTTCGGTCTCAGCGAATGGTAGGGATAGCCCACAAACAATCATAATCAAACAAACAAACACTCACTATCCCTCTTCCTCGCCTAACGAGACCGGGTCCAACTTTTGAGATGGTTGGACGCCTTAATATGTTGCCTAAGACCACGACGTCTTAAGGGGAGCTTCTCTCTCACCTGGATGACGACACATCCGAAAGCGTTCCAAGATTTTCCCGCTGCTAGCCCTGCCACGTTCTCGTCGCATCCGACACCCGAACTAGACATTTTTCCCGTGCGTTAGAACGATTTACGTGAATTATAAATTTTTGTTTTGAAAACTCGTTAAGACAATTTCTTTTCTCGAAAACTTGTTACTAATGTCCAAAGATTTCAAATCCAAATTAATTAAAAAGGTTTTTAAGAAAACTTTAAAATAATCTCTTCATTACAATAAATCCAAGAAAATAAAATTTCAAAACCACTTATTGAAAAGTCCTTTCAAAGGAGATAAAGGTTCAAATTAATTTAAGTTATTTTAAATCACATCTTTAAAGAAAACAATTTCAATTTCTTTAGAACTCAAACATAAATAGTAAAACAAATTTAACACATCCATTTGTCACAACAATAACTTACACACAACTCACATAATGCACCCACATTTCAATCATTCAAACTGAATCAATGAAATTTTTATCTTAATAAACCAACTAGATTATACTTAAGAAAACAATTTAACTTAGGCCTTGTGACTAATTCATCAAGGACCGAATCATCATGGTTACTAATTCCTAATCTCTAATAAATTTTAACAACTTGAAATTATCAAATTACTATCACAAAAATTCTTTTTCACATACTCAAATCAAATCATTTATTTTTCATTTCTTAAAACTAAAGGATAAAAGACACACACACACATCAATTTCATCTAGCAACACACACCATTTTATCAAACATTCAATATCACACACTCGAGGCATAGCCATAATCACAATTTGTTTCATGAAAACAATTTTCTAAATACATGCACATGCATAGACCGAATCATGCATACATGGTTTTGCAAATATTTGATGCACCAATGAAAACATCAAATCATGGAATCATCTTCTATCTTTTGTCCTAAAAATCGTGAGCATCAAAGACCATTCAACAAATTTTAATTCATTTCAAGGCTTTAAATTAAAGCAACAATTTAGATCATATATCATTTCAAAGGTTCTCATGTATTTTCTTTCAAAGCTTAATCATGGCATGCAAACACTTTTAAAATCCTCATACACCATGAATCTTATTATGCATGCCTTCTACATGAGGGGCAAACCTAGCCTCCTACTTCTCCTAGGATGGCCGAATCTAATGATGCAAGGAAGACATAATTCTCATTCATTTTCAACATTCATGAATCACAAAAGTCAAGGTAAATCATGTAAGAGTTCAAAACTATTTTCTTACACAACACACTACATCACATATACAAATAATTTCAAGATCATTATTTTCACAATAAGGACTAAATTTTAACTTCTTTAAAAATAACATGCATGACCCTATTATAAAATAAAAGCATAGATTTTACTATTTATGGGACATGGCCGAATGGTCCTAAAAATAAAATATGCACATAATCAATTAAGAAATGCTTGTACTTGAAAAAAAATTATTTTTAAACTTGTTACTTTATTTATTTTCTCAAAAACCGAAACACTTACATAAAGGAAAACATGATTTTTCATTAAAAATTAACATTCATGGATTTAAAATTACTAGATCCAATTCCTAACACAAACATGCATCAACTTTTACAAAAAGAAGGCATGGATATTAAATAACCAAACATGGCCAAATGGCCTTTTACACAACATCAACACTTAGTCAATCCATGCAATTTAGAAAACACTTTAGTTATTCAAACTCAAACACACAAAGGAATTGAAAATTATTTAAGAAGGATTTTGTTTCAAAACCGAATGGGACATGAAAATTGATTTCAAGTTTTTAATCAAAAATTTGGACTTTTACATGCTTGAAATCTATAGATCAATCAATAAATCATGCATGCAAAACAGAATGAAGCTAACTTGATTCTTATAGAGACAAAACCGTGGAGAAGAAAAGGTATAAATCAAAGATCAAAGCTTTTCAAGCACAATTACACAAGATCAACAGACACACATATCATGCAAGCCATTTAGATCATTAGTTTATTCATCAATCATCACATAAACACATACAAATCATGGTTTAGAAAGGAAATTAAGAATGCAAGAGAAATCAAAGCAAATACACAAACTTAAACACAATTCTTACATAAACCGTGAAGAGGAAAATTAAAGGTCAAGGCTTCTCAAGCATCAATATTCAAGATCATTACATACAAACAACATGCAAGCTTATTCAAACTCATACAAGTTCACGGTTTAGGAAGGAAAAATGGACATGCAAGAGGATTTATTCTAGTTTTCACAAAAACCTTAGTTTTTCTTTAGATCTTTAAGACTTAATTAGAAAAATTCCAAGATCTAACAAAAAGAGTCCCAACCAAAACACCAAGCATGAATTTAGCATATTACAATTTAGTTTGAGTCCATAAAGTCCAAGATAAGGGATGATCATACATAGAATCATTTCTCAACTCGAGAAAATGAACATGCAAAGAAGAAAATCAAGGATCTACGACTAGAAAGGAAATCTACACTATTACAAAATCTTCCTCATAATCTTCAAGCCCTACCATGAATGGTTGGTTCTCTAGCCTTCTAACACTTGGATCTACAAGGATGTGGCTTGGTTAAGCTTAGAATCCTCCTCCTTCTTCATCCTAAGCTCTCGGCCTCTTCTCTTTCTCTAAGGGTCTCAAGAGCTTGATGTGCTCTTGGACCTAAGTGTTTATGTTTGGGTGGAAGAAATGAATGAAGGGAATGAAATGGGAACCAAGGCCAACACATACACACGGCTTATGTATGCAAAACCAAGGGCTTGAGATTTTCCTTTGCTAGCCTTAAGAGTAATTCGGCCAAGAGTAAAGGAAAAGGGTAGTTTAGTACTTCTATAAAGTTGCATGGCCATATGTCACCAAAGTCAAGGGGACAAAATAGATTAGGTTAGGACTTTAGGGTTACTTTAAGCTTAAGTGATAGTTAGTAGCTAGTTAGGGTTTGTCTCTTGGTTTGGTTCTAGTTTAGTTGGATAGCTAACTTAGTTTCCACTTCCTTAGACCCTAAGCTTCCAAAATTCAACCCTAGCTTTCACACACCACACACACACACGTGTAACACACATAGCACATACACACATTCACTTACATGCATTCACTAAAGGTGGCACCTTCATGCATACACAACACACCTTCACCGTGGCACTTTCACACATCCACACATGTCTCTTGATTTTTATTTTCCAAATACATTTTCTTATTCCTTTTCATGCATTACACGGCCAAACACACGCATACACATATAAATACACATATTCATACATGCCTATCCATACACATACATATATAACACTCACATGCACCTAATTCACATTTTATTTTCTATTATAATTTCTAATTCATACAACAATTAAATTAATTCTAAGAAATCACATTTTATAACCATCTTCATGCATCACATGTTAAGCACACATACACATATAGGCCTATCTTATATTTTTATGTTTTACTTAAAACCATAAATATAATTAGGTTCATGTAACACACAAATATTAAACCAAGCACCCATCACATAAAGATTTCAAGTCAAATTATTAAATTCTTTTTCTTCAAACACAATTTTTCAAAATTCATATCCAAAATTATTTTCAAAATATTGTTAATAAATCACCATTTTAGCAAAGCATCATTCACTTTCATTTTAGAAAAACGTTTTGTTTATAAAAATCCATAAATTACTTTCTAAAAATTCCTTATAAAACCGGATTCTAGGGTTTATTTTAACAAAGTTCGTTCTTGCACGTACGGGAAAAATGCGGGGTGTTACATTCTCCCCAACTTAAATATTTCTCGTCCTCGAGAAATGCCATGTAGAGCCTAACTACTCAGGGGACGCATAACTCCTTGAAGAAATTCCTTCCGCGCGATCGTCGCATCTTCGCTCACACACTATCAATTCGTCGTCCCTTTCAAATGAATCGGACGGATTACTTACAAAAGTAATCTCTTGGGTATTTTCAACAACAAGCTTGGTGGGTTCTGAACGATATGATTCACGGGTAACAAAAGGATGGGTGGTTCAAAGGTTTCAATTGGCACTCAAAATGACAGGGTTACACTTCATTTGGGGGGTCTAAAACACTACTATATTCCAGCACTACATTCTTCTTACTGGTTCAAGCCTAGACGAGCCACAATTCACATACTCGCACCCCCATTTACTCCCCAACTTGAATAACTCATACCTCTCTTGTTCCATACTAGCTCATCCTTATTCTCCTTAGACCTTGCAACCTTTTCTATCGTCACTTCACGATTAACCTGCCATTCTAAACCATCTGCTAGACCGGTACAGGGTATCAGGGTTCAAATTTCTCATCAACTTTTGGAAAGAATGGATAGATAATCAAGAATCAGAAGAAGAAACTTTGGGTTCGTCAACAATCAAAGTTTCATCAAAACAGAGTCTAAGATTTTTAGAAAGGGCTTTTTCAAATGTCATGCCAAAGCAATTTGGCATCACCTAAGGTTTATACAAGAAGGCTTCAACATTAAGAGAAATCTAGTCACGGGACAAGATCTCAATAACTGAGGGGTTATCACAAACAAAGGGGTTCACAACAAAGAAGGATTCAACGAAGGATGATCCTATTCGTACGTAGACATCTCATGATAACACTGATATCTGCTCCCCGTCGTTGCCGTAGACAAAACCGTCATACTCCATGGAAACATTCACGCACTCTTAGCGTTCCTATTCTCGTCTATCGCAATCCTAATACTAACTCACACACAGAGACACTTAGCAGAGTACGTAAGTCCATGTGTAAAGTTACTTAGTTCAACATAGCTCTGATACCATTCTGTAACACCCCGATTTGGCAACTTGAAAACTTTAGGTAAATACCTTGAAAATTAGGGCCATTTTTTTTTCAAGGGTTGCACAAGATGAGAACATTCGAATTTCCAAAACACAGTTATAATTAATTCTCATGCTCTCATTTCTCCCAACCCTTCCAAGTTCCAAACCGAGGTGTCACGAGACACCGCGCTTCGAAACCCGTTTTCAAAACACTAATTAAAACGTGGCCCAGTTTGCTTACTTCAAAACATCCATATAAAATAAAACTCTTGCCGGGGTACAGTATAGTAGAGCTAGGCGACTAAGAACTTACAGAGGAATACAGTGCTCTGAGGGGAAACCCTAGTTTTTAGTTATACGCCCTAAAACTCCGCATCTCTCTTCGGCCAGTGGTAGATTCCATTCTCGATCCGCCAGTAGAGTTGTCCTCCTTGCGTCAAAGATGTTCCTACTCTCCGATCAAGTTGGATCTGGAACCTCAATCTCTTTTGCGTCTGGTTGCCGTATAATATTTCCAGAAGAAGGCAGAAGTATAGAAGAATAGAAGCACAAGAGAAAAGGAGAGAGTAAGCGACCCAGACAGTTATGTCGACTGTGTGGAATTACAGTAGGCAAGTATTAAGGAAAAACAATAAACAACATACAAACGACATCGACCTTAGGTACACATAGGATTAGACACAATCTTATACTCCGCTTTCCACAATCACATTATTATCATTTTCCTTATACACTTTCACAATTTATCACACCCCTTTTCTTCTCATCATACATCTCCAAATTCATCATGCTTTCCAAGAATCCTTCCTTATAGTTTTTATTCGATGCTAGGTATTTATTGCATAACTCTTTAAAACATCTTTGTGCTTTAAGTTTTATTATGTCGGATAGCATCAATGATGAGGGGGACACATCATTGAGCTCACACACGTCTACATCTCCTCGGTCAACCACCCAACCTAGTCGGAAGCCAACAGGAGTACAGGACCTTTACCACGCGGGCACGACAGCTGTCACACAAAAATGGTCCCAGACCAGGAGGCTCAGCCTCAATTCATCATATCAAAGCACGCCCTCGGCGGCAATCACAAATGCCCAGTTCCAGTCCCTCTCACTGTTGTAGACTTGTATCGAGGGGGCGACAGTATACTTCTAATCTGCAGTGCGGAACATGCCACGGCATTGGACCCAGTCCCCACCACGTTAGTGCGCCACATGTGGAGTTGTCCCGCCTAGAAATATACTCTAGACTTCTTGACGTTTCACCGTCATCGTCCTCCCCTTCTGCAATCCCCACCTGAGTATCCGCAGATACCCATAGTATCTTTCTCTCCACTACTTCGATACGACACTCATACCTCACCGCGTTTGTAAATGTCTTTTATATCTTTTAAGGATTCAACGTTTTAATTAGCGGCTAAATCCTAACGATCGGCTCGTCCTTGGTGCATCCCTTCAACGAAGCCCGATCACTAAACGCAATCTATTCCCCCTAAAACTCATTGGCCCTTGGCCTCACATCACTTTCTCATTTCATACTTCTCAGCATTATTCTTATCAGCATCATCATGGCTCAGCAGCCTCCTCTCTCATCATCAGTATCTTTTTCACCAAAAAGCTTTTCCCAAAATCTCTTTTTTCAAAAGTCACGTTTTTGGGTGAGTGTTAATGGAGGAGCAAGCTCAACTCAACACTAAGCTTCTTCCCAAAAACGTGAGCGAGGAAGCACAACTTCACACAAGCCACGTTTTACCTCCATAGTTGTATTCTCTTTCCCATTTCACTATTTATCTCTTCGTTTTCCATTCTCGTCACGGTTCATCTTTTCTTAATTAATTCCAACATTCTTATTCACATTTCTATTCTTTTCTCAGTTTTATCCGTTACTATCATTCCCTATCCCAGGGTAACATCAGACCTCTTTTAACAATTAATTAAATTACTTCGCATATTAACCAACTAACTACTCATGCATAATTGACATAACAAACATACTAACTATAGACAACACTTCGGTCTCAGCGAATGGTAGGGATAGCCCACAAACAATCATAATCAAACAAACAAACACTCACTATCCCTCTTCCTCGCCTAACGAGATCGGGTCCAACTTTTGAGATGGTTGGACGCCTTAATATGTTGCCTAAGACCACGACGTCTTAAGGGGAGCTTCTCTCTCACCTGGATGACGACACATCCGAAAGCGTTCCAAGATTTTCCCGCTGCTAGCCCTGCCACGTTCTCGTCGCGTCCGACACCCGAACTAGACATTTTTCCCGTGCGTTAGAACGATTTACGTGAATTATAAATTTTTGTTTTGAAAACTCGTTAAGACAATTTATTTTCTCGAAAACTTGTTACTAATGTCCAAAGATTTCAAATCCAAATTAATTAAAAAGGTTTTTAAGAAAACTTTAAAATAATCTCTTCATTACAATAAATCCAAGAAAATAAAATTTCAAAACCACTTATTGAAAAGTCCTTTCAAAGGAGATAAAGGTTCAAATTAATTTAAGTTATTTTAAATCACATCTTTAAAGAAAACAATTTCAATTTCTTTAGAACTCAAACATAAATAGTAAAACAAATTTAACACATCCATTTGTCACAACAATAACTTACACACAACTCACATATTGCACCCACATTTCAATCATTCAAACCGAATCAATGAAATTTTTATCTTAATAAACCAACTAGATTATACTTAAGAAAACAATTTAACTTAGGCCTTGTGACTAATTCATCAAGGACCGAATCATCATGGTTACTAATTCCTAATCTCTAATAAATTTTAACAACTTGAAATTATCAAATTACTATCACAAAAATTCTTTTTCACATACTCAAATCAAATCATTTATTTTTCATTTCTTAAAACTAAAGGATAAAAGACACACACACACATCAATTTCATCTAGCAACACACACCATTTTATCAAACATTCAATATCACACACTCGAGGCATAGCCATAATCACAATTTGTTTCATGAAAACAATTTTCTAAATACATGCACATGCATAGACCGAATCATGCATACATGGTTTTGCAAATATTTGATGCACCAATGAAAACATCAAATCATGGAATCATCTTCTATCTTTTGTCCTAAAAACCGTGAGCATCAAAGACCATTCAACAAATTTTAATTCATTTCAAGGCTTTAAATTAAAGCAACAATTTAGATCATATATCATTTCAAAGGTTCTCATGTATTTTCTTTCAAAGCTTAATCATGGCATGCAAACACTTTTAAAATCCTCATACACCATGAATCTTATTATGCATGCATTCTACATGAGGGGCAAACCTAGCCTCCTACTTCTCCTAGGATGGCCGAATCTAATGATGCAAGGAAGACATAGTTCTCATTCATTTTCAACATTCATGAATCACAAAAGTCAAGGTAAATCATGTAAGAGTTCAAAACTATTTTCTTACACAACACACTACATCACATATACAAATAATTTCAAGATCATTATTTTCACAATAAGGACTAAATTTTAACTTCTTTAAAAATAACATGCATGACCCTATTATAAAATAAAAGCATAGATTTTACTATTTATGGGACATGGCCGAATGGTCCTAAAAATAAAATATGCACATAATCAATTAAGAAATGCTTGTACTTGAAAAAAAAATTATTTTTAAACTTGTTACTTTATTTATTTTCTCAAAAACCGAAACACTTACATAAAGGAAAACATGATTTTTCATTAAAAATTAACATTCATGGATTTAAAATTACTAGATCCAATTCCTAACACAAACATGCATCAACTTTTACAAAAAGAAGGCATGGATCTTAAATAACCAAACATGGCCGAATGGCCTTTTACACAACATCAACACTTAGTCAATCCATGCAATTTAGAAAACACTTTAGTTATTCAAACTGAAACACACAAAGGAATTGAAAATTATTTAAGAAGGATTTTGTTTCAAAACTGAATGGGACATGAAAATTGATTTCAAGTTTTTAATCAAAAATTTGGACTTTTACATGCTTGAAATCTATAGATCAATCAATAAATCATGCATGCAAAACAGAATGAAGCTAACTTGATTCTTATAGAGACAAAACCGTGGAGAAGAAAAGGTATAAATCAAAGATCAAAGCTTTTCAAGCACAATTACACAAGATCAACAGACACACATATCATGCAAGCCATTTAGATCATTAGTTTATTCATCAATCATCACATAAACACATACAAATCATGGTTTAGAAAGGAAATTAAGCATGCAAGAGAAATCAAAGCAAATACACAAACTTAAACACAATTCTTACATAAACCGTGAAGAGGAAAATTAAAGGTCAAGGCTTCTCAAGCATCAATATTCAAGATCATTACATACAAACAACATGCAAGCTTATTCAAACTCATACAAGTTCACGGTTTAGGAAGGAAAAATGGACATGCAAGAGGATTTATTCTAGTTTTCACAAAAACCTTCGTTTTTCTTTAGATCTTTAAGACTTAATTAGAAAAATTCCAAGATCTAACAAAAAGAGTCCCAATCGAAACACCAAGCATGAATTTAGCATATTACAATTTAGTTTGAGTCCATAAAGTCCAAGATAAGGGATGATCATACATAGAATCATTTCTCAACTCGAGAAAATGAACATGCAAAGAAGAAAATCAAGGATCTACGACTAGAAAGGAAATCTACACTATTACAAAATCTTCCTCATAATCTTCAAGCCCTACCATGAATGGTTGGTTCTCTAGCCTTCTAACACTTGGATCTACAAGGATGTGGCTTGGTTAAGCTTAGAATCCTCCTCCTTCTTCATCCTAAGCTCTCGGCCTCTTCTCTTTCTCTAAGGGTCTCAAGAGCTTGATGTGCTCTTGGACCTAAGTGTTTATGTTTGGGTGGAAGAAATGAATGAAGGGAATGAAATGGGAACCAAGGCCAACACATACACACGGCTTATGTATGCAAAACCAAGGGCTTGAGATTTTCCTTTGCTAGCCTTAAGAGTAATTCGGCCAAGAGTAAAGGAAAAGGGTAGTTTAGTACTTCTATAAAGTTGCATGGCCATATGTCACCAAAGTCAAGGGGACAAAATAGATTAGGTTAGGACTTTAGGGTTACTTTAAGCTTAAGTGATAGTTAGTAGCTAGTTAGGGTTTGTCTCTTGGTTTGGTTCTAGTTTAGTTGGATAGCTAACCTAGTTTCCACTTCCTTAGACCCTAAGCTTCCAAAATTCAACCCTAGCTTTCACACACCACACACACACACGTGTAACACACATAGCACATACACACATTCACTTACATGCATTCACTAAAGGTGGCACCTTCATGCATACACAACACACCTTCACCGTGGCACTTTCACACATCCACACATGTCTCTTGATTTTTATTTTCCAAATACATTTTCTTATTCCTTTTCATGCATTACACGGCCAAACACACGCATACACATATAAATACACATATTCATACATGCCTATCCATACACATACATATATAACACTCACATGCACCTAATTCACATTTTATTTTCTATTATAATTTCTAATTCATACAACAATTAAATTAATTCTAAGAAATCACATTTTATAACCATCTTCAAGCATCACATGTTAAGCACACATACACATATAGGCCTATCTTATATTTTTACGTTTTACTTAAAACCATAAATATAATTAGGTTCATGTAACACACAAATATTAAACCAAGCACCCATCACATAAAGATTTCAAGTCAAATTATTAAATTCTTTTTCTTCAAACACAATTTTTCAAAATTCATATCCAAAATTATTTTCAAAATATTGTTAATAAATCACCATTTTAGCAAAGCATCATTCACTTTCATTTTAGAAAAACGTTTTGTTTATAAAAATCCATAAATTACTTTCTGAAAATTCCTTATAAAACCGGATTCTAGGGTTTAATTTAACAAAGTTCGTTCTTGCACGTACGGGAAAAATGCGGGGTGTTACATAAATAGCCCTCCACCAAGCTCATGCAGCTCGACACGAAGGCCTTAAACGTGTTGAAGGACTGATTTCGTGTCAAACGGCGGTGACTCGGTGGTGGTGACTCACCAAACGCACTAACTCGTGCAGCACTGACCAGAATACTCGAGTATTTTCAGAAATACTCGAGTATTTCGACCAGTTTTCACTAAAAACTTTGTTTAATTAATTATAACCCCAAAAGACCTTCCATTATTGTTTTTAGGTCCTTCCCAAGGACTTAATTGCAAAATTTAATATTTTATGTAAAAACCTCATCATAAAATATTTTCACATAATATCTATAGATATACATATAATGCAAACCAAAAATCAAATACGGAATTATTATTTATTTATAAAACCAATATACTAACATATTTATTCGGAAGACGAAATTAGGGGTATTACACTACTCCCCCACTTAAAAGGAATTTCATCCCCGAAATTCATTCTTTTAAAATTCCACATTTTCATAACAAATTGTTTTGAGGTTATTATTTTTTCAAAACATAATTAGGGAGAACTCTCCCCCACTTAAAAGGAATTTTCCTTTAAACTCTCTTCCCCCAAAATGTCAAATAAATATTTTTCAAATGAAACTTTCTCGGATAAACTTTTGCATTTCCAGCACACATCAAAATCCTTCAAAAAAGTTTGCCTTATGCTTCCTTGAAAATATTTCACAATGAAATCCTTTTATTAAAACTTTTCTAAAACCCATGCCCCCAAGTACATATTGAAACATTTGCAACAAACCTTTCAAAGAAAACTTTCTCTACTGCGCACTTAGATCACTCGAGCACGAGTAAGGAATTATCTGTATGACTTTATTCTTTAACAGTATAAATATCAGGGTGATCAATCCTAACATTTAAACTATTAGTAATAAAATCATCCCTTTCAGATATAATCTTTCTCAAGAAAGACTATACGATTTATCTTTAAGTTAGATGAACTAAAAGATAAGGAACTTTATCGTCGCCATCAGACTTAGTCAGATTGTCAAGTTCTAGAGAAATTTCCGTTGGGGAGACAAATGCTCGTCCTATCCCGGTGGTTGTTAATCTCTCTAGTCTTAACTGATCTTTCCCTTTCTGTAGCGCCCAAAGACATTTATCACATCCAACTGTGATAAGGGTTTTGATCACAGAAACTCAAGTTAAAGACTTGCTCAGGTTTTTAGATCACAGAACGATTTAATTAACGCAACCGAAATCATTGATTACGTTAATTCAGATCAGAGGAAGGATAAATTCAGATTACCTATATCCGAATCTAACTCGCATCCTAGCAGGATGGAAAACTCTTCCACTCTTGATTTGCTGGTTGACCATTCCCTTCTTGCATTTCTTCTTCAATTAATCCGGCGAATAAGACTTAATTTTCTTGCGACTTAAATCAAATATCTCTTTCAGATATCACCACTCAGTCCATGATGATGCGGCTCACCTTCCCACCTTAAAATTGACAAACGATTTCTTTCCATTGGCTTTTCAGTTACTTTCATGCAATTGAGATTTCTCTAACCTCTTATGCATGAAATTCTGGTTCCCATAGTTAGTTCACTTATTCCTCCATAGTTGATATCTGGTTTGGAATTTAGACATCATTCATTCCGGACTCCGCATGTTTGAACCTTCCATCAAAATTGCAATGAAATATACTTCCTCAATCTTTTGAACTTGGTAATGTTTTCCCCGAGATTCATATTACCCTACCTTATTTACAAAAATCCAATCTCCTTTCTGTAATTTTTCAAAGATTTCATCCTTGAATAATTCTCAAGTGACATGCCATTCCTTTGCTTCCAATATCAGATATACATAGTTCCACTATGTTTTAGCTTCACCACTTAGAATATTAGTGTATAACCTTTACTCATCCATTTAGCTTAATTCCATAATTAACCTTCAATTTCCAAATCATCTGTACTCCAAATTCTTGTCCCTAAAACGTCCACTATGGATCCTAGGTTTCTTCCCTTTCGAAATCAATCTCTTATTTGTCCTTAGCTCTTCAGTTCTTGGTTGCAATTCACGAATTTGAATTAGGAATTCTATTGTGATTTGCAACCTTCCCTTCTTACTTCTCGCCGGTCTACTTGTATCATCAAACTCGTATCTATTCGACTTCTTAAAACCACTTTCTTAATCCCCGTAGAGCTCACATAAATTGCCTTTCGGCCCATTGTAATTGCTTTCATCTTCTGCTTCGTCACGACGACGACAGAGTTTCCAATCACGAGCCTTTAAAATTCTGTCCGTCGGCGTTGTCCCTTGTTCAAATCCTTCTGATTGAACAATTACTTCGACTCCCCATGGTCATTAACACTTTAAGCATAGTGACACGGGAAAAAGGCCTCAAGCCCTCAGAGCAACCATGATCGTTACAAAACTTAAGTCATGCATCGAGTGAATCACCTTGTGTGTATTCCATCGCTTTGATGCATACACATCTACCTTCCTTTCTTAAAACTACCTCTTTCCAAGTCCTGGCCTCGACACATGAAAATGCACTTCAATACTTTTGCATGAATCGAGTAGGAGCAACACAGGAGGGGATGTTAACCTTCCCTTCAATGACTGAAAATTCTCGTTATTCTTCTTATTCCATATAAAAAGGCCATTCCTTCCAGGTTACCTTGGTAAAAATATTTGACTTTAGAAAGTCCACTTAAACACCCCCAATAGAATTCAATCAATCCCTTCCCAAATTCACATCCAAGCGTGATAAGGGATAATAGATCAAATCTAACTTAGTGTCGCGATCAATTATCTCGACACTATAATCTAAACAGACTTTAGAAACAAATTTGGGTAATTTAATAGGGTCTCTAACTTTAAAACAACTAGATGAATCCGACTTCAACCTATTCACACATTTACAATAAACAAAAGAATGGGTAACTCCCGAATCGAACACAATCATGCAAAGTTGGTTTTATAATAAATGGTTACCTTGCGCGAGATCAGGTGATTGGTTAACTTCTACTCTATTCAGGGTAAACACTTTTCCTTGAGTCATTGGTTTGCTAGCAAATCCGATGTGGTTACTTTTCACAGATTTTCTGCAGTAACGTGCAATATGACCCAGCTTCCCACAGTTGAAGCAAGTACTTGTTGCCCAGCAGATTCTTCCATAATGATGATGTTTACACTTCTCACAGTAAGGGGTATTGCTGCGAGTCTTAACCTCATTCCCGTCTTCAACTCTACTTTTGCCTCGTTTCTGGTTGAACTATGGATCCGTTTTCCGATGATTAAATCCTTTCTTTCTTTGTGGTCCATAACTCTGTTGGTTACTCTTTGCCTGATCAGTTGCTACTTCAGCCTTCTTGTCATCCTCATACATCCGACACATGTCAACCAACTTAGGAAAACTTTGGATCTTCTGATAACTGAAAACAAATTTCAGTTCAGGTCTCAGGCCACCTTCAAATTTGATGCATTTGCTTCTCTCATCCGGATTGTTTTGATAGTATGGAGAGTACTTCATCAATTCCTCAAACTTAGCTGCGTACTCGCCCACACTCATATCTCCTTGTTTTAATTGTAGGAATTCAACTTCCTTCTTCCTTCTCAAGTCCTATGGGAAATATTTATTGAGAAACGTTTCCATAAACATCTCCCAATTGACGTCCTTTCCCTCATAGTGTAAAAGTTGAACCGTGTGATTCCACCAATTTTCAGCCTCTCCTTCTAACATATAAACTGCATATGGCACCTTTTGAGCTTCCGTGCAGTCTAATGTTCTAAAAATCTTATCCATAGTATGAATCCACTTGTTAGCCTCCTCTGGCTTAAATCCTCCTTCAAACTTAGGTGGATTACAATTTCGAAAATCCGCTAAACTCTTAGCCTCAACATTACCGACATTACATTGATGTGGTAGATTAACTGGTTGTGGTGGTTGCTGATGTTGTTGTTGTTGCCATTGCTGCATTGATTCCAACACAGTTGTGATCCTCCCCAGCATCGCATTAGTATGATTTCGGTTTCTTGTCGTCATATCAGACCTGCACTATGGACGTGTGGTCATATATGGTGGACTTAAGAAACACTCATCACACAACTTATACTAAAGCTGTAGCTTCAAACGGTACATCCAACTCGTATCTATTACTTGATCAAAGTAGAATACTATTATAAATCTCATCCTGTGGATACTTTGCTTGATGCTGATAACTACCTTTCTAGAACTACTTTAGCTATTACAGGATCTGACTTTTGCTCTAACGAACCCGACACTTCACGAGAGAATATCCGGAAGATTCTTCGTAACCATGATCTCTTTAATTCCCCTCTTCCTTTACCCCACTATGAGAATAACACTCAAACATCTTCGGTTACGGATTCTCGCCTCTCTATCACAATTATTTATTACTTGATTCTTGGGTATCCAATCCAAGTCCAAGATCACACCTAATTGTGAAAAAATGAGTAGACCAAGTTTACTCTGAAGAGATAGCTCAATAGAATAGCTCAAACATACGAGAGAAACAACTACAAGAAAACTTGTAGGAGTTCGATCTTGAGGTAGCAGGGTGGATCAAACACAAGAAAACACAATCGATTCTCGTCCTCACCAAGGGTTAATTAACTTTACAGTTACAACTCTACAAAGAAAACCACTAGGGAAAATAACTTCCTAGTACTAACTCCGGGGTTTGTTAGTTTTCATTCTAGAAGAAAATATCCTCCCTAGAGGATATTAGCTCGCCTTTAGATCCTTTGGAATCACCCCTTGTTGATTCTTTGATTCCATACTGGATCAGCACTATGGGCTTAAGGTTGGAATTGACCTAAAAGAAGTACATCATTATCATACTCCAACTTAGGCTACAATAAACACTATAGACAGGTACTTGGTCACATACCCAGGGTCAAGGGATAAAACCTTTTACTCCAATTAGAAGTATGTAAGAGCATACTTCACAAGAAACTCTACAATTCTTGAGGACCAGCGTATTGAACCACACACCCAAGGACCAAGAGTCAAGATCATTGCTCTGATACCATAAATGTAACATCCCTCGTTTCTGAAAAAGAATTTCACTTATTATTGAACCGTGTTGGAAAAGTCTGAGTATGAAAATTTTTCCTTGAATGTGGTACTCAAATTTAAACCATGTATTGGAACTAAATTCGGTAGATAGAGTAATTATTTGCTGAACATTTTAGAATCCTTTTGAGATAACCTTTGTAGTACAAAATAGCTTTCGAAAAATAACTTAGTTTTTAGGTCATCCCAGGAAATCAACTTTAACAAATCTTCCTTCGTGTCGAACGATAAAATCAAAGTGAGCGGAATATATTAAAATAGTTCATTGACTCATAAAATCAGGTATATAAATTCGATGTGTACCACAATTATATTAAGGTATGAAAACTAGGTTTCCTCTTGGATACATCTCTCAAAATATATACATTGTTTCCATTATCAAAAATAGAGACGTTCCAGAGCTGGTCACTGGTTCTTCATCCCTTCGTTCATCTGGTTGAGTCCTCAGAGTTGTAGAAAAGAGTCTCTATCCCATGATGACATAGTACTTCATGAACTTAAGGGTCATCCAATTCCTTTAATCTCTAGGTAGTCTAGGTACCTGGTCAAAACCTATTAAGGGCAGGGGGTAAGCTTATACATTCGCATTATCAAATAAGAATAAAGTCCTAGCATCCACAAGTAAGCATCCATCATGATAGAAATGCATAAACATGAGCACCTGCCATTTCATTTATTTCTCTTTCCAAATAGGTGGAATGATGCATGCTTCCCATCTCTCAATTCCTGAGATTCTTCAACTAATCACTCAGATGAACGTCCTTTCATAACACCATGGTATTCCCAGAATACAAATAATACGTTATCAAACGTATGGCGTACTTGCTCGGAAGTGATAAAAACGTCACACTATCTGGTGAACGTCACGTTGCCCAAGGACGTAAACCTATCACTTATCAACATACAACGGGTGTGATAAAAAACGTCACCACGTCTGATGAACGTCACGTCGCCTAAGGACGTAAACCTTATCACTTGTGATACACAACAGAGGTGATAAACAACGTCACCATGTCTGATGAACGTCACGTCGCCAAAACGTAAACCTTACCACTTGTGTGCAACACACCGTTGAACCATTAAACCAACAGTATACCACATACTACCCACATTGTCCACCTTAATGTGTCATCGAGCAAGCAGCAACATTTGGCACTCCCAGAGGCCCTCCTCATGTTCCATGAACATGACACAACGATAACTCATCACCGTTTATTGTGCATGAATGCATGCAAGTATTCCCTTAAGATTATTCATTAATCTCATTATATACACTATGTAATGAATTCATCAATTTGATATAGCAATTTCCATGCTTAGGATGATGAGACTTATCAAAGGAAGTATCACATTATTCCCTTTAGGTGTCATTAGGTTTAAATGGAAGTGTTTAGATTAAAAATGGTGTTTTCCCCACATTTTAGTAAAAAGACTCGAGTAGTAGCTTCAATACTCGAGTAGTTCTTCAATTTCATGAAACTGTGTATCAGACTGCCCAGAATACTCGAGTATTTCACAAAATACTCGAGTAGTTTACAGATTAGAATACTTGAGTATTTCACAAAATACTAGAGTATTTTTCAGCCCAGAATACTCGAGTGTTTTACCAAATACTCGAGTATTTTTGACAGCAGATGCACTACAACTTGGTTTTAACATACCATTTTCAATTCTATTCAATTCTTACTTAAACCAATGATCAACAGAGCTTTGTTTATACATTTAAAACTTGTCTCAACACAGAGATCGCATCAATTCACAGAAAATCATAATCATTCATTAATTATGCATGAAAATCACATATTATGCAACTTAAAGTACCAATTTCAATTCTACTCATTTTTGGCATAATTTCAGCATTGATTAAGCTCACATGCAACCAAATAAACTTGCCTTAGCATGTAGCATGCCTCAGATTGGCCTCCAAGCCATATTCCTATTTCAATCTATGCCCTTAGAGTCTCATGGTGACTCATCCTACTTTCTAATGCAATTTAATCTTATTCTAGCAAATGGTAAGCTTCCCCCATACCTTAGGGTCGTTCTCGAACAAAAACTCCACAGAGAACAGCAACCAAATGCTCTAACCACTTCCCACCCGAACTTGCATAACAGATTCAGCAGGGGTTCAAAACCACATCAATCGACATTCGAATCATGCATAAAAATTGGGGAAATTGGTTAGACTATGTTCTCTATAACATGTACTTTGAAAACCAATAAGTTTCAGACCAAAAGGGAGCTTGAGCTTACAACAATTGAAGCTTAAAGTCGGCTCTCTGAATCTGAAATTCTAGTTTGGCAGATTTCAACACCTAATTTCACAGGCCCATAACTTTTCATCCAGGAACTCAAATCTCACAAACTTGGTATCAAATCGAAGCTCGTTGAAAGAGCTTTCCAATGGTATCTCACTCACGATCTAACTCTCAAGGACGAGAGAGAATCGAAGGAAAGAAGGTGACGGGTCTGCACAATATTCTAGTTCTTGGCAGATTTGAAGCTCTATCTTGCAGCACTCACCACTCTCACCACACGCAAACTTAGCTCGCAATTTATGACTCTTTTCGAAGCTCTGGATGTGAGCTTCGAAACGGTGTATGGTTTGTAACTCAATTCTACACAAGGAAGGAGAATTGAACGATCGAATTCAGGAGCCCTAACATGTGAAATTCTTCACGAAATTGGCAAAATGGGTTGGTTGATTCATCAACCATGGCTTAAATAGCCCTCCACCAAGCTCATGCAGCTCGACACGAAGGCCTTAGACGTGTTGAAGGACTGATTTCGTGTCAAACGGCGGTGACTCGGTGGTGGTGACTCACCAAACGCACTAACTCGTGAAACACTGACCAGAATACTCGAGTATTTTCATAAATACTCGAGTATTTCGACCAGTTTTCACTAAAAACTTTGTTTAATTAATTATAACCCCAAAAGACCTTCCATTATTGTTTTTAGGTCCTTCCCAAGGACTTAATTGCAAAATTTAATATTTTATGTAAAAACCTCATCATAAAATATTTTCACATAATATCTATAGATATACATATAATGCAAACCAAAAATCAAATACGGAATTATTATTTATTTATAAAACCAATATACTAACATATTTATTCGGAAGACGAAATTAGGGGTGTTACAGGTATCAGAGCTTATGGTAATCCTTAGTGGCCTTAAGCCCATGCTTACATGCTTGCATGCCTTGCTTGTGTGTGACTCTGTGCGTTTGTTAGTATCAGGGTAGGAGTATTAGGTTCAACTTTCATCTCTTAGGGTGTGAGACTAGTTTGTGGCTCAATACCAACCGTACTAGTTTAAGGAACCTTTCGGTTCTATAGCTTCAGGGAGCAGACCCTGAATAGATTCTGAAGTTGAGACCTAGTACCCCTGATGTTTCGTTAGTAATTGTTAGACTTAGAATTGTTAACCCTAGCATATCCTCTTATATATGGATAGTTAGTACCCTTGCGGGTGTAGTGTATCTTACCTGGAATTCCGTGCTTGTTGAATTGCTTCAACAAAGCAGTTTGTTATTAAGATTCGAACTTTTTCTTCATGAACCCCTATCACATTGTAGCCTTATCAATTCTAATTAAGACTCTCCAGTCCGAATTACGGAGCTGAAGTACCCTATTTACCCAATTAATTCAGGTTTGAGTAGTTTAAGCTAAGTGAAGTCGTACGATCACCGTGAGGTAGTTATAAGTTAAATCAAAGTTGGGGAGTCACAAGGAGGGAAGGAGGCGTATGTTATCGGTCTTTAGAGGAATTTTGGAGAAATCTGAGGATTAGAATTGCCTTATACCCTAACTAGGAGTTTAGATGATCACAGGTGTTGAGTTGGATGAATATTTAGGATGAGTTTAGGAAGGAAGGTAAGGATGCTAGAAGGAGTAAATAAGTCTAAGTGGTAATAGGATCCCTTTACGTTAGAAGAATAATTGACGAAAGCCCTAGAATTAGAAAGAGAGTTGAAGGAAGGGTGGATCGTTGTGAGATAGTAGGAACCCGAGTTGTAGAAAGTAGCGGATGTTTAAGGATTTGTAGGTAAAATCCTATACTTTTGGAGATGTGTGAATGCTTGTTTGTTTGAATTCCCCTGAAGTCCGTACCAATGGTTGGACTTTCCGTGACAACGACCGACTGAGAGAGCGGCATCTTCTTCGGTTAGTCCGTTGGACTTAACCCAACTCGACACGCAAGTGATGGTACGAGTGGAATCTCTCTACCTGGAAGAGGTTAACGAGGAACATCAGGATGACATGAGAATGTTGGTGCCCTGTTGCCCAGTCTACAACACATTTCTCGGGGACGAGAAATCTTTAAGTTGGGGAGAATGTAACACCCCGTAAATTCCTCATATTAATTTAAAACACTAAAGAAATTTATTTCTGAGAAAATTGTTTTTGAGAAAAGTGTTTTGAGAGAATATTTTCTTAAATAATTTTCTTAATTTAATGGGTGATTTTTAAGGTAATGATTTTCTGAAGTAATACCCAAAGTTTAGAAATTGAGTTTTTGGAAAAGTTTATATGCTTGATAAAAATATTTGTGATTTTGTTTGAGTTGTCTTGGGATGAACTAGAATTATTTCCTAGGTGTGTATATACGGTTTTGGTATGCTTAGTATGATGTGAGGAGTTAATTATTGAAAAGAATAAAATGTATGTGTAAATGTATGTGAATATATGTGTATGAGTAATATGTGATGCATAATATATGTGGGTATGCCGTGTGGACATGGTACGCTAAAGATATTACTTGTGTGATGCTTATATGTGTGTTAAGTATATGCATTACCCATGATGCCATGTTATGTGTTGTTATGATCAACATGAAAATAATTGCATGTGTGTGTGTTAGTGTATGAGGTTCGGCCATGCAAGGAGTAGAGAACCAAGAGGGTTGATTTCCTTATGCATTAAGAAATTAGAAATTAAATAGAAAATAGGGAGAGAATAGGAGAGGTGAGTCATGAACCTAGTGAAGACTTTTTCTCACCTTGTCTCCCACACGACTTGACCTCTCCCATGCAACATTATGGCTAGACCAAACTACCCTCAAGCTCCCACTATGAACCGAGGCTAAAAAGGGAAATCTCCACGCCCTTGCATTTACCCTTAAAACCGTGTGAGTGAGGATGGCTTGACTAGTTCATTTCCTCCTCCATCAAACACCAACAAACACTTAACCTCAAGAGCACCTCAAACTCTTGAAACCCATAGAGAGAAAGAGAGAACCCGTGAGGAGAAGAGAAGGAAAAGAGAGTGAGAATCCAAACCCTTTACCCCAAACCCCTTGATTTCTTCCTTCCACACACATCTTTCTTCAAAGATCAAGAAGAAACCCCATTAACCCTAGAAGAAGAGAAGGGGTCGTAGCAAACCAAGAGGAGAAGAAGAGGAGATTTGAAGATTTAAGTTAGGAAATTAAGGTAGAAAGAGTTTTAATTGAACCATTTTGTGTTGTAAAGGACTTTATCATGGACTCTAATTATTTTTGTGATGCATGTAATTATTTTTGAATGTTCTTGAGGTTTAAATGTTTTGCATGTTACTTTTATGTTTTGATCTTGAATGTTGATGTGAAAAAGTGTTGATCTCTAACTTGTAAAATCGTTTTCATCACGGTTTTGTTTAAAATTGTGTTTAGCATTCATATATTGTGTTGATTTTCTCATGCATGTTGATTGTGTGGCTTTATAATCCTTATTCTTCTTTGCATGTTCTCTTTATGCTTTGATCTTGGATTTCTATGAATGAATGAACTTATAAATCACCAAATCAAGAGCTAAAATGATTCGGCCATGAGTAGAAGGAGTAGGTCTAGATGCTTTTGATTTGATCTAAGTAATTTTATGTTAATTGTATTAATTTCTAGCTTATTTTTCACGGTTTGTTTAAAGGTTTGAGTTTAAGTTTATGTTTTGCTTTGATTTCCTTTTTGCATGTCTTGATCTAAGATTAATTTTGGAGAAAATGTGAAGCTTGAATTATGTATGTCTAAATTGAGTGTGAAGTCTTGATTTCTTGTCACGGTTTTCAAAGGAAAATTAATCTTAACAAACTTTGAAAATAATTTTAATTTGAATCAAGATTTTGTGTGTGTGTGATGATGATAATTCGGTTGATAGCTTGAAAATAAGATGATGCTTTGAGTCTTGCATGATATGATCCATGAATTTAGGCATTTGCATGTAGAAAATAAAATTGTAAGATCTTGCTTTCTTGCATGTCTCCATTCGGTCAAGACTAAAGGAAATAGGAAACTATGCTAAGTCATCATTTTTCTTACATGCATGTTGAAAATTGTCCCACCTAGAGATTTGTAGGTACATGCATGTGTCTTTCTAAAAGGATAAAGACCTTGACATGATTTTGATTTTATTGTGTCAAGCAAATAAATTTTTGTTTGTTAAAATTCTTGTGAAACTTACGGTTTTCATAAAGAAAATAAGAAAACAAAATTCTTGGAGAATGATCTTTGCTTTGATTCATGTTCTTTGTGCATACCATTATGATATTCGGCCTACTCATGTTAGCTAACCTAGGATCTCTCTTTTTTTTCAATAAAATGATTTAAGAGGAATAAGTATATTTTAAGAAATGGTGTTAAAACAAACTTGTGTTGTGGACATGTATTTTCTGACCGGTTCTTTGTGTAGAAAGGAAGGAAATAAATAAATTAAATTAATTGAGTGTAGTGTTTGAATGAATATATATGTGATTGTGTGTGCCCATGTGTTTTCGGTTAGGGTTAAAAGAAAAGGGAATTTTAATGCTTAAAATGAACTAAGATGATTCATGTGGATTAAATTGTGATGTTTGATTTATTTTCCTTTGCTTTATTCGGTTATGAGGTCTAGATAGGTTTAGGGAGTTTAATTGCATGAAAGAAAATGTGCATGGATATTTATAAATATGTTGGTTTGAGACTTGATTCAATTTGGTGTGTGCCTAAGTGTTGTTTGTTAATTGTATGTGGCATGGTTTGTTTAGAATTATATTGTGGTTGTGTATTAAATTGACTTTTAAGAAAATTGATTTGATTTACTTGAGATTTTTAAATTGTGTTCATGGCTGTCCAAATTTGTTTTATGATAAAAACATGGGTTTGTAAAATGATCATTTTAAGTTGAAAAGCTATTTCAAGTAAATGTGTTTTTACAATATTTTTAGAGTCTTAATATAATGATTTTGTAAGACTATGTTTGCTGTCCAGAATTACTTGGACATGCTTTTTATGTTTAAAAATGTTTTCGTGTGGTCAAAAAACAAGTTTTCAAGTGATAGTTGATTTTGGTTATATTTTCAAAAGTTTTCTCAACAAAGAAAAGACAAGTATTAAACTAAGAAGGGATTTTCTCTTATAAGTTAATAATGTAAAGTGTTTTATGTAATATGAGGAATGGTATAGAAAAGAGGTTGGGGCAGTTGACAGCACAAGGATTCGAAGAGACGGTACGCACTTCATTGCTGGACCTCAGGTGAGAGAGAAGCTTTCCTAAGACACCGTGGTAGCTAGGTGATTTATTAGGACGTTCCGTATCATCTCAAAGATCGGAACTTAGTGGTTCTGAGTTAGTAGTATAGTGGCAATTGTTTGCTTTGTGTGGCCACTTATACGAAGGTGACGAAGACCACAATGTTATTGTGTGATATTGTGTGTTGATAACATGCTTTGAATTATTTATTTACTTATCTATTTAATTATGTTTGGTAAGGTTTATTGCTGTTGATTATGATAAGTAAATGGTGGATGGACGTTTATCACGTTCTAAATAAGAGAATGAAAGTGAAAAGAAAGAGTTGAGAAAGTAATGGTATAATGAGAGAAGAGTAAGAGATTACATGAAAGAGAGATGAGAGTTGATTTGGAAAAGAAGTTGAGGATAATGTTGAGAACGAGCCAGAGCTTGGGAGAGCGATATGGATTGTTGGAACATGAGATGTGAATTGAGCGGAGCTAGGCTCCTTGATTTTTGGTTTTAGACTGGGAATTAGTGTTGAGTTGAGCTTGCTCCTCCACTAGCGCTCAGCAAAATGTGTTCTTGAAAAAGGCTTTTCGGAAAGGATTCTTTTTATGAAACAATCTTTTTGAAAAGGGTTTTATGAAAGGATATTTCTGGAACAATATTTTTGGAGAAATGTTTTTGAAAATAATACTTTTGTGAATGTTGGTGAGAATAAAGTTTTGAAAAAGGTTTTCGAAATGGGATTTTTGAAGAAGCTTGAGAGATAATGTTTTTAAGGGGGTTTTTATAAAATTATCTTTTGAAAAGTTTTATGAAAGGATAGTTTTGAGAAGGTTTATTTGAAATAGTACTTTCGGTGAAAGTTGGCGAAAGTAGATTTTTGTGAAAATTTTGGAAATAGTATTTTTGGAAAGTTGAGAAATGATATTTTTGGAAAGCGGTGAGTTTGATATTTGGAGAAGGATGGTAAATAGGAATATTGGGGGATGAAATGTGAATCTGTTGATGTGGTCCCAGCTCAGAGCTATGCGAGATTCGATGTGAGAAAGAATCGTGCAAAGTTAGCGGTCGGGACTCATTGAAGGGATGTACGAAGGGTGAGCCGATCATTAGGTTAATTAAAAAGATAAAAGACTTTAAAAGACATTAACAGCGAATGCGGTGAGGTATGAGAGTAACCCGAAGTAGTGGAGAGGAAGGAACCATAGGTATCTGCGGATACTTAGGAGGAGATTGCATTAGGGGAGGACGATGACGGTGAAACGTCAAGAAGTCTAGAGTATTGTTGTAGGCAGAACGAACTCCATAAGTGGTGCACTAACGTGGTGGGGACTGGGTCCAATACCGTGGTAAGTTCTGCGCGCGCACTAGAACAATACTGTCACCCCCTAGATTGCAAATCGAGAACAGTGAGAGGGGCTGGAACGGGGCATTGTGATTTGCCACTGGTTGTACAGTGAGCCTTGATTATTGATATTATATGAATTTATTTGAGGCTGGGCCTCCTGGTCTGGGACCATTTGTTGTGAGACAGCTGTCGTGCCCGCGTGGTAAAGGTCATGTACTCCTGTTTGCTTCCGACTAGGTGGATGGATGGCCGAGGAGATGTAGACTTGAAACGTGAGTGCTAACAATGAAAGGAACGCGTACCTCGATGATGCTTTAATACCCCCGATCATCGATGGTTATAACTCGATAAGACATGATAAGAAAAGAATTATAATTGTCAAGAAACAAGAGTTTGAGTAGTGTGAAGGATGAGAAAAGACTGAGAATGGAAATGTGGGAAAGAGATTAAATACCCTGAGAATGATTAGAAATCAAAGTGGAGAATTAAGAAGGAGATTATAACAAATGAAAGACAAGTTAGAATGAGGAGGGTTGTTAATAATGATATTGCGCTTGCATGTTGTTTTGTATGTGCACTGTGTGTTGTTTTTGTGTGTCCTATTATCTTGCCTACCGTAATTATACACCGTCGACGCTACGCTGTCCGGATCGCTTACTCTCTTCTGTTCGTTGGTGCATTGGTGTCGTTGATACCCCAACGGGCAGATGGATCGTCGCTTGGAAATCTCTACGTGGCTTCGTGAAGGGAATGGATGGAAAGCTACGCGTTACGGATGGGTATGGACTGGACATGTTCAGTTGGTAATCGCAGACCCGGAGCATAAGCTGGGAGGAAAGACAACGAGTTCGTGTTTAGGAAGCGTATCTTTTGTGGGATATAATTCTGAATCACCATCTCGGAATACAAAGAAGGAGCACCCTGTGAAGCTATTCGGAGTAGAGCTTAAACCGAACTCTGAAGCAGAGACAACAAGAGGGGTCGCATCAACCACTAGCACAAAGGCATCAGCAAAGAAGAAAAGAAAGTTGGATCCGGTTATCTTTAATAGGAAAAGGGAACCAGTAGTAGAATTAGATTAAGTTGTTGTTTGTATTTTGTATCCAGGATTACCTAAGGGATGAACTATTGCTGTACTTCAATTATTCTGAAGCATGCCCGACTTTTATGGAATGTGAGAATACTTTTATGAAACAAGTTTAAGTTCTTTTGAAGAAATGAATGAAATTACTTAAGTTGAAATCAAACTGTTTTCTTAATCAAACGTTTTCGGAAAACAAGGAAAGTGAGTTGTGGTTTCAAGTAGCAACTCGGTTTTCGAAAGAGAAGGTTGAAGGATGTTAATAACTTTTCAAGAATGCTTTCAAACCCTTCAACAATATGTTATAAAAAAAATCCCAAAAATTTGGCCTCATTTTTGCAACATTAATAAGTAAAAGTCAGTTGTTTTGGTTTTCGAAAATCGGGCTATTACACGAGACATTGGATTAGGATGACATAGAATAACTTCTACGCCCCCTTCATAGGTTACCATGTTTCCTTAAAAATCCCACTACCCCATCGAGATTGGCCTCATCTCCACGCAAAATAGGAAATGACTCGACATTATTGGTACGTACCAAACATTTTGGGATAATGAGTAGGTCATTGTCATATCACAATATAAGAATGGTCATTGAATGACCAAAAGTAAACAATCACATTTAACAGATAAATATGAGTATGATGCATGATTACACAAGTGCCGTATACATCACAATTAACATGTTAAATATTTGTATGCAATGCATGCACGTCCTCATAATCTTAACATGGATCCAACAACATCAACTTTCTTTTGGAGCACAACTCCTCAACGCTCTAGGTAAAAGCTATCGGGAGTAAGTGTCTAGCTACCGTGTCAATGTATGCCTTTAACAAAATACTACAAAATAAAGTCCCTCTTGGACTAGACCATACCGAGAATCACCCTCTATGATCAGTGATATGTTAAAAGGGTTGATATAATATATAGCAATTAGTGCCAAATTATCCCGGGCAAGGTTAACTAGACTAGCCCCTCATAAGACCATATAACCCACAATAAATTCCCAAGGTTATCGACGAATCACCGTCATAGACCTAACCCTCATTTCATTCTCAATCAGGCTCCCAGAATCATCACGTAGCTTTTTCCCTTTTCTCACCATATAACTAACTTCATGTAGTACGATGTTGTGATTTCTCATTATCTTTTGAGTATTGGGCTTCAAAAGGAATTTCACTCAAATTTTGTAAAATATTTTTAGTTTACACACCCTTAATATCTATAAGCTCATATTGGAATCCCCAATTGATATCTGATATTCATTATGTAACACCCCAAAATTTTAATCCCTGATTAATGAAATGTTAATTATAAAGTTTATCATAATTAATTATTTCCATTCTTAATCTTCGATTAAAATATGTATTTATGCATTTAGGGAATGTGTGTGAACTTATTTATTAAGTGTAAGTATGCATAAAATAAGCATTTTGCACATTAGTCCCTGAGTTGGGACCTAGAAGCAATTATAGGAAAGGTTTTGGAGGGAAAATAAATAAAATTATTATTTTTCAAAAACTGGGCAAAATACTCGAGTATTTTCTGGAATACTCGAGTATTCTGGACAGAGTTGCACGAGTTAGTGCGTTTGGTGAGTCACCACCAATGATTCTCGTGTGTTGACACGAAATCGTCTTCCTCAACACTTCAACGTCGTCGTGTCGACGTGCATGGACTCGATTGATATCTATAAAAGCCAATCAACACCGAATTGAGAGGCATTTGGCCAAATTGTTGAAGGTTTGCATGTCCTAGGGTTTCTGAATTCAAACCTTTGATTCTTCCTCTGTGTGCTGATTCGAGTAACAAATTATACACTAATACAAAGCTCACATCTCGAGCTTTGTATAAACACCAAATTCGTGAGTTGAGAGTGAGTGTGGTGGAAGAATTGGAGCTTGGAAGTGGAGTTGTTCTCTGTCAAACCTTTGTCTGGAGCTCACTTTGATTCCGATTTCTGGTAAGCTCACGAGTCCTTTGAGTCTCGATTCGATTTCTATTGTTAGTAGGCATTACATAGAATTTAGAAGTTCTAATTTCCCCAATTTCTATCTCTTTTTCATGTATCAACCAATTCAATTTTGGACCTTCACTCAAAACTATCTTGCATGTGGTGCTCAAAGCTGTTTTTGGTGTTGGAGAGCTTTCTCTTGGGAATTTTTTGTTAGTGCACGTCTGAGAGGTAAGGGGAAGTTGTTTTATGCACTAGATAGAGTTTGAATTCCATTATTTTCATTAGAGAGCCACCAAGAGGCTCTAAGGGCTTAGATTGAATAGGAACTTTGGTTTGGAGACCAATTCATGCTCTATGGTTGTTTGGAGCAAGTTTCACATTATGCATGCAAGCTGTAATGAACACTATTTCATGAGTTTGTTGATTATTTTGCAATTTGAGGTGTTAAGTTGTGAAATTGTATATTTTATGCATTAATGATCGATTCTCTGCCAAATCTGTAATTTGATATGTGTTAAGTGTTGTAACATGTTTAATATATGGTATATGAACTCTGTTGATTGTAACACCCCGATTTGGCCACTTGAAAACTTAAACTCAAAGTAGTGAAAATTAGGGCCATTTTTTTTTTAAACAAGTGTTACACAAGATGAGAACATTTCGATTTTCAAAACACAGTTACAATTAAAACTCATGTTCTCATATTGCACAACTCTTTCAAGTCCCAAACCGAGATGTCACAAGACACCGCACTTTGAAACTCGTTTTCTAAAACATCATTTAAAACATTAGCCCGTTTACTTGTTCCAAAATATATGTGCCAAATAAAAACTTTTGCCGGGGTACAGTATGATAGAGCTAGGTAACTAAGTACTTACAATGGAGTACAAAGCTCTGAGGGGGATTACCTATCCTCTAGTCATACTCCCTAAGTTTTGCCATCTAACTCCGGGTCTTGGTAGATCAAGCTCTCGGTCCGCAAGCAGAGTTGTCGCCTCCAACCATCTCAAGAGTCTCACTCAGAGAGTCGTCGGGTACTTGCCTTTCCTGGCACTACGCCATCTACCGGTTGCAATATCAGCATTTGCCAATACGACAACACGGTAGGAGAGAGTCAGTGTTCCGAACACCAACGGGTTGACCATGAAGTCTCAGGGTAGGTGGAATATAAAGATAGACAGATAATATAATAAAACAACCTAATTATAGCATCATCAACATACATAACATGTAATGCACATAGTATATATGATTCACCTAGAACAAAACATATCAGAACATTCTAATCAGATCAATACCATCATTCTTAACCAATTAATTCATTCACGCTCTTATAATCACATTCTCAGAACCTTTCTCGTGAACTTTCACAACTTTTCTCAATCCTTCTTCCATCACAATTTCCACACTTATCTCTTAATCCAAGAATATTTTCTTGTATTTGTCTTACAATTCTTACTTGATATTTTGATACACTTCTCTTTGAAATAACTTTGTCTATTAAGTTATATTATTTCGGTTAGCATTAATGATGAGGGGGAAACATCATTGAGCTCACACATGTCTACATTTCCTCGGTCAACCACCCAACCTAGTCGGAAGCAAACAGGAGTACAGGACCTTTACCACGCGGGCACGACAGCTGTCACACAAAAAAATGGTCCCAGACCAGGAGGCCCAGCCTCAAATCATATCATTCATATCATTTCATATCATAAACAGGCACGCTCTCAGAGGCAAACACAAATGCCCCGTTCCAGTCCCTCTCACTGTTCTCAATTTGCAATCAAGGGGGCGACAGTATATTTCTAGTCTGCAGTGCAGAACGTGCCACGACATTAGACTCAGTCCCTACCATGTTAGTACGCCACATGTTGAGTTGTTCCGCCTAGAAATATACTCTAGACTTCTTGACGTTTCACCGTCATCGTCCTCCCCTCATGCAATCTCCTCCTAAGTATCCGCAAATACCTATGGTTCCTTCCTCTCCACTACTTCGATACGACACTCATACCTCACCGCGTTTGTAAATGTCTTTTAAAGTCTTTTAAAGTTTTACAATTTATTAGCGGCTTAATCCTAACAGTCAGCTCGTCCTTGGTGCATCCCTTCAACGAAGCCCGACCACTAAGCGCAATCTGTTCCCCCTAAATCTCAATGGCCCTTGGCCTCAAATCACATTCTCATGCACCTCAGCATTATTCTCAACAACTCATACTCAACAGTATTCCTCGGCATCTTTCTCATCATCATCATCATCATCATCATCATCAGTATCTTTTCCTCGTCTTTCTCAAAATATTTTTTCGCAAAACTTTTCGAAAACATGATTTCACAAAACTTTACTTCACAAAACATTTTCAAAAACCTCATTTCATAAACCTTTTCGCAAAACTTTTTCAAAAGATAATATTTCCAAAAACTTTCACAAAATATCGTTTTCACAAAAACTTTTCAAAAATCTCTTTTCAAAAACCGTTTTCAAAAATCACATTTTTGGATGAGTGCTAATGGAGGAGCAAGCTCAACTCAACACTAGGCTTCTTTCCAAAAACATGAACGAGGAATCACATCTCCATTCAACCACATCACACTTTCATAACCACGCTTTCGCTCGCCTCATCGGATGTTTCATTTCCTTTCAACTCAAATTTCACTTTCTTTCTTACTTTATCTCTTTTGCATTCCAATCGCATAAAGCGTTCTCTTTCTCAATCATTCCAACAACCTTTTTTTTTATCTTACTTATCGCTCATCTTTCACTTAATTATGCTCATGTTTCTCATTCGCAATCTCTTTTCTCTTTTAAATCTCATCTCATCATTTTCACGGTTTCCTTATTATGGTTTCACTACTCAGACATAATCAAACAATTTCAAACAGAATAAAGTATGCTCAACAATTAAACAGGAAGTATGCAAATAAAACAAATAAGCATTTAGCACACATATCTATATTGCCTAATTCGCAGTACATTCGCAATCCATCCATTCGGATTGAGGGCAACCGCGTTACGGGATCACAGCACTCTCGCTCACCTGGATGACGAATCATCCGAAAGCTTTCCAAGGTTCCCAGTCGCTAACCTTGCCACGTTCCCTTCGCGTCCGACACCCGAACTAGAACATTTTTCCCCGTGCGTTAGAACGTTTTCGATAAATTCTTAATTTTCGTTTTGAAAACTCTTTGGAATAATTCTTTTCTTTAAAATACATTACCAATATTCAAAGATTCCAAAACCAAATCAAATAAAAAGGGTTTTCAAGAAAACTTTGAAACAATAAAATAATCTCTTTATTAAAACAATTTTCATCTCCCTCTGAATTTTGAAAACACTTTGATTAAAAAACATTTTTCTAAACAGAATAAAGTTCTAAAATCACATCAAATTGATTCATCTAATTATTAAACATCAATTAAAGAAGGTCATACAAAATCTCAAATTAATTTAAATAGTTTAAATTGTACCCTTTAAATAAAATATTTTCAATTTCTTTAAAATATAAACATAGATTTCAAACAAAGTTCACAAACACCGTTCAGGACAATCTCAATTCAGTACATTCAATTAACACAAAACAGCATACACAAGTTTTAAAGCATACAAGGTACACATCATACAAATCATATTTTTAATCACTTAAAAATCATTAGTTATATTATAATCTTAATAAATATATTTAATACAAACCGAAGCACACCTTTTTAACAATTCCTAATTACAAATAAATTTTTAAACTAAAAACCAGTGAATTAATTTTACCAAAAACCTTTTCACACAATCACATAAAACCGCAAAGGAACTAAAAGAAACACACATCATGCGCCTGGAAGTATAACTAGCATCAAAGTCACTTCATGAGAATAATTTCCCAACCGAATCATTCACACATAACTTTGCAAAGATTTAATGCACAATTAAAAACATAGAAGCATGAAATCATTTTCTTTCCTCTTAGGCTAAAACCGTGAGCATCCAGTATAAAAATTTAACAACTTTCAATTCATTTTCAAAACAATCAAGCAACAATTAGAATCACAATTTACATATAAATTTATTTATTTCATGCATCCATTTTATTTTTAAACCTTAAAGTCAATTTTCTTTATCATGCATGTAACCTATATGAGAGACAAACATGGCTACCTACCTAATCCTAGGTTGGCCGAAACATCATCATGAAAAAGGGCATGGTTTTCACTTATTTTCAACATGCATGAATCACAAAAGTCAAAGCAAATCATGTAGGAGTTCCAAAACTATTTTTCCCTAAACAACACACCAAATCTCATACACAAACAAATTCAAGATCATAACTTTTCTCAAAACAAAACAAGGATTTAATTTTTTAACCTCATGAAAATAACATGCGTGAACTTTCTTCAAAATGAAAAGCATGATTTTCATTATTTATGGGTCATGACCGAATTTCATGATGCAAAGAAACAAGGCTTTTCATTTATTTCTTAATGCACACAAAAGTCACAAAATCAACACCAAGCATGTAAGCTTCAAGACTATTTATCAACAACATGCATCAACAAAATCTCTTTCAAACATAAACTTAAGTTCATCATTTTCTCAAAATAACCATAAAGATTTAATTTTAGCTTTATAAGAAAAACATGCATGTGTCATAAATCATTAGATCTTCTCTTAAAATAAACATGCATTCAACTTTTCAAAACCAAAAAGCATAGATCCTAGCTTAATCCAATCATGGCCGAATGGCCTCCTAAAAAAATATAGTTCATGCACATAATCAATCACTCAATGAAAATCATGTTTATGCTTGAAAATCATTTTTAAGACTTAGTTTCTTTAATCTTTTTTTTTTAAAAAAACCGAATCATATAAAAAAAGAAACACAATCTTTTCACTTCAAAGTCAAGGATCTAAACATTTTTAATTCACCTAACAAAAATAATTACATGCACATACTCAAAACAACTAAGATCAACACAAAATTAACATGCAAGACTAGATCATGAATTTATTTATCAAATAACCACATAAACACACATATAGATCACGGATCTAAACAAGAAAATAGACATGCAAGAAGGATTTTATGTTAAGCTTCAAAAATCTTAAGCCATACTTTAGATCTTTAAAGTTTTAGTTAGAAAAACATTAGATCAAAAGAGAAAATCCTCAACCGAAACATAAAGCATAAAGATCACATATTACAAATTAATTAGAGTTCTTAAAGTCCAAGATCAAAGATGAAAAACACATGAGATTAACATGCAAAGAAGAAAAAGAAGTAGATCTACAACTAGAAAGGAAAAACTTAAACTATTACAAAATCTTCTCCAAGCTCTTCAAGTCTTACCATAAAAGAAATTGGTCTTCTAGATCTTAAGGCTCTTGATCTACAAGGGACAAGGCTTGATTTAGTTGAAATTTCCTCTTCCTCCTCCCTTCATCCTCACGGCCACCTCTTCTTTTCTTTCTTTCTATTTCTTTTTCTTTTCTTTCTAAGAGTTTAAGGAGTCTCTTAGAAGTGTGTTTGGGTGGAAGTGTGTAAATGAAATGGAATGGAAGAAATGAACTAAGGCTCCAAATATTTATAGCCAATTCGCAATTCCTTCTTTTGCCCTTAGTCTTGGCTTGGTCATGAACAAAATGGGAGGGACGGTTTTGGCATCACAAAAAGATGCATGGGTGGTGTTTATCAAAACCAAGGGGGACAAGGTATCATGGCTAGTGTTTTAGGGGTCATCTAGGTCTAAGTAATAGTTAGCAATTAGTTAGGGCTTCGGTTACTAGTTTAGTTTGGTTACTAACTTGGTTTCCTATTTGGTTTCTAATTTCTTAACCCCTAAGCTTCTAGAAACATACACACACACGTATTTTACACACATAAATACACACACATACATGCATACATACATACATATACACACAACCGTATTACTCACACATGTACATACATATTTTGCATTTTTATTTTCTTAGTCACATTCATTTATAATTATCTTATTCACATAACAAAGCAATCATTTCTAACAATCACACTCATACCATTAGTCTCATGCATCATACAGTACACACAATTAAATCAAACACATTTCACATACAAATTCAAAACAAATCAATAAGTTCACTTTCTTAAAACACAAATCCAAAAATTCGTATTTCTTAATTCTGAAAATAAATTTTTGTAAAAGCACCCAGAAAAATCTGAAAATTACATTTTTAAAATCTATGTTTCAAGACGATCGTTTTGATATAAAGATCGTAAAAATCCGAGTTACGGTTAAAAAGTTACAAATTTTCCAAGTTAACCAATCCAAAAACTTCAAAATCACTTTTTAATAAAATCATCATTTTGCAAATCATTTTCATCGCAACAAAATCATTCACTTCTCTTTGATGAAAACAATTTGTTTATAAAAATCCAGAAAATCAATACTTTATTTCTTCTTCTCATAAAATTCTTTTCTGAAAAATCTCTTTATAAAATAAAATTTCAAAGTTTATTCGTTCACGCACGTACGGGAAAAATGCGGGGTGTTACATTGATCATTGGATTGGACTAAAAATGATTTGAATTGAAAATGGTATGTAAAAACCAAGTTTCCAGTGTGTTCTGTGAGAAAAGACTCGAGTACTTGGCTTGATACTCGAGTAAAATTTTGGTAAAATAGTGCATTTGGTGTTGAAACACTCGAGTATCGGGCCCAGGACTCGAGTAATAACTGCTTCATGGGGATCTCTCAAGGTAAACCACTCGAGTAATGCAGGGGTCACTCGAGTGTTCTGGAATTGATGAAGAACAGTCGAGTAACTCATTAATCACCGAGTATTTTTATGAATCTGAAACCCAAATCCCCAGAAAGACATGAACACTCGAGTATTCTGAAGAACACTCGAGTAATCTGGAAATAAGTGTAGAACACTCGAGTAGTCTGAAGAATACTCGAGTAGTTCATCCAAAATAATTAAAATATCATTTTTAATTCTTAATCATTGATTAATACTTAAATGACAATAATCCAAGTGATCTAAGACTTAAAGGAACCTGATTGATGATATGATAAGTTTTCATTTGAATAATGAGACGCTGCTCGGGTGGCACGTCGGGTATTATTAACCAGAAAAACATCAATCAATTCCTTTAAGCGAAAAATGATGCATTCATTTTGGAGTTTGGATGGTAGGTCGTTTATCATGTTTTGGCAACATGTGGAGGGCCTCTGGGAGTGCCAAATGACGCTTGCTTGATGACACGTTATGGTTGACGACGTGGTCGGATTAGTGGATGCCGATATGGTTATACCATTTGGATGACGGTCCGTTTGGATGACGGGATGTGCTCGGGTGGCACGGATTCCAAGCTTGTCGTGTACATTCTTGGTGAATGTACGAATGTTGTACACCTAGGAGTACAACGCACGGTTGAGTGCTGGGAAGTCAAGGATGGACGTCAGAGAGTGACATAGATTGACGGAGATAGGCTTGAGAGCTAAATTCATACATCATGCCACTCATTTAAACTAAGTTTGATAAATGAAACAAGTATGAGCATCCTACTTGCATCCTATTTCTGCTAATTGCTAACTGTGTTTGTTGTTTATTGTTGCATGCTTATACCTTTACATTATACATACATTTATGCTCTATTGATTATGTGTATAGAAATGCTTACCCCTATGCCCTTGTAGGTGATGTCTCGTTACATCGCTTGCATCGAGATTCGGCCACTTCCTAGTGGCACATGGATCTATGAGGACCATCGCGCGGTGTTCGAGGGAGAGGTGAAGGTTACCTTCTACCACCCGAACCCGTTGATTCGATTTCGTCCTCGTAGATTTAGGATTCCCATCATATACACTATGCACGTACCCCCGTTTTACACGCATCATGGACCACCTCCCACACGACCAGCTCACTCTTATCATAGTTTTCGTTTCAGACCTACCCGCTCACACCCTTTTTCCTCGAGAGTCGTCCGCGAGGATACTCCCCCTTCTGATCCGAGGAGCCCAGTCAGGGTCACACCATCTCCTGACCCCGTACCCAGTGGTAGGGTACACTCTCCATCGGATGAGATCGAGGAGGATCCCGTGGAGGATGAGAGCGGAGGCTAGCCTGTCGTTCATTCCACCAGGAGTCAGTGGAGGGATGATGATTCCTAGGAATGTGTATAAGGTGTATGATGAGGATCAGGGGATCCGATGTGGGGATGACATGGAGGAGATTCTGCTACTGCTGTTGATGATGATGTTTTCTTTTGCTACCTGGAGACCGCTACTACCATCACTACTACTACTGATGCTGCCAGATCTATGTGACCACCTCTAGAGTTCATATTTTGATATGTATATATGTTGTAGATATGCTCTTGAGAGCTCTAGGGTTATGGTTTTATTTTTGGCATAAATCTTTTATGGACTTGTATTATGGATCTTGGAGTTATGACTATGGGACTATGTATTTCATGACTTATTTACATATCTATATGGGAATTATGTTTATATTATAAGTATGCATAGTTCCACTATTTCCGCTTACTCTGATTAAACCTATTTAAATAATTCGACTACAAAAGAATTAAATGGTGATAGTTTTATAAAAGAAATAAAAGATGGCATCGCTTATTTTCTATCATATAAATACGATTTCAAATACGAATGCCATCCAGCTTGTGAAAAGGTTTTAGAGAATGCCGAATTCAACACAATTGTTTAAAATGATATAGAATTTCTTCTCCAAGAATTCCATGTTTGGATTCGTGCACCTGCCTAAGAAAAGAAAATTTTATTTCTATATTTTCTCATAAAATCACAAGTCCATATATTTTACCAAGTAATACTTAACTATTGTAATATTTACTTGGTCTGGAAAAAGGGTGTCAAACATTACAATCTCATGTAGCATTTCAACAGTTCATAAGCTAATCATTGGAATGAAAGGAAAGCATTGAGAAGTCATAGGAAATAGTTTAGTATATAAAAATTGGTTGATTATGGCTTTTGTGAAGCAGATAATCAATTATTAGATCCTGGTAATCAATTATCATGCAACAAATTTAATTTCATTTAAAATGGGCAATTACATGTGATAATTGATTATCGGAACCTGATAATAAATAATTGAACATGATAATCGATTATCAGAGTCTGGTAATCGTTTATTTGTTCCCATTTTGTTTCCAAAATTAGCCAAAATCAAGCCCAATAACTGGTTATCAGCCCCAGATAACCTATTATTATGACAAAAAACGGCAAAAACCAATTTTCTAACTTGTGGATTTCAATACCAATCCTTTGCCAGTGATTACCATACATGATTAAAGTCACATAGGCACATTATATACACATAATTGCATAAGTAGAGACTAAATTAAAATCAACATAGTAAGCAATTCCATCAATCACCCTTTTCAATAATCAGTTATGCATATTCATGTCATTTCGACAACCACTTATGTCATATTATGAATTGAACAAAATTTCAGTAACATAAGCAATTGAAAATAGATAGTAGTTGATTTAGAATTTGTACAAAACCTTATAATGGATTATCTTGACCTTCAAGTCAAGTAATAATGTCATGATGTTCACAACAACTCCCCTAAGCTTATGGAAGTTTAGACTACACCTTGAGTCATCAATCACTATTTTAGCAATATGATTAACTTCTCTCATACCTGAGATGATAGAAACTGAACATGAAGACAAAGGATTTGAGACACTGAAGCTGCTTCTCCACAAGGATAACAACTACACACTTGAAGAGAAGCTTGTAGAATCACTCTCTAGAGAGACAAGATGCAACATGTTTTGTAGAATAAGGAAATAGAGACTATTAGAGTCGGATATGAACTAATTCATAATGATATAAATAGTAGATAAGTAAAGTTTAAGGCTGTCTTTACTCACCAAGATCAACAAAAATCAACCTCAATCCAGAGTTGAGACTTGAACACGCCCTCAAGAGAGAGGAAATTAAGCAATTAGAAAGGAAATGTTGTGTTTCTGAGTAAGGATATCAAGAGAAAACTTAAAGCTCAAAATGCAGAGAGTAATCAGAAGCTGAGAAATGCTCTATGGTGCTTGTGAGCTGAGACAAGCACTCACATGCCTTATAGATGTAATACCCCAAAATTTTAATCATGGATTAATAAAGGTTAATTATAAAGTTTATTTATAATTAATTATTTTTATTATAATCTTTGATTAAAATTATGTATTACGTGTGCAAATAGATGGAAAATAATTTCACAATTATTTTCAATGCAAAAATAAGAGTTTTGCATATTAGTCCATGTTTTAGGACCTATAAGTAATATTATAACGATTTTGGAGGGAAAGAAAAATAAAATATTATTTTTTTAAAATTTTTGGTCGAAAGACTCGAGTGTTTCTACCAAACACTCGAGTGTTTCGAGCAGAGTTGCACGAGTTACTGCGTGATGAATCACCACTCCACTAACTCCTAGGATTGACACAAAATCAAACCATCAACATGTCTATGGCCTCGTGTTGACTTGCATGAGTTTGGATTTCGCTTATTTAAAGCCATTGGATCCTTTCTTTATCAAAGTGCATGTTAGGGTTTTCGACTTGATCTCGTCGATTCTTCTTTGTTGTTAAGTCTCTGTGAGAAAATTATACACCATTGCAAAGCTTGCATCCTGAGCTTTGCAAAGATACTGAAATCGTGAGTTGAGAGTTTGTGTGCTAGGAGAATTGAAGCTTGAAAGTTGGAGTCCTTTTGCTGTCAAAATTGGGAATTAGTTCTTGAAGCTTACTTTGGCCTTCGATTTTGGTAAGCTCATGAACCCTTTGGACTTCAATTTCGTTTCATTCTCTCATGCATGTTGCAGAGAATAATTTCTAACCAATTTCCCCAATTCTTTTGCATAATTCATTGATTAAAATCAATGGTCATGTGATCCTATTCAAAACTGTGTTACTGTCAAAGGATTTTTGGGGAATCCAACTTGGAAGTTAAATCTCTGTCAAACTCTTGTTTCTGCATGACATAGAGGTAAAGGTGAAGCTATACATTCACTAGAATAAGGTTTAATTGTAGTAAATTATGTTGAGAGCCACCATGAGGCTTAAAGGGCTTAGTTTGAAATAGGATATTGGCTTGGAGGCCAATCTATGCTCTGAGACTTGTTGAGACAAGTTTGATATGTTGCATGTGAACTTATTTGATGCTGAAAACAAGATAAAAATGAGTATATTTGATTTTTGTATTTGAAGTTGTAGAAAATCATGTTTTTATGCATAATTGATGTGAGATTTTGATTCTCTGTTAATTGACATGTTACAAGTGTTGAGACATGTTTATTATGCATAAATAAAGTTCTGTTAAGTATTGGTTTGAGTTAAAATTGGTTAAATTCGAAAATGGTATGTTGAAACCCAAATTTTCAGTGTATTTGCTGTCAGCAGTACTCGAGCGTTTGACAGAAGACTCGAGTGTTGTCTGATGCACCAGTGCATCTGCTGGCACCGATACCCGAGTATTTGAGCAAAACTCGAGTATTGTCTGATGCAGAAAGTTCAGAGTTCAGTGGAATACTCGAGTGTCCGAAGAACGACTCGAGTGTTCTAGGCTGATGAAAGACTCGAGTGTTTGAAGAAATACTTGAGTGTTATGGGTTGACTGATGCAAAAAAATTTATGATATCATGAACTACTCGAGTCTTTGAACCAATACTCGAGTATAAAATCTGAAATTACTTAAGAATGTCATTTTCAACTTAACCACTTTTATGCAAACTCAATTACACTTTTACTCAGTTTAGTGGTAACATTTGGTTATCAGTTATGCCATGTTTGATGAGTTTAATATTGTCTCTATCACAAGATGTGTGATGCAAATGATGAGACTAATGGCTAATATTAATGAGCTGCATTCATGCATGGTGAATGGTGATGAGTTATCGTTTGTCATGTTCGAGGAACATGAAGAGGGCCTCTGGGAGTGCCAACTGTTACTGCTTGCTCGACACCACATTAAGGTTGACGATGTGGTTATTGTGTCTTTGTGACAAGATGAATTTAAGTGATAGTTTTACGTTTTGGCGACGTGACGCTCACCAGATAAGGTGACATTGTTTATCACTTTCGAGCAAGTACGCCATACGTTCTGATAACGTATTTATTGTATTCTGGGAATACACTGAAGTTATGGAAGGACGTCCGTTTGAGTGATTAGTTGGAGAATCTCAGGAAAGAGAGATGTCATGCATCATGCCACAATAATTAAAGAATTTAATTATAAATGAATCTGGTGTGATCATATGCATTTCCTATTGATTGATAATGAGATTATTTGTGGATGTTTATTTCCCAGTTATCCTTATTTGATTATGTGTATGTATATGCTTACCCCAGTGCCCTTGATAGGTGATGGCTCGTTACCTAGCCTGCGTCGAGATCAGACCCATCCCTAGTGGTATTTGGACATATGAGGAGCACCGAGCTACTTTTGAGGGTGAGGTGGAGATTACTCTCTATCACCCTATCCCCCTTGCTCAGGTGCGCCCTCGTGGGTTTAGGATCCCTATCATGTATACTATGCATGTACCCCCGTTCTATACATATAGAGGACCACCACCACCAGCTCGACCAGTACGTAGATTTCATAGTTTCCGTTTCCGACCAGCCACTCGTTCTCACCCCTCTGCTTCTAGAGTTTACACTGATGTTGATGTTCCCTCATCTGGTCCAACAAGTGTTGGTAGAACTGCACCAGTTGCATATCTTATGCCCAGTGGTAGGGCCTCTACCCCGTCAGACGAGATCGAGGAGGACCCTGAGGAGGGGGAGAGCGAGAAGGAGGTGGTACCAGTCGAGCCGGTTTCTAGACCTCGAGGAGGACCTAGTGGTTCCTAGGTATGGGCATAGTATAGATGTTATGGATCCCAGACCGTCTCTATAGCTGCAGTGGACCAGATGGATGCGTGGAGGACCAGTTGACCTGCTCTCGCACACTTTATTTTTTAGTTGTTATATATATATATATATATTGTATATACTTTTGGAGTGTTTGAGAGTTGAGGTCCTTTCTTTTATATCTTTGTATGTATTTTCAGTTTACGGACATAGTACCTTGGACTTACTTTACTTTGGTGATGATCAGATGTAATTGGGGATCTTTTTCTACCATCTATATATATGATGCTTATATTTTCACTGATCCTTAAGCACTATTTTTCTTTCCACATACTCTGATTTTGATAAAAGAGAATTCGGCAAATAATGCAACTTAATAATTTAATTATAACTCACAAGACAACGCTAAGTTCCTAGTATTAAAGTTTATGTCTTTATTTCAATAAGGAAATGTTGTCTTGAGAAAAATTTTCTACGACTACGTTCGAATTAAAATTATTACGCCGAATTCAATATATTCTTCAATAGTAAAATCTAATGTTTAAACACAAGTCCAAGTATTTTCAAGAACTATCAATTGAATAATGTCCATAAGAAAAGTATCTTTGGAAATAATCATTATTTTCCATATAAAGGAGAAGGGTGTCACAATAGAGACTTAAGACAAAAGTGCATATTGATGAGGGAGACAAAAAGCAAGGTACGTGACCATGTTGAGGTGAGTCACCTCCCTTTAGGCATTATCAGACCTTAAAGCATGTCTAATTGTCTCCCTACTTCTGAACTTGTGAGAATTGTTACTGTTATGCAATTGAAAATCTCCATATTTGGCATCAGAATGTGTTGATAATTAGTTATTACAGAGCATAACTGCTTATCGAGACTCGATTTTGAAAACACTATGCAATTTTGGAACACAACATTTTGATCAGGTTTAAAATGATTTGAACCATTCAAACTCGACTTTGAGGGGGTTAGATTAGATTGGACTTTAGGCAAAAATGACTGCAAATACGACATTTTGATCTGGTTTAAAATGATTTGAACCATTCAAACTCGACTTCGAGGGGGTTAGATTAGACTGAATTTTAGGCAAATATGACTTTGCCCTATTTAATATAAACTAATTGGATCATTTTTTTTTAATAAAATCGAATTGGACTTGATGTAGTCCAACCAAAACCTGATTAAGATTGATTCGGAGAATGGGGATGTCTTGTTAAACTTGACCAAATACATGCTTATTTTTAATAAAAAGACACCAAACCGAAAAAATAACTAGCCTAAGTAAAAAAAACTCAGGTATATAGGTTTTTTTTTAAACTTAGGTTAGTCATTTTCTCGGCTTAGAATCTTTTTATTTAAAATAAATGTTTATTGGGCTGAATAGGATGTAAAAAGCACATACCCGTTACCCGAACCATGCTTAAACGGGATTAGGTTAGATTGGATCAAGTCCAATCCGATGCTTAAAAAAAACTAATCCAATTAGTTGGGATTATATTGGGCAAATTCTTTTTTTTTTTTTTTTTGCTTTAAATATAATCTTATCAAATTTCGTCAAAAATGTTGCAATTGGCATTTAAGAGGTTGAGCTCAACGTGTTTACAAATTTTTTATGGCAACACCAAAATATCAATTAATTTTATATTATATTTTTGTCTTTACAATTGTTATTTATATACTCCCTCCATTTCACTTTTAAGTGTCTTTTTAACATCAAATTTTTGTTTTAAAATAAGTGTCTTTCTACCAAATCTAGGCAACATTTAATACTGCTTTTCCTTATTTACCCTTACATTTAATGTTGTTTTAGTTTTGAAATTTGTAATACTAGTAATGATGCATTGACAGAATAAAAATATTAAATAGGGGTATTTTTGATAAAATACACATAAAACTTACAATAATCATCATAATCAACACTTTCTTAATCTATGTACAAAAATTCAAAAAGACACTTAAAGTGAAACGGAGGGAGTATATCTTTGTAGGTTAACGGTAATATCGATGTTTGCATTTAATGCATGGCCAAGCTTGAATCCTAGTATCTATATGTTTTAACAATTTTTTCTCTAAGGTCATCTTCGATCAATAGATGGGTTAACCAGCGTGCAAATGGATCATGCATGACCCGCGGATTTTATACCTTATTTCAACTCTTTCTATTCGCAAAGCATCAAACCAAATGTTTTCAAAGCAAAAGCAAAAGTAAATCAGGAGATATATGGAAGAATCGGATTCGGGATTCATATGAGTTAGGATTAACATTGGGAATTAGGGTGGGTGGGCGTGGGCGAAATTTGTGTCCACCCATTAAAAATTTTAGGGCAAAAAATTCAGGCCCTGCCCGCCCTACATGTGGTCATGCGGGCGGCCCGCATATAATTTTAAAAAAAATAAAAAATCAATTAAATAATGTAAAATAAATTCTTAATACAATTCATCCTAAATATATAATCAATTAAATGATGTAAAAAGATATTATAAGTTTGAGAAAAATGAAATACATTAACTGATATTAGAGGAATTTTTAAGTTTAATTTTTTTAAACACCCAAAGTGAATCAAAAACTAAAAAAATTTAATTTTTTTAAAATCCTCTTTTGCGGGCTACCTGTAAAAAAAAGGGCGGACCTAATTTAAAAATCGAGCTTAAAATTTGTGCTCTGCCTTCAAAAAATTGCAGGCAGACGGGCAGGGCTTGCGGTCATGCGCCCTAATTGCTGTGGTGGACCTGGCTAGGCCGAGCTCCCCATAAACCCCGCTAAAAGCTCAAGGACCTAACAAGGGACCTACTGAACGCTTGGCCGAGCTCAGGGCTCAACGGCCGAACAAGCGCCAGATACAGGCCGACCTCATGCCTCTGCTCAGGTCCGATCTCCGTACGTCTTCCCAGGTCCGACATCACCCCAAAGATTCCGACACCAAGGACATGATGACGTCCCCCAGCCTTATCCGCAAGGACAGCTCACCCCATCCTTATCCGGAAGGACAGCGCACCACTCCTAGCTCATTACAGGCTGGCCCTACTTGGGCCCCAAGTTGGCCCATTAGGGCAACCAGCTCCCCCCTATAAGTAGCTCAGTACTACATGGGGCAAAGGTACGTCCTCTTACCCTAATCGCCACCCTCACACACCAGTGATTAGGGTATCTCTTTGGCTTCCCCTTTGGCCACTAGAGGACTCCCAACAAACATCACACATAAACCCTAGGCAGAGTCCCCTCTAAGGTAGATTTCCCCTCCTTAGAGGTTCTCCTCGCCCTAGGACATCACATTGGCGCCGTCTGTGGGGAACAGATATAATCACTCCCACCAGTACCTACCATGACTAAACACACATCAACCCAGAAAAAGAAGAAAGAGTTCCGCGAGGAACGTAGCCCCGATCAGCCTCTACAGTTTGCTGTCAACAGGACACCAGATCCCCCCCCCCTTGCCTCCCCCACCTAATTCAACCGCAAGCTTCCCAGTTTGTAATATCTCGGGAGGTTTCGCCGGTGGTGGTGAGACCAAGGCGGAGAGGAAGAAGTACATCAACCAAATCCTGGCCGTTCGCCACAAGCAGATCTACAAGAGACCACCTCAAAAGGTACCCATTAGTTTCTCTAATCACGACCTGGAAGGCATAGTCCCTAACCACAATGATCCAATGGTGGTTGCGGCCATGATCGCCAACTTTAAGGTCGCCCGGGTCCTGGTAGACCAGGGCAGCTCAGCCGATATCCTCTTTATGCAGACCTTCCAAGCGCTAAAGTTGAAAACCTCTGATCTCCGAAGCTTCGAAGGAAAGCTGTTTGGATTCGCGAACGAGGCGATCCGTCCTGTAGGAGCAATCCACCTCCCGGTAACCCTAGGCGAACAACCTTCGGCCCGAACGGAGATTGTCAGATTCCTGGTAGTCAATTGTGATTCCCCCTACAACGCTATCTTGGGAAGAACCTGTTTGCAGGCCTTCGGAGCAGTAGTTTCAACAGTTCATCTAGCGTTAAAATTCATCGGCTCAGACGACGCACTCGTCACGATCAGGGCAGATCAGGTCAGAGCCCGACTTCGTTACAATGCAAGTCTACGGGGAAAAGTAAAGGAGAAAGAGAATGAGGAGCTCGTCGGACCGATGTTGGCTAAAGGAAGAATCTTGTTAGCCGACCTGGACGTCCGGGCAGAGCAAGACGACTTGAGACCCTCCCCACAAGGAAATTGGTCAGCTGTCCCGATCAACCCTTCCGACCCTAGTAAAACCCTCAAGGTGGGATCCGACCTCTCCCCAGAAATCCGAGAAGCAATAATAGACCTACTGCGAACCAACTCGGACTTATTTGCTTGGACCTCGGTTGACATGCCAGGAATTGACCCGAATTTCATCTGCCACAAGCTGAGTGTAGACCCGAAAGCCAAACCAGTAGCTCAGAAAATGAGGCGAGTAGGGACGGAGAAGGCGAAAGTCATCCAGGAGAAAGTTTCCGACCTATTGCAGGCAGGGTTCATCAAAGAAGTCCCATACGCTGAGTGGGTAGCAAACACCGTCCTGGTGAAGAAAGCAAACGGCAGCTGGAGAATGTGCGTAGATTATACCGACCTCAACAAAGCATGCCCAAAAGACCAATACCCACTGCCGATCATCGATCAGCTCGTCAACAACTCGGCGGGCTACCAACTGTTATCTTTCATGGACGCTTACTCAGGTTACAACCAAATCCCCATGTACCCCTCAGACCAGGACAAAACTACTTTTACAACCGGAAAGGCGACCTACTGCTACACTGTCATGCCCTTTGGACTGAAGAATGCCGGAGCAACCTACCAAAGGATGATGAACAAAGTCTTCAACGACATCGAAGGTGATATTATGGAGGTGTATATTGACGATATGATTACCAAGAGCAGAAAAAAAGAAGACCATGTCAAAGACTTGGCTGCTGTACTAGAGCGTGTTAGAGCACACAATATGAGATTGAACCCAGAAAAGTGCACTTTTGGCGTTCCAGCAGGCGCCTTCCTCGGCTTTATGTTATCAGAAAGGGGGATCGAAGCCAACCCCGATAAATGCCGAGCTATCTTGGAAATGAAAAGCCCCACCGACCTCAGAGGAGTGCAACAACTAGCAGGAAGGATGGCCGCGCTTTCAAGATTCCTCCCCCAAGCTGCCAGAAAAGCCTTACCTTGGTACCAGCTACTAAAGAAAGGAGCAGCTTTTAATTGGGACCAGGAGTGTGAAGCCTCCTTCTTGGCACTTAAAGAGTATATTTCATCCCCCCCAATCCTCTCTAGTCCCGCCCAAGGAGAAACCCTCTTCATTTACCTGTCAGCAGGAAGTTCGGCACTTAGCTCGGTGCTGATCCGAGAAGAGGGTAAGAATGAGTTGCCAATCTACTTTATAAGCCGAGCTTTGCAAGGCCCAGAGCTCCGCTATACTAAAGTGGAAAAATTCGCGTTTTGCCTTATCCTGGCTGCACGGCGTCTTCGGCAATACTTTCAAAGCCATCCTATTGTCGTAAGAACGGCCCAGCCTATAAAACAAGTCCTTCAGAAGCCGGACCTCGCAGGGAGAATGATGGCTTGGGCGATAGAATTGTCCGAGTTTGATATTTCCTATGAACCAAGAAAGGCGGTCAAGTCTCAAGTGCTCGCAGACTTTGTTTCCGAGTTCACAGAGCCCCATCCAAGCCCTAACTCGGACACTTGGGTTATATACGTCGACGGATCAAGCAACCAGAAAGGAGCGGGCGCAGGAGTAATTCTGGAAAATGCAGAGGGAATCAGCATTGAATATTCTCTAAAATTCAAGTTCCTCGCCTCGAATAACCAAGCAGAGTACGAAGCCGTCCTCGCTGGTCTTCGCATGGCCAAGGAGCTCGGCGCATCCGAAGTCCAAATTTTGAGCGATTCCCAGTTGGTGGTGTCCCAGATCACCGGAGACTACCAGGCAAAAGAACCTATTCTGCAAAAGTACTTAGATAAAGTCAAAACCCTGGTTCTAGAATTTGAAAAATTCTCCATTAACCATATCCCCCGAAGCTCCAATTCCCGTGCCGACGTTCTTTCCAAGTTGGCAAGCACCAAGGGCGGAGGGAACAACAAAAGCCTAATTCAGGAGCAAATTTCAAACCCAAGCGTGGTGATGGCCATCTCGATCTCAACAACCTGGATGGACCCAATAAGGTCGTTTTTGGAACACAATATCATCCCGGCTGATCAGAAAGAAGCAAGAACCTTAAGACGGAAGGCGGCAGAGTATGTCGTTATAGATGGGATCCTCTACAGAAGAGGAATGTCATCTCCTCTTCTGCGGTGTCTCACTCTTGACGAAGCCCAGGAGGCATTGGACGAAGTTCATGGGGGGTTTGGGAGCCACCACGTCGGAGGCAAATCCTTAGCACGAAAAATACTAAGGGCTGGATATTTTTGGCCGACCTTAGTGGCAGATTCTATTGACCACGTTCGCCGATGTCCCAAATGCCAATTCTTCAGTGACATTCATCAGAAACCGTCTGAGGAACTGCATTCCCTGGCATCACCTTGGCCCTTCAGCATGTGGGGAATGGACATCGTGGGACCATTCCCAACAGCACCAGGTCAACTAAAGTTCATAGTGGTAGCCGTGGACTACTTTACCAAGTGGATCGAGGCTGAGCCACTAGCCACCATCACATCGGCAAGAATCCAAAAATTCTTCATGAAGCAAGTCGTTTCTCGCTTCGGGCTCCCGCTAACATTAATCACCGATAATGGCAGTCAGTTTGCAGCCAACAATTTCCAGATATTGGCAGAAAACCTCGGTATTTCCCACCATTTTTCCTCAGTTGAACATCCCCAAACCAACGGACAAGCTGAAGCCGCCAACAAAGTTATCGTGGACGGACTAAAAAGGAGGATTTTGGAAGCTAAGGGATTATGGGCCGAGCTCTTACCGGAGGTCCTTTGGTCAATCAGAACCACGGTCCAGACCTCTACAGGTGAAACCCCGTTCAGATTAACCTATGGCTGTGACGCGGTCATCCCCATTGAACGAAGAATCCATACCTTCAGGATGAGGGAGAGACCCACCAGGCAAAACGAAAGTTTGATCAAAGAAAATCTAATCCTGGCCGAAGAAGTCCGAGAAGCGGCATCGGTTCGAGAAAAGAAAGCAAAAGAAAGGCAAGCCAGGCAACACAACAAAGAAGTTCGGCCCAGGTCGTTCGAGGTAGGAGATCTGGTACTCCGAAGGGCCGATATTGGCCTCAAGAACCGAAGAGATGGGAAGTTCGCCCAAAACTGGGAGGGCCCCTACAGAGTAATCTCAAAAACAAACTCTGGGGCGTACCGACTAGAAACTCTTGAAGGCTCCGAACTTAAGAACTCGTGGAACGTCGCGAAACTAAAGATATATTACAATTAGTCTCACCTCGGTAGATTACCATTGTTTGCAAGGAATGATGTACTGATCCTTTAAGTAATGAAAAGAACTTTTTTTTCTCTCAAGTGCCACAGTCTTACATACGTACGTACTAGCTTCTCATTTAGCATTAGCCACCTAAATGTTGCATGGCGCTACGAACAGCTTACATCTCCTAAAAGAGACCGGCTTGTATGCACAATGTACAAGGGATACCCGATGATGTACAGCTTGCAGTGAAATGTTTTCACATCTCTTCACTCAGCAACCTCTTCTACATCGGGGCTGAGGATACCCACCTCGGCCAAGACGAGTAATCCGAGTTCCCCACCGTATTCCCTTATATACAGTGCCTCTTTTCAGAGAACACTTATAAGCCTACTGCACTTACTGAGATATTCAAGTTAAAAATCACTCCTTCTTAATTCACATTCAACTTACATTTTCAAAATTTCATAGTACCTTACAGGGTTTCAAGTTAAACCTTAGGCTTAAAATAAATAAAGCATGCAACAAGTTAAAAACAAAACTTGCATTGAAATTTATAATGTGCTACAAGTATGATCCAAACAAAGTTCACACTATGAAAAGCTGTTGTACACAAAACATAGTACTTGCACAAAATATTAGCCACCCAGCATAAGGGGCTTACGCTAACTCATCCTCCACATCGGACAGTATAACTGAACTCGGATCAAACTCCTCGTCAGTTTTCTCTTCCAACGGGTTTGGCAAATCCGCCTCGGGTTGGTTCAGATCGACTTCCACACCGTCCTTGTCATAGTCGACCAGCTTCCCATCTTCAACCCCGAACCCAGCGGAGGCACCAATAACTCGGATCCTCAAGCCCGGATTTAAATGCAAAAGTTGCTCCACAGCTCCGGCAAAAATCTTGTTACCAAATTTCTCAAAACTAAAATCAGCTTCATGCGCCGCTACCTTATGCTTCAGAGCTTGAGCAACCCTTTTCTCAAGCTTCGCCTCCACTTGCCCCATCTCGGCCAAGCCTTTCTTTCGACCAGCTTCTTTCACCTCAACCCTTGCTTGCGCAAACCGAGCTTCGTGATCCTTGAGAAGCTCCTCCACCTGTTGACGGTGTTTTTCCTCCAGATCGGCCAACTTTTGCTCAGCGGCCCTGGTACTGGTCCTTAGCTCGACCACCTCAGTTTGGATTTCGGCACGACTCCTTCTTTGATCGGCCGATATCCCTGCAGCTACTTCATCTCCATACTCTGATAGAACGCTAAAGAGATTGGTAGCCCTCTTCAGATGAAATGCTAACCCCTCGGTCATCACCTTCAGCTCATACCCCGAAAGATTAACAACAGCTTCTTTGACCGACCTCTTGACAACAGGCGGCCGGGGTGGAGCATCAGCGGCGCTATCGACCTCCGCGCTCGTCGCCGGCGATTGGGCGAGGAAACTGAAGGTCGGATGAGTAGAGTCGGGCAGTGTCGGCCGAGCAGCAGCTTCCGTGGCTGCTCGGGAAACATTTTCTCCCCTCTTCCGCTTGCGGGCCTCCAGGGACGCTTTCAAAGCCCTTGCCGACATGGTGGACCAATATTTCTCTGCGAAAAGAAAAAGAAGCACATTAAATAAATGGAAAGGACTTGACAAAGATAAGACATCAAGAAATATTACCGATCTCAGTTAAAACCACGTCATCCGCACAAGTCATGAATACCCCAACGTCGAGCTGGGATTTTCGACTAAGGTATTCAGTACGAAAATGCAAAGCCGCCTCCGCCTCGGCAGCGTCAAGAGTCACTCCCGACCATTGTTGGGGTGTGTCTCGATGTCGATTAAAAAACTCGTGGGTCCACTGCAAAGAAAATTTTGGCCCCGCCTCATCTCAGAACCAAGGTCGCCCGTTACCGACATATTTATATTTGAAGAACCTGTGTTTAAAATGTTTCCAAGACTCGGCGAATAATCCGAGAAGCCCATAGCGAGCTCGAGCCTTGGTGGACACCCACAACCGACCAGTCACCCCCTCTTTGTTTCCAACGAAGGGGTTGTATATCCAAAGGAAGAGCTTAATGGTACATGTCAGCCCCTTTGCCCCGCAGTACCTCTGGAAGGCCCGGAGGAAGGACCAAGTGTTCGGATGTAGTTGCGAAGGGGCCACCCCCAGCTCGTTCAAAACGCCCATCTCAAACTCCGTAAACGGAAGAGTTATGCCAAGCTTATGTATCAGGTCGGCGTAGAAGAAGAAAGAGTCGGGGTCGGTTCGAGAGCAGATTCGGTCGTCGGCCGAACAGGGCAAAACTTCATAAGAAGTCCCGCTAGGATCTTGGGAACAGGGCAATATCGCCCTCTTCACGTTGAAGAGTAAGCCATCGCAATCCAGTTGAGACCGGATCCCCTTCGGCTCAACGTCCACCCAGTGATAGTGGGAGGCGTCAGTAGGAGCTGGGTACAAGTCGGGACGACTGGCACATTTCCGAGGAGGCATCGTACCTGTGGAAGAACAGGGGAGCTCGAATGTCAGTTCTATGGGTCATGAAAAATAACCCCACAAAAAACCCCCATCCAAAGGTACCCCGCGCTCCTCCCCGAACAGCCTCAATAGGAACTGCTCCTGGTTCCCCAAAAAAAAAAAAATAAATAATCTGATACCAGAGGGGCCGTCCTCTTCCTTGCTACTATAGGAGAACAACGAAAATACTCCTCTGGCTCCCACCCAAACCAGCGCTTACTCAAACGCCCCTAGAACTACCCACCATACCCCAAATACCTTTTAAACCAAAGATTCCCCAGAAAATTCAGTGTGCCCACAAGAAAGACCGTCCCCTTAAAAGCATGACTAACCCATTGCTACACAGATAAACCCACAAAAAACCCACCCAAATAATCACGCAAATGCAGAAACCAAAACTCAGGAATGAGGAAAGAAGAAGCAAGAAGAATACCTTGTGTATATCGCAGAAAAGAGATGAGTATGTCGAAGGAAGGGAAGAACAAGTCACGGAAGTCTCGCTGAAACCAAACCGTGCCTCGGAAACGTATTCGCAGGGAAGAAGAAACGTGGGTATAGTGAGAAGGTAAACCAACCGTTCAATAGGAAATGCAACAGAGACAGTTTGCTAGTCAAAGTACAGGAAAGAGTAACCGTCCTCCCTCTCTTTTTGAATATTGGGCTTGGCCCAGAAGGCCCAACCCAGTGAAGAGCCATAAGAACCGACACACGTGGCGCGCAACAGCCAAAAGCGTGGACCTCGATTAACGTCACAATGATGGTGACGCTCCGTAGACCGTGAATGTCTGACACATGCCTGGGAAAAGCAAATGTCATTCCAAGTCTAAGTGATTAGACAGCTGTCAAAGCTCATGTCATCGTCACTACCAAGCCAGAAGGTTGCAGCTCACACGCGCCAACCAGAGACGGAACATCACGACCTCGGAGCAAGCCTTAAATAGCCTTGACCGAGCTGGGGGGCTTATGTGGTAAACTCGGCCATAAAGTGATGGACCTCGGGAAGAATACCCGAACCACGACCTCGGAGCAAGCCTCAAATAGCCTTGACCGAGCTGGGGGGCTTATGTGGTGGACCTGGCTAGGCCGAGCTCCCCATAAACCCCGCTAAAAGCTCAAGGACCTAACAAGGGACCTATTGAACGCTTGGCCGAGCTCAGGGCTCAACGGCCGAACAAGCGCCAGATACAGGCCGACCTCATGCCTCTGCTCAGGTCCGATCTCCGTACGTCTTCCCAGGTCCGACATCACCCCAAAGATTCCGACACCAAGGACATGATGACGTCCCTCAGCCTTATCCGCAAGGACAGCTCACCCCATCCTTATCCGGAAGGACAGCGCACCACTCCTAGCTCATTACAGGCTGGCCCTACTTGGGCCCCAAGTTGGCCCATTAGGGCAACCAGCTCCCCCCTATAAGTAGCTCAGTACTACATGGGGCAAAGGTACGTCCTCTTACCCTAATCGCCACCCTCACACACCAGTGATTAGGGTATCTCTTTGGCTTCCCCTTTGGCCACTAGAGGACTCCCAACAAACATCACACATAAACCCTAGGCAGAGTCCCCTCTAAGGTAGATTTCCCCTCCTTAGAGGTTCTCCTCGCCCTAGGACATCACAATTGCCAATACTAGTTAGGATAAACAAAGATGGAAATCAATGGAAAGCATCGCAATCCCGTCTAGGTTAGGGATTGGGTGTTCAGGATAGGTGAGAAGAAGATGGTGGTGATGGTAGTAGCCATTGGGGTTGAAAGCAAGAAAAGGTGTCATGAAAATGGTTGCGTTGAGATGTTGAGTGTAGGCACCATATCACACAAGAGTCTTAAGGCAATGAAGAGAAAGGGAGATTTGCAATTAGTATATTAATTATGAAATTAAATATATATTATTTTAATTAACCAAGATTAAATTGAAATAACAAAACTACCATATGGGACAGAATGCAAGAATCCAATTTTAACTTACTTAGAGATGATGTGTACTTGTTACTTGACTTGTCATGCAACCTTTGATTTATTAAAGGATTGTTGCGCCTCGATTATCCTACTTCTTGTTGGCAATCACTACTCCATGGATGTATTGACATAAGGTTTTGGAAGAGTTCTGGGTTTTGATTTGGACAACATAACACATAGCATTAGCATGAAGAAAAAATAAAGAAGAAAGGAGTCTCAACAAAACTGAAAAAGCGTTGCAAAAGTGACTGCACACTCTAACTCTCCTTGGTATAACATAATTATATAGTGTTAGGAATTTAGGGTTAAGTTAGGGTATGGGCCATTGCTTTTTGGGCTAAATGTATTTGTGTTGGGTTAACCTTTTTTTTACTAGAACCGAGTCTAGCTTATTTTATAAAAAATATTTTGCCACCTCAAGGATTGACAATGCCATCCTAAATTTTTTAAATATTCCAACAGTACCCTTTTTTTCATAGTAAGGTATGGGTCGTAAGCACCCCTTACGACCTTGTATTTAGTGAAATTTTTAAACATTAAAAACATTGGTCATAAGGGATGCTTACGACCCTGTTGTTGTAAGCACCACTTACGACCCTGTGTTTATTAAAATTTTTAACATTAAAAATAACGGTCGTAAAGGGTTACGAACTAAGGTCATAAGAGGTAGGTCATCAGCATTTCTTACAACCTGTATTATTTATGTCTTTTGAATTACAAGGGTATTTTTGAGTTTTCGTGATATTTTAGGGTGGCATTATCATTGATTGGGGTGGCAAAATAATTCTTCTATATTATTTATTTATATTTAGAATTTTAAATGTCCAACCATATATATTTGTATGTTATTATATAAATTATTATTTATTATATATGATATTCTCCCGTCTAACTATCTGTCCTAAAAGTTTAAACATATTTAGCCCTATACAAAAGCACTTCTGATTTGATGTCGGTCCGACTCTGACAACATTGGTTTTGCGTATGACTCATCTCATTTGTTCTTGCCAAAGAAACAATAAGGTTTAATCCTCTTCACTCTTCAATTCAAGTTCTTCTCTTCCATGATCACTTCATTTTCTTTATGATATATATCCTCTCAACCACACTATGCTTAATTTGTGTTCCATGTAGATCTTTTCTAACTATTTGAAGGTTTTTCCGACTTGGACTTCCAAACTTTTAATCACGACCTCTTACTTTTTAAAAGTGGATTTTTGTTTCATCATAAATGTTTCAATTAGAATGAAAAAAAATGGATATATGTTGTGCAAACTTCTCCATACCATCTTCTAATGTGATTTCTCATCATGATTCAACAAAACATAAAAACACCACTACCCTCCTATGCATGTTACCGAAGCTTTGAGTGATTATGGATGTTTATCAAGTAAATGACTTATTGTTTTAAAACAAAAAATTTTCTAAGATAGATAATTTAACATTGTGGTTAACGGGGTTAATTCTTTTTTTTTCTTCATTTGAAGTTGTTATGTTTATTACTTCAACAAACACTTGTTATTGTTTTCCAATTCAAACATGTCTTTATTGTATTCAATTAATATTTCATTTTTCATTTTTATATTTCCAAATAAAGGTAGAAAAAAATTATTGGGAAACATAAAGCACTTACATGGAACAAAGGTGTGTAACAAAATGAGAATGAGTCTCACAAAGTCTTAATTGAGTCTTCAAATTTAAAGATTGTTTTATAATTTTGCATAAGAGTTTAAAAAGTATTTCTTCTATTTCATATCTTTTCATATTATGGCATTTTTACTTTGTTCCAAATATTTTGATGTTTTAGAAACTCAAGACTTGCATACTTTTTTTAAAGTTTTTTTTTTCAATTATACCTTTATTTATTACTCCTTTTTCCCCCTCTTTTTTCTCTTACTCCGCTATATTCTTCACAAATGATTAACGTGATTTGTTACGGGAAATAGACGTGAATTAAATTTGGGGGTATTTTTGTAGAATTGTACCAAATTTTTACATCACTTAATGATTTATAAATCTATGTTTATATACTTAAACATCAAAAGATATGCAATAGAAGGAGTAATAATTTTTCTTTAGGCTTAAATCATAACATAAAACGACTCAAAAAAATCTGTTGCAAACATCTTTGGTCTGTTTTCCATTAATTTTGAGTAGTGACATGGGAAGTGGGCTTTATCTTGCTAAACACCTTGATTTGGGAGTTAGCTTGACAGTTATGCCTTTAGGGGTTAGTAGGGGACTAGATTTAGGTGGCCCACATGATGTCTTAATCTAATCTAAACTAATTGGATAGATTTTTGTACACATCAGATTGTACCGATCCAATCCAACCAAAACCCAATTAAGCATGGTTTGGGTAATGGTTTAAGCTTTGACATCTGATCCAACTCAATAGCTATTTATTTCTTTTTTTTAAGTACACTAAGAGAACCCACAACGCAGGGTCGTGGGTGAGTTCGTACAAGAACGAATTGAAAGGAGCCCCAGTTCACGGTTGTTTGGGTTCGTCCCCACAACCCCGGTCGTCCCGACGACCCAGTTCGTTGGAGTGAAGGTGGGACCCGCTAGTCATTTGTTGGGTGAGAATGGAGAGAGAAATGTAAAAAAAATGGAAAAAAGAAAAACAAAATAAATCAGCAGAAGCAAAATCAAAACACAGCAGCAGAAGCAGAATCGAAGAGGCCAAAGGAATTCATACCAATTGAATCAACAAAGAAAAATTGATATTTAATAAATTACAAAATAGAGCAAACAAAGCATAAAAGTGAAAAAAAAAATTGAATGAAGAGAAACCAGAATCGACTTGCATGGCATTGGTGTTTGGCGATGGCTTGATGATGATGAAGATGAAGGCCATCGGTGGTGACCATTGGTGGCGGCGCATGGCGATTGACGGTGGCTTGATGTTGATGATGGTGGCGGTGGCTTGGTGGTTTGGTGTTGATGATGAAACTGTGAAGAGAGCCAGTAGAGGGGTTTGTGGTCGTTCAAGGATTAGAGAAAGAGAAATGAGACAAGTGAGGGAGAAGGAGAGAGATGGCGTGAGAAGTTGTAGGGATAGGGAGAAATTTGTTGAGGATAAAATGTGTTTTCAGAGAAAGAGAGATATTTGTGTTTGTGGAGAGATTGAGAGAGTGAGAAATTTGTGGAGAGATTGAGAGAGTGAGAAATTTGTGGAGAAGTGAGGCAAATACGAGGGAGATAGAGTAAAGTGAGGCAAATAGAGTAAATTATTTAAAAAAATAAATAAATAAAAGATTAAATAAAAATTAAAATTGGGAAAAAACGTAAAAAGATTTTAATAAAAAAATAAAAAATTAAATTAATATATTTTAATAAAATACTATATTTAAATATTAATAATATATTATTATAATTATAATTAAATGTAAAATATAAAAGTGTGGGGTAGGTTATGGGTCCCATTTAAGAATGAATGTTGGGTTTGGGATTGGAGGAAAAAAATTGATAGAGTTCTTAACTTTTGGAAGAGTGTAAAAAATCATAAGATGATACGTGGGACCCATTTATGAACCGAAAATGGGTTTGGGGTTGTGGATGCTCTAAGTTGACAAAGTGTTTAACCCAAGTAAAATCCCTGGAAGCGTAAGTCCCTCATTTATTTTGTGTTTCTTCCCTTCATCCTAACTCCCTCAGTTGCCAATTTCCTCACTTCCTCCATCCACCAGCCAATGTCGTTGCTGCTTGCCGGTTTTCACCCTCTAGTATCCATTAACTTCCTCACTTCCCCTCACCAACAATGCTAGTTATCACTACTCACTACCATTGTCAGGGTAAAGCACGGACCACACCACTTCTCACCACTCCATTTCTCCTTACTCGTCAATGTTCTTCAATTTCTAGTTTTAAACGACAAATACAATATTTTGCTTAGGTTTTAAAATGATTTGAACTAATCAAACCCAAATTTCTCATGGATTTAAGCATGGAAAATATGAGAGCAAGTGCTTGATTGAGAGCATCAATTATTTTTATGGAGGTACTCTCAGTTCATACTACGTCAAATAACATGTCCTTTGGTCCTTTCACAACCTATTGAGGCAACAGCAAAGCAAGCAAGGCTTAAATTCTTAAGGTAACCTTAACACTTTTGTCATGATTGATATCAATACGAAAAATAACAAATTATCTCACCCAATTTGTAGCTTTACTATACAGGATAGCATAAAGGTGAATGAGGCAATTGTGAAGCTTCAACTTACGTACACTTTTCACTCACCATAACACCAGATTGATCATTTTTCATAATGGTATAAATCGCAGCACACAAAACATGTAACACCCCGCATTTTCCCGAACGTGCGTAAACGAATTCGTTTAAAATAAACCTTGGGCTTTGCTTTCAAAAGGACTTTTCTAAAAAGAATTATTTATAATTTTATTCAAAAACGATTTCTTTATGGAAAGCATGTGTATTTTTGTGGATGAACTTTGAAAATGTAATTTTAGAATTTTCTGATTAGTTTATAAACTGTATTTCTGAAAACTTTGGAAAATGAATTTTTGTGAAACTATGACTCCTTTTCTAGAGAGTTAATGACTTTACATAAATTATCTTTTGAAAACTTCCTATTTGTACGAAAAGCTTGATTTTTAAGGATTTTCAATTATGTAGATGATTGAGCACTTTGAAAGAATTTAAATTTTCCTAGGATAATGATGTGTTCTTGTAGGGGATTAGATCAATTGCCATGACATAGAATTAAATTGTGATATGTGTTCATTATGATATGTGTTTGATTTAATAATACTTGAAGATAAACATATGTGTCTATGTGTGAGGATGTGTTACGGTTTTGGGCATAAGTGTGTGTAGGACTTTTGGAAGTGTTGCATAAATCACATGAACTAAGGATCTTGGTGTCTTGAATAAATAAGAATAGGAAATGAAAAATGAAATGCATGAGGTGTGGGCTTGTATGTGTGCCACGGTGATGGGTGTGTGTGTGTGTAAGGTAGAACTTTGACTTTAGGGTAGAAAAGAAAGGAGTGGAAGTGACCATGTATGATGAAGTCTAGCCCTAGCCTAAGCACCTTGTCTCCTTGATCTAAACCTTGCCATGCAAAATTTTAGAAACCCAAATTTGCCCTTTCTTTTGGTGCCTTGGCCGAACCTCAACTTAAGGGTAAAGGAGGCAAATTCGGTGGCCCTTAAATCTATCTTGCCTTAGTTCCTTTCTCACATTTCATTCCCATTTCCTTCACTCACATATCCAAACACTTTCTAAGGGATCATCACACCCTTAGAAAAGAAAAGAGAGCAAGAGAAAGAGGGTGTGGCCGTAGGAAACAAGAAGGAGGAAGAAGGAGAATTAGACCAAGACTTTGAGTTTCCTTGGAGATCAAGACCCTTAGGAGTTAGAAGACCAACTTTCTTGGTAGGTTATATGAAGATCAAGAAGAAAACCATGATAGTTAGATTTTCTTTTGGATTTGTAACTTTTCTTTTCTTTTTCCTTTCCTTGCATGTTTGTCTTTATGGCATGAAAGATGAGTGCAAGAATGTCTTAACCTTAACTATGGATTTTCCTAAATTGATTATAATATGTGAACTCATGGACTCTATGCCTCGGTTGTAACTCTTTCTAGTTGGATCTTGATGTTTTTCTAAATAAACTTCTAAAGGATCTAAATTATTATTTGAGATTTTTATAAAAACAAAAATTGAAACCCCATGCATGTTGGATTTCTTCTTTTAAACTGTGATCAACAAAGTTTTTATGAAAGGGTTGGATACCTAATGCATGATCTAAGTATGGTTTGTGTTGAATTGGGAATTTCAAACCTTGCATGTTAAGTTTTGTGCTCAAACCGTGACCTATGTGTATATATTTAAATAATTGCTTAACAATTTCATGATCTAAGTTCATTTAAGAAGAAAATAGGGATTTTTAGCTTTGCATGTTGATCTTGTGATGATTTTAATTGATCTTGTGTGTGTGTGCATGTTTTAATCCATTATTTAACATCTTACAAGTTAAAACTTTGAGGTTTGCATGTCACTTTTCAAATAAATAAATTAAGTCTCCCTTCTATGCATGTTACGGCCTAGTAGAAATGATAGGGTAATGGTCTTTACAATGGTTTTTCTTTTTATGAACATGATTTGATTTAAAGATTTGTTTCATCCATGATGTGTTGATGAGAAGGCCATTCGACCATGAGTGCTAAAAATGTGTTGGTGCATGAATTTTAGGTGCATGTATGAATTAGGAGTAGATTTAATAATTCTAAGTCCATGCATGCTATTCTTTTAGAAGATTAAGTTATAATCCAGATTTTCATTTTTAGAAAAACTATGAGTTTGGGCTTTGATAAGAAATCTAAGGAATCTCATGATGGTTTATGCATGTGGGTGTAATATGGTTTGCTTTAATTGTCTTTAGTGCATTGAAAAATGAACTAAGATTCTTGTCTTCTGCATGCTAGTATTCGGTCTTGAGATAGAAATAGAAAAGTGTGCTTAATTATCATTTGAATTGCATATGGACTAAGATTAGCCTCATTTAAGAGCAAAAAGGTGCATGCATGAAATGATTTGTAGCCTTGATTGTTTTCTTGAACTAAGATAAAAAAAAAATGAAATTGAAATTATTAAATTTTCCATGATGCTTACGGTTTTAGTCTTAAATAGGATGATTTCATTGTTTTATGACTTTGATGGTTTGATATATTTTGTAAAGATTTTACTTGAGAAAATTCGGTTTGTATATGTTTAGGTGCTTAGAAGGATTTTCTTTTGAAATGACTATTGAGAGTGGCTACATTATGTGTGTATGCTATTTTATGTTTGATAAAGGGATGTGTTAAATTCCTTTCTTCTTTTCGGTTTAGGGCTGAAAATAAATAAGTTGATTTAATTAATTTTCATAATGTGATTCTATGATTTCAAGGCTTAGAATTTATTAGTAAGTAGGAAGTAATAGCCATGGATGATTCGGTTTTGCCATGATGTAATTAAGAAATTGAGTTTGAATTATTTCCTGTGCATGATTGAAATTGTGTGCTAGTGTTATAACTTGATTAGTTAATTTCTTTAGCCAAAAGTGTTTTGTGACAAGTAAATGATAAATGTTTTAAATCAAGTTTTAAATATGAAAGGAAGTTTATTTGAATAAAAGAGTGTTTTTGAATTGTTTTCAAAGTTTTCTTAAGAACTGTTTTAATCAATAATTTGAATCGAATTTGAAAATTTTGGACAATGATAACAGGCTTTCCAAAAAGAGAAATTGTTTTCAAAATGAATTTAACAAATGTATCGAAATCGTTTCTAATGCACGGGAAAATGTCTTAGTTGAGCGATGGACGAGAAGATAAGAGGCGAGGAGAAATGATCGGGAAACCTTGGAGAGCTATAGGACGTTCGTCATTGAGGTGAGAGAGGGGCTTTCCCTTAAGACGCCGTGGTAATTAGGTACATATTAAGGCGTCCAATCATCTCAAAGATTGGACCCCAATCTCATTTAGCGTAAGTGGTGTATGTGATAGCGATTGTTTGATTGGTTTAGCTATCCACCCGGACGACTGAGATTGGATTATCAATATATTGTTGTGATTTTAATTGTTCGTGCTGAATTATTTAATCTTCTTATGATTCATTTCCTTGTTATATTTATACGATGTTGCTGGAAATTATTTGATTGTACGTTAGTAATAAAGTTATGGAAGTAACAAGCTAAGTATGATAAGAAGAGAATAATGGATTCGAATAATGAGAGTGAATAAGGGAGAAAGAGGCAAGTTATGATGAGATTGAATTGTGAGAGAAGTAAATGGTAATTGGAAATTGGAATGAACGAAGGGAGTTACTGATGCTACTGAGCAATGGGGGAGGAAGAACACCAGTGATGCGGCTGAATCACTAGTGGCAAGGAGAACAATGATGGCGTGTTGAGTTTCAATTGGCTTGGAATAGTGATGCTAATGTTGATGAGAGCAATGCGTTGTGATTTGAGAAAGAGAAAGATGATGCAATGATGTTGTGATGATTCACGTAATGGAATATGAGCTTTAGGGGGAATTAGATGCGAACGATTAGCGATCGGGTCTCATTGCAGGGATGCACCAAGGATGGGCCGATCATTACGACTAAGCCGTAATTTAAAAATCTTTAAAAGACTATTAAAAGACAATTATAAATGCGGTGAGGCATGAGTTGTAGGATTCTCATGTTTTGATGCTAACAATCTCTCTCCAAGCAACAACATTGGCAACAAGCAAGCTACACCATATGAAGATTAGAATTAGGATTTTTATTAATTCTATTTCAATGTAATCTTTATTTTTATGCAATGCATCTCATTGGTGTGGGTAGCTTAGGTGATTTTAAGAATATTTAAATAATGTTTGATTAAGAGTGAAGATACTTTAAATCTTGATTAAATAGCTCTATTAAAAGTTTTGTGAAAATCCTTTTAGAAAAACCTTGTTTTTATTCAGATTCTGATCAGTTTACTCGAGTAATGAGTATTGGGTCACTCGAGTAATTTATGTCATGACAGGTTAATCGAGTAATGGTTTACACATCACTCGAGTAACTTAATCTGACATGTTTTAATCGAGTGATGTTATATGGTTTACTCGAGTAATTCAATCAGTGTTTGAAAATTTTAAAAGGACATAATTTTCTCTTTCACAAGGGATAGACATTCATTCTTACAATTTTCTATACACTTTCAAAAGCAATTCAAGAGCTATTTTACATCTTTCAAGAGCTATCAAGATTCAACAAGAAACTTTTCATTCTTCACTCTATTTCTCTCATTGTTCAAATATTCTTGAGATCATAATTTTTGTTCTTAGTGGTTGTTGAAGATTTGCAATTTATGATTGCATCATTGAAGTTTCAACACAAGTGAAGAATCTCACAAGGAAGACTTTGAGGATCAAATCAAAGCAAGAAAAGAGGATTGGTTGGAAGCATCTTCAATCAATTAGCAAGGAAATCTAGAATTCTCAAAAGGGGTAGATTAGATCAAAGTGTTTGGTACACACTTTGAGTTGGGTTTTAAGATAGGAGAACTAAGAATCTAGTTGCATCTTAAAACATTGTAAAATCTACATTTGAAGATTTCTAGTGAAGAATCTCTCTTGATTCAAGAGGGGACTGGAGTAGCTTTCAAGTGGGTGAAAGTGAACCAGGATAAATCCTTGTGTCTCTTTTATTTTCATTCCTTGTATTGCATTAATTCATTAACAATTGCATTTTTAGGTTAGAATTGGGGTTTTCTTAATTCTACTTAATTGATCTAAAATTGCATGTTAATATTACTTGAAATTGTTCATATTAATCATTCATAATTTGTTGAATCATCATAGCATTGTTATTCTTGAAGAACTCCATTGAAAACTGAGTTTTAATTGAATTTTACCCAGTTTACTCGAGTAAAGTTCTTGTCACTCGAGTAATCTGCTTTCAGTTTATGAACAATACTCGAGTAGGTTTTCTGTTACTCGAGTGATTTAAAAATAGTTTTCGTAATACTCGAGTGATTTGCTGAATACTCGAGTGAAATTATTTTTGCTTGTGTATTACTCGAGTGAAGTCTTGAGTTACTCGAGTAATCTGACTTGAATTTTTTAAGAAAATTTATTTTCATAAAATCATTCTCTTAGGTGGACGAAAAATCTGTAATAAGGCTTCAATATTCTATTCACCCCCCCTCTAGACTATATTGAGCCGCTTGTTGGTTTCCAACAAGTGGTATCAGAGCTCGGACGAAAAATCCGAGCCTTAAAAAGCTTTTTCGAAAAGATCCTTTTACTTGGAAACAATGGGCTCAATTTCAAATCCTTTTGGTGGTGAAGGAACTTCCATTAATCGTCCTCCACTATTCAATGGTGAGGGTTACGCTTATTGGAAGGTCCGCATGAAAATTTTTATTCAAGCCATAGATATGGAAATTTGGAACGCCATAGAGAATGGACCTTTTGTTCCTCAAACGAAAGTAAATGATGTTGTTTCGATCAAACCACAATCGAGTTGGGACAATGATGATAAGAAGAAAGTTGCATTTGATTTAAAAGCTAAAAATATCATCACGTCCGCTCTTTCTTATGATGAGTTCTTTCGAGTATCTCAATGTGTTGATGCTAAACAAATGTGGGACACATTACAAGTCACACATGAGGGCACTTCGGAGGTTAGAAGGGCTAGGCTAAATACACTCATGCATGAATATGAACTCTTTCGTATGCTACCTAATGAAAACATAGGTGACATGCAAAAGCGGTTCACTCATATCATAAATCATCTTTCTGCACTTGGAAAAGTTATTACTAATGGTGAAGTTGTTAATAAGATTTTGAGATGTCTTAGCAGGGAATGGCAACCTAAGGTGACGGCCATTATGGAAGCTAGAGACGTGGATCAAATTGACTTAGCAACTCTATTCGGAAAGCTTCAAGAGCATGAAATGGAGCTTGGACGGTTATCCATGAATGAAGATGCCGATAGAAAGAAAAAGGGGATTGCTCTTAAATCAACTTCAAAATCTCTTAAGGCACAAGAGGAAAACTCTCAAGTGGATGACTCGGACTCCGATATAGATGATGAGACCCTTGGCTTGCTAGTTAAAAAGCTTGGTAGGTTCTTTAAGAGAAAGGGAAACTTTAATAAGAATAGACAAAGAGATTCTAAGGACTCTCAACCAAGAAATAAGACTAACAAGGATCACATCAAGTGTCATGGGTGTGGAAAGCTTGGTCACTATCGATCAAAATGCCCAACTCATTCTAAGAAGTCGGAAGGTGACAACTCTAAGTTCAACTCATCTAAAGGAAAAAGGGCTTACATAGTATAGGATGAAGAGGAGAGTCAATCAACATCTAGCTCATCGGATGATGAAGAACTTGCAAATCTATGTTTGATGACGAAGCTTGATGAAGAGGAATCTTCGAGCATTAAATCAAGTGAGAACGTCAATGAGGTAGATTATCTTTCCGATGCTAGCTCTAGTTCTAATTCTCCTTCATTCAATGAATTGTACGATGTGTATGTAGAGATGCATAAAGAGTTGAAGAAACTTGCTAAAATAAATGTTGAAAGAAATAATTTCATAATGAAGCAACATGAAAAGATAATTGAACTTCAAAAAGATTTAGAAGAACTTAAGCTTCAAAATGAAACTCTTGAACTCATTTATGCAAACTCTACATGCAATTGTGAATTGAAATCAAATGAGACTCCATCTTGTGAAAATTGCAAGTCTTTGGAAAAAGAAGTTTTTAATTTGAATGATCGACTTGCAAGGCTCATGAAAGGAGATACTTCATTAGATCATTTGCTTTCAACTCAAAGGAACAATAGCAATAGATCCGGTCTTGGCTATACCAAACCTAAGAAACGCAATTATCGCAAAGTTGGTGGATTTTCAAAGAATAAGATTTCTAAAAACCCAACTTGCCATTATTGTGGGATCTTTGGGCATACCACGAATAAATGTAATATAAAGAAATTTGGTATACCAAGCGGAGAATATATTTGGATTGTTAAGGGGACTTCTTCCCATGCTAACAACAAAGGACCCAAGACCACTTGGGTACCTAAGTCAACCAAATGATATCTTTCTTGTAGGTGTGTCTTCGAACCAAAGAGCGCAAATGGTACTTGGATAGTGGTTGTTCGAGACACATGACGGGAGACAAAACGCACTTCATGGAACTTACTCCGAAAAATGGTGGATTTGTGACATACGGCGACAACAACAAGGGCAAAATTCTAGGAGTCGGGAAGATCGGTAACGTATCTAACCTTGTCATAGAAAATGTCCTATACGTAGAAGGCTTAGAACACAACTTGCTTAGTATAAGCCAACTATGCGATATGGCCAATTATGTGACTTTTACTCCGGAATTATGCTTCATTAAGTCTTCTATAGATGATAGTGTTAAGTTTGTTGGTCGTCGCTCTAATAACACTTACTTAATTGATTTGGATGAGATAACTTCACTATTTTCAAAATGTTTCAAATCTTTTGATGATGAAATTCGTCTTTGGCATAGACGAATTGCTCATGTGAATGTGAATCAATTAAACAAACTTTTACGAAAAGATTTAGTGATTGGTTTGCCTAAACTAAATTTTAAGCTTGATGGCATTTGTGACTCTTGTCAAAAGTGCAAGCAAGTTAAAAGTTCTTTTAAACCTAAAAATGTGATAAGCACAACAAAGCCTTTGGAGCTCATCCATATGGATTTGTTTGGCCCTTCACAAATTAAAAGTTTAGGTGGCAATTACTATGGATTTGTTTTAGTAGACGATTTTACTAGATTCACATGGACTTTATTTTTATCCGCAAAAAGTGAAGTTTATAAATGTTTTAAAAAGTTTGCCAAACTCATCCAAAATCAACTAAGTTTGAAAATTGTGTCTATTAGAAGTGACCACGGAGGTGAGTTTGAAAACACTAGGATTGATGCGTTTTGTGATAAGTTTGGTATTGATCATCAATTTTCGGCCCCTAGGACTCCGGAGCAAAACGGAGTTGTAGAAAGGAAAAATAGAATATTAGTGGAACTTGCTCGTACTATGTTGATAGAATCAAATGTTCCTAAATATTTTTGGGCCGATGCGGTAAACACTGCTTGTTATGTGCTTAATAGGGTTCTTATTCGTCTGCATTTAAATAAAACACCTTATGAACTTTTAAAAGGGCGAAAGCCAAATATTTCACATTTTCATGTTTTTGGGTGTAAGGTGTTTGTTTTAAATAACGGAAAGGAACCGATCGGCAAGTTTGACTCCAAAGCCGACGAAGGCATATTCATAGGTTATTCAACTCATAGCAAAGCATATAGAGTCTACAATAAAAGAACATTAACCGTTGAGGAATCCGTGCATGTTGTATTTGATGAATCTTCGAAAGGAGATTGTGTTGTTTCTTGTGATGATGATAATATAGGTACATATTTGGATCATGAGAAGTCAACTTCACAACAAATGGAAGAGAATCAAATTGAAGATGGAGAGGTGCAAGCACAAGATAAAGACTTAGCACAAGAGATTCAATCTCAATTACCAATAGCTTGGAAATCAAACAAAAATCATCCGATTTCTAACATCTTAGGTGACATTGCGAAGGGAGTGGTAACCCGACGCACTTTAAATAATTTTTGTTATTATGTTGCCTTTGTATCTCAAATAGAACCTAAGAATATCAAAGAGGCTCTTCAAGATGATCATTGGATTATGGCCATGCAAGAAGAATTAAATCAATTTGAAAGAAACCAAGTTTGGGAGCTTGTGCCAAAACCCGATGATCGTCCTGTAATTGGTACTCGGTGGATCTATAGGAATAAGTTAGATGAATCGAGTATTATTGTTAGGAATAAAGCTAGGTTGGTAGCACAAGGTTATAGTCAAGAAGAAGGAATCGATTACGATGAGACATATGCTCCTGTTGCTAGACTAGAAGCTATTCGTATTCTTCTCGCTTTTGCTTCGATAATGAATTTTAAATTGTATCAAATGGATGTTAAGAGCACCTTTCTTAACAGATACATTCAAGAGGAAGTTTACGTGTCACAACCTCCCGGATTCGAGAGTTTTGAGCATCCGGACTACGTTTTCAAACTGAAAAAGGCTTTGTACGGTTTGAAACAAGCTCCTAGAGCTTGGTACGACCGACTAAGCAATTTTTTATTACAAAAAGGTTTTAAACGAGGCACTGTTGACACTACACTTTTTATTGAACGTTCCGGTAAGGATATTTTATTGGTTCAAATATATGTTGACGATATTATATTTGGTGCTACTAACGATAACTTGTGTAAGAAGTTTTCAGACTTGATGCAAAGCGAATTCGAGATGTCGATGATGGGAGAGCTTACATTCTTTCTTGGCCTTCAAATAAAGCAGCTTAATGATGGCATTTATATTCATCAGAGTAAATATTGTAGAGAGCTTCTCAAACGTTTTGGGATGGATTCGTGCAAATCCGCTTCTACACCAATGAGCGTTGCATGCTACCTAGATCAAGATGAGGCTGGAAAAGCGGTAGAGGTAACGAAGTATCGTGGTATTATTGGTAGTTTGTTATACTTAACTGCATCTAGGCCTGACATCATGTTTAGTGTATGTATGTGTGCACGTTTTCAAGCAAAACCGAAAGAGTCGCATCTAACTGCTGTCAAAAGAATTATGAAATACTTAAAGGGTACAACGAATACTGGACTTTATTATCCTAGGGATGCTTTTCTAAAACTTATAGGTTATTCGGACTCTGACTTTGCCGGTTGTAAAGTTGAGCGAAAAAGTACAAGCGGAACATGCCATTTAATTGGTAATTCACTTGTATCGTGGTTTTCCAAAAAGCAAAACTGTGTTGCTTTATCAACCGCGGAGGCCGAATACATAGCTGCAGGTAGTTGTTGTGCACAACTTTTATGGATGAAACAACAATTATCTGACTTTGGTTTAAATTTGACAAAAATCCCTATAAAGTGTGATAACACTTCGGCAATTAATTTGACTAAAAATCCAGTATTACACTCAAGGTCAAAGCATATTGAAATTAGGCATCATTTTTTGAGAGATCATGTTCAAAAAGGTGATTGTGTTATTGAGTTTGTTCAAACTTCGGATCAATTAGCTGATATCTTTACAAAACCATTACCAAGGGACACATTTTATAAAATTCGAAGAGAACTTGGTATTTTTGATGAATCAACTATTAGCTAATTATATTTGATGCTTTTCGAAATCACCTTCAAGCCTATTTCAATGTGATTTGTATTTTGAGTTGTTGTATCTTATTAAAGTGTTTCTTATTTTTTGTGATATGTAGTTATGTGTGTATGTTTTCTATAATATGTTAATTGCTTTATTTGTATGTGTGTTACTTGCTAAATGCTAAGTGTTTCTATGTGGTTGTGCATGAAAAATGTTTTTGCATGAAAAATTTGAAATTTTTAAATTCTGGACAGTTCACTCGAGTAACAGATATTTCACTCGAGTAATTTTAAAATCTCTTTCGTATTACTCGAGTAATTCTGTCTGTCACTCGATTAATTTTAAAATGACTTTCGTATCACTCGATTAGTTCATCCATCACTCGAGTGAAAACTTTTTTACTCTCGGCATACTCGAGTAACATTTTTTTTCACTCGATTACTGCTCGAATCACTCGAGTAACGCATGAACATCACTCGAGTAACTTACGTCATTTTAAAAACTGAACTGTTGCAACCTGCATCATTTTCTTGTCACTTTCTCTCTCTTGTTCGTATTTCTCTCTTCTCTCTCATATGGTTCTTCATCAAATCATCATTTTCAGCCACAAAACTTAACAAATCATCATTTTCATTTGGTGTTGCTTTCTGTTTCATGTTTCATATGCATATTTCTGACTATGTTATGTTTATGTTTCTGTTTCCTGTTTATGACTCTGTTGCTACTACGTTTTAGGGCCTTGTGTATGGTCTAGTTTGGTTAGTTTCGTTTGATTATTTGCTATGGTTGATGTCTTTTTGCTTTACACTATGATTTGCTGCATAGTATGATACTCTGATATTATGGATTATGGTGCTATATTCGTTGTGCGTTTATATTCGTTGTGGCACTATTGTGGTTTATTTTGGTATTGTCTTTATTGTTATATTTTTTTATACCATTGTGAACTACTTACCTTCCACTTTTGGCAAAGGACTTTTCTCACAATTCTTATCTTTTTAATGATGCCAAAAGGGGGAGAATATTTTGTTGATGTTGTTCTTGTAGGTTAAGTTTTATTATATTTTTCCTAGGTGTTTTACATTTAGGGGGAGTATGTTAAAACTTAGTGCTTAATTGAAAAGGAGGTTTGTCATCATCAAAAAGGGGGAGTTTGTAGGATTCTCATGTTTTGATGCTAACAATCTCTCTCCAAGCAACAACATTGGCAACAAGCAAGCTACACCATATGAAGATTAGAATTAGGATTTTTATTAATTCTATTTCAATGTAATCTTTATTTTTATGCAATGCATCTCATTGGTGTGGGTAGCTTAGGTGATTTTAAGAATATTTAAATAATGTTTGATTAAGAGTGAAGATACTTTAAATCTTGATTAAATAGCTCTATTAAAAGTTTTGTGAAAATCCTTTTAGAAAAACCTTGTTTTTATTCAGATTCTGATCAGTTTACTCGAGTAATGAGTATTGGGTCACTCGAGTAATTTATGTCATGACAGGTTAATCGAGTAATGGTTTACACATCACTCGAGTAACTTAATCTGACATGTTTTAATCGAGTGATGTTATATGGTTTACTCGAGTAATTCAATCAGTGTTTGAAAATTTTAAAAGGACATAATTTTCTCTTTCACAAGGGATAGACATTCATTCTTACAATTTTCTATACACTTTCAAAAGCAATTCAAGAGCTATTTTACATCTTTCAAGAGCTATCAAGATTCAACAAGAAACTTTTCATTCTTCACTCTATTTCTCTCATTGTTCAAATATTCTTGAGATCATAATTTTTGTTCTTAGTGGTTGTTGAAGATTTGCAATTTATGATTGCATCATTGAAGTTTCAACACAAGTGAAGAATCTCACAAGGAAGACTTTGAGGATCAAATCAAAGCAAGAAAAGAGGATTGGTTGGAAGCATCTTCAATCAATTAGCAAGGAAATCTAGAATTCTCAAAAGGGGTAGATTAGATCAAAGTGTTTGGTACACACTTTGAGTTGGGTTTTAAGATAGGAGAACTAAGAATCTAGTTGCATCTTAAAACATTGTAAAATCTACATTTGAAGATTTCTAGTGAAGAATCTCTCTTGATTCAAGAGGGGACTGGAGTAGCTTTCAAGTGGGTGAAAGTGAACCAGGATAAATCCTTGTGTCTCTTTTATTTTCATTCCTTGTATTGCATTAATTCATTAACAATTGCATTTTTAGGTTAGAATTGGGGTTTTCTTAATTCTACTTAATTGATCTAAAATTGCATGTTAATATTACTTGAAATTGTTCATATTAATCATTCATAATTTGTTGAATCATCATAGCATTGTTATTCTTGAAGAACTCCATTGAAAACTGAGTTTTAATTGAATTTTACCCAGTTTACTCGAGTAAAGTTCTTGTCACTCGAGTAATCTGCTTTCAGTTTATGAACAATACTCGAGTAGGTTTTCTGTTACTCGAGTGATTTAAAAATAGTTTTCGTAATACTCGAGTGATTTGCTGAATACTCGAGTGAAATTATTTTTGCTTGCGTATTACTCGAGTGAAGTCTTGAGTTACTCGAGTAATCTGACTTGAATTTTTTAAGAAAATTTATTTTCATAAAATCATTCTCTTAGGTGGACGAAAAATCTGTAATAAGGCTTCAATATTCTATTCACCCCCCCTCTAGACTATATTGAGCCGCTTTGAGAACGTAATGTTTCATAACTCGATTTCAAATTGAAAATGTTCTCACGAGCATGTATCTCTTAAAAAAAAATTGGCCCAAATTTTCACCATATTAATTAAAGGAATTATATTTTCAAGTTGTCAAATCGGGGTGTTACAAAACACACATTCTTTCAACCACAAATTACACATGCTCACAATCAAATAAATTACTCGACTCATAAAATTTAGGTAATTAATTAAGAGAAATCAAGTTGGTGTTTTGTGTATGACTCTTGCCCTTTGTTCTTGGCCTGTTGACGACAATTTAATGTTGGAAACCAACAAGAGGCTAAAACAATCTTCTAAGCTTTGTTTCATGCTCTTGCAATTTTCCAAACAAAGTTGTTAAGTCCATTGTATCCAAGTCCTTTGATTCAATTATAGTGGTAACCTTCGGTTGTCATTCCCTGCTTAGACATCTTAAAACTTTGTTAATAACTTCACAATTCAGAAAAACTTTTCCAAGAGCAATAAGATGGTTCACAATATGAGTAAAACGTTTTTGCATATCATTTATTGATTCATTAGGTAACATGCGAAAAATCTCATACTCATGCATTAGAGAATTTAGTCTAGCACGTCTAATCTTAGTAGTGCCCTCATGAGTGATTTGAACTGTGTTCCACATTTCCCTAGCATTCTTACATTGTGACACACGAAAAAACTCATCATAAGAGAGAGCGGAGGTGATGATGTTTTTAGCTTTCAAATCATATTGTACCTTTTTCTTATCATCATCATTCCAACTAGCTCTAGGTTTTTCAGCAACAATGTCATTTACTTTTGTAGAAGGGATAAATGGTCCATTTTCAATTGCATTCCACATTTCGATATCAATCGTTTCAATAAAAATTTTCATTCGCACTTTCCAATAAGCATATCCTTCACCATTGAATAGTGGAGGACGGTTTATTGAAGCGCCTTCACCTCCAAATGGGTTATTGTTAGAGCCCATGGTTTCCAAAGGATCTTTTTGAAAAATCTTTTATGCTCGGTTTATTCGACCGAGCTCTGATACCACTTGTTGGAAACCAACAAGCGGCTAAAACAATCTGTGATGTTCCCGGTGTTAGGGAGATACCACGATGTGTGTTTTGGGTTGTTGCAGCTGACGAGGGTGACCGCGGACCTACGTACCCCCAGTGATAAGGGGATCAAGCCACACGTAGTTCTTGAGAGTAGGGATGAGAGACATACCTTAGCCCCTATAGCATGGTGGTTCTTATAGGGGATTACCTGTTAGGTGTGTTGTGATACCTTATGGGCTTGTTGGGCCCAATAGGGCTGACGTGGCTCTTAGAGGATAAGAAGGGTGTGTCATTCATCCTTATCATATACTAGGGAGTTTTAAGCTTATCTGTTGAGTCGTTGGTCAGCATTGAGGGCATGTGGTCGGCTTATAGGTCCGGTCCACTACATAAGCCCCCCAGCTCGGGAAGTGTCGTATAGACTCTGTGCCGAGTTTAGATCTTTTCTGTGTTGGGCAGTTTATCGTCCGATTTCCGAGGGTTGAAGGTGACATAGAAGACTGTTTGAAGCCAAGACCCTTTTCCTGGAAGAGTATCGCAAATGGTTGATAGCATTCTTTGTGCTCAAATAATGACACTGAAAGAATAAACCTAAAGGAGACTCTTACACCCCGTTGTATTGAGGTGTGTCAAGAGTCTCATCACCAATTGGATCGTAAGCTTTACAGGTTCATGCTGTCGGAATGAGCACCTTAGCCGAGGCGTATTCCTCTGCCCGCGATGTATTCGACCTGTGGTCAAGCTATCGGGTCGCAATCCTCCTTTCCACTTGTCGCAATGCCGACCTGGTCGGCTAACCGAGATCGTGGGCATGCAAGTGTGTAGGAACATGATCCAAAGTGAGTGATTGAATTAAAGTAAGTCCTCGATGAGAAAGGTGGATACCAAATCTGATGACAATAGTCGGAAATGTTGTAACATCCTTTACTTGGAGATGATCATATGCTATCAGTATCTAGGTCAGCCTGTGTCGGCTATGTATCTATTCCATTACAACGTAAGCCCCCCACTCCATAAAGCTTGAAGAGGCTTGTGTTCAGTTCATAAGATATGAGATGCTTGATGCTGATGTCCGAGGCACCCTCAAACTCGGTATAAGCCCAAAATCTCAATGGGAGATCTCCAAAGGTACTGGTCGACAATAATGATCGTCAGCGTATGGCGAGCATAGAAACTTCCTTGTTAAAGTTCTTCCCAAATGACTCCAAGGCCTTGGAGTACGTTGCTGATCCCGAGCAGCGGGCAATGAGACAGAATGTGGCCGCTCGGGAGGAAGTCCTCACTCCCCAGCTGGCGAAAATATGCTGACACATAGGAGAACATGATCGGATTCTTGACGAGCAGAAGGAGTATGCTGGGGACGCCGAGAAGGCAAAGAGTAAGAAAAGCGGTAAAGCTTGAAGGGGCTTGTGCCGAGTTCATAAGAGTTGAGACGCTCGGCGGGAGGTCTCCAAAGGTACTAATCGGTGACAATGATACTTGGCGTATGGCGAGCATGGGGACTTAGAGTACGTTGCTACCCCCGAGCAGCGGACGATGTGGCAGAGTGTGGCTACATGAGAGGGAGTCCTCAGACCCCAACTGGCTGAGATGCGCTCAATGTTGGAGAACAATGTTGTCGAGCTAGAGAAAATAAGTTGATGTTGAAGCCGAGAAATTAAGCCAAGAGGGCGAAAAGTGAGATCATCTTCAAAACAGTCTGAGACAATTCCTTGTGGATAGGACAGGAGGTAGCACTGATTCTTTCGTCAATGATGTTAATCAATTATAACTACTGAACCCCTCGGAAATCGGAATAGTCTGTCAGATCCTTATTAGTAGGTCGTCGAAGGGAAGCTCGGAACAACAAAGCCGAAATGGAGCTTGCTTGCATAATATCAAAGAAGGATGTCTGATAAGGCCCTGTTGCGTTCGGTAGATGCATGAATGTTGAATAAAACACGATCTTCGCAATTGTCAGAACATGAGGGTGGACGAATGATGTGAGACTCTTTTAAAGATCCTGAGTTGCTTGTATCTCCGTAGTTGTACCTTTCATCACATATACAGAGATAGGAATTAGAATATTAAATTAGAAATGAGACAAGAGTGATGCATTCACTTCGTAAACAATGAGTCATATTCAGAGACTATGCTGTAATACAGAGCAATGAATTAAATTTAGGATAAGGAAAGACTAATTCCCTGATCAAGCGAGAGGAGTATTATATCCTTGCATTTGGATCGACTGTTCTCTGAGTTGTCAGACATGCCTTCGTCCTTTTCTTTTCAAAACCTTTAACCTGATAACAGGAGTATTATCCGAGGAAATATCAGAAAGATTGGTGATTGAGAGAATGAATGTGCCGTAGAATCGCCTAATCCGAGTGTACTTCCTCAACTAAATCGGATTCCCCCTCATAGAATGCTCTGCCAATTAGATCAGATTCATCCAAACCTGTGTGAGAGGCTCGAGGATTTAGACCTGTGAAGGAGTGCATTGTGACGGGGTTCAATGTTTGCAAGTTGTGAGGGCGGGGTCAGAGAAAACGTTTGAGAGGCATGAGATCTGTGGTCGGCTTGTGCATGCTTTCGGATGATAGGAATCCTGACTTGGGTTATGCGCGAAACATTCGAATCATTTTTGGCCGTCGTGCTCGGGCTATCACGCCCGGTAGTTCCGACCATCAAATTTGTACCTTTACATGATGTATGAAAACAACTATTAGAATATCAAGTAGTAAATGATATGTAATGACATTAATAGCGAAGTATGAGCTGTTTCACTGTTAATTATGAGTATTATCTAAGACAATATAGTGTTGTGCAGCACGTGATTCAATAATAGTGAATGTGAGGCTTAAACCATGCAATGTAAATGACGTAAATGAGATAACGAGAAAGATCTTTCCCTGTTTGTCTTTATGGGACTATTTTTGAATTTTGGTACGTTCGGCATCCTTTTTGGCATGAACGTTGATATGCTCGGCGACATTTTGGCATAGAGACCTTTCTTCTTCTATTGTTAGAACGTGTGCTCGCTTGGTATTCTTCATCTTCTTCCTACCAAATACCCTGTATGCCGTTATGGGTGAACCATTGTATAGCGCCCTTGTGAGAAATGCTGGGATCTCGAGAAGAGATGTTGACGGGGATCGTCTTTTGGCTTTTAGTGACCATGAGAGGCAAGGGCGTCGTGGTAGAAGGGACCGATCAATTCGAGGATGTCATTGATCGGTTGATATCATAGCCTGATATTCTACTGCAAGTGTAGGGATCTGGTAGGAAACCGGTGGAGAAGTGGTGACAATCGTGTAATGAATCCGAAGGGAGAAGGCTAGTATCTAGTATCCTCTCCACCGTCAACTAATTTCGAACATGTTGAGGTGCTCGCAACACTCAGAAGAGTTGTTTGCCCATTGATGAAAACCATGAAATGGATTGTTTACCCATATTTGTACCTCGTATATGTGTACAAAATTAATAATTAGTAATCGTCATTTGAACTGACAATGTATAATAATTAAATTGCAATAATGAGAATTATTGGCAAGTTTACAGAATAAAATATTGGTATGTAAATAGTACGATTCTAAAAATATCACACGTAATAATAATTGTAATAAATGACACGTATACCAAAAATATGTCGGAGCAATTAGTGGTATTAAACCAAATAATGTTAATAAGTATAATAATTAACTGTATCATTGGCATGCGATGGTGTACATAATTAATACCATGGAAATGACTTAAGTAAAAGAAATTAACTTCCCTGGATTGGTCGTGGTAATTCCCTTAATTGACCGTAACTTGTGGCTTCGCATGTTGTTGTTTTGTTGATCGAGAGTTCATTGTGGACGGAGGCCCTGACAACATGACTCGTAACAGTTTGACCGTCGTGGGTGTGTAGTGCCCGTTCTAGGCTAGCCTCGTGACGGGTTGTTATAGGAGCACATGCTTGCGTGGGCGATGGCCACAAAGCCTTTGTAATTATCTCGGAGTGATGACAACAGTAATCCATGCCACGAGATGTTTTTATGATAACCGTTCTGACTTTTGGATTGTTCTCTATCATGGGGTTGTAATGGCCTCGTCAACTCTAGAGAGAATCTTAGCTGCTCAGCCTTCCTTTTCGATAGGTCCGACCATCCTTTTTTGAACCTTACATTACATGTTTGAGAACAATAATCAATGATCATCGTTAATTTAACAATATATGATAATTGAATAGCAACAATGAAAATTATTGGCGAGTGCGTATAAAGTAGCATGATTAAAAAGGATCACATGCAACGAATATGATAGTGGCAATTATTGGAAATTGAATATCGTACAGACAGAGGATTATTCGTGAAAAGCAATAAATGACAATGTTAAATTAGAGGCATTAACTCGTGATCAAATATAGATATAGCAATTAGAGATGAAATTATAATATAGTAATGTATGCAGTTGTATATGCAGTTGTATAAGTGGATAAGTTAATGTAATGCCATCATGCCAAGAATAAAGGAATTTTGTATTGCATAGGTGAAATAAATTTCTTCCCTGTAGCTATGAGAGTTAAATTATATCATGGGCCATCACATAAGCTTCTGAACTGGGCCCAATTTTATTTCTTTTGTGCGGAATTGGTTTTGTGCCGAGTTGGGCTTGGAGCCCAAGTTCATTTATCTACTCCGAGCACACTCATATCAGTCTCTTGAACTTTGTAATGTCAACTGCTCCGAGTTGCTAGAGGCCGAATTGCTAGGATTCAAACAAGTTGCAACAGGGGCTCGTTTCTTTCTCCGCTTGTTTTGAGCCAAATAGGTGCTCGGAGCTCTTTGCTCTTCTCGGATCTATTGTTTCGAGTGTCATTCATGGATTTTCGGCTACTTCTTATAGTCATTGTCGGCCTTACTACATGCTCGAATGTTCTTCATGAGACTCTTGGGACCGAGTTGCCACCGCTGGTGACGGTCCTCGGTTTCTGGAAATTGCTCGAATCTAGTGGGGGAAGCTCGGTTCTCAGTTGGATCTTGGCTGTTCGGCACGGTGCTGTTGCGAATCGAATGACGGTGGATGCTCAGTTCTCGGCTTCTCATCTTTTTCGGAGGCTTCTTGTTCTTGTCGGCATCTTCGGCGAGAGTAGAGACTCATGACTCCTGGGCCGAGCCATGATGATTTCCACCTTAAACCAGCCAACAACAGTGAATCAGGGGAGACCCGAAGATGACTCGATTCAATCTCGGTTTCCAGGGAGCATTCAAACAGCAGTTGGGTTGGCTCATCACGGTCGCGAATCTGAGTTTGATTCGGAGTGAGATTGCCTCCCTGTCGTGGTGACCTTGATAGGCTTCGGTTGATTCGCGATGGAGCCGGGTTGCAACGCTCGGTGGTTGTTCTTGGTTTTGAATCCACACGATGTCAACTGAAGGGAAATAGTGAACCAAAGCTTGGCAAAGGAGACGCTGCCTTCACCCTCCACCGTTCGAAAACGAACGTTTCTAGGGGAGTGGTGGTTTCAAACCATGCTTGCTGGGTGTGACGGATTTGATCTGGATCTGACCTCACCATCAGTTTATAGCACCGGCAGCAACAACAATGGAAGGAGAGAAGTCGCCGCAGATGCTTTTTGCTATGGATTCTTTCTTCCCTGTTCTAGATGCTGCAATTCGAAGATTACTTAGGAAAGGGGTTGTACAGTGAATACATGCTATGGATTTTTTTTTAAATCGAAGGTGAGATGGTTTCGATTTGGATCTGGGTTGTTCCTACTACTGTGGGCAGGTTTCTTCAAATCTGCTAACAGATCTTCCTGTATCATGCTTTAGAGTAAAAAAGAAAAGATTTTTCTTCCCTGCTTCTTTAGATCTGATCTGTGATGTATTTTTGTTGCTGATCTGAAGAACAGGTTGTTTTGTGACACAAATCTGGACACAGATCTAGATGTTGCGATTTTAATTTTCTAGGGAAGTGGTTGTACAATAAATAGATATTGAATGAATAAATGAGTAAGAAGGGAACGATTTTTCTGCCCTGTTCCTTTAGATTTGATATGTGATGTTTAGATCTGGTTTGTGCTGTTTTTCTGCTATTGATGTTCCTGATGTTTCCTTCAAATGTTGTTGAACGAAAAGTGCTCTTCATGGGCATGAATCACTCTCCATGGTGAAGAACACCCCTGCGACACAAATCTGGACACAGCCACGAGAAGAGCAACCTTACGGTGGGCAATACTGTTGTAGTACCGTCAACCGCCCCCGGTGATAACTGCGAAGGGGGTTCCCTTCTCAAGAACAACAGCAGAGGCTTTTCTTTCTTTTTTTTTAATGGGAATCGAAGTTTATCGATCCCCACAGACGGCGCCAATGTGATGTCCCCGGTGTTAGGGAGACACCACGATGTGTGTTTTGGGTTGTTGCAGCTGACGAGGGTGACCCCGGTCCCACGTACCCCCAGTGATAAGGGGATCAAGCCACACGTAGTTCTTGAGAGTAGGGATGAGAGACATACCTTAGCCCCTATAGCATGGTGGTTCTTATAGGGGATTACCTGTTAGGTGTGTTGTGATACCTTATGGGGTTGTTCGGCCCAATAGGGCTGACGTGGCTCGTAGAGGATAAGAAGGGTGTGTCATTCATCCTTATCATATACTAGGGAGTTTTAAGCTTATACGTTGAGTCGTTGGTCGGCATTGAGGGCATGTGGTCGGCTTATAGGTCCGGTCCACTACACAATCTTCTAGAGGTGGTGAATAGAAGTTGCAAGCGATGATACCAAACTTTCGAATGTGATTGAAAACGAATCAGAAAACTGTCAATTTTAGTTAATTTTACAAGTCTTAATCGATTTACCTGGAGCTTAATTGATTATTGCCTGACAGGTGATAAATGCTTAATCGATTAACCACTAATTATTTTCAAAAAATTAGTTCTCAATCAATATGAAGAATTACTACCAATTAGAGAAACTAAAACACAAAACCTAGAATCAATAAAGGACAATCAATCAAATAGAGATTTAAAGCTTGAAATTGAAATCCCCAATTCTAACCTAAAATTGATTCTCTCTCACAAAATTACGTAATTAAAGAAAATAAAGCAAGAAAAGAACACGCGCAAATTTTATACTGGTTCACTCTCTACCACTGAGAGCTACATCCAGTCCTCCCCTTCAAACTTGGGAGATTTGCTTATTCTTAGAAAAATCACAAGAGTTAATACAATTAGATTAGAGATTCCTCACTCAAAACCTAACCCTTTTCAAGAATGTACCAAATTCTTGAAGTCTACACAATTAACTCCTTGTATTTTTCTAAGCTCCTTGTTGAAGAACTTATTCAACTCTCTTGCTCACTTTGAAACACTCAAAGCTTGAGGTGATTCCACACACCCTTCTTTTCAATTCACAAATTGAAAGAATCTTCTTTGTTGAATACTTCAAGCACAACCTTCTTGTTACAAATGATTCAACGAACTTCTAAGCATAGCCTTGAAAATCTCAATTGAAACAAATACTGGAAAGATATGAGATTGAATTGAGATTTAGAAGAAGATGAATTTATTCATGATAGAGTGGTTATGAAAAACAAAAAGTTTAAGTTGGCTCAATAATCTTTTTGGAAAATATGAAAGTGTGTAAAATGCTCTTGAAAGAATAATAGCTTGTAACATCATGAGTCATGAAAAAGAAAAGCTTTTAAACTAAAAATATATTCTGTTATAACAACTGTTAATCGATTAATCGAAGGTTTACTCGATTAACCACTGTACACTGAATGTTCTTTTTCAAGATTTACACGTGTTAATCGATTAACCAAAGTGCTTAATCGATTAACCACTGTAAAATGGTAAAAATTTGCTTTTCTAATTTATTCACATTTACACCTTTCATTTTTAATCAAATATGAGCCAACCTCTATCATGTTTTAATCTCAATCAACAACATATATTTCCAATTTAAATTGAGATTAAACTAATCCTAATCTACCACCCACACTCATATGCAATAAAAGTAAGTATAAAGTTTAGGTACAACATATGAATATGAAACATAAAACTAATAATAATGGTAGAATGGTATATCATCTTCTTCTTGTAATTGTTGTGTAGTGTTTGGTCAAAGCCATTGTCTTCATCAAAACTCATTTGATTCTACATTTAAGTTCTTCTCTTCCATGACTACTTCATTTTCTTTACGACATATAACCTTTCAAATAAACTATGCTTAATCTGTGATCCATGTATATATTTCCTTAACTTTCTGGACATTTGCCCAACTTGGACTTCCAAATTTTTAATCACGGGCGACCTCTTACTTTTCAAAAGTGGATTTTTGTTTTAGCATAAATTCTGCCATTATATTGAAAAAAAGGGATATTTGTTCTATGAACTTCTTCATAACATTTTACATATGTGATTTCTCATCATGAATCTACATACAACAAATAATGGGATTATAGTTGATAGGAAGACAAAAAAACATTGTTACCCTCTTACGCACGTTATTGAAGCTTTGAGTGATTATGGTCTTCTTTAAAAAGAAGATTATTTCCAAAATAGGTGAGCTATGCAATGACAACAAACAAGTTTCAATGAGTCCATGTTGGTCTAGTAATTGATGGGCAAAAAGCAAGATCCCTAAATATTTTACCTGTAACATCCCTGGTAGGCAAATGGATTGACGACTATCCCCACATACCACACGGGTCTTTTCAGCATGCTTTGTCCTCACTCACATGCTTCCTAGGAAAACGTCCCAGGAGGTTACCCATTCCATAATTTCTCCAAGCCAAGCACGCTTAACTATGCATCTTGTTGATAGGAATAGTTCAATAAATTCTTTTAAGCCTTCTTGTACTATGTATCCCCATACCTACACAGTCTCAGGACACCCTCTCATTTCGGTGTGTTGGTCCATTCATGTACCACTCCCTTAGAAGCTTGCCAGGAGCCGCTCCTTGTTCGTGACTCTTGCACCCGGAATCACTCCCCGCCCTCCTAAGCCCGGGTCTTACATGCCCACTAGCTTCCGCCTGGTTCGTCCCTGGACCACACCGTACTGGGAGAGGAGCTACTTTGATACCATTTATAACATCCCTGGCAGGCAAATGGATTGATGACTATCCCCACATAACAACACAGGTCTTTTCAGCGTGCTTTGTCCTCACTCACATGCTTTCCGATAAAACTTCCCAAGAGGTCACCCATCACATAATTTCTCCAAGGCAAGCACACTTAACTATAGAGTTCTTAAGTGAAGGGCTACCAAAAAGAAGATGCATCTTGTTGATAGCGGTAGTCCAAACAATTCATTAAAGCCTTCTTATACTATGTAGTCTCATACCTACATAGTCTCAGGATCCCCCTCTCATTTCGGTGTGTTGGTTCATTCATGTACCCCTCCCTTAGAAGCCTGCTAGGAGCCGCTCCTTGTCTGTGCCTCTTGCACCGGCGATCACTCCCTCCCTCGTCAGCCCAGGTCTTACATTACCAAGCGAATGTCGATCTGAGGTTTGATTATTATAAACAATATTTACCAGGATGGTGTTCTGTCCATTTCAGACAGAGGTCCCTATTAAGGACAATTGTCCTTGTGAAGGATTTTTAGTTTGGCAAGAGTGAACTCTCAGTCCTACGTAACCTTTTGAACTACGGTTCTAGAGATCAAGACTACGTAATTCTATCAGGCACGTTGAAATAGTGCATCAAGGGAGAACTAGACTGATCAGAGCTACCCCTAAGAGTAGTAAGCAATATGCCCCCTATTCTTAGGGAGGCTATGTATGGTCTAAGATCTCCTTTAAGGATGAAGTGGCTCACTGCTTAGGATCCAGGAGTTAAGACTCCAGTACTGTTGAGCAACGAGCTTCAGGTGGTTGATGAACCTTCGTGGAGGGGTTGGATGCAACTACCACCTTCTTGTACAGTAAGAGTTGTGTTCTCTTATTGCTGAATATCTCTCTAGGAAGCGGTGATGATGCTCTATGTGTATACTGATGAGTATTGTTGTGAGTATATTGTGTGTATCTTTGATGTATTGGGTGATTCAACCCTTTGCATAAGGCTGATATTTATAAGACCAGGATGGCTCCTTGATTTGATGTATTCTCTTGATAAATCATCTATATCTGAGAGTAATCTTTGTATTATCTTATCTCTAAGGACATAATTGATAAACTTCTATAGTTGTTGATAATCTTTCGATAATCTGTCATCAATCTTCAACATTGAGTTGCTTATCTTCAAGAGACTTGCTACATGAATAAGTCTTGTGACCTATTTGTAGATCAAGCCTTCTATTGAGCTTATCCGTGGTATTTTGGACATAAATCGTTCCGTCGTAGGTCGTTCAAACTCGGTTCATATCATTATTGCATGATAGGTCTTCTAGAGGTCATAATGTAAGGTAGGTGTCCTCAACTCGTGATAGGAATGGAACATAAGCTCCTAGGTCATTGCTTAGAATGGTAACTTCAAGTTATGAGCTAATTGAATACTTCCAACAACTTGTATCATCATGTTGGACACGATTTCCTCTTCCAAGTTTGGGTTGGGCCTACTATAAATTTTCTTCTCTTGGGTTCTTGTGCATATTTTGAATAACTGTTTTGCTCCACCGTCGCTTGCATTGTCTTGGAAGTTGTGCTCATTAAACCCCATCTAATCATTTGGTCTGCACAACGGCTGGGATTACGACATTTGTACTTTCTTGTTTGCTTAGCTTCCAAAGTTTAAATACTAATTTTCTAAATTTGGAATTTTTCACTTTCATCCTTTCGTCATTCGAAATTCAATCTTTTGGTTAACTTCGCACATTTCCTCCAAAACCCTAAGTCAATCTTGCAATCTTCAATCGATCTCACTGAGGTACGCGCTTTCTTCTCTTAAATTTTTCACAATGTCTAACTCTGAGTATGAATTTGGGTATTACACCTCTACTGATAGCGAATCTTTTGAGTCTTGTCATAATCATCTTGGCTTCTCCATTTTAAACAAGGTGAATTCCATTCTAGTCTCAAATTCTTTACTATGGTTGGTCTTCGTGAAATAAAAAAGACTTTGATGATGGACATTCTTCTAGGACGTTGTTACCCAAAGAGTTATCCTTATTCCGCCAGGACCTTAGGAAAAATTAGGTTTAGTAGAAAACTGACCAAGAGGCCAAGCAATTGGGACTCCTTCAAGTGGGTCTATTGCATACCCAATCAATTTTTTCCCATACCTTTGACCTTCATAACCTTACTATTTGTGGTAAATATTTTGTTACCCGCTTTCATGTCTTTGTCCCTTCCTTTGATGCTAGGATCTTTTCCAAACATGATGCTGATTCCTTAGAGCCCCTATCCATAATGTTGTCTATGTTTATTTTTTCATATTTAGAAATTACTCTTCCTTTGGATGTCTTCTATGTAAACATTTTGAACAGCCTTCACATAGTGTGAGACCCGCAATTTTTCCCAATTTATTTAAATCATAACACTTTTAATTTTGCTTTTATTTTAATTAGTCATATAAATTTTAAGGATGATTTAATGGGGTTTGTTATTAAAAATTGGTTTTAATATATATATATAGCGTTATTATATATATATATATGCAATTAATTATAAATTTTTATTTAATACATGAGAAAAATATTTTTGGGATAGAAATATTTCATGAATATATTTTTAGCTTCAGAAAAATATATTAGAGTGATTTTTATTATTGTTTTGGTAAAATTGAGAATTTTCAAGTTATAGTGTATGTTTTAAACTTCGAGAATTCATATCTTTTTAACCGTAAGTCAGAAAATTACGAACTTTATATGAAAACGATCGTATCGAAATGTAGTGTTTGAAGATGTAAAAATAAAATTTTTATTTTGGTATTTACGAAAAAAGTTACTATACAGTAGGTAAAAACGAATTTTGGTATTCAAACTTAGAAAAAAAAATTATTTTGGAGCTTAAAATAAATTATTTGACTATAAAATATTTTTATATATACATTTAAATAATTATCTGAGTTTCTATTGGCTGCACCGTCCAAAGTTCATTATTTTCCTAATTTATTCTGAATTTTTTAAATAAAAGGCTTGTTTTAATTGGTTAAATGTGAGATAGATTCAAAGGATGAGTCAATGAATTTTTCCTCCTAGAAGATATGTGTGTATGTGCCGTCCAAACCTTTAAAGGAGAGAGGGAATCATTTTCTGAAAATTGGAAAGTTATCTCTTGAATTAAAGCCATGTAGGTTACAAAAAATACTCATTAATGCTAAAACATGTACCTAGGCATAGTTGAATGGAAAAATTAAAGTTTTGGTGTAAAACATGATGAAGGGGGCATGTATCTCCCTCCCATTTTCTGAAAATTCTTCATCAACCTCTCCTATAAATAGTGGCCTAGACTCCTCTCATTTTACACACACTAACACTCTACCTTTTTGAGAGAAAAATTGAAAGAAAAAGCTTAGAGAAAGAGGGGGGAGAATGGCGTGACATGCTATAGGAAAGGAAGGAAAATTCATCCTTATTTTGAAGACTATCTTGCTTAAGGAAGAAAGGTAACACTAAGAAACTCATACTTTGTTTTATTATAATCTCTTATTTTATTATAAGTGTTGAACAAAAATAATCTCTAAATTCTTCTATGATAAGAACTAAAATTTCTAACTCCTACTTTGATATTGATATAAAATTATTGATAGTGTTTTGATATATTTTTTGGGTCATATGAATTGAGGTTTAAGAAAAAGGGACAAAATGAATTGTTTAAAGAGATAATCTCCCCTTTTTCCTTAACTCGTGATGACCGAATTTTATGATAAATAGGCAAATAAAATTCTGGAAATTTTTGTGTTCTTAAAATGTATGAATTTGTATTTTATAGAAATTTTGTATTTGTTTTAATTATTTTAGTGCCTTTTGTTTGGATTCAAGATGAATGTATGATTAAGGATAATAAGAAGAGAGTGATGAACCAAAAATGAAAATTTTATGAGAAATATGGTAATGAGGCCGTGAGGCCTATGGGACTTTTGAGTAAAAATAACAATTTGTATTTTTAAATAATGAATTGGAACTATAAGGATTTAAGGTATTATTCAAAGAAAAATTGATTTTTACCTTGCTCTGTATTTTTGTTTTGGACCGTAGTATATATATATACATATTACATGGTGATTGTTGTTAATATGTGTATATTTGATATGTGACTTATTTCTTAAAAAGAGTATAAACAAATGGGTGTTAATTAATTTTGATGAAAATGGAATGATAATAGTGTTATGATAATAAATAAAATTCTGGACTTCCAGTGTGTTTGGCCGTGAGGCATAATTGATTTTTGAGTAGAAAGTCACAAATGGCTTATAGTATGTTGTTTAGAAATTTTAAAAAGTAATTAAGTATTTTGTATGTGGTAAAATAGAGTTAAATTTTGTGTAATTATGTGACTATGGGATGGGTAGGAAGTATAGATTTAGTATTTTATAAAAAAAATTAAATTTTCTATCAAAGTGATTATTTTGATGTATGAAATTACATAACTAAAGTATATAGAGGTTTGAGAATTTAAAAGTACTTTTAATATATATATATATGTGGCCGAATTATGTTATAAATGAAGAACAATGTTTGATGAATTTTCTAAATGATTAAATGATTGTTTGATGTGAATGGGTAATTATTAGTAGGTGTATTTGATAAGTAGTTCATTTTTGAAATTTTATGAACAGATGTTTTGATAACTGTTTGAGTTCTTTGTTTGATATGTATCCTTCAATATTTTGTTCCTTATTTAACGTGTTATACATATTGACGTAGCAAAATATGTTGTTCATGATAATTGGCTTTAATAAGGATAATGCTATTTTCATTTGATAAAAAGAAAAAGTTAGAATTTTAAAAGGTGTTTTGATTAATTATTTTTCAAAAGGGCCGAAGGACCCAAAAGAGAAATAGAAATGATTTTGTTATATTATGGTTGTCAAGATTTAGTTAGAATACTGATTGAATTTTTAAAAGAAAAAAAATTGATATAGAAACCTAAGATTTTGTTTGGTTGAATGGAAATGAATGTGTTTATAATTTCTTTAGTATTAAAAATAATTATTTATGTGAGTACATGAAATTTTATGCAATGTGTATGTGATAATATGAATGATTGAGTTGCTGTCCAAGATTTATTTTTATCCTATAAGTATCTATTTTTAATTAATTTGTGTTTATATTTAATGTTCTAAAGTTAGGAAAAATATAGACCTATGTTATATATGTTTATAAATTTTTGATACTGTTTTTATTATTATTAGGACCAAATTTGATGACTCTCCTAATAGTTTAAATAATTGTATAATATTATATTCTAATTATGTGATGTAATTTTACGTAATAGGAACTAAATGAATGCTTTGCTGGTATATGTATAAAAAAATTAATGTTACTATCCAAAATTAGAATAAATGAGAAAACATGATTATTTTTATGAGTTAAGTTGTATTTTAAGTTTATAGATCATGAGCCTTTTTGTAAATAATAGAACTTGAAAAATGATGAGTTTTGGGGTGATGCAACTTCATTTTATTTGGCTGTCCAGAATTGTTGTGAATGTATGCTATATATGTGATAATTAGATAATAGAACTTGTGTTTTGAATATAGGAAAAAGTAGGATGATTTTTAGAGATATTGTTTAAAAGAAAAGTAATGTTCAAGTTGGTATGAAATTGTTATTTAAGTTTGATACGTTGATTTGAGATTTATTAAAATGTATATGTGTATATGCGTATATGTGTAATATAGTGTATATGTGGTTTAAATTTTGTTAAATATGAAATGCTTTGTATATTTAAGGTGAAGGTATATGGTTAAGTATTTTCTGCTAAGTTATAGTAATTATAATTAAATAAATTTGTTTAATTGATAAGGTGCTTTTCTATTTGAGTGAGTTATGTGTAACTATAAAGATTAATTCATATATGATTCCTCTGCATGATGATGAGTTACCTTTTTAAAGTTTATAAGTTTAAGAAACCTATATGTTGTTTGAGTGTTTGTGTTTGTGTACTCGAAGATGGTAGTTGTTATATAAACAATATAATATGGGTTATGGAAAATAAAAGTATGTTTTAATGATTTTCAAAGTATTGGATTGAGTTTTAGAAATTTGTTTTGAAAAAAGGGAATTTCTTGATTTTGAAATAAAATTGTTTTTAAAGATAGTTAAAACCATTCAAGAGAATTTATGTTGTGAATGACTATGTACCGTGGGATTAGCCTCTATGTATCAAGATGGATAGAGTAAGATACTTATCAGGTGCTTATAAATTATATGTCGTTAGAATAAAAGGAATCAAAGAACGAACAAGCTGCTGGAACTTTAAGCACAAGGGACGAAACGGTATACGTGTGGATCTCAGGTGAGAGAGCAACTTCCCTTAGACATAATGGCACTAAGAATTACAATAGGACGATTTCGACCATCTCAAAAGTCGGAATCCGGGTTACGTGTCAAGATATGAGACGACAATTGGGTGTTGTATGTTTAGTCGTCTTTCGTTGAGACAGTAACCTTATTTTATTACCTGATTTTCTTGTGGCTATATTATGTTATGATTGCATGGAAATACCTATGAAATGTTGTCCATATGACTTTGAGAATGATAATGAATATATTGTAAACTTTTCCAAGGGAAACGTATAATTGAGGAATATTAATATGAAAGATTATTGTTGAGGAATATTAGTTATGGAAATGTTGGAAGGATTAATCCTATGATCAAGATTTGATATATTTGTTATACATGAAAGTAATGCGAAAATGCTCAAACTTGTGAAAATGCGAAAGTAATGCTTGTGTACAGTGATGGTGCATCGTGGCACAATGACCTTGTAATTATTCCCTTAAGCGACTAATCACGTGAATGATTGTGCCGTGATTTTGTCTTGTGGATTCCACTGTACGATAAGGAAGTCTTTGTTGTGATCCCTTAGAGGTCGAGGCCCGTTAGAAGCGCGGCTTAGAATGGGTCGACCAACTTAGGATAATGAAAGACTTAAAAGATTTAAAATACTTTAAGCTTAAAATCCTTTCTAACTACGTTGAGAGTGAAGTAGTGGAGAGGAAAGATACCGTATACTTGGAGGTCGTGCATCCCTCCAAGTGGTGATTGTGATAGGGGAGGGAAATGACGGTGACTCGTCAAGAAGCCTAAGAGCACTTCCCTAGGTGGGACAATACTACAATGATCAAGGTCACTTGCTGGGCGTTGGTCGTAGCAAGGACTACACTCGAGAACTAGGGATAGGGCTGTTGCCCCCTTGAACAAATCCTAGATGGTGTAGAGGGAATTTGAATGGGACTAGAAGCCATCGTTTTTATGAAATTATGAATTGATATTTTATTTTGTTTTGCTGACCAACTTGCGTGGTGTCAGCTGGTACGTACCATTTGGCTTCGATGTCAGCATGGTTAGGTCTCCTGTGCATCCCATCTGCTTTCCGAACTAGGATGTGGTTGGATATTGAAGGAGGAGATGTAACGTGTGTGCTAATTTACTCTTAACTCAACGACTTCGCCTCCCTAGATTATTGAATTATTAATTATTGGAAAGTTTTATCAAATCCCTAGATATGGTGTGTATTTTACACAAAGACATAATGGAAGTTATGGATGAGGAACCCTCGGATAATAATAATAACCTTGATAAATATGCGTTGTTGAAAATAAGAAGTTATGCCTTGTTATTGTATGTGTGTGTGGTCTTATTGTAATTACTTAGATTAAGACCATGCCGTCGACAAATTATTGTCTGGATCGTTGACTCTCTCTCTCTCTCTCCCTTTTTCCCTGTCTTTCTTTTCCTGTGGTCATTTGGACGATGATCACAGATGGCAGATCCGATAACTTGTTACATAGAAGTTTCAAATAATGGAGTCGTGGATGCCAATGACCTTGGTCATTGGGAAGTGAATCAGGAAGGTTGGCTTTGGACAGGACCCACCAGAATAGAGATCTTAGATCCGAACCAGCTGATCACCGGAAACATGAATGAGGTCTTCGTCAGCCATATGTACATGAAGGATAGTGTGTATAGAGGTCCATCTATTTATCATGATATACACCCAGCCTTGAGGCAGTTTACTTTTGAAGACATCCCCGAACCGGAAGACTTTCTCTTAGATTTTATGGATGATGAAGAAGAAGTTCTTGAGGTCTTCGAGGTGGATCCGAATGATGAAATGGAAGAAGAAGAAGGGGAGCAAGAAGTAGAAGAAATTCCCGAAGAGCCTATTGAGTGGGTGTTTGACCCTGAGGAAGCGCCACCAGTAGTAGACAGTGATGATGAGTAGTTTTAGTAGTTTTTGAGTTTCTTTTAAGATGACAACCTCTGATTATCTTTATGTAACCCTGATGGGGAAGTTATGTTTTGATATTTGATAATTTGGATAATGGTCGCCGAGTCGAAACCTTTTTATTGTTATAGTTATGTTGAAAATATAACGACTTATTATGCATTTCAACTAGTGTGTTTTTGGTGAATGGGAATATGTTGTAGCACTTCTTTTTGGAAAGTAGAATGGAGTATGAAAGGAGGAGAAAACCTTTTTAAGAAACTAAATTACTTATGAAATCCTTTTATTAAGTTGAGAAAATATTTTTGGAAACTAAGTTAATATGAAAACCTTCTTTTTAAATAATTTATAACTTGTAATGTTCATGATTATATAAAAAAAATGGCGCAAATTTTTAGTGAAAATTCTATTTCCAAATTGGGGTGTTACACATAGCCTCTAGTCAACTTCATCCCAACTCATGAGAGTTGTTAGCGGCCTTCAAAAAGTTTTGGGAGGCTTGCTTTCTTTATCGTAGACCTCTTACCATTGCCAAGACTTGTTCCTTTGTCTTATTTTGGCACTTATAATGTGCTTCTCATTGTCTTATCGAGGGTTCTAGGAGTAAGAAAAGTTGGACGGCTTTTACTCCTAACAGTACTCTTCTCTTGTTTTCCATCAAGGATTTTGACAAGGGGTTCAAACATAAGTTCTTCAAAATATCTTTCACCAGATCTTTTGGTGTTACTACACTTCTCCGTACGGGTTGGGTAGACAAAACTTCTGATCCCACATCTTTTATGATCCCGGCCTTTGATTTAAATGAGGTCGACCGAGAAATGCTCCGAGCTCTGGTCAATTAGGCTCCGAAGCACATCCTCTCGATGTCGATTCTTGCATCTATACGGGTGTCATTGTTTTGAATGGGCGTTTAGGTATCATGGCATTATGTTGTTCTTCATGCTTTGATTAGTAATTTCCACATGATTTTTGTTTTTTGTTATTTTCTTGTAGGTGATATGGCAGGCACTAGCAACTAGGAAAAATGTGCCCGATCTTTATCAATTACAAATTCTTGCAGAGCTTAGTCGAGCTCATTTTAAGATCGTTTCGAGAAACGGGCTCGATCCGACGATCGGGTGGGATCTCCAAAGAGGAGACAATCTTTTCCCCCTAATAAACCTTCTGACGACAAATGGGGTTCTTCTGCTTCAGTGAGTCATGCACTTCCTCCTCCTCTTCCCAATGTGACATCATCAACTCTCTTACCAAGCGAGAAAAGGGTAATTGCTCCTCCTCCTCCTAGCCCTATTCAACCCACTCAAGCATACCCTCAACCTGAGGAGTAGATGATTTCAAGCATGGTAGACGAGCTCAACACCGCAAAGGGACTTGATGTGAGCTTTCTCCGGGGTCAGGATGAGGTGCCTTCAGTTTCCACTTTTGTACCTATGAATCCTAAAACTGGGGCAGATGGATCTCCAGATGTTGTTGTTCTAGGGGGCTCTTCCGTTCCTCCCCAAAATATCACTCTGGTTTCCCAATTTCCTCCTCCACTAGAATTTGGCCATCCTCTTTCATCTCACTAAGAGGTTTTGGGTCAGGCTTCTGATCTTCTGATGAAGGTTTGCAACCTCCTCTAATCAACGAGGGCAAGTTTTTCTTTTGTTCCCCATATTTGAGGCGAAATTCGTTGTTGTCAAGCAGTGAGCTGCTGAAATGCTGCTTACACAAGCCAAACTGACTTTAGCCTCCTTGTAATCTAAATATACTGGGCTTGAACAATATACTATTGACGTCTGAAACAAGGCTAATATGTTTAAAGTTGCAAAGGACCACACTGATCTATATAAGGCGAGGGAGAAGGCTATTCTTGAAGTTGATAATAAGGATCTTTTAGCCCATCTCGAACGAGCTTTGCTTCTGTTCCTGCATAAATTTGATGAAGATCGCGAATCCTGGCTTCCAACCTCGGAGTAAGAGGCATTACAAGAAAACAACACATTACCGGCGGTTATTACCGAGGGCCCTCAAGTCCGTCAGTAATAAATGAATTCTGAGGGACCACATCATCGGTAATGAAAAAAAGTTTTCGCGCCACCAAAACAGTTTATCATAGGCTCAAGCCATTGAAATTGCCATCTAGACAATAGGAAAAATAAATAACAAAATAAATTTAAATCAAAAGAATTAATGAGAGCTAATTGCCTTATGTAATATCGAGGGATTGTGACCCTCGATAAATTAAAAAATCAAGAATCCTTGAGTAATTAATATTAATGGTTGCTAATACCGAGAGATTGTAGCCCTTGATAATGGTAAAGCCCTCAATAATGTTTACTCCCTCCGGTCTTGTTTATTAGCATAAATAACTACCGGCACAAGTATTAAGAAAGTTAGTTGAGTGCATTTAATTTTTTCAAATTTATAGAAAAAAACTACTTTAGGAAACTTGCATTGAGAATGAAACAAAAAATAAATGTTATAACCACTTTGTAGATATATTTTAATAATGGTTGTATTTTTTTTCTTATGAATGAGATTGGAGGGGGTATTTACTATTGGCTTATTTAATGATAATCTTTGCTATTCACCACCGCCACTCACTGCGACTGCCACTCACCGTCATCACTCATGGCTACTGTCACTCACCACCGCCACTCACTCATTTTATTTTGTTATTCACCTCAATTCCCAATTGTGATCATAAGTTTATTAGGTTCCCAGTTGACTTTGCGAAATGAGTGATTTGCATTTATGAACTTATCTGTGAAATTAGGTTCCCAATTTTTTTTGTTCAGCAAAAAGGCAACTTTATTAAAAAAAACAAAACTCATCATCAGTAAAGAACATGATCTCTTAATAATTCATATATATATGGAAGGAAATGACACTCTTTTACTTTGTTATCATATTTGGGTTAGAATGGTAGAGCATGATCTCTTGGGTCATTAGAGGGCCATTGCCCATTGAGATTGTGAGGTGGTAATGTCCATGCATAATGCCTCAATAATTCAAGCTTTTGTTTCTTTACCTTTTAATTTTATTTTACCAAAAGATCAACTAGGACTTAAAAAGAGTGCTAGTTTTTTCACAGTTCCATTTCCTATATGGGTCCTGTAAATTTATTGCTCACAGGTAAAATAAGGTTGAGGCACCATCAAACAAATCTGTGTGCCCTTGCGATTATTTTAAATTGATTTATGATTTGCTAATGTTGCAAAAGTATAGAATTCAATATATACTTATGATTGTACAAGCTATTTGTACAGTGGTATTGAATTGGTTTTTGCACCAAACCCGTTTAATTTCCAATAATAAATCCATGGAAATTCTTTGATACTCCACTTTTTAATGTTTGGTCATAAAAATTCTTTTTTAACTTTGCTTTTAACATAACCTAGAATTTCATCCACTTTTATCATACTGCAAATAGTTCAATATCACCTACCCTATTCTACCACCGTTGTTATCATATCCAGATTCACATATTCACATATAACATTTGCTCCACTAACATGATCTCAACAATCTTCCGAAAAATGATATGGCAGATGTCTTAATTATTTTAAGGTCTATTACAATTCATCATTATTTCAACTTTTAATCTTAATCATCAAGGTTTTTAATTACTAAATCAATGATAATGTCAAAAAGGAGCATTGAAACAAAACTAAAAACTAAAAGGGGAGTATCAAAGAATCACCCATAAATCCAATCCTCTCCAAACTTGTTAGTTATATTAGCAATCATGGAAAAGACAGGAGCACTATAATTTCCCACCCTCTAATGCTACTGATTGAAATGAAATCATAGGTAATCAATTTTTAGACATTATGACAATAGAAGATTCGTTTTTTATTTGATTATAGTGAGAAAGGTCTTTATCATAGTTTCTGACAAAAAGGATAATGAAAGTGCTATTTTAAAATGAGAATTACATTAGATCATATCAATGAACGGGGTAGTAGTGATAGGAAGGATTTCACTATCAAAACCTTTTCCAAGAAACAAAGAGAGTTGGAGTCATTAGCCAAAAGAAGAAACTATGTTAAGAGAGGGAAGAAATGAAATTTGACACCCTAAAGTGGAAGTCAGTAAATGTTAGGGGTTAGAAAGGAAAAGAAATCTCAGAGAAGAAAAGAATGACAAGCACAGAAAAAAGAGGACTGAATAATGATTCTTCATGCTTTTTCATTCACTAATTACTCTCTTTATACAAGGATTTAACAATCCTTTTTTAAAAAGAAAAATACAACGAAAGGAATATTTTCCTGATCTATCCAATCTAGGATCCTAACGGTATTCTATTTTCCTCCTTGTCTTGTTGGCACATGGTACGCGTCCAAATATCTGGGTGTACAAATGATTCTTCTAGGCCTTTCCTCTGATGTGGCATTGTGAGGATTATCTCCCTCTGTGTTATAAATGGTGATAGGTCCTTCTTGAGTGATTGGGCCATTAATGGGCTCACATTCTCTAACATCTCCCTCGGGTGGAGGAAACACCTTGTCCTCAAGGTGGAATTGGGATTGAAGATGAATCCAGGGTTCCCAAGTGCATTCTTCCAGTGGAAGTCCTTTCCATTGCACTAAAACCAGTAGAGTAGGAGTTGGATCAGACGAGTCCCATTTCTAGTCCACAATGGCAACTGGCTCGAGGATTGGCTGGTTATCTGTAATGTCCAAGGGTAGTGGTAGGGAGTTTGAGGGCGATGGTTCAATATGTGGGCGCATCAAGCTCACGTGAAAACGTTGTGTATTTTGGCAGTTGAGGGAAGGTCAAGTTTATAAGCCACAGGTCCTATCTTTTCAAGCACCTGATAAGGACCAAAAAATCGTTTTTGTAGCTTGCCCATGTAAGCACCAGTTGCAAAAGTTTGTCATTTTGGTCGAAGACGAATGTATACCCAATCTCTAATGTTGAATGTAAGTTCACGACGGTGAGAATCAGCCCATTTTTTCATTTCAGTTTGCGTTTTGCTTAGATTTTTTGATAGCTTGCGTAAGATCTCAGCTCTAGTCATGATTTCTGATTGAACAGAAGCATTGGAAGTGTCAAGGTTTAAGCTGTGTGGGACTAGAGGGGGTCTGCCAAAAACTATTTCAAACGGTGTCAGCCCAGTGGAGGAGTTGGGTGTAGTATTAAAACACCATTCTGCCCAGTGTAGATACTTTCCCCAAAGAGAGGGTCGGTGGTGCACATAGTTGAGTAGGTACTGTTGAAGCACCTTGTTTGCGGCTTCGGTCTGTCCGTCCGTTTGTGGATGGTAGGTGGTTGACATGCGAAGTTTGGTACCACTGAGACGGAACAATTCTTTCCAAAAATTGTTGAGAAATATGGGATCCCTGTCCGAAATAAGGCTCTTGGGAAAACCATGGTGCTTACAAATGACCTTGGCGAATAAGTCAGCAACTGCAGAGGCTGTAAAGTTAGGACGCAACATTCCAAAGTGTGCGGCTTTGGAGAACCTGTCAACTACCACCATAATGCAAGTATTGCCCTGATATGAGGGAAGGCCCAAGATGAAATCCAAGGAGAGGTCTTCCCAACATTGAGAAGGAGGAGGGATGGGTATGAGTAGACCCGGTGATTTCTGAGTTGGTACCTTAGTTTGTTGAAAGGTAGTGCACTGAGATACAAATTTCTGAACATCTTGCTTCATGTTTTCCCAGAAAAAGTTTGACTTAATTTTACTCAATGTTGATGAAATCCCGCGGTGACCAGCTAGTGGTGTATCATGAAACTCTTGGAGGATGAGAGGGATTTGAGCACATGTTTCCGAAAGTCAAATGCGATCCTGAAATAGTATTAGATCGTTCTTAATGCAGAATGAAGGTAAGGAGCTATGGTTGGATTCAATTTTAGATTTGAGTGCCTGATAGTCGGCATTGGTAGCCAATGACTTCTTCAAATCAGAAATGAAATCCGAAGAGGAGGTTGTGAGCACAAAAATTGCTGGACTTGGGTTAGGATCGCGGCGGGAAAGGGAACCAGTGGCTTGATTTGATTTCCCAGGTTTGTAGTGAATTTCGAAATCGAACCCGAGTAATTTGATGACATGTGCTTGTTGGTCAGGAGTGAGGACTGTTTGCGTGAGCAGGTCACGGATTGCCTTTTGATCCGTTTGAATTATAAATCGGTGTCCCAAGAGGTATTGTCTCCATTTTTGCATCGCAGTAGTGATGGCACAAAGTTCACGGATGTATGTGGATGAATTCTGCATCTTGGGGCAGAATTGTTTGCTGAAAAAGGCGATTGGATGACCATTCTGGCTGAGTACTGCTCCCATACCAATACCCGAGGCATCAGTTTGAATGGTGAAGATAGTGTCAAACTTCAGAAGGGCAAGTGTGGGTGCCTCGGTTATTGCTTCTTTTAGTTTCTTGAAGGTCGCAGTTGTTGTATCATCCCAATTGAAATTGTCCTTCTTTAGAAGATCCATGAGGGGATGGGCAATGGTGGCATAATTTTGCACAAAACGACGGTACAACCCTGTCAATCCTAGGAATCCGCGAAGTGCTTTGATAGAAGTTGGTAAAGGCCAATCAAGAACAGCCTGCACCTTGGAGGGATCAGGTTCGACACCTTTGGCTGATACAATGTGTCCTAGGTAATTAATTGAATTTTGACCAATGCTGCATTTTGAGCCCTTGAGATAGAATTTGTTATCCAGCAAAATTTGGAAAGTAATCTCAAGGTGTATAATGTGCATATCTAGAGAAGGGCTATACACCAAAATATCGTCAAAAAATACAATAATAAATTGACGTAAATGCTAGAGAAATATATCATTCATTGTAGCTTGGAAAGTAAAGGGAGCATTTGACAAATCAAAAGGCATTACCAAAAATTCGAAGTGGCCGTTGTGAGTGCGAAATGTTGTTTTGAATGAATCAGAGGGAGCCATTCGAATTTGGTGGAAATCGGACAATAGATCCAGCTTTGAAAACCATGATGCATGACCCAACTCGTCGAGGAGCTCATCAACTGTTGGAATGGGGAATTTGTCCTTAATGGTGATGGCATTTAGGGCGCGATAATCAATGCAGAAGCGCCATGTGTCGTCCCTTTTCTTAACTAAAAGGACTGGTGAGGAGTAAGGGCTTGTGCTAGGGCGAATAAACCCAGCTCCCGGCATCTTCTGGACCTGCATTTCAATCTCCTTTTTTTGGAAATATGGATAACGGTAGGGGCGGACCGAAACCGGTGGGTGTTGGGGATGAAGATTGATTGAGTGGTCGGTGGCACGAGGTGGTGGTAGTGTAGTTGGAGTGGCGAAAAGCTGGGTGTATGTATGGATGAGGGAGGAGAGTTGGGGAATGTGGTGTTGGGGTAGGTATGTTGGTGTTGTGGTTTCTTGAAGTGTGGAAGTGAACAAGGAAGAGTGTGTGGAGTCCGGTTCGAGTGATAGGTGGTAAAGGGATTCGACTCCGTTGGTATGGTGGAGTCGTCGGAGTTGGTGGACGGAGATGGGCAAGGGTTCAGTGTTTGTGTCGCCCTGAAGCTCGACTAAGTTTCCTTCCCACATAAAGCGCATGAAAGACCCATGATAATCCATCACAAATGGGCTTATGTTTGTTAACCATTGGACACCCAAAACAAGGTCGGTGCCCAAAAGGTCCAACGGATACAAATTAACAGCAAAATTAAGGGTTGAAAGGGTTAATCGGTTGTTAGGGCAGAAGTGTCAGCAAGGTAAGAACTCACCGTTTCCCACCATGACCCTGAGTGGTAATGGGGTTGGTTCCATGGGTAGGTTGAGGAATTGTGCCACACGACTCTGTATGAAGTTGTGTGTTGCTCTGCTGTCAACCAAAACCTGCACGTCATATCCGTTGATTGATCCTGTAACCCGGAAGGTTCTAGGTGTCCATTGCCCTGAGAAGGCGTGCAAACTAATGAGCCCTGCTTCTAGTGCCTCATCGTGGGGTTGATGCTGCATCTCCAGGTGCTCTAATTGGTCAGGAGGGTCGTCGGTGTCGGAAGTTATAAGGAGTAGAAATTTGGGTTTACAACGGTGACCACGGACGTAACGTTCATCACAGTTGTAACAAAGTCCTTTCTTTCGCTGTGCCTGCATCTCTGTCTCGGTAAGACGTTTGATGGGGAGGGATTATGAAGGTGTGGGCAGTAGTGGGGGTAAGGGTTTTGGTGTGGTTGTTGATGGAGAGGCGGAAAACGTATTTTGGAATTGGATTTGGAAGGGTGGGTGTGGTCGTGTTTTGTCTTCGTGAAGTTTGGCGTAAGCTATGGCTTGGGGAAGGTCGGTGGGTTGAAGGGCTAACACCTCACGACGGAGGTGAGGTTTTAGGCCGGCCCTGAAGCAGCTGAGGTAAAAACTAGTGGGGTAACCAGTGATGCGGTTGGATATTGTTTCAAACTTAGTGAGGTAAGCTTGAAGGGAAGTTGTCTGGCTGAATTTACAAAGGGTGGCTATGGGGTCGTCAAATTTGGAAGGGGCGAAGCGAAGTTCTAAGGCACGAAGGAAGGATTCCCATGAAGTCAACAGACCATTGTTGAATATCCATTGGAACCAAGCTAAGGCGGGTCCTTCAAGGTAAAAAGAAGCTATTTGGAGACGTTTGTCTGAGGGTGTTTGGTGGAAATCAAAAAACTGATTGATTTTGAAAATCCAGGCAAGGGTGTCGGTACCGTTAAAAGGGGGAATGTCGATCTTGAGGGAGTAAAGGGTGATAGGAGGGGTGTTCTCGACGTTGGGTTTGGGGGTGGGAATGGTGTTAAGCTTGGATTCAAGGGAGGTGGTGCGGTTGTCTATATCATGGAGGGTGTTTGAAAAGTTGGCTTGGGCGAGCAAGATCTGCTCAAGTTTGCGGTCAAGGGAAGAGAGGAGTTCTTCGGGTGAGGTCATGGAGGAAGACTGGAAATGAAAGCACCAAGTTGTTAGGGGTTAGAAAGGAAAAGAAATCTCAGAGAAGAAAAGAATGATAGGCACAGAAAGAGAGGACTGAATATTGATTCTTCATGCTTTTTCATTCACTGATTACTCTCTTTATACAAGGATTTAACAATCCTTTTTTAAAAAGAAAAATAAAAAAGAAAGGAATATTTTCCTGATCTATCCAATCTGGGATCCTAACGGTATTCTATTTTCCTCCTTGTCTTGCTGGCACATGGTACGAGTCCAAATATCTGGGTGTACGAGTGATTATTCTAGGCCTTTCCTCTGATGTGGAATTGTGAGGATTTTCTCCCTCTATGTTAGGAATGGTGCTAGGTCCTTCTTGAGTGATTGGGCCATTAATGGGCTCACATTCTCTAACAGTAAAGAAGGAAAAAAAAAGCATGAAGGCATAAGGGGATAGTAGTACAACTTTAAATGACCATTGACTAGTGATTGGTGGATGTTGTTCGTTGATGAAGGCCAAGTTGGGTCAGGAATCATTTTAGAATGGGTCAATGTAATCTAAGCTAAGGCAACTGGGTGTATTTTTTTTCCTTTGAATTATACTCATAAGTCATAACAATGTGTTTAACCTCTTATTTCATTAATTAATTTTCTCATGATCGATGTCTGATTTGGCAATGATCCATTTCTGAAAATATTAAATTCTATGATTTGCTAAAACCTCTTATTGGTGCTTATTTACATATATGTGGTTATAAACTTGGCAAATGTACGCAAGGAAGTTCAATGTACTATCTGGCCAGGTGTGTAATCTGATGCTACATTCTTAATTATATATAGCATATTCTTAAAATATTTTGCTGTTCTAGAAACATTCTTTACTTCAGGTATGCATAGTTTTAGTAAGGTAGGCTAACAATTAGTTCAAAATTCCTTTTACTTGGGAAGATAACTGTTATAGTTCTAGCAACGAAAAGATAATTGTGTGTTGTCTAGCTCTTGCTTTCCCATTCACATAAATATTAAAGAGTCTATGATGTGGTAACCTCTTCAAGCTCAGATGCTTGTAAAGATTGAATTAATAGTAATAGGAGGAGGGGATAACAACCTATTTTAGAGAGAGTTTCTAGCTTCAGGTTCTAAATCACCTCTGATGCATCATATTTATCTCCCACTATTTGGATTGTATGGATTTTACTGTTACACCAACCAAACAGCTGAACAAAAGCCATCCAATTTAACTCTAATTAGTGACATAATCTCAACTTAATAGAGTCAATAGAATCCTCCAAGTTGAAGCTTTCATTCTCAAAAGTGATTCAAAATCCTTATTCCTTATTAATTATTTCAAAAGTCAATATAAAATGTTGGTCGCTTGGTTCTATATATGCTTTTTTATTGCTGTAATTTTGTTTGGGTCAGCAAGGTTTTGTATATTTCTTATATGAATTGAATTGGCTGCTATTGGTTGGTTTTTCTAGTATAGTTGAAAGGAGGCTAGTAGATAAGGTAGGGTGGTGATTTATCAACAGGTGATCTCTTAGAAGGAATTGTGTATCATGATGTAGCTTGTTATCAGGAGCGCCTCTCATGAAGGAATTGTGTTTCTTGATGTAGCTTGTGGTGATTTATCAAGAACCGTTATGTTTACACTTTAATTGTGATGCAAATACACTATAGAAGAAAACCTATCAAGATCTTCTATTTCAGTACCCAATGATACCATCTATTTGTGTTTGTTTATCATATTTTACCTGAATATTGTAATGTGCATATGAAGGTAGCTATCCCTCATTCTATATTGTCATTTTATAAGATTCATGTATGTGTGTCTATATATATATATATATAGAGAGAGAGAGAGAGTGAGAGAGACTATAGATGATGTAATTATTATGTGATAATAAATATAATCGTTTAAACTTTCAAATAATTTTTTTTAAAGTTAAAGAGGGCCTTGGCCCTCAATAATTCTGTTAACATCATCGAGGGGGTCGGCCCTTGGTAACTGTTAACTTATTCCAAAGGACTATTCCTTCGATGCCTTCAGTAATTTATGGGGGGCTACTGCCCTCGGTAAAAATTACTGACGCCAACATTACCGAGGGATTCGGGTCCGTCGGTTATTCATCGATACCGCATCATTACCAACAGATTTTTTGTGATTGTATTGAGCGAATTTCTTGTAGTGGGGATTCACCCTGATCGTCAGGTGGTCAAGGTCATGAATTACCGTTCTTCCGGTGTGACCGGAGAACTAGCAGAGCTAAGTCTGGACAATAACTCCTTTGCCAACCTTGCTAGCTTCTCTTGCTCCGATCTTGAAGATGATAAGGAGGATGAAGCTCCTATTGTTGTAGCTCACGGGGATAAGGCTTCCTAATAAGTTTTGAGAGAGGGTAAAAATATCATATTACGAATATATCCTTCCTCTTGGCTTCTTATACTTCTTAGGAGTTGGTGTTGCCTTGGTGGACTTCTTATTTCTCTAGGATGGTTTTCACTTTTTCATTTTCTTGTCATGTATAGTAAATTTTTCGTCAAGTGAAGATTTTAACTCGCATAGGGTATCTTTTCTTCTTTTTATTTTGAGGAGGTATGATCCTCTTCATATAGGACTTGCAACGTAAAATTGACTTTTGATTGTCCAAGTATTTCTTTATAATCCTGGCATATAGCCGACTTTTTTTAAGAATTTAAATGTAATGTTGAATATGGCTAACTTCAAATATTTTGTTAGGAATTTCAATGTAATGTCGTATATAGCTGACTTCAAGTATTCTGTTAGGAATTTCAATGTAATGTCGCATATAACTAACTTCAAGTATTTGTTGTAATCAATACCAATATATGAATGGTTTTCCTTTTTTACATTGCTACTTTCATTATTTGTTTTGAGTGAATCCTTACTATCGAGCATTGATTACAAGTTGTTTATGTGTTTCCTTAGCCTAGGATGCATGTATCGGAATAGCATATTGACTTTCATTAGTAGATCAATTGCATTGTTTGTACACAAGTTAAGATTGGTATTGTTGCCTCAACTCTTTCATTAATTAGTGCTGAGGGGCGTTCCCGTACCCTGTCTCTCCCAGGTCCCAATGGCAAGTTGGGATTTTTACACAGAACTATTTGTTAAGTTAACAGTTGGGATTCAACGAATTTGAGCGAGATGTAACTTGATGAATGGAAAATTTTATTCATAAATCAAGAAAATGGCATTGTCCTAACAAAGGGAGAATTGACTCCATCCTACTTAATAAAAAGATATTTAATCAACAATTTTCTTCAAACTATTTTTTTCAATGAATTAAACAACCTTTTCGCTTCTAGAGTTAAATCAAATGTTTATATTTCGAATATAACTAACAATATTAACTAATTTTTTGATGGATGTGAATACTCGCAAAAAGATTTTATGTGAAGGGAGTATTTAACTAAGGCTCTCGAGTTTCTTTTACTCTTTCTATCTAAAAATATAGGCATTGGTTATTGTTTTGATCTTGTCTCTTTTTATAAACTTCATTTCGATTTCTAACGATATTAATTACTTCTTTTTCACAAATATTAATATTTATTCATTTTTTTAAAAAATCTTAATAATAATTATAAGAATAATTTTAAAAACATATATCAAATATTATCAATTTCAATATCATTAACAATATTAATTACTCCCTCCGTTCTTATTTATCTGTCATATTTCAAACAAAACATGTAGGAATACAAGCGGGTACAATACACCTAGAGGGGGGGGGGTGAATAGGTGTCTCTATAAAAATTTCTTCTAATCTCAAGAAACACTCAAAACCACTAATTAATTCAATTATGTTTCTAACTAGGTTCAGACATGATTCTGACTTGTTTTCAACAACAAAAACAGATTACAATCAGATATCAAAAGCTAGTCAGAACCCAGTCAGAACTCGGTCAGAACTACACTGATGCAGAATTAATTCCTAAACACTAAACGTATCAGAAATAGCGGAATTACAGAAACAACGCAACAAACAGAGATTATACAATACGCAAGTAGATTTTCAACGAAGGTTTATTGTTGATTAATTTCTAAAACGGTTAAGTTCTTTAGGTTTTCAATTAACACAAATTGTTTATGAAAATGTGTAATCAAAGAAGAAAAGGGAGAAAAGCTAAACACAAGGATTTATACTGGTTCACTCTCAAACCTTGAGAGCTACGTCCAGTCCTCCCTTTCTGACTCGGGAGAGTTTCTTCACTATGAAAAGATTTGGTTAGTACAATGTGTTTTTATACAAAACCATTGCTAAAAACCCCCCACCGAGTAAACCTTACTCTAATCGTACTCCAACCTCTCTTCACTTCACAGTGATGAGTATTGAAACCTTCAACACGACTTTCTCCTATTTCTTGAAACCTTCAAGAACACCCTCTTTGAAACCTTCAAAGAACTCTTTACTTGTTGAAACCTTCAACAATTGCCTTCCCCGATTAACCTTCATCACTTGCGGTGAAACCTTCACCAAGTTTTGAACCTTTGAAACCTTCAAAGTCCAATTCCCTTGAAACCTTCAAGGAACCTCTTCGGTAAAACTTTTACCGATCCTCACTCTTGAAAGCTTCAAGAATGTCCACACGGTGAAATCTTCACCTACTTGAAATCTCGTTTGTTGTTGTAGCAAAGTGCACCTTCAATGTGTGAATAACAACTCGAATCAACACATGCAGCGAATGAATCTCACAGTCTTGTGGTTGAAGATGACGATTCGCGTTTCACAAAACACAGACTCGCGAATGCAAACAAGAACTCGAGCTTGATGATGATGGATCGCGTTTCACAGTGAGCACGATGAAGAACACGAACGCGAAAACGAACTCCAACTTAGATGCAAACCCGAATGTGAACACGAACTGGAACACAATGAATCGCAAATATGAACAAGAAGATGATTGTGAACCCGAGCTTGAAGATGAATGTGATTGCGAATGGTTAGAACCAAGGAGCTTTTACAAAAACGAATTTGATTCTTGAAACAAGCTTTGCAATTTGGGAATTAGGTTTTTCCAATTTCTCTCTCTTGAAGAATATGAACGAAAATCAGTTTTTGGATCTTGGAGACGAGAAAATCGCTTTTTAGCTTTTTGCTTTTTGTTGATTATAAAAGTGATTTGTGAAAAGTGATTTTTTAAAAGCTATTTTGGTCTGTTATATGAAAATGATTCAAACCTTAACAGAAAAAGAAAATTAAGTTCAGACTTAAAGAAAACCGGTTCAGATCTTGTTTTCAACCAATATGTTACAGTAGTGGTTAGAACCATGTCAGATTCGGGTTAGAACCACCTAAGAACCAGATTGAGATTTTTCATTAAACTTCAAGATCTGAATTTTCCTTTTTACTAAAAAATAATTCCCAATGCTATTTAAAATATATTTTTCTTAATTAAAATATTTTTCTTTTTAAGTAAAAAATATTTTCCTTTTTAAGCTCCTTGATTTTACCATGCACATGCATTCTTCTCATCTTGTCTCACGCTTATGAACCTAAGACTTATGAGATACCACTCTTTCCTAAGTTGACCTCTACCCACACTTAACTAATTATTACAACTATTACACATATTGCAATAGAAAGCCTAACTAGGATAAACACAACTAATTACCAACTAATCTTCATTAGTCTTCAACTTGTTGTGGTAGTATGTTTGTGCATTAGCTTGTTATCATCAAAACACTTCAAGGCTTGACTTCACAATCTCCCCCTTTTTTATGTTGACAAACCTTGTAACTATGCTCCCCCTCAATTGAGGCATTTTCCACAAAACCTACAAAAATGAACAAGCATACCTTTCTCCCCCTTTTGGCATTATCAAAAATAATAAATCATGAAAACATAATAGCCAAAGGTAAGAGAATGAAAATTACATGATCAATGTACAAACTTAAATCTTAACAACATCGTCACTAGAAATTTCAAAAGTTCACTAAAGAACATACCTAACAAAACATAAATTAAGAGCCATACTAAGATTGAGCCAACAAACACGGTATAAGATAAAATTTTAAGCTTAAAGACATTGTTTCCAACTTGATATTTGCAAACTATGAGTAGTTTTAATTTATTATACAAGCGAAGTACAATGAAACCAAAAACTCAAAGTGTAAAATTGCATTGAGGATGCAACAAAAAAAACTTTGAAGAATTAATTTCAAAAAAAAAACTTAGACTTAATTTCACAAATATAGCACTTGACAGAAAACAAGTTTAAGAAAAATAAACATAGTGCAAATGGAATTTGGAAACAAGACTCAACCCAAAATCATGACTTATGTTCCATGCTTATGAACAAAATCAAAGCTAAGACTATGATAAACATGAGATAAACCAAGTATGAACCTTGCTAATTATCAATATAGACAAGATATAAGAGTACAAAACCATTAATACCAAGCCAACTATCCAAATGCAAACAAAGAAGCTTCTCAGACAGTAGCTGCAACCGGTTGTCGGGGGGTGCAATCGGTTGCACACTGCTCAAAACCAGAAAAAGAACAGCAAACCAGAACATTGTGTGTGCAACGGTTTTTCAATCTATTTTAACACAACTAGATCAGCAAAACACTTTTGTTAAAGCATATATAAGCACATCAAAACTGAAGTTCAAATTCAATATGCATTAGATATATGTAAGAACCAGCAGCCAAAGCAATATATATTATTCAATTCAGTCCTAGCAAAAGAAAAACAAACATGCTATAGAACCAAGGACTGTCTCAGTAACACATAATCACACTTAGAATAAGCAAGCACCCTTATCGAAGAACATCATGGAATCAGACTAGAAGTACCATATGCAATAGCCCAAAAGAATTACGCACATAGGATCAATGACATGAGACTCTCTAATATTCACACATACACAAATACGCAATTAAGTATTATGCAGAACAGAATCAGCTTGGCGCTCATGATAAAAACCAATATATTGACAATCAATAACTGATATACAGCAAAAGAAGCACAACATAAGGTGCACAATATAGAAACCGAAATTGCAGCAGGTTAACATAAGAGCTCCAGCATAATATAGAGCATCCAACATAGAATACTAATGAACAAAATCTAGCTAAACATTAAACCTGTCCACATTAGTACCATAAAACAAAACTGCAGCAAATCTATGAAAAAGCAGCAGAGGCAAGCGGTTGGAAGCTGCCCTCAACCGTTGCAGTTGTACTACCTGCAGATGCTCAAATTGAGCTTTATCATGAACAACAAAAAAAACTGAAATGAAATTGCAACAAGTATGATGATATACCAAGCAGATAGAGAGTAGACCAAGCAACATAATCATGAAGATGCACAAGCTAGTACATGAATACACATAGACTAGCCAAAAAGCATATTTAGCATGACAAACATGATAGCAATTAACTCATTATGAATCAGTCACATATAATAGAAGCACATAAGGCATTCAACCATTCAGAATGCATAGCATCAGAAAAGTATGCACCAACCATAATATAATTTGATGCAAAGGACTATATCATGACTGTATTAGTACACAAAAACATAACATGATGCTGAATTTGTTGTAACAAAGTATGCAGTATGCATTCCAAAGGTATAGTATAACTGGATGCACAAGACTATATCAGCACCAGCAGAATAAGCTCTGAGCTATGCACATAATAACTTGATGCACATAAAAAAAAACATGCAGAGTCAACAGCAAGCTATGCATTCATGAAATGCAATCAGAACAAGGCAGCAAAAAAAAACTGATACCACAATACCATGCTTCATAAGTCATGTTCCCTTTCTCTTCCAAAGTTTGCTAGATTAAATGGTACTTGTTCTCCGTCATGTGCCTTGAACAACCACTGTCCTAATTTCAGCGTGCTAGTCTCGTTCGAAGACACACCTACAAAAACATGATTACTCACCCTTTTTGGGTACCCAAGTGGTCTTGGGTCCTATAGTGTTAGAATAGGGATCCTCCCCCTTTTTAACCTAAACGATTAAACCATTAGGCACACCATATTTTTTAATACGTCACATATTATTGGTATGTCCATGCTTTCCACAATAAAAACATGTTGGTCTCTTAGTAAAATCAATTTTTGAGAATGAGCCAACTAAATTGAATTTTCTTTTCTTTGCATGAACATATCCTAATCCGGTCTTATTTGAATGATCTCTTTGAGATGCAAGTAAATCATTTAAATGTCTATCACCATTGGAAAACGTATTAAGCCTATTTTTCAAATAAAAAATCTCTTTTCCAAGCTTAATACAATTCTCACAAGGGGGACAACAACCTCATGATTTGCACAATTACATGTACGTTTAGAATTAATGAGTTCCAAGGATTCATTTTGAAGTTTCAACTCATTTATAAATTTGTCCATTTCAATAAGTTTTTGTTGATACTTCAAAATTTGTTTTCTCCTTTCCTCATTAATTTTTATAACCTTCTTAAATTCATTTAACATTTCTACATGTGCCATCTTGCAAATCAATACTTGATGCTGAATTTGAAGTAGAACTACATGAAAAGTTAGAAGATACCTCATCCTCGCTATCTAGCACAACCGTCCTATCACTTGACGAAGCTCCATCGCAATTCGCCATCAAGCATAGGCCGTCTTCCGAATTGCTAGATGATGTCTCTTCTTCCTTCTCCGGTTCATCCCTACTAAGACATCTCAAAACATTGTTAACAATATCACTATTCATAAAAGTTTTATCAAGTGCTATCAAATGATTAACAATGTGAGTAAAGCGTTTTTGCAAATTAGAAATGGATTCGTTAGGCAACATACGAAACAACTCATACTCATGCATCAAGGTATTTAGCCTATCTCTCTTAACCTCGCTAGTCCCTTCATGTGTGACTTGAAGGGTGTCCCACATTTGCTTAGCACTTGTGCAATGGGACACTCTAAAGAATTCGTCATGGGACAAAGCGGATGTAATAATGTTTTTTCCCTTAAGATCATAGGAGACCTTCTTTCTATCCGCATCCGTCCAACTAGACTTAGGGGTTTCGGTCACAACTTCATTCACTACCGTTCTAGGGATATGCGAGCCATTCTCTATGGCTTCTCAAATAAAGGGATCTATCGCCTCGATGAAGATTTTCATTCTCACCTTCAGATAGGCATAGCCTTCATAACTAAACAAAGGAGGGCGATTAATTGCAGCCCCTTCACCCCAAAAGTATTCATCGAACCCATTTGTAAACCTTAAGGGATATTTTGCAGAAAAATGTTTTTAAGCTTTGATCTATCCGACCAAAGCTCATATACCACTTGTAGGAATACAAGCGGGTACAATACACCTAGTAGGGGGGTGAATAGGTGTCTCTATAAAAATTTCTTCTAATCTCAAGCAACACTCAACACTACTAATTAATTCAATTCTGTTTCTAACTAGGTTCAGACGTGATTCTGACTTGTTTTCAACAACAGAAACAGTTTACAATCAGATATCAAAATCTAGTCAGAACCCAATCAAAACTCGGTCAGAACTACACTGATGCAGAATTAATTCCTAAACACTAAATGTATCAAAAACAGCGGAATTACAGAAACAACGCAACAAACAGAGATTATACAATACGCAAGTAGATTTTCAGCGAAGGTTTATTGTTGATTAATTTCTAAAACAGTTAAGTTCTTTAGGTTTTCAATTAACACAAATTGTTTATGAAAACGTGTAATCAAAGAAGAAAAGGGAGAAAAGCTAAACACAAGGATTTATACTGGTTCAGTCTCAAACCTTGAGAGCTACGTCTAGTCCTCCCTTTCTGACTCGGGAGAGTTGCTTCACTATGAAAAGATTTGGTTAGTACAATGTGTTTTTATACAAAACCTTTGCTAAAAACCCCCCACCGAGTAAACCTTACTCTAATCGTACCCGAACCTCTCTTCACTTCACAGTGATGCGTATTGAAACCTTCAACACGACTTTCTCCTATTTCTTGAAACCTTCAAGAACACCCTCTTTGAAACCTTCAAAGAACTCTTTACTTGTTGAAACCTTCAACAATTACCTTCCTCGATGAAACCCTCATCACTTGCGGTGAAACCTTCACCAAGCTTTGAACCTTCGAAACATTCAAAGTCCAATTCCCTTGAAACCTTCAAAGAACCTCTTCGATAAAACCTCTACCGATCCTCACTCTTGAAACCTTCAAGAATGTCCACACCTTGAAACCTTCACCTACTTGAAATCTCGTTTGTTGTTGTATCAAAGTGCACCTTCAATGTGCGAATAAGAACTCGAATCAACACATGCAGCGAATGAATCTCACAGTCTTGTGGTTGAAGATGATGATTCGCGTTTCACAGAACACGGACTCGCGAATGCAAACAAGAACTCGAGCTTGATGATGATGAATCACGTTTCACAGTGAGCACGATGAAGAACACGAACGCGAACTCAAACTCGAACACGAACTCGAACTTAGATGCAAACCCGAATGTGAACATGAACTCGAACACAATGAATCGCAAATATGAACAAGAAGATGAATGCGAACCCGAGCTTGAAGATGAATGCGATTGCGAATAGTTAGAACCAAGGAGCTTTTACAAAAACGAATTTGATTCTTGAAACAAGCTTTGCAATTTGGGAATTAGGTTTTTCCAATTTCTCTCTCTTGAAGAAGATGAACGAAAATCAATTTTTGGATCTTGGAGAAGAGAAAATCGCTTTTTCGCTTTTTGCTTTTTGTTGATTGTAAAAGTGATTTGTGAAAACTGATTTTTACAAAAGCTATTTTGGTCTGTTATATGAAAACGATTCAAACCCTAACAGAAAAAGAAAACCGGTTCAGACTTAAAGAAACTGGTTCAGATCTTGTTTTCAACCAATCTGTTACAGCAGTTGTTAGAACCATGTCAGAACCGGGTTAGAACCACCTAAGAACCATATTGAGATTTTTCATTAAACTTCAAGATCTGAATTTTCCTTTTTACTAAAAAATAATTCCCAATGCTATTTAAAATATATTTTTCTTAATTACAATATTTTTCTTTTTAAGTAAAAAATATTTTCCTTTTTAAGCTCCTTGATTTTACCATGCACATGCATTCTTCTCATCTTGCCTCAAGCTTATGACCCTAAGACTTATGAAATACCACTCTTTCCTAAGTTGACCTTTACCCAACACTTAACTAATTATTACAACTATTACACATATTGGAATAGAAAGCATAACTAGGATAAACACAACTAATTACTAACTAATCTTCATTAGTCTTCAACTTGTTGTGGTAGTATGTTTGTGCATTAGCTTGTTATCATCAAAACACTTCAAGGCTTGACTTCACAAAACACATCCTTTAAGAAATCTAATTATTACTCATATTTCCAATACATTAATTATGTTTTTTCCTACTATACTCTTTCTCTCTCTATAATCATTAATTTTTCTCCACTACTTACATAAACCAACACATATTAAATAGGGGCAAACATGGAAAATAATATTTATTACACTCTTGAAATCCTCAATACGACAGATAAAAAGAAACAAAAAAATCTCAAAAAAAAAACGATAGATAATAAGAAACGGAGGAAGTAATAACTTCCTTAATTTTCGTAAAAAAAAATAAAATAAAATAACTAATCCATATATTTATATTCAGAGAGGAAAAGAATAGTAAATCGAATGAATTTGAATTAAGTGTTCGTTGCTAATCTTTTATCTTTCCGATCTTAATTCTCAATCATCTCGAGAATGTTGTAGAGATTATGAGTGATGGCTTGATTTTGACAGTTTTGACTTAAGGACATAATTAACTAATGTCTCTCTCACGCACTAAAAAGAAACAAAACAAAATCAAAAAGGAAAGAACGGCATTACATACTCCCTCCCTTTAAAATTTATTGAGCTTTTAGACTTGTACACATGTATTAAGGTAATGTTGATTATTACTTCCTCCGTTCTTTGATATCTGTTTTTTTTAGAGTTTTTTTTTTCTTTTTATCTGTCTATTGAGGATTTCAAGAATGTAATAAATGTTATTTTTCATGTTTGCCCCTATTTAATATGTTTCAGTTTACGTAAGTAGTGAAGAAAAATTAATGATTATAAAGAGAGAAAGGATATAGTGGGAAAAAACATAATTAATGTATTGAAAATATGAGTAATGATTAGATATTTTAAAGGATGTGTTTTGTTTAAAATATGACAGATAAATAGGAAAGAATGGAGTATAATGATAAGTTTTATATGTGTTTTGTCTAAAAATATTTTTATTTAATCTTTATTGAAAAGTATATCGGTATTTGAAACTTATTAGGAAAAATGTTCATTAATTAATGTATAGTGATTTAGGGATGAGAAAGAAAGATAAAAGTAAAATTAATGAGAAGTAAAAAAATGATTGAATAGTTAAAATTGAAAAAAAATTGTTTGTACACTAGAATTATAAAAAAGAAAGTTTTCGAATGAAGAATTTAAAAAAATATATAAGTTATACTTCCCCTGTCCTATATATATATATATATATATAAATTTTTGGTGTTTTTATTTGGTCATATTTATAAGATTTTATTTCAATTTTCAATAGCATTTAATTACTTTTTTTTCACAAATACATTTATTAGAGTCTCAATAATAATTACTCCCTCCGTCCCTAAATATAAAGCCTCTTTGGAGGATTTCACGTCCATTAAGAAAGTGGAATAATTTAGTTTATTGTATTAGAAATGTGAACTTTTGATATGTAATTTCAAAATTACCCTTATTAATATTATTGGGAATCTAAAAAGTGTTAAATAAATATAGATGTTTGTGGAAAAAAGTAATTAATGATCATTGAAAATTGGTACGAGGCTTTATAAATATGGACAAAATAAAAGTGTCAAAAAGGCTTTATATTTAGGAACGAAGGTAATATAAAGGTAGTTTTAGAAAAGTATATCAAATTTTCACATTTTCAATAACAAATTTAACTAGCTTTATTGTTGAAAGAAAAAAACTCAAACACAATCTTATACAGTAAATAAGATTGGAGAGACTAGAATTAAGAAAGAAAAAAAAAAGCTAAAACCCAAAAGATTCGAGATGATGTGAGTATTGATTGATAATGCAGAAATGGTGTTTGGCAAAGTGGAAGGCTTTGAAAAGGATGGCAAATATAGGGTCCCATTGTCTTTTCCCAGTTCAAAATATTTAATGATTCCAACCAACACATTCAAAAGGGCCACTATTTTATTTGAATTGAGATTCAATGATCCACAACGTGGTCCTGATTCACACATACACATCATCTCTGTGTTTCTCTTGCGTAATACCAAGGGAATTCCGGATTTAGAAAGGTGTTTGATTTTCTAACCCCCTAGTTGGGTTTTTAACCCCGTCCCTTATTTTTTTTTTTCAAAAATGCTCTTTTCTCGAAAATACAAAAACTCCACATTCCTCAGTTATATTCACTCATTTATTCACCACGTTTAAAATGTGTCCTACGCAATATTGAAGCGTACAAAACATGTCGTATGCCTCGATATAAGTTTAGGGCTTTTTTTTAAATTTTTTAGCCCTACATCAGGGTCTAGGCGTATGTATAAATTACACGTACGCTCAGGCCCTGACATATTGGTTTTTTTTTTATAAATTTAACACATAACTTTTGGTTCTGATAGTTTCAACCAATAAACTGTAATTGCATGTTACTACCAACGCTGATAAATAAATAAATTTTTTGCCTAGTATGCCAGGGTCAAAGCGTACATGTTATTTACACATACGCTCAGGCCCTGGCGTAAGGCCCAATTTTTTTTTAAAAAAGTCTTACACCTCTATCGAGGCGTGCGACATGTTTCGTACACAGTAGTATATGAGTGGGGGTGATTGTGGCTGAGTTTGGGGGTGAGTTAGTGAGTGTGAGTGGAAGAAGGAAAGAGAGAAACATTTTAGGAAAAAAAAATTAAAGGAGGTCAAAAATCCAATCAAGTTAAAAAATCAAAACCCTTTAGAAAAAGATAAGAATGTAAATTATTTGTATTAAAAAAATAACTTTCCTAACCATGGCAATAACAATAACTCACTTCTTCTTTTTTTTAATTAAAAAAAAATTGTTATCACATAAAGAAATTTAATTACTCCCTCCATTCCATAAATTATACTATTGTTTTAGTTATTGCATATAGATTAAGAAATGAATAAATGATATAAAAAATTGATATATTTTGAATAAATTATCCTCATTTAATAATAAATAGTATATGAAAATTATATTGAAGATAAATAAAAAAATAAGTGATAAAAAAATAATGTAATAAATAAGTGTATACTAACAAAATATAAATAAATATATTGAGTTTCTAAAAATACATAAATTATGGAACAATAGAAAATAGGTAAATGAATATAACTTATAAGACGGGAAAGTAAACTATACACATTTGGTCCGAGAGAAAGATATTTGGATCACTTTAGTTTTGATTTATTAATTCTTCTCATCTCATGTATTGGAAGGAAAATACTCTCTCCCATCTTTTTTATAAAAAAAAAATAAAAAAAAAATTGACATTTTTCTTTTCCATCAATAAAGGTAATTAAACTTGTTAGTGGTATTGAAAATGTAAAAGTTTGATATACTTTTTCAATATTATCCTTATAATTATTATTGAGATTCTAAAAAATGTAAAGTTAATAAAAGTATTTGTGAAAAAAGTAATTAAATGCTATTAAAAATTGTAATGAGATTTTATAAATAGAATCAAAATAAAAAATTAAAAAGAGAAAGTCATATATTGTGGACTAGAGCAAGCGAGCACTCTCCTAAAACTGTTCTCATGTTTATGCTGTATAGCATTAAATTCCAAAATTGATAGCCAAATTGAAAAGTTGAAAATCATGTAGTCAAACTCAATGTAATGGGTCCACAATACCCACATCTTGCTGCTACAATAGAAATGTTTTCCAAACCACAAGCTGCACTCAAATCAAATATATACTCTTTTCATTGTTACTTTATAAATTTCACACGGATTAAGCAAGTCATTTAATATTTCAATTTTCAAGAGAAATACTAGATAATTTAATATAATATCCTCAAAATTCATTAATTATCACTCATTTCACATATTTCAATACATTAAATGCAAAGTTAAAGTTGAAAAAATCAATTAATATAACCTCGAATTCCTAAAGCGACAAATAATTTAAAACAAGTTAATAAAATTAAAGTGACAAATAATGTGGAATGGAGGGAGTAAGATTTTTTAATATTTAAGAGTGCTTTAAGGGCAATAAAAAATTAAATATAATAAAAATATATTATAAAATGTATGTTTTACTCCTTCTTGTTCTGTATGTTGGTTATATTTAATCATATTATACGGATTAAGGAGATTAGTTATATTTTTTGGAATTTTAAAAAGAGAGTTTAATATTACAGTTTTATACTCTTAACTTGTATTTGAAATTTTAAAAATGTATTATTTTATATTAGTGAACAAAAGGCAAATAAGTGAGAAGAGCAATAAATACTTTCTAAAAAAATGCAAAATGACTTATAATTTAGACAAAAAAAATTATTTTAGAATGTGACTTATAAATAGAATAAGAGGGAGTAAAATTTTTGAAAGAATAAATATTCATTTATGATTATTATTTTATTTCAAATAATTTTAACCAACACTTTTAGTAAAACCCAATTTTAAGAAGAGATTTATTTTTATTATTTTTTTCTGTCACAAGGATGATCACAAATTGGAAAAGTAAAAAAATTAATGAAACATGTATTTAATAATTTGTCTAATACATCAATCAATTAATATCAAACATCTAATTTAATGCATTTTGTATTGATCAACTAGTTGTTGAAGCAAGTGTGAATTCAAGTTTAGTTTTTATGAAGACAAAGGTATTAAAGTGCAAAGAACAATCAAACACAAGAGAAGAAGAAGATTAAACAACCAAGAACTCAACAACCACATTATTTGGGATTACGCTTTAATGTATATTATTATTTGATTAAGTCCTTAAGGTGTGAGTTTAGTTAAAGTCTAGGTTGGACATTGTATCTCAATTATTTTGGTTTCACTTCTTTTAAAAGGGTGTTCTTGAAAAATATTTTTAAATCATCAAACATGCATCATGATATTCGGAAAATCATTAGCAAAGTTTTATGGAAAAAGTAAAAAAAATTGATTTTTGTGTTTAAAACTGGTTTTCTAATTTTTCAATATTTTTTTAGGTGAATTAATCGATTAACAAGATAAGCTAATCGATTAAATAAACCTGAAAAATCCCATAAAGTTCATTTTTAAAGGGTTATTAATCGATTAATATTATTAGTTAATCGATTAATGACTGTTATAAAAGTTTTATAACTGATTTCTATTGAACCTATGCTTACGGGGTTGATATATAAAGGTTCTATGACGTTCAAACACATATCAACTTATTCCAAAAACAGTTTTACACATTCAATTGAAAGATTTGAGCTGTGATTTTCAAATATTTCCAAGAATCATCAAGAACACTTTCAAACATATATTCTATTCTTCTCATTCATTCATTGTGAATCTCTTGTATCATTTTGATTCTGAAAATCAAAGAGATTCTATAGGAAATAGTGTTCTAATTCACCGTTGTTCATCTTGCAATTAAGTGCAACATTCAAGGCAACAAACAAGAAGAATATTTGTTCATTGGTGTGAGGTATCACCAACAAAGTTGAAGAAGTCTAGGTGGCGAGGTATCCACATAGCAAGAGGACTTGGAAGAGGTTCTTTCAAGGAGTTAGGATTAGAAGATCAAACGGTTACATACAAGGGTGAGGTATCTCTTGGAGGCAATCAAATGAGGGATCTTGAGAGGCTAAGCTTGTAATCAAAGATTTCTAATTCTAGTGAAGAAACTCTCTCTATTGTGATAGAGGGAACTGGATGTAGCTCTCAAGTTGGATGAGAGTGAACCAGTATAAATCTCTGTGTCGTATTTCTATCCCTATTTCTTTTACATTACACATTCAGTTTACGTTTTTTGTGAAAACGGTGATTTTCGGTAAATCGGTTAATACATAACTAAAAGCGAATCTTTTTATGAGTTTGGTTAATGATTTAACTTTGGTAAATGAGTGATAAATATCATCTAGGTTGTTTGTGCAAAAAGATTTTATAAAGATTGATTTTTTGATTATTTAGCTCTCAGATTAATTGACTGATTTAATTGATCAAACAGTGACAAACGCTTCCTGATTCTACGATCTCCCCCTTTTTTATGATGACAAACGCTTGTTGATTTTGCACTTGTTGACTTTACACGCTCCCAGAGTGTATGCTCGGAAACTCGCTGATTTTGAACGCTCCCCCTGTATGTATGCTCGGAAACGCTCCCCCTGAATATATGCTCGGAAACCTGCACATCAAACACAGCAAACAACACCATTTCTTCCTCTTTTGGCATGATAAAAAGGAGCCTAGATTAAGAGCAATATGCCAAAAGAAGAATATAATAATACATAATAGATTATGAACATTGATAAAACTTGATGATTTATATTCCGATAAAACCATTTTTCTCCCCCTAAAACAAATATACTTATGAAGAGGCAAATAGATGAAAAATAATTTTAGTACACAGCCCTTCAAAAGTACTTTGAAAAAAAATTAAGTTTTGCTTGAGGGTAACCAAATAGTTTTGGGTTTTTCGGGTTTTCGCCTTTCATAATCCAAATGTAAGAACCGTTAGACACACCATGAGATTTAATCCTACAAAAATTTGAGGTGTGTCCATGAATGCCACAGTAAAAACAAGTTGGCTTTTTAGAAAGATTTATATTTGAAAATGAACCAACTTTTCTAAATTTATTTTTCTTGGCATTCATGTATCCTAAGCCGGTTTTATTTGTATTGTTTGTTTGATTTTCAAGACGTTGAGTTAATCTTTGATCACTTCTTGATAAAGTTGCAATAGTGTTTTTCAAATTTGTAACTTCATGTTCATGACTTTTGCAACTTTCACAAGGAGGTATTTCTTGAATTTTCAAAGAATCAATACTTTGTTGTAGAGCTTCATTTTTACTATTAAGTTCATCAATGCATTTTTCTAAATTCAAGAATTGCTCTTTGTATTTCAAAATAGCTCTTTTTCTTTTATCATTTAATTAAGCAAGTTTCTTGAATTCATTTGCATTTCAACATAAGCACTATATAATTCTCCATAATCAAGAGACTCAGATTCGAAATCGGAATTTACCTTGGTTCCTTGCTTACTTGAAGTGAAACTTGATGATGCGCCTTCGTCAAATCTACTCACCAAGCAAATATTGGCTTCTTCCTCATCACTTGATGTTCTTGAGCTTGTCTCTTCGTTTTCATCTGGTGCGTCCCACACAATATAAGCTCTTTTGCCCTTTTTCCTTTCATCTTTATTTTTCTTAATATAATCCGGGCAATGGGGTCTTATGTGTCCTTTCGTACCACATTCATGACATTTTAATTTTTAATTTAAATAATTTCTTCTATGGTAACATTCCTTGGGTTCCTTTATTCTTTTTAATTCATTTTTATTATTTTTAAAACATTTACTGAACTTCTTGGCTAGTTTTTGAAAAGATTCATTATTAATACTAGAATCGGAGTCACTACTAGAGCTAGAGGAATCTTCACATACCTTATGTGATTTGGTGGTGGTCTTTAGTGTGATTCCCTTATTTTTATTTTTCGACTCCTCATGTAAAGTTAGACGTCCGAGATCCATCTCATGCTCTTGAAGTTTGCCGAACAATGTTGCTATGTCCATGTTGTCCAAATCCTTAGACTCCATGATGGCTGTAACTTTTGGTTGTCATTCCCTACTAAGACATCTCAACACTTTATTAATAATTTCAGCATTCATAAAAGTTTTGCCAAGAGCAATCAAATGATTAATGATATGTGTAAAACATTTTTTCATATCATTAATGGATTCGTTAGGAAGCATACGAAATAATTCATATTCGTGCATTAAAGCATTTAGTCTAGTACGCCTAACTTCACTTGTACCTTCATGAGTAAGTTGAAGAATATCCCACATTTGTTTAGCATTTTTACATTGGGACACTCTAAAAAATTCATCATAAGACAAGGCGGATGTGATGATGTTTTTATCTTTTAAATCATAAGAGATTTTCTTTTTATCATCATCCGTCCAACTTGCCCTTGGAATTTCTACAACTTCCTCATTTATTTTTCTTTTAGGTACATAGGGACCATTTTCAATTGCATCCCAAATATCAATATCAATTGCTTCAATAAAAAATTTTATTCTAACTTTCCAATAAGCATATCCTTCACCATTAAATAGTGGAGGAAGTTTATTGAAGAGCCTTCACCTCCAAATGGATTGTTAGAGCCCATTGGTTTCTTTTAGGATCTTTTCGAAAAAGTTTTTACACTCGATCTTTCGACCGAGCTCTAATACCACTTGTTGGTTTCCAACAAAGCTTATAGATTATTTGGTAGCTTTTAGCTTATTCATTTGGTCAATAAGCTACTAGAGCTGTTTGGTGAACAAAAAATAAAAAAAGCTTATCGCTTTCAAAAATGAAGCTTCTAGCTTTTGAAAACTAGCTTTTAGAAAGCTACATCGGGTAGTTTCGAGAAAAAATAAGAGCTTTCAATAAATCATATCTCAATTTTATCCTTTTTTTTACTAAATTATATTATTATTTACCCTTTTCAGTCATTTAACATGTTTAAATTAGTTGCACAGCTAGTTTTACCAAAAAGCTCTAGTTCAATAAGCTAGCTATAAAGTTATAAATTTTTAGCTATAATCCCACAACTATAAGTTAGGTTCACGACTATCAGTTATAAACTCAAAACTATCAGCTACAAGGTCTTAAATGTTGAATCAAAGATTTTGATGATGACAAATGAACAAGTTCAGCGTGAAGTATCTCTGATCTCGGCCACCGACGGGAACAATTGAATACGACCAGAATAACGAAGAAGTCAAAATTCCAAAGACGTGCTCGGTGCTCTCGACATCTAGCTCGGAAGGATAAGTGGATCGGACCGTTGTGAATGAAGTCGGAGTTAATCATCTTAAACTCAGACGCACTCGGAAGTGATCAATCCGAGCCATCGTTCAGAATCTATCAGTTGGCCGAGAGATCAGCTCAGCAAGGGGAAATCAGATTTTACCTCTCAAAGTTCCCATGCTCGAAGAGATGTCAAGCTAAAACAAGATGCCAAGCTCGAACTGTCGTCAGGCTCGACAACACTGTTCATCATCTTCAACCTTCAGCAAGTACATCGCCGCATGCACCTCATTAATTATGTACCAGTATAGTATTGTGCGTGGCTGACAGTTTTTGTCCTCATCTCAACGGCGCCCAACTGTCATCAAGCTTCAAATTTCAAAATTGGAAAAGGACAGATTTGGACTGGTCTGAAAAAAGCAAAGACAAACCAGAACTTGCAGAAAAATGGCAGAAAATGTTCAGGCATATCCGTTGGAGCATCAAGGCATATTCCAAAATCATCTTTCCTACCCGGTACGTGGTTGCTTCACTATAAAAGGAGAGCCTCAGCCTCTCCAAACCAGAACAACTATACAGAGAAAGAAAAAGAAGAACAGAGAACAAAAGCTATAATTTTCATATTCATTCTCTGATATACAAGTGCTCAACCCGCAGAAAGGAGAACAAGTTTAAACACTGTTACAATCAAGAAACCAAGCCTAAAATCGTTCTCTACAGACTCAACCCTTTCTTAAACACTTAACCGAAAACTCATTTGTTCATCAAACCTTATAAATTGTACACACTTGAGTTTCGGGTTGGAGCCTTCATCATCTTCATTCAATCATTTCTTCAAGTCTTGAGTGTTTTCAAGCACGGTGAAAATCTTGGAAGGTTTCCAAGTTCGTTCAAGAGGTTCTTGGCGATTGAAGTCTTAGGAGGTTCCTGATCAAAAATCCAAGGAGGTTCTTTGGTGAAAATCCTTGAAGGTTTCAAGGAGTCTTGACGGTTTCAAGACTGTGAAAGTCCGACGTGTGCTCGGCATTTTGTATCAGTAGGTAGAAGCCAAGAGTTTGGTACTCTCTTGGTGGGTTTAATTGATCCCGTGTAATCTCTAACTACTTGATTTTATTAAAAGCTCCTTAAAGGTTTTAAGGGGGACTGGACGTAGCTCACCGTGTTGGTGAGTGAACCAGGATAAATCTCGGTGTCTCATTTTCTTTACTGCTTTCATTGATATTCTGAGTATTTAACCGGCCTGATTTAACTTTAACTTAAATGCTCGGATAGTGCTAGTAACTTTCTGCTGCAAACCTGATCCTTTGAGTGTGCAGCTCGGATAATCAGTGCTCAGTCTAGAAACTGGTTATCAAAAACTGCTCGGCTCAAAGTCGGTATTTTTACTCTGAACAACTAGCTTTATCCGACCGATTTCAATACATCACAAAAAATTGGTATTATTGCTTCCAACTACTATTCACCCCCTCTAGTAGATTGCTAAGATCGTTCCCTCGGTTTCCAACGCGTATACGTAATTTCCAACATTAAATAGACGAGCAGATGTAGTATGAGTTTTATGATGGTTTTTCACATATATTAAGAAAATTAATTACTCCTTCTGGTCCTATATATAGTGTAACATCCCAAATTTAATTCCAAGTATAATCTATGTTGGGATGGTCTTAGGGTAGAAGAAATGGAGATATAAGTTAGAATCTAGCCAAAAATACATGTAGAACTAGGGTTAAAAACATAGAACCTTAGGAAATTCAAAATAAAAGATTTACAACTCTAAACACAAATTCCACCGTTGGATGTGAAGATTAGTATGTGGGGAAGCTTGCTTTAAAATTTGAGGAAGATCCAACGGGTAACGAAGAAGTTATGGCCTATCAAAGTCTGGGTACTGCAAAACTCTGCAGCTTAATCGATTAAGGTCCGCTGAGGTGAAAAGCCTTAATCGATTACTAATCGATTAAAGGCTGTTGCTGATGAAAAAAATAGTCATCCACACGTTCTTTTCTTCCCAAAATTCGAACCTCTCTTCATCTCTCCCCTAGGGTTCTATTCTCCATCATTATATCCATCAAGAGCAAGTGAGGTTTCTTCATCCCATCAACAAATCCCTTCCTTCTTCACTCCAAGTAAGTGTTTAATGCCATCGATTTCCTCTTTTCTCTCTCCAAACTCGTTTTCCCTTTCTCTCTCTTGTCTTCCATGGTGGTTTTCAACTCTAGGCCATGGAAGCTTCTCATTTTCTAGAGTTTTGGCAAGAGGCTATGGCATAAATGCTAACTCTTCTTGTTATGGCTATTATATTAGGTTCCTCACTTTTCTCTCGGGTCATAACTCAATTGGTGGTAAGACTCTCAAGCTTAAAGCAAGTGTAACCGCCTTATCTCTAAGTGTTGAGGTAAGGAGTGGGTATTAGTGAGTATTACCGTACTCTGGGGAATAGTTTATAGTATGTATATAATGCTTGCTAAGAGTTAGGTGTTAGTATAAGGATTAGGAAACCTAAGTTAGAAAATAATGGTAATATTAGAAACGAACTTAGTGTAACTCTATGATGGGGAATAGGAAATATAATTTGATTAGGCAAACCAATAAATTGAACTAGCTAAATGCATGATATTGCTACTATATGTTATTATATGTGTTACTTGAGAATAATTGTTAAGTGCTAATGTGTAGGATATTTTAGGTGCTTATCTGAGTTGTTGCTAATTGTTATATACATTTGGTGTATTCTTGATAATTATTGTGAACTGTTCATTTGCTGCTCTAAGTGTTTAAGTGTTGTGAATTGTAATTGTGTTTATTTACTAGATGGTTTATATGAGATTATTAGGGATGGTGTTCTTACTATTGTATATGGATATTTGTTGCTTATTATGATTGTTTGGAAGTGGTGAGTATGTTGGCCTTTGACCTGAGGTGACATACTTTGTAAATATGGTAAGTATGTGGGCCTTTGACCTGAGGTGACATACTTATCATGTGTGTATAGAGTGAGTATGTTGGCCTTTGACCTGAGGTGACATACTTTGTGAATATGGTAAGTATGTGGGCCTTTGATCTGAGGTGACATACTTATCATGTGTGTATAGGGTGAGTATGTTGGCCTTTGACCTGAGGTGACATACTTTGTAAACTAGGGATGTATGTGGGCCTTTGACCTTAGGTGACATACATCGTAAATGGGAATTGGAAAATAAAGGACATGAAAAGGGTAGGAAGAAAGGAATGAAGAATGAAAATGGAAAAAATACAAGAAACATAAGATAGGAAGGTTGGTAAAAGGATATAATAAGATAATTTGGGATTGTATTAGAAGTGTACTAGTAATAATAGGACAACAGGGTATGTAAAACGAATTAAAGAGTTAGGTAATTAATGGGTAAAAAGGAAACGGAAATAGGAGCATAGGTGGATTAGTCGGATAGGTAAAGTGAACTATAACTTAGGAAAAATAATGGAATCGGAATATTGATGCATGTTGGTATGAATGTGGCTGTTGTGAAAGTGATTGAACTATGTGGTAATTGTGTGTGACTTAGTCGGTTATTATGTCATATTGGAAACTACTTTTCCCATTTTATGTGTAATGCTCACTCCTTACTATTTCCACAGGTACTGCGATTGAGCTAGCACAGCCCCCGGCCGAGCAGGTTCGCTCTCCCTCACAGGGAGAGTAAGTCACATTAGTTGAGTCGTGTCTCTCGTCCTGACTACTTTTGGGATTTTTGTATATGATGATGATTAGGTGTATGTACTGAAAAACATCATTTTGGGGTATAGTCAGGACCACTTCTTGTGGGAAGGGAGTAATTTCGGAAGATTTTATGGAATTTAAATAACTGCTAAAACTTGTATTAGTTTATAATTTTCCGCCGCACTGAAACTCTGATATAAATGCTTTAATATATGGTTTGGCCCTGATGGCTTTCTGATTTCACTTGAATTATTAAATTAACAGGTTTACAGGAAAAGAACTCATTTTTGAAATGTCCATATTACAAAGCAAACTCTGTCCGTTTTGACAGAGATTTTCATAAGTTAAAATGGTATTAATCAGAAAAATTTAAATTCACTATTTTATTATGGGTATTTAAGGGTAATTATTTAGGGTGTTACATTTTGGTATCAGAGCAGTTTCCCTCGGCCAATGGAGTATGAACTCACTACTCCTATGGTTACTCACCGAGCGAGTAACCGAAGTACATAGCTTAGTGTTTGAGTTAAGTTTTATGTAAATAGTCTAATGTCTAGATGAAATTTTATTATGATTATAAATTTGTTTAACTGTCCTATCATTAACTGGCTCTTCCCTCCATGACCAAACAGTATGGCTGGGAGACGGGCCGATAATGATCGAATTGCTGCATTCTTGGAAAATCTGGTTCAAATGCAGCAGAACCAGGCTGAGCAACTTGCACAGATGCAACAAAATCAAGCCCAAAACATTGCGGCGGCCGCAGCAGCTGCTGCAGCAGCCCTGCATCCTCCACCACCACCTCTAGTTGGGATTGACTGGATGGCTCGATTCAGGAAATGTGAACCGCCGAGGTTCGAAGGAGGATGTAATCCGGATGGAGCCCAGGGATGGCTCCAGGAAGTGGAGAAGATTCTTCGTTCCTTGCAACCACCAGTCGAGCAGAAAGTTCGGTTAGCCGAGTACATGCTGAAAGGAGAAGCCGAACATTGGTGGGATCAGCAAAGAAGAGGTTTGGAGGCGGTTGGTCAGGCAGTCACTTGGGATCTTTTCAAGGTCCGTTTTCTTGGGAAGTATTTTTTGGAAGACGTGAGAAGGGAAAAGGAATTGATATTCCTCAAGCTTGAACAGGGAACTCTGAGTGTCGGGGAGTACGCGGCCCAATTTGAAGATCTGATCCGTTACTCCAGCGGCTACAGAGACGCCGACGAATGAGCAAAGTGCATTAAATTCGAGTCCGGTCTCCGAGCAGATATCCGACTTGCATTCGAATATCAAAACGTCGCCGACCTCTCTCTGCTCATCAACATGACAAGCACGTATGAGAAAGGACTCAAGAGGAAGGCGGATGAAGATCGGACCAAAGCAGTTCAAAAGTCGGCAGTACCCATCCGAGGCAAAGAGCCAATGCAAAGATCTAGTCCCTATCCAAACCCTAAACCTATGACTCCTGTAGCAACGGGACCAGCTGCGACTACTTTTGGTCCTATTCCGACTTGTCAACATTGTGGACGGCTGCACCGAGGAGTGTGTTGGACTCTGAGCAAACGTGAAGGAAATTGCTATCTATGCGGACAGCCCGGTCACTTTGCTACCAACTGTCCCAAGAACACATTGAAACAAGAAGTGAATACCACAAAGGCGTAGCGGGCAAGTGGGAGCCAACCAGCTATGAAGGGGAAGCTATACACTATAGATGGCGACGAGGTCGACCTAGCCGACGTGATCCCAAGTAAGCTTTGTTTAGCAAACCTAAGTAACGTACTGTTAGCTCGATTGTCGTGTGCTCTATTTTCTTTGGATAGTTATATGATGAGATAGTAAATGTCTTAGGCTAGAACTAACTTAGGAAATTTCACATACTCATCTCCACGAATCTGATATAGAGAAATTGTGATATGTCTTAGAAGAAATCCCTAAGTTAAAAAAATTCTGATGTCCAGAAACCAAAACCTTATGGTAGTGTTGCTGCTTAATAGAATGTAAGGTTGGAATTGATCACTCTGATTCTTACACCTGTTAAGTAATAATATTATCTAAGATTCTGGCAATGACATTGCTATTGGTAGAAGTAAGATTGAGATTGATCACCTTGATCTCTACACCTATTAATGGTAGATGTCATTGACACTTATCTGCAAAATTCAAACCAACCAAGTTGAACTATTAAACTCTGTTCCCTATTGAGTGCAAGAACTCTAGGAATATGCAGACGCTAAGTGGGGGAGTAGAACCGAGAAGAAAATACCATGGTTCTCCATTTACGGAACCTAACGGAATTTCGGGGACGAAATTCCAATAAGTGGGGGAGAATTGTAACATCCCAAATTTAATTCCAAGTATAATCTATGTTAGGATGGTCTTAGGGTAGAAGAAATGGAGATATACATTAGAATCTAGCCAAAAATACATGTAGAACTAGGGTTAAAAACATAGAACCTTAGGAAATTCAAAATAAAAGATTTACAACTCTAAACACAAATTCCACCGTTGGATGTGAAGATTAGTATGTGGGGAAGCTTGCTTTAAAATTTGAGGAAGATCCAACGGGTAACGAAGAAGTTATGGCCTGTCAAAGTCTGGGTACTGCAAAACCCTGCAGCTTAATCGATTGCAGCTTAATCGATTAAGGTCCGCTGAGGTGAAAAGCCTTAATCGATTACTAATCGATTAAAGGTTGTTGCTAATGAAAAAATAAAGTCATCCACATGTTCTTTTCTTCCCAAAATTCGAACCTCTCTTCCTCTCTCCCCTAGGGTTCCATTCTCCATCATTAAATCCATCAAGAGCAAGTGAGGTTTGTTCATCCCATCAACAAATCCCTTCCTTCTTCACTCCAAGTAAGTGTTTAATGCCATGGATTTCCTCTTTTCTCTCTCCAAACTCGTTTTCCCTTTCTCTCTCTTGTCTTCCATGGTGGTTTTCAACTCTAGGCCATGGAAGCTTCTCATTTTCTTGAGTTTTGGCAAGAGGCTATGGCATAAATGCTAACTCTTCTTGTTATGGCTATTATATTAGGTTCCTCACTTTTCTCTCGGGTCATAACTCAATTGGTGGCAAGACTCTCAAGCTTAAAGCAAATGTAACCGCCTTATCTCTAAGTGTTGAGGTAAGGAGTGGGTATTAGTGAGTATTACCATACTCTGGGGAATAGTTTATAGTATGTATATAATGCTTGCTAAGAGTTAGGTGTTAGTATAAGGATCAGGAAACCTAAGTTAGAAAATAATGGTAATATTAGAAACGAACTTAGTGTAACTTTATGATGGGGAATAGGAAATATAATTTGATTAGGCAAACCAATAAATTGAACTAGCTAAATGCATGATCTTGCTACTATATGTTACTATAGGTGTTACTTGTAAAATAATTGTTAAGTGCTAATGTGTAGGATATTTTAGGTGCTTATCTGAGTTGTTGCTAATTGTTATATAGATTTGGTGTATTCTTGATAATTATTGTGAACTGTTCATTTGCTGCTCTAAGTGTTTAAGTGTTGTGAATTGTAATTGTGTTTATTTACTAGATGGTTTATATGAGATTATTAGGAATGGTGTGCTTACTATTGTATATGGATATTTGTTGCTTATTATGATTGTTTGGAAGTGGTGAGTATGTTAGCCTTTGACCTGAGGTGACATACTTTGTAAATATGGTAAGTATGCGGGCCTTTGACCTGAGGTGACATACTTATCATGTGTGTATAGAGTGAGTATGTTGGCCTTTGACCTGAGGTGACATACTTTGTGAATATGGTAAGTATGTGGGCCTTTGATCTGAGGTGACATACTTATCATGTGTGTATAGCGTGAGTATGTTGGCCTTTGACCTGAGGTGACATACTTTGTAAACTAGGGATGTATGTGGGCCTTTGACCTGAGGTGACATACATCGTAAATGGGAATTGGAAAATAAAGGACATGAAAAGGGTAGGAAGAAAGGAATGAAGAATGAAAATGGAAAAAATACAAGAAACATAAGATAGGAAGGTTGGTAGAAGGATATAATAAGATAATTTGGGATTGTATTAGAAGTGTACTAGTAATAATAGGACAACAGGGTATGTAAAACGAATTAAAGAGTTAGGTAATTAATGGGTAAAAAGGAAACGGAAATAGGAGCATAGGTGGATTAGTCAGATAGGTAAAGTGAACTATAACTTAGGAAAAATAATGGAATCGGAATATTGATGCATGTTGGTATGAATGTGGTTGTTGTGAAATTGATTGAACTATGTGGTAATTGTGTGTGACTTAGTCGGTTATTATGCCATATTGGAAACTGTTTTTCCCATTTTATGTGTAATGCTCACTCCTTACTATTTCCACAGGTACTGCGATTGAGCTAGCACAGCCCCCGGCCGAGCAGGTTCGCTCTCCCTCACAGGGAGAGTAAGTCACATTAGTTGAGTCGTGTGTCTTGTCCTGACTACTTTTGGGATTTTTGTATATGATGATGATTAGGTGTATGTACTGAAAAACATCATTTTGGGGTATAGTCAGGACCACTCCTTGTGGGAAGGGAGTAATTTCGGAAGATTTTATGGAATTTAAATAACTGCTAAAACTTGTATTAGTTTATAATTTTCCGCCGCACTGAAACTCTGATATAAATGCTTTAATATATGGTTTGGCCCTGATGGCTTTCTGATTTCACTTGAATTATTAAATTAACTGGTTTACAGGAAAAGAACTCATTTTTGAAATGTCCATATTACAAAGCAAACTCTGTCTGTTTTGACAGAGATTTTCATAAGTTAAAATGGTATTAATCAGAAAAATTTAAATTCACTATTTTATTATGGGTATTTAAGGGTAATTATTTAGGGTGTTACATATAGGGCACATTCTAAAATAAATCTTTGGTTATATATGTAAGTCATTTTGAATTTTTTAAGGAAACATATATCTTTTTTTTACCAAAACTACCACTAATAAAAAGTAATTACACCACCCCAATTTCTCACCTCATATCTACACACAGCACAAAGTGTTAATGTAGCACTACATTACCCAAGAAGTTGTTGTACTTCACCAAAATAACCAATAAACTTTTCTTTCTCTCTCATGATTGGACACTTTGGAGGCAATGCATTTATTTTTTTTTCACTTTAGGCATTTTGGAGAATGAAGATATTTTATGACAATTTTTAGAAGGAAGGGTAAAAATGTATGTGGTGGACTCGGCTAGGCCGAGGTCCTCAGACTCCTCGCCAAAGACCTAAGGACCCTTCAGGAAGCCTTCTGAGCGCTTGGCCGAGCTAAATGCTCAACGGCCGAACAGACGCCAGATACGGGCCGACCTCGTGCTCCAACTCAGGTCCGACGTTTAAGTCCGACACCTTCCCAAGTCCGACACCAAGGACATGATGACGTCTTCCCTTCTTATCCACAAGGACAGCTCACCACCTTATCCGCAAGGACAACTCATCCACTCATAGCTCAGTACAGGCTGGCCTTACTTGGGCCTAAAGCAAGCCCATTAGGGCAACCAGCTCCCCCCTATAAGTAGCTCCGTACTACATGGGGCTCAGGTACGTCCTCTAACCCTAATTATCACCCTCACACACTAGTGATTAGGGTTACTTCCTGGCTCTCTTCCTTAGCCACTTGAGGACTCCCACCAAACATCACATATCAACCCTAGACAGAGGCTCCTTTGAAGGTCTTCCCCTACCCTTGGAGGACCTCACTGTCTAGGACATCACATTGGCGCCGTCTGTGGGGAGAGAAACTTCAACCCCACCCAGAAGATTCTACCATGTCTGAAGAACAGCCAGTCCAGAGGAGAAGGAGGGGGCGTCCAAGAAGGGTGTCGTCGACTGAGGACTTGCGCCTGCACCTTGAAGCCAACAGTGCAGCGAGGTCCTCACCACCACTCCCTCCACCACCTCCACCTCCTCCCCCACCATCACCTCCGTTTCCACCGCCACCTCCACCACCAGAATTCACCCATACCCACAGTGGACCTTACACCATCCACACTGGAGACACTACAAATCCAACCCAGCTTCTTGGTGGAGGTCGGCGCGTGCAGCTACACTCTGAGCTCGGAGAAACCAACACTGAACAGCACTGCCACCGCGGCGAACGTGCCCACTCAGTCAGTACAACACACCGTTCCCACTCTCGACAGTCTACGCTCTCTCGAGATGCTGAACTCTTATCCTTGATGAGACAGCAGATGAGAATCGTAGAGCAGCAAGGTAAAGCTATTGCTGATCTCGAACAAGTTGCTATGCAACGCTTAGCCGAACGAGCTATTGTTCAAGCTCCAGCCCCAAATGAGTTCCCCCCACCACCCCCTCCACCACCTCTTCCACCACAACCTCCGTTAACTCCACAAACCTTTGCAACTCCACACACGACCGTCACACAACTCACACCACCTCCTGACCAGCAACAACCCGATTTGGATGATTCCCACCCCGGGCATCCTTTCACTCCAGCCGTTATGGCCTATGAACCACCACCTGGGTACCTCGGGCCCAGCAATATTCCCAGATACAATGGCCTCACAGACCCTCAGGAGCATGTCCTTTCTTACGAGGGAGCTGTGAACTTTCATGGTGGAGGAGATTGGCTCAAGTGCCGAGCTTTCTCTATGACCCTCCAGGCCCCAGTCCTTCGATGGTACTCAACACTTCCCAAAAATTCTGTCAACAACTGGGCAGAAATGAAGCGGGTCTTCCTCAACAGATACACTGCCAGCTGTGTACAACCCAGGTCAGACCACACGTTAGCGACAGTGACCCAGAAACCAGAAGAATCCTTACGTGCATACTTGCACAGGTTTCACAGCGAGTCCAGCTCGGTCCCCAATCTATCTCCCGAGGTGGCGGTCCTCCTTTTGACCCAAGGATTGGCCGAAAGAGGGTTCAAGGATTCACTTATTGGAAAGCCACTAAGGGACATGGCGGAGCTGAGACAGAGATCAAACAAATACATCAATCTTGAAGAATTCAACAAAGGACAGTCAAGTAGGATGGAAAACGCTCAAGCCGCCTCGCAGAATGCCCTGCCCCAAAGTCGTCCTCGAGGCAACAGGGATGAAAGAGGAGGAAGAGCAGATCAGGGAGACCGAGGTCGCTCTCACGTCGGCCAACAAGAGGACAGCCGACGTCCATACATCACCAAATATGATTCTTACACCCCCCTGACGGTCCCGAGGTCTCAAGTCTGGAGAGAGACCATGCAGACCGAACTCAGGAGTGTACCTCGCCCCCCCTTTCTCAGAAATCAAAACTATGTCAGGGACAAATCCAAATACTGCAATTTCCATGACGGGTACGGCCACCATACCGATCAATGCACCTGGCTCCGGGATGTCATTGAGGATATGGTAAGAAGAGGCAAGCTGCAGCAATACGTCCGGGAAGCGGTGGAAAGACGAGGCCGAAGAAGGTCTCGCAGCCCGGACAATGATAAAGGAAAAGCTAAAGCCGACCCGTCCCCAGAGAAGAAGGAAGAGGAACCATCGCGGGTGAACATGGTCGTAGTTCAAGACCTGGACAAGTCGCCAGAGAACTTCCGAGTAGAAACCATCTCGGGAGGTTTCGCTGGTGGCGGAGAAAGGAGGGCGGAAAGGAAAAGGTACATCAACCAAGTTCTCGCTGTCCATCACAAACCCGTTGGCAAAAAACCATCTCGGAATGTGCCCATTATTTTTTCCGACCAAGATATGGAAAACGTCATCCCAGATCACAACAATCCTATGGTGATAACGGCGTTAATTGGCAATTTTGAGGTCGCCCGAGTCTTCGTTGACCAAGGAAGCTCGGCCGACATTCTCTTTCTGCATACTTTCCAAGCTTTGAAGCTGAGGTCCGCCGACCTCGTAGGATTTGAAGGTAATCTCATCAGCTTCACAGGTGAGGCAATCCGCCCCCTGGGAGCCATTCATCTCCCGGTGACCCTAGGCAACCAGCCTTCGGCCCGAACGGAGATTATCAAATTTCTGGTGGTTGACTCTGACTCCCCATATAATGTAATACTGGGACGAACCTGCCTACAAGCTTTTGGGGCAGTGGTCTCAACAATGCACTTGGCAATGAAGTTCGTGGGATCAGACGATAAAGTTGTTACGGTCAAAGCTGACCAAGTGAAAGCCCGGCTCTGCTACAATGCGAGCCTACGGGAGGGAAAAAAGAAGCAAAAAGAGTTCATCGATCCGACACTATCCAAGGGAAGAGTCTTATTGGCCGAGGTTCAGTCCGAACGAGATATTCATAGGTCCTTTCCTCATGAAGAGCGGGTGGTAATTCCCCCCTTCACCTCTCCCCCAAGCAAAGATGTTACCACGAATGCCAACCTCCCCCAAAAAATCCAAGATGCAGTCAAAGGAAATGTCATTTCTCTTTCAGTCCTCTCCAACCCCCCGGACGGGGATAATTTTCTCTTTCATCTAACTGTCAATAACCCTGCCCTCAGTTCGGTCCGGCTCCGAATGGTGAGCCAAGGAAAACTTCTTTCCCATTTCTATAGCTGAGCTTTTCAAATTCCCAAGTTCTGGTGCCTCAAGATTGAAAAGCTCCCACTTGGCAACATCACCAACAATCTCGGCACCCTCTTCTCTCAGTTCACCTCGGAGGGCCATCACAAGGCAGAAGAAATCCGACAAGGTCCCCCTGGTCAGAAGAAGATAGCAATGGAAGAGTCAACCGACCAAGATAAGAAAGCAACGCAACCCGGGTTGTCCGAGTCTGGTCACCTCGCGCCCCGAGGAGTAGACATCGGTCTTAACGGTCGGAAAAGCGGGAAATGAGCCCGAAATCGGTAAGCCCCAACAGAGGCGTTCTGAAAACATACTCTGGGTAATTACCGAGCTCAAGGATTCCCAAGACTTCACAACACTGAGAATCTGTTTCAAATAGGTTTACCTCAGGCATTTCGGCAGTCATCAGCACCCTGATCTGGGAAATTCAAATTCAACTTCTTTTCATTTTTTTTTTGCTTCCTTCAAATTCTGTTCATGTTTTTACATTTCCATTGTGAGATATTCACCTTTCAAAAGAAAAAGCAATGTACTCACGACTACAATTAATGAAAAGTACAAACTTGCTCATACTCAAGTGCAATAGTTTTATATACGTACGTACTAGCTTCTCATTTAGCACTAGCCACCTAAATGTTGCATGGCGCTATGCATAGCCAACGTCTTCTAGATAAGATCGGCTCATATGCACAGTGTACAAGGGACACCCGATAAAGAACAGACTGCTGTGAAATGTTTTCACATAGCTTCACTCAGCACTCTCTTTTACATCGGGGTCGAGGACACCCACCTCGGCTATGGTGGGTAGATCCGAGTTCCCTACCATATGCACTTATATACAGTACCTTTGTTCAGAGGAAAACTTATAAGATTACTGCACTCACTGAGTCATCCGAGTTCGTCCGTGTTATTAATACAAGATTATAAACACCAATATTTTTGGGGATAAATTTTTTAGGTCCGATCAGGCCGAAATACAACAAGTTGGTAAAGGACTTGTATTCTCAAAAGTAGTTTTACTTAGAAACGACCTCGAATGCAGTATATATGCGACAAGTTAAAACAAGAACTTGCATAAAATTTACAATATGCGACAAGTCTCAAACACTTGCATTCTTTCTTGAAAGTCTTTCTGATGGCCACCTAATCAATCGAGGTCCGGATCCGAGGTCGAACGAATAAACATGCAACAAGTTGGTAAAGAAAAACTCGCGTTCACGCAACGAGTTGAAGAAAAGGCTTGCATAACTCCGACCTCGGACATAGTACATGTGCAACGAGTTAGAGTAAAAACTTGCATAAATATAACAACATGCAATAGGTCAAAACTGAAATAAACTTGCATTAAAAAGAAACGTTGTACGATAAGCAAAGCGAAATACAATCCCACATTGTCAAACATGTTATAAAAAAAACATAGACAAATCATAAGCTGCCCAGCATAAGGGACTTACGCTGTCTCATCCTCAACGTCAGAAAGGACAACCGAGCGCGGGTCGAACTCCTCATCCATTCTCTCAACCAAAGGATTGGGCAGATTCTCCTCAGGCTGGTCCAGGTCAACCTCGGCTCCACCCCTGTCATAATCAACCATCTTTCCATTTTCCACTCCGAACCCGGCAGATGCGCCGACATACCGAATTCGGAGCCCTTGATTCATATGAAGAATCTGCTCAACCGCACTGGTGAAAACCTTGCTCGCCACCCTTTCAAGGTCGAAGTCTGACTCAAAGGCTGCCACCTTATGCTTAAGAGCTTGAGCAGCCCTCTTCTTCAGCAAATTCCTAACTTTTTCCACCTCGGCATGGCCCTCCAGCCGACCAACCTCCTTAGCATCTGCTTTGGCTTGGGCCAAAACTTCTTCATGCCTTTTTTGGAGCTCCTCCTCAGCCTCGGATAACTTTTATTCGGCTGATCTCCTCCCACTATTCAGTTCCTTCACCTCGGCCGCCATAGCCGATCGAGCCTTTTTCTTAGCAAGAGAAACACCATCCGCCACATCATCAGCTACTTCAGCCAGCACGTTAAACATAGTTGTGGCCCTTTTCAATTGGCAAGCCATCTCTTCCGCTTTTTTCTTCCACTCCGCACCCGACATCTTGACAAGAGTATCTTTCACTGAAGGTTTGGCAAGGGTAGTTGGCAGCCTCGGTTGAGTTCCAGTGCCTGAAGGTGGCGTAGAAACAATGGCTACCTCGGTACTGGGACTTGGCGATGTAGGAGGAGGAGGGGCAATGATAACGACAGGTGGGGTAGGATGGAGTGGACCAGAGTCGGTCGAGAGCGTATCAGTGGACACCTCGGACGACATGGCATCAGCAGAAGGAGCCTCAGACTTCTTCTTCCTCCGAGCTTCTAAGGCAGCTTTCAGAGCCCTGGAGGACATCTCTGACCAATGTTCTTCTGCAAAAAAAAAATTATTAGTATAAGAGAATTGAAAGAAAATGTACAAGTATAAGAGCAAAAGTAACTACCAATTTTCGTCAAGACTTCGTTGTCTGGACACTTTATGAAAACTCCAACATCAAGTTGGAATTTCCGAGCACGATATTCTGTCTGAAAATGGTGGGCCATTACGGACTCATCGGCATCCAATGTTACACCCGACCACCTTTGCGGCGTGTTGGTATGGCGACTAAAGAACTCGGGGGTCCACTCCAAAGGGAACTTCGGTCCCGTCTCGGACCGAAACCAAGGTAGCCCCGCTCCAACATACTTGTATTTAAAAAATCTTGGTTTAAAATGTTTCCAAGATTCGGAGAACATGCCGAACAGCCCACAGTGAGCTCGGGCTTTAGCCGACACCCCGTCCTTATTGCTGACGAATGGGTTGTACATCCACAAAAACAGCCGAACAGTGCATACCAAATTTCTGGCTCCGCAGTACTTTTGGAATGCTCGGAGAAACGACCAAGTATTGGGATGAAGTTGGGAAGGAGCAAGTCCGAGCTCGTTTAAGACCCTCACTTCCAGGTCGGTGAATGGGAGGGTCACGCCAAGATTGTGAATCAGATCGGCATAAGAGAAAAAGGAATTATTGTCAGTCCGGCTGCATATCCTGTCATTTGCCGAACAGGGGAGCACTTCCTAAGAGGTCCCGGTGACGTCCCCTGGGCAAGGCAACACGACCCTCCTTAGCTCGACAAGCTTGTCCTCGGAATAAAGGCTGGACTGGACCCCTTTGGGCTCCACGTCAACCCACTCGTATTGATCGGCATCGAAAGGCGCGGGGTAAAGTTCAGGTCGACTGACGCACTTCCTGAGCGGCATGGTACCTGTGGAAGAACAGGGGAGCTCGGTATTAGTCTTATGGGTTACGAAAAATAACCCCCCAGAGAACCCCCTCGAAGTAGTTCCGAGGGGCGAGTATCTCCCCTCTACCACAGGTACCCCTCGTTCGTACATTCCCTCCTTCTCCATCCTCTCGAAATCGGCACGCTCCCTACCGTCAACAAACTCGGCCCAGGCGTATTGTCGTATCCACTCCCTCTTCTCCTCCCAATTCCGAGGATAAACTACCTCAACGGGATCAGCCTCTAGAACCCGCCTCTCGTATTTCTGTCTATACTCCCTTTGGCGACGGAGCGCCTCGTCTACCTCCGTTGAGGAACAGGACGAGGAGGAAGAGCCGTCCTCTTCATCACTACTGCTAGACGACAGGGAGACTACCCCAGCCCATTTCCTAAACCATTCCCTACTCATACCGAACCCAATCCACTCCTTTGGTTTTCTGAAAAATAAACAAAAAACATGAATCAAAAACTCTCCAAAAATCTCAAAACACGCCTAACCCAAAGAAGGCCAAAACCCCAGGAATGACCCCCAGAATCAAAACACCCAAATCCAGAAAAACCTCAAACCCCAGCATTATTCCCCAAAATGAGAGCCACAAAACCTAAGGGAAAAACCCCACCGCCATGAAAATAGAAACCAAAAACAAGACATTCTAATCCCCCACCGTGTACATCGTAAAGCAGTAAAGAAAGAAGGTAAAGCTAGAAAGAAGAAGGAAACAGAAACGAAAAAGAAAAAGCAAGTGTAACAGTACCTTAGAGAGAATGGGAGCAAAGGAAATCGGAAACTTGTAAAGTGAAAAGGAGTCACTGCTGAAGAAGAAGAAGGCGATGGGCAGAGAAGAGGAATAGGGTTCAGTGGGAATGCTTCTCTGGGGAGAGAAAGAAGGTTTTCTTTTTGCGTAGGAGAAAGAGAATGATCGATATAGAAAGAAGGAGAAGCAGTTTTCTGGGATAGAGGGGGAAGAGAAACCGTTTTCCCCCTCAAATTTGAAGTTTGGGCCTAGCCCCAAAAAGCCCAACCCAGCGTACAGCCACACATATTAAGACACATGGCGCGCATCAGCAGAAATTATGGACCTCGAGCAACGTCACAATGATGGTGACGCTTCGTAGGTCGCGATTTCTGACACGTGTCAGATCTGGTAAAAGCAAACGTCACTTCGGTACTGACGAGTAGACAGCTGTCAAACCTGCTCCGTCATAACGAAAGGACATTAGAGACAGCTGGATCCAACTTATCGGCAGTTTATCGTCCGAACTCCCTAGAACCTCGAAACAAGGCTCAGATGGCCTTGACCGAGCTGGGGGGCTTATGTGGTGAACTCGGCCCTTATGAGGTGGATTTGGGAAAAGGACCTAAACCAGAACCTCGGAACAAGGCTCTGATGGCCTTGACCGAGCTGGGGGGCTTATGTGGTGGACTCGGCTAGGCCGAGGTCCTCAGACTCCTCGCCAAAGACCTAAGGACCCTTCAGGAAGCCTTCTGAGCGCTTGGCCGAGCTCAATGCTCAACGGCCGAACAGACGCCAGATACGGGCTGACCTCGTGCTCCGACTCAGGTCCGATGTTTAAGTCCGACACCTTCCCAATTCCGACACCAAGGACATGATGACGTCTTCCCTTCTTATCCACAAGGACAGCTCACCACCTTATCCGCAAGGACAGCTCATCCACTCATAGCTCAGTATAGGCTGGCCCTACTTGGGCCTAAAGCAAGCCCATTAGGGCAACCAGCTCCCCCCTATAAGTAGCTCAGTACTACATGGGGCTCAGGTACATCCTCTAGCCCTAATTATCACCCTCACACACCAGTGATTAGGGTTACTTCCTGGCTCTCTTCCTTAGCCACTTGAGGACTCCCACCAAACATCACATATCAACCCTAGACAAAGGCTCCTTTGAAGGTCTTCCCCTACCCTTGGAGGACCTCACCGTCTAGGACATCACAATGTAAATGTAATGACTTTTTTTTCTGAAATCAAGAAAAAAACCAATTTTAACTAATTTTCTTGGTCTAGGGAATAGGGTTAAGTATGCCTTATTGTCGTGTCCTTAACCAAGATCAACCTTAAAACTATGGAAGAGCCTTGAAGAATGATCTCAGTCAAGATATTAATGTAGGACTCTTTAGGATTTCTGAATATCCAGTTGGGATAATAAGGTTCTCCCTAGTCAACAATGTGTGTGCTAGTGTCAACTTAGGGATGAGAAGACGTACCTTTGCCCCTATAGCATGGTGGTTCTTATAGGGGATTACCTGTGTACTTTGGGCCGTCTTGATAAGACTTCTAAAGAGGAAGAATTCAACTAGGATTTGTATAGGATGTGATAAGATAATATCCATAAGTCCTGTAAATGATAAACTCTATCCAATGTTGTTTTATCTAACCAAGAGTCATGGGAATCTAGGAGTAGTTACGGTTAGATGAGGCTGTAAACGTTAAGGATCAGATTGAGAGTCCTGTGCTCGGTGGTAACCTCATCAATACGTAACCTACACGTATCAACCCAGTTTGCTCGGTGTAAGTGTCCGACCGTTTACCCTGTTGTAGTTTCATACCACTCATAGCAATGAGGTTTTGGTCGGTCAATGCTTGGTTTACTACAAGTCCACTACATAAGCCCCCCAAGCTCGGTTGGGTGATTTGAGCCCTGCCGAGCTTCTGAGACGAACGGATCTTTTTCCGACTGAACTTTTGATGATTGAAAGAAAGGCCCGAGCATTTTTGCACTTTGACCAAGGCTGTCATTTGATTGACCCCAGAGTGACCTTCCGCTTCTCCCTGTGCTTACACATTTCCTTAACTTTATTGGAAAATGTAACGTTATGATTTCAAATCAGAGGTGCCACGTACTCCATTTTCAACGCTAAATGGGCTTTTTTCGCCTTAGGCCCAAACCTTTTGAGATAGTGGAGGGAAGTTTTAGAAAGAATATCAAAGGGTGGTTTTTTCACTTACTCATTTCTTCAAGCATTTTTCGAACTCTCTTTCTTCTTGTTTCCTCATTTCTCTGAAATCTTTGTCCAACAAAGCCAGAAACTTCCAAGGACGTCCTTGTTGCTTCGATTTTCTTCACCATATACCGAGTGCACTTCTCAGTGTTGATTTCGTATTCTTCTTGTCGCTTGATACTTCTTGGCTAGCAGGTATCGTACTCTTTCTTTTTCTGATCAAATTTCTTCTCTGAATACTGTCTTGCATGTTCTTCTTTCTGTGATGTCTTGCATGCGATTGCTTTTGCTTTCTTACTATGTTTATGTAGGATTTTGTTTTTCAAGTATTTTTACTGGCCCTTCTCCTCTGATTTTTTGAAAAGATCGTTCTTGGGTTCTCCATTTTTGGGTTTATTTATTTTTCTGGGTTTATTGAGTTCGTCTCCTTTTCTGGGTTTTATGGGTGCTGTTTGTTTTTCTGGGGTTTGCTTTCTGGGTTTAGTGAAAACCCCAAATCGTTGTTGTTGTTGGTGTTGCTGTGATCCCCCACTTGCCCTTCGCAATTTTTTATCCGCTTTACCACCTATTGAGTGATCGTTGTAGTATTTCTTAGGTTTGCTTTATACTTTTCTGCACCTAACTTCTTAGGGTTGGTATTGGAGTGTCATTTACCATGAGTGAGGAATCCGTAAACTCTGATGTGCCAAGAACATATAAAGAAGGGAACCCAGAAATTTGTGTTGAACCAATATCCATGCATTTCCCTCGGACTTTGAGAGAGTTTAGACAGGGTGTGATTCACTATAGGATCGCCGAGAGAGTAGAACAGCGGAAGTTAAGGAGGCAGCATAGAGGTATTAGACATTTCAATTGGTTTGGGGAAATTCTGCCCAGAAAGGGAGGTGTTTCCCAACCGACCGTAAGTATTTGATCAGACATAATCAAGTTTTTGTGGTTCTGACTCCAAGTGTGCCCCCTTTTCCTCAGGTATGAAGAGGAAGTGCGTTACTAATCCTGATCTCTACGCACTTCCAACGGATTGGGCTGAATATGAATGGGTGGACCGAGAGGTCCTTGGTACACAATCCGAGCTTACAACACAACAATCACTAGATCAAACTCGAGCAATAATTCTGCCGTGTCCGGGAGACAATACTGGTAGTTTGTATTCCATTACTCCAGTGGGTGAGAACGAGAGAGTTTGTACCAAAATTCCGGACGGTAGTACTGCTTTCTATTTTTAGGAAGAAGTGATTTCTTGGTTTGGGATAAGAATGCCTTTTACCAATTTTGAGATGGGCGTTTTGAATTTCTTAAGAGTGGCTCCTTCTCAATTACATCCGAATGCTTGGGCGTTTGTAAAAGCCTTTGAACAAGTCTGCTCAGCTATGAATTGGAGTTGCAACCTTAATATCTTTTTTCACATTTTTGCTCCTCAGTGTAATTCCTTCGAGAAAGGTTCGGCAAAGAAACCCTGGGTTTCCCTGAAATCTCGTAGGGGATACGCTCTTTTCACAAAATACTCTGAATCATAGAAGGGCTTTAAACCTTTTTTCTTTAAGTATAATTTTACTGGTAATGGCGTCTGCTGGTTTACTCGGCCGGGGGAAAGACGACCGCTTCCCCGATTTCCTCTCCAATGGAGTGCCAACTTCTTCAACTGATCAATTGCTTCATACTCATCAGAGTGGAAAGAACTTGCTGAGTATGAAAAGGATGTGTGTCGGGAGGTTGAAAGGTATTTGCAGAAAGTTGGCATGATAGAGACGAAGGATATCGTGAACATCCCGTCTTCGGACGTTAAAATCGAGCTTGGTATAGTGCTTTATTTTTTGCTTTTATATCTGTGATTTGAACGGCTCTAATGTTTCTTTGTTTCCTTTGTAGAAAAAATGGCTGATCGTATGGCAGCTCTTGTTCAAGGTGGCAAGAAGAGGAAGACATCTGCTACTTCAGGATCTTCGAGTCTGAGCACTCCAAGCATGAGTGTTTCCACCCCTACTCCTTCTGCCTCGGCTCCCGAGGCTTCTCCTCACCAAGCCACAAACGTGGTTGCTGTTTCTTCAACTGTTTCAGTGGCCCCTAGTGGTCAAGTTCAAGCTACTTTTCCTATCCAACCTTTACTTCGTCGCCGACGACTGGATAAGGGAAGAGAGAAAGTTCCGGAGGGTGCCAACCCAAGAGCTGAAGGACCAAGTGTTCGAACTACTGCTACTCCTGCTGATGTTGCTCCAACTTCTGCTGCGATCTCTCGGGAAACATCTATATGGGATCAGTAGTTTGATGAGAGGTTTGGGAAATATATCTTATCTGAGGCTGACTGTTCCAAGTTTGGAAATTTGAGTGTTGATGAGTGGTCTCGTTGCAATATGACCTTTGCAAAATACTTTCTTCGAGGTGCCAATCTCGCCTATTTTTTGGCTAAGCACCCAGAGGGACTCTTTTCTGGTTACAATGTTGATCAAAAGGAAGCTCGTGAGGTAGCAGCTGCTCAAGAGGCTAGTCTCTCGGATGACTTGATTCGAGTGAAGAATGAACTGGAGAACCTGAAGGCCTACAAGGGGGAATTGATTAAGGAGAGAGATTCCTTAAAGGTTTCTCAAAAAGCAGCTGAAGTTAAGAAGAAGGAAGCCGAGGACACTCTGAAGAAGGAACTCCAGGTGCATCAGCAGAAGTTGGATGAACTAAAATCTGAGGTTGAAAAGTCTGCAGCAATTGCTCGGAAGTTGAGGGAGAAAGCACTTTCCCACAAGAAGAAGGGAGCAACTAACTTTTACAATTGGGGAAAAGCAGTGGATGACTCCTTTGTCTCGGCCATCAAGCAAGTTCAATTTTTGAACCCTGAATTAGAGTTCAGGGTGGTCGGGGCTCATCCATTTCATGCTGTTCAGGATGGGAAGTTGATCGACCTTGAGACCAGGGCCGAGGTAGATCTGCAGGCGGAAGATCTTTCCAATCCCCTTGAGGAGTTGACTGAGGCGCCAAACTTTGATGATTCAAACGTAGTTTTATCTGACATTGAGGAGTGATGTTGAACTTTTTTAATCTTTGTTGTTTTGTTGATTTTCCTTTTGCTCGCTGTTTTCTGAGCGTTTTTAACTTGTTAACGTTGCAACAACTTGTCTTTAACCTTTTGTTACGCTGAACAATTTGCTATGTCTTTCGATTGCTCGTGTTATTCGAGCGTCATTTTGAACAGTTTAAATCATCTTGCGATTTATGATAATAACATCTTTATTTGACGTGTTATCATTGCTTTTGGTTTCGTTCGTCACGCTTCTGGTGTTTGCTCATTAACGAGTAGTAAAACAAGTTTTATAAATATACAATTCATTGTGAGTAGAACTTGGATCGCCAACTTTAGCCGAAGTGGGATCCTCGGACCGCGAAATAAGGAAAGTAGTTTCCTGGATTCGGGTGTTCTATGAGTACGTTGCTAAACTCTTGTTGGGAGTTGTACTTCGATTTGGCTCGGCGGCTAGCCGAAGCAAATGAGTCGCATGTTACTTCACAATGTTCAAACGAGGATTACGAATAAATTGATGCATTTATTGATAAACGAAAAAGTAAAAAATGAAGTTGCTCATCTGTTAACAAATTCCTATAAATCTAATTCCTAACAATTGTCACTAATCTAAGAAGGATGTTACCCTTCGTTTATTCGACCTAATCATTACTGAGCAATAAATTTACCTAACTATAAAAAAAAGTATGAGCTTAACTGTAATAAGCTCTGAGTTTAGCAACGTTCCATGTGTTACCTATTTCCATGCCCGAGAGAGACTCCAGTTTGTATGCCCCAGAACCAGATTTAGCCTTCACTCGATATGGTCCTTCCCATTTTGGTTGGAGTTTTCCGACTCCAGCATTTCCTTTGCCAATGTCAGCTCGACGAAGGACTAAGTCACCAACTTCAAAGCTTCTTGGACGAACCCTCTTGTTGTATTCCCGAGCCTACCGCTCCTTCATTTTGCTTTCATGGGCTGCAGCATTTTTTCTAACTTCTTCCAATAAAACAAGCTCCTCACTGATCAAATGGTCATTTGTCTCCGAAGGACGTTCAAGTGTCCTGAAGGTAGGAATTCGCTTTTCGATTGGAATGACTGCGTCACAGCCGTATGTCAAACGAAAAGGAGTTTCACCTGTGGACGAGTGTATTGTTGTCCTGTGTGACCATAGGACACTCGGAAGTTTATCTGCCCAAGTGCCAGCGGCATTTCCGAGCTTAAGGAGTTTCACCTGTGGACGAGTGTATTGTTGTCCTGTGTGACCATAGGACACTCGGAAGTTTATCTGCCCAAGTGCCAGCGGCATTTCCGAGCTTTTTTTGATCCCATACAAGATGGCTCTGTTGGTTGCCTCGGCTAAACCATTTGTCTGTGGATGTTCAACAGAGCTAAAATAGTGAATGATGTTTAGGTCGGCTGCTAATTGTTGGAAGTGAGACGCTGCGAACTGTGATCCATTGTCTGTGACTATGGCATGTGGAACTCCGAATCGAGAAATCACCTCCTTGACGAAGAAAGACTGAATCCGAGCTGTTGAGATTGTTGCTAACGGCATTGCTTCGATCCACTTGGTGAAGTAATCAATAGCCACTACTGCAAACTTAAACTGGCCTAGTGCGGTGGGGAATTTTTCGATGATGTCCATGCCCCATTGGTAAAAGGGCCAAGGTGCACCGAGAGAGTGCAACTCTTCAGCAGGTTTTTGATAGACGTCACTATGAAATTGGCACTGAGTACATTTCTTGACATGTTCCATAGCATCTTTCTGCAGTGTAGGCCAAAAATAGCCCACTCGGATTACTTTTCTTGCCAAGGACTTTCCTCCCATATGGTGACTGCAAATTCCACCGTGAATCTCTTCCAATATTTCCTCAGCTTGGGATGGGTTGACGCATCTAAGCATGGGGGATCCAAAGCTTCTCTTGTACAGGACTCCATTTAGAACTGTGTACTGAGCGGCCTTTTTAACTAATTTCCGAGCCTCCGACTGATCTTGGGGGATGAACCCATGTTGCAAATAAGTAAGAATTGGGTCCATCCATGACTGAGATAATGAGACCGTCAGAATGACACTGGGTCGGGGAATGGTTTCTTGTATCAGTGTTTTGTTATTTTCCGACCCTTTTGTACTTGCCAATTTGGATAGAATGTCGGCTCTGGAATTCGAATCTCTCGGCACATGTGAAATGTTAAATTCGGAAAAGTTTGAGATGATTCGCTTTACCTCTTCAAGATATTTTTGTAAAATAGGTTCCTTTGCCGAGTACTGACCTTTGATCTGAGAAACTACCAGTTGTGAATCGCTGAAAACTGACACTTGCTCTGCTCCGAACTCGTGAACCATCTTGAGGCCTACAAGAACTGCCTCGTATTCTGCTTGATTGTTCGATGTATGAAATTCAAATTTCAATGAGTACTCCATGCACAATCCCTCGGGGTTCTCAATGATGACTCCAGCCCCTGCGCCTTTTCTATTACTTGATCCGTCCACATAAAGTGACCAAAGATTTTGAGAGTTGTTCGAAGGGATATCTGTGAACTTAGTAACAAAATCAGCAAGCGCTTGAGATTTCATTGCTTTCCTTGGTTCGTAGGTAATGTCGAATTCAGAAAGTTCGACAGACCATGAGACCATTCTGCCAGCTAGGTCGGGTTTGTGAAGAACTTGTCTGAGAGGTTGAGCGGTTCTTACCAATATTCTATGTGCCTGAAAATACTGTCTCAATCTCCGAGCTGATGTGACCAAACAATATGCAAGTTTCTCCAGCTTCTGGTATCTCAATTCCGATCCTTGAAGTGCTCGGCTAACAAAATATATTGGGGCTTCAGTACCTGAATTATCACTTACCAAAACTAAACTGACCGCCGCCTCGGCCACTGACATGTATAGAATGAGTTTCTCACCAGGAAGAGGACTGTGGAGGACCGGTGGGCAGGAAAGGTACTCTTTTAACTGAATAAAAGCTTGCTCACATTGCTCGTCCTAGAGGAAATCCTTGTTTTTCCTAAGGAGCTGGTACCACGGCAAGGCTTTCCGAGCGGCTTGGGACAAGAACCTGGAGAGTGCCGCCACTCGGCCCGTAAGTTGTTGAACTTCTTTAAGACTAGTTGGGCTCCTCATGTCAAGGATTGCTTTGCATTTATCAGGATTGGCCTCAATTCCTCTCTCGGTTAACATAAAACCGAGGAAAGAACCGGCCGGGACTCCGAATACACACTTCTCCGGATTCAACCTCATGGAGTATTTTCTCACCCGGTCAAGTATTATTGTGAGGTCCTTGGCATGATTTTCTTGCTGTCTACTTTTTGCGATGATGTCATCTATGTACACCTCCATGTTTGAGCCGATCATACCTTGAAAAATCTTGTTCATCATCCTCTGATAAGTAGCTCCCGCATTTTTCAACCCAAAGGGCATAACGTTATAACAGTAAGTTGCCCTATCGGTGATAAATGCAGTTTTGTCCTGGTCGGCAGGGAACATTGGAATCTGGTTGTAACCAGAGTAAGCATCCATAAATGATAAGAGTTTGTAACCAGCCGAACTGTCAACGAGTTTGTCAATAACAGGGAGTGGGTATTGATCTTTAGGGCAGACCTTGTTCAAGTCTGTGTAGTCAACACACATTCTCCATTTTCCATTAGGCTTTTTGACCAAGACGGTGTTAGCTAACCAGTCTGTATAGTCAATCTCCCTAATGAAACCCGCTCGGAGTAGTTCAGCGACTTTTTCCTCAATTGCTACGGCCTTTTCTGCACTAACTTTCCTTTTATGTTGTGCCACTGGTTTTGACCCCGGAATGATGCTTACTTGTGACAAATAAAATTGGGGTCAATTCTTGGCATATCAGCTGATGTCCAAGCGAACAAATCTTTATTCACGATTAATAGTGCGGCCAATTCTTTTTTAACGCATGCAGGCAAATCAGAACCTATTTTCACTTGGCTGAGGGGGTTGTCAGATAGTGTCAAAAACTCCCATTGTCCCTTTGGGGTCGGTCTATTTCTGTCGGATTGGTCTCGCATATCCAGGTCCGCCAGATTAACATTTCCCTTTCCCAAAGAAACTCTCTCCAGATTGCTCGGATCCTTGCTTTTCACCTTCCCCAGGCTGGCATTGTAACATTTTCTTGCTGCACCCTGTTCGGCTTTGACCGTTACCACTCTGTCATCAGTTCCGACGAACTTCATAGCCAAATGAACTGTTGATACAACTGCCCCAAATGCTTCCAAAGAGGTTTTCCCAAGTATGGCATTATATGCTGCTGGACAATCAACCACCAAAAACTTGACTATCTCGGTTCTAGCCGAAGGTTGTTGTCCGAGAGTTACAGGAAGTTGGATGTAGCCCTTTGGCTCAACGGTGTCTCGAGTAAAACCAATTAGTTCTCCTTCAAAGGGGGTGAGATTACACTCCCTGAGTTTTAAAGCTTTGAATAATGGGAAGAAGATTATATCCACCGAACTACCTTGATCAATAAAAACTCTTTTTACCTCATAATTGCCAATCAGAGCAGTTATCACCATGGGGTCATTATGGCCCGGAAGGATTCCATCCAAATCTTCGTCGTCAAAAATGATGGGAATGTTCTTTGTTGATCTTTTGGCAATCGGTTTCTGGCTAACTGCCAAGATTTGGTTGATGTACTTCTTCCTGTCAGCTTTTTTCTCCCCTCCTCCAGCAAAACCTCCTGCAATAGTGTTGACCAAGAATTCATTTTTGCTAGCGTTTGCGTCAGGTACTGGAACGGATTCGGTTTTCTGTCTTCCTGCGTTTCTATCATCTGGTGACCTACTTCTCTGGCGTTTAGATTTTACTGGGGATTGAGATATGTTTCTGCTTCTTCGGCCAGCTGCATCTCTGATGTATTGCTGTAACTTGCCATCTCTGATCATCTCTTCGATCAGATCTCGCAGCCATATGCATTCGTCGGTGGTATGGCCATAGCCCCTGTGGAAGTCACAGTATTTCGACCTATCACGCTGTGCGCCCTTTCGTAAAGACGGCGGTCTTTGGGCAGAGCGTAAGTCAGTCTGCATAGTTTCTCTTAAAATCTGACTCCTCGGAACTGTTAGAGGAGTGTAATCTTGAAACTTATTTCTTGGGAGAACCCGTCGGTCTCGATCATTCTTATCTCTGTCTTGTCTCCCACCAAAACGTTCGTCACGTTTTTGTTTGTTCGGTCCTTGAGGATCGGCTCGTTGTCTATCTTCTCTGAACTTCTGTCCCTTGTGAAATTCTTCCAAGTTGATGAACTTATTTGACCGTTGTCTCAACTCGGCCATATCCTTTGGGGGTTTACCAATCAGAGATTTTCTGAAATCCCCAGACTGCAAACCTTGTGTGAATAGTAGCACTGCTACTCCTGGCTCTAACCGTGGAACGGAACTTGCTTCCGCGTGGAAGCGTGATAAGTAATCTTTCAGTGGTTCATCCGGCCTTTGTGTAACAGATGCCAAAGTATGGTCGGATTTGGGTTGAATGCAGCTAGCAGTATATTTGTTAAGAAATACACGCTTCATCTCCTCCCAGGAATTAATGGAGTTAGGAGGGAGGGAAGAATACAACCTTAGAACCGAGGGTTCGAGTGTCATAGAAAATGCTCGGCATTTCATTTGTTCACCACCCCCATAATAATTCATGGCCCCTTCATAAGACACAATATGGTCCACTGGGTCAGTTAGACCATTATAATGTGGCACATTAGAGGGGCCAAAGTATCCTTGAGGGGTTTCAAATGCCATTATATATGGAGTAAAAGGATGACCAGGGTGGAAACCGGCCTGATCTTGATTTGTGGAGGGGTTAACATGAAAATTTGGTGGGGGAAGCTGCATTATCAGGGCTGGTTGTGGGTCCATGGTTTGTTGGTTCTGTGGTGGAACAGAGGTTGATTGATTTTGAGCAATCCTCGCCATAGCTTGTTGTTGAAGGTCGACAATAGCACGTCCTTGTTGTTCGATTAAAGTGGTCTGCCTATTAAGAATATTGATCATCTCTTGCTCCCGAGCCCGAGCGGAGGCAGTAGTTGCATAGGATCTGCTGATGGAATGGCTATGACGAGAGTTTCCCGGAGCAGATCTACTTGGATTCAGTCTGGTTCTAGGTGTTGTACTTATATGATCAGGGTTATGTGGGATAGGAGGGGTACATTGGGTGTTTCGCCCATGGTGTGCTCGGGTTCCAGTGGTTCTAGAAGTCTTTCGTGTGGTAGGAGTTGTGCTACTTGAATCACCATGGGTAGAGGGAGGTGGTGTTGGAGGGGGTGGTGGTGGTGGTGGAGGCTGTATGGTACGTAAAACCTGAAGAGGTTGGGGATTGCTCCCAGCCCTAGGATGGGAAGATTGTGGTGTTTGGGGGTGTATAGCATGAACTCCACTACGATTTTGGCTTTGGTTTGGCGGTGGTTGGCCTTGCGAATGGTTTCGTGGTTGGGGGTTATTCCCTGGCCCAGAATGAGATCTTCGTGGTGGTTGCCCATTATTTCCACGATTATGATTGAGGACGTCACGCAGATCGCCCGCAGAGTGAGGCTGTGGCTCATTATTATTAGCATTCCTGGGCCTGCCACGGGTGCGGGCGATGCGCTCCCAGAGATCACCGACCTGACTTCTGGTAGTGACCATGGTGGTGGTGGGAATGATATGTTATTCAATTTCCCACAGACGGCGCCAATGTCGTGTCCTTAACCAAGATCAACCTTAAAGCTATGGAAGAGCCTTGAAGAATGATCTCAGTCAAGATATTAATGTAGGACTCTTTAGGATTTCTGAATATCCAGTTGGGATAATAAGGTTCTCCCTAGTCAACAATGTGTGTGCTAGTGTCAACTTAGGGATGAGAAGACGTACCTTTGCCCCTATAGCATGGTTGTTCTTATAGGGGATTACCTGTGTACTTTGGGCCGTCTTGATAAGACTTCTAAAGAGGAAGAATTCAACTAGGATTTGTATAGGATGTGATAAGATAATATCCATAAGTCCTGTAAATGATAAACTCTATCCAATGTTGTTTTATCTAACCAAGAGTCATGGGAATCTAGGAGTAGTTACGGTTAGATGAGGCTGTAAACGTTAAGGATCAGATTGAGAGTCCTGTGCTCGGTGGTAACCTCATCAGTACGTAACCTACACGTATCAACCCAGTTTGCTCGGTGTAAGTGTCCGACCGTTTACCCTGTTGTAGTTTCATACCACTCGTAGCAATGAGGTTTTGGTCGGTCAACGCTTGGTTTACTACAAGTCCACTACACTTATATATAGGATCGGAGGGAGTACATTGAGTAATATTAATATTCCCTCTGTTTCATATGTATTGTTCATATAGTTTTTTTCACGTCTTTCATATGTATCGCTCTTTTACAAAACCCAAAACATAATTAATGTTATTTTTTTGCCTAATACACCTTTATTTATTCTATTCTCTGTTTCACTTCCAATATCTTTCTCTCTCTTCAATAATTATTATATAGGGACATTATAGTCAAAATACATCATATTCTTACATTATTTAACCATTTCTTAAAACTAGTCTATAACCTTAAAACACTACATAAGAAACAGAGCGAATGTTACAGTAATTTTGTTAATGCCCTTGGTTATAATGGCGCATCTTTCAATATACTATATAGTAATAATTTTTTAAGATGATTGATTGAAAAGAGAGTTAAATTATTAAATTAAATATTTATTTTTTTTATTGGGAATTAATATTTGTTGATTAGAAGAAAGTGTGAATAGTGCTTATGCTATAAATAAAATAATAAGGCACTTATGAAAAAAAAGTTCAAAACTGATGAGTATATTTATAAAGTATCAACAAGAATAGTAACTACAAAAATAATCTTTACTCAACACTGTTACAATTTTTTTTTATAGTTTTATTTTTTTGTTTTAATTTTTCAAAACATAATCAATATTTTTTTTTCAATTTTAATCTTTATTCAATTATTCTTATAACTTTTTATTATTTCTACTTTTCTTCTCTCTCTTATATCTAATATATCATGCATAAATTAATAGACATACTTTTTAATAAAAATTAAATACTACTATAATTTTTAATAAGGAATAAATAGAAATATTTTGAAAAAAAAAACACATATAAAACTTATACTTCCTCCGTTCCTTTATATGAGCACTAGATAATGGAAGTGCCTTCGACCTTTTTATAATTTTTTTATCCAATTTTCAATGACATTAATTACTTATATTTCATAAATATATCTATTTATTCAATACATTTTAGAGTCTCTGTTAGATCTAGTGTGCATATGCATGTAGGGATTGTTAGATCTATTATGCAAGTGCATGATTTTGATAATGACAATGTTTTGAACAAGCTCAAGTAGTCTTGGAGAAGCTCACCAAAGAACAACAAGCAACAATGATGAAGAGAGAGCAAGCTCATAGATTCAATATGTGTATTGATTGTAATATTTTTATTTTGAGTCTTAGAGTTTTGGGTAGAGTTATTAGAGGGTAGTGAATCTCTATCAAATGCATGATCATATTATATCTTGAGATTTCACTTAACCTAAATCAATAGGTGGTTTAAACATTTTTAAGAAAATGTTTAATTTTGAGAAAACAAATTTTTAATTGATTTTACAGTGTTTAATCGATTAACTGAAAGTATTAATCGATTAACATAAAAGTTGCATCAGGCACTAATCGATGAACTCTGTGTGCTAATCGATTAGGATATTCTGCAGTATTTTAGAAAATGCTTTTTCACTTCTCAAAATTAGTTTTCAAGTTTTCCAAACTTTTGGGTATTCTATATAAACTTTTTCCTAATCATTGTGATTAACTAACTTCATTTTCATATAATTTTAGGAAAGATCAAAGCCACACTATTCTTTCAACATTCTCTCACACTTTTACAAAAGATCAAAGTTCTTATTTTCATATCTTTGATCAAGAAACTTTTGAATCTCAATTTCTAATTGTTCAGAGTTCTTGAAGGAGATTCAATAGGTTTATTGTGTTTTCTTAGAGTTGTAATCATTGCAAGAAGGCAAGCTCAAATACAACAAAGAAGAAGTCTTGGTGTGTTGTTCATCAAGCAAACAAAGAAGAATTGGAAGTCTTGTTGTGAGGAATCAACAAGCAAGTGGAAGACTTGATGTGGGGTTATCATCAAGCAAGAGAAGAGAGGTTAGATTAGAAGTTCAAGAGGGTTGCAAGACAAGAGTGGGGTATCTCTTGGAGGCTATCAAGTGGGGTATCTTGAGAGACAATCGCTTGTAATTTGAGAACTCTAATTCCTTATTGAAGAAACTCTCTCTATTGTGATAGAAGGGACTAGATGTAGCTCTCAGTGGTTGAGAGTGAACCAGTATAAATCTTTCTGCAAGCTTCTCTTCCCTTAACTCTTTAACTTTTGCTATTTCATATTGTTCTTGATTGAAAACCTAAAAACGTTTGATTTTCTAATAATTGAATGAATTAGGTTTTAATAGTTCAAATTGATTTGGGGAAAACCCTTTTCATAATCTAGGTATTCATTAACAATCTTGGTGTTAATCAATTCTGCGCTATCTCTGATGTTATATGTTATTTGACTGATTTTCTTTTTTCGATTGAAAAGTGATTTTTCAGTTTTCTAAAGTGATTAATCGATTAACAGGGTGTGCTAATCGATTAACCGAAATCAGCTGTCAGACATTAATCGATTAACCTGAAGCATTAATTGATTAAGAGCTGAAGTTTTTCTGAAAATTATTCGTTTTAATTGTTTCGATTTGTTTTAGATAAAAATCTTTCAAGGTTTCTTTAACACCTATTCAACCCCCCCCCCCTCTAGGTGTTCTCCTAGTATTGTTTAGTTAATTCATCCACTGATTGTAGTTTTTTTACAGTCTCAATAATAATTATAAGGGTGATTTTGAACAAGTATTGTAAGATCCATGAAGAATGTTTTGATAAATGCCAAAAGGTTTTGAACAAGCTACAAATGTGTTGATCAAGTTCAAGCTCAACAAGCAACAACAAACATCAAGTTATGAAGAGAGAGCCAACTCATGAAGACTTAGTTTGGTAGTTTAATGTTTTATCTTTTGCCTCACAAGTCTTTTAGTTTATGAGTTTGGGTAGAGTTTATTAGAGGGTAGTGAATCCCTTTTGAATGCATGATTATATCATATTTTGAGTATTCACTTTGTCTAAAATCCATAGGTGGCTTAAAGGTTTTAAAGAAAAGGTTTAGTTTTTGAGAAAACAAGTTTTTAGTGATTTTTATGCTGATTACTCGAGTAACACATATTTCACTCGAGTAAAATTTATCAAGCTTGCGGCTTACTCGATTAATCATTATTTCACTCGAGTAAAATGTTTTAAGCTTTCGGCTTACTCGAGTAACACTCATTTCACTCGAGTAACTCGATCAGATATGGTTTTTTAAATACGTTTTTCACTTCTCAAAAGCTATTCTAAGTGCTCTAACTTTTGGGTATTCTATATAAACCTTTTCCTAATCATTTCTATCAATGAGAATCAACTAGAATCATTTTGATACACAATTTTACAAAGAATCAAAGCCACACTATTCTCTCTCACTCTCTCAAGATCAAAGCTCTCATTTTCATATTCTTTGATCAAGAACCTTGAATCTCTCATGTTGATCTTTTCATAGCTTTTGAAAGAGATTCATAGGATTGTTATTGTTTTTCATTTGGGTTGTAATCATTGCAAGTTAGGCAAACATTCTACAACATTGGAAGCCTTGATTTTGTGAATCAAGCAAGTTTCATTGGAAGCCTTGGTGAGGCATTTCATCAAGCACTTGGAAGCCTTGTTGAAGAACAAGCATTTGGAAGTCTTGTGAGTGAAAGCAAGCAATTGGAAGTCTTGTTGTGAGGTATCGGCAAGCAAGAGAAGAGGTTAGATTAGATATCAATAGGGTTACAAGGCAAGGGTGTGGTATCTCTTGTAGGCTAGCAAGAAGGAGTCTTTTGAGGCATTTACTTGTAATTTGAGAAATTCTAATTCCTCATAGTGAAGAATCTCTCTTGGTTGAAGAGGGGACTGGAGTAGCTTTCAAGTGGATGAAAGTGAACCAGGATAAATCACTGTGTCGTATCTCTAAACTCTCTACTCTTTACAATTCTTGTTATTAATTGTGTTCTTGATTGAAAACCTAGAAAAAGTTGATTTTTCACAATTGATTAAATTGAATCTTTATTGTGCAAAATTGATAAAGGGAAAATCATTTTCATAACCTAGGTGAATCAATAAGAATATTGGTGTTGATTGTTTCCGCTTAATCTCTGATCATATAATTTTTGTTAATTGATTCATTTTCATTGGTTTTAATCGTTTAGATTTGTTTCTTGCGAAAATCTTTCAAAGTTTCTATAACACCTATTCAACCCCCCCTTCTAGGTGTTCTCTTAGTGTTTCCTAGTTGTTTCACCCACCGATTGTAGATTCTAACAAGTATATCAAATGTTATCAATTTCAATGCTGCTAACAATATTAACTAACTTCTTTAATTCACTTACAAATCAATTTCAAGAGTTTATACTCTCTCCGATCTCAATTATAAGAAAAAGTAACCGAAATTGTACTTATTAAGAAAGCTAATTCAGTGTATTTAATTTTCTTAAATTTAAAAGAAAAGATATATATATATATATATATAGTTACTTTAGAAAAGTTGCATTGGAAATGAAACAAAAATGAAATAAAATCACTATTTTATAAAAATATTTTGAAAATAATTGTATTGAAAATAAAAAATTAGTTAACATTTATTTATATTTGAGATCAAAATAAATACTCCTTCCGATTTATATTATAAGCAAAGAAAACTAAAATAATGCCTATTAAGAAAGTTAGTGGATTGCATTTAATTTTCTCAAATTTATAAAAAATAAAGGTATTTTAGGAAAATAGTATTGAGAATGAAATAAAAATCAAATGAAATAACAATTTTTTAAATATCTTTTAGGAAGTAGAATTGAGAATGAAACAAAATTTAATAAGGTTAGTTACTTTTGCTCATATTAATATAAACTAAAAAAATGTGTTTTTTTCTTATATTTCAACCGAAGTGTATATATATATGATTAATGTTAAAGACAGGAAAGAGTGTATAGAAATAAAAGCAGTAATATTCAATACTCCCTCCGTTCCTATTTAATTGTCCTTTTTGGAGAAGTTTTTTGTTTTTTTATCAATCATTTTGATGATTTCAAGAGTGAAATAAATGTTATTTTCCATGTTTATCCCTATTTAATAGTGTATTGGTTTTAGTAAGTAGTATAGAAAAAGTAATAATTATAGAAAAAAAAGAGTATAATAGGTAAAATATAATTAATATATTAGAAATATAAATAATGATTGCCATCTTTTAAAAGATGTTTTTTATTTAAAACAGGATAAATAAAAGGAGTAATTTTTATTTTAATTTTAATATGCATAAAACTTTAAACAGTAAAAAACATTGAACGGAAGAATTATCCAACTCTAAAAACTTGCCTTGCTGGGAGATGCAATGTGAAACCAAACTGTATGGTAGCAGCACATGGAAGTTAATTTTTAATAAACTATTCTACTTCCTTCGATTTTAATCGGTTCTTTGTCTTATTTTTCAATTTCAAGTTCGTCCCTTACATATTTTGGGTATCATATTGATCTCTTATGTTTCTTTTCCGTATTAATTTGGTCCCTGAATTACTATTTATACTATGTGGACTAATAAGATACACACATATCATTTCTGTTTTCAACATTGCAAATATGAACCAATAAGATGTTGACACATAGGATGAATAGAGACTTAGGGATCAATTTGATAGCAAAAAGAAATAAAAGGGACCAATATGATAAAAAAAACGTAAGAGAACAATTTGAAATTGAAAAATACTCCTTCTGATCCTATTTATAAGACCATTTTGTCGTTTTTCACTTCCACCAAGAAAAAGTGGTTAAATTTGTTAGTAGCATTGGAAATGTGAAAATTTGATATACTTTTTCAAAATTACCCCTATAGTTATCATTGGAACTCTAAAAAGTGTTGATTTAATAGGGGTGTTTGTGGAAAGAAGTAATTAAATGTTATTGAAAATTGAAAAGAGGTCTTATAAATAGGACCAAAATAATAACCCAAAAAGATCTTATAAATAGGACCGGAGGGAGTAAAATAAGAAACCAAATACATAATTTAGCCATTTTTTCTTAATTATAAATAACTTATATTTTTTATTTATTTATTTATTATTTTTTTTCTTTTTTACCTTTATTAAATGTTTCGATTATCTATATTTTTTTTTATCAATGAATAGTACTCCCTCCATCCCTTAATACAAGTTGCTTTTATCTAATTTACACATATTAAGAAAAATAATTATTACTTTCAAATTTATCAAAAAGTATGTTGTCATTCCAAAGTTATCGCTATTTAAAATTTTACAACTCTATTTATTTCTCTCTCTATTGTATTTATTACCCTATCACCCCTATGTAATTATGAGGGGTGTATTTGGAATAAACTCTTTAATGTTATCTAGATATTCCAAAACGACTTATAAAAAGGGACAAGAAATCTTCCAAAATGGTGTCCTATACCAAAGGACGGAGGGAGTATATAAATTTAAAAAAATAAAAATTGAGTGAACAATATAGTACTCCCTTCGTTTCACTTTAAGTGTCTTTTTGCACTTTTGCACATAGATTAAGAAAGTGTTGATTATGATGATTATTGTAAGTTTTATGTGTATTTTGTCAAAAATATCCTATTTAATATTTTTATTTTGTTAATGCATAATTACTAGTATTACAAATTTCAAAACTAAAACAACATTAAATGTAAGGGTAAATAAAGAAAAACAGTATTAAATGTTGTCTAGATTTGATAGAAAAATACTTATTTTGAAACAAAATTTTGATGTTAAAAGTACTTAAGTGAAACTGAGGGACTATACTCAGAGAGAATTCATAAAACTAGCAAGTGTATTTTTCCTAATTGTTTGAAAGTGGTTCTCTTCATTTTCTGTGCAAATATCATCAAAATCTTGCTCAAAGTCCATTAACCAAGGACTCAAAAGTCATGCTATGTGACCATTGACCAGCAACAAGTCTCAATAACCAATATAACCTCAAAACCAAATCCAAGAACCAAGATCAAATGAGTTACTCTCTTTTACTTTAGTTTTACAAAATTTCCACTCCCCAAAGCCAGATATGAATTCCCTTCATTCCCTTCTTTCTTTGTTCCTATATTTTGCTGTTGCACTTTACAACCATCATCTAGTTTATGGAACTGCAGAGCTGAGAGCTCTGATGGACTTGAAATCCTCTCTGGACCCTCAAGGCAAGGTACTTGGTTCATGGACAAGTGATGGTGATCCATGCAGTGGTTCATATGAAGGGGTTGTGTGCAATGAACATAGAAAAGTAGCAAATATTTCATTGCCAGGAAGGGGTCTCATTGGTCAGGTATCACAAGCTGTGGCTGAACTTAGATGCTTGTCAGGTTTGTACTTGCATTACAACATTCTTTCAGGGGAGATACCAAGAGAGATTGCAAATCTCACTGAGTTGGTTGATCTATATCTCAACATGAATAATCTATCTGGAACCATTCCTTCAGATATTGGGAACATGGCTAGCCTCCAAGGTTTGTGTTTAATAATGTTACTAACACACACTTATGCATACAGTTTATACTTTAGGAACACTTGACACTATATAATATTAAGCTTGTTGGATATACCAAGTGTGAGTTGTGCGGGTAGAAGAAGTTTCATATTAATAATGATGAGTGAATCATGGATTTTAAACTTTAGTTTTTATCCTTGAACTTCATTTCTATTCTAAATTAAGGTTTATTCCAATTACCCTTCTTCTTTCTTCACCCCTCCTCTCTTCTCCTAAACTTCTTCTTCCTTAACAAATAGTGATACCAAATTAAAAAACATAACGAAAAAAATTGCTGCAACAGTAATTTAAATTTTTTTTTGTCCTTTCAAATGTCTAGTTCCCTGCATCTTCCTTTGCACCTTTCTTCTTCATCATTGGAATTTGGTATTACAATTATATTATTATTAGGAAAATGCTAATAGGACACTTATTAAAAAGCCAATTGTGATGTGAAAGTATTGAAAAATTGTAGTTTTTTATGTTTTCGAGAAAAAAAAAATTGAGACTTGTGTTGTTTTTTTCATTTTTAGGAAACTTAGTACTTGATAATCGGTTATCTCACTGATTAGGTATTATCACGGCTGGTTTGAGTATCCTTTTTATTTGATATTTTTAATATAATACTTTTTGAAAATGTTTTCTTTTTGCTTTAGATTTTCCAGTTCGACCCACAATTAGATCATTGACAGTGACCTAACCTTACCACTAGATCGATTTTGGATTGTTTAAAAATTAGTGTTTAAAGTTGAAAATTATGATTCAACTTGTCAAATGTGCATTAGCTGCTCGTGAGGTATTAGTATCAATATGAAATTTGCTTCCTAAGTGTTAATCACTGTTTGCCACGAATTTTTCTTTCCGCTTTTTAATTTGATATTACCATTTGTTATCAAGAAGGGGGAGCTGAGTGGTAGTAGGTAAGGAAGATAGAGTTTAAAAAGAGAGGAGAGAGAAGGAACAAAAAGCGTAATTCTGGAATAAACATTAGTTAATAATAAAAATGGGGTGTGAGGATAAAAAAATGGAGTTTATAATCCATTACTAATAATGGGTAAGTTGAGGTGTATATAAGTGATAAGGCCCATGGGCCATACCTTAAAGTTTTGGGACAAGACGTGGAGTCAAACCCATTTATATATAATCTCGCTTAACCTATTATTTCAAATTTCCCGTTTTATTGGGTTCCCCATTCATAACAAATCTTGCAATTACTTATGCTAACTCTTAAAACATCATTGCTCTCTTTTAACTTAAAATTGTGTGAATTGCAAAATTATACATGCATGCATATATATATATATATATTGTTTTCATGTTAATATTAATAGAAGGAATGGCATTTGATGCTTGCTACTTGTAATAGTGATAGAATAGTTCTGCATATGAATTGTATTGGTTAAAGTATATGGATTAACTAGCAATGACTCTGTTTGTTAAGTTGCATGAACACCTATTATGATTTGAAGTTATTCCAGATTCCAAGCAGGATGCAGACAATTTTCTGCACTTGACTCTTTTCCTTTACATGGAAATAATAAATATGTTGCAATGAAGGGAAAAAGAATATTAATCGGACCGTAAATGTTAGTATGCATATAGCATTCTGTCACCTACTCACTTTCATTGACATGTGGAATATTAGTATGACAATTTGGCAGCTGTTATGTGTTCGAAATTACTAGTGAATCTGTATTATTGTGTCCGCTTGTGTTAGATATTAGCTATACTTGAGTTATGCATGTTTCAAACTTTAGGGTATTTGTTTTGAGTTCTCTATGTTGATCCATGTTCCCTTGTTCTTTGTACTTTTAGTACTGCAGTTAGGCTATAACCAACTTGTGGGGAATATTCCTAAGCAGATGGGTTCTTTGAAGCAGCTTAAAGCTCTTGCTTTACAAAATAACAAATTAACTGGTCAAATTCCTTTAAGCTTGGGGAACTTGGAGAAGCTAAGGAGACTAAATTTGAGCTTTAACAACTTCAATGGAATAATTCCTGCAACACTAGCTGATATTAAAAACTTGGAAGTTCTAGATATTCAAAACAATTCTCTATCAGGGACTGTTCCTTCATGTATGCCTCTACTACCTTCCTTACATTAAAATTCGTCTTCCTATTTCTCTTTGTGCATTTAGACTGATTAATGTTTCAAAATGAAAATAAAGTGTTGTCGAGATTAGGGGAAGGATTCCAAGGTGCAAACAATCCAGGTCTATGTGGAGTTGGATTTTCTTCCTTGACAGCTTGCAACAAAGATAAAAGTTTTTATGACAATCAGATTGATACCTCAAATGAATCATCAGACAATAATTCTCCAAAACATTTTCCTGAGCCTGCCAATATTCAGCAACATTGTTACCGGACACATTGCTCAAAATCAAGAAGGTTTCCTCAGGCTGTCATTGCAGCAAGTGTTGTGACGATAACTATTACATTCATAGGGGTCGGATTCTTTACATTTGTCAAATATCGCCGGCAAAAGCAAAGGGTTAGAAATACGTCAGATTCTTTTGAAAGCGAACTTAGACCTAACCAGCCTAAAGAGTTCAACAGAAGAAGTTCATCTCCTCTTGTTAATATTGATTACAGTTATAATGGATGGGATTCATTGGCTGATGGTCAAAATGCTAGTGGATTATCCCATGAACATTTAAACAATTTTAGGTTCAATGTTGATGAAGTTGAATCAGCAACACAGTACCTTTCTGAGGCTAATTTATTAGGCAAGAGCAAATTCTCATCAGTCTATAAAGGAATCCTCAGAGATGGTTCTTCTGTGGCCATTAGAAGCATTAATGTGACATGCTGCAAAACTGAGGAAGCTGAATTTGTTGAAGGGTTGAGCCTATTAACCTCTCTGAGGCATGAAAACATTGTTAAGATGAGGGGTTTCTGTTGCTCAAGGAGTAGAGGCGAATGTTTCCTTGTCTATGACTTTGCCAACAAAGGTAACTTGTCTCAATATCTTGACATGGAAGATGGAAGTGATCATGTGCTTGAGTGGTCCAAGAGGATATCTATCATCAAGGGCATTGCTAAAGGTTAGTTCATACTAATCCATATCCTGACTCACAATGTTCTCTGACTCTGAGAAACATAATATCATATGGTACAGAAATGTTTCCTTTCTTCAAATTAATCACAACAGCTAAAAAAGATATCCATCAATGGTCATTATATATCATTTGGAAATTAAGAATTATAAGGCAGTCACTGCAACAAATATGAATGCCATATAATTAAGTTCTAGAAAATGACCATCATTATATAATGTACAAACTTGGGTGTTCTATGGCTATTTGTGGTAGGAAAATTATTTTACAATAAAGATATAATACGTGTAACTCATCAATGAAAATATAACGTGGAAGTGTGTAACAATTGCAACACGTTTAATTTTTAATGGAGAATAACACCACAAGCAAGAAGAACACCTATATTTTTTTTTCGATATTGATTATTGAGAATTCCTTTATGATCAGGTATTGGATATCTGCACAGTAATGAAGAATCCAAACCTGCTATAGTACACCAAAATATTTCAGTTGAAAAAGTTCTTCTAGACAATCAGTTTAACCCACTGATCATGGATGCTGGCCTCCCCAAGCTTCTAGCAGACGACGTTGTTTTCTCAGCTCTGAAAGTAAGTGCTGCCATGGGATACCTAGCTCCTGAATATATTACCACCGGACGCTTCACCAAGAAGAGTGACATATACGCATTTGGTGTTATTGTTCTTCAACTTCTATCAGGGAAGACAACAATAGGGGGTTCAATCCAGAACGCAGTCGAGTCTTTCAGATTTGATGATTTTGTAGACATAAATCTGAAGGGAATATATTCTAAATCTGAAGCAGCAATTCTTTCAAAGCTAGCAATGTTGTGCACTAATGAGCTCCCAGATCAAAGGCCAACCATGATGGAAATGATTCAGGAGCTGGCTGTGTTTCCTGCTCATTCTTCATGATCTACTACTTTCTATGGGATTATGTGAGATTGAAACATTTCCTAACAGCTTCATCCATTGAATCCATTAGCACAGTGGTTAAATTATCCATTTCCAAATAAAATGTAAAGTAAATGAAATCATGTCTTGAATGGTAACTCTAGATAATGAATAACTTGATAGTAATCTTAGCATAACTCATGATGTATTGAAGGAACACTTTGAAGGATATCCTTTTATTGTTGTGCTTGCTACTCATTATAATTTTTTGATTTTAAGAAGAAATAAATTAAACTACTTGCAACACAATGGCACTGCTTAGACAATGCATGAACAATACTTCTACCTCGAAGAGGAATTGCAATTGGTCCAATTAGGCTCCACTTCTAGCCACACAAGCACAAAAACATAGGCTTCACTCCTTGTCACGCAGGCTTTACTCCAGGTGTCAAACTATGCTAATAAGCTTCAAGTGATGAATTATGAGTAATTAATGACTTATTGGAGTGCTAGTCTTTTATGGGAAGTGTGGAAAAATGCCCAATAATTAAAATTCATATTTTAGTGTCAAGCTTTAATAATGATAAAATTAAAACAAGAAGCAAACACTTGAGTAGGTCATAGACAAAGTATATATGTGATTGTAGGGTTTCCAAATTCCAACCACATGCTAGAGCCTTTCGACAAAGCAAGTTATCCGGTTTAAATGAAAATGAAGCGTTGTTCAAGATCAATTGCAAATTGGAGGAGTATTGTCGAATTTGATATGCAAAGAAACACATACAGAGCTAGCATGGAAGTTGATGAAAGGTTAATGACACTATGATTCAAATGTTGGATTTTCTAACAATATGGGAAAGTGCTAGCTTCGACATAACACCACGGCAAGCAGGGACGTTACAAGGCAAATGCTCTAGCAGTGTACTTTAGTTTCTTGTAGAGTTGTAGTTACAAATAAGACAAGTGTCGAATAGGATAGTTATTTTCTTTGCCTAGAATTTTAGCTGTACAAAGAATTAACACTTGGTTACTTCTATCATCGACGAAAAACATTAAATTAACCTTCCGCTTTTAATTCAATGCAAATTTATTTTTACTTGGCGAAGTTTTTAGTTTTCAGCACTTTATTTTCAGTCCTTTACTTTCAACCATTTACATTTTTAAGTCTTTTACATTCTTTGCATTGTTGCTTTATCAATTATCACCATTTCAAAATAACAAAATTATCATAAAAACTTGTTTAAACTCACTATTTTACACACATCATTAAAAAAACATAATTTTTTAATCTTAATATTTTCCCAGTTAAACAGGGGTGATCACACAGCTCAAAATAGATTAATCCATTAGCCATTGAGTGATTGAGATTCTTTGAGATTCTTTTGGTTAATAAACATGATAAACATAAACTTTTTTTTTTTCGGGAATTAAATAGGCCAATATTGTAGTAAACTATTTTGGTCTAACTTATGGTTCATGAAATTAAGAAAAGTAGACAGCCGTATTCGTTCTCTTCATCTCTTGGCATGCAACGCGATGTCTTCCGTTGTTCTTTCTCTTGACACGGTCACACAACTGGATTCAAATAAAGAATGAAATGGATTCATCTTAAGGTACGAACATTTTTAATATCCTATCAATATTGTATGATCAGTTCAACGACAATATTTTTCAAGATGAGTTAACAGAATGTGTTTACAAAATTAACGTATATGTATGTGGGAATATATTATGCTAAATTTTCTGTTGACTGCATGTTTTGTCAGTACCTATTTTTTACTAATGTCATAATGGCATGCTGCTGATGACTCTGAAACTATTAGACATTATTCGAATCTTCATAATGTTTTAATCTTATTTGATTGGATTTAAACAATTTTAATTCAAACAATTTTTCGAAAAAATGAATATGAATAGATACCTAGAAAACAGGTAAAACACATCAACAGACTCTCTCTCCTCGCTTTTTGCATCTAATTGCTCTCGGATAACAAGCCGGTTCGAAATCATTTATTTTCTCAGCCCAATCGCTCTTTTGATTTGTGGAAAAAATATCTTTATCAATATACTCTTTCTTCTACACATTTATTGCCATCTCATACTGGAGAATAGCTAATAGTTAGGACTCATAACAAAAAAAAAAATAAATCAAAAATCTATTCGTGGCAAAAGCTTTTCCCACATCAAGCACTAATCGATTTTTAACATATAATTATATGGGACAATCATTCAACTAAAAAATGAAAGCTCGTTGCTTTTTGTTTCCCTCTAATTCGAGCCGCCAAGCCAAGCTCTATCCCTTTATTAATTCAACCCAACTGAATTTTTTGTTTCGATCCAATAATTCAAAATTTTTGACGAATCCAATGATCTAATAAGAAGAATTTTTTTTTTATTCGTCATTGTATTGGTACGACATGCTGTTTTTTCCATTCATTCTTTTCTGGATCAGTCGTGGTCTTTCAAACTCTACCGGTGGTATGGATGAACCAATTGCTTCATAGAAATGTGTAAAAATTTAAGTCGCACTTAAAAGCCGAGTACTCTACCATTGAGTTAGCAACCCTAATAAAATATATAGGATGGATCAACCCAATCGGAATAAAAAAGCCTATGGAACGGTAACGTGAATAAATGGATCGATTCGATTTATTCACGACCGGATTATATTTGTTTGATACGCGGTTGTCAATATGAGTGTTGCAAAGGGAATACAATCGAGAAAACAAACCGATTTAAATTAAAAAATAAAAAATCTTAATATTAAATACTAAATCGATTATTCAATTTTTTATTTTATTATCTATTATATTGTATTCTTTGTTATATATTTTATTTATTTAATTATTTTATGTTATAATTAGAAATTAAAAATAGAAATTCGATTATATTATAAACTAAAAAATTATAGAAAAAACTTTTTAATAGCCCTTCCTTCCTGTTATGTTAAATTAACATCTAAAAATGAAAAAGTTGCTCTCCCTTAAGAATTGGAAGAACCCTTTTCGTAAAATCTCGTTTGATTAATAAGTTTCTATTCGAATATGAAAAGAAAAAAGCAATATACAGGGTGTATAACAAAAATTATGATATTTGCCTCGATCTATGATCCGAAACTAAACTACGGGATCGAAAAGAATACACCGATTTAATGATCCATAGGACTCATTATAGATACACCCCAAGAATAAAAATCGAAAGATTCGAGTTGTCTTGTCTTATATTTTTATTTTATTTAAGATCTGGTATGTCTAGAGAACTACTATTCTATTTTCGATATTAATTTTAGCTATTATTAAAAATGAAAAATAAATAAAACAAACTTATATATTATATATATATATATTATATATATACAATAAGTGCCGTTGTATTGGGCCCAATCCTTTACAAAAAGGATTGAGCCGAGTTTTAATTGCAATGGAATTACAATTACATAGAACGAACGAAAATTACTGGATTACAAAGTATCCATTGCTGGGAATTCAAATTTGATCTCCTTCCATACTTCACAAGCAGCAGCTAATTCAGGACTCCATTTGCTAGCCTCACGGATAATTTGATTACCCTCACGAGCAAGATCACGTCCCTCATTCCGAGCTTGTACACATGCTTCCAGAGCTACTCGATTAGCTACGGCACCAGGGGAAAAGATGATATGTTTGGAATCCATATTATGCAAGGAGACATTGCTTTTGCTAATTCGAATTGAAGGGGGATATAAAATCGGTCTATTTCCGGCATCATATCCATAGTTAGCGCATTCATCATAGTTAGAAGCTCCAGCTCCGTATCAAGGTCACGGTCGGTATCGTCACTATCATCACTATCGTCACTATCATCACTATCATCACTATCATCAATAAGAAAACCCTTAGGCTTGTTATCCAGGAACTTGTTCAGAAATACTGTAATGCAAGGGAGATAGGAGTTTGTCGCTAGGTATTTGACCAAATAGGATCGTCCAGTTCCTATAGAACCTATCACTAAAATACCCCTAGGGGGGGGTAGGGCTAAGCGGAGCGAAAAGGGTTTCCCGTGAGATGGGAAATGAAAACTATTAGCCCCGCGCGGGGTTTGTGAATAAGTGATTGTCTGATAATGAGCAAGGAATATCCGTCTTTCTGCTAAATAGGATGTATTGAACTCATAATTCATTAGATACTTTTTATGAATGTCAACTAAGTATCGTAAGTAAATTGCTCCCGGTTGTTCAATCATTTGATAACCAGAATTATTCTTTGATAAATGATCACTATGAGTCAGACTCAATAGAATTTGATCAATCCTTTTTTCTGTCGTTAAGGTAGAGAACTGAACCAAGAATTCTCTTTCTTTATCATCAATCGAATCACTGTTCGAGACCCAGGATTCTATTTTATCATCAATCCAATCACCATTCACGTTTTTTCTTTTTCTTATCAAGGAATAGATCGCTTTACTTGTATGACTTAGATGTCTCGTATTTCTCGAAAAAGCGATTCGATTGATGGGATTTGGTATGATACTTATGAGATCGATGAGATTCCAATATTTCTTCTTAGAACGTATTGATTTGACCCCCCAAGCGGGACCACCACCCCGTAGCATGTTGCCGCCAGAAAGAGAACCCCGTATTTCTTCTAGAGAATCTCCTAATTGTTCCAGAGCAACTAGAAAGAAATTCTTTAACCAGAAAGAATTCAGTTCAGATGTAGGATACCTATCCAGAAGTTTTCGCAACTCAATCATGTATGATGGAATCATCAAAGATTTGACCCTTTCGAACTCTGTCTGTAACTCACTATAGGCTCGGGAAACAAAGAGAAGATGTGTACGAACGAGATATCCAGCAACAAGAAGAAGGAAAAGGATTGAATAGAGGAACTCCCGAACATTTAGCGATCTCAGATGTGTCGATATCAACGGTGACTCATTATTTCGATGAATAATTTCTTTGGACAGAAGAAGATTATGTAAACACTTACTCGAAATCTCACTTATCAGATTCCATTGTGTCTTCCACAATGGAATCTGAAGAATTCGCCATGATATATCTGATCCATGCATAATATCATGAAAAATGGATACAAATTTTTGGCTGCTACTTAGTATCGCCAATAGGTCTGAAAAAGTATCTAAAAATATGAGATTTAGATATTTGTACCCTGTCGAAGTAAGGAACCATGGTATATATGTTTGGAATAGATTCCATTTGGAGAGAGTTGAAAAAGCACTATCTCGTTGAAAGGTTCTATACATCTGCCCTTTCTCAAGGCATCCTTTTAGACAAGGACTCTGTTTTTTCCTCTTTTCGGATGGTAAATATTTCTCAGAACATGGAGTGTGAATCAAACCCACGTTTGAATTGAAATTGAGATACTGACGCAAGTTCTCCCCGATTCGACATTAGAAGTATATTGATTTTTCACCAATAACCGAATACTTTTGTCTGTAAATACTGCATATTTTATTCCATTCATAAATCTATTTTCTTCCCTATGAGTTCTAGTCTCAATAAGACTACTAGTTTTGACTGTTCATATGTTATGATTTGAATATACCACACCAATTCGTTATGTATGGATGATGAGATTCCATTGATACAGAGCCAATCGTTCTTTTTTGTCTGACAGATGGTCAGAACTTCATCTGGGTTTGAATCCTACTGAGAGGTCGACTAGAGATCAGAAATTGTTGCAGAAAGAACAAGATGTTTCTTTTGTTCTTTCCAGGCGATCGGAAAATAAAGAAAAAGAAATAGTTAATATATTCAAGATAATTATGTATTTACAAAATACCGTCTCAATTCATCCTATTTCATCAGATCCGGGATGTGATATGGTTCCGAAGGATGAACTGGACAGTTCCAATAAGATTTCATTCTTGAACAAAAATCCGATAGACTTATTGGTATTGGAGGGAGGGTCCCGTTGGCGTGCATCCAGTAGGAATTGAACCTACGAATTCGCCAATTATGAGTTGGGCGCTTTAACCATTCAGCCATGGATGCTTAGCGGGAATCCTCGTACATGGTGAATAACCAAATTCCAATTGAAGCGAAATCTTTCGGATAAATCAATGCAATTTAGGAGGATTCGATGAAAGGACATCAATTCAAATCCTGGGTTTTCGAATTGAGAGAGATATTGAGAGAGATCAAGAATTCTCGCTATTTCTTAGATTCATGGACCCAATTCAATTCAGCGGGATCTTTCATTCACATTTTTTTTCATCAAGAAAGTTTTATAAAACTCTTGGACTCCCGAATTTGGAGTATCCTACTTTCACGCAATTCACAGGGTTCAACAAGCAATCGATATTTCACGATCAAGGGTGTAGTACTCTTTGTAGTAGCGGCTCTTATATATCGTATTAACAATCGAAAGATGGTCGAAAGAAAAAATCTCTATTTGACAGGGCTTCTTCCTATACCTATGAATTCCATTGGACCCAGAAATGATACATTAGAAGAATCTTTTGAGTCTTCCAATATCAATAGGTTGATTGTTCCGCCCCTGTATCTTCCAAAAGGAAAAAAGATCTCTGAGAGCTCTTTCCTAGATCCGAAAGAGAGTACTAGGGTTCTCCCAATAACTCAAAAGTGTATCATGCCTGAATCGAACTGGGGTTCGTGGTGGTGGGGGAACTGGATCGGAAAAAAGAGGGATTCTAGTTGTAAGATATCTAATGAAACCGTCGCTGGAATTGAGATCTCATTCAAAGAGAAAGATATCAAATATCTGGAGTTTCTTTTTGTATATTATATGGATCTGGATGATCCGATCCGCAAGGACCATGATTGGGAATTGTTTGATCGTCTTTCTCCGAGGAAGAGGCGAAACATAATTAACTTGAATTCGGGACAGCTATTCGAAATCTTAGTGAAAGACTGGATTTATTATCTCATGTTTGCTTTTCGTGAAAAAATACCAATTGAAGTGGAGGGTTTCTTCAAACAACAAGGGGCTGGGTCAACTATTCAATCAAATGATATTGAGCATGTTTCCCGTCTCTTCTTGAGAAACAAGCGGGCTATTTCTTTGCAAAATTGTGCTCAATTTCATATGTGGCAATTCCGCCAAGATCTCTTCGTTAGTTGGGGGAAGAATCCGAATCCGCACGAATCGGATTTTTTGAGGAACATATCGAGAGAGAATTGGATTTGGTTAGACAATGTGTGGTTGGTAAACAAGGATCGGTTTTTTAGCAAGGTACGGAATGTATCATCAAATATTCAATATGATTCTACGAGATCTAGTTTCATTCAAGTAACGGATTCTAGCCAATTGAAAGGATCTTCTGATCAATCCAGGGATCATTTCGATTCCATTAGGAATGAGGATTCGGAATATCACACATTGATCAATCAAAGAGAGATTCAACAACTAAAAGAAAGATCGATTCTTTGTTGGGATCCTTCCTTTCTTCAAACGGAAGGAACAGAGATAGAATCAGAGCGATTCCCTAAATTCCTTTCTCGATATTCCTCAATGTGCCGACTATTCATGGAACGTGAGAAGCAGATGAATAATCATCTGCTTCCGGAAGAAATCGAAGAATTTCTTGGGAATCCTACAAGAGCCAATCGTTCTTTTTTCTCTGACAGATGGTCAGAACTTCATCTGGGTTTGAATCCTACTGAGAGGTCGACTAGAGATCAGAAATTGTTGCAGAAAGAACAAGATGTTTCTTTTGTTCTTTCCAGGCGATCGGAAAATAAAGAAAAAGAAATAGTTAATATATTCAAGATAATTATGTATTTACAAAATACCGTCTCAATTCATCCTATTTCATCAGATCCGGGATGTGATATGGTTCCGAAGGATGAACTGGACAGTTCCAATAAGATTTCATTCTTGAACAAAAATCCGTTTTTTGGTTTATTTCATCTATTCCATGACCGGAACATGGGGGGATACACGTTACACCACGATTTTGAATCAGAAGAGAGATTTCAAGAAATGGCAGATCTATTCACTCTATCAATAACCGAGCCGGATCGGGTGTATCATAAGGGATTTGCCTTTTCTATTGATTCCCCCGGATTGGAGCAAAAACAATTCTTGAATGAGGTATTCAACTCCAGGGATGAATCGAAAAATAAATCTTTATTGGTTTTACCCCCTCTTTGTTATGAAGAGAATGAATCTTTTTATCGAAGGATCATAAAAAAATGGGTCCGGACCTCTTGCGGGAATGATTTGGAAGATCCAAAACCAAAAATAGTGGTATTTGCTAGCAAGAACATAATGGAGGCAGTCAATCAATATAGATTGATCCGAAATCTTATTCAAATCCAATATAGCACCTATGGGTACATAAGAAATGTATTGAATCGATTCATTAGAAAGAATCGATTCGATCGCAACTTCGAATATGGAATTCAAAGGTATCAAATAGGAAATGATACTCTGAATCATAGAACTATAATGAAATACACGATCAACCAACATTTATCAAATTTGAAAAAGAGTCAGAAGAAATGGTTCGATCCTCTTATTTTGATTTCTCGAACTGAGAGATCCATGAATCGGGATCCTAATGCATATAGATACAAATGGTCCAATGGGAGCAAGAATTTCCAGGAACATTTGGAACGTTTCATTTCTGAGCAGAATAGCCGTTTTCAACGTTTTCAAGTAGTGTTCGATCGATTACGTATTAATCAATATTCGATTGATTGGTCTGAGGTTATCGACAAAAAAGATTTGTCTTATTCCGAATATATGAATTTGTGTTAAAGATTTAAACTCCACCTTTTCATCTTTATTTTCAGAAAAATAAAGATGAAAAAATACAATGAATGGGTTAAAAATTTATGCAGAATCTTTTTCTATTTCTAAAACGTCCAATATATGTTTTACATCTTCTACACGAAAATTTTCAATTTTTTTAAGGTCTTCTTGACTGTTATTCAAAAGGTCCAATAATGTATGTATATTGGATCTTTTGAGACAATTATAGATCCTGGGAGACAATTCTAATTGGTCAATAAAAATGGATTTCAATACTATTTCGTTTTTCTTTTTCCTAAATTTCGCAAATATATCATGAAAGGTAAAAGGGGGTAAAGTAACTTTGTGTTGATTGTTTTCTAAATTTAAGTTTTCTTCTTCTGCATGCAAAAAAGGAATAAATAAATCAATCAAATTTCGGGAGGCTTCATAAAGCGCTTCTTTAGGAGTTAAACTTCCATTTGTCCATATTTCGAGAAAGAGTATTTCGTGGTTTTCATTCCTATTCACGTAAGAGTGAATACTATGATTTGTATTTCGAACAGGCATGAATACAGCATCTATAGGATAATTTCTGTCTTGAAAGTTATTTAGTGTTTTTATACGATATCCGCGATTTCTCTCAATTTCTAATCCAATCCACAAATTAATAGGTTCTGTTAGGTTAGCTATATGTTGTGTATTATCAACAATTTCCACAGAAGGCGGTAAAATGATGTCTTGAGCAGTTACATATCCAGGACCTTTGACACAAATAGACGCGTCCCGAGTTCCATACAGATTACTTTTCAATACAATTTCTTTCAAATTCATTAAAATTTCATGTACGGATTCTTGAATACCCACGATGGTAGAATATTCATGTGGGATTTTTTCAAATTTTGCACATGTAATACACGTTCCCTCTATTTCTCCGAGCAAAACTCTTCGCATCGCAATGCCTATTGTATCGGCTTGACCTTTCATAAGTGGAGAGAGAATAAAGCGTCCATAATAAAGACGCTTACTGTCTATTCTTGATTCAACACACTTCCACTGTAATGTCCGAGTAGATACTCTTACTTTCTCTCGAACCATAGTAATATGTTATATATATATATTATCAAATCCTTGAATTGTTTATTTCTCTTGAAATCTCGTCAATGTTTTTTTCTTTTACACACGTCGTTTTTTAGGGGACCTACATCCATTATGTGGCATAGGAGTTACATCCCGTATAAATTTTAATAGTATACCACTTCTACGAATAGCTCTTAATGCCGCATCTCTTCCAAGACCGGGACCTTTTATCATAACTTCCGCTCGTTGCATGCCTTGATCCACTACTGTTCGAATAGCATTTCCTGCTGCGGTTTGAGCGGCGAATGGTGTGCCCCTTCGTGTACCCTTGAATCCACAAGTACCGGCAGAGGACCAAGAAATCACGCGACCCCGTACATCTGTAACAGTCACAATGGTATTGTTGAAACTGGCTTGAACATGAATAATCCCCTTTGGTATTTTACGAGCCTGCTTGCGCGAACCAATACGTCCATTTTTACGCGAACCAATTTTTGGTATAGGTTTTGCCATACTTTATTATATTTTTATTTATAAATTGAAGTCCAAGATCTATGAATATATCCATTTTATGTCAAAAACGGATTCTTTACTATTTTCTAACTCGAATTAACATTCTTTTTTTCTATATTATATTAATTGTACTTTTTCCATAAATTCTATATTAATAGAATTTTTAATAGATTAATAGAATTAATATCAAATCAAATATATATAAAATTATATATATATAATAAAAATTTATTTTATTTGTACATCCTTATAGAATAGAAAGTTCCCTTTTGTGGAAATATTATCCTTGTCGTTGTTTATGTCTTGGATTGGAACAAATTACGATAATTCGCCCCCGCCTACGGATCAATCGACATTTTTCACAAATTTTACGAGCCGAGGCCCTTATTTTCATATTTGTTATTCCTAAAATCAATCCAAAATCTCTTTATTGGAAGAAAATAAAGTTTCCTTTTTTACTTTGGTGGTCGTATACATATAAAATAAGAGTCTGTTGAGTCGAATCCTTCTGCAAACCTAGCCTAGAATCAAACAAAATATGATTTTATAATATAAAGGAATCTGGAACATACTTTTGGCAAGTTATTCCGTAATTAAAACCTCATGAATCTATTTTCTTTTTTCTTTTATTTTATTCCAGTTAATCTTCCTTCGCGCATTCACTACTGTACGAAGAGTGCAATTAGAAACCTGCGTTTTCTATCTTTTTTCACAAAAATGGATATGGATAGAAGTTTCTTTTATAATTTGGATATCACAAAGATTACCATATATAACATAAAACTTCTCCGCCGATTTTTTCTAATCGAGCCTCTCGATCTGTCATTATCCCTCTAGAAGTCGAAAGAATTACAATTCCCATTCCTCCTAAAATTCTAGGAATTCGTTGATAGTTAGAATATATTCGTAGACCGGGTGTACTGATGCGTTTTAAAATTAAAACGGGTTTATATGACCCTTTCTTATTTCTTCTATACCGTAGAGTTAAAACTAAAAAATATTTGTCGCTTTCCCTATGTTTTCTCACATTTTCAATAAAACCCTCTCGTAAAAGTATTTTAACAATGTTTTCGTTGATATTAGTAGATGGTATTTGAACTGTTCCTTTTCTATTCATGTCAGCATTTCGTATACAGGTTATTATGTCAGTGATGATGTCGTTACTCATGATAAACGAAAATAATCGTTGTCCCTTATTTTTGGTATAATCAACATGCCCCCTTTTTTCCTATTATTATTATTTCTTTTATATTTTATATATTTTATTGAGGTTATTAAATATATATATGTATATCTATATATATAATAATATAATAATTACTACAAAAGGTATATGTATGAGATCTAAGCTATTAATGAATCTATTTGATTCACAAATAATATATCTATGTCAGGGTCTCGTGTTATAATACCTCGGGTGCTAATGAAACTATTTTAGTAAAATTTAACTGTCTCAATTCTCTGGCGATTGCGCCAAAAATTCGAGTTCCTTTTGGATTTCCTTCTTGATCAATGACGACCGCAGCATTATCATTATAGTGTATTATCATACCGTTGCTACGTTTGAGTTCTTTACAAGTACGTACAATTACAGCTCTGATCACTTCTGATCTTTCTAAAGGCATATGTGGTACAGCTTCCTTTATTACAGCAACAACAATGTCACCGATATAAGCATACCGCCGATTACTAGCTCCTATGATTCGAATACACATCAACTTGCGGGCTCCGCTGTTATCGGCTACATTCAAATGGGTTTGAGGTTGAATCATATTTTTTTTTTTAGTCCAAAGGTTGAAGTAAAAGAAAATATATTCTGTGTTAAAAAAAAAAGACACCTATCATTAACATTTTTTTAATTCTAAAGACCTCTTTCCTTTGGTTCTCGTTTTTATCCCGCAATAATGAATTGAGTTCGTATCGGCATTTTTGATGCTGCTATTGAAATAGCTTTTCTGGCTATATTTTCTGCGACTCCGCCCATTTCATAAAGTATTCTACCAGGTTTAACCACAGCTACCCAATATTCGGGAGATCCTTTTCCCGAACCCATACGCGTTTCGGTAGGTCTTACTGTAATAGGTTTGTCTGGAAATATGCGAACCCATATTTGTCCACCCCGGCGGACATTTCGTGACATTGCCCGCCGACCCGCTTCTATTTGTCTCGATGTGATCCAGGCGGGTTCAAGTGCCTGAAGAGCATATCTTCCGAAGCAAATATGATTACCTCGATAGGACATCCCTTTCATTCTTCCTCTATGTTGTTTACGGAATCTGGTTCTTTGGGGGTTATAGTTGATGGTTGTTTTTCAATTCCATCGCTATTACAGAACCGTACATGAGATTTTCACCTCATACGGCTCCTCGCGAATGAAACGATTCAAAAAAAAAATGGATTTAACCGATAAAATAATATAAAATATATTTGTTTAATGAAGAATAATAAATATGATAGAATCATGGAATTTTTTGAGATTTCATATAATCTTTTGGTCTATTGGCAATTTGTATAGTTTGTTTTGATAACTAACTAAACATCTATTCTTATAGACAATTTCTGCTATCCATATCTAACTCGATCTATACAATCTTGTTTTGTTATAAGGTTTTAACGAATCTTTTTATTATTATATTTTATTTATTATCATATCTAATCCGACCCAATTTCGAACTAAAATAAAAATTTTCGCGAGCGAAAGTTGACTCTTTCTCGTTCATTTTCAATGTCAGATGAAATGGCGGTTATAGACCATGACGTCTCAAAAAAAAAACGGATTGATTCATCGTTTGTTTCGCCATCCTACCCAATGAATCGTTGAGATTTGTTTTTAATAAAATCTTAGGTATTCAGAGGTTCCGTCGTTCCCATCGCGTCGAGATTAATGATTAGGTCTGAATTCTACAACGGAGCCTCGCTAATAAAATTATGTTTTTTTTTTGAATCAACCTTCTCGGTTTTTATTGATTCGTAGCTCTTGATTTGTTTATTCTAGCAATATATTCTTCTCTTCTAGAAATATGGATATATGGATTAGTTAATATTGATGCTTTATTACACTCCTTTTTATGAGATAACCCATCGACCTTTACATAATAGAATTTTATATCATTTCTATTTTTTCTCTCTTTCTTTCAACTCTTCATTTATCTGTATATTCTTATTGCTTTACAACTCATAATCACATTCGTTTTTATTTCTTTTTTATGCAATATTTCATTATAATTATATTCTTAATATATTCTATCTTTTTTAGATTTTGACTAGTTCGGTTAGATCCAGATAATACGAAGCGATGGGTTGGTTGTTAGTTCTTTATTAATTAATTCATATTACGAGTCGGTTTATTTATTTTTTCTTGAATTCAAACCGTTCTAAAAAAAACCAACGAGTCGCACACTAAGCATAGCAATTCTATCAATATCAAACTCAAATGATTAATCGAATTTATTCAATCTTATAAAAATTAGAAAGTTTTTTTTTTTTCATAAGAAAATCATAATTTTTAATTTTTTGTTTTATCGAAAGATGTAACCTTAAACATAGGAAAAATTTGATTATTCTTTATTTAATTTACAAATATCCACACTTTGATCCCTAATACTCCATAAATAGTTCGAACTGGATAAGAACAATAATCAATTTTAGCTCGAATGGTTTGTAGAGGAACCCTCCCTTCGCGGATCCATTTGACCAATTTTGACTTAAGAAGTCTGTTAATCATTGCTTAATCAATGAGAGAGAGTGCATTTATTATGTGAGTGTTTATTGAGTTAGTGGGCTTCAAGTCCAAATGAGAGAGACCAAAATCTGATTCAAATTAAAAATTTCAATTTTAGGTATTATATTATTGGTTTTCCTAATTGAAAATATTCCTTAAATGTTGTAAATATTTATCACCTATTTGTCTTCTCAATGATCTCATTAATTTCGATCATAAATATTGGAGATATTGCTCTCCTATTTGTCTTCTCAATAATCTCATTAATTTCGGTATTAAATATTTGTAAATATTTCTCTCCTATTTGTCTTCCCAATAATCCCATTAATTTTGGTATTTTCAATGCCATTAATTTCGGTCTTCTCAATGATCCCATTAAGTTCTCTTCAATTAATTAATGAATCACACCATATTTTTATACTTTTAGTAACTAATTAGCAATTGATTTTTTTTTCTTCCATTAGTAACTGATTTTTTTTGTTTATAGTAACTTATTTCTATGAAAAAAATATTGAATAAAAAAAACCTAAAAAACCAAAAGTTAAGAAACTAAAAAAAATATATTTTAATCTTCAATCATAATAACTACCTAATATATTTCTCTATGTTTTTTTTTTGTTTGAAAAATATTTGCTTCAGATTTGGAATAAAATAATTACATTAAAAAAATAATATAATACCTAAAATTGAAACTTTTTAATGAAATACAAATTTTCGTAACTTATGCATCAATGCATAACAAAAACCATTAATTAATAATAATCAACTTGAAAATATTCCTTAGATGTTGTAAATATTTATCACTTATTTATCTTCTCAATGATCCCATTAATTTCGGTCTTCTCAATGCCATTAATTTCGATCTTAAATGTTAGAGATATTGCTCTCCTATTTGTCTTCTCAATAATCCCATTAATTTCGGTATTAAATATTGTAAATATTTCTCTCCTATTTGTGCTCCCAATAATCTCATTAATTTTGGTCTTCTCAATGCCATTAATTTCGTTTTTCTCAATGATCCCATTAAATTCTCTTCTATTAAAAATTTATTTTCTATTAATTAATGAATCACACCATATTTTCATACTTTTAGTAACTATTTTGTAATTGATTTTTTTCTTCTCTTAGTAACTGATTTTTTTTATAGTAACTGATTTCTATGAAAAAAATATTGAATAAAAAAAATCTAAAAAACCAAAAGTTAAGAAACTAAAAAAATATATTTTAATCTTCAATCATAATAACTACCTCATATATTTCTCTATGTTTTTTTTGTTTGTAAAAGATTTGATTCAGATTTGGAATAAAATAATCAATACTATTATAATTTCTTCTGGGTCTGCAATTAGATCTAATTTTCCCTCCAAAATCAATTCTGATTTTGACTAATTTTGACTAATTCAAATGGGTTAGTTGATTGTGACCGGTAATTAAATGTGTTGTAATTGAGAATCACAATATATGTGCTAATTGGGAAGCCCAATGGTGTTAAATAGTCTCAATATATGTGCTTAATGAATGAAGTCTCAATATATATATATGTGTATATGATAATAATGAAAAAAATTCCCTCATGCCTCACGACTCTTTCTCTTCCTCATCTCTCACCCATTTCGTCTATCTTTCTTTCTCACTCTATCTGATAATAATGAATCATCATGTCACGAACGAAGAAGAAATTTTTTGTTCCAAACAAAATCAAGATGCAAACAGAGCAGAGCACAGCAGAAATTTAAAAAAAATTAACAAAATCAAAAATGAAAAGAAGAAGAAAGAAAGGGGAAAATCAAAAACCCTAAATCCTAAATCTTCTTCCCAACTCAAAAATTGATGCTTGAGGGGGTGAATCCAGCCACATGCACATCATAAGAAGCGATGGTTGACGGAGAAGAACGGCGGTGGTTGATGGAGGACGGTGCGTGATGGATCGCTGTCGGTGGAGATCAGTCGGTGTTGATGTTGGTGGAGAAGGGTGCTACCATGGCGACTGGCGACGGCGGCTTCGCGAATCGAACCAATTCGCAGTGAGAGGGAGAGCGCGACTGGAGAAGATAGGGAGAGAGAGAGCGCACTCGAAACAGTGAAGGATAGAGGGACGAAGGTTGTGAGGGTGGTTGTGGGTCGGCGGCGGCGGTGGTTGAAGAAGAAGACCGGAACAAAGGGAGGAGGGATGAGAGAGAGAGACACCAAGGAGTGGGGCTGCGGCTGGAACAAGAAGGAGAAGGGGAGAATAGGGTTTCCCCCTGCACACACATACACAGGTTTTGTCTTTTTTTTTTTCAACATATTCTTTTATTTATTTATTTATTTCTTTATTCCCAAAAATATTAATAACAAAAATATTATTTATTTATTTCTTTTTTTTTCAAGAATCTTTTATTTCTTTATTTATTTGTTTCTAATTTTTTTTCGTCAATTTCTATTCAATATTTATGTTAAATTTCTACCTATATAATTTTGTTGTTGTATTTCTTTTAACTTTTGGTCTACTTTGTCTTCTTGCAAGTGTTGGAAGTGAAGAAAGATCAAGACTTGAAGGGAGTTGATTTCAAGGGTTGAAGGTGAGACTAATAATTTATATGGTAAGATTTGTTTGTGAGACTAATAATTTATTTGCTAATATTATTATTCACTGCAGTTTTGGAATACGAATGAGAGTGAGGATTTGAAGGACCTTTTCAATCTCCTCTAAACAAGGAGCAGTGAAGCTTTTTCAATCTTCTGTAATTAATTTTTTTTAACACATTCAAATTTTAAAAATAACGGTGAAGTTGAATCAAATTGTTCATTGTGTTGTTTTCTATTCCTATTCTTTAGGCTCTCTTAACAATAGAGCAACTTTTAGTTTTTTAGGTTTTTTTTATTCAATATTTTTTGTTAATCGAAATCAGTTACTAATATTAAAAAAAATCAGTTACTAATAGAAAGAAAAAAAAATCAGTTACTAATCAGTTACTTTTTAATCGAAATCAGTTACTAATATTCAAGTTGGTTATTATTAATTAATGGTTTTTGTTATGCATTGATGCATAAGTACGAAAATTTGTATTCCATTAAAAAGTTTCAATTTTAGGTATTATATTATTCTTTTGAATGTAATTATTTTATTCCAAATTTGATTCAAATCTTTTTCAAACAAAAAAAAAATCTATTCAGAAGACAAATTATAAGATCGAAATTAATGGGTTTATTGAGAAGACAAATAGGAAAGAAATATTACAACATTTTAAGATCAAAATTAATGGGATTATTGAGAAGACAAATAGGAGAGAAATATCTACAATATTTAAAACTGATTCAAATGAAATTAATGGGATTATTAATATTATTCTTTTGAATGTAATTATTTTATTCCAAATCTGATTCAAATTTTTTTCAAACAAAAAAAAAGAAATCTATTACTAATAGAAGAGAACTTAATGAGATCATTGAGAAGACCGAAATTAATGGCATTGAGAAGACCAAAATTAATGGGATTATTGGGAAGAAAAATAGGAGAGAAATATTTAAAATATTTAATACCGAAATTAATGGGATTATTGAGAAGACAAATAGGAGAGAAATATCTCCAACATTTAAGATCGAAATTATTGGCATTAAGGAGACCAAAATTAATGGGATTATTGGGAAGACAAATAGGAGAGAAATATTTACAATATTTAATATCGAAATAAATGGGATTATTGAGAAGACAAATAGGAGAGAAATATCTCCAACATTTAAGATCGAAATTAATGGCATTGAGAAGACCGAAATTAATAAGATCATTGAGAAGACAAATGTAACACCCCTAATTTTCGTTTCCCAAATAACCAAGAAATTAATTATAACAATTATTTTATAATTGGATTTTGAAGGTTTTAGTTTTTGTACATTATGTGTTTTTATTATAAAAATATGAGATATATTTTTATATGGTTATTTTGTACAAAATGTGAATATTGTAATTTAGTCCTTGGGTTGGGACCTAATTGCAATATTAAAAAGGTTTTTGAAGAAAGAGTAATTAAATTATTAATTTTTGAATTTTATCAGCATGTAACCGGTTAGAAGGGCTTTGTAACCGGTTACACGATGAACTCAGAAAACTGGGTTAGTGCGTTTGATGAGTAATCACGCGGTTTAACCCAGAATTCGCCACGAATCCCACTCGATTTATGGTGGGAGACGCGTGTCGCTATGCATGAGAGGCCAATTTCTCTATAAATAGTGGAATTGCTGAAGATCAAGGGTTGATTGCTGCAATTCTTGTTGAAGAAGGGTAATTAGGGTTCCAAATTCGTTCTGAGCAATTCGTCTCCTTCTTTGAGAGTTAGAGAGTGAAACACACCTTTCCGGAAAGCTTAAATCAAGAGCTTTCCAGTGATATACACCTTGTAAGTTGAGTGTTCGTGTGGGTGGAGGAATCAAGCTTGGAAGCTAGGAGTTTGAGTCTGAGTTCTCTGTTGTTCTGGTTCTGGAAGCTGAATTCCAGATTCGATTTTGGTAAGCATAGTTAACCTTTAAGTCTCAAACCTCTTTGATTCTCTAGTGCATGTTACCTATATTGAGTCCTAATTGTTTTCCCCAATTTATTTGGCCAATTGCTATGTCAAATCTTCTGGTCTTTGGACCCTGTTGATAAAAATCGTGGCTGAGAGCAGAACTGTGGATTTAATGGAAATCTGTGTTGGAGCCTTTCTCTCTGCAATGTTTTGGATCAAGCACAAACCTAAGGTAAGGGGGAAGCTTACTATTTGCTAGAATGAGGAAAAACATGTTGGTAAATAGGATGAGTCACCAAGAGACTCTAAGGGCATAGTTGGAATTAGTTTTATGGCTTGGAGGCCAATTTAAGCTCATTTCTGTTTTTGAGCAATCATAATATGATGCATGCAAGCTGTTGTGATGACAATTTCATGACTTAATTTGATATTATGTGAATTGATGCATTAAGTTGTGAAATATGTGCAATTATGTGCAATGTGAGTATCTAAATTGAATGCATGCAAGGTGAATGTGTTTCTGTGGTTAAACATGTTTACTTAAGGTATATGAACTCTTTTGAATGTTGAAATTGGTTAGATTTGAGTAATGAAAAGAATGGTTTGCAAAACTTCATATTTCAATGTTTTGACTGCACAATCTAACCGGTTACTCGATAATTGTAACCGGTTAGACACTGTAAAATTGTTAAAGAAAATAAGTTTCTGAAATCAGTTTTGTGGTCTTATCAATGTTACTCAAATCTAGACCCTAATTTCACTGGAATTCAATCTGAAATGAAGTTGATTTTGTGGTAATAATTCAGATTGAAAATTTGGAGTTAATACCTTAATATCAAAGGATAATTTCAAGAGGAAATTATGCCTAAATGAAATTGAATTATGACTTAGATATTTTGAATGATATTATGTGTTGAACTTGAGGTATTCTGTTATGCTAAGACCTTGTTATTGGATTGAGTAGATAATTTAAGAAAAGATTCTTGGAAAATCAGTGGTTTTATATTCAGGTCTGTAATTCTAACCGGTTAGGTGATGATGTAACCGGTTAGTACCTGAAAACTTAAAAATAAAAGTTAAGTTTTGAGTAAGGATTTTGATATCAATGATTATATTCTCTCAATTCAGGTCTATGAGCATAGGTTAAATTTAAATTCAAAGGTGAATTTTATGAGTAAAGCTATACCTCAAGATATCATTCAGAAGTTGTGTTTTTCTAAGTCATAATAATGGAATTAATGGGATCATGACCCTGTACTCTAGGAGTACCAAATTGATATGCAACCTACTTGATGACACATTCTGGGAATGTGGCCATTGTCTGGGACGTGGTTTCTTGGACACGTTCTGGGAACGTGATGCACACTCTGGGAGTGGTGCTTGATTTTATTCCAAGTATGGTTTGTGATACGTTCTGGGAACGTATGTTAGTGTTCTGGGAACACATTGGTATAATAATGGAATTAAAGATAAAACCAACCTTGATGATTGTGCATTCATATAGAATGGAAGTTTGGTTGGTAGGAACGTTTATCATATTCTGGGAATATGAGGAGGGTACTCCGGGAGTACCAAATTGTAACCTACTTGATGACACATTATAGATATGTGGTCAGTGTCTGGGACCTGGTTATATACGTTCTGGGAACGTATGATAGTGTTCTGGGAACACATTGATAAGCAACCTACTGGATGACACATTATAGATATGTGGCCAGTGTCCGGGACCTGGTTTTTATACGTTCTGGGAACGTATGCGTTCTGGGAACGTGATGCACACTCTGGGAGTGATGCTTATTTATCCAAGTATGGTTTGCTACACGTTCTGGGAACGTGATGCACACTCTGGGAGTGAATGCTTATCATCCAAGTATGGTTTGGCATCACGTTCTGGGAACGAATGTCAGTGTTCCGGGAACACAACGGTGTATGGGATGGACGTCCAAGATGGACTTTGAGAGGCCTCAGTTGTGGAAGGAAATCATGCATCATGCCACCTGCATTGAAAGAATTATTACGATTAACCGGGTGTGCTCATATGATTATGCATCATGATTTGCTGCATGTTAACTTGTGGATGTTAGTTTTATTCTCATTTGATTATGCGAATATGTATAGCTAACCCCCATGCCCTTATTAGGTGTTGATCGTGCATCTAGCTTGCACAAGAATCAGTAAGGGGAGATGTCCCTTAGGTGCATGCAGAATGTAGAAACTGTGGGTTGGGAACCCGTTGTGCAGATATCGATAATCCGACCAGAAGGATGTTTGGACAAGGGACCAGTGACCAGCTCTATAACATTTCTATTTTTAATAGAATTTATATGATACATATTTTGGAAAAAGGTATCATAAAAGGAATTCAGTTTCATCATAATACTTATTTTATAATAATGGACTTGTTACACTTGATATATTTTGGGAGGGTAATATGGTGATTTTACTATGTTTCCGCAAACTCTGATTTTACGAGTCACCTTTATTATTAATCAAGTGTTTGTGAAAATAAATTTTCCAGGGAAGGGATAATTTCTTATTTTCAGATCCTTCTCCAACGATAACAAGTCCAAGTATTCTTAAACTTATTACTTTTCTTATAAAGTAAGAGGACATAAAATGAGTGTTACACTTTTATGGTATCAGAGCAATGGTCTTGACTCTTGGTCCTTGGGTGTGTTGTCCAATACGCTGGTCATCGATATCTGCAATGTTTCCTGGGAAGTTTGCTTTCATATACTTCCAAACTAGAGCTAAGGTTATGGGTAATGGCTCTAGATAAGTAGCTTATTCTGCTATTAAGAAGTGTTCTATGAGGTCTAAGTCGAAGTATGATAGCCGTATGCTTCTCTTTAGACATGTGGTCAACCTAAAACCATAGTGTTGGTTTATTCCGTTCTCATAGGAACCAGTGATAAGGAAATCTTAAGGAGTTGTAGTTGAGTCCTCGACTCTGAGGAGGAGTGTTTACCCTCACTCGTGTTAAAGTTAATCAACTTTTCAGACCGAGTGTAGGGCAGTGATCTTCTTAAAGATCAACCTTGTTGAGTTTGTTAAACTCTAAAGCTATCCTTTCTTTTGTTCCTTTCGGATAAGGGTAGTGATCAGAGTTTCTCTATGCCTTATCCAATCTGCTATCTCAAGTGGAGACTCCTACAAATCATCTTGTAGTTGTTTCCAAGGTATGTCTGAATCGTTCTATTAAGGTATTAGACTTTGTCTATCTACCTGTGTCATGATTACATTTGATCTTAAGTACGGTTTGGGAGCCGAGGGATCAAGTGATCATGATTAATGACGATAGAACAACCCTGTATTGGGATTCCCAAGTTTCGAATCGGGAATCCAATAAACCCATATGTTGTTTCTGGGAAGCAATATTAAAGGAGAAAGGGGGTTAAAGAAATCCTGGTTGTAGGAAATGATGTTAGGTTCACCCTTGAGCAAAGAGATAGAGTTTGGAATCAAGTCAATTCTTGAAGTTGATTCTATCTCTACTGCCTTTATAACATGGTACCATCGGGAATGGTCAAATGGGAGGAACACGTAGAAAAGTGCTAAGATTGATTGGCGGTTGGATTAACCCAAAACAGGATTCGGGACAGGGATACATTTAAGACTGCATTTTTGATCTCGATACGGACATTATGAGTAGGAAATAATGCCGTTCGGATTGACTAATGCACTTGTTCTTTTATGAACTATAAGAACGAGACCTTTAGATTATATTCGGATTCGTTTGTGGTTTATTCTAAGAATTCGGAGGAGCATGAGGAACATCTCCGGATTGTGTTGAAACTCCTGCAGGAGGAGTAGTTGTGTGATAAGCTCGCCAAAGATGAGTTTTGGTTGAGTGAAGTTACGTTCGCAGGGCATGTGATCTTTAAAGAAGAAATTGCGATGGATCCAGCAAGGGTAAGTTTAGGGTTGAAATAGGAACAGCCTAAGACTGTGACTGAGGTGAGAAGTTTCTTAGGGCTGGCTGGATATTATCGCCGGATTATTGAGGGATTTTCTACGATCGCATGGCCTTTGGCCAAGTTGACATGGAAAATATCAACTGATGGTATTAAATGGTAGGGTGTTGTTTAAATATGGTGGGGTGATGATGGATTATACCCCAACATAATATGATTAGTCCAAGAGGAATTATGGAAAATGTGAGCAGATTATGATTTAAATGATTTCAGTGATGGATTCGGTTGGAATCAAGGTATTAGATTATGATTAAATCCTATTTTGAGTTGGATTGGATGATGTAAAGAAAATGGTTTTGAAATTCTTTGGTTTTACTTCTAAAACTATACTTCATAACCGGTTAGAGTTTCTTGTAACCGGTTAGAAGCTGAAAGTTTAAAATAAAAATTTAAGTCCTTTGTGAAGGAACTTTTGGTATTAGTAGACATCTTCCTCCAATCCAAACTCAATATCAATTACCTAAGTAAAGTTTAAGGAAGGATTTAATGTGATGAACTAACTTAATGCCTTGATTCATCATTGAAATTGATTTAAGAGGATTGAATTATAATACTTATGGATTAATCGAGAGTTGAAAATTAAGGAGCCACTCCAATTGGAGAAGGTAGAGGATTTAGCTGGATGATGCAAAGGAAACAATAGGTGTTAAGATGAGAAGGTTGTGATTTATGAACAAGTTTGGAGTTCGAAAGTATGGATGACAATAAGAAGAGGAAGAGTTGAATGTAAAATAAAAGCGATGCATGGAGTTTCTTATAGATTATGGCTTTGAGCTCCATTATCATCCTGGTTTAGCAAACGTAGTTGCAGACGATTTGAGCTGAAAGGCTATTTCTGTGAGCTCAATGATGGTTAAGGAGGCTATTCTGATTGGGGAATTTAGAGACCTAAGTCTGGTAACCCAAGAGGAACCCTCTAGTATTAGATTGGGAATGTCGCCAATCACCAACGAATTCTTGAACCGGATTCGTGGATTTCAACCAGGAAATGAGGAGTTAGATTTCTATGAAGAAAACGAATGAGATTTAATCTTTGGAATTAAAGTCAAGGATTATGGATATTAGAAAGTATATTATGGAGGAAAAGGGATTTATGAAGTATTGTTCAGAACAACCTAGATGAGAAATCCAAAGGCACGAATTTCAAGAGTAGATTACGTGCGAATCCAAGTTAGCTATCAACTATCAAGGAATAAGGAATTTCTCGATGTTGGTAAGCATGTATGAGGACTATGGGAAAGAATGATGAAATACGGGCCTTACTGGAGAAAGAGGAAAAGTAAATGGGAGAATATCAACCACGGAAATGTCAAGGCTAAGGAGTCCTCGATTGAAGAAAAGTGACTAAGGAGGAAATAGGGAAGGGAACATTTGTTCATCTCGAGGTGAAAATTGTGAGGCACATCACTTGGAGTTTAGTTGTGATGTACCTAAGGGAATAGTAAATTCCGATTGTAGGAAGCTGGAGTATTATTCACCGAATTGTCTTGAAAGAAAAGGTGAGAAAGGATTGGACAACAAGCGAATCCAGCACGAGAAGAATTCACCGGTTGAGATGAGAGTTGAGTGTAATCCTGACGTAAACAACCCAAGCCTATCTCTTCCTTTGATCTGAGTTAACGTAGTTAAATGTTTTCAATTACGTTAATCTAATCGTTTGCGAATATCAATATCCTGTTGGAAGTCCAACTTCAATCTTACTGTGATCAAAACCTTTATCACAATTGGATGTGATAAATCACTGTGGATACTACAGAAATAGAAAGATCAGTTATGGCTAGAGAGATTAACAACCACCGGGATAGGACAAATCTTTGTCTCCCCAACGGAAATGTCTCTAGAATTTGACTATCTAACTAAGTCTGATAGTGATAATTACCCTATCTTTAAGTTCATCTAACTTAAAGACCTGTCGTATGATCTTTCTTGTGAAAGATTATATCTAAAAGGGATGATTTTGTTATTAATGGTTTGAATATTAGGACTGATCACCCTAATGTCACAAACTATTAAGGAATAAAGTCATACAAATGTTTCTTTGATCGTGCTCGAGAGATCAGAGTGCGCAGCCCAAAAAGTTTTTCCAAAAAGTTTATTGGAAAATGTTTTACTTGAAAAATATTTATGTGAAGTGTAAAGAATATTTCTTTTAAAAGAAATTCTTTCACATAAGAGTTTTTATGCAAAGAATTTTTATTTAAAGTGAAAGATTTTATTAGAAATGTTTCGAAATAAAGGAATTATATCGAAACTCTTTTAAGTGGGGGAGGACCCTAAAGAACAAATTTTTGGGAGCTAGATAAAGTTTTCTAGTATAAAAACACTTTGGAAAGTGGGAAATTTCAAAAGATGAATTTCGGGGACGAAATTCCTTTTAAGTGGGGGAGTAGTGTAACACCCCTAATTTTAGTTTCCCAAATAACCAAGAAATTAATTATAACAATTATTTTATAATTGGATTTTGAAGGTTTTAGTTTTTGTACATTATGTGTTTTTATTATAAAAATATGAGATATATTTTTATATGGTTATTTTGTACAAAAATGTGAATATTGTAATTTAGTCCTTGGGTTGGGACCTAATTGCAATATTAAAAAGGTTTTTGAAGAAAGTGTAATTAAATTATTAATTTTTGAATTTTATCAGCATGTAACCGGTTACACGATGAACTCAGAAAACTGGGTTAGTGCGTTTGATGAGTAATCACGCGGTTTAACCCAGAATTCGCCACGAATCCCACTCGATTCATGGTGGGAGACGCGTGTCGCTATGCATGAGAGGCCAATTTCTCTATAAATAGTGGAATTGCTGAAGATCAAGGGTTGATTGCTGCAATTCTTGTTGAAGAAGGGTAATTAGGGTTCCAAATTCGTTCTGAGCAATTCGTCTCCTTCTTTGAGAGTTAGAGAGTGAAACACACCTTTCCGGAAAGCTTAAATCAAGAGCTTTCCAGTGATATACACCTTGTAAGTTGAGTGTTCATGTGGGTGGAGGAATCAAGCTTGGAAGCTAGGAGTTTGAGTCTGAGTTCTCTGTTGTTCTGGTTCTGGAAGCTGAATTCCAGATTCGATTTTGGTAAGCATAGTTAACCTTTAAGTCTCAAACCTCTTTGATTCTCTAGTGCATGTTACCTATATTGAGTCCTAATTGTTTTCCCCAATTTATTTGGCCAATTGCTATGTCAAATCTTCTGGTCTTTGGACCCTGTTGATAAAAATCGTGGCTGAGAGCAGAACTGTGGATTTAATGGAAATCTGTGTTGGAGCCTTTCTCTCTGCAATGTTTTGGATCAAGCACGAACCTAAGGTAAGGGGGAAGCTTACTATTTGCTAGAATGAGGAAAAACATGTTGGTAAATAGGATGAGTCACCAAGAGACTCTAAGGGCATAGTTGGAATTAGTTTTATGGCTTGGAGGCCAATTTAAGCTCATTTCTGTTTTTGAGCAATCATAATATGATGCATGCAAGCTGTTGTGATGACAATTTCATGACTTAATTTGATATTATGTGAATTGATGCATTAAGTTGTGAAATATGTGCAATTATGTGCAATGTGAGTATCTAAATTGAATGCATGCAAGGTGAATGTGTTTCTGTGGTTAAACATGTTTACTTAAGGTATATGAACTCTTTTGAATGTTGAAATTGGTTAGATTTGAGTAATGAAAAGAATGGTTTGCAAAACTTCATATTTCAATGTGCTGACTGCACAATCTAACCGGTTACTCGATAATTGTAACCGGTTAGACACTGTAAAATTGTTAAAGAAAATAAGTTTCTGAAATCAGTTCTGTGGTCTTATCAATGTTACTCAAATCTAGACCCTAATTTCACTGGAATTCAATCTGAAATGAAGTTGATTTTGTGGTAATAATTCAGATTGAAAATTTGGAGTTAATACCTTAATATCAAAGGATAATTTCAAGAGGAAATTATGCCTAAATGAAATTGGATTATGACTTAGATATTTTGGATGATATTATGTGTTGAACTTGAGGTATTCTGTTATGCTAAGACCTTGTTATTGGATTGAGTAGATAATTTAAGAAAAGATTCTTGAAAAATCTGTGGTTTTATATTCAGGTCTGTAATTCTAACCGGTTAGGTGATGATGTAACCGGTTAGTACCTGAAAACTTAAAAATAAAAGTTAAGTTTTGAGTAAGGATTTTGATATCAATGATTATATTCTCTCAATTCAGGTCTATGAGCATAGGTTAAATTTAAATTCAAAGGTGAATTTTATGAGTAAAGCTATTCCTCAAGATATCATTCAGAAGTTGTGTTTTCTAAGTCATAATAATGGAATTAATGGGATCATGACCCTGTACTCTAGGAGTACCAAATTGATATGCAACCTACTTGATGACACATTCTGGGAATGTGGCCATTGTCTGGGACGTGGTTTCTTGGACACGTTCTGGGAACGTGATGCACACTCTGGGAGTGGTGCTTGATTTTATTCCAAGTATGGTTTGCGATACGTTCTGGGAACGTATGTTAGTGTTCTGGGAACACATTGGTATAATAATGGAATTAAAGATAAAACCAACCTTGATGATTGTGCATTCATATAGAATGGAAGTTTGGTTGGTAGGAACGTTTATCATATTCTGGGAATATGACGAGGGTACTCCGGGAGTACCAAATTGTAACCTACTTGATGACACATTATAGATATGTGGCCAGTGTCTGGGACCTGGTTATATACGTTCTGGGAACGTATGATAGTGTTCTGCGAACACATTGATAAGCAACCTACTGGATGACACATTATAGATATGTGGCTAGTGTCCGGGACCTGGTTTTTATACGTTCTGGGAACGTATGCGTTCTGGGAACGTGATGCACACTCTGGGAGTGATGCTTATTTATCCAAGTATGGTTTGCTACACGTTCTGGGAACGTGATGCACACTCTGGGAGTGAATGCTTATCATCCAAGTATGGTTTGGCATTACGTTCTGGGAACGAATGTCAGTGTTCCGGGAACACAACGGTGTATGGGATGGACGTCCAAGATGGACTTTGAGAGGCCTCAGTTGTGGAAGGAAATCATGCATCATGCCACCTGCATTGAAAGAATTATTACGATTAACCGGGTGTGCTCATATGATTATGCATCATGATTTGCTGCATGTTAACTTGTGGATGTTAGTTTTATTCTCATTTGATTATGCGAATATGTATAGCTAACCCCCATGCCCTTATTAGGTGTTGATCGTGCATCTAGCTTGCACAAGAATCAGTAAGGGGAGATGTCCCTTAGGTGCATGCAGAATGTAGAAACTGTGGGTTGGGAACCCGTTGTGCAGATATCGAAGATCCGACCAGAAGGATGTTTGGACAAGAGACCAGTCACTAGCTCTATAACATTTCTATTTTTAATAGAATTTATATGATACATATTTTGGAAAAAGGTATCATAAAAGTAATTCAGTTTCATCATAATACTTATTTTATAATAATGGACTTGTTACACTTGATATATTTTGGGAGGGTAATATGGTGATTTTACTATGTTTCCGCAAACTCTGGTTTTACGAGTCACCTTCATTATTAATCAAGTGTTTGTGAAAATAAATTTTCCAGGGAAGGGATAATTTCTTATTTTCATATCCTTCTCCAACGATAACAAGTCCAAGTATTCTTAAACTTATTACTTTTCTTATAAAGTAAGAGGACATAAAATGAGTGTTACAACAAATATGTGAGAAATATTTACAACATTTAAGGAATATTTTCTAGTTGATTATTATTAATTAATGGTTTTTGTTATGTATTGATTCATAAGTTACGAAAATTTGTATTCCATTAAAAAGTTTCAATTTTAGGTATTATATTATTCTTTTGAATGTAATTATTTTATTCTGATTCAAATTTTTTTCAAACAAAAAAAAGAAATCTATTACTAATAGAAGAGAACTTAATGGGATCATTGAGAAGACCGAAATTAATTAGATCATCGAGAAGACAAATATGAGAGAAATATCTACAACATTTAAAGAATACTTTCAAGTTGATTATTATTAATTAATGGTTTTTGTTATGCATCGATGCATAAGTAAGAGTTTTTAATAATCTTGGGTTGAGAATAGGAATCTAAAAAGGGATAAACTTTATTATCTTGAAAAAATCAAAAAGATTATGGATTTTTATGATTGAAGTTAAGACAAAATAAAAAAAAAATTATTTAAAATGCTTCATTTGTCTTAAAAAAATGATAAAAATTACAAAAATAAAAAATCATGAAAATAATCTAACAAATCAACAAATTCTAAAACAACCAGATTAAGAGGGTTAAGGAAAGTTTTATCACTTGACATGATATAATTTGAATTTCTTTAGAATTTGGTTATTTTTAAAATATAAAATTTAAGTCATGACAACAAATTTTAATCAATTATTTGTTAATCAAATTTAAGTCATGATATGAAACCTTTAATAATTTCACCTTTAAATTAGGGGCTTCGCGTAATGGCCCCGTGCATGTGCACGGGCTTACTTGCTAGTATAGTTTAATACTTGTAGTGGTTATTAATTTTCTCATATAGAAAATTAGAACGAGAATAAAGATAGAAATAAATTTAAAGAACAATGACATATTCTCTTAATAAACTAGCCTATCATTGTAATCATGCGTAAAAATTAAATTTATCACATATTAGTGTTTGCCTTATTAAAGATTGATTTATCATTCTTATGTAATTAGGAAATTTTTTTAGGATAATCTGATAGAAAAATATATCATTTTCATTAAAATAACATCATTATTTTTTTTTATAACAGACAATTAACTTATATGCAAAATAAAGAATTGATATAAATAACAATAGTCATAATTCATTTTAAAGTGTGATAAAAAAAAATAAATTTGCAATCTTATTACCTAAAATAATAAATCAATTGGGCGATTGCCTCAAATGTTAGGGACTTAGGATCCTTAATTTTTATTATTTTTATAAATAATAAAAATTGGGATTTGTTAACATATTAAAGTGTTTTTTAGTTAGAATACTTTAGCATAATGTATCATTTTTAATAGATAAAAAAATCCTCATACTTTAAGATGATCAAGTATTAAAGACATTGATATTTCATTAATTTTCATTTTTAAATTTTTTAAAAAAATATCAGAAACCCGACCCCCCTCCCCCCAACCCTTACACATCTCTCATTTCTTAAACCCATTCACTCTCATGTTTCTCTCTTCTCAATAAATTTCTTCTCTCTTCTCCCTTCAGTCTCATCATTCCCGATGCGACCCATCTTCACAAGCATTGGAAATTTGAGGAAAAAATTCTAACCTCTTAACAATCATTTGCACAAACACCTTATGTGCTTTTTATCAATGATTGCTGGGCTAGGTTGATGGGGTGGTGGTGCTTGGAGTTGTTGTCGTGGTGTGATTGTTGGGATGGTGGCTGTTGGTGTTGTGATCGTAGTCGTTGTCAGAGGTCGCGATTGGGCTATGGGTCTATGAGAGGGTGGGTCGCGACTGGGAGGGGAAGGGTTGCGTGGACGGTGATTGGGGGCTGAGTGGCGGTGGGGGTGGGCGATGAGGCTGAGAGTGAAGAGAGAAGAAGTTTAGTGAGGAAAGAGAAATGAAAGATGAGAGAGAATGAGTTTCCAGAAACAAGATATAAGAGAGAGGTGTTTAAGGGTTTGGGCCGGGGTGGGGTTTCTGATTTTTTTTTTTAACTTAAAAATGAAAATTATTAAAATACATATGTTTTTAGAACTCGGTCTCCTGAAAGTATGAAGACTTTTTTGTTTACTAAAAATTGGTACACTATGCTAAAGTAATCCAACTAAAAAAAACTTTACATTAGTTAGCAAATCTCATAAAAGTTTAGGTGAATTTTGGTCACGAAGGCACACCACAATTGAGTTAAGATCTTTTCAATTTCTTAAAGAAATAGACAAGATCTCAAGCGTTGAATAATTTAGTAATAAGTTAAAATATTAAATTAAATATAATTAAAAATATAACTCGCTAAAATATTAAATTAAATATGATTAAAAATATAACGAACATTAAATATAGGAAATAGCAAAAAAAAAATGAAGAGAATGTTAATTCAGCCAGAGTTAAGGTAAGTATCACAGTTTTTTTTTATTAATATAAGTGTTTAAAAAAATTCATGCTAATTACTCCTTTCGATCCGATTCTATATGTGAGATTTTTTATGTGGAAATTCACCTCTATCAAAAAAGTGGATTAAGGTTGTTAGTGGTATTGAAAATGTAAGTATTTAATATACTTTTTCAAAATTACTTTTATAATTGTTACTTAGATTCTATTTATTATTGATTTAATAAAGATGTTTTTTTTAAATAATTAAATATTATTAAAAATTAAAATAAGATTTTATAATAGTAGGATCTCTAACACCCCAAATTTTATTTCCCAAAATTAAAAAAATTCTGAAACAAAATTAATTATATGGAAAATAATCAGTTTTGTTTGTTATTAGTGTTTGTACTTAAGTTATAAGTGAGTGAAAATTGTTGGAAAATAATTTTGGCATGAAAAAGTGGCACTTTTGTTATTTGGTCCTTGGGAAGGTCCTAAAGTGCAATATTGAAAATATTTTTGAAGGAAAAGAGAATAAAATATGAATATTTAAAAAGATGGACGTGGTAATCGATTACCACGAGTGCAGTAATCGATTATCACGACACTGCAGAAGCTGGGAAGTGGGATTGATTACTCAAACTCATGGTGGTTCTGTTAGGAAATAGGATGCGACAAACGCAGCGGGAAAAAAATATATTTGCTATTTCCATCCAGGATCCATGTGAAATCATGATTTGAGATAGGGAATAAAATTACCTTTTGCAGGGAAGAGGAGACCAACGAGTCTTATCACGAACGCTTCGTCAATCACGAGCACATCAATGTGTTGTGCCTCTATTGGTATCCACACGAACAAATTCCCAATTGAAGTCACGTCTCTCCTCTCAATGCTAGTAGAGAAGAGAGAGTCTGTGTATCACTCACTCTCTGATATGACGGCTAGGGTTCCCGTTTTGTGTCTCACACATCTTATTTCTCTAAAGCTAATAATATTATATTTATAATATTATCAGACCAACTGGTTGGGCTTTTAGGAGATAAATTCGAATTCTATCTTATATGTAGAAGATAAAATCAAATTTATATCTTATACATAAAGATAAAACAAATCATATCTTAATCATATCAGAAAGATTTAATTTTATAAAAAATACAACTATTGTATTTTATCACATGTAATATCTCCAATTTTATCTGCTCTTAGTGTGTGACCTTATAAGTTCCTGTAACGTTGGCAGTAATGTTAAAATCACATTTTAATTTTACAAGCAATGAGCGGTATCTAGCAACACATCATTGCTACCCAAGTGACAGGAATGTCTGTGATTTGACTAAACCTTTTATTGTGACCAATGAACATGTGTAAGTTTAATCCCTTTGTCCAAATATCATAGTTACACTCATGGCATGGAACGTGTCATCCATGAATAGTGTAACCTATGGTTTCTTGATCCCTGAGTAGACGCGTCTAAACAAGTCTCGTCAATATCTCATATTGACTGTCTTGAGTATGGCCATACATTTCAACGTCTCACTCAATCAAGGGGCCCAGAGATATAATTCCTATTAATAAGGAAGGACAAATCCCATCTACGTCACTCACATCCCTCTACATGATTTGTCATATACCCGGCTACAACCGTTATGATCACCTGGTTAAAGATGACGTTTGATTGCGTGAAAGCATATAATTCCTCATGTTGGGAACCGTAGCGACTTCAGGTCGAAGGACCATGTACACCATTGTCACTATGAGAATCGCTTATGACACTCACTTAATAACCCATGTAGCATTCTCATGGCGGGTCAATCCAGCACACAATTGTCCCAATGTGTACTTACGTGAAGACTTGATATCCCATATCCATGACCGGTGAGATAGTCATCAGTCTGCCACATACTAGTCTCGATGTATTATAGTTGTCCTTATTAACTATTATACTCGACTAGGGAATCTTTAAGGATAATTATCAATCAATAAGATCTCACTATCAAGTCATGTACTTGATATTCTTATGACATTGAACTTATAATCCTAAGGACTTTATTACATCTATTTTAATTAAACAATTAAAGCATAAATATAATAAATGAAATGCCTCATTATTATTAATAGTAATAATCCATAAACATGAAATAAGTACAAGTAAAAGAGAAAATACGATTGCCACTAGGGCACTCTCCAACAATCTCCCACTTGCACTAGAGTCAATCGTTCATGTATCTAATACCATAAGCCCTAACATGTCCCTCATGCCTTTTTATGGCAAGAGGTTTAGTCAGTGGATCAGCAATATTATCATCTGTTGAAACTCTGCATATCTTCACATCTCCTCTGTCAATTATCTCTCGAATGATGTGAAAACGCCGAAGTATATGTTTGGATTTCTGGTGAGATCTCGGTTCCTTAGCTTGAGCAATGGCTCCATTGTTGTCACAATAGAGGTCCACTAGAAACTCAATACTAGGAACAACATCAAGTTCAGTTATGAACTTCTTAATCCAAACCGCTTCCTTTGCTGCTTCTGATGCAGCTATATACTCAGCTTTTGTTGTAGAATCGGCTACAGTCTCTTGCTTTGAACTCTTCCAGCATATAGCCCCACCATTCAAACAAAATACAAATCCAGATTGTGATCTGAAATTGTCCTTATCAGTCTGGAAGCTAGTGTCGGTGTAATCCTTTACAACCAGCTCATCTTCACCTCCATATACCAAGAAAGCATCCTTAGTTCTTCTTAAGTACTTTAGGATATTCTTGACTGCTGTCAAGTGACCTTCACCTGGATCTGACTGGTATCTGCTCGTCATGCTCAAAGCATACGAAACATCAAGTCGAGTACATATCATGGCATACATGATAGATCCAATTGCAGATGCATATGGAATTCTATCCATGCGTTCCCTTTCTTCCTTAGTGGAAGGACACTGTTCCTTTGACAAGGTTATACCATGTGACATTGGCAAAGATCCCCTTTTGGAATCCTGCATGTTGAACCGTTTCAACACTTTGTCTATGTACGAACTTTGACTTAGGCCAAGCAATCTCCTTGATCTATCTCTATAAATCTTGATGCCTAATATATAGGTTGCTTCACCCAAATCCTTCATAGAAAAGCAATTTCCTAACCAAGTCTTAACAGACTGTAAGGTAGGAATGTCATTCCCGATGAGTAGTATGTCATCCACATACAACACAAGAAAGACAATTGCGCTCCCACTAACCTTCTTATATACACAAGACTCTTCTTCGTTCTTGATGAAACCAAATTGTTTGATTGCATCATCGAACCGAATATTCCAACTCCTAGAAGCTTGTTCCAATCCATAAATGGATCGTTGCAGCTTACAAACCTTTCCAGCATGCTTTTTATCAACAAAACCTTCAGGTTGTGTCATATACACATCCTCTAAAAGATTTCCATTAAGGAAAGCAGTTTTGACATTCATCTGCCAGATTCATGAAATGCTGCAATAGCAAGCAAGATCCTAATGGATTTAAGCATGGCAACCGGTGAAAAAGTTTCATCATAGTCAATACCATGAACTTGTTTGAAACCTTTAGCAACCAATCGTCCTTTAAAGGTATGTACATTATCATCCATGTCAGTCTTCTTCTTGAAAACCCATTTGCACCCAATTGGTTTTACCCCATCAGGTAGATCAACCAAGATCCAAACTTGGTTGGTGTGCATGGACTCCATCTCAGATCTCATGGCTTGAAGCCATTTCTCAGAGTCAGGGCAGTTTATAGCCTCTTGGTAAGTAGTAGGTTCATCTTGATCAAAAATCATAATGTCATCCTCTTGAGTCAAGAGAAATCCATATCTCTCTGGCTGAAGAGGAATCCTACTTGACCTACGCAAAACTTGTGTAACTTGAGCAGGTTGTACATCCACAACATCTTGTGGAACTTGCTCAACATCCATCGCTTGGTCTTGGCTACTTTGGGATTCTTGAATCTCATCAAGATCTATTTTCCTCCCACTATTTCCTTTAGAGAGAAATTCTCTTTCAAGAAACACGCCTGTGCGAGCGACAAACACTTTGCCTTTTGTGGGATTGTAGAAATAGTATCCCTTAGTTTCTTTGGGATATCCTACAAAGTAGCATTTGTCAGATTTGGGACTGATTTTATCAGAAAGTAGACGTTTCACATAAACATCACAACCCCAAATCCTGAGAAAAGACATACTAGGACGCCTCCCAGTCCATATCTCATATGGTGTCTTTTCAACCGCTTTCGATGGAGATCGGTTAAGTGTAAAAGCAGCTGTAAGCAGAGCATGTCCCCAAAAAGAGATAGGAAGGTCCGATTGACTCATCATACACCTAACCATGTCCAACAAGGTTCGGTTTCTCCTTTTTGAAACACCATTCCACTGGGGCGTTCCAGGAGGAGTGAGTTGAGATATTATACCACACTCTTTTAGATAGTCATCGAACTCTTGGCTAAGGTATTCACCACCTCGATCAGATCGAAGGGCTTTAATACTTTTGCCAAGTTGATTTTGTACTTCATTCTTGAATTCCTTGAACTTTTCAAAGGTTTCATGTTTGTATTTCATCAGATATACATACCCATATCTACTAAAATCATCAGTAAATGTGACGAAGTACGGGTAACCTCCTCTAGCATTTGAACTCATAGGCCCACATACATCTGTATGTATGAGTCCCAAAAGTTCATTAGCCCGTTCACTGCTGCCAGTAAATGGGCCCTTTGTCATCTTGCCCAACAAACAAGACTCACATATCTCATAAGATTCAAAATCAAATGAGTCTAAGAATTCATCTTTATGAACCTTAGAAATGCGTTTCTCATTTATATGGCCCAAACGACAATGCCAAAGAAAAGTTTGGTTTGTATCATTTGATTTAAACCTTTTAGCATTAATGTTATAGATTGGATGATCAAGATCTAACAAATAAAGACCATTTATTAATTGTGCACTGCCATAAAACATCTCATTCAAATAAATGGAACAACACTTGTTCCTTATTGAAAAAGAAAAACCTACTTTGTCTAAACATGAAACTGAAATAATATTCCTACGAATAGCAGGTACACAATAAACATCCTCTAGTTCTAAAACTAATCCACTAGGTAAGGTTAAACTACAAGTTCCAACAGCAATGGCGGCAACTCTTGCTCCATTTCCAACTCGCAGTTCGACTTCACCTTTAGCTAATCTTCTACTCCTTTTTAGATCTTGCACATTAACACAAATGTGAGATCCACATCCAGTATCTAATACCCATGATGTTGAAGCAGAAAAATTAACTTCTATAACAAAAATACCTGAAGAAGAGGCTCCGCATTTCTTCATTTCTTTCTCTTTAAGGTAATCTGGGCAATTCCTCTTCCAATGTCCCTCCTTGTTACAATGGAAGCAATTTCCCTCCTTAGCCACCCCACCTTTAGGCTTAAGAGCCTTAGCTACTCTAGCTTTGCCCTTATCCTTAGGTTTTTGTGCTTTCCCTTTGGCCTTACCTTTGCCCTTTCCATTTTGAACCAACAATACAGTTTTTCCTTTGTTGATATCATGCTCAGCAGTTTTCAACTTCCCTAACAATTCAGTTAGAGTGCTGTCAATGTTGTTCATGTTGTAATTCATGACAAACTGACTAAAGCTCTGTGGTAAGGAATGCAGAACTATGTCAACGGCCAACTCTTGACCTAGTGGGAAACCCATCCTCTCAATGTTCTCAATATAACCAATCATCTTGATTACATGATGACTAACTGGGCTTCCCTCTGTCATCTTACAAGTGAAAAGGGACCTTGTGACCTCAAAACGCTCATGCCTTGCTTGCCCTTGATAGAGCTCCTTAAGGTGTACGATCATATCGTACGCACTCATGTTCTCGTGAACCTTCTGAAGGTCAGGGGTCATAGTGACAAGCATGAGAGTTCCAACCTCTAAGGCATCATCTTGATGCCTACGGAAAGCATTCCGCTCAGCAGCCGGTGCATTAGCGGGGCGTGCTTCAGGGAGCGGTTGCTCTAGCACATACATCTTTTTCTCATTCCTAAGGACAATCCTTAGGGTTCGATACCAGTCCAGGAAATTAATTCCCGTCAGTTTGTCCTTCTCAAGGACCGATCGCAGTGATAAGTTATTTGAATTGTTTGAAGCCATGGTGATCTAACAACAAAATAAAAGCAGAATTAAAATCATGTTTATTAAATATTTAATAAGGATTTTCATTAAATATTACTCCCACTATTTTCCTCAAATCAATAACCCTCAATATTGACTCGGAAAATCTCAGCGCAAGATTTTCTAGTGGGACCAAGATCCATATTTCATCTTATCATGAGTCAACTTTAGCTGATCACCCACAATTAGATTATTTAGGTAAGGAACCCTTTCCCAATCACATCTCATGTGACTCTTGGATCAATTGGGTGAATAACATTTATTCAAAATTGACTTATTAATTTATACCCAATTCTTTTGCCTATAGATCTTCAATCATATTGAACCATCCATTTAAGTTAGACCCAATGGTTGACATAACGAATATTACATTTATTCCTTCGCGTCTGACCAATGTAGATAAACGTACTCTACTTTAGCAGACCCACATTCAGAACGACATCAATCAAAACGAGTGTCAAGCATTAGAAGACATATAACTTAATATTTCAGTTTGAGGGGTTTTATATTTAAGTAATCTCACCTATTTTATCTTACATTAACATACATTATAACGATAACATGCATCACATACATACTATAATCATAAACTACGTGATATGGTCATGGCCTAGAAAAACTAATTCACCCAAGCCAATGAGTGAATTAATACAAAGATCCTAAACGCATAGCTTCTTCTCCAAGAGCATTCCTTGAATGTATGCACCGGTCCTTCTCCAAGAGCCTTCCTTAAATCTCCTTTCCTTTTCATCTTCAAGTCTTTCGCAATTTTTAATAAAAATATTACAAATAGAAACCTCGTTCATGAGGGGATTTAGATGAGAAAAGAAATACATATTGAATATAGAGAGGCACGACACGCAGACCGTATTTAAAAATAAACCAAAAGAAAATAAAACATACACAGGACACGAAACGATCTAAGAGGCCATGACCATTCACCGTATAACAAACAACATGTTAAATAAAATACATTATTATTTTATTAAAATTATGTTTGTTACGAATTAAAAAAAAATATATTTTATCAACTTTTGATAAAAAAAAATACTGCCAACGGATAACTTGATACTCATCATGTGCAACAAAATTGATTTCTTTAAGATCATGCGGTGTATTCCTTTATCAATTCTAAATCCTAAGGACAATCATGATGTACATGCGGCAATAGCATTTAGTCTGTCACGTAACAAAGCATACGGCCAATTGATTGGGTATAAGGTGTATTCCTCTGTCCCGTAAGAATTCTATGATGTAGTCTCCAGGCCAAAATCATGCGGCGCATGGTGAAATTGATTCATGCGGCCTTTTTTTTTTTTTTAATTTTAATTTTTGATTAATCGCATATTATAATCATATTAAAACATGTTTAATAAAAAATAATCAAATCATGGTTTTGCAAGTGGTTCTGATACCACTGTTAGGAAATAGGATGCAACAAACGCAGCGGGAAAAAAAATATTTCCTATTTCCATCCAGGATCCATGTGAAATCATGATTTGAGATAGGGAATAAATTACCTTTTGCAGGTAAGAGGAGACCAACGAGTCTTATCACGAACGCTTCGTCAATCACGAGCACATCAATGTGTTGTGCCTCTATTGGTATCCACACGAACAAATTCCCAATTGGAGTCACGTCTCTCTTCTCAATGCTAGTAGAGAAGAGAGAGTCTGTGTATCACTCACTCTCTGATATGACGGCTAGGGTTCTCGTTTTGTGTCTCACACATCTTATTTCTCTAAAGCTAATAATATTATATTTATAATATTATCAGACCAACTGGTTGGGCTTTTAGGAGATAAATTTGAATTCTATCTTATATGTAGAAGATAAAATCAAATTTATATCTTATACATAAAGATAAAACGAATCATATCTTAATCATATCAGAAAGATTTAATTTTATAAAAAATACAACTATTGTATTTTATCACATGTAATATCTCCAATTTTATCTGCTCTTAGTGTGTGACCCTATAGGTTCCTGTAACGTTGGCAGTAATGTTAAAATCACATTTTAATTTTACAAGCAATGAGCGGTATCTAGCAACACATCATTGCTACCCAAGTGACAGGAATGTCTGTGATTTGACTAAACCTTTTACTGTGACCAATGAACATGTTTAAGTTTAATCCCTTTGTCCAAATATCATAGTTACACTCATGGCATGGAACGTATCATCCATGAATAGTGTAACCTATGGTTTCTTGATCCCTGAGTAGACGCGTCTAAACAAGTCTCGTCAATATCTCATATTGACTGTCTTGAGTATGACCATACATTTCAACGTCTCACTCAATCAAGGGGCCCAGAGATATAATTCCTATTAATAAGGAAGGACAAATCCCATCTACGTCACTCACATCCCTCTACATGATTTGTCATATACCCGACTACAACCGTTATGATCACCTGGTTAAGGATGAGGTTTGATTGCGTGAAAGCATATAATTCCTCATGTTGGGAACCGTAGCGACTTCAGGTCAAAGGACCATGTACACCATTGTCACTATGAGAATCGCTTATGACACTCACTTAATAACCCATGTAGCATTCTCATGGCGGGTCAATCCAGTACACAATTGTCCCAATGTGTACTTACGTGAAGACTTGATATCCCATATCCATGACCGGTGAGATACAGTCATCATTCTGCCACATACTAGTCTCGATGTATTATAGTTGTCCTTATTAACTATTATACTCGACTAGGGAATCTTTAAGGATAATTATCAATCAATAAGATCTCACTATCAAGTACATTGAACTTATAATCCTAAGGACTTTATTACATCTATTTTAATTAAACAATTAAAGCATAAATATAATAAATGAAATGCCTCATTATTATTAATAGTAATAATCCATAAACATGAAATAAGTACAAGTAAAAGAGAAAATACGATTGCCACTAGGGCACTCTCCAACAGGTTCCACTCCTTGACACCTAGCCACGCCAGAGTGAGTGGAAGACGCGTGTTGCTATGCATGGGTGGTCATGGAAGCTATAAATTCAGGTCTGGTTGAAGAAACTGACCCCTAATGCATATGAACTCCTGTTCTTGGTCTGATAACATTGACCATCTTCTTCGATTCCGTTCTCTTCGCATAGTCAAACACAGTAAGCAAGTTTTACATCATTTTAAAGCTTGAAAAGAGACCTTCACATTGATACCAAGTTCGTTAGCTTTGGTGGTTTGTGTTGTGAGTTCTGGGTATGTGAAGTGGAGCTCTGGAATCTGGAAAACAGAGCACACATACTTGAAGTAGCTCACTTTAGGCTTCGATTGTGGTAAGCACAATCTATCACTCGTCATCATACCTGTTTTAACTTCAAGTAGGCAATACAAAGATTCGTTATTGACTCTTTTTGTTAATTTTCATGCACATTTGCTATGTCAAATAATCTGACGAACATGCTTACCTGATACTGGATTTGGACCCGAAATAGTGTATTGGTGTTGAGGAAATTGGGCATTCTCAGACTTGGAACCTATTTGAAAAGCTTCATAGAGGTAAGAGATAAGTTTTACATTTGCTAGAATGGATTGTATGTGTGTTTGAATATAGGGTGAACCACCAAGAGGTTCAAGGGCTTAGTGGAATTGGTATTATGGCTTGGAGGCCAAATTGCTTGTTAAAACTGATTTGGATAAGTTTTATTATGCATAAGGATACTATAGAAATGTTCAATTTGAATTAAAATGCTCTGGATTGGAATTTGGATATGTTGAGTTGTTGAATATGTGAAATTATGCAAAAGTGTTATGAAAATCGGAATGAATGAGTTTAATACTGAATTGATGGTTTGAACAAGTCCTAATGGATGTGTTTAAGTTTTGTTTGAGGTTGATTTTGGTTGGAAGTGAGTATTATTGATTTTGGTAATTAAAAACTAGTTCGATTACCAGACTTGACTAATCGATTACCAAGTTAAAAATGAAAAGAATTTGAAATACAATACAGTAATCGATTATTAGAGAGTAATAATCGATTTCCAAGGGTCAGAGAAGTACCAAATCAACAATATTTTTCCTCAAACAATAAGAATGAATATTAGTATAAATATTTGGACTTGTTACATGCGTTTGAAAGAGATTGAATTGTTGGCAACCTAATGACTAGTCATATGATGGCATTCATGCATAGTAAAAACATTGAACATTAGGTTGATTGATGAGATTCCAGTTTGAGACACGTTCCGGGAACGTGGGTGTATGCTCTGGGAGTAATGTTAAAGTATCCAAACTGAGACACGTTTTGGGAACGTGGGCATGCTTATGAATGACCAAACTCGAGACACATTCTGGGAACGTAGGCATACACTCTGGGAGTGACGTCGTGAATTGGTTTCCGAGTTTAAGACACATTCTGGGAACGTGGGGCATGTTAATGACCAGGGAGTATCTAAAGATTTTCAACGAGGGGGGAGACATGCTCCGAGAGCGTGGGCATGCTTATGAATGGCCAAGCTCGAGACACATTCTGGGAACGTGGCCATGCACTCTGGGAGTGACGTTGTGAATTGGTTTCCAAGTTTGAGACACGTTCTGGGAACGTGGGGCATGTCTAGTTGATAGACGAGGTACCCTGGAAGGATAAGTTTGAGTGTTGGCCAACATAGATAGTCATGTGCACATGTAGCGAGTATGCATTATTGCATATGCATAATCCAGATGTTGATTATGAGAATATTAAACATTAAAGAGAATGTGGCATGCTCATGATTAATTTTATGAATGATCTATGATTATCTTTATATCAATGCTTTCCATTTGATAATGTGAATGTAGTTTCTTACTCCTTATCCCTATATTGTAGGTGATGACACGATTCCTAGCTTTCGTGGAGATCAGGTCGCTTCATAGTTGTGTTTGGGACTTCGAGGGTCGCCGAGCCATCTTTGAGGGGGACGTAGATATTGTGACACCCTCAGAAAAAATTACCCTTAATTACTATTAGTTAGTTAATTACCTATAAATTTTCTTCATAAAAATTCGACAGAGTTTCCTCTGTTTTTCGAACTTTCCAAAATTTAATTTTTCCTGCTTAACCTGTATTAAACATTTTCATTAAAACAGGACAGCCAAATAACTTAATTTAAAATGTGAGACCCACAATTTTACCCAAATTATTTGTGACCTTATAATTGAAATTAGGAAATTATGCTTGATTTTGATACCTGGATTTATATAAAAAAATATATATATATATATATATTTATATATATATATATGAAAAAAAATATATATATATATATATATATACACGTGACATATATAGGTATATATATTATGTACCAATATTTTCCCTAGCCTATTTAAATAAAATATTTTAAGGTAAAGTATTTGATTTAAATGATTTTTGATTTTTGAAGGATTAGAGTATCATATCTTTAGAAATTCATATCTTTTCAACCGTGCGTCGGAAAATTACAAATGATATGTCAAAACGATCGTATCGAAATCTAGATTATGAAAATTCAAGGTTTTGACTTTTATTCTATAGTTTTCGAAATTTTATCACTTCTGCAGTATAAACGAATTTTTGAGTTTTAAGAACCAAGGTATGGTTTTAATGCATTTAATAACCTTTTGACTAAAGTTTATTTTATTTTAAAAATAAAAATACATTTCTGAAGTTGTATAATGTATTATCATTTAAATCAACTGTATTTTCGTATTTTATTATTTAAAAATATTTGAAAAGCTTAGAAAGTGTATTTTTGGAGGAAATGATCTTAGGACTTCAAAAATTCATAACTTTGAAACCATAAGTCAAAAAATTACAAACTTTATATGAAAACGATCGTATTGAAATGTAAAATCTTAATATGTAAAAATAAAATTTTTATTTTACTGTTTGCGAAATTTTTTGTACAGTAGGTAGAAAATCAAATTTTAATAGTTAATATGATGGGATAATTATGTAGGCACCTCCACAATGAACCAATAAGAAATTTTCTCTCCTATTTTTAATATATGCACCGCCCAAAAATTAGAGGAAAGAGGGGAAGAATAGTTCTGAAGTTTGTGAGAATAATCCTTGAATTAAAAAGCTTTAGGAATCAACAAAGTTACATTAAATGCTAGTTCATGTTCCAAGTAGTGTTTGAAAATTTTTGAATGAAACTTGGTGAAGGGGGCCGAAATTTAGGTCTGAGAAATGAAGGGAAATGCATCTCCAAACACCTATAAATAGATAGCCTTAGTTCCACATTTTTCACACACAAACACTTGATAGTTTCACATGAGAAAAAAATAAAACTCTAAGAGAGAAAGAGAGAGAGAGGGACATGTAAGCTATAGGAAGGAGGGAGAGTTGCTTGGTTGCTTGAAGTTTTCTAAAAGGCTTAAGGAGTAGAGGTAACCCAAAATCACTTATTTAATTAAGCTATTTTTAAGTTGTTTTGTTTATATTTTTGTTTAAAACCTTCTCAATTTCTTCTATAGCTAAGTTCTGAATTTTTATTTTTATTTTAAAGTTGTTATTGAATATATGAAATTGTTCTTAAGTCATATGAATTAAGAATAAGAAAAGGGACACAAAAAGAGTGTTTAAAAGGATTTATATCCCCTTTTCTTAAATTCTTAAGATGGCTAAATATTTTTGATGAGATTGATTAAATTATTTTCTGGGTTTATTTTGTTTCTTAACCCATGTGAATTATAGAAAATTTTGTAAGATTTGATTAGTTTGTATTCCTTGTATTTTAATTGTTTTATGTCTTTGTATTAAGGAATAAGAATCAATAAGTAAATAATAATGGAAAAATTGTAATTTCTGGTATATATATATATATATATATATATATATATATATATATATATATATGAACCGTGGCACATATCAAAAAAAAATTGAAGATTTGTTTGTGTAATTTAGTATGTGTATTGTATTGTTGTTTAATAAAATAAAAGGGAATAGAAAATGAATAAAAGAATTAAAAAGGATTTTTATTTTCTTTTACTCTGGACATGTAATATATAATATATATATATGTGTGATTAGATTATATTATATGTTGTGTTTCATATGTATTTGAGTTATAGTTAAGAATGAAAACAAATAAGTACTTTTTCTTTAAAGTAGAAATGAAATGAAAATGATTTAAAGGAACTAAAAATGAGTTTTTAGAAATAAAATGAATTCTGGAAATTTTTGATGTTATTGAAGTTTATGGAATTATATGTTATGAAATTTTTATGTAATTGTTATTGTCTGATGGTATTTGATTTTCTGTTGTTTGGGTTTAAGTTTAATAAGAACAATGGGTAAATGAATAAAAATAAATAAATAAATAAATAAATTTTCTGGAAAAATAAAAATAATGGACCGTGAGGTCTATGATGCTATTTTAAAATAATTTTTGTAATTTGTTTATTGTTTGATGTATAGTTAAAGTATAGTAGATTATTTAAAAGGAAATAAGAACAAATGGTAATTGTTATAAACCTATAAGAATATGTACTTTTGGATTAATTATATGAGTATGTGGTTGATGTATTTGTATATGTTAGTTGCTGGAAAAAGTGAAATTTTTCTAAAAAGAAATCTATTTTGTATTTTGTTAATGATTAAATCCCTTATATTGTTTTCTTTTAATGATGTGATTACATTATATAGATGCTTTGGAAATTGAAAATATTTTTCTAATTTGTTTATATGTTGGTCGAATTTTAGGAGAAAAAGAAATTAAATTATTGAACTTTTTTTTTATTAATTGATTTGATGATTGCTTTAGTTTGTTTATGAAATGAATTACATGTTTATATGGAAAAGATTAACTTTAAAAGTTTTATTTTAATTCTGGAAATTTGATCTTATTCTGAAAAAAAAATTTATTTAAGACCCCAAGTGATTATTTTTGAGAGTGTTAGTGATGCTTTGTTTGTATGTGCAAACGTAATGTAGAAACAAATAGAAATAAGTGTTTTTGATTAATTACTTTGATTTTATAAAAAAAAATTAAGTTGCTGTCCAGAATTTAGAATTAATGAAAAAGTTACATTTTATTAGAAATAATTGTATTTATAAGTCTTTTTCATAGTAGGAATTGTATCTAAATTGTTTTGGATTGTTTATTTGAACTTCTTGAATTGATGCAACTTTTCTTTGGCTGTACAGCAGATGCAACTATTTTATTTTGTTTAGTTTTAGTTATTTTATTATAGTAGAAGTAATAATAAGAATTTAGGAAAAATCGGCATGTGTTTTCGATGTTCTGTTTAAGAGAAATTGAATTTTTAAGTTTGTATATGTGTGCTGTCCAAAACTAGAAAAGTGTATGAAATTCAAGTTATGAGTTGTTCTTAAATGATTAAGTATATGTTGATTTTGAAGTATGAATGTTTAAGGCAAAAAGTGGATTTTAAAAGTAATTGTAAGTAAGATTTTATATGTGCTTGGATAAAGTGTTGTTTATGTTCATATTAAGAATGTGAAGAATATTTGAAAGATGTGATTTAAAAATATTGGTTTGATCTATAAGGTTTTTGTTTTAAAAGATTTTGGAAATGAATTATTTTTAGTATGTACATGTTTCCAAAATTTCAAAAGTTTTTAAGAAATTAATGTTTTAAAAAGGTTATATTGGTTAATTACTTTTGAAGTCAAGTATGATTATTTATAAGAGTTATTTTGTAAAAATGATTGGTATAAAAGGTTTGCAATTGGGAACCAGTAGCGAGATCGAGAATCAAGCTCACGTTAGTTCTGCACACCAAGGTGAGAGAGTAGCACCTTTTAGACACAATGGCACCATGGTAATCGTTAGAACGATTTCGGCCATCTCAAAAGTCGAAATCCGGGTTACACGTCAATATACGAGACAACAATTGAGTGTAGGATGTGTTTAGTCGTTCTTCGTTGAGACAGTGACTCTATTTTACTATTTGATATATTGTGGTTATATTATATTATGTTGCATGAGTATATAAGGAATGTTGTTAAATGATTTGGAGAATGTTGATGTTTATGTTGTAAATGTATGATTTAGAAATGTTGGAATTGATGAGAAATGATAGTTATGGGAATGTGAAAGAACCCTTTGAGCAAGTTGTAATGCGAAATGATTAAGTTTTGATGATATGCGAGAATGATATTTATGTACAGTGATGGTGCAGCGTGGCACAATGACATTGAAATTATTTCCCCTTTGAGTGACTAATCACGTGAATAACTATGCCATGATTACGTCTTGTGGATTCCACTGTACGATGATGATGATGAACTTTGTTGTAATCCCTTAGAGGTCGAGGCCCGTTATAAGCGCGGCTTAGAATGGGTCGACCAAACTTAGGAATAAAAAAAAAAGATTCTAAAAGACTTTAAAAGACTTAAAAGACTTTAGGACCCAATCCTTTCTAACTACGTTGAGAGTGAAGTAGTGGAGAGGAAAGATACCGGATACTTGGAGGTCGTGCATCCCACCAAGTGGTGATTGCGATAGGGGAGGGCAATGATGGTGATTCGTCAAGAAGCCTAAGAGCACTACCCTAGGTGGAACGATGCTACAGTGATCAAGGGCACCTGCTGGTCGTTGGTCGTGGCGAGGACTACAACGCGAACTAGGGATAGAGCTGTCGCCCCCTTGATAAAATCATGGATGGTGTAGAGGGAATCCGAATGGGACTAGAAGCCATCGATTATTTTTGATGAACTTATGAATTGATATTTGATTTTTGTTTGCTGGCCAACTTGCGTGGTTTCAGCTGGTACGTACCCTTTGGCTTCGATGTCAGCATGGTTAGGACTCCTGTGCATCCCATCTGCTTTCCGAACTAGGACAAGGTTGGATATTGAAGGAGGAGATGTAGCGTGTGTGCTAACTTACCTTTAAACAATAGTTTCCCAATGTTACAATGATGATAGACTCATGGAAGTTATAGATGGAATTCTTGAGTAGTAATGATAAAGATATAAGACTCAATGATAATAAAGTGATAAGGATATTATGCTTGTATTAGTTCTAATGTGACCCCTGGAATAAGCCCATGCCGTCGACGCTTTGCCCGTCTGGTAGCTAACTCTCTATATTCTTCTGCCTGTTTCTTGTCTCTGTTCATGATAAATATATTAGATGGCGGACAGAATGGTCCAAGTGGAAATGTCTCCTTTGGTGGGGGGACATTGGCATAGAACCGCACACGGATGGATTTGGGAAGGGCCAACAAGACTTATCATTACTGATCGAGATCATACACTGCGAGGAGTAGCCACCGATCGTGAAGAAGTGCGATATCGTCTTAGGGATCTTATGCCAGATGGACCTCGGGATTTCCATAATGCCCCGCCTGCTGGTCAGCACTTCAATGAGGAAGAGGACCCAGAGGAGGAAGAGGATCCAGAGGAGGAAGAAGACCCAAAGGAAGACCCGAACGAGGATATGCATGATGATGATTAGTTTATTCCTTGTGATATTGATCTCTGTTTGTTTGGTAGTTTTGGATAACGGACCCTTTGTTTATCACTATGTTACCCCAGTGGATGTTTTATCTTTTGTTATTTGGTAATTTCGGATAATGGCTGTTAAGCCTAAAACAATTTCTATAACGTTTATTTTGGAATTAATCTAAGGATAATTTTATTCCGCATTTTGAAATATTGAGTTTTGGAATGGAATGGATAAGTGGCACTTCACTTTGGTAAATAGAATAAAGTTTGAAAGATTGAGAAAAACCTTTTTATGAACCAAGTTATTAATAGGAGTTAGAAATTATGTAACCTTTTAAAAAACTAAGTCAAGTTAAGTAAACCCTTTTGAAAACTAAGTTGAAAAATATTTTGGAAACTATGTTGATATGTAAACTCCCTTCTTAATGATATCATGTAAATGTTTTATAAAAAGAAATGGCGCAAATTTTTAGTGAAAATTCTATTTCCAAATTGGGGTGTTACATTTGGTGGTATCAGAGCGATGGTTATCCTTAGTGGCCTTAAGCATAGCCTTATATGCTTTCATTGTGTGACTCTGTTTGGTAGTTATAGTATAGTTACCCTTTCGGCTTGAGCATAGCCTAATATGCTTACCCTGTGCAACCCTTTGCTTGATCTGAGACTCCAATCCTACGTATGTACAGAAGCAAGATGGCACGTCGACAAGCGAATGAGGAACCAGCTGCTGTTTTGGCTCAGACAGTTGCGGTCTTGGCAGGAGTAAGGGACAACATGAACCTGATGCATCAACAACTTCAGCAGAATCAGAATGTGAACGCTGGTGGGCAAGGAATCAGAGGACTCAACGAGTTTTGCCGTAGGAATCCAAAGGAATTCGCTGGAGGGTTCGCATCGGAAGAGGCAGAGGCCTGGATAGCAAGTTTGGAAAGGATTTTCGGGGGAATGATGCAGTGCACTGATGAGCAAAAGATCGCCTATGCTGGATACATGATGGTAGGAGAAGCGGCCGATTGGTGGCGCAATGAGAAACAAGCCTTAGGAGGAGAACTTGGAGCGCTAACTTGGAATCAGTTCAAGGACAGATTGTTTGTGAAGTACTTTCCGGAACATCTGAAGACGGCTAAGGAGTTAGAATTTCTGCGATTGGAACAAGGAAACATGACGGTGGGGGAGTATGCTGCAAAGTTTGAGAATCTAGCAAAGTTTATGCCTTACTATGGGGAAGCGGCGAATGAAAGGTCTAAGTGTGCAAAATTTTTGGATGGACTGAAGCCGGAAATCAAGCAAGCTTTGGCTCCTATGGAGATTGCTGTATTCACTACTCTGGTGAACAAAGGAAGTATTGTGGAAAGCGGCCTGAAATCAAGGAACTCTACTGGAAAGGTAGCTGTGCAAGTTTCAAGTGGTGGTCCGATGAGGCACTCTTCAGGACATGGAAACCCGAACAGTGGAGCAAGGTATCAAGGTCCTTATGGGCAAAGGAGTGGACCTAGGGACAATCGGTCAAGGTTTCATGGCAGTTTCAACCACAAGAATCATCCCGGAATAACAATCACAACAACCAGAATCGTGGCAACAACCGAAACAACAACAATCGCAACAACCAGTTCAGAGGGAATAACAACAATAACAGTGGTGGAAATCGAGGAAACAATTGGGAATGCTGGTGGATTTCGCAACAATGGGAATGCTGCTGGAGGACAAGCAAGTACACCTCCATTTTGCAACAAGTGTAACAAGAATCACTTTGGACCAATTTGCCCATGGAATAATCCCAACTGTTTCAATTGCAACCGACCTGGACACATCTCAAGGAATTGCCCTGAACCCAAGAGAGAAGTCAATGCTGTGAACGTGGCTAGACCTCGTGGACAAGGAAGAGTTTTTTCAATGAGCGGAGCGGAAGCTGCTAACAACGCTAATCTGATCCAAGGTAGGTGTTTCATTCGTAAGATACCCTTGAATGTGTTGTATGATTCGGGTGCTACGCACTCGTTTATTGCTCGTAATGTGGTAGAGAGATTAAATTTGCCGGTAAAGGTTATGCCTTTTGATCTAATTGTGTCTACCCCTACTAGTGACCCAGTCATGGTGTCAACTTTTGTTTCTAAATGCCCGATAGGAATAGAAGATAGAGAGTACTTAGTGGACTTTCTGTGTCTTATTTTGACAGAGTCTATCTAACCTCCAGTCTTAACTTCTTGTCCACAGGGTCGATATGACCTCCTGTATCTTATTTTGACAGAGTCTATCCGACCTCCTATCTTATCTTGACAGAGTCTATCTGACCTCTTGTCTTATATTTTCTTCTCTCACGTTTTATTCTTATTTATATTTATACTTACTTATTCTTTTCTCACTTTTAAATTCTTATTTCTCTTTCCTTTTCATTGTCAATTATCCTTGTTTCCCTTTCATTTTCATTGTTAATTATCCTTACCTCTCTTTCAATTTCATTATTAATTATCCATTGTTACTCTTATTGTTTCCTAACCTACTATCTAATGGATCCATCATCCATATCTTTATTACCGTTCCCTAAATTCTCTTAGATCTTCCTATTTATAGATTAGAACTCGATTCATGCTTAATTTATTTCCACTAACCTCCCTCAATCTTAATTTCATCAATTCTACCCCAGTTAATTCATTTATACTTAAGACATTTCAACTGATCCTCAATTAATCTCATCTCTATTAACTTTCGTTATGCTTAAGTCACTTTAACTAACCTCAATTAATTCCAATAAGCTTAAGTCCATTTTTCTAACCTCAATTGATTCATCTGTTACTCAATTCACTTCATAAAACTAATTAAAACTTACAAATATGACATGTTCATTTTTAGACCCTAAGTTATCACTTATATCAACTCAACAGCATTCATCAATTATCATTTTCATAAAAATCATGCAATATCACTCACACCATCGTATATCATATATAATCATAAGTATTAAAATGGGTTTTCCTTCTTTATTGTAAATATTCAGTTTTTACCAATATTAACTACCCTAAGGTTCATTAACATATATATTCATCTACCCTTAGACATCACTATAAACATTCTAGAGTTCATTCCCTAAGTAAATATAATACCCCCTCCTTACCTCAAATAGAGAGAGAAAGGTAAAACCTTAAACCTTGAACTTTCTCCTTTGCCTTTGAACCCTTAGATCCTAAACCTTTTGAACTTGGCTTGAAATCGGATGAGAGCAACCAACCAATGTGTAGGAATGTTGTTTAGTGCTGTAGATGATGGAGGTAATGGGTTTTCTTTTTCTTGTTGAGAGCTTTGGGGCATCAATAATGGAGATTAGAGAGGGAGAGAGCTCATGGATGAGGAGGAAGATGACCCATGCCAAAATTAGCCAAACTTGGGGAGGAAGAATGAGTGTGTGGTGTATATGTGTTGGGGAGGGGGTAAAAAACCCTTTTTGCCCCTTAAAAACACATATTTTTGTGGCTAGCACGCAATCCACGCGCCTAGGTGGGGTCCTGGGGCGCTTGGGCGCCAAGCTCTCTGAGTTTGGGTGTTTCCTACTGTTTTGCCCGTCTAGGCGCGAGGTTGGGGCGCCCGGGCGCACGCCCATTTTTAATTGGGACAGTTTGCATTCAAAATGTCATATCTCCTTCGTTAACCGTTGGATCTTGCTTGAATTTGGAGGCAAGCTCCCTAAGACCCTTACCTTCACATTCAACGATGGAATTTGTGTTTAAAGTTGTAAATCTTTTATTCTTATTTTCTATTATTCTATGTTTCTTGTAACATCCGTCAAAATCCTCGTATATTTTAAATAACAAAATTTCTTTTTTGAGATAAATTTTATAAATAAGCAAATAAATAAATATTTTTATTGAACAAAATATTATTCTAAGAATATTATATTATTTTAACCAAAGGATTTAAATTGTGATTTTAATTTGGTTTTCATGATTTTATGAGTAACAATTTATTAAAAATAATAGTCATTTTCAAGGAAGAGTTTTATATGTGAAAAAGTGTATTTTAAAGTTGGATTAAACCTTATGTTTTTAGTCTTACAAAATCTTATGATTTAATTTTATTATTTTCTTTTGTAAATGAGAATTGATTTTTTTCCAAGAAGCAAAAAGGAAAATTTTTATTTCCCTCCCTGGTGGGTGTCACGGCCCAATGGGCTAAGGGAGGATAAGTTTGTAAAAATTATTTTCCTAAAAGAAAAACAAAAATGAAATGAATAAAAATAATGATAAAATAACATATCTTTAAGAAGGTGATATGATGTGGAATAGTGCATGACATGACCCTTTTCATGCAACTTTGTGTGAAGACCAAATTGCCCTTAATTTTGGGCCATGAAACCCGAATTTTGGTGCTTGCACCCATTGATTTTTGTTGCCTATAGATACATGTGTTTGTGAGTGCTTAGTTTGCTTTCCATTCTTCTTCATTTCACACAAAGCTTAAACACTTAGTTCTTGAGCTCATCAAACTCTAGAACAAATAAAAAAAAAAGAAAAGAGAGAGAGACCGAGGAAGAGAAGAAGGAAAAAGAGGAAGAGAGGAAAAATTTTCTTTGAAGAGTTAAGTGTTTTCTCAAGAGATTTTGATGTAGGTGGTTTATTTATTCTTCTTCTTCTTTAAGATGTAATTTTGTTGGAGGTGTTTGAAATTCTTGAAAATTTTGTAATGTGTTGAGGATGTTATGCATGTTTTAGATTATTTGAGCTTATAATATGTGTAAATGATGCATGCATGTAATTTATATGTGTTGAATCATGATTTTTGTGTTGTAAAAATTTGTATAAATGTTCATTTTTGATGATGGTAAATTCGGCCAAGTCTAGATAAATAGGAGTTCATGTTTTGTTAATTAACTTGAGTACATGCATGTTAGTTTTAGGACTTGATCTATGAGTTTTAAGCACCTGCATGCGAATATGTGACCTTGATTCTAAAGATCTAATGTTTTAGTTGAAAATGAAATGAAAAAGTGTTGATTTATGTTTTTATTATTTTAGTCTTGCATGATTTAACTAGAAAGTGGAAAGCTTGATTTTTGCATGTTAAGGATTTGATAAAAAGTTAGTCTTATAGTCCTAAATAATTCGGCCATGATTAGTTTAAGTAGGTTAGGATATTTGTTTATTGAAACTAAATTATTAGTGATGATCTTTGATGCATGATTTGAGTTTATAATTATTTAGTTTTGCATGCATGTGATGAAAGTATAAAAATGTGATTTTTGGTGTTAATTAAATGTTTAGGTGTCATGCATGTCCTAATTTTTGATTTGATCTTGAGATGATGAGTACATGCATGAAGATCTATGCCTTAAAAATTATTATGTCTTGATTTTTGGTGTGCTAAGTGAGTTAAATTTATTTTTTATTTATTTAATCTTTTCGGTTTTATGATTAAATAAGAGGATGAAAAATTTGTGTCATTGCATGTTAAAATTTCAAGTAAATAATGACTTTTCTTGGTGAGAATAATTCGGCCATGGCATGTCAAATAAGTTAGAATGATTGATTGTTGAAAATGAACTTGAATGATGGGCTTTTGCCCCATTGATTATCAAAAAAAAAATGAACTTGAATGATGATGATTTTGTCATGCATGTTAGTGATAAAATGATCTTAGATTAAAAACTATGAATTTCATTGCATGCATGTTGAGATCTTTAGTAATTGCTTTAATTTAAGTGATGGTAAAAAAATTAATTAGTTATTTTATGTCATTTTTGATAATATTGGTCTTATAGGATTTAATTAGGGAACTTGAACTGTTTTATTTTTCTTAAGTGTAAAGAAACGATATTAGTTAATGATAATAAGAATTGTGGATTTGGTCTAACTTATTTAAGTGATTTTATAAAAAACATAAGTTGTTGTCCAACTATTTATTTCATGGTACTAAGATTTTAAACATGATGGAAAAAGTATTTTACCTTGAAGATTTAAATATAAGACTTATAGATAGTTTTTTTTTTTAGAAATTAAAAAGGTAAAAAGTGATTTTTGGTTTTAATTCAATGCTGTCCAGAATTTTTAGTTAAAGTATCTTCATTCTAAAAGTGTTTTCAATTGCTTTAAAGCTTAAGTTTTAAGTACTCTTGTATATAGTATAAGCTAGATTGAAAATTGTGATTTTTCGGTGTTTTCGGACTTGAAAATGTGGTTGTCCAAGACTGGACCAGCAACCAAATCAATTAGTTTAAACTACTTTATTAGTTGTTTTCAAATGGTTTTGAAGTACTTAAAGTATTAGAAAAAGTTGGAGTAGTTTTGAGAAAATGATTGTGTTTTATACTGCGTAACAAGAACCAAAAGGAACTTTAAAAAAAATGATTTGAGTTTAAGAGAATAACTCTATCCGAATAGATTTGTAATGCAAACGTATTTTGTTTAATACGAGGTATTTTAAAGACGAGGGAATGGAGCATCAATCAGTAGCAAGTACCCGAGGAAATCCTGTGCAATTATCTACTGGAACAGGAGGTGAGAGAGCAGTGATCCTAAGACAATGTGGTGTTTAAACTCTTTATTAAGATGGTTCAATCATCTCAAAGATTGAAACCGTGATCCATTTATTGCTAAAGTGATATTGCCTATATGCTTATATGTTATATGATGCCATGTGATTTAATTATGATGCATGAATTAAATTGTTGATCTGTTACTGTTATATATGCCTGAGATATATCTGTCAAGTATTGAACCTGGTTAATGAAGTGACACAATGGAAATTATGAAATTATAACGAGATTGAAAGTATCCCGAAAGTTATGAAAATGTGATGAGAAATCAAGGCATGCTATAAGAAGAGAAGAGTTATGTTGCTCAAGATAAGATTAATGCTGATGAGAATAATGAACAAAGATACAAGATATAAGTTTCGTTTCTGAATTGCAAAAGTTCAAGACAAAGTGTTGCTGGCCTAAGAATGTGCTTATGGAATGCTTTTGGTACGCAAGTAACTTTCTGAGGAACACCTGTAAGGCTAGGACTTCAAGTCCGCCATGCGAGCTATTCGATGGCCATGGTGTCTAACGGAATCTTGTTAGTTCCATGATGAACATGATGAATGTTTTGATAATGACAAAGTGTTTTTGAACAAGCTACAAGTGTTGATCAAGTTTCAAGCTCAACAAGCAACAACAAACATCAAATGAAGAAGAGAGAAAGCAAGCTCATGAAGACCTAAGTTTGAGTGTATTTGTATTTCTTTTATCTTTTGCCTCTCAAGCTTCATAGGTTTTTTATTTGGGTAGATTATTATAGAGGGTAGTGAATCTCATTCATAAGTCATGATTAAATCATAATTTGAGTTTTCACTTAATCTAGAATCAATAGGTGGCTTAAAGGTTTTAAAGGAAAGGTTGGATTTTGAGAAAACAAGTTTTGAACATGTACAGTACCAACTTAATCGATTAAGTGATAACTTAATCGAGTACTACTCGAGTACACGACTTGCTTAATCGATTAAGTACTGCTGAACTGATTTTTAAAATACGTTTTTCACTTCTCAAAATCAGTTTTTCAAGTGCTACAACTTTTGGGTATTCTATATAAACCTTTTCCTATTATTTGTGATTAGTTAGAATCATTTTCATACAAGTTTTACAAAGAATCAAGCCACTCTATTCTCTCTCATTTTCTAAAGATCAAAGTTCTCATATTTTCATATTCTTTGATCAAGAACCTTTGAATCTCTTATGGTGAATTGTCATAACTCTTGATTGAGGTTCATAGGATTGTTTTGTGTTTTCTATTGTGTTGTAATCTTTGCAAGAACGCAAGCCACTACAACAAATAAGAAGTCTTGGTGTGTCGATTTTATCATCAAGCAAGTGCATTCTTATTGAAGAAGAAGAAGAAGTCTTGGTTGTGAATCAAGCAAAGTGAAGCCTTGGTGTGTGGTTTATCATCAAGCAATTGAAGACTTGTTGTGTCGATTATCAACAAGGGGTAGAGGTTAGATTAGAGAGAAGATCAATAGGATTCCAAGGCAAGGGTGTCGGTTATCTCTTGTAAGCTAGCAAGAAGGGAGTCTTGTGAGGCAATCACTTGTAATTTGAGAACTCTAATTCCTCATAGTGAAGAATCTCTCTTGGTTGAAGAGGGGACTGGATGTAGCTTTCAAGTGGATGAAAGTGAACCAGGATAAATCACTGTGTCGTATCTCTAAACCCTTACTCTTTATATTCAAGTCATTTGATTGCGTTCTTGGTTGAAAACCTAGAAAGATTGATTTTCATAATTGATTGAATTGAATCTTTGATTGTTCAAATTGATAAAGGGAAAATCATTTTCATAACTAGGTTAATCAATAAGAATATAGGTGTTAATCATTTCCGCTGAATCTCTGATCTTGCATGTGAATTGATTGATTTTCGTATTCGAATGAAAAATTGATTTTTCTGTTTTCTGTCATATTTAATCGGTTAAGTTCAAGTTTAATCGAGTACTACTCGAGTAAATTGCAGGTTAATCGATTAAGTGCTGTAGAATTTGCAAAAATCATTTGTTTTGATTGTTTAGATTTGTTTCGTTCGAAAATCTTTCAAGGTAGCTTCAACACCTATTCAACCCCCCCTTCTAGGTGTATTCCTAGGGTTCCTAAGTCTCTCCAACCACCAATTGCGGTTTCCTCAATTGGTATCAGAGCTCGGTCGAAAGACACGAGCATAAGAGCTTTTTCGTAAAGATCCTTTAAGAAAATCGCAATGGGTTCCATGAATTCCTTTGGTGGTGAAGGTGCTTCAATAAGTCGTCCTCCATTGTTTGCCGGAGAAGGCTATGCATATTGGAAAGTTAGAATGAAAATCTTTATCCAAGCCATAGATAGTGAAATTTGGAAAGTAGTTGAAAAAGGTCCTCATATCCCCTCTAGTTTAGTTGAAGGTGTAGAACAATTGATCCCCGAGGATAAGTGGAAGGATGATGATAGAAAGAAAGTACAATATGATTATAAAGCAAAGAATATCATCACATCCGCTTTATCCTATGACGATTTCTTTAGAGTTTCTCAATGTTCTAGTGCTAAAGAAATGTGGGACACTTTACAAGTGACTCATGAAGGAACTAGTGAGGTTAGGAGAGCTAGATTGAATGCTTTAATGCGTGATTTTGAATTGTTTCATATGCTTCCAAATGAATCTATAAATGATATGCAAAAGCGTTTTACTCACATTATAAATCATTTACTTGCTCTTGGTAAAACTTTTCTTCAAGGTGAACTTTCTAACAAAGTGTTGAGATGTTTAGACAGGAATTGGCAACCAAAAGTAACGGCTATTGTTGAATCTAAAAATTTGGATGCTATGGATCTAGCAACACTTTTCGGAAAGCTTCAAGAACATGAAATGGAGCTTGGACGATTAAGTATCAATGAAGAGTCGGATAAGAACAAATCAAGGAAAGGACTTGCTCTTAGAGTCAAAAGTGTATATAAAAAGAAAGATAGTCCCGATGATGATGATAGTGAAGATTATGATTCCGATGTTGATGAAAAAGACATGAAACTTTTGTTAAAAGAGTTTGACAAGTTTCTAAGGAGAAAAGGAAGGTTGAACAAGGACAAAAGTAAAGAGAAGGATTCCCCACACTATAAGACCAAAACTTCAAAAGAAGGTGTAGTTTGCCATGAATGTGGAAAGCCCGGACATCTCAAGTACTCATGCTCTAAGTATCTCAAGAAGAAGGAGAAAGACAAGAAAAATTCTAAATCTAAAAGAGCATACATAGTTTGGGATAGTGATGAAGATAACAAGAAAAGCACATCGAGTAGTTCATCGGATGATGAAGAAGCCGCTTGTCTCAACTTGATAACTCTAGTAGATGATGAAGAACAAAGTTCAAATGATGAATCAAGTTATCAAAGCGAGGATAGCAATGTAAGTGAATCTAAATCCGAAATTTCTTCTAAATATGAATTGTTACATAATGCTTATGAAGAAATGTATGAACAACTTGAAAAACTAGCTTTGAAAAACATTGAAAGAAAGAAGCTCATTTTGAAACATCAAAAAGAGATTTTAGATCTTCAAAAACAAGTTGATGAGCTTAATCTTGAAAATGAAACTCTTGATCTTATATATGCTAGTTCTTCTTGTGATTGTGCTAGTAGATTGAATATTGTGGTTGATTGTGAGAATTGCAAGTTGCTTAAAAATGAAAATGCTATTTTGAAAAATAAGCTTGCAAGTTTCTCAAATGGTGATATTAGATTGCGCACATTGTTAAATTTTCAAAGAGAAAATTCAAACAAGTTTGGTTTGGGTTATACTAATGCTAAGAGTAAATCTCATAGAAATGTTGTTGATTTTTCTAAAGTTGATTTTTCAAATCCTCCAACATGTTTCTATTGTGGTACTCATGGACATACTTCAAATGTGTGTTATGTTAAAGTGCATGGTATACCTAAAGGAAATTTTGTTTGGATGAAAAAGGGTGAAAGTCCCTACACTAACAAAAATGGATCCAAAACCATTTGGATACCAAAAAAAAGCAAAGCATGATTGTTTTGTAGGTTTGATTGAAGATGCAAATGAATGACACATGTTCTCAATTGGTCTCAACTATGAATGTCTATATTCACATTTTCAATTGGTATCACACTTGCATCTCAAGTGAATGTCCTACAAAGTGGTAATATTTGATATTGATATATTATCTTAATTGGTATCTTCTCAATTGATATTACTTTTCTAAATGTTTAGTTAATTCAATTTGTATCATTGAGAGATTATTAGTTGATTATCATGTTTTTGTGATTATTGATTCTTCTTTACAATTGATATCTTCTTTGTTAAGTGATATTATGATCTTTTTAGTTTTCAATTGGTATTATATTTCATTGTTATATTCTCTTACCAATTGATATCACATTTCAAAGTAAAGCTCTATTGTATTTGTTCAATTGGTATCAATGTTGTGAAGAAATGATCATTGATTTCTTACCTTGGCTTAGATGTTATATTTCAATTGGTATATATTACTTTTTGATAATGCCAAAGGGGGAGAAATATGATGTTTTGAATTGAATGAAATGTTTCTCAAAGAGGGAGAAATGGTATGTTTTGAAACATGGGAGAAATATAATATGATATAATATGATTTTTAGATGTTTGTTTGGAGAAAGGTTGTTTTGTTGTTTTTATGTAGGTTGAGCTAAGTTGTTTAAGATAGGGGGAGAATCAAGCTTCTATCTCAATTGGATTCAAGTGTTAAAGCATTGATTGAGGGGGAGAAAGAGTCTTCTCAAGTGATCAAATGTTTCAAGCATCAACAACTTCAAGTGATTTCAAAACATGGATTGTCATTTTCAAAAAGGGGGAGATTGTTAGTTCCATGATGAACATGATGAATGTTTTGATAATGACAAAGTGTTTTTGAACAAGCTACAAGTGTTGATCAAGTTTCAAGCTCAACAAGCAACAACAAACATCAAATGAAGAAGAGAGAAAGCAAGCTCATGAAGACCTAAGTTTGAGTGTATTTGTATTTCTTTTATCTTTTGCCTCTCAAGCTTCATAGGTTTTTTATTTGGGTAGATTATTATAGAGGGTAGTGAATCTCATTCATAAGTCATGATTAAATCATAATTTGAGTTTTCACTTAATCTAGAATCAATAGGTGGCTTAAAGGTTTTAAAGGAAAGGTTGGATTTTGAGAAAACAAGTTTTGAACATGTACAGTACCAACTTAATCGATTAAGTGATAACTTAATCGAGTACTACTCGAGTACACGACTTGCTTAATCGATTAAGTACTGCTGAACTGATTTTTAAAATACGTTTTTCACTTCTCAAAATCAGTTTTTCAAGTGCTACAACTTTTGGGTATTCTATATAAACCTTTTCCTATTATTTGTGATTAGTTAGAATCATTTTCATACAAGTTTTACAAAGAATCAAGCCACTCTATTCTCTCTCATTTTCTAAAGATCAAAGTTCTCATATTTTCATATTCTTTGATCAAGAACCTTTGAATCTCTTATGGTGAATTGTCATAACTCTTGATTGAGGTTCATAGGATTGTTTTGTGTTTTCTATTGTGTTGTAATCTTTGCAAGAAGGCAAGCCACTACAACAAATAAGAAGTCTTGGTGTGTCGATTTTATCATCAAGCAAGTGCATTCTTATTGAAGAAGAAGAAGAAGTCTTGGTTGTGAATCAAGCAAAGTGAAGCCTTGGTGTGTGGTTTATCATCAAGCAATTGAAGACTTGTTGTGTCGATTATCAACAAGGGGTAGAGGTTAGATTAGAGAGAAGATCAATAGGATTACAAGGCAAGGGTGTCGGTTATCTCTTGTAAGCTAGCAAGAAGGGAGTCTTGTGAGGCAATCACTTGTAATTTGAGAACTCTAATTCCTCATAGTGAAGAATCTCTCTTGGTTGAAGAGGGGACTGGATGTAGCTTTCAAGTGGATGAAAGTGAACCAGGATAAATCACTGTGTCGTATCTCTAAACCCTTACTCTTTATATTCAAGTCATTTGATTGCGTTCTTGGTTGAAAACCTAGAAAGATTGATTTTCATAATTGATTGAATTGAATCTTTGATTGTTCAAATTGATAAAGGGAAAATCATTTTCATAACTAGGTTAATCAATAAGAATATAGGTGTTAATCATTTCCGCTGAATCTCTGATCTTGCATGTGAATTGATTGATTTTCGTATTCGAATGAAAAATTGATTTTTCTGTTTTCTGTCATATTTAATCGATTAAGTTCAAGTTTAATCGAGTACTACTCGAGTAAATTGCAGGTTAATCGATTAAGTGCTGTAGAATTTGCAAAAATCATTTGTTTTGATTGTTTAGATTTGTTTCGTTCGAAAATCTTTCAAGGTAGCTTCAACACCTATTCAACCCCCCCTTCTAGGTGTATTCCTAGGGTTCCTAAGTCTCTCCAACCACCAATTGCGGTTTCCTCAAATCTCCGTGAGGCTAGGACTCTAAGTCAACCATGTGAGCTATGCGATGACCGTGGTGCCAAACAGTTGCTGGAACTCCAAGCCTTGTGCTACGTTGGGGAAAAAGATGTAACTCTCTAGTGGTCGAGACTTGTCGAAGGGTTGAATCAAGGATGAGTCGACCATAGGATTAAAACATTAATTAAGTAATGAAAGTTTAATAAGACTTTAAAAGACATATACTAATGCGGTGAGTATGAGTGTGAAGTAGTGGAGAGGAAGATACCCTGATTATCTGCGGATACTCAGGAGATGATTTCAATAGGGGAGGGTAAGGACGGTGATACGTCAAGAAGCCTCGAGTACATTTCTAGGCGGAACGAATCCCATATGTGGAAAAAGGGCAGGTTAGTCCCGATTGGTCGTGGTAAGTTCTGCATCGCGAACTAGAAATGATATTGTCGCCCCCTATGGCAATTCGTGAACAGTGGAGAAGGACTGGAACGAGGTCATGTGCTTTATTTCAATTGTGTCAGCATTATCTTCAAGTTTGCTATTGTGTTGCGGACAGCTGTCAAGTCAGCGTGGTAAAGGTCTTGTACTCCTGTTTGCTTCCGACTTAGGCATGGGTGGATATGAGGAGATGTAGTTGTGTGTGCTAACCAACTTCTTCGATGATGACCATTTCCTCGCATCATCGAAGGATTCGAATTGATAAGACTTAATAATAAGGAATGAATATGCTTAATAGTTGTGATCTTGGAATCTGTTGTAATGAATGCTGATTGAGAAGCTTATGAGATGTGTAATCAAAGAAAGAGCATATCGTGATGTCAAAGTTTATTATGGCATGGAATGTTATCCGTTAATGATGATGATAAAATGTTCCTTTATTGAAGTTATCTGTTAGTGTATCCTTATGTTGTTATTGTCTGTTATATGAATACTGTTATCATGTACTGTTCTGTTATTATCTGTTGTTATGTTATGCTTTTATCTTGGTATTGGGTCTATTGTGAGACCACACCGTCGACGTAGTGTACGTCCGGAATGCTGACTCTCTCCTATCTCGTTGTCGTGTCGGTAATGCTGATGTTGCAAGGGATAGATGGTCTATCGTGTAGCGATCCACATGTGGCCCCTGCAGGGGGGAGTGTGGGAAGTCACGCATGATGGATGGATATGGAGAGGTGATTCTCGACTGGAGATTGATGATCCAAGACACATTTTGAGAAGGACTTCAATGGATGTGCACGTGGGGCAAGTCACACTCCGAGACTATCAGGATGGTGGACCGAGAGAGTATCATGAGTATGACGGTCAACCCGCACCTTTGGCTGCTAGGTCAACCAAGCGTATGAAAGAGGATCCGGTGCCGCACCCTGTGGTAGCACCAGAGGAGGAGGATCCTATGGAGTGGTTGGATGAGTAGGATGAGGTGTTGGACTCTGGAGATGGAGCTGATCAGGAGCCTAATGTTGAGGATGAGATGGAGTCTGATTCGAAGGAGGAGTGATGTGCCCGGAGCTTAGTTGTGGTGGTGTGATGTCTCTAGAGTTTAGGATCAGTGTCTTGATGTTGAGGATTACCTAAGCAATGAACTATTTATGTAATTCAGCTTATTTTTAATTCTGTCTTGTTTAGTATTTTTATTTTAAAGAACTTTGGTGGTGGAATCTTTTGAGAACTGTATGAGTCCTTTTGATGTAAATATAATGAACTATGTTGGACTCGAAATTAAGTTATCTTATAATGATGAATGTTTTTAGACATTCAAGTAAGCAAGTAATTTAGTGACAACTCGGTTTTCAGTGAAAGGTAAAGCAGTGTATCAACAACACATTCTTTTTTTTTTTAAAAAAAATGGCCTCATTTTTAGTAATTTAGTAAGAAATAAATGGTAATTTTCGATGGCGAAAATCGGGCTGTTACATTTCTAACACTAAAACATCCCTTTTAACACCCATTTATGACTTATTATTATTCTTATTACTATTATTCCAATCTTTTTATTATTCTAATTATTCTTGGAATTAAAATTTGGGATGTTACAAATATCATTTTCCGTCACCCTAACCCCCTCGTTCGTGTGAGACCTCGGAGGATCCGTCTCCCTATGATCTATATCCTGCATATACCCCTGTATATACTTATTGTTATGATACTCCACCACCACCTCGTCCCGGTCGTAGGTTTTATAACTTTAGGTTTCATCCAGCTACTCGTACAAGTCCTGCACCACCCAGAGACGATGTCACTGCCACTCCTCGCCCTGGTCCGTCTACGAGGGTTAGATTTGTACCATCCCCTGAGCCAGTGTCTCGCATTGCACCACCCTCAATGTCGAACGAGGAAAAAGAGGATCCAGTCGAGGACTTGGACGAGGGAGCCAACGATAAAGCACATGTGGATCAGTCGACCGGTAGTCAGTGGCGTGTGGATGACTCATGAGTATGGGCAGGACGTGGATCATGAGGGAGGGTAGAGACTTGCAACTTTTGTGGACCATTGGATCAGTGACCAGTGGAGGAGGATCATGGACCGGCTCTGAGATATCTCTTTTTATTTTGACCTGTATTATATTGTATATACTTTTGAAAGAGATGACTCAGGGTTTTACTTTTTAGACTTTATGTACTTTTTTTGTACTACTGCTATCTCGACTCAAACTTTGTACCTGATGTCACTTTTTTTTTTTTTTTTTTGTAAATATTATGGTTGGACTGTTTCATTTTAACGTTTTCTTTATATTAAATCTTTTAATGCAACCATATCAGTAGTTCGAAAACGTTTCCGCAAACAATTATAAATAAAACAGGTACTAAAATTTGATTTAGAAACTAAACAGAATATTTTATAAGTAAAAGAATTTTCATCCGATAAAAAGAAAAAGAAATTTTTATTCTTTGACGAAGATATTTTTCAAAGAATAAGATTTATGTAATTAAGCGAGGTATGGCAGGATCAAATTTTTTAATAAGAGTTAAATTGTACCGAAAGAGTGCTCATTCACGTCACGTCAGAATTTGATCTCACGATCGAGTAGTTAATGGCCTTAAACTGTAATAAAATCTTGTTGACATGTACGAAGAATTTGTACAAGCATGCAAGATAACCGGATAACCTATGGGCTATGGCCACTTGCTACAAGTTTTAAATCACTAAATTGAAATGGCTATCTTCCTCTTCTGATTCTGGACTAGGATTATCTTATCTACCTATCTATATTCGCTCTTTTTCACTGGCAAGCATGCAATAGCTGCCGAAGCAGTCAATTGTGTTATGATGGCTTCGTTTTGATTAAAAAACATCTTCATCTAACAAATTATGTGACTTTTGAGGCCTTTCATATAAAGAGCGCCCCCATGTTTTTTATAGCTGTTTTAATTTTTGTGCTCCAAATTGCCAAGTGGTACCTAAGATGTGGTAAAAAACTTGTTTTATGTGGTACCTAAGATGTCTAGATACAATGAACAAGTCAAGTGGACGATAACAAGAGGAGGATGAGAAGCCAAGTTGTGACCTCCTGTGTGTTTGGCAAAATGCATTACTAGATCAGACAATGAACTGAGCTTTTTTGATTAAATTAAATTTGTATTATTGTTTGATTAGATGAGATAAGAGGCATGAGTGTATAAGCTGGCTTTGATTTAAGAAACTAATTCAAATGGCTTAATGTTTTGTTTGCTCCTAACCTTATAAGATGTTTTTTTTTTGTTACTAGCTCAAGTGGACCTATCGTTTTCATACTTAGAAGGGGCGGCCTAACCATCGAGCCCTAGAGGTGGCGGCCCCCTAAAATATAGGGCAACTTTTTTTTTTTTTTAAATAGACTAGTGAACGTATCATTAATTGACTACTTGTACTAACAATCACAACATATCACAGTTACAAAATCAATGAGTTGAAATAAGTGGTAAGCTATTCAGTCTCGTTTAAGTAATATCTTAAATTCAATTTTTTGTGAAGACATAAAATTCATGTTGGGAAACTCACTAGTCATAGCTAAATACACATAACTCAGATATATATCTAGATAGTATACGGGAAATCGGGTGAGAAAAAAAAATATCAAATTTACAAAAACGCAAAAAAAAAAAAAAAGAAGTTAGAAAACAACATTCGTAATTGTTTATTGGATGAACAAATTACTCGGTTCATCCTACTTTCTTTGACATTGAAACATTTTTAACTTGTTTCAAATTATTTGTTACTTTAGAAATTCGAGAGTGCATTAATTAATTTTTTTAACTTTAATCTTGCATTTTAATATTTTGAAATATGAAAAGTATTTGACAATTAATGTAGTGTAAGGATAATATAGTAAAATTATTTTATACTTCTCTTGAAATTAAAAATATTAAAAAACTTTCCTAATCTCTATAAAATTCCTAAAAAGATAAATAAATTGGAATATTAATTGAGGGAGTAGCAATTAGCAGTGTAAAATGCAGATGAAAATGAAAATGAAGAAGAAAAATAACAAATATTAGTTGATAAAAAGAGCTCATTTTATTTTATTTTTTTTTTTTAACAAAAGAGCTCATTTTAGATTTTACTTTAACCCTTGACGTGTATTCGGCCTCCTCTGATACTTAGTCAATTAATGAGCTAATTTTATCAAATATTTCCGGTTCATAAGTTAGCTAATCAGTTTTTGATCTGCCGTAACTTAAGCTAACTTTCTTGCTTAGTTAGTTTTCAGCATTTCACCAATTATTGTACTGAACAGAGCCAATTTAACAAATAGATTGTGTGGGCTTTGTGTACTGCGTGAGCATAGCATCCGATACTTTATCTCTTTTCCATTACGATTGACCATGTAGCTATTTCTAAAATAAAACGCCAAGAAAGGAAATATGAACGGTGAGCATATCAGCAATTAGTCAGCAAAGATACTCACTGATCTGATGCTGCGTGGTTGCAACCAATGGAACATGGATCCTATTCATATATTGATGGTGATATTATATTATTATCATACTTAGGTAATAAAGCCGCGGAGATGCTCTTTCACACCCTCACCCTAAAAAAATATATATTTGCTTATAAAAAAATCATTATGACTCATGCATGTAATTAAGCATGTTAGTATTTATATAAAAAGATATTTGGAGGCAAGTACTTTAAAAAAAAAAAATGGCCATCTTCATTTGACCCTTTCCATTTCCTTCTTCTATCATTTATGTATTCTATTCACATGCCATGAGTCATCATGCATGCATGTTAGTCATATACAGCAACCTACCTGACCCGTAGGTGTGTCAAGTGGGATGGTTAATGGTTTGAACCAGCGGTCATCCATCTACCACTATTACTCTATTATTTTTTTATTTTTTATTTTTTTTTTTGAAACTGCTATTAATTAGTAGTTCAGGATTTTTCTAATTTTGTTAGGGTATATTTTAATTTATTTAAAACGCTATACATTTGTGTTATAGCTAAAAGTTCAAGTGAGTTAGATTTATACTTATATAGACTTATATGGGTATTAAAATATTTTGTAATCTTTCATTTTTTTGGGTGAACATATATTTCGTAGGCTAAAAATGCAATGTGTTGTGAGAATTATTTTTTTAGTACAGTATTTAGAGGATTTTTAACACTAAAAATTTTAGGATTACTTAGTACTATATATTCGTCCGACCATGATCTGCCACCCGAATCGAAACCAAAACCAACGGCAGCAAGAGACGAAATGAACAGTGAGGTGATTTGCCAATGAATGTAATTTTTAGAGTTAATAGAGTTAATAGTCACGTAGGTCCCCGAAAGATACATGTAGAATTAGTTAGGTCATTGAAAGATTTGTGAAATCTCTTAAACCCCCAAAGATCATTTTGGAATCAGTTAGATCCCTGAAAGATTTGTGGAATCTCTTAAACCCCCGAAAGATCAATTTGACATCACGTTAGTCCCCCACCTAACGAAATCCTACGTGACACGTTAAATGTTTTTTTGACTCAAACGTGGAACCTTCATAACAGTCCATCATGACATTGTGGTCAACAAAGCATTTAACATGGCACATAGGATTCCGTTAGGTCTCTCATGTCGAAATTGGATAGGGGGACTAACGTGACGCCAAATTGATCTTTGGAGGTTTAAGAGATTCCACAAATCTTTTATGGACCTAACTGATTCCACGGGTATCTTTCGGGGACCTACGTGACTATTAATTTTTATATCCAAGGATATATTTCATCCTACGTGAACTTTGAGCTAAGACATATAAGCATGACATGAAAAAATAAACTAAAATGCACAGAGAAAATAACGGCTGTTCAAGATATAAATTAATTAGGACTAAAATATGATTTTAGGTCCAAATAAATATATATGATTTTGAAATTCGTTCCTATAATTATTTTGTTAATTTTGATTTATATATTTCTATGTTTTTTTTTGTCTTTGATATTAATTTTGAATAAAAAATAGTAATGTTGTTTAATAGGGAGTAGAGACTACATCAATAGTGCCACGTCAATAACAGATGGCCATAAGAACTTAAATAAAAAACTATAACGCCACATCAATAACAAATGGTTATAGTCCGCGTAAGACAACCCAGTTAGTGACTACAGGGACACTTAGGATTTCCCCCTACCTCAGGTCATGGGTTCTAGTCCTGGACCTCCCATGTAAACAAAAAAAAAAAAATAATAATAACAAATGGCTATAGGGACTTAATTATATATATATATATATATATATATATATATATATAATTTTGAGGGACTACAAACAAAGTAATAAGGACTTAAATAATAAAAAAAGGATAATTAACGAGGCCTAGCATAATTGATAAATGATTGGATTCCTTATGTATGATGTTAGTAGGGGTAAAATCCAATTTGGTGATCTTTACGTCTTGAAGGGGATTTGTCTTCGGCTATTGGCTGAACGATATTCTTGATTCACAAAAAAAAAAATAAGGATAATTTTAAGGGGCTAAAAACAAATTTTCTTTTTGAGGGACTAAAATAAAAAAACAACCTAATGTTGAGAGATTAAAAGCAAAATTCCCTTTTAAGGGACTAAAATCGATAAATAATGGTTAAATTATTCATTTGATCCCTTATTTTATTTTTCAATTTCAAATTGGTCCTTTACGTTTTTTTGGTTTCATATTGGTCCCTTATGTTTCTTTTTGTCGTCAATTTGGTCCCTAAATTACTGTTCATCCTATGTGGATCAATATGTTATGGATGCGTGTCACTTTCTCTCTCCAACAATATATATGTGGATTAATATGATACTGACACGTAGAATAAACAGTGATTCTGAGACCGAATTGACAGCGAAAAGAAACATAAGGGATCGATATGAAACCAAAAAAAGGTAAGGAACCAATTTGAAATTGAAAAATAAGGTAAGGAACCAAATGAGTAATTTAATCAAAAATAAAATAATTTTGTAATACTATAAAAAAAAGACTTTATCCTCTTTTATTCGCATTCTCACTTATACTATCTTCTGCCTTGTTTTTTTTAGCTAGGTGGTATAATCGTACCATTATGGTACTCTTGAATGGTGATGAAGGTGATTTAGGATTCATGATGGTTAGCTAACTACAAATGTAACGTCCTTCGTAGGTAGATGGATTGCGACTGTCCTCATATATGTTCCCACATATCAACACGAGTCTTTTCAGCATGTTTTGTCTTCACTCGCATGTAGTGCTGGCAATTAGGGCGGATGTCCATGGGCCCCGCCCGCTCGCTCTACATTTTTTTTGGACAGGGCATCATTTTTTAGCCCAATTTTTGAATGGGTCCCGCCCGCCATGCCCATTTCTTTTGTCGGGCATCATTGGGCGGGCGGTGGGCCGTCCACAGGCCGCCCGTTATTTAGTTTTTTAAAAAAATGAAAATTAGGAGCTGCACAATCAGGAGCCGCTCTACATCTTTTGTCGGGTATCAAACTTTATTATTATGTTTTTATGAATTTTGAGTGTGAACATTTATATGTTGTGCAATCTTAGTCTACATTTTATGAATTCTGAAGATAGAATATATGATTTTTTTTATGTTCCAAAAAAAATATGATTTTTTTTATTTTTTTATTTAAATGGGCCGCCTATGAGCATGCCCTGCCCGCATTACCAGCACTACTCGCATGCTTCCTGGGAAAACTTCCCAGGAGGTCACCAATCCTAGAATTACTCCAAATCAAGCACGTTTAACTATGGAGTTCTTAAGTGACGGACTACCGAAAATAAGATACATTTTCTTGATATGGGTAGTACCGATCAATTCATTTAAGCCTTCTTGTACTATGTAGTCTCATTCCTACACAGTCACAGGATCACCCTCTCATTCCGATGTATCGGTTCATTCATGTACCTCTCTCTTAAAAGCCTGTCAGGAGTCGCTCCTTGTCCGTGCCTCTTGCACTGGCGATCACTCCCCGCCCTCAGCCGAGATCTTACAACAATAATGTTGGAGATGTGACAAAAGTGTGTTGGTGCATTGGCTACCATAGATCTGAGGTGTTGCTTCTGATATTTTGTGTTTGCAACTATTTTGAGTGCGACGATATAATTTGCGATGACTTTGATAAGCGATATAGAGGGTGGTACGAGTTTTTAGATAATCGTGCAAAGAAGAAAATGTTGGCCAAGGAGATAAAAGGAAGGTGGTATGTTTTTATTAACCGAAAAAAATAGAATTTTACTTTTAGTCCCTCGAAAATAGGTTCGTTTGATTTTACTGTAGTTCCTGAAAAAAAAAATTACTTATAATCTCTCAAAATTAAGTTTTTTTTAATTTAGTCCCTATAGCAATGTGTCGTTGATATGACATTACTGATGTAATATCCATTATGTTAAGAAATTTTTTTTCATCCAAAATCATAACTACATAGAAATGTAGGGATTAAGAAAAAAAAAAATTTACAACAACAAATTTCAAAATCACATATATTTTACATGAACCAAAATCATATTGAAGCCATTTACTAATTACGGTGTTCTACTCCCTTGGGTCAAGCGTAAGGCCCTATTAGACACTTTTTTTTCGTTATTAAGGTTATTAGTCTCCTTTCCAATTTTCTATTACACTGACAAACATTTTTTTATTACTCGACACTTTTTCAGATTTCCAATATTTTTTTAGAGGAAAATATGTAATTCATTCCATAGCAAAAAATAGTACAAGTAGATCCAACAGTACAATAACAAAACACATATTTTCCATACAATAAAGATTGCTAAAAAAGACTAGGTACTCAGCCATAACAGCAAACTCTCTGTGGATCAGGATCAACATCAACATCCAGCTTCGAACTCTAACAAGAGATTCAACAACCTTTATTTCCAAGATAACTATCTCATCGATGTCGGAAGTAAGCACAATTCAGCGACAAAGAATCTCAGATCTGAAGAGGTAGAGCCACTGGACAGAGGAGAAGACAAAGATCTGGAAGGGAAAAGCTGTCTCGAATATCAGTCTTCTGGTTATTAGAGAAGATAGGAAGGTCATCAGATCTGGACAAACAAAAAGTCTTCCCACACTCAAACATACAAAAAAAAAAACCCAGATGAAACTGGGACAAGAAAACCACACCACTTGCACAAAGACAAAATTATTTAATCCAGATATAACTGTGAGAGAAAAAAACTCCCACACCAACCAAAAGAAAGGATCTCCCTCCCCTTCTACCGCAATCACAAAAGAGAGGAAAACAGAGAAGAGAAGGGGACTGAGGAAGAGGAGAGAAGGCGGCCGCCAAGAAGAGAGATCGAAGGCACCCGCCCCACCCTCCTGATTTTCAATATTAATTATATGTTTAATTTTGTTTTTAAAAAATTTAACCAAAAATTATCAAATATAATGCTACTAACAATATTAACTAAATCTCTTAATTTTCTTAAAATCTCTAGGTAAAAAGTTACTCCCTCCGTTCCTAAGCAATTGTTATTTTAGCAAAATGATTTTGTTCATAAATAATTGTCATTTTAAAAACCCAATATAAAATTAAATTTAATAGGAGAGATAATAAGTAGAAAAAAAATTGACCAATTGCTATAAAAAAAATAAAGGACAAATTTGAAAAAAAAAAACTAGCATTAATTTATTAAAAAAATTAAATATATTTCTTAATTTATGCACTACTATAACCTTAAACGTTAATAATTAAACCTTAAACGTTACTCCTTCCGTTTCACATGTAGTGTGTTTTAAAGTTATACACGGGTTTTAAAAAATGATTAAATGATGTAAGAATTTTGTGTATTTCGACTATAATGCCCTTATATAATTATTATTGAAGAGAGATAAACATATTAGAACTGAGAAAGAGAGTATTATAAATAGGGGTGTGTTGGAAAAAATTGCATTAATTATGTGTTGGATTTTGTAAAAAAAAAAACAATACATATGAAACATGAAACAAATCTCTCTAAACACTACGTATGAAACAGAGGGAGTAATTATTAAGACCTTTTCTTTTTGAACCCCGTCGCTTACTCTTTTACCCCAATTTCGTTTTTATTAAACTATTATGACCCTGAGTGTTTTTCAATTTCCGACTCTTAATAATCGAAATATTTATTCTGATTTTCACAAGTCGAAAACAAACTTATAAATATTTCCAATTTGCACATGGCAAAATATATTTTTATCTGATTTCCGACTACTATAAATCGAAAACTGCAAAAACTATTAAACACAAACATAGTTTTATCTGTATAACCATTATTTAGGTTTTATCTTCTTTCTACCTCTCTAGCTATTTTTTCCATGTCGTACTCTCCTCCTCTCTTTCTTACACCTCGAGACAAGATGCAAAAGAATCATTTTTTATTATATGATAGTTCATGGATATCTACATTAAAAATATATCGAAATTAAATTCTTAAAATAAAGATAAATGAAATGTGTCAGGGAGAGGAAAGAGAGAAGTGTTCAAACAAGGTGAATAGTTGCAAAAAAGGACCAAATAAAAAAGGAGCACTTCATGTTGAAGAAAGCTATTGGTGACCAAATATTTTTAGCTCCTCCCCGTTGCCACCATGAATCAAGCTCATAGGAATTAAGTTTTTTCACTTTTCCACTCATAGTAGTCGGAAAATTAAATAAAAATATATTTTTGACATGTGCAAGTAAAAAATATTTATAAGTTTGTTTTTGACTTATGAAAATCGGAATAAATATTTTGACTATTAAGAGTCGGAAGTTAAAAAACATTCAAGATCATGATAATCTAATAAAAATGAAATGAGGGCCAAAAAATAAATGAGAGGATTAAAAAAAAAAGTCATTATTAATCTACTAGACGAGCGAGTATATGTCAGAGAGTAATCCAAAACAAGGAGATGTGTGTGACAAACATTTTGCGGCGTCATTAGTGGTAAAGACTAAAGACAGACAAGAATAAACACGGAGAATCAAAGAAACAAAACAAACTGAAATTATCCGAATCTATTAACACGTTAGCATTGCGCGGAATAAATGTCAACGATCTTATTCTATCTAGAACTTGTCCTCCTCCTAGTAATAATAGCTAAGTTTCTTCCTAATAAATAGAAACATTCAACCATAACTCCTCCCATACACCAACTTCAAAATTCTCAATCAGACACATCACAATACAACAGAAACAACAACAACAACAACAACGGCAAAAATGAAACTAGTATGGTCTCCAGAAAGAGCATCCAAAGCCTACATCGAGACAGTACAATCTGTAAGCACTTACATAAATCCTTTTGAATCACTTTCAATCATGATCACCTCAAATAGTTTTAGTTTGGTATTTATTGAACAAAAAAAAGTTATAGTTTAGTCTTCAATCTTCCACTCATGTTGTGATGTTCTAATTCCATGCATGACCCTTTTTTCTTTAATTTCTATAAAGCTTGAGGTGAGGAGCAAGGTTTTAATTTTGAAGGCAAACACAGTTGCGATATGATTACGGAGAAAACCAAAACCAAAAAATTGTGACTTCAATTGCGGTCACAAACCTTGATGAGACGATGAAACTCTAGAACATAACTCATTTCTAACATTATTCGTTCTTTTATTGTTATGCAGTTGCATCTTTTTTGCCAATCGGGTATCGCGGAGCTTGTTTCGGCCATGGCAGCAGGGTGGAACGCAAAGCTCATAGTGGAGACATGGTCACAGGGAGGAGTCATCTCCACAAGCATAGGTTTAGCCATAGCAAGCCGCCACACGGGAGGAAGGTTCGTGTGCATAGTCCCAAATGAAAGGTCAAGGTTAGAGTATGCACAAACCATGGAAGAGGCAGGGATGAATCCTGAGATCTTGGTAGGAGAAGCAGAAGAAGTGATGGAAGGGTTGGTAGGGATAGACTTCATGGTTGTTGATTCAAAATGCAGGGACTTCTCTAGAGTACTTAGGCTGGCCAAGTTAAGTGCCAAAGGTGCTGTGCTTCTTTGCAAGAATGCTAACTCAACCAATGGTTATTATCCAAATTTTAAGTGGAAAAGTGTTCTTGATGAAGGATTGTGGCGTCTTGTTCGTTCGGTGTTTCTTCCTGTAGGGGCTGGACTTGATATTGCACATGTCTCAGCCATTGGGGATAAGTCAGTTTCAGCACTCAAGGGTGGTAGGAGATGGATTAAGCATGTTGATCAACAAACAGGGGAGGTGCTTGTTATTAGAAGATAGATACTGTGTTCCCTACTCATTCAACACCATACTCAAATTTTCCGTTTTGTAAATACAGTATGAATATATTACAATCATTCTATTTGATTATTTTGTTCATTAAGCATGTTGATCAACAAGTAGGGGTGGTGCTTGTTATTAGAAGGTAGATTCTTTGTTCACTACTCATTCAACACCATACCCAAATTTTCCCTTTGTAATACAGTATGAATATATCACACAGATGATTCCATTTGTTTATTTTTTCATTAAACTACAACTTTGTTTTCTTGCAATCCCTTTTTTTCCCACTCTGATTTTTTTTTTTTTTTTTGGGGGCAAGATGTGATTTAATATAGGGGGAGGAGAATTTGGTACAGAGGAGAGATGAAAACGATTAAAAAAACAAACTCTAGTAGTATAAACTTGTGAAAATATATTCACTTTTAATTTAATTCAATCTAAAGTTTATCATGATTTAATTACAGTAAATATATTTTTACTTCAAAGAAAAGTTTTATTTATAAGTGTTATCCAAAAAAAATGATATGAGATTACTTATAAATGACATCTCTTTTGAAGTTTAATATAAAAACATGCTTTGATCTTCTTTAGAGTGAAAGCCCAATTTGGTTCCTCAAGATTTTCGACTGGATACTTTAGTCTCTCAATAATTATAATTCACTTTTTACCCCTAGAGAATTTAAAAAAATACCACTTTAGTCTCTGTTCTCTCTTTGTTAACTACTGTCGCTGTTTCCACAAGCATCAGAGACATTTATTGGATTGCCATTAGCAACTGATAATGAAATGTTTCCGGTTAATGCCAACAACGAGGTAGTTACGGAATGAAAACATGGATTAAAATGATATTTTTTAAATTCTTTAGAGACAAAAGTATCCCAATCGAAAAACTTGAGGGACCAAATTGGTCCTTCACTCTCTTTTTTATAAGCATTTGATCCCATTTTCAATGACTTTAATTACTTTTTTTTTTCACAAACACTTATATTTAATTAAATATTTTTTATAGTTCCAATGATAATTATAAGAGTAATTTTAAAAAAAAATTATATAAAAGGTTATCAAGTCCAATACTACTAACAATATTAATTAACTTCTTTAATTCATGTGCAAATCCATTCCAAGGGCTTATGTTCAAGGACTTGTATTCAGGGACGGAGGAAGTATATTTTAACTTGATTGACAGACATGTTGAGCCTTTGGAAACAATGTGCACTATAAATTAAGCAAATTGAGTGCTAACACGTTATTCAGCTACACCATTGGATAAAATTAAAATTCTGTGATGAAAATGTATAATAAGCTTACTAAACAGCTAGCCAGTAAAAGCCAACCAAATAAAGTAATTGAGACGGCAAATACAAGATCCATGCCCTTGCTGCTGCATTATGAATCAACATATTTTTGAGTTGAAGCATGATCCCCAGGGTTGTTGGCATTCATTTTCTATGCAGATTGCAGACCTATCGCTTAGGAACGCGCAGAAGGCCAGTAATTACTAAGTCATTCACAACTCACAAGAAAGGGCTTAAATTGACAAAGAAAACATTACGAATGAATTAATATTTGGTATTTCTATTTAAAAAGGTCGCATCAGTTTAAGTCCTAACTAGCTACATCACAGTTTTGGCTTACTCTAGCAGCCACACACCACTTTTGAGACCCTTCTGGCTGACTGTTGGGCTATGCTGCTCGAATTCCCGGCTATAACTAATCACTCATCTAATGTGTATGTATCCAATGGGTTGTGCTTCAGTGCCCTGCAGCCTAGAGAAAGCACATCAATTGAGAATATAGACATAATGAAATCAACAATGTCATGTTCAATAAAGGAATCGCAAGTGGCCAACAATGGTGAACTTACTAATAATAATAATTTTCTGTATTCATGATAACAATGTATTAGTCCCAACTATTTTTACTTCTTCTAAATGCCTTCTTATCTGAAAGCACCTTCTTGCTTTTGAGGCGTTTTTGCTCTCCTATGGCAGCCCTTCAAAAGCACACATAAGCATATGTTAGTCACATGCCTTTCACTCTGGCTTATCAATAAAAAAAATAAGTTACATGCCTTTCATCATCAAATCATTCTAATGTAATAGAAGCCACAAGCAACACACTGAAGAATTAGGAAATATAAGAGAACTGTTCTTACATCTTTGCAATTTTCTTCTTTTGCTCTTCTGAGGGAGGTGGTGGGACATAAGATGCTGCATCAATGATTTCCTACTTTATCATAAAAGAAACAAAAAAGTACCATTGATAAGTAAAAGTCATTTTTGCATGAACAACAAGAAGTGAATATACAAATTACCAAAGTCTGTTATTAAAAAAAGTACACGAGGCTCCCACCTATTGGGGTCTAAGAAGAGTAGATGTGTTTAACACCTAGTCACAGTCAATTTGCTAAATTGCATTCTTCCACCAGTTTCTTCACTATGAAGATATCGGATGATTAAAAGCACCACATTTTGAACAAACTTATTCATCGACAAAGAGAATACTTCCATTTCATGGCAACAATAGTTTTTTTTTTTTTTTTTTTAAATTAAACTTCCGGTAGGAGAAGAGATGATGAAACATAATTATTTCCAAACATACTGATAGAACTCTTTATTTGAAATGACTACTTTTATTGATAGAAACAAGAATTACACATTGTACAGCAATAAACTTGCTGTCCCAGAGACCAAAGTCTCCTACTACACACACAATACAGCAATGGCTTGCTGTCCCAGAGACCAAGTCTCCTACAGAGAATGTTCTCTGTCCCAAACTCTCCAAATAACAATATACATAACCCCTTTACACACTAGCAGCCTATATTTATAATAAAACTAATACATAACTTCCCTAAACTACCACATGATAGTTATTAAGACATAAACAAATACATTTCAGACCTCACTACAATATATTTTGCTAATATACCCCTAATACATAACTTTCTCCTAAAATACATAACTACTCGTAACTCATTATAATAATTATGATCATTCACTGGTCTAAGTTCCTATCATTTCCGGCCGCTAGAAGATCAGCCTTGTCCTCGAGGCTGAATGGTAATTGGTTCTTCATCAACCTCTATAGCTATCACTTCCCCATCTTCATTTAAGGCTTCATTGTCCCCTAAAATCATCACCCTTAACTGCTTTTCTGCACATTGATGCAGCGGGTGAAATTTCTCTCCACATCTGAAGCAAAGACCTTTGCTTTTTCGTTCCATCACCTCTTGATATGTTAGGTGACGCAAACGCTTACTTCTTTGACCAGAGTTGCGACGATCTGCTTCTATTTTGTGCCCAGAAGAAACTGTGCTTGAGGAGAAATTATGGTTTTGTGAATATCCAGATGGAACCGCTCCAAAATTTTGGTTTTTTCCAACATCCCCATTGTTGTGCCCTCTAGACGAGGCAGTTACAGAATTTGCAACATTTATTGACTCGCATTCTCTCCCTCCTGCGCTATCCTTAGTTGATCTTGTAGCAGCACTGAAACTTGCACCATCTTTCCGCAGCCTATAACTACCAATAGAAGCAGGCAGATCAGTAATTTCTGCCTCCATATCCTTGGTTAATTGCATGGCCTAAAGTCGGGAATGAGGCTTGAACGTATGAAATCTCCGTTTGATGCTTTGTTGTAAGCCTCCTATAAAATAACCCAAATACTGTTCTTCGGGCAGTTTCCTTACTTGTGAGGACAAAAATTCAAAGTCTTCTACATAATCATCCACTGTCCCTGTCTACTTCAATTCTTTCAACTCGTCATAAGGGTTTTGAACATTTCTTCCTCCAAACCTTGCAACCAGGGCTGTCTTAAATATTTCCCAAGATAAAGGTGCTTCAGTTTCTCTTAATAAATTGAACCAATGGATGGTTGGTCCTTCCATACTTAATTTTGCCAACTTTATCTTTATCTCTTCACTTGCTTCAGCCCTTGTGATCCATCCCACAGGATCCTCTCCTTGAAAGGATGGTAGTTCCACTTTCTTAACTGCCATATGATATTCATCAAATCCACAATCATCAGAATTTTTTGCCATACGATATTCATCAAATCCACTATCATCAGAATTTTTTTCATTCGCCATGATGTCCTTCTCCTTCTTGTTAGAACTCTCTTCTTCTTCGCTGCTCTTGCCCAAAATCTTCTTGATTTCGGACAAAATGCCCTCCTTCAAGTTAATCTCCAAGCGGTCCATCTTCTCTTCCATGTTTGTCAATCTCTCATCCATGGTAGTACTCATTCCTTCTAATTTTTCCTCCAACAAATCCACTCTTTCTGACACTCTTGCCATGATTATTAACACTCAATCTCGCTGGTCTCGCAGATCTTCTCTTTTCGATCCGGCAGGTCGGACCAATTGATAGAACTCTTTATTTGAAATGACAACTTTTATTGATAGAAACAAGAATTACACATTGTACAGCAATAAACTTGCTGTCCCAGAGACCAAAGTCTCCTACTACACACACAATACAGCAATGGCTTGCTGTCCCAGAGACTAAGTCTCCTACAGAGAATGTTCTCTGTCCCAAACTCTCCAAATAACAACATACATAACCCCTACTAGCAGCCTATATTTATAATAAAACTAATACATAACTTCCCTAAACTGCCACATGATAGTTATTAAGACATAAACAAATACATTTCAGACCTCACTACAATATATTTTGCTAATATACCCCTAATACATAACTTTCTCCTAAAATACATAACTACTCGTAACTCATTATAATAATTATGATCATTCACTGGTCTAAGTTCCTATCACATACCCGGCAATGATAACTATCCAGGACCAAAAATTAAAAAAAGGCTTATTTATGTCAGGTGCCCCTGTAGTTTGCACATATTTTGTCAGACGCCATTTAACTTTATTTTTCAACAAATATACCCCTACAGTTTGCTCCGGTGAGCCATATATCCCTGCATACCATTTCCGGCCACCGGTGCTGACGTGGACCGCCGGAGTCAGCAAGTGGTGAAAATAGGAGCCCTTGTAGTTTGAGTCTTTTTTGTCAGATACCCCTATATATAACTTCAAAAATTCATATCTTTTAAACTGTAAGTCCAAAAATTACAAATTTTATGTCAAAACGATCGTATTGAAATATAAAATTTTAATATGTAATTATTTTATTTTTATGGATAGTTTTGTAAAAAATTGTTTTTTGGGCAATTTTCTATACGAATTTTGAATTTATGAATTATTAAAAATAATTTATGAATTGGATTGCACTAGTTTTTATTATAGTTTGAGGATCATAAAATCATGAGTTTTGGCTTTTAAAAATAAATTGTAAAAAACTATAAAAAAAAGCTATAAAAAAAACTAAATTTAAAATCATCGGAGACTGACATAGTCAAAACTCATGATTTTTATGTTTCTCAAACTACAATAAAAACTAGTTCAATCCAATTCATAAATTATTTTTAATAATTCATAAATTCAAAATTCGTATAGAAAATTCCCCAAAAAACAATTTTTTACAAAACTATCCATAAAAGTAAAATAATTACATATTAAAATTCTATATTTCAATACGATCGTTTTGACATAAAATTTGTAATTTTTGGACTTACGGTTTAAAAGATATGAATTTTTGAAGTTATATATAGGGGTATCTGACAAAAAAGATCCAAACTACAAGGGCTCCTATTTTTACCACTTGCTGACTCCGCCGGTCCACGTCAGCACCGGTGGCCGGAAATGGCATGCAGGGGTATATGGCTCACCGGAGCAAACTGTAGGGGTATATTTGTTGAAAAATAAAGTTAAAGGACGTCTGACAAAATAGGTGCAAACTACAAGGGCACCTGACATAAATAAGCCTTAAAAAAAAAAAGAAATACTCGTGTTACCTGAAGTTTTGCCAATGCATCGTCAATGTTACCCCTGGGAAAAAAATGGTTCAATAAGACCAACTAATTTTGCATCACAATAGGTAAACAAACATCAAATAGAAGAAAAGGGAAGAAACAGACTTCTGCGTTCTAGTTTTGGTTGAAGAAATCACAAGCTCTCCATCCTTGTTGATACGATTTTTCTCCTTCTCAGGACCAACATGATTAAAGACAAGGCAGATAATCAAACTCAGAACTATATCACAATTGGTGAATAAAAGAATGACCAGTTAAGATATGCAACACACAATCTATGGACAAGTAGATGATATATATATATAATTATATATATGTGTGTGTATTAATAATTTAGTACACGTGTGTATATATAACAATATTTAGTGCTTCACAAAAAACAGGGACACACCACCTCAGTTTAAGGCTTATGTAAACCATTAGCTTCTGTCTGACATAACTAATTGAAAAACTAGGGGAAGGATAAAAAGCAAGCTAAAAACCAAAGAGTTGAAGCTTATAGTTGATATGCTAGCTGATTGAATTTGAAGTGTTTGATAAGTTTATCATATCAGCTAGCTAACAAGTATAGATATGACCTAAATGCACTTAGCTTATAAGTCATAAGCTACTCCAATTGACTTATCAAAATCAATGCTTATAAGATTATATATATATTTTTTTAAAGTCTTCCCTAACCAAACAAGACTTCTTCTAGCTTAGTTTTTATCAAATATGTTCATTGACGCACACTTAGTGTATGTATGGATCCACTTCTTCTGTGTTTAAAAACTAGGCGACTATTTTTCTCTTAAATAAACTGAACCATACACGCCATTAGTCACGCGATATTGCACCAACACAAAACCGGCAAAAGATGAGTTGCTGTGACAAACCATTTGAATAATTTTCTCCCTGATCCTGTCACTCAGCCAATACGCGTTTTTAACATTGAACCGCATATCCACCTTCGTGTTCACTGCCCAACAAGTCAGTCAGCAATAACATCTCAGTAAAAACGAATAACTAATTAATTGGCTAAATTACGTTTTTGTTCCCCTACCTTATTTTTCAATTTCAAATTGGTCTCTTACGTTTTTTTTTTCACTGTGAATTTGGTTCTTGAATCACTGTTCATGCTACTTGTGATGTGGGATAAACAGTGACTTAGGGACCAATTTAATAGCAAAAACCAAAAAGCAACGTGAGAGACCAATATGATTTGAAATTAAAATATAAGGTAAGGGACCAAATACATAATTTAGCCCTAATTAATTCCATGGAAGAATTATTAAAAACAAACCTTTATTTACATTCTGACCCCCGGGGCCGCCACTTCTAGCAAAACTAACCGTAACATGATCTGAAACATTAAAAATTCCAGTCCTTAGGGTTTATTTTGGTTTTAAGGAATGAATGATGAGAAAAAAAGGGACCTAGAGTGATTTTGGGAGTGGGGCCAGTATCGGCGGAGAGAGCGCGTTCTTCGGCTTGTTGAAGGAGGTGCTGAACCTGAGAGAGGCGAGAGGAGACTCTGTTGTTGTTGGAGCCAGAATCTGACGAAGCGCATCGGATTGTAGTGGCGGGGCGCAAGCGAGGTAGTTGTTGTTGAAGTGAGAGGGAAGGGGGAGGAAGGGTACGAAGGTGGAGAGATGAGAAGGGAAGCGTGGAAGAGAGGTGCAATAACTCCTTCATTAGCATCCTAGTGGTGGTGGTGATGGAAGCCATGGATGAAGTGTGTATTGCTCACAACCATACCAAGTTCGCAATGTGGAAAAAGTTTAGAACCAGAATTTTTCCCCTTTTGTTTTGGATTTTTTTTTCCTAATTCATGTCTTTTTTTGTTTTTTTTTACATCAACCAACTCGTACCCGGATCTGGTTTACCCAGAATCCGACTCATCCGGTCTAATCCAACTGAGCCCGGTATCCGGATCTGGTTTATCCACAATCCGACTCATCCAATCCCACCCAACTAAGCTCGCACTAAGCGGTAGGAGTCTCCCGGCGGGAGTTGCTTCATACCCAAGGCTCGAACTCGAAACCAATTGATTAAGGGACCAAGTGAGCTACCACTTGACCAAGTTGGTGTCCTAATTCATGTCTTTAGTCCTATATTGGGAGTGCTTTGGTTTGGCAAAATTATTAGATTGGTCCCTTAAATTATTTTTTAGTTGCGATTTTGTTTCTTAACTTTTTTTTAATTTTTTTTACTAGGACTTATTATGTTTTTAAAAGCGGATCAAAAAAATCCCGGGCATTTTTGGTCGGCATTATCAAAGCAAAATATGTTGGGTCTGGGCAAACCAACTCATATCCTATAAAAACTCGACCCGATCTTGTTTAAAAAGTGGTTCACTACTCGTTTAAGTAGATAATATTTTATCTGAATTATATGGGCAAAGCTTGAAGCGACCCTACCCAAACCTAATCAGGAAAGCAGAATTAATACCTCTAATTATATTCGATTTAGTCCAAATTTCTGGGGATTAAATTGTCCAACAAAATTATTTTAAGGGACCAAGTTGCGTCATGGAAGAAAACTTCAGGGATTATTTGGTTACTTTGTTTTTTCAAGGACGAAATTGTCCAGTAAACAAATTTTTCAAGGGCTACTTTGGGTCTTTATTTTTTCAAGAACTAAACTTGATCACGTAAACTAAGAACCCTACAAAGGGGCTTGGAGGTAAGCGAGCTCCTCCAACATATGAACGATAGACTAAAGGCAAACGTGAGCTCGTCCAAGCTGAATAAAGGTGTGGCGAACACTCCAGTTAAGTGACTTAATTGCTAAGTGACTTAATGAAGATAAAGTTGGATAATCTATTTAAATAGAAGATCAGTCCTATATAATTGTTGATACCCAGAAAAATGTGATAGCCCAATTGTGAAGCCCAAGCGCAAAACCAGACCCAGATCCGTTAGGCATACCAACAACACGGGACGAATCAAAAGAGCTACGAACGGGAAGTAGCGACGGAGAAGGGCGTACCTGGGCATGCGTTCGCGCACGAAGGCGCACCCCACCTTCAGAGAGCACACGAGCAGACAAAGAGCCACCCAACTCCCCATGACACGTGCAGCTTGCACAGGAAGCTAGAAGGGAATCTTTGCTCACCTCATCTAGACCCTTCCCAAGAGAGATAAAGTATTAATGGAAAGCATGAAATGACAAAAGGACAAACTGGCACCTGATAAAGAAGGAGGAAGGCAGTAACAAAGAAGGAAAAGCTACGTGGACCAGCAGGTAAAAGGAAAATGGGAATAACCAATGGATAAGAGGGGCACTATATAAAGGTGCCACCATCAATCAGAACACACAGGACAACAGAACGGAGAAATACAGTAGCAACACATTGAAACCACACACAGAACACATAGTTCCCTTCTTTAAGTCCCAGGGAGGGAACATTGAAGAAAGACAAGAGTGAGAGGCGTGGGGAGAGTGAAGCAAGCAACAGGGGCACTCACTGTAACACCCCGCATTTTTCCCGTACGTGCATGAACGAATTTGATTAAACAAAACCCTAAAATTCTGTTTTGTAAAAGATTTTTCATAAAAGAGTTTTGAGGACAGGAAATAAAGTATTGGTTTTCTGGATTTCTACAAACCAAATGTTTTTATAAATAAAAAGTGAATGATTTTGTTAATGCTTGGCTAAATGGCGGTTTTAATAAAGATGATTTTTGAAAACGATTTTTCTTTTGGGATTGAAAAATATGAATCTTGAGTTGTGTCTTGAAGAAAATAAATTTATTAATTTGGCTTGAAAATTTTATGAGTGCTTGATTTAATATGTGTGTATGTGTGTTTAACGTGTGATGCATGAAGATGACCATGAAATGTGATTTCTTAGAGTTAATTTCATTGTGTATGAATTGGACATTATAGTAGAAAATAAAATGTGAATGAATATGTATGTGTATGTGTATATGGTACGGATTTCATGTATAAATATGTATGTATGAATGTGTATATATATGTGTATGTGTGTGTTTGACCGTATGATGCATGGAAATGAATAAGAAAATATGATTGGAAAATAAAAATATAAATACATGTGTGAATGCATGAAGGTGCCACGGTTGTGCATGCAAGTGTGAGTGTGAGTGTGCTATATGTGTGTGCTACGTGTAAGTATGCATGTGTGTGTGGGTGTCAACCTAAGATTCTAGGAACTTAAGGAGTAAGGCAACCAAGCCAACTAAATATGACCAAGGACCAAACCAAATGATAAATCCTAACCAAAAGCCAACTACTAGTTAAACCTAAGATGACCCCTAAAGCCTAGTCTATTCCATTTGGTCCCCTTGACTTTACAAACCCCACCCATGTAAAATTGAGAGGACTAAATTGCCCTTCTTGGTTGCACTTGGCCGAACAACTCTTAAGGCCAAATTAGGAAATTGTGAGCTTGCCTTTATATAGGATTGGTCATAGTTCATTCACCCATTTCATCTCCCATTCCCTCACACCAACACAAACGTACCTCTAAGGGATTCATCAACCCCTTAGAGAAAGAAAAGAAAAGGAATAAAGAGAAAGAGAAAGAGATAGGGCCGTAGACATGAAGAGGAAGAAGGAGGCATTCAAGTCCAAACCTAGGAGCTTTCCCTTGTAGATCCAAGTGATTAGAAGACTAGAGACCAACTTTGTCATGGTAGGAACCAAAGATCAAGGAGGAGATTGTAATAGTTTAGAATTTACTTCTAGTTGTAGATATTTCTTTTCTTCTTGCTTGTTTTGTTTTATGGTTTGTAAGACGATTTCATTAATTGATCTTTCTTGATCTTGGACTTTATGGACTAAGAACAATTTGTATTTGATGTTCGATCAAGACTTTTCTTTCTATATCTAAAATTTTTCTAACTAAACTTTTAAAAGATCTAAAGAAAAATTAAGGTTTTGTGAAAACTAACGTGAATCTTTTTGCATGTCTCCTTTTCTTTCAAAACCGTGATGTATGATCTAAGTTTGATTAAATGGCTTGCATGTTATGTGTATGTGTTGATCTTGAATGTTTGTGCTGGAAAAGCTTTGATCTTTGATTTATACTTTTCTTCTTCACGGTTTTGCCTTCATAAGAATCAAGTTAGTTTCATTTTGTTTTGCATGTGTGATTTATTGATGGATCTATAGATTTTAAATATATAAAAGTCTAAATTTTTGATTAAAAACTTGGAAACAATTTTCATTCCCCTTGTGTGTTATTATTTGAATTTGAATAACTAAAGTGATTTCTCCTTTGCATGAATTGATCAAGTGTTTTATGTTGTGTGAAAGGCCATTCGGCCATGTTTGATTGTTTAAGATTCATGCCTTCTTTTGTGAAAGTTGATGCATGATTGTATTAAGAATTAGATCTAGTAATTTTGAATGCATGCATGTTAATTTTTAATGCAAAATCATGTTTTCCTTTTTATATGAGTTATGATTTTTAAGAAAATAAATAAAGTAACAAGTTTTAAAATGATTTTCAATAAACATGTCTAGATCTAGTGTTGGTTATGTGCATAATTTGATTTAGTATTTAAATTTTGTGTGTGCCACATTTTGTGAGGCCACTCGGCCATGTCCAAAAATAATGGAATCTAAGCTTTTATTGTGTAGAAAGTTCATGCATGACTTTTGTGGGTGTTGAAAAATGAGTAAGCAACCTTGTTTCCTTGCATCATTAGGTTCGGTCATCCTAGGGTAGGTAGGTAGCTAGATTTGTCTCTCAATTAGGATACATGCATCATGAAACTAATTGAATATAAGAACCTTAAAAGAGTTTGCATGTTATGAATAGGTGTTGCAAAGAAAATGTGTTGTGAATCTTTGAAATGCTTGGTGATTTAACTTGTGGGCTTAATTTAGGTTTTCTTAAAAGGAATTAGAATTGATAATTTCTCCAATTATGTGCTCACGGTTTCTAGGTCATAAGAGAGAAAATGATTTCATTTGTGCAAAACCTTACCTGTATGATTCGACCAAGCTTGTGCATGTAATTGGAAAATGGTTTTCATGAAACAACTTATGATTATAGCTATGTGTGTGATACTGAATGTTGTGTGTCTTTCTTTTATCTTTTTGGTTTTAAGAAATAAAAAAAAATAAGCGAATTGATTTGAGTATATGATCAAAGAAATTTTGTAATGCTAAAATTTATTAGAGATTAGGAATTAGTAACCATGGTAATTCAGTCCTTGGTGAATTAATCTCAATGCTTAATCTAAATTGTTTTCTTAAGAGTAATCTAATTTAATTAAATTAATTAAACTTTAAGATTTAATTAATAATTGGTGAAGGATATGAAATGTGACTTGCATGAATGGTAATTGTGAATGGGTAATCGTTCTTTATACTAGCTAAATATATTGAACTACTGTTGTTTTGAAATACCGTTTTGTGGATTTGTATGTGAATGCTCCTTGTACTGATTGTGTGTGTGTGGCTGTTATGGGTGCTAATTGAATGTGTTGAGTCCTGAATCTGTTTGTGAGTTTTGAAGAAATTGGAATTGTTTGATTTAAAAATATGATTTAACATAACTCAAACTAATTTGGAAATTTTGTCTCCTTTGAGTTGTATCTTAAAAGATTTTCAAAGTACGCTTTTGAGATTTTGTTTTCTTGAATTTTGGTATTCTGTTTTTAAAACCTAAAAACACTGATTTTTATAACCAGAGTGTTTTCAAATTAAGAGAATGGATTTGTTTTAATAAAAGAATTATTTTAATTATTTTAAAGTGTCCTTGAAAAATCTTTTCAAATTAAATGGGATTTGAAACCTTCGGATATTGGCAACGTGTTTTCAAGACTAGAATTATTTCAAAGAATTTCAAAACGAAATTAATAATTTATCGAAACGTTCTAACGCACGGGAAAAATGTCTAGTTCGGGTGTCGGACGCGAAGGGAACGACGAAAAGCTAGCAACGGGAAGTCCTGGAAAGCTTTCGGATGTGTCGTCATCCAGGTGAGAGAGAAGCTCCCCTTAAGACGCCGTGGTATTAGGCAACATATTAAGGCGTCCAATCATCTCAAAGGTTGGACCCGGTCTCGTTAAGGCGAGGAAGAGGGATAGTGACTGATTGTTTGTTTGTTTGTTTGTTGTGGGCTATCCCTACAAGTCGCTGAGACCGAAGTGTTGTCTATAGTTAATATGTTTGTTGAAATGATATGATGTTTACTATGCATGAACTGTTGGTTAGTTTAGTATGTGAAGTAATTTAATTAAGTTGTTAAAAGAGGTTTGATTTTACCCTGAGATCTGAAATCATAATAATGAGGAAATGAGACTGAAAGAGAAAAGAGATGCGAATAAGAGATATGAGAAGGAATTGAGAAAGAAATAGTCGGTGCATTAAGATTGATGAGAAAGTTATAAGAAACGAATGAGAAAGATGATGTGAGTGAAGGAAAAGATAAAGAGCTGAAATTGGAAAGAGAATGTGATTATGGACTTGAGAAATGGTGGAGTAAAGGTGTGATCCCTCATGCATGTTTTTGGGAAGAAGCTTAGTGTCGAGTTGAGCTTGCTCCTCCACTAACACTCACCCAAAAATATGATTTTTGAAAACAGTTTTTGAAAAGAAACTTTTGAAAAGAATTTTATAAAGTCATCTTTTTGAAAAGGTTTTGCGAAAAGAGTTTTTGAGAAAGAAGAGGGAATGAGTTTTGAGGAAGTTGGAAAGAATAATGCTGAGCATGAGATGACGAGAAAGTTGATATTGAGATGAGACTGATGTGTGGCTTGAGGCCATTGTGATTTTAGGGGGAACGGATTACGTTTAGTGGTCGGGTTTCGTTGAAGGGATGCACCAAGGACGAGCCGACTGTTAGGATTCAGCCGTTAATTAAAATGTTAAAACTATAAAAGATTTAAAAGACATATACAATTGCGGTGAGGTATGAGTGTCGATCCGAAGTAGTGGAGAGGAAGGAACGATAAGTATCTGCGGATACTTAGGACGAGATTGCATGAGGGGAGGACGATGACGGTGAAACGTCAAGAAGTCTAGAGTATATTTCTAGGCGGAACGAATCCCACATGTGGTGCACTAACGTGGTGGGGACTGGGTCTAATACCGTGGTAAGTTCCGCATCGCGAACTAGAAATTATACTGTCGCCCCCTTGATTGCAAATCGAGAACAGTGAGAGGGACTGGAACGGGGCATTTGTGTTTGCCGCCGAGGGTGTGCATTGATTAAATGATATGATTATGATTTGAGGCAAGGCCTCCTGGTCTGGGACCATTTATGTGTTGGACAACTGTCATGCCCGCGTGGTAAAGGTCCTGTACTCCTGTTTGCTTCCGACTAGGTTGGGTGGATGACCGAGGAGATGTAGACGTGTGTGACTCCTTCAATGATGATGTTCCCCCATCATTGAAGCGAACCGATACGCTAAATCTTAAAGAACAAAGATGTTTCAAAGAGGAACGTAAAGAGATATTACTTAATTGGAAAAGATTTAAAGATAAGTGAAAGAAAGAATTATTGAGATGAGTTATGAGTTGGAACCCCTGAGGGTGAATTTGAGTATGTGACTATGAAATGCTAAGTATGAGATGGCGTCTCTCTATACGTACGTAATAATGATGTTGTCGTTGTTTGTGTTGCTTATTGTTTTTCCTTAATACTTGCCTACTGTAATTCCACACAGTCGACATAACTGTTTGGGTAGCTTACTCTCTCCTCTTCTTTTGTTCTCCTCTTCTTCTGTACATCTGCTTCTTTTGCTTCTTCTGGAAAATGTCGTACGCCGAATAGACGCAAGAGAGATTGAGGTTCCAGATCCAGCTTGTTCGGGAAGTAGGAACACCTCCGTGGAAAGGAGACGACTCGGTGGAAAGATCTCTGGGGCAGTAGACGAGGACGACCTTACTGGCGGACCGTGAACGGGATCCATCAAGATTCAGAGCTAGACTACGGAGGTCAAAGTGCATGACTAGAAGTTAGGTCTCCCCTCAGAGCATGGTGCTCCATTGTAAGTCCTTAGTTACTTAGCTCTATACTTCTGTACCCCGACTAAAATTTTAATTAAAACACAGATGTTTGAAACCAAGTAAACTGGGTCACGTTTTAATTAATGTTTTGAAAGCGGGTTTCAAATTGCGGTGTCTCGTAACACCTCGGTTTGGAACTTGAAAGGCCCATGAATATGAGAACATGTGAATTGGATTGTAACCATTGTTTGAAAGGTTCAATGTTCTCGTATTCATACCTTACTTGTAAATAAAAAAAAAATGGCCCCAATTTTCAACATATTTAATTAAGTTTTCAAGTTGCCAAATTGCGGTGTTACAGAATGGTATCAGAGCAATGGTTGAACTAAGTAACCTTATACATGGATTTACATACTTTGCTAAGTGTCTCGGTGTGTGAGTTAGTGTTAGGATTGCGCTAGATGAGAATAGGAACGCTAAGAGTGCGCGAAGGTTTCCATGGAGCATGACGGTTTCGTCTACGGTAAAGACGTGGAGCAGAGATCGGTGTCGTCACGGGATGTTGATGCGTGATCTGAATCTTCTTTTGTGGACCCTTCTTTGATGTAAACCCCTTTTGTGCGTGATGACCCTAAACTATGAGACCTTGTCTTGTGACTAGAACCTAACTTTTATTACTAAAGCCCTTGTGTAAATCCTATGCATTGCCAAATTGCTTTGGCATGACGTTTGAAAGGACCTTTTTCTGAAAATCTTAACCCATGATTTTTGAAGCCTTGATTATTTACAAACCCGAAGTTGCCTCTTTTGATTTTAACCCGACATTCATTCCTTTCTAAAGCCTTGATGAAAACCTTAAACCCTGACCCCTGTGTCCATTCAAGTAGATATACTTAAGTAAGGAAGAAGGTGGTGAAGTGTTGTTAGGTAGAAGTTGTGAAGACCAAGGAGAATATCTAGTCAGGATGTATGAGTCTTTGAAGAAATAGAGGTACCCTTTTGAGTCTTAGATGAGTGGTGAGTCATGAAAAGTGGTTAAGAATAAGAATTTTGGTGACGAATTAATCAACATGATGGTTTAGATGGTGATAAGATGAGGAGGAAATTAAGGTGATGTTCAAGATTTAGAGTCGTAAGTGTCTGGATTTGGGTCGTAAAATGGATAGATATCGGTGGATAAGTGATGATATGGTAGAGTCGAGGTGATAGGGTGATGAAAATGGTGGTTAGAATCTTTAAGCGATTGACTCAAGATTAAGTAATAAGTTGGGATTTAATATGATAATGGATAATAGGTCTTGGAGTTTAGGAATTTTGATAGTTTAGAATAGGAGGGGAACTGTAGAAAATAGAAAGAGGTTTAGAGTGTTTAAGTTATATGATCCCGCGTTAGAGATGAGGAGTGAGATAATACATGTTTCTTGAGGTTTAGTAACTCTAGGAGTTTGATTAAGGAAAGTATGTGGTGAGAAGTACGACAATTAGAGGATATAACGAAGTTAGGTACTGGGAAATTTTGTAGGAATTGATCAAAGAGTGGTGAAGGATAGGAGTATTTAGGGGCTAAGTTTGTAATTCTGAAAGTGGTCTTTAGAGATACGTGTCATCTAAGTTGGGGAGTAGTTGAAGATGTGAAGCTTTGAGGAATAAACCGTCTAGGCTTGAATTGATGATAAGAGTTTAGCCCTGAGTGTGATGGCGTCTTGACCCCAATTGTCCGTGACCCTGTTGTCTTTGCACACTGTTTTGATACCTTTGAACCCCCATTCTCTTGCTACCAGTGGAACCATGTTGTTTGGAACCCATCAAGTTTGCTGTTGAAAATACCCCGAAAGATTACTTTTGCAACTAATCCGTCCAATTCGTTTGAAAGAGCGATGAATAAATGGTACGTGTTCGAAGATGCGACAATTGCTGTAGTCAAGGCAGGAAGGAATTTCTTCACGAAGTTATGCGTCCACAGATTTGACAGATTCTACACGGCATTTCTCGAGGACGAGAAATCTTTAAGTTGGGGAGAATGTAACACCCCGCACTTTTCCCGTACGTGCATGAACGAATTTGATTAAACAAAACCCTAAAATTCTGTTTTGTAAAAGATTTTTCAGAAAAGAGTTTTGAGGACAGGAAATAAAGTATTGGTTTTCTGGATTTCTACAAACCAAATGTTTTTATAAATAAAAAGTGAATGATTTTGTTAATGCTTGGCTAAATGGCGGTTTTAATAAAGATGATTTTTGAAAACGATTTTTCTTTTGGGATTGAAAAATATGAATCTTGAGTTGTGTCTTGAAGAAAATAAATTTATTAATTTGGCTTGAAAATTTTATGAGTGCTTGATTTAATATGTGTGTATGTGTGTTTAATGTGTGATGCATGAAGATGACCATGAAATGTGATTTCTTAGAGTTAATTTCATTGTGTATGAATTGGACATTATAGTAGAAAATAAAATGTGAATGAATATGTATGTGTATGTGTATATGGTACGGATTTCATGTATAAATATGTATGTATGAATGTGTATATATATATGTGTATGTGTGTGTTTGACCGTATGATGCATGGAAATGAATAAGAAAATATGATTGGAAAATAAAAATATAAAGACATGTGTGAATGCATGAAGGTGCCACGGTTGTGCATGCAAGTGTGAGTGTGAGTGTGCTATATGTGTGTGCTACGTGTAAGTATGCATGTGTGTGTGGGTGTCAACCTAAGATTCTAGGAACTTAAGGAGTAAGGCAACCAAGCCAACTAAATATGACCAAGGACCAAACCAAATGATAAATCCTAACCAAAAGCCAACTACTAGTTAAACCTAAGATGGCCCCTAAAGCCTAGTCTATTCCATTTGGTCCCCTTGACTTTACAAACCCCACCCATGTAAAATTGAGAGGACTAAATTGCCCTTCTTGGTTGCACTTGGCCGAACAACTCTTAAGGCCAAATTAGGAAATTGTGAGCTTGCCTTTATATAGGATTGGTCATAGTTCATTCACCCATTTCATCTCCCATTCCCTCACACCAACACAAACGTACCTCTAAGGGATTCATCAACCCCTTAGAGAAAGAAAAGAAAAGAAATAGAGAGAAAGAGAAAGAGATAGGGCCGTAGACATGAAGAGGAAGAAGGAGGCATTCAAGTCCAAACCTAGGAGCTTTCCCTTGTAGATCCAAGTGATTAGAAGACTAGAGACCAACTTTGTCATGGTAGGAACCAAAGATCAAGGAGGAGATTGTAATAGTTTAGAATTTACTTCTAGTTGTAGATATTTCTTTTCTTCTTGTTTGTTTTGTTTTATGGTTTGTAAGACGATTTCATTCATTGATCTTTCTTGATCTTGGACTTTATGGACTAAGAACAATTTGTATTTGATGTTCGATCAAGACTTTTCTTTGCTAGATCTAAAATTTTTCTAACTAAACTTTTAAAAGATCTAAAGAAAAATTAAGGTTTTGTGAAAACTAACGTGAATCTTTTTGCATGTCTCCTTTTCTTTCAAAACCGTGATGTATGATCTAAGTTTGATTAAATGGCTTGCATGTTATGTGTATGTGTTGATCTTGAATGTTTGTGCTGGAAAAGCTTTGATCTTTGATTTATACTTTTCTTCTTCACGGTTTTGCCTTCATAAGAATCAAGTTAGTTTCATTTTGTTTTGCATGTGTGATTTATTGATGGATCTATAGATTTTAAATATATAAAAGTCTAAATTTTTGATTAAAAACTTGGAAACAATTTTCATTCCCCTTGTGTGTTATTATTTGAATTTGAATAACTAAAGTGATTTCTCCTTTGCATGAATTGATCAAGTGTTTTATGTTGTGTGAAAGGCCATTCGGCCATGTTTGATTGTTTAAGATTCATGCCTTCTTTTGTGAAAGTTGATGCATGATTGTATTAAGAATTAGATCTAGTAATTTTGAATGCATGCATGTTAATTTTTAATGCAAAATCATGTTTTCCTTTTTATATGAGTTATGATTTTTAAGAAAATAAATAAAGTAACAAGTTTTAAAATGATTTTCAATAAACATGTCTAGATCTAGTGTTGGTTATGTGCATAATTTGATTTAGTATTTAAATTTTGTGTGTGCCACATTTTGTGAGGCCACTCGGCCATGTCCAAAAATAATGGAATCTAAGCTTTTATTGTGTAGAAAGTTCATGCATGACTTTTGTGGGTGTTGAAAAATGAGTAAGCAACCTTGTTTCCTTGCATCATTAGGTTCGGTCATCCTAGGGTAGGTAGGTAGCTAGATTTGTCTCTCAATTAGGATACATGCATCATGAAACTAATTGAATATAAGAACCTTAAAAGAGTTTGCATGTTATGAATAGGTGTTGCAAAGAAAATGTGTTGTGAATCTTTGAAATGCTTGGTGATTTAACTTGTGGGCTTAATTTAGGTTTTCTTAAAAGGAATTAGAATTGATAATTTCTCCAATTATGTGCTCACGGTTTCTAGGTCATAAGAGAGAAAATGATTTCATTTGTGCAAAACCTTACCTGTATGATTCGGCCAAGCTTGTGCATGTAATTGGAAAATGGTTTTCATGAAACAACTTATGATTATAGCTATGTGTGTGATACTGTATGGTGTGTGTCTTTCTTTTATCTTTTTGGTTTTAAGAAATAAAAAAAAATAAGCGAATTGATTTGAGTGTATGATCAAAGAAATTTTGTAATGCTAAAATTTATTAGAGATTAGGAATTAGTAACCATGGTAATTCAGTCCTTGGTGAATTAATCTCAATGCTTAATCTAAATTGTTTTCTTAAGAGTAATCTAATTTAATTAAATTAATTAAGCTTTAAGATTTAATTAATAATTGGTGAAGGATATGAAATGTGACTTGCATGAATGGTAATTGTGAATGGGTAATCGTTCTTTATACTAGCTAAATGTATTGAACTACTGTTGTTTTGAAATACCGTTTGTGGATTTGTATGTGAATGCTCCTTGTACTAATTGTGTGTGTGTGGCTGTTATGGGTGCTAATTGAATGTGTTGAGTCCTGAATCTGTTTGTGAGTTTTGAAGAAATTGGAATTGTTTGATTTAAAAATATGATTTAACATAACTCAAACTAATTTGGAAATTTTGTCTCCTTTGAGTTGTATCTTAAAAGATTTTCAAAGTACGCTTTTGAGATTTTGTTTTCTTGAATTTTGGTATTCTGTTTTAAAACCTAAAAACACTGATTTTTATAACCAGAGTGTTTTCAAATTAAGAGAATGGATTTGTTTTAATAAAAGAATTATTTTAATTATTTTAAAGTGTCCTTGAAAATCTTTTCAAATTAAATGGGATTTGAAACCTTCGGATATTGGCAACATGTTTTCAAGACTAGAATTATTTCAAAGAATTTCAAAACGAAATTAATAATTTATCGAAACGTTCTAACGCACGGGAAAAATGTCTAGTTCGGGTGTCGGACGCGAAGGGAACGACGAAAAGCTAGCAACGGGAAGTCCTGGAAAGCTTTCGGATGTGTCGTCATCCAGGTGAGAGAGAAGCTCCCCTTAAGACGCCGTGGTATTAGGCAACATATTAAGGCGTCCAATCATCTCAAAGGTTGGACCCGGTCTCGTTAAGGCGAGGAAGAGGGATAGTGACTGATTGTTTGTTTGTTTGTTTGTTGTGGGCTATCCCTACAAGTCGCTGAGACCGAAGTGTTGTCTATAGTTAATATGTTTGTTGAAATGATATGATGTTTACTATGCATGAACTGTTGGTTAGTTTAGTATGTGAAGTAATTTAATTAAGTTGTTAAAAGAGGTTTGATTTTACCCTGAGATCTGAAATCATAATAATGAGGAAATGAGACTGAAAGAGAAAAGAGATGCGAATAAGAGATATGAGAAGGAATTGAGAAAGAAATAGTCGGTGCATTAAGATTGATGAGAAAGTTATAAGAAACGAATGAGAAAGATGATGTGAGTGAAGGAAAAGATAAAGAGCTGAAATTGGAAAGAGAATGTGATTATGGACTTGAGAAATGGTGGAGTAAAGGTGTGATCCCTCATGCATGTTTTTGGGAAGAAGCTTAGTGTCGAGTTGAGCTTGCTCCTCCACTAACACTCACCCAAAAATATGATTTTTGAAAACAGTTTTTGAAAAGAAACTTTTGAAAAGAATTTTATAAAGTCATCTTTTTGAAAAGGTTTTGCGAAAAGAGTTTTTGAGAAATAAGAGGGAATGAGTTTTGAGGAAGTTGGAAAGAATAATGCTGAGCATGAGATGACGAGAAAGTTGATATTGAGATGAGACTGATGTGTGGCTTGAGGCCATTGTGATTTTAGGGGGAACGGATTACGTTTAGTGGTCGGGTTTCGTTGAAGGGATGCACCAAGGACGAGCCGACTGTTAGGATTCAGCCGTTAATTAAAATGTTAAAACTATAAAAGATTTAAAAGACATATACAATTGCGGTGAGGTATGAGTGTCGATCCGAAGTAGTGGAGAGGAAGGAACGATAAGTATCTGCAGATACTTAGGACGAGATTGCATGAGGGGAGGACAATGACGGTGAAACGTCAAGAAGTCTAGAGTATATTTCTAGGCGGAACGAATCCCACATGTGGTGCACTAACGTGGTGAGGACTGGGTCTAATATCGTGGTAAGTTCCGCATCGCGAACTAGAAATTATACCGTCGCCCCCTTGATTGCAAATCGAGAACAGTGAGAGGGACTGGAACGGGGCATTTGTGTTTGCCGCCGAGGGCATGCATTGATTAAATGATATGATTATGATTTGAGGCAAGGCCTCCTGGTCTGGGACCATTTATGTGTTGGACAACTGTCGTGCCCGCGTGGTAAAGGTCCTGTACTCCTGTTTGCTTCCGACTAGGTTGGGTGGATGACCGAGGAGATGTAGACGTGTGTGACTCCTTCAATGATGATGTTCCCCCATCATTGAAGCGAACCGATACGCTAAATCTTAAAGAACAAAGATGTTTCAAAGAGGAACGTAAAGAGATATTACTTAATTGGAAAAGATTTAAAGATAAGTGAAAGAAAGAATTATTGAGATGAGTTATGAGTTGGAACCCCTGAGGGTGAATTTGAGTATGTGACTATGAAATGCTAAGTATGAGATGGCGTCTCTCTATACGTACGTAATAATGATGTTGTCGTTGTTTGTGTTGCTTATTGTTTTTTCCTTAATACTTGCCTACTGTAATTCCACACAGTCGACATAACTGTTTGGGTAGCTTACTCTCTCCTCTTCTTCTGTTCTCCTCTTCTTCTGTACATCTGCTTCTTTTCCTTCTTCTGGAAAATGTCGTACGCCGAATAGACGCAAGAGAGATTGAGGTGCCAGATCCAGCTTGTTCGGGAAGTAGGAACACCTCCAAGGAAAGGAGACGACTCGATGGAAAGATCTCTGGGGCAATAGACGAGGACGACCTTACTGGCGGACCGTGAACGGGATCCATCAAGATTCAGAGCTAGATTACGGAGGTCAAAGTGCATGACTAGAAGTTAGGTCTCCCCTCAGAGAATGGTGCTCCATTGTAAGTCCTTAGTTACTTAGCTCTATACTTCTGTACCCCGACTAAAATTTTAATTAAAACACAGATGTTTGAAACCAAGTAAACTGGGTCACGTTTTAATTAATGTTTTGAAAGCGGGTTTCAAATTGCGGTGTCTCGTAACACCTCGGTTTGGAACTTGAAAGGCCCATGAATATGAGAACATGTGAATTGGATTGTAACCATTGTTTGAAAGGTTCAATGTTCTCGTATTCATACCTTACTTGTAAATAAAAAAAAATGGCCCCAATTTTCAACATATTTAATTAAGTTTTCAAGTTGCCAAATCGGGGTGTTACACTCACTCCCTTACTCCACCACCATTACAGAGAAACCTCACCACCATGGCCAACTTTCTGCAAATACCACCCCCGACCTTTACTGAAGAAGGCGTCCTCACAGAAAAAGGCGCACCCTACCATTAGTTAAAACAATAAGTAGCGGTGTCCCTTTGCCTGTAACATCTGTAGTACCTGTACGCCTTCGAGGCCATACTTTCATTAAGTTTACGAACCCATTAATCTCTGTACAATCATATCTTTTCAATAAAAAGATCCGAAACAATTTGGCGACTCCGCTGGGGAAATTATGGCTTCCAGTAGTGAAGGAAATGGAAATAGCAACATCCAGAAGGTGTTCATCGGGGCTGCTGCGACAAAGGCGACTCCTCCAACTCAGGCCTCAATCTTTGCGCTGGTGAATCCAGGAGTCGCTCTAGGTGTCAGGAGACTGAACTTTAGCCCAGTCAACCAAGGGAGCGACAACGCCAACTCTCCATCTGACACTCCAGAAGATGACCAAGAGCGCCTTGAAGAAGAGCCCAGAAGCGAAAGAGAAATATTGAGCCACATCAAGATCCCTCACGTGGAAGGAGATCAAAACACTCAAGTGGTGATATCGGTTGCGATCCTCAACTCCCTGATGTCCAACCAGAGCGTGTGGGCTGACATGGTGGCGGAATACAAGGCGCAATCCGCAAAGGCGAAAGAGGAGAATGAGGCCCTGAGCGCGAAACTAAGGGAAGAAGAGGAGGTGCGCAAGGAAGAAGAATTAGTGAAAACAAGAGCAAGGCTGGAAAGCGAATTTCGGTACGAAGCACATGGGGAATGAGGCAGCATGAAGGACGCCCCCGTAACACAAGCAGAACTAAAGCGCATTCTCCAGGCCCACAAGGAAGGAAATAACCTGGTAATAGACTTAAACCCTCCTTTTACAGCTGACGTAGTTGCCTATCGTTATCCCCCAGGATATACACCCCCTGCTTTCTGAAAGTTCGATGGAACCGGAAGTGATCGAGTGCACCTAATGACCTATGTGGATGATCTGGTAATTCATAGCGCGGATCACTGCTTAAGGCTCAGGAAGTTTTCGAAATCTCTCACTGGGCGTGCCTTTACTTGGTACTCTAAGCTGCGACCAGCCTCCATCCACACCTGGGAGGAGATGACCATAGAATTTTGCAACAAATTTCTGGAAGAAGAAGGCGCTATCCACATCATGGACCTTGGGCGTGTCAGACAGCGGGCAGGAGAAGGCCTAGTGCCCTTCATCAAGCGGTACAGAGACAGAGCGCTCCATTGCAAAGAGACCCTTCCCGAGGCGGACCTGGTTTATGGGTGCATCAAAAGCATCGAAGATGGATCACAGATATTCCTGGTGCTCAGTAAGATCACCACCTTTTATGAGCTGTTGGGAAGAGCACTTGATGTCTCGGAGGCAATGAGAAAGCAAGGAAAGAGAACCAAAGAACAGGCCGCCTTCGATGTGAACGCTGTGGATGAGTGGAGGAAAAGGAGTTATAGGGCCATGCCACCTCCGAGACGTTATGAGAAGAGGGAGCCTCCGCCGAAACTCCCAATATCTATAGAGCTCACGTACCAGTTGGTAGAGGAGTGGCTGAAGGAAGGCATCCTCACCGAAAGGGCAGAAAAACGTCCACTGACTCGTCAGGAGTACGAAGACCCTGAGTTCTGTATATTGCATAGGCAAAGGAGTCATGGCACCATGGATTGCTATGTCATCAGAGGGGTTTTCCAGAAGCAATTGGCAGCCGGGAAGGTATTACTGCCAGAAGGCGACACAGAAGAAAGCTTGGGCGTTCGTCCTTTGCCTAGGCACGATGTAAATGTCATTCTGTCTAGCGGGGATGACCTCCTAGAAGAAATTGAAGAGGAGGAGATAGTGGAGGAAGAGCTGAGAAGGGGACTTGTGAAGACCAGGGGGTTCAGAGCCTTATTTGATCAGTTAAGGTTGGGAGCGGTTGTGAGAAAAGAAGCGGCGCACGCTCTGGCAGACGTAATAGTAAGAAAAGGCGGCAACACCAGCGCCGCATATGCACCAGCGACCAGGGTGGCCAAGGTGCACGCCTCGGCAGTAATGTTCAAAGAGCCAGAACAGTCCCACCCAGGATTCTGTCACAACAGGCCGTTATATGTGGAGGCTGTGATCGAAGGCGTACGCGTAAGGCGTGCCCTCATAGACAATGGCTCAGGGGTAAACATCATCTCTACCTACATCTTTGCAAAGCTGGGAATACCCAAGGAAAGGCTCAAGAAAACCGAGACTGCACTAAGCACCTTCAATGGGGGCTTGGTCACGGCAAGGGCGTGCGTCGTGATCAACCTCGAGGTGGGACCCATCAAGACACTAAACACCTTCCACATTGTAGATGGGGATCCCAGTTACCATATCCTGCTAGGCTGCCCTTGGATTCATTTGCATAGATGTATTCCTTCCACGTTGCATCAATGCGTAAAATCCATGTACAAGGGGCAAGACATCGAGATCCCAACAACAAAGGCGCCTTTCAAAGCGTCAGAGTTACACCTGATCGATGCGTCAGCATTCGATGAACTGGCCCCTCTATGGTCATTGGGATAGGAAGAAAGTCGAAGGTGCAGATCAAAGGGAAAGAGAAAGCAGAAGAACCTGAGAAAAGGGTATCAGTGTTCAAAAGACTTCGTCAGCCAGAAGGTGTACAAGGGTCAGGATCAAGGACCAAGCTCAAGTTACAAAAGCAGCACCTTCCTCATGGAGGGTCTAGGTGGGCTATCCTCTAGGAACTCGCGGGGCCAGCCAAGCCCAAACTAAAAGACTTGGCTAGCCCCACCCTTATGAGCGTCATAAGAGGGGAAGCAAAGTTCGCTTCGCAGGAGGAGGTTATGCATGCTCAGGAACAAGGGAATGAAGTCGATGGTCCATAATAGCTAGAGGAATTCGACGTGGGCGAGGAAGGTGAGCACAAGCCACTTTTCATTGCCTCTTCGCTCGCTCACTCAGAAAAGGCAGAATTAGTCGCCCTTTTGAAGGAGTTTCGAGAAGTGTTCGCCTGGGGATACGAAGAAATGCTAGGACTCAGCCCCAGACTAGTGACACACAACTTGGCAGCGAAAGCCGATGCCGTGCCAGTAAAGCAGCCGCCTAGGAAGTTCAGTCCAGAAATTGAAAAGGCAATCAAAGATGAGGTTGATAAGTTATTAAAGGCACGTTTCATCAAGCCCATACAACACCCAACCTGGCTGGCCAACATAGTCCCCGTGAAGAAAAAGAATGGACAGATTAGGTGTTGCATGGATTTCAGGGACCTAAACAGGGCGTGTCCCAAAGACGATTTCCCGCTGCCACATATTGACAGCATGGTGGATGCAACGGCAAAGCATGAGCACTTCGCTTTCATGGATGGTTCAGCGGTTACAACCAGATAAGAATGGCAGAAGGAGATGAAGAAAAGACCGCCTTCAGGACACCAGTGGGTAACTTCTTCTATGTGGTTATGCCGTTTGGGCTCAAGAACGCCGGGGAAACATATCAGAGGGCAATGACAGCGATCTTTCATGACATGATGCATGACACAGTGGAGGACTATGTTGATGATATAGTGGTTAAGTCAAGGAGGAAAGAACAACACTTGGAACATTTGAGAGCTGTCTTCATCAGGTGTAAAAGATACAAGCTGAGGATGAACCCTCTTAAATGCAAATTCAGGGTTTCCTCTGGAGACTTCCTGGGTTTCAAGGTCCACAAAGAAGGTGTCTCAGCTGATGCAAGGAAGGTCAAAGCGGTAAGGGAAATGAGGGCGCCCCGTACCAAGAAGGCGTTGCAGCAGATGATGGGTAAGCTGGGATACATCCGCAGATTCATACCAGCTTTGGAGGAACTGATGGGACCCATGAGGGGGCTCCTTAAAGGGAAGGAGATCTTCAAATGGGAAAGGGCACACCAGGACGCTTTCGACAAAATCAAGAAGGCTTTAGCATCCCCTCCAGTAATGATACCACCGCAAAAGGGGGTGCCACTCAAAGTATACATGGCTGTGACCCAAACAGCAGTGAGCAGACTCTTTGCGCAGGAAGTTGAGGGCGCGGAACGTCCCATCACCTACTAGAGCAGGATGTTAAAAGGGGCGGAAACTAGATACTCCGCCCAAGAAAAGCAGTGTTTGGCTCTGGTGTACGCCTCCCAGAAGTACCGTCACTATTTCCAGGCACACACCATTCACGTGGTAAGCAAGGCGGCGGGGGTCAAGTTTTTGTTACAAGGCGTTGTTCTCACAGGGAAGATGAGCAAGTGGGCGCTCACTTTAACTGGGTATGAAATAGTTTTAGTGACGCCTACTGCATTGAAAAGCCAAGCTTTAGTGGACCTGATGTCCATCTGCGCAACACAAGGCGAAGAAGAAGATATTGAGCCTGTCAACATGTGCGAAAGACCTGGAGTATGGACGCTAATGTTTGATGGCACGCCTTCATCACCCAAAGGCGGCGCCGGAGTCACTTTGACAAATGAAAGAGGAGAAGAGCTAGCTTTGGCTTTCCAACTTGAGTTCCAATGCACCAACAATGAAGCTGAGTACGAGGCTCTATTGCTAGGACTCGATGTGGCAGAAGAGTTGGGGATTCAGAGAATCATTATCAAAGGAGACTCAAATCTAGTGGTAAAGCAACTAAAGGGCGAGTGCGGTGTAAAGGAGATGTCTCTAGCATTATGCAGGGAAAGGGCACAGCAAGCACTGGCCAGATTTAAGATAGAATCCCTGGAGTATGTGCCAAGAGCAGAGAACAGAAAGGTAGACGCTTTGGCCACTTTGGGAAGCAAAGCAGTCATGGCTGAAGGCGAACATCTGGTACACTTCAGAAAGGCGTACCAACCCGGAATCCAAAATGGTGTACAGGAAAGCCAGGCAGGAGAGGATTGGAGGACTCCGGTCATGGAGGAACTCCACAGCAAGGCGATAACAAAGGCAACCAGAGATTTTTTCCTCCTAAAAGGGGTACTGTATAAAAGAAGTACTGATGGTTTGCTCATGAAGTGTGTCGTTGAAGAAGAAGGAATCCAGAAGATGGCAAGGTTACATGACAGTATATGTGGGCAGATAGGTCATGGTTAGTATAGGAGAATGCAGAGGGTAGGAATGTTCTGGCCTAATATGAAGGCGCGATGCGATTCACTCCAGAAGGCGTGTAGCCAATGCCAAGACACCAAGGAGGAACTTGAGGTTCATTTGGCGGAAGAAGATTGGGCTAGGCCTATACGAGTATCTAGAAAGCGGCATCCTTCCAGAAGGCCACATGGAGGCAGAAAAGGTAAAAAAGAAGTCTGAGCATTACTTCTTGGAGAGAGGCGAACTATTCAAAAGGAACTTCACAGGAGATACCTTTAGATGCATTGGCAAGGAAGACCAAGTCAAGGTCATGAAAGAAGTGCACGGGGGATCTTGCGGAAGACATCAAGGGGGGAAATCGCTCTGGAATGAACTGTTAAGGATTGGCTACTACTGGCCGAACATGAAAGAAGACTACTTCGATTTCACCAAGAAGTGTGTGCAGTGCCAAAAGCACGATAACAAGATTCATGCACCCGCTCTAGCCATGAAGGGACTCAGTTCACCTTATCCATTCCACACGTGGGAGATGGATTTTGTAGGAACAATCGACCCGCCATCCAAAGGGAAGAAGTGGATCCTCGCGACAACAGAACACTCCACCAAGTGGGTCGAAGCGATAGCATGCAAGAAGGCGGACGCGGACACCACGGTGCAATTTATCAAAGAACACATCATATGTCGTTTCGGATTACCCAAGAAAATAGTGTCAGACAATGGAACCCACTTCATCAACAAGAAGGTAGAACAAGTCATGGAGGAATATGGAATAACACACCATAGGTCCACTCCCTACTACCCCCAGTCCAACGGTCAAGCAGAGTCCACTAATAAAATCCTTGTCAAGATTTTGGCTAAGACGGTGGAAGACACGCCCTTGAATGGAGTGAGTATTTGCCGCTCGCCCTCTGGGCGTATCGCTTGACCAAGCATGGCTCGACAAAAGCAACGTCGTTCTCCCTGGTCTACGGAGCAGAAGCGACGCTGCCTTCGGAAATAATGGGTCCCTCTGCCCGAATGATAGCACAGAATGAAGAAGGTGCGGAGAGCAGGCTAGCAGCGCTAGAAGGCGTCAGGGATAAAGCACACGAGGAACTACTCAAGCACCAAAGGCGTGTCATGCTATCATATGAAAAGATGGTGAGGCCACGAATGTTTGCTGAAGGCGAGCTTGTTCTAAAGGAGACAGATGCAGTCATGTGGAATATTCACACTAGCAAGTGAACGCCCAAGTGGGAAGGGCCATACATTGTGCAGGAGGCGCATCCTAATGGGTATTGTCTTCTGCTTGACCCAAATACCCAAAGAAAAGTAGGACCTTTAAATTTCAAATACATTAAGAAATATTATGCTTAGTTTGTTGGGAAAAGGAAAGCATTATTTTGATTCCCTTGGGTGACTCTCTTTTGAAAAAGAAACATGTATCTCATCCTGCGAAATTAATGAAAACGTTTTGAACTCACTTTTCCCACAAAAAGCGTCTCTTAAAATATCTTGTTAAGGAGTTTTGCTCCATGAGAGTGAAATAACGAAAGTATATGCATGACAAGAAAAGGAGGGCACTCCTCTAAACATGAAATCTATAGAAAAGTGTTCTCAAACGAAAGAGCCGAAAAGCCAATTGCAAGATCCAACGCCCGAGGGTACCTTTGAAAGAAAACTGTAGCAATAAAAACCAAAGGTAGTTGGATCGTACCGCGGGCACGAGACGCCTTATCGCGGCACCTGGATAGACCTCTCTGAAAACAAATTTCCGGGATCAAACGCAGGCGAAGTACGCCATATCGCGAGACTAGAAAAGGTCCCGGGAAACAAGGGCGTTAGTCTTAAACGCGGGCAGAAAAAATCTGTAGAAAAAGAGGTTGGCTAACGAAAGATCCAAGGCGATCTGTTAGTTTGTAAAAGCCCAAAGTGGAAAAACCTGTAGAATGTGCCCAATGTGCACCCTAAAAAATGTGTGTGCCCAATGTGCACCCTAAAAGGAAAAAGGAAAGAGAAAGCGTGCCCAACGTGCACCTTGAAAATTTGGCACCAATGGCATGAGGGGCCATTGTTCAAAAAGAGAAAGCGTGCCCAACGTGCACCTTGAAAATTTGGCACCAATGACATGAGGGGCCATTGTTCAAAAAAAGAAAGCGTGCCCAACGTGCACCTTGAAAATCTGGCACCAATGACATGAGGGGCCATCGCTGAAATAATAAAAAAAATGTATCTCTGGCACCAATGACATGAGGGGCCACTGTCAATGGCGGTCTATGAATACAATTGCTGTAAGAAAAGAAAAGTTGCAAGTTCGACATCTGAGAAACACGAAATAAACAGAAACACATAGAAGTCAATGTTCAACAAGCAACAAGTTTTCAGCAAGAGGCGTACGTCGCCTAGAACAAAGTTAAGCAAGCATATCCAGCATACAAGAGAGCCCAGAAAGCTAAAGGAGCTTAAAGTCAGAAAAAATAGCAAGATGAATTCGAAATTCAATGAAGTTCAAAAGGAACGGAGATAACATCATAACAACATAATAAGGCATGGCTTGGTACAAAGTGATGTCCTAAAAATGGGTGCTCAAGGCAACATATTTGCAAGCATCTTCGTAGGCCTTCTTGCTGGCAACAATCTGGTCAAGCTCGCTGTTAATACTAGACAACTCAGAATTGGCGTTCGCCAACTTAGAAGAAAGTTCCTCCACAAGAGCAGTGGCCGAAGCACGCCTTTCCAACAAGACTTTCTCCTGTTCCTCAACTGCACGCATATCGAAGGGAGGGCGTTGCCGTTCTATAACCGCAATGGCAGAGTCCAACCAAGGGCTAGAGTAGTGAAGGAGTTCCAAGGAACGTAAGCAATCCAGCAACAAAGCTTTATCATCCCATGCTAAGGCGTCAACATTGCAGGAAGAGATGAATTTGACTAGCTTCAATAGAGTCTACGTGCCGCTTTCCTTGAAGATGCGTGGAAGCAAGTCACTAGGTGGCTGTAATCCAGGATGTGCCTCCATGAAAGAATTGATGAGCGCCATGTTAGCCTCGTCCCCAGTATCAGGAGAGCGAACAGATAAAAAAGCTGCAAAAGGAGTATAAAAGTGACGACAAACGAGAAAAGACGCCAACCAAGATATACAAGGGAAAGCAACGCTTACACGAAGAGGGAGTCTCGACGACAGTCTCCTTTGGAGCTTTTCCTGAGGGCATCCTCATGGAGTTAGAACTTGAACTCCCCTCGTCTTCCATGGGAGAATCTGTAGCAGGAACAACACTCCTTTTAACAGCAATATCAACAGCTGTCTCAGTAGCAGGAGCGGCATCCTGCATGACGGCGTCCTCGGCCACAGGATCCTCACCTTTGGGAGTAGCAGAGCCAGCATCATATCCGGTGACCACTTCAACCTCAGGATCAATGGCATCCTCAGCAATAAGATCGACAACGTCGATCTGTCCTTTGTCCAAAGCCGGGGGCTCAGCGGAAGCGTCCTCAGGAGCGAAAGGCACTAGATCAATTGAAGGATTACTCTCACCCACTGGAACAAGGTCTACATTAATTGGAGGATCGAGAGCCGGAATGGTCATAAGCGGCTGCACATTTAGGGGACTGCTCACCTTAACAAATGGTACGTAGGTGGCAAAACCAGTAGGCACGCACGACCCCCCCTTGTGCAGCAGCAGCCTTGAGAGAAAGCGAATGAGCCTCTTGGGCAGCAAAGGAAGGAACGGAAGGGGACCCCGAAGGAGCTCGGGAAGAAAGCACCGAAGACGGTTTACTGTCCACCTTAGAAGGACCTACAAAAGAGAAGCGGTCAAGCAAACGGTGATCAGCGCACTCATCGAAAAGGGGATAAATCAGTAAAGGAAATAAATACATGAAGGGGAGCCAGGGGTAAAAGGTAAAGGGAGAAGAAAGAAGCAAGAGGCCAAAGAGAATTGTTGGAAACAAGTAAGCAAACCCTGTGTAGAGGACGGAACGGCAAATTTCGGAGAACCTTTGCTTTGAGCATCATCGCCCTCAGAAATAGAAGTCTTAGAGCTCTCGTTGGAATCACCTTTGTCAGAAGAGGTAGAATAAAAGGCCCGAATGTAAGCCCCGGAAGCAGTCCCTTCGTCCCCATCTAAGTTTACGAGGGCAGGAGAGGAAGGAGCAGAAGGAACAGCCTGGGCGCGAAGACGACTAGAGCGCCGTGAAGGAGCAGGAGTGGAGCTTTTGCCTTGTGAAGAAGCGGCAGCAGCTCTCCCTTTGGCCTGAGAGGAAGATTTAGAGGCAGGGGGACTGGAAGAGAGAAGTTTGGTGTTACCTTTCTTTGGGGCAGAAGCACTAGAAGAAGGGTCGCCGGAGCCTTGCGTTTGCGAGGTGCTGGAGGTTCCTTTTCAGCTGCAACAGAGATACAATCAGGGATGTTGATAATAAATAAAAACGCAAAAGCAAAGGGAGCGAGCTACATATAACAAGAGTGGAGTGTACCTTTGCTAATAGTCCTCTTGGTAGAAGTAGAGTAGTAAGGATCGTTGTGCACTATGGGGACCAAAGGAGTGGTGACAATACTTGGGGTGCTCTCAAAGCTCTGCAAATGTTGGAGTATGTCACTATGAGAAGTCAGCCAAGCACGCAGAACCCCGGCGGCATGAAGAGAGGGAATGTGAACTATTGGAACAGGAGAAGGCGCCGAACCAAAAAGTGTAGACCGGAAAGAAGTCTCCACATCAACCGGATTCAGGAGAAGAGGGCAAGGGAGCTAGTCGCGCCCGAATTGTCTAGCAATGCGATCTGGCCTGTAGGCAAAAGGCCAGAGAGCCCCGCCATGCGCGCTCTTGTTGTCCATAGTTGCAAAACCTGGAAGGAAGCGTCCAGTTAAGATTAACTTCCACAAATCAAATATACCCTCAGTCCTTGCAACGAGATCATTTTGGAGACTCAAGGCATCCTCCTGATATAAAGGGTGTAACTTCTCTCCACCAAGAAGGAAGTCACCCTGATAGGGCCTGAAAACAAAGCTCTTCTCGTGATCAATGATCTGTACAAGGTGACGCCTTGGCTTCCCCAAATACCAGCACCACGAGCGTGGTTCCAAGGCGTCAGCATTGGCATTAGAAGCGATTTCAGGAAGGAATCTAACTGGGCCATACGAAGGAAAGCGTTCAAATAAAAAACATTGCAGAAAATACAAATCAACATAGCAATTGACAGGAAAGCGACCAAAGGAATTCTTCATCTGTTCCGATATCTGGTCAAGGCGAGCATAAAGACTACCCAAGTAAAGTGAAGAAAGAGGCAGACGAATACCCTCAGCAAGCATGCAAGCAAAGATGAAAATGGAAGAACTTACTGATTCCCAGGGAGGTCCAGGAAACACATATCTGCTAAGCCAAAAGGCAACGAAGGCGGCTCTTTTGAGGCGCTGGTCAGTAACGGGACCGCCCACGAACTTGTCCTCATGAAAGTCACCAAAGAAGTAGCCTACCCAATTCGCAAAAGTGTACTTAAGAGAGGACCTTTGACTTACTTTATGGTCTTGAGGAACGAGGTTCCCTGTGCCCCGCACCTTCTTTGAGGAAGACCCGTCGGCATAAGAGGCGTGCCTTTGCTGGAGCAAATCCTTGGAATACTTGGCGCTAGCAATAGAAGCATTCTTGAGTTCCTTGGCCAATCCGATGATACTCTCATCCACACTGGAAAGATCAAGGTCACTATCTCCAAATGAAGGCAATTTTAACAGAACAATCACATCCTCTAAAGTTGGGGTAAATTCCCCCCAAGAAGTAAGGAACGTATGAGTCGCTGAGCACCAGCGCTGGACCAACATATGCAGATCCTCTACCCTTTTGTTCACGCCTAGACGAGGGGACGCCTTCACGGCATCGAAAATCCCCACCTGTTTCAAAATCTCCACAAAGGGAGGATCCCGTTGGAAAACATAGTCCACTCATTCTGCCCATCCACCTGTAGAAGTGACTATAACATGGAAGCGAAGGTCAACCCAGGGGAACTCCGAAGAAGCAAGGCGAGAGCGTAGAAGAAAGGGACCCAGCTTACAATGTTCCTTGGAATAAGAAGGCTTGGAACACAGGCGTGCTGCGCTCTCCGGGACCACCAGAGCCTTGGATAACTGACCCGTGAAAAGGCCGCCGGACTCCGGAGGCTGAGGGAAAGGAAGCTTAGCACGCGCCCCAGGCGCCCAAGGGCGATGCCCTTGCTCCACCGGATCAGAACGCGGCGGAGGAAGAGCGTCCAGAAAGCAGAACGAAAGAGATTGAGGGACATGCTCTTCGGTGGCTTCCTCCTGCATTTGACTTCCCTCATCAGAAGAGGAGGACTTCTCTTCCCCAGAACCAGAAGGGACTGTAGATCTTGTCATCATGTGAGAAAGCAATTTGGGGACAGAAAACGAAAGAAGGAGAAAAGAAAGCGAATTTTTGAAAAGGAAGAAAAAAGGAGGATGGTGAGTTATGAGTAGAGCCTAGGGAGAAAGAGAACGGGTGGTGGTAAATGAAAGTAACCGAAGGGTTTATGAGAAGCAGTTTGAAAAGAAGTGGGGAACGTGGTAAAGAGTGAAAGCCTTATGAGCTGTTGAAACTTCTCCCCATGTGTACACGTGGAAGGCAACAAATAAAAGAAGAAAAGGAAGAGGAGAGACAGACTAGGATTTGCACCAAAAGGGAAAGTTCCTACCCCTTTTGCTGCAAAGGGGGCTATTGTTGATACCCAGAAAAATGTGATAGCCCAATTGTGAAGCCCAAGCGCAAAACTAGGCCCAGATCCGTTAGGCATACCAACAACACGGGACGAATCAAAAGAGCTACGAACGGGAAGTAGCGACGGAGAAGGGCGTACCTGGGCATGCGTTCGCGCACGAAGGCGCACCCCACCTTCAGAGAGCACACGAGTAGACAGAGAGCCACCCAACTCCCCATGACACGTGCAGCTTGCACAGGAAGCTAGAAGGGAATCTTTGCTCACCTCATCTAGACCCTTCCCAAGAGAGAGACGGAAATGGCATGCCTTGTATGCCCCCCTTCCCCAGCCATTAATGGAAAACTTGAAATGGCAAAGGGACAAACTGGCACCTGATAAGGAAGGAGGAAGGCAGCAACAAAGAAGGAAAAGCTGCGTGGACCAGCAGGTAAAAGGAAAAGGGGAATAACCAATGGATAAGAGGGGCACTATATAAAGGTGCCACCATCAATCAGAACACACAGGACAATAGAACGGAGAAATACAGTAGCAACACACTGAAACCACACACAAAACACATAGTTCCCTTCTTTGAGTCCCAAGGAGGGAACACTGAAGAAAGACAAGAGTGAGAGGCGTGAAGAGAGTGAAGCAAGCAACAGGGGCACTCACTCCCTTACTCCACCACCATTACAGAGAAACCTCACCACCATGACCAACTTTCTACAAATATCACCCCCGACCTTTACTGAAGAAGGTGTCCTCACAGACAAAGGCGCACCCTACCATTAGTTAAAATAATAAGCAGCGGTGTCCCTTTGCCTGTAACATCTGTAGTACCTGTACGCCTTCGAGGCCATAATTTCATTAAGTTTACGAACCCATTAATCTCTATACAATCATATCTTTTCAATAAAAAAATCCGAAACAATAATTAACATAAGATCCCACGTAGATTATCTTCCGGAATAAAGGATTTACCAGAAAAATATGTCAGACCCATGCATTCCACTAAAAACTCTATAAATACTGTTTCATAGCAAGGGCAAAATCAATAACTTAATTCAGGAAAACACTTGATATCAAACCTAGATACGCGGTACACAACTCCTTGCAAAGAATACATAGGGAAAGGCTCACCATGGCAGATTGATCACAACATCACCGTGAAACCCTAAACCTCGATATGGTGTACATCAACAACCATAGTGAGAGCATCCTAATCCCAAGATCCTTAAGGAAACACAATTCATTACCTTCACAAAGGCCAAAGCACTATACAAACGACGCATCCTTGGTGAAAGTGGCTTAGACCTGAACTCACCGAAAAAGGATATAGATCATAAAGCATCAACTAGCCCTCTTAAGCATCAAAGCCTGCCCATAAGAACTATGTAGTCTTTACTCCCCCAAAAAACACCAGTTCGAACAAGTATGTAAGATCCAGAGTTCCCTCTCCCCGAACTAAATATCCTTAACGAGGTCATTTTCATGGGCAGAACAAACATGAATAAGATGTTGGTGACTAATGTGAATAACTTTTTTCAGTTTAGAAATAATTACGTAATTTCGATAGACGAAAAGGAATATGTATATAAAGTTGAGAACGAAAATACTTCTTTAATCATTACTTTTTTACGCCGCAAAAATCAAATCCCCAATAGCATGTTATACCCAACAATCTAGCTACTGTCAATAGGTATCCTGAAAAATCTTGTGAAAGTTCCAAATCAAACTTTACTAGCTTATCTATTCGAAAATCGAACAAGTAAAACTACTACCAAGTTCCCGATATGGTTAGTACTTAGTAGGTAGGCTAAGTTTCAAGGTGATTTCTTCAATGATGAAAACTAAAAGTCTTGCTAACAAGTGTGGCACTTGTTAAGGTTTCTAATATTTAAAAAGCAATCATAAGTGTACATTCTTTTATGTCTCCGGAATATAAAAAATTACATTTTTCCATAAATTTTTACTATGTTTAGCTCATTAACAAATGCACTAAGGGCACTTGTTAGCATTTGCCAAACTAAAATAGCAACGGCGATGATTCTGTAGTAGTCATTAATTTAATTTTAACTGTTAAATTAAAATATAAATAAATAAAAAACCAAAATAACAATTTTGCTTTTGCCACATCCTCCTCACCATCTCAACCATTTCATCCCTTCCACTGCAACTTCACTAACCACCACCTTCTTCCATGGACCTCAACCTTGCACTTTACCCTTATCCAACATCAGCCATCCTCTTCTCCAATGCCCACCCTTCTCTGTACAACCACCAACCGCCTTCAAGCTTCGCCACCTTACATCCGCGCGCCACAAATAAAATCTGTGAACAACCAAAGCTTGAAGCCAGAAACTAAAAAGGGTGTGGCATGAAGGTTACATGGCACCTAAGGGCTAAGGTGGTTAGGGTCTTAGCAATTGGAGATGGTGAGTGGTGAGATCTTGCAATAGGACGTGGTAGTGGAAGAGGAATGGGCGAAGGAATGATTTTGGGTGCCATGGCCGCTGTAGGAGGTGGCGGTAATTCAACAATGGAATGGTGGGCTGGGTTGGGTGAGGGTTGAAGATAAAGATAAAAATATCTTTTTCCACTGATTAAAGGTGAGGCATCACTGTGTTCTGTTAAGTTTGCAGCGTTGGAGAATTCATCTGAATTTCAAATGGGACACACAAGCCCTCAAGTTCTCCTAGTTATAGTGAAAGCAGACCAGCTAATAGTACTAAAGTAGCTTTCCCATGCAAGCAACATTGATCAAAGAACCGTCAATCATCACAAAATCAGGATAAACTAACAGAAACTTGCAAGCGGCCCGAACAGCATTAGATATAAACTGAGAATCAAGCCATACTACTTTAAAAAAAAAAAAAAAAAAAAAACAAACCCAAACAGGAATCTAGTCATACAAAGATAAACTAAGAATCTAGTCATATGATAAGGTAATAAATTCATAATAAGAAATCGGGCAGGTCTCAGACCCTAGCATCACCATAATGCTTTTAATGAACAAACCCATCATACCAAGGCATAAGAAAGTAGAGCCAAAATCATCATAAACTATCTATAGGGAGAATAAAAAGGAAAGAAACTGTAGGGTAGTAAGTATTATAGAAGAGCATGATGCCAAGGTATAGACATGACTTGACAACTTGATAGCTACTACGGTGTCTTAATTTCGGCCCCGCCTTCCTTGATGATATGCACTCTTATCACTAGAATCTGTCCTTGCCCTCTCCTGTGCACGAGAGGAGCCTACTTTATCACTAACGTTTGGCATTGTTCCCACAGGATAACGATGCTCCGAAGAAGGGAGCGCCATAACTCCCTGCCTACTCTGCTCAGCTTGTCCTCCACGGCTAGCTCCTAAAACACAAATAGCACAACGTAAGGATTAGAGATGACAAACAAAAAAACATATTGCTGAAATTGGCTCACCGGCTATAGTTTTGGGATTTGATTCTTACAATTCATCAAAATGGCATAATACTATTTTAGTTGCTGCCACCCAATGATAGAAGATATTCATTACGAAAGAAGAGGATTACCAAAATTGGAAGATAAGATGTCCTCAGAAAAAGATAAAATTACACCAAAAAAAAAAAAAAAAGCAAATAAAATTCAAGAAAACAATGCATAATGGCACTTAATTTCTATGCAAATCTGAAATAGGAACTCCCTGTAAAAAGAAAATAGACAGGGCACCAAAGAGAAAGCAAAAAAATGCTATCCTATGCCCAGACCATTCCTAAACACATCAATACACCTTGGAAAATCCAAGCATTTCTCGAAAAACAAATGCACTACATAATACCAAACATTTCACATCCACAAAACCTTTATGTCAAAAAGGTCTCTATAGTGTAGGGACAAACCCAATCTTCCGCACAACCACCAAACAGCCTATTCCAAAATGATCAACAACTGGACAATGTAAACCCAGTTTGTATCATGATTCTGAGTTGTTCATACACATAATACAAATGTTAGGGGAAATGACTGAAAAACAACATAACTGTTTCAATGACATTCAAATGATTCGGAAAAAAGAATGATCATGGTATATAGCATAACTCTATGATGTATTTTAAGTAATCTAACGTGTATAATTGAATAAAACTAGTAAGATATTTGAAAAATAAGTTAATTAAAAAGCAAGTTTTAGGACAGTTTTGGGTCAAATATGTAGATATGTAACTGTCATTAATCTCTAATAAATAATAAGCGGCAGGAAGGAAAGGATACTCAGTTACTCACCAATATTCCCAGGCCATCCAGTCAAATACTTCTGACCCTTTCCTTTCCATTCTTCTTCAAAGCCAGCAAGTTCGTCTGCAAAATCATAACCCAAAATCTTCAACATAACAAAATCTTTAAAGCCAGCAGAAAGGTTAGGATACTCGGTTACTGACATTCAAGGTGTAGAACTGCTATAGTAGATGTCATATCACATAACAAAAAAGAGTATCAGATCCATAACATACCTTCATTTAGATTGTGCAAGGTCTGCATAGTGTCCACCTTACCATCTGAATTAAGTTTTCTTGACAGGGAATGTCCCTATTAAGTATTGGATTTGGATAAAAGTAAAAGTAACATTAGAACACAGTTAAAACAACTAAATGATTTTTCTTTTTTAATAAAAAACATCTGAAACCAAAGCAACTTAATGCATTATTGCCACCAAAGGGAAAACTATATTAATACCTTGTAATAAAGGCCTCTAGAAATTTCATGAGAAGCTTGCCCGGTAGAACTATCAGCCTCCTTGCTCTCTTCAAAGGTTACCTAACACATTGAAAATGGCATTAGTAAAATAACATTACACAGATCCTGGATTCAGTCTAGCTTCTAGCCATCTAACCAACATTCTAAATGCTTACCCCATCACTCCCAGTCCTCCTTGTTCGGGACGAAGTATAATAAGTTCCGTTAGGGCCACCATAGCTGACAGACGAGCTCTGGAAGCAAAAGCTTTGGGCTTGAGGCTGAGGCCTAGCTGCATTAAACCTGTTGTACTCATTCTCATTTCTCCTCTGCAGATATCTGCTCTTCTTCCCTGCAACATGAACAACAAGAAAGCTCAGCCAAAACAAAACGAAACTACCACCTGTGAGAGAAAGAAACTAAAAGCAAACACCGCTTAACGTAGCACGCATTACCTTCAAGTCCATCATCCGGATGGTCGACAACGGGTTCATTCTCTGACCTACCATGCTTCCTCGGATTCCCTTTCTTCTCTTCCTTACCATCCTCGTTTTCCTCGTCAGAGTTCAATTCCTCAATGATGGGCCCCCTCGGTCTACTATTCTGCTGAGCTCGATTCTCAATTAATCCGGAAGGATGCATATTTGGGGGAAACGGAAATCCAGCCCCCGGACCACCAAAGGGACTAGGAAATCCAGCCCCCGGACCGCCAAAGGGACTAGGAAATCCAGCCCCCAGACGGCCACCAAACGGACTAGCGTCAAACATCCCTCCTCCTCCGAAAGGTCGGGCGAAGAAAGGATCATCAAACGGATCCCTTCCCCCGAAAAAGCTCGAAATTAAACTCCGGGGTGGTCCAAAGGAACCAAACCCTCCAAAACCAGCAAAAGGGTCACCAAAATCAGAGAAAGGATCCCTCCCACCTCTGCCTCCTTGCATCCTCCTGTATCTAACTCTCAACTCCAATATTCACTGATCATAGCAGTTAGTTACATCACATGATTCATGCAAAAACAATAATTAATAATTAGCCCACAAAAAATAATGTAAAATTAAACCAAATACAAAGTAAGCTTCAAACCATTACCATAGCATCATGATCATCATAAATACTAATTAGCAAAGCAAAAGGCTTATCAGTCATTACAATCACAAATATTAAACAGAGAATCAATAAGCTACTAAAAAGTTGAGCATGAAATCGGTGAAAATGAACAAAGAAAAAAAGAATAAGTACCAATGTTGTAAACGAGTAATTGTTATCAAAATTCAAAGCACGAGAAGAAGAGAAAAGAGGCTTGAGAGAGAGAGAGGAAACAAGAGTACCCTGGAGCTTGATCAATTATCGAATTATCAATTAGTTATATTTGGAACTAAAAAAAAAAAATGAGAGAGCTGCGTGTTTTTCATTCAATATTTCAATATTCTTACAATTATTCGATTATTCGATAATTCTGCGTTACGACTTACGCTCTCAGGACATGGAACTTTCTAGGATCACCAAGAGATATCTCCACTATCATCATTCAAATGGGCTTTTTTTCTCATCTTCGAAATAACCAAATAGACAAAAAAAAAAAACACTTTATCAAACAAAAAATTGTTGAGTATTGTTATTAATTATTATTGTATTTTATTATTGAATTAATTACAGTTTTTGGGAAACAATAATTAGTTATTTAAGAATAATTTATATTAAAAAATTAAACGATTGGTTATAATTTTTTTTAGACCATGAAATGAAATTTTAATATGCTTCCAATTTCGATTCCAGATATGATAAGTATTCTTTGGTTTTTTTTAGGGAAATATGTAATTCATTCCGTAACATAAATTAGTACAAGTAGATCCAACAGTATAATAACAAAGCACATATTTTCCCTACAATAAAGATTGCTAAAAAAGACTAGATACTCAGCCATAACAGCAAACTCCTTGTGGATCAAGATCATCATCAACATTCAGCTTCGAACTCTAACAAGAGATTCAACAGCCTTTGTTTCCAAGATAACTGTAACATCCCAAAATTCATGTGTTATAATTTTATTCTTGTAGTTATTTTTTTTGTAATATTAAATTATTAAAGAACTTAGACCTTTATATTATATTATAATGATAGTAAAATAGGCATATAGATTTTATGGTAATACATTGTTGAATAAGGGTACTTAATAGAATCATTATCATTATTATTATTAATATAAGATAAGATAGTATTAGATATTATTTTATTTAAATTATTCTATTTTATCTTTATCAATATTAGTTTTTGATAATAGTTGTGACTAAGAGAATAAGTTAGAATAATTGATTTAAAATAAATAAAAAGTTAAGATTAGATAGATTAGTTTCATTTTCCTAAAAACAAAACCTAGCCTCCGTTAGGAGAACTAGAGGGAGAGAACGTACAAGAGAAAGGAGAAGAAAAAGAAGAAGAGAGAATCCCATTAAGGTAACACTATAACTCAATTAAACCTCCATAGATAATAACATGGAATAGATGAAATTATTTTATGATTATTGATACATGAGCTTTTGTGACACTTTTACGGCACGTGAACTTCTGATATAAAAACTAGGCATTTGTTGCAATACTTCCTATACAGTAACTGTTCATTCTATATACTTATTTATATGGAGACTTGTGCCTACTATTTTTCTTCGGTGGAAATTTCTCTTGTTATATATGTCCTCTCTGTTTCTCTGGAGAAAGCACTTCTTATGAATATAATACGATGATGATATTAATAATTCATACTCACTTATCAACATGAAACGAAAGTAAGTATAATTTGATGGGGTTGAATCAGTGTTATAATATGAAATCGTGGTTTTTATTAAATATTTTATTTCTTATAATCCGTATGAGTATATATATATATTTTGAAGTGTAGATTTGTTCCTTTATAAATAATTCTAATATTATATTTAAATTTATATTTAAATTGTATTTGATTGTTCGATCATGCACATCAACCATATGATATATTAGAAGTGACTCGGACGCGAGTGTTGTAACACCCCGATTTGGCAACTTGAAAACATAACTTACTTAAATTAAATATAGTCAAAATTAGGGCCATTTTTTTTAAAACATGTAACATGAATGAATAACATGAGTATGAGAACCATTAAGTTTTCAAAACTCTTTCACAATTAAAAAGGTGTTCTCACACATCATGCTAAACTTCAAGTTCCAAACCGAGATGTCACAAGACACCGCACTTTGAAACTCGTTTTCAAAACATCATGATAGAGCTAAGGTTAAGAACTTTTAATGGAATACAATGCTCCAGGGGATTTACCTAGCTTCTAGTCATACACACTAAGACTCGTCGTCTACTCCGGATCTTGGTAGACCAAGCTCTCCAACCGCAAGTAGAGTCGTTCTCGTCTGCTGCATCAGGGTTATCCTCTAGATACCATCCTCAGGGACCAACTTCTAGGCTCCTCATTGTAGGGAAAACAGGTGGACTGCTACATGCTACGCCATCTACCAGTTGCAATATCAGCAATTGCCGATACGACAACATGGTAGGAGAGAGTCAGTGTTCCGAACACTAACGGGTTGACCATGCGGTCTCGGGTAACATTTAACATAAAGACAGACGGATAATACCATAAAACACCATAAATAAAATGGCATGACGTAAACACTTATCAATGCATGTCATCATCAACATATAGAACATGTTATACATATAGCATATATGGGTCACATATAACAAAGCATATCATAGTATTCTAGACACGTCAATAACTTCATTCAAAACCAAATATTCCATTCATGTTCCTATAATCACATTCTCATAATATTTCTCGCAACACTTTCACAACTCTTTTCAATCCTTCTTTCTTCATGAGTTCCAAACTTATCCATCCTCTCAAGAATTCTTTCTTATATTTGTCTTATAAATCTTATTCAACACTTGAGACTTTTGATGCTCTTTTCTTTGAAATATCTTAGTCTTTTAAGTTTTAGCGTTCCGGTTCACTCAATGATAGGGGAACATCATCATTGAGGAAATCACACACGTCTACATCTCCTCGGTCATCCACCCAACCTAGTCGGAAGCAAACAGGAGTACAAGACCTTTACCACGCGGGCACGACAGCTGTCTCACAATCAATTGGTCCCATATCAGGAGGACTACAGCCTCAATTCAATTCATATCATTTCATTCAATCATATAATCAACGCACGCTCATAGCGGCAATCACAAATGCCCCGTTCCAGTCCCTCTCACTGTTCTAGATTTGCAATCAAGGGGGCGACAGTATAATTCTAGTCTGCAGTGCAGAACTTACTACGGCATTGGACCCAGTCCCTACCACGTTAGTACGCCACATGTGGTGTTTGTTCTGCCTAGAAATATACTCTAGACTTCTTGACGTTTCACCGTCATTGTCCTCCCCTCATGCAATCTCCACCTGAGTATCCGCAGATACCCATAGTATCTTCCTCTCCACTACTTCGATACGACACTCATGCCTCACCGCGTTTATAAATGTCTTTTAAAGTCTTTTAAGGGTTTAACGTTTTAGTTAGCGGCTGAATCCTAATAGTCGGCCCGTCCTTGGTGCATCCCTTCAACGAAGCCCGATCACTAATTGCAATCCGTTCCCCTAAAATCTCAATGGCCTCAAGCCTCAAATCACTTTCTCTTTCATGCAATCTCATCAGCATTATTCTTATCAGCATCATTAGCAATCTTTCTCATCATCTTTGTTCAGCATCATCATCAGCATTTGGCTCCTTAGTTGTCACTTGCTAGCACTACCAACGCCATTCTCCACGATTGTTGCTCCGCAGCACTATCAGCATCACTCTCCTCAAAGGTTGTTCAGCAGCGCCATAAGCAGCATCATCATCACCACGCTTCCGCTCGCCTTATCGGGTAGTTCATGTTACCATCTCGAACACCATCTTTTCGTCTCAATTCCATTATTAATTCTCTTTCTCATTCATTTCTTATAACCTTCTCTTTAGTCTTAACTCATCATTTATCTCTTACTTAGTTATTTCTCATATCTCTTATTCGCATCTATTTTCTCTCTTCAATCTTATCTCATTACTTTCCCATCTTCATTATTACCAATTCACAATTCAGACGTAATCAAACATTTTCAAAACAGAATAAAGTATGCTCAACAGATAAACATTTAGCAAGTAAACAAAACAGATAAACTTATGCTCAATAAATAAACATTTAGCATTTAAACAAGGCAGATAAACATCTAGCATGAATATCTATATCGCCTAATCCTCAGTACTTTCACGATCCATCTATTTGGATTTCGAGCAACCACGTTGCGGGACCACAGCACTCTCACTCACCTCGATGACGAAACTTCCTAAAGCTTTCAAGATTTCCCGTTGCTATCCTTGCCACGCTTTCTTCGCGTCCGACACCCGAACTAGAACATTTTTCCCGTGCGTTAGAACGTTTTCGATTAATTCTTAATTCCGTTTTAAAAAACACTTGAAACAATTCCTTTCTTAAAAATACATTGCTAATGTTCAAAGATTTCAAATCCAAATCAAATAAAAAGGTTTTCACAAATAGAGTTCACAAACAGTATTCTAATTTAGCACATTCAGTTAGCATAAAAACAGTACATACAAGTTTCAAGGCATTCACAAACACACATAAAGCAAGAATCACAGTTCAATCATTCAAAACCATCAATTAAATTTTAATCTTAATAAATTAATTTAATTACACTTAAGAAAATAATTTAAATTAGGCCTTGTGACTAATTCATCAAGGACCGAATCACCAAGGTCAAGAATTCCTAGTCTCTAATAAATTTTAAAACTTGAAATCATTGGATTAACATTGCAAAATTCCTTTCACATAATTAAATGAACTTATTCATTTTCTTCTCTAAGACCGAAAAGAACCAAAGAAGACACACACACGCGTCACTTACATTCCCACACATAGCATCATCAAATCAAACAAAAAAGAATTAAAAGAAACACACATCACTTTCCTCAAACACATAACACGAGGCATCTAGGAATATAGCTATCATCAAGGTTATTTCATGAAAATAATTTTCCTACCATTTAAACATATATTGGCCGAATTATACACATACAATTTTGCAAGATTTAATGCACACATAAAAACATACAATCATGAAATCATTTTATTTATTTTAGTGCTAAAACCGTGAGCATACAAGAGAAAAATTAACAATTTAATTTCATTTTTAAAACAAAATCAAAGCAACAATTAGAATCACAAACTATTTCAAAGATGCACACATATTCTCTTTTAGATTCAATTACTTTATGCATGTACTTTTAAAGTTCTTAAATTCAATTAACCTCATCATGCATGCAACCTAAATAAGGGACAAACATAGATCCCTACCTAATCCTAGGATGGCCGAATGTCAACATGCATTAAAACAAGGATTTTTGATTCGCTTTTTAAACATACAAAGTCATGCATTCACATCAAAACATGTAAAACAACACATTACATTATTTATTCACATCAACCAAAATAAACCTCAAGTTCATCATTTTATAAAAATCAAAGTTATACTTTAAACTTCTAAAAAAAAATGACATGCATAAGTTTAAAATCATTAGATCTAATCTTAAAACAAACATGCATTAACAAAATAAAAACATAGATCTTATTTTTCAAACATGGCCGAATGGCCTCATAAAAAATTAACACACACAAAACCAAGTACTAAATCAAACCAATCACTAGATCTAAACATGCACAAAAATAGTCACGTAATTAAATCATGTTTATACTTTGAAAATCATTTTAAAACTTGTTTCTTTAATTCTTTTCTCTAAAAACCGAGACACATATTAAAGAAAAACATAATCTTTCTCTTAAGAATTAACATGCAACTAAAGATCAAACAAAGGCAATCACATACATTCATTTAGATCAACCAAGATAAATCACAAAACTAACATGCAAGACCAAAGACATAAATCTTTTTACAATTCAAGTTTAGATCATGAATTTATTCAACAAATAAACATGGAAACACACATAGATCATGGTTTAACAAAAAGATCTAACAAAAGATTTAACATGCAAGCCAAGAAATTTCACTTTATAAATAAACAAACTTAGATCATGGATTTATTTGTCAAATCACCACATAAACACATATGAGTCACGGTTTAGAGAAAGAAAAATAGACATGCAAGGAAGTTTATTTTAGTTTTCACAAAATCTCAAACAAAGTTTTAGACCTTTTAAGTTTTAATTAGAAAAACATTAGATCACGGTTTGAACAAGAGTTCTTAACATGCAAAGAGATTCATTTTAGGTTTTCACAAAAATCTTAGTTTACTTTAGATCTTTAAGATTTTAGTTAGAAAAACATTAGATCTAACAAGAAAAACCTTAACCAAAAATCAAACATAAGCTTAACTTATTACAAATTATTTTTAGTCCTTGAAAGTCCTTGATCAAGCAAGATCAACACATAACAACAACATGCAAGAAGAAAAAGAAAGATCTACAACTAGAAAGGAAAATCTATACTATTACAAAATCTTCTCCAAGCTCTTCAAGTCACCTACCAAGATGAGGGTTGGTTCTCTAACTCTTCCTACACTTAGATCTTCAAGAGAAACTCCTAGGTTTGGACTTGAACTCCTCCTTCTTCCTCTTCAAGTCTCACAGCCTCTTCTCCCTCTCTCTCTCTCTCTCTCTCCCTATTTCTTTTCTTTTTCTCTCTAAGAGTTGAATGGGTCTCTTAGAGTGTGTTTTGTGTTGGTGTGAAGAAATGAATTGGGTGGAAGGAAAATGAACTAAGGCCACCACAATTTATAGGCAATTTCACTGTCCCTCTTATGCCCTTATGTGTGGTTCGGCCATGAGCAATTGGAAAGGGTAATTTTGGGCTTCCAAATATTTGCATGGGTGGATGTTATCATATGCAAGGGGACAAGGTATAGGAGGCTAGGGCTTTAGGGGTCATTCTAGGCTTAAGTACTTGTTGGCCATAGTTAGGGTTTTGTTACTTGGTTTGGTTATGGTTTGCTTCATTTGGTTACTAGTTCCTTAACCTACAAGCTTCTAGAATTCATACATCCTAGTGTTAGGAAATAGGATGCGACAAATGCAGCGGAAAAAAATAAATAAATATATCCTATTTCCATCCAGGATCCATGTGAAAGCATGATTTGAGATAGGGAATAAAATTACCTTTTGCAGGGAAGAGGAGACCAACGAATCTTATCACGAACGCTTCGTCAATCACGAGCACATCAATGTGTTGTGCCTCTATTGGTATCCACACGAACAAATTCCTAATTGGAGTCACGTCTCTCTTCTCAATGCTAGCAGAGAAGAGAGAGTCTGTGTATCATTCACTCTCTGATATGACGGCTAGGGTTACCGTTCTGTGTCTCACACATCTACTTCCCCTAAAGCTAATAATATTATATTTATAATATTATCAGACCAACTGGTTGGGCTTTTTTTAGGAGATAAATTCGAATTCTATCTTATATGTAGAAGATAAAATCAAATTTATATCTTATACATAAAGATAAAACGAATCATATCTTAATCATATCAGAAAGATTTAATTTTATAAAAATACAACTATTGTATTTTTATCAAATGTAATATCTCCAATTTTATCTGCTCTTAGTGTGTGACCCTATAGGTTCCTGTAACGTTGGCAGTAATGTTAAAATCACATTTTAATTTTACAAGCAATGAGCGGTATCTAGCAACACATCATTGCTACCCAAGTGACAGGAATGTCTGTGATTTGACTAAACCTTTTACTGTGACCAATGAACATGTGTAAGTTTAATCCCTTTGAACAAATATCATAGTTACACTCATGGCATGGAACGTGTCACCCATGAATAGTGTAACCTATGGTTTCTTGATCCCTGAGTAGACGCGTCTAAACAAGTCTCGTCAATATCTCATATTGATTGTCTTGAGTATGGCCATACATTTCACCGTCTCACTCAATCAAGGGGCCCAGAGATATAATTCCTATTGATAAGGAAGGACAAATCCCATCTACATCACTCACATCCCTCTACATGATTTGTCATATACCCGACTACAACCGTTATGATCACCTAGTTAAAGATGACGTTTGATTGCGTGAAAGCATATAATTCCTCATGTTGGAAACCGTAGCGACTTCAGGTCGAAGGACCATGTACACCATTGTCACTATGAGAATCGCTTATGACACTCACTTAATAACCCATGTAGCATTCTCATGGCGGGTCAATCCAGTACGCAATTGTCCCAATGTGTACTTACGTGAAGACTTGATATCCCATATCCATGACCGGTGAGATACGGTCATCAGTCTGCCACATACTAGTCTCGATGTATTATAGTTGTCCTTATTAACTATAATACTCGACTAGGGAATCTTTAAGGATAATTATCAATCAATAAGATCTCACTATCAAGTCATGTACTTGATATTCTTATGACATTGAACTTATAATCCTAAGGACTTTATTACATCTATTTTAATTAAACAATTAAAGCATAAATATAATAAATGAAATGCCTCATTATTATTAATAGTAATAATCCATAAACATGAAATAAGTACAAGTAAAAGAGAAAATACGATTGCCTTTAGGGAACACTCCAACAATCTCCCACTTGCACTAGTGCCAATCGTTCATGTATCTAATACCATAAGCCCTGACATGTCCCTCATGCTTTTTTATGGCAAGAGGTTTAGTCAGTAGATCAGCAATATTATCATCTGTTGAAACTCTGCATATCTTCACATCTCCTCTGTCAATTATCTCTCGAATGATGTGAAAACGCCGAAGTATATGTTTGGATTTTTGGTGAGATCTCGGTTCCTTAGCTTGCGCAATGGCTCCATTGTTGTCACAATAGAGGTCCACTGGAAACTCAATACTAGGAAAAACATCAAGTTCAGTTATGAACTTCTTAATCCAAACCGCTTCCTTTGCTGCTTCTGATGCAGCTATATACTCAGCTTCTGTTGTAGAATCGGCTACAGTCTCTTGCTTTTAACTCTTCCAGCATATAGCCCCACCATTCAAACAAAATATAAATCCATATTGTGATCTGAAATTGTCCTTATTAGTCTGGAAGCTAGCGTGGGTGTAACCCTTTACAACCAGCTCATCTTCACCTCCATATACCAAGAAAGCATCCTTAGTTCTTCTTAAGTACTTTAGGATATTCTTGACTGCTGTCCAGTGACCTTCACCTGGATCTGACTGGTATCTGCTCGTCATGCTCAAAGCATACGAAACATCAAGTCGAGTACATATCATGGAATACATGATAGATCCAATTGCAGATGCATATGGAATTCTATCCATGCGTTCCCTTTCTTCCTTAGTGGAAGGACACTGTTCCTTTGACAAGGTTATACCATGTGACATTGGCAAAGATCCCCTTTTGGAAGCCTGCATGTTGAACCGTTTCAACACTTTGTCTATGTACGAACTTTGACTTGGGCCAAGAAATCTCCTTGATCTATCTCTATAAATCTTGATGCCTAATAGATAGGTTGCTTCACCCAAATCCTTCATAGAAAAGCAATTCCCTAACCAAGTCTTAACAGACTGTAAGGTAGGAATGTCATTCCCGATGAGTAGTATGTCATCCACATACAACACAAGAAAGACAATTGCGCTCCCACTAACCTTCTTATATACACAAGACTCTTCTTTGTTCTTGATGAAACCAAATTGTTTGATTGCATCATCGAATCGAATATTCCAACTCCTAGAAGCTTGTTTCAATCCATAAATGGATCGTTGCAGCTTACAAACCTTTCCAGCATCCTTTGGATCAACAAAACCTTCAGGTTGTGTCATATACACATCCTCTAAAAGATTTCCATTAAGGAAAGCAATTTTGACATCCATCTGCCAGATTTCATAATCATGAAATGCTGCAATAGCAAGCAAGATCCTAATGGATTTAAGCATGGCAACCGGTGAAAAAGTTTCATCATAGTCAATACCATGAACTTGTTTGAAACCTTTAGCAACCAATCGTCCTTTAAAGGTATGTACATTACCATCCATGTCAGTCTTCTTCTTGAAAACCCATTTGCACCCAATTGGTTTTACCCCATCAGGTAGATCAACCAAGATCCAAACTTGGTTGGTGTGCATGGACTCTATCTCAGATCTCATGGCTTGAAGCCATTTCTCAGAGTCAGGGCTGTTTATAGCCTCTTGGTAAGTAGTAGGTTCATCTTGATCAAAAATCATAATGTCATCCTCTTGAGTCAAGAGAAATCCATATCTCTCTGGCTGAAGAGGAATCCTACTTGACCTATGCAAAACTTGTGTAACTTGAGCAGGTTGTACATCCACAACATCTTGTGGAACTTGCTCAACATCCATCACTTGGTCTTAGCTACTTTGGGATTCTTGAATCTCATCAAGATCTATTTTCCTCCCACTATTTCCTTTAGAGAGAAATTCTCTTTCAAGAAATACGCCTGTGCGAGCGACAAACACTTTGCCTTCTGTGGGATTGTAGAAATAGTATCCCTTAGTTTCTTTGGGATATCCTACAAAGTAGCATTTGTCAGATTTGGGACTGAGTTTATCAGAAAGTAGACGTTTCACATAAACATCACAACCCCAAATCCTGAGAAAAGACATACTAGGACGCCTCCCAGTCCATATCTCATATGGTGTCTTTTCAACCGCTTTCGGTGGAGATCGGTTAAGTGTAAAAGCAGCTGTAAGCAGAGCATGTCCCCAAAAAGAGATAAGAAGGTCCGATTGACTCATCATACACCTAACCATGTTCAACAAGGTTCGGTTTCTCCTTTCTGAAACACCATTCCACTGGGGCGTTCCAGGAGGAGTGAGTTGAGATACTATACTACACTCTTTTAGATAGTCATCGAACTCTTGGCTAAGGTATTCACCACCTCGATCAGATCGAAGGGCTTTAATACTTTTGTCAAGTTGATTTTGTACTTCATTCTTGAATTCCTTGAACTTTTCAAAGGTTTCATGTTTGTATTTCATCAGATATACATACCCATATCTACTAAAATCATCAGTAAATGTGACGAAGTACGGGTAACCTCCTCTAGCATTTGAACTCATAGGCCCACATACATCTGTATGTATGAGTCCCAAAAGTTCATTAGCCCATTCACTGCTGCCAGTAAATGGGCCCTTTGTCATCTTGCCCAACAAACAAGACTCACATGTCTCATAAGATTCAAAATCAAATGAGTCTAAGAATCCATCTTTATGAAGCTTAGAAATGTGTTTCTCATTTATATGGCCCAAACGACAATGCCAAAGAAAAGTTTGGTTTGTATCATTTGATTTAAACCTTTTAGCATTAATGTTATAGACTGGATGATCAAGATCTAACAAATAAAGACAATTTATTAATTGTGCACTGCCAAAAAACATCTCATTCAAATAAATGGAACAACATTTGTTCCTTATCCTTATTGAAAACGAAAAACCTACTTTGTCTAAACATGAAACTGAAATAATATTCCTACGAATAGCAGGTACATAATAAACATCCTCTAGTTCTAAAACTAATCCACTAGGTAAGGTTAAACTACAAGTTCCAACAGTAATGGCGGCAACTCTTGCTCCATTTCCAACTCGCAGTTCGACTTCACCTTTAGCTAATCTTCTACTCCTTTTTAGATCCTGCACATTAACACAAATGTGAGATCCACATCCAGTATCTAATACCCATGATGTTGAAGCAGAAAAATTAACTTCTATAACAAAAATACCTGAAGAAGAGGCTCCACTTTTCTTCATTTCTTTCTCTTTAAGGTAATCTGGGCAATTCCTCTTCCAATGTCCCTCCTTGTTACAATGGAAGCAATTTCCCTCCTTAGCCACCCCACCTTTAGGCTTAAGAGCCTTAGCTACTCTAGCTTTGCCCTTATCCTTAGGTTTTTGTGCTTTCCCTTTGGCCTTACCTTTGCCCTTTCCATTTTGAACCAACAATACAGTTTTTCCCTTGTTGATATCATGCTCAGCAGTTTTCAACTTCCCTAACAATTCAGTTAGAGTGCTGTCAATGTTGTTCATGTTGTAATTCATGACAAACTGACTAAAGCTCTGTGGTAAGGAATGCAGAACTAAGTCAATGGCCAACTCTTGACCTAGTGGGAAACCCATCCTCTCAATGTTCTCAATATAACCAATCATCTTGATTACATGATAACTAACTGGGCTTCCCTCTTTCATCTTACAAGTGAAAAGGGACCTTGTGACCTCAAAACGCTCATGCCTTGCTTGCCCTTGATAGAGCTCCTTAAGGGGTACGATCATATCGTACGCACTCATGTTCTCGTGAACCTTCTGAAGGTCAGGGGTCATAGTGACAAGCATGAGAGTTCCAACCTCTAAGGCATCATCTTGATGCCTACGGAAAGCATTCCGCTCAGCAGCCGGTGCATTAACGGGGGGTGCTTCAGGGAGCGGTTGCTCTAGCACATACAGCTTTTTCTCATTCCTAAGGAAAATCCTTAGGTTTCGATACCAGTCCAGGAAATTAATTCCCGTCAGTTTGTCCTTCTCAAGGACCGATCGCAGTGATAAGTTATTTGAATTGTTTGAAGCCATGGTGATCTAACAACAAAATAAAAGCAGAATTAAAATCATGTTTATTAAATATTTAATAAGGACTTTCATTAAATATTACTCCCACTATTTTCCTCAAATCAATAACCCTCAATATTGACTCGGAAAATCTCAGCGTAAGATTTTCTAGTGGGACCAAGATCCATATTTCATCTTATTATGAGTCAAACTTTAGTTGATCTCCCATAATTTAATTATTTAGGTAAGGAACACTTTCCCAATCACATCTCATGTGACTCTTGGATCAATTGGGTGAATAACATTTATTCAAAATTAACTTATTAATTTATACCCAATTCTTTTGCCTATAGATCTTCAATCCTATTGAATTATCCATTTAAGTTAGACCCAATGGTTGACATAACGAATATTACATTTATTCCTTCGCGTCTGACCAATGTAGATAAACGTACTCTACTTTAGCAGACCCACATTCAAAACGACATCAATCAAGACGAGTGTCAAGCATTGGAAGACATATAACTTAATATTTCAGTTTGAGGGGTTTTATATTTAAGTGATCTCACCTATTTTATCTTACATTAACATACATTATAACAATAACATGCATCACATACATACTATAATTATAAACTACGTGATATGGTCATGGCCTAGAAAAACTAATTCACCCAAGCCAATGAGTGAATTAATACAAAGATCCTAAACGCATAGCTTCTTCTCCAAGAGCATTCCTTGAATGTATGCACCGGTCCTTCTCCAAGAGCCTTCCTTAAATCTCCTTTCCTTTTCATCTTCAAGTCTTTCGCAATTTTTAATAAAAATATAACAAATAGAAACCTCGTTCATGAGGGGATTTAGATGAGAAAAGAAATACATATTGAATATGGAGAGAGGCACGACACACATGCCGTATTTAAAAATAAACCAAAAGAAAATAAAACATACACAAAACGCGAAACGATCTAAGAGGCCATGACCATTCACTATACAACAAACAACATATTAAATAAAATAAATTATTATTATATTAAATTTATGTTTGTTACGAATTAAAAAAAAAATATATTTTATCAACTCTTGATAATAACGTATCAACTCTTGATAAAAAAATAAAAATAAAAATAATAACGTATGACCATTCCGCTTGTGCCGCATGAACCTTCCCTCAAGGATTCAATCATGTGCATGCCAAATTGGAATCAGTGAAATTTAAATTGGATTTCATATAGGCCGTATAAAACATATAAGTTTTGGATGCCAAATTGGGTTACACATGCCAACGTTTTGAACATGTATAGCGCAACAAGGGTTTAGACTTTGTGTTCATACGGCTGGTTCATACGGCCTTTTGCAGTTTTTTTTTTTTTTTTAATTTTAATTTTCGATTAATCACATATTATAATATATTAAAACATGTTTAATCAAAAATAATCAAATCATGGTTTCGCAAGTGGCTCTGATATAGGCAATAGGATGCGACAAACGCAGCGAAAAAAATAAATAAATATATCCTATTTCCATCCAGGATCCATGTGAAAGCATGATTTGAGATAGGGAATAAAATTACCTTTTGCAAGGAAGAGGAGACCAACGAATCTTATCACGAACGCTTCATCAATCACGAGCACATCAATGTGTTGTGCCTCTATTGGTATCCACACGAACAAATTCCTAATTGGAGTCACGTCTCTCTTCTCAATGCTAGCAGAGAAGAGAGAGTCTGTGTATCATTCACTCTCTGATATGACGGCTAGGGTTACCGTTCTGTGTCTCACACATCTACTTCCCCTAAAGCTAATAATATTATATTTATAATATTATCAGACCAACTGGTTGGGCTTTTTTTAGGAGATAAATTCGAATTCTATCTTATATGTAGAAGATAAAATCAAATTTATATCTTATACATAAAGATAAAACGAATCATATCTTAATCATATCAGAAAGATTTAATTTTATAAAAATACAACTATTGTATTTTTATCAAATGTAATATCTCCAATTTTATCTGCTCTCAGTGTGTGACCCTATAGGTTCCTGTAACGTTGGCAGTAATGTTAAAATCACATTTTAATTTTACAAGCAATGAGCGGTATCTAGCAACACATCATTGCTACCCAAGTGACAGGAATGTCTGTGATTTGACTAAACCTTTTACTATGACCAATGAACATGTGTAAGTTTAATCCCTTTGAACAAATATCATAGTTACACTCATGGCATGGAACGTGTCACCCATGAATAGTGTAACCTATGGTTTCTTGATCCCTGAGTAGACGCGTCTAAACAAGTCTCGTCAATATCTCATATTGACTGTCTTGAGTATGGCCATACATTTCACCGTCTCACTCAATCAAGGGGCCCAGAGATATAATTCCTATTGATAAGGAAGGACAAATCCCATCTACGTCACTCACATCCCTCTACATGATTTGTCATATACCCGACTACAACCGTTATGATCACCTGGTTAAAGATGACGTTTGATTGCGTGAAAGCATATAATTCCTCATGTTGGAAACCGTAGCGACTTCAGGTCGAAGGACCATGTACACCATTGTCACTATGAGAATCACTTATGACACTCACTTAATAAACCATGTAGCATTCTCATGGCGGGTCAATCCAATACACAATTGTCCCAATGTGTACTTACGTGAAGACTTGATATCCCATATCCATGACCGGTGAGATACGGTCATCAGTCTGCCACATACTAGTCTCGATGTATTATAGTTGTCCTTATTAACTATAATACTCGACTAGGGAATCTTTAAGGATAATTATCAATCAATAAGATCTCACTATCAAGTCATGTACTTGATATTCTTATGACATTGAACTTATAATCCTAAGGACTTTATTACATCTATTTTAATTAAACAATTAAAGCATAAATATAATAAATGAAATGCCTCATTATTATTAATAGTAATAATCCATAAACATGAAATAAGTATAAGTAAAAGAGAAAATACGATTGCCTCTAGGGCACACTCCAACACCTAGCTCATACTGATCGAGGTCGCACCCGATCAAAATAAAAGGGGTTTATTCTGTAGTACTAGGAAGGTGATCCTAGGTCGTTTCCCAGCGAATATCGGTCTAGGCCAAGTATCAAAAAAGTAGTGTGCAGTAAAATGGGGGGGGGGGGGTTTGTGTGTAACAATTGTGAAGAACAATACATAAACAGAATATTAAAACTAACAAAATCAGAAACAAAAGCGGGCAAACCCCTTTGGCTACGCACATTACTCAATCCTAGCTCACTAAAGATCGATTCCTCTCCTCTCCTCTGTCCAAATCGCGAGACCTAAATACTAAGCGAAAATTCAGTTCTCACCCCAAAACCCTAGCTTCTAATTAAGCATCAGAAACCAAAGCATGGGATTTTTACGAGTTAGCATAAATTAAGCATTCACACTCATGGATTATCGCTAATAAATATAACTAAGCGAACCATAAATAGAGATAAACCACGAAAACAGTAGAGAAATTGAAATAGCATTAAGAACAAGAGCTCATGAGTAAGTGATACAATACCAAAGGGATTAACCCTTGAAGTTAGCCTTCCATGGTCATAAATCAAGAAAAACGGTAGAAAGGGGGAAGAACAAAACCCTAGCAGCCACCACCACTTGGGAGAGCCAAGAGAGAAGTTCTAACCTAGAGAGAGAGTGAGAAATCTGAAATGGGAGTGTGGTCTCATGTCTACACGAATTTCCCTTCTTTCTAGTCACAAAATGGGCCTAAAACATGGGCCCAAGTCCTAAGAAACACTATTCTGAAAATTACAACTAAAAAGGGACCTAAATGCAAATTATAATCTTCACTTCAATACTTCAATCTTCATTTCCAAAAATGCCCATAGTATCCTTGTGCCACATATGACCTGAAAATAGAAATAGAATTAATTAGGCCAAATAATCCCAAATTAAACAATATTCGGAATATTAGTCCAATAAACTCTAAATTACAAAATCAAGCTAAACAATGTCAAATGGGCAACAAGTATCAATAATAGGAGTAAAATAATGCAAGGAATAATGGGAAATAAAATGCTCATCAAATACCCCCACATTTATCCTTTTGCACTCCTGGGCAAAACCAAAAGATAGGACTATGAAGATCAAAATGCACCAAAGTGAATCATGCAACAAGATGACTACAACTAAGAAATGCAAACCTAAGAGATTACATACTTCACAATGAATTCTAGGAAATGCAAAGAAATGGGAAAACTCAAGCGCACAAAATGGTTAAGGATCAAAGAGTCAAAACATCCGTGAACATCATCCAATTAATTCAAGTATGCAAAGAGACCAATGACTTCAAGAGGATAGTCACAAAGATGATAGAAACTCACAAGGATCACTCAAAAGTGTTTACACTCAAGTGTTTGGGGTTAATCATTATTTACACTCAAGGCACATCATGAAAAACAAACACAACCATAAGCTTGACAAGCCTCTAACATCAACTATCAACACGCATGCACAAAATGATCAGAAGGGATTTTTAGGGTTGTAATGGGGCCAAGGACAAGGTAGGATAAAAATATGGGAATGTAGCTAAAACCAAGGGAATAGAGGAGCAATGGGGAATAAGTAAAAAGTAAGCAAAATCCACCCCAAAATCAACAACCACTAATTCCAATCCTCTTTGCCTCAACAACCTTTTATTCATTTTCTTTTATTTTTTTTATTTTTGTCTTCTAATTTTTTTTTTTGAGAGATATACAAAAAGAAAAGAAGAAACAACACAAATGGCATGAAGATGAAGCCATAACTACAACGACCAATGAGGCAAAACCAAGAACTCAACCAATTAAAGCATAAAGCACACTTCTTACCTAACACCCATTCCCAAAACAATTCCAAAGCTCCAAAATTCCCTAAGGTTAGGACAATCATGGTTTTTCAGTCATAGGCTTGTAATGAGCTAAAGAACAAGGAAAAGGATAAAATGGCTCAAAGGGGCTAGCAAAGGATACATTCATTCAAGGTAGGCTCATATGGCTAATAGCTTATTCAAGAAAGAAAGTGCCTAAATCATTTCAAAATGTGCATGAGCAATCAAGTATCAACAAGAGTCAAGTCAAGTTCTAGAGTGCAAGTAATCCAGAGTGCAATCACACATGAAGAAAATTAGGTGGCATATATAGCAATCCACCCACAATTAAGGCTCAAATCCTCACAAAAGCGACAATTCTATCACAGTGTTACTACCTCTTAATTATCAAAAGCAACTTTGCACACAGAAATGCATGAATTCAGACACAAGATACCAAGACTACTAAAATGAAGCAAAAACATGCAAGAAAATGCCCAAAACTAAGCAAAACCTAAAAAATCAAAGAAAAATATGCAACCTAAACTACTCTCCCCCCCCCACACTTAAATCACACATTGTCCTCAATGGAACACAAATAGCAGAATCAGACAGATATAGACAAGTGCAATAAAAAGAGTAAGGAAGGAGAAAAGAAGACTCCCTAAGTCATGGTGGGTCAAAAGTGGGGTCGACCAATGAGGCCTCCTCCACAGGTGCATCATCCAAAGAAGGGGTGGTTAGGAAAGGCTTGAGTCGGTGGCCATTGACTTTGAAGCTCTTGTTCGTGGACTCACTCTTGATCTCCACAATGCCATAAGGAAACACCTGGGTGACTACAAACGGTCCAATCCACTTAGAGCGGAGCTTTCCACTCATGAGTCCAAGCCTAGAGTTGTAGAGCAACACTTTTTGACCAACCAAGAACTCCTTTCTGGAAATTGAGCTATCATGAAGCTTCTTGGTCTTCTCTTTGTAGAACTTGGAGTTCTCATAGGCCTCCAAACGGATCTCATCTAGCTCACTCAACTGCAGCTTCCTCTCCTCACCCGCTTGATCAAGAGCTAAGTTACATTGCTTCACAACCCAATATGCACGGTGCTCTATCTCCACAGGCAAGTGGCATGCCTTACCAAAGACAACCCGATAGGGTGACATCCCTATGGGTGCCTTGTAAGCAGTCCGATGGGACCACAGAGCATCCTCCAATCGTGTGCTCCAATCCGTTCTATTAGGCTTCACCATCTTCTCCAAAATCCACTTGATCTCCCTATTTGAAATCTCAGCTTGCCCATTGGTTTGGGGGTGATAGGGTGTAGAAACTTTGTGCACAACCCCATACTTCTTGAGCAAAGCTTGCATGGATCTATTGCAGAAGTGTGTGCCTTGATCACTGACTATGGCTCTAGGTATGCCAAACCTGCAAAGGATATTAGACCTGACAAAATCTACAACAACCTGAGCATCATTAGTCCTGGTGGCCTTAGCTTCCACCCATTTGGATACATAATCCACAGCAAGTAAGATATAGTAAAAACCAAAAGAAACAGGAAAAGGGCCCATGAAGTCTATACCCCAGACATCAAATACCTCACAAAACAACATACGTCGTTGCGGCATCTGTTGCCTCCAAGATAGGGCGCCTCCTGCTCTTTGACATTGCTCACATGAGCTGCAGATGTTGCTTGCATCCTTGAAGATGGTAGGCCAATAAAATCCAGAATCCAACACCTTTCGTGCTGTCCTTTGAGTACCAATGTGGCCTCCCACTGGTGAAGCATGGCAAAACTAGAGAACCGATTGGATCTCTTGATCTGGAATGCACCTGCGAATGACCTGATCACTGCAAAAATGCCACAAATAGGGGTCATCCCATGCATAATACTTGGCATCGCTCTTTAATTTGTTTCTTTGAGCTTTGGATGCCAAGGTAGGAAAAACAGAAGCAACCAGATAATTAACAATGTCTGCAAACCAAGGAGTTTGGGGAGGGGGATGGGAAACATGTAAAGATAAAAGCTGCTCATATGGGAAGTCATCCCGGATAGGAAATGCATCCTCCTCTCTCTCTATCCTGCTCAAGTGGTCTGCGACAAGGTTATGCGCACCACTCCGATCCTGAATCTCAAGATCAAACTCCTGGAGGAGAAACATCCACCTAATCAACCTAGGTTTGGAATCTGTCTTTTTCAAAAGATACTTCAGAGCAGCATGATCAGTGTACTCTACAACCTTAGAACCAAGCAAATATGATCTAAACTTGTCAAGTGCAAAAACAATAGCCAAAAGTTCTTTTTCAGTTGTTGTGTAATTAACTTGTGTTGCATCTAAAGTCCTAGAAGCATAATAAATCACATGCGACAGCTTACCAACCCTTTGGGAGAGAACTGCTCCCAAAGCATAATTTGAAGCATCAGTCATGAGCTCAAATGGGAGGGTCCAATCAGGTGGTTGGATGATGGGGGTGGTGGTCATTGCTTTCTTCAATTCATCAAATGCCCTCTTGCATTGGTCTCCAAATTCCCATGGGGCATCCTTTTGAAGCAGCTTGGAAAGAGGAAGGGCAATGTTGCTAAAGTTTTGAATAAACCTGCGATAGAAACCTGCATGACCAAGAAAAGAACGCACCTCTCGCACGCAAGAGGGGTAAGGCAAATGTGATATTACATGCAGCTTAGCAGGGTCAACTTCTATGCCCTTGTGCGAAACAATGTGCCCTAAGACTATGCCTTGTTCTACCATGAAGTGGCATTTTTCAAAATTCAAGACAAGGTTAGTCTCAATGCACCTGTTAAGCACCTTAGTCAAATTATCAAGACATGCATCAAATGAGGAGCCATAAACACTAAATGTAAGATCCAGTGAGAATGTTTTGATAAATGACAAAAGGTTTTGAAAAAGCTACAAATGTGTTGATCAAGTTCAAGCTCAACAAGCAAACAACACTCAACAAATGATGAAGAGAGAGAAAGCTCATGAAGACTTAGTTTGAGTATAATTGTAATATCTTTAGCCTCTCAAGATTAAGTCTTTTATTTGATGAGTTTGGGTAGAGTTTTTAGAGGGTAGTGAATCTCTATCAAGGTCATGATTATATCATATTTTGAGTATTCACTTAACCTAAAATCAATAGGTGGCTTAAAGGTTTGAAAGGAAAGGTTTAATTTTGAGAAAACAAGTTTTTAATTGATTTTAGCAGTGGTTAATCGATTAAATGTTTTGGTTAATCGATTAACAAGTTATTTTTATCAGTGGCTAATCGATCAATGAGAATGGCTAATCGATTAACACAACTGTAACAGTGCTTAATCGATTAAGGCATTGTGTTAATCGATTAACACGTGCAGAATCAGTTTTTAAAATAAGCTTTTCAAGGCAAAATCAATTTCTATTGTTTCCTATCTTTTGGGCATTCTATATAAACCTTTTCCTAATCTTTGTGAATCATTAGAACATATTGAACCTCATTTTTTAAATCAATTTTACAAAGATCAAGCCACACTATTCTCTCTCACTTTCATAGATCAAAGCTTTAACTTTTTACATTCTTTGATCAAAAGTCTTTGAATCTCTCATGTTGATATTTTCATAGTTCTTGAAAGAGATTCATAGGATTGTTATTGTTTTAATTTGGTTGTAATCATTGCAAAGAAGGCAAGTAATCTACAAAAAAGGAAGACTTGGTGGTTGTTCATCAAGAAAAGTTATTTTGGAAGTCTTGTTGTGTTAACAAGCAAATTGGAAGCCTTGGTGTGCGGTATCATCAAGCATTTGGAAGTCTTTGAAGCATCTCAAAGCAAAGTGGAAGACTTGTTGTGGGGATATCGACAAGCAAGAGAAGAGGTTAGATTAGATTCAATAGGGTTACAAGGCAAGGGTGTGGAGTATCTCTTGTAGGCTATAAAGAAGGGAGTCTTGAGAGGCATTTACTTGTAATTTGAGAACTCTAATTCCTCATAGTGAAGAATCTCTCTTGGTTGAAGAGGGGACTGGATGTAGCTTTCAAGTGGATGAAAGTGAACAAGGATAAATCACTATGTCGTATCTCTAAACTCTTAACTCTTTACATTCAAGTCATTTCAATATTGTTCTTGGTTGAAAACCTAGAAAAGATTGATTTTTATAATTGATTAAATTGAATCTTAATTGTGCAAATTGATTTGGGGAAAATCATTTTCATAACCTAGGTAATCAATAAGAATATTGGTGTTAATCAATTCCGCTTTATCTCTGATCATATGTGTTAATTGATTGATTTTCGTATTTGATTGAAAAGTGATTTTTCAGTTTTAACAGTGATTAATCGATTAACTGAAGCTGTTAATCGATTAACCAAAATCAAGCTTTCGGCATTAATCGATTAACCTGTTTGATTAATCGATTAACTTGATGTTTTAATCGATTAACATCTTGTCTTAATCGATTAAGACTGAGAAATTTTGTAAAAATCATTTGTTTTAATCGTTTCGACTTGTTTCTTTCGAAAATCTTTCAAGGTTTCTCTAACACCTATTCAACCCCCCCTTCTAGGTGTTCTCCTAGTGTTTCCTAGTTATTCACCCACCGATTGTAGTTTTTCACAATTGTTATCAGAGCTCGGTCGAAAGACACGAGCATAGAGCTTTTTCGTAAAAGATCCTTGAGGAAACTACAATGGGTTCTACGAATCCCTTTGGTGGTGAAGGTGCTTCAATTAGCCGCCCTCCTATGTTTGGTGGAGAGGGTTATGCTTATTGGAAAGTTCAAATGAGAATTTTTATAGAAGCTATAAACATGAACATTTGAGAAGCCATTGAAAATGGTCCTCATATTCCCTCAACTCAAGTAGAAGGTGTACCTCATTTAATCCCTAAAGATAAGTGGACCGATGATGATAAAAAGAAAATTCAATATGATTTAAAAGCTAAGAATATCATCACCTCCGCTCTTTCTTCTGATGAGTTCTTTAGAGTCTCCCAATGTCAAAATGCCAAAGAAATGGGGGATACCTTGCAAGTCACACATGAAGGCACTAGTGAAGTTAGGCGTGCTAGATTAAATTCTTTGATGCATGAATATGAATTGTTTCGTATGTTGCCTAATGAATCTATATGTATTATGCAAAAACGTTTTACTCATATTGTTAATGATCTCATTGCTCTTGGAAAAACTTTCTTGAAATGTGAATTTATTAACAAAGTTTTAAGATGTCTAAGTAGGGAATGACAACCTAAGGTTACCGCAATTGTTGAATCAAAGGACTTGGACACCATGGACTTAGCTACACTTTTCGGAAAGCTTCAAGAACATGAAATGGAGCTTGGGCGTTTGGATATGCATGAAGAGTCGGATAAGAACAAAGAAAGAAAAGGAATTGCTCTTAAAGCTCAAAGGTCATACAAAAAGGAAGAGAGTTCCGATAATGATGATCATGAAGATTCCGATTCGGACATTGATGAAGAGGAGATGAAACTTCTACTAAGAAATTTTAGCAAGCTTCTAAGGAGAAAAGGAAGGTTGAACAAAGACAATAGTAAAGAGAAGAATCCCCCACACTACAAGACCAAGACAACAAAAGAAGGAATAGTTTGCCATGAATGTCGAAAACCCGGTCATCTCAAGTATGCGTGCTCTAAGTATCTCAAGAAGAAGGAGAAAGAGAAGAAAAATGCAAAACACAAAAGGGCATACATAGTTTGGAATAGTGATGATGAAGAAGACAAGAAAAGCACATCAAATAGTTCTTCGGATGATGAAGAAGCCGCTTGTCTTAACTTGATAGCTCTAGTAGATGAAGAGGAAAGTTCAAATGATAAATCAAGTGAACAAAGCGACGAAAGCGATGTAAGTGAAACTAAATCCGAAATTTCTTCCAAATATGAAATTTTATATAATGCTTATGAAGAAATGCATGAACATCTCAAGAAACTAGATTTGAAAAACATTGAAAGGAAGAAGCTCATTTTGAAACATCAACAAGAGATTTTAGAACTTCAAAAACAAGTTGATGAGCTTAATCTTGAAAATGAAACTCTTGATCTCATTGATGCTAGTTCTTCTTGTGATTGTGCTAGTAGATTGAATATTGTGGTTGATTGTGAGAATTGCAAGTTGCTTAAAGATGAAAATGCTATTTTGAAAAATAAGCTTGCAAGTTTCACAAGTGGTGATATTAGATTGCGCACATTGTTAAATTTTCAAAGAGAAAATTCAAACAAGTTTGTTTTGGGTTATACTAATGCTAAGAGTAAGTCTCATAGAAATGTTGTTGATTTTTCTAAAGTTGATTTTTCAAATGCACCAACATGTTTCTATTGTGGTACTCATGGACATACTTCAAATGTGTGTTATATTAAAGTGCATGGTATACCTAAAGGAAATTTTGTTTGAGTTAAGAAGGGTGAGAGTCCCTTAACTAACAAAAATGGATCCAAAACCATTTGGATACCAAAAGGCAAAGCATGATTGTTTTGTAGGTATGATTGAAGAGCAAAAAGGGCTTACAAGTGTTATTCATTATTTGCATCTTCAAGTCTCAAGAGAAAGTCCTACAAATTGGTACAAATGATATTGTTGGATATTTACAATTGGTATTTCTTCTACAAAGTTCAATTGGTATCATTATGTGATCATTAGATGATTATCATGCTATTGTTGTTATTGTGATATTTCTTTACAATTGATATTTTATTTTGTTAAGTGATATGATGACTTTTTAAGTTACAATTGGTATTATATTTCATTGTCATATTTCTCTCCAATTGGTATCAAATTTCAAAGTAAATTAAAGATCTATAGTTTGAAGAAATGTTATCTTTAGTTTTTACAATTGGTATCATTGATTATTTGGTATCAATGTTGTGAAGAAATGAAAGTTGATTTCTCTATTTTGGCTTAGAATTTTATATTTCAATTGGTATATATTACTTTTTGATAATGCCAAAAGGGGGAGAAAGGGTTGTTTTGTTTGTTTTTATATAGGTTGAGCAAAGTTGTTGAAGATAGGGGGAGAATCAAGCTTACTCAATTGGATTCAAATGTCAAAAGCATTTATTGAGGGGGAGCAAGAGTCTCACCAAGTGATCAATTGGTTCAAGCATCAGCAACTTCAAACAAATTCAAAACATGTTTGTCATTTTCAAAAAGGGGGAGATTGTAAGATCCAGTGAGAATGTTTTGATAAATGACAAAAGGTTTTGAACAAGCTACAAATGTGTTGATCAAGTTCAAGCTCAACAAGCAAACAACACTCAACAAATGATGAAGAGAGAGCAAGCTCATGAAGACTTAGTTTGAGTATAATTGTAATATCTTTAGCCTCTCAAGATTAAGTCTTTTATTTGATGAGTTTGGGTAGAGTTTTTAGAGGGTAGTGAATCTCTATCAAGGTCATGATTATATCATATTTTGAGTATTCACTTAACCTAAAATCAATAGGTGGCTTAAAGATTTGAAAGGAAAGGTTTAATTTTGAGAAAACAAGTTTTTAATTGATTTTAGCAGTGGTTAATCGATTAAATGTTTTGGTTAATCGATTAACAAGTTATTTTTATCACCGGTTAATCGATTAATGAGAATGGCTAATCGATTAACACAACTGTAACAGTGCTTAATCGATTAAGGCATTGTGTTAATCGATTAACATGTGCAGAATCAGTTTTTAAAATAAGCTTTTCAAGGCAAAATCAATTTCTATTGTTTCCTATCTTTTGGGTATTCTATATAAACCTTTTCCTAATCTTTGTGAATCATTAGAACATATTGAACTTCATTTTTTACATCAATTTTACAAAGATCAAGCCACACTATTCTCTCTCACTTTCATAGATCAAAGCTTTAACTTTTTACATTCTTTGATCAAAAGTCTTTGAATCTCTCATGTTGATATTTTCATAGTTCTTGAAAGAGATTCATAGGATTGTTATTATTTTAATTTGGTTGTAATCATTGCAAAGAAGGCAAGCTATCTACAACAAAGGAAGACTTGGTGGTTGTTCATCAAGCAAAGTTATTTTGGAAGTCTTGTTGTGTTAACAAGCAAATTGGAAGCCTTGGTGTGAGGTATCATCAAGCATTTGGAAGTCTTTGAAGCATCTCAAAGCAAAGTGGAAGACTTGTTGTGGGGATATCGACAAGCAAGAGAAGAGGTTAGATTAGATTCAATAGGGTTACAAGGCAAGGGTGTGGAGTATCTCTTATAGGCTATCAAGAAGGGAGTCTTGAGAGGCATTTACTTGTAATTTGAGAACTCTAATTCCTCATAGTGAAGAATCTCTCTTGGTTGAAGAGGGGACTGGATGTAACTTTCAAGTGGATGAAAGTGAACCAGGATAAATCACTGTGTCGTATCTCTAAACTCTTAACTCTTTACATTCAAGTCATTTCAATATTGTTCTTGGTTGAAAACCTAGAAAAGATTGATTTTCATAATTGATTAAATTGAATCTTAATTGTGCAAATTGATTTGGGGAAAATCATTTTCATAACCTAGGTAATCAATAAGAATATTGGTGTTAATCAATTCCGCTTTATCTCTGATCATATGTGTTAATTGATTGATTTTCGTATTTGATTGAAAAGTGATTTTTCAGTTTTAACAGTGATTAAGCGATTAACTGAAGGTGTTAATCGATTAACCAAAATCAAGCTTTCGGCATTAATCGATTAACCTGTTTGATTAATCGATTAACTTGATGTTTTAATCGATTAACATCTTGTCTTAATCGATTAAGACTGAGAAATTTTGTAAAAATCATTTGTTTTAATCGTTTCGATTTGTTTCTTTCGAAAATCTTTCAAGGTTTCTCTAACACCTATTCAACCCCCCCTTCTAGGTGTTCTCCTAGTGTTTCCTAGTTATTCACCCACCGATTGTAGTTTTTCACAATTGGTATCAGAGCTCGGTCGAAAGACACGAGCATAGAGCTTTTTCGTAAAAGATCCTTGAGGAAACTACAATGGGTTCTACGAATCCCTTTGGTGGTGAAGGTGCTTCAATTAGCCGCCCTCCTATGTTTGGTGGAGAGGGTTATGCTTATTGGAAAGTTAGAACGAGAATTTTTATAGTAGCTATAAACATGAACATTTGGGAAGCCATTGAAAATGGTCCTCATATTCCCTCAACTCAAGTAGAAGGTGTACCTCATTTAATCCTCAAAGATAAGTGGACCGATGATGATAAAAAGAAAATTCAATATGATTTAAAAGCTAAGAATATCATCACCTCCGCTCTATCTTATGATGAGTTCTTTAGAGTCTCCCAATGTCAAAATGCCAAAGAAATGGGGGATACCTTGCAAGTCACACATGAAGGCACTAGTGAAGTTAGGCGTGCTAGATTAAATTCTTTGATGCATGAATATGAATTGTTTCGTATGTTGCCTAATGAATCTATATGTATTATGCAAAAATGTTTTACTCATATTGTTAATCATCTCATTGCTCTTGGAAAAACTTTCTTGAATTGTGAACTTATTAACAAAGTTTTAAGATGTCTAAGTAGGGAATGACAACCTAAGGTTACCGCAATTGTTGAATCAAAGGACTTGGACACCATGGACTTAGCTACACTTTTCGGAAAGCTTCAAGAACATGAAATGGAGCTTGGGCGTTTGGATATGCATGAAGAGTCGGATAAGAACAAAGAAAGAAAAGGAATTGCTCTTAAAGCTCAAAGGTCATACAAAAAGGAAGAGAGTTCCGATAATGATGATAATGAAGATTCCGATTCGGACATTGATGAAGAGGAGATGAAACTTCTACTAAGAAATTTTAGCAAGCTTCTAAGGAGAAAAGGAAGGTTGAACAAAGACAATAGTAAAGAGAAGAATCCCCCACACTACAAGACCAAGACAACAAAAGAAGGAATAGTTTGCCATGAATGTGGAAAACCCGGTCATCTCAAGTATGCGTGCTCTAAGTATCTCAAGAAGAAGGAGAAAGAGAAGAAAAATGCAAAACACAAAAGGGCATACATAGTTTGGAATAGTGATGATGAAGAAGACAAGAAAAGCACATCAAATAGTTCTTCGGATGATGAAGAAGCCGCTTGTCTTAACTTGATAGCTCTAGTAGATGAAGAGGAAAGTTCAAATGATAAATCAAGTGAACAAAGCGACGAAAGCGATGTAAGTGAAACTAAATCCGAAATTTATTCCAAATATGAAATTTTATATAATGCTTATGAAGAAATGCATGAACATCTCAAGAAACTAGCTTTGAAAAACATTGAAAGGAAGAAGCTCATTTTGAAACATCAACAAGAGATTTTAGAACTTCAAAAACAAGTTGATGAGCTTAATCTTGAAAATGAAACTCTTGATCTCATTTATGCTAGTTCTTCTTGTGATTATGCTAGTAGATTGAATATTGTGGTTGATTGTGAGAATTGCAAGTTGCTTAAAGATGAAAATGCTATTTTGAAAAATAAGCTTGCTAGTTTCACAAGTGGTGATATTAGATTGCGCACATTGTTAAATTTTCAAAGAGAAAATTCAAACAAGTTTGGTTTGGGTTATACTAATGCTAAGAGTAAGTCTCATAGAAATGTTGTTGATTTTTCTAAAGTTGATTTTTCAAATGCACCAACATGTTTCTATTGTGGTACTCATGGACATACTTCAAATGTGTGTTATATTAAAGTGCATGGTATACCTAAAGGAAATTTTGTTTGGGTTAAGAAGGGTGAGAGTCCCTTAACTAACAAAAATGGATCCAAAACCATTTGGATACCAAAAGGCAAAGCATGATTGTTTTGTAGGTATGATTGAAGAGCAAAAAGGGCTTACAAGTGTTATTCATTATTTGCATCTTCAAGTCTCAAGAGAAAGTCCTACAAATTGGTACAAATGATATTGTTGGATATTTACAATTGGTATTTCTTCTACAAAGTTCAATTGGTATCATTATGTGATCATTAGATGATTATCATGCTATTGTTGTTATTGTGATATTTCTTTACAATTGATATTTTATTTTTTTAAGTGATATGATGACTTTTTAAGTTACAATTGGTTTAGCCGCTATGCAATGCTCGAGCAAGTCAGCAAAAATACTCATCATACATCTTTGAAATGTGGCAGGAGCATTGCATAGGCCAAAAGGCTTCTTCCTATATGCTAATGTGCCAAAAGGACATGTAAATGTGGTCTTATGTTGGTCCTCTGGTGCAATGCAAATTTGAAAATAACCAGAGAAACCATCTAAGAAGCAATAGTGAGATTTACCTGCCAGGCGCTCCAACATCTGATCAATGAAGGGGAGAGGGAAATGATCCTTGCGAGTCGCCTGATTGAGCTTTCTGTAATCAATGCAGACTCTCCAACTGTTCTGCACTCTAGTGGGAATGAGCTCATCCTATTCATTTTTGACAATTGTAACACCAGACTTCTTGGGAACAACTTGCACCGGGCTCACCCAAGTGCTATCTGAAATTGGGTAGATGATACCCGCTTGGAGCAGCTTGGTGACCTCTTTCTTAACCACATCAAGAATCTGGGGGTTCAACCGCCTTTGGGGTTGTCTCACTGGTTTAGCCTCATCCTCTAACAAAATGCGGTGCATGCACATGGAGGGGCTAATTCAAGGAATATCCGCTAAAGTCCATCCAATTGCCCTCTTGTTCTTTCTTATCACATCCAATAGTTTCTCCTCTTGATCAACAGAAAGTGAGGTAGATATGATCGCTGGGATTTTCTGCTCATCCTCCAAGTAAGCATATTTGAGATGAGGAGGGAGGGGCTTCAGGTCCAATGAGGGTGCCTGCATAATAGATGGAACTAAAGGGACAGGAGAAATGGATTCTGCTGCCTGCACCTGAACAAGTGAATCAGACTCATGCATAACAGATATGGGGTTAGGGTTAGCATAATCTGAATCTATAACATATGAATCATCAGATGCAGTAGCAGAGTCTAGAAACTGAGCTATTTCAATGCATGCGGTGCACCATCCAGAATCAGTGCATGATGGACAAGTAAATGAATCAGTGAAAGATGGCAATTCAAAATCATGTTGCAAAAAGTCAAGCATATGCTCATCTATCAATTCATAAAGCAAGTCCACATGGAAAACAGAGTGATCCTCAGGAAAATGTTTCATAGCATGGAAAATGTCAAATCGGATCACACTGCCATCAAACTCCATGGAAAGTGAACCTGAATGCACATCTATCTTGGTTCGGGCTGTTTTCAAAAATGCCCTCCCCAAAATAATAGGAACAACATTACCGGGGGAGTCATCTTCCATATCAAGTATGTAAAAATCAGCAGGGGAGATCAACTTTTCAACCCGAACCAAGACATCCTCTATCAAACCTGTGGGGTGGGCAGTACTTCTATTTGCCAATTGAATCACCACACCCGTAGGTTGAAGAGGTCCAAGAGAAAGAGACTTAAAAACAGACATAGGCATGACATTTATGGATGCTCCTAAATCTAGCATAGCATTTTCAAACTTAACATTGCCTATGATGCAAGGTATAGAGAAAGTTCCAGGATCCTTACATCTTTCAGGAATGTGAGGGATAGGTTTACCTATGAGAGCGGAGACATTCCTCCCCATGCTTATCCTCTCATTGCCCTTGAGTCTTCTCTTATGAGTGCACAACTCCTTAAGGAACTTCGCATACCTTGGAATCTGTTTTATTGCATCAAGAAGGGGTATGTTGACTTCCACCTTCCTGAATATGTCAAGAATGTCCTTGTCCACCTCTTCCACCCTTTTGTTTTGAGGCACTCTTGGTGGGAATGGAAGAGGAACGGGAAGAGGTTTTAGGACAACAGCAGGGCTTGTGGTTGAAGTTGAGGGAGGTTGAGTTGGATGATTCTCCTTGGTGCTAGCATGCTCACCTTCATCTACCACTTGACACTTCCCTTTAGAGGCAACTAGAGCATCATTGTTGAGGTGAGGTTGTGGTGTGGGTGTGACAATCTGCTTTCCCGACCTCAGGTTGATGGCACTCACATTCTGATTCTGAGGGTTGATCACTGTTTGGGAAGGCAACTTGTCAGAATTTTGAGATTGCAAGTTGTTGAGAGAAGTTGCCATTTGACCCATCTGATTTGTCAAAGTCTGAATGGATGCCTCTTGTCTCTGAATGGATGCTCTAGTTTCTTGTTGAAATTGGAGGTTCTGCATGGTCATTTGCCTCACCAACTCCTCCAAGGTAGGTTGGTTGGATGGAGGGGCTGATGATGCAGGATGAACCACTTGCTGCTGTTGTTGTTGCCTTTGCTGCTGGACTGGAGGAGGTACATATGGTGGTCTACTTGGCCCAGCGGTGTTTTGAAATGGAACATTAGGAGAAGGTTGCTGTTGTTGATCAGACCACTTCAGGTTGGGATGGTTCCTCCATCCAGGGTTGTATCTATTGGAAGAGAGGTCATGATTGTGTTGTTGTGGGCCTCTGTTGTTGTATATGTTGGCCGCATAGGCCTCGGGTTGGTCACCACTGGTCATCGGCTGTTGCTGCTGAAGGGAAGGGCATGCATCTGTGGGGTGCTCAATGGATGTGCATATGCCACACACTCTAGCAGGAAGTACCATCTTTTTCTGATTGACAGCCAATTGTATGACCAATGTTGTAAGAGAATCAATTTTCTGCTCAAGCTTCTCAACCTTGCCCGAGTCTGCACCAACATCATTTACATCCCTCACAACTATTGCATCACTGTTGCTTCTTGCATGGAATTGCTGTTGGGGGCCTTTTGGTTATCGAAATTTCGATTTGACAGTTGCACTAGCTTATTTGGATTTTTCTCTTCGATTTGATATAAAATTCGTCCAATTCTGAGTTACGGATCAAAAGTTATGGCTGTTTGAAATTCGTGCTGTTAAAACTTGAAAAATGTTTTCTGGAATTCACAACCAGTGATGATCTGAGTGACAGTGGCTTAACAAAACATCATCATATGATAATAGTAGCGTGGATAGAAATTTTCGTGCAAAAATACCACCCACAACTATGTGAACTAGCAACCACAGAATCAATCAGATACACTAATTGCAGCAGAATAGCAAAACAGCAAACAGTGCAACTTCAACCAGTTATCAGAAGGCTTATTCACACACTAACTACACTAACTACTCTGACTAACTACTTTATGATCTTTGGCGAGAACCGATAATCCCTGGCAACGGCGCCAAATTTTGATCGAGGTCGCACCCGATCAAAATAAAAGGGGTTTATTCTGTAGTACTAGGAAGGTGATCCTAGGTCGTTTCCCAGCGAATATCGGTCTAGGCCAAGTATCAAACACGTAGTGTGCAGTAAAATGGGGGGGGGGGGTTTGTGTGTAACAATTGTGAAGAACAATACATAAACAAAATATTAAAACTAACAAAATCAGAAACAAAAGCGGGCAAACCCCTTTGGCTACGCACACTACTCAATCCTAGCTCACTAAAGATCGATTCCTCTCCTCTCCTCTGTCCAACTCGCGAGACCTAAATACTAAGCGAAAATTCAGTTCTCACCCCAAAACCCTAGCTTCTAATTAAGCATCAGAAACCAAAGCCTGAGATTTTTACGAGTTAGCATAAATTAATCATTCACACTCATGGATTATCGCTAATAAATAGAACTAAGCGAACCATAAATAGAGATAAACCACGAGAACAGTAGAGAGAAATTGAAATAGCATTAATAACAAGAGCTCATGAGTAAGTGAGACAATACCAAAGGGATTAACCCTTGAAGTTAGCCTTCCATGGTCATAAATCAATAAAAACGTGTAGAAAGGGGGAAGAACAAAACCCTAGAAGCCACCACCACTTGGGAGAGCCAAGAGAGAAGTTCTAACCTAGAGAGAGAGTGAGAAATCTGAAATGGGAGTGTGGTCTCATGTCTACACGAATTTCCCCTCTTTCTAGTCACAAAATAGGCCTAAAACATGGGCCCAAGTCCTAAGAAACACTATTCTGAAAATTACAACTAAAAAGGGACCTAAATGCAAATTATAATCTTCACTTCAATACTTCAATCTTCATTTCCAAAAATGCCCATAGTATCCTTGTGCCACATATGACCTGAAAATAGAAATAGAATTAATTAGGCCAAATAATCCCAAATTAAACAATATTCGGAATATTAGTCCAATAAACTCTAAATTACAAAATCAAGCTAAACAATGTCAAATTGGCAACAAGTATCAATAATAGGAGTAAAATAATGCAAGGAATAATGAGAAATAAAATGCTCATCACATACATACACACTCATAAACATACATACCGTAGCACACTCATACACATATACACGTACAACACACTCACATATATACACACACATACACACACATTTTACATTTTTATTTTCTAACTACATTTACTTAAGATCATCAATTTACACCATAATGAAATTAATTCTAAAGAAATCATATGCACACCATCATACATCAAACACACATATTAGGTCAAGCACATATCACATAAAAATTTCAAGCCAAGTCAATAGATTTATTTTCTTCAAAACACAATTTCCAAAATTCGTATTTCTTAACTCTGAAAATAAATTTTTGTAAATCAACCCAGAAAATTCTAAAAATTACATTTTAAAAATATTTGTTTCAAGACGATCGTTTTGATATAAAGATCATAAAAATCCGAGTAACAGTTAAAAAGATACGAATTTTCAAAGATACAGTTCCAAAAATTTCATCTCAAATGAAAATTGTTGGAGAGTGCCCTAGTGGTAATCGTATTTTCTCTTTTACTTGTACTTATTTCATGTTTATGGATTATTTCTATTAATAATAATGAGGCATTTCATTTATTATATTTATGCTTTAATTGTTTAATTAAAATAGATGTAATAAAGTCCTTAGGATTATAAGTTCAATGTCATAAGAATATCAAGTACATGACTTGATAGTGAGATCTTATTGATTGATAATTATCCTTAAAGATTCCCTAGTCGAGTATTATAGTTAATAAGGACAACTATAATACATCGAGATTAGTATGTGGCAGACTAATGACTGTATCTCACCGGTCATGGATATGGGATATCAAGTCTTCACGTAGTATACATTGGGACAATTGTGTACTGGATTGACCCGTCATGAGAATGCTACATGGGTTATTAAGTGAGTGTCATAAGCGATTCTCATAGTGACATTGGTGTACATGGTCCTTCGACCTGAAGCCACTATGGTTCCCAACATGTGGAGTTATGTGCTTTCACAAAATCAAACATTATCTTTAACCAGATAATTATAACGGTTGTGATCGGGTATATAACGAATCATGTAGAGGGATATGAGTGACATAGATGGGATTTGTCCTCCCTATTTAATAGGGATTATATCTCTGGGCCCCTTGATTAAGTGAGACGGTAAAATGTATGGCCATACTCAAGTAGGTCAATATGAGATATTGACAAGACTTGTTTATACTCGTCTACTTAGGCATCAAGAAACCATAGGTTATACTATTCATGGGTGACACGTTCCATGCCATGAGTGTAACTATGATATTTGGACAAAGGGATTAAACTTACACATGTTCATTGGTCACAGTAAAAGGTTTAGTCAAACCACAGACATTCCTGTCACTTGGGTAGCAATGATGTGTTGCTAGATACCGCTCATTGCTTGTAAAGTTAAAATGTGATTTTAACATTACTGCCAACATTACAGGAACCTATAGGGTCACACACTAAGAGCAGATAAAATTGGAGATATTACATTTGATAAAAATACAATAGTTGCATTTTTATAAAATTAAATCTTTCTGATATGATTAAGATATGATTCGTTTTATCTTTATGTATAAGATATAAATTTGATTTTATCTTCTACATATAAGATAGAATTCGAATTTATCTCCTAAAAGCCCAACCAGTTGGTCTGATAATATTATAAATATAATATTATTAGCTTTGGGGGAGGTAGATGTGTGAGACACAGAACGGTAACCCTAGCCGTCATATCAGAGAGTGAGTGATACACAGACTCTCTCTTCTCTGCTAGCATTGAGAAGAGAGACGTGACTCCAATTGGGAATTTGTTCGTGTGGATACCAATAGAGGCACAACACATTGATGTGCTCGTGATTGACGAAGCGTTCGTGATAAGATTCGTTGGTCTCCTCTTCCCTGCAAAAGGTAATTTTATTCCCTATCTCAAATCATGTTTTCACATGGATCCTGGATGGAAATAGGATATATTTTTTTTTCGCTGCGTTTGTCGCATCCTATTTCCTAACAAATCACCTCTTAATAAAAACACAACTCATTTCTTAAAAATCCAATCAACCAAAATCATTCACTTTTAATTTATAAAAACATTTTTTTTATAAAAATCCTTGAAAATTTATGCTTTATCTCTTTCTCTCATAAAACACTTTTCCGAAAATCTTTCGTAAAATAGAACTTCAAGGTTTATCTTAATAATATTCGTTCACGCACGTACGGGAAAAATGCGGGGTGTTACATTCTCCCCAACTTGAAGATTTCTCGTCCTCGAGAAATGCTGCGTAGAGTCTGTCTGATCTGTGGACCCGTAGCTCTCTGAAGAAATTCTTTTCCTCTTTCACTGCAGCAATCGTCGCATCTTCGAATTTGCATCGACTATTCGTCATTCTTAGGAGCGAATCAGACAGATTACTTTCAAAAGTAATCTCTCAAAGGATTTTAAATGACAGATAGGGTGGGGTATAAACAACATGGTTGCACTATCAACAAAAGACTGAGGGGTTTAAAGGCATAAGAATAGTGTCCAAAGACAACAGGGTTACGTTCATTTGGGGGCCAAGACACCACGACACCTCAAGGTTGATTTCTTATCATCACTTCAAGCCTAGACGAACTATTCCTCAAAAATTTCACATTTCCTTTCACTCCCCAACTTAAATGACACATACCTCTCTGTACCACACTCATGATTACAAACTTAGCTTCTAAATACTCCTATCCTTCACCACTTTTGATTACTCTTACAAAATTTCCCATCGCTTAGCTTCAATCTATCCTCTGATTGCCTTACTTTCCACCAAATAATTGTCTTTTTCAGACTTCTACGATCACCATTAAATCTTACTCTTACCCTATTAACCACTAATCCTCAAGAAACATACACCATCTCACTCCTTATTTCTAACACTAGATCATATAACTTAGACATTTCTAAACCCTTTTTCCATTCTCCACTGTTTTCCTTATATTCTAAACCATCAAAATTCTTCAACTCAAAGACCCATTATCTATTACCACATTAAATCCTAGCTTTTTACCTAACCTTGGGTCAATCATTTAAAGATTCTAACCACAAATTCCACCATCTTACCACTTCGACTTTACCATATCATCACTTATTCACTGCTATCTAACCATTTCCAACCTCAAATCAAGACACTTGACCCTAAATTCTAAACATCACCTTGATTTCTTCCTCATCTTATCACCATCTAAACCATAAATTTATTTATTTATTTATTTTTTGACTAATCCGACATCAAAACTCTTAGTCCCAATCACCTTACACAACTTACCACTCATCTAGGACTCAAAAAGGGTACTTCTATTTTCTTCAAGACTCCTACTTCCTTTCTTCATACTCACTAATCCTGATTCTCCTTGATCTTAGCAACTCTTGCCTAACAACACTTCAAAACTAACCCTCTTCTTCACTTAGGTACATCTACTTGACCGGTATAGGGTATCAGGGTTCAAAATTCTCACCAAAAGTTTAGGAAAAGATAAATGTCTGGTCAAAAGATCAAAAGGGAAAGCTTTGGGTTCATCAACAATCAAGGCTTTGTCAAGAACATAGTCTAAGGTTCTCAAAAAGGCTTTCTCAAGCGGTCATGCCAAAGCAATTTGGCACGCATATGGTTCACACAAGAAGAGCTTCAACAATAAAAAAAAAGAGTTCTAGTTACAAGACAAGGTCTCAAATAACTTAGAGGTTACCACAAACAAATGGGGTTCCCATCAGAGATAGGTTCAGCAAAAGAAGATTCGAATCGCACGTCGACATCCCATGACGACACTAATCTCTGCTCCTCGTTCCCGCTGTAGACGAAAACTGACGCGCTCCGAAAAATATCCGCGCACTCTTAGCGTTCCTATTCTCATCTATCGCTATCTTACTACTGGCGCACACACAGACACACACAGCAAAGTATGTAGGTCCATGTATAAGGTTACTTAGATTAACCATTGCTCTGATACCACAACTGTAACACCCCGATTTGGCAACTTGAAAACATAACTTACTTAAATTAAATATAGTGAAAATTAGGGGCCATTTTTTTTTTTAAAACATGTAACATGAATGAATAACATGAGTATGAGAACCATTAAGTTTTCAAAACTCTTTCACAATTAAAAAAGTGTTCTCACACATCATGCTAAACTTCAAGTTCCAAACCGAGATGTCACAAGACACCGCACTTTGAAACTCGTTTTCAAAACATCATTTAAAACATAGCCCGTTTACTTGTTTCAAAACATTAGTGCATAATAAAACTTTTGTCAGGGTACAGTATGATAGAGCTAAGGTAGCTAAGAACTTACAATGGAATACAATGCTCCAGGGGATTTACCTAGCTTCTAGTCATACACACTAAGACTCGTCTTCTACTCCGGATCTTGGTAGACCAAGCTCTCCAACCGCAAGTAGAGTCGTCCTCGTCTACTTCATCAGGGTTCTCCTCTAGATACCATCCTCGGGGACCAACTTCTAGGCTCCTCATTGTAGGGAACACATGTGGACTGCTACATGCTACGCCATCTACCAGTTGCAATATCAGCAATTGCCGATACGACAACATGGTAGGAGAGAGTCAGTGTTCCGAACACTAACGGGTTGACCATGCGGTCTCGGGTAACATTTAACATAAAGACAGACGGATAATACCATAAAACACCATAACTAAAATGGCATGACGTAAACACTTATCAATGCATGTCATCATCATCATATAGAACATGTTATACATATAGCATATATGGGTCACATATAACAAAGCATATCATAATATTCTAGACACATCAATAACTTCATTCAAAACCAAATATTCCATTCATGTTCTTATAATCACATTCTCAGAATCTTTCTCGCAACACTTTCATAACTCTTTTCAATCCTTCTTTCTTCATGAGTTCCAAACTTATCCATCCTCTCGAGAATTCTTTCTTATATTTGTCTTATAAATCTTATTCAACACTTGAGACTTTTGATGCTCTTTTCTTTGAAATATCTTAGTCTTTTAAGTTTTAGCGTTCCGGTTCACTCAATGATGGGGGAACATCATCATTGAGGAAATCACACACGTCTACATCTCCTCGGTCATCCACCCAACCTAGTCGGAAGCAAACAGGAGTACAGGACCTTTACCACGCGGGCACGACAGCTGTCTCACAATCAATTGGTCCCAGACCAGGAGGACTACAGCCTCAATTCAATTCATATCATTTCATTCAATCATATAATCAACGCACGCTCATAACGACAATCACAAATGCCCCGTTCCAGTCCCTCTCACTGTTCTAGATTTGCAATCAAGGGGGCGACAGTATAATTCTAGTCTGCAGTGCAGAACTTACCACGACATTGGACCCAATCCCTACCACGTTAGTACGCCACATGTGGAGTTTGTTCTGCCTAGAAATATAGTCTAGACTTCTTGACGTTTCACCGTCATTGTCCTCCCCTCATGCAATCTCCACCTGAGTATCCGCAGATACCCATAATATCTTCCTCTCCACTACTTCGATACGACACTCATGCCTCACCGCGTTTATAAATGTCTTTTAAAGTCTTTTAAGGGTTTAACGTTTTAGTTAGCGGCTGAATCCTAATAGTCGGCCCGTCCTTGGGGCATCCCTTCAACGAAGCCCGACCACTAATCGCAATCCGTTCCCCCAAAATCTCAATGGCCTTAAGCCTCAAATCACTTTCTCTTTCATGCAATCTCATCAGCATTATTCTTATCAGCATCATCAGCAATCTTTCTCATCATCTTTGTTCAACATCATCATCAGCATCTGGCTCCTTAGTTGTCACTTTCTAGCACTACCAACGCCGTTCTCCACGATTGTTGCTCCGCAGCACTATCAGCATCACTCTCCTCAAAGGTTGTTCAGCAGCGCCATCAGCAGCATCATCATCACCACGCTTCCGCTCGCCTTATCGGGTAGTTCATGTTACCATCTCGAACACCATCTTTTCGTCTCAATTCCATTATTAATTCTCTTTCTCATTCATTTCTTATAACCTTCTCTTTAGTCTTAACTCATCATTTATCTCTTACTTAGTTATTTCTCATATCTCTTATTCGCATCTCTTTTCTCTCTTCAATCTTATCTCATTACTTTCCCATCTTCATTATTACCAATTCACAATTTAGACGTAATCAAACATTTTCAAAACAGAATAAAGTATGCTCAACAGATAAACATTTAGCAAGTAAACAAAACAGATAAACTTATGCTCAATAAATAAACATTTAGCATTTAGACAAGGCAGATAAACATCTAGCATGAATATCTATATCGCCTAATCCTCAGTACTTTCACGATCCATCTATTTGGATTGCGAGCAACCACGTTGCGGGACCACAGCACTCTCACTCACCTCGATGACGAAACTTCCTAAAGCTTTCAAGATTTCCCATTGCTATCCTTGCCACGCTTTCTTCGCGTCCGACACCCGAACTAGAACATTTTTCCCGTGCGTTAGAACGTTTTCGATTAATTCTTAATTCCGTTTTATAAAACACTTGAAACAATTCCTTTCTTAAAAACACATTGCTAATGTTCAAAGATTTCAAATCCAAATCAAATAAAAATGTTTTCACAAATAGAGTTCACAAACAGTATTCTAATTTAGCACATTCAGTTAGCACAAAAACAGTACATACAAGTTTCAAGGCATTCACAAACACACATAAAGCAAGAATCACAGTTCAATCATTCAAAACCATCAATTAAATTTTAATCTTAATAAATTAATTTAATTACACTTAAGAAAATAATTTAAATTAGGCCTTGTGACTAATTCATCAAGGACCGAATCACCAAGGTCAAGAATTCCTAGTCTCTAATAAATTTTAAAACTTGAAATCATTGGATTAACATTGCAAAATTCCTTTCACATAATTAAATGAACTTATTCATTTTATTCTCTAAGACCGAAAAGAACCAAAGAAGACACACACACATCACTTACATTCCCACACATAGCATCATCAAATCAAACCAAAAAGAATTAAAAGAAACACACATCACTTTTCTCAAACACATAACACGAGGCATCTAGGAATATAGCTATCATCAAGGTTATTTCATGAAAATAATTTTCCTACCATTTAAACATATATTGGCCGAATTATACACATACAATTTTGCAAGATTTAATGCACACATAAAAACATACAATCATGAAATCATTTTATTTATTTTAGTGCTAAAACTGTGAGCATGCAAGAGAAAAATTAACAATTTAATTTCATTTTTAAAACAAAATCAAAGCAACAATTAGAATCACAAACTATTTCAAAGATGCACACATATTCTCATTTAGATTCAATTACTTTATGCATGTACTTTTAAAGTTCTTAAATTCAATTAACCTCATCATGCATGCAACCTAAATAAGGGATAAACATAGATCCCTACCTAATCCTAGGATGGTCGAATGTCAACATGCATTAAAACAAGGATTTTTGATTCACTTTTTAAACATACAAAGTCATGCATTCACATCAAAACATGTAAAACAACACATTACATTATTTATTCACATCAACCAAAATATACCTCAAGTTCATCATTTTATAAAAATCAAAGTTATACTTTAAGCTTCTAAAAAAAATGACATGCATGAGTTTAAAATCATTAGATCTAATCTTAAAACAAACATGCATTAACAAAATAAAAACATAGATCTTATTTTTCAAACATGGCCGAATGGCCTCATAAAAATTTAACACACACAAAACCAAGTACTAAATCAAACCAATCACTAGATCTAAACATGCACAAAAATAGTCACGTAATTAAATCATGTTTATACTTTGAAAATCATTTTAAAACTTGTTTCTTTAATTCTTTTCTCTAAAAACCGAGACACATATTAAAGAAAAACATAATCTTTCTCTTAAGAATTAACATGCAACTAAAGATCAAACAAAGGCAAACACATACATTCATTTAGATCAACCAAGATAAATCACAAAACTAACATGCAAGACCAAAGACATAAATCATTTTACAATTCAAGTTTAGATCATGAATTTATTCAACAAATAAACATGGAAACACACATAGATCATGGTTTAACAAAAAGATCTAACAAAAGATTTAACATGCAAGCCAAGAAATTTCACTTTATAAATAAACAAACTTAGATCATGGATTTATTTATCAAATCACCACATAAACACATATGAGTCACGATTTAGAGAAAGAAAAATAGACATGCAAGGAAGTTTATTTTAGTTTTCACAAAATCTCAAACAAAGTTTTAGACCTTTTAAGTTTTAATTAGAAAAACATTAGATCACGGTTTGAACAAGAGATCTTAACATGCAAAGAGATTCATTTTAGGTTTTCACAAAAATCTTAGTTTACTTTAGATCTTTAAGATTTTAGTTAGAAAAACATTAGATCTAACAAGAAAAACCTTAACCAAAAATCCAACATAAGCTTAACTTATTACAAATTATTTTTAGTCCTTGAAAGTCCTTGATCGAGCAAGATCAACACATAACAACAACATGCAAGAAGAAAAAGAAAGATCTACAACTAGAAAGGAAAATCTATACTATTACAAAATCTTCTCCAAGCTCTTCAAGTCACCTACCAAGATGAGGGTTGGTTCTCTAACTCTTCCTACACTTAGATCTTCAAGAGAAACTCCTAGGTTTGGACTTGAACTCCTCCTTCTTCCTCTTCAAGTCTCACGGCCTCTTCTCCCTCTCTCTCTCTCCCTATTTTTTTTCTTTTTCTCTCTAAGAGTTGAATAGGTCTCTTAGAGTGTGTTTTGTGTTGGTGTGAAGAAATGAATTGGGTGGAAGGAAAATGAACTAAGGCCACCACAATTTATAGGCAATTTCACTCTCCCTCTTTTGCCCTTATGTGTAGTTCGGCCATGAGCAATTGGAAAGGGTAATTTTGGGCTTCCAAATATTTGCATGGGTGGATGTTATCATATGCAAGGGGACAAGGTATAAGAGGCTAGGGCTTTAGGGGTCATTCTAGGCTTAAGTACTTGTTGGCCATAGTTAGGGTTTTGTTACTTGGTTTGGTTATGGTTTGGTTCATTTGGTTACTAGTTCCTTAACCTACAAGCTTCTAGAATTCATACATCCTGGCTCATACATACACACTCATACACATACATACCGTAGCACACTCATACACATATACACGTACAACACACTCACATATATACACACACATTTTACTTTTTTATTTTCTTACTACATTTACTTAAGATCATCAATTTACACCATAATGCAATTAATTCTAAAGAAATCATATGCAAACCACCATACATCAAACACACATATTAGGTCAAGCACATATCACATAAAAATTTCAAGCCAAGTCAATAGATTTATTTTCTTCAAAACACAATTTCCGAAATTCGTATTTCTTAACTCTGAAAATAATTTTTTGTAAATCAACCCAGAAAATTCTAAAAATTACATTTTCAAAATCTATGTTTCAAGATGATCGTTTTGATATAAAGATCATAAAAATCCAAGTTACGGTTAAAAAGATACGAATTTTCAAAGATACAGTTCCAAAAATTTCATCTCAAATGAAAATCACCTCTTAATAAAAACACAACTCATTTCTTAAAAATCCAATCAACCAAAATCATTCACTTTTCATTTAAAAAAACATTTTGTTTATAAAAATCCTTGAAAATTTATGCTTTATCTCTTTCTCTCATAAAACACTTTTCCGAAAATCTTTCGTAAAACATAACTTCAAGGTTTATCTTAATAATATTCGTTCACGCACGTACGGGAAAAATGCGGGGTGTTACAAGTGTAAGTCATCCGAACCCAGGCGCCGGGCAAGGGGTAGGCACCTCCAGCAGGCGTGCTGTGTGCAAGAGTGAAGTCATTGGTTGGGAATGTTCTGTGCACCAAATATGAATAGTTATAATGTTATTTTAGAGGAGTCTTTTGACTTATTGTTTGACCTGGGCACAGGTAAACGAACTCCAACAAATAATTCAGAGGACTGACCCGGACGCGGGTGTAAGTCATCCAAACCCGGGGCGCCGGGCAAGGGGTAGGCACCTCCAGCAGGCGTGCTGTGTGCAAGATAAAAAGTTAAAGTTAATGGTTGGAGTTCGAGGCCGAAAGGCCATGGATGCAATTAATGATTGTTCTGCATTGATTGTATTAGATAGTCATATTTTTGTTCATGTGATTAATAATTGTATGATACTAGATATGAGTTATATTATTAAATGTTATTTCCCTCATTATTTTCTTTATGAAGATTTTTCGTACATGTGACGACTGACAATATCATAGTTCAAACATACTTTCAAGCTAAATAGTGTTATTGAGATTTTTATCTCACTATTCGGGTTTGATGTTGTCAGATTGAGATTTTGGGAAGCGCCAAGAAGAAGGCAAGTTTATAATATTAGCTTTCTTGTGTAAATTATTTTTAAGGAGTCTACATTAAGTTTAAAGGGGATTGTTGGCATTGTAATGCCCTTCTAGTTTTAGTGCCCAGTGTCATCGTAGAATAAGTAAAATTTTCAATGTAATTTTATTTAACAATTATTTTGGTTCAAGGAGATGTATATTTGTCTTAATGAGACATTTTTTTTTATTTATTGAATATTGTACTTGGTAAGCTTCCGTGGATTGTGTATTTTGTTATTAGAATTAAGGTGTTACATTTTTGGTATCAAAGCAGTTCGGTTCTCTTCGGACAATGATATAAATTAATTAACTATAAACTGGGCACTTAGGGAATAGATAGAATCATGAACTTGGATATTAGTATGTGTATGACAAGGTTTGGAAGGAATCGTGATGAGTTTTGCTACTTGGAAAGATGGTATTGCTACTTGGTGGATAGATGGTATTGGGACTAGCTACCCCAATATTGGTATCCTGGTGTAGAGTCATTACATCCGTTCGGCACATGCTACTAGTGTTTGTTTTTATGTGTACATTTTGAAGAGTAAAGTATAAATAGAATCCTACTTTGTAACTTTGTGATCCGGACACAATGTTACATGTTTGAGGCTATCATATACTCTTATTCTTTATTGAATTGGTGTATGTTCTTTTGATACATAAGGGTGACAATGTTTGCAAATGTACTTATATATATATATATATATATATATATATATATATATATTCATGCAATCAAAGGGATTTACAGATACAAACTAAACACTTATTAGTGCTGTAAATATAGATGGATCATATTTCAATCAGAGGCTATTGATCTTAAAAACTCAAGTATTGATTAATTATATATATATATATATATATATATATATATATAGGTATGTATGTTCGCAAGTATCATGTGATAGTTAGAAAAAAAAATTTTAATTAAACCTTGAATTTTATCATGAGGTTGAGAGTCTTAAGTTCTTTTATTGGATTATTGTTGTATTAATTTCCCTGCATCATTCATTGAGGATTTCGGTACAATTTAGAAATATTTATGATTGAAAGTTTTGATTGATGCCATCGGTATAATTTTATTTTTAAGGTATTTTAGTGAATACATTTAAATATGTTTCTTTATTATTTTTTTTAAAAAATTAAATATAGGTTAAAAACACTGTTGTTCTTAGTAAAAATACTACTGCTGCTAATGTTTCTGTCGCTATCACATTTTCGAGATTTTTGCTATTTTATTGGTTCTTGGCGATCGGAAATTATATGCCACCTTGGTTAAGTTATCTCCTGTTTTTTCTGCCCTCTAATATTGATTTTTTTTAATGCTGCTAAGATAATTCATATTTATGTATGAGGAGTAGATGTTTTGATTTATGTTATTAGGTACTTTCAAAGGGGTTGCTTTGTGTAGTCTCTTATATATTGTGTCTTCTAAAACTCTATTATATTCCTCTTGGTTTAACTACTCCTTGTACTTCTAGTTTTTTTCAATGGAATTTATCTTATAATGATAGATATATAGATAGGTAGATAAGTTATCTAGAAATTCATTTTTGCTAAAAGAAAAGTAATTACTTTTGAGCTGAATAGCATGGGATTGTAAATTGATATTTATTTTGTTTGTTTCCAACATGTGTTTGAAAAAAGAAAAGAAATTATAAGTTCTAAAAGTTTTTTTTATCTTGCTATTAATTTTATTTTTTCAATTAGATGCATACTATAAAAGTTAACATCTTTTTAACTTTAGTGATAATTTGAAAGTTAAACACTTTCGTTTTTTTTTTATTATTTTTGATATAATACGTGCATGTGTATCTCTTAATATATTGAATTATAATTTTTTGTTATTTATAAAGTAACTATAATTCAATTTTAGGAAATTTATACTTTAATTTTTTTTTCCCGAGACACATAATGATTACACAAATAATTACTTACATAAATTTTATATTACTTGTTAGCGTACGTTAAACTCTATTTTCATATGTATTATGATCAAATTGTCTTATTAGTTAGATGTGTAATTTTTTTTACCCTTTTTTTAGAAGTGTCTTGTTTCAATGTTGTTTTATTGTCATATGATTAACATATTATTATGTTCTTACTTCTTTAAGTTTTTCTCATAACATATTGTAGATATACAAAATCTAATATTTTGTTTATATGATGGTTGAGAGTAAATTATGTCTCTTCATTATATATGAATTATTATTATTTGTATTATACATGGTGTTCTCTGTATAATATTATCCTTTAATTATATTATTGTGTTTAGTTGAACATTTAGATTTTTAATTTTACATTAGACAGGTAAAGAACATGACTTTTTTAAATGTTTTTTTAGACCAATTTGTACCTTGCCGCCACATAGGTTAGAGTTCTCATTGACTTAATTCCAAAATTTAGTCCAATATTACTACTAGATTTAAGTGATCTCGAGAATCAATTAGCTAGAGAACTTGTTAGCTCATAAATTTATTAAAAATGACATTTTACATACTTTGTTTAGTACTTTTACTTTTAGTTGAGAAAAATAAATAATTTAGAGCAGGAGGTAATGAATAGATTACGGACACTTGAATAAGATGATCGTTGACACTAAATATCATTTTGCCACAGATAAATGATTTTTTAGATCAATTGGGAGACGTCGTAAAATTTTCTAAGTTGACATAAGATCACCACAAAGTTGAGATCGAACTTGAGGATATACCTTACAATATATTTTGGACTGATGAGACTGGTCACAATAAATACTAAGTACCGTTAGAGATTGAAAATGTTAGTTTTGATTGAATAACATAAAGTTTTTAGGATATGTGATTACCATTTAGGTGCTGATTTTTTTTTAAAGAAACCTCAAGAATGTGAAAATAATTTTTTTTTTTAGCCTAGGAAGAAATTGACAACTATGTTATCTTAAATTTTTCAAACCTTTTAAATGAATTTGAGGTTTACAGTAATGCATTAACGAACGAATAATTGTTTTTGTACTAGAGGTTATCATAACGTGACATTAGAAATATTAAATTTTAAATTAAATTTAACGATGTCTATAAAACTGAACAAATGACATTTAATAATTTATATGGAACCATATGTATCTCAAGTATTTGATATGTTCTTATGCATAATTTTATTTTATTTTTTTGCAATCATTTTGGACTTTTACCTATTTTCATTTTTGAATTATGAATTTTTTTTAGATGATTATTGCATGATTTGAACTTACAAATGTAAGGATATGTAATTTTTTTTTTGAAGACAAACTTTGAGTTGAATTTGCCGTGTGTAGGTAAGATAAGATTTGAAATAGTTACATGAAGCAACTTGAATGTTACACTTAGAGTCTCTAGAGTTCAAATATTGATAATTGAAATTTTGAGGACAAAATTTTTTTCAACGAGGGGAGAAATGTAACATCCCAAAATTCATGTGTTATAATTTTATTCTTGTAGTTATTTTTTTTGTAATATTAAATTATTAAAGAACTTAGACCTTTATATTATATTATAATGATGTTGGCGTTCTGGCAAGTGCACCAGTTCGTGACAAGTAATAAAGTGGAAGTGGGTTGTCGTTCCCAACGAGGACTAAAATCGATTAAAATAATTCTCACCTAAGTCGTAGTTACTACGTGAAATTCAAATTAAAATTAAATTAATTGGAAAATTCTTAACTAAATTAAATTGAAAAACAAAAACGCAAATAAAAAGTGGTTATGTAAGAATTTGGGAAAACTTGGGTACATGTTTCATTGTAGGTTCCAAAAGCAATTGTTAACGAATCAATGATTTTCCTAAGTATTGAACCAACTTTGCAAAGGTAAAAGCAGCCTAATTCCTTAGGTCAACCATGTTTCTTAGTAATTTAATCTCCCTTAATTCCTTAAGGAGAGCTTTAAATCCTAATCTTACCAATTAATGTTCAATCAAAATTATTAGAAGGTTATCCAATTCATAAACATATTCCTATACCTATGTAATTGAATTGTTTGATTAAAGGTCTAAATCCTAATTCAATATTCCTATTCAATTAGAATTACCAAATCATAAACGGATCCAAATTCATGATGAACAATAAAAACATAATCAAACACAATACTTAAATGGAAAAACATCAATTCATTAAACAAAAACTACAAAGGTTTCATACAAATCCACATGTTTCCAAAAATGAGATTAGTTACACATAATTAGAAAAGAAAAAAGAAGAATAATGAAAATCATAATGAGAGATATGGAATTACCCCAATCTCCAATCACAAAGTGCAATTCTTCAACTTGCCTCTGAAAGCTCTCTCACTATTGCTTTCTCTAAAAACGTGTTACCTACTCTTCAAAGCTTTCTCTTTTGAATGAATCCTAATCCTATTATTATATAGATAAAAACTAACCTAATTTTCAATCTAATGTGATAAGATTATTATCTGAATAAAACTAATCCTAAATATGAATATAATATGATAAGATCCTATTAGACTAAACTAATCTCTAAGAATATTATTTACAAATAGAATTTATCATTAAAATCCTTCTAGAATCCCGTATTTGTGTCTGACAGAAACTTCGGCACTGATTTTGACCCCCAAAATGGACGAATTTGAGCAAGGTTATTTCTGACAAAATTGTAGATCGTTTCCTTAGCTTTAAAATGATACCTAGATCGCTTAATTTGGATAAGCGTAGCTCAAGTTATGATTAAAACAGCGAACAGTGTCACTTTCACGCATTTTGCGCGCCCAGGCGTGAAACTCCTGCGCCTTGGCGTGCGTCTGTCTGGAAAAATCAACCAAATGCACCCCATTGTTGGCCAGTTGACCGCAGCCCGCGCCTGGGCGCGTGGGACCTGCGCCTGGACGCCACGATCAACTTTTCTTCATTTTTTCCTCTTTTTCTTCCCAATTCAAGTCTCAAGCTCTCCCAAATTCATCACATATTAGATCCCAATCACACCCCAAACTTAGCATTTTGCATGTCCCAGGCAAAAGTAAAATAAAAATTCTAAAACACGGGACCATTTTCTAAATGAATATGCAAACACCTAATCTAAGACTCCAGACTCATGACTCACACTTTTCTTCACAAGCAATAATAACTTCCATCAAAAACTGGTTAAAGAAACAAACTCCAAAAGAAGCAGGAACTAGTGAACTCTCTCAACCTCACTGTGTATATCTCTCATGTGTATCAAGGGTTATAACAATTCACTCAAGTTCATCCAATGACAATGTGTTACCATATGCTTGACCATAGACCAATATCTCCACTGAAATTATTGAATACATGCAAAAATCAAAAGGTCTTAATTTTGGTTGTAACGAGGTCATGGCTAAAGATGAAAGGTGGGATAAAAGAAACAAAGGATTATACAAAGGGCTAAAAATATGAAATCAAACAACATCCCTTTAACATATGAATGGAGCATTGGTTTTATAACAAATATCAACTCCAATATTTAATTCCCCTTCATTCTTTTTCATTCCCATTCTCTCTATTCTCTTCTCTTTTTCCTTATATTTTTTTCTCTTTTTTTTGGAAGAGAAATAGATATCACAATTAATATTTTCAGCTCAACACTTTCTGAATCAACATATTCCCAATTGCACCATTCACAATTCAAAGCATACCAAAAATATATAACATTTATGAAAAGGGTACCAAAAAAATCATATATCAATAGGCTCAAAGTGGGTCACTAAGGGATAATATTTATCAAAAATCTGTTGAAGGCCAGAAAAATAATCCTAGGTGCCTTAATCATCTTAATGCATACAAACAATTATCAATCTCAAAATGGTCACTGGTCAAGTTCTAGAACACAAAATAAAAGTGAACACACTCATGAAAGAAACAGGGGTCTCAATCACAAAATAAATATTCAATATAAAACACATACCCCTGTCAAGTGTATAGGCTCAAATATCTCACAGGCTAAACAGTCAGTTCACTAATAACTTGTTCCAAAACAGTTTATCAAAATAACCAGTTCTCAACAAAACTTAAAACTCAATCCAAAACAGTGTCATACAATCAATGAGTCATCATCCTAAATCAAGTATTTACATATATAATATAAAAAAATCCTAATCCTAGAATAATCATCTATCTTTACCCAAGACACAAACCAACACCAAATATGGGAGAACAATTCAAGTCTCAAAAATTTTAATTTTTATTTTATCCACTCCCCCAAACTTAGATCCCAAATTCATCACATTTAGATCCCAATCACACCCCCAAACTTAGCATTTTGCATGTCCCAGGCAAAAGTAAAATAAAAATTCTAAAACACAGGACCATTTTCTAAATTAATATGCAAACACCTAATCTAAGACTCCAGACTCATACACTTTTCTTCACAAGCAATAACTTCCATCAAAAACTGGTTAAAGAAACAAACTCCAAAAGAAGTAGGAACTAGTGAACTCTCTCAACCTCACTGTGTATATCTCTCATGTGTATCAAGGGTTATAACAATTCACTCAAGTTCATCCAATGACAATGTGTTACCATATGCTTGACCATAGACCAATATCTCCACTGAAATTATTGAATACATGCAAAAATCAAAATGTCTTAATTTTGGTTGTAACGAGGCCATGGCTAAAGATGAAAGGTGGGATAAAATAAACAAAGGATTATACAAAGGGCTAAAAATATGAAATCAAACAAAATCCGTTTAACATATGAATGGAGCATTGGTTTTATAACAAATATCAACTCCAATATTTAATTCCCCTTCATTCTTTTTCATTCCCATTCTCTTTATTCTCTTCTCTTTTTCCTTATATTTTTTTCTCTTTTTTTTTTTGGAAGAGATATAGATATCAGAATTAATATTTTCAGCTCAACACTTTCTGAATCAACATATTCCCAATTGCACCATTCACATTTCAAAGGATACCAAAAATATATAACATTTATGAAAAGGGTAGCAAAGAAATCATATATCAATAGGCTCAAAGTGGGTCACTAAGGGATAATATTTATCAAAAATCTGTTGAAGGCTAGAAAAATAATCCTAGGTGCCTTAATCATCTTAATGCATACAAACAATTATCCATCTCAAAATGGTCACTAGTCAAGTTCTAGAACACAAAATAAAAGTGAACACACTCATGAAAGAAACAGGGGTTTCAATCACAAAATAAATATTCAATATAAAAGACATACCCCTGTCAAGTGTATAGGCTCAAATATCTCACAGGCTAAACAGTCAGTTCACTAATAACTTGTTCCAAAACAGTTTATCAAAATAACCAGTTCTCAACAAAACTTAAAACTCAATCCAAAACAGTGTCATACAATCAATGAGTCATCATCCTAAATCAAGTATTTACATATATAATATAAAAAAATCCTAATCCTAGAATAATCATCTATCTTTACCCAAGACACAAACCAACACCAAATATGGGAGAACAATTCAAGTCTCAAAAATTTTAATTTTTATTTTATCCACTCCCCCAAACTTAGATCCCAAATTCATCACATTTAGATCCCAATCACACCCCCAAACTTAGCATTTTGCATGTCCCAGGCAAAAGTAAAATAAAAATTCTAAAACACATGACCATTTTCTAAATTAATATGCAAACACCTAATCTAAGACTCCAGACTCATACACTTTTCTTCACAAGCAATAACTTCCATCAAAAACTGGTTAAAGAAACAAACTCCAAAAGAAGTAGGAACTAGTGAACTCTCTCAACCTCACTGTGTATATCTCTCATGTGTATCAAGGGTTATAACAATTCACTCAAGTTCATCCAATGACAATGTGTTACCATATGCTTGACCATAGACCAATATCTCCACTGAAATTATTGAATACATGCAAAAATCAAAATGTCTTAATTTTGGTTGTAACGAGGCCATGGCTAAAGATGAAAGGTGGGATAAAAGAAACAAAGGATTATACAAAGGGCTAAAAATATGAAATCAAACAAAATCCCTTTAACATATGAATGGAGCATTGGTTTTATAACAAATATCAACTCCAATATTTAATTCCCCTTCATTCTTTTTCATTCCCATTCTCTTTATTCTCTTCTCTTTTTCCTTATATTTTTTTCTCTTTTTTTTTTGGAAGAGATATAGATATCAGAATTAATATTTTCAGCTCAACACTTTCTGAATCAACATATTCCCAATTGCACCATTCACATTTCAAAGGATACCAAAAATATATAACATTTATGAAAAGGGTAGCAAAGAAATCATATATCAATAGGCTCAAAGTGGGTCACTAAGGGATAATATTTATCAAAAATCTGTTGAAGGCTAGAAAAATAATCCTAGGTGCCTTAATCGTCTTAATGCATACAAACAATTATCCATCTCAAAATGGTCACTGGTCAAGTTCTAGAACACAAAATAAAAGTGAACACACTCATGAAAGAAATAGAGGTCTCAATCACAAAATAAATATTCAATATAAAAGACATACCCCTGTCAAGTGTATAGGCTCAGATATCTCACAGGCTAAACAGTCAGTTCACTAATAGCTTGTTCCAAAACAGTTTATCAAAATAACCAGTTCTCAACAAAACTTAAAACTCAATCCAAAACAGTGTCATACAATCAATGAGTCATCATCCTAAATCAAGTATTTACATATATAATATAAAAAAATCCTAATCCTAGAATAATCATCTATCTTTACCCTAGACACAAACCAACACCAAATATGGGAGAACAATTTAAGTCTCAAAAATTTTAAATTTTATTTTATTCATTCCCCCAAACTTAGAGGTTGGCTTGTCCTCAAGAAAAATAAACTAACTAAACTAAAAAAATTAAAAACTAAAAACGAAAGAAAGGAGTTAGAGACTTCCCTTTGTAGCACATCATTCTCTCTTGATGCACCATGGAGGAGACTGCCCCAAACTTATTCACCTGTGTCACATGAACAACTAAAAATAGTGCTAGAAGCACCCCATTAGCAATTACATATAGAAAACTCTAAACTCTTTATTCAATCTCCTAATTAAAAATTTAAATCCTACACTACTACAAAACTAAAGAGAATCCACCAGGATCCCAAATCCTATAGCACAACTTCCATGTTATGCAGCAATAACAAGTTATTCCTGGATCCCATAGAAATATGCACGGATGATGTTGGAGCAAATGTTTAAAAATAGTTTTAAACCCTCCTGGGTCAAATGGTGCATTTTTCACTCCAAGCATCATCACATGGTGCTTGTCTTTTTCATCATGCATGAAGTCTATTAAAGTGTAAACTCTATGGCTTAGCAAGGTTGCCTTTTCAGGCTCTAAAAAGGAGAACAATGACTTATATTCATCATGAGCATTAGGGAAGTCATAAAAAATTAAGGGGTAAATTGAAGGAAAAATTTTTGAGGGTTCCACATATTCATGCAATCCAATACATTTAGCAAGAGTAGAAAATTCATCATGCAAAGTGGACCCTAATTCAACCCCTAGACTCATCCCATTATTCAATTTATCTTGTTTCACTTCCTCAATCTCATCATGCACAATTTCTTCTTTTTCCATGGGTTTAGAAAGGGAAGCACTTTGATCTTCCGTAATAGAAAATTTTTGTATCACCTCCTCTAAAAGACCATCAAAAACTTTAATCTCATCATAAATATTTTGTGCAAAACATGATTGAATAGGTGACGACAAAATAAATTTGATACATTCTATGTCATCATGAGAATAAGCCATGTTACATAATGATTCCACTAAATAACTACTAAAAAGCACCGAAAATTATTAAAATCTAATTTTAGTCCCCGGCAACGGCGCCAAAAACTTGTTGGCGTTCTGGCAAGTGCACCAGTTCGTGACAAGTAATAAAGTGGAAGTGGGTTGTCGTTCCCAACGACGACTAAAATTGATTAAAATAATTGTCACCTAAGTCGTAGTTACTACGTGAAATTCAAATTAAAATTAAATTAATTGGAAAATTCTTAACTAAATTAAATTGAAAAACAAAAACGCAAATAAAAAGTGGTTATGAAAGAATTTGGGAAAACTTGGGTACATGTTTCATTGTAGGTTCCAAAAGCAATTGTTAACGAATCAATGATTTTCCTAAGTATTGAACCAACTTTGCAAAGGTAAAAGCAGCCTAATTCCTTAGGTCAACCATGTTTCTTAGTAATTTAATCTCCCTTAATTCCTTAAGCAGAGCTTTAAATCCTAATCTTACCAATTAATGTTCAATCAAAATTATTAGAAGGTTATCCAATTCATAAACATATTCCTATACCTACGTAATTGAATTGTTTGATTAAAGGTCTAAATCCTAATTCAATATTCCTATTCAATTAGAATTACCAAATCATAAACGGATCCAAATTCATGATGAACAATTAAAACATAATCAAACACAATACTTAAATGGAAAAACATCAATTCATTAAACAAAAACTACAAAGGTTCCATACAAATCCACATGTTCCCAAAAATGTGTTTAGTTACACATAATTAGAAAAGAAGAAAGAAGAATAATGAAAATCATAATGAGAGATATGGAATTACCCCAATCTCCAATCACAAAGTGCAATTCTTCAACTTGCCTCCAAAAGCTCTCTCACTATTGCTTTCTCTAAAAACGTGTTATCTACTCTTCAAAGCTTTCTCTTTTCTCTTTTGAATGAATCCTAATCCTATTATTATATAGATAAAAACTAACCTAATTTTCAATCTAATGTGATAAGATTATTATCTGAATAAAACTAATCAAAAATCTGAATATAATATGATAAGATCCTATTAGACTAAACTAATCTCTAAGAATATTATCTACAAATAGAATTTATCATTAAAATCCTTCTAGAATCCCATATTTGTGTCTGACAGCAACTTCGGCACTGATTTTGACCCCTAAGATGGACGAATTTGAGCAAGGCTATTTCTGACAAAGTTGTATATCTTTTCCTTAGCTTTAAAATGATACCTAGATCGCTTAATTTGGATAAGCGTAGCTCAAGTTATGATTAAAACAGCGAACAATGTCACTTTCTCGCATTTTGCGCGCCCAGGCGTGAAACTCCTGCGCCTGGGCGTGCGTCTGTCTGAAAAAATCAACCAAATGCACCCCATGATTGGCCAGTTGACCGCAGCTTCGAACTCTAACAAGAGATTCAACAGCCTTTGTTTCCAAGATAACTATAACATCCCAAAATTCATGTGTTATAATTTTATTCTTGTAGTTATTTTTTTGTAATATTAAATTATTAAAGAACTTAGACCTTTATATTATATTATAATGATAGTAAAATAGGCATATAGATTTTATGGTAATACATTGTTGAACAAGGGTACTTAATAGAATCATCATTATCATTATTATTATTATTAATATAAGATAAGATAGTATTAGATATTATTTTATTTAAATTATTCTATTTTATCTTTATCAATATTAGTTTTTGATAATAGTTGTGACTAAGAGGATAAGTTAGAATAATTGATTTAAAATAAATAAAAAGTTAAGATTAGATAGGTTAGTTTCATTCTCCTAAAAACAAAACCTAGCCTTTGTTAGGAGATCTAGAGGGAGAGAACGTACAAGAAAAAGAAGAAGAGAGAATCCCCATTAAGGTAACACTATAACCCAATTAAACCTCCATAGATAATAATAGGGAATAGATGAAATTATTTTATAATTATTGATACATGAGCTTTTGTGACACTTTTACTGCACGTGAACTTCTTATATAAAAACTAGGCATTTGTTGCAATACTTCCTATACAGTAACGATTCATTCTATATTCTTATTTATAGCATAATAGTGAATTGGGATGTTGTTTTTGATTTTCGATGGAGACTTGTGCCTATTATTTTTCTTCAGTGGCAATTTCTCTTGTTATATATGTCCTCTCTGTTTCTCTTGAGAAAGCACTTCTTATGAATATTCTTATGAATATACTATGATGATATTAATAATTCATACCCACTTATTAACATGAAACGAAAGTAAGTATAATTTGATGGGGTTGAATCAGTGTTATAATATGAAATCGTGGTTTTTATTAAATCTTTTATTTCTTATAATCCGTATGAGTATACATATATATATATATTTTGAAGTGTAGACTTGTTCCTTTATAAATAATTCTAATATTATATTTAAATTTATATTTAAATTGTATTTGATTGTTCGATCATGCACATCAACAATATGATATATTAGGACTGACTCGGACGCGAGTGTAAGTCATCCGAATCCGGTGCGCCGGGCAAGGAGTAGGAACCTCCAGTAGGCGTGCGCAAGAGTGAAGTCATTGGTTGGGAATGTTCTGTGCACCAAATATGAATAGTTATAATGTTAGTTTAGAGGAGTCTTTTGACTCATTGTTTGACCTGGGCACAGGTAAACGAACTCCAACAAATAATTCAGAGGACTGACCCGGACGCGGGTGTAAGTCATCCAAACCCGGGGCGCCGGGCAAGGGGTAGGCACCTCCAACAGGCGTGCTGTGTGCAAGATAAAAAGTTAAAGTTAATGGTTGGAGTTCGAGGCCAAAAGGCCATAGATGCAATTAATGATTGTTCTGCATTGATTGTATTAGATAGTCATATTTTTGATCATGTGATTAATAATTGTATGATACTAGACATGAGTTATATTATTAAATGTTATTTCCCTCATTATTTTATTTATGGAGATTTTCCATACATGTGACGGCTGACAATATCATAGTTCAAAAATACTTTCAAGCTAAATAGTGTTACTGAGATTTTTATCTCACTATTTGGGTTTGATGTTGTCAGATTGAGATTTTGGGAAGCGCCAAGAAGAAGACAAGTTTATAATATTAGCTTTCTTGTGTAAATTATTTTTAAGGAGTCTACATTAAGTTTAAAGGGGATTGTTGGCATTGTAATGCCCTTCTAGTTTTAGTACCCAGTGTCATCGTAGAATAAGTAAAATTTTCAATGTAATTTTATTTAACAATTATTTTGGTTCAAGGAGATGTATATTTGTCTTAATGAGACATTTTTTTTATTTATTGAATATTGTACTTGGTAAGCTTCCGTGGATTGTGTATTTTGTTATTAGAATTAAGGTGTTACAATAACTATCTCATCGATGCCGGAAGTAAGCACAAATAAGTGACAAAGAATTTCATATATGAGGAGGTAGAGCCACTGGACAGAGGAGAAGACAGAGATCTGAAAGGGAAAAGTTGTCCCGAATATTAGTCTTATAGTTATTGGAGAAGATAGGAATGTCATCAGATTTGAATAAACAAAAAGTGTAACATCCCGAATTTTAATTTCAAGAGTAATTAGAATACTAATAAGCTTAGGAAAATAATAATTTTGCTAAAAGAGGATTTAAGGTGATGGATTAGGATTTCTTTGAGTTCCATAAAGGAGTTAAGAAGCATTGACATCGGATGGGAAATTTAAAGAAGAACAAACGAATGTTAGAAACGGTGTTTTCAGAGTTAGAAACACTCTGTATTAGGAAATTATGAATAAAATATCTACAACTTTAAACACAAATTCCACCGCTGGATGTGAAGATAAGTGTCTTAGGAAGCTTGTCTCAAAATTTGAGCAAGATCAAATAGTTATCAAAGGAGGTATGGCCTTTTGAATGCAAGCTGTCACACTTAAAATGGGGCGTGCGCCCAGGCACCCCGTGCCCCGCGCCCAGGTACGCAGTACACCCTGAAACGCCCCGAATTTAGTATTTTGGGCGCCCAGGCGCCCCGGAAGCTGCGCCCAGGTGCGTGGGTCAGAATAAAGTCCTCCCAGCCACACGTTTTTGGCTTCCTCAAGAAGCCATGGCATGTCAACCACTCATGTTTTCCTCTTGGCCAAGAAACCAAGCTCAAAATCAATCTCCCTTCCTCCCTCCACCATTCGACTCTCTCTCTCTCCCTCTCATCTCCATTTATTTTCAAACTCAACACCTATGGAGAATACACACATATGCCTCATCCACAAGAGCTAGTAAGGTCAAGCTCGTATCCTCCTTCACAACCCCTAATTCACAAGACTTCTATTTATCTCTTTGTTGCTTGGCTAAGGCACATCAAGAAGCTTGAAGACTTATGGGTTTAAGGAGCTAGGGAACAAAACAAGCTTAAGTGCAAGTCTCCTTGTCTCTTGGCACTTGAGGTAAGGAGTGAGTATTACCCTATCTTAGGGATGAGTTTCTAGTATGTATATAATGCTTGCTAAGAGTTTGATGTTAGTTTAGGATTTTGCACATTAGGGTAGTTGATAGAATTGATAACTAGAGCTTAGAAGTTAATAAAGTAATGATAGTTGTGAAATCATTTGTGCTGATGTTATGTGATATATGTGTTTATTATTGTAAAGTGATGGAATGATAGTTGATAATGATAGATTGATTAGGGACTCGGAAAATGTAAATATAAATAATTAGTAATTGATTAGTAAAAAGGGATAGGTGATATAAGTAATTACCTGAGTTTGAGAAGAGTTGGAGTGCATTGATAATGAACTGATGAGAGAATATCGGAGAAGAAAATATTAAAATAAGAGAGAAGGTTGAATTCAAAATTAAAAATTTAAAGGAATGTGCACTGCCCTCGTGCGACCGACTGCGACAGATGCGAATCGGATCGTACGCCGACCGACTGCAACAGACGCGAATCAGATCGGATACAAAATAAATACACATAACAGACGCGAATCGGATCGGATACAAAATAAATACACATAACAGACGCGAATCGGATCAGATGCAAAATAAATAAACATAACCTCGTGCGACTGACTGCGACTGACGCGAATCAGATCGTATGCCGACCGACTGCAATAGACGCGAATCGGATCGGATGCAAAATAAATAAACATAACCTCGTGCGATCGACTGCGACAGACGCGAATCGGATCGTATGCCGACCGACTGCGACAGACGCGAATCGGATCAGATGCAAAATAAATAAACATAACTTCGTGCGACCAACTGCGACAGACGCGAATCGGATCGGGTGCAAAAATAAATAAACATTAACCTCCTGCGGCCGACTGCGATAAGACGCGAATCAGATGGTATTCGAAGAGGAATACACACAAAATTTAGAGAATATGAAAGAGATAACCGAAAGAAAGAAAAGATCAGAAGAGAGAGAAAGAGAGAGTAAAGTGAGAATTAGAAAGAAGTAACTAGTAGAACGAGAAACAAATAGAAAAGTTAAGAAAAATTGTTTTGATTGTGAGCATGGTGTGATTTGAGTATGTGAATATGTGAACTATTTGAGATATTTGTGTTTGACTTAGTCGGTTATTATGTCATATCAGAAACTTCTATTCCTACTTTATGTGTAATGCTCACCTCCTTACCATTTTTCCATAGGTACCGAGTCCGAGCTAGCACAGGTACCTGCCGAGCAGGAGTAATCTCCCTTACTGGGAGAGTAGGGTTTATTTGATAGAACATGGAAAATGTCCTGGGCCTTTGATCTGATGATGTGATTTGTTTTGATTATGTAAAAATGTAAATAGTTATTTTGGGTGGCCCGGGACAACTCCTTTGGGGAAATGAGTATTTTGGAAAAATACTTTTTCCACAACTTGTTTATATGCTGCTTTTACTCTGATGTTTATATCCTGATGCTGTGATGAGTGCACGATGTTGCACTAAGCTGTGATATGTAATACCCGCAATTTTCTCAATTATTTTCTGTATTTAAAAATAAAATAGAAATTTATTTATTTGATTTACTGGTTGGAATTTTATTTCCATAATTTAATTAAATTAGTATTCGATTTGATTTTTCCATGAATTTATTAATTTGTGAATTTTTGTGTTTTATTTCATTTTAAAACTGTGGGAATATATTTATTTTATTTAAATTAGATTTTTATTTTGTACTTCCTTTAAAGTGGAGAAGCAAAATTTTATTTCCCCTCTCCAATGAGTGTCACGGCCAAGCCTTAGAAGGAAAAGAAAAATTTTAAGTTTAGAGCGAAAATTTCAAATTCAAAAATGTCTTAATTATTTGTGTTCTCCATGAAGCATCTTTCTAGACAAATCATTAATTACCCTATTAAGTGTGTCTCCCACTAAGACATAAGTCATAAAAACCTAAGCTAAGTTGTCTTGAACCTACACAATTAAAAATTGCAAATAAACCCCTCTTGCCCTTTGGTTTGTTCGAACCCCCTTTTTTAGTCCATTGACCCCAACCTTAAAATTTATATAAATACCCACCCATGTCCTAAGACACCCCCCTTGTGTCATAACACTTAGAACAAAAAAAAAAAGAGAGAGAGAAAAGGTGAGAAGAAGAAGGAGGTCGTGGGGGAGGAAGAGAAAGAAGGAGGAGGAAGCTTTGATTTTTAGCCTATTTTCATTCATTTCTTCTAGGTATGATCTTAATGCTTCTTGTTCTTGTTCTTTTTCTTCTTTATTTTCGGTTTTTCTTCAAGTTTTTCCATGAAGGATTTTTGTTGATTTTTGAGTTTGATGCTCAAAGCTTCTTGCATGTTGGTTTTTCTTGTTCTTCTTGCTTTTCTACACTTGATTCTATACGTATTTAAGCTTGAAAGTGAAAAAGTGAGCATGCACCTTGCTTTGATGATGCTCACGGTTTTGAACCCCTTGTTGTTAAAATAATTTTTGATCTTTGATTTGTGTTTTATGCTTGATAATGAGTTGATATGTGATGTTCATGAGCTATTTGTTATTAATTTGCAAACATTTCTCTTGATTTTTCCATGCATGTCACGGTTAGGGTTTGATTTGGGAGAAAATGATTTTGTTCTCACTTGCATGTAACTGATTCTTGATTCTTGCTATTCATGTGTTGTATTTTCGGTTTCCAAGTTTAAAATACATGCTTCAATGAAATTTTTACCTTGATATGTTTGTTTGAGGTCATACGGTTTTGTTGATAATGCATGCATGTGTGTTTGATAAATTTTGATGCATGATTTTTGTTTAAGAATGTGATTAATCTAAGTGTGTGCATGTGTTTATTTGATAAAAAAATGTATGCTCTTGTATGTATATATATATATATATATATATATATATGTGTGTGTGTGTGTGTGTGTATTCGGCCTAACCAAGGGAAAAATGAATAAGTGATTTTTGTTTGCTAAAAAGTTTAACTCTTTGATGTTGCATGTGTGTACATTCGGTTGGAGCATGGAAATGTACTTAAATGATTTTGTCTTTGAATGCATGTCAATGATTTGTTAAACTTTTCTATTTTCATGAGTATATTTTCGGTTTCCATGAGAAAATGAATACTTGGATTGATTTTTGTCTTGATTTGTTGTTTAAAGCTCTATAAGGTTTTGATTTGAAAGGAAAATGCATGAGTTAAATTGGTTTAAAATTTTGTGTTTGCATGTGTATGTGCATTCGGCCAAACCATGAGAAAATGAATAAATAATTTTTGTTTAGTAAAAAGTTAAGCTTTTAATCTTTCATGCATGAATATTTGGCCTAATCATGAAGATGAGAATGAATAATTTTGTTTGATGAAGTTTTGTGCCTTTGATTTTTATATGTGTGTGTTTCGGCCATGAAGGAAAGAGTGAGCAAATGATTTTTGTTACATGAAAACAAAATTGTATCTGAAGGCTTGATGTGAGTTATGTTGATTAAGGTATTTTAGGTTTGTAATTTTTAGCTTGATTTATTTTGATCCATTCGGTCATACATGTGTTTTAGGTGGAATGATGTAGTTTCATGAAAATAAAATTGTGTTTAAGTGCATGCCAAAAATCATGATGGTTTAAGTGTTTAAATTTGTGATTTTTAGCTTATTTGTTCTTGATGCAATTCGGCCAAGCATTGTAAATGTACTTAGGGAGTTTTATTTTATGAAAGTAAACTTGTAAGTTGATGCTTGAACATGGTTTATTTATTTAAAGCTTGTAAAGTTTGCATTTGTGGCTTATTCTTTGATTTGTATTCGGTTTTGTGTATGTAAATGTCTAAGTGACTTTATTCTTTGAAAATGAAATTTTGCATGATAAAGCTTGAAATTGCTTAAGTTGATTTAAGTGTTTAAAACTTGTAATCTTTGATTTATTTTGGTTGTGCAATTCGGTTTCTTTGCGATTAAGTAGGTAAATATGAAAATGAAATTGTTTTGAAAATGATTATGTGTTGTATAAGTGATTAAGTGTTGGTTAATTGTTTATATGCTTGGATTTAATTGAAAAATGTTGTTTTGTTGCTTTGAGGATTGTTAGAAAAATTTATACATGTTGCTTTGCCTTGAAGTGCAATTCGGCCAAGGCATGTTTAATGGGATATGAACTTATTTTGTTAAATGCTAATTGATATTTGAAGAATATATGAACTATGTGAATTAATTTATCAAAGTATTGTTGTTGTTTGTATGTTGGTAATTATTTGAGGATGCTTGGGTACTTACTTAGCTTTGAAAAGTAATTGATTTTTACGATTATTTGCTTTGATTTATTTGGATTTGATGGCCTTGTGTGGTGGTTGTCCTAAGTTTTATTTTGTTGATAAAGCTTGAACTTTAAAGTGTTAAAGTGTTGGTTTTGAGCTAAAGAATGATTTGAAGCAAAAAGTACTTTTACATCGTTTCCAGATTTTATTAAAGTGATTTTGAAGGACAATTCTTTGCTGTTCAGAATTGTTTAAGTGTGTTCTTGAATTTTAAAAATGTATTCAAGTGGTTTAAAGTAAAGCTTTTAAGTGGTATTTGGTTTAGGAAAAAGCCGGATGGGAAACGATGAATTTTTCGATGTTTTCGGAGATGATTAAGGTGCTGTCCAAGATGGACAAGCAGTCAGTAATTGTTTTTAAAACTTATTTGTGAGTTATGTTCAATGTATTTTAAAGTATTTGAGTTGTCGTTTTGTTTTGGAACGATTTGAGAAAGAGAAATGCGTTTTCGGATAAAAACGAAAGGATTTATTTTAAGTTCTAAAGTTTTGTGCAAGCGATGAAAAAACGAATATGTTATTTGGGATTTTGTATTAATACGTTATGTTTAATTTGAGGAAATAAAGGTACCACTCTCGATCGTGATCATGGGAATCAGAGTTTCGTGGATTCTCAGGGAGTTTCAGTTCACAATCAAGGTGAGAATAATAGCTTATTTGGAATGTATGTCATGATTAAATGAGTTTAGTTTCGATTGTTTAAATCGAAACTGTGATCGGATACAATTAAGTAGTGTGGGGGCAATTGGTTTGTTGATTGTTTGGTTCCTCACACGAAAGACTAAGATCACTATTGCATTTATGTGTTGATATTTGATTGAGTTACATGAACATGAGAATATGCAAATATTATGCCTGCTCATGCATGATGATTCATTCTGTTTTACTACGTTAGCATGATGCATGTCATTAAAAAAGATGAAATTTAAAAGTGACGAATGAATGCTTTGAGTTTGAGAAAGTAACGATTGAAGATGAATTTCCCTGATGAGCACCAAGTTGGATTTATGCTCTCTAAGATGAGTTTGTGCTGGCCACGAGAGTGATGCTCCGTGTGTCCGAGCCCTTGATGAGCAAGTGTTGTTGGAAAAGAATGAGTATTGGAAAAAGGTTGTTTAATTAGAGGTCGAGGATCACCGAAGGATGGATAAGGGTGACTCGTCCGCAATTAGGTTAATATGCCTTAATAAAATATCTAAAAGACACTAATAATAATAATAACGCAGCGAGATAAGTGTGAAGTAGTGGAGAGGAAGATACCCTGTCTATCTGCGGATATTCGGGTGTGTGATTGAGGTAGGGGAGGGTGATGACAGTGACTCGTCAAGAAGCCTAGGGTGCTTTCTAGGCAGAACAAGACTATAGGTGATCGGGAGTTAAGACCCATGGGATCGTAGCACGTTCTGCACCGCGAACTAGAAAAGTACTGTCATCCCCTTGATCAAATCTGAAGCGGTGAGAGGAACCTGAACAAGGCGGGCAGATCGATTGTTGTTGGGCCCTTGCGGTATCGTGTAAAATATTAATTGTCATAATGACCGGCATGTACGGTTGTGGTCTTGACAAAGATATTTATATGCTGTTGGATTTTTTCAACTGTTCGACTGACGTGGGTTAAGGTTCCTGAACGTCTCGTTTGCTTCCGACTAGGTTTGGGAGGATGTGGAGGAGATGTAGACATGAGTGACAATTTATCCCAGTGATGATTTAAATTACTCAGACATCATTGCTGATGAGAATCCCAATAAAACTTAATAAGATACAGTAACAAAGTTAATTGCTCATAAAGATTAAAGCGTGGTGCTGTGTCTGACGGCAGTGGAATTGTGCCAAGCGTGATGATGCGAGATCAATGAACTATTTACCTGTTGATGATGATGATCATGCATTCATATTTACATTTATATGCATTGTACTGTTGTTATTCCTGTTGAGATATGTTGGTGGTACGTCTCTTTTGTCGACGTGTCATGCATCCAGAAAAGCTTATTCTTTCTCATGTTCATTGTTTCTCTTCGTTCTTCGTGGTGATGCAACAGGCAGATGGCGTACCGCATTGCAATCCAAATGTGGCCCCTAGCGGGGGGAGTGTGGGAAGCTACCCCTGATGGCTGGATCTGGAGAGGCCCGACTCGGTTGGAGATCAGTGACCCAGAGCACAGGCTGAGAGGTGCAAGGATCGACTTGCACATTGGTCGCATCACCCTGAGAGACTACATGGATGGTGGCCCTCGGACTTACTACGCATGTGGATTGCAGCCTGCACCGCCTGCGGAGGTGAAGACTGAGGAGGAGATAGCATCGGAGGATGTCGAAGATTAGTCGGTTGCTTAGGGAGTCTTGTGGATGTTGTGACTAGGTTGTTTTATTTTTGTTTGGGTCTTGTCTCAACTGAGGAGGGTCTTTCTCTAGATATACAATGATGTAATTACCTCTATCTTTTGGTATATTTTGGGACAGGGTGTCCACAACTTTTTATGATGCTTTATTATATGTTGGGAAAAACTTAGCTTTTGAAAAGCTTATGTAATTATGAAGTACAGATGAATTTTATGTGGCAATGTGAAATGCGAAGTAAGTATTTTGTATATGTGTCGATGAATGTGTAGTGTGTTGTTGTAACAACTCGATTTTGTGGATAGCGGCAAAAATGCTTTTGCGATAAACCAAATGATGTTAGCTTTAGGGTAATTAAATAAAAGTAATAGTCCTTTTGGAAAATAGGTAAAATGAACCAAGCAAGTAAGTGTACGAAATTGTGTATATATATATATATAAATCGACACTTATTTTTACTAATATTTTAATAAAGAAATGCAATATTTTTGGGAAACAAAATCGGGGTGTTACATGATATATGATATAGATAGCCCTGCTGGCTTCTGAATATTTAAATGAATGTTTTCATCAGGTGGACAAGAAAAACTAAATTTTGGAAAGTCCGAAAAACAAAGAAAACTCCGTCCGTTGGACGAGAGATTTTTATAAGTTAAAAAGAAATTTTAAATCCACTATTTTCAATAATGGATAATTAAGGTAGTTAATGTAAGGTGTTATAAAAAGCTTCCCCACACTCAAACACACAAAAACAAAACCCAGATGAAACTGAGACAAGAAAAACCACACCACTTACACGAAGACAAGATTATTTAACCCAGATATAACTGAGAAAAAAAAACTCACACACCAACCAAAGGAAGGGGAGGGCTCCCCTTCTACCGCTATTATAGAAGAGAGGAAAATGAAGAAGAGAAGAGAAGAAGACTAAGGAAGAAGAGAGAAGGCAGAGCCTCAAGTATTCTTTTTGGTTTGCACCCTGGTATCCGGTCCACTGGGCCAACTAATCCAGTTCGAGGAGGGTCCCGGGGTTAAGGTTTTATTCCTCTCCCAACGTTGTTGCGAGGGATCGAACCGTGATTCGCCCTACCAAGTGCAGCCCCTGGCACCACTGCACCAACAGCTCGTTGGTAGCCTCAAGTATTATTTGGTTACTTGTAAAGAATTCCTTGAATGTGTTTGGAATCGAAATTCAAAGCGTGTTCGGATTACATTTCGCGGTCCCGAAAATTGATAACCAATTTGTTTTAATTTTTTAATATAATATAAATTATTTATATATAATTCATTTTTCTCCCGAAAACTTATAACCAATTCAATAATAATAATAATAATAATTATAATAATTGGCAATTTTTTGTTTGATAAAGTAATTTTTTTTGTCATATTTGATTATTTCGAGGTTGAGAAAAAAATCCATTCGAACGGTGTTAGTAGAGATATCTCTTAGTGATCCTATAAACGACTTACTAGCAGTGGGAAAGCTAATAGTGATAATGACTCGTGGATTAAAAATTATTTTAAAAGTAAAAATTTAATAATATTAAAAAATTTAAAATAAGTCAAAATAAGTATATTGACTTTACATTTCAAAAAATAAGTATATTGACCATGTAGGAAAAGTATCAGAGAAATATCAAAGAAGTATTTTGAACATATTCTTACGATAACATTCAAAATAAGTCAAAAAAAGACAAATACTTTTTAGGATAATTTAATTTTTATTTTTGGAATATCTAAGTTTTATGGGACGCTTTAACTATTAGATGCTATCATATTGTTACGAAAATACAAATGGCAACATTATTGATCAATAATAAGCAAATAAATATTTGGGTTATAAAAAAGTTGAATAATCATGTGATATCATGCGACATAAGTCTGACAATATTATTATTAACAAATAAATAAATAACTTTGAATTAAAAAAGTTTGATTGATTAATTACGAATGATTCTCAAAGGAGAAAATCTTATTTCATATAATAAATAAATAAATAAATAAATAAATAAATAAACAATAAAAGTGAAATCTAAATATAAGAATATTTTGTCTGTCTCAAACTGTAAAGTGTTAACAAATTTTAAAACAAAAAATTGACCCAAATTAACGTTATGACAATTAATCAAATGTTCCAGTTTATTCATGAAAGATTTTTAATTTGATGAGTTAAAATATGGATCCTCTATCACAATGTTTATGATTCTAACTCATATTTTTCAACCACTATATGTGTTTTGAATAAATTTTAGCCATTAAATTCTTTTAAATCTAAACAACTAAAAAATATCCTATTATTTCTCTATTAAAAATTGGGAGTTAGTGAGAGTAACCATAAACATAGCAGATCCAAATTAAGTTAAAAGTTTGTCCCATACACTATCATATGGATGATAACTCAGCACCGTGGGGTCGAATTTTCATTTGCTTCAATATATGGTAAAAAAATTTACATACTCGTAGCAGAGCAATAAGACTAGTGACTAAACTGTCCATCCAATTAAACAATCAGGAAATGACAATATATATGTATCCAACAACAATATCCCAAACTTATGCTAGCAGAAAGTGCAAAATTACCAACTCCAAAATTTTGGTTTTGTAGGGAATGGCTGGTGGATTTTCGGCTTCACTATATTGCTGTTATAACTGCTGGAGGGCTACCACATCAGGTTCTATAGGATATTCAAGACCCTGTAATTCTGGCATTCGCCTTAAATCTTCTTCTGAATATGCGGGAATGAACCAGTACCTTTTATCTGTGCCAAATACCTGAGATAAATATACACACCATCATGAAAGTTGACAAAAGATGGCTTTAGAGTTTTAGTTACTGATTAATGCACCAAACTGACTAATACTAATTCATTAAAGTTGCTAATTTTATAAAGGGGATTTTCATGGCTATAAGGATTCTGCACCAGATCAGAGGATGGAGAGGGAAGGATCAAAACCACATGATATATGTCTCCTTAAAGAAAGGATGGACGACCATTTTGGGCCAACCCCTTGGGGTCAAGGTGTGTCTAACTCACCAAAATGCTATAGATGAGTAGTATATAAGCAACCAAAACAGCGGTTAGTAACACAAGTTTAGCTATACCTGCTCAACTTAATGCTAATTCAAAATTAACACAGCCCACTTTAGGCGAAAATTCCACTTAGTCATGCTCCCTCTATGGTAATAAATAATATAGTACAGGCTATCACATGATTCGTGTGTCGAGATCTGAAGCTCATGGTTGATATTATGCTCTAAGAGCAAGGAGGATCAACATGGCCAACTTTTTAAGACCATCTGGTACATTTATGCCTTTACATTTTTGCATAGCCAACTCTCTCTTCAATATTTACTGACTATCCAAAATCAAAAATAAAAAATAATTAAAATAAATAGTAGAGCATAATGGTAATTAAAATAAAGGTCACCTGTTCATAATTTTTCCTCCAACCTAGGTCATAATGCCATTTAGGAGTGGTTTTTGTCTCATATGCCTGAGAAATTCCATATTTAAAATTTTCAGGATTACACTATGTAAGATATCAAAGGCACAAGTAACTCAATGGAAATAAATTTTTTGAAGAAACCAAGTCACCTCGATGGTGGTAGTATTAGCTCCCACAAATGAAATGTGCATGATCAAAAAGCCCAAAATACTTAATACGAAAGCTAAGTTCAAAACTGCATGAAAGAATCGTAAAGGTTATGAATAAGATAAGACTACCGAGTACCGACAATAAATTATTAATTAGAAAATTACCATCCAAGAACTCACCAAATGCAACAAAAGACACCGCAAGGTTAGTTTCTGGTCCAGAAAACTCTTCGTCAGTAAAAAATGCCATAAAATATGGCAACAATGATAAAGTGACAAGAGCCGTCTCAAGAAATGTGTAAAACTGCAAAAAAAAAAAAAAAGAAAAAAAAAAGAAGATAAAAGGTGTTATTTTGTACTCCTATTCTGCTCTATATTACTATAATCATTTCTCATCATTTATCCCCCAGGGATTATATACGAGGAAATAACATGACGAGATGGGATAATACAAGCTGCATACGAAAAACAAAACACTATTGAGAATGTTATTGAAGCACTTTTCTCAAGTAACAATCCCCTCCCTCAGCAGCTCAGCCTTCAATACTAAATAGACAAGAAGAAAGATATAAAGAAATAATTAAATGAAAGCTTTGGCACGAGTGAGGGATACACTAGTTTTAATTTTATGTGGTGACATGCACATTCCATAATTAGACTCAACAAATAGGACAAGAAATCACCATCCATTTTTATGGCAATACTTGAGCCTTATTTTTCCATCATCTTTGATCATCTTAATTTTTTTCTGCTTTGATTTCTTAAATATCTTGGAATATCTAAATTTATATTCTTTGATTTCATTTTCAAAGCCCTTTCAAATGTCAAGATATTGTCATGAGTCATGGCAGTTACTTTCATTCATTTTAGGTTGGTTCTGTCCTCATTATTTATGTTACTTAGGTGAGTTTGAAACCACAGAGAAGCAGTGCCATAAAAAGTGTCAACAAGATTGGAGAAATTACTGCACAAAGTGTGTACATATTTACACTAAACAAAGAAATAAGATAGCATGTTTTCAATTCGACTTCCTTATCATTTACAATTCAGTCCTTCATACTTGATCTTTATTTACTTAAAAATAAGGAATCTTTTATTTCTTTTAAGTACTGAAGGGTATTCAAATTAAATATATAAGCCCTCACATAATAAAAGAAATAGATGCAAAAAATAATGAATTGCTCAAGCTAGCTAGCATTTAAAACAGGTATTAGATAGAGGAGTTAGCTTCCAGGATATAAGGTAACATACCAAGAAAAGAAGAAAATACTTGTAGTTCAATGCGCCCACACAATTTACAACCCAAATGCAATGGTGGTCCATTTTCAGAATGCACCTCCCACCTGAAACCAATGGAAATTGTTAATGTTTCATCAGAGAAATATGAGTAGGGGCATGTAAACGTCACGGAACAAGAACTCACAAACAGAACAGTGATGGCAACGAGGAGGTTTAAACTGGTTACACTTTCGACAGTACCGTATTCTCCGATATTCCGGCTCCCCCGGGTCATTCAATTCATTCAAAAGTAAATCTGAGCCCATATATGCTGACTCCGAAAGCGGATCTGCATCACTGCTCTCTTCATCAACTTTAGGCCTCCAATTCAAAGGTACACGCCCGGGATCCGTAAAGACAACAGAAAAGTAGCTCCATAATAGCATCACCAGCTACATAGGCAATGAACTTACTGAAATTACATGTCATGGTTTTTAGTTAATTCAATAGTGTTCCAACATTGCCCCTTTTGTTAATTCTTATATCAAAAGGAGAAGTAGGTCCTACCCACCCTCTTACAGAATAAATCATGGCTTAAAAATATAAGTAAATTTGCAACTTACTCTTTAGAATTATATTTGACTTGTAGGTTAGTCAATGAATTCGTTTATGTGAAGTTATTTCCACTAATCCTAAATTTACAAAACTCGGCTCGTTTGGTGAACATGATAAAAAAACAGGATAGGATAATGTGTCATATCCTATTACTATTACTATCCAGAGTTTGTTGAGCAAGCAAGATAAGATAATACTATCCTATTGGCCTATCCTATCATGCATGATGTATTTTCTATCCTATGGAAGAAACTGAGTTAGAAATGAGCATGATAAGATAATGCAGTTATGTCCTAATACTCTATATTAGGAGTGCACCAAATATCGGACATGATAACTACTACCTTGGTCATATCCTGCTCTTATCATGCTTTTTGTCTTATCTTGTCTTTATCTTATCTTTCCACCCGCGAACAGGGTGACTAATCCTTTCGACATTGTCGGGCCCTTTCGGGGGCTAGTCTCCCAGCGAGGCCTCTTATGTTCGCAAGAGGCGGGAACCCCAACCACTTGCAACAGATCCCTTACCATCTGTGCTAGTTGTCTTTATCCTATGTGACCACCAAACAAACCCTTGGTGCTTTTTCTATCTTACTACTCCCTTCGTTTCTATTTCTATTTATTTGTCCTATTTCAAACAAAACATACCATTTAAGAAATACAACCATTACTTAGATTTCCAATACATTAATTATGTTTTTTTTTCCACTATCTCTTTGTAATTATTACGAGGATAAACATGAAAAATAGTATTTATTACACCGTTGAAATCCTCGAAAAGACAAAAAAAACTTGTCCAAAAAAGGAGAGTTAATAAGGAACGGAGGGAGTATTTAACTATCACTTTGGTGTGAGCGCATCATTCATAATACCTAAGTGTGTGTTTGTTTGTTGTAATGAAGTGAAAGGAAAGGAGTAAGTTAGTGAGAAAGGAAGAATGTGATTACGAACGAACCAGGGAATGGAAGAGGAGCAAGAGAGCGAAAGCGGATAAAGAATGAAGGCCACCGAGGAAAAGGGCAGGACCGTAATTAGCAACGACAAGAGCGTAATAAGAGAAGGCAACGATGCAAAGGACGAAGAGGATCATGATGGAACCGAGGCCGCGAAGCCTGGTGCAGAAACGGAACACGTTCCACGCCATCACCACTCTTCTGCTGTTGCTGTTGCTGCCGCCTCTCGATCTGTCCATTATTATTAATCCAAAAGCATGAAATAGGAAAATATTATGAATCAAAGTGGAATTACATTTGGGGGCGGTGTCCCCATCATGGGTGGTTTTGGGAGCGATGGGGTTGTGAAAATGGCGCACATGTATGTCCTATGATTGTGCTTGTTCATTGAAGATAAATATAATCCAATCAAATCAACCAAATGCTCCCTCCCTCCGTTCCTTACTGGAGTATGCATGTCTATACTACATCCATCTCTCGATTGTAAGGTCTTTTTAACACTTTATTTTGTTCCTGTTTATAAGGTCTTTTACCAATTTTCAATGAGCATTAATTATTTTTTTCACAAACATCCCTATTTATTTAACACTTTTTAGATTCTTTATAATATTAATAGGGGTAATTTTGAAAATATATATCAAAAGTTCACATTTCTAATATAATTAACTAAATTATTTCATTTTCTTAATGGACGTGAAATCTCGGCCTTATAATTAGGGACAGATGTAGTATATATTATATATATATATTTTTTAAGGCTTAAATATTTTTTTGTCCTTTATCTTATTTTTAAGTTTTAGTTTGCTCATTTATCTTTAAAAAGAGTCAATTTAGTCCTTCATATTTTTGACATTTGTCAATTTCATCATTCCATCGTGATGATGTTATATTTTCAATGAAATATACTTATTTTGTCATAGGTTTCTTCTTCCAATCACCAGAATATGCATTTTCGCTCAGAAATCTGCATTTTTCATCGTATTTGACACGTTGATTGATAAAATTTCAATGTCGTTCCATTTTTTTGGTGAAATTTCACTCACATTTTTGCCTTTTTTGTTTTAAAAATTGCAAATTATGGCAATAAAATGCAGATTATAATGATTAGAAAATGAATCTTAAGCAATTACAGTATATTTCGATGAAAATTTAACATTGTCATGCTGAAATGATAATGCTAGAAACATAGAACACTAAATTGACTTTTTTAAAGATAAAGAACCAAATTGAAACTTAAAAATAATATAAAGGACCAAAATAATATTTAAGCCTTTTTTTAACTAGTAAGTAGACCCGTCCTGAGGACGGATCATAACAAAAAGAGTGTAATAATAAGGTATAAAAAAATAATGTGTAAAAATGTTATTAGTAAAAATTGTTGATAAAAAATAATGCATGTGTAAAAATTGTTGGTAAAAAAAATAACAATAATAGTGCATATCACGAAAATATGCAACACAAAATAATGCAAGAACCAAAACAAAATAATAGTGTCAGGTAAGTCAAAAAAGTAGGCATTGCATAAAGGCTCTCACAATTAACACATTTGAATACATTAAAATTACCATTGTCCTAATAGAGAAATAAAATTATGAATTTTCAGCGCCAAAATAATTGGATTCAATCCTTGCAATAAAGAGCATGATTCTGCAAAATGTGATTGAAATATAGAACATTTATTTCAGAATTGGAAAATACAAAACTAATTGAATTGTAGTAACCATCACAGCCATAAGTACTTGAGCAATTTCATTGTCTTTCTCGGTGCAATGATCATTGCTATATGCAAAAGAATTTTGTCCACTCTAAACAAACACTTTTGTCCATATACCTATCCGTACTCTGAAAATAAAAAAATACAACAAAAGCATATTAATTGGAAATTATCAATGACATAGTAAGACATATAGAGCTCTTTTGGGCACATTTCTTTTATCTTATGACCAGGTTTCACACACATTGTCTACCCTCTCTTTCACTCTATGACAATATTTTGTATGTGTGTATATGTTTTGTACATGGCACTTGAATTACTTTATTGGTACACACCATTTTGGCCATGACCTTATTCAACTTATTTTATACTTTGAGAAGAGTAATACTAAATTATACTATAGCTCTGCGTTATAGTAGGAATAAAATTAATGGAAAAACTTTTTTTTAAAAAAAAAAAAAGGTGTGGTGAGAATAGAAAATTAGAAGCAAAGATTTGGCAAAAATTTGATTAGCTTCGAATCCAAATAACACGCCAGAGAAGTTTGTCTCCTTTATGAGATGAGAAAGACTTTTCTGTCTATAATATGCAAGAACAACCTAGAATGGAGTGTTAAACTACACAATTGGTCTCATGCAATTATTTTTGCATTCAGCGAATAAAATATCAAATTAAATATTGTAGTGATAAAATTATGAATACAATAATTAAAAAAAATTATGAATATAATGTGAGAAAGAGAGACCTCTAAGTCTGAGTCTGAGAATACTCACAGGATGACAAAGTAGTGTTTGATTAAGGAATGAATTACTCCATGTTTCTAAAGAACTACCAAATACCAAAAGAAACAATCATGGTTTTCACTTAGTTTTGCAAAGCTCTTGATATTGAGTAGCAGTTAGAGCAAGTACATTTTGAGGTTTTATAACAGCAGAAAGAGAAGAGTAAAAGAAGGGAAAAAAAATTAATCTATGGACCAATGAGAAACTGAGAAAACAACTTCAAATTAATTAATATAGTTATGACCTAAAAGCTTTTGCTACAAAATTTTAGCTTATTGTATATGTAGGAGCATATACGATAGTAAATACACAAACACGGTAGTATAAACATACCGTGTATGTAGGAGCATAAGTAACATGCATAACTTCTCTATCATAAGAAGGCCCAAGATTCAAACCCCACGTTGAAGAGAATGATCAATTAATACCATGTTTGGAAAAACATTTGAAATGCACATATGCAAGTTAGCCTAAAAGCTCCTTGACAGAGGATAGAAGGCACAAAAAAGAATGAAGAAAATGATCATTACTCCTGGTTCCATATACATAGAGATCTCAAGTGAATCATCTTAACAAACAGTTGACCACAATGATCTCATCAAGTGAATAATCTCAAGCCAATGACATTTGTTTTTTATGACAGTTTAATCAGATGACCAACCTTGACATAATTAGAGGATAAGAAATAGATGTTTAGTATGTCTAGGATAAAGAATAAAGATTAGAGGAGCATGAGAACATAACATATATGTAATCTTTGTATTCATCTAATCAAAATGTTGTTATCCATTTAAGTCCAACTTGCACTTTAATCAGAATGAATTTCTAAACTTATATTTTCTTTCTTGTTTAAAATAAAATTGCCAAATAGACAAATAGCTAACCAAATAGCCTTCCTTGATGGTTTTTCAGCAAATAACTAACCAAAAGACTCAATATCACTTAGTTGAAAATAACATCCTAGATCATGTACATAAAAAATACCTTAATACTGAAAAAAATTCTCATGTACCTTCAACCAAAATGAGTTCAAGCAAATCAAATATTCATTATTTACAATGACAAAACACTAAAAAGAAAAAATTGGGTTTAAGGATTCATTAACTTCACCTCTTACTGAATACCATTGAACAGCGACAACAACAGTAGGAAGCAGCAGCAGGCAGCAACAGCAGTAGGCAGAAATATTCAGCAGACAACCACCTCCCTTCAGTAGCAAAGAGCTTTAAAAAAGCAGAATAATCACACTTATAAGTAACACAAATTAATAGTAATCATCCATCCTCTATAAAAATCATTCAAATCTATTTCAAATACAAATACAAAACAAACAAAACCATGAATTCACCTGCTATGTAATTTGCTTATGATAAACCTGCATTTTCCAAGGCGCTAACCTTTGAATATGTTTCTCCCTCCAAACATGATAATAACTTGTTACAATAATATATTGGGTTTAAGGTTAAAAGTTGTCATTTTTTGAAAATTTAAAAGGTTAAAAAAGCAATAAGTATGGTAGCAAATCCCAACATTAGCATATCACTTTTGGAAATATCTTGATATAGTTTTCCAAGCTACAAAATTACAATCTATTATTTACTTAAAAATTTAATTTTCCATGAACCTGGAAATTCTACTACAGCTCCAAACAAACAGATAAAGAACAAAATTACAAAATTAGTAGCAACATTCATCATAAAAAGAAAAAAAGAGAGATATTAGAAAACATAAGTATTATCAAAATACATTAAATTAAATTAAAATTGAAATCAAAGTAAAATCAATAAAAGCATTAGTAGCATTAGTAGGTGCTTTTGGCTTTGAATCTTTTGACTTTTTCAGGTCGTAGCATTAGTAGCTGCTATTGGCATCCATAAAAGCATTTGCCATAGAGGGTTTATACCATTTCTTTTGGCCTCATATACATACTTACAACTTGGTCTTTGATAACCTCTTTAAAACAAAAAAAAAAACTCCTAAAAGTATATGCAATAACAGTTTTGTAGCATTTCATATGATGATAATCACTTGAATAAAATTACTTCAACTCAGGGCTAATCAAGCACATGATGAACTTAGTAGAGAACCCAATGTTAACATTTGAACTAAAGCACCTCAATCACTAATTCCCGTAAAAGAAAATTTGATGTTTTTGGTCATTACAAAAATGTTGAAAGTTGGAACAAATAAATATATTAAATCAATTTTCTCACCTTCTTCTTCGTTGGGGATTAGCTTCCTCTTTCTCCGTTCCTGAACTGCAACTTCTCTGCTAATATTTCCCTTCAACACACCTATTCCTGACACAACAACACAATCAACGAACATTTAAATGATACATGCAATAGAGAATGGAAGTAACCAAATAAAGATACCAAAAAGCACAAATTATAGGTATTAGACATAAAAAATTCTGCTCAAATCCAATTGCTCTTGTCTACATTTTGCATATAAGTTGAATTCCAACTTCTCTTTGCTTATGCTTTTTTAGTAAAAGCCTAACTAAACATGTATGTAAATGTCATAATTGAATCGCCAAACTCATTTACAATATCAGTACATTACATGAACAGACAACTATTATGTAAAGGCTGAATTTTTAGATTTTTTTCTAGCTTTTGCTTTTCCTTAAAATCCTAACCATATTTTTTAAAGAAAAAAAATCCTTTTTTTTAAAGGTAAAAGAAAAATCTACTCACTTCTAATATCAGTATATCACATAAACCATAAAGACTATAGACTTGTGGTGAGACTATCATCCATGTGATGAGACTTTCTACATAATGACTATACAGCACAAACAAAATCCTCATTGTTGTCTACTAATTTCGGCCAAATGCAAAAAAAAAAAAAGCACATAAAAGGAGAAAAAAACACATGAACAAAGAGAAGTAAGGAATAGAAACATGATGCATATATAGAACTAAGTCTTGTAGACACCCCATTTTGTCCGGGGTCAAAATTACATTTTTATAAATAATTTGTTTGGGTAAGATTTTATCATTAAGTTTTTCATAATTTAATTTTATAAATAAAATAAAAAAGTTTGTTTGGACCCATTATTTTCTAATTGATGTGTATAAAGTTATTTTTGGGGTTTAAAAGAAAATAAAATTTAAAAATGTTAAAAATTAATAATAAAATAAAAAATATAAAAAAAGATTTTGAAAAAAGTATTTTTTATGAAAAAAAAACGAAAAAATAAAAATTTTCAGGAAAAAAAGATAAGATAAAAATGTTTTGGTAAAAGATTTGGTTAATTTGTGAAGATAACGATAAAATTTTTAGTTAAAAGGATTTGTTTTAAAAAGATTATCATCAAATTTGTTTTTATTTTTTTTAGATTTAATTGAGGAATAAACCAGGAAATATTCTGCTGGACTTTCAAAGCCTGTTGAAAAAACCCTATTTTTCTTAACATAATTTTTCCTATAAATAGAGCTCTCTCCCTCACTTTGAAAAGACAAAAAAAAAATTTGGAGAGAGGTGACTCTGCATAGAAATCTGTGGAAAATAAAAAAGGCTGTTCATATCCTCTCCCGTCGCTCCACCACTCTCACTCCAGGCGCGTGCGCGCTTCGCCCCTCCTCAGCTTCTGCCGCGCCTGCTGCAGCCCTGCCCCACCACACTTTGGCCGACACGTGGCCGACTGCTTTTTGTCTCCTTGTAGCTGTTTCCTTTCTTCTTCGGTACAGGTACTTTTTTTTCCAGTTTTTTTTATATAATAAAATAGTAAAAATAAAATGTAGTCTTTTAACTCTCAATTATTGAGATTTTAATTATTAATTTTATGAATCCTTTTAATTGCTGAATAATAAGTATTTTTGCATCAAAGTACAGATTTGATATTTAAATTCTAATGTGTATTTGTATTCTAGGATATATTATGAATTTAATTGTTAAGTTTAAATTAAATAATTTGGGATCATAAATTTTAATAATTACATTTTTTTTAAATTATTGGATATGCTTTGGCAAGCCGATTTTTCTCACCCATTTAGTGGAGGGATATCTCGGGTTTTCCTCTTTGTATTCAACAACATGGTAAACACTTTTTTTTTTAGGTTTTTAAAATAAAATAGATCAATTTTTTTTATAAAGTTTAATAATTTTTATTAATTAAGAATTCTAATGCATTTTGGAAATTCATCTTTCCTTGACTAAATGTTGAGATCTTGTGCATATTTCCTCTCCGCATAAAATATATTTAAAAAAAACATTAAAAATTAATTAAGAACTACGTAGCCTTGATTCCTCACAACAATAAAAAGCAAATAATTTTGGCAAACCAATTTATTTAGGTCTTTTAATTAAAATAAATCAATGGTACTATTCTCGAATCGGTGAACAGGGTGCTAATACCTTCCCCGGCTCGTAACCGACTCCCGAACTCGGAATCTATCTAGTTCGAGATCAATATTTATTCTTTTTAATAATAATTGTTTTTTCTGCGTTTTTGTAAAAATGCGGTGGCGACTCCATATTGGGTCAATCGACCCCCACTCGTAGGCGAGGCCCCGAGGGCAACCTGGGACCCCGGTCGCAACAGCTGTCGACTCCACTGGGGAGATAAACTAAATAAGAGAGTCAGACCTAAATGATTGATTATTTTTAATAGACCTATTTTCTTTTCTAATTGGTTTGCCTTTAATTAATTGTTTATTGTATATATTTCTTAAATTTTTTTTGTTGCTAAATTGTATATTTATTCTTTATTGTAATCTCTTTTGTTTTTTTTATTTTAAAAAAGGGGTTTGTATGCCCCCAAAATAGTTTTTTTTACACAGATCTTGGCACACACGGAAACCCTATACCCGGGTATTATTATTTAAACACTATGTTTAGGGGTGCTTTTGCCCTACCTTTGACTTAACAAGTGTATGGTCTCTTGTAGTGTGCGAAAGTACCACTCGGATTGGGAACCATTTCTCGTAAGCACGACCTTTCGGAGATGCGTCCTACCTATTTTGGGGAGGCGTAGCCAAGCTCTTGTCGATAGTTTGCGAGGTGGGTCCTCACTTTAAAGAATGAAGGCAATCCAGGGACCTTTAGAAGTCTAGAGCCACCATTGAGTACACTTTGTGTAATGTTCTACCTTGGAACTTGAATAAGTCTGTCATGATTCCCATTCATTCACTATCAAAGGATAAGAGATACCAAAACCTACTTAACCTTCGAAAAAGCTGTGGGGATTGTGTCAATCAAAAATTTAAAAAAATATATATATACTCTTTTTTAAGTTATCAAATTAGTGTGTTACACTTAAGCTCTACAATAGAACAATGGCATAAGATTGTGGCCTATAGATATTCTTAAAAAACCATATAGGATTTACCATGAGGGGGCATATTTTTCCTTACCCTGCTACTATTATTTGTCGTAAGTCGGGGACTACCACCCTGCAAAAAAAAAAAATAAAAAATAAAAAATAAACATAAAAATTTTTGTAACTCATTGCTATCCAAGCCTGAATGATATAAGAAATGTCATTGCACGTTGGTATCCTTATGCCATGAGGAAGGCTTTCTCTTTGCATTAAACCCACAATATGGCCCATCGCCCTATGGGTAATTTTCATTTTCATATCCATCATTTCACTTGGGATAATCCTTCGTTGTTCCAAGTGGTCCCGAACTATATGGCTATTGTCAATTCAATATGGCACTCCGTATTTTGTAATGAAGGCTTAATCGCCCCCAAATAGGGTCACTTGCCCTAGGGTCTTGCATTTGCATCATAACATTTCATCCTAATAAAATAAATAAAAATTTTGGAGTGACTTACCATCGTTCCGAAGTTGGCCAGAACTATATGAATGCTATCAATTCATCCTGATACCTCATATTGGTAATGAAGGCTTAATAGCCCCCATATAGGATCTTTTGGATTCTAAGGGCACCGCATCATACATTTTTGCATCATCATATATTCATATGCATCATTCATAAAAAAAAAATTAAAATTTTTTGAACAAGATCAGGTTTCGTCACTATTGCTCCCAAACACTGATACCAAACTAGACTAAGAACCAAGATCATGGCTAATGAAAGTGAGAGCATAGCAGAACTTCGAGCGGAAATGCTTCAAATGAAAGAGCAAATGAATGCGATGAGCTAATCAGTGGATCAAATGACTAAGGTCGGTCAAATGCTAGAAAGATTGATGAAGGTGAATTTCGAGATGCCTGGCGATGATGAACTCTCAACCACTGTTAAAAGATCCTCAGCCCAAAGTTATTCCTCATCTTGATCCCTCTATAGAATCACAATCTTACAAGCCTGATTCTATTGCAACCAGCAAAATGGAAAAAACTTACTCTGACACCGAGACCAAAGAACTGCTAGAGTCTCTGGCAGCCCGGTTGGAAGCTGTGGAGGGGAATGACCAATCTTGGATCAAAAGCACCATGGATATGTGTTTAGTGCCGGGGTTAGTGGTGCCTCCTGACTTTAAGGTACTCGATTTTGAAAGGTATCGAGGTACCACTTGTCCTAAAGAGCATTTGACCATGTATGCAAGGAGAATGACCAATCATGCTGAAAATGACAAGATGATGATTCATTTTTTTCCAAGACAGTCTTATTGGGGCTGCATCAAGTTGGTACATGAGGTTGGAAAAAGGTCAAATTCATAATTTTGAAGATTTATCTGAAGCTTTCATCAATCAATACAAATTCAACATGGATATAGCACCTGATCGCACACAACTGCAGAACATGACCAGAAAGAACTTTGAAAGTTTCAGAGAATATGCTTCGAGGTGGAGGGTTGTGGCTGCTCAAGAAGACCCTCCACCAACTAAGAGGTAGATGAACTCAATGTTTCTAGATACTTTGCCAAGCTCTTACTATGAGAAGATGGTTGGGCTCATAACCGCTGACTTTGTTGATATGATAACAGTGGGAGAAAAAATTAATGGAGGATTCAAATTTGGAAAAATGTCTGATGGAGATCGAGGGGATCCTTCTGGTACAAAAAAGCTCGGTTTTTTTAAGAAAGAATGAAGGGGAAACCAATGTTGTGATAATTGAAAGAGGAGGCAAGCAGACCCACCAAAACCAAACCAAGCCCACAAATCAAAGAAACTCGTATACCCCACAAGATCATTCTTCACTAGTAATTAACTTCAAACCATCTTATGCTGGCCAAGAAAAGCCAAGAAGACAGTTCGACCCTATACCTATGACCTACACTGAACTTTATCAGTATTTGCTGAAGCAAGGAGTAATTGAACCACAGCTTGGAAAAATCCCTTCACTTGACCCACCACCTCCATGGTATAAAGCTGATCAACGTTGTGATTACCACATGGGTATTGCGGGACACTCTTTGGAAGGTTGTATGAGTTTGAAGCATCAAGTTCAGAATCTGATAGATCGTGGCTCATTAAACTTTCAAGTCAGCGCTCCTGATGTGAATAATGAACCTATACCTGATCACACAAGCTAAGCAATTTTGAAGTGGGCACCAAATGTAGAAGACAAACCATATTGATTAGCTAAATAGTGTGCATCCATGTTTTCCATTCCCTCTTCAATAAATGTAAGCCATGTTTGGCCATCTCAATGTTGTTCCTTAATGAAATTTTCAATTTCCATTGCACATCTCTTTAACGATTATCTACTAATGTTTTGATCATGTGAATAAACCATCTCACCACATTCCCATACTAAAAAAAACAAAATTGATTCTTGCATTAACTTGAGATATTTGATTCAAATTTTAAATTAGAGGAAGGATGATGCAAATGTAAGACCTAAAATAGTGTGGACTCTCAAGCAAGTTCTTCCAGTGATACAAGGCTTTGTTGAATTCCCAAACACTGAGGAGATATCCCTAGTCACCCCATTGAGGCTAGATATTTTGAAGCGGAGATCGTTTCTCTCAAACTAGTAATGTGTGTTTAAACCGGGGTGGGTAGTTTGTCAACAGTTTTTGCCAGCATACAAATATCAAGGAGGATTACTTTTTCTTTCATAAACTCAAACAAATTTGATCCATTGTTCTCCCCATTGGGCCCCAACAAGAAAATTTTTCTTCTTTTAAACCAAAAATATTTTACCCGAGTATTAATGAGAATCAAATCAAGGGAGGCAATTTCCATGGTCAAAAGTGCAATCACAAGAAAAAAGAATAATAAAAAAATGGTTGTAGGCAAGCACAAAAGATTAACAAAAAAATTAGCAAAAGGTGAGTGTGCTTGTCCAAATAAGGCAAAGCCCATTAATCCATTATGTGATGAAAAAGAACAATTTTAATCCTTCTGAATGAAAGATTCTCATTAAAAACTCAACATAAATTTTGGGCCTTTATATCTATTCTTTCATTTGCCACATTATTACCCCCAGACCATGTTACAACCTTTTGGAAAATCCTCTTGATGATTTGAGTGTTGTGCAAAATCTGTTGAGAAAATAAGGAATTGAAGAGAAAGGAGAAAGGAAGGGAAGGGAAATAAAAATTTGAGCCTTATACATTTTATTGTCAACCCTTAGCCAGACCACATTACAAGTTTTAAAAGACCTCGTTGAGGATTGGTTTGCTTGAGTTACACACTAGGGCAGAGAAATGCTGACTGACTTCATTAAACCTAATTGAAACTTTGATGAAATATATCTCATTTTTAATGCATGAATTAATTACTCCCATCATCCAAATATTTTCCATGTTCATATGATCATTACATTAGTATTTCTTGTTAAGAAGGTATGTGAGAAAAGAAGTTGAAAGGAACTCGATTGGTTGAATATAGTTATTGGAAAGCGCCCGACTGCAATTTGGCACAATTGACTATACCAAAAAAATGATGAGGGCTCATTCTAAAGTGATTATGGCCTTGAGATTTCCAGAGGATAAGGTTGTCTTCAAATGATTGTTCTTCAACAGAAACTGATGGTCTCTGAATTATGAGGGATCTTTTGTTCTTTGGGGAAGTCCTAACCTTGAGCAAGATGAACGAAGAAGATTTGAAATTTTCAATCAATTCAAAACCAATTAAGAAATGTTGTGTTTGAAAAAAAAAGTTGAAAAAAAGAGCTCGCTAGGTTGAAAATCCTGAAAAGGGACTACCTAGGCAAAAGTTAGAGAGATTCGCTAAGTCTTAAAACTTGAAAGAGGCGGCTTAGGCAAAAATTAGGATCATAAGATAAAAACCCACTTGGAACCTACATTGGGTTTCCTAGGCAAAATTTAGGGCAAAGAAAAATCCTCAAACGCAAACCAGCTTGTTTTTAACAAAGAGATGATGGAAATTGCAAATAGGACCAGAAAAGGAGTCCTGAAGGTTGAAACTGGGACAATGTTGAAGATTCCCTATCCTCGGTTAAACATTGCTCAAACTGTGGCAGTTTTGGAAAGTTTTGTTGCTCGCTAAACAAACTGGGACAATTTTGGAAATTTTTAACAAGTCCTAAAAAGAAATACTGGGGCAATTTTGAAGAGAGATCAAACAGATTGTTCGTTCCCTTTCAAATGTAATCAATTGGGTTAGTTTTGGAAACTTTTGTTGAATAAATCCTTGAATGAGATACTGGGGCAGTTTTTGAAGAGAAAATTAGAAGCATTGATCATTCCCTTGCATTTGTTGGTCAGACAATAAACTGGGGCAGTTTTTGAAGAGATTAATTATTGAGCTCTAGATGAAAGATATTGGGGCATTGTTTTAAAAAAATCGATTCCCCAGTAAATATTCTAAGCACAATGCACTGGGGCAGATTTTGGAAAGTTCAGGTTGTTTGATGATGATTAATTATTGACAAATGTTAGATTGCTGAGCTTTCAAAAGATTTTATTAAGGAGAAAGGTTGTCAAAGATTTGCACGTGCCTGTCTTGATCAATAAAATTTTGGGTCTGGTCTGGTATTGGTGTTCAAGAACAAAAGAGTTGAAACCAGTTTATCTTGTTTAAAAAAAAAACTTTTTGTGTTCTAGACGAATTAATTCATGATGGGTTTACATTAAAAAAAGAAGAAGTTAGAGTTGCATTGTAATTTCCCAACTGCACTCCAAATCCATTCCCTTAGCATTTGCCTCATTTGCATTAAATGCATTTTGGCATTACCTACACCAGTTGCATCATATCAATTGTTCATTATTATTTGCATACAAATTGAGTTGCATTCATGATCATTACCCACTTTTTTGTTCGAATCGTCAACACACGCATGTTTGTCGAAAATAAGTTGATTGAAAGATTCCAGAAATTTTTTCTAGTTAGACTCTTTGGTGGTCTTTACGTTGCTAAAAGTCATTTTTGATATTGGTTGGGCTTTTTGATGCCCCGACAGAGATGTCGAAAATCATTTTGGGTCTTTTGACGCCCGACATAAACGCTAAAGTCATTTTCATGTTGGTTGGGCTTTTTGATGCCTCGACAGAAATGTCGAAAATCATTTTGGGTCTTTTGACGCCCGGTAGAAACACTAAAGTCATTTTGATGTTGGTTGGGCTTTTTGATGCCCCGACAGAGATGTTGAAAATTATTTTGGGTCTTTTGACACCCAGCATAAACGCTAAAGTCATTTTGATGTTGGTTGGGCTTTTTGATGCCCCGATAGAATGTCGGAAATCATTTTGGGTCTTTTGACGCCCGACACAAATGCTAAAGTCATTTTGATGTTGGTTGGGCTTTTTGATGCCTCGACAGAGATGTCGAAAATCATTTTGGGTCTTTTGACACTCGGCACAAACGCTGAAGTCATTTTGGGTCTTTTGACGCCTGGCACAAACGCTGAAGTCAATTTGGGTCCTTTGACGCTCGGCACAAACGCTGAAGTCATTTTGGGTCTTTTGATGCCCGACACAAACGCTGAAGTCATTTTGGGTCTTTTGAAGCCCAACACAAAGGCTGAAGTCATTTTGGGTCTTTTGACACCCGACACAAACGCTAAAGTCATTTTGATGTTGGTTGGGCTTTTTGATGCCCTGACAGAGATGTCGAAAATCATTTTGGGTCTTTTGACACTCGGCACAAACGCTGAAGTCATTTTGGGTCTTTTGACGCCTGGCACAAACGCTGAAGTCAATTTGGGTCCTTTGACGCTCGGCACAAACGCTGAAGTCATTTTGGGTCTTTTGACGCCCGACACAAACGCTGAAGTCATTTTGGGTCTTTTGAAGCCCAACACAAAAGCTGAAGTCATTTTGGGTCTTTTGACACCCGGCACAAATGCTAAAGTCATTTTGATGTTGGTTGGGCTTTTTGATGCCCTGACAGAGATGTCGAAAATCATTTTGGGTCTTTTGACACCCGACACAAACGCTGAAGTCATTTTGGGTCTTTTGACACCCGACACAAACGCTAAAGTCATTTTGATGTTGGTTGGGCTTTTTGATACCCCGACAAAGATGTCGAAAATCATTTTGGGTCTTTTGAAACCCGACACAAACGCTGAAATAATTTTGGGTCTTTTGACGCTCGGCACAAACGCTGAAGTAATTTTGTGTCTTTTGACGCCCGGCACAAATGCTGAAGTCATTTTGGGTCTTTTGACTCCCGGCACAAACGCTAAGGTCATTTTGATGTTGGTTGGGTTTTTTTGATGCCCCGACAGAGATGTCGAAAATCATTTTGGGTCTTTTGACGCCCGACACAAACGCTAAAGTCATTTTGATGTTAGTTGGGCTTTTCGATGCCCCGGCATAAATGTCAAAAATCATTTTGGGTCTTTTGACGTCCGGCACAGACGCCGAAGGTCATTTTGAGATTTATTTATCATTGTTGGTTTTGGCCTCAAAATCTCGAGGGGGGGGGGGTGAATCGAGTTTTATTAATGTATTGTGAAATCCTTTAAAAATTAAAAAAATGATTTGAGAAGGAGAGATTAGACGATTGAGACGGATCGCGAAAATGATAGATAAAAATAAATTGAGTAGCGCGGAAACGTAAATAATTGAAATATGCGGAAAATAAAGAGATAGGGATAGAAAAGCTTGCACCAGGAAATTTTATACCGGTTTAGCCTTCTCGTCGAAAGGCCTAGTCCAGTCCCCAAGCGACCTGCTTGAGAGTTCTATAATCAACAATAGAGCTGCACCCTATTACACCCAAGAGCACCCGGCACACTACTAGGAACCACCGTTCGCTAGGGGCCTCAAGATCACACAGTAGGGTTCCTCGCCCTACGACGTATCACACGTCCACTAAGGGATTCTCTCCCTAACCACTAAGGTTTCCAATTCAATGAATATGAGAGTGATTACAATATCAATGTGTGTTCTCAACAACACGGATACAACAATATGTTCTTATGATAATGAAGTGCTTTTCTCTAAGAGTTAATCAGCCAATAAGGTTTTGTTCTTCAAAAAATATGAACGTGAAAACCAGAAGTTTAGAGAAGAAGAGAGAACGTGAATTTCAGAAAAGATGTCAGAGATGAATAGAATAATCGTTATCTGAATGTTGGAGTGAAGTTTTTATAAAAATAGAAAAACATTTAGAATCAAAAAGATTTAGAATTAGTAAAACAAAATCAAAACAAAATAAAATAAGATTTGAAATAAGTTTTAAAATCAAAAATAAATCAAAACGATTTACGAAATAAAATAAAGATTTGATTCTTAAAACGAAAAAGGAAATAATTCAAATTTAAAATCATTTTCGAATTTTATAAAATAAATCAGAATCTTTTATATAAAAACAAATAAGGAAATAATAAAAATGATTCTGACAAGTTTTTCAATAAAACTTGAAGTAATCGATTACATTCTGAAGGTAATTGATTATTCCTTCAAAAATAGAAATTCTTAAATTCATTTGAAAAACAAGTAATCGATTAGACCAACAATGATTAATCGATTACATCACTCCTGTTCAATATGTGATGCAACTCATTTAATCGATTAACACTAATCAATTAATCGATTACTGAGCCTCTGTTATGCATATGATGCAACATCATGTAATCGATTACTACATTGCATGTAATCGATTACTAAGCCTCTGAAAAAAACATATGATGCAACAATTATAATCGATTACTTGAGTCAGGTAATCGATTACTCCCATAAGAAAGTAATTGATTAACAAAGTTCACTTAATCGATTACAACCTCTCTGATTTTTCTATGATGCAATAAAGTTAATCGATTATCTTGAGCAGTTAATCGTTTACTCCTTCTTGCATAGTAGAAATATACAGAGTTTTGTAACATCAAGTATTTTCACAAAGATTTAAGATAGAAAACAACTTTTCATGAAAAACACATTTTCTTCTCTATTTTAAATGAAAAAACTTATTGGCCTTTTTAAACTCGTAAAGAATAGAAACTTCATTACCTTACAAATGATCTAAGGGAAAAGGTTTCTAATCTATGTCTTGCTTGAATCTTCATTCTTGATCATGAATGAAACTTGTGAGCTTGAACTTGAGTTGGTTTGTTATCATCAAAACATCAGCTTGATATATCCTTGAAGTCCATAAGAGAGTTTGAAGCATGTCTTCCAACACTAGCTTGACTTCCAACACTCCCCCTTTTTGATGATGACAAACAACTATTCTGATATGCTCTTTACTATCTGCATCACAAGTGTTATACAAGCAAACACATATACATATAAAAAAATTAACCTTCCCTAGAACAATAATAATAAAGATATAACAATTTATAGCATCTTGTAGCATCTCCCCCTGTATTGATGCAAATACAATATATATCAATTCATTCATAGCATCTTCAGAATATCAGAATATCTCTTCCCCTTTTGTAGTCATCAAAAAGAATGTGCTATCTCCCCCTGAAACACTGAGAAGACGCATCAATAATAACAAGAGAAATAAAAATAATCACATACTCAAAATAGGTGAGAGGCAGAAGTTAAACCGATTTCTCTACGAATGAAAAAGAAATTTTCTTTTAGAAGCGGTTTCGTAAAGATATCAGCCAACTGCCGCGAAGTATCAACATACTCAATAATACAATCACCCTTTTGAATATGATCACGTATAAAATGGCGACGAATCTCAATATGCTTAGTGCGAGAATGTTGCACAGGGTTTTTGGTAATACTAATTGCACTAGTATTATCACATTTTATGGGAATGTGATCTAGACTTACACCGAAGTCTAGGAGTTGCTGTTTCAACCATAAGATTTGTGCAAAACAGCTACCTGCGGCGACATATTCAGCCTCAGCTGTGGATAGGGCTACACTCGACTGTTTCTTCCTAGCCCATGATACTAAAGAATTTCCAAGAAGATGACAAGTGCCGCTAGTGCTTTTCCTATCTACTTTGCACCCAGCAAAGTCAGAATCAGAATACCCAACAAGATTACACGAAGAACCTTTGGGGTACCATAAACCCATATCAGTTGTGCCAGAAAGATATTTCATTATACGTTTGGCAACAACCATGTGCGTTTCTTTTGGATTCGCTTGAAAACGAGCACATAAACAAACACTAAACATAATATCTGGCCTACTTGCCGTTAAATAGAAAAGGGATCCGATTATACCTCGATATTTAGTGATTTCTACGGATTTACCTCCTTCATCTTTGTCCAGATAGCAAGATGTGCTTATTGGTGTTGCTACTGCCTTGGCCTTATCCATGCCAAATCGTTTCAACAGTTCTTTGCAGTACTTTGTTTGGCTAATGAAAATCCCATCCTTTGCTTGTTTTATTTGCAATCCTAGGAAAAAGTTCAGCTCGCTCATCATAGACATCTCGAACTCTTCTTGCATCATACTTGAAAAATCCTTGCAAAGGGTTTCATTAGTAGCACCGAAAATAATATCATCTACATAAATCTGAACTAAAAGAATGTCCTTTCCTTTCTTTTTGATAAAAAGAGTGTTATCAACCTTCCCTCTTTCAAAATTATTTTCTAGTAAAAATTTGCTAAGACGGTCATACCACGCTCTAGGAGCTTGTTTGAGTCCGTACAAAGCCTTTTTCAATTTATAAACATAATCCGGGTGTTCATAATTTTCAAAGCCGGGAGGTTGACACACATAAACTTCTTCATTTATAAAACCATTCAGAAAGACACTCTTTACGTCCATTTGATATAATTTAAAATCTAAAATGCATGCAAAAGATAAAAGCAGTCTAATGGCTTCCAACCTAGCAACAGGGGCAAATGTTTCCTCATAATCTATCCCCTCTTCCTGGTTGTAACCTTGTGCAACTAACCTAGCTTTGTTTCGAACAATTAAACCAGCCTCATCGAGTTTGTTTTTATAAATCCACTTAGTTCCAATAATCAGATGAGACTCAGGCCTAGGAACAAGTTCCCAAACCTGATTTCTTTCAAACTGGTTTAATTCCTCTTGCATTGCCAGAAGCCAATGTTCCTCAAGCGTAGCCTCAGAAATATTCTTTGGCTCCAGTTGAGAAATAAATGCAAAGTAGTTACACAGATTGCTAATAGAATTGCGAGTACTTACACCTTTTGTGATGTCACCTATGATTTGGTCAATGGGATGGTGCCTCGATGTTCTCCATTCCTTAGGGAAATGGATTGATCTTGATTTTTCTCCTCAACTGATTCGACTGATTTTTCATTGCATTCGGAATGTTCCTTTCCTTTAGCATTTGGCTCGTCATCCTCATCAATGTATAAATCTCCAAGGATACCTGAAATGTCATTAACAGATACCTTTCCCAACTTTCTGGGATCGGATTCATCAAATGATACATGAATAGATTCTTCAATAGTATTACGAGATTTATTGTAAATCCTATATGCTTTGCTCGAAACAGAATATCCAAGGAATATGCCCTCATCAGCTCTAGCCTCAAAACTTCCTATATTGTCTCTACCATTATTATGCACAAAACATTTACATCCAAAAACACGAAAATGGGAAAAATTTGGTTTTCTCCCCTTTTACAGCTCATAGGGGGTTTTCTTTAAAATAGGCCGTATTAAAACACGGTTCATAACATAGCAAGCTGTACTCACTGCATCGGCCCAGAAATATGCAGGCAAATTCATGTCATTAAGCATTGTTCTTGAAAGCTCTTTTAATGAACAATTTCTCCTCTCCACAACCCCGTTTTGCTCCGGAGTTCTTGGAGCTGAAAAATAATGCTTAATTCCATGTTTTTCGCAAAATTTGTCAAAAAGATGATTTTCAAATTCTCCACCATGATCAGTCTTAATGGATGCAATGCTCAAATGCAATTGGTTTTGAACAATCTTGGCTAGCTTTTTAGATTCATGAAATGCATCATTTTTATGAGCAATAAAAAGCGTCCATGTATACCTAGAATAGTCATCCACAATAACTAAACAATAATAGTTGCCACCAAAGCTTTTTGTTTGACAAGGTCCAAAAAGATCCATATGTAAAAGTTCCAAGGGCTTTTGAGTTGAAACAAGATTTTTAGAAGGAAAAGATGCCCTTGTGAGTTTTGATTTTGAACAAGAATCACATTTTTCAGAAATAGAAAAATTTTGCTTTGGCAAACCAACTACTAAGTTTTTAGAAGAAATTTTATTTAAATGAGCCATGTGGATGTGACCTATTCTACGATGCCATAGCCACGATTCATCCTCTTTACTTAATAAACATTTCGCATCATTTGAGGGTATTGAGTTAAAATCAATAACATAAACATCGTTTATCCTGCGAGCAATTAGCTTAATAAGATTATCAACTTTACCCTAGATAATACATCTATCAGAATAAAAAAATAACCCTATTGCCCTTATCACACAACTGACTAATACTTAGCAAATTGTGTTTTAGGCCCTCAACATGTAAGACATTTTCTATGCAAGGGTTAGGAGGTGTACCAATTTTACCGACTCCGAGAATCTTTCCTTGATTGTTATCTCCGAAAGTCACATGTCCTTGGTCCTTTGGAACAAGATGCGAAAATTTAGATTTATCTCCCGTCATATGTTTTGAGCATCCGCTGTCCAAGTACCACCACGATTTTCTTTCTTCCGGAGTAACCTACAAGCAAAAATTCAAGGTTTCTTTTTAGGTACCCATATCTTTTTGGGTCCTTGAGCGTTAGTATAGCCATAGTTTAAATCATGCCACCTTTTAGTTTCATTGTTCGGTTTAACGAACTTCACTTTCCGGTGTATGCATTCATGCATGTGCACCATGGCCCTTTTTACCACAAATATGACAAATAATTAGAGGTTTCTTATGATTGCTAGCAGGGACAAAAATGGTACTTAATTTCTTTTGATGCCTACCGGGTTGATATCCTAAACCCGCTCTATTAAAGAAACATTTTTGTCTTCCTAGCATTAAATTTAAAGTATTTCTACCTTTCGTAAATTTTGCAAGAGTTTAATTTAAATCTTCTACTTCTTTAACAAGGTCCTTGCAAAATTTACAAGAAGAAGAACTAGCTTTAAATTTAACTTCGTTACTCGAGGTGTTTGAAGAATTTTTCAAAGTCAAATTCAGCTCCTTATTTTGATTTTTCAAAAATTCATTTTCTTTAATAAGATTTTTATTCTTTTCTAAAAGAGAAGCTGAATTTTTCTTTTCTAAAGAGATCAATAAGGATAACCTCATCGACTCCTTGTGTAATTCTTCAAAAGCCTCTTGTATGTCATCATAAGAAAAGTTAAGTTCAGAAATTACCTCATCTCCGTGTGCCATCAAGCATATGTTGGCTCTCTCTTCTTGTTCGTCTGACTCCTTGTCTGAACTATCCTCGTTGTCTAGCCAAGCAAGATATGCTTGTTTCCCTTTTCTTGGATTGGAGGCGCCTTTTTCTGAATTTTCTTTCCTTTTCAGCTGGTAGCAATCAGCTCTGATGTGACCAGGCTTGCCACACTCATGACATGTAATGGATGACCCTCCACTTTTGTCCCTTCTATTGAAGTTGCTTTTCTTCCTTAGAAATTTCCCGAACTTTTTGACCAACAGATCCATGTGTTCATCATTTATCAGTTCTTTGTTCGAGTCACTTTTTGTTGCTGGTGCTTCAGCCTTGAATGCCAAACTTTTGACCTTCTTGTTCTCTTCTTCGTGTTGAGCCAATCTTTTCAGTTCACTTTCATGCTCTTATAACTTCCCGAAGAGAGTTGCCAGCGTCATATTTGAAAGGTTTCTTGATTCAGCAATCGCTGTCACTTTGGGTTGCCATTCTCTTCCCAAACACCTTAGAACTTTGTTGATGAGATCCTCATTGGTGAATTTCTTCCCCAATGTGGTTAGCTGATTTACAATCATCGTGAAGCGTTTTTGGATCTCTTGAATTGATTCTCCATCTTTCATTCTGAATAATTCGTATTCACCAGTCAGAGTATTGATTCTCGACCTTTTCACTTCAGTTGTACCTTCATACGTGACTTCTAGTGTATCCCACATTTGCTGTCCTGTCTCTCATGTCGATATCCTGAAAAACTCATCATAGCTCAAAGCAGATGTTATAATATTTTTTGCTTTCAGGTCGTACTGGACTCTACGTTCCTCCTCCTCCGTCGACTTAGCCATAGGCTTTTCGACAATGTTACCATTAACCACATAGGTAGGAACATAGGGACCATTTACGACGGCATCCCAAACTTTTAATCCAACTCCTTGAATAAAAATTTTCATACGGGCTTTCCAATACGCGTACCCTACCCCATCAAACATGGGAGGACGATTAATAGAACTCCCTTCACCACCAAACAGAGAGTTTGAAGCCATACTCTTGAGACGGTTAAGTCTTAACACAAGAGACTAGCTCTGATACCAATTGTTGGTTTTGGCCTCAAAATCTTGAGAGGGGGGATGAATCGAGTTTTATTAATGTATTGTGAAATCCTTTAAAAATTAAAAAAATGATTTGAGATGGAGAGATTAGACGATTGAGACGGATCGCGAAAACGATAGATAAAAATAAATTGAGTAGCGCGGAAACGTAAATAATTGAAATATGCGAAAAAAAAAGAGATAGGGATAGAAAAGCTTGCACCAGGAAATTTTATACTGGTTCAGCCTTCCCGTCGAAAGGCCTAGTCCAGTCCCCAAGCGACCCGCTTGAGAGTTCTATAATCAGCAATAGAGCCGTACCCTATTACACTCAAGAGCACCCCGCACACTACTAGGAACCACCGTTCGCTAGGGGCCTCAAGATCACACAGTAGGGTTCCTCGCCCTACGACGTATCACACGTCCACTAAGGGATTCTCTCCCTAACCACTAAAGTTTCCAATACAATGAATATGAGAGTGATTACAATAGCAATGTGTGTTCTCAACAACACGGATACAACAATATGTTCTTATGATAATGAAGTGCTTTTCTCTAAGAGTTAATCAGCCAATAAGGTTTTGTTCTTCAAAAAATATGAACGTGAAAACCAGAAGTTTAGAGAAGAAGAGAGAACGTGAATTTCAGAAAAGATGTCAGAGATGAATAGAATAATCGTTATCTGAATGTTGGAGTGAAGTTTTTATAAAAATAGAAAAAAATTTAGAATCAAAAAGATTTAGAATTAGTAAAACAAAATCAAAACAAAATAAAATAAGATTTGAAATAAGTTTTAAAATCAAAAATAAATCAAAACGATTTACGAAATAAAATAAAGATTTGATTCTTAAAACGAAAAAGGAAATAATTCAAATTTAAAATCATTTTCGAATTTTATAAAATAAATCAGAATCTTTTATATAAAAACAAATAAGGAAATAATAAAAATGATTCTGACACGTTTTTCAATAAAATTTGAAGTAATCGATTACTTTCTGAAGGTAATCGATTATTCCTTCAAAAATAGAAATTCTTAAATTCATTTGAAAAACAAGTAATCGATTAGACCAACAATGATTAATCGATTACATCACTCATGTTCAATATGTGATGCAACTCATTTAATCGATTAACACTAATCAATTAATCGATTACTGAGCCTCTGTTATGCATATGATGCAACATCATGTAATCGATTACTACATAGCATGTAATCGATTACTAAGCCTCCGAAAAAACATATGATGCAACAATTATAATCGATTACTTGAGTCAGGTAATCGATTACCCCCATAAGAAAGTAATTGATTAACAAAGTTCACCTAATCAATTACAACCTCTCTGATTTTTCTATGATGCAACAAAGTTAATCGATTATCTTGAGCTGTTAATCGATTACTCCTTCTTGCATAGTAGAAATATACAGAGTTTTGTAACATCAAGTATTTTCACAAAGATTTAAGATAGAAAACAACTTTTCATGAAAAACACATTTTCTTCTCTCTTTTAAATGAAAAAACTTATTGGCCTTTTTAAACTCGTAAAGAATAGAAACTTCATTACCTTACAAATGATCTAAGGGAGAAGGTTTCTAATCTATGTCTTGCTTGAATCTCCATTCTTGATCATGAATGAAACTTGTGAGCTTGAACTTGAGTTGGTTTGTTATCATCAAAACATCAGCTTGATATATCCTTGAAGTCCATAAGAGAGTTTGAAGCATGTCTTCCAACACTAGCTTGACTTCCAACAATCATATCTTTTTGCAAAAAAGAATCTCCAGACCTAACAAGTACGTTTTGTTGGAAACCAACAAGCGGCTCAAAAAATACTAGAGGGGGGTGAATAGTGTTTTGGAGCGTTGATATCAAATTTTCGATTGCTTATTGAGAATGGTTTTGAGAAAACTAATTTTCTAACAAAAGTTATAAAAGTTAATCGATTAACGACTTAGTCTAATCGATTAATGCCTGAAACTTAGAAACAGTTAATCGATTAACACACACGTTACTCGATTAGTGCCTGAAGGTTGATTAATAACTAATCGATTAATACAACAGTTAATCGATTAATCAAGTGCAGAAACAGCAAAAATCACTTTTAATCAGAATCATAGCAGAAACCAAATGCCAAGAATGCAAGAACAACTATCTAAAGAATTAAGAACAACACTAATTAAATTTACCAAGCCAAATTAGTGTTAACTCACTACGAATTATGAAAATCCCCAAATCTAACCTAATTGTTCAATTGGTTTATTAATTCACTCAAAACTTAAAGAAAGTAAAAGATAGAAGACAAGAGATTTTATCCTGGTTCACTCTCAATCCACCGAGAGCTACATCCAGTCCCCTTTATCGCAATAGAGAGATTTCCACTAGAAAACAATTGTGTAGATTACAATGGATAAAAGAGAAAACCTCACTAAAATTATCCTATCCCTTCAAGAGAGTACCAAGCTCTTGAAAATCTACCCCACCAATTGTTCTTCTAAATCTTTTGAATCGTTCTTTGTTGAAGCACCTTCTCCAACCGATTCCTTTCTTCTTGCTTTGAATCTTCATAGACTTCCAATTGTGAATATCTTCACTTTGATGAAATCTTGAATCCTTGAATGCACAACCCTTGTTGTAGATTGATTCAACCAAACTATTTAGCACTAAAAACTAAGATCTCAATATCTATGTGAATTGAAGAATATGAAAGTGAAGAATGAGATTGGGAAGAATAAGATTTTGATCTTGATAGAACTCTATGAAATTGAATAGCTCTCTTTGAAAAGTATTAGCATGAAAGTATATTTTCGTATCTTGAAAATTGTGAAAGTAAGTAACCAAATCAAAGTCACAATGAAAAGCTTTTAAACAAAATAATTTTTCTGGTTTAACAGCTATTAATCGATTAATGTGAACCCTTAATCGATTAACCACTGTTAGTCAAACAGCTTAAAGCAGTCATACACGTGTTAATCGATTAAGCCTTGTGAGCTAATCGATTAACCACTGTTAAAGTGACTTAAAATTAGTTTTTCAAATATGTTTTGATTTCTACTTTCATGTGAGCTATTTTCTATCAAGTTAATCTCATATCACCACATAATCAACAATTCATTTACTTAAATTGAGATAAAACCTAAGCTACCACCCACTCTCATATGAAGTAAAATAAAATAATACAAATGAATACAATATCATATGAGCTATCTAATAACTTGAGTAGTGCTTGGCTTGAAGGTTGTTGACACTTGAGGTTTACACATGTTGGTTTGTTGTCATCAAAACATCACATTCTTACAAACTCCCCCTTTTTGATGATGACAAACCATCTTTACTTTATAAGCTCCAAGTTTTCATATACTCCCCCTAAATGTATAAACACTTAGGAAAAATACATAAAAACAATCAAACCTATAAAACAAAACATAAACAACCTTTTCTCCCCCTTTTGGCATCATTAAAAAGAATATGTTATTATAAAAATCTTAGCCAAAAGATGAGAGGTAAGTGACATTGATAATATATATTGCAAGTAGCAATGGAAATAAACATCATAAAATGCATAATAACCATAAAAACACCATGTCCATAGCCACGTACATAACAACAACATAAAACCATGTAAAACCAATGTCCAGACATAAACAAAGCAACTAAACGATTAAAATAACTAAAGTCGAAACAAGTCCATAAATAAAAGTCCAGAAAGAAACATAAAAAACTATCCAAAAGATAATCAACAACAACAACAACTCATGATCAAGGAGGTGGTGGATGGTGAAACATGCGGCCGAATGACTCAAGAATACGCTGCTCCATGGACTGATTAGCCTCTAGCAAACGTTGCTCCAAAGCACGAAGATCCTCTTGTCGTTGTGCCTGAATATCAGTCCTAAGAGCATCAAACCTACGATCCACATGAGCCGGCAAAGTCGGCGTCACTATAACCAACTAAATAAAGAGAGGCATCACGAGGATACCATAATCCGGTATTAATAGTACCTTTCAAATATTTCATTATTCGCTTAACACAAGATAAATGCGACTCCTTAGGGTTTGCTTGAAATCTAGCACACATATATACACTAAACATGATGTCGGGCCTAGATGCAGTAAGATACAATAAACTCCCTATCATGCCTCTATACTTGGTTACCTCTACCGATTTACCGCTTTCATCTTTATCCAAGTAGCAATTTGTAGCCATTGGTGTAGACGCATCTTTTGCTTTGTCCATTCCAAACCGCTTGAGTAATTCCTTACAATACTTGGTTTGATGGATGAAAATGCCATTATCCATTTGCTTTACTTGTAGTCCAAGGAAGAAGGTCAATTCTCCCATCATTGACATTTCGAACTCGCTTGTCATCAAATATGAAAATTTCTTGCACAAAGCGTTGTTAGTAGCACCAAATATAATATCATCAACGTAAATTTGCACTAACAAAATATCTTTATCAACTTGGTCTATGAAGAGTGTTTGATGAGCATTTTATTTCCCATTATTCCTTGCATTATTTTACTCCTATTATTGATACTTGTTGCCCATTTGACATTGATTAGCTTGATTTAGTGATTTTGAGTTTATTGGACTAATATTCCGAATATTGTTTAATCTGGGATTATTTAGCCTAATTAATTCTATTTCTATTTTCAGGTAATATTTGGCACAAGGACACTTTGGGATGTTTGGAAATGAAGATTGAAGCATTGAAGTGAAGATTGTAATTTGCATTTAGGTCCCTTTTTAATTGTAATTTTTAGAATAGTGTTTCTTAGGACTTGGGCCCATGTTTTAGGCCCATTTTCATGACTAAAGAGGGGAAATTCGTGTAACCCCCAAAAAAAGACACACTCCCATTTCAGATTTCTCACTCTCTCTCTAGGTTAGAACTTCTCTCTTGGCTCTCCCAAGTGGTGGTGGCTGCTAGGGTTTTGTTCTTCCCCATTTCTACTCGTTTTTCTTCATTTATGGCCATGGAAGGCTAGACTTCAAGGGTTAATCCCTTTGGTATTGTATTATCTACTCTTGAGCTCTTGTTATTAATGCAATTTCATTTTCTCTTCTCTGTTTTCATGTTTATCGATGTGTAGTGGTTTGCTTAATTCCATTTCATAGAGATAATACATGAATATAAATGCTTAATTTGTATTAACTCGTAAAAACTCCAATTCTGGTTTCTGATGCTTAATTAGAAGTTAGGGTTTGGAGTGATAACTGAATTTTCGCTTAGTATTTGGTTATCACGAGTTGGACAGAGGAGAGGAGAGGAATCGATCTTTAGTGAGCTAGGATTGAGTAGTGTACGTAGCCAAAGGGGTTTGCCCGCTTTTGTTTCTGATTTTCTTAGTTTTTATATTCTGTTTATGTTTTGTTCTTCACATTTGTCACACACAAAAACCCCCCCATTTTACTGCACACTACGTGTTTGATACTTTGCCTAGACCGATATTCGTTGGGAAACGACCTAGGATCACCTTCCTAGTACTACAGAATAAACACCTTTTATTTTGATCGGGTACGGCCTCGATCAAAATTTGGCGCCGTTGCCGGGGACTATCGGTTCTTGCCAAAGATCATACAGTAGTTAATTAGATTAGTTAGTGTAGTTAGTGTGTGAATAAGCATTCTGATAACTGATTGAAAGTTGCCATGTTTGCTGATTTGCTGTTCTGCACAACTGATGCTATTCTAGTGATTCTGTGAGTGCCATTCAACATAGCTGCGGGTGGAATTTTTGCACGAAAATTGGTATCCACACTTGTTTCATCATATATTAGTGTTTTGATGCATCACAGACACTCAGATATGCACTGGTTGTGAGTTCCAGAAAAATTTTCCAAGTTTCAGCAGCACTTACTATAAATAGGCATAACTTTTGATCAGTAACTCGGAATTTGACGAATTTTATATCAAATCGAAGGGAATTTTCTGAATAATCTGATTTTTCTGACTTTGTCAGAAAACCCCTTCGTTTGGATCCTGAAAAAGCCTGTTTACTATTTCTTTTTTATTTTACAAGTTCTATTTTCTTAGTTTTTGGTCACTGTTTTAATTCTTTGACTTGGTTCCCTTTTGAATTTTGTCCTCAAACTTTCTGTGATATGTTTTCATGATTTTAGGGTGCTGAAAAAAATAAAGAAAAAAATTTTAAAAAATAATAAATTTTGTTGCCGATTTTGGTCATGCATATCTGTTACAGTATGCTATGGTTGATGCTGTTCTGTTCAGTACATGACTAGGGGCAACCCAAGTTATTTGCATCCTTATAACCCTGAAATTGATAGAACTTATCACAGATTAGTTAGACAAAATAGGAATCAGTCATTAGGTAGTGAGTCAGAGTCATCTTATAGTCCATCTAATTCTGATTCTGTTTCTATTTCTTCTATTCCTTCTACTTTTATTCAATCTGATTCTATACATTGTGATAACATGGCTCAACCCCCACCAAGGGAAAGGACACTTAGGGAGCTGGCTGCACCTGACTTCACTATTGAAGACTCGTGTATCCGGTATCCTGATGAGGATGTTCCTTTTGAGCTTAGAACAGGACTAATCCATTTGTTGCCCAAGTTTCATGGTCTTGCAGGTGAGGATCCTCATAAGCATCTCAAGAAATTCCATATAGTGTGCACCACAATGAAACCACATGATGTGCAAGAGGATCATGTCTGTCTCAGAGCATTTCCACATTCCTTAGAGGGTCTAGCACAAGATTGGTTATCTGACTTGGCCCCTGGTTCCATCACAAGCTGGGATGACTTGAAGAGGGCATTTCTGGAAAAATTCTTCCCTGCAAATAGGACCACTGCAATCAGAAAGGAAATTTCTGGTATCAGGCAACAACATGGAGAGAGTCTCTATGATTATTGGGAGAGATTCAAGAGGTTGTGTGCTTCCTGCCCTCACCATCAGATCTCAGAGCAGCTTCTCATCCAGTACTTTTATGAAGGTCTCAACTTCATGGAAAGAAACATGGTAGATGCTGCAAGTGGTGGTACATTGGGAGATATGACACCCTTACAAGCCAGGAGCAAAATTGAGAAGATGGCTTCCAACTGTCAACAATTCCATGCAAGAAGCAACAGTGATGCAATAGTTGTGAGGGATGTAAATGATGTTGGTGCAGACTCGGGCAAGGTTGAGAAGCTTGAGCAGAAAACTGATTCTCTCACAACATTGGTCACACAATTGGCTGTCAATCAGAAAAAGATGATACTTCCTGCTAGAGTGTGTGGCATATGCACATCCATTGAGCACCCCACAGATGCATGCCCTTCCCTTCAGCAGCAACAGCCGATGACCAGTGGTGACCAACCCGAGGCCTATGCAGCAAACATATACAACAATAGAGGTCCACAACAACACAATCATGACCTCTCTTCCAATAGATACAACTCTGGATGGAGGAACCATCCCAATCTGAAGTGGTCTGATCAACAACAACCTCCTCCTAATGTTCCATTTCAGAACACCGCTGGACCGAGCAGACCACCATATGTACCTCCTCCAATCCAACAGCAAAGGCAACAACAACAGCAAGTGGTTCATCCTGCACCATCAGCCCCTCCATCCAACCAACCTACCTTGGAGGAGTTGGTGAGGCAAATGACCATGCAAAACCTCCAATTTCAACAAGAAACTAGAGCAGCCATTCAGAGACAAGAGGTATCCATTCAGACTTTGACAAATCAGATGGGTCAAATGGCAACTTCTCTCAACAACTTGCAATCTCAAAATTCTGACAAGTTACCTTCCCAAACAGTGATCAACCCTCAGAATCAGAATGTGAGTGCCATCAACCTGAGGTCAGGAAAGCAGATTGTCAGACCCACACCACAACCTCACCTCAACAATGATGCTCTAGCTTCCTCTAAAGGGAAGAGCCAAGTGATAGAGGAAGGTGAACACCCTAGCACCAAGGAGAGTCATCCAACTCAACCTTCCTCAAGCTCAACCACAAAACCTGCTGTTGTCCTGCAACCTCCTCCCATTCCTCTTCCATTCCCACCAAGAGTGCCTCAAAACAAAAGGGTGGAAGAGGTGGACAAGGATATTCTTGACACATTCAGGAAGGTGGAAGTCAACATACCCCTTCTTGATGTAATAAAACAAATTCCAAGGTACGCGAAGTTCCTTAAGGAGTTGTGCACTAATAAGAGAAGACTCAAGGGCAATGAGAGGATAAGCATGGGAAGGAATGTCTCCGCTCTCATAGGTAAACCTATCCCTCACATTCCTGAAAAATGTAAGGATCCTGGAACTTTCTCTATACCTTGCATCATAGGCAATGTGAAGTTTGAAAATGCTATGCTAGATTTAGGAGCATCCATAAATGTCATGCCTATGTCTGTTTTTAAGTCTCTTTCTCTTGGACCTCTTCAACCTACGGGTGTGGTGATTCAATTGGCAAATAGAAGTACTGCCCACCCTGCAGGTTTGATAGAGGATGTCTTGGTTCGGGTTGAAGAGCTGATCTTCCCTGCTGATTTTTACATACTTGATATGGAAGATGACTCCCCCCGTAATGCTGTTCCTATTATTTTGGGGAGGCCATTTTTGAAAACAGCCCGAACCAAGATAGATGTGCATTCAGGTTCACTTTCCATGGAGTTTGATGGCAGTGTGATCCGATTTGACATTTTCCATGCTATGAAACATTTTCCTGAGGATCACTCTGTCTTTCATATAGACTTTCTTGATGAGATTGATGAACATGTGCTTGATGTTTTGCATGATCCTGATTTGCCATCATTTACAGACTCATTTTCTTGTCCTGCATGTACTGATTCCGAAATGTGCATGTCATGCATTGATCAATTTCTAGCTTCTGACACTGCATATGTTGATGACTCTCATATTATAGATTTTGCTAACCCCCTCTCTGTTATGCAAGAGTCTGATTCTTTTGTTCAGGTGCAGGCAGCAGAATCCATTTCTACTGTCCCTTTAGTTCCATCCATTATGCAGACACCCTCATTGGACCTGGAGCCCCTCCCTCCTCATCTCAAATATGCTTACTTTGAGGATGAGCAGAAACTCCCAGTGATCATCTCTACCTCACTTTCTGTTGATCAAGAGGAGAAACTGCTAGATATGATTAGACAGAACAAGAGGGCAGTCGGATGGACTTTAGCATATCTACCTGGGGTGCCACTTGTGAACTTCAGAAACATAGTCCTTCGATTAGGAGACCAATGCAAGATGGCATTCGATCCGCTGAAGAGAGCACTCACCTTCTTCCCACCATGACTTCGGGAGTTTTCTTTTCTCCTTCTTCACTACTTTCATTGCACTTGTCTATATCTATCTGATTCTGCTGATTGTGTTACATTGAGGACAATGTGTGATTTAAGTGTGGGGGGGAGAGTAGTTTAGGTTGCATATTTTGCTTTGATTTTTTTTTTTTTAGGTTTTGCTTAGTTTTGGGCATTTTCTTGCATGTTTTTGCTTCATTTTAGTAGAGTTTTGGTATCTTGTGTCTGAATTCATGCATTTCTGTGTGTAAAGTTGCTTTTGATAATTAAGAGGTGGTAACACTGTGATAGAATTGTCCCTTTTGTGAGGATTTGAGCCTTAATTGTGGGTGGATTGCTATATATGCCACCTAATTTTCTTTCATGTGTGATTGCACTCTGGATTACTTGCACTCTAGAACTTGACTTGACTCTTGTTGATACTTGATTGCTCATGCACATTTTGAAATGATTTAGGCACTTTCTTTCTTGAATAAACTACTAGCCATATGAGCCTACCTTGAATGAATGTATCCTTTGCTAGCCCCTTTAAGCCTTTTTATCCATTTCCTTGTTCTTTAGCTCATTACAAGCCTATGACTGAAAAACCATGATTGTCCTAACCTTAGGAAATTTTGGAGCTTTGGAATTGTTTTGGGAATGGGTATTAGGTAAGAAGTGTGCTTTATGCTTTAATTGGTTGAGTTCTTGATTTTGCCTCATTGGTTGTTATAGTTATGGCTTCATCTTCATGCCATTTGTGTTGTTTCTTCTTTTCTTTTTGTATATCTCTCAAAAACAAAAAAAAAATAGAAGACAAAAATACAAAAAAAAAATGCAAAAATAAAAAGAAAAAAAAAGAAGAGAAAAAAAAAAGTGAATAAAAGGTTGTTGAGGCAAAGAGGATTGGAATTAGTGGTAGTTGATTTTGGGGTGGATTTTTCTTACTTTTTACTTATTCCCCATTGCTCCTCTATTCCTTTGGTTTTAGCTACATTCCCATATTTTTATCCTACCTTGTCCTTGGCCCCATTACAACCCTTAAAAGACCTTTTGATCATTTTGTGCATGTGTGTTGATGGTTGATGTTAGAGGCTTGTCAAGCTTATGGTTGTGTTTGTTTTTCATGATGTGCCTTGAGTGTAAATAATGATTAACCCCAAACACTTGAGTGTAAACACTTTTGAGTGATCCTTGTGAGTTTCTATCATCTTTGTGACTATCCTCTTGATGTCATTGGTTTCTTTGCATACTTGAAGTAATTGGATGATGTTCGCGGATGCTTTGACTCTTTGATCCTTAACCATTTTGTGTGCTTGAGTTTGCCCATTTCTTTGCATTTCCTAGAATTCATTGTGAAGTATGTAATCTCTTAGGTTAGCATTTCTTAGTTGTAGTCATCTTGTTGCATTATTCACTTTGGTGCATATTGATCTTCATAGTCCTATCTTTTGGTTTTGCCCAGGAGTGCAAAAGGATAAGTGTGGGGGTATTTGATGAGCATTTTATTTCCCATTATTCCTTGCATTATTTTACTCCTATTATTGATACTTGTTGCCCATTTGACATTGATTAGCTTGATTTAGTGATTTTGAGTTTATTGGACTAATATTCCGAATATTGTTTAATCTGGGATTATTTAGCCTAATTAATTCTATTTCTATTTTCAGGTAATATTTGGCACAAGGACACTTTGGGATGTTTGGAAATGAAGATTGAAGCATTGAAGTGAAGATTGTAATTTGCATTTAGGTCCCTTTTTAATTGTAATTTTTAGAATAGTGTTTCTTAGGACTTGGGCCCATGTTTTAGGCCCATTTTCATGACTAAAGAGGGGAAATTCGTGTAACCCCCAAAAAAAGACACACTCCCATTTCAGATTTCTCACTCTCTCTCTAGGTTAGAACTTCTCTCTTGGCTCTCCCAAGTGGTGGTGGCTGCTAGGGTTTTGTTCTTCCCCATTTCTACTCGTTTTTCTTCATTTATGGCCATGGAAGGCTAGACTTCAAGGGTTAATCCCTTTGGTATTGTATTATCTACTCTTGAGCTCTTGTTATTAATGCAATTTCATTTTCTCTTCTCTGTTTTCATGTTTATCGATGTGTAGTGGTTTGCTTAATTCCATTTCGTAGAGATAATACATGAATATAAATGCTTAATTTGTATTAACTCGTAAAAACTCCAATTCTGGTTTCTGATGCTTAATTAGAAGTTAGGGTTTGGAGTGATAACTGAATTTTCGCTTAGTATTTGGTTATCACGAGTTGGACAGAGGAGAGGAGAGGAATCGATCTTTAGTGAGCTAGGATTGAGTAGTGTACGTAGCCAAAGGGGTTTGCCCGCTTTTGTTTCTGATTTTCTTAGTTTTTATATTCTGTTTATGTTTTGTTCTTCACATTTGTCACACACAAAAACCCCCCCATTTTACTGCACACTACGTGTTTGATACTTTGCCTAGACCGATATTCGTTGGGAAACGACCTAGGATCACCTTCCTAGTACTACAGAATAAACACCTTTTATTTTGATCGGGTACGGCCTCGATCAGTGTTTTATCCATAACTCCCCTTTTGAACCCCTTTTGAATCAAAAAGGAACTCAACCGATCATACCAAGCTCTAGGAGCTTGTTTCACACCATAAAGCGCCTTTTTGAGTTTAAAAACATGGTTTGGGTATTCAAAATTTTCAAAACCGGGAGGTTGAGATACATAAACTTCTTATTGAATATAACCATTTAAAAAAGCACTCTTCACATCCATTTGATAAAGAGTAAAGTTCATAATTGAAGCAAAGGATAACAACATTCTAATAGATTCTAATCTAGCTACCGGGGCGTAAGTCTCATCATAATCTATACCTTCCTCTTGACTATAGCCCTTGGTAACTAGCCTAGCTTTGTTTCTAACTATGATACCCGATTCGTCAAGTTTGTTTCTATAGACCCATCTAGTTCCTATAATTGGACGATCATCGGGTTTTGGCACAAGCTCCCAAACTTAGTTTCTTTCAAATTGGTTCAACTCCTCTTGCATGGCCAATACCCAATGCTTATCTTCTATAGCTTCATTGATATTCTTAGGTTCTACTTGAGAAACAAACGCAACATGATAGCAAAAATTATTAAGTGTGCTTCGGGTTACCACTCCCTTAGCAATATCACCTAGAATATTTGAAATCGGGTGGTTCTTATTTTGTTTCCAAGCAGTTGGTAGATCGCTATGTTGTTCTTGTGCTAGCTCCTTTTCTTGTGCTTGTGTTTCTCCGTTGTCAAGTTGATTTTCTACTTCTTGTTGTATAGGTTTCTCATGTTCAATGATTGTACCTACATCTTCATCATCACAAGAAACACTATTTTCTCCTTTCGGAGATTCATCAAATACAACATGGACTGATTCTTTAACAGTTAAAGTTCTTTTATTAAAAACTCAAAATGCTTTGCTATGCAATGGATAACCAAGAAAAATACCTTCATCATCCTTAGAATCAAACTTGTCGACATGACTCTTACCATTATTCAAAATAAACACCTTACATCCAAAAGCATGGAAATATGAAATATTTGGCTTTCGCCCTTTGAGTAATTCATAAGGTGTTTTATTTAAATGGGGACGTATAAGAATACGATTAATCACATAACAAGCGGTGTTAACCGCATCAGCCCAAAAATAAGAGGGAACCTTAGACTCTTTAAGCATCGTTCTAGCTAGTTCCTCTAATACTCTATTTTTCCTTTCAACAACTCCATTTTGTTCCGGAGTTCTAGGGGCTGAAAATTGATGACCTATGCCATACTTTTCACAAAAAGCATCAAACTTAGAATTCTCAAACTCACCACCATGGTCACTTCTAATAGCCACAATTTTTAAATTTAATTGATTTTGGATGAGTTTGACAAACTTATTAAAACATTTATAAGTCTCGCTTTTAGCGGATAAGAACAATGTCCATGTGAATCGTGTAAAATCATCTACCATAACGAAGCCATAGTAATTACCACCAAAACTCCTAACTTGTGATGGGCCAAACAAATCCATGTCGATCAATTCCAATGGTCTTGTTGTGCTTACCACATTTTTAGGTTTAAAAGAGTTTTTAACTTGTTTGCATTTTTGACAAGAGTCACAAACACCGTCAAGTTGAAAATTGAGTTTCGGTAGGCCAATTACTAGTTCTTTGCGTAGTGGCTTATTTAGTTGATTCACATTTACATGAGCTATTCGCCTATGCCAAAGTCTAACCTCACCATCAAAAGATTTAAAACAAGTAGAAAATAATGAGGTGATTTCATCTAAATTAATTAAATATGTGTTATTAGAGCGTCTACCCACAAATTTGACACTATCATCAACATTACTTTTAATAAAGCAAAATTCAGAGGTAAAAGTAACATTGTTGCCCATATCACATAGTTGGCTTATACTTAACAAATTGTGTTCTAAGCCTTCTACATAAAGGACATTTTCAATGACTAGGTTAGAAATATTACCAATCTTACCCACTCCAAGAATCTTGCCTTTATTGTTGTCTCCATAGGTGACGTGACCACTTCCTTTGGTAGTTAGCTCAATAAAATGTGTTTGATCGCCCGTCATATGCCTCGAACAACAACTATCTAGATACCATCTTCGCTCCTTTGTCCGAAGGCACATCTACAACAAAACATCACTTGCTAGATTTAGGTACCCAAGTAGTCTTGGGTCCTTTCATGTTAGCTTGGGGTGTAGTCCCCTTCAAAATCCACATATAGTTGCCACTAGGTATACCAAATCTTTTGATTTTGCAATTATTTGAAACATGTTCAAAGATTCCACAATAATGACAAGTTGGAGTTTTAGAAAAATCAATTTTAGAAAAAGTACCAACTTTGCTGAAATTTTGTTTTTTAGGTTTGGTATACCCTAGTCCAGCTCTATTTCCATTATTTCTTTGAGTAGCTAGCAAGTAATCCAAACGCGTATCACCTCTTGTGAACCTTGCACTTCTATTTTTCAAATCTGCAACTTCTTTTTCAAGGGATTTGCAATTTTCACAAGTTGTGACAACATTTGTTTTTAAAGCACAATCACATGGCGAATTAGCATAAATGAGATCTAGAGTTTCATTTTGAAGCTTCAATTCCTCAAGAGAGTTTTGCAATTCTAAAATCTTTTCTTGTTGCTTCAAAATGAAATTCTTTCTCTCTACATTTGTTTTAGCTAACCTTTTCAATTCTTTATGCATTTCCACATAAGCACAATATAGTTCATTAAAAGAGGGGGAATCAGAATTTGAACTAGAATCGGAGAGATAGTATACCTCATTAGATTTGTCATTAGATTTTGTGCTTGAAGACGCCTCTTCATCTACTTTGGCCATCAAGCATAAGTTGGCTAACTCCTCATCTTCCGATGTGCTTGTGTTGGCTTCCTCATCCGGTTCATCCCAAACTATATAGGCTTTCTTCCCTTTTGAGTAGTTGGGTTTCCATTTGTCACTTTCGAGCTTCTTTACATTTTGTGGACAATTAGATTTGTAATGCCCCAGTTTTTCACACTCATGACATATTATTTTGTCCTTATGGTTCCTTTGTCTTTGTTGTGTTTCCTTGGTGTCCTTTGACTTAAATCTATTGAAATTGTTTTTCTTCTTAAGGAATCTACCAAGCTTCTTCACCAATAAACCAAGGGTTTCATCATCAATATCGGAATCGGAATCATCAAATTGTGAAGACTCATCTTGGGCTTTTAGGGATTTTGAGCTTGACTTGAGTGCTATCCCTGTAACATCCTCACTTTTATTAGTTAAGTTTAAGTTTTATTAAAATTGGTGTTATAAAATTTTTTTAAACTTAATTACTTCTAAAAACTTCTTACGAAAATCCGGCAGAGTTTCCTCTGTTTTTCGGACTTCCCAAAAATTTTCTTCTTAAAACCTGTCAATCCAGAAATATTTAAAAACATAAAACACAACAGTCTAATAATCAGATTAGGTCCTAACGCCCTATTAGTATAAGTTTCAGGGCATGCGACTATTACATATTCTAAAATTACAAAAATAGTTGTCTACTCGTAATAATCAATATACATTCCACGTAGTGGAATGAAAATCCTGCTCGGCCATGTCCCATGTAAGCCCCACTTCAGTACCTGCAAAATATAGCAAGAAGGGTAGCCTTATACACAGAACTTAGAAAGATAAATTCTACAAGAGACATAACAATAAACTAAGCCTACCCTATTATTAATATCCGTTACTCATAAATATCCATATAATTAATTTATCTTTTAATTCTTCAGTTATTCTCACTTTCTTTTAATTTTTAATTCTCTTTTCATTTTCCCACATTTTATTCCACATTTTCCCACATTTTATTCCACTTTCTTCTGCTATTCATTTCTATATCATTTCTCTTTTCAATCTTTCATTTCCATTCTTTTTCCTTTTAATGCCGACACGCCTCGACAGGCTCGCATCGGTCTTCCATATTTTATTATCGACACGCCTTGACAGGCTCGAGCCGATGCCGACACGCCTCGACAGGCTCGCGCCGCAGTGTTCTTTTAATACCGACACACCTCGACAGGCTCGCATCGGTGCCGACATGCCTCGACAGGCTCGCATCGGGCTTCTTTTATCTTTTATTTTCGACACGCCTCGACAAGCTCGCGCCGCTTTTATTCTTTTAATACCGACACGCCTCAACAGACTCGCATCGGTGCCGACACGCCTCGACAGGCTCGCATCGGTCTTCCTTTACCTTTCTTTCTTTTTCTTTTTCTTTTTCTTCTTCTCTTCCTTTTTCTTTTTCTTAATCATATATCTTTTCTCTTCTTTTGGTTTTCAGTATTATTCTCTTTTTTCTCTTTTCCATCCTTAGGGACTTGTTCTCATTTCAATTATTTTCCTATATTTAAGTATTTCTCTTTCTTTTATTTTTCTTCTTCTATTTATTAAATTATCCTAATTTACATCAAACTCCACTTAACGTTAGTATAGTCGTCATATTTTAATTCCCTTATCAAATTCTTAATTATTTCTATAATTCCTCTCTCTCACACTACTATTTACTTATTTTCCCTTTATTATTTCTCTATTCTATTTATCTACTACTATTACATTCTCTCTCATTGTCTTATCATCTTTTCACAAAATTCTTTACTTATTACCTACTTGTATTTAAAATTTAGTTTAGCATTTAATTTCAGTCACTCTACTCTTCTTGCTTATTACAATTACTCTATATCCTTTTACTCCCATGTTTCGTTGGTTTTTCCTCAACTTATTTCCCTTGATTTTATTTTATGTTTAAACATTTTCAATTCTATATTAACTCTTTTAATATCCTAATACACTCATCCGCTCCATACTTTATTCTATGTACCTACATTTTATTCCCTAAGTGTGGTTTTCATTAACTATTTTAGGTAAATCATTTATATTAGTGGGGACTACCCTAAGGTTCATTAACTTATTTCTTAATTACCCTATTCTTAGTCACCACTATAGAATCCTAGAATTTACTTCCCAAGTAAAGGTAACACAACCCTTCTTACCTGGGAGTCCTGATAATGGAAACAATACCACGTTCACATCCGCGCCGAGGGTTAGGGTTAACAATAACATGTTGGATCTAAACAGGGACACACGTTAAAACTAATATAACATTAAAAGTGTGTATATATATATAAATAAATCAACTAAATTCCTTTTTTGTCAAAATAATAAATATATATCACTATACAATAAAAATATATAACTTTTCTCAAAAACATCTCTTTATTTGAAAATATAGGAATAATAAAAATATCGACGGATCGTTGAATAAATTACATGGATGGATAAAGGGAGTTGAGAAGGTTATTTACCTAAGAAAGATTTGAGATTGAACGATCGGATCTTGAATTATTGGATCAGGAAATTGGAAAAACCCAAAATTTTGGTTTTCCGGTCGCTCTCTCTGTCGCCCCATTATCTTCTTCTCACATGCTTCTTTTCTTCTCAATCTCTGTTTCTATTTCACTCTCTCTTTCTCATTCTAACTTTCTCTCCCTATTTCTATTTCTATTTCTTTTCTTTCTTTTTATTTTATTTTCTTTGGTTTTACGGGGCATATGAATATATGATGGGGTGGGGGTACGTGGGCTTTGGGTAGTGTGTATGTATGTGTCTATATATATATATATATATATATATATATATATATATATATATATATAAATTAGTTTTTAATCCATGCAATGCACGGGATATTTGAATTTGTAATTAAAATGAAATATTCTATGAAAAGTAATTACTGTAAATGTATCATGCATTATATATTATTTTGAAAATAAAATCATGCATTATATGAAAAAGCTATTATCTTTTTTTATTAGGTTGATTTTGACAAAAAATAGAACGGGGAAATATAGAAATAAATTAACTAATTATTAAATATAAATTTGTTTTAAAGGACCATCAATTAGTCTTTTAAGATCAATCGTATCTTAAATTCCTTATTGCAAATGATTAGCTAATTTAATTTTTATTTATTTTTTATTGCAAATAATTTAATTTTTATAACTTAATCACTTAGAAACCTAAATATTAACAAATTAATTTTTAAAATTTCACCTCCTTCATTAAAAATAGTTTTAATTTTTAATAATTCCACATCTGTTGCCATATAATTGAAAATCTAATAAATTAAAATTAAAAAAAAATACAGCACACGCTCAGCTCTCAGCCTCTCAGGATAGTCCAATAGCATCTACACTAAGATAAGTTTCTAGTAATTAACACACTCACTCTCACACGTATATACACACAGGCTCAAAGAGTCTCTAGCACTCAACAATCACCATAGTCTCCATAAGACCATAACCTTCTTCTCACTCTCTCTTCCTTCATGTTGCTCTCTTTCATTCCAAAATTATTACTAATCTCTTCCTTCTCTCCCTTAATCTCTCTTCCTCCATTCCTCACCTGGGAGCCACCTTCACCTTTGATGTCTATGACCCCTACCCCACCGCCTCGGATCTATTTTTCCCCGCCTCCCCCCCACCTTCGATCTATGAACCCAACACCTCAAATCGGTTGCATGGATTAAAAATTGAAGACAAATCGTTGGTCAAGGTACAATGGGTTATGGGTTATGGGTTCTTTCTGGTGTATTTGTCAGGCTGAAAATGAAGCCGATAGGACAGACTGGGTAAACAAAATAACTGGTGCCATCACATCGATTTTTAATTTTCAGTTTCTTAAACAGGTTATCTATTGAGATTTTTGAAAATAACTTTTTTGCCATAATGTTCATATGTGATGCTATGCTAACAATGTTCTATTGTAATTTCTGCAGCCTCATTATGGCATATTGCATTTAGAAAATAAAAACTCAGCAGTTTCCTTGGCTAGTCAATTAGAGGATAGTAATAGATCTTTGATGGATGACATATATTCTAACGAAGTGGATAGTGTCTCAAAGATTTTGAGGGGAATTCCTGGAAATGATAAATGTGCTGAATGCACTGCTCCTGAACCAGAATGGACATCTCTAAACCTTGGCATGCATATTGCCATGTATTGAATGCTCTAGGGTGCACCGAAATCTTGGAGTTCATATCTCAAAGGTGCATGCTTTGTTATTGTATAGATTTTAGTTCATTATATTCCTCTGCTATAGTTATATTTCACTACAGTGCTTACATAATTTTGCAGACTTTTTCTTTTTTGTTCATAGGACTTCCACTTTTATGTTTAAGAATCTTATTAGTTAGGAAATATTATGCAATGTTCTTATAATTAGACCGAGTCAAATTGCATAAATAAGTGATTATTGATTTGGTCTTATCAATCTATTATCATTTTCTAAAGGCAAACCATTTGATCTGCCAACTGCAGGTGAGATCTATCACATTAGATGTTAAGGTTTCGGAACCTGCTTTTATGGAGATATTTCGTAACTTGGGTAATACTTATTGTAATTCTATGTTTGAGGGCTTGCTTCTACTTGATGACGAAAGGTAAATTTTTTCCTCTCTTTCAGGAATGTGCAGTATGTGCTATATATCACGTTGAGTGATTGAGTATTTGATCTTGCATTCCTTTCTTTTTTAGAATAATTATCTGCAGAGTAGCTGAATCAAATGTGCCTATGAAACCATGCTCCACAGATGCCTTCCAATACAAGGAAAAGTACATTCAAGCAAAGGTAAGCAGCTTCAATTTCACGTTTTATATATGAAAGTCTATAAATCTTGGATGAGCAGGTAATATTTACTATTTTGGATTCTATTATCTCACCTGGAATTACTATTTTCACAAAAAAAAAGCAAAAGTAATTAGATGAGCAGGTAATATTTACTATTTTGGATTCCATTATCAAATAGAGCACTTTATTTTGTGTTGCTATTCTTCTTGGCTGGACCTATTTTGTTTTGCATTCATGATTTTATATATATATATATATATATATATATATATATATATATATATCTGTGTGTGTATCATTCTTCGCAGAGGGTTTCTCTGGCTGGGTCTGCAAGCTGTTAAAATTTTGGGATTACTTTTGTAACGGTCTCATTGATCATTGAAATAGGAATGCAACTTGTGGGAAAAAGGCTTTCGATTAGTTTTGTTTAAAAAAAAAGTAAAAGCTGATAAACTTTCTTGCCATGTTATACCTCTTGAGTTTTAAATTTTTAGACATCTTGTTGCATATTTTAGAATCTTATTTTGCACATTTGGATTTCAGGGGTTTGTGGGGTATGTTCTTCTCTAGCATTTCCAAAAACTGTTAATTTATTCAAGGCTTATTTAAGTTTTTAGTCCCTGAACTTAGGTGCTCTTTTGAAATTGGTCCTTAAACTATTTTTTGATGCTTTGAGTCCCCAAACTTTCCTCAAATTTTGAAAATGGTCATTTTGATCACTTAAGCGATGTTATGACCAATGACATGTCACGTCACCTTCACCAAGTCGATAGGTAACGTGCCAGATGATGCCACATGAATTTTTTTAATTAAAAAAATTCAAATTTATTAAATATAATTAAAAAACGTATTTTTTAAAGAAAATCAAATCCTTTAATAATTTTTAAAATAATTGATTTTTTTAATTAAAAAATCATGTGGTGTCATGTGATGCTACATAACACTTCACTCGTCGATATTGCGAAAGTGACGTGACATGTCGTCGGCCATATCATCACTTAAGTGATGAAAGGACCATTTCCAAAAATTTGAAAAAGTTCAGGGACCCAAAGCATCGAAAAAAAAGTTCAAGGACCAATTACAAAAAAACACCAGAGTTTAGGGATTAAAAGATTAATTAAACCTTTATTCAATATTGTGGCTGTCCTCATTTTATTAGAAGTTTTTGTATTTTATTTCTCTTTATTGTTATATCAGTAGAAAAATTGGCTTATTAAAGTGAACTTATATTGATGTTGCGATGCTACGAATTTAATAATAATTTCTCATATCATAAAAACTTAATAATGTACGATAAGTATACAAATAAATGCATTTGCAAGTATGTAAAATTATAAATTTATAATTCGATGAGCTAAAAAAACCTAAACTAATAAATTTTACTCTAAAACTTTGTTAACGTTCTTTGTAGATTGTTGTTGGACTCCTTCATCTTGATCGATTATGTCTTCAAGCTTCCTTTTTTGGGTTGTAGCTTTCTGAAATAAATTTGAGAAAAAATTGTTGAATGTATTTTATAATATATTCATATGAAATTGTAATTTAATTTTTTTTACTATTAAATAAATAAGGAATATTAATTTTTTAATGTTGACATACCTGTTCATTTCGGGTTCCCAATTCATATTTCATTACTTCCTCCTCCTCTATCATTTTGGATGCTATGAAACTTTTTCTTGGCCTTCCACCATAGTTATCAGTGTTGATTTTGATAAAGAAAGTCCTTCCTAACATTATATCGAGTGCCTCTAGTGCCATTCCTTCCAATTCCCCTGCCTTTTGCAAATAGAATTAAAATATAAATTAAAATACATTAAAAGTATATGATTTTAAAAGTATTGACAAATTTATTATTTTGAAATATATGTGATTGATAAATTAATTTAATTTTTACCCTCATAAGCCTTCTTGAATGTAACAATGTAAAGCATGCACAATCATGTACAATTAATTTATTTCTAAATGAACTTCAGAGAATCAGAGAATCCTTTGGTTTTGAAGCACAGAAATCAATGCAGTTTCATATATGAAGGTGAGTGGCTCCTCTTGAAGTTTTCATTAAACTTGTTCTTTTACCAATTTGTTTGCTAAATTATTTTGTTAAACTTTTTTCTTCAGTTAATATGGATATAGATATAGATATGTGTATAAAACATAAAAGAATCCTTCTAATTCATAAAGCACATATACTTTCTCACTAACTTTAAGATCTTATGATAGGTGAAGAGGGATGAGTCATTTTATATAGTTGTGTGTTTTTGTTTACGTCTTCGGCCTCCTTTTTTACAACGTCGGCATCTTTTGCTATCCACTTTTTGGCTTCTTTGTCAAATAGCACTATTTCAACGTCGTTCTCCCCATCCGATACTTGTAGGTGCAATCTGTATCTGCACTTAGATGTTAGTAATTACGAAATCGAAATAGTAAATCACAAGATTTTTAAATTATTTAAAGTATAATTTGTTTACTTACAGTGTCTTGGTAAACGGGTTCAAGTTTTTCATTGTGCAAGCCCCACACTTTGGTGTTTTATTTTCAGATTTAACTACTTTTGAACATATCGAACACCCTTGATTTAGTTTGTCTACAGTTCCTAAAATGATCCAGTTTCCACCCTGGTACATTCAAAATGATAGTTAAATCAATAAAAGTATTTCCAGTTATTTCAATGTTAATTGGATGAAGTAGATATGCTAACCTCTTTTGTTTCTTTTGCATCAACAATTGTTTTTCCTTTTTGTTTGTCAGTCCATTCGTCTTTTATATTTGAATGTGTTTGTGAAGAGAGTTGACTTTTCATTAGTGACAAACTCTCCTCTTCAGTATAAGCCCTTGTAAAGAGTAATTTACAATGTTAAAAAATTTATTATATTTTTTGGAGTTGCATTAAGTGAAAGGATGACAAATAGTTAAAAGTAATGTAAAATGAGTACCTAAAATAAGAAGCTTCCTCAAAATCTGGGTTTATTAGTAGCTTTGTCTCATACATTGCATTTGCTAGTTCTAAATTACCTGCTAATATAAGCACACCAAATTTATAGTGTTTATATATATATATATATATATATCAAGAATAGTACACATAAATTAGTCATTTGGGTTAGTGTTGAAAACATGAAACTATATATATATATATATATAATATTTACCATTCCTTCTCGTATAGTTGCCAAATGTAAGGCAATAATCAAGTATTTGTTGTTATTTTTCTCGTATAGTTGCCAAATGTGTATGGCCAACAATTTAATTTTAAACAAATTTTTTATGTATCTTCAAAGTTACCCGACGTCTTCGATCTCTAACTCAATTTTCCTTGATTCCTTTCCATCGTTAGAAAGACACATGTCCTTCTTTACGTTGATGACCCTTGCTAATATATCTTTTAAAAATAGAGAAAATTAGATGTTTAGATTATTGCTTTGATTGAAGAAAAAAAAGCAGTAGAATATAGAGAACGTACCAATGAGCGAATCCATTTTTATTTTACCACTTAATATATCGCTAAAGTTGATGAATTCTAGCTTGTTGGGTGGTATTGAATGGCATAAAAATTCCTTTACAATTGTACAATCTGCACTTATGTTGGGTAGCCTTAAATCTACCCACGTTCAATCCAATTTTGAAATTTCCAAAGTGATAGCATTTTCCTTCTTTAATAGTGTCTTTGTGTTTTTCCATATCTTTTCCATTGTGGTTGCTTGTATCTTGTGTCTCTGTTAGATGAAGTCAATTTTAGATTTTTAACCCTGTCAATTATTATTATTATTATTATTATTATTATTATTATTATTATTATTATTATATAAAGGAAGATAATTTTAAAGGGAAAATTATCATACCTGAGAATCTAGAAGGATCATCTGCATTGATGTTGGAGTCAATTTTGTATTTACGTCCATTACATTCCATAAGCTTATAACCCTTGCCTTGAATTTCAGAGCACCCATTTTCTATGTTATCTCCATGATTGTATTATCACGTCTCGCCATTATTTTTTTTCGTAATGTACTAATTTGTTTTGAAAACAACAATAGTTATTAGTAATTTAAATGTTAAATTAAATGATTCTAATAAAATTTAATGATTTACAATCATTAATAAATAAAAATAAAAAGAAACAAATAATAATAAATAAAAGTATATACAGAGTCTTAATGTAAAACTTCAAGTACTAATTTTTAATGAGCATATATATAGAGTTTATATAGAGTCGATAGGTACTAATTTGGAAAGGAGCATGAGAAAAAGAAATAAAAACAAAGTATAGACTGCACATAAGTACGTACCAGACGTGTACAGCAAGTGTCTCCAAATAATTGAAAGGATTAGTGCAAGCACAACTTAAAACAACATCCTCTACCTCTGCCTTGTAAATTAGAACAATGTATTCTTTTATTTGAGTTCAACATATGTGTCTCTTGATTTCTCCGCAGATGCATCTATTCAATTTTTTTTCTTTTTGATTTAACAGATGTGTCTGTTGAAAATTATTTGTGTTCAACAGATGTGTCTCTTGGTAAGGGCATCTCTTTCATTTGAATTCAGCAGATGCCTCTCTTGATTTCAATTCAGCAGATGCATCTCTTAGATTTCAAGTAAGCAAATGCATGTGTTCAAAATTATTTTTTATTTTTATTTTTAATTTAAAATAAATAAGGACATTCCTTTCATTTGAATTCATGTGCATTTCTTGATTTCAATTTAGCGCATGCATGTTTTTAAAAGTAAATTTTATTATTAATTCAAAATGTAGTAAATAAGGACATGTTGCATATATGATAAAACAAAAAATGTATTTTAATTATTCTTAATAATCCAATTATGTTTTTTGACTGCTTTGATTTTTCTGTATTTATCAGCTCCATCAACATGATAATATCACTATCAGTACTGGTTTTTATTAATTGAGATATGGGGTTTTTTTATCTTATATTTTATATAAAATAAAAATTAAAAGAGATGCATAAATTCACTTAAAAATGAATTAGAAATTTTTTTCCTTCTTTCTATGTTATTCCTTACATACCATCTTTTCATCAGCCACTCTTGGATGTTAACACATGATATATTTTAAACTTAGCGTTACTAAAATGGACCAAATCATAAATTAAAAATAGAAGTTTGTTTCACGTATAATCTCAATGATGTGAAAAGCATTTGGTACGTAAAACTAATTAATTAATATAAAAGAATAATACAAGCAATGAAGTATATGTAAATAATAATTACTGGAAGTTCTGGTGCACATTCTGGAAAACTTCTTGCCAAACTACATTGGTGGTCATATTAGTTGCATTCTCTTGGTACCATGGATTAAAATTTTTAATCCATTTCTACGCTTAACTCTGGGAGATAGCGACATACAATTGACCATGAGTGAAAATTGGATTTGGCAAATATAGTCCAACATTGGTCAAAGATTGTCCTTGACTCTTATTAATAGTCATTGCATAACAAACCGTAATTGGAAATTGCCTTCTCTGTAACTTGAATGGCCATTTACTTTGTGATGGGACCATAACCTCAACTTTGCCTGTGAGGCCTCCATTTCATGAGGAGCTCTAAAATCACAGCATTTGGTTTCACAAATATATAATACAGTTTGATGTAGTTCTGATTACTTGCAGTGACACATTGTAGTTGGAATTGTTGGCAGCACTTTTGAGGTTGAAGATAAGAAAGGAACAAAGGAAATAATGTATCTCTACAGTTCAAGCACGGGTTTTTAGTCCACATACAGCATTTTCGAACTTGAAGTTAAGAAAGGGACAAAGGATAAGATGTATTTCTAAAGTTGTAGCAAAACATTTTCAATATAAATAACGTGTTCAATAATTATGTTACGTTGACAATATGTTCAATTATTAAGGTGTTCCTTTTATTTTTCATGCTTTCATACAACAGTGGAGTGAATTTTGAGTTTAGTTCAAAAGATGCATATTTTCATTTGAATTCAGCAGATGCATATCCAAACTATGTGTCCCTTTCATTTAAAAGCAAATCCAAACTATGTGTCCCTTTCATTTAAAAGCAACATATGTATCTTTTGATTTCTATTCAGCAGATGCATCTCTTCATAATAAAATAATTTTTCTTTAATTTTTTAAATTAAAGATAAGGACACGTGGCATGCCTTATCAATGAGTATTTTCCCAACTTTAATTCTGAGAGCTCCATTTCGTGAGGAGCTCTCTGGTCGCAGTATTTGGTCTTGCAAATATATAATAGTGTTTGATTATAGTTATAAAGGTTGAATGTAACGCCCCAAAAACTAGTCCAATAAAAGTACGAGTTAACAAAAACTTTTTTCATAAAGAGTGTGAAAACCAAAAGTACTTTTCATAAGAGTAATATTTCCTTTACAAAATATTCTGAGTGTAAAGCATGTATAATACAAAACCCCAAAAACCCTTTTTACACCCAGAGTATTGGTCTTCACAACTCGATCCTTCTGCAAAAGGATCCGGATGACGAGACATCATCCTGGCTGTTCCTTCTAGACAACTTTCACTCTTACAGGAGTGGCTTCAGTCCTGTCCTTGGAAAGAACCTACCACCACAAACATGGTAGATGGGAGTAAGTCACTTGTCATATCGCCTAAGCAGATTATATGATTGGTCAGACACAATCATCACATATATCATTTCAACATAATAAATGCATGCTCAAGCGTCTTATTAAACAATATAAACTATAACCATTAATCTTTCATGCTATGCATGCACGTCTCTCAAATCATTTCTCCATAATCAACTCTTCCAGGAAAACAACACTTTGGGATAGGCAATCGCGCGCTCGATGTTTCCACAACCTGTACAGCGGTCACACCGTTCTATACTAGAACCCCATCGACCACGATCTTAAAATGATACAAGGGGATGATCACTGAACCACTGTCCACCAATAGTTCTAGGTCCTTGTCATTTCTACGGTGGCGGCCACACCGTTCCAACCGTCTCATGTAGCGGCCACACCGTACTACATGGTTTCCAATCCCGCATGCACCTCACTCGTTTTATAATTCCTTGTACACCATGCATGAGATGCATAACCAATACATTAATCATCACATTATACACATGGCGGCCACACCGTTCCATGTCTTCATATAGCGGCCACACCGTACTATCACACATATGGCGGCCACACCGCTCCACATGTCTTCGTATAGCGGCCACACCGTACTATACGGAATCCTATCACAATTACCACACATATGGCGGCCACACCGTTCCCCATGTCTTCGTATAGCGGCCACACCGTACTATACGGAATCCTTTAAGTATAATGACTTCTTGTAGGAGCTAACCATTAACATATGTGAATCGGAGCGATTCCAATTATCCAATTTTAACTTATCCAACTCAGAGCAACAGCCCTGGCGCATTTGGATTGAATCCTCATAACCAGCAGGCATCACCATGCTCGCATTATCATTAACACTCCCTTAAGTCATTATCCTCTTATATTCCAAAACATTAATTACCAAATAGACTTAATTGGGCTTTATCAAACCCTTGCTCAACATTATACTCAGATTATGAATTATTAATCTCATTCTATATCCTCAGTGTAATCATGATCACTTTTAATCCAGTGAAGGCATTATGATTACTCCACTAATCATACCTCATTAATCAACTTATCCAGATATCATACTCAAAGTATTATTCATTAATCATGAACAATCGTCATACCCATGACATAATTCATTAGGCATATGCAATCATCATATACCACTCATAATTTATTTATCATTTTCAAGAAGGCACTATCAAACCAATTAGAAATAAACCAATGTTCCAATTAAAAAGATAATTCTTAATCAATTAGATAAATAAGGATTACCCCTTTCTAACTGGTTAACATTATGCCTAACTCATTTAAAACTAAAATAATAGTTAAGCAAACCTTTAAGGATTATAAAGAAATTAAATTAATTATTCTCTTGTCTTAGGTCCTAACCGGTTACAGAATCTGCTAACCGGTTAGAGGCAGCAGTACCTGAGAACAAACCAGTCTCAAATTCGAGTCTTATTCATTTTAAAACCACGATAAGTTTTTCACAAATATCATTCAGCAACTTAAGGCATTACCAAGAGTATGATTTAGTTAAATTAACATTGGACTATGACTCTAGTGATTTAATTAAGTTAACAAAGGAACAATGACTCTAATAATTTAAGTTTGATATAAACACGAAGCCTTGGAACCAAGTCAAAAGACTATGACAAAACTAATTAAATATTATTTCATATCATCCTTAATCAAAAACATAATAGACTTGCTTCATTAATTCCAGGTTATTGTGTAAGGAAAACTTGATTCATTATTACTCCTAGGTTCTAACCGGTTACAGAGCCTGCTAACCGGTTAGATTATGCAGACCTGAGAGTAAACAGATCACATTTCAATTCTACTTATTTCCTTATATCAACTTTACTTCTTTGTGATCAACATACTATAATATTCACATGATTCTAAATTGGTTTGCAATTACAATTTCATTAAAACATAATTTTATACCATTAAACTCATAATCAATTATGTATAAACTTAACATCATTTTAGAGTTTTGGCATACTCACAAACTTCCAATCAATCTCACTTAAAGCACAGTTACAACATGCTAAAAATGAATCCAACAGGTTCAATTCCAATTTATCAACTCTCAAACAAGACCAAATCATACTTATGGTCAAGGAAGGGTTTTAACATTAAACCAAAGGTAATTCCTTACCCTTACCAATTATAATTCAGCCATACTACAAAGCATCATCATACATCTTATTTAGCATGTTCATAAAAACATAGAGTAATTCCTAGTTATTAGAAAATTACTACAATGAAACTGGTTAATTACCCTCCTTTCTCAGGTTCTAACTGGTTAGAGCAACCTGCTAACTGGTTAGATTATGCAGAACCTGAGAGCAACCAGCAATATTTTTAAATCCAACTCATTTCATTCTCCATTTACCACTTCAAGTCAACATCATACAGCAATGTAACACATACCAAGTGACTTTATTGCAAACCTTATCAAGTCTAAATCAAGTTCCTTTTTCATAAGTTTATGGCTAATTCATCAAGAACTCCATCAAAGTGCATCACACAAAATTCATAACATAATCATCATGATTCTTATCAACCATTACAGCATATTACTTCTTCAATTATGCCTTAATGTCAGGTTATTAATACAGTGACCAAGTGGTTGTCTTGGTCTCCAAACCAAGCAACCATGTCTTGGTCCAATTCACATAACATACACATATCAAATTCCACAATCTATAATCCTAGCGATATGAATGAGGTCTCCCATACCTGGACAATTTGAATAGCACTTAGATAAGCTCTAAGATTCCTATAACAGCAGCCAAAGAGCTCACAGCAGCAGCCACAGAGCATCCACACCAGAAACAGAGAAGAACACCAACAAAACCAAAGGATTCCCCAAGCAAACCCTCACTAATTCAAAGCTTAATGTGCAATAACTCAAGGAAAGCTATTTGCACGAATTTGAGAAGTGATTTTGACAGAGTTTGGGCACAAAACGCAGAGAAAGAATGAATCAAGAACTCAAACCCTAAATCCCTATTTATAGAGCAAGAACATGGTGGTGGAAGGAAGGGTGATTCATCACCAAGGCCACTCATCCAATTTCAGCGATCAACAGCTGTCCTAGAACTCCTATTAGGGTTCTATGCTTCTTGGGGAAGATTAAAACGAAGAAGCTTCATGATTTCCAGCTCAAATCCACTTTAATTTCTGCAGAAGACATTCTAACCGGTTACACGAGGCCACTAACCGGTTAGATACTGATGAAAATCAGCAATTTTAACATAATGCACAGTTTTACGGAAAATTTAATTTAAAAAGATTTACTACTGAAAACAAAATTTCCACCGTTGGATGTTAAGATTAAATAGTTAGAAACCTTGTATAAAAATTTTAGGACGATCCAACGGTTAATTAAAAAGATACAACCAATTCTTTACATGATATTTTACTAAAATCTCATTTTCTTTAATGATAATTCATTTTCCAATAAACTCTTCTCATATCATATTCTTATTTATGAAATTTCTTTATTAAAATAAATATTTTATTTATATTTCCTCTTTATAAAAATGAGGGATGTTACACTCTCCCCCACTAAATTGAATTTCGTCCCCGAAATTCGTTTTCTAAAATTTTTACTTTCCAAAATATTTCCATAAAATAAAATTTTTATCTTACCTTTATCAAAATGTTTTGGGGATTCTCCCCCACTAAATAAATTTCGGTTATATTTCCTCAAGATTTTCAATCTCCAAAATATTTATAGAAAATATTCCAGATAAATTCTTCTAAACCAATCCTTTCGAATGAAAAATTCTAAATAACAATTTTCCAATCAAAACATTTTGCATAAAACTTTAGAAAATACTTTTACCGCTGCGCACTCTGATCACTCGCGCACGATTAACGAATCATTTATATGACTTTATTCCTTAATAGTTGCAAACATTAGGGTGATCAGTCCTAATAATCAAACCATTAATAATAAAATCATTCCTTTCAGATATAACCTTTTGCAAGAAAAGGCTATACGACGTATCTTTAAATTAGATGAACTTAAGGATAAGGTATTTGTCACTATCAGATTTAGCTAGATAGCCAAGCGCTAGAGATATTTCCGTTGGGGAGACAAAGATTTATCCTATCCCGGTGGTTATTAATCTCTCTAATCTTAACCAATCTTTCTATTTTTGTAGTGTCCATAGATATTTATCACATCCAACTGTGATAAAGGTTTTGATCACAGAAATTCGGGTCAAAGATGACATCTAGATCTTCAAAATATCGAACGATTCAATTAACGTAATCGAAAGAAATAGCTGACTACGTTAATTCAGATTAGGAGAAAGGACAACTTAAGGGTTTACCTCGCTTGCCTCGCTTGCTACCTGATCCTTTCCTGCTTTTATTCTCCGGACAATCGGGCGAATAGTGCCTCGGCTTTCTGCAGTTGAAGCATACTATTCCCTTGGGTACACCACAGCTTGATCCGAAGTGATGTGCCCCACACTTTCCACATTGAGGTGGATAAGTGATTCCTTTCCAATTTCCTTTCTGGTTACCATTCTTCGATTGAGATTTTCCTAATCCCAATCTATACAGCTCCGGCTCCTCAGATTGTTCTTTTTCCATGGTTGATTCTTTTAATTGTTTTTCTTCCTCCTCCAGTTGAGCTCTCATTTCCTCAATCTTTCGTTTCTTCTGAATTCGGACATTCTTTTCATAAACCTCCTTTGCTTTCATATCATCTTCGTAGATTCTGCACATGTTTACCAACATCGGGAAATTCCTTATTCCCTGATAGCTGATTCCTGGCTTCAGATCCGGGCGTAGTCCATTCTCAAACTTTACGCACTTTGATCTTTCATCTGGATGATTCTGGTAGTATGGAGAATACTTCATCAAATCTTCAAACTTCGCAGCATATTCTCCAACACTCATCTCCCCTTGCTTCAGTTCTAGAAATTCAACTTCTTTCTTCCTCCTTTCATCCTCCGGGAAATATTTTTCCAAAAACTTTTCTTTAAATAGTTCCCAGGTGATGTGCCTATCCTCAGCTTCCAACAACTGTTTTGCGTGATTCAACCAATTCTCCGCTTTGTCACTCAGCATATAAGTCGCATACACCACCATCTGTGCATCTGTACATTCCATAGATCGAAAGATTTTCTGAATCTCTTGCAACCACTTCTGAGCTCCTTCCGGGTTATGTCCTCCTTCAAACTGAGGGGGGTTGCAACTTCGGAACTCTTTCAGTCCTCTAAATTCAGCATGTCTAGCATTGCATCGGTGAGGTTGATTTGCTTGTTGTTGATGTTGATGCATATTCTCTAACACAGTAGTGATCCTCTCTAACATTTCATTCGTATGGTTTCGGTTTCTCGTTGCCATAGTAGACCTGCACTCATAGAAACTTAGGTCAGAGTCACACAACTTATTGAGTATGGGAAGGACCATACTCCACAGCCGAGAGTTGGAACCATTGCTCTGATACCACAAAATGTAACGCCCCAAAAACTAGTCCAATAAAAGTACGAGTTAACAAAAACTTTTTCCATAAAGAGTGTGAAAACCAAAAGTACTTTTCATAAGAGTAATATTTTCTTTACAAAATATTCTGAGTGTAAAGCATGTATAATACAAAACCCCAAAAACCCTTTTTACACCCAGAGCATTGGTCTTCACAACTCGATCCTTCTGCAAAAGGATCCGGATGACGAGACATCATCCTGGCTATTCCTTCTAGACAACTTTCACTCTTACAGGAGTGGCTTCAGTCCTGTCCTTGGAAAGAACCTACCACCACAAACATGGTAGATGGGAGTAAGTCACTTGTCATATCGCCTAAGCAGATTATATCATTGGTCAAACACAATCATCACATATATCATTTCAACATAATAAATGCATGCTCAAGCGTCTTATTAAACAATATAAACTATAACCATTAATCTTTCATGCTATGCATGCACGTCTCTCAAATCATTTCTCCATAATCAACTCTTCCAGGAAAACAACACTCTGGGATAGGCAATCGTGCGCTCGATGTTTCCACAACATGTATAGCGGCCACACCGTTCTATACTAGAACCCCATCGACCACGATCTTAAAATGATACAAGGGGATGATCCCCGAACCACTGTCCACCAATAGTTCTAGGTCCTTGTCATTTCTACGGTGGCGGCCACACCGTTCCAACTGTCTCATGTAGCGGCCACACCGTACTACATGGTTTCCAATCCCGCATGCACCTCACTCGTTTTACAATTCCCTGTACACCATGCATGAGATGCATAACCAATACATTAATCATCACATTATACACATGGCGGCCACACCGTTCCATGTCTTCATATAGCGGCCACGCCGTACTATATGGAATCACACACATATGGCGGCCACACCGTTCCACATGTCTTCGTATAGCGGCCACACTGTACTATACGGAATCCTATCACAATTACCACACATATGGCGGCCACACCATTCCGCATGTCTTCGTATAGCGGCCACACCGTACTATACGGAATCCTTTAGGTATAATGACTTCTTGTAGGAGCTAACCATTAACATATGTGAATCGGAGCGATTCCAATTATCCAATTTTAACTTATCCAACTCGGAGCAACAACCCTAGCGCATTTGGATTGAATCCTCATAACCAGCAGGCATCACCATGCTCGCATTATCATTAACACTCCCTTAAGTCATTATCCTCTTATATTCCAACACATTAATTATCAAATAGACTTAATTGGGCTATATCAAACCCTTGCTCAACATTATACTCAGATTATGAATTATTAATCTCATTCTATATCCTCAGTGTAATCATGATCACTTTTAATCCAATGAAGGCATTATGATTATTCCACTAATCATACCTCATTAATCAACTTATCCAGATATCATACTCAAAGTATTATTCATTAATCATGAACAATCGTCATACCCAGGACATAATTCATTAGGCATATGCAATCATCATATACCACTCATAATTTATTTATCATTTTCAAGAAGGCACTATCAAACCAATTAGAAATAAACCAATGTTCCAATTAAAAAGATAATTCTTAATCAATTAGATAAATAAGGATTACCCCTTTCTAACTGGTTAACATTATTCCTAACTCATTTAGAACTAAAATAATAGTTAAGCAAACCTTTAAGGATTATAAAGAAATTAAATTAATTATTCTCTTGTCTTAGGTCCTAACCGGTTACAGAATCTGCTAACTGGTTAGAGGCAGCAGTACCTGAGAACAAACCAATCTCAAATTCGAGTCTTATTCATTTTAAACCACGATAAGTTTTTCACAAATATCATTCAGCAACTTAAGGCATTACCAAGAGTATGATTTAGTTAAATTAACATTGGACTATGACTATAGTGATTTAATTAAGTTAACAAAGGAACAATGACTCTAATAATTTAAGTTTTATATAAACACAAAGCCTTGGAACCAAGTCAAAAGACTATGACAAAACTAATTAAATATTATTTCATATCATCCTTAATCAAAAACATAATAGACTTGCTTCATTAATTCCAGGTTATTGTGTAAGGAAAACTTGATTCATTATTACTCCTAGGTTCTAACCAGTTACAGAGCCTGCTAACCGATTAGATTATGCAGACCTGAGAGTAAACAGATCACATTTCAATTCTACTTATTTCCTTATCTCAACTTTACTTCTTAGTGATCAACATACTATAATATTCACATGATTCTAAATTGGTTTGCAATTACAATTTCATTAAAACATAATTTCATACCATTAAACTCATAATCAATTATGTATAAACTTAACATCATTTTAGAGTTTTGGCATACTCACAAACTTCCAATTAATCTCACTTAAAGCACAGTTACAACATGCTAAAAATGAATCCAACAGGTTCAATTCCAATTTATCAACTCTCAAACAAGACCAAATCATACTTATGGTCAAGGAAGGGTCTTAACATTAAACCAAAGGTAATTCCTTACCCTTACCAATTATAATTCAGCCATACTACAAAGCATCATCATACATTAGAGTAATTCCTAGTTATTAGAAAATTACTACAATGAAACTGGTTAATTACCCTCCTTTCTCAGGTTCTAACTGGTTAGAGCAACCTGCTAACTGGTTAGATTATGCAGAACCTGAGAGCAACCAGCAACATTTTTAAATCCAACTCATTTCATTCTCCATTTACCACTTCAAGTCAACATCATACAGCAATGTAACACATACCAAGTGACTTTATTGCAAACCTTATCAAGTCTAAATCAAGTTCCTTTTTCATAAGTTTATGCCTAATTCATCAAGAACTCCATGAAAGTGCATCACACAAAATTCATAACATAATCATCATGATTCTTATCAACCATTACAGCATATTACTTCTTCAATTATGCCTTAATCTCAGGTTATTAATACAGTGACCAAGTGGTTGTCTTGGTCTCCAAACCAAGAAACCATGTCTTGGTCCAATTCACATAACATACACATATCAAATTCCACAATCTATAATCCTAGCGATATGAATGAGGTCTCCCATACCTGGACAATTTGAGTAGCACTTAGACAAGCTCTAAGATTCCTATAACAGCAGCCAAAGAGCTCACAACAGCATCCACACCAGAAACAGAGAAGAACACCAACAAAACCAAAGGATTCCCCAAGCAAACCCTCACTAATTCAAAGCTTAATGTGCAATAACTCAAGGAAAGCTATTTGCACGAATTTGAGAAGTGATTTTGACAGAGTTTGGGCACAAAACGCAGAGAAAGAATGAATCAAGAACTCAAACCCTAAATCCCTATTTATAGAGCAAGAACATGGTGGTGGAAGGAAGGGTGATTCATCACCAAGGCCACTCATCCAATTTCAGCGATCAACAGCTGTCCTAGAACTCCTATTAGGGTTCTATGCTTCTTGGGGAAGATTAAAACGAAGAAGCTTCATGATTTCCAGCTCAAATCCACTTTAATTTCTGTAGAAGACATTCTAACCGGTTACACGAGGTCACTAACCAGTTAGATACTGATGAAAATCAGCAATTTTAACATAATGCACAGTTTTACGGAAAAATTAATTTAAAAAGATTTACTACTGAAAACGAAATTTCCACCGTTGGATGTTAAGATTAAATAGTTAGAAACCTTGTATAAAAATTTTAGGACGATCTAACGGTTAATTAAAAAGATACAGCCAATTCTTTACATGATATTTTACTAAAATCTCATTTTCTTTAATGATAATTCATTTTTCCAATAAACTCTTCTCATATCATATTCTTATTTATGAAATTTCTTTATTAAAATAAATATTTTATTTATATTTCCTCTTTATAAAAATGAGGGATGTTACATTGAAGGGTGGGACGGTGGGTGCATGGGTACTAGTAGATCATTAGGAAATTATATATTTTTTATTGTGTTCTTATTTGTGGGCAATGTGTGTAAGTATTTTGGATTATAATTAAAGGTTTGATTATCCAAAAAATAAAATATATTTAAGTACAACAATATTGTATTTTTAATTACTTAAAACTGATTGAAAAATAATAAGGTTACCAGTCCCTACAGATAGCTATTGCGTAAGAAAAAGTATAAAAATTCAAATGTAAGTACATTTTCTCAATTTTGATATTATACTTGATAAAATATATTATTTATAATTTTAAAATAGAAGATCTTTATATATAACTTATACTGGTAATATATTAAAACAGCCTCCGAACGCTATGAAAATTTATAGGAATGTTTAAAACATTAAATTAAACATATATTTTCAAAGAAACAATTTATGAAAATGTCTCTAAGGCCTGTCACTTGAGCTCCCTGTCAAAATATTAATTAAACTAAATAAAAGTACTCTTTTATTTTTGTAAAGTGTATGATAACAAATTTATACTTATTTTGACTAGAAAACATATTTTAATTATAATGATGAAATCAAAATTTTATTACAACATTCAAATATTGAAAATATAATAATAAATCATTTAATTATATTACTAAAGGTATTAGAAATAGCGGGATGTTACAATCCTCGGCCTTCTTCTTTCTATCGGAGTCCTCATTCATAGTTAGTCTTCCTAATTTCATTTCGTGCTCTTGAAGCTTACCAAACAAGGTTGCCAAATCCATCTCATCTAGATCTTTGGATTCCATGATAGCGGTGACCTTAGGTTGTCACTCCCTGCTAAGACATCTCATAACCTTGTTAACAACTTCACCATTAGATAAATTTTTACCAAGAACAGATAGATGATTTATAATATGTGTAAAGCGCTTTTGCATGTCACTGATAGTCTCACTAGGCAACATGCGAAATAGCTCATATTCATGCATGAGAGTGTTTAACCTAGCACATCTAACCTCATTTGTGCCCTCGTGTGTGACTTGAAGTGTATCCCACATTTGTTTTGCATTTGTGCATTGGGAAACTCTAAAAAATTCATCATATGAAAGAGCCGAAGTGATGCTGTTCTTGGCTTTTAAATAAAATTGAACCTTTTTCTTATCATCATCATTCCAGCTAGCTTTAGGCTTTAGAGAAACAGTGTCATTCACTTTTGTCATAGGTATAAAAGGTCCATTCTCAATGGCATTCCAAATCTCAATATCAATAGCTTCGATAAAAATTTTCATTCGAACCTTCCAATAAGCATACCCTTCACCATTAAATAGTGGAGGACGGTTTATGGAAGCTCCTTCACCTCCAAAGGGATTAAAATTTGAGTCCATGATTTCCAAAAACGGATCTTTTCGAGAAAGCGTTTTAATGCTCGGATCTTTCGACCGAGCTCTGGTACCACTTGTTGGAAACCAACAAGCGGCTCAAAAAATACTAGAGGGGGGGTGAATAGTGTTTTGGAGCATTGATATCAAATTTTCGATTGCTTATTGAGAATGGTTTTGAGAAAACTGATTTTCTAACAAAAGTTATAAAAGTTAATCGATTAACGACTTAGTCTAATCGATTAATGCCTGAAACTTAGAAAACAGTTAATCAATTAACACACACGTTACTCGATTAGTGCCTGAAGGTTGATTAAAAACTAATCGATTAATACAATAGTTAATCGATTAATCAAGTGCAGAAATAGAAAAAATCACTTTTAATCAGAATCACAGCAGAAACCAAATGCCAAGAATGCAAGAACAACTATCTAAAGAATTAAGAACAACACTAATTAAATTTACCAAGCCAAATTAGTGTTAATTCACTACGAATTATGAAAAGCCCCAAATCTAACCTAGTTGATGTTCAATTGGTTTATTAATTCACTCAAAACTTAAAGAAAGTAAAAGATAGAAGACAAGAGATTTTATCCTGGTTCACTCTCAATCCACCGAGAACTACATCCAGTCCCCTCTATCGCAATAGAGAGATTTCCACTAGAAAACAATTGTGTAGATTACAATGGATAAAAGAGAAAACCTTACTCAAATTATCCTATCCCTTCAAGAGAGTACCAAGCTCTTGAAAATCTACCCCACCAATTGTTCTTCTAAATCTCTTGAATCGTTCTTTGTTGAAGCACCTTCTCCAACCGATTCCTTTCTTCTTGCTTTGAATCTTCAAAGACTTCCAATTGTGAATATCTTCACTTTGATGAAATGTTGAATCCTTGAATGCACAACCCTTGTTGTAGATTGATTCAACCAAACTATTTAGCACTAAAAACTAAGATCTCAATATCTATGTGAATTGAAGAATATGAAAGTGAAGAATGAGATTGGGAATAATAAGATTTTGATCTTGATAGAACTCTATGAAATTGAATAGCTCTCTTTGAAAAGTATTAGCATGAAAGTATATTTTCGTATCTTGAAAATTGTGAAAGTAAGTAACCAAATCAAAGTCACAATGAAAAGCTTTTAAACAAAATAATTTTTCTGGTTTAACAGCTATTATTCGATTAATGTGAACCCTTAATCGATTAACCACTTTTAGTCAAACAGCTTAAAGCAGTCATACACGTGTTAATCGATTAAGCCTTGTGAGCTAATCGATTAACCACTGTTAAAGTGACTTAAAATTAGCTTTTCAAATATGTTTTGATTTCTACTTTCATGTGAGCTATTTTCTATCAAGTTAATCTCATATCACCACATAATCAATAATTCATTTACTTAAATTGAGATAAAACCTAAGCTACCACCCACTCTCATATGAAGTAAAATAAAATAATACAAATGAATACAATATCATATGAGCTATCTAATAACTTGAGTAGTGCTTGGCTTTAAGGATGTTGATACTTGAGGTTTACACATGTTGGTTTGTTGTCATCAAAACATAACATTCTTACACGTTTCTCGTTTCTTTCCCGAATAAAATCGGTGTCTATTTCTTTACTCGTTCCTTACCAAGATAGCATGCAAACCCCGGTTTGCTTGCTCTCTGATAAGGTTTGCTTGCTCTCTGATAAGAAACAAGTAAAGAGGGGCAGCTGTAGACACCCCATTTTGTCCGGGGTCAAAATTACATTTTTATAAATAATTTGTTTGGGTAAGATTTTATCTTTAAGTTTTTTATAATTCAATTTTATAAATAAAATAAAAAAGTTTGTTTGAACCTATTATTTTCTAATTAATGTGTATAAAGTTATTTTTGGGGTTTAAAAGAAAATAAAATTTAAAAATTAAAAATAAAAAAAAAATTAAAAAAAAAGATTTGAAAAAAAGTATTTTTTTATGAAAAATAAAAAAAACGAAAAATAAAAATTTTCAGGAAAAATATAAGATAAAAATGTTTTGGTAAAAAATTTGGTTAATTTGTGAAGATAAAGATAAAATTTTTGGTTAAAAGGATTTGTTTTAAAAGGATTATCATCAAATTTGTTTTTATTTTTTTTAAGATTTAATTGAGGAATAAACCAAGGAATATTCTACTGGGCTTTCAAAGCCTGTTGAAAAAACCTATTTTTCTTAACCTAATTTTTCCTATAAATAGAGCTCTCTCCCTCACTTTGAAAAGACAAAAAAAAAAAATGGAGAGAGGTGACTCTACATAGAAATCTGTGGAGCAAAAAATAAATAAATAAATAAAAACTGCTTTTCATATCCTGTCCTGTCGCTCCACCACTCTCACTCCAGAAATACACGCGCCTCACAGCCTCCCTCCAGCCCTCTCGCGCATGCGCCACATGCTCTCCGTTCCCCCTGCAGCTTCTGTCGCGCCTGCTGCAGCCCTGCCCCGTCAGCCTCTCGCGCGTGCGCCGCATGCTCTTCGTTCCCCCTGCAGCTTCTGTCGCGCCTGCTGCAGCCCTGCCCCGCCACTCTTTGGCCGACACGTGGCTGACTGCTTTTAGTCTCCCTGCAGCTGTTTCCTTTTTTCTTAGGTACATGTACTTTTTTTTTAAATTTTTTTCAATTTTTTATATAGTAAAATAGTAAAAATAAAATGTAGTCTTTTAACTCTCAATTATTGAGATTTTAATTATTAATTTTATGAATCCTTTTAATTGCTGAATAATAAGTATTTTTGCATCAAAGTACAGATTTGATATTTAAATTCTAATTTTATCCTTAAATCAATGTATTTGTATTCTAGGATATATTATGAATTTAATTGTTAAGTTTAAATTAAATAATTTGGGATCACAAATTTTAATAATTAAATCTCTCTTTTTTTTTTAAATTATTGGATATGCTTTGGCAAGCCGATTTTTCTCACCCATTTAGTGGATGGATCTCTCGGGTTTTCCTCTTTGTATTCAACAACATGGTAAACACTTTTTTCTTTTAGGTTTTTAAAATAAAATAGCTCAATTTTTTTTATAAAGTTTAATTATTTTTATTAATTATGTAACACTCCTTGTATATCATCTTACTTTATAAGAAAAGTAATAAGTTTATGATTACTTGGACTTGTTATTGTTGAAAAAAGATTTGAAAATAAGAATTATCCCTTCCCTTGAAAATTTATTTTCACAAACACTTGATTAATGATGAAGGTGACTAGTAAAATCAGAGTTTGCGGAAACATAGTAAAATCATCATATTACATTCCCAAAATATATCAAGTGTAACAAGTCCATTAATACCAAATAAGTATTTTTATGAAACTGAATTCCTCTTATGATACCTCTTTCCAAAGTATGTATCATATAAATTTTATTAAAAATAGAATTGTTATAGAGCTGGTCACTGGTCCTTTGTCCAAACATCCTTCTGGTCGGATCCTCGATATCTGCACAACGGGTTCCCAACCCACACTTTCTACACTCTGCATGCACCTAAGGGACATCTTCTTTTACTGATTCTTGTGCAAGCTAGATGCACGATCAACACCTAAAAAGGACATGGGGGTTAGCTATACATATTCGCATAATCAAATGAGAATAAAACTAACATCCACAAGTCAACATGTAGCAAATAATGATGCATAATCATATGAGCACACTGATCGAGGCCGTACCCGATACAAATAAAAAAAGTTTAAGTATAGTACTAGGAAGTGACTCCTAGGTCGTCTCCCAAGGAATATCTTATCAAGCAAAAGGTCGAACACATAGTATGCATAGAAAACAGGGGGGGTTTTGTATTGAATATTGAATAATTGAAATCAAAACAGAATTAAATCAAAACGAAGTAACAGATAAGGAAAAGCGGATAAACCCCTTTGGCTCGCATTCACAACTCTATCATCGGTCACAAAAGATCAATTTCTTTCCTCTTCACTGTCCAACTCGTGAGAACTAAATACTAAGCGAAAATTCAATTCTCACCCCAAAACCCAAACCTCTAATTAAGCATTAAAAGCCAAAGCATGGAGTTTTTACGAGTTTGCATAAATTAAGCATTTATACACATGGATTATCTCTATAGAATGGAACTAAGCGAACCATAACATATCAATAAGCATGAAAACAGTGAATAAAAACGAAATAGCATTAAGAACAAAACCTCAAGAGTATGTGATACATTACCAAAGGGATTTAACCTAAGAGTTTAGCCTTCCATGAAGAAAAATACCAAAAAACGTGTAGAAAGGGAAGAGAGAGAAACCCTAGCAGCCACCACAAGCTTGGAGAGCAAAACTAAGCCTTCTCTAAGAGAGAGAATGTAAAAACGTGAATGATAGATTGTGGCTGCTAGGTCTACACGAAATTGGCTAATTAAATCACAAAACGGGCCTAAATCATGGGCCCAAATCCTAAGGAAAGCTTATCTCTAAATTAAATCTAAAAATATCCTATAGATAAAATCTAAATCTTAAAAGATATAAACTAAATCTCAAATAATCCTAAAGATATATTACAATCTTCACTTCATCATATATCTTCTCTTCCAAAATTAAATCTTCACTCCCAAAATGCCCAAAAAGCCCTTGTGCCAAATATGACCTGAAAATAGAAATAGAATTAATTAGGCTAAATAATCCCAAATTAAACAATATTCAGAATATTAGTCCAATAAACTCTAAATCACTAAATCAAGCTAAACAATGTCAAATGGGCAACAAGTATCAATAATAGGAGTAAAATAATGCAAGGAATAATGGGAAATAAAATGCTCATCAAACACCCCCACACATATCCTTTTGCACTTCTGGGCAAAACTAAGAATTAGGACTGAGAAGATCAATATGCACCAAAGTGAATCATGCAACAAGATTACTGCAACTAATGAATGCAAACCTAAGAGATTACATACTTCACAATGAATTCTAGGAAATGCAAAGAAATGGGAAAAATCGAGCACACGAAGAGAATAAGGACCAAAGAATCAAGGCATCCATGAACATCATCCAATTATTTCAAATATGCAAAGAAAACCAATGACATCAAGAGGGTAGTCACAAAGATGATAGAAACTCACAAGGATCACTCAAAAGTGTTTACACTCAAGTGTTTAAGGTTAATCAGTGTTTACACTCAAGGCACATCATGAAAAACAAACACAACCATAAGCTTGACATGCCTCTAACATCAACAATCAATACACATGCACATTAAGATCAAAAGTTCTTTTCAGGGTTGTAATGGGGCCAAGGACAAGGTATGATAAAAATATGGGAAATGTAGCTAAAACCCAAGGGAATAGAGGAGCAATGGGGAATAAGTAAAAAAAATAAGCACAATCCACCCCAGAATGAAATGATAAACAAAACAACAACCTCTAATTCCAATCCTCTATGCCTCAATCAACCTTTTATTCTTTTTTTTTTTGCAGAACTTCATGAACGAAAGGGAAGAAGAAACAACAAAAATGGCATAATGAGATAAAGCCATAATTACATCACCGACCATAGAGGCAAAACCCAGAACTCACAAGAGATGAAGAACAAAGCACCCTCGCTTACTTAATACCCATTCCCAAAACAATTCCAAAGCTCCAACATTCCCTAAGGTTAGGACAATCATGGTTTTTCAGTCATAGGCTTGTAATGAGCTAAAGAACAAAGAAAAGGGATATAAAGGCTCAAAGGGGCTATCAAAGGATAAATTCATTCAAGGTAGGCTCATATGGCTAGTGGCTTATTCAAGAAAAAACAATGCCTAAATCATTTCAAAATGTGCATGGGAATATCAAGTATCAACAAGAGTCAAGTCAAGTTCTAGAGTGCAAGTAATCCAGAGTGCAATCACACATGAAAGAAAATTAGGTGGCATATATAGCAATCCACCCACAATTAAGGCTCAAATTCTCACAAAAGGGAAAATTCTATCACAATGTTACCACCTCTTAATTATCAAAAGCAACTTTACACACAGAAATGCATGAATTCATACACAAGATACCAAGACTCTACTAAAATGAAGCAAAAACATGCAAGAAAATGGCCAAAACATAGCAAAACCAAAAAAAATCAAAGCAAAAATATGCAACCTAAACTACTCTCCCCCCCACACTTAAATCACACATTGTCCTCAATGTAAAACAACCAGAAATTCCAGACAGATATAGACAAGTGTAATAAAAGTAGTAAAAAAGGAGAAAAGAAGACTCCCTAAGTCATGGTGGGTCAAAAGTGGGGTCAACCAATGAGGCCTCCTCCACAGGTGCATCATCCAAAGAAGGGGTGGTTAGGAAAGGCTTGAGTCGGTGGCCATTGACTTTGAAGCTCTTGCCTGTGGACTCACTCTTGATCTCCACAGTGCCATAAGGAAACACCTGGGTGACTACAAACGGTCCAATCCACTTAGAGCGGAGCTTTCCACTCATGAGCCCAAGCCTAGAGTTGTAGAGCAACACTTTTTGACCAACCAAGAACTCCTTTCTGGAAATTGAGCTATCATGGAGCTTCTTGGTCTTCTCTTTGTAGAACTTGGAGTTCTCATAGGCCTCCAAACGGATCTCATCTAGCTCACTCAACTGCAGCTTCCTTTCCTCACCCGCTTGATCAAGAGCTAAGTTACATTGCTTCACAGCCCAATGTGCATGGTGCTCTATTTCCACAGGCAGGTGGCATGCCTTACCAAAGACAACCCGATAAGGTGACATCCCTATGGGTGCCTTGTAAGCAGTCCGATGGGCCATAAAGCATCCTCCAATCGTGTGCTCCAATCCTTTCTATTAGGCTTCACCATCTTCTCCAAAATCCGCTTGATCTCTCTGTTTGAAATCTCAGCTTGCCTATTGGTTTTGGGGTGATTTGGTGTAGAAACTTTGTGCACAACCCCATACTTCTTGAGCAAAGCTTGCATGGATCTATTGCAGAAGTGTGTGCCTTGATCATTGACTATGGCTCTAGGTATGCCAAACCTGCAAAGGATATTAGACCTGACAAAATCTACAACAACCTGAGCATCATTAGTCCTGGTGGCCTTAGCTTCCACCCATTTGGATACATAATTCACAGCAAGTAAGATATAATAAAAACCAAAAGAAATAGGAAAGGGGCCCATGAAATCTATACCCCAGACATCAAACACCTCACAGAACAACATAGGTTGTTGCGGCATCTGTTGCCTCCAAGGTAGGGCGCCTCCTGCTCTTTGACATTGCTCACATAAGCTGCAGATATTGCTTGCATCCTTGAAGATGGTAGGCCAATAAAATCCAGAATCCAGCACCTTTCGTGCTGTCCTTTGAGTGCCAAGGTGGCCTCCAACTGGTGAAGCATGGCAAAACTGGAGAACCGATTGGATCTCATGATCTGGAATGCACCTGCGAATGACCTGATCACTGCAAAAGCGCCACAAGTAGGGGTCATCCCATACATAATACTTGGCATCGCTCTTCAATTTGTCTCTTTGAGCTTTGGATGCCAAGGATGCCAAGGGTGGAAAAACAGAAGCAACCAGATAATTAACAATGTCTGCAAACCAAGGAGTAAGGGGAGGGGGATGTGAAACATGCAAAGCTAAAAGATGCTCATCCGGGAAGTCATCCCGGATAGGAAATGCATCCTCCTCTCTCTCTATTCTGCTCAAGTGGTCTGCGACAAGGTTATGCGCACCACTCCGATCCTGAATCTCAAGATCAAACTCCTGGAGGAGCAACATCCACCTAATCAACCTAGGTTTGGAATCTGTCTTTTTCAAAAGATACTTCAGAGCAGCATGATCAGTATACACTACAACCTTAGAACCTAACAGATATGATCTAAACTTATCAAGTGCAAAGACAATGGCTAACAGCTCTTTTTCAGTTGTGGTGTAATTAACTTGTGCTGAATCTAAAGTCCTAGATGCATAATAAATCACATGAGACAGCTTACCAACCCTTTGGGAGAGAACTGCTCCCAAAGCATAATTCGAGGCATCGGTCATGAGCTCAAATGGGAGGGTCCAGTCAGGTGGTTGGATGATGGGAGTGGTGGTGAGTGCTCTCTTTAGCTCATCAAATGCCTTCTTGCATTGGTCTCCAAACTCAAATGCGGTATCCTTTTGAAGCAAGTTGGATAGTGGAAGGGCTATCTTGCTAAAGTTCTGAATAAACCTGCGATAGAAACCTGCATGGCCAAGAAAAGAACGCACCTCTCGCACGCAAGAGGGGTAAGGCAAATGTGATATTACATGCAGCTTAGCAGGGTCAACCTCTATGCCCTTATGCGAAATAATGGGCCTTAAGACTATGCCTTGTTCTACCATAAAATGACATTTTTCAAAATTCAAGACAAGGTTAGTCTCAATGCACCTATTAAGCACCTTAGACAAACTATCAAGATATGCATCAAAAGAGGAACCATATACACTAAAATCATCCATGAAGACCTCTATGCAATGCTCAAGTAAGTCATTAAAAATACTCATCATACATCTTTGAAAAGTGTCAGGAGCATTGCATAGGCCAAAAGGCATCTTCCTATAAGCAAATGTACCAAAAGGACAGGTAAATGTGGTCTTATGTTGGTCCTCTGGTGCAATACAGATTTGGAAATAACCAGAGAAACCATCTAAGAAGCAATAGTGAGATTTACCTGCCAGGCGCTCCAACATCTGATCAATGAAGGGAAGAGGAAAGTGATCCTTGCGGGTCGCCTGGTTGAGCTTCCTATAGTCAATGCAGACTCTCCAACTGTTCTGCACTCTAGTGGGAATCAGCTCATCCTTCTCATTTTTGACAACTGTCACCCCAGACTTCTTGGGAACTACTTGAACCGGGCTTACCCAAGTGCTGTCCGAAATGGGGTAGATAATACCAGCTTGCAGCAGCTTGGTGACCTCTTTCTTCACCACATCAAGAATCTGCGGGTTCAACCGTCTCTGGGGTTGTCTCACTGGTTTAGCCCCATCCTCCAATAAAATCCGATGCATGCATATGGAGGGGCTAATACCAGGTATGTCTGCCAAAGTCCATCCTATTGCCCTTTTGTTTGCTCTAATCACATCCAGCAGCTGCTTCTCTTGATCAACAGAAAGGGAGGTAGAGATGATCACTGGAAGTTTCTGCTCATCCTCCAAGTAAGCATATTTGAGATGAGGAGGAAGGGGCTTCAGGTCCAATAAAGGTGTCTGCATCACAGATGGAACTAAAGGAGCAGCAGAATTGGATTCTGCCGCCTGCACCTGAACAAATGGATTACACTCATGCATAACAGAAATGGGGTTAGGGTTAGCATGATCTGAATCTATATCATATGAATCAACAGATGCAGTAGCAGAATTTAAAAACTGGTCAATTTCAATGCATGCAGTGCACATTTCGGAATCAGAACATGCAGAACAAGTAAATGAGCTAGTGAAAGATGGAAAATCATAATCATGCAAAAAGTCTAGAACATGCTCATCAATCAGATCATCAAGCAAGTCAACATGAAAGACAGAGTGGTCATCAGAAAAATGTTTCATAGCATCAAAAATATTGAATCGAACCACACTGTCATCAAATTCCATGGAAAGTGTACCTGCATGCACATCTATCTTGGTTCGGGCTATTTTCAAAAATGGTCTCCCTAATATGATAGGGACAGCACTACGAGAGGTGTCCTCTTCCATATCAAGAATATAAAAATCAGCAGAAAAGATAAGCTCTTCAACCCGAACCAAGACATCCTCTATCAAACCTGCGGGGTAGGCAGTAGATCTATTTGCCAAATGAATAACCACACCCGTAGGTTGAAGAGGTCCAAGTGAAAGAGACTTGAAAACAGACATAGGCATAACATTAATAGATGCTCCTAAATCTAGCAAAGCATTCTCAAATTTAGTATTACATATGATACAAGGCACAGAGAAAGTTCCAGGATCCTTACACTTTTCAGGAATATGAGGGACGGGTTTACCTATAAGAGCAGAGACATTTCTTCCCATGTTGATCCTCTCATTTCCCTTGAGCTTCCGTTTGTGTGTGCATAGCTCCTTCAAGAACTTTGCATACCTTGGAATCTGCTTGATTGCATCAAGAAGGGGTATGTTGACTTCCACCTTCCTGAATGTGTCAAGTATCTCTTTGTCAATCTCTTCCATTTTCTTGCTTTGAGTCACCCCCTTGGTGGGAAAGGAAGAGGAATGGGGGGTGGTTGTTGGGCAGCAGCAGGTGTTGTGCTTGTGGAAGGCTGAGCTGGATGGGATTTTCTGGTACTTGTGTGCTCACTCTCCTCGACCATTTGGCTCTTCTTGTTGGGTGAAACTAGATCATCTTTGTTGAGGTCAGATTCTGGTGTGGGTGTGACAATCTGCTTCCCTGACCTTAGACTAATGGCACTCACATCCTGGTTTGGATTGATCACTGTTTGGGATGGCAACTTGTTAGAATTCTAAGATTGCATAGTGTTGATTGCTGTTGCCATTTGTCCCATCTGATTGGTCAAAGATTGAATGGAGGCCTCTTGTCTTTGAATGGATGCTCTAGTTTCCTATTGGAATTGGAGATTTTGCATGGTCATCTGTTTCATCAGCTCTTCCAATGAAGGCTGCTGCTTAGTAGTAGGAGCTGGTGGTGCAGAATTAGCCTGTTGTTGTCTCTGTTGCTGGACTGGAGGAGGTACATATGGTGGTCTGGAATTGTTCTGAAATTGAACCTGTGAAGGTTGCTGCTGATCAGACCATCTCAGGTTGGGATGGTTCCTCCAACCAGGGTTGTATCTATTGGTAGAGAGATCAAAATTCTGTGGCTGCTGGTTTCTACTGTTGAAGATGTTGGCGGCATATGCCTCAGGTTGGTCAGCACCAGTCGTTGGTTGCTGCTGATCAGACCATCTCAGGTTGGGATGACTTCTTCTGGTTGATGGCCAATTGAGTGACCAAAGTTGTAAGTGAGTCTATCTTCTGTTCAAGCTTCTCAAACTTACCAGAACTTGTGCCAACATCATTCACTCCTCTCACTACGATTGCATCGTTGTTGCCCCTTGCATGGAATTGTTGACAATTGGAAGCCATCTTCTCAATCTTGGCTCTGGCTTCTAAAGGTGTCATGTCTCCTAGGGCACCACCACTTGCAGCATCAAACATGTTTCTCTCCATGAGGTTGAGACCTTCATAGAAATATTGAATAAGCAGCTGCTCTGAGATCTGATGGTGGGGGCAGCTCGCACACAGTCTCTTGAATCTCTCCCAATGCTCGTAAAGACTTTCTCCACTTTGTTGCCTAATGCCTGATATATCCTTTCGGATTGCTGATGTTCTGCATGCAGGGAAGAATTTCTCCAAAAATGCCCTCTTCAGGTCATCCCAGCCTGTGATAGAACCATGGGCCAGATCGTACAACCAATCCTTGGCTAGCCCCTCTAGGGAGTGTGGGAATGCCTTAAGACAAACATGATCCTCTTGCACATCACGTGGTTTCATAGTACCACACATGATGTGGAACTGCTTGAGATGTTTATGAGGATCCTCACCTGCAAGACCATTAAACTTGGGCAACAAATGAATTAGTCCACACCTTAGCTCATACGGGTCATCGGGATACTGGATGCACAAATCTTCAATAGTGAAATCAGGTGCAGCTAGCTCCCTCAATGTCCTCTCACGTGGTGGAGGTTGAGCCATATTTTCAGAATGATCAGAATAAGAATCAGAATAAGAATCAGAATTTATAGGAATAGAAGAAAAAGAAGCAGACTCACTATGTAAAGACTCAACAGACTCACTACCTATGGACTGGTTCCTATTTTGTCTAACTAGTCTGTGATAAGTTCTATCAATTTTAGGGTTGTATGGATGCAAGTAGCTTGGGTTGCCCCTAGCCATGTACTGAACAGAACACCATTAAGCATAGCAAATTGTGACTAATATGCATGACCAAAATAGGCAACAAAATTTTTTATTTTTTAAAAATTTTTTCTTTATTTTTTTCAGCACCCTAAAATCATGAAAACATATCACAGAAAGTTTGAGGACAAAATTCAAAAAGAAACCAAGTCAAACAGTTAAATCAGAGACCAAAAACTAAGAAAATAAAACTTGTAAAATAAAAAAGAAATAGTAAAACGGCTTTTTCAGGGTCCAGACGAAGGAGTTTTCTGACAAAGTGAGAAAAATCAGATTATTCAGAAAATTCCCTTCGATTTGATATAAAATTCGTCAAATTCCGAGTTACGGGTCAAAAGTTGCGACGATTTGAAGAAAGTGCTGCTAAAACTTGGAAAATTTTTCTGGAACTCACAATCAGTGATGATCTGAGTGATCGTGGTGCCTCAAAACCTTTTTATATGATAAAAGTAGTGTGGATATAAATTTTCGTGCAAAAATTCCACCCATAACTATGTGAACTAGCAACCACAGAATCAATCAAATACACTAATTGCAACAAAATAGCAAAACAGCAAACAGTGCAACTTCAACCAATTATCAGAATTGACTTCTAGACCCTAAATAAGACACGACACACTATAATAACTATACTAACTATGACACTAACTAACTACTAATGACCTTTGGCAAGAACCGATATTCCCCAGCAACGGCGCCAAATTTAATCGAGGCCGTACCCGATACAAATAAAAACAGTTTAAGTATAGTACTAGGAAGTGACTCCTAGGTCGTCTCCCAAGGAATATCTTATCAAGCAAAAGGTCGAACACATAGTATGCATAGAAAACAGGGGGGGTTTTGTATTGAATATTGAATAATTGAAATCAAAACAGAATTAAATCAAAACGAAGTAACAGATAAAGAAAAGCGGATAAACCCCTTTGGCTCGCGTTCACAACTCTATCATCGGTCACAAAAGATCAATTTCTTTCCTCTTCACTGTCCAACTCGTGAGAACTAAATACTAAGTGAAAATTCAATTCTCACCCCAAAACCCAAACCTCTAATTAAGCATTAAAAGCCAAAGCATGGAGTTTTTACGAGTTTGCATAAATTAAGCATTTATACACATGGATTATCTCTATAGAATGGAGCTAAGCGAACCATAACATATCAATAAGCATGAAAACAGTGAATAAAAACGAAATAGCATTAAGAACAAAACCTCAAGAGTATGTGATACATTACCAAAGGGATTTAACCTAAGAGTTTAGCCTTCCATGAAGAAAAATACCAAAAAACGTGTAGAAAGGGAAGAGAGAGAAACCCTAGCAGCCACCACAAGCTTGGAGAGCAAAACTAAGCCTTCTCTAAGAGAGAGAATGTAAAAACGTGAATGATAGATTGTGGCTGCTAGGTCTACACGAAATTGGCTAATTAAATCACAAAACGGGCCTAAATCATGGGTCCAAATCCTAAGGAAAGCTTATCTCTAAATTAAATCTAAAAATATCCTATAGATAAAATCTAAATCTTAAAAGATATAAACTAAATCTCAAATAATCCTAAAGATAGATTACAATCTTCACTTCATCATATATCTTCTCTTCCAAAATTAAATCTTCACTCCCAAAATGCCCAAAAAGCCCTTGTGCCAAATATGCCCTGAAAATAGAAATAGAATTAATTAGGCTAAATAATCCCAAATTAAACAATATTCAGAATATTAGTCCAATAAACTCTAAATCACTAAATCAAGCTAAACAATGTCAAATGGGCAACAAGTATCAATAATAGGAGCAAAATAATGCAAGGAATAATGGGAAATAAAATGCTCATCACACACCCGGTTAATCATAATAATTCTTTCAATGCAGGTGGCATGATGCATGATTTCCTTCCATAGCTGAGGCCTCTAACAAAGTCCATCTTGGACGTCCATCCAATACATCCTTGTGTTCCCGGAACACCGACATTCGTTCCCAGAACGTAATGCCGAACCATACTTGGATAATAAGCATCACTCCCAGAGTGTGCACCACGTTCCCAAAACGTGTAACAAACCATACTTGGAATAATAAGCACCACTCCCAGAGTGTGCATCACGTTCCCAGAACGCATACGTTCCCAGAACGCATAAAAACCAGGTCCCGGACACTGGCCACATATCTATAATGTGTCATCAAGTAGGTTGCATCTCAATGTGTTCCCAGAACACTAACATACGATCCCAGAACGTATAAAACCAGGTCCCAGACACTGGCCACATATCTATAATGTGTCATCAGGTAGGTTATAATTTGGTACTCCCGGAGTACCCTCCTCATATTCCCAGAATATGATAAACGTTCCTACCAACCCATCTTCCATTCTATATGCATGAATGCACAATCATCAAGGTTGGTTTTATCTTTAATTCTATTATTAAACCAATGTGTTCCCAGAACACTAACATACGTTCCCAGAACGTATCGCAAACCATACTTGGAATATAATCAAGCACCACTCCCGGAGTGTGCACCACGTTCCCAGAACGTATCCAAGAAACCATGTCCCAGACAATGGCCACATTCCCAGAATGTGTCATCAAGTAGGTTGCATCAGTTTGGTACTCCTAGAGTACAGGGTCATGTTCCCATTAATTCCATTATTATGACTTAGAAAACACAACTTCTGAATGTTATCTTGAGGTATGGCTTTACTCATAAAATTCACCTTTGAATTTAAATTTAACATATGCTCATAGACCTAGATTGAGAGAATATAATCATTGGTATTAGCAACCCTTATTCAAAAACTTAACTTTTACTTTTAAGTTTTAGGTACTAACCGGTTACATCATCACTTAACCGGTTAGAGTTACAGACCTGAATATAAAACCACTGATTTTCCAAGAATCTTTTCTTAAATTCTCTTCTCAATCCAATAACAAGGTCTTAGCATAACAGAATACCTCAAGTTTAACACATAATATCATTCAAAAGATCTAAGTCATAATCCAATTTCATTTATGCATAATTTCCTCTTGAAATTATCCTTTCATATTAAGGTATTAACTCATCACCTCCAATCTAAACCAAACAGTGCTCAAACACATGGTTTTAGATTGGTCTTTGTATGAAATTCTAGCTTAAACTTGAGTACAAATGGTATGGATACTTAGCCAATTTCAGAAACTCATTTTCTTTGAAAATTGACAGTATCTAACCGGTTACAAATTTCGACTAACCGGTTAGATTAGGCAGAACATACACTGAAAAATGAGGTTTTGCATACCATTTTATACCATACTCAAATCTAACCAATTTCTTTCATAAATAGAGTTTACATACCTTAATACTAGTGTGTTCAACCACAGAAACCTATCTATATTGCATGCATTCAATTTAGATACTCAAATTGCACATAATTGCACATATTTCACAACTTAATGCATCAATTCACATAATATCCAATTAAGTCATGAAATCAACATCAACATAGCTTGCATGCATCTAGATAACATTGCTCAAAACAACAATTGAGCTCAAATTGGCTTCCAATCCATTTAACCATTTTAACTTATGCCCTTTGAGTCTCTTGGTGACTCATCCTATATTCTACCACAATTTATCCTCATTCTAGCAAATAGTAAGCTTCCCCCTTACCTTAGGTTCGTGCTTGATGAATCTAATCACTGGAATTTTCCAGATCTCCCCAGAATCCACAATCTCCATTTTCAGTCCACAACAGGTTTGACAGGGTCCACAAACTACAAGATTTGACACATGAATTGGACAAACAAATTGGGGAAAACCATCAACACTCAATCTATGCAACATGCACTACGGATTTGAACAGATTTGAGACTCAAAAAGTGCATGTGCTTACCCAAATCGAAGTCCAAAGCAAGCTCCAGAAACTCAGAATCAGTGTTGACAGCTCCAACACCCTTACTTTGAAAGCTTCGTTCTCTTGATTCAGGGACTCTCAACTCAAAATCTTTATATCAATACAAAGCCCTTGATGTGAGCTTTGTAACAGTGTATCACTCATGTTCTAACTCTCAGAAACGAAGGAGAATTTCAGAGACGAACTTACAAACCCTAAACAGAGCTTCAACCCTAAATTCAGAGAATCAACCCCAAATCCTTCAGCAATCCAGCCTTTTATAGACGAATTGGAGTAACATGCAAGGCGACACGTCTATCTCCACTCAAGGAAGGAAGAAATCGTGGCAATTTCTGGGTTAATTGGGTGATTACTCATCAAACGCACTAATCCCAATTTCTGAGTTCATCGTGTAACCGGTTACACAGCCCTTCTAACCGGTTACATACTGATAAAATTCAAAAATTAATAATTTAATTACTCTTTCTTCAAAAACCTTTTTAATATTGCAATTAGGTCCCAACCCAAGGACTAAATTACAATATTCACATTTTTGTACAAAATAACCATATAAAAATATATCTCATATTTTTATATATAAAAACACATAATGTACAAAAACTAAAAACTTCAAAACTAATATAAATCAATTATAAAATAATTGTTATAATTAATTTCTTGGTTATTTGGGAGACGAAAATTAGGGGTGTTACAAATTAAGAATTCTAATGCGTTTTGGAAATCCTTCTTTCCTTGACTAAATGTTGAGGTCTTGTGCATATTTCCTCTCCGCATAAAATATATTTAAAAAAAATTAAAAATTAATTAAGAACTACGTAGTCTTGATTCCTCATTTTATGAGGGTACGTAGGACCAAGGGCAACCTTGTCAGGCACAACAATTAAAAGCAAATAATTTTGGCAAATCAATTTATTTAGGTCGTCTTTTAATTAAAATCAATCAATGGTACCATTCTCGAATGGGCGAACATGGTGCTACTACCTTCCCTGGCTCGTAACCGACTCTCGAACTCGGAATCTATCTAGTTCGTGATCAATCTTTATCCTTTTTAATAATAATTGTTTTTTTCACGTTTTTGTAACAAATGCGGTGGCGACTCCATATTGGGTCAATCGACCCCCACTCGTAGGCGAGGCCCCGAGGGCAACCCGGGACCCCGGCCACGACAATCTTTACCTCATTGATTGCAATCTGTATAGGAATATGGGAAATACCAAATTAAAATTAAAATCCTAAATAAAACAAACAAAAATAGGCAGAAACATGGATTAAGAAAAAATAAATTCTTGAGTAGAAGTTTAAATAAAACCAAAATCTCACCTTCCTTATAAATTTGAATATGCATGCCCTCTGATCTGATCTTTGAAAAGTTGTTATCTGAAAACATAAAAAATAAAGAGAGGAATGAGAGGAAAAAACGAAAAAAAAAGAGAGAGACAGAGGAAAACATCGACAAAGAAAAGAAGAAAAAAAAAGGAAAAAAGAAATATAGAAGAGAGGAAGAAGATTATCTAAATCTTGTTATTTACTTTCCCTTGAAATTTTGGATCAAAATAGTTTGTCAAGTAAACATTCCAAAACTGCATTTGCAAGGACATGATCATTTTCACAAATATTTGACTACTATCTCAGTAAGCGTCACCTTTAGCATTTCCTTGAATAGCAAAACCAATTTCTTTAATAGCTTTAATGAATGCTTTTGACTGAGTAGAAGTGAAAAAACTCTTGTCCTGAAATCTTAAACCAATAGCTAAACACATTTTCATAAGATGAAGATTATGAATGCTTTAATGAACGTTGAATTCAAACAATTTAATACCTTCATCCACTTGTGTGTAAAGTAATCATCAGTTGTTTGTGGAGCAACTGTAAAGTATGCATTTTCATTGATTAGCTTAGTCTTTTGTTTTATAAACAACCTTCATGAAAATTTGGGAAAACATGGTCTCGATGGGTTCAAAAGGTAAAAGAAAATGGATATCATACGTATCTATGCTTTCACCATATGTCAATAACAAATAAAAGATACTTGTTTAAAAAGTCCATTTTCATCTAAATGGATTGGTTTATAGATAATATCTGAAAATTTCTCATCTAATTAAGGCAAGTAACAACAACATACTCTATTATATTAGCTTTCCTTTTTAATAATCCATAATCAAAGTGGCAAGTACGTGAATACAAAAAGAACAAAAAAATTGCATCAAAATATACCTCCACTAAAACTTCAATGATGCTTCTTAGAAGAATTAGATGATGTTTCTTCTTTATAATGGATGTTTATCTTGTGTATATAAAAAATACCTGCTTCAAGAAATAACAACATCAAAAACGTATTCTTAGGACTTTTCAAAAACACTTGATGTGCATCATAAACAAAACATATTATAACTATATCTTATATTACTTTTTTACTCTCCAACTCAATAAAATCCAAAAGTCAAAAAAGAGTCCAATGGAGATAAAATACTAATCTTCTACATCAAAGCCAGCACAACAATTTATTTACTTGTTAGTTTTTTTTTCTTATTTCATTTTTAGTTACTCACATAAACTAAGTAACTAATACTTAATGTAAAACACTAAAATGCTATAAACATCAGCACTAACCTTCACACATCTTGATTCCTCCTCCAATCAACATTTAAGCTAAGAAGATGGAAAAAAATTTAATTTATTAAAAAGCACAAATTTTAATTTCACCTTCTCAGAATCGGGATTTCCTTCCCTGTTTCTTCTCTATTTATTAAATAGCAGAAATTGCTCCTTCTCATAATGTCTGGACAAAAATCAACAACAACAACAATGCATACAAATTACAATCCATTAATTTTCGACAAAAATGAGTCAATGCAACATGGATGGAGCATAAAAGAATAAACTTTTTGGAAAGAAATCCTACCCAAATGTTATCTTCTCGGTATCAATCTTCAACATTCAGCGATGGTAGAGGTGTGATTTGCCATGGCAATCTGAGCGGCTGGTAGCGGTGGCAGCCGCGATTCTCGTCGGTGTAGTGATGAGAGTGAGAGAGATAAGGGAGATGAGAGATGCTGAGCGGGTGGAGGTGGCGGCGGCCGCGAGCCATGGCTGTGGACGGTGGGCTGATGAGAGTATGAGAGAGAGGGTGTCGATGGAGAGAGAGGGCTGATATTGTTTGTTCAGCTTCTATCTTTTTTTCAAAGTGGGTTGTTCAGCTTCTAAAAAAAGCTTCGTGTGTTGTTTTTGTTTGTGAAGCTTCTTGAAGAAGCTGTTTTTGTTTGTAATGCTTTTGTCTCTCTTTAATTTTTTAATGCTTTATTTTATCATTTAGTGTGTTAAGTTGATGAGGTGGGGACCATTAATAATGGCAAAATATGAGGGAAAAGTCCTCAATTTTATTGCCCAATTATTAACAATGTAGATTAATGTAATAAATGTTATTTTTCACAAAAGAATTAATGATGATAAAGAAACAAAAATATATAAGAAAAACATAATTAAGGTATTAAAAAACTAAATAATAAATATTTCTTCTAGTCCTATTTATAAAATTCTTTTGTGGTTTTTATTTTGATCTTATCTATAAAACACTATTTAATTATTTCTTTCCACAAACACCACTGTTATGTTAACATTTTTTTAGAGTTCTAATAATAATTAAAATTTAGTTTTGAAAAAATATATCAAATTTTTACATTTTTAATGTTGAGAAAATCGAGAATGCACCAATAGTGTAAAGGTTTTTTACACAACCAGTGCATCATCCATCGTTCATCTGTTTATGATCGTTGACTTTTAGATTAAAATAATACAAATGAATGGTGAATGATGGACTGAAGGTGTACAAAACTTTACACTGTCAGTGCATACACATTAATTTCTTTAATGTTATTAAAAAATTTAATTACTTTTCCGAAGAAAAGGGAAAAAACCAATAAAAAATTTATAAATAATAACAACAGAAAAAGTACATGTTTACCCGGTACATTTTATTTATACATAAGAGGGAGATGATACTAAAGGTTCTATCTGATACACCCAAGCCCAGGGGTAGTAGTGTTGATCGTTTCTAGTCAAGGAATTCAATTGGAAGTGATTCAATCTTTCCCTTTTTAGGCAACAAAGGCTGCGGTTTTGAGAAAGGAAATGTGAGCGAGGTTAGAGAAAACAATCCATTCCTCTTATTCAAGGAAGCCAAATCCGTGGAGAATGATTCAAAATCCTTAATGAATTTCTTTAATGGAATTGATAATTGAAATCAAGCCTAAGAGAGGATCAAGGTGTAACACCCCAAAATTTTAATCCCCGATTAATGAAATGTTAATTATAAATTAATTATAATTAATTATTTCCATATTAATCCTTGATTAAAATATGTGTTCATATAGTTGGTATATGAGTGTGAAATTATTTAATAAATATAATAAATGCCTAAAATGAGTATTTTGCATATTAGTCCCTGGGTTGGGACCTAGAAGCAATTATAGGAAAGGTTTTGGAGGGAAATTAAATAAAATAATTATTTTTCAAAAATTGGAAAAAATACTCGAGTATTTTCTGAAAAACTCGAGTATTTTGGGTCAAACTGCACGAGTTAGTGCGTTTGATGAGTCACCATGAACGATTCCCTTCTCCTGCCACGAAATCGTCTCCTTGCCAACGCCATGGGTGGCGTGTTGACATGCATGAGCTCCCTCTATCTCTATTTAAACCCATCAACACCGTGAAGTTAGGAATTTTGCTCAATCTTGCTCTTGTTGACAAAGCTAGGGTTTCGAATTTGCCCTCTTCGATTCTCTTTCAATTCTGAGTGTTAAGGCTTGAGTGATACACGAATACAAAGCTCACATCACGAGCTTTGTATAGACATAAAGATTGTGAGCTGAGAGTGAGTGTGTTGTTAGAATCGAAGCTGAGAAGTTGAGGCTGAGTTGCAGTCATCAGTTCTGGGAGCTTACTTTGGGTTTGATTTCTGGTAAGCTCACGAATCCTTGAATCTCAAATTCGGTTTCCTTAGTTAGATTATGTTGCATAGAGTCTAGAAAATCTAATTTCCCCAATTTTATTCTCTGTTTCATGGGTAAACCAATTCCACTTTGGTGTTGCACTCAAAATGCTCTGCATGTGGTGCTTGAAGTTGGTCTGAGAGTTGTGGAGCTTTTCTTTGGGGATTTCTTTTTTGATTCACATCTGAGAGGTAAGGGGAAGTAATTATATTCACTAGATAGAGATTAAATTCCATGATTTGTGTTAGAGAGCCACCAAGAGGCTCTAAGGGCTTAGATTGAATAGGTCTTTGGTTTGGAGACCAAGCTTTGCTCTAAAACTGTGTTGAGCAAGTTCTATATCATGCATGCAAGCTTAAATGAACTTTGTTTCATGAGTATTGTGCTTATTGTGTAAATTGAAGTATTGAGTTGTTAAAATGTGTTTTTATGCATGATTTATTGATTCTCTGTCAAATTGGTTATTTGATATGAAATGAGTATGGTAACATGTTCAATATATGGTATATGAACTATTGTGATCACTGGTTTGGGTTAAAAATGTTTAGAAATTGAAATGGTATGTAAAAACCAAGTTTCAGTCTGTTCTGTCTGCAAACACTCGAGTATATGGCTTAACACTCGAGTATTTCGTGATGCACCAGTGTGAAAATTGGCGCACCAACTTGAGAACCAGGCTAAGCACTCGAGTATTTCAGAGGTAACAAGAGTAAAAATTAATGAACAACTCGAGTAATATGTGAACTACTCGAGTATTCTGGGTAATGGACTACTCGAGTATCTCATGAATTACTCGAGTATATTATTGAAGATCTGAAAACTGGAATCTCTAAATAGACATGAACGACTCGAGTATAATCATGAACTACTCGAGTAAAATCTGGAAAATGATAAACTAATCGAGTATTATGGAAAACACTCGAGTATTTTTAGTCAGATACTTAAAAATACCATTTTCAATTCTAAGTCATTTTGTAACACTTAAAGGACGATAAACCAAGTGATCCTGGAATTAAAGGAAATTGATTGACGTTATGATATTTTCATTTGAATAACGATACGTTGCTCGGGAGGCACGTAATGTATTAATAAAAGGATAAAACATCAATCAATTCCCTTTAAGTAAAGTAATGCATTCATTTTGGAGTTGGGATGGTAGGACGTATATCATGTTTTTGGTAAACATGTGGAGGGCCTCTGGGAGTGCCAATACGCTTGCTTGATGACACGTCGTTGACGTGGTCGGCTTAGTGGATGCCGATATGGTTATACCGTTTGGATGACGGTCCGTTTGGATGACGGGGTATGCTCGGGTGGCATGGATACCATGCTTGACGTGTACATTCTAGATGAATGTACGGATTGTTGTATACCTAGGAATACAACGCACTGTTGAGTGCAGGGTTGTCGGGGATGGACGTCAGAGAGTGACATAGTATGATGGAGATAGGCTTGAGAGCTAAAGTCATGCATCATGCCACTCATTTAAATCAATTGTGATAAATGAAATAAGTGTGAGCATCTTAAGTGCATTAATTAACTGCTAAGTGTTATATGTGATTGTTGTTAATTGATACATATTTACATACTCATATTGCACAATTTATTCTCTGTTGATTATGTGTATAGAATTGCTTACCCCTATGCCCTTGTAGGTGATGTCTCGTTACATTGCTTGCATCGAGATCCGGCCACTTCCTAGTGGCACATGGATCTATGAGGACCATCGCGCGGTGTTCGAGGGAGAGGTAGAGGTTACCTTCTACCACCCGAACCCGTTGATCCGATTTCGTCCTCGTAGATTTAGGATTCCCATCATATACACTATGCATGTACCCCCGTTTTACACTTACCATGGACCACCGCCCACGCGACCAGCTCGCTCCTATCACAGTTTCCGTTTTCGACCTACCCGCTCTCACCCTTTTACCTCGAGAGTCATCCGCGAGGAGACTCCCCCTTCTAATCCGAGGAGCCCAGTCAGGGTTTCACCATCACCTGACCCGGTACCCAGTGGTAGGGTACACTCTCCCTCGGATGAGATCGAGGAGGACCCGGTGGAGGACGAGAGTGGGAGCGAGCCTGTCGTGAATTCTACTGGGAGTGATTGGAGGGACGATGATCCCTAGGTTTGTGCATAGGGTATGTGATGAGGATCAGGGGATCCGATGTGTGGAGGCTGTGGAGGAGATCTTGCTGCTACTGCTGTGTTGATGATGATGCTACTACCTTACTACTTATGTTTCTTGGAGACTGCTGTTATCACTACTACTACATCTGATGCTGCCGGATCTACGTGACCACCCTTAGAGTTTTATTTTGATTATGTATATATGTTGTAGATATACTTTTGGGGTTCTCTAGGGATTTGGTCATGTTATTATGTAGATCTGTTTATGGACTTGTATTTTGTGATCTTGGAAGCTTTGATATGGGGCTATGTATTTATGACTCTTATTATATATATATATATATATATATATATATATACCTATGTTCATCTTACTAGTAATTGCATAGTCCGATAATTCTGCTTACTCTGATTTAATCTATTCAAGGGCTCGGCTGTGAAAACTATTCGATGGTATCAGTTTTATCAAATAAAGCAAGGGTAGCTTCAGTTATTTTCTATAATATAAAATACGGTTCCAAAAGATGAATGCTACCCAACTTTCGAAAAGGTTTCAGAAATCGCCGAATTCAATATAACTGTTTTGGTAATACCTTAGGGTTTATTCTCCAAGAATTCCAAGTGTTGATTTGTGCACCCGCTTTTAAAAGAAAATTTTATTTCCATATTTTCTTAATCCTCACAAGTCCATATATTATCCAATATAAAAGCTTAATTACTTTATTATATTTGGGTAATCCGGAAGGGTGTCACACTGAGTGGTATCAGAGCAAAAGTCAGATCCTGTAGTAGTGGAAGTAGTTTCAGAAAGGTAGCCATCAACATCAAGCAGGTATCTCCAGGGCATTTACACTATTTGAATGTTATCATTTTGTTTGTTGAGCTTTAGATACCCTTGATTTGTTTGTATCTTGTCTCTTTTGAGTACAAGACACAATTGATTGTTGATTTAAGAGTTTAAAATATAGCCCTAGTATAGGTGGTGTAATTGAAGTTTCTGTAGTTCAACATATGTGACCATAAGCCCATAGCGCAGGTCTAATATGGCAACTAGAAACCAAAATCACACCAACGCGATGTTATAACGAATCACCACAGTGTTGGAGGCTATGCAACGACAATCTCAACAACCATCTCAACCGGTTAACCCGCCTCATCAGTGTAATGTGGGTAACGCTGAGGCGAAGACTTTGGCTGATTTTAGGAGCTGTAATCCACCAAAGTTCGAAGGAGGATTTAAACCGGAAGAGGCCAATAAGTGGATTCACACCATGGATAAGATTCTGAGAACAATGGAGTGTTCTGATGCTCAAAAGGTGGCGTATGCAACCTACATGTTAGAGGATGAAGCTGAGAATTGGTGGAATCACACGATGCAGCTTCTGCAATATGAAGGAAGGGAGGTAAGTTAGGGAGTATTCATGGAGAAGTTTCTCCAAAAGTATTTCCCTGAAGATCTAAGGAGGAAGAAGGAGGTGGAATTCTAGCAGCTGAAGCAAGGAAATATGAGTGTGGGTGAGTACGCAGCCAAGTTTGAGGAGCTGATGAAATACTCTCCATACTATCAGAACAATCCAGATGAGAGGAGCAAATGCATAAAGTTTGAAGGAGGCTTAAGGCCAAAGTTGAAGTCGATTTTCAGCTACCAGCGGATTCAAAGCTTTCCTGCACTAGTGGACATGTGTAGGATGTATGAAGACGATACCAAGGCTGAGGAGATGCAAGTCTCAGAGAAGAAGGACAATCAGAGCTATGGACCCCAGAGGCGTAAAGGTTTCAATAACAGAGGCAAAGGTCCGTATGATCGCCGAGGGAAAGGCAAAGGAAAAGCTGGTAGTTCGGATGGAAGGAATTATCGGAGCGAGGCTCCATTCTGCGATAAGTGCAAGCGCAATCACTATGGCCGTGTGTGTTGGGGGACAAGTGGTTGCTTTAACTGTGGAAAGCCGGGACATTTTGCAAGGGACTGCAAGGAACCGGCCAAAGCCAACTCAAGAGGAACTGCAGAAAGACCTATGGCTCAAGGAAGGGTTTTCACCCTTAGTGGTGTGGAAGCAAACCGATCTTCTAATCTGGTGCAAGGTAAATACTTGCTTAATGGTCAGTTTTGTCATGTTTTGTTTGATTCTGGTGCAACGCATTCATTCGTTTCGTATGAATGTGTAAACCGGTTAGGCTTGATGATATCTGAAATGCCTTATACTCTCAAAGTAGAAACCCCTACTAATGCTCCAGTAGTAGTTTCTAGAGCATGTCTTAACTGTTGTATAGAAGTGCTAGGACAAACCTCTAAAGTAGATTTGATCTGCTTACCCTTAGCACAATTAGATGTGATCTTGGGAATGGACTGGTTAAGTCAAAACCAAGTAATCATAGATTGTGATAGAAATGTAGTGACCTATAGAAATTCAAAACCCTCCAGCTACGTGTGCCTATTCAACTCTGAGGTGGAGGAGAATGGTCCAAGGATGGAAGAGATCCCTATTGTCAGAGACTTTCCGGAAATTTTTGTTGATGAGATCCCTAGGTTGCCACCAAGAAGAGAGATTGAATTTGGTATTGATCTAGTTCCGGGAGCTGGTCCCATTTCTACCGCTCCCTATAGAATGACACCACCGGAAATGGCAGAAATGAAGAAGCAGATTGAGGAGCTACTACAGAAGCAGATGATTCGACCAAGTGTGTCACCTTGGGGTGCTTCGGTTTTGTTTGTCAAGAAGAAAGATGGTAGTATGAGGATGTTCATCGACTACCGACAACTGAATAAGGTCACCATCAAGAACAAGTATCCATTGCCGAGGATAGATGACCTTATGGATCAAGTTCGTGGAGCTTCGGTATTTTCCAAGATTGATTTGAGGTCGGGGTACCATCAAATCAGGATAAGAGAAGAGGATATCTCTAAGACTGCATTTCGATCCCGATACGGGCATTATGAGTATGTCGTGATGCCGTTCGGATTGACTAATGCACCAGCTATCTTTATGGACTACATGAATCGAATCTTTAGACCTTATTTAGATTCATTCGTGGTTGTGTTCATAGATGATATCCTTATCTATTCCAAGAACCCGGAGGAGCATACTGAACACTTGAGGATGGTGTTGAGTATCCTAAAGGAGAAGCAATTGTACGCCAAACTTACAAAATGTGAGTTCTGGCTAAAGGAGGTTAAGTTCTTGGGGCATGTGATTTCAGACAAAGGGATAGCCGTTGATCCGACGAAAGTGAGTTCAGTTTTGCAATGGGAGCAACCAAAGTCGGTCACGGAGGTGAGAAGTTTTCTTGGCTTGGCTGGGTACTATAGAAGGTTTATAGAAGGTTTCTCGAAGATCGCACTGCCTTTGACGAAGTTGACTCGGAAAGATCAACCATTCCTTTGGGATGAGAAGCGTGAAAGGAGTTTTCGGGAACTGAAGGAAAGGTTGACATCGTCTCCGGTATTGATTCTGCCCGATACACAGAAGAGCTTTGATGTGTACTGTGACGCGTCGAAACAAGGCCTTGGGTGCTTTTTGATGCAAGAAGGGCAAGTCGTCGCCTATGCCTCGAGACAGCTAAAAGTTCATGAAATGAACTATCCAACTCATGATTTGGAGCTGGCAGCTGTGGTATTTGCATTAAAGATCTGGAGGCACTATCTCTATGGCACTACGTTCCGAGTGTTCAGTGACCATAAGAGTTTAAAGTACCTCTTCGATCAAAAGGAGTTGCATATGAGGCAGCGTCGATGGATGGAGTTTTTGAAAGATTATGAGTTCGAGCTCCATTACCATCCGGGGAAGGCCAATGTTGTGGCAGATGCATTGAGTAGAAAGGCAATGCACATCAGTACAATGATGGTCAGAGAAGCTGCACTGATAGAGGAATTCCGGGATTTGAGTCTGACGATGCAAGTGGAGCCGGCAAGTATCAAGATGGGGATGCTGCAGATTGCTAATGAGTTTCTGCAACGAATTCGGGAATTGCAACGCAAGGATGAGAAACTCATGGAAAAGAGGAAGTTGATGGAAGAAGGCAAGGAATTGGAGTTTCAAGAAGGGAAGGATGGAATCCTTCGCTTTAAAACAAGGATTTGGGTGCCTGATGATTTAGAAGTAAGAAGGATGATTCTGGATGAGGCGCATAAGAGTAAGATGAGTATGCATCCGGGAGCTACCAAAATGTACCAGGACTTAAAGAAGCTATTTTGGTGGTCTGGTTTGAAGAAAGATGTAGCTGAGTATGTGGCCTGTTGTTTGGTGTGTCAAAAGGCGAAAGTGGAACATCAAAGGCCAGGAGGAGAGTTACTTTCCTTGGAATTTCCTGTGTTGAAATGGGATAGTATCTCGATGGATTTTGTGTCGGGATTGCCAAGAACATCTACTGGTCATGATGCCATCTGGGTGATCGTGGATCGTTTAACCAAGTCGGCGCATTTCATTCCCGTGAATATGCGCTACTCGTTGGAAAAGCTTACCCAGTTGTACATCAAAGAAGTTGTTCGTCTGCACGGTGTACCATCAAGCATTGTATCTGATCGCGATCCGAGATTTACATCGAAGTTTTGGGAAGATCTGCATAGAGCCTTGGGTTCAAAATTGAAGTTAAGTTCTGCATACCATCCTCAGACTGATGGTCAGACGGAAAGGACTATTCAGTCACTGGAGGACATTTTGCGAGCCTGTGCGTTGGAAGGTCAAGGGAACTGGGAACAAATGTTGCCACTCGTGGAGTTCACTTACAACAACAGTTATCACACGAGTATTGGAATGGCACCATTTGAAGCTTTGTATGGAAGAAAGTGTCAGACGCCGTTATGCTGGTTTCAAGTGGGGGAGAATTCTCTGGTTGGGCCAGACTTTGTGCAAGAGACCACAGAACAGATCAAGATGATACAAGAGAAGATGAGGGCAGCTCAAAGTAGGCAGAAAAGCTATGCTGATAGGAGAAAGAAACCTTTAGAGTTTGCCGAAGGAGACCATGTATTCATTAGAATAGTACCAACAAAAGGTGTTAGTAGAGCTTTAAAAACCCAGAAACTATCACCTAAGTTTATTGGTCCCTATTAAATCCTCAAAAGAGTCGGCCCAGTAGCTTATCAGTTAGCCCTGCCTCCGTCATTAGCTAACCTTCATAATGTATTCCATGTGTCTCAATTAAAGAGATATGTCCATGACCCCACCATTGTCCTTAGAATCCAACCTGATGACTTAGAAGTTCATGAGAATCTAACCTTCAAAGTTGTGCCAGTTCGCATTGAAGACCGGAGAGTTAAACAGCTTAGAGGGAAGGACATTTGTCTGGTCAAAGTCGTCTGGGTTTGTGGTGATGCGATAGAATCATCTTGGGAATTAGAGGATAAGATGCGTCAGCATTATCCTGACTTGTTTGTATAAATTGAATTTCGGGGACGAAATTCCTTTTAAGTGGGGGAGTAGTGTAACACCCCAAAATTTTAATCCCCGATTAATGAAATGTTAATTATAAATTAATTATAATTAATTATTTCCATATTAATCCTTGATTAAAATATGTGTTCATATAGTTGGTATATGAGTGTGAAATTATTTAATAAATATAATAAATGCCTAAAATGAGTATTTTGCATATTAGTCCCTGGGTTGGGACCTAGAAGCAATTATAGGAAAGGTTTTGGAGGGAAATTAAATAAAATAATTATTTTTCAAAAATTGGGAAAAATACTCGAGTATTTTCTGAAAAACTCGAGTATTCTGGGTCAAACTGCACGAGTTAGTGCGTTTGATGAGTCACCATGAACGATTCCCTTCTCCTGCCACGAAATCGTCTCCTTGCCAACGCCATGGGTGGCGTGTTGACATGCATGAGCTCCCTCTATCTCTATTTAAACCCATCAACACCGTGAAGTTAGGAATTTTGCTCAATCTTGCTCTTGTTGACAAAGCTAGGGTTTCAAATTTGCCCTCTTCGATTCTCTTTCAATTCTGAGTGTTAAGGCTTGAGTGATACACGAGTACAAAGCTCACATCACGAGCTTTGTATAGACATAAAGATTGTGAGCTGAGAGTGAGTGTGTTGTTAGAATCGAAGCTGAGAAGTTGAGGCTGAGTTGCAGTCATCAGTTCTGGGAGCTTACTTTGGGTTTGATTTCTGGTAAGCTCACGAATCCTTGAATCTCAAATTCGGTTTCCTTAGTTAGATTATGTTGCATAGAGTCTAGAAAATCTAATTTCCCCAATTTTATTCTCTGTTTCATGGGTAAACCAATTCCACTTTGGTGTTGCACTCAAAATGCTCTGCATGTGGTGCTTGAAGTTGGTCTGAGAGTTGTGGAGCTTTTCTTTGGGGATTTCTTGTTTGATTCACATCTGAGAGGTAAGGGGAAGTAATTATATTCACTAGATAGAGATTAAATTCCATGATTTGTGTTAGAGAGCCACCAAGAGGCTCTAAGGGCTTAGATTGAATAGGGTCTTTGGTTTGGAGACCAAGCTTTGCTCTAAAACTGTGTTGAGCAAGTTCTATATCATGCATGCAAGCTTAAATGAACTTTGTTTCATGAGTATTGTGCTTATTGTGTAAATTGAAGTATTGAGTTGTTAAAATGTGTTTTTATGCATGATTTATTGATTCTTTGTCAAATTGGTTATTTGATATGAAATGACTATGGTAACATGTTCAATATATGGTATATGAACTATTGTGATCACTGGTTTGGGTTAAAAATGTTTAGAAATTGAAATGGTATGTAAAAACCAAGTTTCAGTCTGTTCTGTCTGCAAACACTCGAGTATATGGCTTAACACTCGAGTATTTCGTGATGCACCAGTGTGAAAATTGGCGCACCAACTTGAGAACCAGGCTAAGCACTCGAGTATTTCAGAGGCAACAAGAGTAAAAATTAATGAACAACTCGAGTAATATGTGAACTACTCGAGTATTCTGGGTAATGGACTACTCGAGTATCTCATGAATTACTCGAGTATATTTTTGAAGATCTGAAAACTTGAATCTCTAAACAGACATGAACGACTCGAGTATAATCATGAACTACTCGAGTAAAATCTGGAAAATGATAAACTAATCGAGTATTATGGAAAACACTCGAGTATTTTTAGTTAGATACTTAAAAATACCATTTTCAATTCTAAGTCATTTTGTAACACTTAAAGGACGATAAACCAAGTGATCCTGGACTTAAAGGAAATTGATTGACGTTATGATATTTTCATTTGAATAACGATACGTTGCTCGGGAGGCACGTAATGTATTAATAAAAGGATAAAACATCAATCAATTCCCTTTAAGTAAAGTAATGCATTCATTCTGGAGTTGGGATGGTAGGACATATATCATGTTTTTGGTAAACATGTGGAGGGCCTCTGGGAGTGCCAATACGCTTGCTTGATGACACGTCGTTGACGTGGTCGGCTTAGTGGATGCCGATATGGTTATACCGTTTGGATGACGGTCCGTTTGGATGACGGGATATGCTCGGGTGGCATGGATACCAAGCTTGACGTGTACATTCTAGGTGAATGTACGAATTGTTGTATACCTAGGAATACAACGCACTGTTGAGTGCTGGGTTGTCGGGGATGGACGTCAGAGAGTGACATAGTATGATGGAGATAGGCTTGAGAGCTAAAGTCATGCATCATGCCACTCATTTAAATCAATTGTGATAAATGAAATAAGTGTGAGCATCTTAAGTGCATTAATTAACTGCTAAGTGTTATATGTGATTGTTGTTAATTGATACATATTTACATACTCATATTGCACAATTTATTCTCTGTTGATTATGTGTATAGAATTGCTTACCCCTATGCCCTTGTAGGTGATGTCTCGTTACATTGCTTGCATCGAGATCCGTCCACTTCCTAGTGGCACATGGATCTATGAGGACCATCGCGCGGTGTTCGAGGGAGAGGTAGAGGTTACCTTCTACCACCCGAACCCGTTGATCCGATTCCGTCCTCGTAGATTTAGGATTACCATCATATACACTATGCATGTACCCCCGTTTTACACTTACCATGGACCACCTCCCACGCGACCAGCTCGCTCCTATCACAGTTTCCGTTTTCGACCTACTCGCTCTCACCCTTTTACCTCGAGAGTCGTCCGCGAGGAGACTCCCCCTTCTGATCCGAGGAGCCCAGTCAGGGTTTCACCATCACCTGACCCGGTACCCAGTGGTAGGGTACACTCTCCCTCGGATGAGATCGAGGAGGACCCGGTGGAGGACGAGAGTGGGAGCGAGCCTGTCGTGCATTCTACTGGGAGTGATTGGAGGGACGATGATCCCTAGGTTTGTGCATAGGGTATGTGATGAGGATCAGGGGATCCGATGTGTGGAGGCTGTGGAGGAGATCTTGCTGCTGCTGCTGTGTTGATGATGATGCTACTACCTTACTACTTATGTTTCTTGGAGACTGCTGTTATCACTACTACTACATCTGATGCTGCCGGATCTACGTGACCACCCTTAGAGTTTTATTTTGATTATGTATATATGTTGTAGATATACTTTTGGGGTTCTCTAGGGATTTGGTCATGTTATTATGTAGATCTGTTTATGGACTTGTATTTTGGGATCTTGGAAGCTTTGATATGGGGCTATGTATTTATGACTCTTATTATATATATATATATATATATATATATATATATATATATACCTATGTTCATCTTACTAGTAATTGCATAGTCTGATAATTCCGCTTACTCTGATTTAATCTATTTGAGGGCTCGGCTGTGAAAACTATTCGATGGTATCAGTTTTATCAAATAAAGCAAGGGTAGCTTCAGTTATTTTCTATAATATAAAATACGGTTCCAAAAGATGAATGCTACCCAACTTTCGAAAAGGTTTCAGAAATCGCCGAATTCAATATAACTGTTTTGGTAATACCTTAGGGTTTATTCTCCAAGAATTCCAAGTGTTGATTTGTGCACCCGCTTTTAAAAGAAAATTTTATTTCCATATTTTCTTAATCCTCACAAGTCCATATATTATCCAATATAAAAGCTTAATTACTTTATTATATTTGGGTAATCCGGAAGGGTGTCACACAAGGACTCTTGTTTAGGAAATTAGTTAAAAAGACTTAAGATATTGAGTGCAAGGAAGGAAATCTCACAAATTCAATGGGAATTCGTGGATCATAGATATGGAATCGGTTTGAATTTTGAATCCTTTCCCACTTGATGCTTGGACAATTATGACAAGGAGAGAATCAAGGGATGGCTAATTCGTGAGTCAATTAATGGTGGCTGGCCGGATTAGAAAAGTAGGGAATCTCAATTTGATTGAGCTTATTAAGGGATTAAGATTCGTGTAACATGTGATGCTAAAATCAAGGGATTATGTTTCTAGGGAATTATGATGATGGCTACGGTTTTGGAAAGGAATGAATGGGAATCAAAGGAAATGATGATCGTCTGAAGACTTTTGTTTTTCAATCATGTGAGGCTAAAATATAGCAGCAAACAAGTCTTCTCCTTCCTTTCACGAATTTCTTATTCTTCTTCTTCTCAAGAACTCAAACTCTTCATCAATGGTGGATTTAACATGAAATGCTTATTCGAAATTTCGAATGCGAAGATGATGAAATTCAGAAATGAAATCGTATTTTTTTTATGAGGAATAAAGGATAGATGAAGGAGAGGCGCCACTCTTGAGGAATCAAGAGATAAGCCTTGGTTGTACTCAATTTGCTTCACACGAATTGAGCTCCTTCAACAACCAAAGAGATGAGAATCACTCTCAAACTCGAGATTGAGTATTCGCACCAAAAACCAAGTCTGATTTCTAATGTAAAAGAGATTACAATTTAAAGGCAGCCATGGAAGACTCTTCACATGGCTCCATGATGCACGAATTAACAAACATAATTATTCTATTAATGATCCTAAATGGTAACTTTTTGAAGTGATGATGAGGATGCTACGGTTGAGAAACCAAAAGGTTGATGGCCAAGGATTGATTCTTCTCCTTCATGGTCGTAGCTCTCCATTGGTTCATGAAAGCTCATGAATTAATAAGCCTTTAAGTCCTTTAATGTTCACTAATTGTCATGATTGTGAAAAGAATCTCCAAGGCTTGCTTCACCTTCTTCAAACCGTGAGCTCTTCAAGGTCATTGAATGATCATGATTGAATCATTTATTTAGTCACTAAATGATTTGATTCCTTTTCTTCTCTAGACCGTATGCTTGATGATGATGAGCATGAAGATGTAACTTGACCCTTGTACCTCGGATTACATGTTCCTACTTGATTTATTTAAGACTCAATCATAAACATAGGACATAACATAAGCATTTGTGGGTACTCTCCTAAACCCTTATTACAATATCATTAACAAAAAGTAAGAACAACAAGAGTTAACTTAAATCTCCAAAAGTTCTTGGTGCACTCTCCTAAACCCTTATTACGATATCATTAACAAGAAGTAAGAACAACAAGAGTTAACTTAAATCTCCAAAAGTTCTTGGTGCAAATTATCTTGGAAAGCTTTAATTTATTTTTGACTTGTTGTGTCTCTTTTGGGGCTGTCATCACTATCCATGATCACTTTAAAAAGAATTAAAAAACAAAGAGTAACTGGCCCCCAACCCTGTGCGATGCACGGGAGAAAACGAAATCGATAAAACATTTCATAAAGTTGTAATTAATATTAGTTTTAATGTATTAAAAAAATATTTCACAAAGTTACAATTAATATTAATTTTAATTTATTATTGAATAGAGTAAATTTTACTTGTTTTGACCATTACCCGTGTCCGGAAGAATATAATAAAAAAAATTCAAATCCAAATAACAAAAACATGTACATAAAAATAACACAGAAAACCTAAACCATATTTTTTTTTAATATATTAGATTTATGAAAATTAAAAAAAAAGAGCCGGAGCACCAAAAATCGGTGTATGGTAGAAGCACCCTTGTTTTATATTTTACTTGTTTGGATGATTTCTCCTGTGTTCGTAAGAATATAATAAAAAAAATTTTAAATTCAAATAACAAAAACATGCACATAAAAAGAACACAGAAAACCCACAACATATATTTTTTTTAATATATTAGATTTATGAAAATGAAAAAATTAAAAAAAAAAAAGAGTCGGAGCACCAAAACCGGTGCATGGTAGAAGCACTATTGTATTGTATTTTACTTGTTTGGACCATTACCTGTGTCCGGAAGAATATAATAAAAAAGAATTCAAATCCAAATAAAAAAAAACATGTACAGAAAAAGAACACAGAAAACCCAAAGCATATTTTTTTAATATATAAGATTTATTAAAATAAAAAAAAAGAGCTGAAGCACCAAAAACCGGTGCATGGTAGAAGTACCCTTATTTTATATTTTACTTGTTTGGACCATTACCTTTGTCCGGAAGAATATAATAAAAAAGAATTCAAATCGAAATAACAAAAACATGTACATAAAAAGAATACAGAAAACTCAAAGCATATTTTTTTTAATATATTAAATTCATTAAAATAAAAAAAAAGAGTCGGAGCACCAAAACCGGTGCATGGTAGAAGCACGCTTGTTTTATATTTTACTTGTTTGGATCATTTATCCTGTGTTCGAAAGAATATAATAAAAAAAATTCAAATTCAAATAACAAAAACATGCACATAAAAAGAACACAGAAAACCTAAAGCATATTTTTTTTAATATATTAGATTTATGAAAATAAAAAAAAAAAGAGTCGGAGCACCAAAAACAGGTGCATGGTAGAAGCACCCTTGTTTTATATTTTATTTGTTTGGACCATTACCTGTGTCAGGAAGAATATAATAAAAAAATTCAAATTCAAATAACAAAAGTATGCACATAAAATCAAAAGCATATTTTTTTTAATATATTAGATTTATGAAAATAAAAAAAATAAAAAAAGAGCCGGAGCACCAAAAACGGGTGCATGGTAGAAGCACCCTTTTTTTATATTTTACTTGTTTGGACCATTACCTATATCAGGAAGAATATAATAAAAAAAATTCAAATCCAAATAACAAAAACATGAACATAAAAAGAACACAGAAAACCCAAAACATTTTTTTTTTAATATATTAGATTTATGAAAATAAAAAATAAAAAAAAGCCGGAGCACCAAAAACCGGTGCATGGTAGAAGCACCCTTGTTTTATATTTTACTTGTTTGGACCATCATGTGTCCGGATGAATATAATAAAAAAATTCAAATCCAAATAACAAAAACATGTACATAAAAAGAACACAGAAAACTCAAAGCATATTTTTTCAATATATTAGATTTATTAAAATAATAAAAAGAGCCGGAGCACCAAAAACGGGTGCATGGTAGAAGCACCCTTATTTTATATTTTACTTGTTTGGACCATTACTTGTGTCCGAAAGAATATAATAAAAAAATTTAAATCCAAATAACAAAAAGATGTACATAAAAAGAACACAGAAAACCATAATCATATTTTTTTAAATATAATATATTTATTAAAATTAAAAAAAATAAAAAAAAAATGTCAAAACACCAAAAACCGGTGCAATATGGTAGAAGTGTAGTGGACCGAGAGAATATTACATCAAACCGACCAGTTAGACACTGGATTAATATATACGGATTATCATATTCGCTCGATAGCAAAGTCGAGTGTAACACCTAAATTATTTTCCCATAATTACCCTTAAGATTAAAAATAGCGACTTAAAAATTTCTTTTTAAAACGTTTGATTAGTTTTGTCTCATAAGAAAAACTCGTAATCATATAATTCACTTTCGAAAATTCTCCGTGAAATCGAACGGAGTTTTCTTTGTTTGAAAGGCAATTCCAAAATATTACTTTAACCTGTAAAATATATCCGAATAAGATTTAAATACATCAGAGACCAGCAGGGCCCAAAATATTGTTCAGTCCACTTAGAACATTAATTCAAAAGGGATACAAATAACTTCCTAAGCTCTTAGTTTTCCAAAAAGACAAAGAAATAGAAATATAATAAACTTCCCAAAATAACCCATGACCGATAGATGGTCGCTAACTACTATATGCATTCCACGTGGTGGAAAGCACACCTGCTCGGCCAGACTTGTGTATGCTCCTTCGATACCTGTAAAAATATAGCAAGAAGGGTAGCATTACACAGTACTAAGGAAAATAGCTTCTAAGAAGCATAGCTGACAAACTAGGCCCTATCACAATAGAAACTATCTATTAACCTAATATTCCTTTTCAGGTAATTACATACAAGCTCATTTTCAATAAAATAAGTCCTATGTCCATACTACCTTCCTAGCAATTCTACATTCAACCTTCAATTACTTTTCAATTCCACTTGCATTAACATTTCCATATACCAAATTCCAAAATCATAAAATGACCAACTCACGTACATATATCATTATTTTCGTTAAGCCTTTTTATTCTCTTTTCTTTCATTAAATTCACATTTCTCATTCATCTTTCCCCTGGTCACGACCTACTGCGTTCGCACCCATGCGCGATCACGTCTTACTGCGTCCGGGTATGTTTCATTTCATTATGTCCCTGGTCACGACCTACTGCGTTCGCACCTATGCGCGATAACGTCTTACTGCGTCCGGGTAATACTCCTGGTTACAACCGGTTTGCATCACTAGGATTTTAATGCTCCTGCCAAGCATTTGGAACACCCAAGGGTCTCTCGCTCAACCAGGACTTTTACACCCAAAAGGCTTCACCCTGTCAAGCTATGCTATCATAAATTCCACATATCTTTGTACATTTCAATTATTTGATTTCATTCTCGTTTTCACATTTCCAACACATTTTATATCAATTATTTTGACAATGAATTAAGTCTTGGTGCATTGACGCCTAACAGGGCATTTGGAACTAATGGGAATTTGGCCTGGCGAGCACTTGGCCCTTTGGAATTTGGTACACCCGGCAGGGGCACCTAGTCTACCAATGCACCAATACTCAATTCAACTGCACTTTCCATTATCATTTAATTTATACTTGATTACCATTCATTGCCTTGGTTTCTAATCAACATCATATCACAATCATTTAACAAAATAAGCACTTAATTTATAAACATCACCAAATCACACGTCATGAATATTCAAGCACAACATCATCTCAATAACACATATTATCATTCAACCGTTATGGTCACATTTACACTTAACACATTTAATCAGGCACGACATCCATCAAGGTTCCTTTTCACACAATCACCATTCTCTAACTTATAACTCAATTAACATCACTTCCCTTTTACCAAACTATTTGTCCTTAATCCATTCTTTAATTACTCGCTCATAATTTTCCATCCTTTCCTCCTTACTTAGCCCGTTCTATATGACTTGCCTACGTTAACCCTTAGTCCATTATTTGCTTTACGAGCTACCAAACCCAGCATAATATGAACATACATCAATGACAAATAACAATCCACAGTTGGTAAACAAAAAAGTTGACGTACTCAGGTATGTCTCAGAGTACTATAAATTAAGTCAACTCCCTAGGATTCTTAACTTCTTACTTATTAACATATAATCTTCACATTTATTAGCAATTATCCCCTAAGGTTCATTTCATGCATTTTATAGTGCAAATGTCCTATGGCTTATTCTCTGAACCAATTATCTACACCTAGTTATCATTACAACAACCTATAATCTATATCCTTAGGAAAGGTAACACAAACCCCTCTTACCTTCTTAAGAGGTGGTGATGAATCTCAAGCCCTAGCCCATGGACCCTTGGTGTTTGAGTTCCTTATCCTTAGCTCCTCTACATTTTGACTTGTACACACTTTGACCCTTGAACCCTAGCCTTAATCTCCTACTTCTTGTCTTTAATGATGAGGTTGATGGGTATAACTCTCCCTAGTTGTTAGGTTTACAAACCCATGGAAATAGAGAGGGAGAAGGTCACGAATTTGGTGGAGGAGAGGAGGAAGGATTTTGTTGACCAATTTCTTACTTGATCTTGATGGGAATGATGGGTGGGTCAATTTTGTGGCTTGGTTTTGGGTGCTTCATGGTTGATGGCTATGGGTGATGATGATGCCTTGGTTCTTCTTAGGTGCAAAGCTTGAAAGGTCCATGGAGATAAGGAGGAGGGGGCCACGAATTTGAGAGGGTGTATAAGGATGGCTCTTGGTTATTTTATTGTAGAGGGTTTGATGGAGATGATGATTTATGAGAATGGTGGGACTTGGTTATTAGTGTTTGAGTTGATGATGGTTTGGTGCTTGATCTTGGATCAAGAGGGTGGATGAGGTTTTGATCTTGGTGTTGGTGTGGTTTTATGTTCATGGTGTTTGAGGGAGGATGGGAAGCTCTTGGGGCTTTGAGAGAATTGATGAGGAAGAAGGGATGATGTTGATGATGGTGTATGAGGGAGTGTATTATCTCTCCTTCTTATTTTTGCCTTGAACCAGCCACAAAATCGTGTGGCCAAGATTGGGAAACTTGGTGCCCAAGTTCAAATATGATGGCTGAAAATGGTGCATCTGATCGCGCGCGCCTGGGCACCGGTGGCGCGCGCCTGGGCGCGAGTCTGGCACCAGCTCCTGGTCTGGTGCGTGGTGCGTGAATCTGGTGCAGTCAGGAAGGAATGGCGCGCGTCTGGTGCGCCTGATGGGGATCTGATGCGCGCAGGGCGCGCCTGGGCGCACGGGAGGACGCGCCTGGGCGTAAAACTGTCTGGCCCAGCACCAATGAACAGTGGTGCGCGCCTGGGCGTGGGTCAGAATTTCCAACTTTCAATTCGCCGTAACTTTTTCGTTAACCGTCGGATCGGGTCCAAATTTTTAGACAAGCTTCTTAATCCCTTAAACTTCATATCCAACGGTGGAATTTATTTTCTTCGCATCCTATGATAAATTCCTAATTTTCTCTTTTCGCTTGATTTCTAACATTCAAAATGCCGATTTAACTCCCGATTCCGCTTAGTTAATCTTGCCCATTGCTACAAATGTCTTCTACACAAACCCTAGTACCTAAAATTACTAGTCACCTAGCTCCCAAAATTCTTTAAGTAGTTAATCTATTCGTTCCCTAACCTTTAAACCTATTAATTCACTAATTATGCTTGGAATTAAATTAGGGATTTTACAATTCTCCCCCACTTATTAGACGAAATTCCGTTCAATTCCTTCAAATGGAGAACCATCCCAACAAAGGGTTTTCTAAACTACGATGCACACTGCACTAGGTTCTACTCCCCCACTTTGAATCGGCATACAACCTTGCTTGAGTACGCCACCGGACTCATGCATCCAATGAAGAATACAAATCGTGGTTTAGTTTGGTTAGACAAGAAGCAAAATGCTCTAAGGTTTTTGAGGTTTACTCCGATGTCGGTCAAACATTGCAAGAGTTCTAATAAAAAGACTTTTAATAAACCTCAGGTTTCTAAAATCAAGAGCAATTTCTCCAATAGATTGGGGATGGCTTCTAAGGTCAACTGGGTCTTTTCCAGACATTTTACTTTAAACATCTGGAAAGGGTGCTAATCAAATTGGTTCTTACATTCTAGGCTTGATTGGTCTTGTGCCATTTATAGTCCTCAGATGACATCAATCATTAATAAACGTAAGATTAGGGGTATCAATCTAAATCTCATATCCATTAATGATAGGGTCATTGTCAGGTTTACAAATAGCACTATAACTTAATAACTGCCGCATTCAAAACAACCCAAAACTATTTCTATACACGATCTAAACGACAGCATTAATAGAGATCTAATCACAATCTACCTAGTGATCTACAACTTAGGCACTATTCTTAAGTCCTAAGCAATCACACCTATTGTCAAGTAAACAGTTAGCACATACATAACAATCAAAATTCAAATATGCACACCAACATTTCATATCAGCGCATAATTGCAAACACTAACTTAGCAATCTCTACTTAATTCTAATCCAATCCTGATCTACCTGAATCAGCCCTAGAATTCAGGTCTAAGTCTATATACCCATCTTAGATAATTTGTACACATTTCAAATGCAATCCAAGAAGAGCTTGAAAATTTTCATGCCATGATAAAAACTTTGATAAAAGCAATCACTTTGTATGGTTTCAAAGTTCAATAATTAAAATCCCATACATTCAAAGTATGTGTATCTTTATGAAAAACAGAATAGCGTTCGGGAAGTTCGTTTGTGCATTTATGCATTTATAAAATCAAAAGGATATGCCGAAAAACATGTATGAGTTCATCTATGTTTAGAAATTTTGCTTATCATATAAGGAAGGCATTTACACATGCATAGTCAAAGTAGCACATCAACAATTATTGATGTGATGGTGTGTCGATGGAGTCGTTATTTTTGAAAATCAAATTCCTTTCTTGATGGAAAACATGTTGATTTGTTTTACGTAAAATTCCTAGGAAAAGATTAAATCAGGAAAAATTTATTTTACACTTTAAAACTTTAATATGTTCATGCCAAATAACTTGGATGAAGTTCCAAAAACAAATTTTATAAAGCAAAGCATATCTTTTTGTAAAGGATTTTCTCCATCTAATTTCGGGAGATTTAGGGGAAGGATTATAACCTTTCTCAAGATTAGCAAACTCAATGAGAATGGGAGTATGTGGTTTACTAGAAAGTTTATTTCAATGCTTCTCAAACAATCAAAATAGTCACATTCCCTTTGACTTTGAGTTTGACAACTAAGCTTCATTCCGAATTGAGTAAAGTCACATAGAAGGGTTCCTATTTAATCAGCATGGGGATCGATTAAATGAATAAATTAGTTCACCGCTTGATTACTTAGGAATCCTTGGTTGACTCACTAGCTTTTCAAAATTTCTCTACACAACTTAGTACTCAATTTGGAAGAATTTCTGGTTCTATTAGAACACTAAAATTCATTTTTGAGTTCAATTTCAAAACATGAAAATTCACTGGGGTTACTATCACATTTGAAAATCAAGTGGTTCCTAATTTTTTTGAAATGTTTATGCTTGGGAACTAAGCGATTTGTGGATAGCAACACCGTTCTATGAAGAAGCTTGCGAATAGTTTTAAGCGCAAAACAGTTTTCAACATGCACAAATCATCATGTAAGCAAATTCAAAGACAATACATAGCATCACATTCATTCATTTCCAAACACATAACCTAGCTTTATGCAATCACTTAGGATTTTAAGCACCTAATGCCTAAACTTAGGACTATTACTATGTACTATCTTAGGGTTTCTTATATTCAATTCTAGATGTATAAATACTAACAATCTATCATAGCTAACTAGGATTCCTAACTAGCTACTTCTCTTATCTTAAGACAAGACAATACTTCCTACACTTCCGTTGCGCAACTCTGATTCTAAAATATTTTCGCATACGGAAACCTATGACAAAGACCTCTAATCCTCCTAAATTTGGGATCTCACTAAATTCCCAAAATACTCGCCGAAACTTAAGGACAGGATGATGATATCTCCCAATAGATGTACACTTGAGGTGATCAGGCTCAATCATACATCATATTGATGATAATACCATTCTCGTCTCAGTTAAGTTTTGAAACACACAGCCTATTAGTTTTAAAAACGTTGAAATCTTGTTTTGTGTGTCACATTTAGAATTGGCTTACTTGGCGCGAAACTAAAGATCGCTTCCTCCCGGTGGGGTAGCAATCTAGTGCTCATGCCCGTTGGGGTATTGCTTTCCTTAGTCTCGTCATTCGTCCACTTCTAAATATGACTCATTGGTTTTCCACAAGATTTTCAGGTTTTGCATGGTAATTTTAACATACTTAAATGAACTTAGAAAAGATTTTCAAATGCTTACCATGCTTCTCGAAAGAAATCGTCAGATGCTAAACGCACCCCTCAAATAGCTCAGTCTAGCCTAAGAAAATCTAGAGTACTTACCACACTAGACTTCGTAACTATTTCTATTACCATGCTAGTAATGACACTCACTAAATCAGAAAGCAGTTCTATTTCTATTTCAAGTTACTCACTTGATGAGTAACTACAGGAGTAATCAGTTACTCCCTTCGGGCCGAGGAAAAACTGCTTTGATACCATAAATGTAACACCTAAATTATTTTCCCATAATTACCCTTAAGATTAAAAATAGCGACTTAAAAATTTCTTTTTAAAACGTTTGATTAGTTTCATCTCATAAGAAAAACTCGTAATCATATAATTCACTTTCGAATATTCGTGAAATCGAACTGAGTTTTCTTTGTTTGAAAGGCAATTCCAAAATATTACTTTAACCTGTAAAATATATCCGAATAAGATTTAAATACATCAGAGACCAGCAGGGCCCAAAATATTGTTCAGTCCACTTAGAACATTAGTTCAAAAGGGATACAAATAACTTCCCAAACTCTTAGTTTTCCAAAAAGACAAAGAAATAGAAATACAATAAACTTCCCAAAATAACCCATGACCGATAGATGGTCGCTAACTACTATATGCATTCCACGTGGTGGAAGGCACACCTGCTCGGCCAGACTTGTGTATGCTCCTTCGATACCTGTAAAAATATAGCAAGAAGGGTAGCATTACACAGTACTAAGGAAAATAGCTTCTAAGAAGCATAGCTGACAAACTAGGCCCTATCACAATAGAAACTATCTATTAACCTAATATTCCTTTTCAGGTAATTACATACAAGCTCATTTTCAATAAAATAAGTCCTATGTCCATACTACCTTCCTAGCAATTCTACATTCAACCTTCAATTACTTTTCAATTCCACTTGCATTAACATTTCCATATACCAAATTCCAAAATCATAAAATGACCAACTCACGTACATATATCATTATTTTCGTTAAGCCTTTTTATTCTCTTTTCTTTCATTAAATTCACATTTCTCATTCATCTTTCCCCTGGTCACGACCTACTGCGTTCGCACCCATGCGCGATCACGTCTTACTGCGTCCGGGTATGTTTCATTTCATTATGTCCCTGGTCACGACCTACTGCGTTCGCACCTATGCGCGATAACGTCTTACTGCGTCCGGGTAATACTCCTGGTTACAACCGGTTTGCATCACTAGGATTTTAATGCTCCTGCCAAGCATTTGGAACACCCAAGGGTCTCTCGCTCAACCAGGACTTTTACACCCAAAAGGCTTCACCCTGTCAAGCTATGCTATCATAAATTCCACATATATTTGTACATTTCAATTATTTGATTTCATTCTCGTTTTCACATTTCCAACACATTTTATATCAATTATTTCGGCAGTGAATTAAGTCTTGGTGCATTGACGCCTAACAGGGCATTTGGACCTAATGGGAATTTGGCCTGGTGAGCACTTGGCCCTTGGGAATTTGGTACACCCGGCAGGGGCACCTAGTCTACCAATGCACCAATACTCAATTCAAATGCACTTTCCATTATCATTTAATTTATACTTGATTACCATTCTTTGCCTTGGTTTCTAATCAACATCATATCACAATCATTTAACAAAATAAGCACTTAATTTATAAACATCACCAAATCACACGTCATGAATATTCAAGCACAACATCATCTCAATAACACATATTATCATTCAACCGTTATGGTCACATTTACACTTAACACATTTAATTAGGCACGACATCCATCAAGGTTCCTTGTCACACAATCACCATTCTCTAACTTATAACTCAATTAACATCACTTCCCTTTTACCAAACTATTTGTCCTTAATCCATTCTTTAATTACTCGCTCATAATTTTCCATCCTTTCCTCCTTACTTAGCCCTTTCTATATGACTTGCCTACGTTAACCCTTAGTCCATTATTTGCTTTACGAGCTACCAAACCCAGCACAATATGAACATACATCAATGACAAATAACAACCCACAGTTGGTAAACAAAACAGTCGACATACTCAGGTATGTCTCAGAGTACTATAAATTAAGTCAACTCCCTAGGGTTCTTAACTTCTTACTTATTAACATATAATCTTCACATTTATTAGCAATTATCCCCTAAGGTTCATTTCATGCATTTTATAGTGCAAATGTCCTATGGCTTATTCTCTGAACCAATTATCTACACCTAGTTATCATTACAACAACCTAGAATCTATATCCTTAGGAAAGGTAACACAAACCCCTCTTACCTTCTTAAGAGGTGGTGATGAATCTCAAGCCCTAGCCCATGGACCCTTGGTGTTTGAGTTCCTTATCCTTAGCTCCTCTACATTTTGACTTATACACACTTTGACCCTTGAATCCCTAGCCTTAATCTCCTACTTCTTGTCTTTAATGATGAGGTTGATGGGTATAACTCTCCCTAGTTGTTAGGTTTACAAACCCATGGAAATAGAGAGGCAGAAGGTCACGAATTTGGTGGAGGAGAGGAGGAAGGATTTTGTTGACCAATTTCTTACTTGATCTTGATGGGAATGATGGGTGGGTCAATTTTGTGGCTTGGTTTTGGGTGCTTCATGGTTGATGGCTATGGGTGATGATGATGCCTTGGTTCTTCTTAGGTGCAAAGCTTGAAAGGTCCATGGAGATAAGGAGGAGGGGGCCACGAATTTGAGAGGGTGTATAAGGATGGCTCTTGGTTATTTTATTGTAGAGGGTTTGATGGAGATGATGATTTATGGGAATGGTGGGACTTGGTTATTAGTGTTTGAGTTGGTGATGGTTTGGTGCTTGATCTTGGATCAAGAGGGTGGATGAGGTTTTGATCTTGGTGTTGGTGTGGTTTTATGTTCATGGTGTTTGAGGGAGGATGGGAAGCTCTTGGGGCTTTGAGAGAATTGATGAGGAAGAAGGGATGATGTTGATGATGGTGTATGAGGGAGTGTATTATCTCTCCTTCTTATTTTTGCCTTGAACCAGCCACAAAATCGTGTGGCCAAGATTGGGCAACTTGGTGCCCAAGTTCAAATCTGATGGCTGAAAATGGTGCATCTGATCGCGCGCGCCTGGGCGCGGGTGGCGCGCGCCTGGGCGCGAGTCTGGCACCAGCTCCTGGTCTGGTGCGTGGTGCGTGAATCTGGTGCAGTCAGGAAGGAATGGCGCGCGTCTGGTGCGCCTGATGGGGATCTGATGCGCGCGGGGCGCGCCTGGGCGCACGGGAGGACGCGCCTGGGCGTAAAACTGTCTGGCCCAGCACCAATGAACAGTGGTGCGCGCCTGGGCGTGGGTCAGAATTTCCAACTTTCGATTCGCCGTAACTTTTTCGTTAACCGTCGGATCGGGTCCAAATTTTTAGACAAGCTTCTTAATCCCTTAAACTTAATATCCAACGGTGGAATTTATTTTCTTAGCATCCTATAGTAAATTCCTAATTTTCTCTTTTTGGTTGATTTCTAACATTCAAAACGCCGATTTAACTCCCGATTCCGCTTAGTTAATCTTGCCCATTGCTACAAATGTCTTCTACACAACCCCTAGTACCTAAAATTACTAGTCACCTAGCTCCCAAAATTCTTTAAGTAGTTAATCTATTCGTTCCCTAACCTTTAAACCTATTAATTCACTAATTATGCTTGGAATTAAATTAGGGATGTTACATCGAGCCTATGGACATTCAGGAAACGTTACCAGCTTTCGAGATTAGGTCCGAGCACGGGGTATTCAACCATATCCTTGTCCCTAACAGTCTCGATTAGATTAACAACTTCTCCTCTTGTCTTACGTGACTGGGATAGATGAACATGATAAAGATAAGGACTTATCACATGCAGGATTTATGAAGGCAACCTTATCAGGACCTTTACGAATCCTACTTGAGTTCTTCCTCTTCATAAGCCTCATCAGAAAGGCCCACAACACACAGGTAATCCCCTATAAGAACCACCATGCTATAGGGGCTAAGGTATGTCTTCTCATCCCTAAGTTAACACTAGCACACACTTGGTTGACTAGGGAGAACCTGTTTATCCCAACTGGATATACAGAAATCCTAAAAAGTCCTACATTAACATCTTGGTTGAAATCATTCCTGAAGTTCTTCAATAGCTTCAAGGGTGATTTTGATTAAGGACACTGCAAGAAGCACCCTTGTATTGTTTGGACGGGATAGTCAAAATAGGAGAAGGTAGTAAAGAAAAAGGGTGAGGGAACGGGAGGGAATACAAAAAAAAAAAGAAATAAAGAAAGAAAGAAAGAACAGGTGGAATGAGCGGGATTTTGACGGGGGAAATTTGATCATTTATATATAGATAGATAGATTAGATTTATTAAAATAAAAAAAAAAGAGTCGAAACACCAAAAACGGGTGCATGGTAGAAGCACCCTTATTTTATATTTACTTATTTGGACCATTACATGTGTCCGGAAGAATATAATAAAAAAAATTCATTAAATGCATGTCTCCTTAATTAAATGATTGTTTGGACTATTACCTGTGTCTGGAAGAATATAATAAAAAAAATTCACCCTTAGTTGTTTCATAATTGATTGATATGCAAGACAAATCATTAATTGCATGTCTCCTTAATTAAATGAAGAAGTGTAAGAATATACTTCATTCGATCTCATTTTAAGCAAAAATAACTAATTCATACTTATTAAATAAGTTAGTTGAGTGTATTTAATTTTCTCAAATTCATAAAAAAGAAAAAAGACTATCTAAGTAAACTTACATTGGAAATGAAACAAAAATTAAATAATTAAATGTTATTGAAAGTTAAAAAGATATTTTATAAACAGGATCAAAATTTAAACCCCCAAAGGATCTTATAAATATAATTGGAGAGAGTAACAAGGTGTAATAAAAAGAGTTACTGTATTTTTTTATACACACTTCTTCAACTCTACAGTGTAAAATTTTAAAGTTTAGAAATTTTAAACTTTGAATTGTGATTGGTTGATTCATGCAAAATGCATTAAATTAGTTGTTTCGAAATTGATTGATGTGCAATACAAATCGTTAAATACATGTCTCCTTAATTAAATGAAGAAGTGTTAGAATATACTCCATTCGATCTCATTTTTAAGCAAAAATAACTAATTCATACTTATTAAGTAAGTTAGTTGAGTGTATTTAATTTTCTCAAATTCATAAAAAAGAAAAAAGACTATTTTAGTAAACTTACATTGGGAATGAAACAAAAATTAAATGATTAAATGTTATTGAAAGTTGAAAAGATATTTTATAAATAGGATCAAAATTTAAACCCCAAAAGGATCTTATAAACAGAATTGGAGAGAGTAACAAGGTGTAATAAAAAGAGTTACTCCCTCCGGTCCTATATATAAGCCCCCTTTCAAGACTTTTTTTGTCCTTAATATAAGTCCTATTTCCAATTTCCAAAGTCATTAATAACTTTCTTTCCACAAACACCATTATTTATTAACACTTTTTACACTCCCAATAATAATTATAGGGGTACTTTTGAAAATATATATAAAATATTTACATTTCCGATGCCACTTACTAACTTTCTTAAAGGGAGTGAAATTGGTCAAATGATGCTTATATTAGGGACCGGAGGAAGTATTTTTTTCTTATACACACTTCTTTAACTCTACTTTGTAAAATTTATTGGGGGTCCCATATACGTGTGCTATGTATTGTGCGAGAAATAGCAGAAGTAGTAGATCCACAAATTTATACTATCTCTGTAACACAAGGATGATAAAAAATTATTAAATTTTTTGTCCCACTAATTTAATGATTATTATAGTTGTTTGATAATTGATTGATGTGCTAGACAAATCATTAAATGCATATCTCCTTAATTTTTTGAATTTTTTTTGGTTAAATGTTTTGACTCTTGAACTGAGTGAAATTTTATTTATTCTACAGAGGGAAATTTTTGGCGAAGAAAGTAAATGGGGAGAACGTTTTTGGTAGATGAAATATGATTGATAGAGTAATAATAAAAAAAAAAGGGAATGGTCTGTTGATTCATGCAAAATGCATTAAATTAGTTGTTTCATAATTGATTGATGTGCAAGACAAATCATTAAATGCATGTCTCCTTAATTAAATGAAGAATTGTTAGAATATACTCCATTCGATTTCATTTTTAAGCAAAAATAACTAATTTATACTTATTAAGTAAGTTAGTTGAGTGTATTTAATTTTCTCAAATTCATAAAAAAGAAAAAAGACTATTTTAGTAAACTTACATTGGGAATGAAACAAAAATTAAATGATTAAATGTTATTGAAAGTTGAAAAGATATTTTATAAATAGGATCAATATTTAAACCCCAAAAGGATCTTATAAATAGAATTGAAGAGAGTAACACAATGTAATAAAAAGAGTTACGCCCTCCGGTCCTATATATATAAGCCCCCTTTCAAGACTTTTTTTTTGTCCTTAATATAAGTCATATTTCCAATTTCCAATGTCATTAATTACTTTCTTTCCACAAACATCCTTATTTACTTAACACTTTTTACATTCTCAATAATAATTATAGGGGTACTTTTCAAAATATATACAAAATATTTACATTTCCAATGCCACTTGCTAACTTTCTTAAAGGGAGTGAAATTGGTCAAATGGTGCTTATATTATGGATCGGAGGAAGTATTTTTTTTTTATACACACTTCTTCAACTCTACATTGTAATATTTATTGGGGGTCCATACGTGTGCTATGTGTAACATCCCTCATTTTTACAAAAAGGATAAAGAATTATTTTATTATTGAAAAAATATTTTGAGAAAAGTATTTTGGAAAAATAAGCATAAGGAAATATATTTTGGAAATAAAATAGTTTTGGTAAGAAAGATATAGGAATAACATTCAGGAAAATGATATTTTGGTGAAATATCATGTAGAGAATGGGCCGTATCTTTTTAATTAACCGTTGGATCGTTCCCAAATTTTTAGACAAGGTTTCTAACTATTTAAGCTTGACATCCAACGGTGGAAATTTTGTTTTGAGAACTAAATCTTTTTATATTAATTTTTCAGAAAAATAGTGAATTTCTGAATTTTAGCAGTGGCTAACCGGTTAGTAAAACCAGTAACCGGTTAGTGCCTCTGCATCTGCATAAAATTAAGGCGGTGTGAGCCAGAAATCACGAGGCTTCTTCGTCCTTAAGCCTTCCCAAGACGCGTGGAACCCTAATTGGAGGTCTGGGACAGTTGTAGACCATGGGATGAAGATGGGTGGCATTGGTAATGACTCACCCTTCCTTCCACTTCCATTTTGTTTCTCTATAAATAGGGTTCTTGTGATTGAATTCCTGCTCTGTTTTCCTTGCGAATTCTATACCAAAACTCTGCCAAAATCTCTACTCAAATTCGTGCATACAACTTGCCTTGAGTTGTTGCACATCAATCATGTGAGTTGTGAGTGTGTGAGCTTGGAATTGAAGGGGTTTTTGCTGGTTTTCGAGTGGCTGCTCTCTGTTCTTGGTGGCTGCTGCTGTTGCTGTGTTAGCTGCTGTTCTAGGGTGTCTTAAAGTTTGTCTAAGTGCTGTCCTATTTGTTCAAGGTATGGGAGATCTCATTCATATCGCTAGGATTTATGATTGATGGTTTATGTAATGATATGTGTGAATTATGAATATTGAAACCAAGACAAGATTGGTTGGCTTGGAGGCCAATACAATCCTTGGTTCCCTATGCTATAAAACTGAGTTAGTGTCATGAACCAAGAAGTGAATGCATGAGAACATTAGTGAGCATGTCCTAAGTGGTGTTACATACTGAAATTTGATGATTGTTGATTATTATTGGAATTCATAAGATTGAATTAGTTGTTGTGTTATATGCTGAAAATTAATAAAGAAAGGCTTGAGTGATCACTTAGCTAATTGAATTGATGCATATGAATTGTGTTAGCAAGTGAAATAAGTCTTGTAACAAGTGAAGAAAGATGTGTTAGTTGATACTCAAGTCTGGTTGAAAGTTAATTATGAGTATGGAATGGGTTTGCACATGTTAAAGTGCAGTTTGTTCTCAAGACCTGCATAATCTAACCGGTTAGTGGGCAATTCTAACCGGTTAGAACCTGAGAAAAAGGGGAGAAATAGCTAATTAAGTTTATTATGATTAACTTCCATAACTTGGAATCACTCTATGATCATGTGAACATGTTGTATGTGATTTATGATGATACTTTAATGGTATTATTGAATTGATTAGTAAGTTAATCATAAATCATGAAGTGATCATGGTCTTAATGATGCACCTCCAAATTTAATTAGAACACTCTCTTGTATAAATTTGGAATGCAGTGCTTAATAACCCTATGTATTCTATTTGATATTGGCTTAAGTTGATAATTGGATTTGGAGAAGATTGAGTTTAAGTTACAAGTGCATGACAAGTACTATGCTACATGAAGGAATCAAGGGATTAAGAATGCTAAGGGCAATGATTTAGGATTATAACTTAATATGATTTTATTTAGGCTTATACCTTAAGTTGTCATAAGGGAAAGAAATGCAATTTGGAATTGATTTGAAGTATGAAGGAAGCCTGTTCTGCTCTCAGACTGCATAGACTAACCGGTTAGTGGATGTTGGTAACCGGTTAGTGCCTGACAGCATACACTAGTTATTCTAGTTTAGAATAGCAATCACTAAGGGTGGATATGAAATAGGTTTGGGCTAATAATTTAACTAGTAGTTGGGAGTAAAGAAGTTAATGCATAATGGGTCATGTTATGGTTTGATAATGAGATTTTATTTTGAGGTTTATGGACTTAGAACTTGCAAAGTATGTTTTAATATGATAAAGTCTTGTTATAACATTAGAGTCATGTCCTGACCTTATGGAATTTGATATTGATATAGCAGGAAATGATTTGATGTTTAACTAGACTTTGTCCTTGCCTTAGTCTCAATGCTTTGAGGTTGTTTTAAGCTTAAGCTATTAGAGTCATAGCTCATTGTTAATGTAATTGAATCATATTATAATTATGCCTTAGGTGCTGCATGAACATAGAAGTGATGACTTGGAGGTTTGACTTGATTAGAAATGGAATTAAACTGGTTTGTTTTCAGGTCTGTTGTCTTTAACCGGTTCGTGGGCTTTGTAACCGGTTAGGACCTGAGACAAAAGAATAATTAATTTGGTTTTCTTTCAATCCTTAAAGGTTTTACTTAACTATTGTTTTAGTTTCTCAATAAGTTAAGCATGATGTTAATAAGCCAAAAAGGATAAATCATTATTTATCAAATTTTCTAAGAATTATCTTTTAATTAGAATATTGGTTCTGTTCTAATTAAATTAATAATGTCTTCGTTGGCTTAACATTGATGATGAGAAATGATTTATGATTGGTTATAAGGAGCTGATAAGGCAATTGATTAGTTGTATAATCATGTCAGCTAAAAAGGGGTAAGCTTCGGATAAAGGACATTAGGTAGAAGTTAGTACTTCATGATGATAAGTGGAGCAAGCCTAATGTCTCAATCTAAGAATTGTGTAATGGATAATAAACGATTGAGCTTATTTGATAATTAATGTTTTGGAGCATAAGAGGATAATGACTTAAGGGGTATTAATGATAATGCAAGAATGGTGATGCTTGCTGGTTATGAGGATCCAATCCAAATGCGTTGAGGCTTGTTGCTCCGATTTGGATACGTCAAAGTTGAACAAGTGGAATTACCCCGATCCACATATGTTGAGGTTATCTCCTACAAGAAGTCATTGTACTTAAATGATTCCGTATAGTACGGTGTGACCGCTATACGAAGACATGTGGAACGGTGTGGCCGCCATATGTGTGGTAATTGTGATGGGATTCCGTATAGAACGGTGTGGCCGCTATACGAAGACATGTGGAACGGTGTGGCCGCCATATGTGTGTGATTCCATATAGTACGGTGTGGCCGCTATATGAGGGCATGGAACGGTGTGGCCGCCATATGTATAATGTGAAGATTAATATATTTGTTATGCATCTCATGCATGGTGTACAGGGAATTGTAAACGAGTGAGGTGCATGCGGGATTGGAAACCATGTAGTACGGTGTGGCCGCTACATGAGACGGTTGGAACGGTGTGGCCGCCTCCGTAGAAATGACAAGGACCTAGAACTATTGGTGGACAATGGTTCAGGGATCATCCCCTAGTATCATTTTAGGATCGTGGTCGATGGGGTTCCATTATAGAACGGTGTGGCCGCTATACAGGTTGTGGAAACATCGAGCGCACGATTGCCTATCCCAGAGTGTTGTTTTCTGGAAGAGTTGATTATGGAGAAGTGATTTGAGAGACGTGCATGCATGGCATGAAAGATTTATGGTTATACCTATCATTGTTTAATAAGACACTTGAGCATGCATTTATTAATTGAAATGATATCTGTGATGATTGTGTTTGACCAATCATATAATCTGCTTAGGCGATATGACAAGTGACTTACTTGTAAGATTTTATATCTTAGTATGTCTCATGTGATGTGCATGTGACATGTATTGAATTGTGTTTAGTAAATAATTAATTAAATCTTAATGGGCTAAATCATATTTAGATAATAAGGGGATTGTTTCTAAAGGCCCATTAGCTTGATGGAAGCCAATGGATAAGAGATAAGGGTTTTATCTATTTATGAGAAACAGGTCATGTTCCTGGCTATAATGTATTCTCTCTTCTACCATTACATAACGATACAGAAAGAATAGTAGAGAAGGCAAAGGAATAGAAACCTTGTTTCCTGGCTTTTGGTCAAAGGACGTTGGAGATCTCTCTCAAGTATAGCAATGGATAGAGGTTAGTAATTATATTCTCTTATCATCTCTATAACACGTGAAAGTCATGTAATTTCAAGATCCCTATTGTTGTAGTTGTAACGAATAAATTAAAACTACAACTTATATGTGGTATCAGAGCCATAGGTTAAGAAATTCATGATTTTCCAATTAAAAAAAAATCTATGATGTGGTATGAACCCTAATTATTGTATTTAGGGATTTTATTTGGTATGAACCCTAATTATTGTATTTAGGATATTACGTTTTCCGTTAATTTCATACCTGATAGAAATATTTATTTGTTCGATTAATATATCTATGAAAATCAATATGTGAATTAATGGTGCAATACGTTAATCTCAGTACGTGATTTCCCTGTGATTTCTTTTGGAAATCATGAGTTGTGTTGAAATCAGTACGTCTATCGCGATAAGCCGATAACGCCAAAGCTATTATACTAACTCTTACTGTTCGCGCCTTATTTTGATAATGGCTTATGATTAATATAATAGTTGGACACTAACGTGATACTGCTTTATGAGAAGGCCGGTCACGGCTTCACAATAAATATATATATATATATATTTGTGGATATTATGTATTGATAAATTAATAGTTTATTATTAAATTATATTATAGATTGATTTGAATTAATGTATGATAAGTTAGTTAATCACCAAAGTGGTCAAACTTGAAAAGTTAAATTAATTCTAAATCATATAATAGTTAATTTCAATTACTCATAGATGATGCTATAAACGTACAACATGATGATTTGTTGTTCTATGAGTCATTGAGTTTATTATTATAAGGCATTTATGGATCACCCAAAGGTTGATTAGTTGTTCTTATGATTAATAAACATGATTGAAGGTAATGCATGTGCATCACTGTTATATTTATTTCCAAAGATAATAAATATTTAATTCTTGCATGTTGCATTACCCATTATTGATTATTGTATTAGCATCATTATGTTTAACATTGTATATTAATGTATACCCAAAGGAAAAACATTAGTATATATTAAATGATGGAATATATTATATGTATAGCATGTAACTTAAGTATCAAAACACTAATAAAAAATTTTGTTATGCAGTACCTGTTCCAAATTTTATGCAAACTAATGTTACGTCTGTACCAGTTTTTAATGGGCTTAACTTCTCTGAATGGAGCGATCAAATTCAATTCCATTTAGGTTTCATGGATCTTGATTTGGCAATCCAAGCAGAGGAGCCCGCTGCTATTACTGATGCTAGCAGCGAGGAAGAGATAGCCTACCATAAGGCATGGGAAAGATCTAACAGGCTCAGCCTGATATTTATGAAAATGACTGTTGCAGACAATATTAAGACATCTCTCCCCAAAACCGAAAGTGCTAAAGAATTTATGGGTTTTGTGGGAGAGCGCTCCCAAACTGCTGATAAGTCTCTTGCTGGGACATTAATGAGTACGTTGACCACCATGAAGTTTGATGGTTCACGTACTATGCATGAACATGTCAGTGACATGATAAATATTGCAGCAAGACTTAAGATCTTGGGAATGACTGTGAACGAGAACTTCCTTGTGCAATTTGTGCTTAACTCATTACCGTCTGAGTATGGCCCATTCCAAATGAATTACAACACCATGAAAGACAAATGGAATGTGCATGAATTGCACAGTACATTGGTTCAAGAGGAAACGAGACTTAAGAACCTTGGAAGTCACTCTGTTCATTATGTAAGCAACCAAGGACATCAAGGAGCTGGAAAGAATTATGTGAAGAAACATGATAAAGGCAAGGGCCCACTGAAGGTTAATGAGGCATCTGCAAAAATCCAGAAGAAGGGACCTCGTGATGATAAATGTCGTTTCTGTGGAAAATCTGGACATTTCCAGAAGAACTGCCCAAAACGAAAGAATTGGTTCGAGAAAAAGGGTAAGCTAAATGCTTATGTATGTTATGAATCGAATTTAACTGAAGTTCCACGTAATACTTGGTGGATTGATTCTGGATGTACGACTCATGTTTCTAACACGATGCAGGGATTCCATTCAATCCAAACCATAAACCCAAATGAGAAGTTCGTGTTCATGGGGAATAGAGTGAAGGCACCAGTGGAAGCAGTCGGGACTTACCGTTTAATCCTTGACACTGGGCATCACCTAGATTTATTTGAGACTCTTTACGTACCTAGTTTATCTAGAAATTTGATTTCATTATCTAGACTTGATGCTACTGGTTATTCTTTTAATTTTGGTTCTGGATGTTTCAGTTTATTTAAGCATAATCATCTCATTGGTACTGGTTTTTTATGTGATGGTTTATATAAATTGAAATTGGATAATTTATATGCTGAAAGTGTTTTAACCCTGCATCATACTATTGGTACTAAACGTAGTTTAGTAGATGAGCGTTCTGCTAACTTGTGGCATAAGCGTTTGGGTCACATCTCCAAGGTAAGAATGGAAAGGCTTGTAAAGAATGAAGTCCTTCCAGACTTGGATTTTAATGACCTAAGAATTTGTGTGGATTGTATAAAAGGAAAATTAACAAAACACAGAAAGAAAGGAGCCACAAGAAGCAACCAGCTTCTTGAAATTGTGGACACCGATATTTGTGGACCTTTTGATGTTAATTCTTTCGGAAAAGAAAAATATTTTATCACCTTTATTGACGATTTTTCACGTTATGGTTATATTTACTTGTTATATGAAAAATCTCAAGCAGTAAATGCATTAGAAATTTATTTAAATGAAGTAGAAAGACAACTAGATAGAAAAGTGAAAATTGTTAGGTCTGATAGAGGTGGTGAGTATTACGGAAGATATGATGAAACTGGGCAACACCCAGGTCCTTTTGCTAAACTTATAGAGAAACGTGGTATTTGTGCGCAATACACAATGCCAGGTACACCAGAACAGAATGGTGTATCAGAAAGGCGTAATAGAACATTATTGGATATGGTTAGGAGTATGATAAGTCATTCGTCTTTACCTATATTTTTGTGGATGTATGCCTTGAAAACTGCAATGTATTTGTTGAATAGGGTTCCTAGTAAGGCAGTTCCAAAGACACCTTTTGAACTGTGGACTGGTAGGAAACCTAGCTTAAGGCACCTGCATGTTTGGGGTTGCCCGGCAGAAGTAAGGGTTTATAATCCACAAGAAAAGAAATTGGATGCAAGAACAATTAGTGGTTATTTTATTGGTTATCAAGAAAAGTCAAAAGGGTATAGATTTTATTGTCCTAACCATAGTTTGAGAATTGTTGAAACTGGAAATGCTAGGTTCACTGAAAATGATGAAATTAGTGGGAGTACGCTTCCACAAGATGGAAGTGTGTCTTGTCCACGAAATGTGGAAATTAAGGAAGTTAGAGTACAAGTTCCTATAGCTCGTCCCTCTAGCTCAATTATAAATGTTCCTCTAATTGTTGCACCGGATAATAATTTGGAGGAGCAACAAATAAATGAACCTGCTATTCATAATGAACCTATCGTAGAGGAGCCACAAGAAATAGTATTAAGGAGATCTCAAAGAGCAAGAAAGTCTGCTATTTCGAATGATTTTGTGGTTTATCTACAAGAGTTAGAATCTGACTTGAGCATTGAAAATAATGACCCAGTTTCGTTTTCACAAGCCGTTAGTTGTAATAATTCTGATAAGTGGTTAGATGCCATGAAAGAAGAGTTGAAATCCATGGAACATAATGTCGTATGGGTCCTTGTAGAACTGCCTGAAGGTTGCAAGAGAGTTGGGTGCAAGTGGGTCTATAAGACCAAACGTGACTCTCATGACAACCTTGAACGTTACAAGGCCAGACTTGTTGCAAAGGGTTACACTCAGAAAAATGGCATTGACTATAACGAGACCTTTTCACCAGTCTCACGAAAGGATTCATTCAGAATTATCATGGCACTGGTAGCCCATTATGACTTGGAGTTACACCAGATGGATGTGAAAACAGCCTTTCTTAATGGAGATTTAGAAGAAAATGTTTACATGGACCAACCAGAAGGATTCTTGGTGGAAGGAAAGGAACACATGGTGTGCAAACTAAAGAAATCAATATATGGACTTAAACAAGCATCCAGCAAATGGTATTTAAAGTTCAATAATACCGTTGTTTCTTTTGGTTTTAAGGAAAACACCGTTGACCGGTGTATATACCTGAAGGTTAGTGGGAGCAAGCTTATTTTTTTGGTTTTATATGTTGATGATATATTGCTTGCAACTAATGATCTTGGTCTTTTACACGAGACTATGGAATTTCTTTCTAGTAATTTTGAAATGAAAGATATGGGTGAGGCATCCTATGTGATAGGAATAGAAATATTCCGGAACAGGTCACAAGGATTGTTAGGACTGTCTCAGAAAACATATATTAATAAAGTACTAGGAAGATTTCACATGGAAAAATGTTCAGCATCACCCGTTCCAATTCAGAAAGGAGATAAGTTTAGTCTCATGCAATGTCCTAAAAGTGATTTGGAACGGAAACAGATGGAAGCAATTCCGTATGCATCTGTAGTTGGGAGTATTATGTATGCTCAGACTTGTACTCGACCAGACATAAGCTTTGCAGCTGGAATGCTAGGGAGATACCAAAGTAATCCCGGATTAGATCATTGGAAAGCTGCAAAGAAGGTTCTGAGATATCTGCAGGGAACAAAAGAACACATGCTTACGTATAGAAGGTCTGATCACCTTGAGGTGATTGGGTATTCAGATTCAGACTTTGCTGGATGTGTAGATACAAGGAAATCCACTCACGGCTATGTATTTCTTTTAGCCGGAGGAGCAGTCTCATGGAAGAGTGCGAAAGAATCAGTTGTTGCCACGTCTACCATGGAAGCTGAATTTGTAGCTTGTTTTGAGGCTACAGTGCACGCTAATTGGCTGCGGAATTTTATTTCGGGGCTTAGAATAGTCGACAGCATTGCTAGGCCGCTGACAATTTATTGTGATAATTCCGCAGTAGTCTTCTTTTCTAAGAACGACAAGTACTCCAAAGGTGCTAAGCATATGGAAGTGAAGTACTTTGGCGTGAAAGAAGATGTTCAGAAACAAAGAGTGTCAATAGAACATATTAGCACAAATATTATGGTAGCTGACCCATTAACAAAAGGGTTACCGCCTAAGGCATTTAGTGAACATGTTGAAAGTATGGGCATTATTGTTATTAAGGATTATTGAATTTGATGTTAACATCCTTTATTATTATCATTTAATTGACACTCTGAGCTCATTTTATGATATATGTTTCTGATTACCTGTTTTCTAGAACAGCATGCATTATTGTGTTAGAGTAATGTAAACAGGTATTGTCTTGAACAAAGACATTATGGACCAATTATATATTTCCCAATTATAGATCAGGTTATGGAAAAGACTACTTTGTGGTACATGGAAGGAACTATGTCGAATAAATGGCATACAACCGCTATGACCCGAATTAGTTCCTATCTTTAACTATGATTAATCGAGTATCTAATTATAGAATGATTTAGTTATATAAATGCGCATTAATTGTTTGTTTAATTATTTTGTTTATTAAACCATAATGTTGAATTATGTCACATGAGCCAAGTGGGAGAATGTAAGATTTTATATCTTAGTATGTCTCATGTGATGTGCATGTGACATGTATTGAATTGTGTTTAGTAAATAATTAATTAAATCTTAATGGGCTAAATCATATTTAGATAATAAGGGGATTGTTTCTAAAGGCCCATTAGCTTGATGGAAGTCAATGGATAAGAGATAAGGGTTTTACCTATTTATGAGAAACAGGTCATGTTCCTGGCTATAATGTATTCTCTCTTCTACCATCACATAATGATACAGAAAGAATAGTAGAGAAGGCAAAGGAATAGAAACCTTGTTTCCTGGCTTTTGGTCAAAGGACGTTGGAGATCTCTCTCAAGTATAGCAATGGATAGAGGTTAGTAATTATATTCTCTTATCATCTCTATAACACGTTAAAGTCATGTAATTTCAAGATCCCTATTGTTGTAGTTGTAACGAATAAATTAAAACTACAACTTATATTACTCCCATCTACCATGTTTGTGGTGGTAGGTTCTTTCAAAGGACATGACTGAAGGCACTCCAGTAGGAGCGGAAGTGTCTGGAAGAAACAGCCAGGATGACGTCTCGTCATCCGAATCCTTTTGCAGAAGGATCGAGTTGTGAAGACCAATGCTCTGGGTGTAAAAAGGGTTTTTTGGATCTTGTATTATACAAGTGTTTTACACTCAGACTATTTTGTAAAGGAAATATTACTCTTATGAAAAGTACTTTTGGTTTTCACACTCTTTAAGGAAAAAGTTTTTGTTAACTCGTATTTTTATTGGACTAGTTTTTTTTTTTGGGGCGTTACACTATGTATTGTGCGAGAAATAGCAGAAGTAGTAGATCCACAAATTTATACTACCTCTGTAACACAAGGATGATAAAAAATGATTAAATTTTTTGTCCCACTAATTTAATGCATTATTATAGTTGTTTGATAATTGATTGATGTGCTAGACAAATCATTAAATGCACGTCTCCTTAATTTTTTGAATTTTTTTTTGTTAAATTTTTTTACTGTTGAAGTGAGTGAAATTTTATTTCTTGTACGAAAGGAAATTTTTGACGAAAAAAGTAAATGGAGAGAATGTTTTTGATAAATGAAATATGATTGATAGAATAATAATAATAAAAAAAAGGAATGGGGTGGGGGTGGGGTGAAGCGGGATGTTTCTCGCTTGGCACATACCGATGTGCTTTTATCTGAATTAAAAGTAAACAGTAAATTTTTGTATGACACGCTTAGTTAGCTATATCAGTTTCAAACTCTTAAAATGCATTATTATCAACTTTTCAATAGTTCCATGCAGATCCTTAGCATCACATTATGCATTATTATCAATGTATTTTTTTTAAAATATATTTCTGCATTATATGTCTCATGGTTATTCTGTTGTTGTTGTAAGTTATTTGCTGCTAAATGAACAATTTAATTAGAAAGTGATTATCAAATTTAAGTTTTGAGAATTTATTGTGGCTATACATATGTGCATGGGGGTTTAAGCAGTTTCTTAAAGTTAAGTGAAATAATGGTATCCTGATTCTTAAGTTTTAATGCCTAAAAGTTTGGACATTTCATTTTTGCATTATATGTTTTAGTCAGCATGTTTCTTCTATTGTTGTTGTGAGTTATTTGATACATTAAAAAAGTATGCATATAAAAAAAATCTTAGTGATTCAAAACATACCTTCTCCATTACTCCACATGTTTTCAATCCTAAAATGTCTTCTTACCCATTCAACATTTTTTAATTTAAAAATTAAATATGAAATCTGAATTTTTTTTAATTTAAAGAAAAATCGGATTTTATGGTGAACCAAACCTGATTTGTACTATTTTTTAAAGTGTAATCCTATTCTTAGTGCAACAAATCTGATTTGTACTAAAATAGAATTTCATGTACCTTAAAAATGACCAAAATCCAATGCAGCTTCATGCTTCTTCCCATTTATTTTTTAGTCTTCCCATTCATTTAGTAATCGATCCTTCAAAGCTAGAAAATTTGAAGAAATAACATAGGACAGTGAGGAATCTTTAAAGTATTAAACTTTATTTATAAATGAAGTCATGTGAAAAAATATAAAACATAAGTATAAAATATCATAGATTGATAATTATACCTATTATTGTTATAGATAGAAGATAAGAGGATAAGAACACAGGGAAAATAATTACCCATGGAAGGCAAGAAGAAAGCATGGAGGCAACTGAAGAGGCTTGAAGCGATGATCTCTTTGGAGATAAGAAGAAGATGAGGAGGAAGATGAGAGATTAAGAGAGAGGAAGTACTTTGTGGGTTGGAAAATAGAATAAAGGATGATGAGAGACGGGAGGTGAGAGATCTGAGAGTGAGAGAGGAGAAAGAGAATGAGAAATGAGAGATATGAAATTAGTTTTTTTATTGAAGTTGTATTTTTTCCTATTTTTTTACTTTAAGTTGGGCGGGATTTTTCAGGTTTGGGGGAGAGAGTTGGGCGGGATATTTAATATGAAGCAGTAGGGGCATTTGGGTGGGATTTTTTTTTCAAATTGTGCCCTCCCTTTGAACACGTGACATTCACATGGGCTTTTATGAGAGTAGGAGATGAGTACTTGGGATCTACTACTTGTGGGTTTCACAGTTGCTAGCTGAAAGTGTGTTTGCCGCCTGTGGTGACCCTCCGGCTTTTATATAGTATAGATTAGAAGAACAAGTTTTATGCCCGTGCTATGCACGAATTGGTTGTTTGTTTCTTTATTATTAGTTAGTTATTTTGGGAAACTTCAACATAAAATAATTATTTTTGTATTACTTTAGTAGTTCAAATATTTGATAATAATTTTAGACTTAAGAATTAAATCATTACCAATTATTTATTGATAAACATAAAATATTTTATTAAAAACTAAATGATCAAATTTAGGAAATCATTCCCTTCAAAAAAAATTCAGGAAAACATAGAATTTAATACTAAGCGATGGTGATTAAAGACTGAAAATCAAGAAAGTTTTTTAAAAAATGGACTACTACTAAATGAATGGTAAATCTTAAGTATTATTTCTTTTCATTTGTAAAAAAAAAATCTACAAAAATTGAAGAGGAAAGAACCCTTTTATGGCTAAAAACACATGCAGTAAGGTTGCAAATAATAATGTAGTAGCAATGATAATTTGGTATTCAATAATCACGTACAAATAATTTGTTGGAATCTTATTCTTACTACTTTTTAAAGCCAATAATCAAAAATTTTAAAACATTTTTCTAAAGCATCTTCAAATTTGCAATATTCAACCCACCCACTAAATCTTCCTCTAACATTCTTGAAAGACAAACTCTATAGCAACACCCTAATAATCCCCATATGAGAAAGACAAAGAATAAGAATGTAAAAGAGAAAGAGTTCTAAATTGCCTTGAAAACGGTAAATGTCATGAAAAATGTTTGAATGATAAATAGGGTTATTAAAAAAAGAGTGAAGTATCACTTTGGTCCCTTCATATTTTTTATAGATGAGATACTTTAGTCCCTCAAAATGTGAAAATTCCCTTTTAGTCCCTGAATATTTTTTATGGGATACTTAAGTCCCTCCGTCCACTCCGCTAACGGCCTCAACTAAGCTGCGAACTTAATTTTCCATAAAAAAAAAATTTTGAAAAACTTAAATGTCCAGGGATTAAAAATGAATACTTCACTCTTATAAAAAAATTGGGTTATTAAAAAAAATTAGAATGACAAATTACATGAAAACAAAGAAGGCACTGACTTTGGGCTTGTGGCGCCTCCATCCTTCTTATTCATAGCAAGCCAGAAACCATAAACCACACAACAAAATTATTGAATTAAATTCATAGCAAGTCGGGAAAACAATCGTGGAATACACTATGCTGGAAAACCATTATGGATATGTGGAACAAAAAATGAAAAAGGAGTAGAGAAAACTATTGGAGAGTGGTGTACTACTGTACTTGCATTAAGTAACATTTCCACCCATCTCTCTAAAACCAACTTATGCAGTTAATAAGGGAATTTGATTTCCAAATTTTAAATTGTAATTTTAAATTTGAAATTGGAATTAAAAAGCAGATAGGTGGTTATTCAGTTTTGTGATTTATGTATACACATAAAAATGACACGTGGCTGCCTCCTGAATTGAGGATTCACCAAATTTAAAAAATAAAAATAAAAATAAAAATGAGAAGGCTCCAAATTACTAAGAATGATTTTGGAACCTCCATTAGGATAGGTTTTTATAATAAAAAAAAGGATTAGGGCAACCATGTCATAATTTTAAGAGAGTTTAATAAAGAATTTTAATATCAGATTTTTTTATCAAATTCTTTCAAAATTTTGTTATTTTTTAAATATAATGAAGAGTCTTAAATTGAGTTCGTAAAATAAAATACTAAACTTAAGACTTTGTGGAATCCTATTTTTCGTTTTTCCTCTTATTTTACTTTACATCATTTTATTAATAAATAAATAAATAATAATTATAACTTAAATAAATAATAATAAATATTAATATTATTTTTTTAATTAGTAAATAATAATATTCTTAAATATATTATGTTATTATAAAAAAATAAATGGATACATTAAATTTATTTGAATATATATTTATTCAAATATGGATATATAAAAAAAACATTTAAAGAAATGGATATGTAAAAAAAACATAGAGCTATTGAAATTATTGTTGCAACTCATTTTTTTTCTTATAAAAATGGTTAAGGCACATTTTTAAACAAAAATTGAATATTTTAATTTTTAAATATTATATGAATGCAAATATAGTTTTTAGCAATTAAGAAATATTGATGTGATAAATAAATATTTGAGATAATTTTTAGAAATAATAGGTAATTAACATTAATGAAATTACATTTCAAAAATATCATTAAAATGAAATTGAGTTTAAAAGTACATGATGTTGTAATACTGGTGCATGTGTTTGGTAAGTTTGGTCAGTATTAACTGTAGGTGGAAGATATGAAGTGTGAAGTTGAGTCTTTAAGAAAAATGATGATGTAATATTAATAGGTTAGAATCTGATCAGTCTGATGTTAAAACTCTGCTATGAATACCCTTATATGTTTTTATATGTAAGTCATTTTATATTTCATAGGAGATGTTTAATTTTGGTTTTATAAATTATATATTTTTATTAAATGATTGTTTCAACTAACAAAGCTTGTTATTATCAATACCTCGTAAAACAAAATATGTATTGTAAGTAAAATAAGTTAAAAATAAAAAATTGATAAATTATTTAAAAAAATTAATTGCTCATCTCGCTCTTTGTGTTACGATGGAGTGTCACTTATAAATAAAAAGGAAAGAATACTTAAGAATCTAACCATATGTCCATTGTGTTGGATGGTCAAAGATTTTTACTCTTATCTTTGATCCTAAACAATTGTCATTTAAAAATTTGTTCATACTTTTATTAAATGAATGAGTGTGTCAATTAACTAAGTTTGCTATTGTAATGGACATGATTTTGGACCCGACCAAGGCTAACTCCAACACTATGGGATTCACCAAGTCTGACCAACCGATACTCAGAGCCTACGACCAAGTCCCCAACACTTAAACAGTCACATCTTACTAGAGGTCAAAGAAACCCTCGGAGCATCAATACATCAAGGAACCATCCCGCAGGCTCATTAGCCTGAGATTCTCTCTTGCAATCTCGCGAGCCTAATCTGTAAAGGCTGATCACACGTTGATCTTCACAAAATCTAGAAGAATATTCTGCGATATTCTCTCCCAGATTCTAGGAATCACACGCCAGCCCTACAGGCCCATCTAGGCCTATGCACACGTCGTCACTCTCCCTATAAGTAACGCCACATTGTTGAGGGCTAAGGTACATTCTCTCATCCCTAAGTTAACACCTTGCACACACTCAAGTTGACTAGGGAGATCTTGGTTAACCCAACTGGGTAGTCAAAAACCTAAAAAGTCCTACATCAATCTTTTGGCTGTGCTAGGTTTTGAGGCCTTCCCTTGGAGAACGAATAAGTATTCCCACTATTCATTAACATATTTATTAAATTGATTTTGTTATAAAAAGTGAAATTTTTAAAACTTTTAATTAATATTTAATCCTCACATTTAAAATATATATAGTATTATTTTATTAACATACAAAATTTGGTTACAACATTTCCAAAAGTATAACCTAAGTTGAGTCTCAAAACATAACTAGATTACATATGTATATATATTAACTAGTGTAATATCCCAACCCAGAGTCAATAGTGCAATCCAATAGACTATACGTAATTAGTCCATAAAGGACTAACTCTTATACTCCTAGAGTAAATGGAGTATGAGTCTCATTGACCTGATGAAGAGTAGAGACACTTCCGTTACCTAAAAATGGTAATCAAGGGAGTGAGCCTTTTTCAACAAAGAATAAGAGTTAGAATTTAAAACTTATTTGACAAATATTTCAAACATAGAACATGTAATAATCATACATAAAACAATCCACAATTATAACATTCACAAGTCAAGTGTATGCAAATGATGCATGCTCCAAACAAATCAGGCATATGTATGCATGCTCGTCTTACAATCCTATCCAATCACTGGATTCCATTCTTTTCCATTTTTGATCAGGATTATCATTATTGGATCCAATCATTGGATGTGTATTCTCATCCATTCTCCATTCCATATCCATTTCTCACTCTCTTTTCCATAACGTCACATCGCCCTCCACTCTAGGGAAAGACCAAAATGGGAGTAAGCGTCTCGCAACCAGCGCTTGCACAATACTTGGCATCTCTCGGGTCCAAGTACAACTTGGGGTGCGAACCCAAGTTGGCTACAGCCGGGACCACCCTCAACTGGTCATGATGTGCCTGGGTTAGAGATAGAATTGATGTGGTTATTGCAGAACCGATTGTAGAATCAAGTCTCCATTAAGGTGGTTATAGTTTTGATGATGACAATATAATTAGATCATGGATTTAAAGGAAGAATTCAAGCTCATCAAGTCAAGAAGATCAAGTGTACCTCTAGCTAGTCATTCTCATTGTATTGTAATTTTCATATTTATTATTGAGAGTGGGTAGCTTAGGAGTAATCTCAGCCTAAGTCAAATAATTTTAATGCATGAGAAAGGTTGGGATTACATAAGATTATCACTTGAGAAGAGAATTGAAAATAACTTTTAAAAAACTTGATTTTTATCATCTCTGGGCAAAAGACTCGAGTGATCGGAAAAAGATTCGAGTAACTCTGGTCAAGAGACTCGAGTAGTTTTCAAATGACTCGAGTAATTTGCTTCAAATCAGAGATATGACCGTTGGTTCAAATACAAAGGCATCTCTATTGATAGATGGGCAAAAGACTCAAGTAGAGTAAAAAAGACTCCAGTATTTTGCTTGAAATCAGAGATATGACCGTTGGTTCAGTACATGGGCATTCCTATTAGAAGATGGGCAAAAGACTCGAGTAGTCTCAAAAAGACTCGAGTATTTTGGTCCTGACAGCAAATTTTTTAACCGTTGGAAGAGGGCAAGAATGACATTTTTTATTTTGTTTCACTCTCTCATTCCCTCTTCCATATATACTTTTCTGATTGCCCTTGTACAATAACAACAAGAACCAGCACAACAACTTGCAATCACAAGCTTAACATTCTTTTTGCTCTTTCTCTCTCAAGTGGAAAATCTCTCTAACTCAACATCTCATACATTGATATTACATTTTCTAAAGAGTTAGAGATTGTGCTTAATTGTTGAAGAAATCATTTGTTGGATTTCTCCACATATACTTATACATCTTGTTCCAAAATCTTGGTTGATTACCAAGTGTACCTAAGTGGGTCTTAGGTTCATTCAAGTCTTGAGAGGTTCTCAAGCAAAATACTAAGAGGTTCTTAGCTTGGTGGGGCTCTTGAAGGTTTCAAGGAGCTGAAGAAGAAGGAAGTCTTCATCACCAAAATCAAATTGGGGTAGAAATTCAAGAGTTTGGTACACTCTTGGAAGGGTAAGGTTGAGTGAGGCATCTCAAGTATCCCTTGTAATATTTCTAACAATTTGATTATAGTAGACACTCCTAAAGGTTTTAGGAGGACTGGATTAGCTTTCTTGATAAGGGAGTGAACCAGTATAAAATTTCGGTGGTGTCCTTTTTTTTTATTGCTTTCTTTCCTTTCTTTGTAAAACCAACCCTAAGTTCTCTCAAAAGGGGCTTTTTAATTTGGGTAGTAATTCCGCAGCAATTAAGTTGTTTTAAAGTTGTTATAGCTATATTTAATTGTTACTACTCTTATTTTTATCTGCTCTGGACTGGACTTATTTGTAGTGAGTTAAGGTGCAAATTTCTCAGAAACAGTTTTCAGCACTTTGCACGATATACTCGAGTATTCTTCAGAAGACTCGAGTGTTCTTGCTATTTTACTCGAGTAGTCTGAAAAAGACTCGAGTGTTCTTCCCAGTTTCTGAAAAATCTGCACATAATCAATTATTTCTTAATCACATCCGAAAATTTGTCACTGTTGCTTCATATTACTATTCACCCCCTCTAGTAATTTCTTAGCCCGCTTGTTGGTTTCCAACAAGTGGTATCAGAGCTCGGTCGAAAGATCGAGTGTAACAACTTTTTCGAAAAAGATCCTATTTGGAAACTATGGGCTCAAGCAATCCCTTTGGAGGTGAAGGCTCTTCAATAAACCGCCCTCCACTATTCAATGGTGAAGGGTATGCTTATTGGAAAGTCAAAATGAAAATTTTTATTGAAGCAATTGATATGGATATTTGGGATGCTATTGAGAATGGACCTCACATTCCCAAGAGATTGATAAATGATGAAACCGTAATCATTCCAAGAGCTAGTTGGAGTGATGATGACAAGAAAAGAGTATCATATGATTTAAAAGGCAAAAACATCATCACTTCCGCTTTGTCTCATGATGAATTTTTCTGGGTTTCTCAATGTAAATCTTCTAAGGAAATGTGGGATATTTTGCAAGTTACTCATGAGGGAACAAGCGAAGTAAGACGTGAAAGATTAAATACTTTAACACATGAATATGAATTATTTCGCATGCTTCAAAATGAGTCCATCAATGACTTGAAAAAGAGATTCACTCACATAATCAATCATTTGATTGCTTTAGGAAAAACATTTCATGATGGTGAAACTACTAACAAAGTGTTGAGATGTCTTGATAGGAGATGGAAACCCAAAGTAACGGCCATCGTAGAATCCAAGGACTTAGACAAAATGGAGTTGGCCACTTTGTTTGGTAAACTTCAAGAACATGAAATGGAACTATCAAGACTCATCACTCATGAGGAATCCAACAAGAAGAAAAAGGGCTTATCTCTCAAAGCTTCAACCAAAGTCACAAAAGAAGTTGAAGAATGCTCTACAAGTGAAGATTCCGATAGTGAGCCCAATCAAGAAGAATTTGGGATGTTCGTCAAAAGATTCAGCAAATTCTTCAAGGGCAAGAAAAGTAGTTTCCCATCAAAGATGAAAAGAACCAAAGACCCCAAACCAAGAGAAAAGAGTTCCAATGATGGAGTTAAATGTCATGAATGTGGTGGAATTGGTCACATTAGAATGGAATGTGTCACATTCTTGAAGAAGAATGACAAGAAGACTCAAGAGACTAAAGGGAAAAGAGCATACATTGTTTGGGATGCTCCGGAGAAGAGTAATGGATCATCTTCAAGTAGCTCCGGTGATGAAGATGCAAACCTTTGTCTCATGGCCAAGAACAACAATGAGTCCTCATCAAGAGCTAATCATGACATGAGTGAAAGTGATGATGAGGTAACTTCTAGTTCTTCTTGTTCTTCTTCTAACTCCATTTCTTATGATGATTTGCAAGAAGCCTACAATGAAATGCTAATTCAATTTAGAAGGCTTGCTAAAATTAATAAGGAAAAAGGAAAGAAAATCTTGGAGTTTCAACAAGAAATTGATGAATTGCAAAAATCTATAAATGAGTTGAAACTTCAAAATGAATCCTTAGAACTTATTAATTCTAGTCATCAAAGTGATTGTGCAAATCATGAGGAGACTATCACTCCATGTGAGAAATGTGATGAACTTGAAAAGGAAGTGAAAGAGTTGAAAAACAAACTCACAATCTCACATAGTGATAGAAACCTCAACCGGTTATTGAACTCTCAAATACATAATCATAACAAAACCGGTTTAGGATATGTTCATAAAAATAACAAAAAGTACAAGGTGGTTGGGTCATTTTCTAAGAAAAATTCATCAAAGAAACCAACTTGTACTTATTGTCGAAAAGTTGGACATATCAACATTGAGTGCCATATTAAGAAATTTGAAATGAAAAAGGGCACTTATATGTGGATTAAGAAGGGAGAAAGTCCCAACACTAACCCTAAGGGACCCAACATAGTTTGGGTATCCAAAATGAGCAAGTGATTTCATCTTGTAGGTGTGTCTTCGAATGGGAAAAGAATTGTGGTATCTAGATAGTGGATGTTCTAAGCACATGACGGGAGATAAGCGACATTTCATTGAGCTTGCTCCAAAGGAAAAGGGTTATGTCACTTATGGGGACAACAACAAAGGCAAAATCCTTGGTATTGGTAAAATCGGAAACTCTTCAAACTTGATTATCGATAATGTGCTTTATGTTCAAGGGTTGGAACACAATCTCTTGAGCATAAGTCAATTATGTGATATTGGTAATCATGTATTATTTACCTCTACTCATTGCCTCATTAAAAGTGACAAAGATGAATCCATCAAATTTGTTGGTAAAAGGTCAAATAATACTTACTTAGTTGATTTGAACAAAGTTACTTATTTGGTCTCTACTTGTTTAGTGAGCAAAGAAAGTGACACTTGGTTATGGCATCGTAGGACCGCTCACATAAATGTAATCCAATTGAAGAAAATACAATTTAAAGATCTAGTAGTTGGTTTACCAAAGCTAAATTTTTCTATTGAAGATGTTTATTCTCCATGCAAGAAATGTAAACAAACTAAAAACACCTTTGGATCAAAAATGGTGATGTCCACATCAAGGCCATTAGAAATGCTTCATATGGACTTTTTTGGACCATCACAAGTAAAAAGCTTTGGTGGCAACTATTATGCATTGGTGATTGTTGATGACTTCTCTAGGTTTACTTGGACTTTATTTTTAACTACAAAGAGTGAGACCTACAAATCTTTTAAACATCATGTCAAACTTTTGCAAAACCAAGTAACTCAAAAAGTAATTATTATTCGTAGCGATCATGGAGGTGAATTTGAAAACCACAAATTTGATAGGTTTTGTGCTAAAAATGGTATTGAGCACCAATTCTCCGCACCAAGAACTCCAGAAAAAAATGGAGTGGTAGAGCGAAAAAATAGGGTGCTAGAGGAACTTGCAAGAACCATGTTAAATGATTCTCAAGTACCTCAATATTTTTGGGCCGATGCCGTCAATACGGCTTGCTATGTTTTAAATCGTATTTTGATAAGGCCCTCTTTGGATAAAACCCCCTATGAACTTTACAAGGGAAGAAAGCCAAATATTTCTCATTTTCATGTCTTCAGATGCAAAGTTTTTCTTTTAAATAATGAAAAAGAAAACCTTGGCAAGTTTGATTCCAAATCCGATGAAGGCATATTCTTAGGCTGTTCCTCTCATAGTAAAGCGTATAGAATTTTCAATAAAAGAACTTTAACTATTGAAGAATCAATTCATGTTGTTTTTAACGAGTCTTCGAAAGAAGATAGTGTTTTATGTGATGCTAGTGAAGATGACATTGAATTTTCAAATGAAGAAAAAGAGAGAGGAGACTCAAAGAGTGATGAAGTTGATGTGAAACAAGAACTTCCTCCAACTTGTAAATCGATCAAGGCTCATCCTATAGACAATGTCATAGGAGATATGTCAAAGGGAGTACTTACTCGTAGGTCTATTCAAAACATTTGTAACTATGTCTCCTTTGTTTCTCAAATTGAACCCGATTCAATTAAAAAGGCCATTGAGAATGAACATTGGGTTCTTGCTATGCAAGAAGAATTAAACCAATTTGAAAGAAATGAAGTTTGGGATCTAGTCCCTAAACCCGATGATCATACCATAATTGGTACTAAATGGATTTATAGAAACAAACTTGATGAATTCGGGTTCATTATAAGAAACAAAGCTAGACTAGTAGCTCAAGGGTACAACCAAGAGAAAGGTATCAATTATGATGAGACCTTTGCTCCGGTTGCACGTCTTGAAGCTATCCGAATCTTACTTGCTTTTGCATCAATCATGAAATTCACTTTATATCAAATGGATGTTAAAAGTGCTTTCTTGAATGGGTTTATAAATGAAGAAGTGTATGTCAAACAACCCCCCGGTTTTGAAAATAGTGAATTTCCAAACCACGTTTATAAATTGAAAAAGGCACTCTATGGATTGAAGCAAGCTCCTAGAGCTTGGTATGATCGATTGAGTTCCTTTCTATTAGAAAATGAGTTTCAAAGAGGGAAGGTTGATAATACACTATTTATTTATAAAACCAAAGATGACATATTGTTAGTACAAATCTATGTTGATGATATCATATTCGGTGCTACTAACGTGTCTCTTTGTAGAAAGTTTTCAAATTTGATGAAAAAGGAATTTGAAATGTCAATGATGGGAGAGCTTAAGTTCTTCCTAGGCCTACAAATAAAGCAAGTCAAGGAGGGGACATTTGTACATCAAGGGAAATATTGCAAAGAGCTCCTTGAAAAGTTTGGATTGGTCAAATGCAAAGAAGCCTACACTCCAATGAGCACTTCATGCTACCTAGACAAGGATGAACAAGGTACCCCGGTTGATGTTAGTAAATATAGGGGCATGATAGGTAGTCTCCTATATCTCACTGCATCTAGACCGGATATTATGTTTAGTGTATGCATTTGTGCTCGATTTCAAGCTAATCCAAAAGAATCGCACCTATCCGCAGTTAAGCATATATTTAAATATCTAAAAGGAACAATTAACACTGGTTTATGGTATCCTGCTGATGCCAATCATAGTTTAGTTGGTTACTCGGATTCCGACTTCGCGGGATGCAAGCTTGATCGCAAAAGCACCAGTGGCACTTGCCATTTCTTGGGAAGTTCATTGGTGTCTTGGTTTTCTAAAAAGCAAGTTTGTGTTGCTCTTTCTACCGCCGAAGCGGAATATATCGCAGCCGGTAGTTGTTGTGCTCAACTATTATGGATGAAACAACAATTATCGGATTTTGGTTTGAAACTTGAAAATATTCCTATTAGATGCGATAACACGAGTGCAATCAACTTGACTAAGAATCCGGTGTATCACTCAAGAACCAAACACATTGAAATAAGACACCACTTTTTGAGAGATCATGTTCAAAAGGGTGATTGTACAATTGAATTTGTTAGTACCACAAATCAATTAGCCGACATTTTTACTAAACCTCTACCAAGGGACACTTTTTATCATATAAGGAGAGAACTTGGTATTTTAGATGAAGCTAATATAGGCTAATTGCATTGTGTGTCATCTTGGAAAATCACCATATTTAGTCTTACTCTAATGTGTTCTTGATTCTTAGTTAAAATTGTCCTTGATGATATTTTAAATATTGTCTATTAATTGTGTATGATTCTATAATGATTTCCAAGATGGTAGTGAAGCTCATTGTGCTTGATTTGTGTTGATGCGTTAGTTTTGTGCAAATCTGTTTAAAAATGTGTTCAAATCTGATTTTCTGCTAAAACACTCGAGTACTTTATATTTCACTCGAGTACTTTAAATTCAAAATTAATTCAGCATAAATTGAAAAAGTTTTTGGGCATGTCTGACGAATTCACTCGAGTATTTTCAAATTTACTCGAGTCCTTTATGCTTTACTCGAGTGATTCGTGTTTTCAAATTTGCATGGTTTCAGGTGACCCAAAACACTCGAGTGATTTTCAGTCCACTCGAGTAAATTTCAGACCTGAGAATTGCAACTCTCGGACTAGGCAAAATACTCGAGTCCTTTCCTGAATACTCAAGTCATTTTACTTAGAACACTCGAGTGTTTCCCAAAACACTCGATTAAATCGAGCAGTTCTTAAGAAGCAGCAGCCGTTTTCTCTTCATTTTTCACGCACTCTTCTTCTTCTCACTCGAGTCCTCTCGAACTCTCTCAACAAAAATCCGTTTTCAACTCAATTTCTTGCCATATTTCAACACCAAATCACTTTATTATCATTGTTTGGCCTCTATTTAACATCAAAACACACCTTTTCACCTTTTAATTCAAAAACCCCTTTTTAAACCCTAACTCCCAAAAACTCAAAAATTCTCAATTTCTTCTTCAAAATTGTGCAAATGTCTACTTCAAGAGGCCCAAAACGTCCAAGGAAGCAAAAGAAGGCTCTCACTCCTCCATCTTCTTCATCATCGGAGAAGGAGGATGACTTCTTTTCTGAAGAGGAGTATGCTAGGAGAGAAGCTCCGTTTGTGTCTCATACTTACGGTGTTCAGAGTTGGACGTCGGAAAGCTTTCTTCGGGGTAATGGTTTTCATTTTGTTCAAAAGCTTGTCGACCAAAAACTCATGTCGTTCATAGCTTTTCATGGTCCAATATACCTTAGGCTAGTTCGCCAATTTTATGCAAACATTAGGTATGTTGACAACTCTAGGTATGAAACCTGTGTAGAGGGTATCCAATTTCAAATTCGCCCTAGGGACCTAGAGACTGTTTTTGGTATGTCACGATCGGGGACGAACACATATTCTGCTGATACTGATGCTATTTTTCGAAGCTTGCTTCGTCCTGATCGTAGATATACCGAAAATGAGAAGAAGGATGTGATCATGACCGCACCCAACCGAATCCTTCACTACATAGTGTCTCACCAACTAGTGCCCCAAACCTATCCAAACTACTCCAAGCCAACCCAATTAGAGCTTAGAATTATGGATGCCATTTTGAATGACAATTTACTCAACTGGGCCACTATTATTCTGTCTCGGATGGCAAAGGCATGTAGCTCCAAATCTTCACAAAAATTGCCTTATCCGATGCATATTGGTAGACTCCTCCAGCACTTCAATGTGCCCATCCCTACTGATGAGGAGTCCTTTGATCCCCAGGAGGAGTTGCATGCGATTAATGATGGGTTGCTTCGACAGATGAATATGAGGTTACATGGTGGTAGATATTATTGGAAGGATGAGGTGCAAGCTATGCAAGCTCAGGGGGCAGCTGAGCACGCTGCAGCTCAGCAAGGTTTGGATGCTGAGCAGTTGTCTCAGGAGCACGCTGAGTTTGATCAGGCTGCCGGTGGTGGTGCTGAATGTAACACCCCGTAATATAATGAATAATAGACAATAAACGTTAGAAAAATGAAACATAGGACTTTAAATTTTCTTTTATAAATCAGAGTTCACAAATAGCGTTGGGGGCTTTCATTTACAATATAATAAAATACACTTGAGTTCCTTTCTTTCGACTGATCCGCTGAGCACTCTGATCTCCAAGCTCCTTGCTCAAGTACCTAAAATGTTAACCACATAAGGGTGAGACCTTTTCACAACACAGTGGATTATAAGATAGTAAATAGTCATAATAGAAATTCGAGAATAATAACTACATTAGGCAATGGAGTAACCAAAATGCAACACATTCAATTCATAATTCAACACACATAACATTCCAAATTCCATAATTCCATTGCTCATTTACGTTATCCATTAGATATACCATCTCCCTTTCCTTAATTTCCATTTATCTTTTTATTATTTGGCCACAGGGTCTCACAACCATCCTGCGCCGGTTACCTTTTATTAATTGGCCACAGGGTCTCACAACCATCCTGCGCCGGTTACCTTTAATTAACTGGCCACAGGGTCTCACAACCATCCTGCGCCGCTTACCTTTAATTAATTGGCCACAGGGTCTCACAACCATCCTGCGCCGGTTACCTTTTTATTATTAATTTGTCTTTTCTCTTCGTTTTTAGTTTTCTTAGTTTTCTTTCTATCTTTTAATTTCTTGACTCTTCTTTGGTTTCTATTAATTGCTCACTTCTCTCATTCCTTTGCTTAGTGACTTACTATCATTTCGTTAATTTATAAATTAAACCACAATTACCAAGTATTACTCAAATCACACATTTCCAAACATTCTTCACACACAACAGTTTCAAGTTATATATACATATAGATATATTCACTTCCAATTCCAACTTATTATTCCTTTCTACACCACATTTCCATTTCAATATTTATACACATACGCCATTAATTATTCCCATATAGGGTCACATCAATTTATCAACCAACAACCAATATCACAATCAATCGACATACTCAGGTATGTCTCAGGGTACATTGAATGTAAGTCAACTCCCTAGGGTTCTTCACTTCCTACTTTAACATTAATAAAAAGGGAATTTAACATAAACAACTCAATAAATATAAAATCAACCATAAATATACTATTATCCCCTAAACCAACTTTAAATCAAACCATTTTGCTACCCACAACCCGGTCCAATTATTATACCCAAATTCTATTATAAACCCTAACTATCCCTAACCCAAGGTGTGGAAAAGAGACTCCCCTTACCTGAAATCCTAGCAATAACCACAGAGCCACGTTTATATCCGCGACTTGCTCCAGGGTCAAGGTCAATAGCGTGTTGGATCTAAATAGGGACATACGATAAAACTAATTATAACATTAAAATATATATATCAAATAAATTCATTTTTGTCAAAATAATAAATATATATCATTATATAATAAAAATATATCACTTTTCTCTAAAACATCTCTTTATTTGAAAATATAGGGATAGTAAAAATATTGACGAATCATCAAATAAATTAGGTAGATGGATAGAGGGAGTTGAGGAGATTATATACCTAAGAAGAATTTGAGATTGAACGGTCGGATCTTGAATTATTGGACCGGGAAATTGGAAGGGAACAAAGTTTCCTTCTCCTCTGTCGCGCCCTCTCTCTGATCTCACTTCTATCTTTCTTTCTTTGCTTCTCTTTCTACTTCTGGCTATCAATCTATTTCTTTTCTTTTTCTTGAGGGGTTGGGGTCTCTTTCTTTTGTTTTTATTTTCTTTTGTTTGGGCGTGGGCCACTGGGTCGAGGTGGGTAGAATATCAAGAACAATATATTTATATATATATATATATATATATATATATATTTGTGGGTCAATGTGTGTAGGTATTTTGGATTATAATTAAAAGTTGGATGATACTAAAAATAAAATAAGTTTAGGTAAAACAATATTGTATTTTGAATTACTCAAAACTAATTGAAAAATAATAAAGTTACCATTCCCTCCGGATAGCTATTGCGCAAGAAAAATTATCGAAATTCAAAAGTAAATATATTTTCTAAATCTTGATATTAAACTTGATAATATATAATATTTAAAATTTTGAAGTAGAAGATTATTATATATAACTTAAACCGGTAATATATTAAACCAGTCCAGAAGCTAAAAATAAAACAGCCTTCGAACACTATGAAAATTTACAGGGACACTCAAAATATTAAGTTAAACATATTTTTCTGAAGAAACTATTTATAAAAACGCCTCTAAGGCTTGCCACTTGAGCTCCCTGTCAAAATGTTAGTTAAACTAAATAAAAGTACTACTTTATTTTTGGAAAACGTATGATAACAAATTTATACTTATTTTGATTAGAAAACATATTTCAAATATAATGATTAAATCAGAATTTTATTCCGAGACTCAAATATTGAAAACATCATATTAAATCATTTAATTATTTTGCTAGAGGTATTAGAAATAACGGGATGTTACACTGAAGATGATCCTGCTGATCATATTGATTTCAGCAATCCTGCATATCATGTGTGACACCCTTCTCATTATCCAGTAATTAATATACTAATTGTACTATTAAAATCAAATAATATATGGACTTGTAAGTATTTATAAAAGGTAGAAATAAAATTTTCCTTCAAGGCGGGTGCACAATCAAAATATGGAGCTCTTGGAGAGAGTAATTCGTATCATTTAAAACATTGTATTGAATTCGGCGTTTGCTAAAATAAGAAAATCTTTTCATAAATCTGGATAGCATCGGTGCTTTCGAAAACGTAGTGACATAGTAAAATTAAACGATGCATATCCATTCTTTCTTTCGCGGAATTGATACCATTTAAATAACTTAACCGAATTCGTTAATTAATCTTTATCAGAGTGAGCGGAAAGGGTAGAACTATGCACATTTGTAATAGGAACATAGGTTATAAATATATATAGATATAAGTCATGTAATACATAGTCCCAGTAGTCATGTCTCCAAGATCCAACTACAAGTCCATCCATATCTATATCAACATGAAACCATAGCCCTAGAGCTCTCAAGAGCATATCTACAATATATACAAATCAAAATATGAACTCTAGAGGTGGTCACATAGATCTGGCAGCAACGGCAGTAGTAGTGATAGTAGTAGCAGTCTCCAGGTAGCAAAAGAAACATCATCATCAACATCAACAGCAGCAGAATCTCCTCCACGACATCCCCACATCGGATCCCCTGATCCTCATCATATACCTTATACACATACCTAGGGATCATCATCCCTCCACTGACTCCCGGTGGAATGAACGACAAGCTCGCCTCCGCTCTCATCCTCCACGGGATCCTCCTCGATCTCATCCGATGGAGAGTGTACCCTACCACTGGGTACGGGGTCAGGAGATGGTGTGACCCTAACTGGGCTCCTCGGATCAGAAGGGGGAGTATCCTCGCAGACGACTCTCGAGAAAAAAGGGTGTGAGCGGGTAGGTCGAAAACGAAAGCTGTGATAAGAGCGAGCTAGTCGTGTGGGAGGTGGTCCATGATATGTGTAAAATGGGGGTACGTGCATAGTGTATATGATGGGAATCCTAAATCTACGAGGACGAAATCGAATCAACGGGTTCGGGTGGTAGAAGGTAACCTCCACCTCTCCCTCGAACACCGCGCGATGGTCCTCATAGATCCATGTGCCACTAGGAAGCGGCCGGATCTCGATGCAAGCGATGTAACGTGACATCACCTACAAGGGCATAGGGGTAAGCAATTCTATACACATAATCAATAGAGCATAAATATATGTACAATGTAAAGGTATAAACATGCAACAATAAACAACAAGCACACTTAGCATTTAGCAGATATAAGATGCAAGTAGGATGCTCATACTTGTTTCATTTATCAATCTTAGTTTAAATGAGTGGCATGATGTATGAACTTAGCTCTCAAGCCTATCTCCATCATTCTATGTCACTCTCTGACGTCCATCCTTTACTTTGTCCAGCACTCAACCATGCGTTGTACTCCTAGGTGTACAACATTCGTACATTCACCAAGAATGTACACGACAAGCTTGGAATCCGTGCCACCCGAGCACATCCTGTCATCCAAACGGACCGTCATCCAAACGGTATAACCATATCGGCATCCACTAAGCCGACCACGTCGTCAACCATAACGTGTCATCAAGCAAGCGTCATTTGGCACTCCCAGAGGCCCTCCACATGTTACCAAAACATGATAAACGACCTACCATCCAGACTCCAAAATGAATGCATCATTTTTCGCTTAAAGAAATTGATTGATGTTTTTCTTATTAATAATACCCGACGTGCCACCCGAGCAGCGTCTCGTCATTCAAACGAAAACTTATCATATCATCAATCAGGTTCCTTTAAGTCTTAGATCACTTGGATTATTGTCATTTAAGTATTTATCAATGATTCAAAATTAAAAATGGTATTTTTAAATATCTGGGTAAAATACTCGAGTGTTCCTCAGAATACTCGAGTGTTCTTCAGTTATTTCCAGATTACTCGAGTAGTTCTCAATTACTCGAGTTGTTCATGTCTTTCTGGGGATTTGAGTTTCAGATTCATAAAAATACTCGAGTGATTCATGAGTTACTCGAGTGTTCTTCATCAATTCTAGAACACTCGAGTGACCCCTGCATTACTCGAGTGGTTTACCTTAACATATCCCCATGCATCAGTCGATACTCGAGTTCTGGGCCTGATACTCGAGTGTTCTTACACAAAATACACTGTTTTATCAAAGATTTACTCGAGTATCAAGCCAAGTACTCGAGTCTTTTCTTGCAGAACAGACTGGAAACTTGGTTTTAACATACCATTTTCAATTCTAACCATTTTTAGTCCAATCCAATGATCAACAGAGTTTATGTCACACATATTGAACATGCTCAAACACTTATAACTCATCAATTAACAAATTTGACAGATAATCAAGAGTTTATGCATAAAACATACAATTTCACAACTTAACACCTCAAATTGCAAAATACTCAACAAACTCATGAAATAAAGCTCAATTCAGCTTGCATGCATCACATGAAACTTGCTCAAAACAACCATAGAGCATGAGTTGGTCTCCAAACCAAAGTTCCTATTCAATCTAAGCCCTTAGAGCCTTTTGGTGGCTCTCTAATGAAAATCATGGAATTTAAACTCTATCTAGTGCATAAAACAACTTCCCTTACCTCTCAGACGTGAATCAACAGGGAAATTGAAAGGAATAGCTCCACAACACCAAGAATCACTTCAAGCACCACATGCAGGACAATTTTGAGTGGAGCACCAAAATTGAATTGGTTGACATGGAAGACAGAGATAACAATTGGGGAAATTAGTATTTCTATACTCTATGCAACCTCTACTAACTGTAGAAATCAATTGGAGACTCAAAGAATTCGTGAGCTTACCAAAAATCGAACTCAAAGTGAGCTCCAGCAAAACGGTTTGGCAGCAACAGCTTCACTTCCAAGTTTCGATTCTTCCTTCACACTCACTCTCAGCTCACGAATTTGGTGTCTATACAAAGCTCGAGATGTGAGCTTTGTATTGGTGTATAATTTGTGGTTTGAATCAGAACAGAGAGGGAGAATCGAAGAGAACGATTCAAGAACCCTAACTTAATCAACAAATCCGAATTTTTCCAAAATTCCTCAACAACTCGGTTTAGATCGTTTAAATAGACAAGAGGGAGGTTCATGCATGGCGACACGACACCATTGATGTGTTGAGAAGAGAGTATTCGTGGCAAGGAGAGGGAATCGGTGGTGGTGACTCACCAAACGCACTAACTCGTGCAACTCTGTCCAGAATACTCGAGTAGTCGAGAAAATACTCGAGTGTTTTGGTCAGTTTTTGAAAAATAATAATTTTATTTACTTTCCCTCCAAAATCTTTCCTATAATTACTTCTAGGTCCCCAAACAGGGACTAATAAGCAAAATATTTATATTTATGCATAAATATCCTTACCAAATAAATTTTAACAATATAAACACAGGTTTTAGCCAAATATTAAATTAGAAATAATTAATTATAATAAACTTTATAATTAACATTCCATTAATCCAGGATTAAAATTTTGGGGTGTTACATCATGAGCATCGGCTTCACTTTGATACTCGACTTGATCACTTCGATAGTCGCTTGGATAGTCTTGAGCATCGAGTGTTAGAGCAGCAGGATAGTTTTGGCAGGCTTGAGACACAGATGGGAGTTCAGTCAACTATGATTTACTCTCGGTTGGATCAGCATTCAGCTCAGATGAATTCTAGATTTGATGACATGATGACTGCTTTCTGCCGCTTCTTTCCTCCACCCTCTAATGATCCCCCTGCACCTGACATGTTTTGAGATTTCAGGACTTTGCACTACATTTTCAAATCTTTCATGTTTTTATATCATGTTTTCATGGATTTTTAGTCTTTCATTCTGTTTTTATCTTGGGAGTTAGTTGCTTTTCTGTAACCCATGTGTGGGTATTTCTTAGTATTTGTGTGTTAAACTTTGGTTTCAGACTTTGGTTAAGTTTTTATGATATTTTACGCTCTGATTTGCTTTGATTTACACTCGTTCTATATTCTTCAATAGTCATGATTCTTATCTTGCTAATATTCAGGGGGAGTTTATTTATTGGTATCCTTCTTCCCTCCTCCACGTTTCCAAATGTGTAAAACCTTTTTGATTATGACAAAAAGGGGGAGAAATAATTTGGGAGAAGTAAGGAGTTGTAAGAGAAGAGCAACCACATTTTTTTTAACTCTGACAATTTTTGCTCTCGCTCTGATACGCTCTGATACCAACTATAAATTGTGCACTTGACTATGATTATTATGATATTATGTTGTGCTTGGAATTCTCTGGATTGACAGGTTAATAGGTTCCTAAATTGAGGGGGAGCTCTCAAATGTGCTAGAACGGTTTAATTATTTTGTCATCATCAAAAATGGGGAGATTGTAGAATCAAGTCTCCATTAAGGTGGTTATAGTTTTGATGATGACAATATAATTAGATCATGGATTTAAAGGAAGAATTCAAGCTCATCAAGTCAAGAAGATCAAGTGTACCTCTAGCTAGTCATTCTCATTGTATTGTAATTTTCATATTTATTATTGAGAGTGGGTAGCTTAGGAGTAATCTCAGCCTAAGTCAAATAATTTTAATGCATGAGAAAGGTTGGGATTACATAAGATTATCACTTGAGAAGAGAATTGAAAATAACTTTAGAAAAACTTGATTTTTATCATCTCTGGGCAAAAGACTCGAGTAATCTGAAAAAGACTCGAGTAGCTCTGGTCAAGAGACTCGAGTAGTTTTCAAATGACTCGAGTAATTTGCTTCAAATCAGAGATATGACCATTGGTTCAAATACAAAGGCATCTCTATTGATAGATGGGCAAAAGACTCGAGTAGAGTCAAAAAGACTCGAGTATTTTTCTTGAAATCAGAGATATGACCGTTGGTTCAGTACATGGGCATTCCTATTAGAAGATGGGCAAAAGACTCGAGTAGTCTCAAAAAGACTCGAGTATTTTGGTCCTGACAGCAAATTTTTTAACCGTTGGAAGAGGGCAAGAATGACATTTTTAATTTTGTTTCACTCTCTCATTCCCTCTTCCATATATACTTTTCTGATTGCCCTTGTACAATAACAACAAGAACCAACACAACAACTTTCAATCACAAGCTTAACATTCTTTTTGCTCTTTCTCTCTCAAGTGGAAAATCTCTCTAACTCAACATCTCATACATTGATATTACATTGTCTAAAGAGTTAGAGATTGTGCTTAATTGTTGAAGAAATCATTTGTTGGATTTCTCCACATATACTTATACATCTTGTTCCAAAATCTTGGTTGATTACCAAGTGTACCTAAGTGGGTCTTAGGTTCATTCAAGTCTTGAGAGGTTCTCAAGCAAAAGACTAAGAGGTTCTTAGCTTGGTGGGGCTCTTGAAGGTTTCAAGGAGCTTAAGAAGAAGGAAGTCTTCATCACCAAAATCAAATTGGGGTAGAAATTCAAGAGTTTGGTACACTCTTGGAAGGGTTAGGTTGAGTGAGGCATCTCAAGTATCCCTTGTAATATTTCTAACAATTTGATTATAGTAGACACTCCTAAAGGTTTTAGGAGGACTGGATTAGCTCTCTTGATAAGGGAGTGAACCAGTATAAAATTTCGGTGGTGTCCTTTTTTTTTATTGCTTTCTTTCCTTTCTTGCTAAAACCAACCCTAAGTTCTCTCAAAAGGGGCTTTTTAATTTGGGTAGTAATTCCGCAGCAATTAAGTTGTTTTAAAGTTGTTATAGCTATATTTAATTGCTTACTACTCTTATTTTTATCTGCTCTGGACTGGACTTATTTGTAGTGAGTTAAGGTGCAAATTTCTCAGAAACAGTTTTCAGCACTTTGCACAATATACTCAAGTATTCTTCAGAAGACTCGAGTGTTCTTGCTATTTTACTCGAGTAGTCTGAAAAAGACTCGAGTGTTCTTCCCAGTTTCTGAAAAATCTGCACAGAATCAATTCTTTCTTAATCACATCCAAAAATTTGTCACTGTTGTTTCATATTACTATTCACCCCCCCTCTAGTAATTGCTTAGCCCGCTTGTTGGTTTCCAACACCGATCCCTGACACGGGTAGCTAATCTGGCCCTCTAGTGGATCAAGGTTCTATCCACAATCAACTCATGCGGTAGTTTCATTAGCACAACTTAGTAACCATATCACTTCGCTTTTCGATTCAAAGAACCGTCTCGTCATGTCTTTTTCTTACCCTTACCGTCCACCTTATTCCACCGTATATGATGCATGATAATCTCATACTCTTGATTGGACTTGAATCACTTAATTTCATAAACCTTTTACACACTTTTAATGTGCATAAACCCATTTCCTTGTATTGATTCCTTAGTATTCACGTCCAATTAAGGGTATGTTCCTTTAGTATTATGGTATTCTAGGTCTTAGAGCCATTGGAGTGAAGTTGGTAGTTGATTTCCCCAATAAAAACTCATTAAAACAATTATTATTGTGCTTGTTGTCATGGTTTAAACGGATAACCTGTGGTTTATCCCGTTAATCTTGTGTAAAAAGTCCATATCCGTACAATTTTTGGTCATTTATCCAGTTAAAGGGTCCTTTATCCGAATAAATATGACAACAGAGGCCAAATAACTCTGTTTTTGTTAAATTATCAACTACTAATTTTCTTCTGATGACTTTCAACCATCATGCCTTCATGCATAACTCATAAATTCTCTTGTACCAAGGCATTCAACATCATTTGTAATCGATACATCATCATTTATGCACATTATGTCAAAATCTATACATATTTCAATTCAAGGTTTCACTTTCATAATGAAATCACATACACATTTCATAACATTCATTCAAGCATTTAGAATAATTACAAATGTATTCAATTTCATTTAGTCATTCAAGCCTTATTCATTTCATTACTTATTTAAGTCCTACTCATATTTTTACTTTCAATTCAAACATAAACGATTCCATTAATATATGAAAGCATAACATGTATCACTTTACTCAACTACACCAAACACCATATCTAGTATTCCATCAACAATTCCAATTTTACATATTTATTTGTTTCTTTTCAATTTCAAGTATATATATTCATGACTTACTCTAATTACACTAATTCAAGTTATTAATTCGTTCTCATATTCAATTTACTTTTCATACCTTAACTAATTCCTAATTAAGTTCCAAAATTATAAGTCTTATTCTAAGAGAAAGAGAGTTCCTCCCTCACCTCTACGGGAAGAACGTTGGAAACCTCGAATCCTTCCTTTTTTTCCTCCTAACTTGAATCCTAATTCTTCCTCAGCCTCTTATTCCTTGGTTTCTTGTTGGACTTAAGCTAAAGATAGGGTTTATTTAGGATTTTGGAAAGGTTCTTAAAGTTGGAAGAGTGTTTAGAGGGTTTTGGTTGGATTATGAGTGTGGAGTGATTATGTGTTATGTAGAAGGGTTCCCAATTCACCTTACACCTATTTATAAGGTGTGGGAACCAACCTAAGGAAGAATGGGGAAGAAACCTAGAGTTTTCTAGGTCTTTCCCTCCTCCATCGCCTTTATTTTTGGCTCTGCAACTATCTTTATCCGGTTAACCACCCTGTTATCGGGTTAACGGGTTGTCTGAAACAAGGATTTTTTTGAATTTTTCCACTGTTTTATCTAGATAACCTACCCCTTTAACTGGATAAACAATGCATTTTTGCATAAAATCATGTTTAATTTGAGAATAATAATAAGGAAATGAACCACTTATGATTTTATGAATTTATGTGAATATAATATGTTGTTAGGTAATGTTTGAATGATAATGCTTAGGTTGATGTGTATGAAGGGGTGGGGTTTTGAATTAAACATAAAATATAAAAAGGTAATGGCCATCATAAATTAAGGGGATGACTTGATGATGTTTGAGTATGTGATAATGATTGCTTAGAATAACTTAGAGATTATTTGATAACCTTGGACGACAAAGAAAGAAAATAAGTTAAAGATGCTAAATTTGGAATATTTGAATGATATGGTTGTGTCGATATATGTGTAAGTTTGATTTGTTGCTATATAGAAAATGATGATTTGGTGATACTTGTATGTGTGTTGAATGTATGTGAGTAGTTGGTGAGAAAATGTAGTGAATGTGGCCATTGAGGGCCTGAATAGCTAAGGCGCTGACTAATGATCCGTATGGGTTACACCGTTCCATTTGGCGAAATGTACTGTTAGGTTGAAATGCCCCTAGATGGAAATGCCCATTAGGTGGAAAGACCCTTCAGGTGGAAATGCCCTTTAGGTGGAAATGACCATTAGGTGGAAAAGCCTGTTAGGTGAAGGGTGTACCCACGGATCATTATGCGCCATTAAAAGGATTTAAAGATTTGTAGGATGAAGATATTTGTGATTGTGTGATTGCATGGATTGTGTGATTATGTTTGAATGATTAGTAAATGTATGAAAGTCTTAACGGGTGTGGTCCTAATGAGTGGGAAATTCCTGATGGGTGGATAAATTCCTGTTGGGTGGGTCTCTCCTAATGGGTGAAAGCTTCCTAGTGGATGTAAATGCCTGACATGTACGGTAGTCCTAATGAGAAAAATAGAATAAAAGGATAGGCAAAGAAAGTAAGTGAGAATATAGACAGGAATAGGAATGTGATTGTGTGATAGAGTACTATACTATTAAGTGCGTTAGGCTTACTTTATTACTATGACTTTTTAGAAGTTATTTCCTAAGTTCTCTCTAATGCTACCCTTCTTTTTTTTTTATACAGGTACGAAGACGAAGCTTACACTAATGCATGACCGAGCAGGAGTATACTCCACTCCGTGGAGTGTAAGTAGATAGTTGGGTAACCATGTTTGGTCGGGGGTTGTAATGTGAAAACTTTAATATGTATATTATTTATGGGAATCAAACCATTTCAAGAAATTTTAAATATTTTTGGACTATGCTATCTGGTGGTTCTGTTATACTATATTTGTGTTGAAAACATATTTCCAGGGAAAACTATTACATTTTGGAAAGTTATATAAACAAAGTAAACTCCGTCCAATTTTACGGAGAATTTTCATAAGTAAGTTAAAGAGTTTTAAAAGAAATTTTCAAGTAACCAAGTCTGGTTGGGTAAATTAGTGTTGCAACACTCCTTGTATATCATTTTACTTTATAAGAAAAGTAATAAGTTTATGATTACTTGGACTTGTTATTGTTGGAAAAAGATCTGAAAATAAGAATTTTCCCTTCCCTTGAAAATTCCTTTTCACAAATACTTGATTAATAATGAAGTTGACTAATAAAATAAGAGTTTGCGGAAACATAGTAAAATAATCATATTATACTCCCAAAATATATCAAGTGTAACAAGTCCACGGATACCAAATAAGTATTATTATGAAACTAAATTCCTCTTATGATACCTCTTTCCAAAATGTGTATCATATAAATTCTATTAAAAATAGAAATTTTATAGAGCTAGTCACTGGTCCTTTGTCCAAACATCCATCTGGTCGGATCCTCGATATCTGAACAAGGGGTTCCCAACCCACACTTTCTACACTCTACATGCACCTAAGGGACATCTCCCTTCACTGACTTTTGTGCAAGCTAGATATACGATCAACACCTAATAAGGGCATGGGGAGTAAGTATACACTTATACATAATCAATAAAGACTAAAATACAAACACAAGTATGTCATGGACAGACAATAATGCAAGTACACATGTGCACACCAATTTTCAACATTATATCTCTTATAATGCAGGTGGCATGATGCATGATTTCTATCCACAACTGAGGTCTCAACTATAAGTCCATCTTGGACGTCCATCCAATACACCAGTGTGTTCCTGGAACACTACCATACGTTCCCAGAACGATGGCAAACCATACTTGGATATACAAGCATCACTCCCAGAGTGTGCATCACGTTCCCAGAACGCATAGCAAACCATACTTCGAAAAATAAACATCACTCCCAGAGTGTGTATCACGTTCCCAGAACGTATAAAAACCATGTCCCAGACACTGGCCACATTCCCAGAATGTGTCATCAAGTAGGTTACAAATTTGGTACTCCCAGAGTACCCTCCTCATATTCCCAGAATATGATAATCGTTTCCTACCAACCCATCTTCCATTCTCTATGCATGAATGCACAATCATTAAGGTTGGTTTTTATCTTTAATTTAATTATTGTGACTTTGAGATATCTCAATTTCTCTTTTGAATGATTAATTTGAGGTATAACCTTTGGCACCAAAATTCATTCATGAATTTACTTAAAAACATGCCATTAAACTTGGATTGGGAAATCTCAACCAATGGTATTCACTTTTCACTTAAAAGACTTAACTTTTATTTTTCAGTTTCAGGTACTAACCGGTTACAGTCTCAGGCTAACCGGTTAGAATTACAGACCTGAACTTATTAACCATTGTAATTCAGAAAACCCTTTTCTTGAATTCTCTACCCAATCCATAAACAAGCTTTCAGCATTGTTATATACCTCAAATTCCACTGATCTCATCATTCAAAAGTCTAAATCACAACTCATTCCCAAATGAGCATAATTTCCTCTTGAAATTATCTCATAACATTAAGGCATTAACTCCTCAATTTCAATCTGAACCAAACAGTATTCATCAACATATTTCCAGATTGATTTCAAGTGAAATTAGAGTATAGACTTGAGTAAAAATGGTACGACTACAGGGCCAATTTCATAAATTCATTTTCTTTGAAAAATTACAGTATCTGACCGGTTACAAATATCGAATAACCGGTTAGATTATGCAGTCTGTACACTGAAAAATGTGGTTTTGCATACCATTCTTTTCAATACTCAATTCTAACCAATTTCGACACTCAATAGAGTTCACATACCTTAATTTAAACATGTTTCACCACAGAAACATATTTCATTTGCATGCATTCAATTTAGAGTATTAAATTGCATAAAAACCCACATAAACACAATTTAATACCACAAAACTCATACTAAGCATTTAGATTATGATTCAAGCATCAAAATCACTTGCATGCATCAAAATCACTTGCATGCATCAAATCAAAACTGCTCAAAACAGATTTGAACTATAAATTGGCCTCCAAGCCTTTTTAACCTTTTCACATAATGCCCTTTTGAGTCTTTGTTGACTCAAATCCTAAAACACACGATTTTAGTCTAAATCTAGTATAAGGTAAATTTCTCCCATACCTCTAAATCGTGCTTGATCCAAAACATTGCAGAGAGAAAGGCTCCAACACAGATTTCCACCAAATCCACTACATGCAGATAGAGCTGGATAGGGTACCAAAACCAGGGAAATTGACATGCAAAACCAAATTAAGAATTGGGGAAAATGGTCAAATTGAATTCTCTGCAACATGCACTAGAGGTAGGAACAGATTTGAAACCAAAAGGGTTTGTGTGCTTACCAAAATCGAGCTTCAAAGTCAGCTCCAGAAACCAGAAGCTGAGGTTTGACAACACCAACACCTCAACTTGGCAAGCTTCGTTCTCAAACTCCAGGAACTTTCAGCTCACAAACTTTATATCAATACAAAGCTCTTGATGAGAGCTTTGTAACAGTGTATCACTCGTTTTCTAACTCTCAACACAGACTGAGAATCGAACAGGAAAACTATGGAACCCTAAAATAGAGCTTATCATCAACACTTGAACAAAACCCTCAATTGTGATCCGATCTTTGCCTTTTATAGATGAATTCAAACAGCATGCAAGGCGACACACGTTCCTCAGCGTGATTTGAGTGGGATTCGTGGCAATTTCTGGATTAATTGGGTGATTACTCATCAAAATCCACTAACCCAGTTTCTGAGTTCATCGTGTAACCGGTTACAGAGTGATCGAGGCCGTACCCGATCAAAATAAAAGGTGTTTATTCTGTAGTACTAGGAAGGTGATCCTAGGTCGTTTCCCAGCGAATATCGGTCTAGGCAAAGTATCAAACACGTAGTGTGCAGTAAAATGGGGGGGTTTTTGTGTGTGACAAATGTGAAGAACAAAACACAAACAGAATATAAAAACTAAGAAAATCAGAAACAAAAGCGGGCAAACCCCTTTGGTTACGTACACTACTCAATCCTAGCTCACTAAAGATCGATTCCTCTCCTCTCCTCTGTCCAACTCGTGATAACCAAATACTAAGCGAAAATTCAGTTATCACTCCAAACCCTAACTTCTAATTAAGCATCAGAAACCAGAATTGGAGTTTTTACGAGTTAATACAAATTAAGCATTTATATTCATGTATTATCTCTACGAAATGGAATTAAGCAAACCACTACACATCGATAAACATGAAAACAGAGAAGATAAAACGAAATTGCATTAATAACAAGAGCTCAAGAGTAGATAATACAATACCAAAGGGATTAACCCTTGAAGTCTAGCCTTCCATGGCCATAAATGAAGAAAAACGAGTAGAAATGGGGAAGAACAAAACCCTAGCAGCCACCACCACTTGGGAGAGCCAAGAGAGAAGTTCTAACCTAGAGAGAGAGTGAGAAATCTGAAATGGGAGTGTGTCTTGGGGGTTACACGAATTTCCCCTCTTAAGACACAAAATGGGCCTAAAACATGGGCCCAAATCCTAAGAAACACTATTCTGAACATTACAATTAAAAAGGGACCTAAATGCAAATTACAATCTTCACTTCAATACTTCAATCTTCATTTCCAAACTTCCCAAAGTGTCCTTGTGCCAAATATTACCTGAAAATAGAAATAGAATTAATTAGGCTAAATAATTCCAAATTAAACAATATTCGGAATATTAGTCCAATAAACTCTAAATCAATAAATCAAGCTAATCAATGTCAAATGGGCAACAAGTATCAATAATAGGAGTAAAATAATGCAAGGAATAATGGGAAATAAAATGCTCATCAAATACCCCCACACTTATCCTTTTGCACTCCTGGGCAAAACCAAAAGATAGGACTATGAAGATCAATAAGCACCAAAGTGAATCATGCAACAAGATGACTACAACTAAGAAATGCAAACCTAAGAGATTACATACTTCACAATGAATTCTAGGAAATGCAAAGAAATGGGCAAACTCAAGCACACAAAATGGTTAAGGATCAAAGAGTCAAAGCATCCGCGAACATCATCCAATTACTTCAAGTATGCAAAGAAACCAATGGCATCAAGAGGATAGTCACAAAGATGATAGAAACTCACAAGGATCACTCAAAAGTGTTTGGGGTTAATCATTATTTACACTCAAGGCACATCATGAAAAACAAACACAACCATAAGCTTGACAAGCCTCTAACATCAACCATCAACACACATGCACAAAATGATCAAAAGGTCTTTTAAGGGTTGTAATGGGGCCAAGGACAAGGTAGGATAAAAATATGGGAATGTAGCTAAAACCAAAGGAATAGAGGAGCAATGGGGAATAAGTAAAAAGTAAGCAAAATCCACCCCAAAATCAACTACCACTAATTCCAATCCTCTTTGCCTCAACAACCTTTTATTCACTTTTTTTTTCTCTTCTTTTTTTTTTCTTTTTATTTTTGCATTTTTTTTTTGTATTTTTGTCTTCTATTTTTTTTTTGTTTTTGAGAGATATACAAAAAGAAAAGAAGAAACAACACAAATGGCATGAAGATGAAGCCATAACTATAACAACCAATGAGGCAAAACCAAGAACTCAACCAATTAAAGCATAAAGCACACTTCTTACCTAATACCCATTCCCAAAACAATTCCAAAGCTCCAAAATTCCCTAAGGTTAGGACAATCATGGTTTTTCAGTCATAGGCTTGTAATGAGCTAAAGAACAAGGAAAGGGATAAAAAGGCTCAAAGGGGCTAGCAAAGGATACATTCATTCAAGGTAGGCTCATATGGCTAGTAGCTTATTCAAGAAAGAAAGTGCCTAAATCATTTCAAAATGTGCATGAGCAATCAAGTATCAACAAGAGTCAAGTCAAGTTCTAGAGTGCAAGTAATCCAGAGTGCAATCACACATGAAAGAAAATTAGGTGGCATATATAGCAATCCACCCACAATTAAGGCTCAAATCCTCACAAAAGGGACAATTCTATCACAGTGTTACCACCTCTTAATTATCAAAAGCAACTTTACACACAGAAATGCATGAATTCAGACACAAGATACCAAAACTCTACTAAAGTGAAGCAAAAACATGCAAGAAAATGCCCAAAACTAAGCAAAACCTAAAAAAAAATCAAAGCAAAATATGCAACCTAAACTACTCTCCCCCCCACACTTAAATCACACATTGTCCTCAATGGAACACAAATAGCAGAATCAGACAGATATAGACAAGTGTAATAAAAAGAGTAAGGAAGGAGAAAAGGAGACTCCCTAAGTCATGGTTGTTCAAAAGTGGGGTCGACCAATGAGGCCTCCTCCACAGGTGCATCATCCAAAGAAGGGGTGGTTAGGAAAGGCTTGAGTCGGTGGCCATTGACTTTGAAGCTCTTGTTCGTGGACTCACTCTTGATCTCCACAGTGCCATAAGGAAACACTTGGGTGACTACAAACGGTCCAATCCATTTAGAGCGGAGCTTTCCACTCATGAGTCCAAGCCTAGAGTTGTAGAGCAAAACTTTTTGACCAACCAAGAACTCCTTTCTGGAAATGGAGTTATCATGAAGCTTCTTGGTCTTCTCTTTGTAGAATTTGGAGTTCTCATAGGCCTCCAAGCGGATCTCATCTAGCTCACTCAACTGCAGCTTCCTCTCCTCACCCGCTTGATCAAGAGCTAAGTTACATTGCTTCACAGCCCAATATGCACGGTGCTCTATCTCCACAGGCAGGTGGCACGCCTTACCAAAGACAACCCGATAGGGTGACATCCCTATGGGTGCCTTGTAAGCGGTCCGGTGGGCCCACAGAGCATCCTCCAATCGTGTGCTCCAATCCTTTCTATTAGGCTTCACCATCTTCTCCAAAATCCGCTTGATCTCTCTATTTGAAATCTCAGCTTGCCCGTTGGTTTGGGGGTGATAGGGTGTAGAGACTTTGTGCACAACCCCATACTTCTTGAGCAAAGCTTGCATGGATCTATTGCAGAAGTGTGTGCCTTGGTCACTGACTATGGCTCTAGGTATGCCAAACCTGCAAAGGATATTAGACCTGACAAAATCTACAACAACCTGAGCATCATTAGTCCTGGTGGCCTTAGCTTCCACCCATTTGGATACGTAATCCACAGCAAGTAAGATATAATAAAAACCAAAAGAAACAGGAAAGGGGCCCATGAAATCTATACCCCAGACGTCAAACACCTCACAAAACAACATAGGTTGTTGCGGCATCTGTTGCCTCCAAGATAGGGCGCCTCCTGCTCTTTGACACTGCTCACACGAGCTGCAGATGTTGCTCGCATCCTTGAAAATGGTAGGCCAATAAAATCCAGAATCCAGCACCTTTCGTGCTGTCCTTTGAGTACCAAGGTGGCCTCCCACTGGTGAAGCATGGCAAAATTGGAGAACCGATTGGATCTCCTGGTCTGGAATGCACCTGCGAATGACCTGATCACTGCAAAAACGCCATAAATAGGGGTCATCCCATACATAATGCTTGGCATCGCTCTTTAATTTGTCTCTTTGAGCTTTGGATGCCAAGGCAGGAAAAACAGAAGCAACGAGATAATTAACAATGTCTGCAAACCAAGGAGTTTGGGGAAGGGGATGGGAAACATGTAAAGATAAAAGCTGCTCATCCGGGAAGTCATCCCGGATAGGAAATGCATCCTCCTCTCTCTCTATCCTGCTCAAGTGGTCTGCGACAAGGTTATGCGCACCACTCCGATCCTGAATCTCAAGATCAAACTCCTGGAGGAGCAACATCCACCTAATCAACCTAGGTTTGGAATCTGTCTTTTTCAAAAGATACTTCAGAGCAGCATGATCAGTGTACACTACAACCTTAGAACCAAGCAAATATGATCTAAACTTGTCAAGTGCAAAAACAATAGCCAAAAGTTCTTTTTCAGTTGTTGTGTAATTAACCTGTGCTGCATCTAAAGTCCTAGAAGCATAATAAATCACATGCGACAGCTTACCAACCCTTTGGGAGAGAACTGCTCCCAAAGCATAATTTGAAGCATCAGTCATGAGCTCAAATGGGAGGGTCCAATTAGGTGGTTGGATGATGGGAGTGGTGGTCAGTGCTTTCTTCAATTCATCAAATGCCCTCTTGCATTGGTCTCCAAATTCCCATGGGGCATCCTTTTGAAGCAACTTGGAAAGAGGAAGGGCAATGTTGCTAAAGTTCTGAATAAACCTGCGATAGAAACCTGCATGACCAAGAAAAGAACGCACCTCTCGCACGCAAGAGGGGTAAGGCAAATGTGATATTACATGCAGCTTAGCAGGGTCAACTTCTATGCCCTTGTGCGAAACAATGTGCCCTAAGACTATGCCTTGTTCTACCATGAAGTGGCATTTTTCAAAATTCAAGACAAGGTTAGTCTCAATGCACCTGTTAAGCACCTTAGTCAAATTATCAAGACATGCATCAAATGAGGAGCCATAAACACTAAAATCATCCATGAAGACCTCTATGCAATGCTCGAGCAAGTCAGCGAAAATACTCATCATACATCTTTGAAATGTGGCAGGAGCATTGCATAGGCCAAAAGGCATCTTTCTATATGCAAATGTGCCAAAAGGACAGGTAAATGTGGTCTTATGTTGGTCCTCTGGTGCAATACAAATTTGAAAATAACCAGAGAATCCATCTAAGAAGCAATAATGAGATTTACCTGCCAGGCGCTCCAACATCTGATCAATGAAGGGGAGAGGGAAATGATCCTTGCGAGTCGCCTGGTTGAGCTTTCTGTAATCAATGCAGACTCTCCAACTGTTCTGCACTCTAGTGGGAATCAGCTCATCCTTCTCATTTTTGACAACTGTGACACCAGACTTCTTGGGGACTACTTGCACCGGGCTCACCCAAGTGCTATCTGGAATTGGGTAGATGATACCCGCTTGGAGCAGCTTGGTGACTTCTTTCTTAACCACATCAAGAATCTGGGGGTTCAATCGTCTTTGGGGTTGTCTCACTGGTTTAGTCCCATCCTCCAACAAAATGCGGTGCATGCACATGGAGGGGCTAATTCCAGGAATATCCGCTAAAGTCCATCCAATTGCCCTCTTGTTCTTTCTTATCACATCCAGCAGTTTCTCCTCTTGATCAACAGAAAGTGAGGTAGAGATGATCACTGGGAGTTTCTGCTCATCCTCCAAGTAAGCATATTTGAGATGAGGAGGGAGGGGCTTCAGGTCCAATGAGGGTGCCTGCATAATAGATGGAACTAAAGGGACAACAGAAATGGATTCTGCTGCCTGCACCTGAACAAGTGAATCAGACTCATGCATAACAGATATGGGGTTAGGGTTGGCATAATCTGAATCTATAACATATGAATCATCAGATGCAGTGGCAGAGTCTAGAAACTGAGCTATTTCAGTGCATGCGGTGCACCATCCAGAGTTAGTGCATGATGGACAAGTAAATGAATCAGTGAAAGATGGCAATTCAAAATCATGATGCAAAATGTCAAGCATATGCTCATCTATCAAATCATCAAGCAAGTCCACATGGAAAACAGAGTGATCCTCAGGAAAATGTTTCATAGCATGGAAAATGTCAAATCGGATCACACTGCCATCAAACTCCATGGAAAGTGAACCTGAATGCACATCTATCTTGGTTCGGGCTGTTTTCAAAAATGGCCTCCCCAAAATAATAGGAACAGCATTACGGGGAGAGTCATCTTCCATATCAAGTATGTAAAAATCAGCAGGGAAGATCAACTCTTCAACCCGAACCAAGACATCCTCTATCAAACCTGCGGGGTGGGCAGTACTTCTATTTGCCAATTGAATCACCACACCCGTAGGTTGAAGAGGTCCAAGAGAAAGAGACTTAAAAACAGACATAGGCATGACATTTATGGATGCTCCTAAATCTAGCATAGCATTTTCAAACTTAACATTGCCTATGATGCAAGGTATAGAGAAAGTTCCAGGATCCTTACATTTTTCAGGAATGTGAGGGATAGGTTTACCTATGAGAGCGGAGACATTCCTTCCCATGCTTATCCTCTCATTGCCCTTGAGTCTTCTCTTATGAGTGCACAACTCCTTAAGGAACTTCGCATACCTTGGAATCTGTTTTATTGCATCAAGAAGGGGTATGTTGACTTCCACCTTCCTGAATGTGTCAAGAATGTCCTTGTCCACCTCTTCCACCCTTTTGTTTTGAGGCACTCTTGGTGGGAATGGAAGAGGAACAGGAGGAGGTTGTAGGACAACAGCAGGGCTTGTGGTTGAAGTCGAGGAGGGTTGAGTTGGATGATTCTCTTTGGTGCTAGCATGCTCACCTTCATCTACCACTTGGCTCTTCCCTTTAGAGGAAGCTAGAGCATCATTGTTGAGGTGAGGTTGTGGTGTGGGTGTGACAATCTGCTTTCCCGACCTCAGGTTGATGGCACTCACATTCTGATTCTGAGGGTTGATCACAGTTTGGGATGGCAACTTGTCAGAATTTTGAGATTGCAAGTTGTTGAGAGAAGTTGCCATTTGACCCATCTGATTTGTCAAAGTCTGAATGGATGCCTCTTGTCTCTGAATGGATGCTCTAGTCTCTTGTTGAAATTGGAGGTTTTGCATGGTCATTTGCCTCACCAACTCCTCCAAGGTAGGTTGGTTGGATGGAGGGGCTGATGGTGCAGGATGAACCACTTGCTGCTGTTGTTGTTGCCTTTGCTGCTGGATTGGAGGAGGTACATATGGTGGTCTACTCGGTCCAGCGGTGTTCTGAAATGGAACATTAGGAGGAGGTTGTTGTTGTTGTTGATCAGACCACTTCAGATTGGGATGGTTCCTCCATCCAGGGTTGTATCTATTGGAAGAGAGGTCATGATTATGTTGTTGTGGGCCTCTATTGTTGTATATGTTTGCTGCATAGGCCTCGGGTTGGTCACCACTTGTCATCGGCTGTTGCTGCTGAAGGGAAGGACATGCATCTGTGTAGTGCTCAATGGATGTGCATATGCCACACACTCTAGCAGGAAGTATCATCTTTTTCTGATTGACAGCCAATTGTGTGACCAATGTTGTGAGAGAATCAATTTTCTGCTCAAGCTTCTCAACCTTGCCCGAGTCTGCACCAACATCATTTACATCCCTCACAACTATTGCATCACTGTTGCTTCTTGCATGGAATTGTTGACAATTGGAAGCCATCTTCTCAATTTTGCTCCTGGCTTGTAAGGGTGTCATATCTCCCAATGTACCACCACTTGCAGCATCTACCATGTTTCTTTCCATGAAGTTGAGACCTTCATAAAAGTACTGGATGAGAAGCTGCTCTGAGATCTGATGGTGAGGGCAGGAAGCACACAACCTCTTGAATCTCTCCCAATAATCATAGAGACTCTCTCCATGTTGTTGCCTGATACCAGAAATTTCCTTTCTGATTGCAGTGGTCCTATTTGCAGGGAAGAATTTTTCTAGAAATGCCCTCTTCAAGTCATCCCAGCTTGTGATGGAACCAGGGGCCAAGTCAGATAACCAATCTTGTGCTAGACCCTCTAAGGAATGTGGAAATGCTCTGAGACAGACATGATCCTCTTGCACATCATGTGGTTTCATTGTGGTGCACACTATATGGAATTTCTTGAGATGCTTATGAGGATCCTCACCTGCAAGACCATGAAACTTGGGCAACAAATGGATTAGTCCTGTTCTAAGCTCAAAAGGAACATCCTCATCAGGATACCGGATACACGAGTCTTCAATAGTGAAGTCAGGTGCAGCCAGCTCCCTAAGTGTCCTTTCCCTTGGTGGGGGTTGAGCCATGTTATCACAATGTATAGAATCAGATTGAATAAAAGTAGAAGGAATAGAAGAAATAGAAACAGAATCAGAATTAGATGGACTATAAGATGACTCTGACTCACTACCTAATGACTGATTCCTATTTTGTCTAACTAATCTGTGATAAGTTCTATCAATTTCAGGGTTATAAGGATGCAAATAACTTGGGTTGCCCCTAGTCATGTACTGAACAGAACAGCATCAACCATAGCATACTGTAACAGATATGCATGACCAAAATCGGCAACAAAATTTATTATTTTTTAAAATTTTTTTTTCTTTATTTTTTTCAGCACCCTAAAATCATGAAAACATATCACAGAAAGTTTGAGGACAAAATTCAAAAGGGAACCAAGTCAAAGAATTAAAACAGTGACCAAAAACTAAGAAAATAGAACTTGTAAAATAAAAAAGAAATAGTAAACAAGCTTTTTCAGGATCCAAACGAAGGGGTTTTCTGACGAAGTGAGAAAAATCAGATTATTCAGAAAATTCCCTTCGATTTGATATAAAATTCGTCAAATTCCGAGTTACTGATCAAAAGTTATGCCTATTTATAGTAAGTGCTGCTGAAACTTGGAAAATTTTTCTGGAACTCACAACCAGTGCATATCTGAGTGTCTGTGATGCATCAAAACACTAATATATGATGAAACAAGTGTGGATACCAATTTTCGTGCAAAAATTCCACCCGCAGCTATGTTGAATGGCACTCACAGAATCACTAGAATAGCATCAGTTGTGCAGAACAGCAAATCAGCAAACATGGCAACTTTCAATCAGTTATCAGAATGCTTATTCACACACTAACTACACTAACTAATCTAATTAACTACTGTATGATATTTGGCAAGAACCGATAGTCCCCGGCAACGGCGCCAAATTTTGATCGAGGCCGTACCCGATCAAAATAAAAGGTGTTTATTCTGTAGTACTAGGAAGGTGATCCTAGGTCGTTTCCCAGCGAATATCGGTCTAGGCAAAGTATCAAACACGTAGTGTGCAGTAAAATGGGGGGGTTTTTGTGTGTGACAAATGTGAAGAACAAAACATAAACAGAATATAAAAACTAAGAAAATCAGAAACAAAAGCGGGCAAACCCCTTTGGCTACGTACACTACTCAATCCTAGCTCACTAAAGATCGATTCCTCTCCTCTCCTCTGTCCAACTCGTGATAACCAAATACTAAGCGAAAATTCAGTTATCACTCCAAACCCTAACTTCTAATTAAGCATCAGAAACCAGAATTGGAGTTTTTACGAGTTAATACAAATTAAGCATTTATATTCATGTATTATCTCTACGAAATGGAATTAAGCAAACCACTACACATCGATAAACATGAAAACAGAGAAGAGAAAATGAAATTGCATTAATAACAAGAGCTCAAGAGTAGATAATACAATACCAAAGGGATTAACCCTTGAAGTCTAGCCTTCCATGGCCATAAATGAAGAAAAACGAGTAGAAATGGGGAAGAACAAAACCCTAGCAGCCACCACCACTTGGGAGAGCCAAGAGAGAAGTTCTAACCTAGAGAGAGAGTGAGAAATCTGAAATGGGAGTGTGTCTTGGGGGTTACACGAATTTCCCCTCTTAAGACACAAAATGGGCCTAAAACATGGGCCCAAATCCTAAGAAACACTATTCTGAACATTACAATCAAAAAGGGACCTAAATGCAAATTACAATCTTCACTTCAATACTTCAATCTTCATTTCCAAACTTCCCAAAGTGTCCTTGTGCCAAATATTACCTGAAAATAGAAATAGAATTAATTAGGCTAAATAATTCCAAATTAAACAATATTCGGAATATTAGTCCAATAAACTCTAAATCAATAAATCAAGCTAATCAATGTCAAATGGGCAACAAGTATCAATAATAGGAGTAAAATAATGCAAGGAATAATGGGAAATAAAATGCTCATCACAGAGCCCTTCTAACCGGTTACATACTGATAAAATTCAAAAATTAATAATTTAATTACTCTTTCTTCAAAAACCTTTTTAATATTGCAATTAGGTCCCAACCCAAAGACTAAATTACAATATTCACATTTTTGTACAAAATAACCATATAAAAATATATCTCATATTTTTATATATAAAAACACATAATGTACAAAAACTAAAACCTTCAAAACTAATATAAATCAATTATAAAATAATTGTTATAATTAATTTCTTGGTTATTTGGGAGACGAAAATTAGGGGTGTTACACTACTCCTCCACTTAAAAGGAATTTCGTCCCCGAAATACATCTTTTGAAATTTTCCACTTTTCCAAAGTGTTTTTATACTAGAAAACTTCATCTAGCTCCCAAAAATTTGTTCTTTAGGGTCCTCCCCCACTTAAAAGAGTTTCGATATAGTTCTTTTATTTCGAAACATTTCTAATAGAACTTTTCAATTTAAACAATAAAGATTCTTTACATAGAAACTCTTATGTGAAAGAATTTCTTTTTTAAAAGAAATACTCTTTTGAGTAATACAATTCACATAAACATTCTTCAAATAAAACACTTTTCAATAAACTTTTTGGGCTGCGCACTCTGATCTCTCGAGCACGATCAAAGAAACATTTGTATGACTTCGTTCCTTAACAGCCTGAGACATTAGGGTGATTAGTCCTTATATTAAAACCATTAATAACAAAATCATCCCTTTCAGATATAATCTTTCACAAGAAAGACCATACGACAGGTCTTTAAGTTAGATGAACTTAAAGATAGGGTAATTATCACTATCAGACTTAGTTAGATAGTCAAGTTCTAGAGACATTTCCGTTGGGGAGACAAAGATTTGTCCTATCCCGGTGGTTGTTAATCTCTCTAGCCATAACTGATCTTTCTATTTCTGTAGTGTCCACAGATATTATCACATCCAACTGCGATAAGGGTTTTGATCACAGAAAGATTGGATTTGAACTTCCAACAGGATATTGATATTCTCAAACGATTAGATTAACATAATCGAAAACATTTAATTACGTTAACTCAGATCAAAGGAAGAGATAAGCTTGGGTTGTCTACGTCAGGAGTAGACTCAACTCACATCTCAGTAGGTGAACTCTTCTCGTGCTTGATTCGTCCATTCCTTTCTCACCTTTTCCTTGAGGACAATTTGGTGAATAATACTTCAGCTTCCTGCAATCGGAATTGACTATTCCCTTAGGAACATGACAACTAAACTCAAATTGATGTGCCTCACATTTTTCACCTTGAGATGGACAAATGTTCCCTTCCCTATTTCCTCCTTAGTCATTTTTTTTTCAGTCGAGGATACCTTAACCTTGATATTTCCGTGGTTGATATTCTCCTATTTACTTTTCCCCTTTCCCCAGTTGGGCCTTTATTTCATCAATATTTCTCTTATTCTGAACTCAGACATTTCTCGCATGAAATTCATGTGCTTTCCCATAGTCCTCATACATGCTTACCAACATCGAGAAATTCCTTATTCCTTGATAGTTGATAGCTGACTTGGGTTCGAACATAATCAATTCTTTGAAGTTCATGCCTTTGGATTTCTCATCTTGGTTGATCTAAACAATACTTCATAAATCCCTTGCCTCCATAATATATTTTCTAATATCCATAATCCCTGACTTTAATTCCAAAGATTAAATCTCATTCGTTTCTTTCGACTCCTCATTTCCTGGTTGAAATTCACGAATCCGATTCAAGAATTCGTTGGTGATTTGCAACATTCCCAATCTAACGCTAGATGGTTCCTCTTGCGTTACCAGACTTAGGTCTCTGAACTCCTCGATCAAAATAACCTCCTTAACCATCATTGAGTTCACATGAATACCCTTTCAGCTCAAATCGTCTGCAACTACGTTTGCTTTTCCAGGATGATATTGGAGCTCAAAGCCATAATCTTTAAGAAACTCCATCCATCGCCTTTATCTTACATTCAACCCTTCCTCTTCTTATTGTCATTCATACTTTCAACTCCAAACTTGTTCATGAATCACAACCTTCTTATCTTAGTACCTATTGTCTCTTTTGCATTATCCAGCTCAATTCTCTACCTTCCCCGATTGGAGTATCTTCTTAATTTTAACTCTTGATTAGTCCATAAATATTATGATTCAATCCTCTTAAATCAATTTCAATAATGAATCAAGGCATTAAGTTATTTTATCACATTAAATCCTTCCTTAAATTTTACTTAAGTGATTGACATTGAGTTTGGATTGGAGAAAGATGTTTATTGATACTATAAGTTCCTTCACAAATGTCGTAACTTTTTATTTTAAACTTTCAACTTCTAACCGGTTACAAGAAACTCTAACCGGTTAGTAAGTACAGTTTTAGAAATTTAATCAAAGAATTTCAAGATCATTTTCTTTACAGCATCCAATCCAACTCAAATAGGATTTAATCATAATCTAATACCTTGATTCCAACTAAATTCATCACTGAAACGATTTAAATCATAATATACTCACATTTTTCCATAACTCCTCTTGGACTAATCATATTATATTAGGGTATAATCCATCACTACCCCACTATAATTAAACAACATCCTATCATTCCAGATAAACAGTTGATCTTTCCAAGTCAACTTGGTCTGTAACACCCTCACATTTATTTAGTTAAATTAGAGTTTTAGGAAAATTGGTACTTGAAAATTTCTTTTTAAATTAAAATACTTAAGAATATTTTTCCGGAAAAACGGACAGAGTTTCCTCTATAATTCGGACTTTACCAAAATTTTCCTGTTTTGTACCTGTTCAGCCAGATTAATTTAAACAAGAAAACTTATAAATTATACAACCATTTTAAAACTAAAGCCCGGTTTTACAAAATAATACAAGTTCCAGGGCTTACTTGGCAAATTGTAGTTAATCCAAAATACTAATTAAAATATAGATAACTATGTCCACTCATGCTATTATAAATACACTCCACGTGGTAGAGTGAATCCTGCTCGGCCCGTGACGATGTAAACCTCGCTTCTATAGCTGAAAAAAATAACTGCAAAAGGGGTAGCAATTACGCAGAACATAGGGGAAATAAACCCTAAATAAAATAGCGATGAACTAAGCCTAACCAACTTATAACAATCATAACATTCACACAACACTCATTTCATTAAATTCTCAATATTCAACTCTTATTATCTTTTTCTTCTTTCTCTTTTCCTTTTAACACTTTCTTTTCATCTCTTTCATTCTTTCTTACTTTATTCTTCTATTCTTTCAATGATGACAGGTCCTATTGGACACAAGTCGCTTTAATCTTTTAAATTGACGACATGGTCCTATTGGACACCAGCCACTTTAATCTTTTAAATTGACGACATGGTCCTATTGGATATCAGCCGCTTTAATCTTTTAATGACGACATGGTCCTATTGGACACCAGCCGCTTTAATCTTTTAAATTGACGACATGGTCCTATTGGACACCAGCCACCAATTTAATCTTTAAATGACCAATTTAATCTTTAAATGACGACGGGTTCTACTGGACACCAGCCACTTAGTCTTTTAATGACGACGGGTCCTACTGGACACCAGCCGCTTTAGTTTTCTTTTATTCTACCCATATTCTCATTTTTCATGCTTTTCTCTTTCCTTTACTTGTTTTTGTATCCTGCTTTCTTCAATTACTTGTTTTCTTACTTTTCCACTGTTTACATAAATTATCTAACATTTTTAACTCAATTCTCCACTCTTTGCTTTCATTTATTTATTAGTGATTCAATTCATACCTTTACCATACGATACACACAATTACTCATATTCTTTTACAAGTTCCCAAATTACTTAGCTTAAGCCTCACATATTCACTTGCACAATACAACATGCACCTCATTTATCACTTAAACACACATAACAATTATCACCTTCAATAATTCACAAGTAACATTCAAGAACTCATAACCACATTACGCACATACCACACTTATCATAATCATTTTTCACATATCATTATCACATACCTTCATATTCTACCTCACGCTCCCTTTCATTCAAATTAATCCCTTTCATTCAAATTAATCCTCACGTCAACTTGATCTACTAATTATCAATACATTTTAATAAATCTAACCAACTCACACAACATACACTTAGCATACCAATTTCAAGTTTGCATATATTTAAACTTTCCCCAGGCTCATACTTATACTTTAAAATCTTCCCTTTATCACTTAATTATTATACGATGCAACACATATCCCATTTATCATTCAAGCATAGGTACATTCCAAGAATTTCATATTTGTCATTTAAGCATACATCATAATCACCATATCAATTCAATCACAAGTATCCATTTAGGTTTTCCTTTCACTTGTTTTCATACTTTACTTTAGGTCTATATTAACTACCCTAGATTTCACTCACCAACACACCCATATACCCAATTATTTTGTTGTCTTAGTTCAATAGTCTTTTATCAAATCATTCGCTATCTTTTTACACTTACTCAATTCATAATTAATCTATCATTTCTAAGTTTATATTCACTCTCCTTCCACATTAATAACCAATATCACATACACATCATCATAAACACATATATTCACAATTGCATATTCTCATATAATTCATCAAAAATTAACTTCCAATAATCATAGCATGCCTTTAAAATTATAATTAATTAATGAGAGGTTCTATTTGTCCCTAAACTATTATCCTTTGTTATTACTAATTACCCTAAGGCTCATTAATATACGTATTATTCTAAACTTAATCATCACTACCAACATCCCAGAATTTATCCCCTAAGCCAGGTAAGATGTAACACTCCTTTTATGTCATCTTACTTTATAAGAAAAGTAATAAGTTTAAGAATACTTGGACTTGTTATTGTTGGAAAAAGATCTGAAAATAAGAATTTTCCCTTCCCTTGAAAATTCCTTTTCACAAACACTTGATTAATAATGAGGTTGACTAACAAAATCAGAGTTTGCGGAAACATAGTAAAATCATCATATTATACCTCCCAAAATATATCAAGTGTAACAAGTCCATTAATACCAAATAAGTATGATTATGAAACTGAATTCCTCTTATGATACCTTTTACCAAAATATGTATCATATAAATTCTATTAAAAATAGAAATATTATAGAGCTGGTCACTGGTCCTTTGTTCAAACATCCTTCTGGTCGGATCGTCGATATCTGCACAACAGGTTTCCAACCCACACTTTCTATACTCTGCATGAACCTAAAGGACATCTCCCTCCACTGACTCTTGTGCAAGTTAGATGCACGATCAACACCTAATAAGGGCATGGGGTTAGCTATACATATTTGCATAATCAAATGAGAATAAAACTAACATCCACAAGTTAACATGTAGCAAATCATGATGCATAATCATATGAGCACACCCGGTTAATCATAACAATTCTTTCAATGCAGGTGGCATGATGCATGATTTCCTTCCACAACTAAGGCCTCTAAAAGTCCATCTTGGACGTCCATCCAATACACCCTTGTGTTCCCGGAACACCGACATTCGTTCCCAGAACGTAATGCCGAACCATACTTGGATAATACGCATCACTCCCAGAGTGTGCACCACGTTCCCGGAACGTGTAGCAAACCATACTTGGAATAATAAGCACCACTCCCAGAGTGTACACCACGTTCCCAGAACGCATACGTTCCCAGAACGCATAAAAACCAGGTCCCGGACACTGGCCACATATCTATAATGTGTCATCAAGTAGGTTGCATATCAATGTGTTCCCAGAACACTAACATACGTTCCCAGAACGTATAAAACCAGGTCCCAGACACTGGCCACATATCTATAATGTGTCATCAAGTAGGTTATAATTCGGTACTCCCGGAGTACCCTCCTCATATTCCCAGAATATGATAAACGTTCCTACCAACTAAACTTCCATTCTATATGGATGCACAATCATTAAGGTTGGTTTTTATGTTTAATTCTATTATAATACCAATTTGTTCCCAGAACACTCACATACGTTCCCAGAACGTATCGCAAACCATACTTGGAATAAAATCAAGCACAACTCCCAGAGTGTGCATCACGTTCCCAGAACGTATCCAAGAAACCATGTCCCAGACAATGGCTACATTCCCAGAATGTTTCATCAAGTAGATTGCATCAGTTTAGTACTCCTAGAGTACAGGGTCAAGTACCCCGAACATCACAAACCATCCTTGCCAACCTATTTCATTACCTTTCTCTATGCATGCATTGCATACATAATTACTAAGGTTGGTCTTTCCATTAATTCCATTATTATGACTTAGAAAACACAAGTTCTGAATGATATCTTGAGGTATGGCTTTACTCATAAAATTCACCTTTGAATTTAAATTTAACATATGCTCATAGACCTGGATTGAGAGAATGTAATATTTGGTATAAAAAATCCTTACTCAAAAACTTAAATCTTATTTTTAAGTTTCAGGTACTAACCAGTTACATCATCACCTAACCGGTTAGAATTACAGACCTGAATACAAAACCATTGATTTTCAATAAATCTTTTCTTGAATTCTCTACTCAATCCAATAACAAGGTCTTAGCACAAAAGAATACCTCAAGTTCAACACATAATATCATTCAAAAGATCTAAGTCATAATCCCATTTCATTTGTGCATAATTTCCTCTTGAAATTATCATTTGATGTTAAGGTATTAACTCCCAATTTTCAATCTGAATTATTACAATAAAATCAACTTCATTTCAGATTGAATTCCAGTGAAATTAGGGTCTAGATTTGAGTAACATTGATAAGACCACAGAACTGATTTCAGAAACTTATTTTCTTTGACAATTTTACAGTGTCTAACCGGTTACAATTATCGAGTAACCGGTTAGATTGTGCAGTCAGCACACTGAAATATGAGGTTTTGCAAACCATTCTTTTCATTACTCAAATCTAACAAATTTCAACATTCAAAAGAGTTCATATACCTTAAGTAAACATGTTTAATCACAGAAACACATTCACTTTGCATGCATTCAATTTAGATACTCAAATTGCACATAATTTCACATATTTCACAACTTGATGCATCAATTCACATAATATCCAATTAAGTCATGAAATCAACATCAAAATAGCTTGAATGCATCCTGATAACATTGCTCAAAACAACAATTGAGCTCAAATTGGCCTCCAAGCCATTTAACCATTTCAACTTATGCCCTTTGAGTCTCTTGGTGACTCATCCTATATTCTACCACAATTTATTCTCATTCTAGCAAATAGTAAGCTTCCCCCTTACCTTAGGTTCGTGCTTGATCCAAAACATTGCAGAGAGAAAGGCTCCAACATAGATCTCCATTAAATCCACTATATGCAGATAGAGTTGGACAGGGTGCCAAAACCAGGGAAATTGACATGCAAAACCCAATTAAGAATTGGGGAAAATAGTCAAATTGAGTTCTCTGCAACATGCACTAGAGGTAGGAATAGATTTGAAACCAAAAGGGTTCGTGTGCTTACCAAAATTGAGCTTCAAAGTCAGCTCCAGAAACCAGAAGCTGAGGTTTGACAGCATCAACACCTCAACTTGGCAAGCTTCGTTCTCAAACTCCAGGAACTCTCAACTCACAAACTTTATATCAATACAAAGCCCTTGATGTGAGCTCTGTAACCGTGTATCACTCATGATCTAACTCTCAGAAACGAAGGAGAATCGCACCAGACGAATCAAGAACCCTAAAACAGAGCTTCAACAATTCAGGAGCAAAAATGGGTTTCAATTCATCAACACAAGGCTATATATAGCAAAATCAGAGCTCCATGCATGTTGACACGTCTTTCCCCACTAAGATTAAGATGATTTCGTGGCGAATTCTGGGTTAAAACACGTGATTACTCATCAAACGCACTAACCCAGTTTTCTGAGTTCATCGTGTAACCGGTTACACAACCCTTCTAACCGGTTACATACTGATAAAATTCAAAAATTAATAATTTTAATTACTCTTTCTTCAAAAACCTTTTTAATATTGCAATTAGGTCCCAACCCAAGGACTAAATTACAATATTCACATTTTTGTACAAAATAACCATATAAAAATATATCTCATATTTTTATATAATAAAAACACATAATGTACAAAAACTAAAACCTTCAAAATCAATTATAAAATAATTGTTATAATTAATTTCTTGGTTAATTGGGAGATGAAAATTAGGGGTGTTACATAAGAGTCCCCTCTTACCTCTGGGTTTCAATAGAATTTGATTTGCGGCTCAGCGGGGGAGATCCTGCTTCGGCTTATCCCGATTCCAAGCAAATTCGCCAATCTGACCCGGCTCACGTCGAATAGGTCCAAACCCAACAGTGACAACTACGGCTTACCCGACCGGCGTCGGTTCGATTCACGGCACAGCACCAAGCAAAGAGTTAAACCCCAATCTTCGATCCCGGTGATGGTGACGTTAACGTTGATGGCGGTTGATTTAGTGCGGCGGTGGCTGTGAGGGAGTTTAGTGGCCAAAGGTTGGGCGGTTGGTGGCGGCGCGACTTCCATGTAGAAACGGCAAGGAGCGGCGGCGACGATTCGTTCTCAGCTAGGGAGGAGATCGCGATTCGCGACCCACACAGAGAGAGAGAAAAGTCGCGAGGCAGGAGAGGGAAAGAGAAGGACGCACGGCGGTGGCTCTAGGTTGGGTGGCGTCGGCGGAGTTGAAGGCGGCGGTGAGGTGGTTTGGTGGCGGCTGGCTTGTGGAGGGAGAAGAAGATGTGAGAGAGAGGGAGAGAGAGACTAGGGCCGGCTGGGCTGTTAAGAGGGAAGAAGGAGTTGTTGAGGGAGGGTTTCGAACCCCCTTCCTCATTTTTTTTAATTATTATTACATTATTATTATTATTATTTTTTTTATTTATTATTATTATTATTACTATTATTATTATTATTATTATTATTTTTTTATTTATTTATTATTATTATTATTATTACTATTACTATTAGTATTACTTGTGTTAGTATGGTTTTAAAACACTAATACCATTTTTCTTTATTTGTTTATTATAAATCTCAATAAATACTAATAATAAAATGTAAGCATTTAGTAAGTACTTATATAAAATTATAAAGTTAAGAATCTTAAAATTCTTAAAACAAGTTCAACATTTAAAATGTCAAAATATATTAAAATATAGAAAGCATGGTTTTCAAATAGTATAATTATTTTTAACATTTTAAGTGAACTAATCACTTAGCCATGTCAATAATCGATTAGTCAATGCTACTTTTCTTTTTATTACTCTTATTATGTTTGGAATTAAAAATGGGGATGTTACATGGTCAAAGGCCATGTGATCTCAAAAATATCCTTCAATAATCCGACGATAGTATCTAGCCGGCTCTAAGAAGCTTCTGACTTTAACCACAGTCTGAAGTTGTTCACATTTCACCACTGAATTCACCTTCGCTGGATCCACCACAATTTCTTCTTTAAAGTTCACATGTAACTTCGCTCAACCAAAACTTATTTTCGGTGAGCTTAGCACACCACTACTCTTCTTGCAGGATTCTTAATACAATCCTGAGATGTTCCTCATGTTTCTTCGGATTCTTAGAGTAAACCACAAACGAATCCGAATATAATCTAAAGGTCTCGTCCTTATAGTCCATAAAAGAACAGGTGCATTAGTCAATCCAAACGACATTATTTCCTACTCATAATGTCCGTATCGAGATCATAATGCAGTCTTAAGTGTATCCCTGTCCCGAATCCTGATTTGGGTTTAATCCAACCTCCAATCAATCCTAGAAAACACTTAGACCCCTTTAACCTGATCCAACCATAACCATTTTAGAAACTTCTCTACGTGTTTCTTCCATTTGACCATTCCCGATTGTACCATATTATAAGAGTAGTAAAGACAGAATCAGCTTCAAGAATTAACTTGATTCCAAACTCTATCTCTTTACTCAAGGGTAAACCTGATATCATTTCTTGAAACCAAGATTTCTTTAACCCCCTTCTCCCTTTCCTTCACTGCTTCCCAGAAGCAAACACATGGATCCATTGGATTCCAGATTCGAAGCTTGGGAATCCATATACAGGGTTGTTCTATCGTCATTAATCATGATCACTTGATTTCTCGGCTTCCAAACCGTGCTTAAGATCAAACGAAATCATGACACAGGTAGATAGACAAAGTCTAATACCTTAATAGAACAATTCAGACATACCTTGGAAACAACTACAAGAAGATTTGTAGGAATCACCACTTTGAGATAGCATATTGGGTAAGGCATAGAGCAACTTTGATCAATGCCCGTATCCATAAGGAACAAAAGAAAGGATAGCTTTAGAGTTTAACAAACTCAACAAGGTTGATCTTTAAGGAGATGACTGCCCTGCACTCGGTCGGAGAAGTTGATTAATTTTAACGCTAATGAGGGTAAACACTCTTCTCCGGAGTCAAGGACTTAACTACAACTCCTCTAAGATTTCCTTATCACTGGTTCTATGAGAACTGGATAAACCAACACTATGATTTTGGGTTTACAACATGTCTAAAGAGAAGCATACAACTATCATACTTGTACTTAGACTACATAGAACGCTTCTCAATAGCAGACTAAGCTATTCATCTAGAGCCATTACACATAACTTTAGATCTAGTTTTGAAGTATATGAGAGCATACATCCCAGGAAACATTGCAGATATCGATGATCAGCGTATTGGACCACACACCCAAGGACCAAGAGTCAGGACCATTGCTCTGATACCATAAAAGTGCAACACTCCTTGTATATCATTTTACTTTATAAGAAAAGTAATAAGTTTATGATTACTTGGACTTGTTATTGTTGGAAAAAGATCTGAAAATAAGAATTTTCCCTTCCCTTGAAAATTCCTTTTCACAAATACTTGATTGATAATGAAGTTGACTAATAAAATCAGAGTTTGCGGAAACATAGTAAAATAATCATATTATACTCCCAAAATATATCAAGTGTAACAAGTCCACGGATACCAAATAAGTATTATTATGAAACTAAATTCCTCTTATGATACCTCTTTCCAAAATGTGTATCATATAAATTCTATTAAAAATAGAAATGTTATAGAGCTGGTCACTGGTCCTTTGTCCAAACATCCATCTGGTCGGATCCTCGATATCTGCACAAGGGGTTCCCAACCCACACTTTCTACACTCTGCATGCACCTAAGGGACATCTCCCTTCACTGACTTTTGTGCAAGCTAGATATACGATCAACACCTAATAAGGGCATGGGGAGTAAGTATACACTTATACATAATCAATAAAGACTAAAATACAAACACAAGTATGTCATGGACAGACAATAATGCAAGTACACATGTGCACACCATTTTTCAACATTATTGTTGGAAATCAACAAGCGGCTCAATATAGTCTAGAGGGGGGTGAATAGAATATTGAAGCCTTATTACAGATTTTTCGTCCACCTAAGAGAATGGTTTTATGAAAATAAATTTTCTTAAGAATTCAGTTCAGATTACTCGAGTAACTCAAGCCTTCACTCGAGTAATACGCAACCAAAAATAATTTCACTCGAGTATTCAGCAAATCACTCGAGTATTACGAAAGCAGATTTTAAATCACTCGAGTAACAGAAAACCTACTCGAGTAATGTTTATAAACTGAAAGCAGATTACTCGAGTGACAAGAACTTTACTCGAGTAAACTGGGTAAAATTCAATTTAAACTTTGTTTTCAATGGAGTTCTTCAAGAATAACAATGCTATGATGATTCAACAAATTATGAATGATTAATATGAACAATTTCAAGTAATATTAACATGCAATTTTAGATCAATTTAGTAGAATTAAGAAAACCCCAATTCTAACCTAAAAATGCAAATGTTAATGAATTAATGAAATACAAGGAATGAAAATAAAAGAGACACAAGGATTTATCCTGGTTCACTTTCACCCACTTGAAAGCTACTCCAGTCCCCTCTTAAATCAAGAGAGATTCTTCACTAGAAATCTTCAAATGTAGATTTTACAATGTTTTAAGATGCAACTAGATTCTTAGTTCTCCTATCTTAAAACCCAACTCAAAGTGTGTACCAAACACTTTGATCTAATCTACCCCTTTTGAGTATTCTAGATTTCCTTGCTAATTGATTGAAGATGCTTCCAACCAATCCTCTTTTCTTGCTTTGATTTGATCCTCAAAGTCTTCCTTGTGAGATTCTTCACTTGTGTTGAAACTTCAATGATGCAATCACAAATTGCAAATCTTCAACAACCACTAAGAACAAAAATATGATCTCAAGAATATTTGAACAATGATAGAAAATAGAGTGAAGAATGAAAAGTTCTTTGTTGAATCTTGATAGCTCTTGAAAGATGTAAAATAGCTCTTGAATTACTTTTCAAAGTGTATTAGAAAATTGTAAGAATGAAAGTCTATATCTTTGAAAGAGAAAATTAAGTCCTTTTAAAATTTTCCCAACACTGATTGAATTACTCGAGTAAACCAAACAACGTCACTCGAGTGAAACATGTCAGATTAAGTTACTCGAGTGATGTGTAAACCATTACTCGATTAACCTGTCAGAACATAAATTACTCGAGTGAACCAATACTCATTACTCGAGTAAACTGATCAGAATCTGAATAAAAACAAAGTTTTTCTAAAATGATTTTCACAAGCTATTTAATCAAGATTTAAAGTATCTTCACTCTTAATCAGACATTATTTAAATATTCTTAAAATCACCTAAGCTACCCACACCAATGAGATGCATTGCATAAAATAAAGATTACATTGAAATAGAATTAATAAAAATCCTAATTCTAATCTTCATGTGGTGTAGCTTGCTTGTTGCCAATGTTGTTGCTTGGAGAGAGATTGTTAGCATCAAAACATGAGAATCCTACAAACTCCCCCTTTTTGATGATGACAAACCTCCTTTCAAATTAAGCACTAAGTTTTAACATACTCCCCCTAAATGTAAAACATCTAGGAAAAATATAATAAAACTTAACCTACAAGAACAACATCAACAAAATATTCTCCCCCTTTTGGCATCATTAAAAAGATAATATTTTTGAGAAAAGTCCTTTGCCAAAAGTTGAAGGTAAGTAGTTCACAATGGTATAGAAAATATATAACAATAAAGACAATACCAAAATAAACCACAATAGTGCCTCAACGTATATAAACAACGAATATATACGAACAACGAATATAGCACCAGAAATCAGAGTATCAGAGCATCACACTATGCAGCAAATCATAGCAGATAATCAAAACGAAAACTAAACAAACCAGACCATACACAAGGTCCTAAAGTCATAGTAGCAACAGAGTCAGAAACATGAAACAGAAACATAAACAGAGAATATGCAAATGAAACATGCAACAGAAATCAACAGCAAACATCATCAGCATCCACAGGTCTAGGAATCAGGTGGAGGAGGAGGAAAATGATGAGAAAATAATCCAGACATGTAATCCATCAAACGATGCTCCATGGCAATATTCTTCACATCCTGTCTCATCTCCAACTGAGTGAATTGAGCATTGATGTGCTCAACTAATGACTCATGAGCAGCTTGTGCATCAAATGGAGTACCAAGATTATCCAAATCGATATAGTCCTCAATACGATCGGTATCCATCGGATCAGTAGAAGTAGGAGGAACAGAAGAGGATGCACCAGCCCTATCACCAAGTAAATTCCTTTTCCTAGTACCTGAAACTCTTGCAGCCTTTGCAGCTTCAGCCATTTCCTTAATCTGTGTTTTCCATAACCAAGTGCGACTGTCCCTATGCCAAGCAATTTTCATATAACTAATGTGCGAATCATTAAGACACCAGTTATTTTTCTTTTCCTTTTCAGCTGGCTCATCATCAGGGATTGGAACACGATAATACCTCATGATCTTGGTGACATGCATAGGATATGGCAAGAATTGGGTAGGAGGAGATTGAGCAGCAGCTTCCATACGAGCTAAAAACATTTTATTCCAATTCATCTCATACCTCTTTTTAATCCCATGAAACAAAGTAAGATCATCATCTCCCAATTGAGCATAATTTTGATTGCATTTTGGAATCAAACAATAAGAGATAATATACATGAGCACCCTATCCACAGCATGCAAAGGTGATACAGTTCTAGTAGTTCTATCACCCCAAGATTCACCAGTACGCAACAAATCAGTATAAATCTTATTAGTATCCACATCCAAATCCAGACATTCAGTATCACCAATAAAAGTTCCCTTGTTTTCTAAACCAAACATCATAGTCAAATCCGCAGGCTTTATAACAAAATGATGTCCTCTAACCATTGTTTGATACTCACCATCTAGCTTAGTAAAATTTTGATAAAATTGTCTGACAAACCTAGGGTAATAATGAGTCTCAAATTCCAAAAACCTCTGCAAATTCTGAAATTCTAAATCCTCTACAAACGGAAATTGCTCCTTATGCAACCAAGCAAATTTAACATACCTTGTAAGACCAAAAGAGCGATTGATAAATGCCGGTTCCCGCAAATCTCGGTTGATTCCAGAAAACCAAGTATCATTACGACCTGCTCCTTGCTTTGCTTTCTTTTGAGGAGGTTGATAGTGAGAGGAAGAAGCCATTAATTCAGAAAAAGCAAATTCGGTTTTGAGAGGTTAGGGTTTTGATTTGGGGTTTTCGGATTTTTGGATAAAATTGGTGAAATTGATGAATGAAAGGAGTAGAAATGATGATATAAAGATGAAATATGGAAGAAATTTGTATGATTTGTGAGTTTTGTGGCTGAAAGATGATGATTTGATGAAGATCCGTATGAGAAAGAAGAGAGAAAGACGAACAAGAGAGAGAAAAAATCGTGAAAATGATGCAGATTTTAACAGTTCAGCTTTTAAAATCACGTAAGTTACTCGAGTAATGTTCATACGTTACTCGAGTGATTCGAGCAGTACTCGAGTGAAAGAGTATGTTACTCGAGTATGCCGAAAAATAAAAAGATTTTACTCGAGTGATGGATGAACTTAATCGAGTGATACGCAAGACATTTTAAAATTAATCGAGTGACAGACAGAATTACTCGAGTAATACGAAAGAGTTTTTAAAATTACTCGAGTGAAATTTCTGTTACTCGAGTGAACTGTACAGAATTTCAAAAATTTCAATTTTTCATGCAAAATCATTTTTCATGCACAAACACAGAGAAACACTTAGCATGTAGCAAGTAACACACATACAAATAAAGCAATTAGCATATTATAGAAAACATACACACATAACTGCATAAAAAAAAAAAAAACACTTTAATAAGATACAACAACTCAAAATACAAGTCACATTGAAATAGGCTTGAAGATGAGTATAAAAAGCATCAAATACAATTAGCTAATAGTTAATTCATCAAAAATACCAAGTTCTCTTCGAATCTTATAAAATGTGTCCCTTGGTAATGGTTTTGTAAAGATATCAGCTAATTGATCCGAAGTTTGAACAAACTCAATAACACAATCACCTTTTTGAACATGATCTCTCAAAAAGTGATGCCTAATTTCAATATGCTTTGTCCTTGAGTGTAATACTGGATTTTTAGTCAAATTAATTGCCGAAGTGTTATCACACTTTATAGGGATATTTGTTAAATTTAAACCAAAGTCAGATAATTGTTGCTTCATCCATAAAATTTGAGCACAACAACTACCTGCAGCTATGTATTCGGCCTCCGCGGTTGATAAAGCTACACAATTTTGCTTTTTAGAAAACCACGATACAAGTGAATTACCAATTAAATGGCATGTTCCGCTTGTACTTTTTCGCTCAACTTTACAACCGGCAAAGTCAGAGTCCGAATATCCTATTAGTTTTAGAAAAGCATCCCTAGGATAATAAAGTCCAGTATTCGTTGTACCCTTTAAGTATTTCATTATTCTTTTGACAGCAGTTAGATGCGACTCTTTCGGTTTTGCTTGAAAACGTGCACACATACATACACTAAACATGATATCAGGTCTAGATGCAGTTAAGTATAACAAACTACCAATAATACCACGATACTTCGTTACCTCTACCGCTTTTCCAGCCTCATCTTGATCTAGGTAGCATGCAACGCTCATTGGTGTAGAAGCGGATTTGCACGAATCCATTCCAAAACGTTTGAGAAGCTCTCTACAATATTTACTCTGATGAATATAAATGCCATCATTAAGCTGCTTTATTTGAAGGCCAAGAAAGAATGTAAGCTCTCCCATCATCGACATCTCGAATTCACTTTGCATCAATTCTGAAAACTTCTTACACAAGTTATCGTTAGTAGCACCAAATATAATATCGTCAACATATATTTGAACCAATAAAATATCCTTACCGGAACGTTCAATAAAAAGTGTAGTGTCAACAGTACCTCGTTTAAAACCTTTTTGTAATAAAAAATTGCTTAGTCGGTCGTACCAAGCTCTAGGAGCTTGTTTCAAACCGTACAAAGCCTTTTTCAGTTTGAAAACGTAGTCCGGATGCTCAAAACTCTCGAATCCGGGAGGTTGTGACACATAAACTTCCTCTTGAATGTATCCGTTAAGAAAGGCGCTCTTAACATCCATTTGAAACAATTTAAAATTCATAATTGAAGCAAAAGCGAGAAGAATACGAATAGCTTCTAATCTAGCAACGGGAGCATATGTCTCATCGTAATCGATTCCTTCTTCTTGACTATAACCTTGTGCTACCAACCTAGCTTTATTCCTAACAATAATACCCGATTCATCTAACTTATTCCTATAGACCCACCGAGTACCAATTTCAGGACGATCATCGGGTTTTGGCACAAGCTCCCAAACTTGGTTTCTTTCAAATTGATTTAATTCTTCTTGCATGGCCATAATCCAATGATCATCTTGAAGAGCCTCTTTGATATTCTTAGGTTCTATTTGAGATACAAAGGCAACATAATAACAAAAATTATTTAAAGTGCGTCGGGTTACCACTCCCTTCGCAATGTCACCTAAGATATTAGAAATCGGATGATTTTTGTTGGACTTCCAAGCTATTGGTAATTGAGGTTGTATCTCTTGTGCTAAGTCTTTATCTTGTGCTTGCACCTCTCGATCTTCATTTTGATTCTCTTCTATTTGTTGTGGTGTTGAATTCTCATGATCCAAAAATGTACCTATATAATCATCACAAGAAACAACACAATCTCCTTTCGAAGATTCATCAAATACAACATGCACGGATTCCTCAACGGTTAATGTTCTTTTATTGTAGACTCTATATGCTTTGCTATGAGTTGAATAACCTATGAATATGCCATCGTCGGCTTTAGAGTCAAACTTGCCGACCGGTTCCTTTCCGTTATTTAAAACAAACACCTTACACCCAAAAACATGAAAATGTGAGATATTTGGCTTTCGCCCTTTTAAAAGTTCATAAGGTGTTTTATTTAAATGCGGATGAATAAGAACCCTATTAAGCACATAGCAAGCGGTGTTTACCGCATCAGCCCAAAAATATTTAGGAACATTTGATTCTATCAACATAGTACGAGCAAGTTCCACTAATATTCTATTTTTCCTTTCTACAACTCCGTTTTGCTCCGGAGTCCTAGGGGCCGAAAATTGATGATCAATACCAAACTTATCACAAAACGCATCAATCCTAGTGTTTTCAAACTCACCTCCGTGATCACTTCTAATAGACACAATTTTCAAACTTAGTTGATTTTGGATGAGTTTGGCAAATTTTTTAAAACATTTATAAACTTCACTTTTTGCGGATAAAAATAAAGTCCATGTGAATCTAGTAAAATCGTCTACTAAAACGAATCCATAGTAATTGCCACCTAAACTTTTAATTTGTGAAGGGCCAAACAAATCCATATGGATTAGCTCCAAAGGCTTTGTTGTGCTTATCACATTTTTAGGTTTAAATGAACTTTTAACTTGCTTGCACTTTTGACAAGAGTCACAAATGCCATCAAGCTTAAAGTTTAGTTTAGGCAAACCAATCACTAAATCTTTTCGCAAAAGTTTGTTCAATTGATTCACATTCACATGAGCAATTCGTCTATGCCAAAGACGAATTTCATCATCAAAAGATTTGAAACATTTTGAAAACAGTGAAGTTATCTCATCCAAATCAATTAAGTAAGTGTTATTAGAGCGACGACCAACAAACTTAACACTATCATCTATAGAAGACTTAATGAAGCATAATTCCGGAGTAAATGTCACATAATTGCCCATATCACATAGTTGGCTTATACTAAGCAAGTTGTGTTCTAAGCCTTCTACGTATAGGACATTTTCTATGACAAGGTTAGATACGTTACCGATTTTCCCGACTCCTAGAATTTTGCCCTTGTTGTTGTCGCCGTATGTCACAAATCCATCACTTTTTGGAGTAAGTTCCATGAAGTGCGTTTTGTCTCCCGTCATGTGTCTCGAACAACCACTATCCAAGTACCATTTTCGCTCTTTGGTTCGAAGACACACCTACAAGAAAGATATCATTTGGTTGACTTAGGTACCCAAGTGGTCTTGGGTCCTTTGTTGTTAGCATGAGGAGAAGTCCCCTTAACAATCCAAATATATTCACCGCTTGGTATACCAAATTTCTTTATATTACATTTATTCGTGGTATGCCCAAAGATTCCACAATAATGACAAGTTGGGTTTTTAGAAATCTTATTCTTTGAAAATCCACCAACTTTGCGATAATTGCGTTTCTTAGGTTTGGTATAGCCAAGACCGGATCTATTGCTATTGTTCCTTTGTGTTGAAAGCAAATGATCTAAAGAAGTATCTCCTTTCATGAGCCTTGCAAGTCGATCATTCAAATTAAAAACTTCTTTTTCCAAAGACTTGCAATTTTCACAAGATGGAGTCTCATTTGATTTCAATTCACAATTGCATGTAGAGTTTGCATAAATGAGTTCAAGAGTTTCATTTTGAAGCTTAAGTTCTTCTAAATCTTTTTGAAGTTCAATTATCTTTTCATGTTGCTTCATTATGAAATTCTTTCTTTCAACATTTATTTTAGCAAGTTTCTTCAACTCTTTATGCATCTCTACATACACATTGTACAATTCATTGAATGAAGGAGAATTAGAACTTGAGCTAGCATCGGAAAGATAATCTACCTCATTGACGTTCTCACTTGATTTAATGCTTGAAGATTCCTCTTCATCAAGCTTTGTCATTAAACATAGATTTGCAAGTTCTTCATCATCCGATGAGCTAGATGTTGATTGACTCTCCACTTCATCCCATACTATGTAAGCCCTTTTTCCTTTAGAAGAATTGAATTTTGAGTTGTCACCTTCCGACTTCTTAGAATGAGTTGGACAATTCGATCGATAGTGACCAAGCTTTCCACATCCATGACACTTGATGTGATCCTTGATAGTCTTATTTCTTGATTGTGAGTCCTTAGAATCTCTTTGTCTATTTCTATTAAAGTTCCCCTTTTTCTTAAGGAACCTACCAAGCTTTTTAACTAGCAAGCCAAGGGTCTCATCATCTATATCGGAGTCCGAGTCAACCACTTGAAAGTTTTCCTCTTGTGCCTTAAGGGATTTTGAAGTTGATTTAAGAGCTATCCCCTTTTTCTTCCTATCGGCATCTTCATTCAAGGATAACCGTCCAAGCTCCATTTCATGCTCTTGAAGCTTTCCGAATAGAGTTGCTAAATCAATTTGATCCACGTCTCTAGCTTCCATAATGGCCGTCACCTTAGGTTGCCATTCCCTGTTAAGACATCTCAAAATCTTATTAACAACTTCACCATTAGATATAACTTTTCCAAGTGCAGAAAGATGATTAATGATATGAGTGAACCGCTTTTGCATGTCACCTATGTTTTCATTAGGTAACATACGAAAGAGTTCATATTCATGCATGAGTGTATTTAGCCTAGCCCTTCTAACCTCCGAAGTGCCCTCATGTGTGACTTGTAATGTGTCCCACATTTGTTTAGCATCAACACATTGAGATACTCGAAAGAACTCATCATAAGAAAGAGCGGACGTGATGATATTTTTAGCTTTTAAATCAAATGCAACTTTCTTCTTATCATCATTGTCCCAACTCGATTGAGGTTTAATTGAAACAACATCATTTACTTTCGTTTGAGGAACAAAAGGTCCATTCTCTATGGCGTTCCAAATTTCCATATCTATGGCTTGAATAAAAATTTTCATGCGGACCTTCCAATAAGCGTAACCCTCACCACTAAATAGTGGAGGACGATTAATGGAAGTTCCTTCACCACCAAAAGGATTTGAAATTGAGCCCATTGTTTCCAAGTAAAAAGGATCTTTTCGAAAAAGCTTTTTAAGGCTCGGATTTTTCGTCCGAGCTCTGATACCACTTGTTGGAAATCAACAAGCGGCTCAATATAGTCTAGAGGGGGGTGAATAGAATATTGAAGCCTTATTACAGATTTTTCGTCCACCTAAGAGAATGGTTTTATGAAAATAAATTTTCTTAAGAATTCAGTTCAGATTACTCGAGTAACTCAAGCCTTCACTCGAGTAATACGCAACCAAAAATAATTTCACTCGAGTATTCAGCAAATCACTCGAGTATTACGAAAGCAGATTTTAAATCACTCGAGTAACAGAAAACCTACTCGAGTAATGTTTATAAACTGAAAGCAGATTACTCGAGTGACAAGAACTTTACTCGAGTAAACTGGGTAAAATTCAATTTAAACTTTGTTTTCAATGGAGTTCTTCAAGAATAACAATGCTATGATGATTCAACAAATTATGAATGATTAATATGAACAATTTCAAGTAATATTAACATGCAATTTTAGATCAATTTAGTAGAATTAAGAAAACCCCAATTCTAACCTAAAAATGCAAATGTTAATGAATTAATGAAATACAAGGAATGAAAATAAAAGAGACACAAGGATTTATCCTGGTTCACTTTCACCCACTTGAAAGCTACTCCAGTCCCCTCTTAAATCAAGAGAGATTCTTCACTAGAAATCTTCAAATGTAGATTTTACAATGTTTTAAGATGCAACTAGATTCTTAGTTCTCCTATCTTAAAACCCAACTCAAAGTGTGTACCAAACACTTTGATCTAATCTACCCCTTTTGAGTATTCTAGATTTCCTTGCTAATTGATTGAAGATGCTTCCAACCAATCCTCTTTTCTTGCTTTGATTTGATCCTCAAAGTCTTCCTTGTGAGATTCTTCACTTGTGTTGAAACTTCAATGATGCAATCACAAATTGCAAATCTTCAACAACCACTAAGAACAAAAATATGATCTCAAGAATATTTGAACAATGATAGAAAATAGAGTGAAGAATGAAAAGTTCTTTGTTGAATCTTGATAGCTCTTGAAAGATGTAAAATAGCTCTTGAATTACTTTTCAAAGTGTATTAGAAAATTGTAAGAATGAAAGTCTATATCTTTGAAAGAGAAAATTAAGTCCTTTTAAAATTTTCCCAACACTGATTGAATTACTCGAGTAAACCAAACAACGTCACTCGAGTGAAACATGTCAGATTAAGTTACTCGAGTGATGTGTAAACCATTACTCGATTAACCTGTCAGAACATAAATTACTCGAGTGAACCAATACTCATTACTCGAGTAAACTGATCAGAATCTGAATAAAAACAAAGTTTTTCTAAAATGATTTTCACAAGCTATTTAATCAAGATTTAAAGTATCTTCACTCTTAATCAGACATTATTTAAATATTCTTAAAATCACCTAAGCTACCCACACCAATGAGATGCATTGCATAAAATAAAGATTACATTGAAATAGAATTAATAAAAATCCTAATTCTAATCTTCATGTGGTGTAGCTTGCTTGTTGCCAATGTTGTTGCTTGGAGAGAGATTGTTAGCATCAAAACATGAGAATCCTACAATTATATCTCTTATAATGCAGGTGGCATGATGCATGATTTCTATCCACAACTGAGGCCTCCACTATAAGTCCATCTTGGACGTCCATCCAATACACCAGTGTGTTCCCGGAACACTACCATACGTTTCCAGAACGATGGCAAACCATACTTGGATATACAAGCATCACTCCCAGAGTGTGCATCACATTCCCAGAACGCATAGAAAACCATACTTGGAAAAATAAACATCACTCCCAGAGTGTGTATCACGTTCCCAGAATGTATAAAAACCATGTCCCAGACATTGGCCACATTCCCAGAATGTGTCATCAAGTAGGTTTCACACCAATGTGTTCCCAGAACACATCAAAGAAACCAGATCCCAGACACTGGCCACATTCCCAGAATGTGTCATCAAGTAGGTTACAAATTTGGTACTCCCGGAGTACCCTCCTCATATTCCCATAATATGATAATCGTTTCCTACCAACCCATCTTCCATTCTCTATGCATGAATGCACAATCATTAAGGTTGGTTTTTATCTTTAATTTAATTATTGTGATTTAGAGATATCTCAATTTCTCTTTTGAATGATTAATTTGAGGTATAACCTTTGGCACCAAAATTCATTCATGAATTTACTTAAAAACATGCCATGAAACTTGGATTGGGAAATCTCAACCAATGGTATTCACTTTTCACTTAAAAGACTTAACTTTTATTTTTCAGTTTCAGGTACTAACCGGTTAGAATTACAGACCTGAACTTATTAACCATTGTAATTCATAAAACCCTTTCTTGAATTCTCTACCCAATCCATAAACAAGCTTTCAGCATTGTTATATACCTAAAATTCCACTGATCTCATCATTCAAAAGTCTAAATTACAACTCATTCCCAAATGAGCACAATTTCCTCTTGAAATTATCTCATAACATTAAGGCATTAACTCCTCAATTTCAATCTGAACCAAACAGTATTCATCAACATATTTCCAGATTGATTTCAAGTGAAATTAGAGTATAGACTTGAGTAAAAATGGTACGACTACAAGGCCAATTTCATAAATTCATTTTCTTTGAAAAATTACAGTATCTAACCGGTTACAAATATCAAATAATCGGTTAGATTATGCAGTCTGTACACTGAAAAATGTGGTTTTGCATACCATTCTTTTCAATACTCAATTCTAACCAATTTCAACACTCAATAGAGTTCACATACCTTAATTTAAACATGTTTCACCACAGAAACATATTTCATTTGCATGCATTCAATTTAGAGTATTAAATTGCATAAAAACCCACATAAACACAATTTAATACCACAAAACTCATACTAAGCATTTAGATTATGATTCAAGCATCAAAATCACTTGCATGCATCAAAATCACTTGCATGCATCAAATCAAAACTGCTCAAAATAGATTTGAACTATAAATTGGCCTCCAAGCCTTTTTAACCTTTTCACATAATGCCCTTTTGAGTCTTTGTTGAGTCAAATCCTAAAACACGATTTTAGTCTAAATCTAGTATAAGGTAAACTTCTCCCATACCTCTAAATCGTGCTTGATCCAAAACATTGCAGAGAGAAAGGCTCCAACACATATTTCCACCAAATCCACTACATGCAGATAGAGCTGAACATGGTACCAAAACCAGGGAAAAAATTGGGAAAAATGGTCAAATTGAATTCTCTGCAACATGCACTAGAGGTAGGAACAGATTTGAAACCAAAAGGGTTTGTGTGCTTACCAAAATCGAGCTTCAAAGTCAGCTCCAGAAACCAGAAGCTGAGGTTTGATAGCACCAACACCTCAACTTGGCAAGCTTCGTTCTCAAACTCCAGGAACTTTCAGCTCACAAACTTTATATCAATACAAAGCCCTTGATGAGAGCTTTGTAACAGTGTATCACTCGTTTTCTAACTCTCAACACAGACTGAGAGTCAAACAGGAAAACTATGGAACCCTAAAATAGAGCTTATCATCAACACTTGAACAAAACCCTCAATTGTGATCCGATCTTTGCCTTTTATAGATGAATTCAAACAGCGTGCAAGGCGACACGCGTTCCTCAGCGTGATTTGAGTGGGATTCGTGGCAATTTCTGGATTAATTGGGTGATTACTCATCAAAATCCACTAACCCAGTTTCTGAGTTCATCGTGTAAACGGTTACAGAGCCCTTCTAACCGGTTACATACTGATAAAATTCAAAAATTAATAATTTAATTACTCTTTCTTCAAAAACCTTTTTAATATTGCAATTAGGTCCCAACCCAAGGACTAAATTACAATATTCACATTTTTGTACAAAATAACCATATAAAAATATATCTCATATATATAAAAACACATAATGTACAAAAACTAAAACCTTCAAAACTAATATAAATCAATTATAAAATAATTGTTATAATTAATTTCTTGGTTATTTGGGAGACGAAAATTACGGGTTTTACAAGTGTAGTATTTAAGATAGGGTGTTACAGTTACACTTCATTCTAATGCCCTTAATAAAAAATCAAAACATATCTCTTAGGCCACTTAATGATGATCTAATAAAGTGTAGAATTAATAATGCCTTTTCATGTTTCCTATGCATTCATGTATCACATGTGTTAATTGAACAAAATATCTCCCCCTGTACATACTATTTGGACGGCACACCTAAGGTCAAGGAGAAGGGAATTTTTTTCCATTTAACTCACCACCCATTCAACCAATCAAAACTTTTTTTTGAAATTTAAAATTCAAAAATAAAAAGAATAATTTTAATTCTACACGGTGCAGCCAATAGGATAATTTATAAATACATTTTTTTTATAAATAAAATAGCCTTTAGTCAATCAAATAATTACATGAATTAAAACCACATTTCCAAGCTTAAAACACCAAAAACCGTACAGTTAACGTAGCAGTGATAAAATTTAGGAGACTTCAGAATAAAAATCCAATCTTTGCATTTTCAGAATCTAAATTTCAAGATGATCGTTTTGACATAAAGTTTGTAATTTTTGGACTTACGATTTAAAAGTTATGAATTTTTGAAGTTATAACACTATAACTTTTCGAAAATCATTTCATTATCTAAGCATTAGTTAGATAGTATCCAAATATCTTTTTCTAAGAAAAATTAATATACTCATAAAATACTTTTATGCCAAGAGTACATTTACAATTTATTAAAGAAAACTTATATATAAATATAAATATATATATATATATATATATATATATATATTCTACGGTACATACATATATATATACATACACAACTAATTATTACCTTTATAATTCATATATAAATCAAGGTACCACATATACTTATGATATTAATAACAAAAATCTAATAAATCACCTATATAACAAATACAAATATAATTAAAATAAAAAGGCAATAGCATAAATAAATTGGGAAAAATTGTGGGTCTCAGAAATGCTTGGCTTTCATTAGCCAAGCGCTCTCCGATAGCTTGAGGAAAAAGTCAGTATATGAAAGGGAATTGATGGCCATTGTGTTCGTAGTTCAGAAATGGAGGCATTTTTTGTTAGGCAGGCACTTTGTGATCAAAACAATCATAGAAGTCTGAAATTTTTGATGGAACAACGATTGATTGCTGAAGAACAGCAACGATGGGTCACAAAGCTCCTTGGATTTGATTTTGAAATTCAATACAAACCAAGGGCGGAGAATCGCATAGTGGATGCTCTATCAAGAGTCATGATTTATGGAGAGTTAACCTTGGTCACTAGTCCTGATCTACATGAGATAGCCAATGAAATCTTGAAAGATGAGGATACTAAGAAGGTTCTCCAGAACTTATTGCTCAACTCCGATTCACATCTGGGGTACACAACCTCAAAGGGATGTTTATGGTACAAAAGAAGGTTAGTAATCCCTCGAAAGTTTGAAAAGATTCCCATATTTATGGAGGAGTACCACGCCTCTCCTTGGAGAGGCCATTCAGGCGTGCAACGAACTTATCAAAGGATTGCTGTTGTGATTTATTGGCAGGGGACGAATAATGATATTAAGTCTTTTGTGACAGCTTGCCCCACTTGCCAACAAAACAAATATCAAACTCTCCAACCTGCAAGCCTTTTGCAGCCCTTACCGATTCCAAACCAAGTTTGGGAGGACATATTCATGGATTTCATTGGAGGCCTTCCAAAATCAAGAGGTATGGATGCGTTATTTGTGGTGGTTGATCGGTTAAAAAAATATGCTCATTTTATCCCTCTTGCACATCCATATTCTGCAAGTAAGTGGCAGCGATGTTTGTTCAGAATATTGTGAAATTACATGGTTTTCCCAACTCTATTGTGTCAGACCGCGATAGAATTTTTATTGGCTAGTTTTGGGGCGAGTTGTTCAAGTTGGCAGGGACAAAGTTAAAATTCAATATTGCTTACCATCCGCAAATCGGTGGCCAAACGGAGGTGGTCAACAGTGTGTGTGACGCTCTCTTTTTAACTTGAAAATAATTAATATTTCCAAATAGTTTACTACTTGCTATCAAAATTAGGACTAGAAATTTTTCCCTTTTTAATATTATTACTTGCTTAATCAAAACCTCTTTTTGACATAAATCGTTTCATGAATTCGGCTTAGTATTATCTTAGATTTGAAAAAGACTCTCGAGGAAGCACGCCCTTATTTATAGGAAACCTTAGTAGTTATTATTTAAACATATGATTTGCCTCTAGAGTCAGATTTGAGTATATAAAATATATACGTTTCGCCGAATTCTTTATAAACTGAAATCAGAGTTCGCGGAAGAAAAATAGTACTTATGGGGCACTGCTGAGGAAAATAAACATCATATATATATAGATCATACCATCAAATAAAACCCCATCAGTACAGTAGCAAGTGATAAAAAGTCGAGATAGCAAGTTTTGATAAGACATATACAGACCAGCTGCACTAAAATAAAAGCTCACTCTAAGACCTCTCAATATATACAATATATAACAAAGTCCAAAAGCAGAAGTCCCAGAGCAAGTCTTCCATGTCCTCAACAGCTCCTCAGATCCTCCACAGCTCTATCCCTAGGATCTAGGATCCAAAACACCTATGCTATGCAGGCTCCTATGAACCAGCGGGTCCACCTCTAGCAGAACCAGTCGGCTCAACATGCACCTCCTCCTCGCTCTCATCCTCCACAGGGTCCTCCTCGACCTCGCCCGACGGTGTAGAGACCCCACCACTGGGTCTAGGATCTGCAGAAGCAGTCCTATCATAATCAGTTGGACCAGGAGAAGGAGTCTCCTCAGTGACAACTCTATGGGATGAAGGATGGGAACGAGTGGCAGCTCTAAAACGAAAGCTATGGAAACGACGCATAGGTCGAGCCGGGGGTGATCCTCTATAAGTGTAAAAAGGTGGAACATGCATAGTATAGACTAATGGAACCCTAAATCGCCGAGGTCGCACCCGCACCAGAGGGTTAGGGTGGTAGAGAGTAATCTCAACCTCCCCCTCAAAGGTGGCACGGTGCTCCTCATACGTCCATATACTGCTAGGGATAGGGCGTATCTCGATGCAGGCTAGGTATCTGGCCATCACCTAAACAGGGCACAGGGAGTAAGTATACACATATACATAATGGATAAAGACTAAAATTACAATCACAAATATATCATGGACAGATCATAATGCAAATACATATGAGCACACCAATTTTTCAACATTATAACTCTTATAATGCAAGTGGCATGATGTATGATTTTCTATCCACAACTGAGGCCTCTAAATGTCCATCTTCGACGTCCATCCAATACACCATTGTGTTCCCAGAACACCGACATTAGTTCCCAGAACATAATGCCGAACCATACTTGGATAAAAAGCATCACTCCCGGAGTGTGCACCACGTTCCCAGAACGCCACGTTCCCAGAACGCATAAAAACCAGGTCCCGGACACTGGCCACATATCTATAATGTGTCATCAAGTAGGTTATACTTTGGTACTCCCGGAGTACCCTCCTCATATTCCCAGAATATGATAACGATCCTACCAACCAGACTTCCAGTCTATATGTATGCACAACATCAGGGTTGGTTTTATCTTTACATTAATTAATGTGATTTAGAAATATTCCAATTTCTACTTTTGAATGATTTTTTGAGGTACAACATTTGGCATAAAATTCCCCCTTGAATTTTTCTCAAAACATGCCTTTTAAAACCCAGATTGAGTAATACAACTTCAATGGTCTTTAAAACTTAACTTTTTATTTTTCATATTCAGGTACTAACCGGTTACAGTTTCAGGCTAACCGGTTAGAATTACAGACCTGAACTGTTTACCATTGCAATTCAGAAAAACCCTTTTTTCTTGAATTCTCTACCTAATCCAAAACACATTTAGCATTGTTTTATACCTCAAAAACCATTGTTTCATCATTCAAAAGTCCAAATCACATATCCTTTTCCAATGAACATAATTTCTCTTGAAATTATTCCATCAATTTAAGGCATAAATTGTAATCTTTCCAATCTGAATTTATTGACATTATCACAACCCATATTCAGACCTTGTGTATTGAAATTAAGGCTTAGATTTGAGTAAAAACTATTAAGATTTCAGGACTGATTTATAAACTGATTTTTCTTTGAAAATCTGCAGTGTCTAACCGGTTACGAAAATCGTGTAACCGGTTAGATTATGCAGTCAGACCATTAAAACAAGAGTTTTAACAACTCGTTTTCTTCCTTTTCGCAAATCTAACCAAATTTCAGTATACACCAAGTTCATATGCCTTAAAATAAACATGTTTACACCCAGAAACACATTCATATTGCATGCATCAAGTTTATTGTATTAAATTGCATGAAAATCCACATAAACACAATTTAACACAACAAAACTTAAATCAAGCACTCAAACACAGAATTCAGCATTTATATTGCTTGCATGCATCAATTTAAAGTTGCTCAAAACCACAGTGAGCAAGAAATTGGCCTCCAAGCCTTTGTGCTTAAAAACACATAATGCCCTTTTGAGTTTTGTGAACTCAAATCCTAAATCATTTAATTTTTAGTCTAAATCTAGTATAGTATAGACTTCTCCCATACCTCTAAGACGATCTTGATGAAGATTTTCACTGAATTTGAAGAGAAACCACAAACTCTCACAATTTCCCCAAGTCTGCACTCAGATTCGGTTTTCCAGCAACAGGGTCCAGAAACCACCAAAATTGACATGGAATTTGGCCAAAGAAATTGGGGAAAATAATTAGAGATTGTTCTAGGCAACATGCACTAATGAATGAGAAAGATTTGAGGCCTAGAGATTACCTGAGCTACTCAAAATCAAGGTTCCAACACAGCTTCCAGAATCAGAAAATTCTGAACTCAGTTTTCCCAACCTTCACTTCAATTGACGATTTCTCCTCACACAAAGACTCTCAGCTCACAAACTCTGTATCAACACAAAGCCCTTGATGTGAGCTTTGTGAATGTGTATCACTCGCTCAACAAAATTCAGAGATGAATGAGAATTTGCCCTCACGATTTTGGAACCCTAACTCAGCCTCTTCAACAAGAATTCAGATGAACAACCCCTAATCCATCAGAAATCCACCTATTTATAGACAAATTAGACCTCCATGCAGGGCAACGCGTGTGTTGCCACTAAATCCATGCAGTAATCGTGGCGATTACGGAGTAATTCGAGTGATTACTCATCAAAATCCACTAAACCAGTTTCTGAGTTCATCGTCTAACCGGTTACAGGGCATTACTAACCGGTTAGATCAGTTCAAAATTTAAAAATTATTATTTTTAAATCTTTCCCTCCAAGAACCTTTCTAATATTGCCTTTTAGTCCTCATCCAGGGACCAAAATGCAATTTCCTTATACTTTGCATTTATTTGCCATATAAAAATATTTCCACTTATTTTTATATTTAAGGCTAATTAAATACAAAACATAAACTTAGAAAAATTCTATAAATTAATAATAAAAATTTTTATTATTAATTTCCTATTATTCGGGAGACGAAAATTAGGGGTGTTACACTACTCCCCCACTTAAAAGGAATTTCGTCCCCGAAATTCTAGATTACAAAAACAACTCCGGATACTCTTGACGCATCTTCTCCTCTAATTCCCATGTAGCTTCAGATACGTCAGCATTCTCCCAAATTACCTTGACCAAAGGTATTTCCTTTGTTGGAAACCAACAAGAGGCCTAACAATCGAGTAGAGGGGGGTGAATAGGAGACTGAAGCTAATATGGCAATTTTTCGATTTATTGAAAATTAAACTGATGTTGTTCGGTTTTAAAAGAAAACCCGAGCTTCTTTCCGAGCAGACAAGGTTAAATGATTAACCAATCAGATAAACAAAATGGTTAATCAGTTAACCGAGCAGCTTCAAGGTAGAGCTGGTTTTTGACTTAAGTTCGAAGAACAACACTCAAAGGGCCGAGCAAGGAAAAATAACAGTTCGAACTTAGATAAATGAAGATTAGCGGAATTAACGTTACGCTTGGCAGCTACAGAAGCAGTAAAGAAAGAACACCAGAGATTTATCCTGGTTCACTCTCACCCTGAGAGCTAGTCCAGTCCCCTCTGAAAACCTTTCAGAGAGCTTTCACTAAAAATTGATTTTCTGTGTTACAAAGGATTTACAAGAGCCTAACCCTCTAGACCTATCCAGTCAAACGAGTGTACCAAACTCGTGACAAACTACCCACAACAAATCGACGACCAAAGAACCTCTTTGGAACCTTTACAAATTGAAGCTTTCTCGATCAGAGACCAGCTTCTCACAACAGCAAATACAACGAAGAAGATGATGAAAGTGTATGGCTCCAATTCGAAACACTCTTCGAATATGATGAAAGATTGAATAACAAGAGTGAGTCAATTCTAGAAGGATTTCACAGAGAAGAACTGATTCGAACTTAGAGTTAAGATTTGAAAGTTTTAACTCTCTAAGTTCGTATGAAAATCGAATGTTCTTCTTCTCTGTGAGTTTGTGATTTCTGCTCTGTTTTTTTTCTTTTTAAAGTAAAAATGAAAGTTTAAGTTCTGAGAAAAATGGTTGTAAAAGAATCAAATCAATGTTAACGTTGAAGACCCCCTCTTTTAGAGTCTCCTCTTTTCTGCAGAGAAAGAGAGAAAGAGAGCTGTACGGATATGGGGTTTTCAACGGTAACATTTAGACAGCAGAGCAGTGATGGTGACAGTTCACCAACCTTTGATTTTAACTCATTTTGAATTTCAAACTTGTCAGAGCATAGGAGCTAAACCTAGGACTTCTACCCAGACTCAACGGTAATAAAAAGTACGGAACAGTTGAGCAGAGTCCGAAGGTTGAAGACGATGCATTGTTGAAGACGATGATCAGAGATTGCCGAGCTTTTGGCTTTGTTCGAGCTTGGTGTTTCTGAGCTTGATCTGAGCGTCGGCAAATAGTCAAGTTTAGAACGATCAACCCGAGCTTATTTATTCTATCAGATGCTGTGGCTGTTTCGAGCTTAATCCGAGCGAGTACCGAGCAAATCATCATCCGAGCTTACTGCCTTGAAATGAAGAACCGAGCTTGCAAACTTGGATGAACTTTGGCCTTGATCACGGGCCGAGTCAAAGCCGAGCTTGAGCTACAAAAGCTGACTTAATGCAGGTAGCGAAGAACCCTAGTTTTCCGAGCTTCTACCGAGCCTCTGCCTTTGGCGGAACGCATACGCAAAACAAAGATTCCGAGCCTCTGCAGAGCTTGTACCTTTAGCTGAACGCTTGCGCTGATAAGTCTGACTTGTCTAACGCTAAGTACAAGCCGAGTCTGTTTATTTGATATCATCAAAAGTTCTTTGATTCTGCATTGTGAGTCTACAATCTCCCCCTTTTTGATGATGACAAATATTCTTTAACAGTTTGTTTCTTTTTGTGTTCTCCCCCTGACTGTATGCTCGTAAGCTGATTGAACTTGGCACTGATTGGAATTTTCTCGAAAATACACCACATGTTGCACATGAAAATGCACTTATCAGACCTTTCTCCCCCTTCCACTTGTTGAAAGGATGTAAAAATGTGGAGCAGGAGCAGCTCGTCAAACACTCCCCCTGAATTTATGCTCGCAAAATCTGAAACATCAAAAACAAACACACCTTTCTCCCCCTTTTGGCATGATCAAAAAGGAGCCAAAGATTAAGCACATTCGCCAAAAGAGAGAAATAAAAACTAAAGAAAGGATTAACACCTTTCTCCCCCTTTTTGAAAAAAAAAAGAGATTAACATTTTTCTGTAAGCACTTGATAGTAATGTACCACTTGTTGATTTAAAAACAAAACTGTTCTCCCCCTTAAGACTTTAAAATGATAATCAAGGAAGAAAATTTTCATGATCATCGTTCTTCCCCTTTAATAGTGAAAGCATGCTTCTCATCCGAGAAGTTAAAAGGTAAAGGTGAGAATGACGAATAACATAATATGAAAGTTCAAATATTAAAAACAGCACTCTTCTCCCCTTAGATAAAAATTTAGAGGAAGGGAAGAAGTTTTGAAGAATGTGAAATTTCAGGAAATTTAAACAAATACACAATTGAATGTAAAGATCGAGACTATGAAGGTGATCAAAATTTATGATATACTGAAAACCAAGCTCATGCCGAGCACATGCTAAACTTATCCAGGATTCCGAGCTTGCGCTGAGCATACACTGGATTCGTCTAGAATGTCGAGCTCACGCCGAATTTTATAAAGAATTTCCCTCGGCAAAGGTTTAGTAAACACATCGGCTAATTGATTTTCAGTACTTACAAATTCTATGACACAGTCACCTTTTTGAACATGATCTCGAAGAAAATGATGCCTCATTTCAATGTGTTTTGTTTGAGAGTGATACACTGGATTCTTAGTTAGATTGATTGCACTTGTATTGTCACATTTGATAGGAATGTGATCTAGAATTAAGCCAAAATCTGATAACTGTTGTTTCATCCAAAGAATTTGAGCACAACAATTACCAGCAGCAATGTATTCGGCCTTAGCTGTTGACAAAGCAACGCAAGCTTGCTTTTTAGAAAACCACGACACAAGGGAACTGCCGAGCAAATGACAAGTTCCACTTGTGCTTTTTCGGTCAAGCTTGCACCCAGCAAAATCTGAGTCCGAATACCCAATCAAACTAAGATTGGCATCCCTAGGATACCACAGACCAGTGTTCACAGTTCCTTTTAAATATTTAAAAATTCGCTTAACCGCCGAAAGATGAGATTCTTTGGGATTATCTTGAAAACGAGCACATAAACAAACACTGAACATAATATCTGGCCGAGACGCAGTCAAATATAGAAGGCTTCCTATCATGCCTCTATATTTTCTCACATCCACGGCTTTACCTGACTCATCCTTGCCGAGATAGCTGGATGTGCTCATGGGAGTGGCAGCTTCTTTGCAATTTTCTAAGCCAAATTTCTTGAGGAGTGCCTTGCAGTATTTTCCTTGATGCACAAAGGTTCCTTCATCAACTTGCTTTATTTGCAGCCGAAGGAAGAATGTGAGTTCTCCCATCATCGACATCTCGAATTCACCTTGCATTGATTCAGAGAACTTCTTGCAAAGAGACATGTTAGTAGCACCGAAAATTATATCATCAACATAAACTTGTACTAACAATATGTCCTTTTTGGATTTATAAATGAATAGAGTTGTGTCAACCTTCCCTCTCTCAAACCCTTGTTCGAGTAAAAATGAGCTCAAACGATCATACCAAGCTCTCGGAGCTTGTTTCAAATCGTAAAGAGCCTTTTTGAGTTTAAATACATGGTTTGGATATTCAAAATTTTCAAAGCCATGGAAAAGAGCATCTCAGCAAATTTGATTCTAAAGCCGATGAAGGAATATTTTTGGGTTATTCTACTCATAGTAAAGCATTTAGAGTTTTTAACAAAAGGACCTCCACTGTGGAAGAGTCCGTGCATGTGGTATTTGATGAGTCTCCTCGGAGAGACAATGTTAGTTGTGCAGATAGAGAGGATCATCATATGGCTGAACTCGATCCGAGCACAACAACTGAAAGAGCTCAAAAGGATGAAACTGCTGAAGACAAAGATCGGAGAGACGAGCTTGTTCCGAGCCAAACAAACAAGGAACAAACCGAACTTAGTCCGAGCCAAATTCAAAATAGTCAGTCCGAACTCATTCCAAGCCGAGCAGAGCAGTTTGAGCTCAATCCAGCCTGGAAGAGAGTCAAGGACCATCCGATAGAGAATGTGCTCGGCGACTTGAATAAGGGAGTTTTAACTCGTCGTTCTATTCAGAACTTTTGCAATTTCGCTTCCTTTGTTTCTCAAATTGAACCTAATCGATTGATCAAGCAATTGATGATGAACATTGGGCGATTGCCATGCAAGAGGAACTAAATCAATTCATCAGAAATGATGTCTGGGAATTGGTTCCTCGGCCCAATGATCATACGATAATTGGCTTGAAATGGATTTTCAGAAATAAAACAGATGAATTAGGCTTAATTATAAGAAACAAAGCAAGATTAGTTGCTCAAGGCTACAACCAAGAGGAAGGTATCGATTATGATGAAACCTTCGCTCCAGTTGCTAGGCTTGAAGCAATCCTTGTTTAAAATGATGACTTTGCAGCCAAATGTATGGAAATGAGAAATTTTTGGTTTTCTACCCTTATAAAGTTCATATGGAGTTTTCTTTAAAATTGGTCTGATGAGGATGCGATTCATTACATAGTAAGCTGTGTTCACCGCATCGGCCCAGAAATAATGTGGTAAATTGTATTCATTTAGCATGGTTCGGGCTAGTTCTTCTAGAACTCGGTTTTTCCGTTCCACAACTCCGTTTTGTTCGGGAGTCCGAGGAGCAAAAAACTGATGTTCTATTCCGAACTTAGAACAAAACTTGTCAAATTTGTAGTTCTCGAACTCACCGCCATGGTCTGTTCGGATTACAACTACTTTTTGGTTAGCTCGGTTTTGGAGTTGCTTGACAAGCTCTTTAAAAGTTTCAAAAGTTTCACTTTTTGATTTTAAAAATAAAGTCCATGTAAACCTGGAAAAGTCATCTACAATTACTAAGGCATAGAGATTGCCACCAAAGCTTTTGACTTGTGATGGTCCAAACAAATCCATGTGTAACATTTCCAACGGATGCGTTGTCGAGACCATCAACTTAGATGGAAAATCATTTTTCTTTTTGATCGGTTTGCACTTCTTGCATGAAGAGCAAACTCCCTCAATGTTAAAATTTAGCTTTGGTAAACCAATCACTAATTCTTTTGATTGTAGTTTCTTTAACTGGTTTACATTTATATGAGTTGTCCTTCTATGCCATAACCATGTGTCACTTTCTTTGTTAACCATGCAAGTGGTTACCAAAGAGGTGATTTCATTCAAATCAAACAAATAAGTATTGTTAAATCGTTTTCCAACAAATTTGACAGAGTTGTCCTCGTCACTTTTAATAATGCAATGGGTAGAGGTAAAAACTGAAGAAACCGCAATTGGTGGTTGGAGAGACAAAGGAACCCTAGGAAAACACCTAGAAGGGGGGGTTGAATAGGTGTTGAAGCTACCTTGAAAGATTTTCGAACGAAACAAATCTAAACAATCAAAACAAATGATTTTTGCAAATTCTACAGCACTTAATCGATTAACCTGCAATTTACTCGAGTAGTACTCGATTAAACTTGAACTTAAACGATTAAATATGACAGAAAACAGAAAAATCAATTTTTCATTCGAATACGAAAATCAATCAATTCACATGCAAGATCAGAGATTCAGCAGAAATGATTAACACCTATATTCTTATTGATTAACCTAGTTATGAAAATGATTTTCCCTTTATCAATTTGAACAATTAAAGATTCAATTCAATCAATTATGAAAATCAATCTTTCTAGGTTTTCAACCAAGAACGCAATCAAATGACTTGAATATAAAGAGTAAGGGTTTAGAGATACGACACAGTGATTTATCCTGGTTCACTTTCATCCACTTGAAAGCTACATCCAGTCCCCTCTTCAACCAAGAGAGATTCTTCACTATGAGGAATTAGAGTTCTCAAATTACAAGTGATTGCCTCACAAGACTCCCTTCTTGCTAGCTTACAAGAGATAACCGACACCCTTGCCTTGTAATCCTATTGATCTTCTCTCTAATCTAACCTCTACCCCTTGTTGATAATCGACACAACAAGTCTTCAATTGCTTGATGATAAACCACACACCAAGGCTTCACTTGCTTGATTCACAACCAAGACTTCTTCTTCTTCTTCAATAAGAATGCACTTGCTTGATGATAAAATCGACACACCAAGACTTCTTGTTTGTTGTAGTGGCTTGCCTTCTTGCAAAGATTACAACACAATAGAAAACACAAAACAATCCTATGAATCTCAATCAAGAGTTATGACAATTCACCATAAGAGATTCAAAGGTTCTTGATCAAAGAATATGAAAATATGAGAACTTTGATCTTTAGAAAATGAGAGAGAATAGAGTGGCTTGATTCTTTGTAAAACTTGTATGAAATGATTCTAATTTATCACAAATAATAGGAAAAGGTTTATATAGAATACCCAAAAGTTGTAGCACTTGAAAACTGATTTTGAGAAGTGAAAAACGTATTTTAAAAATCAGTTCAGCAGTACTTAATCGATTAAGCAAGTCGTGTACTCGAGTAGTACTCGATTAAGTTAGTCGCTTAATCGATTAAGTTGGTACTGCACATATTCAAAACTTGTTTTCTCAAAATCCAACCTTTCCTTTAAAACCTTTAAGCCACCTATTGATTCTAGGTTAAGTGAAAACTCAAATTATGATTAAATCATGACTTATGAATGAGATTCACTACCCTCTATAATAATCTACCCAAATAAAAAACCTATGAATCTTGAGAGGCAAAAGATAAAAGAAATACAAATACACTCAAACTTAGGTCTTTATGAGCTTGCTTTCTCTCTTCTTCATTTGATGTTTGTTGTTGCTTGTTGAGCTTGAAACTTGATCAACACTTATAGCTTGTTCAAAAACACTTTGTCATTATCAAAACATTCATCATGTTCATCATGGAACTAACAATCTCCCCCTTTTTGAAAATGACAACCCATGTTTTGAAATCGCTTGAAGTTGTTGATGCTTGAAACATTTGATAACTTGAGAAGACTCTTTCTCCCCCTCAATCAATGCTATAACACTTGAATCCAATTGAGATAGAAGCTTGATTCTCCCCCTATCTTAAACAACTTAGCTCAACCTACATAAAAACAACAAAAACAACCTTTCTCCAAACAAACATCTAAAAATCATATTATATTTCTCCCATGTTTCAAAACATACCATTTCTCCCTCTTTGAGAAACATTTCATTCAATTCAAAACATCATATTTCTCCCCCTTTGGCATTATCAAAAAGTAATATATACCAATTGAAATATAACATCTAAGCCAAGGTAAGAAATCAATGATCATTTCTTCACAACATTGATACCAATTGAACAAATACAATAGAGCTTTACTTTGAAATGTGATATCAATTGGTAAGAGAATATAACAATGAAATATAATACCAATTGAGAACTAAAAAGATCATAATATCACTTAACAAAGAAGATATCAATTGTAAAGAAGAATCAATAATCACAAAAGCATGATAATCAACTAATAATCTCTCAATGATACAAATTGAATTAACTAAACATTTAGAAAAGTAATATCAATTGAGAAGATACCAATTAAGATAATATATCAATATCAAATATTACCACTTTGTAGGACATTCACTTGAGATGCAAGTGTGATACCAATTGAAGATGTGAATATAGACATTCATAGTTGAGACCAATTGAGAACATGTGTCATTCATTTGCATCTTCAATCAAACCTACAAAACAATCATGCTTTGCTTTTTGGTATCCAAATGGTTTTGGATCCATTTTTGTTAGTGTAGGGACTTTCACCCTTTTTCATCCAAACAAAATTTCCTTTAGGTATACCATGCACTTTAACATAACACACATTTGAAGTATGTCCATGAGTACCACAATAGAAACATGTTGGAGGATTTGAAAAATCAACTTTAGAAAAATCAACAACATTTCTATGAGATTTACTCTTAGCATTAGTATAACCCAAACCAAACTTGTTTGAATTTTCTCTTTGAAAATTTAACAATGTGCGCAATCTAATATCACAAATGGTGAAACTTGCAAGCTTATTTTTCAAAATAGCATTTTCATCCTTGAGCAACTTGCAACTCTCACAATCAACCACAACATTCAATCTACTAGCACAATCACAAGAAGAACTAGCATATATAAGATCAAGAGTTTCATTTTCAAGATTAAGCTCATCAACTTGTTTTTGAAGATCTAAAATCTCTTTTTGATGTTTCAAAATGAGCTTCTTTCTTTCAATGTTTTTCAAAGCTAGTTTTTCAAGTTGTTCATACATTTCTTCATAAGCATTATGTAACAATTCATATATAGAAGAAATTTCGGATTTAGATTCACTTACATTGCTATCCTCGCTTTGATAACTTGATTCATCATTTGAACTTTGTTCTTCATCATCTACTAGAGTTATCAAGTTGAGACAAGCGGCTTCTTCATCATCCGATGAACTACTCGATGTGCTTTTCTTGTTATCTTCATCACTATCCCAAACTATGTATGCTCTTTTAGATTTAGAATTTTTCTTGTCTTTCTCCTTCTTCTTGAGATACTTAGAGCATGAGTACTTGAGATGACCGGGCTTTCCACATTCATGGCAAACTACACCTTCTTTTGAAGTTTTGGTCTTATAGTGTGGGGAATCCTTCTCTTTACTTTTGTCCTTGTTCAACCTTCCTTTTCTCCTTAGAAACTTGTCAAACTCTTTTAACAAAAGTTTCATGTCTTTTTCATCAACATCGGAATCGGAATCTTCACTATCATCATCATCGGAACTATCTTTCTTTTTATATGCACTTTTGACTCTAAGAGCAAGTCCTTTCCTTGATTTGTTCTTATCCGACTCTTCATTGATACTTAATCGTCCAAGCTCCATTTCATGTTCTTGAAGCTTTCCGAAAAGTGTTGCTAGATCCATAGCATCCAAATTTTTAGATTCAACAATAGCCGTTACTTTTGGTTGCCAATTCCTGTCTAAACATCTCAACACTTTGTTAGAAAGTTCACCTTGAAGAAAAGTTTTACCAAGAGCAAGTAAATGATTTATAATGTGAGTAAAACGCTTTTGCATATCATTTATAGATTCATTTGGAAGCATAGTAAATAACTCATATTCACGCATTAAAGCATTCAATCTAGCTCTCCTAACCTCACTAGTTCCTTCATGAGTCACTTGTAAAGTGTCCCACATTTCCTTAGCACTAGAACATTGAGAAACTCTAAAGAACTCGTCATAGGATAAAGCGGATGTGATGATATTCTTTGCCTTATAATCATATTGTACTTTCTTTCTATCATCATCCTTCCACTTATCCTCGGGGATCAATTGTTCTACACCTTCAACTAAACTAGAGGGGATATGAGGACCTTTTTCAACTACTTTCCAAATTTCACTATCTATGGCTTGGATAAAGATTTTCATTCTAACTTTCCAATATGCATAGCCTTCTCCGGCAAACAATGGAGGACGACTTATTGAAGCACCTTCACCACCAAAGGGATTCATGGAACCCATTGCGATTTTCTTAAAGGATCTTTACGAAAAAGATCTTATGCTCGTGTCTTTCGACCGAGCTCTGATACCAATTGAAGAAACCGCAATTGGTGGTTGGAGAGACAAAGGAACCCTAGGAAAACACCTAGAAGGGGGGGTTGAATAGGTGTTGAAGCTACCTTGAAAGATTTTCGAACGAAACAAATCTAAACAATCAAAACAAATGATTTTTGCAAATTCTACAGCACTTAATCGATTAACCTGCAATTTACTCGAGTAGTACTCGATTAAACTTGAACTTAATCGATTAAATATGACAGAAAACAGAAAAATCAATTTTTCATTCGAATACGAAAATCAATCAATTCACATGCAAGATCAGAGATTCAGCAGAAATGATTAACACCTATATTCTTATTGATTAACCTAGTTATGAAAATGATTTTCCCTTTATCAATTTGAACAATTAAAGATTCAATTCAATCAATTATGAAAATCAATCTTTCTAGGTTTTCAACCAAGAACGCAATCAAATGACTTGAATATAAAGAGTAAGGGTTTAGAGATACGACACAGTGATTTATCCTGGTTCACTTTCATCCACTTGAAAGCTACATCCAGTCCCCTCTTCAACCAAGAGAGATTCTTCACTATGAGGAATTAGAGTTCTCAAATTACAAGTGATTGCCTCACAAGACTCCCTTCTTGCTAGCTTACAAGAGATAACCGACACCCTTGCCTTGTAATCCTATTGATCTTCTCTCTAATCTAACCTCTACCCCTTGTTGATAATCGACACAACAAGTCTTCAATTGCTTGATGATAAACCACACACCAAGGTTTCACTTGCTTGATTCACAACCAAGACTTCTTCTTCTTCTTCAATAAGAATGCACTTGCTTGATGATAAAATCGACACACCAAGACTTCTTGTTTGTTGTAGTGGCTTGCCTTCTTGCAAAGACTACAACACAATAGAAAACACAAAACAATCCTATGAATCTCAATCAAGAGTTATGACAATTCACCATAAGAGATTCAAAGGTTCTTGATCAAAGAATATGAAAATACGAGAACTTTGATCTTTAGAAAATGAGAGAGAATAGAGTGGCTTGATTCTTTGTAAAACTTGTATGAAATGATTCTAATTTATCACAAATAATAGGAAAAGATTTATATAGAATACCCAAAAGTTGTAGCACTTGAAAACTGATTTTGAGAAGTGAAAAACGTATTTTAAAAATCAGTTCAGCAGTACTTAATCGATTAAGCAAGTCGTGTACTCGAGTAGTACTCGATTAAGTTAGTCGCTTAATCGATTAAGTTGGTACTGCACATATTCAAAACTTGTTTTCTCAAAATCCAACCTTTCCTTTAAAACCTTTAAGCCACCTATTGATTCTAGGTTAAGTGAAAACTCAAATTATGATTAAATCATGACTTATGAATGAGATTCACTACCCTCTATAATAATCTACCCAAATAAAAAACCTATGAAGCTTGAGAGGCAAAAGATAAAAGAAATACAAATACACTCAAACTTAGGTCTTTATGAGCTTGCTTTCTCTCTTCTTCATTTGATGTTTGTTGTTGCTTGTTGAGCTTGAAACTTGATCAACACTTATAGCTTGTTCAAAAACACTTTGTCATTATCAAAACATTCATCATGTTCATCATGGAACTAACAAAAACAACATGGTTACCAATATCACAAAGTTGGCTAATACTTAAAAGATTGTGTTCTAGCCCTTTTACAAGTAAAACATTATTGATAACCAATTTGGCAGAGTTACTGACTTTACCTTCACCCAATATTTTACCTCGGTTGTTATCACCATAAGTGACGTAGCCCTTATCTGAATGTGAAAGTTCAATGAATAGATTTTTGTCCCCCGTCACGTGCTTCGAGCATCCACTGTCAAGGTACCATCTGCTCTCTTTTGCTCGGAAGCACACCTGCATCACAAAAATATTACTTCTTTGATTCGGGTACCCAAATTGTTTTGGTTCCCTGGAGGTTAGCAGTTGAATCTTTCTTTTTGACTACCCAAACAAAGTTGCCCTTGGTTACACCGTGACGTCAGATTTTACATTCATTAGGTGTATGACCATGAAGGCCACAATAGGAGCAGCTCGGCCATTTTGAGTTATTAAAGTTTGAGACATAGCCGAGTTTCCTTACTGCTTTCTTCTTGGTCTGAGTGTAGCCGAGGCCAGTTTTGTTCGAGTAGTTCCTATGTTCGGCTAAAAGCCGATCAAACAAGCCATCACTCTTGATGACAGTTGCACTTTTAAATTTTAGGTCAGAAATTTCCTTTTCATATTTAGTGCAGCAGTCAAGATTTTCATTTTTCAACTGAGTGATAGCGTTTTCTAATGACTCGTTTCTGCTTTTCAGAATTTCAATTGAATTTTCCAAATCAAGAACTTGTTCTTGAAGATGCAAGGCAAGGCATTCAATTGTGTGTTTTGATGAAGACAAGTCATAAGTCAATATGGCAATCCTACAACAACAATTTATCAAGGACTAGTTTTATCACTTTCTCATATATGTGTATTGTAATTGTTTTATTATTTTCTTATATGAGTGTGGGTGGTAGAAATAGGATTAGAAATCTCAATTGAAATTAAAGAATTGATTATGTTTAGAATTGAGATTGCATTGATAGAGAAAAATTAGCTCAAGATCTTTTCTAAATAAATAGGTGAAAAATGATTTTTAAAAGAAAAGGCTTTTAGCAGTGTTTAATCGAGTATGAGTCAGATTAATCGAGTAGTACTCGATTAAGAAATCGTTTACTCGAGTAAAATTGTTATATCTGAAAGTTTAAAAGGCTTTCATTTTCATTTTGGCAAAGGTTACGAACCTTATTTTTCATACAGCATTTTTCACACATTCTTACAACTTTCTTGAGCAAAAAAAACTCTCTGATTTTACATACTCTCTATCATGTTCATTTGAATCTCAATTTACAAACACAATTCATTCTTTTGGTTTCAATTTTAGAGATTCATAGTTCTTTGAACATTTCTAGTTGAATTCATTTGTAACAAAGGGTTACACATTCAAGATTCAACAACAAGATTCAATTGTGACAAATTGAAGAAGAAAGAAGGTTGGAGCACTACCTTGGAGCAATCGAGGATTTCATTGCTTGAAGCTCATTCGAATCAAAAGCGACTTTTGATTGAGGAAGAACGAAGATTGAAATAAAGATTGGGTAGAGTTAATTGAATTGGTACTTCAATTAACAAAGGGTTAGGATCTAGTGTAAGAGAGGATTCTAACATTGGTGTATACTAATCTTTCATTTCATAGTGTAGCAAATCACCCAATCCAGAGAGGGTGGACTGGATGTAGCTCATCGTTTATGAGTGAACCAGGCTAAAATCACCGTGTTCTTCGTTCTTGAGCTTTTTTCATATTTTCGTTATTAAAATCGATCAAAACGTAAAATCAATTTAGAATTAGAATTGGGGCTTTCAATTACGCAATCGTTATTATTTCATTAATTGATTTGTAATTGATTCTCTGTGTTTTGATTTCTTGATTCATTGTTTTTCTTTGAAGATTCGTTTTGAATTGAATTCTGATTTTCTGTGATTTAACAGTGGTTAATCGAGTAATACTCGATTAAGTAAAAATCATCTTTCAGGAATACTCGAGTAAGTTGCAGGTTACTCGAGTAGATCAGTTAAAATTGATTAAATTGAACTGTTTTTGATTCCTTTTCGAAAATCATACATCGTGGTTTAACCATTCTATTCACCCCCCCTCTAGAAGGTTATTTTACTCGCTTGTTGGTTTCCAACAGTTCTTTGTATTTCGAAAGACTGAGTTTCAACTTAATGAAATTTTTAGCAAGCTTCTTGAATTCGGTTTGCATTTCAAGATAAGCAGAATACAATTCATCAGAGTCATTGAATTCAGATTCAGAGTCAGAATCAGATGAAGAGGTTACCTCAGTGTTTTTATGTTCGGACATTGTTCGGCTGGCTGAGGTTTCCTCGCTGTGTTTGCCCATTAAGAATTTGAAATTTGATCTTTGATTAATTGTGCCAAAAGTCGAGCTCGATGACTCTTCTTGATCAGTATATCTGAGACTCGAACAAGCTTCCTCATCTTCACACTCCGAGCAAGAGTCATATACAGGGAGATCTTGTTCATCTATTCTGAGTGATGAGCTCGATACTTCCTTTTCACGGTTCGAGCACCATTCTTGCTCGGGGCTCGTTTGGCTCGGGCTTCTGAACACAGTTTCCCTTCCAATTAAGCACATAATTGCTTTTTCTTCTTCATCGCCTGAGCTGGAGCTTGAGCTGGTATTGTTGTTGGGTGCATCCCATACTATGTAAGCTCTCTTCTTCTTGTGGTCTTTGTTCTTCTTTATTTCTTCACCACTTTGCTTTTGTAATCTTGTACAGTAAGTTCTAATGTGACCTGCTTCACCACATTCGTGGCATCTAACTCGGTCTTTTGAACTTGAGCCTTTGTGGTGAGTGCTTCTAGTATCTCTTGCTTTGTTTGTGAAGTTCTTTTTGCCTTTAAAAAATTTGTTGAACTTCCTGACCATGAGACCAAAGTCTTCCTCATCCATGTCCTAGCTGGACTCATCTTCAGAGGATTCTTTGGTTGCCTTTATAGCAGCTTTGAGGGAAATTCCCTTCTTCTTCTTATCAGATTCTTCATGCATGGTCAGTCTGCCGAGCTCCATCTCATGCTCTTGCAGCTTGCCGAACAAAGTGGCTATACTCATTGTGTCCAAGTCTTTAGCTTCCATGATGGCAGTGACCTTCGGCTGCCATTCTCTACTAAGACATCTAAGCACTTTGTTAGTTATCTCGGCATTTTGAAAAGTTTTGCCGAGAGCATTAAGATGGTTTATGATATGAGTAAACCGTTTCTGCAAATCATTTATATTTTCATTTGGCAGCATTCGGAATAACTCATATTCATGCATCAGAGTATTTAATCTTGCTCGTCTGACCTCACTTGTCCCTTCATGAGTAAGTTGTAGAATGTCCCACATTTCTTTAGCAGATTTGCAACTTGACACTCGAAAGAATTCATCGTAGGACAAAGCTGAGGTGATGATGTTTTTGGCTTTTAAATCGAAAGATACTTTTCTTTTGTCATCATCATCCCAACTTTCCCACGAGATTTCTACAACTTCATCATTAATTTTTCTTTTAGGGACAAATGGCCCATTTTCAATACATTTCCAAATTTCCATATCTATGGCTTCAATGAAAATTTTCATTCGAGCTTTCCAATAAGCATAACCCTCACCATTGAATAGTGGTGGTCTGTTTATGGAAGAGCCTTCACCTCCGAAGGGATTGTTAGTAGCCATTCGGTTTCCTCAAGGATCTTTTCGAAAAAGTTTTTACACTCGATCTTTCGATCAAGCTCTGATACCACTTGTTGGAAACCAACAAGAGGCCTAACAATCGAGTAGAGAGGGGTGAATAGGAGATTGAAGCTAATATGGCAATTTTTCGATTTATTGAAAATTAAACTGATGTTGTTTGGTTTTAAAAGAAAACCCGAGCTTCTTTCCGAGCAGACAAGGTTAAATGATTAACCAATCAGATAAACAAAATGGTTAATCAGTTAACCGAGCAGCTTCAAGGTAGAGCTGGTTTTTGACTTAAGTTCGAAGAACAACACTCAAAGGGCCGAGCAAGGAAAAATAACAGTTCGAACTTAGATAAATGAAGATTAGCGGAATTAACGTTACGCTTGGCAGCTACAGAAGCAGTAAAGAAAGAACACCAGAGATTTATCCTGGTTCACTCTCACCCTGAGAGCTAGTCCAGTCCCCTCTGAAAACCTTTCAGAGAGCTTTCACTAAAAATCGATTTTCTGGGTTACAAAGGATTTACAAGAGCCTACCCCTCTAGACCTATCCAGTCAAGCGAGTGTACCAAACTCGTGACAAACTACCCACAACAAATCGACGACCAAAGAACCTCTTTGGAACCTTTACAAATCGAAGCTTTCTCGATCAGAGACCAGCTTCTCACAACAGCAAATACAACGAAGAAGATGATGAAAGTGTATGGCTCCAATTCGAAACACTCTTCGAATATGATGAAAGATTGAATAACAAGAGTGAGTCAATTCTAGAAGGATTTCACAGAGAAGAACTGATTCGAACTTAGAGTTAAGATTTGAAAGTTTTAACTCTCTAAGTTCGTATAAAAATCGAATGTTCTTCTTCTCTGTGAGTTTGTGATTTCTTCTCTGTTTTTTTTTCTTTTTAAAGTAAAAATGAAAGTTTAAGTTCTGAGAAAAATGGTTGTAAAAGAATCAAATCAATGTTAACGTTGAAGACCCCCTCTTTTAGAGTCTCCTCTTTTCTGCAGAGAAAGAGAGAAAGAGAGCTGTACGGAGATGGGGTTTTCAACGGTAACATTTAGACAGCAGAGCAGTGATGGTGACAGTTCACCAACCTTTGAGTTTAACTCATTTTGAATTTCAAACTTGTCAGAGCATAGGAGCTAAACCTAGGACTTCTACCCAGACTCAACTGTAATAAAAAGTACGGAACAGTTGAGCAGAGTCCGAAGGTTGAAGACGATGCATTGTTGAAGACGATGATCAGAGATTGCCGAGCTTTTGGCTTTGTTCGAGCTTGGTGTTTCTGAGCTTGATCTGAGCGTCGGCAAATAGTCAAGTTTAGAACGATCAACCCGAGCTTATTTATTCTATCAGATGTTGTGGCTGTTTCGAGCTTAATCCGAGCGAGTACCGAGCAAATCATCATCTGAGCTTACTGCCTTGAAATGAAGAACCGAGCTTGCAAACTTGGATGAACTTTGGCCTTGATCACGGGCCGAGTCAAAGCCGAGCTTGAGCTACAAAAGCTGACTTAATGCAGGTAGCGAAGAACCCTAGTTTTCCGAGCTTCTGCCGAGCCTCTGCCTTTGGCGGAACGCATACGCAAAACAAAGATTCCGAGCCTCTGCAGAGCTTGTACCTTAAGCTGAACGCTTGCGCTGATAAGTCTGACTTGTCTAACGCTAAGCACAAGCCGAGTCTGTTTATTTGACATCATCAAAAGTTCTTTGATTCTGCATTGTGAGTCTACATCCTTTCCTCTGAGCCGCTTGACTTCACGATCTTCTATCCGAACCGGTCTGGTCTCAAAGGTCAGGTTTTCTCTCAGAGTTAGGTCATCAGGTTGGAGTTTCATAACAACAGATGGATCATGAACATACTTTTTCAATTGCGAAACGTGAAAGACGTTATGCAAATTGGATAAAGAGGGTGGTAAAGCCAGTTGATAAGCAACAGGACCAACTCTCTTAAGAATCTGATATGGACCTATACACTTAGGCGAAAGCTTTTGGGTTCTCAAAGCTCTACTAATTCCTTTCATCGGAACCACCCGAAGGAACACGTGATCGCCCTCAGAAAACTCTAATGGTTTTCTCCTCTTATCCGCATAACTCTTCTATCGACTCTGAGCCGCTTTCATCTTAGTCTGAACCATCTTGATCTTTTCAGATGTCTGTTGTATTATTTCTGGTCCAACCATCAAGTTCTCCCCCACTTGGAACCAACATAGTGGGGTCCGACACTTCCTTCCATACAACGCCTCGAACGGTGCCATTCCAATACTCGCATGGTAGCTATTGTTGTATGTGAACTCTGCAAGAGGTAACACTTGATCCCAACTTCCTTGTTCTTCAAGTGCACACGCTCGCAACACATCTTCCAAAGATTGAATTGTTCTCTCCGTCTGGCCATCCGTCTGTGGATGATACGCAGAACTCAATTTCAACCTTGTTCCCATAGCATCATGCAAACTCTTCCAGAATTGCGACGAAAATCTCGGATCTCGGTCTGATACAATGCTCGAAGGCACTCCGTGAAGACGAACTACCTCTTTGATATAGATCTGGGTAAGCTTGTTCAAGGAGTAACGCATATTTATCGGAATAAAATGCGCCGACTTTGTTAACCTATCCACAACCACCCAGATTGCATCATGATTTGCTGCTGTTCTCGGCAAACCAGACACAAAATCCATTGAGATACTATCCCACTTCCACTGGGGAATCCTCAGAGGTTGCAACTGTCCTCCCGGTTTCTGATGTTCTACCTTCGATTTCTGACAAATCAAGCACGCCGCCACATATTCTGCCACATCTCTTTTCAATCCCGACCACCAAAATATCTTCTTCAAATCCTGATACATTTTGGTCGATCCGGGATGCATACTCATCCGACTCTTATGGGCCTCATCAAGAATTAGTCTTCTAACTTCTTGATCTCTTGGTACACAAATCCTTGTCCTGAAACGAAGGATTCCATCCTTCCCACACTTGAAATCAGGTTCCTTTCCTCCCGAACCTAGTCTCATCTTTTCCATCAACTCTTCATCTGCTCGTTGCAACTCCCGAATTCTTTCCAAGAACTCGTTTGTGATCTGCAATGTCCCCAACTTGATACTTGATGGCTCCACTTGCATCAACAAGCTCAAGTCTCTGAATTCTTCAATCAATGCTACTTCCTTGACCATCATCGCACTAACGTGGATTGCTTTCCAACTCAACGCGACTGCAACCACATTCGCTTTACCCGGATGATAATGGAGTTTAAAATCATAATCCTTCAAAAACTCCATCCATCTCTTTTGCCTCATGTTCAACTCTTTCTGGTCGAACAGATATTTCAAACTCTTATGGTCACTAAATACTTGGAATGTAGTGCCATAGAGATGATGTCTCCATATCTTTAAGGCAAACACGATCGCAGCCAATTCTAAATCGTGTGTCGGGTAATTCACCTCATGATTCTTCAATTGCCTCGATGCATACGCCACTACTCTTCCTTCTTGCATCAATACACAACCCAGTCCTTGCTTAGATGCATCACAGTAAACTTCAAAGCTCTTGTGAGGATCAGGTAAGATTAACACAGGAGACGATGTTAACCTTTCCTTCAACTCCCGGAAACTAACTTCGCATCGATCGTCCCACACAAAGGGTTGATCCTTCCGAGTCAACTTGGTCAAAGGCAATGCAATCTTAGAAAATCCTTCTATGAATCGACGATAGTATCCAGCCAGTCCTAAGAAACTTCTCACCTCTGTCACCGTCTTAGGCTGTTCCCAACTTAGTACTGAACTTACCTTCGCTAGATCCACCGTGTTAGTTCCATGATGAACATGATGAATGTTTTGATAATGACAAAGTGTTTTTGAACAAGCTACAAGTGTTGATCAAGTTTCAAGCTCAACAAGCAACAACAAACATCAAATGAAGAAGAGAGAAAGCAAGCTCATGAAGACCTAAGTTTGAGTGTATTTGTATTTCTTTTATCTTTTGCCTCTCAAGCTTCATAGGTTTTTTATTTGGGTAGATTATTATAGAGGGTAGTGAATCTCATTCATAAGTCATGATTTAATCATAATTTGAGTTTTCACTTAACCTAGAATCAATAGGTGGCTTAAAGGTTTTAAAGGAAAGGTTGGATTTTGAGAAAACAAGTTTTGAACATGTGCAGTACCAACTTAATCGATTAAGTGATTAACTTAATCGAGTACTACTCGAGTACACGACTTGCTTAATCGATTAAGTACTGCTGAACTGATTTTTAAAATACGATTTTCACTTCTCAAAATCAGTTTTCAAGTGCTACAACTTTTGGGTATTCTATATAAACCTTTTCCTATTATTTGTGATCAATTAGAATCATTTTCATACAAGTTTTACAAAGAATTAAGCCACTCTATTCTCTCTCAATTTCAAAGATCAAAGCTTTTCTATTTTTATATTCTTTGATCAAGAACCTTTGAATCTCTTATGGTGAATTGTCATAACTCTTGATTGAGATTCATAGGATTGTTTTGTGTATTCTATTGTGTTGTAATCTTTGCAAGAAGGCAAGCCACTACAACAAACAAGAAGTCTTGGTGTGTCGATTTTATCATCAAGCAAGTGCATTCTTATTGAAGAAGAAGAAGAAGTCTTGGTTGTGAATCAAGCAAGTGAAGCCTTGGTGTGTGGTTTATCATCAAGCAATTGAAGACTTGTTGTGTCGATTATCAACAAGGGGTAGAGGTTAGATTAGAGAGAAGATCAATAGGATTACAAGGCAAGGGTGTCGGTTATCTCTTGTAAGCTAGCAAGAAGGGAGTCTTGTGAGGCAATCACTTGTAATTTGAGAACTCTAATTCCTCATAGTGAAGAATCTCTCTTGGTTGAAGAGGGGACTGGATGTAGCTTTCAAGTGGATGAAAGTGAACCAGGATAAATCACTGTGTCGTATCTCTAAACTCTTACTCTTTATATTCAAGTCATTTGATTGCGTTCTTGGTTGAAAACCTAGAAAGATTGATTTTCATAATTGATTGAATTGAATCTTTGATTGTTCAAATTGATAAAGGGAAAATCATTTTCATAACTAGGTTAATCAATAAGAATATAGGTGTTAATCATTTCCGCTAAATCTCTGATCTTGCATGTGAATTGATTGATTTTCGTATTCGAATGAAAAATTGATTTTTCTGTTTTCTGTCATATTTAATCGATTAAGTTCAAGTTTAATCGAGTACTACTCGAGTAAATTTCAGGTTAATCGATTAAGTGCTGTAGAATTTGCAAAAATCATTTGTTTTGATTGTTTCGATTTGTTTCGTTCGAAAATCTTTCAAGGTAGCTTCAACACCTATTCAACCCCCCCTTCTAGGTGTTTTCCTAGGGTTCCTAAGTCTCTCCAACCACCAATTGCGGTTTCTTCACACCGCAATTCCCTCCTTAGAGATTACATGCCCCAGAAACTTCACTTCATTCAACCAAAACTCACACTTCGTGAGTTTGGCATATAATTGCTTCTCCTTCAGGACCTTTAGCACAATCCTGAGATGCTTTTCATGTTCTTCCGGATTTTTAGAATAGACCAAAATATCGTCAATGAATACCACCACAAACAAATCCAAATATGGTCTAAAGATCCGGTTCATATAATCCATGAAAATAGCAGGTGCATTTGTCAGTCCGAACGGCATCACAACATACTCATAATGACCGTATCGCGATCGAAATGCAGTCTTGGGTACATCCTCCTCCTTTATCCTGATCTGATGATAACCCGATCTCAGATCAATCTTGGAGAATACTGCGGCTCCCCTCACTTGATCCATAAGGTCATCAATCCTTGGCAAAGGATACTTATTCTTAATAGTGACCTTATTCAGCTGTTTGTAATCCACACACATCCTCATACTTCCATCTTTCTTCTTTACAAACAATAATGGAGCTCCCCAAGGTGAAACGCTTGGCCTGATCATCTGTTTCTGCAACAGCTCCTCGATTTGCTTCTTCATTTCTGCCATTTCTGGTGGTGCCATCCTATAAGGAGCAATAGAGATGGGACCAGCTCCAGGGACTAAATCGATCCCAAACTCTATCTCTCGCTTCGGAGGTAATCCTGGTATCTCCTCAGGAAATACTTCCGGAAATTCCCTCACTACTGGAGTTTCTTCGATCGACATCGACTCTTCTTCTCCAGAGGCCGAGAATAAACACATATAACCCTCCGGTTCAAGGGTCTTATATTGAATTGTCTTTTCCTCACAATTGATGATCACTTGGTTCTTCTTCAACCAATTCATTCCCAAGATCACATCCAATTGTAAGTTAGGAAGACAAACCAAATCTACCTGGGATGAACGACCCATAACTTCTACATTACACCCTAAACAGACTTTAGCGGTGTAGATCGGTATTCCCGTAGGGGTATCTATACTAAGATAGCAGGGTGAATCAGAAACAATAAGATTCAGCCTACTCACACATTCAGGGGAAACAAAAGAATGTGTAGCTCCAGAATCAAACATGATTTTGCAAGGTTGATTACTGAGCAGAAAATTACCTTGCATGAGATTCGGGGTTTGGGTTGCTTCACTACCACTCAGGGTAAACACCCGTCCTTGTACCACAGGCTTTCTAGCAGATCCCTTTGCAGATTCCTTACATTCACGGGCAAAGTGACCCTGCTTCCCACACTTGAAACATCTTCCTGTGGACCAACAAAACTGACCATGATGATAACGCTTGCACTTCTCGCAATAAGGAGCATTATCGCGAGGCTTGTTCCGGTTATCCATCACTGCCTTGCCTTTCCCCTTGTTCTTAGAATATGGACCATTATTCCGATGGTCAAACTTCTTCTTCCTTTGGGGTCCATAGTTCTGTCCAACCCCCTTCACTTGACCTCATATCAATTCTGCCTTCTTATCATCCTCATACATTCTGCACATGTCCACCAGTGCAGGGAAACTCTGAATCCTTTGATAACTGAAGATAGACTTCAGCTCCGGCCGTAGCCCACCTTCAAACTTCACACACTTACTTCTTTCATTAGGGTTATTCAAGTAATAGGGAGAGTACTTCATCAGTTCCTCAAATCTGGCAGCATACTCCCCTACACTCATATCCCCCTGCTTCAATTGCATGAATTCCACTTCCTTTTTCCTCCGCAAATCTTCTGGAAAATATTTATTAAGAAATTTCTCCTTAAATACTCCCCAGTTGATTGCCCTCCTTTAAAAATTCAGCAATTGGACCGTGTGATCCCACCAGTTTTCAGCTTCCCCATGAAGCATGTAAACTGCATAGGTCACCTTCTGTTCATCAGAACACTCCAGAGTTTGAAAGATCTTATTGATCTCGTACAACCACTTGTTCGCCTCATCAGGTCTATATCCTCCCTCAAATCTTGGTGGATTGCACTTCCTGAACTCCGACAGAGTCTTAGCATCATGATTCGCCATGTTGTCAGCAGATGGGTTACCAGCTCTCTCCTGAGATGATTGATGCCTCTGCTACTGCTGCATACCCTCCAGCACGGTTGTGATTCGTTCTAACATTTCGTTAGTAACATTTCGATTCCGGGTTGCCATAGAAAGACCTGCACTATGGGCTTTGGGTTACTAAAAAGGTCTTTAAGACATAAATGTTACCACTAACTTACTCAAACATATTCAATCAATATTGAATATCATACTTAGCTGCATCTGCGGGGCCATGAGGAACAGGACCAATGCTCTGATACCACCAAAGGGTGTGACGCTCTCTTTTTAACTTGAAAATAATTAATATTTCCAAATAGTTTACTACTTGCTATCAAAATTAGGACTAGAAAATTTTTCCTTTTTAATATTATTACTTGCTTAATCAAAACCTCTTTTTGGCATAAACCGTTTCATGAATTCGGCTTAGTATTATCTTAGATTTGAAAAAGACTCTCGAGGAAGCACGCCCTTATTTATAGGAAACCTTAGTAGTTATTATTTAAACATATGATTTGCCTCTAGAGTCAGATTTGAGTATATAAAATATATACGTTTCGCCGAATTCTTTATAAACTGAAATCAGAGTTCGCGGAAGAAAAATAGTACTTATGGGGCACTGCTGAGGAAAATAAACATCATATATATATAGATCATACCATCAAATAAAACCCCATCAGTACAGTAGCAAGTGATAAAAAGTCGAGATAGCAAGTTTTGATAAGACATATACAGACCAGCTGCACTAAAATAAAAGCTCACTCTAAGACCTCTCAATATATACAATATATAACAAAGTCCAAAAGCAGAAGTCCCAGAGCAAGTCTTCCATGTCCTCAGCAGCTCCTCAGATCCTCCACAGCTCTATCCCTAGGATCTAGGATCCAAAACACCTATGTTATGCAGGCTCCTATGAACCAGCGGGTCCACCTCTAGCAGAAACAGTCGGCTCAACATGCACCTCCTCCTCGCTCTCATCCTCCACAGGGTCCTCCTCGACCTCGCCCGGCGGTGTAGAGACCCCACCACTGGGTCTAGGATCTGCAGAAGCAGTCCTACCATAATCAGTCGGACTAGGAGAAGGAGTCTCCTCAGTGACAACTCTATGGGATGAAGGATGGGAACGAGTGGCAGCTCTAAAACGAAAACTATGGAAACAACGCATAGGTCGAGCCGGGGGTGGTCCTCTATAAGTGTAAAAAGGAGGAACATGCATAGTTTAGACTAATAGAACCCTAAATCGCCGAGGTCGCACCTGCACCAGAGGGTTAGGGTGGTAGAGAGTAATCTCAACCTCCCCCTCAAAGGGGGCACGGTGCTCCTCATACGTCCATATACCACTAGGGATAGGGCGTATCTCGATGCAGGCTAGGTATCTGGCCATCACCTAAACAGGGCACAGGGAGTAAGTATACACATATACATAATGGATAAAGACTAAAATTACAATCACAAATATATCATGGACAGATCATAATGCAAATACATATGAGCACACCAATTTTTCAACATTATAACTCTTATAATGCAAGTGGCATGATGTATGATTTTCTATCCACATCTGAGGCCTCTAAATGTCCATCTTCGACGTCCATCCAATACACCATTGTGTTCCCAGAACACCGACATTAGTTCCCAGAACATAATGCCGAACCATACTTGGATAAAAAGCATCACTCCCGGAGTGTGCACCACGTTCCCAGAACGCCACGTTCCCAGAACGCATAAAAACCAGGTCCCGGACACTGGCCACATATCTATAATGTGTCATCAAGTAGGTTATACTTTGGTACTCCCGGAGTACCCTCCTCATATTCCCAGAATATGATAACGATCCTACCAACCAGACTTCCAGTCTATATGTATGCACAACATCAGGGTTGGTTTTATCTTTACATTAATTAATGTGATTTAGAAATATTCCAATTTCTACTTTTGAATGATTTATTTGAGGTACAACATTTGGCATAAAATTCCCCCTTGAATTTTTCTCAAAACATGCCTTTTAAAACCCAGATTGGGTAATACAACTTCAATGGTCTTTAAAACTTAACTTTTTATTTTTCATATTCAGGTACTAACCGGTTACAGTTTCAGGCTAACCGGTTAGAATTACAGACCTGAACTGTTTACCATTGCAATTCAGAAAAACCCTTTTTTCTTGAATTCTCTACCCAATCCAAAACACATTTAACATTGTTTTATACCTCAAAAACCATTGTTTCATCATTCAAAAGTCCAAATCACATATCCTTTTCCAATGAACATAATTTCTCTTGAAATTATTCCATCAATTTAAGGCATAAATTGTAATCTTTCCAATCTGAATTTATTGACATTATCACAACCCATATTCAGACCTTGTGTATTGAAATTAAGGCTTAGATTTGAGTAAAAACTATTAAGATTTCAGGACTGATTTATAAATTGATTTTTCTTTGAAAATCTGCAGTGTCTAACCGGTTACGAAAATCGTGTAACCGGATAGATTATGCAGTCAAACCATTAAAACAAGAGTTTTAACAACTCATTTTCTTCCTTAAAATAAACATGTTTACACCCAGAAACACATTCATATTGCATGCATCAAGTTTATTGTATTAAATTGCATGAAAATCCACATAAACACAATTTAACACAACAAAACTTAAATCAAGCACTCAAACACAGAATTCAGCATTTATATTGCTTGCATGCATCAATTTAAAGTTGCTCAAAACCACAGTGAGCAAGAAATTGGCCTCCAAGCCTTTGTGCTTAAAAACACATAATGCCCTTTTGAGTTTTGTGAACTCAAATCCTAAATCATTTAATTTTTAGTCTAAATCTAGTATAGTATAGACTTCTCCCATACCTCTAAGACGATCTTGATGAAGATTTTCACTGAATTTGAAGAGAAACCACAAACTCTCACAATTTCCCCAAGTCTGCACTCAGATTCGGTTTTCCAGCAACAGGGTCCAGAAACCACCAAAATTGACATGGAATTTGGCCAAAGAAATTGGGGAAAATAATTAGAGATTGTTCTAGGCAACATGCACTAACGAATGAGAAAGATTTGAGGCCTAGAGATTACCTGAGCTACTCAAAATCAAGGTTCCAACACAGCTTCCAGAAACAGAAAATTCTGAACTCAGTTTTCCCAACCTTCACTTCAATTGACGATTTCTCCTCACACAAAGACTCTCAGCTCACAAACTCTGTATCAACACAAAGCCCTTGATGTGAGCTTTGTGAATGTGTATCACTCGCTCAACAAAATTCAGAGATGAATGAGAATTTGCCCTCACGATTTTGGAACCCTAACTCAGCCTCTTCAACAAGAATTCAGATGAGCAACCCCTAATCCATCAGAAATCCACCTATTTATAGACAAATTAGACCTCCATGCAGGGCGACGCGTGTGTTGCCACTAAATCCATGTAGTAATCGTGGCGATTACGGAGTAATTCGAGTGATTACTCATCAAAATCCACTAAACCAGTTTCTGAGTTCATCGTCTAACCGGTTACAGGGCATTACTAACCGGTTAGATCAGTTCAAAATTTAAAAATTATTATTTTTAAATCTTTCCCTCCAAGAACCTTTCTAATATTGCCTTTTAGTCCTCATTCAGGGACCAAAATGCAATTTCCTTATACTTTGCATTTATTTGCCATATAAAAATATTTCCACTTATTTTTATATTTAAGGCTAATTAAATACAAAACATAAACTTAGAAAAATTCTATAAATTAATAATAAAACTTTTTATTATTAATTTCCTATTATTCGGGAGACGAAAATTAGGGGTGTTACAGTGTGAAACCCCGAATTTAAGACCAATTTATTTGTGTTATTTTTTTATTGTTAATTATATTTGTGTGTGTATAAATAAATTATTGGATATGATTTATGGTACTTTGATTTTATATAATTATAAAAGTTATAATTGTTTGAATTTAAGTATTTATGTATATATATATATATATATATATATGTATATAATTATAATTTTCTTTGATAAATTTAAAATGTACTCTTGACATGAAAATATTTTATAAATCATAGTGTTTTATTATTGAATGCTATTTGATTTATGTTTGGAAAATGAAAGGATTTTTGAAGGGTTATAGTGTTATAACTTCAAAAATTCATATCTTTTTAACCGTAAGTCCAAAAATTACAAACTTTATGTCAAAACAATCGTATTTAAATTTAGATTATGAAAATGTAAAGATTTGGCTTTAATTCTAAATTTTTTGAATTTTTATCACTTCTACTGTAAAATACGATTTTTGGTATTATTAAGCTTGGAAATATCATGTTGAGCTATTTAATGACTCTTTGACCAAGAGATATTTTTATGAAAAATATATTTTCTAAGTTTCTCATTGGTGCACCATCCAGAATCAGTATTTTTATTTTTATTTTTTAATTTTAAATTGTTAAAGTATTATTTGATTGGTTGATGAAAGGTGGCAAATAAATGGTGGATAAAATGCAAAATTCTTCCTTTCTCCAAGCATTGTACACGCCCTATATTCTGTCCAGAGGGGAAAATATTTTCAATTTCAACATGTGAAGAATTGTTGAATTCAAAAATGCATAGTTTTTGTGCAAAGCTTTAATGCAACTTATATTTTCTATGACTTTCAATTAATTGCCAAGTGAATGGAAGTAAAAATTGGCCTTGTACCCCAGCCCTCAAAACCGTGTGACTCTTTATTTTAGGGGTCTGAGGAAAAAATTTTCTTCCTATATAAAGAGGTCTTATACTCTTGGCATTTTTCCTTTGCACAAAATCAAACTTAAGAGAAAAAAATAAACTAAAGAAACCTAAGAAGGGGAGAGTGGGGCGTGGCATCTAGGGGCAGAGGAGGAAAAAAGCTTGCACATCATTGAAGTGTTCATCTTATTGCTAAGGAGAAAGGTATTCTTATGAACTTATAATCTATTATTTCTAATTTGTTTTTAAAGCTTTTCTTTTTGGTTTTAATGAACAACAGTAAATGTAACACCCTTCTAATATTACCCTTAATTAATTTAGGACTCGAAATTTTTTCTTTAAAAACCATCTTAATTTCCTTTGCATTACCATTTACAGAGTGCCACCCAAAATAATATTAATTACATATAGCACCGAAGTGCACCAACAACCGAGTTTGAAAAGAGTTAATTATACATAATCGAAATAACTAAAACATCAGCGTATAAAAGACCGAGGACATAACCAAATGTCTGACCACTAAGACCTACTCTCCATGTGAGGGAGAGTGAACCTGCTCGGCCAGGGAACGTGCATGCTCGGGCTCGGTACCTGAAAAATGGTAAGGAGGTGAGCACTACATAAAACTTAGGAAAGCAGTTTCTAACATGACATACCAACATAAAACATAGGAAAGCAGTTTCTAACATGACATACCAACATACCAAGTCAAACACAGTTAGTCAAATATGCACATAATCATATATACAGTCTAGAACATGCATCATACACAGTTATCATCATTCATTCGGCCATACCTATCCTCTTACTGTATTCCTTTATCTTTCACTTTTATTTACCTATTTCCTTTCCCTTTTATTCTCACTCGTAACCATCTATCATGTCTTACATTTTCTTTATTCGACCTTCTTTCCTCGTTTTCCTTTTTGTTCACCTTTTTCATGTCTTTTAGAGAAGCGCATACCCAGTATGAGTCTTACACTTTCTTATGCTCGGCGGCACACACCCAGTGTACGTCTTACACCTTCTTATTCTCGGCAGCGCACACCCAGTGTACGTCTTACACTTCTTTGGATTTAGGGAGTGTCCATCATTGCATGCATCATCCCATGATGCTCGGCTTACAGCTGCATAGGAACATATCAACTGTGTCTTACGCAGTCATTGCACAGGAACACATCACTATGACATACTCGACCTGGAGCACATCCTAACTGATTCCATTAATAGGAATCTTGTGTGAGTCGTTACTGCGTACATCATCCCATGATGCTCGGCTTACAGCTGCATAGGAACATATCATTGTGTCTTACGCGATCATTGCACAGGAACTCATCACCGTGTCTTACTTGACCCATCTCACACAACCATCATTCTCCACTTATCCTTTTACCATTTCACTTGTTGTGGAAGTCATTACTGCGTACATCATCCTATGATGCTCGGCTTACAGCTGCACAAGAACATATCACTGTGTCTTATGCAATCATTGCACAGGAACACATCACTGTGTCTTACTCGACCCGTCTCACACAACCATCATTCTTTACTTATCCTTTTACTTTTATTCATTCGCTCTTGATTTTCTCTCGTCTCATTTCCCTTTACCATTTCACTCGCCTTCTTGTGTCATTTTCTATTCTTTAGTTGTTATTCCTCATTTAATCTATTACCTAGCAATTTACACCATTTCCCAATCTTGGCCACCTATGTTGAATCAAAGAGATTTTGATGAAGGCAAATAGCTCGGTTCTCGACCAAGGCTTTGATGAAGTCAAATGAATCAGCGTATGATATGAAGCTCGACAAATGAACCAGTTTCCTGTGTTGATTTCGGTCTTTGATCAGCTCGGCAAATGCTCTTCTCGGCTACCTGTAGCAAGTCAGCAGTTCAGGTTCAAGCTCGGAATATGATCAGACTTAGATATCGAGTCTGAAGATCAAGAACAATCTCGGCAGTTGCTCAGGTGCAAGTTCGAAAGACGTTCTGAAGTTGCTCAGTCGAACATGTAGCTCAAGTCAAGATATCAAGATCAAACAAAAGCTCAGCTCGGAAGATGATCAAAAGATGTGTTTGGAAGATGCTCGGCAGTTGCTTTGAAGAAATGTAGTTGAACCAGCAGCAAAGTCAGAAGCTCGGATGCAAGTTCGAAGATGATCAGCTCGGCCTTTGTCAAGTCCAAAGTCAAGCTCGGCCACCGAGTAAAATCGTAAAGTTTCAACTTGTCAGAAGTTTTTGTCGAACGAGTAACTTGTTATATCATCAGCTCAGCAAAACCACCAGCTCGGCCCTTTGGTGCAGTAAAGTAAAATCCTAAGTAATCAGCTCGACCGAAGTTGAGCTCGGCCTAAGTTCGGTTGACAAAAGTTGAACTCAAGCTCAAATGTAAAGCTCGACCAAGAGCTCCGCTCAGATTCAACTCAAGATAAGATACAAAACTCGGCCAAGACTCGGACGTCAAGGTCACACAAGCTAGTTTGCTTTGCCCGACCAAAGTTCGGATTTCAAGTGTCAACTCAAGATCAATTATAAAGCTCGGCTAGAGCTCGGATCTCTAACTTTCAGTACAAGCATCATCAAGCTCAAGTCTTCAGCCCGGTTCAAGCTCAGTTATGTCTTAGCTCTCTGCTGCAAGAGAAATCAAGTTCCCAAGCTCGAACAATGACAAGCTCGGATATACTGTTCATCGGCTTCTACCTTCAGTTGTCACATCGCCGCCAAACTTGAATTTCAAATTTGAAAAGGGATTGATTTTGGAAAGGACATTACGTGTCTCTCTGCATGGCTGTAAATTGGAAGCTTCTGGAATCATTTCTAGAAAGGATATACGTGGATAAGAACGTTGCATCAAAATGGATATTATCTGGAATATCCGTTGCAAGGACAGCGTGTGTCACAAAATATCTTTCCTCATTGTTGGGTGCTGAGATGAGTATAAAAGACCAACTTTCATTCTTCAGAGTACACACATGATGAACTAGAAAGAAAAACCAAGGCACACCAACAACAACAGCAACATTTTTTTTAAGAAAACAGAGAAACAAAACTTTCACATTTGAAACCCAGTTTCAATCTTCTCTATGAAATCCCTTCCTTAATCGATTAACTCTCTAGATACACAAACTTTCAAATCACACTCTATTGAGTTTTCGAGTTGGAGCCATACTCTTTCAATCATCTCTGTAACTGTGTTGTAACGAAGCTGTTCTTGAAGGTTTCAAGAAGCTTCGGGGTGTAAAAGTGCTGAAGAGGTTCTTCAGCCATCAATTTATTTGGAGTAGATTTCAAGGGTGTAACACCCCTAATTTTCGTCTCCCGAATAATAGGAAATTAATAATAAAAAGTTTTATTATTAATTTATAGAAATTTTCCAAGTTTATATTTTGTATTTAATTAGCCTTAAAAATAAAAATAAGTTGAAATATTTTTATAGGGCAAATAAATGCAAAATATAAGGATATTGCATTTTGGTCCCTGAATGAGGACTTAAAGGTAATATTAAAAAGGTTCTTGGAGGGAAAGATTTAAAAATATTAATTTTTAAATTTTGTACTAATCTAACCGGTTAGTAATGCCGTGTAACCGGTTAAACGATGAACCCAGAAACTGGGTTAGTGGATTTTGATGAGCAATCACTTGATTAATCCCGAATTCGCCACGATTACAGCCTTGGATTAGTGGAGAACCACGCGTCAACCTGCATGTTCATTCAATTTGCTTATAAATAGATGAATTTATGAAGAATGGAGGGTTGATGCAACTGATTTCGTGTTGAGTGAGTGAATTAGGGTTTCTGTTTCGTCCAAAGAAATTCTCCCTTGTTACTGAGAGTGAGACTGAGAGCTATACACTATTGCAAAGCTTACATCTTGAGCTTTGTAAAGACACCAAGTTTGTGAGTTGAGGGTTCGTGTGGAAGGAGAAATCAACTTGGGAAGTTGGAAGTTGAAGTCTGAGTTCTTGGTCATTCCTGTTCTGGAAGCTGGATTACAGCCTTGATTTTGGTAAGTGTAGTTCACCATTAAGTCTCAAACCTCTTTGATTCTCTAGTGCATGTTACCTATTTTGAGTCCTAACTGTTTTCCCCAATTTCTTTGGCCATTTGCTATGTCAAAACTTCTGGTCTTTGGACCCTGTTGGTGAAATTCGTGGCTGGGAGCAGAGCTGTGAGTTTGTGAGAAATTTGTGGAGTTTTCTTCAAGTTCTGTGTCAATCTTCATCAAAATCAGTCTTAAGGTATGGGAGAAGTCTACCTTATACTAGATTTAGACTAAAATTCAAGTGATTTAGGATTTGAGTTAACAAAACTCAAAAAGGGCATTATGTGCAATATGGCACAAAGGCTTGGAGGCCAAAGTTGTGCTCACTGTGGTTTTGAGCAACTTTATATTGATGCATGCAAAGTATATGGAAGCTGAATTCTGAATTTGAATGCTTATTATAAGTTTTGTGGTATTAAATTGTGTTTATGTGAATTTTTATGCAATTTGATGCAAAAAGCTGATGCATGCACTTTGAATTTGGTTTCTGTGATGAAACATGTTTGTTTAAGGTATATGAACCCTGTTGAATGATGAATAATGGTTAGATTTGAGAATTAAAGAAAATGATGTGTTAAAACCCTTATTTTGAAGGACTGACTGCATAATCTAACCGGTTACTCGATATTCGTAACCGGTTAGACATTGCAGAATTTCAAAAGAGAATCATTTTATAAAACAGTCCTGAAGTTTCACTAATTTTACTCAAATCTATACCTTAAATTCACAGGAAAGAATCTGAAAGTGAGGTGACAATACTCTCTTGGTTCAGATTTAAGGGTAAGGGGTTTATACCTTAAATTAATGGAATAATTTCAAGAGGAAATTATACTTTATTGGACACAAAATGTGATTTGGACTTTTGAATGATGGAAACTGTGATTTTTGAGGCATAAAACAATGTTTAACTTGTTTATGGATTGGGTAGCAAATTCAAGAAAGAGGGTTTTTCTGAATTTCAATTGTAAACAGTTCCGGTATGTAATTCTAACCGGTTAGTCTGAGACTGTAACCGGTTAGTACCTGAATCTGAAAAATAAAAAGTTAAGTTTTTGAATACCATTGACTTTGTTTTACCTAATCTAAGTTTAAGGGCATGTTTTGAGAAAATTCAAAGGAGAGTTTTATGCCAAAGTGTATGCCTCAAATAAATCATTCAAAAGGAAAATTGGAATATTTCTAAATCACATTAATTAAGGTAAAGATAAAACCAACCCTGATATTTGTGCATCCATATAGACTGGAAGTCTGGTTGGTAGGAACGTTTATCATATTCTGGGAATATGAGGAGGGTACTCCGGGAGTACCAAATTATAACCTACTTGATGACACATTATAGATATGTGGCCAGTGTCCGGGACCTGGTTTTTATGCGTTCTGGGAACGTATGCGTTCTGGGAACGTGGTGCACACTCCGGGAGTGATGCTTATTATCCAAGTATGGTTCGGCATTATGTTCTGGGAACAAATGTCGGTGTTCCGGGAACACAAGGGTGTATTGGATGGACGTCCAAGATGGACTTTTAGAGGCCTCAATTGTGGATAGAAAATCATACATCATGCCACTTGCATTATAAGAGTTATAATGTTGAAAACTGGTGTGCTCATATGTATTTGCATTATGATCTGTCCATGATATACTTGTGATTGTAATTTTAGTCTTTATCAATTATGTATATGTGTATACTTACTCCCTGTTCCCTGTTTAGGTGATGGCCAAATACCTAGCTTGCATCGAGATACGCCCTATCCCTAGCGGTATATGGACGTATGAGGAGCACCGTGCCACTTTTGAAGGGGAGGTTGAGATCACTCTCTACCACCCTAACCCTCTGGTGCGAGTGCGACCTCGTCGATTTAGGATTCCCTTAGTCTACACTATGCATGTTCCACCTTTTTATACATATAGAGGACCACCCCCGGCTCGACCTATGCGTCGTTTTCAAAGTTTTCGTTTTAGAGCTGCCACTCATTCCCATCCTTCCTCCCATAGAGTTGTTACTAAGGAGACTCCTTCTCCTGGTCCGACTGACTTGGATAGGACTGCTTCTGCAGACCTTAGACCCAGTGGTGGGGTCTCTACACAGTCGGGCGAGGTCGAGGAGGACCCTGTGGAGGATGAGAGCGAGGAGGAGGTGCATGTTGAGCCGACTGTTTCTGCTAGAGGTGGACCCGCTGGTTCATAGGAGCCTGCATAGCGTAGATGTTTTGGATCCTAGATCCTAGGGATAGAGCTGTGGAGGATCTGAGGAGCTGCTGAGGACACAGATGACTTGCTCTGGGACTTCTATTTTGGATTTTGTTATACATATTGTATATATCTGAGAGGTCTTAGAGTGAAGCTTTTATTTTATGCAGCTGGTCTGTATATGTTTCATCAAAACTTGCTATCTCGACTTTTTATCACTTGCTACTGACTGTACTGATGGGGTTATGTTATGACTATTATATATATGATGTTTCTTTACCTCAGCAGTACCCGATAAGTATTACTTTTACTTCCGCGAACTCTGAATTCTATTGAGAAAGGATTCGGCGATAAGTTTATGCTTTATATATTCAAATTCAACTCGAGAGGCAAATAGTATGTTTAATATTAACTATGAAGAGTATTTTCTACAGTTAAGGAAATGTTATCTCGAGAGCCTTTTCGAAACTAAGATATTGTTAAGCCGAACTTTCAAAAATGATTTATGTTCAAAAGGGTTTATGAACGAGCAAGTACTAGTTCTAAAAAGGAGAAAAATTTTCTAGCCCAAATTTTGATAGCAAGTATTCAATTATTTGGAAATATTAATTATTTTCAAGTTAAAAAGAGAGCGTCACACCCTATGGTGGTATCAGAGCATAGGTCCTGTCCCTCATGGCCCGAAGATGCAACTAAGTATGGTATTCAATGTTGATTGAATATATTTTGAGTAAGTTAGTAGTATTTATGTTTTAAAGACCTTTTTAGTAACCCAAAGCCCATAGTGCAGGTCTTTCTATGGCAACCAGGAATAGAAATATTACTAATGAAATGTTAGAACGAATCACGACCGTGCTGGAAGGCATGCAGCAGCAGCAGAGACAACAACCATCTCAAGGGCGAGCTGGTAACCCATCTGCTGGTAACATGGCGAATCAGGACGCTAAGACTCTGTCGGAGTTCAGAAAGTGCAACCCACCAAGGTTCGAGGGAGGATATAAACCTGACGAGGCGAACAAGTGGTTGTATGAGATTAACAAGATTTTCCGAACTCTGGAGTGTTCTGATGAACAGAAGGTGACCTATGCAGTTTACATGCTTCACGGAGAAGCTGAAAACTGGTGGGATCACACTGTCCATTTGCTAAATTTTGAAAGGAGGGCAATCAATTGGGGAGTATTTATGGAGAAGTTTCTTAATAAATATTTTCCAGAAGATTTGCGGAGAAAGAAGGAAGTGGAATTCATGCAATTGAAACAGGGGGATATGAGTGTAGGAGAGTATGCTGCCAAGTTCGAGGAGTTGATGAAGTACTCTCCCTACTACTTAAATAACCCTGATGAAAGGAGTAAGTATGTTAAGTTTGAAGGTGGACTAAGGCCGGAGCTGAAGTCTATCTTCAGTTATCAAAGGATTCAGAGTTTCCCTGCACTTGTGGATATGTGCAGAATGCATGAAGATGATAAGAAGGCTGAGTTGATTGGAAGTCAGGTGAAGGGGGTTGGACAGAACTATGGACCACAGAGGAAGAAGAAGTTTGATCATCTGAATAATGGTCCATATTCTAAGAACAAGGGTAAGGGCAAGGCGGTGATGGATAACAAGAACAAGTCTCGCGATAATGCTCCTTATTGCGAGAAGTGTAGACGTTATTATCATGGTCAGTTTTGCTGCTCCACAGGAGGATGTTTCAAGTGTGGAAAGCAAGGTCACTTTGCTCGTGAATGCAAAGAATCTGAAAAGGGAGATGCAAAGGGATCTGCTGGCAAGCCTGTGGTGCAAGGAAGAGTATTTACCCTGAGTGGTAATGAAGCAAACCAAACCCCGAATCTCGTGCAAGGTAACTTTCCGCTTAATAACCAACCTTGCAAAATCATGTTTGATTCTGGAGCTACACATTATTTTGTTTCTCCTGAATGTGTGAATAGGCTGAATCTTGTTGTTTCTGATTCACCCTGCTATCTTAGTATAGATACTTCTACGGGAATACCGATCTTCACCACTAAAGTCTGTTTAGGGTGTAATGTAGAAATTCTGGGTCGTCTTTCTAAGGTAGATTTGGTTTGTCTTCCTAAGTTACAATTGGATGTGATCTTGGGTATAGATTGGTTGATGAAGAACCAAGTGATCATCAATTGTGAGGAAAAGACAATTCAATATAGGACCCTTAAACCGGAAGGTTATGTGTGTTTATTCTCGGCTTCTGGAGAAGAAGAGTCGATGCCGATCGAGGAGATTCCGGTGGTGAAGGAATTTCCGGAAGTATTTCCTGAAGAGATACCAGGATTACCTCCGAAGCGAGAGATATAGTTTGGGATTGATTTAGTCCCTGGAGCTGGTCCCATCTCTATTGCTCCTTATAGGATGGCACCACCAGAAATGGTAGAAATGAAGAAGCAGATAGAGGAGTTGCTGCAGAAATAGATGATCAGGCCAAGCGTTTCGCCTTGGGGAGCTCCATTACTGTTTGTAAAGAAGAAAGATGGGAGTATGAGGATGTGTGTGGATTACAGGCAGTTGAATAAGGTCACTATTAAGAACAAGTATCCTTTGCCAAGGATTGATGACCTTATGGACCAGGTTAGGGGAGCTGCAGTGTTCTCCAAGATTGATCAGAGATCGGGTTATCATCAGATCAGGATAAAGGAGGAGGATATACCCAACACTGCATTTCGATCTCGATATGGTCATTATGAGTATGTTGTGATGCCGTTCGGGTTGACTAATGCACCTGCTATTTTCATGGATTATATGAACCGGATCTTTAGACCATATTTGGATTTATTTGTGGTGGTATTCATTGATGATATTCTGGTCTACTCTAAAAATCCGGAAGAGCATGAAGAGCATCTCAGGATTGTGTTGAAAGTCCTGAAGGAGAAGCAATTATATGCCAAACTTACGAAGTGTGAGTTTTGGTTGAACGAAGTGAAGTTTTTGGGGCATGTAATCTCTAAAGAAGGAATTGCGGTGGATCCAGCAAAAGTAAGTTCAGTGTTAAGTTGGGAACAGCCTAAGACCGTGACGGAGGTGAGAAGTTTCTTAGGGCTGGCTGGATACTATCGTCAGTTCATAGAAGGATTTTCTAAGATTGCACTGCCTTTGACTAAGTTGACTCGGAAAGATCAACCGTTCATGTGGGACGATCGGTGCGAAGTTAGTTTCCGTGAGTTGAAGGGAAGGGTAACATCGCCTCCTGTGTTAATCTTACCTGATCCTCACAAGAGTTTTGAAGTGTACTGTGATGCATCTAAGCAAGGACTGGGTTGTGTATTGATGCAAGAAGGAAGAGTAGTGGCTTATGCATCGCGACAATTGAAGAATCATGAAGTGAATTACCCGACACACGATTTAGAATTGGCTGCGATCGTGTTTGCCTTAAAGATATGGAGACATCATCTCTATGGCACTACATTCCAAGTATTTAGTGACCATAAGAGTTTGAAATATATGTTCGACCAGAAAGAGTTGAACATGAGGCAAAGAAGATGGATGGAGTTTTTAAAAGATTATGACTTTAAACTCCACTATCATCCGGGTAAATCAAATGTGATTGCAGATGCTTTGAGTCGGAAAGCAATCCACATAAGTGCGATGATGGTTAAGGAAGCAGCGTTGATCGAGGAATTCAGAGACTTGAGCTTGTTGACACAAGTGGAGCCATCAAGTATCAAGTTGGGGATGTTGAAGATTACAAACGAGTTCTTGGAAAGAATTCGGGTGTTGCAACGAGCAGACGAAGAATTGATGGAAAAGATGAAACTAGGTTCAGAGGGAAGGGAACCTGATTTCAAGATTGGGCAGGATGGAATCCTTCGTTAGGACAAGGATTTGTATACCAAGAGATCAGGAAGTTAGAAGACTGATTCTTGACGAAGCCCATAAGAGTCGGATGAGTATGCATCCTGGATCAACCAAAATGTATCAAGACTTGAAAAAGATGTTTTGGTGGTCTGGATTGAAAAAGGATGTTGCGGAATATGTAGCGGCGTGCTTGATTTGTCAGAAAGCTAAGGTAGAACATCAGAAACCGGGAGGACAGTTACAACCTTTGAGGATTCCCCAGTGGAAGTGGGATAGCATCTCAATGGATTTTGTGTCTGGTTTGCCAAGGACAGCAGCAAATCATTATGCAATTTGGGTAGTTGTAGATAGGTTAACCAAGTCGGCGCATTTTATTCCGATAAATATGCGTTATCCTTTGAACAAGCTTACCCAGATCTATATCAAGGAGATAGTTCGTCTTCACGGAGTGCCTTCGAGTATTGTGTCGGACCGAGATCCCAGATTTTCGTAGCAATTCTGGAAAAGTTTGCATGAGGCTATGGGAACAAGATTGAAACTGAGTTCTGCGTATCATCCACAGACGGATGGCCACTCGGAGAGAACGATTCAATCTTTAGAAGATGTGTTGAGAGCTTGTGCACTTGAAGAACAAGGAAGTTGGGATCAAGTGTTACCTCTTGCAGAATTCACATACAACAACAGCTATCATGCGAGCATTGGAATGGCCCCGTTCGAGGCGTTGTATGGAAGGAAGTGTCAAACCCCGCTATGTTGGTTCCAAGTGGGGGAGAACTTGATGGTTGGACCAGAAATGATACAGCAGACATCTGAGAAGATTAAGATGGTCCAGGCAAAGATGAAAGCGGCTCAGAGTCGGCAGAAGAGTTATGCGGATAAGAGGAGAAAACCGTTAGAGTTTTCAGAGGGCGATCATGTGTTCCTTCGGATAGTTTCGATGAAGGGAATCAGTAGAGCTTTGAGAACCCGAAAGCTTTCGCCTAAGTGTATAGGTCCATACCAAATTCTTAAGAGAGTTGGCCCTGTTGCTTATCAGCTAGCTTTACCACCCTCTTTATCCAATTTGCACAACGTCTTTCACGTTTCACAATTAAAGAAGTACGTGCATGATCCATCAGTTATTCTAAAACTCCAACCTGACGATCTAACTCTAAAGGAAAACCTGACCTTTGAGACCAGACCAGTTCAGATAGAAGATCGTGAAGTTAAGCAGCTCAGGGGAAAGGAGATACCTTTAGTAAAGGTCATATGGGAAAATGCTGACGTATCAGAAGCCACATGGGAATTAGAAGAGAAGATGCGTCAGGAGTATCCGGAGTTGTTTTTGTAAACTAGAATTTCGGGGACGAAATTCCTTTTAAGTGGGGGAGTAGTGTAACACCCCTAATTTTCGTCTCCCGAATAATAGGAAATTAATAATAAAAAGTTTTATTATTAATTTATAGAAATTTTCCAAGTTTATATTTTGTATTTAATTAGCCTTAAAAATAAAAATAAGTTGAAATATTTTTATAGGGCAAATAAATGCAAAATATAAGGATATTGCATTTTGGTCCCTGAATGAGGACTTAAAGGTAATATTAAAAAGGTTCTTGGAGGGAAAGATTTAAAAATATTAATTTTTAAATTTTGTACTAATCTAACCGGTTAGTAATGCCCTGTAACCGGTTAGACGATGAACCCAGAAACTGGGTTAGTGGATTTTGATGAGCAATCACTTGATTAATCCCGAATTCGCCACGATTACAGCCTTGGATTAGTGGAGAACCACGCGTCAACCTGCATGTTCATTCAATTTGCTTATAAATAGATGAATTTCTTAAGAATGGAGGGTTGATGCAACTGATTTCGTGTTGAGTGAGTGAATTAGGGTTTCTGTTTCGTCCAAAGAAATTCTCCCTTGTTACTGAGAGTGAGACTGAGAGCTATACACTATTGCAAAGCTTACATCTTGAGCTTTGTAAAGACACCAAGTTTGTGAGTTGAGGGTTCGTGTGGAAGGAGAAATCAACTTGGGAAGTTGGAAGTTGAAGTCTGAGTTCTTGGTCATTCCTGTTCTGGAAGCTAGATTCCAGCCTTGATTTTGGTAAGTGTAGTTCACCATTAAGTCTCAAACCTCTTTGATTCTCTAGTGCATGTTACCTATTTTGAGTCCTAACTGTTTTCCCCAATTTCTTTGGCCATTTGCTATGTCAAAACTTCTGGTCTTTGGACCCTGTTGGTGAAATTCGTGGCTGGGAGCAGAGCTGTGAGTTTGTGAGAAATTTGTGGAGTTTTCTTCAAGTTCTGTGTCAATCTTCATCAAAATCAGTCTTAAGGTATGGGAGAAGTCTACCTTATACTAGATTTAGACTAAAATTCAAGTGATTTAGGATTTGAGTTAACCAAACTCAAAAAGGGCATTAGGTGCAATATGGCACAAAGGCTTGGCCAAAGTTCTTCTCAATGGTGTTTTGAGCAACTTTATGTTGATGCATGCAAAGTATATTGATACTGAATTCTGGATTTAAATGCTTATGATAAGTTTTGTTGTATTAAATTGTGTTTATGTGAATTTTTATGCAATTTGATGCAAAAAGCTGATGCATGCACTTTGAATTTGGTTTCTGTGATGAAACATGTTTGTTTAAGGTATATGAACCCTGTTGAATGATGAATAATGGTTAGATTTGAGAATTAAAGAAAATGATGTGTTAAAACCCTTATTTTGAAGGACTGACTGCATAATCTAACCGGTTACTCGATATTCGTAACCGGTTAGACACTGCAGAATTTCAAAAGAAAATCATTTTATAAAACAGTCCTGAAGTTTCACTAATTTTACTCAAATCTATACCTTAAATTCACTGGAAAGAATCTGAAAGTGAGGTGACAATACTCTCTTGGTTCAGATTTAAGGGTAAGGGGTTTATACCTTAAATTAATGGAATAATTTCTAGAGGAAATTATACTTTATTGGACACAAAATGTGATTTGGACTTTTGAATGATGGAAACTGTGATTTTTGAGGCATAAAACAATGTTTAACTTGTTTATGGATTGGGTAGCAAATTCAAGAAAGAGGGTTTTTCTGAATTTCAATGGTAAACAGTTAAGGTCTGTAATTCTAACCGGTTAGCCTGAGACTGTAACCGGTTAGTACCTGAATCTGAAAAATAAAAAGTTATGTTTTTGAATACCATTGACTTTGTTTTACCTAATCTAAGTTTAAGGGCATGTTTTGAGAAAATTCAAAGGAGAATTTTATGCCAAAGTGTATGCCTCAAATAAATCATTCAAAAGGAAAATTGGAATATTTCTAAATCACATTAATTAAGGTAAAGATAAAACCAACCCTGATATTTGTGCATCCATATAGACTGGAAGTCTGGTTGGTAGGAACGTTTATCATATTCTGGGAATATGAGGAGGGTACTCCGGGAGTACCAAATTATAACCTACTTGATGACACATTATAGATATGTGGCCAGTGTCCGGGACCTGGTTTTTATGCGTTCTGGGAACGTATGCGTTCTGGGAACGTGGTGCACACTCCGGGAGTGATGCTTATTATCCAAGTATGGTTCGGCATTATGTTCTGGGAACAAATGTCGGTGTTCCGGGAACACAAGGGTGTATTGGATGGACGTCCAAGATGGACTTTTAGAGGCCTCAGTTGTGGATAGAAAATCATACATCATGCCACTTGCATTATAAGAGTTATAATGTTGAAAACTGGTGGGCTCATATGTATTTGCATTATGATCTGTCCATGATATACTTGTGATTGTAATTTTAGTCTTTATCAATTATGTATATGTGTATACTTACTCCCTGTTCCCTGTTTAGGTGATGGCCAGATACCTAGCTTGCATCGAGATACGCCCTATCCCTAGCGGTATATGGACGTATGAGGAGCACCGTGCCACTTTTGAGGGGGAGGTTGAGATCACTCTCTACCACCCTAACCCTCTGGTGCGAGTGCGACCTCGTCGATTTAGGATTCCCTTAGTCTACACTATGCATGTTCCACCTTTTTATACATATAGAGGACCACCCCCAGCTCTACCTATGCGTCGTTTTCATAGTTTTCGTTTTAGAGCTGCCACTCGTTCCCATCCTTCCTCCCATAGAGTTGTTACTGAGGAGACTCCTTCTCCTGGTCCGACTGACTTGGATAGGACTGCTTCTGCAGACCTTAGACCCAGTGGTGGGGTCTCTACACAGTCGGGCGAGGTCGAGGAGGACCCTGTGAAGGATGAGAGCGAGGAGGAGGTGCATGTTGAGCCGACTGTTTCTGCTAGAGGTGGACCCGCTGGTTCATAGGAGCCTGCATAGCGTAGATGTTTTGGATCCTAGATCCTAGGGATAGAGCTGTGGAGGATCTGAGGAGCTGTTGAGGACACGGATGACTTGCTCTGGGACTTCTATTTTGGATTTTGTTATACATATTGTATATATCTGAGAGCTCTTAGAGTGAACTTTTATTTTATGCAGCTGGTCTGTATATGTTTCATCAAAACTTGTTATCTCGACTTTTTATCACTTGCTACTGACTGTACTGATGGGGCTATGTTATGACTATTATATATATGATGTTTCTTTACCTCAGCAGTGACCCATAAGTATTACTTTTACTTCCGCGAACTCTGATTTCTATTGAGAAAGGATTCGGCGATAAGTTTATGCTTTATATATTCAAATTCAACTCGAGAGGCAAATAGTATGTTGTAATATTAACTATGAAGAGTATTTTCTATAGTTAAGGAAATGTTATCTCGAGTGCCTTTTCGAAACTAAGATATTGTTAAGCCGAACTTTCAAAAATGATTTATGTTCAAAAGGGTTTATGAACGAGCAAGTACTAGTTCTAAAAAGGAGAAAAATTTTCTAGCCCAAATTTTGATAGCAAGTATTCAATTATTTGGAAATATTAATTATTTTCAATTTAAAAAGAGAGCGTCACAAAGGGCTTGGTACACTCTTTAAGGGATAGGATTGGAGAGGTTCTCTTTTAAAATCCTTGTGTAACCATTTAAATTGATTGTGAGTAAAAGCTCCCTAAAGGTTTTAGGGGGGACTGGACGTAGCTCTCAAGTGGGTGAGAGCGAACCAGTATAAAATTTTCTGTGTCTCTTCCTTCACTGCTTTCTGCATTTTCTGTTCTGTGTTGCATTTGTTATTTCCGAGCATCTTAGTCGGCAAAACCGACCTCTGTGCATTTAATTTGTGCTCGCTATTTTCACGCTGCAAAAACCGATTTCTGTGTGTTGCAGCTGGGATAATCTATTGTTCGGCTTAGACAATAGATTATCAGTATCTGCTCGGCATTAACTCGACAATTTTCTTAAAACCAACAAGCATAAATTAACACCTTTCAATTAATCCGAAAAATTGGTATTATTGCTTCAAACTTCTATTCACCCCCCTCTAGTAGTTTGTTAGGCCGCTTGTTGGTTTCCAACAACCTATGGTCGGCACGTATATTATCCAAACAATATCAAACATACACATATTCATGCTTAACAGTTATCACATTTCACACATTTACTCATGCTTAACAAACATACACATATTCACAGTTAATTTAATGGGTTCTTTTGTTTATTCATTTCATTCTCTAATAATAATCTATATCCACTACCCTATGGTTCAAGATCCTAAACTAACACCCATTCTTAGTACTCACTATGAGAACACTAGAAACCCAAACCTAAGCTAAGGTAACACCCACTCCTTACCTCAATCGAATGTAGAGAGGTTAGCTGAGTACCAAGCTCTAGCTTTTAAGAAGTTCCTTCAGTTGAAACTAGAGAAGTCGAGCGTGACAGCTGCGAGGTCGACAAGAAGACGAGTCGAGGAACTGCAGCAAGCTCGCGAAGTGGCGGGTTGGAAAGACACACCTCCTACACTTGGAAGAGAGAGAAAATCGTGAGGGAAATAGAGAGAAAATCACGAGAGAATGAGATAGAGTCCATGAGAATTGTGAGAAAGAGAGGAAGATGAAATTTACCTTATGAGCTTGATAATGACTGATAACAAGCCCCTTAGGATCTTGAAGGGAAGGAAGAACAAAACTTGTTCTTGATGGGAAGAGAAGGAAATTGTGTGTGTTGATGATGATGTAAATAAAGAAGTGTGTCTTGTAATAATAGAAACGGGCTTGAAGATGATGAAGTTCATGTGATGGGGTTTGGGTGGTGATGATGAAAATGGGTCCTAATGAGCTCGGTACGGTTATTCGAGCTCATCCCAAGTTTACGGGGTAACCTAACAGTGTGATGTTCGCTGCTCGCCTTAATTCGGTTAAGGTGGATCCGTGACCCTGAACGTCGCTTGTTGGTCGGTCCACAGTCCTCTAAATAGGAGAAGACTGGTTACTGCTTAGATCAGCTGACATGAGACGGCTCGTTGTGGTCGCTTGATTACTGACGAGGGGTGTTAGTCGGAATGAGGTCGGCTTATGACTTTGAACCTCGCTTTTGGTCGGCTTAGATGGAATTTGCTCGGACCGACTACACATAAACTCGTTTTTTCTTTGCTAAGGCTTATAATCGATTAACACTCCACGGTAATCGATTACATTAACAAATTGTTACGCGTTGATGGCTTCTAACTCCATGGCATACTCCTCAACTCCTACATACACTTTGGCCATGATTACTTCGCTACATCCCAGCTTACTCTTCTGATTTTCGTTAGCTTAACTTAGACTTTTCCTAATTAAGCTTGGATTTAGAAATCGAGATGTTACAGTAAAGCCTTATATTTTTATTTTCTTCTCCTATTCATGAACTCTAATATGAAGGTTTGAAAATTATCTTAAGTGTTTGAGAAATCAATTTAAGTGTTTATGGTCATATGAACAAAGATTAAAAAGGACTCAAAAACAGGTTTAAAGAAACAAAGATTTCCCCTTTTATTTTTTTTTTTGTTGTGATGGCCGAATATTTTGAGTAAGAAATAAGGAAGTGAAAATTTGATTTTTATCATATGAGTATGTCTTTGATTTTTGGAATTTTAGGATGATGAAAGCTTGATATTTTATCATAAAATCTTAAAGTAATAATCATTTGATGATGAACAAAATTGTATTTGGAAATTATTTTGGTTATTATTTTGATTTTCTAGGTTTGGCCATGAGGCCTATGAGGTTTTATATTAAAAAAAATAATTGTTTGATGTTTATGTGTATAATTGATTTATTGTTAGTTGTAGTTTATATGTGATTATAATGATTATTGTATGTGTATATAAAAAAATTAATAATAATTGGTTACTGTTTTTATTTTATTTTATGGACCGAAATATTATTTAGTTGATTAAGTGTGTTCTTTTAATTTTTCTGAATGCCTAAATGTTATGTGATTTCATGAAATGAGAATTAAATAAATTATTTTTGGTAAAAATAATGGATTCTGGAAAAAATTATTTATATTCTGGAAAATTCATTTTATTAGGACCGTGAGTCCTAAAGTTTTTTTTTTAAAACTTTTTTATGTTAGTGATGTGTAAATATGTATAAGTGTTTAGTATAATGTATAGTGTGAAAATATGTTTTAAAGTGAATAAAATTAATTTTCTGGAAAATTAATTTTAATACTGGAAATTAAATTTTGTTTGGACCGTGGGTCCCTAAAATTGTATTTTTGTATGTATTTGTGATGGGTAATTGTATATATGTATATATTGTATGTAAAGTATAGCCTGAAAGTAGGTGTTTTCATGAAATAAAATGACTTTTTCGAAAATTAATTTAGTTACTGTAATTTTTATTTTATTAGGCCAAGTATTTATTTGTAAAGAGAGAAAATGAATTTTGATTTGTTTAAATGCCTAAGTGTTATTGGATGTGTGTATTATTGATTATTTGGTGTTAATATGCATGAAACATGAAAAACAATAAATATTTTAAATAATGAAAAATAATTCTGGAAAAATAATTATTCTGGGCCGCACGACCAAAGAAAATAAATTTATTTAAGTGATTTTGTTTATGATTAATAGTATATGTGTTAGTTTATTAATAATCGAATGTATGTATGATTTCATGTGTGAAACAAAAAAGAATTTTTGAAAAGTATTTGGTTGCTTTCCAGAATTGAAAAAAGTATGGAAAAATATTCTTTTATTAATTTTAATTTTATTTTTAGACTTTGATGTGTGTGTATTTTAGTAGGAAAGTGAAAAAGATGAGTTTTCGGATAAATTTGAAGTGATGGAACTTTGTTTTATGTGGTTGTTCAGCAAAGATTTTTATATGATTACATGATGTGTAAATGTTATTTAGATAGTAGGACTTGTGTATTATATGTAAGAAAAAGTGGCATGATTTTTGAGTGTATAGTTTAGGTGAAAAGTGATTTTTAAGTTAATGATCTAGAGCTGTCCAGATTTAAGGATTAAGTTGATGTGAGTTTAAAATTAAAGTTTATTGGATGGATGTATGTGTTTATGTGTATGATATGGAATGCTTGTTTTGATGAGATTTATAAATGATAAAAGCCTTTTTACATGAATTGTTTTGATTGTTTTAACCTAAAATAAATTTTGATATACAATGAAAATGATTTGATTTAATGTTTTAGTAGCTTGGTAGTTGTTATATAAGTATTTGGTTAGGGATAACCAAAGCTTATATTAACTTATCAAGTTACGTAATTATTTTATTTAAGTTTTGTTTTATTCTGAATTATGTATCAGAAGTTTTGATTTAATTATTTACTTGATTCAAATAAGTTTGATTTTGAAAAATAAAATGTTGTTTTACACTTACGTTATGGAACGTTAGATTTGAATTTAATTTATTTGAGTCTAGTTAGTTAGTAAAAGTATTGTTAATTGTTTGAGGATAAAGAGATTCGTCGGAACGTGAGGAACGACATCAACAAAGGCTAAGAGGTATCTACGAGAACTCCTAATCCGGGTGAGAGAGAAGCTTTCCTAATACATAATGGCTCTTTGGGTAGCATTAGGATGTTCTCGATCATCTCAAATATCAAAACTCCGTGGTTATTTGTCAATACACGTGACGGCAATTGTTTGTGAGTGTGTTTAGCCGTTCGACGCTGAGACAATAACCTTTGTTTGTGTGCTTGATGTTATGATTAATTTGTATTGTGTTACATGAGAATATTTATTTTATTGCTTTGAGTAATGATATATCCCGGAAGGAATTGATGAAATGATTATTATGTTGAAGTATCATGTGATATCTGAATTGATATTGGAAAAGAAGTACTATCTTGAAATTGTTAAGCTTGAAAAGTACGCATTGATTCTATCGTCTGAATTAGTGTACAGTGATGGTGCACGTTGCACAGATAATCTCTTGTTGTATATCCCTAATCGCACTGTCTTCGGACGTGCTTAATTTGTATGTAGCTGGCCACGTGAATGACGTGTCGTGGTTACGAGCATTGTGGATTCCACTGTACTTAGGGAGGTGTTTATTAGTTTTCTTTTTAGAGGTCGAGGCCTGTTAGAAGCTTGGCTTAGAATGGGTCGACCAACTATTGGTTAATAAATCTAAATCTTTTGTAAAAGACTTAAGACTTTAAAAGCTTTAATAATTTCCTAACTCTGCATTGAGAGAGAAGTAGTGGAGAGGAAAGATGCCGAATACTTGGAGGTTTGCACTCTTCGAGTGGTGATTGTGATAGGGGAAGGCAAGGACGGCGAAATGTCAAGAAGCCTAGAGTGCTTCCCTAGGTGGGACAACGTTACAATGATCAAGGTCACTTGCGGGCATTGGTCGTAACAAGGGTTGCACGATTAACTAGGGATAGAGCTGTCGCCCCTTGAGAAAATCGGAGATGGTAGAGAGGGAATTTGAATCGAGGCTAGAGGTCATTGTTTTTATTTACTGGCCAACAGAGCGTGGTCCATTTATTATTTCTTTTGCTGACCCTTTGTAGTTGTTTCAGCTAGTATGTACCCTTTGACTATAGATGCCTGCGTGGTTAGGATTCATGTGCATCCCATCTGCTTTTCGAACTAGGTCGTGGTTGGATATTGAGGAGGAGATGTATCATGTGTGCTAACTTATTCCATCGCCTCAATGATTTCCCTCCCTAAATCATTGGCGGCTATGTTTTGAACTGAGATGAGAGAATTGAAAAAGATTAATAAGTTTTTATTGAAAAGCCTTGATGAAGAAAAGTGAAATTATTATCGAAGCTATGATATGATGTTATGAGACAATGCTATGTCATGATAATACTGGTGATGCTTATAATGATGATGTCATAGGAAATTATTCCCTATCTGTTTATTTATTGATGAATGTACATGCTTGTTTGAATCTTAATGTGATCCCTTTGAGTAAGTCCATACCGTCGACGATTAATTCGTTTGGATTGCTTACTCTCTCTGCTTTCCCTTTTTCTGTGGACATTGGGAATGATGTCCACAGATGGCAGATCAAGTCTTCTGTCGTGTAGAGGTTTCAAATAGTGGAATAGTGCATTGGGATTATTTTGGTCTTCGAGAAGTGAAGCTGACCGGATGGCTTGGAAATGACTGGCACGTGTTGAGAATATTGATCCGGAGCTGATCGTTAGTGGGAGTTCGACTCAGATGCGGTACCAGCAGTGGAGAGCAGTGACGACGAGAAGTTTTATGTTCGTCTTAGGTCTTGATAGTTAGATTGAGTCGGTCTGCTCTGATAGGACTGATGTAATCTTTAGTTTTGGCATAGACCTTTTATTGGTCAGTATTTTTATTGTATCAAATGTCATGACCTTAGGGGCCGTGACCTTTTTATAAAATAGTTGGTTTTGGTAAATGTAATTGTTTGGTCATCATAATAAATCCTTTTACTTTCTCAATTGAAGTCATTTGTCGAATTTTGCAAAGGTAGTCAAATGTTTTCCGCAAATGAACCTTTTGAGGAAATAATATTTTGATAAAATGAGTTTTGGAAGTTTGTTGGTAATATCTCAGTTTGGAAAAGAATTTAAGTGTAAGTATATGAACAAATTATTTTCAAAAGCTAAAATAAATCCTATGACAAAAACCCTTTTGATAAATAATTTGAAAATGAACGTTGTTTAAAAAAAATGGCGCGAATTTTTGGCTAAAAATTCTATGTCCAAATTGGGGTGTTTCATAAATAGAACTTTAGAGACGTATTTGCGGTGTTTTGCAGGGGCACATCCGCACACTTGGTCCAAATGGATTTCTTGGGCGGAATTCTGGTTCATTACAACATACAACTCTTCAATTCAACTGTCCCCTTTCAAGGCGTTGTATGCAAGGGAACCTCCCGAGTTGATTCGTTTCAACAAAGGGGACACTGCTATTGAAGCTGTGGATCAGTTACTGGTTACTAGAGATGTGATCTTGGAGGAATTGAGAAATAACTTGTGTAGAGCGCAACAACGAATGAAGGTCCAAGCTGATAAGCGGAGACGAGAGGTAGATTTTTTTCTCTTGGTCTGAGTATTTTTCTTGGTATTTGAGAAACTCTCTGTTATTGGGTGGTTACTATATTTCTAATTTTTCTAGTGTCTGTACTGTTTAGGCTTAGCTCTGATTTTTGAGCTAGGTGCTCTTTTGAAGTTCCACTTATAAATATTCAGTTCTATCAGGCACCAACAACCTGCTGGTGCCAATAGAACGGGTACTTACAGGGGATCGAGGACTGAAAGATCCCATTGTGGCGATTCAAACACTCGCGACATCGTGAATTCAGGGTCTGCTCGTTGATCGTCCCCGGCTGCAGACGGATTGAAAGCCCAACGGATAAAAGAGTTGAGTTCATCCAAAGATCCGCCCCAAGAGCAGATCCCTCGACGGCGACGGGGGTTGGAAGAATTGAGCCAAGCCAAAGAGGACGTTCCCTAGAACGTTCTTGAGGGTCTTCATCCCTTGAAAGGTCTCGACGGTCTCGGTCGCCGAGACGCTCGCTCGCGCACAACAATGTCCTCTTCCCGCCAAAGGGAGGACGCCATCATTGAGTTACTTCGATAATAAACCACTCTGTTACAACTATTACAACAGCAAGGGAGGGTCATAACCAACCTCCAATAACATAGCATGGCCAAGACCGCTGAACGGGCCCTAACGCTGTCACCAACATCCAACTACCTTCGTTGATGGTACTACAACCTCCACAAATGGTTGTACAGACCGATCATGACAAGGAATCCAACCGCGCACACCCTGGTCACCCGTTTACGAGTCACATTATGGCATTTGAAACCCCACAAGGGTACCTCGAACCCACAAACATACCCCTCTATGGTGGTTTGACCGACCTAGAAGATCACATCGCCTCCTACGAATCAGCCATGAACTTCTATGGGGGAGGCGATAGGATGAAGTGTCAAGCATTCTCAATGACATTCTAACCATTAGACTTACAGTGGTATGGCTCTCTGCCTTAGATTTCGTTCAACTCCTGGGACGAGATGAGAATAATTTTTTTTAACAGGTATACTGCAAGCATAATACAACCCAAGTCGAACCACTCGCTCGTCGCGGTAGGGCAAAAACCGGACAAACCTCTTCGAGACTACGTGGCTCGATTTCAGACTGAGGCAGTGGGATCTGTGGACTCGAATATGAAGTATCCGTTTTTGTTCTCACTTAAGGTCTTCTTCTTAGGGATTTCTGCAACTCATTAATCGGGAAACCCCCTCAAGACTTGGCCAAGTTGAGGCAGCGATCCAAGAAATTTATCAACATAGAGGAATTCAATCGGAGCCAAAAAGTTTGGAATTCCAAGAACAAGAACGAGGGGGCCGGGGCTCATACAGGAAGGTTATACTCACGGGAGAGTTTGAAATCCCTATTATGTGCTTTTGAGAAGCCTCGATAAAATCATACAGGAAGGTTATACTCATGGGAGAGTTTATCAGGCCACACGTTACCTTTGCATCAATATGGGTGTGAGAGAAAGAGATAATGTCCATAGATATTCAAGCTTTCCATATTAAGACTAAACCACATATCCTCATGTGACCATGGCCTTGACAATCTACTGCAAAAGAATTAGGCAAAATTATTAATTAGAATGGTCCCTTAAGTTATTTTTGTGTTAAAAATCAATCCCTAAAGTTTTTTTCTTTTTTGTTTCAACTAAGTTCAGTAAGTTGTTGCCGTCATATAAATTTGTCATTTCTGTTAATATTTTCTATTAAATGACATGTGGAACCATAAGAAGATAAGAAAATAAGCACGTGACACCGTTTGTTAAGTGACACGTGTTACTTAACTGGAAAAAAAAATAATAGAAAAAACAAATTTGTTAGACGGCAAACGTTGCATACATCAATTGATTCCTAATGGTAAAAAAGAAAAATGATGCATAGACAGATATTATTTGAAATAAAAAAAGTTAAGGGATTGATTTTTAACATAAAAACAACGTAAAGGACGTAAAGGACCAATCTAAAAGTTTTGCCAAAAAATTATGGGAGCCATATAATTTATTCGAGAAATTCAACTCCACTATTTTCTTTTTCATTATGGACCAAATTGCGCAAGGTGATCCCAAACCCCAACAATTCCAACTAATTATCATCATGGCTCTTAGCGTGGCTACCTTGCAATCCTCATTGATTCAACATAAGTATCACCCTTTTCCAACATATATCGAGCCTTTTTCCTAGTATTACTTCTCACTTCTTGATCTACCTCACTATCATTCATTCTAATATTAGAAACCGTACCCCTTTTTCTTTAGTGCCAGACACAGACTCATTAGGTTGTATTTTTAGGGATGAAGTTCGTGCTAGCTTCTTTTAGTTCCCTTTCCTAAGCTTCACCGTTGCTGGGTCATCTCGAAATGACTAGGCTCCTCAATCACCGAACTTCTAGATATATTTGGTGCTCCCTTAACTTCCTTATTCATGAGTTTATTTACTAGAGTGTCTTGCCCCACACTCTCATCGTCATCTTCACCCATAGTTTTGTTTGTGGAAGATTGAGGAACCAACACACATTGTGATTCAGAAAATTTGAGTCCTCACTTCTCATGTTTTGTTCATGTTCTAAGCTTGACATCCTGCTATCACCTATTGAGGTAAGCATCCCATCAGCATAGCACTTCTTTCCTGAGATTGGGTCAAATTTACGATCATTCTCTTCATGCCCTATAGTACCATAATTGTAGTAGAAGTTGGGAAGGCGTTCATGCTGGATCCAATACCACTTATTATTATTACAACTATTTAGGAATACCACCTCTTACGATTCCTTGTGAGGTGAACGGGCCACTAACACTCACAAGGGAAATTTGAAAAGACTATTAACTTACTCACATAAGACTAAAAAACATGTACGAAACCTAGTCGACAACAAGAAACCTTAACAGACATGAATAACGTACAACAATTAAAACTCACGTGATTTTGGAAACATCTTAAAGTAATATGTGACTTACAATCTCACGAACTATAAAATCTTTTAATTATTTTACCATTTTTCAGCAAGTTTATTAGTCGATTTTACTAAACATGTTAGCTTATCAATACTCAACCCTTCATTTTCCAGCTTTTAAATAACTTTCCACCCTTCTTAAGTTAATTTTTAGATCTTTAACTAACTTTTTCACAAGTTCCATCAAACACAACCAATAATTATGCAAGAGTTTGATGTGAGATTCCAATTTTTTTAATCAAAATCACATGTACCCTCCGATCCATTCATTAGTGGAAATCGTATTGAAGCTAAAAAGTGATTCCCATCCTAATTATTTATTTTTACAAACTTGTTTAGTAAAATCGACTAATAACCTCACTGAAAAATAAATAATCCCGACCCATCATAGATAAGTTTGGGTTTCACTTTTGGATGATTACTAAAAATCCATTCTCATCTTGTCTTGATCACTAAAAAATAAATAATCGTGACCCATTATAGATAAGTTTGGGTTTCACTTTTGGATGATTACTAAAAATCCATTCTCATCTTGTCTTGATGATGATCTTAATAAGAGATTTGAATTTTGGCCCCCATAGTTGAGATTTTGGCCCCCATTATTTCACTTTTTCTTGGACAATAATGCCCTTTAAAGTGTTAATTTTTTCGTCGCTCATCAGGCGGAAAAGGTCTTCCGTTCATACGTAAGCGAAAATTTCTCGTCTCCATAGGAACGAAATAATTAGATTTTTCGTCTTTTAAAAGACGGAAACATTAATAAAATTCAGAATTCCAAATTTGCCCTTCCGTGTTCAAGTACGTGTATATGGCTTTTTAACTTGCCAATGCAAGCTGCATCAACAAGCACAAACTCATTTCTTCTCTTTCTCTCTGAAGACAAAAATAAAGAGCATGATCATCATCATAAAACCATCATCATCATCAAAAATAGAAATAGCTTGGTTTCTTTGCTTTGAGCATAACTACTAAGAGCATTGAAGGTATATTCTTCAACAAAACCCTCTTTCATGTATATTTTTAAGTAAGAGTAATGTTTATATATATTATTGTTTCTCTGTACTAGTTTAGCCAAATTTGTATGGACTTTGTACTATGTTTTGCAAATGGGGAAAGCTCTGTTAATGCCTGCTTCGTTTATGGCTTCAACATACTCTATGTGAACACAAAGACGGAATTTTTCCGTCAACATGAAGACGGAAATTTTCCGACTCATCATAGACGAAAGTTATTCCAGAATCTAATATTTTGTCTTTTAACCATTGCAGATACAATGTCTGATAATAAAAATGATGTAATGCATGATGTTGAAGAACCACATGTAATAAAATTCGTTAAGATTGGGTTTCCCGATTATATCAATTCATTTTGCACAAATGAGGTGTTCAAGAATCGGGATGAAGTCGTGGATTGGGTTCGTACAGTTGGGTATCGACTTGGATTTGTCCTGAAAGTGGCAAAGTCTGACTTAGGCTTGGGGAAATGTAAGAGGCAAAGAGTTGTCTTTGCATGTGACTTGGAAGGCTAATCGAAGAAGAACGTGCTCTTGTGTTTGACCTTACCAAGAGTGGGGTGAAGCCAAAGAGAGTGATGACAACTTTAAAAGAAAGATTTCCTGCAAATCTGACAACCATGGGACAAATTTACACTGCCCGTGCTACCTATAAAAGAAATGTGAGGCTCCCACGTACGCAGATGCAACATCTCCTGCTACGCTTGACGAGGGAAGGATATGAGTACTCGCACACTACCTTCCCTGGTACCGATGTGGTGAAGGATATTTTCTGGGCTCACCCTACACCCATTTCTCTACTACGTAACTTTGTCTTGGTTCTCATAATGGACAACACATACAAGATCAACAGATATAAAGTGTCGTTGCTAGAGATAGTTGGTCAGACATCAACCACCAAAACATTCTTTGCTGCATTTTGTTTCATGTCATCTGAGAATTATGCTAGCTTCTTATGGGCATTGACGTAGTTTAGCAGATTGTTTATAGACCCTTGCCAGCTTCCTAAGGTCATTCTCACCGACTTTGAGGGTGCTCTTGTGAGAGCTATTGGAGATGTATTTCCTACGGCCGCCCATTTACTTTGCCAGTTGCATGTGAAGCGTAATGTTAAAGGAACGTTCAAAGAGTACTTCCATGACAATGAGAAGACTGATGCGGTGATGGATGCATGGATGAATGTCATCCATTGTAAGAAGGTGGAGGAGTACCAGTCATGTGTAGATGCATTTGTGAAAGTCTCTAAACAGGTCTGGTGTGGATTGTTTGAATATGTCAAGAGGACATACCTCGACCAAAACAAGGAGAAATTCGTGGATGCTTGGATAAACAGGCATATGCATTTTGAGAACACAACAACCAATAGGTAAATTCCTAAATTGCAATAATAATAATAATAATTAATCGATATAATTATATGAATGTTAACATCACACATAGTATTCTATATCTTGTTAAACAGGGTTGAGAGTGCACACGCCGTGTAACATCCCAAATTTTTAACCTAAGCGCAAATGAATTAATAATAATTGGGATAACTGAGAATATAATAATAAAACCATAAATGGGTACTAAAATAAAGTGTTCAAGCATTAGAAAAGATAAATAATAATAATAATAATGATTTAGAAAAGAAAGAAGCATTAAATTGAAGTTAGGAACAGGCTAGAAAAATAGATAATTCGGTATTAAAACATAACGTAGGTTAGAAAATCAAAATAAAGGATTTAGGACTCAAAAAAAAAAATTTCCACCGTTGGATATGAAGATATGACTTTTAGGAAGTTACTCGTCAAATTTGAGCAAGATCCGACGGTGAACGAAAAAGTTATGGATGTTTGAAGTTTGGAGAAAATAGCTGAAAAATAAAAAAATGAAATACCAGTACCTGATGATTTCGCTTAAGCGAAAATTATTTCGCTTAAGCGAAAATTATTTCGCTTAAGCGAAAATGTCACAGAATCAACACCTCAGGAGCTCGCTTAAGCGAGTAGATTTCGCTTAAGCGAAATAGGTTCCATGGCAACATTGTAAGGGCTTCGCTTAAGCGAAAATGCTTCGCTTAAGCGAAAATACTGCGATCTGCATCACTGAACACGCGATTTTAAGGGCATTTTCGCCATTTCCCACCCCCAAAACCCATTTTAACCCCCAAACCCTCCCTTCCCTTCTCCCATTAGAACCACCCTTCTTCTCCCTCATCTTCTTCTTCTCCATGGAGCTAGGGCTCCCTCCCTCTCCCTCTCTTCCTCCATTAATGACTTAGCTTAGGTTTCTAAGCTTCAAGGCACCATCAAACTCTCTTTTCCCTCTTCCAATTTATAATTTCATCATCATCCATCATTACTCACCTCCTTCCTCCATGAGTTAGGGTCTCACACAAGTTCATCCATTTCCCTCATCATCTTCATTGAAGACTATGAAGGAAGCTTGAAGCTCCAAGGCCATCAAGCTCTCCCTCTCCTCTTCCAATCAATATCATCCCTCACTCCTTATCTCTCTCCTTCAAGCATTTGGGGTAAGCAATAACCAAGCTTTCCCTCTCAATTTCATTTTTAATTTTAGTATTAGTTTTATTCTTACTCTTTATTACTTCCTTGATAATCCAAGACAAAAACATGGACTCCCTTGGCCCTTGAAGATTTCGGTCAGCACAAGAGAGAGAAAAGGGGAGTTCATCAACCCATTCCATTCCAAATATTGACGAATTCCAACACCCCTCGAAGTAGTGATTGTGGCCACTAAGCTCAATCGACGACCCTCCTGCATTAGGACTCCTAACGCGGTTAAGGTTCACTCTATCTCATTTATTTTAAGGTAAGGGGATTATTGCCGCATGGTGGTTGTGTAACTAGTATGTGTGTGCGTGTTGAGATTAATTGGTTTGTGTAGTTGATATTAGGAATTGATATTTATGAATTATAATATGAATTGATGATTTATTGTGCTAAGTGATTAATTGATTGAAATGTTCTGATAATTATGTTGTGACTTGCTAAATGATATGCACGTGCTAAATTGTGTGAATAAATTGGATAATGACATGTTTTATAATGTAATTATTAAATACAATAAATAGTGTATGTATGTTGTTTTTAGTGATTGATTGAAAACGGAAAGGAGGGCATAGAGAAGTGAGCTTTGAATTTAATAGTAACATATAGATGAAAATGTAAGGGAAACAAATAGGGAAAATAGGAAGTGTTTTTGGAAATGATAGAGAGTTAATTATATGGGAATAGATTAGTTGGAGTAGAAGAGAAAACGAGGAAAATGAGAATAGAAGGAAAAGGTGTTAGGCGAGGGCGGATTAAAATTGATAAAAAGGAAAAGAATAAAAGAAAAGAATGAAAAAGAAAAGAAAAGAAAAAGAGAATATTGGTATGCGATTTGGATCCTGTAAGACACACAGTGGGGTGCAATAAGTCGGGTGCGCAACACCTGCAATAAGCCGCTGGCTGGTACGTGTGCAAGGGTTGAGTTAGACGTGCGGCCTTTGGGGATCCGTACGCATCGGTAAGTCGTATCCTCTGAAAGACTGGGGAACGCAGTGGCAAACTCACATAGCCAAGGATTTTGTGGCATTCTGGCCGTGTAAGACACGCTCTCGGGTGCAGGAAACGTAAGCCGCCTTGGCAGAGTGCGCAGTGGTTGAGTTAGACGTGCGGCCTTTGGGGATCCGTACGCATCCGTAAGACGTATCCTCTGAAAGACTGGGGAACGCAATTGTGAAACCACAAATATCCCGAAAAAGTAAAAAGGAAAGAAATGAAAAGAATGAAATGAAAGGAATGAATTGAAAAGAGAATGAAATAAAAAGAAATAAAAAGAAGAAAGTTGAGAAGGTGATGGATGAGTTGGAGGAATGAGAAATAGAGATTAGAATTAGATAACTTGATAAAATAGGAAGATTGAGAGTATAAAGTAGGAATGGAATAGGAAATTGAGGGTCTAAGTTTAAGTGAGGGTAGGAAGTTAAGTGAGCGAAAATAGAATAGGAATTGACATTAATTAGAAAATGCGAATAATTGGAGATGTTTGTGTTTGCAATGGATAGGTGATTGGGCGTGATATGTTTGCATTATTTGGTTAATTGCTAATTGTGTATGACTTGTCATGTATTATGCATTACTAGTTCGTGCAATTCTCACCCTTACAAACACTACAGGTACAGGTTGAGCATTGCAGACATTGAGGCTGAGCAGGAGCACACTTCCCACAGGAAGTGTGAAATCGAGTCTTATTATTATTCTGAGTCAAACCGGGCCACATTTGAGTATTCTATGTATTTTGTATAATTACGTATTATGTATGTATTTTCATATGTGTATTTTGGAAAATTAGTGGCCCGGGGTATTTAGTTTTATTAGCAAAGTTTAAAAGTTCTACTTTATTATTTAATGTGAAAAGAGTTTAAATATGCTATATATTATATCTGGCTGCCTGGATGTCATTGAAAACTGTTTTGAACAGGTTGCAGGTCAAAACTAAATTTTGGGAAAGTCGGAAAAACAGAGGAGACTCTGTCCGATTTTCCGGAAAAATTATAATAAGTATTTTAATTAAAAAGAAATTTTCAAATCCATATTTTCAAAATAGATAAAACGAAATAGGTTGTTACATTTATGGTATCAGAGCATTTTGTCCTCGGCCTCAGAGTGAGAATTCTTCTATTGGTTCACTCACCAAGAGAGTGACCAAAGTCTTGTGTCAAGTATAGGTGCATATATAGGTACATACCCTAGAATAATTATATTTTCTAAATTAACATTTAATTGTGTGTGTATATGTGTGCATTTATTTTGATTCCTCCAGGTACAAAGCATTATGGCGGGTAGAAGCAGTGACAATGTTAGGATCACTGCCAACATAGGAGATTCGGTTCAGACAAACCAGGAGCAAGCTAAGGTAGTGCCCACAAATACTCCCATGGTGGCAGAAAGTGACAAGGGACCACATGCACTACAGGACATAGCCCTGTCAGATACTCAGTGGCTAGCAGAGTTCCGGTGGAATAATCCTCCGAAATTCAAGGGTAGCGATGACATGGCGAAAGCACTAGGATGGCTACAGGAAATCGAGAGGATTATCCGTGCTATGACACCCCCAACGGAGCAGATGGTCATTATGGTAGAGCATGCACTTATCGGGGAAGCCGCATGCTGGTGGAATCAAGAAAGAAGGATGTTGGAGGCATCCAATCAAGAGGTGTCCTAGAGAGTATTCAAAACTAAATTCTTGGCGAGGTACTCTCCAGAGGTGATTTGCAGAGAAAAGGAAGTCGCCTTCCTAAATTTGACTCAAGGGGACATGAGCGTAACGGAGTACACCAACCTATTTGAGGATCTTATCCAGTATGCCTCAAGCTACACTGGGGCTGATGAGAAGACGAAGTGCATCAAATTTGAAGCGGGACTTCGTGGAGATATAAGGACTCTCTTGGAGAATCGTAAAGTTAGGAAATTGGCTCAACTGGTGGACTTGGCCCAAACTTGTGAGAAAAACTTAGAAATGTCTGCTGGTGGAAGACACAAGGTTCAGAAAGTAAGGGACCGTACCAAAGGAAAAGGACTAGCGCAGACATCAGGTCCACAAGCCAACACTCGCACTAGAGTAGCAGTTCCTAGTGTTAAGAACCAGAGTGCGACAGTTCCCACTGACCAACCATCATGTCAAATTTGTGGAAAATCTCATCGAGGCGTGTGTCGATACAAGAATCGTATAGTGAAAGATAGCTTATACTTTCATTGCGAACAACCGGGACATTTTATTGCAAATTGTCCCTACATCACTCCACGAAAAGTAGTGAGTGTACGGCAGAGGCAACAGGCGAAGGGAAATCCATCCGGACAAATAGAAGAAGTGCACAACATGGACAAAGCAGCAGGACTGGACATGGATGATCCAAGCGAAGGTACGTGTTATTTTGAAGTAACACTTTGCTAAAGAATCAACTCATAGAGAGCCTAAAAATTACTTTCAATTAGGACTATTTCCTAAATTCTAAACTTCTCTTTTCTTTCAGTAGTAAGATCTCCTAGAGTATTTCTTTAGTAAGTGTATTTCGACCATTTCACAACGGGGTACTAAGAGACATACTTGGAATATCCTTCCCATTCTTTTGCCTAAGTAACCGTGAAAAACTATAGAAAATTATCTATGAAGTTAAAGCCTTAATAAACACACAATCCAATGATGGTGTTGTCATTTGATAGAGTGTAAGGTCGGGATTAGCTATCCTTCTCTTACATCCGTTGAAAGACAATACTATCATACAAGGGAACGCGATGATGTGCTGTTGATAGAGGTGAGCTTGGGATTAGCTACCCCAATTTCGCATTTATTGACAGATGACAGCATTGCAAATCTAGAAGAACGTGATGATGTGTTGTTACTAGATGAAGGATTGGGATTAGCTACCCCGGTCCTTGCATTTATTGGCGGATATATCATTGAAAATCTCTCAAGTCTGATTAGAACCATTGACATAAGAATTCCGACCCGAAGAAGGTCAAATTAAGTTCAAACTCACTAGGAATCTTGTGGAAATTCGTGACAATCGATCGTGCGACAATCTACCCATAACAATTATATCTAGTATAGGAACATAGAGAGATGTAAGTACGTGAAACCGCCATATCTTAGAAATCCCAACAAGTAGTTCATCCAACCTTGTTTTCCAAACCCGTCACCTAATCGAAAAATAGAACCACTAATTCTTAACATCAGCTCAGTTACCCCTTGGTATCGATCTACGTAGGTATGTTGATACTAAGTAGGGGAGAACCTTATAGTCCTACCCGAAACCCATCCGAGTGATGGTAAAGAATGAGAACGACGGCCGAGCAGAACTAGAACGTAAACTACCTTAGTGTACCCATAGAAACATCAAGACCGGGAACGGATGAGATGTTGAACATCCGTTGTTATCTCTTCCCACATTTTGGAGAGGCATAACAGACTTTCACAGGCCACCAATACCTTTCAAATTGATGATGACATTACGTCGGACATCAATCCAACTTTTAACAATGATATTCTCATTAATGGTTATCCACGGCCGTTATTCTTAAAAGTCTTACGTGAACCTCTAAGAAGACCACTAAGAACTGGTGGAGAACCAACCTCAAACGAGTTAGGATAAATCCAGACAAACATGGAACTGAGAAGTAGAATTAGATCTTGACCTCTATTCCCAAGTAGAAACCAATCTTAGCTTCTTTCGAGACGAAGCGGAGCTAGGAAGCGAGTAAGCTGGAACGACAATAAAATAGGATTCGGATGAAGTCAAGTTGAATGTCGGACTGACTTTTGCTAAATTCAAGCAAGGAAATGAAGTGCTAGGAATTCTTCAAGTGTTGTGATTAGGAGAATTGCAACCTGACAACAATGCCATTCTTAGAGTCTCAGGACTCTATATTGTGGCCCGAATGACCAAAAACCTTGGGTTGCACACTTAGAGGAATAAACAGGAGTCTGATCAAAGGGAGTGAACATTCTAGGGAATGAGCGGGAGTTGTGACAATTAAGTCTCTTGGACAAAGTCCGAGTAGGGGAGTAAATGACGAAGAGATGCGAGGTTGTTGTACATTAATTTCCAAGGGTTTGTTATCTCCCTAGATTACTAGATGGAATTTCGGGGACGAAATTTAAATAAGTAGGGGAGAAATGTAACATCCCAAATTTTTAACCTAAGCGCAAATGAATTAATAATAATTGGGATAATTGAGATAATAATAATAAAACCATAAATGGGTACTAAAATAAAGTGTTCAAGCATTAGAAAAGATAAATAATAATAATAATAATAATGATTTAGAAAAGAAAGGAGCATTAAATTGAAGTTAGGAACAGGCTAGAAAAATAGATAATTCGGTATTAAAACATAACGTAGGTTAGAAAATCAAAATAAAAGATTTAGGACTCAAAACAAAATTTCCACCGTTGGATATGAAGATATGATTTTTAGGAAGTTGCTCGTCAAATTTGAGCAAGATCCGATGGTGAACGAAAAAGTTATGGCTGTTTGAAGTTTGGAGAAAATAGCTGAAAAATAAAAAAATGAAGTAGCAGTACCTGATGATTTCGCTTAAGCGAAAATTATTTCGCTTAAGCGAAAATGTCACAGAATCAACACCTCAGGAGCTCGCTTAAGCGAGTAGATTTCGCTTAAGCGAAATAGGTTCCATGGCAACACTGTAAGGTATTCGCTTAAGCGAAAATGCTTCGCTTAAGCGAAAATACTGCGATCTGCATCACTGAACACGCGATTTTAAGGGCACTTTCGCCATTTCCCACCCCCAAAACCCATTTTAACCCCAAACCCTCCCTTCCCTTCTCCCATTCGAACCACCCTTCTTCTCCCTCATCTTCTTCTTCTCCATGGAGCTAGGGCTCCCTCCCACTCCCTCACTTCCTCCATTAATGACTTAGCTTAGGTTTCTAAGCTTCAAGGCACCATCAAACTCTATTTTCCCTCTTCCAATTTATAATTTCATCATCATACATCATTACTCACCTCCTTCCTCCATGAGTTAGGGTCTCACACAAGTTCATCCATTTCCCTCATCATCTCCATTGAAGACTATGAAGGAAGCTTGAAGCTCCAAGGCCATCAAGCTCTCCCTCTCCTCTTCCAATCAATATCATCCCTCACTCCTTATCTCTCTCCTTCAAGCATTTGGGGTAAGCAATAACCAAGCTTTCCCTCTCAATTTCATTTTTAATTTTAGTATTAGTTTTATTCTTACTCTTTATTACTTCCTTGATAATCCAAGACAAAAACATGGACTCCCTTGGCCCTTGAAGATTTCGGCCAACACAAGATAGAGAAAAGGGGAGTTCATCAACCCATTCCATTCCAAATATTGACGAATTCCAACACCCCTCGGAGTAGTGATTGTGGCCACTAAGCTCAATCGACGACCCTCCTGCATTAGGACTCCTAACCCGGTTAAGGTTCACTCTATCTCATTTATTTTAAGGTAAGGGGTTTATTGCCGCACGGTGGTTGTGTAACTAGTATGTGTGTGCGTGTTGAGATTAATTGGTTTGTGTAGTTGATATTAGAAATTGATATTTATGAATTATAATATGAATTGATGATTTATTGTGCTAAGTGATGAATTGATTTAAATGTTCTGATAATTATGTTGTGACTTGCTAAATGATATGCACGTGCTAAATTGTGTGAATAAATTGGATAATGACATGTTTCATAATGTAATTATTAAATACATTGAATATTGTATGTATGTTGTTTTTAGTGATTGATTGAAAACGGAAAGGAGGGCATAGAGAAGTGAGCTTTGAATTTAATAGTAACATATAGATGAAAATGTAAGGGAAACAAATAGGGAAAATAGGAAGTGTTTTTGGAAATGATAGAGAGTTAATTATATGGGAATAGATTAGTTGGAGTAGAAGAGAAAAAGAGGAAAATGAGAATAGAAGGAAAAGATGTTAGGCGAGGGCGGATTAAAATTGATAAAAAGGAAAAGAATAAAAGAAAAGAATGAAAAAGAAAAGAAAAGAAAAAGAGAATATTGGTATGCGATTTGGATCCTGTAAGACACACGGTGGGGTGCAATAAGTCAGGTGCGCAACACCTGCAATAAGCTGCTGGCTGGTACGTGTGCAAGGGTTGAGTTAGACGTGCGGCCTTTGGGGATCCGTACGCATCGGTAAGTCGTATCCTCTGAAAGACTGGGGAATGCAGTGGCAAACTCGCATAGCCAAGGATTTTGTGGCATTCTGGCCATGTAAGACACGCTCTCGGGTGTAGGAAACGTAAGCCGCCTTGGCAGAGTGTGCAGTGGTTGAGTTAGACGTGCGGCCTTTGGGGATCCGTACGCATCCGTAAGATGTATCCTCTGAAAGACTGGGGAACGCAATTGTGAAACCACAAATATCCCGAAAAAGTAAAAAGGAAAGAAATGAAAAGAATGAAATGAAAGGAATGAATTGAAAAGAGAATGAAATAAAAAGAAATAAAAAGAAGAAAGTTGAGAAGGTGATGGATGAGTTGGAGGAATGAGAAATAGAGATTAGAATTAGATAACTTGATAAAATAGGAAGATTGAGAGTATAAAGTAGGAATGGAATAGGAAATTGATCGAGGGTTTAAGTTTAAGTGAGGGTAGGAAGTTAAGTGAGCGAAAATAGAATAGGAATTGACTTAATTAGAAAATGCGAATAATTGGAGATGTTTGTGTTTGCAATGGATAGGTGATTGGGCGTGATATGTTTGCATTATTTGGTTAATTGCTAATTGTGTATGACTTGGCATGTATTATGCATTACTAGTTCGTGCAATTCTCACCCTTACAAACACTACAGGTACAGGTTGAGCATTGCAGACATTGAGGCTGAGCAGGAGCACACTTCCCACAGGAAGTGTGAAATCGAGTCTTATTATTATTCTGAGTCAAACCGGGCCACATTTGAGTATTCTATGTATTTTGTATAATTACGTATTATGTATGTATTTTCCAATGTGTATTTTGGAAAATTAGTGGCCCGGGGTATTTAGTTTTATTAGCAAAGTTTAAAAGTTCTACTTTATTATTTAATGTCAAAAGAGTTTAAATATGCTATATATTATATCTGGCTGCCTGGATGTCATTGAAAACTGTTTTGAACAGGTTGCAGGTCAAAACTAAATTTTGGGAAAGTCAGAAAAACAGAGGAGACTCTGTCCGATTTTCCGGAAAAATTATAATAAGTATTTTAATTAAAAAGAAATTTTCAAATCCATATTTTCAAAATAGATAAAACGAAATAGGTTGTTACACGCCGCATTCAAGAGGGAGTTGACGGATACCGTAGGTGATATAGCCGCATGCTTTGACGCCATGCACAATATGTTGACATGTCAGCATAACAACATTGTGGAGTCGTTTAAAAAAGCATAACAACGGTTGAGCACAATATGAAAACTCCTTTCTACAAGGAGTTGTGCTACGTGGTATCTCGGGAAGCTTTGAGTTTGATTTATAAAGAGACGCATAGTATTGGTTCCGGTGATTGTGATTGTCGGATCAGAAGCACTCACGGATTACCATGTCGTTGTGAGCTAGGTGCCTATCAGAGGAAGGGGCATAATATTCCGTTGAGTGTTGTGCATGTCCACTGGCAGAAATTATCCATGTTTGATTCTGGACAAGTTGACCTCCTCAAACGGGCGTACGGTCCAGTGATCAGGATTGAAAGGTTGCCAGCTCACCTGATCCACCCTCAGAGACTCTAGGTGGGTCCGAAACTGATAATCCATGCTACCAGACCCCACCGCATACTCCCACTTGCGGACCCTCGGCATGTCCTCCTCGTAATCCTCTCGAGGGATAGCAGATCTGATGGCCGGAAAGTGCTCCTTGATCCATGCCTGCAATTATCAAAATTTAAAAAGTCACAACATTTATATTATTAAAATAAATAATAAAATATTTATTTATAATATTATTATTGAAATGTAATAATTATTTATGATAAAATTAATAAGTAATTAAGAATAAATTTACCTGCAGGAGTGTCATGTATCCACCGAGCTGCTTCTTCGAGTGCTTGCAAGCGTCGTCCAACTCCTCATATAGGTGTGCTAGAGCACAGGCACCCCACGCGAAATCGCTGACAGTGGCTAGATCTTCAAGCGGCAGGAGATACTGGCACTGCACCCGATGTATGTCAGGCTCTTGTCTAAAAATAATGTGCTATCGATCATGTGCAAGACGTAGCATCGTGCAGCGAAATGCCACCTCTGAGCTTCTGCGTGCACCACATATTGATCAGCCAGTGTGATGAAACGAACACTACCACCGCGCGTTATGCGCGCCTCCTCTAATGCCATAGCCTCGGTAAATCCAAGAAGGTCCCTCATCAACTGTACCCCATCACTATGCCTCGGCTTGGTCCAAGGGAAAAATCTGTCAACCACCGGAATGTGGAGCAACGACGAAACATCATCAAGAGTCACTGTCATCTCGCCGACCGGGAGGTGGAAGGTGTGGGTCTCGCTGAACCACCTCTCTGCAAAGGAAGAGAGAAGACACTTGTCCACCTGCTCTTATGACAATCCGAATAATGGCGCAAGACCAGAGGCTTGAACAATGTCACGGACCGCCTCCCACAAACCAGAAAGGGATGGCAATGTCCACCGGCGGGATGTGCATCTGGTCAATGGGCCACGCTCCTAAAATAAAAAAAATAAATACGAAACAACATTACCAAATATTGTAACTATAACTCAACTTTTTTTTAACTGAAATTTTTACTAAATTATTATTGTTACTTACTCTGCCTTGCCAGATGTGTCTGGCAACATGGTTCTCATACGATCGCAGCAATGACTGATCCTGTGGATAGTCTATCTCCTCGGGCTACTCCTCCATGTCAGCTCCCAGAATATCTCTGATGTGCTGCTCACCCTATGGCTGCTGAGGCACCTGAACCTCCTCCTCAACCGTCTGCTGCACCACCTCCTACTCATGCTCCTCCCAAGATGAAGTGGACTCATTGTCATCCGAATCTGAAAGGTCGAATGAGGAATCTAAATCCAATGAAGGTTGAGGAGCTACTGCCAAGGATGAAATTGCTACTGCTGGTGGATCCAAACTATCATAAGCCTCATAACCGTCTGAAGAAGCTGAATCTGATGAAGACTCTCGCTCCGGCTCGGTGTGAGACCCATAATTTTGCCCAATTTATTTATGCTATTTGCCTTTTTATTTCAATTATATTTGTATTTGTTATATGGGTGATTTAATAGATTTTTGTTATTAATATCATAAGTATATGTGGTACCTTGATTTATATATGAATTATAAAGGTAATAATTAGTTGTGTATATATATAGACACACACATACACATATATATATATATATATATATATATATGTAAAGTAGAATATGTATATATATATATATAAGTTTTCTTTAATAAATTGTAAATGTACTCTTGGCATAAAAATATTTTATGATTATATTACTTTATCTTAGAAAATGATATTTGAATACTATCTAACTAATGCTTAGATAATGAAATGATTTTTGAAGGGTTATAGTGTTATAACTTCAAAAATTCATAACTTTTAAACCGTAAGTCCAAAAATTACAAATTTTATGTCAAAACGATCGTATTGAAATGTAGATTGTGAAAATGCAAAGATTTAAATTTTATTATGACGTTTTCAATTTTTTATTTTTGCTACAGTAATAACACGATTTTTGGTATTCTAAAGCTTGAAAATGTAACTTAAATCATCTAATGACTCTTTGAATGAATGCAAAATTCCCTCATCCACCCTAGGTGCCGTCCAAATACATCCGGAGGGAGATATTTTGTTCTATGAAAAGGCATGTGATACATGAATGCATAGGAAATATGAAAAGACATTATTAATTCTACACTTTATTAGATTATCATTAAGTGGTCTAGGAGTTATGTTTTGATTTTTATTAGGGGCATTAGAATGAAGTGTAACGGTAAGGGAGATTATGGATTTTTAAGTAGGAAGTTAATGCACCATGAATGGAATGGAATCTTTGAACCAAAGGAATTGTGTGACTTTGTAACCAAGTTTTCTTTAAATGAGAATTAAGTCTAGGAGTTATGTGAGGATTTATTTTGGAGTTATGCAAAGGGGAGAGTTATGTGAGGATTTATTTTAGAGTTATGGAATGGAAGAGTCTCAATGTTGGATGAATGAACCTAGGAATATTCCCTGAACCAAGTAGGAGTTGAAAAGTTTTTGGCCATATACCCCCTCCAAATTCGTTCCTTTAGTTCCATTGTGGGGTGATGAAATGACAAAAATTCCTATTAGTATAAATAGAGTACTTAGGGGCTGAATTCTTTTTATTGTTACATCACTTTTGATACTTAGAAAAAATTGTGAGAGACCTTAGAGAGAGAGAGGAGGCAAAACCGTGGGAATCTAGAGGAAGAAGGGAAAAGGATTTTGTGTCTAAAAGCTTAAAGAGTTCAAGAGTGTGCTCAAGATTAAGGTATTTGTACAATCTTATTTTATTTTCCTCTTATGAGTATTCTATCATTCTCTAATGGATTATGTTTGAGAGATAACACTACTTTATAAAGGGACTCTATTTCTATTTTTCTAAAGGCTCTCAAATGATAATCTCAAAGGACAATGATAAAATATTGTTGTTTGATTTTCTATTTGTTACTGGAATTTTATAAAGAAAACTATGAAATTATATAAGCTATGTTATTGAAAAGATTATGGATTTTCATAAGAGGATTAAAAAAAATGAGTATTCTTTTCTTCTTCTTTTCTTTTATTCGGTTCTTATATTTTAGGAAAAATATATTTGGTCAATGATAAATGATTTTGATAAAGGTAATATTGTTTTGGATTTTCATTTGTTATTTACATTCAATCTATAAAAAAAATGATTTTTGAACTTTGATTTCATATTGATGTGCCTTGAAAAAGATTATGAATTCTTTGAGAATTGAAAAAATGGAAATGATTATCCTTTCTTCTTATTTCTTTTATTCGGTCATTATATGTATACTTGGGGAAAATATATTTGATTTTTATGGTTGATTTTAACAAAAGCAAGTGTTATTTTAGATTTAAGAAAATAAGAAGTTAAATTTTTAAAGGACTTTTTCTAATAAATATTTAAAAGGCCGAATGGTCTATGTATGAAAATAAATAAATTTTTGTTATTATTTTAGTATAAAGTGTATATGTGTATGTATGATATTGGTTTGTGTAGAAAGAAATTTTTATAAACCCTTTTTCTTAAGAATCGAAATTGTATTCAAAGAAATGAATATATTTTTGTCGTATGTGATAATTATAAATAATTATTTGCGTAAACATGTGATTTTGTGCAATATGTGTGTGATATGATAATCTTGTTAAGTTTGTAACATCCCAAAATCCAGTCCATTGAAAAATACGAGTTAACAAAAACATTTTCATAATGAAAGTGTGAAAACCAAAAGTACTTTTCATAAGGGTGATATTTCCTTTACAAAATATTCTGAGTGTAAAATACTTATATAACACAAACTCCCAAAAACCCCTTTTTACACCCAGAGCATTGGTCTTCACAACTCGATCCTTCTGCAAAAGGATTCGGATGACGAGACGTCATCCTGGCTGCTTCTTCTAGACACCTCCACTCCTACATGAGTGACTTCAGTCCTGTCCTTTGAAAGAACCTACCACCACAAACATGGTAGATGGGAGTAAGTCACTTGTCATATCGCCTAAGCAGATTATATGATTGGTCAAACACAATCATTACAGATATCATTTCAACATAATAAATGCATGCCCAAGAGTCTTATAAAACAACATTGGCTAAAACCATTAATCTCTCATGTTATGCATGCACGTCTCTCAAATCATTTCTCCATAATCAACTCTTCCAGAAAACAACACTCTGGGATAGGCAATCGTGCGCTCGATGTTTCCACAACCTGTATAGCGGCCACACCGTTCTATACTAGAACCCCATCGACCACGATCTTAAAATGATACAAGGGGATGATCCCTGAACCATTGTCCACCAATAGTTCTAGGTCCTTGTCATTTCTACGGTGGCGGCCACATCGTTCCAACCGTCTCATGTAGCGGCCACACCGTACTACATGGTTTCCAATCCCGCATGCACCTCACTGAACGATTCCCTGTACACCATGCATGAGATGCGTCACACACATATTAATCATCACATCATACACATGGCGGCCACACCGTTCCATGCCTTCATATAGCGGCCACACCGTACTATATGGAATCACATACATATGGCGGCCACACCGTTCCACATGTCTTCGTATAGCGGCCACACCGTTCCATACAGAATCACATCACAATTACCACACATATGGCGGCCACACCGTTCCACATGTCTTCGTATAGCGGCCACACCATACTATACGGAATCACATACATATGGCGGCCACACCGTTCCACATGTCTTCGTATAGCGACCACACCGTTCCATACGGAATCACATCACAATTACCACACATATGGCGGCCACACCGTTCCACATGTCTTCGTATAGCGGCCACACCGTACTATACGGAATCCTTTAAGCACAACGACTTCTTGCAGGAGTTAGTCCATAACATATGGAAATCAGGGTGATCCCACTTATCCAACGTTCACATATCCGAATCAGAGCAACAAGCCCTAACGCATTTGGATTGGATCCTCATAATCAACAAGCATCATCACTCTTACATTATCATTAATACTCCTTAAGTCATTGTCTATTTATATTCCAAAGCATTAATTATCCCGTAGGTTTAATCGTTAATTATCAAACACACAATCCTTAGATTGAGACATTAGACTTACTCCACTTCTCATCCTGAGGTAAAAACTTCTTTCTAATGTCCTTTAAGCCAATAACTTCTTATATTCTAAGACATTAATTACCAAGTAACATATACATGCTTTGCCAAACCCTTGTTCAGCATCAAACCCAGGTCATGAATTATTAAACACATTCTTTTCCTTAGAGTAATCATGATCGTTTAAACCCAAAGAAAACATGATGATTACTCCATAATTCATGCCTCATTAGTCAATTTATTAATACTCAGAGAATTGTTCATTAATCATATGCCATTGTCATACTCAAGACACGATTCATTATGCATATACAACCCTCATGCACTGATCATAAATTATTCATCATATTCCAGAAGACATTATTAAACCAATTAGAATCACAACAAAGTTTCAAGATAATCCTTAATAATTTGAATGAGTAATGATTTTCCTTTGTTAACATGTTAACATCATACCTAGCCATTTAGATACCAAAGTAATAGATAAGTAAAACTTTTAAGGATAGTAGAGTAATTAAATCAATCATTCCTTGCAACCCTTCTTTAGTTCAATTAAACTTAACTTAGTTGAAAATGGTATGCTTTAGCATTCTGATAAAAAAGACTCGAGTATAATTTAAAAGACTCGAGTAGTTCTTTAAATTGTCCAGTAAACTCGAGTAGTTCTTGGAAAGACTCGAGTAGTTCTTTAACTTCCAGAAAGTTCTTGTTTCCTATTTTCTTAAAATACTCGAGTCGTTCATGATTCACTCGAGTCGTTCATCAACCCAGAAGACTCGAGTGGTTCATGCAGGACTCGAGTGGTTCATCTGGCAAGTTCTTTGGTGCATCAGCCAATACTTGAGTCCTGAGTCAGAGACTCGAGTGTTGGTGCCTACCAGGTGCACTGGTGCGTCCAAAAGACTCGAGTCTCGAGTCAAATACTCGAGTATTGACAGTCAGACTACACTAGAATTTGAGCTTTAACATACCAATTTCAATTCCAATCAAGTTTAACTAAAACCAATGCTCAACAGAGCTATCATAATGCATAACAAACATGTTCTAATACAGATTTAACATCTTAACACATTGAATTGAATTTGAGCACCAATTATGCATAAAATCACTATTTCAACAACCCAACATGCCAAATTCAATTCTAAGCAATTTTTGCATGCAAACAACCTTGACACAGCTTGCATACAACATATAGGACTTGCTCCATACTTGTTCAATGTTCATAACATAGCTTATCAACACATACCAAATTGTGGACATGTACTATTACCTTAACCAATTCCATGACCTTATGCTCATGATCAATATTCATTCCTTTAATCATCACTTTATATTTTCAGCATAACAGTATTGATTCTAATAGATTCAATTCCAAATTATCAAACCTCAAAAAGTCCAAAATCAAGCATGCACCTAATCAAGAATGACCTAGCTTCATCCCAAGGCAATTCCTTAATATAATTCAGTCAATATTCATGAATTCCTTTTTGCTTAGTTTTATTAATTCATTTCAGCCATTAATCAAATTATTCGTCAAGTGACCAAGTGAATGTCTGGACCTCCAAGTCCAGCAATCATGTCTTGGTCCAAGCCACATACATACACATATAAAATTCACAATCCATAATCCTAGCAATATGAACGACTTCTCCCATACCTTGGACAAATGGACAATACTTAGACAATTTCCAAAACACCCTAGAACAGCAGCTACCACCAAACCAGCACAAATCACTTTTAGCCACCAAAGAGCAAAACAGTGTGAGCAGAGTCCAAAGACCACGTTGTTTGAGTGAGTAATCGTGCACAAAAATTGGGGAAAAAGGTTAGAATCTACTCTCTGCAACATGCATAAGAGATTAAAACCAAATTGGAATCAAGAGGGTTCATGAGCTTACCACAATTGAGGATCAAAGTGAGCTCCAAGAACCAATTGACAGCAATCAAACCCCCACTTTTGAGCTTCGATTCTTCAAACACTCAAACTCTCAGCTCACAATTTTGGTGTCTATACAAAGCTCTAGATGTGAGCTTCGTATTGGTGTATGATTTGTGTATCAATTCTCAAGAACAAGAGAGAATCGAATCAAAGAACTCAGGAACCCTAACTTTGAATTCCAGAACAAAAATGGCAAAAATGGTTGATCTTCATCAACAAGTGAGTTTAAATACTCGAATTCACAGCTCATGCAGGTCGACACGAAGCTATGGTCGTGTCCCTGAGTTGATAACCTGTCAACTCGTGAGGTATTCGAGTGAGTGACTCACCAAACGCACTAACTCGTGCAACACTGTGTAAAATACTCGAGTATTTCTGAAAATACTCGAGTCTTTTAGCTAAAATAATAAAAATAAATATTTTTATTTCCTTTTCATCCAAAATCTTCCCATTATTATTTTTAAGTCCTAAAACAGGGACTACTATGTAAAAACATTATTTTCATATGTTAATGATTTTCCAATCCTTTTCATGCATAATAAATCATTAAAAATCAAGGATATTAATAAAATAATTAATTACAAATAAACCTTTATAATTAATTTTTATTAATCAGGATTTAAAAATTTGGGGTGTTACAAAGTTGCTGTCCAAAAGATTATTTTTACTTTAAGAATGTTATTTGTTAATTGATTTAGTGTTTGGTATAATTGTTTCAAGGATTAGAAATTATATGAGTATGTTATGATTGTTTTAAATATTTTTTTTCACTGTTTTAATTGTATTATTTTAGTCAAATATTACATGGACATGAATGAATGATTTTTGATTTTTCCTAGTTGTCTAAGTGTTATATGATAATTATATTGTGTTTATTTGAGGTGTATGCATCAAAATAAGCATTTTATTGAAATATATTAATTTCGGAAAATTTATTTTTAATGCTGGAAAATAACATTTATTTGGACTGTGGGTCCCCAAAATGTTATTTGTGTGTGTATTTGTGATGGATAATTGTAAATGTATGTATATTATAAAATATAGCATGAAAGTATGCGATTCTATGAAATAAAATGAATTTTTAGAAATTAATTGGCTGCTGTCCAGAATTGAAGTAAAAAGAGGAAAAATATTATTTTATTAAGTTTAATTTTATTTTTAGACTTGGGATGTGTATCTCCTTGTATGAAAATGAAAAAGATGAATTTTCGGGTAAATTTAAGGTGATGCAACCATGCTTTGCTTTGCTGTCCAGAATTGATTTTGATGTGATTATATGATATTTAAATGTTATTTAGATAGTAGGACTTGTGTGTTGTGTATAGGAAAAAGTGACATAATTTTTAGAGGTATAGTTTAAGAGAAAAGTGAATTTCAAGTTTGTATGTAATTGCTGTTAAGATATTTGTAACTAAGCTAAATTGATTTTGTAAATTATTGTTATATTAGGAATATATGTGTTTATGTGTATTATGTACATGTTTGGAATAGAAATCTTTTTAAATGATTTATTGAATTATTTTAAGCTAAAAGAAATAATAGTATCAAAGTGAAATGATTTTGTTAAAATATACTTTAGTAACTTGGTAGTTGTTATATAAGTATTTGGTTAAGGCCGGTAATCAAGTCTTATATTTATTTATCAAGTTATGTTATCATTTGATTAAATTATGTGTGAATTTAAATTACGTTCTCAAAGTTTTAATCGAATTAATTATCTAATTCCAAATAGTTTGGTTTTGAGTAAAATGAAATGAAGTCTTGTCTTACAAAAGTATTATAGAACCTTTGAGCTTGGTTTAATTCAAGTTAATAGTAGTTATTATATGGTAATAGCATTATTATTTGTTCGTGGAAAAAGAGTTTCAAGGAGACATCAGGAGCAACAACATCAAAGAACAAGGAGTAACAACTGTGATCTCGCATCGAGGCGGGAGAGAAGCTTTCCTAAGACATAATGGCCCTTTGGGTAGCATTAGGATGTTCTCGATCATCTCAAAGATAAGAACTCTGTAGTTATCTGTCAATATACGTAGCGGCAAATTGTGTGTGTGTGTATGCTTAGCCGAACAACGTTAAGACGATAACTTTTATTTGTGTATGTTATTTATTGCTCTGTAATTATGTTACGCTAAGAAGTTTTGTTTATCTGTCTTATGATTTATGCCGGAAAGAATTGATGAAATGATTATTATGTTGTAATATCTTGAAAAAAAACTTGAGGAAATATTTGTGATGTTGGAATATCTTGTGATAATTGTTGATTATTCGGAAAAGAAACTATGATCTGGGAATTATTAAAGATTGAAAAGTAAGATGTAATCGTATCGTCTAACGTTAGTATACAGTGATGGTGCGCGTAGCACAAATAAACTTTTGATATATATCCCTGAATCGCACTGTCTTCGAACATGCTTGATTTTCGAGTAGCTAGCCACGTGAATGACGTGCCGTGTAACATCCTGTTATTTCTAATACCTCTAGGAAAATAATTAAATTATTTAATATGATGTTTTCAATATTTGAGTCTGGGAATAAAATTCTGATTTCATCATTATATTTGAAATACGTTTTCTAATCAAAATAAATATAAATTTGTTATCATACGTTTTCCAAAAATAAAGTAGTACTTTTATTTAATTTAATTAACATTTTGACAGGGAGCTCAAGTGACAAGCCTTAGAGGCATTTTTATAAATAGTTTCTTCAGAAAAATATGTTTAATTTAATATTTTGAGCGTCCCTGTAAATTTTCATAGTGTTCGAAGACTGTTTTATTTTTAGCCTCTGGACTGCTTTAATATATTACCGGTTTAAGTTATTTATAATAATCTTCTACTTCAAAATTTTAAATATTATATATTATCAAGTTTAATATCAAGATTTATAAAATATATTTACTTTTGAATTTCGATAATTTTTCTTACCCAATAACTATCCGGAGGGACCGGTAACTTTATTATTTTTCAATCAGTTTTGAGTAATTCAAAATACAATATTATTTTACCTAAATGTATTTTATTATTTGGATCGTCAAACTTTTAGTTATAATTCAAAATACCTACACACATTAACCCACAAATGAGAACATATTATTAAAATATATATATAATTATTCCTACTATACCCAAGTGACTAGTACTACCCACCCCATCAGATACCCCGTAAAACCAAACCAAAATTAGAAAGAAATAAAAGAAAGAACCCACCCAACCCAGCGTGGAACAGAAGCAAAGAAAGAAATTGAATTAGATAGAGTTCAGAGAGAATAGGCGAGAGAGCAGAGGAAGGGCGACAGAGATGGGGAAAACTTTAGGTTTTCTCAACTTCCCGGTCTAATAATTCAAGATCCAACCGTTCAATCTCAAATCTTTCTTAGGTATATAACCTCCTCAACTCCCTCTATCCATCTACCTAATTTATTTGACGATCCGTCAATATTTTTATTATCCCTATATTTTCAAATAAAAAGATGTTTTAGGGAAAAGTGATATATTTTTATTGTATAATGATATATATTTATTATTTTGTCAGAAATGAATTTATTTGATATATATATATATATATATATATTAATGTTATAATTAGTTTTAACATATGTCTCTATTTAGATCCAACCCATTGTTATTGACCTTGATCCTGGAGCAAGTCGCGGATGTAAACGTGGCTCTGTCGTTATTGCTAGGATTTCCAGGTAAGGGGAGTCTCTTTTCCACACTTTGAGTTAGGGATAGTTAGGGTCCATAATAGAATTTGAGCTTAATAGTTAAGTTGAGTTGTGGGTGATGGGTTAAGAGGTGATTAGGATTAATGAAGGGTAATGGTTATATATATTGGTTAATGTTGTTATTTTGGAAACTGTTAATGTGTAACTATTTTGTATATTAATTAAGTAGGAAGTGAAGAACCCTAGGGAGATGATTTATTTTAAAGCACCCTGAGACATACCTGAGTATGTCGACTGATTTATGTTGATTTTAAGTGTGTTGTTAATTTGTTTTGTTTACTAAGTGCTATATGTAGGTTATTTTGAGTTAATGCTGGATAGTGGGAGATGTTAATGACTAATTATAATAGGAAGGATAATGGGAATAGGATAAAGGAAAATGGTTGGAGATGCTAATTGTGGAATGTGACCCCTAAATGTGAAATTCTGGAAATGTTTGTGATAATGAGTGATAAGTGTTATTTATGGATATACGTGTGGTTATTTGGAAATGGTAAACCTTATATATTGACTGAAAATTGGAATGGTGATAATTAGGAATGTGAAATTGTGGTTATTTGGTTTTATATGTAATGATGCTTGTGCTTGAAATGACTAGGTGAAGATATACGGAATTGGTCGGCAAATTAATGACATATAATATGGATAAATATGGTGATGTATATAGGCCCTCGATTGGGGGAGATATACATCGTAGTTGGTGATGTATTGTAGGCCTTCAATTTGGTGGAGACAATACATAGTAAATTGGGGTTGTATTGTAGGCCTTCAATTTGGGGGAGACAATACAACGTAACTGGGGCGATGTATGTAGGCCTTCGATTTGGTGGAGACATACATCGTCGATGGTGTATGTATGTAGGCCTTCGATTTGGTGGAGACATACATACACCGTAAGTAAAAGGAAAAAGGAAATAAAAATGGATAAAATAAGGTAAACGGTAATGGAAGAGCGATGTATGTAGGCCTTCGATTTGGTGGAGACATACATACACCGTAAATAAAAGGAAAAGGAAATAAAAATGGATAAAATAAGGTAAACGGTAATGGAAGAGCGATGTATGTAGGCCTTCGATTTGGTAGAGACATACATCGTAGATGGTGTATGTATGTAGGCCTTCGATTTGGTGGAGACATACATACACCGTAAATAAAAGGAAAAGGAAATAAAAATGGATAAAATAATATAAATGGTAAGGAAATAGCGATGTATGTAGGCCTTCGATTTGGTGGAGACATACATCGTAGATGGTGTATGTATGTAGGCCTTCGATTTGGTGGAAACATACGTACACCATAAATAAAAGGAAAAGGAAATAAATAAATGGTCAAGGTAATGTAATGGAAATGGAAAGGATTAAGGAAAGGAATATGGATAATGGAAAATGGATAAAAAGGGAATGTATGAGTAAATGGGAATGGAATGAATTGGTTGATCCCTGACTTGATTTGATTGTTATTCTTGAGTTTATATTATGAGCTTTATGTTATCCTCTGATTCACTGTGTTGTGAAAAGGTCTCACATTTTAGGTGATTGCTAAGGAGCTTGTGGATCAGAGTGCGCAGCGAGAGACCGGGAAAGAAGGAAACTTTATTTTTGGGTGCTACTATATTGTAAATGGATGCCCAAAGTTATTGTAAACTTGATTTGTGAAAAGGAATTTTTAAGTACAACATTTTGATTATAGATTTTACTTATTACTTTATAAATAAAATAAGGGTGTTACATTTATGGTATCAGAGCAGTTTCTTCCTTCCGACCTGAGGGAAAGTGGTTTCGATCTCGCTGCGAACACTCTCATCTCGAGCTGCTCCTCTAAAGGTGAGACCCTCTTAAGGGAAATTGTAAATGCTTAATGATATTCGTGTAAGTTTAAGTTTGCAATGGGAAATAACAACAAGTGTTAAACTAAGAAATTTTTTTTTTGAAAGCGAAAAGAGTATCGAATTCTTTGGAAACTAAGCAGGATCCCTTAGTGATTCAAAGAATTGGATATTCTGAGTATTCACCCAATTGCAAACAGGAAACTTAAAGGGTGCAAATTGATTTTTGCTTAAGGATGAAAAATTTAAGTTTCTTACAAAGGAAATCTTGCTAATCAAAAATGAAGTACATAAACTTTAACTGGATGGCGAGGGCTATTACCACTGATGGAATGTAGTGTCGGAACTGGCCAATCCGATGTTGCATTTATCGGGAGGTGACGTCGTCGAAATCTAGGAGTTTGTTCATTATCGTGAATTAGTAACTGATTTTCTATGTATAAAACTTTTGTGTTAGTTCTTTTATGTTGGTTGCTTTGCTATGTGCATTTGTGGGTGGTTTCAATGTATGTTTGTTGAGCAACTTGGTGTCAAAGTAATTGAACAGGGATTAGATATGGAATCGCATGGAATAAATAAATTTTAATCTTGAATACTAATCCAATCGAGTGACTAAGTTCATGTCGATTAGACTAGTATCTAAGAGAACCAAAAACAATGTTTAAATTAAATTAATGGTCGAATTCCATAGCTAATCTCAATTTGATTAACTGTGATACCAACCGGGGAAAACAAGAAACGAGTACTGATCGATTGGATTCGAACCGCTGAACTATATCACTTTGAATTGCAATCATAAAAGTAACTTTTTGTCCAAGCTGGGGAAACGGTTCGAATTTCGTCAAAAGGTTCTCGAAAAATGTTTTCACGTGGAATAATTTAGCGTTAAAGTAGTCGGAATCAAAGTAGAAGTGAAATCATGAGAATTAAAAATAATTTATTGACTTGATACTAATATAACCGAGTGATTTGGTTCACATCGACTAGATTAGGATCCATGAAAAACAACAAAGACATTTGTATTAAATTTGTAGTTGATTCCACGGCTAATTTAATTCTGATGATTTTAATACTAAACGAAGGATAATTATGGAGTTCCTATTGATTGGATTTGAATCCGAGTATAACTATAAGATTTTATAAATGGAAAGAGGTTTCTTTAGTCGAGAAAAAGGGTTGGAATTCAATCTAAAGGTTCTCGCATCACTTCAGTTTAGATTGGTGTTAGTAGTTTTGCACATATTAAGTCTATGCTTATGTGGGGATGAGTTTAAACATTTGAAAATGTTTTCAAACAATTTTTAAACTAAGAGCTTTTCAATTTCCACCCCCATGCTTGAAAGTTTCAAACTATTTTCCACTAAGCATTGACTAAGAGTGTTGTTTTTGGAAATTGTATTCAGGCTGAAACTGATTACGTTTGTGTATGTTTGATTGATATACGTGTTTGATATTTTTATACGAGAAACGAATTTTTGCTTGATGTTTGTGAAAGAATGTTAGGATGAATGTTTGTTTGATAACGTGAGTGTTTAAAATGAATTTAAAAAGGGTGTACCGAACCACAATCATTCCAAATAGATCATGAGGTCGCACGTCAAATTTTTAAGAAATAGTAAGAAAAACAAGGATTCTTAAGTAATCGAGGAGTGAATTAAATGAATTGTTTTTAACCAAGTCACACTTCGATTAAATAGGAACCCTTCTTAAGCGACTCAAATCAATTCGGAATGAAAACTCAATTTTCAAACTTGAAGTCAAGGGGGATATATTTGTTTCAACTTTTGAAGACATACTAAACTAAATTTTTCCAAGTCCAAGGCATATTCCCTTTTTCTTTAGGGTTACCAATCTTGAGTAGTCTTTCACTCCTTCATCTAGGTTCTTATGAAATCAGATGGAGGTAGCTCTTCATGGTGAAGTGCACGATTAAAAGTTTTATTGAATTTTCAAATGAAACTAATTGTTCTTCGACAAGAGAGGAACTGAATTTCCAAAGAATTTTGATTTTGTAAATGTAAAATTGTTTTTCTAAATGTTTTACTAGTATGGGATCTTATTTTAAATTTTTAAATCCCCATACTTTATGATTGTTCAAACCAAGGATTTTTAAAGATGTATGTGTTCGTGGTTAGATGACCGTTGGGAAATCAGGGTTTTTATATAAAGTGGAAAACTAAGTTTTGGGGTTTAGGGTATTTGTTTGACTTGGAAAATTTTGGCCTAAATACCCTAAGGTTGAATCTTTGTTCATGTAACATTTCAAGCCAATGGGAGCAAGTTGACGTTTTAACTGAAATGAATTTAACGTGCTCTGATTGGTTTGACAATCTTACACGACCTTGGGCTAAGTTTAGGTGTTGTCCCTTTAAATTTTTAGGCCAATTGGAGTTTGTCTACCATTTTTAAGTAAATTTGACGTAGGTTCACCCCCGACCATTACTTGACAAAGTGGTCGCAGGGTCAAAAATGAACCTAATGAACTCTAATTGACTTGAAAATTTACCATGGTATTCTTTTATGTATAGGGACACTAATTTCAAGTTTTCCTAACGCTAGAGAATTGAATTGATGAAACGTATTTTTGGTTACAAATTATATAAGTCCTATTCCCTGAACCCCTTTTGAACCGATTTTCAAATATGTGATGATTGTGATGAATGTGTGTGTAGAGGTAAGTTTTAGTCCTAAGTTAGACAAGGATTAGCTTAGGAAGAAGTAGGGTTGAGTCATGTTTATGTTTGAAGTGTGTGATTGTTGTTGTGAATGTTTGAACCTTGTATGAGGAATATATGCTTTATGTTTGTTTTAAATGATGGATGTGGTTGATTAGGGCCTAGGTATAGGACATAAGTGGTAGGTTTTGGAGCTAGATTTTAATCAACCCAAGTGGGTGTTAGTTCTTAGAGTGTAATAGCACCCTTTCCGAACCCTATGGGAGTCTTTCTAGTGAGACTCTTGAAAAGTTAGCCGCAGGAAGAGTGAACCTTAGAAAACCTGTTAGAGTCTTCGCATCGAGACTAACCAAATCAAACCATAAATTCGTACTCTTCAATGAGTGCAAGAGCTTAGTGGCGTACTAATGCGGAATGGTATGCCGATTTCCAAGTGGGGGAGTAAAACCAAAGGAAGTGAGTATCATAGTTAAGAAACCTTTGTCCGGGATGGTTCTCTATTTAAGGATTTGGAACGGAATTTCGTCCACGAAATTCCAATAAGTGGAGAGAATTGTAACATCCCGTTATTTCTAATACCTCTAGAAAAATAATTAAATTATTTAATATGATGTTTTCAATATTTGAGTCTGGGAATAAAATTCTGATTTCATCATTATATTTGAAATACGTTTTCTAATCAAAATAAGTATAAATTTGTTATCATACGTTTTCCAAAAATAAAGTAGTACTTTTATTTAGTTTAATTAACATTTTGACAGGGAGCTCAAGTGACAAGTCTTAGAGGCATTTTTATAAATAGTTTCTTCAGAAAAATATGTTTAACTTAATATTTTGAGCGTCCCTGTAAATTTTCATAGTGTTCGAAGACTGTTTCATTTTTAGCCTCTGGACTGCTTTAATATATTACCGGTTTAAGTTATTTATAATAATCTTCTACTTCAAAATTTTAAATATTATATATTATCAAGTTTAATATCAAGATTTATAAAATATATTTACTTTTGAATTTCGATAATTTTTCTTACCCAATAACTATCCGGAGGGACCGGTAACTTTATTATTTTTCAATCAGTTTTGAGTAATTCAAAATACAATATTATTTTACCTAAATGTATTTTATTATTTGGATCGTCAAACTTTTAGTTATAATTCAAAATACCTACACACATTAACCCACAAATGAGAACATATTATTAAAATATATATATATAATTATTCCTACTCTACCCAAGTGACTAGTACTACCCACCCCATCAGATACCCCGTAAAACCAAACCAAAATTAGAAAGAAATAAAAGAAAGAACCCACCCAACCCAGCGTGGAACAGAAGCAAAGAAAGAAATTGAATTAGATAGAATTCAGAGAGAATAGGCGAGAGAGCAGAGGAAGGGCGACAGAGATGGGGAAAACTTTAGGTTTTCTCAACTTCCCGGTCTAATAATTCAAGATCCAACCGTTCAATCTCAAATCTTTCTTAGGTATATAACCTCCTCAACTCCCTCTATCCATCTACCTAATTTATTTGACGATCCGTCAATATTTTTATTATCCCTATATTTTCAAATAAAAAGATGTTTTAGGGAAAAGTGATATATTTTTATTGTATAATGATATATATTTATTATTTTGTCAGAAATGAATTTATTTGATATATATATATATATATATATTAATGTTATAATTAGTTTTAACATATGTCTCTATTTAGATCCAACCCATTGTTATTGACCTTGATCCTGGAGCAAGTCGCGGATGTAAACGTGGCTCTGTCGTTATTGCTAGGATTTCCAGGTAAGGGGAGTCTCTTTTCCACACTTTGAGTTAGGGATAGTTAGGGTCCATAATAGAATTTGAGCTTAATAGTTAAGTTGAGTTGTGGGTGATGGGTTAAGAGGTGATTAGGATTAATGAAGGGTAATGGTTATATATATTGGTTAATGTTGTTATTTTGGAAACTGTTAATGTGTAACTATTTTGTATATTAATTAAGTAGGAAGTGAAGAACCCTAGGGAGATGATTTATTTTAAAGCACCCTGAGACATACCTGAGTATGTCGACTGATTTATGTTGATTTTAAGTGTGTTGTTAATTTGTTTTGTTTACTAAGTGCTATATGTAGGTTATTTTGAGTTAATGCTGGATAGTGGGAGATGTTAATGACTAATTATAATAGGAAGGATAATGGGAATAGGATAAAGGAAAATGGTTGGAGATGCTAATTGTGGAATGTGACCCCTAAATGTGAAATTCTGGAAATGTTTGTGATAATGAGTGATAAGTGTTATTTATGGATATACGTGTGGTTATTTGGAAATGGTAAACCTTATATATTGACTGAAAATTGGAATGGTGATAATTAGGAATGTGAAATTGTGGTTATTTGGTTTTATATGTAATGATGCTTGTGCTTGAAATGACTAGGTGAAGATATACGGAATTGGTCGGCAAATTAATGACATATAATATGGATAAATATGGTGATGTATATAGGCCCTCGATTGGGGGAGATATACATCGTAGTTGGTGATGTATTGTAGGCCTTCGATTTGGTGGAGACAATACATCGTAAATTGGGGTTGTATTGTAGGCCTTCAATTTGGGGGAGACAATACAACGTAACTGGGGCGATGTATGTAGGCCTTCGATTTGGTGGAGACATACATCGTCGATGGTGTATGTATGTAGGCCTTCGATTTGGTGGAGACATACATACACCGTAAGTAAATTGAAAAAGGAAATAAAAATGGATAAAATAAGGTAAACGGTAATGGAAGAGCGATGTATGTAGGCCTTCGATTTGGTGGAGACATACATCGTAGATGGTGTATGTATGTAGGCCTTCGATTTGGTGGACACATACATACACCGTAAATAAAAGGAAAAGGAAATAAAAATGGATAAAATAATATAAATGGTAAGGAAAGAGCGATGTATGTAGGCCTTCGATTTGGTGGAGACATACATCGTAGATGGTGTATGTATGTAGGCCTTCGATTTGGTAAAGACATACGTACACCATAAATAAAAGGAAAAGGAAATAAATAAATGGTCAAGGTAATGTAATGGAAATGGAAAAGGAATTAAAGGAAAAAGAAATAAATAAATGGTCAAGGTAATGTAATGGAAATGGAAAGGATTAAGGACAGGAATATGGATAATGGAAAATGGATAAAAAGGGAATGTATGAGTAAATGGGAATGGAATGAATTGGTTGATCCCTGACTTGATTTGATTGTTATTCTTGAGTTTATATTATGAGCTTTATATTATCCTCTGATTCACTGTGTTGTGAAAAGGTCTCACATTTTAGGTGATTGCTAAGGAGCTTGTGGATCAGAGTGCGCAGCGAGAGACCGGGAAAGAAGGAAACTTTATTTTTGGGTGCTACTATATTGTAAATGGATGCCCAAAGTTATTGTAAACTTGATTTGTGAAAAGGAATTTTTAAGTACAACATTTTGATTATAGATTTTACTTATTATTTTATAAATAAAATAAGGGTGTTACATTTATGGTATCAGAGCAGTTTCTTCCTTCCGACCTGAGGGAAAGTGGTTTTGATCTCGCTGCGAACACTCTCATCTCGAGCTGCTCCTCTAAAGGTGAGACCCTCTTAAGGGAAATTGTCAATGCATAATTCTTCTGGCGATCCTGGGAAGTTTTCATCTTGTTCTTGATCATTGTTGTAACACCCCGTAAATTCCTCGTATTAATTTAAAATACTAAAGATAATTATTTTTGGGAAAAATGCTTTGAAAGGGTATTTTCTTAACTGATTTTCCTAATTCACGTTTTAAAGTAAAGAGTGACTTTAAAGAAATGATTTCCTGAACTAATGTCAAAAGTTAGAAATTGAGTTTTGGAAAAAGTTTATGTGTTTGATATTTTTATAAAAGCATTTGTGATTTGTATACATGAGTGGTTTATAAGCAAAAGACTTATTTTCATGTATGTATATGAATGTATGTGTGGTGTGCTAGGTATGTATATGTTTGAGGTCATATGGAATTAAATTAGTAAAAGAATATGATAATGCATGTATGCTAGTATATGTGTGTATGTGTGTGCGCCGTATGTACATGTATATGTATGTGAGCCTAGAATTTTCTAAGTGTTGGACAAGAAACCAATTGAACTAAGTCTTAACCATGACCTAACGAAGTTAGAAGAAAACCCTAACCAGAAGCCAACAAGTCATTAGACCTAAATGACCCCTAATGTCCTAACCTACTCCACCTTGTCCCCTTCATTTGATAACCTCCACCCATGCAACAAATTGAGTTGCCAAAATTGCCCCTCCCAATTGAACACTCATGGCCGAATTATGCAAGGATAAAAGAGGGAGTCATGAGTCGCCTATATAAGTCTCCACCCTTAGTTCTTTTCTCTTCATTTTCCTTTACTTCCCATTCCATACACCAAACACATTTCTAAAGAGCTCCCTTTTAGCTCTTAGAAAATAGAAGAGAGAGAGAGAGTGTGTTGGCCGTGAAGGAGAAGAGAAGAAGAGGAGGAAACCAAGCCAAAAACCTAGAGTTTCCCTTGAAGATCCAAGACATTAGAAGCTAGAAGACTTTGATTTGGTGGGTAGTTCGAAAATTATGGAAGAAATTGTAATAGATAGATTTTTTCTTTTGATCTTGTAATTTTCTTCTCCTTTTTCTTTGCATGATAATTCTTAAAGCCTAAATGATGGGTACAAGTATTGTTTGTGCTTGATCATGGATTTTTTTAAAAAGGTAAAAGAAACTTGTAAATCTCTAATCAACGGACTTCATAACTCGATTAAGTTTTTCATAAAAGATCTTAAAGTTTTCAAACAAAATCCTAAAGATCAAAAGATTTGTTGAGATTTTGTAAATCTAAGATAAAGCCTCTTTGCATGTTAATTTTCCTACTTAAAACCGTGATTTGTCAAGTGTTTGTTGAATAAATGAAGGATCTAAACTTGCTTGACAATGATGTTAAGATCTTTGATGTTGCATGTTGATTTGATGTTGATTTTGATGATTTGAGTTCATGCATGTATTAATTGAACATTGATCTTGAATTTTTAAGAATAAATGAACCTATAAAACACTAGATCCTAAACTAAGTAATTCGGCCATGAGTAGAAAAATTAGGTCTTGATGCTTTTTAATTTGATCTAAGTCATTGCATGTTAGCTTTATGCCTTTACAAGTTGATTTGAGTTGTTGAAATGTTTGATTTTTGATTTGGTTTTGATAAAACTTTGATTTTGGGTTTTGATCTTTAAAAGCTTTAAGTCTTGTGTTGATCTATGAAAAAGTTATGCTTTTGAAGCCATGCATGTTGTTTTAAACCAAAAGACTTGATTCTCTTCAATGTTCATCACGGTTTTAACTTCTTTTTACCCAAAGTGATTTTATCTTTGATTTGTGCTACTATATTTAATTTCATGACTTGATCTACAAGATCTAGGTACATGCATGTGGTTTTTGGAACAAAAGGTCTCATTCTTCCTTAATGATCCTCACGGTTCTACAAAGAACCAAGGGGGATCAACTTTTGAAAAATGATTTTGTCTTGATCCATGTTTTATGTGCATATATGATAAAGATTTGAAGTAAAAACTTGATTTTCAATTGGTGTGCATTCGATTTATGTTTGAAAAAGGAAATAATATTTTTTTAATTGTTGTGTACAAAAGTGCATGATAAAACCCATGAACCTTAATTTGTGCATGTTGAAAAATGAACCAAAAACCTTGTTTTGATCATGATACTATTTGGCCTACACACACACTAGCTAGACTAGGATTCTTTTTCATTGAAATGACATAAAAACAATGAGTGTGTTTTGTGAAATATTATTAAGTTAAATTGTATGAAATTGTGTTGTGAATATCTAAATCTTATTTGGTTTTCATTAAAGATAAGGGAAGTGAATGAATTAAATGATTTTGGAAAAGAATTGTGTTTAAATAAATATATGTGTGTATGTGCATTCGGTTTAGAGGGAAAGAAAGAGTAAATGAATTTTGCTTTATGAAAAAGAAAATGGAGTTTAAGTATTTGAAATAATCAAGTTGATTTATGTGTTTAGTTTATAATTCTTAACTCGTTCTCTTTAATTCTATTCGGTCATGTAGTGTAAATAAGTCTAGGGAATTTAGCTGCATTAAAATAAACTCATGAAGTGATTTTTGAAAAGAATTGAGTTGTTGTGCTTGGTTATATTCTTTTGAGTATGAGAAGGTCTAAGTGTTTTGTTTGATTTATAGTTAAATTAAATGATTGATTAATCGCTGGTATGATTTAATTCATTTGAGTGTTGTTGTGATTGTGTGTTAGTTTATGTTTGAAAAATATTTGAGTGTGTAAATGGTTTTGAAATAAGTTGGTTTTAAGATAATTCCATTTGATTTATTTAAGATTTTTAGATTGTATTTAATGGCTGTCCAAGACTTGTTTTATGATAAAAATTTGAGTTTTAAAGTGTTAATTTTGAATAAAGGAGTTGTTTAAAGCGAAAAGTGTTTTTACGATGTTTTCGGGATTTTATTAAAATGATTTTTCATATAATTCTTTGCTGTCCAGAATTGTTTGGACTTGTTTCTTAATTTTAAAAAAAATGTTTTCAAGTGATTTAAAGTAAAGTTTTCAAGTAATAATTGAATTAAGCAAAAGCCGGATTGAAAACGGTGAATTTTTCGGTGTTTTCGAACATGTTTAAGGTGTTGTCCAAAACGGACCAGCCTCTAAATTAAATGATTTAAACTACTTTATTAAATGTTTTTAAATGATTTTAAAACATTTAAAGTGTTAGAAAATATGAGAATTATTTTGATAAAATCATAGTGTTTTAAGTCTTTCGATTAGGAACGGAAAGTGCCGCGAACTAAGAAAAGATTTTCTTGATACACGTTAGTGATGTAAGTGTGTTTTAATTAATACGAGGAATAAGAAGTGTCTAAGTTATGGAAAAATGTTTTCTTAATACAAGTTAATAACATAAGCGTATTTTATTTAGTACGAGGAATTTGAAAGACGAGGGATTGGGGCAGCCGGCAGCAAGAAGGATTCGAGGAGATGGTACGCATTAAGTAGCTGGACCTCAGGTGAGAGACAAGCTTTCCTAAGACACCGTGGTAGTTAGGTGATATATTAGGACGTTCTGTATTATCTCAAAGATCGGAACTAAGTGGTTTGGAGTCAATAGTATAGTGGCAATTGTTTGTGATGTGTGGCGACTTATAGGAAGGTGACGATGACCACATTGTTGTTGTGTGATGTTTGTGTGTTTGATAGCATGTTTATGTTTATTAATTTAATTATGCCTAATGATATTTATTGCTGTTGAATAATATGTTGATGGACGTCTGTTACGTCCTGAATAAGAAAATGGAAATGAAATGAATGAGTTGTGGAAGAAATGAAAATGAGATAAGTAAGTTAAGGAAAGTAAAGATATAAGGAGAAAGGAATAATGATGAAAGATATAAGATGGAATAGAAAGAGATAAAGAGTTGAGATTGGAGAAAGAGTAAATGATGGTTATGAGGTTGAGCCAGAGCTGGGGGAAAGAAATGTGGATGTGGAAATGAGATGGGGTTTGAGCGGAGCTGGGCTCCTTTGATTTGTTTTTGGGAAAGAGACTAGTGTTGAGTTGAGCTTGCTCCTCCATTAGCGCTTAGCCCAAAAACGTGATTTTCGAAAAAGGTTTTTGAAAAGAGATTTTTGAAAAGAAGTTTTTGAAAAGATTTATGAAAAGAGGTTTTTAAGAAAATTTTTGAAACAATATTTTCAAAAAGGATTTGTAAAAAGATATTTTTGAAAAGGTTATGAAAAGAAATTTTTGATTATGAAAAAGTATTTTTAGAAAAGTTTGAAACAAATTTTATGAAAGCTGTGAAAAGATATTTGGAGAGGTTTATGAAACTTGATTTGAGAAAGTTTATGAAGAGAAATTTTATGAAAAAGTTTACGAATTGATATTTTCGAAAAAGGTTTTGCGAAAAGATTGTTTTGAGAAAAGATTCTAAAAGGAGATTGAGAAAATGGGATATGAGTTGTTGATGTGATTCCCCCTCTGTGCTAGGTGAGAATGATGAGAGAAAGATTGTGCCAAGTTAGTGATCGGGACTCATTGAAGGGTTGCACGAAGGATGGGTCGACCGTTAGGATAAATAACAAGATAAAAGACTTTAAAAGACATACGCGGTGAGGTATGAGTGTGCGAAGTAGTGGAGAGGAAGGAACCATAAGTATTTGCGGATACTTAGGAGGAGATTGCATTAGGGGAGGACGATGACGGTGAAACATCAATAACTCTAGAGTATGTTTCTAAACAGAACGAACTCCACAGGTGGCATACGAACGTGGTAGGGACTGGGTCCAATGCCGTGGTAAGTTCTGCGGGCCCACTAGAAATATATTGTCGCCCCCTAGATTGCAAATCTAGAACAGTGAGAGGGACTGGAGTGGGGCATCTTGTTTGCCACTGTGAGTTGAGACAGTGTGCCTTGATTATATATGAATTGAATTGAATAGAATTGATATGATTTGAGGCTGTAGTCCTCCTGGTCTTGGACCAATTGATTGTGAGACAGCTGTCGTGCCCACACGGTAAAGGTCATGTACTCCTGTTTGCTTCCGACTAGGTTGGGTGGATGACCGAGGAGATGTAGACGTGAGTGATAGCCGAGAATGACAGGAACATTTTGATGATATCTGAAAGTACCCCAATCATTAAAGATTGTGAATTGATAAGACTGAATAAAAAGAGAAGTGTAGTTGTGAAAAGGGAAATGAGAGGAAAGGAAAAGATATTCTTAAAAAGTAAGCGTAAGTTGGCAAGAGAATGAAAAATAATAAATATAATAATGATAATGTTATACTTGATTGTTGTGTGCTTGTATGTTATTCTGTATGTCTGTGTGGTCCTATTATTTTGCCTATCGTAATCCCACACCGTCGACGACTCGTCGTTCGGATTGCTTACTCTCTCCTGTTCGTTGACATATCGGTGCGGCTGATATCTCAACGGGCAGATGGAGTATTGCCTGGATATCACCATGTGGAATATGTATGGAAGAGGTTGGAAGCACACCCCAAGCGGCTGGGCATGGACCGACTACACGGAGATCGTGATTCTAGATTCGGAGCATCAACTGAGCGAAGCTAATCTAGAGCCGCACTTGGGGCAAGTCACCGTACGAGGTTATCAGAGCTACGAGGAGAAGGCCCGGTATGAAAAGCAAAGGAATTCTACTGCATTGGCTGGAGTGGTAACGGAGTCCAATAACAATGAGGAAACAACCGCGCGGGCGACATCATCTTCGATAGCGAGGAGAGGAAGCAAGAAGGAGAAGGAGCTACATCCACTTGCTTTCAATAGGAAAGTTTAAGAATAGTGTGAGTAGTTAGGTTTTTATGAGTGCTTTGAGTTAAGGATAACCAAAGTGATGAACCAATTGTGTAACCCATCTTATTTTGGGAACATGCCCTACTTTTGTGCAACTTTGTGAGGAATATTTAATGTCCTATTTGATGTAATGCAAGTAACTATTTTTGAATTGGAACCAAACCATTTTTCCCGATGAATGATTTTGGAAATCCAAATGAATAAGTTCTGGTTTTAGTAACAACTCGGTTTTCGAAAGAGAATGTTGAAGAACATCAATAACGTTTTCAAATACCTCAACAATGTTTTACAAAAAAAAATTTTGCCTCATTTTTGGCAACTTTAATAAGTAAAAGTGAATTATTTTGGGTTACGAAAATCGGGCTGTTACAGAATGGTATCAGAGCTTATGGTAATCCTTAGTGGCCTTAAGCATGGGCTTACATGCTTTGCTTGTGTGACTCTGTGTGTTTGCTAGTATAAGGATAGGAGCATAAGATTAGGTTCTTATCTTTCTAGGATGTAAGACGTTGATTGTGGCTTAGTGTCGGCCGAGTTAGTTTAAGAAACCTGTTCATCTTGTAGATTGAGGAACGTAGAGTAAGTAGAAGCGAATAGGATGAGATCCCTTAACCTTTGACGTTTCCTTAGTGTTTGATAAACTCCCAGTTGTTGACCTAGACGTACCCTTGTTCAAAGAGTAGTCGGTATCTTTGAGGAAATAGGATGATATTCTTGAATCCCCTGTTTGTGGAATTGCTTCAACAAAACAGTTAGTATTGTTACGATTCGAACTTTTTCTTCATGAGCCTTACTAACAACCTGTAGCCTTACCAATCCTAATTGAGATTCATTAGCCGGAAGTGTGGAGTTAGAAGTACTATAGTTACCCAGATAGTTTAGGTTTGAACAATTAAGGAAGGACGAATGAAGCAAGGGTATGAGATCATAGTGGATTTAGTTATAAGTTTGATTAAAGTTGGGGAGTCACAAGGAAGAAAGGAGGCGTATATTACCGATTATTAGAGGAAATTCTGAGGTTGTTTGAGGAAGTAAATACACCCAGGCTGTGATAGAATCCCCTTAAGCTAGGAAAATGATGGACGAAAAGTCTTAGAGTTAGAAGGAGAATTAAAAGAAGGAGTGATTATTGTGAGTTAGTGAGAACCCGAGTTGTAGAGAAGGGTAAATATCTAAGGATTTAAGATAAAATCCCACGCTTTTGGAGATGTTTGAATTTTGATTGCTTGATTTTCCCTAAGTCCGTACCTATGGTTGGAGTTTCTGTGACGACGACCAGCTAAGGGAGCGACGTCTTCTTCGATTAGTCCGTTGGACTTAACCCGATTCGACACGCAAGTGGTGGTACGAGTGGAACTTCTTCGTCTAAAAGCAACCAACGAGGAATGCGGCAAGGTGAATTAGACTGGAAAAAGGGAATACGACCACAAAGCGAGAGGGGGGTGTTCTTATGAGAATCAAATGACGTAAGAATTTTGTGCCCTGCTGCCCAATCCACAACGTATTTCTTGGGGACGAGAAATCTTTAAGTTGGGGAGAATGTAACACCCCACAAATTCCTCGTATTAATTTAAAATACTAAAGATAATTATTTTTGGGAAAAATGCTTTGAAAGGGTATTTTCTTAACTGATTTTCCTAATTCACGTTTTAAAGTAAAGAGTAACTTTAAAGAAATGATTTCCTGAACTAATGTCAAAAGTTAGAAATTGAGTTTTGGAAAAAGTTTATGTGTTTGATATTTTTATAAAAGCATTTGTGATTTGTATACATGAGTGGTTTATAAGGAAAAGACTTATTTTCATGTATGTATATGAATGTATGTGTGGTGTGCTAGGTATGTATATGTTTGAGGTCATATGGAATTAAATTAGTAAAAGAATATGATAATGCATGTATGCTAGTATATGTGTGTATGTGTGTGCGCCGTATGTACATGTATATGTATGTGAGCCTAGAATTTTCTAAGTGTTGGACAAGAAACCAATTGAACTAAGTCTTAACCATGACCTAACTAAGTTAGAAGAAAACCCTAACTAGAAGCCAACAAGTCATTAGACCTAAATGACCCCTAATGTCCTAACCTACTCCACCTTGTCCCCTTCATTTGATAACCTCCACCCATGCAACAAATTGAGTTGCCAAAATTGCCCCTCCCAGTTGAACACTCATGGCCGAATTATGCAAGGATAAAAGAGGGAGTCATGAGTCGCCTATATAAGTCTCCACCCTTAGTTCTTTTCTCTTCATTTTCCTTTACTTCCCATTCCATACACCAAACACATTTCTAAAGAGCTCCCTTTTAGCTCTTAGAAAATAAAAGAGAGAGAGAGAGTGTGTTGGCCGTGAAGGAGAAGAGAAGAAGAGGAGGAAACCAAGCCAAAAACCTAGAGTTTCCCTTGAAGATCCAAGACATTAGAAGCTAGAAGACTTTGATTTGGTGGGTAGTTCGAAAATTTTGGAAGAAATTGTAATAGATAGATTTTTTCTTTTGATCTTGTAATTTTCTTCTCCTTTTTCTTTGCATGATAATTCTTAAAGCCTAAATGATGGGTACAAGTATTGTTTGTGCTTGATCATGGATTTTTTTTTTTTAAAAGCTAAAAGGAACTTGTAAATCTCTAATCAACGGACTTCATAACTCGATTAAGTTTTTCATAAAAGATCTTAAAGTTTTCAAACAAAATCCTAAAGATCTAAAGATTTTTTGAGATTTTGTAAATCTAAGATAAAGCCTCTTTGCATGTTAATTTTTCCTACTTAAAACCGTGATTTGTCAAGTGTTTGTTGAATAAATGAAGGATCTAAACTTGCTTGACAATGATGTTAATGTTGAAAGTCAAGCTTGCCCCAAAGGACATAAAGAGTAATGCTAGAAGGATTCTAGAAGATAATGTTTTGATGATTACAAACAAGATTCAAAGTTTCAAGCATCAAGCTGCATCAAGTTCAAGCATCAAGCTTCAAGGCTAAAGTCAAGGCTCAAGCTTCATGTTCAAGTTTAGTATAGCCTGGCCCATAGGAAATTTGTAAGGTAATGAATTTTTATTACAAGTGTCTAATGGCCAAAATTAGTTTTTCATGTTAAGGAGAAGAAAAGAACATTTTGTGAAAAATGTTTTAATTGCAAAATGTGTTTTCATGAAAATCTGTTTTTAACTTAGTTTATGAAAAATGTTTTTAATTGCAAAAAGAGTTTTTCTAAAACCGTATTTTTAATGTCTTAATTGATTCACTGTGAAAATATATCTTGACAACCTCTAGCTGGATTTCTCTAAGTTGTGAAAATCTGTTAAGACAAGTTTTGACAGAGATAATCGATTACTCTTTCAAGATAATCGATTATTTATGTTGCATCATAGAAAATCCAGAGAGTGTGTAATCGAGTATTTGAACCTGGCTAATCCATTTCTTTTTGTATGAAAGTAATCGATTACTTGGCACAGATAATCGATTACTGGAGTTGCATCATATATTTTCCAGAGGCTGTGTAATGGATTATTTGACCAGTGATAATCGATTATATCAGTTGCATCATATATTAAACAGAAGTGAAGTAATCGATTAAATTCTATGTTGTAATCGATTACTAGTTTTTCAAAAGAATTTAAAAGTTTCTATTTTTAAGGGGATAATCGATTACCTCAAGTTTTATTGAAAAAACGTGTCAGAATCATTTTGATTTATTTCCAGATTTGTTTTTACATAATTGATTCTGATTTATTTTCAAAATTCGAATTTGATTTTAGTTTTGAAAATATTCCTTTTTGGTTTAAGATTCAAATCTTTTATTTTATTCCTTAAATCTATTTTATTTGTTTCTGATTTCAAAATTGATTTTATTCTATTTTATTTTATTCTTTAAATCTATTTTATTTGATTTTGATTTCAAAATATTATTTTACTTATTTGATTTCAGAAAATCAATTTTGAATATTTCCGGATTTGATTTCATTCTTATTTTAAATTTGATTTATTTCCAAAATCATTTTTGATTTGATTCTGATTCTATTTTTCAAATTCAAAATTTGAATTTCAAATATTTTCAAATCTTTGGTTTTAATTCTTAAATCTTTAAGATTGGTTTTTGATTTTAAACATGTGTTAAAAATGTGTTTAAAATGATTTGATCATTTCATATTTTCTGATCCAACCTTTTTCTTCTTCACGTTCTTCTTCTCTTCTCCTTCAACCAGTTCTTAAACGTTGATATCTATTAGAGAAGAAAACTTTTTTCTTGGCCATAGTACTTGTGATTTAAATTCAGCACCACTAGAGCTTTATTGTTGTATTCGTGTTATTTAGAACACAACTTTGTTAGAAGCCTATATTGTTGTATCAGTACTAAGAAGAGTGCATCATAGTTGTTGTACCCAACTCTTATCCGTAACCAGGTTGTAAAGGGGTGTATAACCCTTAGTGACTAGGGAGTGAATCTCCTAGTGCGAACGTGCTGCGTTCGTGGTTGTAGGGTGAGGAACCCTGCTGTGTGGGTAGTGCTAGACGAACGGTGGGGCACCTAGTAGTTAGGTTATCTGGTTGTGTTTTGAGGCCCCTGGCGAAAGGAGGTTCCTAGTAGCTTGCGGGGCGCTCTGGTTGTACTTGGGGACGCGTGGCGTCTTTGGTATAGTGAAAGCTCAAGCGGGTCGCTTGGGGACTGGAGTAGGCCGGGTTTGCCGAACCAGGATAAAATCTCTGGTGCAATCTCTTCTATCCCTCATCACTTTATTTTGCCCTGTTATATTTATTTGTTGCCATCATAACATCTATTTTGTAATAATCTATTTTAAGCGAATTTAAAATAATAAGCGCGGTAACGGTTTTCGTTGTTCTTATTTAATTCGTATCCGCGCATATTAGTTTTTCATAATAGTATTAATATTATTCGCTTAAGCGTAATCGTTTTCATCATTATATTGTTTTCCGCTGCAAAATCTCTTTAAGTTTGTTGAAAAAGTTTTAAAGCGAATATTTTCCAATGTTTTCATAAACACCCAATTCACCCCCCCCTCTTGGGTGACGGCTGCCAATCCTATCAATAATTCTAACAATTGGTATCAGAGCTTCGTGCTCTGGTAAAGGCCTAACAGCCACCATTTTTTGATGGAAATAATTTTCATTATTGGAGTGCGAGAATGAAAATATTTTTACAATCTATTAGTTTTCGTTTATGGCATATTGTTCTTCATGGTTTTGATCAAAAACATGTTTTAAATGATTTTGATGAAAAATCTTTTTCATTCAATATTCAAGCTATGCATATTTTGAAAAATTCTTTGAATGTTGATGCATATGCTATTATTGAAAATTGTTTGAATGCTAAGGATATGTGGGACACTTTGAATACACACTATGCTACTAATGATCTTCATGAAAGTGTTAGTGTCCACAGGAAAAAGGAGGAGAAAGAAGAAAGTGATGTAGAGCATGAAAGAACTAACTCCCTGGAAGAAGAATATGATGATACTGAAAGCGTGGGGAGTAGTTCAACATGCGATGAAGATGAATTAGAGAGACTATTTGAAAGCTTTATAGACTCATTGGAAGAATCAAGTTCTTCGGATGAGGAGTCGTTGGAAGATGAAAATGAAATATCAAATTACACGGCTCATAAGGTAACTTCAAATAGTCCTTGTTCTAATAATCTACAATTTGCATATAATGATTTGAATGATGATTTGATATCTTTAGAAAATAAAAACTTGGACTCTTTACAAAAACTCTCCTTGATTGAAAATGAAATTGATATTTTGAAAAATGGAGATAATTTTGATAAAGAGAAATTTTTAGAAAACAACTCCTCAACCATTTTTGAAAATTGCTTACATATTGAAAAACAAGTTGAGGAAGCACTTTTTGAAAGTAACATTGAAAAATCAAATTGTTCAAATTCTTTACTTGATGAAATTGAAAATAATGTGGATATCCAAAAATCAAGTAAAGTCGATGACAATCATATTTTTCAATGTGAAATAAAAAATTCCAAGTTTCATGAAAATAATTTTGAAAAAGTCAAACCATCATCCAAACCCATTATTTGCAATTATTGTGGATGTTAAGGACATATTTCTCATTTGTGCTTTTATCGTAAAAATTTTAATTTGAGAAATAATTTGCAATGGGTTCCAAAGGCTTCTAAGGAACCTAAGACTAACCCCAAAGGACCCAAGATGCAATGGGTACCAAAATGTTCTCCTAGTATTTCAAATGTGCAGAATATTATTAAAAAAGATGAACCAAGTGGAGGAGAAAAGGGGAAAGTGTCAAGGGTGATTTCCAAGAGGCAAAGAAATAAATGGATTGGTCAAAGGAGAAAAGTACCTACAACCAAAGCTTCTCACATGCATAAAAGTGAAATCATTAGGTCGAGGACCTCAAGCAAGAAGCAATGGGGAAGGACAAACACCTCTTTGATCAACAAGTCCAAGGTATCATGTTCTCATTCCACCTATAACAACGACTACACAAAGGTATACCTGGACTACTCTATTTTTTGTACATACCAAGGTGTATCATGAGTGCTGAAATATTTTTTTAATCTTTTATCTTTCATGATCACTCCTTGGATAAAATAAATCATGTGTGCCTTGCTTTATTTGAAAATCTTTTTAAGCACATGATTATATTTTTTGTGTGTGCATTGCATTATTTTTTTTTTCACCATATATTGAGTTGTATCATGTGTATTAAAATATTTTTTAAAAATCCTTGTTTTCACATGAATACTCTCATTATGTGTTGATGCCATGTCATGACATACTAGAGATATATATTGATATTATGGACATGCATTTGTGTGCATGAGCATGACATTGTTTTTGTGATTAGTGCATGAATTAAAATTGCTTATATGCTATTTTCACAATATCGTTGAGATTTGTGAAAAACATTGCTACTAATCCATAAGGATCCAAGTCTTTGGATACCAAGAAAATGCTCCTATGTAGTCTTACAGGTAATACTTCAAATATAAAAGGAGCTATGTACGAAGGAATCAAATTAAAGAATTCCAAATGAAAAATTACGTTTCTTTCCTTCATGGTGTCAAATGGAAAATAATGGAGAAGGAGAATACATTGAACAAGAGGAGACCTCCATCAAAATGTTAATCGATGAATCTTCAAATGGAAGGAACTCCAAAACAATCCCTACTTCATGTAGAAAATCAACACCTACAATAATTTTGCAGCACTTGATAGTGTCTCTGCGATATGTGAATGATCTCTTGGAGTGGAAGAAGTGCAACATATTGAACAAGTAGAGTTTTCTACAAGATACGTAATGATACTCTATCAAAGGAAGAAACTCCACAAATGGAATGACTACATACATGGAAAGCGTCATCTCGATAAGTATCACTACTCTTATTTTTTATTATGTGATACTTGTTTATGCGATATATGCCTTATATGACAATATGTGCTATCATGAATTATATGTTATTATTGTCATGGCATATAAGGTTTTTAAAATTTTGATGATAGTAAGCATTCGCATGTTTTTATGATGCATTTTTCATCTCCCTTCATATTATGCTTATTTTGGAAAAATCCTTTAGAAAGGGGGAGAAAAATATTATTTGAATATTTGCATTAAAACATGTTCTGCTTCTTCATCCCATTTTGACATCATACTGCTTTTTATTGTGTATTGGGAAGGACCTTTTTGTATCCCATACTTATTTTTTTTGCTGATGTCAAATAGGGGGAGTAAATATGCATAGTCACCTCCTTTGTTATTATTAATGTATCTATTCAGTATTTCATGGGGATTATAGTACAAAGGGGGAGAAGAACACTAATCCTGCTAAAGTCTTCTCACCACCTTTTTGATGTTGACTAAAGGGGGAGAAGAATTCTGAGCTTCATGTGCATACTAACCATATATGCAGGGGGAGGTTATGAGAATGAAGAGAAACTATTTCATGGCTTAATCAATTATTCTCTATATTCTCTATTTGTATTTAAATTTCCTATGATATTATTGGACTATATTGTGCTATACTTGCTGCTTAACGCTTGTGATGCAGAAACTCAGAAAAGGGTTTGTCATCATCAAAAAGGGGGAGTGTTGAAAGTCAAGCTTGCCCCAAAGGACGTAAAGAGTAATGCTAGAAGAATTCTAGAAGATAATGTTTTGATGATTACAAACAAGATTCAAAGTTTCAAGCATCAAGCTGCATCAAGTTCAAGCATCAAGCTTCAAGGCTAAAGTCAAGGCTCAAGTTTCATGTTCAAGTTTAGTATAGCCTGGCCCATAGGAAATTTGTAAGGTAATGAATTTTTATTACAAGTGTCTAATGGCCAAAATTAGTTTTTCATGTTAAGGAGAAGAAAAGAACATTTTGTGAAAAATGTTTTAATTGCAAAATGTGTTTTCATGAAAATCTGTTTTTAACTTAGTTTATGAAAAATGTTTTTAATTGCAAAAAGAGTTTTTCTAAAAACGTATTTTTAATGTCTTAATTGATTCACTGTGAAAATATATCTTGACAACCTCTAGCTGGATTTCTCTAAGTTGTGAAAATCTGTTAAGACAAGTTTTGACAGAGATAATCGATTACTCTTTCAAGATAATCGATTATTTATGTTGCATCATAGAAAATCCAGAGAGTGTGTAATCGAGTATTTGAACCTAGCTAATTCATTTCTTTTTGTATGAAAGTAATCGATTACTTGGCACAGATAATCGATTACTGGAGTTGCATCATATATTTTCCAGAGGCTGTGTAATCGATTATTTGACCAGTGATAATCGATTATATCAGTTGCATCATATATTAAACAGAAGTGAAGTAATCGATTAAATTCTATGTTGTAATCGATTACTAGTTTTTCAAAAGAATTTAAAAGTTTCTATTTTTAAGGGGATAATCGATTATTCTCCTGAAGTAATCGATTACCTCAAGTTTTATTGAAAAAACGTGTCAGAATCATTTTGATTTATTTCCAGATTTGTTTTTACATAATTGATTCTGATTTATTTTCAAAATTCGAATTTGATTTTAGTTTTGAAAATATTCCTTTTTGGTTTAAGATTCAAATCTTTTATTTTATTCCTTAAATCTATTTTATTTGTTTCTGATTTCAAAATTGATTTTATTCTATTTTATTTTTTTCTTTAAATCTATTTCATTTGATTTTGATTTCAAAATATTATTTTACTTATTTGATTTCAGAAAATCAATTTTGAATATTTCCGGATTTGATTTCATTCTTATTTTAAATTTGATTTATTTCCAAAATCATTTTTGATTTGATTCTGATTCTATTTTTCAAATTCAAAATTTGAATTTCAAATATTTTCAAATCTTTGGTTTTAATTCTTAAATCTTTAAGATTGGTTTTTGATTTTAAACATGTGTTAAAAATGTGTTTAAAATGATTTGATCATTTCATATTTTCTGATCCAACCTTTTTCTTCTTCACGTTCTTCTTCTCTTCTCCTTCAACCAGTTCTTAAACGTTGATATCTATTTGAGAAGAAAACTTTTTTCTTGGCCATAGTACTTGTGATTTAAATTCAGCACCATTAGAGCTTTATTGTTGTATTCGTGTTATTTAGAACACAACTTTGTTAGAAGCCTATATTGTTGTATCAGCACTAAGAAGAGTGCATCATAGTTGTTGTACCTAACTCATATCCGTAACCAGGTTGTAAAGGGGTGTGTAACCCTTAGTGACTAGGGAGTGAATCTCCTAGTGCGAACGTGCTGCATTCGTGGTTGTAGGGTGAGGAACTCTGCTGTGTGGGTAGTGCTAGACGAACGGTGGGGCACCTAGTAGTTAGGCTATCTGGTTGTGTTTTGAGGCCCTTGGCGAAAGGAGGTTCCTAGTAGCTTGCGGGGCGCTCTGGTTGTACTTGGGGACGCTTGGCGTCTTTGGTATAGTGAAAGCTCAAGCGGAGCCTATATTGTTGTATCAGCACTAAGAAGAGTGCATCATAGTTGTTGTACCCAACTCATATCCGTAACCAGGTTGTAAAGGGGTGTATAACCCTTAGTGACTAGGGAGTGAATCTCCTAGTGCGAACGTGCTGCGTTCGTGGTTGTAGGGTGAGGAACCCTGCTGTGTGGGTAGTGCTAGACGAACGGTGGGGCACCTAGTAGTTAGGCTATCTGGTTGTGTTTTGAGGCCCCTGGCGAAAGGAGGTTCCTAGTAGCTTGCGGGGCGCTCTGGTTGTACTTGGGGACGCGTGACGTCTTTGGTATAGTGAAAGCTCAAGCGGGTCGCTTGGGGACTGGAGTAGGCCGGGTTTGCCGAACCAGGATAAAATCTCTGGTGCAATCTCTTCTATCTCTCATCTCTTTATTTTTCGCTGTTATATTTATTTGTTGCGCATCATAACATCTATTTTGTAATAATCTATTTTAAGCGAATTTAAAATAATAAGCTTGGTAACGGTTTTCGTTGTTCTTATTTAATTCGTATCCGCGCATATTAGTTTTTCATAATAGTATTAATATTATTCGCTTAAGCGCAATCGTTTTCATCATTATATTGTTTTCCGCTGCAAAATCTCTTTAAGTTTGTTGAAAAAGTTTTAAAGCGAATATTTTCCAATGTTTTCATAAACACCCAATTCACCCCCCCTCTTGGGTGACGGCTGTCAATCCTATCAATAATTCTAACAGTTAAGATCTTTGATGTTGCATGTTGATTTGATGTTGATTTTGATGATTTGAGTTCATGCATGTATTAATTGAACATTGATCTTGAATTTTTAAGAATAAATGAACCTATAAAACACTAGATCCTAAACTAAGTAATTCGGCCATGAGTAGAAAAATTAGGTCTTGATGCTTTTTAATTTGATCTAAGTCATTGCATGTTAGCTTTATGTCTTTACAAGTTGATTTGAGTTGTTGAAATGTTTGATTTTTTTTTTTTTGATAGAACTTTGATTTTGGGTTTTGATCTTTAAAAGCTTTAAGTCTTGTGTTGATCTATGAAAAAGTTATGCTTTTGAAGCCATGCATGTTGTTTTAAACCAAAAGACTTGATTCTCTTCAATGTTCATCACGGTTTTAACTTCTTTTTACCCAAAGTGATTTTATCTTTGATTTGTGCTACTATATTTAATTTCATGACTTGATCTACAAGATCTAGGTACATGCATGTGGTTTTTGGAACAAAAGGTCTCATTCTTCCTTAATGATCCTCACGGTTCTACAAAGAACCAAGGGGGATCAACTTTTGAAAAATGATTTTGTCTTGATCCATGTTTTATGTGCATATATGATAAAGATTTGAAGTAAAAACTTGATTTTCAATTGGTGTGCATTCGATTTATGTTTGAAAAAGGAAATAATATTTTTTTAATTGTTGTGTACGAAAGTGCATGATAAAACCCATGAACCTTAATTTGTGCATGTTGAAAAATGAACCAAAAACCTTGTTTTGATCATGATACTATTCGGCCTACACACACACTAGCTAGACTAGGATTCTTTTTCATTGAAATGACATAAAAATAATGAGTGTGTTTTGTGAAATATTATTAAGTTAAATTGTATGAAATTGTGTTGTGAATATCTAAATCTTATTCGGTTTTCATTAAAGATAAGGGAAGTGAATGAATTAAATGATTTTGGAAAAGAATTGTGTTTAAATAAATATATGTGTGTATGTGCATTCGGTTTAGAGGGAAAGAAAGAGTAAATGAATTTTGCTTTATGAAAAAGAAAATGGAGTTTAAGTATTTGAAATAATCAAGTTGATTTATGTGTTTAGTTTATAATTCTTAACTCGTTTTCTTTAATTCTATTCGGTCATGTAGTGTAAATAAGTCTAGGGAATTTAGCTGCATTAAAATAAACTCATGAAGTGATTTTTGAAAAGAATTGAGTTGTTGTGCTTGGTTATATTCTTTTGAGTATGAGAAGGTCTAAGTGTTTTGTTTGATTTATAGTTAAATTAAATGATTGATTAATCGCTGGTATGATTTAATTCATTTGAGTGTTGTTGTGATTGTGTGTTAGTTTATGTTTGAAAAATATTTGAGTGTGTAAATGGTTTTGAAATAAGTTGGTTTTAAGATAATTCCATTTTATTTATTTAAGATTTTTAGATTGTATTTAATGGCTGTCCAAGACTTGTTTTATGATAAAAATTTGAGTTTTAAAGTGTTAATTTTGAATAAAGGAGTTGTTTAAAGCGAAAAGTGTTTTTACGATGTTTTCGGGATTTTATTAAAATGATTTTTCATATAATTCTTTGCTGTCCAGAATTGTTTGGACTTGTTTCTTAATTTTAAAAAAAAATGTTTTCAAGTGATTTAAAGTAAAGTTTTCAAGTAATAATTGAATTAAGCAAAAGCCGGATTGAAAACGGTGAATTTTTCGGTGTTTTCGAACATGTTTAAGGTGCTGTCCAAAACGGACCAGCCTCTAAATTAAATGATTTAAACTACTTTATTAAATGTTTTTAAATGATTTTAAAACATTTAAAGTGTTAGAAAATATGAGAATTATTTTGATAAAACCATAGTGTTTTAAGTCTTTCGATTAGGAACGGAAAGTGCCGCGAACTAAGAAAAGATTTTCTTGATACACGTTAGTGATGTAAGTGTGTTTTAATTAATACGAGGAATAAGAAGTGTCTAAGTTACGGAAAAAGGTTTTCTTAATACAAGTTAATAACATAAGCGTATTTTATTTAGTACGAGGAATTTGAAAGACGAGGGATTGGGGCAGCCGGCAGGAAGAAGGATTCGAGGAGACGGTACGCATTAAGTAGCTGGACCTCATGTGAGAGAGAAGCTTTCCTAAGACACCGTGGTAGTTAGGTGATATATTAGGACATTCCGTATCATCTCAAAGATCGGAACTAAGTGGTTCGGAGTCAGTAATATAGTGACAATTGTTTGTGATGTGTGGCCACTTATACGAAGGTGACAATGACCACATTGTTGTTGTGTGATGTTTGTGTGTTTGATAGCATGTTTATGTTTATTAATTTAATTATGCCTAATGATATTTATTGTTGTTGAATAATATGTTGATGGACGTCTGTTACGTCCTGAATAAGAAAATGGAAATGAAATGAATGAGTTGTGGAAGAAATGAAAATGAGATAAGTAAGTTAAGGAAAGTAAAGATATAAGGAGAAAGGAATAATGATGAAAGATATAAGATGGAATAGAAAGAGATAAAGAGTTGAGATTGGGGAAAGAGTAAATGATGGTTATGAGGTTGAGCCAGAGCTGGGGGAAAGAAATGTGGATGTGGAAATGAGATGGGGTCTGAGCGGAGCTGGGCTCCTTTGATTTGTTTTTGGGAAAGAGAATAGTGTTGAGTTGAGCTTGCTCCTCCATTAGCGCTCAGCCCAAAAACGTGATTTTCGAAAAAGGTTTTTGAAAAGAGATTTTTGAAAGGATTTTTGAAAAGAAGTTTTTGAAAAGATTTATGAAAAGAGGTTTTTAAGAAGATTTTTGAAACAATATTTTCGAAAAGGATTTGTAAAAAGATATTTTTGAAAAGGTTATGAAAAGAAATTTTTGATTATGAAAAAGTATTTTTAGAAAAGTTTGAAATAAATTTTATGAAAGTTGTGAAAAGAGATTTGGAGAGGTTTATGAAACTTGATTTGAGAAAGTTTATGAAGAGAAATTTTATGGAAAAGTTTACGAAATGATATTTTCGAAAAAGGTTTTGCGAAAAGATTGTTTTGAGAAAAGATTCTAAAAGGAGATTGAGAAAATGGGATACGAGTTGTTAATGTGATTCCCGCTCTGTGCTAGGTGAGAATGATGAGAGAAAGATTGTGCCAAGTTAGTGGTCGGGACTCATTGAAGGGTTGCACGAAGGATGGGCCGACCGTTAGGATAATTAACAAGATAAAAGACTTTAAAAGACATACGCGGTGAGGTATGAGTGTGCGAAGTAGTGGAGAGGAAGGAACCATAAGTATCTGCGGATACTTAGGAGGAGATTGCATTAGGGGAGGACGATGACGGTGAAACGTCAAGAAGTCTAGAGTATGTTTCTAGGCAGAACGAACTCCACTGGTGGCATACGAACGTGGTAGAGACTGGGTCCAATGCCGTGGTAAGTTCTGCGGGCCCACTAGAAATATACTGTCGCCCCCTTGATTGCAAATCTAGAACAGTGAGAGGGACTGGAGTGGGGCATCTTGTTTGCCACTGTGAGTTGAGACAGTGTGCCTTGATTATATATGAATTGAATTGATATGATATGATTTGAGGCTGTAGTCCTCCTGGTCTGGGACCAATTGATTGTGAGACAGCTGTCGTGCCCGCACGGTAAAGGTCCTGTACTCCTGTTTGCTTCCGACTAGGTTGGGTGGATGACCGAGGAGATGTAGACGTGAGTGATAGCCGAGAATGACAGGAACATTTTGATGATATCTGAAAGTACCCCAATCATTAAAGATTGTGAATTGATAAGACTGAATAAAAAGAGAAGTGTAGTTGTGAAAAGGGAAATGAGAGGAAAGGAAAAGATATTCTTAAAAAGTAAGCGTAAGTTGGCAAGAGAATGAAAAATAATAAATATAATAATGATAATGTTATACTTGATTGTTGTGTGCTTGTATGTTATTCTTTATGTTTGTGTGGTCCTATTATTTTGTCTATCGTAATCCCACACCGTTGACGACTCGTCGTTCGGATCGCTTTCTCTCTCCTATTCGTTGGCATATCGGTGCGGCTGATATCTCAACGGGCAGATGGAGTATTGCCTGGATATCACCATGTGGAATAAGTATGGAAGAGGTTGGAAGCACACCCCAAGCGGCTGGGCATGGACCGACTACACGGAGATCGTGATTCTAGATTCGGAGCATCAACTGAGCGGAGCTAATCTAGAGCCTCACTTGGGGCAAGTCACCGTACGAGGTTATCAGAGCTACGAGGAGAAGGCCCGGTATGAAAAGCAAAGGAATTCTACTGCATTGGCTGGAGTGGTAACGGAGTCCAATAACAATGAGGAAACAACTGCGCGGGCGACATCATCTTCGATAGCGAGGAGAGGAAGCAAGAAGGAGAAGGAGCTACACCCACTTGCTTTCAATAGGAAAGTTTAAGAATAGTGTGAGTAGTTAGGTTTTTATGAGTGCTTTGAGTTAAGGATTACCAAAGTGATGAACCAATTGTGTAACCCATCTTATTTTGGGAACATGCCCTACTTTTGTGCAACTTTGTGAGGAATATTTAATGTCCTATTTGATGTAATGCAAGTAACTATTTTTGAATTGGAACCAAACCATTTTCCCCGATGAATGTTTTTGGAAATCCTAATGAATAAGTTCTGGTTTTAGTAACAACTCGGTTTTCGAAAGAGAGTGTTGAAGAACATCAATAACGTTTTCAAATACCTCAACAATGTTTTACAAAAAAAAAAAATTTTGCCTCATTTTTGGCAACTTTAATAAGTAAAAGTGAATTATTTTGGGTTACGAAAATCGGGCTGTTACAATTGTGATCTTCTCAGTTGTTTCTTTCACAATATCAAGACCTGTCAACAGATTCTCTCCTATTTGGAACCAACACAGAGGCGTCCTACACTTTCTCAGTCCCTTGCTCTCTCTCTATTGTCTTGGTTTCTCTCTCCATCAACCTGCCGTTACCGCCTCGACCCACCGTCGTTGCTGGTTTTGCTTGCCGCTGCCGCCACTACTGGTTGCCACGCCGCCACCACTTCTTTCCTCTCTCCGGTGCGTGTTGTTGCTGCTAAGGATCGCCACCGACGCCGGTGTCGCCATCACCGTCATCGTTACCGTGGCAAGCCACTTCGTTGTGCTTTGAACCGGTTTGACCGAACCGGCCTTCAAAACCGTATTTGAGGGTAAATCCCTAATACCTTTTTAATTATTGTATATTGTGTTTTAATAATAATATTAATTATAATAATATTGGTAATAATTATTTAGTATTAAACTATTTTGGGAATTAAACTTGTATTATAGTTTATATTAATTTTAATGATGTTGTTATTGATGGTGACTTTAATTGTTTATTTTGATTTGTAATAACGTCGAATTAAACGTTATGTCGAATGATGAGTTTTGAAAGTGTTTTTGTTAAATGCGTTGCGTTCCTAAGTAATTGGGTTGTAGGTTATTTGAGCTGGATTGTCCCTGAACTAACAATAAACCAATTAAATAGGAATCTAGTATATATAATCGACATACGTTAATTCGAGTTTAAACCTACCTTGAGCTCTAATTCCAAATTGAAGGGAGTGTACCTATTTGGATTTTGGAAATTAGTTTAGACTTATTTTTATCAAAGAACGCTCCCTTTCAATCGGAAATTCATAGCGTCAAGTATTATAAGCATTCGACTTTTTGAATCGTGATTAAAACTATGTGATTTTTAATTATTTTTGATAAACATGTAGTTTTGATAGTTAAAGTGTTTTCAAAAAGGAATTGTTATTGGCAAGCGATACTAGCATTTATTTTCATGAGTTGAAGTTAAAAGTACTTGACCCTAACGTATTTTAATGACTATATTAGTTTGAAAGTTAATCTCTTTCCAATGAGAAATTATGCTATTTTGTGAAGACATTGACTCTTTTTTTAATCGTGGTTAACTTTAGTTTACAAACTATAATCAAGTGTTTTTGATGTCTCTATTAGTTACTAATTTATTTCTAAAACTTGCTTTTAATTAACACCGACATATCCCTATTTTAATACTTTGTTAGCTTATTGTGTATAACGGAAAATTATGTTTTTATAACATTATCAATCAAGGTTTAAGTGATCGTTTTACTATCGCGCTTGATTGGACCTTGGCGCATTATATTAATTGTTATTTATTTTATATAATATGATTAGACGATGAAGGAACTTTAGAACGTGTCACCGCGCGTAAGCAATGGACTTTACTACTTTTGGATATTATCACACCAAAAGAAACATGTCTTTGGAAAAGCAAGGTAAGAAGTCTGTATACGTATGACCTTATTTTAGGAATTGGTTTCTAGTATGTATATAGTGCTTGCTAAGAGTTTGTTAGTTTTGGGATTTTGCACCTTAGGGTAGTTGATAAAGCTGATAATTTGAACCTAGGAAATTAAGTAAATAATTAGGGAAATAAATTGGAATGTGAATTTATTAATGATGATGTTATGCGTTATGATGTGTTATATGTGATGATATTTTCTAAGTGATGGAATGATTGTTAATAATAATAAATTGATTAGGGACTCATAAAAATGTGAAAGTAAATGATAAACAATTGAGGAGAAAAGAGAAAAATAATTGAACAAATAACAGGATTGAGAGAAGTACTTAATAAAGAATAAGATTTAATAATGTGTGGAATTTGACTGCGATGTGGCGCGAATCGGATAGTCCACAACCAAAGTAATATATATGTGTGGAATCCGACTGCGATGTGGCGCGAATCGGATAGTCCATGAAAAAGACTATGTGGTAATTTCTTGCGGCCAGCTGCGATTGTGCGCGAACCAGTATCCGACTGTGATTGTGCGCGAATCGGATGAGTCCGCGTCAAAGGATTACCCGGTTCTCCCTTGCGGCCGACTGCGATAGTACGCGAATCGGTGTCCGACTGCGATGTGGCGCGAATCAGACGAGTTCACGTCAAAGGAGTATCCCCCTACTTTGTGCATCCGACTGCGATGTGGCGCGAATCGGATCGTACGCTCCGACTGCGATGTGGCGCGAATCAGATCGTACACGCGGCCGACTGCGATGTGGCGCGAATCGGACCGTGTGCACAAATAAATAATAAACACTAACATCATGCGGGCGACTGCGATGTGGTGCGAATCAGACCGTACGTAAAGATGAAAAACTTACAATAATCTACAAGAAACATATGATAAAACATGAGAATGAGAATCAGAGAATGAAAAGTGTAGAAATAAGAGAGGAAAGAATTATGAAAATAAGTAAAGTGTTAAAGTGAATAGAATGAGAGAATTGATAACCTGTTTCTGATATGCATGTGAGCATGATATGGATGATTAGATGATTATGTGAATTATGTGTGTTTGGCTTAGTCGGTTATTATGTCATATCAGAAACTGCTATTCCTACTTTATGTGTAATGCTCACCTCCTTACCATTTTTCCACAGGTACTGAGCCCAAGCTAGCACATAGTCTGGCCGAGCAAGAGTACTCTCCCTTACAGGGAGAGTAGGGTTTATTTAGTAGGACATGGAAATGTCCTGGGCCTTTGATTTGATGATGTGATTCGTTTTGATTTTGTAAATATGTAAATAGTTTTTGGGTGAGCCCAGGACAACTCCTTTAGGGAAAGGAGTATTTTTGGGAAAGTATAATTCCAAAACTTGTTTATAATGCTGTTTTACTCTGATGTTTATATTATGATGATATGAGTGTGCATGCTGATGCACCATGTAACACCCCAAAATTTTAATACCCGATTAATGAAATGTTAATTATAATTAATAGTTTCTATATTAATACTTGATTAAAATATGTGTTCATGTGACTAGCTTAGGTGTGTGAAATTATCTAATAAATAATTTAAATGCATTAAATGAGTATTTTGCATATTAGTCCCTGGGTTGGGACCTAGAAGCAATTATAGGAAAGGTTGTGGAGGGAAAGTAAATAAAATAATTATTTTTCAAAATCTGGGCAAAATACTCGAGTATTATTCAGAATACTCGAGTATTCTGGGTCAAACTACACGAGTTAGTGCGTTCAGTGAGTCACCACCAACGATCTCGTGTTGGTGACACGAAATCACCTCCACTCCACGTTGATGGAGGTCGTGTCGACCTGCATGAGTGTTTCTCCACCCTATTTAAGCCCATCAACACCCAGAAGCCAGGGATTTGGCTCATTCTTCTTATTGTTGTTGAAGTTAGGGTTCCTAACTTGGTCTGATCAATTCTCCTTCTCTGTGTCGAGTTGAATCACAAACCAAACACGAATACAAAGCTTACATCTTGAGCTTTGTATAGAGAGTGAAATCATGAGCTGAGAGTGTGTGTGGTGGAAGAACGAAAGCTTGGAAGTTGGAGCTTGTGCTGTCAAACCCGTTTCTGGAGCTTACTTTGGATTCGAATTCTGGTAAGCTCTTACATCCAATTCGCTTCAAACTTGTTTTAAATCCTAGCCTGTGTTGCAAAGAATGAATTCTAACCAAAACCCCTAATTCTCTTGCATGTTAACCCACTCAAATGTTCTGATTTTGGACCTCTGCTCAAACTGTCTTGCATGTGGTGCTCAAAGTTGTTTTTGGTGATTGGAGAGCTTTTTCTTGGGAACTTTCTGTTGATACACGTCTGATAGGTAAGGGGAAGTAATTATATTCACTAGATAGAGTTTAAATTCCATGAATTGTGTTAGAGAGCCACCAAGAGGCTCTAAGGGCTTAGATTGAATAGGAACTTTGGTTTGGAGACCAATCCATGCTCTAAAACTGTGTTGAGCAAGTTTTATATCATGCATGCAAGCTTAAATGAGCTTTACTTTATGAAAATTGTGCTTAATATTCAATTTGAGGTGTGGAGTTGTTAAAAGTGCCTTTTTATGCATAATTATTGGATTCTCTGTCACATCTGTGTTTTGATATGAAATGAATGTTGTAACATGTTCAAATTATGTTGTATGAACTCTGTGGATCCCTGGAATGGACCAGAATTAAGTAGAAATGAAAATGTTATGTTAAAACCAAGTTTCAGTGTTATCTGCTACGAAACACTCGAGTAAAAGGCAGGGTACTCGAGTAAAATGCTTTCAAAACAATGTAAAATGAACAAGAACACTCGAGTATTTTGTCTGGTACTCGAGTATCGAGCATGACCTGAGGACAAGTTTAGGTCAAACACTCGAGTCATTCAAGGTCACTCGAGTATTCTGGAAATGTTCAAGAACTCTCGAGTAACCCATGAACTACTCGAGTAAATTGTTGAATTGAAAACCCAAATCCTCAGAAAGTCATGAACACTCGAGTAATCTTAAGAACACTCGAGTAATCTGGAAAAAATTAAAGAACACTCGAGTGTACTGAAGTTTACTCGAGTAAATTGTTCAGAACCTGAAAACACCATTTTCAATTCTAACTTAATAAATTAAGGAATTATTAATAATAGTCCAAGGGATAAAGACCTAGAGAAATTGATTAATACAAATAGATCGTTTGGTGACGGTCCTTTTTGATAAAGAAATAAGCCTAGGTGGCCTGTAAAGTATTAATCAACTTCCCTTAAGTCTAAAAGATAAAATGCATTCATTCTGGAGTTTGGATGGTAGGACGTATTTCATGTTTGTTAAACATGTGGAGGGCCTCTGGGAGTGCCAATACGCTTGCTTGATGACACGTTGTTGACGTGGTCGGCTTAGTGGATGCCGATATGGATATATCGTTTGGATGACGATCCGTTTGGATGGCGGGATATGCTCGGGTGGCATGGATACCAAGCTTGTCGTGTACATTCTAGGTGAATGTACGAATGGTTGTATACCTAGGAATACAACGCACTGATGAGTGCTGGGTTGTCAGGGATGGACGTCAGAGAGTGACATAGTAATATGATGGAGATAGGCTTGAGAGCTAAGACATGCATCATGCCATTCATTTAATTTAACTGTGATAAATGAACCAAGTGTGAGCATCTTACTTGCATTTAATATCTGCTAAGTGTTAAATGTGATTGATATTAATTGATGCATATTTACATGATTATATTGCATAATTTAGTCTCTGTTGATTATGTGTATAGAATTGCTTACCCCTATGCCCTTGTAGGTGATGTCTCGCTACATTGCTTGCATCGAGATCCGGCCACTTCCTAGTGGCATATGGATCTATGAGGACCATCGTGCGGTGTTCGAGGGAGAGGTAGAGATTACTTTCTACCACCCGAAACCGCTGATGCGATTTCGTCCTCGTAGGTTTAGGATTCCCATCATATACACTATGCATGTACCCCCGTTTTACACTTACCATGGACCACCTCCCACGCGACCAGCTCTCTCTTATCATAGTTTTCGTTTTCGACCTACCCGCTCTCACCCTTTTACTTCGAGATTCGTCCGCGAGGGGACTCCCCTATCTGATCCGAGGAGCCCAGTCAGGGTTTCACCATCACCTGACCCGGTACCCAATGGTAGGGTACACACTCCCTCGAATGAGATCGAGGAGGATCCGGTGGAGGACGAGAGTGGAGGCGAGCCTGTCGTGCATTCTACTGGGAGTGACTGGAGGGACGATGATCCCTAGGTACATGCATATGGTGTATGATGTGGGTCTGAGGATCCGATATGTGGAGGCTGTGGAGGAGATTTGCTACTGCTGCTGTGATGATGATGATGCTACTATCTTACTACTACTTTTACTTTTGGGAGACTACTGCTGCTACTACTCCATCTGATGCTGCCAGATCTATGTGACTATCCCTAGAGTTGTATATTTTGTTTTGTACATATTGTGGATATACTTTTGGAGTACTTTAGGGTTTTGGTCACACTATGTAGATCTGTTTTTATATGGACTTGTACTTATGGATTTGGAGACTATATTATGGGCTATGTACTTATGACTATGTTTATATATAAAACCTATGTTTATACTTTATCAGCTGCATAGTCCAATGAATTCCACTTACTCTGATTTAATCTATTGAAGAGCTCGGCTAAAAATATTACTTAATGGTATCGGTTTTATCAAAACGCATGGGTAACCTTAGCTACATGTATGATACAAGGATGTTTTCAAAGAACAAATGTTACCCTACTTGTGAAAGGATTTTAAGAGATCGCCGAACTCGATATAAACATTTTTGTAAAGGTTTAGAACTTATTCTCCAAGAATTCCAAATGACGATTTTGTGCACCCGCTGTTAAAAAGAAAAATTTATTTCTATATTTTCTTAATACGCGCAAGTCCATATATATTATCCAATATAAAAGCTTATTTATTAGTTTATATTTGGGTAATCCGAGAAGGGTGTCACACACCAAGATATGCTATATGTTGTTGTTATGCCCTGCTGGCATTCTGGCTATTGAAATGAATTTGTTTATCAGGTTTTGAAGAAAAAACTAAATTTTGGAAAGTCCGATAAACAAAGGAAACTCCGTCCGTTTGACGGGAGATTTTTATAAGTTTAAAAGGAAATTTTAAATTCACTATTTTCAATAATGGGTATTTAAGGGTAGTTAATGTAGGGTGTTACAATGGAGAGGGAACCCGAACAAGGCTAGTTGTCCGATTTGTTGTGGGCCCTGTAATATTGTGGTACGATATTCCGATATCGTAAAATATTACTTTGATTAATTTGGCTGACCCGATGTGGTTGCAGCATTGTTTCTTGGTTAACCCGGATGCGGTTGTAGCATTGTTCTCGGCTGCTAGACCTGTGTGGTTAAGGTTCCTGTGCATCCCATCTGCTTCTGACATAGGCTGTGGTTGGATAATTGAAGAGGAGATGTATCGTGTGTGCTGACTTATTCCCTTACCTCAACGATTTCCCTCCCTAAATCACTGATGGTTATGTAAGATGAGAGAAATGAAAAGTTATACTCCCTCCGGTCCTATTTATAAGACCCTTTTGGGGTTTTTATTTTGGTTCTATTTATAAGACCCCTTTTCAATTTTCAATAGCATTTAATTACTTCTTTCCACTAACACCCCTATAAAGTCAACACTTTTTAGAGTTCCAATAATAATTATAGGGGTAGTTTTGAAAAAGTATATCAAATTTTCACATTTCCAATGTCACTAACAAATTTTTCCACTCTCCTTGATGGGTGTGAAAAACTCCAAAAGGGTCTTATAAATAGGACGAGAGGGAGTAAGTTTTATTGGAACTCTATAAGATAATAAGTGAACTGTGATTTAAGTTATGATATGATGAATAATGATATGACATGAGGAGTTATGAAAGAATGGTGGCAATACTATAATGATGATGTTATTGAAATTGAGTAATATGTCAGATTAGTCCCTGACTTTGTCAGCGTCGGTCAAGTTAGTCCCTGACTTCATCGAAATAACAATTTAGTCCCTGAGATAGGATAATGTCGATCAAGTTAGTCCCTGCCGTCACTATCGCAGGGATGTATTTGCTTTAAAATGGGATAAAGATAGGGACATATGTGAATTAAAATGAAATCTCAGGGACTAAATTGCTATTTCGATAAAGTCAGGGACTAACTTGACCGACGCTTACAAAGTCAGGGACTAATATGACATATTACTCTATTGAAATTATTTCCCTATTTGCTTGATAATTGTATATGTATGTGTGTGAATCTTAATGAGACCCCATTGAGTAAGTCCATGCCGTCGACGATTAATTCGTTCTGATCGTTTACTCTCTCTGCTTTCCCTTTTTCTGTGGGCATTGGGAATGATGTCCACAGATGGCAGATCGAGTTGTTGGTCGTATAGAGATTTTGAATATGGCATGGTGTTTTTGGACGATTTTGGGCATTGGGAGGTGAAGCAGACCGGATGGCTTTGGGAAGGACCGGCGCATGATCTGGAGCTGATCGTCAGTGGAAGTTTGACCTAGATGAGGCACCAGCAGTGAAGAGCAGAAACAATGAGAAGTTTTATGCTCGTCTTAGGTCTCGATAGTTAGATTGAGTCTGTTTGCTCTAATAGGACTGATGTAAATTATTAGATTTGGCATAGACCTTTTATGGTTCAACATTTTATTGTATCAGATGTCATGACCTTATGGATCGTGACCTTTTTATAAAACAGATGATTTTGATAAATGTAATTGTTCGATCATAATAATAAATTGATATACTTTTTTTAATTGGATTCAATTGTCTAATTTTTCTAAAGGTAGTCAAATGTTTTCCGCAAATAAACCTTTTGAGGAAATGACATTTTGAGAAAATGAGTTTTGAAAGTGTTGGTAATATCTCAGTTTGGAAAAAAATTTAAGTGTAAGTAAATAAACAAATTACTTTCAAAAGCTAAAATCATCCAATAATGAAAACTCTTTTGATAAGTAATTTTGAAATGAATATTGTTTTAAAAAAAATGGCGTGAATTTTTGGCTAAAATTCTATGTCCACGTTGGGGTGTGGGCTCAGGCTCAGCTACAACTGCTGGTGCTGCCGATGATGATGCGAGTGTAGCTGCGGGTGATGTATCTTGATGTTGTGGTGGTGGTGGTGATGGAGACTGATGTGCTGGTGATGGACTCTGATGTGGAGGTGGTGATGGTGGTGGAGACTGAAGTGCTTGTGGTTATGATGGTCGTGGTGGAGACTGCTGTGCCACTGGTGGAGGAGACTGATGTGGTGGTGGAGACTGGTATGCGGGTGGTGGTGGAGACTAGTGTGCTGCTATAGGTGGTGGAGGAGGCTGATGTGGTGGTGGCAGCACTGCCTGCGAAGATGACTCAGCCGCGTACTCCTCTGCCTTCCGCTTCTTGTTGGAAGCGGTCGGTGGCTGTCTCGACATCCTAATGTGAGAAGGATGCACAGTGTGTGGTGGTGCACGCCTACCGGTGTTCTTCGTTCTAACCATACCTGAAAAATATTGAAACACAATATTATTAATTAATGAAAATAATGAAATAATTAATCTAATAACATTAATTAACATAATACGAACGTAACAAATAAAGTTAATTAAAGTAGCTTTGTAAAAATTCAAGTTGAAAATAATAATATTTAACAATTATTTTTCCTCTTCTCTCTTCTCTCTCTGGCGACTAGGTTTCCTCTAGGGTTTCTCTAGGGTTTCACGGTTGCTGTGTGGCGACCATGGCCAAGAAGAGGGGGAGGCCTCCCAAAACTCCCTCATCACCACACCCGAATGCACCTTCTTCTTCTAAGAAGGTTGACAACCAGCCTCAACGTTTTGACTTGACTCAGCTTGACCAAGAAGATTTGGAGTTACTCGATGCCTTGTCCCCTAAGCAAATGGAAGCCCTTATGCATGGGGTTGATCTGATCAGGCAAAGACTAAAAGGAAAGGCCCCTGTGGATGCATGAAAGGTTGACGATGATGTACAACGTGGAAATCCTAATATAGTTGAGGCACAACCTTCAGAAAAAAAGGGCCCTGGAAGATATTCCCAAACGTGTCTCTGTATGGGATTCGTTTGACATTACCAAACTACGTAACGCTGGTGAAAAGCTAAAATTTTTCCAGCCAATCCTAAAGGAGGGGATCTCGTTAGGAAAGATTGAGAGTGATGATATTGTGGATGAAGAGAAGTATTGGAAGCAGACCTTGGTTTGTTACGTTCTTGGTGCACGTCCTCCTTATGTTGTTCTTCAGGGTTTTTTGAAGAAAGCCTAGGGGCAACATGATATAGAGAAGATATTACTAAATGGAGATGGAACCTTTGTTGTAAGGTTCAACAGCATCGAAGGGATAGATAAGGTTCTTGTAGCTGGTATTTATCATTTTGATAAGAAGCCCATTATCATGTCTCCTTGGACTGGGAAAGCAATGACAAGAAATTTCCTTGATCGTATACCTGTCTGGATTCAACTACATGGATTGAATCTTAAATCCCCTGGCCCAGATGGGTTTGGGGCTGGATTTTATAAGGCATCTTGGAGCATCATTGGCCAGGATTGTGTTGAAGCTGTGCAGGAATTTTTCATTTCTGGTAGACTTCTGAGGGAAGTAAACTATACTGACTTGGTCATAATTCCCAAATCTGATTGTGCAAATACTGCAGCTGATTATAGACCTATTGCTTTATATAACACAATCTACAAATGTATCTCTAAAATTATTTGTAACAGGTTGCAATCTGTTTTGCCTTTGTTGATTGGTGATAATCAGGCAGCTTTCATTTCTGGCAGAAGTATCATTCACAATATCTTAATCTGCCAAGACTTGTTGAGATTTTATGGTAGAAAGGTCATATCACCTAGATGTTGTATGAAGGTGGATATTAAAAAGGCCTATGATATGCTAAGCTGGGATTTTATAAAGTCTATGCTGCAAGCTTTGAAGTTTCCTGATAAGTTTATTTGCTGGATCATGGAATGTATTACCACAACTTCTTTTAGTCTCATCATTAATGGTCAGAGAATTGGCAAATTCAAGAGCATGAGGGGTATTCGGCAAGGGGACCCAATGTCTCCCCTCATCTATGTTATTGCTATGGATATGTTAAGCAGAAAACTGAAACTGGCTACTGCTCATACCAGTTTCAGGTTTCATCCTTTCTGTAAAGATGTTGGCCTCACAAATTTAGCTTTTGCAGACGACTTAATGTTGTTCTGCAAAGGTAATCTTGCTAGCGTCTCTATTATGAAGGAAGCTTTTGATCAGTTTTCTAGATGTTCTAGCCTCTATGCTAATCCTCAAAAATCACAGATCTTTTTGGTTGGCATTCCTGATGATCAGAAGTTGCAATTGGAGCAGGTCACTGGTTTTTCAAGAGGTACTTTCCCCTTTAGGTATCTTGGACTTCCTCTTTCTGCCAGGAAATGGACCACTAATACTTGCCAAGTCTTAGTGGATAAGATTACAAGGAGATTGGTTTCTTGGCTTTCAAGAAATCCGTCTTATCAAGGTCGTTTGCAGCTGATTAATTTTGTGTTACTCACTCTGCATACCTACTGGGCCTCTGTGTTCATTATTCCCTAATCGGTTATCAAGCAGATTGAAGCTAAATGTAGAGTTTTCCTCTGGGGTTTGAATTCTGCAGGAAGGCCAAGAGTAGCTATTGCCTGGGATTTAATCTGTGTGGATAAGAAGCATGGTGGTCTACGAATTTAGAATATCCTTAAGTGGAATATAGCAGCCATTGGTAAGTAGATTTGGGATTTGGCCAGCAAAAAGGACATTCTATGGGCCAGGTGGGTCAATTATGTGTATTTGAGAAATACTGATTTCTGGGACTGTGCTCCTACTAGTACAAGCTGGCATTGGAATCAAATTCTTAAATGCAGGGATAAGCAAAGGCAGTGGCATGTAAATGGCGATTGGCATGGTAACCCAGCAATTACTTATACTGTCAAGCAAGGTTATAAACTGTTGCTTGGCCAGCAAGAAACTTTCATTCTTCATAAGCTGGTGTGGAATCGTGCCTCCATTCCTAGGCACTGTTTTATTTTTTGGCTTGCGGCAAGGGATCGTTTAAGAACAAAGGATTTTTTTGACTGGTTTCCTAAATGTCATGCCTGGCTGCGCTCTATGTCAGGCTGGGTTTGAGACTCGAGACCACTTGTTCTTTAACTGCTCTTGGAGTCGTGATTTGCTTCAGATGGTGTGTGATTGGTGCTGTCTAGACCAGTTTCATACTAATTTTGATACTTGGAGTCGGTGGCTTCGTTTTGGTTTTAACCATAAGAAAAGAAGGCAGGTGGTTTATGCAGCTATGGCAGCAACTGTTTATCATATTTGGACAGAGAGGAATAGAAGATTGTTTAAGAATGTCTCAAGAAGGCCAGACCAAGTTTTTGTTTTGATTAGGAAGGAGCTTGCTCTTCGCATATCTCTTGTTTTTTCTGATTTTAGATTATGGCTTAATAGCACTTTAGTTAATCGTATTGTAATTGAGATCTAGGGTGCTGTTTGTTTTTTTTTCCTCTTGGCTCATATTAGCAACCCTACATAGTAGGTGGGTTAATTATGTGCTTAGAGTGTGTTTGAGACTTTCTTTTTGCATTGTTGGTTAATGAATTTTCGTTTAAAAAAAAAAAGTTTAATAAACTAACATAATACCAATGTAACAAATAAATTAACATAGTACATGCAAAATCAATACCAATCAACAACAATAACTTAAATGTCTCTAAATCAAGCAACAACAATACTAATCTAACAAAATCCTAACATCAAAACCCTACATTTTCCCTAACAAAACCCTAGATTTAAATGAGAGTTAGAGAGGGAGATAGAGAGACTTATCCGTGAACCACCGCTCGAAGAAGAAGAGAAAGAACGACAAGCACCGCACGAAGAGGAAGAACGAGAGGCACACCGGTGAGGGAAGAGAAAGAAACGAGAGTGAGTGAGGGAGAAAACAACGGGTTCGTGTGAGGGAGAGAAAAAAACTGTCGGAGTGAGGAACGAGGGAACTTGAAGGGTTTTAAACCGTTTCAAACCAACACACAACGAAGGGCAGTTTAGTAGAAGCTCAAATTTTTAAACTTCCGTTTTATTAAAAACGGATTTACTCCGTCTATTAAAAAACAGATTTTTTCGTGTATATGCAGACGATTTTTTCCCTTTCAATGTGGTCGGAAATTATTACACTCGGAAAGACATTTTTGACCGAGAAAAAGTGAATTGGGGGCCAAAATCTCAACTGTGGGCCAAAATTCACAATTCTCTCAATAATGGAGACTAGGTTGGGTTGGTGTTAAATGGTGGAGCCCACCAGCCAGCGGTTCATCAACTACCGGTTCCCGGTTCAACAAGGACCTCGTCGTCCTCAATCGGTCCACCCCTCTTCTGCGAAATTTCTCCATTCCCTTTGGACGAAAACCTCTTCCTTCAACACCTCTCACCAATTCAACACGTCATCCTCTCATGCTGTTATTGCTGCTCCTTTCAACTTTCGACCACTTGTATAAATCTCTCTCCATTTCTCTCTTCATTATTTTTTCCCTTTTCCTTAACACAATTGAAATTAAAATCGAAGACACCATTTCCTTCTTCTTCTTCTTTTTATCATCATTATTCTGTTCACAGGCTGATCCGGTTTCCGATTTGATCTACCACGATCTCTCGATTTAATCATCAGTTGCGGTTGTTTAGGGCCGTTCGATCAACATGTCTATGTCAGATTCCGATTCCTCTTCTTCTTTTGGCGGTGAATACAAAAACTTCAAGCAAATTAGCCGTGAGCGTAAGTCCCTTACTCTCTCTCTTTCATTATTATTTATTATTTATTTATTCAAATTTTCTCATCAATTGGTTTATAGTATCTCTCAACTTTGGTTGTGTTAGTTAGTGATTAACTGATTATTAGTATTAGTATACTGAATAATAATAGTGTGTGTGCGTGTTTGGTCAATGGTTGGTTTCTAAATTATACTGCTTCTGATTTTCGCTTTAACTTCTGTTCTGATCTTAGTGAAAAGTTCAAATATCGTTTGTCCTTGCTGTATGATTTTCTTGTTTTTGCGAGTTTTATCAGCGTGATGCAAAGCATAGGCTAACTCTTTAATGGGGGAGGGGGGAGAGCGCAGCTGCCCGGGCTTGAACCGGGTTGCGCACGCTTAATTTCTCGTAGATCTACCAACTGAGCTGACTCTTGGGGACTGGTGCGAGTGTGTTAAAATGTGAATGATACAAACCTTGGGAGAATCACACCGTATTCGCTAGCATCCCACCACGCATCTCAGCCCTGGCTTCCATGTATACTGGTGGTGAACTAGCGCTTTGACTAGTCCTGGGCGAAAGCTGGGATGCCAGCGCTACTGCCTGCAGCACTTGTTTGCAGCTGAGAGACATGGTGGAAAACTTCGATACCGATTGATAGATCCTTGGAAGAAACCGCAGCCGTTGTGGCTGTAGGGACCAAGGCTGTATAAACCTCACACTGGACTCTCATGCTTCTGATGCGAGACTTAAGTCTCGTATCCTGTAATTGGATCCTAACAGTGATGCATGCTGCCAGCAATGACATCTGTTGGTTGGTGGTAATGCTAAACAGCAGATTCAGTTGCTTAACGCGGGAACATTGTAATTTTTTTGCATAATGGGGATTGAATCTGCTATGCCAGGAGGAGCATAGGAAGTTTCAAGATTCAAATTCAATCAATATCGTCATTGCCTGCCCCTATACTATTTTCGGATTAAGCTAATGATATTTCTCTTTACCCAAGCTGCAAGAAATCTTAGGTTAATGCAAGTGTGTTGAATATGATGTTCTGCGATAATTCTGAACGGAAAAGCTTCATGCCACAGGATAACTGCTATGGATATTTTAAGAATTAGACTATCCTACGGTATTTGAGACTAGTATATCTTTTTATACTCCCTCCGGTCCTAAATGTAAGACCCTTTTGGAGAAATATACGTCCACCAAGAAAGTGGATTAATTTTGTTAATGGCATTGTAAATGTAAACATTCAATATACTTTTCCAAAACCACCCCTATAATTGTGATTCTAAAAAATGTTGATATTATAGGGGCGTTTTTGGAAAGAAGTAATTAAATGTTATTGGAAATTGGAATAAAATCTTACAAATAGGACCAAAAACAAGTTCCCAATAGGGTCTTGTATGTAGGACCAGAGGGAGTAATATTCATGGACCTATGGAAATATGGCAGACAGAAATGATCTAAGATGTATAAAAGAGGAAATGCTTAAAGCTCTATTTGAGGAAGTAATACTTATGGACCATCCTTTGAGGAATTCTATCATCCCTTTGAAGCTCTATTTTCTTAAGAAACCTTAACGGAAGCAATGTTCTGGATTGTTTTACTAACTCTATTTGGAATTTAGACTTCCTTGGCGTGTATTCTTGGAAAAACTATTTTGCTCCCTAACTCTTTTGCCTACATTCTTTCTCCTTGCTACTTTCCTTTCCAAGTCCAAGCCTCCCTCTTATGTGAAGTCTTTCATTTGGACTACTTAGCTTAATAGGATTAACACTAATAATTTATTATTACTGGATGATGAATACACAGTTCTCTCTCCCCAAAATGTTGGTTTTATGTGTTTCTTTTATTTTGAGACTTGCAGCCTTCTTTTTTACACCGTCAAGCTGCCCGATATTTGTGGTGTGGGCTGTTTGGTATGTTTTGTTTAATGTTGGATCTGTTCACGTAAATCTCAGATCCTAGAGCATCTCAGCCGACCCCAAAAATGCAATAGCGGGATGGCCAGGATTGAGATGTTTAGGGAAGCAAAATAAACAATTTATACTATAAACATATAAAGGCCAAAAAATAGAAAAATACACAAAATTAAAGGCATAAGCTCATAATCAATGGCATAACTCAAATATAATAAAAGCAACTACTAAGTAGCTCAAAAGTCCAATATAATTATATAAGTGAAATATGTTTAAGGAATTAAGCCTCTCTAAGGCTTAAATGTAAGTACCAAGTAATAGGCTTAGGCTACTAGTCTATTATAAGAATTCAAAATAATTTAGGGAAGAGGAAGGTTGATTGCTCATGGTGGTGGCGACCCCATTGCTAATGGCTCACAAGGTTGCAGGGTTGAATATGAGGAAGAAGTTGCAGGGTTGAAGAAGAGGAAGAAGTCGCAGGGTTGAAGAGGCAGAAGAAGTTGCCGAAACAGCAGAAGATAAGAGGAAGACAAGCATGTTACCAGAAAGAGAGAGCCGGTCACCGGAAAAAGAAGCTCGGAAAGAGAAGGGTTTGGGGGATGAGAGCTGCTCACCCAAAGTCCAGTTGTTCAAATGGGTCGAGTGCTGCTCACCTAAGTCTTTTTGTTCAAATTAGGTTCATGGGTTTGTTGAAATGACCAAAAGATCCCAAACAAAGGGACTCAATATTTTAAAAATGACAGCGAAATGGGGTTTTAACCCCGTCCTCCTTTTCCTAGCGAGATCCCATTGGGAAACCGGGATCTCAGTCTGGATTTGGAGTTGGGATAGCCGGGATTGAAATATGGGATGGAATAGCAAATCCCATCTCAGCACCATGGTAAACTGCGATGGGAAATGGTGATCGCGGGATCCTACCAGGATTGACTACTTTCATGCGAGTTTGGAACACTTCCCGGAGTGTCATTTCAGAGGTCGTGGGAAAACTAAAGTTGTGCTTTACTACACTACTTGACGTTTATGGTTGGAGAGAAATGATAGAGTTTCAGAATAGATTCTTGCCATTAGCTCTTTTATGGGATAAAGTGTTCTTCCTAGTCTCCTAATAATGCAAAGCTCATGATTATTTTAGAACGGTCTTTTTAGCAGACATGTAAGGAAGTAGGGAACTGGCAAGCTTTGATTAGTTTGTGTCTTCCCTGTTAGCTGGCTTATGTGTCTTTTCCGTTTAGTAGGTTGTCTTCTTGTCTGCTATAATGTCACTTATTTGCTTCTCTATCTGTAATTCTTGTTTGGTCCCCCAAAAAAGAGGAGGGGAGGGAAAGTTCAAGATGAACGAAATCACCCCTAAATCTTTTGCAAAGTTCTTTAAGGAATTGAGAGATCAATCTATTACCTTACATGAAATATCAATTTCTTTACTGTTTGTGAGGATTGTGCCCTATCATGTTTTCTTTTTCTTCCATTTATCTTTTAACAGCCAGTGTCTTAAGATTTAACCATGACCAATTGTTTTCTGATCATATGTTCTCATTTATTTTCTGTGTATTGAAATTTGATACAGGATTATTATATGAAATGCTCAGGTCAGCGAAAACTGGGGATTCAAAATCAACATGGAAGGTATAATGTGCCATTAATGTGATGATTATGCCTCATTTTTTTGAACTTCACTAATAAATAGTTAAGTGCAGATAGTCTGTTATATAGCTTCAGTTTGTAGGTCCATTCTAAGAATCGTTGGGGAGAGAGAGAGCCATTGAGTTTGGGGACAAAGTGTCTGGAGATTGGGCATTGACTTTGTGAGTCTTTTTATTTAAATCTAAGGAGGAGAATATGGCACTGTGCAGTTTAAGGGGACAAACTCCTTATTGCCTGTCTTTATTACTGCTGCGGAATAAAATTAATTTTTTGGGGATTCATTTTGTGTTCTGCTCACATAGAGAGAGTAGTCTCCTTTTTAGAAATGTAGATTAATTTTTGAGCTTTTGCATCATCCTTCCATTTTTTCTGTATTTTTCTTATGTGCCTTTGTATAGGATGATTCCTTGTGCTCCACACACGCACATTCATTTCGCCTTTGAGAAACATGTTTGAGGTTGAAAACTGTGAAATGCGTTATCCTTTAACTTTTTACCATATTTTAATATTGTATTGGTTCTTGGGTTGCTTGCCTGCAGGTACTGATAATGGACAAACTTACTGTAAAGATAATGTCTCACTCTTGCAAGATGGCTGATATCACTGATGAAAGTGTTTCATGTAAGAATGACAGGATTGGTTTTTGAGTGTTCTTTTTTCTTCTTTCCACAGACAATGAAAGATTTTCTAGTATAATTTTTATCTGACCTGACTTTTGTGGTTTTTATGCCATCTGGGTTGATTCTGTGATGGTCAAATGAAAAATTGAAGTAATTTATGCTCCAAAAATTTTGATCAGAATATATGCTATTCAGTATTCAAGATATTGAAAGTCTGTTAAGCGTGGTTATTATTATTATTATTATTATTATTATTATTATTATTATTGTGGTTGAAATAAGCTTGGGCAATTTTATGTTGGTTATTAGTTAGAGTCTAAAACTGTTCAAAAAAGTATACAAAGATTTTAATTACATGTTGAAGAGGATCTCCTAGAAAGACTTGGGATCTGATCCGATATTTGGTAGTCTGAAACTTTCTTGTAAGTTGTAACTGTGTTGAGTTAAAATAGGACTTGTGAATGAAGCTATGTGATTTCATTTATTTGCTCAACTATGCAATCTATCAAATCCTTTTTACATAACAATTGAACTCTTGGAAGAAATCTGAATCTTGACTAACTAAATTCTGATATTGATATTTCATTCATAACTTAGAAATACTTGGTTGATAGAAACTTAGAACTTGGACCGACAATTAAACTAACATTTAATAACTTATCATTGTCTCTGTGAAATGACTAATTGAACTGTAAATTCTTATGGACTATTTAGTATTTATTTGTTTTCTCTTTGTTGTAAGAAACTTATTGGTATTTCTAATAGACTGGTTGTTTTGGTACTTTGATAATAAGGCTATATTTGTAAGTTTAAGTGATAAATGAAATGGAAAAGAGAAGAGATGAAATAAAATGGAAAGGTAAGGAATGGAAAAGAGTTGTGTTCCCTGTGTTGGGAATATTAACTAGGAAGAAGAGGGGAAGGCAAAGGGTTGTAATTTAAAAAATTTAAAATTAAGTAACTCAATTTATGGGGTAAAAGTAAATAAAAGGTTTTAAAAATAAAAGCACTGTTATTTCCCGTCATAACACCCAACCTTGGAGGGTAACAAAAAGTAAATTTTAATGGATCCTCACAGTCCATTCCCCTTTCATAAATACTTATACTTCCAATTTCCAAACAAGGGGAGTTATTTCCTTCCCATTCTTTCCCTTTCCATCTAGCATTAGCTGCCAGCTGGTATTAAGATTTGATGCTAGTTTTGTGCCTTAAGAAATGTAATTGTAACTTTGATTGTTTTCATAATTGTAAGTTTAAGCTATTATGCTTTAATCACCTGTTATCCTCCAAGTTTTACTATGCTCTAACCAACCAGTTCATTAAAAATACTATTCTAACTATTAATGTTGGATTTATTTAATACGACGTTGACTATAGATGAAAATAATTTTTGAAACGTTTTGATGAGACATTGCTGTTCTTTTTGTAGTGGTTGAAGACATATTCAAGCGAAGGCAGCCATTGCCCGCCATGGATGCTATATACTTCATCCAGCCAACCAGAGAGAAGTACGTACTCTCCTATGTTTGTGGCATATTGAATGAATTATCGAACCTTAACTTGAGAATGCTCGTAGACTGTTAACAGTAAACATGAATCTTAGAATTAGAGGCTGATTTCCTGGTGGTCTGTTATTTCTTGTATGTTACGAGATATTGGTCCATACTTGTTGATTTTCTTTTTTCATTTTTGTTGGCAGTGTAATTATGTTTCTGTCAGACATGTCTGGAAGGACACCTTTATACAGGAAGTATGTTATCTTTATATCATCTCCAGTCTTTGCAATTTCATCTTGACTTCCAGTTATCAGTTTCAGTCCTGTTTTATCCATTGTTCTTGTAGGGCATTTGTTTTCTTTAGCTCACCGATTCCCAGAGAATTGGTTATGGAAATTAAGAAAGATGCAAAGGTGTTGCCTCGCATAGGTGCTTTGAGAGAGGTGATTTTTATTTTATTTTATTTTATTTTCTAATCTAGGATCTATATTGTGCTTAAATTGGTATTTTCCTCAAATTTTTTTTCCATAATTTGCTTATTGTCTTTTTTCCCCTCGCTTGACATTATGCAGATGAATTTGGAGTATTTTGCCATTGACAGTCAGGTATGTGGTTGAACTTTTTTTCACTTGCTGTCGGTTGTGCATATCATCTTTTGTTCATATGAATATAATTATTTTCTTCCCTTTAGTAGTCAGTGTTAGTAAGTTTCTAATCTTACAACATCACAACTTTTTGGTTGTGGCCGCAATGATTGTAGGCATTGTGGTCATCGCAATGCAGATTGTTGTGTGAACTTTTTTGTGGTTGGAAATTTGGGTTTGAATATTTTTTTAATGTGAGTCGGAACCACACTGGAATTGCAGGTTGATGAATAGCATGTTTGATTTCACGTTTGGGGAACTTCAGAATCACTTCTAGCCCAATGCTACTAGTTGTAGCTTTTGGCCAGAATCACGTTTGAGGGGTATGCCAAAGTGAAACCAAACATGCTAGAAACCTGCTTGTTGATATTCATTCCCTTAAGGTGAATTTACCGACCTTAATTGAATGTGCTCATTAGGAATGTTTCTAATCTTCTCATCATCCCATTGTTTGATGTCCTTATTTTTGTGGTGTGTGAATCTTATCATGTTAATACAGGGTTTCATCACAAACAATGAGAGAGTTCTAGAGGATCTGTTTGGAGAGGAGGAGAATAATCGTAAAGCTGTTGCTTGTTTAAATGTGATGGCTACTCGGGTTGCTACAGTTTTTGCATCATTAAGAGTAAGTAGTAAATGCTTTTTAACTCTGATAGGAAGATAAAAGTTGTAGCAAGCTTGTTTAAATGTTGATGATTGACAAATCTTCTGAATCATGTAAATATTTCTCTAGGAATTTCCTTTTGTTCGCTTTCGTGCTGCCAAGTCCCTAGATGCAACCACAATGACCACATTCCGCGATCTTATTCCTACCAAGCTTGCTGCGGGTGTCTGGGACTGTCTTATGAAATATAAAAAAAGTATACCTAATTTTCCTCAGAGTGAGACCTGCGAGTTGCTCATCATTGATAGAACTGTTGATCAGGTTTCTTATTTCTATTTGTAGGTTATGTGCTTGTTATATTATTTTAACATGCTCTATCATGTTGCTTATAATTATGATACTATTTTGGATGTGTAGATTGCTCCTGTGATACATGAATGGACCTATGATGCCATGTGCCATGATTTGCTGAATATGGAAGGAAATAAATATGTTCATGAGGTAACTTCTGCACTTTATTTTTTTCTTTGTGCTGAATTGTTTTGTCCACTCTCTTGTATATGACACAAATTTACTGTGTTCTTAAGGTTCCTGGAAAGAATGGTGGTCCACCTGAGAAAAAAGAGGTTCTTTTGGAGGATCATGATCCTATATGGCTTGAACTTCGTCATGCACATATTGCAGATGTATGTTCTGCTTTAACTATTTAGTATTCAGGGTTCTTTAGGATCTACCATCTAGGATCATCTTTACTATTTAACATTTAAGCAACATGAATACCTTTTGATATTGATGGCCTTGCCAGGCTAGTGAACGGTTGCATGAGAAGATGACCAGCTTTATTTCAAAGAACAAAGCTGCACAAATCCAACATGGTTCAAGGTTAGTGATAATTTTCTTTGAGATTTTCATTAATGGCATTATGATGTCATGTAAGAGGATATTTTTTAGATAAAAAGTAAATCTATTACCAGCAAGCAAAATTTTTAAGATACAAAAGATAAGTTGAGCAAAAGGGCTGTACCTTCTAGGAAGGGTTAAACCCCAAAGCACAACTCAGAACCAAAATATAGAGGTTACAACTTCCAATTAATCAATGTTCAGCTCTCATTCTCTCAACAAGTGTAGAGTTTGCCATTTCCTAAAATCAAGGTAGCATTGGAATGCTCTAACTGCTAGTTCACTTTGAATTTCCTGCAATACCTGGTTTGGATTTCTTTATCTTTGGTGAAAAATTCTAGTGTTCCTCTCCTTCCAAACATGATGTAAGAGGGTATTGATTCTAAACTAATTGAAGTAATGGTTTGATCAATATTGGAGATACAAACATTTGCCTTCTTTTGTAATTCTTATTAAAAGCTTTATCATTTGAGAAGTTATGTTAATTTTAGTTTTTGATGCTCAACTTTTTGTCTCGCCATGTTGGAAAGTTCTTTTTTTCCCTCCTTTTTTCATGGTGTATCGATGCTGCTCTTAGTCTGTTGTCATTAATTAAATATTTAGTCACACCTCCACTTAACACGCAAATATATTACAACAACAACCAAGCCTTTGACCCACTAGGTGGGGTCGGCTACATGGGATCAAACGACGCTATAAAGGTCTATCATAAATCATATCCTTTGATAAAACATTTATCTCCATATTCTTCTTTATTTTTCACTACATCCATGCGGTGATGCTGCGGCCCTTGCTCTTTTGATACTATACTCGAGCCATACAGAGCATTGCTTCCAGGCAACGACCTTGCATTAACTTTATAACATCGTTGATCCATATCATTAAGATTCTACGAAGTTTTACACTGGCTGCCAATTGCCTGACACAACCTTTACCTTTTATCCGAGCTTAGGACCAGCTATGTATAGCATAAGCACAACATAGGCAGGTTTTAACACCCAAATCTATTGTAAATACTAAATAGCTATTTCGGATATCATTTTAAAATAATGTTTGCACTGTGTGATGTGTAACTTGACTAGTTTGAACTTGTTTGGTGACCCAACTCAAATGAAATCTTGGTCTCTTCTAGCACCATTAACTGTAGTTCCATCCCTCTGGAAATCCATCCTGGGAGTGCTTTTACAATATTTCCTCCCTACATTATTTTAAAATTTAAAATAGCTTTTAAATTTCTTTCATAGAAGAATATATTAAAAGATAAGAGAACTGTACAAAAGCTAGAGTATTAGAAATACTCAATATATAAAGGTTAGAAAACACCGAGCAGAACACCACAAAGAAGCTTAGAAAACTATTCTGTCCCAAATGAACTCGAGATGACCATCACCCTATAAAGGTGCTTACATGTCGTTCCAACCAAATGCTCCAAAGAACGGTGGAGTGAGCACATTGCCAAAGCATTTTAGCATCTTTGGTAGAGCCAAACCCCCTATAAAATTGATACTCAAGGACTTCTGTAAATCCATGGGGCAAACCCCCCGTTCGTCAAAGACACTAAACAAGTTATTCCAGGGAAAGGAAATCGCTGAGCAATGTACAAACAAATGAGAACTAGTTTTATAACTAGATATGCACATAACTAGTTAGGAGACAAAGCTGTTAGAGGTCTTTGAATTTGAAGCAAATCATCCGTATTAATCCTATTAAGCCCTGTTTTCCACCTTATGGGGAGCAGTTGATTTCCAGATAGGCTTATCCAAAAGGAAATAAACATTTTTAGGGGAAGTGATTAACTGGACATAGGATTTGCAATAAAATAAGCCTGAAGAGTCAAGAGAATATATCCTCTTATTTGGATTATAAGTGAAATGAATCCAACAATAGATTTTGTGACTCTAATTTCTCTATCATGCAAATTCCTTGGGATAAGCTAACTCCCAAAAATAGAAGATGGATAGAACTGAAAAATTGGAGCATTATTCATAGACAAGAAGTTTGCCTAGGAAATTCAACGTATAGGGGCATTACCTGCCCTAAGATCCTCCTAAAAGTTAACATGAGAGCCATCACCTAAACTCAAGGAAATATGAGATCTAAAGGAAGCATAACCTTGGAAGATAAATTTCCGTGGATTAGCTTGTGAACTGCTAAGCATTAGCTGCATACTTGACATCTGACCTATTTGAATGCAAACCATACTAACTACGAATCACTTGATTCCATAAGGAAGTTGACCGTAAAGGAAAGCGCCAAAGCCATTTAGCTGCTAAAGTATTGTTCTTCTAAACCAGTGTTATACTAATCCCATTAACCCCTAACCAAAGATAGTCCCTCATAATGCTATTCTTTATGCGACAACCACATGGATGCAAAAAGAGAGATAATACAAATGGATACTAGACTAGACAAACATGATTGATTAAGAGAAATATGACCTTTGAATTTGAAAAGCAATGAATAAAGGGTACTATAAACTTTTTTTTTTTTTTTTTTTTGATATTCTCATACTCAAGTAATTTATCTGACATTAGGATTTTGCATGGCTGACATGTACTCATTTAGGGTTTGTTTGGTGGACAGGAAATGATATTCTGTCCTATCGTGTTGCAATCCAGTGTTTGGAGAGACAGTAGGGTAGGATTGGGCCATCCTATTGACCTAGCCCATCTTGTCCTCCTAGTGTAATATCTATCCCATGGGGGGAGCTGGGTTACGAATGAGCAAGATAGGATAGTGCAGTTTTCCCCCTCAACCCAAGCAGTGGACACGATTAAGAGCTATTGGGCTCCTGCTATCTATCATATCGTGACCACTAAACGGACCCTTAAATCTTTATTTTTTATGGCTATCTCTAACATATACCTCTATTGTTGTGTAAAATGATCAGGCTCTTGATTAGATAACAAATAAGAAGCTATTTTATGGTCATATGAAATAGTTGTGCTTTTCATAATGAAATGTAGATCTGGAGTTGCTGAAATGGAAATGTTTATTCATTCATCTAGTTATGTCATCATAAGCTTCACACAACTTTGCATTTTATTTATAGAGGTAGTGGTGAAATGTCGACAAGGGACTTACAAAAGATGGTTCAAGCTCTTCCTCAATACAGTGAACAAATTGATAAGCTCTCCCTCCATGTAGAGGTTAGTTCTTTTGTAATGCACTCGTGATGCCATAAGTAATTGTAATTTTTGTATGATATGGTTTACATAAAAAATATATGCTATCTTCACTTGGAAGCTTCCTAAAAGAGGCCTATAGTAGTATAGTCTGGTATGCCCTCGAGAAAAAATATTCTTGTACACTCAGTGCCATATTTTTAATTGCATGTAGATTGATCAGTTGGGCACTTAATTTAGCATTGTTTTTGCCATTACTACCACCTCCCTATTAAAAACAAAGAATGGAAGGTGACATCATAATTCACCATAAGTAATGGCACTACTTTTTTTTGTTGGGTGAATGCGTTGTTCACTTAGAAAGGGGAAAAACTTTCTTTGCATCCCAAAAGGCTGAGGATACACCCGTGCTCACTTTACAGACAAATTCACTTTACAGACAAATTCACTTTAGAGGAGTGTTTCCATTTAGCACTACGATGATTCATTTGTATTTTGCCAGTGCATGGATCAATAACTAACTTAATAAGAACTAGTAGTGATGAATTTTTGAATATCTCTGGTATTTTTTTTAAGATATGGACACCTTTTGAAAATTTCAGTTGCTTCTATTTATTGTACTCAAGTTTATTGGACATCTCTGAAACTTAGTTCTTTCTTTAGCAATTGATTGACATTAAAGTTTAAATCTGTGTAAATGAGTTAATTATGATGGTGGAGCTAACTATGGTCATGGATTTCACATTTATAAATGTTTGACTTTGGCTTCTTTGTCCAGATTGCAGGGAAAATTAACAGAATCATTAGGGAGTCTGATCTTCGGGAACTTGGGCAGCTGGAGCAAGATCTTGTTTTTGGCGATGCAGGAATGAAAGAGGTGATCAAATTTTTGACTACAAAAGAGGTAAGCAATTCGATGATGGGAAAAGAAAAGGGTGTACCTTACATCTAGTCAGTGCAGTTAAGAATAAGTGAACTTTTTATTGCAGGATTTGTATTGTGAAATTCGAATAAAACTTTTTGCCTTTTCATCTGTTAAATTTTATTTTATGCGCTATTTTCATGCAGGATACAACTCGTGAAAATAAGTTGCGCTTAATTATGATTCTTGCAGCCATTTATCCTGAGAAAATGGAGGGAGAAAAGGGTCTGAATTTGATGAAGGTGTAGTTTCTTTAAGCTTGGTGTCAACTATGTTGACACTTTCTGTTCAATTAATATGTCAGAATAAATATACTGTTGCCAATCTGCTTCTTCACAGTTGTGATGGTGCTATAATATTTTTACCTTTCAAATGCCTTTCAGGTAGCAAGGTTGACAAATGAGGATATGATTGCTGTAAATAATCTGAGAATGCTTGGGGGAGCCCCAGATACCACCAAAAAATCTTTGACGGGTGCTTTGGCTCTTAAGTTCGATATCCACAAGGTAATGTTAATGTACAATTTAAATATGTGTATTTTTCAGTGTTCCCTAATTTCTGAAAAGTTTTTCTTTAAGTTGTCAGAAAAAGCGTGCAGCAAGGAAAGATCGTTCTGGTGAAGAGGAGACATGGCAGCTATCACGCTTTTATCCTATAATAGAGGTACAAGCTAATACTATTTTCCCACTTAAAATATGTTTTTAATATTATGAAAATATAATGGGGAGAATAGCATATGCATGGCCACTATTGAACAATTTTTTTATGTCTTTCCGTTTTAAATTAACTTTTTGTAATAGATGACATTATGGTTTTTCTCTAGTGTCTAAAGAACCAGATGTAGTTAGTTGTCTGAAGTTTTCAGCTACATTCATGTTGTAAATTTGCTGGTTAACAAAGAGTAGGGTACTCGGCAAGCAGTTATTTGCTGTTACATTCTTTGATCCCATTGTAATATTAAGAAAATAAAAGAAATCCATTTTTCCGTGCCATGACATTTTTTATTTGTAAGAAACGATCAACGTTTGATTAACCGTATAGTGATTTGATTGGTTGCATGCCTTGTGCGTGACAAGTTGATGGCGTTTCATTCAGGAACTCATTGAAAAAGTCAGCAAAAATGAATTGTCAAACGAAGACTATCCGTGTTTAAATGATCCAAGTCCAACTTTCCATGGTACACCTTATGCTGGATCAGTAATTCATAATCCTCCTGCTCATTCGATGAGATCAAGGCGCACACCTACTTGGGCTCGACCTCGAGGTTCTGATGATGGATATTCAAGGTTTTACTTTCTTTCTTCCCCAATGCGAGTCACTTATATGATAAATACTTCTAATGACATCAGTTTATACTTTTCACTTCATCCATGAATGCTGTTCCCTTCCCTCTATTGTGACTAACCATATTTGTCACTTCTGAGTTGTGTAGACTTCATAAGCTTGTGTAGATAATTTTTAGGGGACTAACATAGTACCTTGTATTTATGGGAATTGCCATTCCAAAACTCACATTTAATTCTCAAATTTTCCTGCTGCCGTGTAGCGATTCGGTGCTCAAACATGCATCCAGTGATTTCAAGAAGATGGGGCAGCGGATATTTATTTTCATTGTTGGTGGAGCAACCAGATCCGAGGTTTAAATAATATTTTGATAAAATGAGTTTGCCAGATTTATTCTCTTTACTCCAGCTTTTTTTTTGGGTCTGATATATTGTTTTAAACATCAGCTTAGGGTTTGCCACAAGCTTACTGGCAAGCTGAAGAGGGAAGTTATTCTGGGCTCATCAAGTCTCGATGATCCTGCGCAATTTATTACAGTATGGAAGTTATCAACTTTTCAAGTTCAAAATTGTTCCTTAAATTGCAATTTGCCATAACCATCCTTGCATGCTATTATATTTTTCTTCTGTTGCAGAAATTGAAGATGCTATCATCAGAACCGGAAATTTCATTGGATGATCTCCAGATATGATGTTTCAGACCTCGAAACTTGAAGATGAGCTTCTGCTACCTGTCAAATATGTGTTGTAATCATAGTTTAATCACCTCAATATAGCAAATTCTTTGGACATTTGGTCCTGTGGTTCAGCGAAGCCACTTAATGACAGATTGTGCATATGCTAGGAATTTTTCATTGGTTAGAGATGCAATTTTTTTTTTTCTGATGTCAATTTCTGGTAAATGAGACTCATTCAAATTCGAAAGTAATGCAATTCGAAGAACATCTATGGTTGTGTTTAAGAATGAGTTGGGTATGTATGAAATAATCCCCTTTGATTTGTGTTGAAACACATACTCTGTAGTCTGTACTGGTATCATTCCATCAGCGGCTAAACAAATGCCTGTAGTGAACTAATCGATGTATTGTTTGGTTGTGTTCAACTATTTGAGCCCTTTTTCTCTATAGGTTAGAACATCAATTCGAGGTAGTTAAACCGCAAATAGCTAAGGATTAAGAGACGAGGAAGCCTTTAAGATATCACAATAAACTTATGATATTTGATTGACTTTTCCCATATTTTGATTTGACCAGGGTTTCACAAATCTGAGAGAAATTGAACTCATTCACTTACAATCTCAATTGCACTTTATATTATCTTAAACAATTCCAATGAAAAAATTGTCCATGAACTGTAATACTATCATTTGCCATTATATGATCTTTGTGATTCCTTGCACGAAAAATGGAACTGATTTTACCAATTCACACAATTCCCAAATCTAAGCTAGCCTATGAATGGGTTTAAGTTTTTTTTTTTATTTTTTTTATTTTTAGTCACAGAACAGAGTCAAGGAACAAATAACAAGTATTGTGACCTTTTGATCTCAACGGGTTACTTGAGTTCATGTGATGATGACTACTTTGGTTACAATACATGGAGATGAGAAATGCGTAAAATTAACAGTTTAGAGCCGGGAATCACTGTTATCGCAAGCTGAAAAGACTTCTTCAAGCACTGTTGAGTCTGAATTGGTAATCAGAACATGCCACGAATCCAGGACTCTCAAAGTCCCTAATGCAGAAAAGCTATTATTATGGAAAGGAATCATGGTAGAAAAGCCATTCGAAATGTTTCCTATAGTCGCGAGTAGCTTATGCAATGGGTGCAAAATGCAAAAATGAGGATACATATAGAATCACCCCAAATATAAGGTCGTTGACTGGTTGTTAGATAGGAGGGTAAAGCGAAACGAAATTTCTAACTCTTCCTGAAAGTTAACTCTCGAATATCTTATTATTTGTGTATCATTCCTCCTGCATAGAAGCTAGTATGCAGTGGCCGCTTCAATAGGATCTTGTGTATCGAAATCTTCCGATTAATGATTCATGCTATGTTCCTCTTTGTTGTTGAAGAAAGCACGAATACGAGGAGCTAAAACCTCGAGGGTTGTCTATGCTTGAGGATGGCGCGTTATTACCTTAGTCTTTGAAGTATTCATGACTTTCTTTTGATATATGCGTAACAGTAAAAAAATTAGAGTTCGCATTGCTCAAATACTCCCTCCTATCTTATTTATAAGATTTTTTTGGAGTTTTTATTTTGGCCTATTTATAAGACTTTTTTTCAATTTTCAATAGCATTTAATTACTTCTTTCCACTAACACCCTTATAAAGTCAACAATTTTTAGATTTCCAATAATAATTATAGGGGTAGTTTTGAAAAAGTATATCAAATTTTCACATTTTCAATGTCACTAACTAATTTATCCACTCTGCTTGGTGGGAGTGAAAAACCTAAAATGATCTTATAAATAGGACTAGAGAAAATATTATTTCATTGATGTAATTTTAGGGCGAAACTGTACATGTACCTCTTCGTGTCCATTTCTCTCTTTAATTAATGACCTCTTCCATAAATATTTGTACCGCTAGTTTGTACTCCTTCTTTCATTTTTAAGCAAAAATAATTAACTTCACACTTATTAAAGAAGTTAGTTGAATGTATTTAATTTTCTCAAATTCATAAAAAAATAGACTACTTTAATAAACTTATATTGAGAATCAAATAAAAATTAAATGATTTAAGTACTTTGTAGGGATATTTTAGGAATAATTATATTGAGAATAGAAAATTAGTTAATTTTTATTTATATTTAATACCATTAGTGAAATGTCTTTTTTTTTAATTTTTTTTAAATTGAGACCGAGGGAGTAATTGGAATTATAGAAGAAAAAGAATCTATTTGTATCCATATATACGTTATGTTGGGTTTCTTACACAAACCGACCTTAGCTCAGTTGGTAGAGCGGAGGACTGTAGTGGGAATTATTCTCAAAGATATCCTTAGGTCGCTGGTTCGAATCCGGCAGGTCGGATACTTTTAGTTTATTTGTATTAATTATTTTATTATTCTTATTACCGGTTTATATATTCCCATCTGAAACGATGCACTTGCGAACTATTATTTCTTGAGAAGATTTTTCTTCTCACCACGTTGCTTCTCTACTTGACAACTTCAACATTAATATTGGGAAATTTACAAAGTACAATGATGATGTGTTAGCAGATTAAGTTAAACTTGAGTAACATGCATTTCCTTTCCCTTTTCTGATGCCATGTTTTTCAAATCAAGAGTTCTTGGGGAGAATTTTTAATTTTACTTTATCTTCTAAGGATTTAATCTTAATTCAATAGGGTTCAACTGGCTGCACGCATGTTTGTCAATGCACATAATCAGTTCTGCATAAATGTAAATACGTTATTAGGAACAAAAGCTTCTTAAACTGAAAAATTGCAATTCACTATTCCTCAAGCTCCAGCTTATATCATAGCCAATATGAACAATGGAGGCAAATTATAACCCGTGACAATATAGAGTCGAGTTCACGGGAACATAGCCACTGACAAATTTCATAATATACTTATATTTGTAAATTTTAGGATTTTTCCAATGCGTGTCCTATGTCACATGTTAATAAGCCTATATTTGTTTAGGATTAACCAATAATATTGATAACATCGGCTAGACAATCCTAGTTGGACGAACCCTGGCCGAACACAAGACTAGCCTATCAAAGATTCAGCCCGACCTCCCGCAGGTCGGAAAGGTGTCACTTAACCCGACCTTTCACAGGTCGGAAACGTCTCACTTAATCCAACCTTCATCAGGTCGGACCCCCCACCTGGTCGGCTGGCCGCTAACCGACCATACGCTCGCCCTCCTCTCGGAGTGTTCCGAGTGGCCTAACTAGGGATGGATGCCACGATCTGGCCTCGGGACGCCGTACAGGCCACGTGTCATCCATCCCCAACGTCCTTAAACGGGCTAAACATGAGAAAGGACATGCTGAGCTGTCCATGTTCTAGAACATGCTACGCTGTCCCAAATCTGGAAAGATCCCAGATATTTTGCAAGTATTTCCCTGAACCTGACGTCCACATGGAAACCCTAAAGGGCCTCCCCTTTGGGCCCTATCCGTATGACCCTATAAAAGGCATAATGCTGCCTAGGGCTCAGGCACGTTCTCTCATCCCTAAGCTATGACTATTGAACACACTTTGTTGACAGAGGGAGACCTTGCGTATCCTTAATGGATATTTAGATATTTCCATAACCGTCACACATAAACACTTGATCCCACTCAAATTTTAGGACCTCTAGTCATTGGTCTTACGGTCTCCTAGATCAAGGACATTTTCCATTTTCCAGATCCACTACATTGGCGCCGTCTGTGGGAATGATAAACTTCGATCCCCATCCACACTCAAGCAGCAACAAACAAAACTCTCACACATCATCCTTCTCACGAAAATGGCTAATAACATGGACCACGATGGTGGTGGCAACCACCCTGAAGGCGGTTTGGGTGGCCCTACTCGCGGTCGTCCAGGGTGAAGGGGTTGTGGCCGTAGAGGCCAAGTGGAACCACCCTTTCGTCTTGAGGCGCTAGGGGTCCCACCACCACCTCCAAGAGTTAGTGCTGCAGCAGAAGGGCAAGGCCCTTCTGGAAACAGAGCCGAGGAATGCCCTCAACCACCTCCCATAGAGGGACTGGTAGCATCTGACGATGACACCGCCACCTCTAGAATGCCACCTCCCAGGCCCCAAGCACCCCCTAGAGTCCACCCCTCGAGCAACGAGGGAAGAAGAACAGGACCTCCGCCCCACCGTTTCGCTGCAACCGAGGCAGCTACGGAGCGAAGGGCCACGAGGACCCAGGAGCGTGGATCACGCGCCCGAGACGAGCCTCGGTGGTCAGAGGGAAGGTTCGGGACCTTGCAAGAAGGATCGAGGACAGTTCGATCTGAGGGTCACTCCCGACAATCTGTCGGCTCCGCAAAAGTTAATGAATAAATTATTGATGTGTTGAAACGACAAACGGTTGTGATTGAGCGAAAAAATTGAGTCATCGCCGATCTACAGCAGACCACCATGGCGCAGATCGCCAGGCTAAACTAGCATGAAAGCACCACCCATGTTGGAGGACCCAATGAGATCCTACCACCGCCACCACCACTTACCAACTCCATGCCACCCCGTCAGAGAATCTCCCCTTCCTTCCTGAACTCTTTCCCAACTTCCACCATTCATCCTGAACAATACTCATCACTGCATCCCCCTCACCCAGAACACCCCTTCTCCGACGAGATCATTGCATTCCGGACTCCCCAGCAATACCCCTGGCAGGCCAACATCCCGAGGTACACAAGCACCTCCGATCCCGCTAACCATATTTCCAACTATGAGTCGGCAAAACTGTACCACGGAAGTGAGGACGACATGAAATGCTGAGCCTTCCCCTAACCCTTGACGATGGTGCGCTTACTTGGTTCAGCACCTTGCCACCAAGATCTATCCGATCTTGGGACGAGCTAAAACACGCCTTCCTCAACAGGTACTCCACCAGTATGGCACCCCCAAGGTTGGACCATACCCTGACCGCAGTCATGCAAAAGCCGGGGGAAACGCTAAGGGAGTACCTTATTAGGTTCATGAACGAAGCTAGTAGAATAACAGGCTTAGAAGCTGGGGTATCGGTCCTTCTATGTATTCAGGGGCTCCTCCCAGGGGGATTCCAAAAATCCCTAATCGGAAAACCTCCCAAGAACATGAACCAACTTCAAGAGAGATCCTGGAAGTTCGTAAATTTGGAGGAGTTCCATGGGGGCAAGCGACTCGCCTCGCAAACAAAGACCGAGCAGAGGACCAGAGGGATGAAAAACCCAAGGAAAGGAAGGAAAAGGGAGAAAGAAAAACAACCATCCCCCGGGGAAGATTCGATGAATACACTCCCCTCATCGCCCTAAGGAGCCAAATCCTCAGAGAAACTATGACAATAGAGATTAAGGGCATAACGAGGCCACCAGCTTGAAAAAGGTGTACCAAAAGGATAAATCAAAATACTACGAGCACCACGGGGGGTACGGTCACACCATCGACTAGTGCACGTGGTTGAAAGACCTAATTGAGAAGATGATCCGAAGCGGACTGTAACATCCAAAATTTTAAACCTAAGTGCAAATAAATTAATAATAGTTGGAGATAATAATAATAAAACCATAAATAGGTATTAAAATAAGTGTTCAAGCATTAGAAAAGATAAATAATAATAATATTGGTTTAGGAAAAGAAAGGAGCATTAAATTGAAATTAGGAACATGCTAGAAAAATAGATAATTCGGTACTAAAAGGCAACATAGGGTAGAAAATCAAAATAAAAGATTTAGGTCTCAAAACAAAATTACCACCGTTGGATATGAAGGTATGATTTTTAGGAAGTTGCTCGTCAAATTTGAGCAAGATCCGACAATGAACGAAGAAGTTATGGCTATTTGAAGTTGGGGAGAAAATAGTTGAAAAATAGAAAGGTGACATAGCAGTACCTTCACATTTCGCTTAAGCGAAAATCCGTCGCTTAAGCGAAAACACAAAATTTCCCCACTGAACCTGTTTCGCTTAAGCGAAAAACAGTTCGTGCCACCACTGAAGCCAATTCGCTTAAGCGAAAATTCTGCGATCTGCAATACTAAACACGTGTTTTTAAGGGCATTTTCGCCATTTCCCACCCCAAAACCCATTATACACCCCCAAACACTCCCTCCCTATGCCATTCGAACCTCCACTCTTCTCCCTCATCTCCATCCTCTTCCATGGAGCTAGGGCTCCATCCCTTTCCCTCTCTTCCTCCATTAATGGCTTAGCTTATGCTCCCAAGCTTCAAGGCACCCATCAAACTCTCTTTTCCCTCTTCCAATTTATAATTCCATCATCATCCATCATCACTCATCTTTTTCCTCTTCCATGAGTTAAAGTCCCACACCAATCCATCTCTTTCCCTTATCTCCTCCATTGAAGACCATGAGTGAAGCTTGAAGCTCCAAGACTATCAAGTGCTCCCTCTCCTCTTCCAATCAACATCATCCCTCACTCTCCATTTCTCTCCTTCAAGCATTTGGGGTAAGTTGATCAAGCCTCCCTCTTTCCTTTCAATCCTTCCATTTCCTCCTATGATTGGGATACTGGTATTACCATTACTCATTATTATTATTGTTATTGTTTCTTGCCTCAATGCTTCAAGAGCAACATGGGGTCTCCATACTCTTAGAAGCTTTAAACCATATAGGATAGGAGGAGAGCTCATAAAGCTACTCTATTTCGTGTATTGGTGGACTCTGGCATCTCTCCAACTAACCATTGCGGACATTGGACTCAATCGACAACCCTCCTGCATTAGGACTCCTAACCCGGTTAAGGTTCACTCTATCTTATTTATTTTAAGGTAAGGGGATTATTGCCGCACGGTGGTTGTGTAACTAGTATGTGTGTGCGTGTAAATAAATCGGGGAAAATAGGAAGTGTTTTTAGAAATGACAGTGAGTTAATTATAGGGAAATAGATTAGTTGGTGTAGAAGAGAAAAAGAGGAAAATGAGAGTGGAAGAGAAAGGTGTTAGGCGAGGGCGGACTAAAATTGATAAAAAGGAAAAGAATGAATAATGAAAAAGGGAACTCCTAGCGCTCAGTACCGTACGGCTGGCTGGGGCTGGACTACCTAATGAAAAATGGATAAAGAAAAGAAAGGAAAAAGAAAAGAAAAAGAGAATATTGGTATGCGGTTTGGATTCTAGAAGGCATACGGTGGGGTGCAGTAAGGCGGATGCGCAACACCTGCAGTAAGCCGCGAGCTGCTTCGTGTGCAGGGGTTGAGTAAGACGTGCGGCCTGTGGGGATCCGTACGCATCGGTAAGTCGACACCGGGATGGGTCGCAGTGGCAAATTTGCATAGCCAAGGGATTTTGTGGTAATTCAGGACGCGTAAGTCATGCTCCCGGGTGCAGGAAACGTAAGCCGCTTGGGAAGTGTGCAGGGGGCCGCTAGGGTCCGCCTTCGGGCGCGCGGAGCCGTAAGTCGTACCCGGGATGGGACGCAATAGTGAAACCACAAAGATCCAGAGAAAAAGTCAAAAGAAAAAAAAAGAATGAATTAAAAAGGAAAAATGGAGAAGAAGGTTGAGAAGGTGATGAATGAGAGGGAGAAATGAGAGATAGGGATTAGAATTAGTTAGCTTAGTAAAATAGGAAGAATGTGAGTAAAAGTAGGAGTGGGAGAAGAATTGAGGGTTTAATTTCAGGTGAGAGTAGAAAGCTAAGTGAACGAAAATAGAATAGGAATTGACATTAATTAGGAAATGTGAATAATTTGGAGATGTTTGTGTTTGTAGTGGATAGGTGATTGGGCGTGATATATTTGTATTATTTGATTATTTGCTAATTGTGTATGACTTGGCATGTATTATACATTACTAGTTCGTGCAATTCTCACCCTTACATCCACTACAGGTACAGGTTGAGTTTGCAGACATTGAGGCTGAGCAGGAGCACACTTCCCCCAGGAAGTGTGAATTGAGTCATTTTATTAATTTGAGTCCAACCGGGCCACATTTGCGTACTTGATGTATTTTGTATAATTATGAATTATGTATGTACTTCCAATGTGTATTACGGAAAAATGGTGGCCCGGGGTATTTAGTTTTATTTGCAAAAGTTTAAAAGTTCCTACTTTAATATTTGATGTTAAAAGAGTCTAAGTATGTTATATATTATATCTGGATGTCTGGTTGTTGTTGAAAACTGTTTTGGACAGGTTACAGGTCAAAGATAATTTTTGGGAATGTCCACAAAACAGAGGAAACTCTGTCCGTTTTTCCGCTTAAATTATAATAAGTATTTTAATTAAAAAGAAATTTTCAAATCCATATTTTCAAAATAGGTAAAATAAAATAGGTTGTTACATTTATGGTATCAGTGCGTTTTGTCCTCGGCCTCAGAGTGAGAATTACTCTATTGGTTCACTCACCAAGAGAGTGACCAAAGTCTTGTGTCAAGTATAGGTACATATATAGGTACATACACTAGAATAATTATATTTTCTAAAATAACATTTAATTGTGTATGCATATGTGTGCATTTATTTTTGATTCCTTCAGGTGTTAAGCATTATGGCGGGTAGTGGCAGTGACAATGATAGGATCGCTGCAAACATAGGACGCTTGGTTCAGATGAACCAGGATCAAGCGGGTGTGATGTCTGCAGTTGCTTCAATGGGAGAAGCAGGAAACCAGTCATCACGAGTTTTACCACACTGGGCCATGTCGGATACTCCGTGGCGAGCAGAGTTCCGGTGGAATAACCCTCCAAAGTTCAAGGGTGACGATGACGTGGCGGAAGCGCTAGGATGGCTTCAGGAAATCGAGAGGATTATCCGTACTCTAGCACCCCCAACGGAGCAAATGGTCATTATGGTAGAGCATACACTTATCGGGGAAGCCGCATACTGGTGGAATCAAGAAAGAAGGATGTTGGAGGCATCTAATCAAGAGGTGTCCTGGAGAGTATTCAAAACTAAATTCCTGGCGAAGTACTCTCCAGAGGTGATTTGCAGAGAAAAGGAGGTCGCCTTCCTAAATTTGACTCAAGGGGACATGAGCGTAACGGAGTACACCAACCTATTTGAGGATCTTATCCAGTATGCCTCAAGCTACACTGGGGCTGATGAGCAGACGAAGTGCATCAAGTTTGAAGCGGGACTTCATGGAGATATAAGGACTCTCTTGGAGAATCGTAAAGTCAGGAAACTTGCTCAACTGGTGGACTTGGCCCGAACTTGTGAGAAAAACTTAGAAATATCTGCTGGCGGAAGCCGCAAGGTTCGGAAAGTAATGGACCGTACCAAAGGAAAAGGACTAGCTCAGACATCAGGTCCACAAGCTAACACTCGCACTAGAGCAGCAGCTCCCAGAGTTAAGAACCAGAGTGCAACAGTTCCCACTACTCAACCGTCATGTCAGACTTGTGGAAAATGTCACCGAGGTGTGTGCAGGTACAAGAGTCGTAGTGTGAGAGATAGACTATGCTTTCATTGTGAACAATCGGGACACTTTGTTGCAAATTGTCCCCATATCACTCCATGGAAGGGAGTGAGTGTACTGCAGAGGCAACAGGCGAAGGGAAGTCCATCTGGACAAATAGGAGAAGCGTACAACATGGTCAAAGCAGCCGGACTGGACATGGATGATCCAAGCGAAGGTGCGTTTTATTTTGAAGTAACACTTTGTTAAAGAATCAACTCATGGAGCGCCTACGATTACTTTCAATTAGAACTACTTCCTAAATTCTAAACTTCTCTTTTCTTTCAGTAGTAAGATCTCCTAGAGTATTTCCTTAGTAATTATATTCCGACCATTTCACAACGGGGTACTAAGAGACATACCTGGAACATTCTTCCCATTCTTTCACCTAAGTAACCGTGAAAGACTATAGAAAATTATCCATGAAGTTAAAGCTTTAATAAACCCCCAATCCAGTGATGGTGTTGTCATTTGATAGAGTGTAAGGTCGGGATTAGCTATCCTTCTCTTACATCCGTTGAAAGACAATACTATCATACAAGGGAACGCGATGATGTGCTGTTGATAGAGGTGAGATTGGGATTAGCTACCCCAGTTTTCGCATTTATTAACAGACGACAGCATTGCAAATCCTGAAGAACGTGATGATGTGCTGTTGCTAGATGAGGGGTTGGGACTAGCTACCCCAGTCCTTGCATTTACTGGCAGTTATATCATTGCAACCTCTCAAATCTGATTAGAACCATTGACATAGGAATTCCACCTGAAGAAGGTCAAATTAAGTTCAAGCTCACTAGAAATCTTGTGGAAATTCATTATAATCGATCGTGCGACGAATCTACCCATGGCAATCCTATCTAGAATAGGAACATAGAGAGATGTAAGTACGTGAGATCGCCATATCTTAGAAAACCCAACAAGTAGTTCATCCAACCTTGTTTTCCAAACCCGTCACCTAATCGAAAAGTAGAACCACTAATTCTTAACATCTGCTCAGCTACCCCTTGGTATCGATCTACGTAGGTATGTTGATACTAAGTAGGGGAGAACCTTATAGTCCTACCCGAAACCCATCCGAGTGATGGTAAAGAATGAGAACGACAGCCGAGCAGAACTAGAACGTAAACTACCTTAGTGTACCCATAGAAATATCAAGACCGAAAACGGATGAGATGTCGAACATCCACTGTTATCTCTTTCCACTCTTTGGAAAGGTATAACAAACTTGCACAGGCCACCAATATCTCTCAAATTGATGATGACATTATGTCGGGCATCGACCAACTTTTAACAATGTTATCCTCATCAATGGTTGCCCAGGACCGTTATTCTTAAAAACCTTATGTAAACCGCTAAGAAGGTCACTAGGAACTGGTGGAGAACCAACCTCAAACGAGTTAGGATAAATCCGAACAAACACGGAATTGAGAAGTAGAATTAGACCTTGACCTCTATTCCCAAGTAGAAACCGATCTTAGCTTCTTTCAAGACGAAGCGGAGCTAGGGAGCGAGTAAGCTGAAGCGACAATGAAATAGGATTCGGATGAAGTCAAGTGGAATGTCGGAGTGACTTTTGCTAAATTCAAGCAAGGAAATGAAGTGCTAGGAATTCTTCAAGTGTTGTGATTAGGAGAACTGCAACCTGACAACAATGCCATTCTTAGAGTCTCAGGACTCTATATTGTGTCCCGAATGACAAAAACCTTGGGTTGCGCACTTGGAAGAATAAACAGGAGTCTGACCAAAGGGAGTGAATATTCTGGGAAACGAGCGGAGGTTGTGGCAATAAAGTCTCTTGGACAAATTCCGAGTAGGGGAGTAAATGACGAAGAGATGCGAGGTTGTTGTACATTAATTCTCAAGGGTTTGTTATCTCCCTAGATTACTTGATGGAATTTCGGGGACGAAATTCAAATAAGTAGGGGAGAAATGTAACATCCCAAATTTTAAACCTAAGTGCAAATAAATTAATAATAGTTGGAGATAATTGAAGATAATAATAATAAAACCATAAATAGGTATTAAAATAAGTGTTCAAGCATTAGAAAAGATAAATAATAATAATATTGGTTTAGGAAAAGAAAGGAGCATTAAATTGAAATTAGGAACATGCCAGAAAAATAGATAATTCGGTACTAAAAGGCAACATAGGGTAGAAAATCAAATTAAAAGATTTAGGACTCAAAACAAAATTCCCACCGTTGGATATGAAGGTATGATTTTTAGGAAGTTGCTCGTCAAATTTGAGCAAGATCCGACGGTGAACGAAGAAGTTATGGCTATTTGAAGTTGGAGAGAAAATAGTTGAAAAATAGAAAGGTGAAATAGCAGTACCTTCACATTTCGCTTAAGCGAAAATCCGTCGCTTAAGCGAAAACACAAAATTTCCCCATTGAACCTGTTTCGCTTAAGTGAAAAACAGTTCGTGCCACCACTGAAGCCAATACGCTTAAGCAAAAATATTTCGCTTAAGCGAAAATTCTGCGATCTGCAATACTAAACACACGTTTTTAAGGGCATTTTCGCCATTTCCCACCCCAAAACCCATTATACACCCCCAAACACTCCCTCCCTATGCCATTCGAACCTCCACTCTTCTCCCTCATCTCCATCCTCTTCCATGGAGCTAGGGCTCCATCCCTTTCCCTCTCTTCCTCCATTAATGGCTTAGCTTATGCTCCCAAGCTTCAAGGCACCCATCAAACTCTCTTTTCCCTCTTCCAATTTATAATTCCATCATCATCCATCATCACTCATCTTTTTCCTCTTCCATGAGTTAAAGTCCCACACCAATCCATCTCTTTCCCTTATCTCCTCCATTGAAGACCATGAGTGAAGCTTGAAGCTCCAAGACTATCAAGTGCTCCCTCTCCTCTTCCAATCAACATCATCCCTCACTCTCCATTTCTCTCCTTCAAGCATTTGGGGTAAGTTGATCAAGCCTCCCTCTTTCCTTTCAATCCTTCCATTTCCTCCTATGATTGGGATACTGGTATTACCATTACTCATTATTATTATTGTTATTGTTTCTTGCCTCAATGCTTCAAGAGCAACATGGGGTCTCCATACTCTTAGAAGCTTTAAACCATATAGGATAGGAGGAGAGCTCATAAAACTACTCTATTTCGTGTATTGGTGGACTCTGGCATCTCTCCAACTAACCATTGCGGACATTGGACTCAATCGACAACCCTCCTGCATTAGGACTCCTAACCCGGTTAAGGTTCACTCTATCTTATTTATTTTAAGGTAAGGGGATTATTGCCGCACGGTGGTTGTGTAACTAGTATGTGTGTGCGTGTTGAGACTAATTGGTTTGTGTAGTTGATATTAGGAATTGATATTTATGAATTATATTATGAATTGATGATTTATTGTGCTAAGTGATTAATTGATATATATATATATATATGTTAGTCAAGTATGCTTTATGCCATGGGAACTATGTGATAATCTACTAAATGCTAATTGATGTCATGAATTTTGTGTACCTTATTAAGAGTATGAATGATGCATGTATATGTGAATTGAAATAGATTGAATGGTGTATGGATGTTGTATTTTAGAGATTGATTGAAAACGGAAAGGAGTGGACAGAGGAGTAAGCCTTGGATTTAGTAGTAGCACATAGATAAAAACTTAAGGGAAATAAATCGGGGAAAATAGGAAGTGTTTTTAGAAATGACAGTGAGTTAATTATAGGGAAATAGATTAGTTGGTGTAGAATAGAAAAAGAGGAAAATGAGAGTGGAAGAGAAAGGTGTTAGGCGAGGGCGGACTAAAATTGATAAAAAGGAAAAGAATGAATAATGAAAAAGGGAACTCCTAGCGCTCACTACCGTACGGCTGGCTGGGGCTGGACTACCTAATGAAAAATGGATAAAGAAAAGAAAGGAAAAAGAAAAGAAAAAGAGAATATTGGTATGCTGTTTGGATCCTAGAAGGCATACGGTGGGGTGCATAAGGCGGGTGCGCAACACCTGCAGTAAGCCGCGAGCTGCTCCGTGTGCATGGGTTGAGTAAGACATGGGCCTGTGGGGATCCGTACGCATCGGTAAGTCGACACCGGGATGGGTCGCAGTGGCAAATTCGCATAGCCAAGGGATTTTGTGGTAATTCAGGACGCGTAAGTCATGCTCCCAGGTGCAGGAAACGTAAGCCGCTTGGGAAGTGTGCAGGGGGCTGCTCGGGTCCGCCTTCGGGCGCGCGGAGCCGTAAGTCGTACCCGGGATGGGACCTAATAGTGAAACCACAAAGATCCAGAAAAAAAGTAAAAAGAAAAAAAAGAATGAATTAAAAAGGAAAAATGGAGAAGAAGGTTGAGAAGGTGATGAATGAGAGGGAGAAATGAGAGATAGGGATTAGAATTAGTTAGCTTAGTAAAATAGGAAGAATGTGAGTAAAAGTAGGAGTGGGAGAAGAATTGAGGGTTTAAGTTCATGTGAGAGTAGAAAGCTAAGTGAACGGAAATAGAATAGGAATTGACATTAATTAGGAAATGTGAATAATTTGGAGATGTTTGTGTTTGTAGTGGATTGGTGATTGGGCGTGATATATTTGTATTATTTGATTATTTGCTAATTGTGTATGACTTGGCATGTATTATACATTACTAGTTCGTGCAATTCTCACCCTTACATCCACTACAGGTACAGGTTGAGTTTGCAGACATTGAGGCTGAGCAGGAGCACACTTCCCCCAGGAAGTGTGAATTGAGTCATTTTATTAATTTGAGTCCAACCGGGCCACATTTGCGTACTTGATGTATTTTGTATAATTATGAATTATGTATGTACTTCCAATGTGTATTACGGAAAAATGGTGGCCCGGGGTATTTAGTTTTATTTGCAAAAGTTTAAAAGTTCCTACTTTAATATTTGATGTTAAAAGAGTCTAAGTATGTTATATATAATATCTGGATGTCTGGTTGTTGTTGAAAACTTTTTTGGATAGGTTACAGGTGAAAGATAATTTGTGGGAATGTCCACAAAATAGAGGAAACTCTGTCCGTTTTTCCGCTTAAATTATAATAAGTATTTTAATTAAAAAGAAATTTTCAAATTCATATTTTCAAAATTGGTAAAATAAAATAGGTTGTTACACGGTCAGCTCCGCCGTTACACCAAGAAGCGTTTCGCCAACCAAAACCAAAAAAAGTGGCTCCCCACCAAAACCTGTCCGATGCGTAAGCCAAAGGAGCCACACTCCAAAAGAAATAACCAACCAACCAACAACAGAGCAGCCATAAGAACTCGAGGACTCCCCTAATGATTACCTGGCCACAGTGATCGCAGGAGGATTCGCCAACAGTGGGGAAAAGAGTGCAGACCGAAAGCGGTATGTCAAACAAGTTCTGTTGGTGGCCAACAGGCGAGAACAAAAGAAAGAAGCAAGGAAAAACATTCCCTTGAGTTTCGGAGAGGAGGACCAGGAAGATATACTACAGAATCATGACGATCCCATGCTCGTTGCGGCACGAATTGGTAGGTACCAGGTGATTAGGGTCTAATATATGATATTTCTGAGCATTAATTAACTCCCTTTTACTATGGATTTGGCTTGTTTCTTGAGTAAATGTTAGGATTTTATTATGTTTTTAGGAAGTTTAGGTAATTTAGAATCCTTGAACGTTTTGATCCGTTTTGGGTTTGATTTCAGGAATTTGAAGCTTTATTTGTTGATTTGTGCTTTGGAATGGAAAGGAGCTTTGAAGATCATGAGATTGGAGCTGGAATAGAGAGAAATGCTGTTTAGTAATGTTAGAAGATGGGGTTCAAATGCCAGGAGCTGGAGTGCTAAAAGTCAGGAAACATTTAAGAAAAACTCAGCAGTTCAGGGAAGCTCACTCCCAGGTGTGAGGTATGCCACGCCTGGGCGCGTGTGCATCTTGAGAAGAAGAAGAGCAGTTTTGAAGCCACGCCTAGGCGTGGATCCTGTGTGCCTAGGCGTGAGTGCTATGAGTTGGGGCTATCTATATTGAAGATTTCAAGGATTCTGATAGATTTATCTTCTAGATTTATTTTAGATTTGTTCTAGTTTATTTATTCTAGATTATTTATTCTAGATCTATTTAAGATTTCTCTTTTAGATTTATTTGATAAGATTTATTTTGGATTTATTTTAGGTTTAGCCTTTTTTATAAATACTAGGATTTAACATTAGTTTAGGTAGCAATTCAGATACATTAGAGAGGCAAGTAGAAGCAATTAGGATTAGAGAAGAGAGGTTAGAAACATATCGTTGAGAGCAAGGAGGCAATGCAAGGATTGAAGATTTTGCAGATCTCTTGGGGTAAATTCATTATTGTCTATGATTATGAGTTCTTCCCTTAATTCTTGTATTTCTTCTCCCATTATGTGTAGTTAAACCTCTTGTTAGGAATATGGTGTAATTGTATGGATGTTGGGATAGTTATTTGAATTATGTTTTTCTGTTTTTTCTTTTAAATCTATTGTTTGGTTGTGTTTTAATTCCAATCCATGAAAGTAGCTAATTTATGTTTTGTTTAGAATCTCTAATCCAACGTGACCATCTGCGGGTTAGAATAGGTCGTTCTTCCAAACATTATAACAGCCTAGTTTCTAGACATATATCTAGGGCTTATATGACTTGAATATTCTAGTGTGCTTAATTAGTGGTTATTCATATGTCAAAATCGCTTAAGACATTAAGGGTTCTCATATTGAATAAGAAACATAAATTCACAAAGACATCTGGTTTTTATTACCTCTAGAATGTCGTGGATTTAGGGAAAAACATAATAAGATTCATAATTAGTAACTTAGGTTCTGCAATGAAACCATGTTCCTAACCTTTTCCAAAATTGTTCTAAATACTCTTTATTTTTTGTTATTGTCTCATTCTATCTATTCTACACTCCTTTCTCAAAATCTAAACAAAACTCAAGTTTCATTAGTGATTACTATTTTCCTAAGAATTATTAGAAACAATTTGCAATCCCCGAGTGGAACGATAATTGTACTTACTCTATATTACTTGTGACCTCGTATACTTGCCGGTAGTCCAACACCAGGTCGAAAGACTTTTCGTTGACCAAGGAAGCTTTGCAGACATCATCTTCCTTCCTCTACTCAAGTCAATGAAGCTCGGGGAATCCGACCTCACCCCAACAGAGGGGCATCTCATCGACTTCACGAGGGACGTTATCATCCCACTCAGTCACATCTACCTACTAGTCTCCATGGGAATCAGAACTTCAGCTAGAACCGAAATGATCAAGTTTGTCGTGGTCGACTGCCCCTCCGCCTATAACGGCATCTTGGACAGACCATGCCTTTTCTCATTTCGAGATGTGGTTTCCACGGTGCACCTGGCGATGAAATTCGTAGGAGCTGACAACTAGGTTGTTACTGTCCGAGCTAATCAAGGGAATGCTCGCATGTGCTATAACGCAAGCCTGAGCAAGATCAGGGGCAAGCACAACAACAAGTCAATAAAGCAACGAAAGCAACAAGTGGTTGACAAGAAAAAGACCACCAGGCGAACTTCTTCAAACCCCCGCAAAGAAGTCCCCAACAGAGCAAAAACGGAAGCTGTGGAACCAAGCCAACTCGGGGTAAGACCCCCTCGGAGTGAGAAACAACAATTCATCACAAAAAAGGGAGAAGGGAACAACATCTCAATCAAGCTCTAGCACAACATCTCAATCATGTTTTGGAACAACATCTCAATCAAGTTCTGGCACAGCGTCTCAATCAAGTTCCAGCACAAAGACATTGGTCAAAGCCACCGATCGGTAACTCCTATAAATAACTATATCCCAATCCCAACTTCTCCTTGTTCATTCTCTTTACTGACGGAAAGAAGTCTAGAAGTCAAAGCTCGAACTAGACGAGCCAATTTTGTAACCTTCTTTTATCAGTAAACGTGGTTTTAATCTTTTCTATGAACTCGCTGTTATTACGTACTTTTCCTTACGCTTGGGAGGCTACCGACGCCTAACGAGAAACATTATACATAGCTCCCAATCGAGTACTCATATATGAGTGTATAACAAAGCAAGTACAAAAATATGATACTCGAACGTCAATCTAGTCATTTGACAATGACTACAGCGTGGACGACTCGAGACCGAGAAGCCAACCTGGGCCCAAGGTCTGCGTTTTGAGTTCGAAAACATAACAACAGTTCATAACAAATCATTTTATTCATATACAGGTCTTAAACAGACTTACAAAAAAGGCCTTACCATGCTTACAAAAAATAATGTATAGAGTACATGTGAAACCCACAAAGGGGTTCTTACAAAGGAAAAAGAAAAAGAAAAAACTATTCTTCTATGTCCGATAGGAAGATTAAAGCTTCATCCAGCTCGACGTTGCTCACAACGAGGTTGGAAGGATCAGGAAGGTTGGGAGCGTTCAAGTTCACCTCGGACTCAGTTTGGTGATTTACCAGCTTCCCACCTTTCACTTTGTAGTACGGATCCGCCCCCACAACCCTTAAACCAGGATTGAGCAACTTCAACTGGTTAATGGCATTCCAGAATTGGTCTTCATGAGTCTGCTCCCAGCACAACAGATTCTGCTCGGACTCAATCTTATGCTTCAAAGCCTTGGCCTTCATCTTGGCCAGCCGATTCTTCAGAAGGGCATTCTCCTCAGCGAGCTTGTGGAGGGAATCAGCAGATGACTTCTCCAAGGAAGCGTAATCGGCCTTAGCTTTCACTAGCTCTTCTTGATCAAGGCGCTTACCCTCCTCGAAGTCGGCCTGAATCTTCCTTAGCTTCTCCTCAGCAAGGCGCTCACGCTCTTTCATTTCAGCCTTGGCCTTGCCCAACCTCTCGCGAGCAAGACGCTCACGCTCCTTGGACTGAGAGAGGGCATTGGCCTGCTTCACCTGCACCTCGGTGAGCTTCCGAGTTTCGGCCTGATAACCTTCCTCTCGCAAGGCCGCAGAAAGGGATGAGGTGATGTCCTCAGCATGATCGACAATACTTAATATGAGGTTGGTATCCCGGAGAAGATACTTGCCCATCAGGTTTGCCTCCCCACGTCTTGGAACCGTGATATGATTACGCCAACACTGATCATCGGCTAAGGTCTTTACCTGACCCCAGAGCTCCTCAGGAATGGGCTCGAAACTCCACACGCTGTAGCCAGGCGCGGAAGGATCATCAGAAGTTAGCCCCGTCGAAGCATCCTCTATGGCCGAGTGGGAGGGGATCCACTTAGGAACCTTTGCTTTTCCCTTAGAATCCCTCATCCTCTTGGATAAAGGCTGCTCGTCGCTTGACTCCTCCTCATTAACCGCCGCACGGACGACCTCTGCAAAGTAGGGGTAGAAGGCTCAGCAGAAGCAGTGGCCATCGGTAATTTTGAAGCTTGCTTGGACAGAGTAGGAGACACCCTAGTACGCCTCTCTTTCAAAGGGCCACGCCGAGCAGGATCCGCGGGCTTAGGGGCATCAGCAACTGGAATCTTCAAAGGCGCCTTGGCAGGACCACCCTCCCTCGAGATGACAGGAAGAGGAGCTCGGGGAACTCCAACCGAGCTCCCCCTCTTCCTCAATTCAAACTGCTTGGACATATCCATTGAAAATGAAAAAACCAAATGTCAGTCAAAATAAAAAAAAAAACAGCAAGCTAGGCTCACCAAGCTTCAGCGGAACCATGTCAGGAGGAAGGGTAAGAATCTGAAACACGTCCACCCGACCACTCTCCTTGATGTAGTCATGAATGGAAAGACAGGTGGTTTGCTCCAAGTTAGTCATCCTCGAGCACTCAGGTTCGAACGACTGGGTTCGGTGGGTGTAAAAATCCTTGAACCAGGCCAAGGGAAATCCCAGTCTGTAACAGCCCGATTTTCGTAACACAAAATAACTAAATTTTATTGATTAAGTTGTAAAAAATGAGGCCAATTTTTTTTTTTTGAAAACATTATTGAAATGTCGTTGGTGCACATAACACTTTTTTACCGAAAACCGAGTTGTTACTAAAACATTGCTTTACATAAAACATTCATCGTCATAAAGTGGCTTGGTTCAAAAAGCATCATGATCCATTGTATGGTTTCGAAAGTATTCATGACTGTTTCCAAAAGATTACATTATCCAGTCTTCCAAAGTGGAATTACTCAACAAGACAAAATTAACAACTTAGCTTAATTACATAGCTGGTTCATTTCTCTGGTAATCCTCGACTCAAAACACTAACAACAGACTTAGGCTATAAGAGGATGGAGGCCATCTTAACTAAACACACTACTCTCGATTCTTCCTAATGAAGACAACCGGCTTCGGCTTTCTTTTCCTTCTTGACCTATTCTTCATACCAGAGGATGATGCTACCTCCGTTGCTGACTCCTCTGCAGGACTTGGCTTCAGCTCCACTCCAAACAGCTTCACGGATTCCTCCTTAGCTTCGTTCCGTGACGGTGGCTCATTACCATTGTGCCCCAGAATAGAGATGCTTCCCAAACAAGATCCCGTCGTTAACCCACTCAGTTTGTGTTCTGGATCCGCAATCACCATCTGAGTACATCCCGTCCACACCCATCCATAGCGTGTGGGTTTCCAACCACTTCCCTGACGACACCATGTAGTAATCTCCAAACAATGCTCCATCTGTCCGTTGCGATACCAGCGACACCGATATGCCAACGAGACAGGAGAGAGTAAGCAATCCGAACGACGCATCGTCGACGATGTGGGTTTACAATAGGCAAGATATCAAGACTATACAAACATAACAAACAACATAAAGACAGCACAACATTCAAGTTCATCATCATTATCTTCATCATCATCATTCATTATCCTGCCACACTTATTCTCATTTCTCAACATAATCATTCTCTCGTTCTCAATTCCTTTCTCAATCTCAATTATGCATCTTTGAGTTGCATTCAGTTTCATTCTCATATGGTTTCTCATTATCAATCTTTCATAAGATTCTGCTTCTTATAATTATAAGTCTTTTCATTACTCTTAAACTTTTCTTATCAAGTCTTATCGGATCTCAACCATCGATGATTGGGGAATTATAAAGTATCATCGAGGTACTCGTTTCTTTCGCAGTTAGCACACACGTCTACATCTCCTCGGTCATCCACCCAACCTAGTCGGAAGCAAACAGGAGTACAGGACCTTTACCACGCGGGCTCGACAACAGTCTCAACAAATGGCTCCAAGCCAGGCTGTCTCAACAAATGGCTCCAAGCCAGGAGAACGGTAGAAAATCCGGTACAGTCTCAAATCAAATCACATAATCAAATCAAATCAAAGAGCCCCGTTCCAGTCCCTCTCACTGTTCAAGATTTGCAATCTTGGGGGCGACAATACTATTCTAGTTCCGGGTGTAGAACTTTACCACGGCATCGGACCGGCCCATCCTTACCCCTAATGGAATTCGTTCTACCTAGAAAGTACTCAAGGCTTCTTGACGTTTCACCGTCATTGCCTCCCCCTAATGCAATCTCCTCCTGAGTATCCGCAGATACCCATGGTATCTTCCTCTCCACTACTTCGCACTCATTGCTCACCGCATTCGTCAATGTCTTTTAAGTGTTTTAGAGTCTTAGTTATTACCCTAAGGTCGGCTCATCATTAGTGCATCCCTTCAACGAGTCCCGACCACTAATTTTCAACATTACTTTTCTTTTCTTCTCTCAATAGAGCATAGATCTGGGATCGCATCGACATACTTGCATCTCATTTCACACTCTTTCTCAGCATCTCATTTCATCATCTTTCTCAACATATCTCTTTTGGAACATCAGCCATCTGGCTTCACTTTCACAACTCATATCATATCTCTTGTTAGTAAACACCAGTGGAGGAGTAAGCTCAACTCAACACTAGTCTCATTCCCATAAACATCACAAAGGAGCCAAGCTCCACTCATATCACATCTCGTTTCAGTGAGTATTAGTGGAGGAGCAAGCTCAACTCAACACCAATCTCATTTTAGTAACATCAACAACAGAGGAGCAAGCTCAACTCATATCACATCTCATTTCAATCGACAACAACAACACTGCTTTCCTTAGCTCTGGCTCGACGTCATTACGATACCTTCATTCACATCATATCTCATTTCTTATCACATTCTCTTAACTTTCATGACATATTAAATCTTTCTCAAGCTCAACTCATATCTCTTTTCATTATTTCTTTTCTTAATGTCTTATCAAGGCTACCTTATTCAGTTAAGGACTTAGGCCAAACAGGGTATTACATCTTTCTCTCTGTATCTTTTACTTTCACAATCTTTTCCACACTATCTTATTCATCGTTCTCTTCAATCATATTTCATTACTTTCACATCTTATTCTCATTATCTTATTTCAAGACGTAACAGATGTCCATCAGCATGCTACTCTTATTATTCAACAATTCAAATGTCATCATGCATAATTAAACATTTAAACAGACATTCATAAGCATGCGATTTCAAATCTTCATCATATAATTTCATCACACAACAACATGTGGTCTTTGTCTTCTTCGTATAAGTGGCCACACAACACAAACAATTGCCACTATACTACTGACTCAGAACCACCAAGTTCCGATCTTTGAGATGATCCGGAACGTCCTAATAAATCACCTAAATACCACGGTGTCTTAGGAAAGCTTCGCTCTCACCTCAAGTCCTAGCAGATATATGCACACGATCTCCGCGGATCCTTATCGCTGTCAGCTGCTCCAATCCCCCGTCTTTACCATTCCTCGTATTAAATAGAGCACGTTTATGTTATTAACTTATATCAAGAAACCGTCTCTCAACTCAAACACATTTCATTCCTCGTCGGAAGACTCAAAACATAATTGTTTTCTCAAAACGATTCTAATATTTTCTAGTACTTTAAGTACTTCAAAACCATTTGAAAACATCAAATAAAGTAATTTGAACCAATTGATTTGGTTGCTGGTCCGTCTTGGACAACACCTTAATCATGTCCAAAAACATCGAAAAGTTCACCGTTTTCAATCCGACTTTTTCCTAAATCAAATACCACTTGAAAACCATTCTTTAAATCACTTGAACACATTTTGAAAACTAAGAAACAAGTCCAAACGATTCTGGACAGAAAAGGATGGTTTCACAAAATCACTTTAATAAAAATCCGAAAACATCCTAAAAGCACTTTTTTTTCCAATAATTCTTTAGCTCAAAATTAACACTTTAACACTTTAAAATTCAAGCTTTATCAATAACTACAAACTGAGGACAGCCACGAAACATGTCCCATGTTTTCAAATAAGTCAAACCAAATAAACTCAAAGTTACTTAATTTCAAAATCAATTACGTATACGAACATTCTCCAAACATTGACCAACACACAAACGACAAACAACACTTAAATAAATCAATCAACATAGTCACATAGCACATATCCTTCCATAACTTTAAATTATTCAAGTGAGCATACATATTCACTAATCAAGCAACACTTTATTAATTAAATTAAGGCATATACCCAATTAACCAACACCAAAGCAATCATACAACTCACATTCTTTTCCAAAATAATTCATTTTCATAATTACCTACTTTAACTCAATGAAACCGAATTGACTAAGCCAAAATAAACCAAGATCACAAGTTCATATACTTTAAATCATCACATGAAACACATTCATTATCACTTGTCAAAACAATTCCAATCTTTTCTTGCACTTGAAATCTCTCAAAATCATTTGAAAACAAATAATAATACCAATTAAAGAAACACTTTAGGTTGTTATATGAAATCGGTCCAGCCACATTTTTATTTCCTTAAACACCGAAAAACCGATATTTTTCCATCTAGCTTTTGTTATCTCAAACGGTACTTAAAAACTCATATTTTTTTTATCAATTGAAAACACTTTTAAAATAGATATACCTGAAGATAATTTCTTAGACAGCAAAGAAATAAAATCAAAATCATTGCAAACTTTTCTTGAAATAACTAACTCATTTGTCCAATTCCATCACCAAAAACCGAATTGAAAAGAAATAACCACAACACAATTTCAAACACATTACTTAGCATTAACTCACAAAACACACTCATTACTTCATGTCACTTCATGAAAAGAATCCTAACCTAGTTAACATGCATTGGCCGAATCTCATCATGACAAAGACAAGGTTTTTGGTTCATTTTTCAACATGCAAAGATCAAGATTCATGGATCAAATCATGTACTTGCTCACACAAAATTTTAAAAACATCATTTCCTTTTTTAAGCACTAAACCGAATCATCATCATCACTTAAGCAAAGTTTTCATTTCACATCTCTTGCGTGCACTTTAAAATTCTTAAATCAAGTAAAAATCAACATGCATGTACCTTTTCATGAGAGTCAAAGCATGATCTCTAAATTTTCTAGCTTAAACCGAATAAACATCACTTTAAAATCAAGGTTTAGCTTCAAATCTTCAACATGCAAGAACATAATGCATAGATCAAATCCTTTTTGAATCAAAAATCATTTTCAAAAGCTTTCTTTAATTGATTTCTCTCAAAACCGTGACATGCATCAAGAAAGATTAAACCTTTTTGCTCAAAAACAACATGCATGACTCAAGATCAAAACTTTTTCATGATCAAGTCAAGATCATTATGTAACACCATATATAATAATTACCCTTAAACCCGAAATTAAGGATTTAAAATTTCTTTTAAAACGAATAGGATAAATTGCCAAAGTAATATTTCCTTTCATTAATACAAAAACATCAGAGTTATAAAGCGGAAGACTTTAATTCGAACAAAGCATAACAGGTTCAGTAATAGATACACCAAGTTCATATTCAAAAATACAAGATAGTAAATGTTTAGCTCGGCCAACTGGCCGAGGCCCATCTAGGAAATCCGAAGCCAAAAATACAAAAGAGTGTTTTAGCTCGGCCCAACTGGCCGAGACCCAACTAGTTCTCCGGCTCTAAATAACTTACTCTCCCTGTGAGGGAGAGTGAACCTGCTCGGACGGGGACTGCGTCTGCTCGGGCTCAGTACCTGAAAAATGGTAAGGATGTGAGCTTTACACAGAACTTAAATAAGCAGTTTCTAACATGCCATACCGAACTACCAAGCCAAACACAAGTAGTCGATTAGCACATAAATACCAAGTAATCAAACCATATATCACATGCATACATCATCACTTAGCTCGGTTCACATCATGCAATCTCATTTAGCTTGGCTCACATGCATACAATCTCATTTAGCTCGGCTCATATCAACTATACCTCGGTTCATCCGATTAATTCCCCTTATACCCCTTCCTAAATTCTTACACTCGGTTTCTCGGCCACTACTCTCTTACCTCGTTAAACCATCTCTATCTCGGATTCATTACTCATTATTCCCCTTTTACATAGCTTATAATCTTTTACTCTTCTCGGATGCATACACCCAGTGCATGTCTTACACCATTTAAGGTCGGATATCGGAGTGTCCATAACTGCGAGTACCCAGTACCCGTCTTACAGCTGCGCATACCCAGTATGCGTCTTACGCGATCAATGCACGCACCCAGTACGCGTCTGCTATGACCAGGAGCACTACCGCCGATCATTATATGGAGTAAGGAGTGTCCATAACTGCGAGCACCCTGTACTCGTCTTACAGCGGCGCATCTCGGCGACTTACGCGATCAATGCACGCACCCAGTGCGCGTCTGCTATGACTAGGAGCACATCTCACCGATTCCGTACTCAGAACCTCGTGTGAATCATAACTGCGAGTACCCAGTACCCGTCTTACAGCTGCGCATACCCAGTATGTGTCTTACGCGATCAATGCACGCACCCAGTACGCGTCTGTATGACCCGATCACACAATCATTTCTCTTTAATTCCTCTTAGCCTTTTTAATCATCTCTTTTAGTTCGGCCTATCTCGGCTCAACCCTTTAATTTATTCCTCTTTACATTAATCTCATTATTTTCTTAGCTCGGCCTCTCTCGGCTCCGCCCATTTAACCATTCCCCTTTTTCCCTTAACCTTTCTCATTATCTGACTTATTACTCTATCTCTCCTACTTTCAATATTTACCATGTTCCCATACACACTCTCAACCTCTCTCAGCTCGGCCACAGATATAAATAGCAAATATCAAAGCTCATAAACACTTATACCACAACAATAATATGAATAAAGCATTTAACCAGTCCATCATGTATATATAAGCATATACCCAAGAACATAATATTCCCTCTTCACCTAAAATTCATGTTTCTAGTTCATTCATTGGTTCCCATTACCCTTTTTACCTTTCCTTTCTCATATTAACCTATATCCATTCCCTAATCTAACACCCACTCTTAGTACCCTTTATGAACACCCTAGAAACCCAAACTCAAGTAGAGGTAATACTCACTCCTTACCTCAAACCGTGTGAGATAAGAGTTGAGAGTTGAGAATGGCTTTTGTTGATGCTTGACCTTGGAACTTAGAACCTCTTGGGATCCCTTCCTCCTAGCTGAAATCGACTGCCACGACGGTCCAGGGACGTCCGAAATGGGAAGAGACGGCAGGGAAGTGAGTTTTTCCAGCTGGTACCACTTGGTGGAAGAGAGGGAGGCGTTCGTGAGTGAGAAGAGAGAAAGAGAGTATGTTGGGGGGGTTTGTTGCTGCTGGAACTTCAAAGAGAAAAAAGAGAGAGACGTAGGGGAAAGAGAGTGAAAGAGAATGAATGTAACAACCCGATTTCCACTCCTCAAAACCATAATTGAATTGTTATTAATTTCTTGCAAAAATGCGGCCAATTTTTTTTTTTTTAAAACATAAGTTTGTTAACGACTAATACCACCCTTTGAAAATTGAGTTGTCACTTTCGAAACTTCTCACTCAAAACAACATCATTGAAACAAACATTACTTTCATTGATTATAAAACAGGTGCCATAAGTACTGGAGTCTCACTCCAAAGATTTCCAAAAACAGGCCACCATTACAAAAGATTACAAACCATAATTAAAAAGTAGCTGATTACATTCTTAGTACATCACAAGGTAATCCTCAGTTGGAACTCAGATCCTAGACACACTACATACACTAGACACAGAACAAAGGACATCATTCTTTAGCGGAACTGGCGTCGGTCTCCATATCCTCACTTGTATCAGCCTCCGCTTCGTGATCAGAATCACTAGCGTCTTCTTCCTCCATCGGTTGAGGAATCACAGCCGCCAATGGTGCAGGATCACCATCGTACTCGTGATGCTCCCTTGGTCCGCCGTCTGGATAATCACGGAGAGTAACCTATCCCACGTGAAAATCCAAACTCGTTCCTCGCAAAATGTGCCTCGGATCGTCGATCTCCAACCGAGTTTTGCCTCGCCAAATCCAGCCATCAGGAACCACCTCTCATGCTCCTCCCTCCAGGGGCCACATATGGATTGCTACACGATACGCCATCTACCCGTTGCAATACCGGCGGATGCCAATATGACAACCAGGTAGGAGAGAGTTAGTGTGCCATACACTAACAAGTTGATCGTAATGTCTCAGGGTAGACTCGATAGAAAGAAGAACAGACAATAACGACACTTGACCAGTATATGAAATGAGACAAGATACCAAGAGCGTAGACGGATATACCAATTTGACAGAATAGGATAACAAAGCAGGTAACATAATAATCGAAATGAACAAGGTATGTAAATAATAGATAAACACATAAAAGGGTAAGCATAAACCACCAATCCAGAAACATGATTCTCGTAACAGAACAGCATCAACTCATCAATTTTATTCTCATCATTCATTTATATCTTTACTCTTTGGTTATTAAGTTTTATCATAACTCAGCTCACTCAATGAGGTAGGGGGAAAAAAACCATCACTGAGGAAAAATGCACTCTCTACATCTCCTCGGTCTCCATCCAAACCTAGTCGGAAGCCAACAGGAGTACAGGACCTTTACCACGCGGGCACGACAGCTGACTCAACACATAAATGGTCCCAGACCAGGAGGATCTCGTCCTCAAATCAATTTAATTTCATAATATCAAGGCTCACTGTCCACGCAGTGGCAAAACACAATGCCCCGTTCTAGTCCCTCTCACTGTTGTAGACTTGCAATCAAGGGGGTGACAGTATCATTTCTAGTTAGCTATGCGGAACTTGCCACAGCATTAGACCCAGTCCCCACCACGTTAGTGCGCCACTTGTGGGATTCGTTCCGCCTAGAAATATACTCAAGGCTTCTTGACGTTTCACTGTCCTTGCCCTCCCCTCATGCAATCTCCACCTGAGTATCCGCAGATACCCATAGTATCTTCCTGTCCACTACTTCACACTCATATACCTCACCGCGTATATTAAGTCTTTTAATGTCTTTTAGTATCTTTTAAAGTCTTTTAGCATCTTTAGTTAACCTAAGATCGGCTTGCCCTTAGTCCATCCCTTCGACAAGACCCGACCACTAATGAACACATCTTTTCCCCACTTTCACATAATCAAACTATCTCTTTCTCAAGCCACACGGCCACAACGCCATCACATCATTCTCACATACAATCACATAGCTCTTTTGCACAATCATTCCCATCTTGGAACTCACTATCATGGTCTCGGCTCCACGAGCACAGTCTCTTTATCCGGCACTTTGTTGCTCCTCAATATCTCCTTTGAGTCACACCATACATTGCTTTTTCACACATCATCATACTTTACTTTCTCTTTCAACTTCTCATAACCAATCCCCATGACATCCAGACTCATCACAAGAATTATAGCACTTTCACAAGAGAAATGTAAAGAGACCAACATAAAATAGAAATAGACATGCATCGAATCAAAGAAACATAAAACAGGATATTGCGAAAAACTCACGTCATCACCATCCGAGCAACTATGTTACGGGCTCACCACAATCTCACTCACCTGTTAAACCAGCAAAAGAAATACTTTGGCCTTGGAGATCTCTAGCTCCTCTTTGAGAATTGTCACCACCGTCTACTGAATAACCTCGAGGTAAATTAAATAAATACACTTTTATTAAAAATCATTTCAATTAAAAATCACAACTCGGTCATTTGAATATGAAATCCTTTACTTTCTTTATCCTTTTTCTTAAAATACAAGTGTTTATCAAAACAACTCTCAACTTTTCTTATATTTGAAATTCTTTAAAAAAATCATTTGAAAACTCACAAATAAATAAATAAAGAATTAATTTATGTGGCTGTACGAAAAAAGTCCAGCCACCTCCTTCAAGTTGAAAAACATGGAAAAATCCACAATTTTCCTTCTAACTTTTTATACGTCACATAACACTTGAAATTCACATTTTTTCACAACTCAAAAACACTTTCAAAATTGAAATACTTTGAAATAAAGTTTTGGACAGCAAAGGACAAAAGAAATCAAACCATGAAAATAATCTTGAAAATAATTAAATACATTTTCCTCATTTTCTTTATCAAAACCGAATTGAACACACTAAAATAACACAATAATTTTTCTCAAAACAAAGTCATAAAACATAATCATTTCAAAGAGACAATTACATGCAAAAAGAATCTAGCCTATTCAACCTAACATAGGCCGAATCATCACTAGAGAAAAACAAAGTCTTTGATGCACTTTTCTTTTATGCAAAAACCTTTAACTTAGAAAACCAAAAACATGCACTTTAAAACACATGGTTTTAGAAAATAACACTCCCTTTTTCCTTCTCAAAACCGTGACCTACAAGTCACTTCAAACACAATTTCATTTTCATTTTCCTTTGCATGTGCCTTAAAAATCATATAAATCAAAAAGAAAACACATGCAAGAAACTTTTCATGAAAAACAATCATGGTCTTTGGTTTTCAAATCTTGACCGAAAAATACATCAACAAAGTCAAGTGAAAAACTTAAATCCTTAGCTTTGAAACACATGAATTTAGATCAAAACAAAAATCATTTGAAAAGAAAATTGTTTTCCTTTGTTTCTCCTCAAAACCGTGACATGCAAGTCAAGAAACAAAACTTTTGAGTTCAAAAATCACAAATCAAGACTTGAAGATCAAAGCTATCGAAAATCAAGGCAAGAAAACAAATCTTTTTCAAGATCAAAGCAATAGATCAAAGCCTTTTGAAATGAAAATCAAAGATCAAAGCTTTAGAAAAATCAAAGTTGAAGTTAAAGCATGAAAACCATTTAGATCAACTTTAACAAGCATCAAACTAACATGCATGACTTCTAAGCAAGATAAAAATCATCACAACCTAAACTTATAGACATAGCCGAATGATAATGTCCATGGTTTAAGGTTCTACAAGTGTGGGTAGTTCTTGAAACTAAAGATCAAGGCTAAATAAGAACTTACAAACATAGATCTACAAGAAAAGCAAACATGCAGCAACAAATAACCTTACAAAACTTGGAAATCAAAAACTACTCTAACACTCTAGGATCTTCGAATAGACAAAGAAATAGAGAAGATCTTCAACCTTCTTCACTTAATCTTCAAGAGATCCTAAGGCTTTAGGCTTGATCTTCTTCCTCCTCTCTTCTCCAAGCTCTCGGGTTCTCTCTCTCTCTAAGTCTCTCTCTAAGAGTTTGTTGATACTCTTAGAAATTGTGTTTTGGTTTGGAATGAAATGTGAAGGAAATGAATGGAAAGGGGCTACGGTTGAGGGTATAAGAAAGCACACAAGCATTTCCCTTCTTGCCCTTGAGGGAATTCAGCCAAAGAGTGTTACTAGAAGGGTAATTTTGGCATCATCAAAGCTTGCATGGCTCAAGCCAAGCCATGAGACAAATAGAGTAAGATTAGACTTAATCCTTCTCTCCATTGGTTGGTCAAACTCTTAACTATGTTTTACACTAAACTAATCCTAGGTGCTATTAGGCTACTAACTTAGGGTGCAAGAAAGTCCAAATTCCCATCATGCATGCACCTACACACACACACGGCCGAACATCATGCACACACATATACACATAGAATTTTCATTTTATTTTCTTTCTTATAATTCACACTTTCTAAAAAAAAATACCAAAATATCAACTACTTAAATAATTCACTTTAAAAACTCAATTCAACTCATAAGGTTTTTCTCATAAAAATCATTTTCCTTAAAATCCTTTATCATTTGAAATCATAAAATAAATTCAATTCAAGAAGTACTCTTTCAAAATACCCTTTTGAAAACATTTTCTCCAAATAATCTTTTTAGGGTTTAAAACAAATATGAGGTATTCAGACGGGGTGTTACAATGAAAGTGTTATGTTGTTGTGTTTGGGCTTTCTTTTATTCTTTTAGGGGAATTATTTGTGTGGTCCTCATTGGAGGCTTCTTGGAGAAGCTAGAATGTGTGGACAGGATTCAATGGCTTCTAAAGGAAGCCATGAATAGTGACTTGAAAAGGACATAAAGCAATGATAGTGACATAAAGTGAATGATAGTACGGATGGTGCGAAACCCAAGGGGCCAACAGCTCAACATGAGCTGTCACGGAGGAGCAAGGAGGTGTCGGCTCGGTATAGGGAGATGTCCTTTGTCCGAGCTTCCTTCTCGGATAATGATGTGAGGTGCGCTGAGGTCGGATAATCCGAGCTTGACACAGGTTCCGCGTTTGACCCCATTTAGCTAGGCCGGGATTGGTCCGAGGTCCAATACTTACATACTAGGTCGGCCTATGCTTCCTATTACCTCACTACCCTTATACAATTTCTACGGCTTAATCCTATCCTTAAATAAATATTTATATATATTATTTTATAAATTCATTATATTACTATTAATTTCTAGGATGTTACATTCCTCTCCCACTTACAGGAATTTCGTCCTCGAAATTTAGTCGGCATTGAACAGTTGCGGATATGACTGCTTCATCTTCTCCTCGAGTTCCCAAGTAGCTTCCTCCACATCATTCTGATTCCAGACGACCTTGACCAAAGAGATTTCTGATCGAGGCCGTACCCGATCAAAATAAAAGGTGTTTATTCTGTAGTACTAGGAAGGTGATCCTAGGTCGTTTCCCAGTGAATATCGGTCTAGGCAAAGTATCAAACACGTAGTGTGCAGTAAAATGGGGGGGTTTTTGTGTGTGACAAATGTGAAGAACAAAACACAAACAGAATATAAAAACTAAGAAAATCAGAAACAAAAGCGGGCAAACCCCTTTGGTTACGTACACTACTCAATCCTAGCTCACTAAAGATCGATTCCTCTCCTCTCCTCTGTCCAACTCGTGATAACCAAATACTAAGCGAAAATTCAGTTATCACTCCAAACCCTAACTTCTAATTAAGCATCAGAAACCAGAATTGGAGTTTTTACAAGTTAATACAAATTAAGCATTTATATTCATGTATTATCTCTACGAAATGGAATTAAGCAAACCACTACACATCGATAAACATGAAAACAGAGAAGAGAAAACGAAATTGCATTAATAACAAGAGCTCAAGAGTAGATAATACAATACCAAAGGGATTAACCCTTGAAGTCTAGCCTTCCATGGCCATAAATGAAGAAAAACGAGTAGAAATGGGGAAGAACAAAACCCTAGCAGCCACCATCACTTGGGAGAGCCAAGAGAGAAGTTCTAACCTAGAGAGAGAGTGAGAAATCTGAAATGAAAGTGTGTTCTTGGAGGTTACACGAATTTCCCCTCTTAAGACACAAAATGGGCCTAAAACATGGGCCCAAATCCTAAGAAACAATATTCTGAACATTACAATTAAAAAGGGACCTAAATGCAAATTACAATCTTCACTTCAATACTTCAATCTTCATTTCCAAAATTCCCAAAGTGTCCTTGTGCCAAATATTACCTGAAAATAGAAATAGAATTAATTAGGCTAAATAATTCCAAATTAAACAATATTCGGAATATTAGTCCAATAAACTCTAAATCAATAAATCAAGCTAATCAATGTCAAATGGGCAACAAGTATCAATAATAGGAGTAAAATAATGCAAGGAATAATGGGAAATAAAATGCTCATCAAATACCCCCACACTTATCCTTTTGCACTCCTGGGCAAAACCAAAAGATAGGACTATGAAGATCAATATGCACCAAAGTGAATCATGCAACAAGATGACTACAACTAAGAAATGCAAACCTAAGAGATTACATACTTCACAATGAATTCTAGGAAATGCAAAGAAATGGGCAAACTCAAGCACACAAAATGGTTAAGGATCAAAGAGTCAAAGCATCCGCGAACATCATCCAATTACTTCAAGTATGCAAAGAAACCAATGACATCAAGAGGATAGTCACAAAGATGATAGAAACTCACAAGGATCACTCAAAAGTGTTTACACTCAAGTGTTTGGGGTTAATCATTATTTACACTCAAGGCACATCATGAAAAACAAACACAACCATAAGCTTGACAAGCCTCTAACATCAACCATCAACACACATGCACAAAATGATCAAAAGGTCTTTTAAGGGTTGTAATGGGGCCAAGGACAAGGTAGGATAAAAATATGGGAATGTAGCTAAAACCAAAGGAATAGAGGAGCAATGGGGAATAAGTAAAAAGTAAGCAAAATCCACCCCAAAATCAACTACCACTAATTCCAATCCTCTTTGCCTCAATAACCTTTTATTTACTTTTTTTTTCTCTTCTTTTTTTTCTTTTTATTTTTGCATTTTTTTTTGTATTTTTGTCTTCTATTTTTTTTTTTTGTTTTTGAGAGATATACAAAAAGAAAAGAAGAAACAACACAAATGGCATGAAGATGAAGCCATAACTATAACAACCAATGAGGCAAAACCAAGAACTCAACCAATTAAAGCATAAAGCACACTTCTTACCTAATACCCATTCCCAAAACAATTCCAAAGCTCCAAAATTCCCTAAGGTTAGGACAATCATGGTTTTTCAGTCATAGGCTTGTAATGAGCTAAAGAACAAGGAAAGGGATAAAAAGGCTCAAAGGGGCTAGCAAAGGATACATTCATTCAAGGTAGGCTCATATGGCTAGTAGCTTATTCAAGAAAGAAAGTGCCTAAATCATTTCAAAATGTGCATGAGCAATCAAGTATCAACAAGAGTCAAGTCAAGTTCTAGAGTGCAAGTAATCCAGAGTGCAATCACACATGAAAGAAAATTAGGTGGCATATATAGCAATCCACCCACAATTAAGGCTCAAATCCTCACAAAAGGGACAATTCTATCACAGTGTTACCACCTCTTAATTATCAAAAGCAACTTTACACACAGAAATGCATGAATTCAGACACAAGATACCAAAACTCTACTAAAGTGAAGCAAAAACATGCAAGAAAATGCCCAAAACTAAGCAAAACCTAAAAAAAAAAAAATCAAAGCAAAATATGCAACCTAAACTACTCTCCCCCCCACACTTAAATCACACATTGTCCTCAATGGAACACAAATAGCAGAATCAGACAGATATAGACAAGTGTAATAAAAAGAGTAAGGAAGGAGAAAAGGAGACTCCCTAAGTCATGGTTGTTCAAAAGTGGGGTCGACCAATGAGGCCTCCTCCACAGGTGCATCATCCAAAGAAGGGGTGGTTAGGAAAGGCTTGAGTCGGTGGCCATTGACTTTGAAGCTCTTGTTCGTGGACTCACTCTTGATCTCCACAGTGCCATAAGGAAACACTTGGGTGACTACAAACGGTCCAATCCATTTAGAGCGGAGCTTTCCACTCATGAGTCCAAGCCTAGAGTTGTAGAGCAAAACTTTTTGACCAACCAAGAACTCCTTTCTGGAAATGGAGTTATCATGAAGCTTCTTGGTCTTCTCTTTGTAGAATTTGGAGTTCTCATAGGCCTCCAAGCGGATCTCATCTAGCTCACTCAACTGCAGCTTCCTCTCCTCACCCGCTTGATCAAGAGCTAAGTTACATTGCTTCACAGCCCAATATGCACGGTGCTCTATCTCCACAGGCAGGTGGCACGCCTTACCAAAGACAACCCGATAGGGTGACATCCCTATGGGTGCCTTGTAAGCGGTCCGATGGGCCCACAGAGCATCCTCCAATCGTGTGCTCCAATCCTTTCTATTAGGCTTCACCATCTTCTCCAAAATCCGCTTGATCTCTCTATTTGAAATCTCAGCTTGCCCGTTGGTTTGGGGGTGATAGGGTGTAGAGACTTTGTGCACAACCCCATACTTCTTGAGCAAAGCTTGCATGGATCTATTGCAGAAGTGTGTGCCTTGGTCACTGACTATGGCTCTAGGTATGCCAAACCTGCAAAGGATATTAGACCTGACAAAATCTACAACAACCTGAGCATCATTAGTCCTGGTGGCCTTAGCTTCCACCCATTTGGATACGTAATCCACAGCAAGTAAGATATAATAAAAACCAAAAGAAACAGGAAAGGGGCCCATGAAATCTATACCCCAGACGTCAAACACCTCACAAAACAACATAGGTTGTTGCGGCATCTGTTGCCTCCAAGATAGGGCGCCTCTTGCTCTTTGACACTGCTCACACGAGCTGCAGATGTTGCTCGCATCCTTGAAAATGGTAGGCCAATAAAATCCAGAATCCAGCACCTTTCGTGCTGTCCTTTGAGTACCAAGGTGGCCTCCCACTGGTGAAGCATGGCAAAATTGGAGAACCGATTGGATCTCCTGGTCTGGAATGCACCTGCGAATGATCTGATCACTGCAAAAACGCCATAAATAGGGGTCATCCCATACATAATGCTTGGCATCGCTCTTTAATTTGTCTCTTTGAGCTTTGGATGCCAAGGCAGGAAAAATAGAAGCAACCAGATAATTAACAATGTCTGCAAACCAAGGAGTTTGGGGAAGGGGATGGGAAACATGTAAAGATAAAAGCTGCTCATCCGGGAAGTCATCCCGGATAGGAAATGCATCCTCCTCTCTCTCTATCCTGCTCAAGTGGTCTGCGACAAGGTTATGCACACCACTCCGATCCTGAATCTCAAGATCAAACTCCTGGAGGAGCAACATCCACCTAATCAACCTAGGTTTGGAATCTGTCTTTTTCAAAAGATACTTCAGAGCAGCATGATCAGTGTACACTACAACCTTAGAACCAAGCAAATATGATCTAAACTTGTCAAGTGCAAAAACAATAGCCAAAAGTTCTTTTTCAGTTGTTGTGTAATTAACCTGTGCTGCATCTAAAGTCCTAGAAGCATAATAAATCACATGCGACAGCTTACCAACCCTTTGGGAGAGAACTGCTCCCAAAGCATAATTTGAAGCATCAGTCATGAGCTCAAATGGGAGGGTCCAATCAGGTGGTTGGATGATGGGAGTGGTGGTCAGTGCTTTCTTCAATTCATCAAATGCCCTCTTGCATTGGTCTCCAAATTCCCATGGGGCATCCTTTTGAAGCAACTTGGAAAGAGGAAGGGCAATGTTGCTAAAGTTCTGAATAAACCTGCGATAGAAACCTGCATGACCAAGAAAAGAACGCACCTCTCGCACGCAAGAGGGGTAAGGCAAATGTGATATTACATGCAGCTTAGCAGGGTCAACTTCTATGCCCTTGTGCGAAACAATGTGCCCTAAGACTATGCCTTGTTCTACCATGAAGTGGCATTTTTCAAAATTCAAGACAAGGTTAGTCTCAATGCACCTGTTAAGCACCTTAGTCAAATTATCAAGACATGCATCAAATGAGGAGCCATAAACACTAAAATCATCCATGAAGACCTCTATGCAATGCTCGAGCAAGTCAGCGAAAATACTCATCATACATCTTTGAAATGTGGCAGGAGCATTGCATAGGCCAAAAGGCATCTTTCTATATGCAAATGTGCCAAAAGGACAGGTAAATGTGGTCTTATGTTGGTCCTCTGGTGCAATACAAATTTGAAAATAACCAGAGAATCCATCTAAGAAGCAATAATGAGATTTACCTGCCAGGCGCTCCAACATCTGATCAATGAAGGGGAGAGGGAAATGATCCTTGCGAGTCGCCTGGTTGAGCTTTCTGTAATCAATGCAGACTCTCCAACTGTTCTGCACTCTAGTGGGAATCAGCTCATCCTTCTCATTTTTGACAACTGTGACACCAGACTTCTTGGGGACTACTTGCACCGGGCTCACCCAAGTGCTATCTGAAATTGGGTAGATGATACCCGCTTGGAGCAGCTTGGTGACTTCTTTCTTAACCACATCAAGAATCTGGGGGTTCAATCGTCTTTGGGGTTGTCTCACTGGTTTAGTCCCATCCTCCAACAAAATGCGGTGCATGCACATGGAGGGGCTAATTCCAGGAATATCCGCTAAAGTCCATCCAATTGCCCTCTTGTTCTTTCTTATCACATCCAGCAGTTTCTCCTCTTGATCAACAGAAAGTGAGGTAGAGATGATCACTGGGAGTTTCTGCTCATCCTCCAAGTAAGCATATTTGAGATGAGGAGGGAGGGGCTTCAGGTCCAATGAGGGTGCCTGCATAATAGATGGAACTAAAGGGACAGCAGAAATGGATTCTGCTGCCTGCACCTGAACAAGTAAATCAGACTCATGCATAACAGATATGGGGTTAGGGTTAGCATAATCTGAATCTATAACATATGAATCATCAGATGCAGTGGCAGAGTCTAGAAACTGAGCTATTTCAGTGCATGCGGTGCACCATCCAGAGTTAGTGCATGATGGACAAGTAAATGAATCAGTGAAAGATGGCAATTCAAAATCATGATGCAAAATGTCAAGCATATGCTCATCTATCAAATCATCAAGCAAGTCCACATGGAAAACAGAGTGATCCTCAGGAAAATGTTTCATAGCATGGAAAATGTCAAATCGGATCACACTGCCATCAAACTTCATGGAAAGTGAACCTGAATGCACATCTATCTTGGTTCGGGCTGTTTTCAAAAATGGCCTCCCCAAAATAATAGGAACAACATTACGGGGAGAGTCATCTTCCATATCAAGTATGTAAAAATCAGCAGGGAAGATCAACTCTTCAACCCGAACCAAGACATCCTCTATCAAACCTGCGGGGTGGGCAGTACTTCTATTTGCCAATTGAATCACCACACCCGTAGGTTGAAGAGGTCCAAGAGAAAGAGACTTAAAAACAGACATAGGCATGACATTTATGGATGCTCCTAAATCTAGCATAGCATTTTCAAACTTAACATTGCCTATGATGCAAGGTATAGAGAAAGTTCCAGGATCCTTACATTTTTCAGGAATGTGAGGGATAGGTTTACCTATGAGAGCGGAGACATTCCTTCCCATGCTTATCCTCTCATTGCCCTTGAGTCTTCTCTTATGAGTGCACAACTCCTTAAGGAACTTCGCATACCTTGGAATCTGTTTTATTGCATCAAGAAGGGGTATGTTGACTTCCACCTTCCTGAATGTGTCAAGAATGTCCTTGTCCACCTCTTCCACCCTTTTGTTTTGAGGCACTCTTGGTGGGAATGGAAGAGGAACAGGAGGAGGTTGTAGGACAACAGCAGGGCTTGTGGTTGAAGTCGAGGAGGGTTGAGTTGGATGATTCTCTTTGGTGCTAGCATGCTCACCTTCATCTACCACTTGGCTCTTCCCTTTAGAGGAAGCTAGAGCATCATTGTTGAGGTGAGGTTGTGGTGTGGGTGTGACAATCTGCTTTCCCGACCTCAGGTTGATGGCACTCACATTCTGATTCTGAGGGTTGATCACAGTTTGGGATGGCAACTTGTCAGAATTTTGAGATTGCAAGTTGTTGAGAGAAGTTGCCATTTGACCCATCTGATTTGTCAAAGTCTGAATGGATGCCTCTTGTCTCTGAATGGATGCTCTAGTCTCTTGTTGAAATTGGAGGTTTTGCATGGTCATTTGCCTCACCAACTCCTCCAAGGTAGGTTGGTTGGATGGAGGGGCTGATGGTGCAGGATGAACCACTTGCTGCTGTTGTTGTTGCCTTTGCTGTTGGATTGGAGGAGGTACATATGGTGGTCTGCTCGGTCCAGCGGTGTTCTGAAATGGAACATTAGGAGGAGGTTGTTGTTGATCAGACCACTTCAGATTGGGATGGTTCCTCCATCCAGGGTTGTATCTATTGGAAGAGAGGTCATGATTGTGTTGTTGTGGACCTCTATTGTTGTATATGTTTGCTGCATAGGCCTCGGGTTGGTCACCACTTGTCATCGGCTGTTGCTGCTCAATGGATGTGCATATGCCACACACTCTAGCAGGAAGTATCATCTTTTTCTGATTGACAGCCAATTGTGTGACCAATGTTGTGAGAGAATCAATTTTCTGCTCAAGCTTCTCAACCTTGCCCGAGTCTGCACCAACATCATTTACATCCCTCACAACTATTGCATCACTGTTGCTTCTTGCATGGAATTGTTGACAATTGGAAGCCATCTTCTCAATTTTGCTCCTGACTTGTAAGGGTGTCATATCTCCCAATGTACCACCACTTGCAGCATCTACCATGTTTCTTTCCATGAAGTTGAGACCTTCATAAAAGTACTGGATGAGAAGCTGCTCTGAGATCTGATGGTGAGGGCAGGAAGCACACAACCTCTTGAATCTCTCCCAATAATCATAGAGACTCTCTCCATGTTGTTGCCTGATACCAGAAATTTCCTTTCTGATTGCAGTGGTCCTATTTGCAGGGAAGAATTTTTCTAGAAATGCCCTCTTCAAGTCATCCCAGCTTGTGATGGAACCAGGGGCCAAGTCAGATAACCAATCTTGTGCTAGACCCTCTAAGGAATGTGGAAATGCTCTGAGACAGACATGATCCTCTTGCACATCATGTGGTTTCATTGTGGTGCACACTATATGGAATTTCTTGAGATGCTTATGAGGATCCTCACCTGCAAGACCATGAAACTTGGGCAACAAATGGATTAGTCCTGTTCTAAGCTCAAAAGGAACATCCTCATCAAGATACCGGATACACGAGTCTTCAATAGTGAAGTCAGGTGCAGCCAGCTCCCTAAGTGTCCTTTCCCTTGGTGGGGGTTGAGCCATGTTATCACAATGTATAGAATCAGATTGAATAAAAGTAGAAGGAATAGAAGAAATAGAAACAGAATTAGATGGACTATAAGATGACTCTGACTCACTACCTAATGGCTGATTCCTATTTTGTCTAACTAATCTGTGATAAGTTCTATCAATTTCAGGGTTGTAAGGATGCAAATAACTTGGGTTGCCCCTAGTCATGTACTGAACAGAACAACATCAACCATAGCATACTGTAACAGATATGCATGACCAAAATCGGCAACAAAATTTATTATTTTTTAAAATTTGTTTCTTTATTTTTTTCAGCACCCTAAAATCATGAAAACATATCACAGAAAGTTTGAGGACAAAATTCAAAAGGGAACCAAGTCAAACAAATAAGTTACAAACAAAAAAGAAGAAAAATAAACTTGTAAAATAAAAAAGAAATAGTAAACAACCGAATTTTTGGGGCCTTCCCATTATCGAAATTTCGATTTCACGTATTACAAGTTAATACAAATTAAGCATTTATATTCATGTATTATCTCTACGAAATGGAATTAAGCAAACCACTACACATCGATAAACATGAAAACAGAGAAGAGAAAACGAAATTGCATTAATAACAAGAGCTCAAGAGTAGATAATACAATACCAAAGGGATTAACCCTTGAAGTCTAGCCTTCCATGGCCATAAATGAAGAAAAACGAGTAGAAATGGGGAAGAACAAAACCCTAGCAGCCACCATCACTTGGGAGAGCCAAGAGAGAAGTTCTAACCTAGAGAGAGAGTGAGAAATCTGAAATGAAAGTGTGTTCTTGGAGGTTACACGAATTTCCCCTCTTAAGACACAAAATGGGCCTAAAACATGGGCCCAAATCCTAAGAAACAATATTCTGAACATTACAATTAAAAAGGGACCTAAATGCAAATTACAATCTTCACTTCAATACTTCAATCTTCATTTCCAAACTTCCCAAAGTGTCCTTGTGCCAAATATTACCTGAAAATAGAAATAGAATTAATTAGGCTAAATAATTCCAAATTAAACAATATTCGGAATATTAGTCCAATAAACTCTAAATCAATAAATCAAGCTAATCAATGTCAAATGGGCAACAAGTATCAATAATAGGAGTAAAATAATGCAAGGAATAATGGGAAATAAAATGCTCATCAATTTCCTTCCCTCTGAGCCGTCTGACTTGTTTGTCCTCAATTCGGACTGGAAGAACTTCGAAAGTCAGGTTGTCTTTTAGCGGCAGCTCGTCCACTGTGTAACAACCTATTTTATATTACCTATTTTGAAAATATGGATTTGAAAATTTCTTTTTAATTAAAATACTTGTTAAAATGTTTCCGGAAAATTGGACAGAGTTTCCTCTAATTTTTGGACATTCCCAAAAATTGTCTTTGACCTGTAACCTGTTCAAAACAATTTCAACAATAACCAGACATCTAGGATAAATATACATATATAACTTAACTCTTCTCCCAATATCCGGGGATAAATACTAAGATGAAAATACTTAGATTTTCGAGGAACCAAATAAAGAGCCCGGGGCCACCAAATATACAACTGAAATTTAAAATACATTTATTAATAAATTCTCAAAAATACATAATATTCCATAATATGGCCCGGTACGACTCAACTCGAAATAAAAATAAATTACTCACACTTCCCGTGGGGAAGTGTGCTCCTGCTCGGCCCAAATAACAGCTATGCTCCTGACCTGTACCTGTGGTGGTTGTAAGGGTGAGAATTGCACAACTAGTAAAGCATAATAAGAGCCAAGTCATACACAATTAGCAATTAGCCAAATAACACCATCATAATCACACCCAAGCACCGATTCACTACAAACACAATCGTCTCCGATTATCAGCACCTTTTGACACATGTCCTTACCTAATCTATTTCGCCACTTATCTATTTACACTAAAATCTCACTCTCTACACTTTACCCCAAGTCCCTAATTTTCTCTCCTAACCTCTCTAATCCTTCCTCTCACACACCTATTCTACTCGTTTCTCTCACATCTCCTTTACTCCCCCGTCCTTCCTCTTATTTCCTTATATTTATTTATCCTTATTATTTTTCCTTTATGTTTTAGGGCATCATGGGGCTCCTGCCACTGCGTATCCTCCGTCTACCCAGGGATACGTCTTACCGATGCGCCAGGCTCGGTCTGGTCGTCTTACTCAACCAATGCGCATGGATCCCGCGGTCCGCACGTCTTCTAAGGTCCAGTACCCATTGACCCCGGAGTCGTGGGGCTCCTGCCACTGCGTATCCACCGTATCCCCGGGGATACGTCTTACCGATGCGTACGGATCCCCAAAGGCCGCACGTCTTACTCAACCCATGCGTGCGGGTTCCAACTACCACACGTCTTCTAGGGTCCAGTACCCACCAACCCTTTATCTTTCATTATCTTTCCTGTTTCTATTGTAGTGTCGTGGGGCTCCCGCCACTGCGTATCCACCGTCTCCCCGGGGATACGTCTTACCGATGCGTACGGATCCCTACAGGCCGCACGTCTTACTCAACCCACGCGTGCGGGTTCCAACTACCACACGTCTTCTAGGGTCCAGTACCCACTAACATGGAAATGGGTGATGCGAATACCCCACTGCGTTCCCCGTCTGTCGAGGATACGACTTACCGATGCGTACGGATCCCCAAAGGCCTCACGTCTTGCTCAACCCGTGCATACGGTCCATCTGTCATCGTCATGACACCAGCCGTACGTCTTATAGGATCGATATTCGCATACCCGAGTGCTTTCTTTATTCTCTTTTCATTTCTCTTTTATTTTATGTCTTTTCTTTTTACTTTATTTCCGCCCTCATACCACACCTTATCCTTTCATTCTCAATTTTCGTCTGCCTCGCCTAACACCTTTTTCTTCTACTCTCATATTTCCTCTTTTTCTCCCTAAACTTTCCTATATATTCTATTCTCTTCCTAACTTAGCACCTACGCAAACCAAACTCACTTTACCTCTTTGAACACATCAAACATATAAATTACAATCATAAATTAAATATTCAATTAACAATTACAATTCTTATTTGATTATCACGCATATAATCCTTGACATCAAATAGCATTTTACTCAGGTACTGACACTTACATACATATAATTAACATGTAGTTCAAAGAATTCATCATTTAAACATTTAACACATTTCAAATAGCATTTATATCATATAAGCATATTATCTCATTAAAATAAATTCTAAATTCCCTAATCACACATAAGCAATTAACCTTGAGCCAGATTATACAGTACTAGTATCTCACCCACCGAGACGGCAAATAAACCCCTTACCTTAAATATAATTAAAGGAGACTAAACCTTAAGAGAGTTTAGCACCCTAATGTAGGAGAGGTGTCGGTATCCACTAATCCATGAAGCAGAGCAAGCTTGATGAGTTCCCTCTTAGAGTGTGGGAGGCTCCAAATTACTCTTGTAAAATTGGGGCAAGGAACAATAACAACAATAATAATAAATAAGGGTCATGAGAATACCCAAATCAAAAGGAAATGGAAAGATTGAAAAGGAAAGATGGGAAAGGAAACCTTGATGACTATGGAGATTGAAGCTTGAAGCTCACATCATGGAAGCCATGGAAAGCTTGAGGATGAAGATGATGATGGAGAAACTTGAGATGGTGATGGTGGCTCTAATTGGAAGAGGGGAAAGAGAGATTGAGAGATGCCTTGAAGCTTGGAGGCTTGGTTTTTAAGAATCAATGGTGATAGTGGAAGGAGGGAGGGTTGGGAGGAGGAACCCTAGCTCCTTGGAAGAGGAAGAAGAAGATGGAGGATGGGGGAGAGAAGGGGGGTTCGAATGGCATAGGGAGGGAGTGTTTGGGGGTGTTTAATGGGTTTTAGGGTGGGGAAAATACCAAAATGCCCTTAAAAACGCGTATTCGGTGTTGCAGATCGCAGGATTTTCGCTTAAGCGAAACATTTTCGCTTAAGCGAAATGCCTTCAGTGATGCAATGTGTGTAACACCCCGATTTGGAACTTAGAATTTTCACCAAAAATTTGCGCCATTTTTTTTATATAATAAACATTTCCAAAGTCAGTTCATAAAAAGGTTTTTATAAAACAATTTGATTCACTTGGTTTCAAATTATTTGATGCATAAACTTGCAACATAAAATTCCTTTCCAAAAAGAGATGTTACTAACTTATTTCCAAAAAGCTCCTTTTTGTGATCCCAAATTTATTCGATGGTTAACTGGTGGAAACACATTTAATTATTTAAATAAACTTCATACATAATCAAAAAGAACTTCTTTTATTCCATTTAAAATAATCCATATTACAACTGGGGTTACATTCGGGATAGATTAATCATGTCCTAATCACCTTAAGATAGGATACAAAGTAAAGACTACCCTATCTTATACTACAAGTCTTCATGGCTATCCTCCACCACAAGTGTCTGAAAGATTCCTCGGTTGTCACTTCTGCTTCCTCCTCATATGGGCACCATCTCGAGATCCTCTTCCAACTTGAGCAACCACTACTCGAACTACTACTTGATCTGTCATATGTGAACATTGTTCCCCAATGTCCACAGGAAAGGGAAATAGAGAGAGTAAGCACTTCCGAACGATATTATCGTCGACGGCGTGGGCTTACCATAGGGGAATATTAAGACCACACAAACATGTACATCATTATTACCATTACCTTATTGCATTTGTTACCATAAACACTTTTCCCAAAAAGGGTATACTTCTTAAAAACCATAGCCGTTATATTTAATTATCTTTAGTCTCTAAGTTTCATACTATCGGTAAATCAAAAGGGGGGTACCATTACCGAGGTTCAAGGTATGGATATCACACACGTTACATCTCCTCCACAAGTCCAACCATATCCTAGTTCGGAAAGCAGATGGGACGCACAGGAACCTTAACAACGCCGGCATCGAAGTCGGTAAACGAAAGACGGTACCAGACGCCGGTGGTAAGATATCAAAATTCATGTGACCAGACGCCGGTGGTCAACAAGATTTATTCCACAAAAGTTTCCAAAAACCAAACACCTACCGACTTCTAGCCTCGTTCAGGTTCCCTCTCACCATCTAGGATTTGCTCAAGGGGGAAGAAGAAGAAGCTAGACCCGATCATCTTTGATAGGAGAAGGAAGCCAGTAATAGAATTAGATTAGGTTGTTGCTTGTGTTGTGTAATCAGGATTACCTAGGTAATGAACCGATGCTGTACTTCAACTGTTTTGAAGCATGCCCGACTTTAAGGAATGTATGAACTCTTTCATGAAATGTGCTTAACCTTCTTTGAGGAAATGAATGGAGTTGCTTAAGTGGAACTAAATTGTTTTCTAAATAAAATGTTTTCGGAAAGTGAAGGGGATGAGTTTGGTTCCAAGTAACAACTCGGTTTTTGAAAGAGTGTGTTGCAGTGCCTTAATGATGTTTTCAAAAAAAAAAAATGGGCCTCATTTTTGCAACCTTAATCAAATATTTTGGATGTCGAAAATTGGGCTGTTACAGAATGGTATCAGAGCTTATGGTAATCCTTAGCAGCCTTAAGCATGGCCTTACATGCTTGCTTGTGTGTGACTCTGTGTGTTTGTTAGTATTTGAGTAGGAATAGGAGGATAAGCTTTTGTCTCTTAGGACATGAGACTAGCATGTAGCTTAGCATCAACCGCAATAGTTTAAGAAACCTTTTGACTCTATAAGAGTAGACCATGGGTAGACCCTGAGATAAAGACCCTAAACTCCTGATGTTTCATTAGTGATTGTTAGACTTAAACTTGATTAACCTTAGCATACCTTTACACAAGGATGGATGTCACCCTTGAGGATGTAGGTTGTTACCTCTTAATCCCAGTGTTTGTTGAATTGCTCCGACAACACATTCTTGTTGAGTTTTGGACCCTTTCCTTCATGAACCCCTAACACCTCGTGACTCTATTTAAGACTCTTTGGTTCGAATGGTGGAGTTGGAAGTGCCATAGTCACCCAAGCAGCCCAAGGTTAGGTGATTGAGGAGAAGAAGAAATAGTTGAACTTAGAAAGACTCTAAGATTTCCGTGGAATAGTTATAAGCTGAATCCAAGTTGGGGAGTCACAAGGAGAGAAAGAAGCATATATTATTAGTCATTAGAGGAGATTCTGAGTAAAACCTAGAGGGTAATAGAATCTCTTTAAGCTAGAAATGATAGATGAGAATCCTAAGATTAGAAAGAGAATTATAGGAAAGACGGAGTAGGTAGAGAATAGCGGATATTTAAGGATTTCTAGGTAAAATCCTTGCTTTTGGAGATGTATGAATGTTTGTCTGTTTGATTTCCCCTAAGTCCAACCATAGGCGTGGACTTTCTATGACAACGACCGGCTACGGAAATGGCATCTTCTTCGGTTAGTCCGTTGGACTTAACCCGACTCGACACGTTGGTGACGGTACGGTTGGAATCTCTTCCCCTGGAAACAGTTAACGAGGAACATCAGAATGACATGAGAGTGTTGTTGCCTTGCTGCCCAATCTTCAATGTATTTCTCGGGGACGAGAAATCCTTAAGTTCCGAGGCGACGGTTCGGAGCTATGACATGTGTAGGATCCACTCCGAATAGCTTTACTGAGCTCTCCTTCCCTTAGTTCCGAGGCGACGGTTCGGAGCTATGACATGTGTAGGATATACTCCCCAAGCACAAACTAGGTGTAGACCCACCCAACTTATGTTCCGGGTCTTTGATCACCAACTGTGCACATCCCGACCATGCCCATCCTCGACGTATAGCTTTCCATCCGCGTCCCTTATGAGGCCAAGTAACGATCTCCAAACGACGATCCATTTGCCCGTTGGGATACCAGCGACACCGATGTACCAACGAACAGGAGAGAGTAAGCGATCCGGACGCGTAGCGTCGACGGTGTGGAATTACGGTAGGCAAAGTAATAGGACACACACAACAATACACAGCATACACACAAGCAAATATACTATCATCATTATCCACAATCCCTATTTATTTCATCTTATTATTACTTCATACTCTCCAGTCTCTTTTATAAAACTCAGTATCTTTCCCACATATCCACTCTCATTCTCTTACTCATCCTTCTCACTTCTCAAACTCTTATTCTCCATGTTGTAATCCTTTTATCATAATGTATTATCAAATTACAACCACCGATGATCAGGGGAGTTAAGGGATCATCGAGGTACACGTTTCTTTCGTAGTTAGCACTCACATCTCAGGTCTACATCTCCTCGGCCAACCAACCACCTAGTCGGAAGCAAACAAGAGTACAGGACCTTTACCACGCGGGCACGACAGCTGTCTCACACACAAATGGTCCCTGACCAGGAGGCCCAGCCTCAATAATATCAATTTACAATAATCATGGCACACTGCCTCGCAGTGGCAAAACACAATGCCCCGTTCCAGTCCCTCTCACTGTTCTCGATTTGCAATCTAGGGGGCGACAGTATTGTTGTAGTGCGCGCACAGAACTTACCACGATATTAGACCCAGTCCCCACCACGTTAGTGCACCACTTATGGAGTTCGTTCTTTCTACAACAATACTCTAGACTTCTTGACGTTTCACCGTCATCGTCCTCCCCTAATGCAATCTCGTCCTAAGTATCCGCAGATACTTATCGTTCCTTCCACTCCACTACTTCGGGTTAACTCTCATATCTCACCACGTCCGTTGTTAATGTCTTTTATCTTTTTAATTAACCTATTGGTCGGCTCACCCTTCGTACATCCCTTCAGTGAGTCCCGACCGCTAACTTTGCACAATCTTTCTCTTTATCAAAACTCACGTAGCACAGAGCTGGGATAACATCAACAGATTCACATTTCACTCTTCAATCTTTCTTTTTACCACCATTCTCAAAAATCCTTGAGTTCTCAACTTTCCAAAAAAAAAACTTTCTTTCTCGACCTTCAACAACTCTATTTCCAAATCTTTCACAAAACTTTATTTCCACCAACATTTACCAAAGTTATCATTTCCACAGACTTTTCCTCAAGGATGTCATTTCGTAAAACTTTCTCAAAAACGTTGTTCTGAAACATCCTTTCATAAAACTTCTTTCAAAAGATCGTTTCATAAAAACTTCTTTGAGAAATCCTGTTTCACAAGCTTCTTCAAAAATTCCATTTCAAAAACCCTTCCCCCAAATTTTGTTTTATAAAACCCTTTTTCAGAAATATTTCTTTTCACAATTCCTTTCGTAAATTTCCTTTTTCAAAGCTCTTTTTCAAAGACACATTTTTGCTGAGCGCTAGTGGAGGAGCAAGCTCAACTCGACACCAGTTCCCAGACTAAAACCATGCTGAGCGCTAATGGAGGAGCAAGCTCAACTCAACACTAGTCCCAGACTAAAACCAAAAACAAAGGAGCCCAGCTCCACTCAATTCACTTCTCAAACCACAATCCACATTACTGTCCCCAGCTCTGGCTCGTTCTCATCCTCATTATCAATTTCTTTTCCAATCAACTCTTATCTCTCTTTCACTAAATCCCTTCCCCCTTTAACATTATTCTTTTCTTATTATTTCATCACCTTCAATTTCCTCACTTCCTCAACTATTCCCTTTTATCTTCATTTTCTTATTCAAACGTTCATCAGCCATTTATCCATCGTGATCAACAGTAATAAGCAGTACCAACATAATTTAATAAATAACAAAAGCATGCTATCATCACACAACATCACACAATAGAATTGTGGTCCTTGTCACCTTCGTATAAGTGGCCACACAAAGAAAACAATTGCCACTTATACTACTGATGCCAACCACACAGTTCCGATCTTTGAGATGATACGGAACGTCCTAATAAATCACCTAGCTACCACGGTGTCTTAGGGAAAGCTTCTCTCTCACCTGGTGTCCAGCTGTTGAATGTGTGCTCTCCTTGCAACCTTGTGCTGCCATATGCCCCAACCTCTTTTCTTAATTCCTAATCTTAAATCTTCAAAGCTTCTCTCCTTCTCCTCTTGGGATTTTGCCTCGGTCTCTCCTTCTCCTAGAGTTGATGGGGGGTTTCTCCTTGATCTTTGAAGACTAAAGTGATTGAGAAAAGAATTGAAGTAGTTTGGTTTAAGGCTTTTGAGATTTTTCACTCTTCTTTCTTTTCTTCTCCTCACGGTTTCACTCTTCTTCTCTATGAGTCTCAAGAGTTTGAGGTTACTCTTGGACTTGGTGTGTTGGTGTTGGAAGAGTGTGGAATGAAGAAGGAAAATGAATTAGCCTAACACACCTTCATTCACACGGTTTAAGGGTAAGGGTAAAAGGGGTGGACAATTCCCTTTCTAACCTCGGTTCATAGTGTGGGAGGAGGGGCAATTTTGGGTAGTTCAATTGTTGCATGGGAGGGGTCAACCGTGGGACACATGGAGGGAGGGTAGTCTCACTAGGCTTCATGAGTCACTTACCCTACTTCTCCTCCCAATTTCTATTTAATTTCACTCTCTTAAGGCTTAAGAAAAAGGGTTCCTAGTTGGTCTTTCTATCCTCATACGGCCTAACCACATACACACACAAATGCACATGTAGTTTTATTTTCATCATCACATAACATAGATTCATACATATACTTAACATACACATAAGCATGCACCTAATTAGCATTGATAGAATCTTTCTCACACGACACTCACATATATATATATATAGGCATTATACATATTCATGCATCATACACATTTACACATCACACACATGTTCATTTTCTTTATCTAATTAGTTTTCATGCATTCCTAAGCTCATGTACATTAAAACCGGGTATACACATATAATCACCAAAATAAATCACAAACATTTTGTAAAAACATCAAGCACATAAGCTTTTTCACAAACTAGATTTCTACACCTTGGGCATTACTCCAGAAAATCATTTCTTTTAAAAAAAATTATTCATTATCTTGGAAACGTGAATTTAAGAAAAGTCATTTAGGAAAACACTTTTTCAAAACAATTTTCTCAAAAATAATTTCTTTTAGTGTTTTAATTTAATATGAGGAATTTACGGGGTGTTACATTCTCCCCAACTTAAGGATTTCTCGTCCCCGAGAAATACATTGAAGATTGGGCAGCAAGGCAACAACACTCTCATGTCATTCTGATGTTCCTCGTTAACTGTTTCCAGGGGAAGAGATTCCAACCGTACCGTCACCAACGTGTCGAGTCGGGTTAAGTCCAACGGACTAACCGAAGAAGATGCCATTTCCGTAGCCGGTCGTTGTCATAGAAAGTCCACGCCTATGGTTGGACTTAGGGGAAATCAAACAGACAAACATTCATACATCTCCAAAAGCAAGGATTTTACCTAGAAATCCTTAAATATCCGCTATTCTCTACCTACTCCGTCTTTCCTATAATTCTCTTTCTAATCTTAGGATTCTCATCTATCATTTCTAGCTTAAAGAGATTCTATTACCCTCTAGGTTTTACTCAGAATCTCCTCTAATGACTAATAATATATGCTTCTTTCTCTCCTTGTGACTCCCCAACTTGGATTCAGCTTATAACTATTCCACGGAAATCTTAGAGTCTTTCTAAGTTCAACTATTTCTTCTTCTCCTCAATCACCTAACCTTGGGCTGCTTGGGTGACTATGGCACTTCCAACTCCACCATTCGAACCAAAGAGTCTTAAATAGAGTCACGAGGTGTTAGGGGTTCATGAAGGAAAGGGTCCAAATCTCAACAAGAATGTGTTGTCGGAGCAATTCAACAAACACTGGGATTAAGAGGTAACAACCTACATCCTCAAGGGTGACATCCATCCTTGTGTAAAGGTATGCTAAGGTTAATCAAGTCTAAGTCTAACAATCACTAATGAGACATCAGGAGTTTAGGGTCTTTATCTCAGGGTCTACCCATGGTCTACTCTTATAGAGTCAAAAGGTTTCTTAAACTATTGCGGTTGATGCTAAGCTACATGCTAGTCTCATGTCCTAAGAGACAAAAGCTTATCCTCCTATTCCTACTCAAATACTAACAAACACACAGAGTCACACACAAGCAAGCATGTAAGGCCATGCTTAAGGCCGCTAAGGATTACCATAAGCTCTGATACCATTCTGTAACAGCCCAATTTTTGACATCCAAAATATTTGATTAAGGTTGCAAAAATGAGGCCCATTTTTTTTTTTTGAAAACATTATTAAGGCACTGCAACACACTCTTTCGAAAACCGAGTTGTTACTTGGAACCAAACTCATCCCCTTCACTTTCCGAAAACATTTTATTTAGAAAACAATTTAGTTCCACTTAAGCAACTCCATTCATTTCCTTAAAGAAGGTTAAGCACATTTCATGAAAGAGTTCATACATTCCTTTAAAGTCGGGCATGCTTCAAAACAGTTGAAGTACAGCATCGGTTCATTACCTAGGTAATCCTGATTACATAACACAAGCAACAACCTAATCTAATTCTATTACTGGCTTCCTTCTCCTATCAAAGATGATCGGGTCCAGCTTCTTCTTCTTCCTTGCGGGTGTCTTAGTTCCAGAGGATGATACAACCGCGTTCTTTGGCTCTTCTTCGGAAATCGGTTTAAGTCCCACTCCGAATAGCTTCACTGAGCTCTCCTTCCCTTGGTTCCGAGGCGGCGGTTCGGAGCTCTGACATGTGTAGGATATACTCCCCAAGCACAAACTAGGTGTAGACCCACCCAACTTATTTTCCGGGTCTTCGATCACCAACTGTGCACATCCCGACCATGCCCATCCTCGACGTATAGCTTCCCATCCACGTCCCTTATGAGGCCAAGTAACGATCTCCAAACGACGATCCATTTACCCGTTGGGATACCAGCGACACCGATGTACCAACGAACAGGAGAGAGTAAGCGATCCGGACGCGTAGCGTCAACGGTGTGGAATTACGGTAGGCAAAGTAATAGGACACACACAACAATACACAGCATACACACAAGCAAATATACTATCATCATTATCCACAATCCCTATTTATTTCATCTTTTTATTATTACTTCATACTCTCCAGTCTCTTTTATAAAACTCAGTATCTTTCCCACATATCCACTCTCATTCTCTTACTTATCCTTCTCACTTCTCAAACTCTTATTCTCCATGTTGTAATCCTTTTATCATAATGTATTATAAAATTACAACCACCGATGATCAGGGGAGTTAAGGGATCATCGAGGTACACGTTTCTTTCGTAGTTAGCACTCACATCTCAGGTCTACATCTCCTCGGCCAACCAACCACCTAGTCGGAAGCAAACAAGAGTACAGGACCTTTACCACGCGGGCACGACAGCTGTCTCACACACAAATGGTCCCTGACCAGGAGGGCCAGCCTCAATAATATCAATTTACAATAATCATGGCACACTGCCTCGCAGTGGCAAAACACAATGCCCCGTTCCAGTCCCTCTCACTGTTCTCGATTTGCAATCTAGGGGGCGACAGTATTGTTGTAGTGCGCGCACAGAACTTACCACGATATTAGACCCAGTCCCCACCACGTTAGTGCACCACTTATGGAGTTCGTTCTTTCTACAACAATACTCTAGACTTCTTGACGTTTCACCGTCATCGTCCTCCCCTAATGCAATCTCGTCCTAAGTATCCGCAGATACTTATCGTTCCTTCCACTCCACTACTTCGGGTTAACTCTCATATCTCACCACGTCCGTTGTTAATGTCTTTTATCTTTTTAATTAACCTATTGGTCGGCTCACCCTTCGTACATCCCTTCAGTGAGTCCCGACCGCTAACTTTGCACAATCTTTCTCTTTATCAAAACTCACGTAGCACAGAGCTGGGATAACATCAACAGATTCACATTTCACTCTTCAATCTTTCTTTTTACCACCATTCTCAAAAATCCTTGAGTTCTCAACTTTCCAAAAAAAAAACTTTCTTTCTCGACCTTCAACAACTCTATTTCCAAATCTTTCACAAAACTTTATTTCCACCAACATTTACCAAAGTTATCATTTCCACAGACTTTTCCCCAAGGATGTCATTTCGTAAAACTTTCTCAAAAACGTTGTTCTGAAACATCCTTTCATAAAACTTCTTTCAAAAGATCGTTTCATAAAAACTTCTTTGAGAAATCCTGTTTCAGAAGCTTCTTCAAAAATTCCATTTCAAAAACCCTTCCCCAAAATTTTGTTTTATAAAACCCTTTTTCAGAAATATTTCTTTTCACAATTCCTTTCGTAAATTTCCTTTTTCAAAGCTCTTTTTCAAAGACACATTTTTGCTGAGCGCTAGTGGAGGAGCAAGCTCAACTCGACACCAGTTCCCAGACTAAAACCATGCTGAGCGCTAATGGAGGAGCAAGCTCAACTCAACACTAGTCCCAGACTAAAACCAAAAACAAAGGAGCCCAGCTCCACTCAATTCACTTCTCAAACCACAATCCACATTACTCTCCCCAGCTCTGGCTCGTTCTCATCCTCATTATCAATTTCTTTTCCAATCAACTCTTATCTCTCTTTCACTAAATCCCTTCCCCCTTTAACATTATTCTTTTCTTATTATTTCATCACCTTCAATTTCCTCACTTCCTCAACTATTCCCTTTTATCTTCATTTTCTTATTCAAACGTTCATCAGCCATTTATCCATCGTGATCAACAGTAATAAGCAGTACCAACATAATTTAATAAATAACAAAAGCATGCTATCATCACACAACATCACACAATAGAATTGTGGTCCTTGTCACCTTCGTATAAGTGGCCACACAAAGAAAACAATTGCCACTTATACTACTGATGCCAACCACACAGTTCCGATCTTTGAGATGATACGGAACGTCCTAATAAATCACCTAGCTACCACGGTGTCTTAGGGAAAGCTTCTCTCTCACCTGGTGTCCAGCTGTTGAATGTGTGCTCTCCTTGCAACCTTGTGCTGCCATATGCCCCAACCTCTTTTCTTAATTCCTAATCTTAAATCTTCAAAGCTTCTCTCCTTCTCCTCTTGGGATTTTGCCTCGGTCTCTCCTTCTCCTAGAGTTGATGGGGGGTTTCTCCTTGATCTTTGAAGACTAAAGTGATTGAGAAAAGAATTGAAGTAGTTTGGTTTAAGGCTTTTGAGATTTTTCACTCTTCTTTCTTTTCTTCTCCTCACGGTTTCACTCTTCTTCTCTATGAGTCTCAAGAGTTTGAGGTTACTCTTGGACTTGGTGTGTTGGTGTTGGAAGAGTGTGGAATGAAGAAGGAAAATGAATTAGCCTAACACACCTTCATTCACACGGTTTAAGGGTAAGGGTAAAAGGGGTGGACAATTCCCTTTCTAACCTCGGTTCATAGTGTGGGAGGAGGGGCAATTTTGGGTAGTTCAATTGTTGCATGGGAGGGGTCAACTGTGGGACACATGGAGGGAGGGTAGTCTCACTAGGCTTCATGAGTCACTTACCCTACTTCTCCTCCCAATTTCTATTTAATTTCACTCTCTTAAGGCTTAAGAAAAAGGGTTCCTAGTTGGTCTTTCTATCCTCATACGGCCTAACCACATACACACACAAATGCACATGTAGTTTTATTTTCATCATCACATAACATAGATTCATACATATACTTAACATACACATAAACATGCACCTAATTAGCATTGATAGAATCTTTCTCACACGACACTCACATATATATATATATATATATAGGCATTATACATATTCATGCATCATACACATTTACACATCACACACATGTTCATTTTCTTTATCTAATTAGTTTTCATGCATTCCTAAGCTCATGTACATTAAAACCGGGTATACACATATAATCACCAAAATAAATCACAAACATTTTGTAAAAACATCAAGCACATAAGCTTTTTCACAAACTAGATTTCTACACCTTGGGCATTACTCCAGAAAATCATTTCTTTTAAAAAAAATTATTCATTATCTTGGAAACGTGAATTTAAGAAAAGTCATTTAGGAAAACACTTTTTCAAAACAATTTTCTCAAAAATAATTTCTTTTAGTGTTTTAATTTAATATGAGGAATTTACGGGGTGTTACATTCTCCCCAACTTAAGGATTTCTCGTCCCCGAGAAATACATTGAAGATTGGGCAGCAAGGCAACAACACTCTCATGTCATTCTGATGTTCCTCGTTAACTGTTTCCAGGGGAAGAGATTCCAACCGTACCGTCACCAACGTGTCGAGTCGGGTTAAGTCCAACGGACTAACCGAAGAAGATGCCATTTCCGTAGCCGGTCGTTGTCATAGAAAGTCCACGCCTATGGTTGGACTTAGGGGAAATCAAACAGACAAACATTCATACATCTCCAAAAGCAAGGATTTTACCTAGAAATCCTTAAATATCCGCTATTCTCTACCTACTCCGTCTTTCCTATAATTCTCTTTCTAATCTTAGGATTCTCATCTATCATTTCTAGCTTAAAGAGATTCTATTACCCTCTAGGTTTTACTCAGAATCTCCTCTAATGACTAATAATATATGCTTCTTTCTCTCCTTGTGACTCCCCAACTTGGATTCAGCTTATAACTATTCCACGGAAATCTTAGAGTCTTTCTAAGTTCAACTATTTCTTCTTCTCCTCAATCACCTAACCTTGGGCTGCTTGGGTGACTATGGCACTTCCAACTCCACCATTCGAACCAAAGAGTCTTAAATAGAGTCACGAGGTGTTAGGGGTTCATGAAGGAAAGGGTCCAAATCTCAACAAGAATGTGTTGTCGGAGCAATTCAACAAACACTGGGATTAAGAGGTAACAACCTACATCCTCAAGGGTGACATCCATCCTTGTGTAAAGGTATGCTAAGGTTAATCAAGTCTAAGTCTAACAATCACTAATGAGACATCAGGAGTTTAGGGTCTTTATCTCAGGGTCTACCCATGGTCTACTCTTATAGAGTCAAAAGGTTTCTTAAACTATTGCGGTTGATGCTAAGCTACATGCTAGTCTCATGTCCTAAGAGACAAAAGCTTATCCTCATATTCCTACTCAAATACTAACAAACACACAGAGTCACACACAAGCAAGCATGTAAGGCCATGCTTAAGGCCGCTAAGGATTACCATAAGCTCTGATACCATTCTGTAACAGCCCAATTTTTGACATCCAAAATATTTGATTAAGGTTGCAAAAATGAGGCCCATTTTTTTTTTTGAAAACATTATTAAGGCACTGCAACACACTCTTTCGAAAACCGAGTTGTTACTTGGAACCAAACTCATCCCCTTCACTTTCCGAAAACATTTTATTTAGAAAACAATTTAGTTCCACTTAAGCAACTCCATTCATTTCCTTAAAGAAGGTTAAGCACATTTCATGAAAGAGTTCATACATTCCTTTAAAGTCGGGCATGCTTCAAAACAGTTGAAGTACAGCATCGGTTCATTACCTAGGTAATCCTGATTACATAACACAAGCAACAACCTAATCTAATTCTATTACTGGCTTCCTTCTCCTATCAAAGATGATCGGGTCCAGCTTCTTCTTCTTCCTTGCGGGTGTCTTAGTTCCAGAGGATGATACAACCGCGTTCTTTGGCTCTTCTTCGGAAATCGGTTTAAGTCCCACTCCGAATAGCTTCACTGAGCTCTCCTTCCCTTGGTTCCGAGGCGGCGGTTCGGAGCTCTGACATGTGTAGGATATACTCCCCAAGCACAAACTAGGTGTAGACCCACCCAACTTATTTTCCGGGTCTTCGATCACCAACTGTGCACATCCCGACCATGCCCATCCTCGACGTATAGCTTCCCATCCACGTCCCTTATGAGGCCAAGTAACGATCTCCAAACGACGATCCATTTACCCGTTGGGATACCAGCGACACCGATGTACCAACGAACAGGAGAGAGTAAGCGATCCGGACGCGTAGCGTCAACGGTGTGGAATTACGGTAGGCAAAGTAATAGGACACACACAACAATACACAGCATACACACAAGCAAATATACTATCATCATTATCCACAATCCCTATTTATTTCATCTTTTTATTATTACTTCATACTCTCCAGTCTCTTTTATAAAACTCAGTATCTTTCCCACATATCCACTCTCATTCTCTTACTTATCCTTCTCACTTCTCAAACTCTTATTCTCCATGTTGTAATCCTTTTATCATAATGTATTATAAAATTACAACCACCGATGATCAGGGGAGTTAAGGGATCATCGAGGTACACGTTTCTTTCGTAGTTAGCACTCACATCTCAGGTCTACATCTCCTCGGCCAACCAACCACCTAGTCGGAAGCAAACAAGAGTACAGGACCTTTACCACGCGGGCACGACAGCTGTCTCACACACAAATGGTCCCTGACCAGGAGGGCCAGCCTCAATAATATCAATTTACAATAATCATGGCACACTGCCTCGCAGTGGCAAAACACAATGCCCCGTTCCAGTCCCTCTCACTGTTCTCGATTTGCAATCTAGGGGGCGACAGTATTGTTGTAGTGCGCGCACAGAACTTACCACGATATTAGACCCAGTCCCCACCACGTTAGTGCACCACTTATGGAGTTCGTTCTTTCTACAACAATACTCTAGACTTCTTGACGTTTCACCGTCATCGTCCTCCCCTAATGCAATCTCGTCCTAAGTATCCGCAGATACTTATCGTTCCTTCCACTCCACTACTTCGGGTTAACTCTCATATCTCACCACGTCCGTTGTTAATGTCTTTTATCTTTTTAATTAACCTATTGGTCGGCTCACCCTTCGTACATCCCTTCAGTGAGTCCCGACCGCTAACTTTGCACAATCTTTCTCTTTATCAAAACTCACGTAGCACAGAGCTGGGATAACATCAACAGATTCACATTTCACTCTTCAATCTTTCTTTTTACCACCATTCTCAAAAATCCTTGAGTTCTCAACTTTCCAAAAAAAAAACTTTCTTTCTCGACCTTCAACAACTCTATTTCCAAATCTTTCACAAAACTTTATTTCCACCAACATTTACCAAAGTTATCATTTCCACAGACTTTTCCCCAAGGATGTCATTTCGTAAAACTTTCTCAAAAACGTTGTTCTGAAATATCCTTTCATAAAACTTCTTTCAAAAGATCGTTTCATAAAAACTTCTTTGAGAAATCCTGTTTCAGAAGCTTCTTCAAAAATTCCATTTCAAAAACCCTTCCCCAAAATTTTGTTTTATAAAACCCTTTTTCAGAAATATTTCTTTTCACAATTCCTTTCGTAAATTTCCTTTTTCAAAGCTCTTTTTCAAAGACACATTTTTGCTGAGCGCTAGTGGAGGAGCAAGCTCAACTCGACACCAGTTCCCAGACTAAAACCATGCTGAGCGCTAATGGAGGAGCAAGCTCAACTCAACACTAGTCCCAGACTAAAACCAAAAACAAAGGAGCCCAGCTCCACTCAATTCACTTCTCAAACCACAATCCACATTACTCTCCCCAGCTCTGGCTCGTTCTCATCCTCATTATCAATTTCTTTTCCAATCAACTCTTATCTCTCTTTCACTAAATCCCTTCCCCCTTTAACATTATTCTTTTCTTATTATTTCATCACCTTCAATTTCCTCACTTCCTCAACTATTCCCTTTTATCTTCATTTTCTTATTCAAACGTTCATCAGCCATTTATCCATCGTGATCAACAGTAATAAGTAGTACCAACATAATTTAATAAATAACAAAAGCATGCTATCATCACACAAAATCACACAATAGAATTGTGGTCCTTGTCACCTTCGTATAAGTGGCCACACAAAGCAAACAATTGCCACTTATACTACTGACGCCAACCACACAGTTCCGATCTTTGAGATGATACGGAATGTCCTAATAAATCACCTAGCAACCACGGTGTCTTAGGGAAAGCTTCTCTCTCACCTGGGGTCCAGCTGTTGAATGTGTGCTCTCCTTGCAACCTTGTGCTGCCATCTGCCCCAACCTCTTTTCTTAATTCCTAATCTTAAATCTTCAAAGCTTCTCTCCTTCTCCTCTTGGGATTTTGCCTCGGTCTCTCCTTCTCCTAGAGTCGATGGGGGTTTTCTCCTTGATCTTTGAAGACTAAAGTGATTGAGAAAGTAATTGAAGTAGTTTGGTTTAAGGCTTTTGAGATTTTTCACTCTTCTTTTTTTCTTCTCCTCACGGTTTCACTCTTCTTCTCTATGAGTCTCAAGAGTTTGAGGTTACTCTTGGACTTGGTGTGTTGGTGTTGGAAGAGTGTGGAATGAAGAAGGAAAATGAATTAGCCTAACACACCTTCATTCACATGGTTTAAGGGCAAGGGTAAAAGGGGTGGACAATTCCCTTTCTAACCTCGGTTCATAGTGTGGGAGGAGGGGCAATTTTGGGTAGTTCAATTGTTGCATGGGAGGGGTCAACCGTGGGACACATGGAGGGAGGGTAGTCTCACTAGGCTTCATGAGTCACTTACCCTACTTCTCCTCCCAATTTCTATTTAATTTCACTCTCTTTAGGCTTAAGAAAAAGGGTTCCTAGTTGGTCTTTCTATCCTCATACGGCCTAACCACATACACACACAAATGCACATGTAGTTTTATTTTCATCATCACATAACATAGATTCATACATATACTTAACATACACATAAGCATGCACCTAATTAGCATTGATAGAATCTTGCTCACACGACACTCACATATATATATATATATAGGCATTATACATATTCATGTATCATACACATTTACACATCACACACATGTTCATTTTCTTTATCTAATTAGTTTTCATGCATTCCTAAGCTCATGTACATTAAAACCGGGTATACACATATAATCACCAAAATAAATCACAAACATTTTGTAAAAACATCAAGCACATAAGCTTTTTCACAAACTAGATTTCTACACCTTGGGCATTACTCCAGAAAATCATTTCTTTTAAAAAAAATTATTCATTATCTTGGAAACGTGAATTTAAGAAAAGTCATTTAGGAAAACACTTTTTCAAAACAATTTTCTCAAAAATAATTTCTTTTAGTGTTTTAATTTAATATGAGGAATTTACGGGGTGTTACATTCTCCCCAACTTAAGGATTTCTCGTCCCCGAGAAATACATTGAATATTGGGCAGCAAGGCAACAACACTCTCATGTCATTCTGATGTTCCTAGTTAATCGTTTCCAGGGGAAGAGATTCCAACCGTACCGTCACTGACGTGTCGAGTCGGGTTAAGTCCAACGGACTAACCGAAGAAGATGCCATTTACGTAGCCGGTCGTTGTCACAGAAAGTCCACGCCTATGGTTGGACTTAGGGGAAATCAAACAGACAAACATTCATACATCTCCAAAAGCAAGGATTTTACCTAGAAATCCTTAAATATCCGCTATTCTCTACCTACTCCGTCTTTCCTATAATTCTCTTTCTAATCTTAGGATTCTCATCTATCATTTCTAGCTTAAAGAGATTCTATTACCCTCTAGGTTTTACTCAGAATCTCCTCTAATGACTAATAATATATGCTTCTTTCTCTCCTTGTGACTCCCCACCTTGGATTCAGCTTATAACTATTCCACGGAAATCTTAGAGTCTTTCTAAGTTCAACTATTTCTTCTTCTCCTCAATCACCTAACCTTGGGCTGCTTGGGTGACTATGGCACTTCCAACTCCACCATTCGAACCAAAGAGTCTTAAATAGAGTCACGAGGTGTTAGGGGTTCATGAAGGAAAGGGTCCAAATCTCAACAAGAATGTGTTGTCGGAGCAATTCAACAAACACTGGGATTAAGAGGTAACAACCTACATCCTCAAGGGTGACATCCATCCTTGTGTAAAGGTATGCTAAGGTTAATGAAGTCTAAGTCTAACAATCACTAATGAGACATCAGGAGTTTAGGGTCTTTATCTCAGGGTCTACCCATGGTCTACTCTTATAGAGTCAAAAGGTTTCTTAAACTATTGCGGTTGATGCTAAGCTACATGCTAGTCTCATGTCCTAAGAGACAAAAGCTTATCCTCCTATTCCTACTCAAATACTAACAAACACACAGAGTCACACACAAGCAAGCATGAAAGGCCATGCTTAAGGCCGCTAAGGATTACCATAAGCTCTGATACCATTCTGTAACAGCCCGATTTTCGACATCCGAAATATTTGATTAAGGTTGCAAAAATGAGGCCCATTGTTTTTTTGAAAACATTATTAAGGCACTGCAACACACTCTTTCGAAAACCGAGTTGTTACTTGGAACCAAACTCATCCCCTTCACTTTTCGAAAACATTTTATTTAGAAAACAGTTTAGTTCCACTTAAGCAACTCCATTCATTTCCTCAAAGAAGGTTAAGCACATTTCATGAAAGAGTTCATACATTCCTTTAAAGTCGGGCATGCTTCAAAACAGTTGAATTACAGCATCGGTTCATTACCTAGGTAATCCTAATTACACAACACAAGCAACAACCTAATCTAATTCTATTACTGGCTTCCTTCTCCTATCAAAGATGATCGGGTCCAGCTTCTTCTTCTTCCTTGCGGGTGTCTTAGTTCCAGAGGATGATACAACCGCGTTCTCTGGCTCTTCTTCGGAAATCGGTTTAAGTCCCACTCCGAATAGCTTCACCGAGTTCTCCTTCCCTTGGTTCTGAGGCGGCAGTTCGGAGCTATGACATGTGTAAGATATACTCCCCAAGCACAAACTAGGTGTAGACCCACCCAACTTATGTTACGGGTCTTCGATCACCAACTGTGCACATCCCGACCATGCCCATCCTCGACGTATAGCTTTCCATCCGCGTCCCTTATGAGGCCAAGTAACGATCTCAAAACGACGATCCATCTGCCCGTTGGGATACCAGCGACACCGATGTACCAACGAACAGGAGAGAGTAAGCGATCCGGACGCGTAGCGTCGACGGTGTGGAATTACGGTAGGCAAAGTAATAGGACACACACAACAATACACAGCATACACACAAGTAAACATACTATCATCATTATCCACAATCCCTATTTATTTCATCTTATTATTATTACTTCATACTCTCCAGTATCTTTTATAAAACTCAGTATCTTTCCCACATATCCACTCTCATTCTCTTACTCATCCTTCTCACTTCTTAAACTCTTATTCTCCATGTTGTAATCCTTTTATCATAATGTATTATCAAATTACAACCACCGATGATCAGGGGAGTTAAGGGATCATCGAGGTACGTGTTTCTTTCGTAGTTAGCACTCACATCTCAGGTCTACATCTCCTCGACCAACCAACCACCTAGTCGGAAGCAAATAGGAGTACAGGACCTTTACCACGCGAGCACGACAGCTGTCTCACACACAAATGGTCCCTGACCAGGAGGCCCAGCCTCAATAATATCAATTTACAATAATCATGGCATACTGCCTCACAGTGGCAAAACACAATGCCCCGTTCCAGTCCCTATCACTGTTCTCGATTTGCAATCTAGGGGGCGACAATATTGTTGTAGTGCGCGCACAGAACTTACCACGGTATTAGACCCAGTCCCCACCACGTTAGTGCACCACTTATGGAGTTCGTTCTGTCTACAACAATACTCTAGACTTCTTGACGTTTCACCGTCATCGTCCTCCCCTAATGCAATCTCGTCCTAAGTATCCGCAGATACTTATCGTTCCTTCTTCTCCACTACTTCGGGTTAACTCTCATATCTCACCACGTCCGTTGTTAATGTCTTTTATCTTTTTAATTAACCTATTGGTCGGCTCACCCTTCGTACATCCCTTCAGTGAGTCCCGACCGCTAACTTTGCACAATCTTTCTCTTTATCAAAACTCACGTAGCACAGAGCTGGGATCACATCAACAGATTCACATTTCACTCTTCAATCTTTCTTTTTACCACCCTTCTCAAAAATCCTTGAGTTCTCAACTTTCCAAAAAAAAACTTTCTTTCTCGACCTTCAACAACTCTATTTCCAAATCTTTCACAAAACTTTATTTCCACCAACATTTACCAAAGTTATCATTTCCACAGACTTTTCCCCAAGGATGTCATTTCGTAAAACTTTCTCAAAAACGTTGTTCTGAAACATCTTTTCATAAAACTTCTTTCAAAAGATCGTTTCATAAAAACTTCTTTGAGAAATCCTGTTTCACAAGCTTCTTCAAAAATTCCATTTCAAAAACCCTTCCCCAAAATTTTGTTTTATAAAACCCTTTTTCAGAAATATTTCTTTTCACAATTCCTTTCGTAAATTTCCTTTTTCAAAGCTCTTTTTCAAAGACACATTTTTGCTGAGCGCTAGTGGAGGAGCAAGCTCAACTCGACACCAGTTCCCAAACTAAAACCATGCTGAGCGCTAATGGAGGAGAAAGCTCAACTCAACACTAGTCCCAGAATAAAACCAAAAACAAAGGAGCCGAGCTCCACTCAATTCACTTCTCAAACCACAATCCACATTACTCTCCCCAGCTCTGGCTCGTTCTCATCCTCATTATCAATTTCTTTTCCAATCAACTCTTATCTCTCTTTCACTAAATCCCTTCCCCCTTTAACTTTATTCTTTTCTTATTATTTCATCACCTTCAATTTCCTCACTTCCTCAACTATTCCCTTTTATCTTCATTTTCTTATTCAAATGTTCATCAGCCATTTATCCATCGTGATCAACAGTAATAAGTAGTACCAACATAATTTAATAAATAACAAAAGCATGCTATCATCACACAACATCACACAATAGAATTGTGGTCCTTGTCACCTTCGTATAAGTGGCCACACAAAGCAAACAATTGCCACTTATACTACTGACGCCAACCACACAGTTCCGATCTTTGAGATGATACGGAACGTCCTAATAAATCACCTAGCTACCACGGTGTCTTAGGGAAAGCTTCTCTTTCACCTGGGGTTCAGCTGTTGAATGTGTGCTCTCCTTGCAACCTTGTGCTACCATCTGCCCCAACCTCTTTTCTTAATTCCTAATCTTAAATCTTCAAAGCTTCTCTCCTTCTCCTCTTGGGATTTTGCCTCGGTCTCTCCTTCTCCTAGAGTCGATGGGGGTTTTCTCCTTGATCTTTGAAGACTAAAGTGATTGAGAAAGGAATTGAAGTAGTTTGGTTTAAGGCTTTTGAGATTTTTCACTCTTTTTTCTTCTCTTCTCCTCACGGTTTCACTCTTCTTCTCTATGAGTCTCAAGAGTTTGAGGTTACTCTTGGACTTGGTGTGTTGGTGTTGGAAGAGTGTGGAATGAAGAAGGAAAATGAATTAGCCTAACACACCTTCATTCACACGGTTTAAGGGCAAGGGTAAAAGGGGTGGACAATTCCCTTTCTAACCTCGGTTCATAGTGTGGGAGGAGGGGCAATTTTGGGCTAGTTCAATTGTTGCATGGGAGGGGTCAACCGTGGGACACATGGAGGGAGGGTAGTCTCACTAGGCTTCATAAATCACTTACCCTACTTCTCCTCCCAATTTCTATTTAATTTCACTCTCTTAAGGCTTAAGAAAAAGGGTTCCTAGTTGGTCTTTCTATCCTCATACGGCCTAACCACATACACACACAAATGCACATGTAGTTTTATTTTCATCATCACATAACATAGATTCATACATATACTTCACATACACATAAGCATGCACCTAATTAGCATTGATAGAATCTTGCTCACACGGCACTCACATATATATATATATATATATATATATATATATATAGGCATTATACATATTCATGCATCATACACATTTACACATCACACACATGTTCATTTTCTTTATCTAATTAGTTTTCATGCATTCCTAAGCTCATGTACATTAAAACCGGGTATACACATATAATCACCAAAATAAATCACAAACATTTTGTAAAAACATCAAGCACATAAGCTTTTTCACAAACTAGATTTCTACACCTTAGGCATTACTCCAGAAAATCATTTCTTTTAAAAAAAATTATTCATTATCTTGGAAACGTGAATTTAAGAAAAGTCATTTAGGAAAACACTTTTTCAAAACAATTTTCTCAAAAATAATTTCTTTTAGTGTTTTATTTTAATATGAGGAATTTACGGGGTGTTACAAACCGACCCACAACCATGGCGTTCCATTCACGTGGCCGACAAAACTTAACGATCAAGCACGTCACCATGACCGTGCGATCAGGGGATAACATTATAAACTTTCATAAATATCCATAACATTTCCATACCAATTTCTTAAACCATAAATCCTTTTAATCATTCCCCAAAAATTCTCCAACATATCATCATATGAATCAATTTTTCCAATAACAGGTTTATATAACATATACGCCAGACATGTTATCATTAACAATTTAATATTATAATTGGTTCAACATCATAATTAAACAGAATATCCAACACATACAATTATATTCGAGGGATCGTTGTTTTCATATGAACGGCAGAACACACACAATTGCCGTTCTACTACTCACCCGATAGATCCCTAGTTCCGACTTTTGAGATGATACGGAACGTCCTAACATTACCCTACATGCCACTATGTCTTAAGAAGGCTTCTCTCTCACCTTGTGTTGAAGCTACAAAATTAGTGTCCTCTTGAGTTGAAGTCACGTCACCCGAATCCAAACGAAAGCCTTTACCAAATAATATTTACAAAATAATCCCATAAATAACTACACAATTCTAATTAAGCAAACCAAAGTGGTAAAGATAAATTTCTCCAATCATCTTTGAATTCCCAAAAAGACTTGTATTCAAAATATCCAATACTTGAAATCAATTAATCCTTTTTGAAAATCAAAAACAGATTACTGTATCATAAAAATTACTTTTTATTTTTAGCTTTTAAATCATGAAAACCTTTTCCAAACGTAACATAATTTTTAAAACATAATCATAACCTCTTAAAAATAAATCTTAACTTTTCCTTTACTGAAAATTTCATTTTTAAACACCTTATAACAACTACCACTTTCAGACTATTCATACAACATGAATTAGAAGTACTCATCTTTGATGCAACATTTAAATCAAATCAAGCAGTAAACAAAATTTGCATAATCAGACTATAAACACATATAACTCAATTAGAAGATAAACTCAAGCATTCAAAGTTCAAAATAATTTTTCTCTATCGTCAATGTAATTAAATCACAGACTATAGACAGTACACAGAAAATCACTTTTAAGCATCAATACATACATATTATGCATCAAAACTCCTATTACATAAAATCACCTATTTTTATCACATCATCACAATTTAATCAAATCACATAAACAATATATTATTATTTTTTTTTGAACAGCTTAGACTTTAATTCCAAAAAATCACTTTTCTTTCAAACAGTTAATCAGAAAAATATGCCACTTTTTCCTATAGCTTACATACATACTCTACTATAAAAATATCCCAAAGTTTGACAAAATAAACAAAATAAACTTGCTGGACAGCCATCCAAACAAGTTGCATTTACTCACAAATTTTCATCATAGTTAAAGTTCTAACACCTATATACAAAGAACCAAGAACCATAACTAAAAACAAATCCATATTTAGAAAAATAGTTACATTTTCTAATTTATATCAAGTCTGGACAGCAACTTGATTTTCCAGAAAATTAATAATCTCATTAATTTAAAAACTTTCTTTTTCACACTATAAACTACACTAAACACGTAGGCACATAAGCACATAAAGTACCATTTTAAATTCATATATCCTCATGCTCATAAAATTTTCCAGAATATAAATAAATCCCCAAACTAATTAACTCTTAAAAAAAATCATTTCTTCAATTGTTATCTCATGAAATCACTTCAGGAATTTAAGATATACACACCACATAACTACATATTTACTTAGAAAATTACAACAACATACTTACCATATATCAATAAAAATTTCGGTCATATCATCATGATAACAACAGTAACCAAAATTATTTTCACATAATCAATCATTTAAACCTTATAATCAGTTATTAACTATAAAGAACAAAGAATCACTCATGCACATAAACATTCAACAATTATACAAATATTATTATTATTTCATGTACCTCATGGTTCATACAGTGAGTAAAATCAATTTTTGCCAAATTTCTAATTCAAGTTTAGTTCATTCATCAGAGGATTATTTCTCTTTAAAAATTCATGACTAAGCCTCAAACAATCATTATCAAAACTTCAAAATCACTTAAACATTTTTATATGATTGCAAATCAAATTTTCCATGCCCTTATTTCTCTCTAAGAAAATTCGTCCATCACAAGGAAATAAAAAGGGGAAACTTTGTTTCTTTAAACCACTTTATAAGTCCCTTTTTAATCCTTATTCATATGAACATGAATAAAATTCACAAATACTTAAAACAATTTAAAAACTTACATTTTAGAGTTTATGAAATAGGAATAGTTTTAAGAACATAACTTTACTGTCAGAAGGAGATTTCTCAAGAATGAAAACTTAAAACAAAATCGGAAGAATAGATTATCAGTAAATAGGAATACCTTTTTCTTAAGCAAGGCAAAAATGAAAAGACTTCTCTGATACTCCTCTCTTCCTCACGCCTCCTTCTGCTAGTGCTAGGGTTCTTCCACAATTTTTTTCTCTTAGATTTTGGTTGAATGAAAGTGTTAACAAAGGCTTTGGAAGGCTCTATTTATAGGTGAAGTAGGAAATGAATTCCCCCCCCCCCCAAAACATGGCTGAGTTACACACCCCTCTCCTCATAAAAGGGGTCAAAGAATTTCAATTTTTGCTTTAACCAAGTCTAGGAACATGAACAAGCATTAAATGGGATTTTTCCAACTCCTATAAGTCTTAAACTCTAAGATTCTTCTAGGTACATTTTCAGAAAATTTCCCTTCTCTTTCCCATGTATTTGGACAGCTCACTCTAGTTAAAGTGGGAAGACACAATTTTCATTTACTCACTTTGAATCCACCTCTCCTTTATCCAATCAAATTAAAGCTTTATACTTTAAAATTCAAAAATAAATAGAAAAATAAAGTAATCTGGACTGTGCAGCCAATAAGCTTTCAAATAAATATCTGAACATACAAATGAAATACTTTGAAGTCAAATAATTAATTCTAGGCTTTAAAACTATTTTTCCAAGCATAAAACATATAAAATCATACAGTTACTGCAGCAGATAAAAATTTTCGAAGGATACGTCAAAAAATTACAATTCTTATATTTTTAGAAACTAAATTTTAATACGATCGTTTTCATATAAAATTTATAATTTTTGGACTTACGGTTTGAAACTTATGAATTTTTGAAGCTCTAAGATCATTTCCTTCAAAAATGCACTTCATAAGCTTTCAAATAATTTTATAATAAGAAAAATACGAAAGTATATTTTATTTGAATGGTAGTCCAATAGAAAACCTCAGAAAATTTATTTTTGTTTTTAAAATAAAATACACTTGAGTCAAAGGATCATTTAATGCATTAAAACACACCTTTACACTTAAAACTCAAAAATTCGTTCAGTACTGTAGCAGTGATAAAATTTAAAAAAATCCAAAATAAATATCAAAGCTTTACATTTTTATAGTCTACGTTTCGATACGGTCGTTTTGACATATCATTTGTAATTTTTCGACGTACGGTTTAAAAGATATGAATTTCTGAAGATAGAATACCTTAATCCTTCAAAAGCATTTCATTTTCTAAGATCATTTAGAGAAACATTGGTATGCATATATATATAATATATATACCACGTGTGTGTGTGTATATATATATATATATATATATATATATATATATATATATATAATTCATACTATTTTCATTAAATTCAGGTAATCACAATCTATCAAAAATCAAATATAATACTTTAAATTCAAATATGAATCCTCAAATAAATCGGGTAAAATTGTGGGTCTCACAATGTGACCATTTCGCTTAAGCGAAACTCGTTCGCTTAAGCGAACCCTTGAGATGTTGAAACTGTGACATTTTCGCTTAAGCGAAATTCACAGGTACTGCTACTTCATTTTTCTATTTTTCAGCTATTTTCTCCCAACTTCAAATAGCCATAACTTATTCGTTCACCGTCGGATCTTGCTCAAATTTGACGAGCAACTTCCTAAAAATCATACCTTCATATCGAACGGTGGAAATTTTGTTTTGAGTCCTAAATCTTTTATTTTGATTTTCTACCCTATGTTATGTTTTAGTACCGAATTATCTATTTTTCTGGCCTGTTCCTAATTTCAATTTAATGCTCCTTTCTTTTCCTAAACCAAGATTATTATTATTTATCTTTTCTAGTGCTTGAACACTTATTTTTAATACCTATTTATGGTTTTATTATTATTATTTCAATTATCTCAAACTGTTATTAATTTATTTGCACTTAGGTTTAAAATTTGGGATGTTATATTTCTCCCCTACTTATTTGAATTTCGTCCCCGAAATTCCATCGAGTAATCTAGGGAGATAACAACCCTTGGGAATTAACGTATAACAACCTCACATCTCTTCGTCATTTACTCCCCTATTCGGACTTTGTCCAAGAGACTTAATTGCCACAACTTCCGCTCGTTCCCTAGAATGTTCACTCCCTTTGATCAGACTCCTGTTTATTCTTCTAAGTGCGCAACCCAAGGTTTTTGGTCATTCGGGCCACAATATAGAGTCCTGGGACTCTAAGAATGACATTATTGTTAGGTTGCAGTTCTCCTAATCACAACACTTGAAGAATTCCCGACACTTCATTTCCTTGCTTGAATTTAGCAAAAGTCACTCCGACATTCCACTTGACTCCATCCTAATCCTATTTCATTGTCATTTCAGCTTACTCGCTTCCTAGCTCCGCTACATCTCGAAAAAGGCTAAGATTGGTTTCTACTTGGGAATAAAGGTCAAGGTCTAATTCTACTTTTCAGTTCCGTATTTGTTCGGATTTATTCTAACTCATTCGAGGTTGGTTCTCCTCCAGTTCCTAGTGACCTTAGCGGTTTACGTGAGGTTTTTTTAAGAATAACGGTCTTGGGCACCCATTGATGAGGATAACATTGTTAAAAGTTGGGTTGATGCCCTGACATAATGTCGCCATTAAGTGGAAAGGTAAAGGTGGTTTATGCACGTTTGTTATACATTTCCCAAAAGTGGGAAGAGATAATTGCGGATGTTCGACATCTCATCCGTTTTCGGTCTTGATGTTTCTATGGGTACACTATAGTAGTTTACGTTCTAGTTCTGCTCGGCTGTCGTTCTCATTCTTTACCATCACTCGGATGGGTTTAAGGTAGAACTATGAGGTTCTCCCCTGCTTAGTATCAACATACCTACATAGATCGATACCAAGGGGTAGCGGAGCAGATGTTAAGAATTAGTGGTTTTACTTTTCGATTAGGTGACGGGTTTGGAAGAACAAGGCTGGACGAACTACTTGTTGGGTTTTCTAAGATATGGCGGTTTCACGTACTTACATCTCTCTATGTTCCTATACTAGATAGGATTGTCATGGTAGATTTGTCGCACGATCGATTGTAACGAATTTCCACAAGATTTCTAGTGAGTTTAAACTTAATTTTACCTTCTTCAAGTCGGAATTCCTATATCAATGGTTCTAATCCGATTTGAGAGATTGCAATGATATATCCGCTAGTAAATGCAAGGACTGGGGTAGCTAGTCCCAATCCTTCATCTAGCAACAACACATAATCACGTTCTTCAGGATTTGCAATGCTATCATCTGTCAATAAACGCGAGGACCAAGGTGGTCAGTCCCAATCTCACCTTTATCAACTGTACATCACTGCGTTATTGAATGATAGCATTATCTTTTAACAGATGCAAGAGAAAGGATGACCAATCCTGACCTTACACTCTATTAGAGGACAACACTATCACAAGGTTCTTGGTGAGGTCTCTTGTCACGGTCATATAACTAAGTAAGGTTTTTCCTACGTGTTCCATTAGATGATACTCAAGATTAGATTGACGATGAGTATTTCTTAGGTTTCATCCCGTCTAGAAATACAGGATTAGGAATTTAAAATTCCAAGAGAATTGATTTAGGATGCTTTGCACTGAGACTTACTAGAAATGAAGGCTTAAGACACTTAGAGTATTTCTCTAAAATTCAGGATTAAGTCGAAAACATGGAATTCTTAGATATTGTAATTATTCGTTAATAAAGGTTTAGGAATTTCGATGCTACATAATTCGAATTAAGATGTTAAAGCTGAAAATTAATAGAGATGCAAATCGGAAGTACCTAAAATGTTTATCTAAATTTTTGAATCGTCTCGTACCTTTTGTTGGTTTGGTCCTGATCTCCTTATGTAGCTGCACCGCAGACCTCAAGGGTATGGACCAGGAAACTAATATTGTCAGAATGTAAGGTTGAGGCGTCCAGGACGAAGTCCTGTGTCATTAAGTAATCCTTCTGGGGCTGTGTCTGGTATGATTGCCAACACACCATGAAAGAGGTGACGAGACTCCCCACCGAATATTAATACATCACCCGACCCCAAGATAATTCTTTCTGCTCTCCTTGGATCTCTCTGGTCTCCATAGAGAAATTCAGCCGAATCACCAATGCAGAATGATACTACTGGTATCCCTCTTTGCAGGCTTCCAACACTTTCGTCACGGTCCTGATGAAGACCAAGTTTTCCATTTTCTTCATAGAAATTGACAATGCAGACATCAGGGGACATGGAAGGGAGTATGTCCTCCACTTCACTTACACCGCTTTCCTTCTCAATCAAAGATTGTGCTTCTTGCATCGCTCCCATAACCAGCTAAATGAAATGATCAGGAATATTGGGTGGTTCGCTTCCATCAATTACCCTTGTGTGTCCATATACTCGAGTTTGAGGATTCCAGTCTAAGCCGAGGCACATCATTTTCAGTCGGAGTCTGGCTCCACTTGTAAAGCCTGGTTGATAAAAACCTCCAGGACCTAAGCTCATCTCACGACAGTTCTTCACTACGCCCACCTGTTCTTCATGAGCCAAGTGTTGCTTCAGAAGAACCATTCCCGGTCTCAAAATTATACTCTTCTTCTCACCAACTTGTACCCCCACGTGTTGCTCCTTGTCTTCAATAGTCAATCTAAGCTTAACCATTGCAGAAGTTTGCCCTTCTTGAAAACAGATGTCATACGGCTCGGATTTCAAAGAATCAGCTGGGGAATTGATCTTACGATCAGTAGCCGAACTGCTAGCAGGGGAATAGAAAAGCTGATTCTTCATGTTGCTACAGTGTGGCAACAAAGGATTCTGTTGATGCAGACATATACATGATTTAGTACATAACCACATAGGGTTTTATAACTATAAACCTAAGTAACTACTATAGGACTTGACACTACTTTTCGGTTACTCTCTTGGTGAAATAACCTTTGGAGTAACTCGCAACTCCGAGGCCGAGGACAACTGCTCTGATATCATAAATGTAACAACCTATTTTATTTTACCTATTTTGAAAATATGGATTTGAAAATTTCTTTTTAATTAAAATACTTGTTAAAATGTTTCCGGAAAATTGGACAGAGTTTCCTCTGTCTTATGGACATTCCCAAAAATTATCTTTGACCTGTAACCTGTTCAAAACAGTTTCAACAATAACTAGACATCCAGGATAAATATACATATATAATTTAACTCTTCTCCCAATATCCAGGGATAAATACTAAGATGAAAATACTTAGATTTTCGAGGAACCAAATAAAGAGCCCGGGGCCACCAAATATACAACTGAAATTTAAAATACATTTATTAATAAATTCTCAAAAATACATAATATTCCATAATATGGCCCGGTACGACTCAACTCGAAATAAAAATAAATTACTCACACTTCCCGTGGGGAAGTGTGCTCCTGCTCGACCCAAATAACAGCTATGCTCCTGACCTGTACCTGTGGTGGTTGTAAGGGTGAGAATTGCACAACTAGTAAAGCATAATAAGAGCCAAGTCATACACAATCAGCAATTAGCCAAATAACACCATCATAATCACACCCAAGCACCTATTCACTACAAACACAATCGTCTCTGATTATCAGCACCTTCTGACACATGTCCTTACCTAATCTATTTCGCATCTTACCTATTTACACTAAAATCTCACTCTCTACACTTTACCCCAAGTCTCTAATTTTCTCTCCTAACCTCTCTAATCCTTCCTCTCACACACCTATTCTACTCGTTTCTTTCACATCTCCTTTACTCCCCCGTCCTTCCTCTTATTTCCTTATATTTATTTATCCTTATTATTTTTCCTTTATGTTTTAGGGCGTCATGGGGCTCCTGCCACTGCGTATCCTCCGTCTACACAGGGATACGTCTTACCGATGCGCCAGGCCCGGTCTGGTCGTCTTACTCAACCAATGCGCACGGATCACGCGGTCCGCACGTCTTCTAAGGTCCAGTACCCATTGACCCCGGAGTCGTGGGGCTCCTGCCACTGCGTATCCACCGTCTCCCCGGGGATACGTCTTACCGATGCATACAGATCCCCAAAGGCCGCACGTCTTACTCAACCCATGCGTGCGGGTTCCAACTACCACACGTCTTCTAGGGTCCAGTACCCACCGACCCTTTCTCTTTCATTATCTTTCCTGTTTCTATCTCCCCGGGGATACGTCTTACCGATGCGTACGGATCCCTATAGACCGCACGTCTTACTCAACCCACACGTGCGGGTTCCAACTACCACACGTCTTCTAGGGTCCAGTACCCACTAACATGGAAATGGGTGATGCGAATACCCCACTGCGTTCCCCGTCTGTCGAGGATACGACTTACCGATGCGTACGGATCCCCAAAGGCCGCACGTCTTGCTCAACCCGTGCATACGGTCCATCTGCCATCGTCATGACACCAGCCGTACGTCTTATAGGATCGATATTCGCATACCCGAGTGCTTTCTTTATTCTCTTTTCATTTCTCTTTTATTTTATGTCTTTTCTTTTTACTTTATTTCCGCCCTCATACCACACCTTATCCTTTCATTCTCAATTTTCGTCCACCTCGCCTAACACCTTTTTCTTCTACTCTCATATTTCCTCTTTTTCTCCCTAAACTTTCCTATATATTCTATTTTCTTCCTAACTTAGCACCTACGCAAACCAAACTCACTTTACCTCTTTGAACACATCAAACATATAAATTACAATCATAAATTAAATATTCAATTAACAATTACAATTCTTATTTGATTATCACGCATATAATCCTTGACATCAAATAGCATTTTACTCAGGTACTGACACTTACATACATATAATTAACATGTAGTTCAAAGAATTCATCATTTAAACATTTAACACATTTCAAATAGTATTTATCTCATATAAGCATATTATCTCATTAAAATAAATTCTAAATTCCATAATCACACATAAGCAATTAACCTTGAGCCAGATTATACAGTACTAGTATCTCACCCACCGAGATGGCAAATAAACCCCTTACCTTAAATATATTTAAAGGAGAGTAAACCTTAAGAGAGTTTAGCACCCTAATGTAGGAGAGATGTCGGTATCCACTAATCCATGAAGCAGAGCAAGCTTGATGAGTTCCCTCTTAGAGTGTGGGAGGCTCCAAATTACTCTTGTAAAATTGGGGCAAGGAACAATAACAACAATAATAATAAATAAGGGTCATGAGAATACCCAAATCAAAAGGAAATGGAAAGATTGAAAAGGAAAGAGGGGAAAGGAAACCTTGATGACTATGGAGATTGAAGCTTGAAGCTCACACCATGGAAGCCATGGAAAGCTTGAGGATGAGGATGATGATGGAGAAACATGAGATGGTGATGGTGGCTCTAATTCGAAGAGGGGAAAGAGAGATTGAGAGATGCCTTGAAGCTTGGAGGCTTGGTTTTTAAGAATCAATGGTGATAGTGGAAGGAGGGAGGGTTGGGAGGAGGAACCCTAGCTCCTTGGAAGAGGAAGAAGAAGATGGAGGATGGGGGAGAGAAGGGGGGTTCGAATGGCATAGGGAGGGAGTGTTTGGGGGTGTTTAATGGGTTTTAGGGTGGGGAAAATACCAAAATGCCCTTAAAAACGCGTATTCGGTGTTGTAGATCGCAGGATTTTCGCTTAAGCGAAATGCCTTCAGTGATGCAATGTGACCATTTCGCTTAAGCGAAACTCGTTTGATTAAGCGTACCCTTGAGATGTTGAAACTGTGACATTTTCGCTTAAGCGAAATTCACAGGTACTGCTACTTCATTTTTCTATTTTTCAGCTATTTTCTCCCAACTTCAAATAGCCATAACTTCTTCGTTCACCGTCGGATCTTGCTCAAATTTGACGAGCAACTTCCTAAAAATCATACCTTCATATCCAACGGTGTAAATTTTGTTTTCAGTCCTAAATATTTTATTTTGATTTTCTACCCTATGTTATGTTTTAGTACCGAATTATCTATTTTTCTGGCCTGTTCCTAATTTCAATTTAATGCTCCTTTCTTTTCCTAAACCAAGATTATTATTATTTATCTTTTCAAGTGCTTGAACACTTATTTTTAATACCTATTTATGGTTTTATTATTAATATTTCAATTATTTCAAACTGTTATTAATTTATTTGCACTTAGGTTTAAAATTTGGGATGTTACACACTGCTATCACATGTGAGGGGTCATGAATGTACCTCCTAAGTTGCGAGACATGGAACACATCATGGAGTTTAGATAGGTGCGGAGGTAGAGCAATTCTGCAAGCTACTGGTTCGACCTTCTCCGATATCTGGTACGGTCCGACAAACCTAGGGGTCAACTTCTTTGATTTGATAGCTCGGCCGATACCTGTTACAGGGGATACCCGAAGGAATACATGATCTCCCTCAATGAAGTTCAAGGGTTTTTGTCTCTTGTCGGCATAGCTATTCTTTCGATCCTGAGCCGCTTTCATCTTTCCTTGTATCATTCGGATCTTCTCGGTTGTCTCATGCACAATGTCAGGACCAATCAACAAGTTTTCTCCTATCTGGAACCAACATAACGGCGTCCGACATTTCCGACCATACAATGCTTCGAAAGGAGCCATTCCGATACTTGAATGGAAACTGTTGTTGTAGGTGAATTCGACCAAGGGCAGAAGGGTTTCCCAGCTTTCCGACTGTTCAAGCACACATGTCCTCAATAAGTCCTCAAGGGTCTGAATGGTGCGCTCGGATTGCCCGTCGGTCCGAGGATGATAAGCTGTGCTAAACCTCAACTTTGTACCCATGGCTTCCTTAAAACTTTGCCAAAATCGGGATAAGAAGCGAGGATCACGGTCCAACACTATGCTGCTTGGAACACCGTGAAGCCGAACAATGTCCTTTATGTACTATTGCGTCAGCTTCTCTAGGCTGTACTTCATGCTGATCGGCAGGAAGTGAGCACACTTTGTAAGTCGGTCCACCACCACCCAAATGGCTTCCTGCCCTGATCTCGTTCTTGGTAGACCCGACACAAAATCCATCGAAATGCTGTCCCACTTCCATTGCGGAATCTCCGAAGATTTGAGTAAACCTCCTTGTTTCTGATGCTCGATCTTGGCTTCTTGGCATGTTAAACACCGAGACACATAATCCGCCACATCGGTCTTCAACTTCGGCCACCAAAATAACCTCTTCAGATCCTGGTACATCTTTGTGGCTCCCGGGTGAAGACTCATCTTCGTTTTATGAGCCTCTTCCATTAACTCTCTTCGGACTTCAAAGTCCATCGGAATGCAAACTCGGCCCCGAAATCGTACGAGACCATCAGGTCCTTTAGTGAAGTCGGGTTCATCCTTGTCTCCTGCTCTTTCCAGTAGTTTCTGGAGTTCTAGGTCGGCGGCCTGTCTTTCCTTGATAAATCCCACAAAATCATTTGTTACTTGCAGCATTTCCAGCACCACACTCTTTTCCTTCTTCTGTATGCCGAGGTTAAGATCACTGAACTCCTGCATCAACTGCATCTCTCGGACCATCATGTTGCTCAAATGAAGACTCTTCCTGCTTAGTGCGTCGGCCACCACGTTGGATTTTCCGGGATGATAGTGCAAGTTCAAATCGTAATCTTTCAAAAATTCCACCCATATGCGCTGTCTCATGTTTAGTTCCTTCTGGTCGAACAGATAGCCGAGACTCTTGTGGTCACTGAACACCTCGAGGCGTCACAAAATACGTCAAAGGCTTTGGTCGGATCTGGCAAAATAATCACGGGCGAACTCGTCAACCTTCTCTTCAGCTCTTGGAAGCTCTGTTCGCACATTTCAGACCACTGGTAAGGTGCATCCTTCCGGGTTAACGAGGTCAACGGTAGAGCCAGTTTGGAAAATCCTTCAATGAATCTCTTGTAGTACCCTGCAAGACCGAGGAAACTCCTGATCTCGGTCACCGAGGTGAGTCTCTCCCACTTTAGTACAGCTTCCACCTGGGAGGGATCAACTGCAACACCGCGTTCAGATATCACATGTCCGAGGAAATGAACCTCTTCGAGCAAAAAACTGCACTTAGAAAACTTGGCGTAGAGTTCCTTGTCCTTCAAAACCTGCAACACCGTTCTCAAGTGTTGCTCATGTTCACTCGGACTCCTGGAGTAGATGAGGATGTCGTCGATGAAGACTATCACAAACGAGTCTAGATAAGGTCGGAAGATCCTATTCTTGTAGTCCATAAAGATGGCAGGGGCGTTGGTAAGTCCAAAGGGCATGACCACATACTCAAAGTGCCCATATCTCGTCCTGAAAGCTGTCTTCGGAATATCTTCATCTCGGATACGGATCTGGTGGTATCCAGATCAGAGGTCAATCTTAGAGAATACCGACGCTCCCTTAAGTTGGTCCAACAAGTCATCAATCCGAGGGAGGGGATATTTGTTCTTCACCGTTACCGCGTTGAGCTTCTGATAATCAGTACACATTCTGAGGCTACCATCTTTCTTTTTAACGAACAGGATCGGAGCTCCCCAAGGTGAGACGCTTGGTCGGATTAGCTTCTTGGCCAAAAGTTCTTCCAGCTGCTTCTTAAGCTCTTCTAGCTCGGGTGGTGCCATTCTGTACGGAGCAATTGAAATCGGGCCAGTTCCCGGGATGAGGTCTATACTGAACACTACTTCTCTTCTCGGCGGTAAGCCAGGCATTTCGTCCGAGAAAACCTCTGGAAATTCTCCGACTACAGGAATTTGGTCTAAGGTCGGTTCCTCTGTTGCCTCTAACTTTGCAACAGAAGGGCCACTAAAGATGACAGTTTTCTCTCGGCAGTCGAGCAGGACATGGTGTTGGGACATCCAATCCATGCCGAGGATGATATCTAGTTTGGTTAGAGGTAGGCAAATCAAATTGACTTTAAACTCTCTGCCTAATACTTGGATAGGACACTCTAAACACATTTTAGAAGTGATTACAGAAGAATTGGTTGGGGTAGAAATGGATAGTTTGTAAGGCATTTCTATAGGGGATAGTTTTAGTCTGTTCATACAGTCAAGGGAAATAAAAGAATGTGTGGCTCCACAATCAAATAACACAGCACATGTGATGCTGTTTACTTGGCAAGTACCTCGGATCAGCTCGTCGGCATCAGTCACCTCTTCACCATCCATGGTATAGACTTTGCCTCTCTGCATCGGTCGGTTAACACCAGCCTGTTGTGCCTTTGCCACATTGACCTCTTCTTTCACAATGTTCTCGGTACACCGAGCTGCAAAATGACCAGGCTTGCCACATCAGAAACAGGATCCTCTTGCTCTGCTCGGATCCAGACTCCAGCATTCTCCCCTGTGCTGCCTCCCGCATTGTTGGCATATCGGATAGGGACCAGGGACAACCACTATCTGACCACCGCTCCTCGGAGTCGTTGACACTCTTGAGCTCGGATTCACATAGGGAGCAGATCTCTGAACAGCTCCCTTCCCTCGGATCGGACCATTGCTTTTTGTGCCGACCTGCTCCTCTTTCCGTCGGCTTTCCTCTTGAGCCCCTTCTCATAGGTGCTAGCCATGTTCACTAACTGCGAGAGATTGGCCACGTTTTGATATTCAAAAGCGAGCCGAATATCATCACGGAGACAAGACTCAAACTTGATGCACTTGGTACGCTCATCAGCATCTCGGTAGCTTCCAGAATAACGGATCAAATCCTCGAACTGAGCGGCATATTCCCCGACACTCAAGTTCCTCTGTTCCAGCTTGAGAAAAGCGAGCTCCTTCTCTCTCCTGACATCTTCGGGAAAGTACTTTCCGAGGAATCGAGCTCGGAACAAATCCCAAGTAATGGCTTCATTAGCCGATTCCAGTCCACGGCTCTGCTGCTCCCACCAGTGCTCGGCTTCACTCGCCAGCACAAACTCAGCCAACCTCACCCTGTACTCGTAGGGCGGTTGCAGAGATCGGAAAATCTTCTCAATGTCCTGGAGCCATCTCTGAGCTCCATCTGGATTATAACCTCCTTCAAACCGAGGTGGTTCGCTCTTCCGAAATCGGCTCATCCAGTCGATCTCGACCGGAGCCGGAGGTTGAGGCTGAAGGGCTGCAGCTGCAGCTGCTGCGGCTGCGGCGATGTTTTGAGCAAGGTTCTCATCCTGGTTCTGCTAAGCCTGCGCTTGGTTCTGCTGCAGTTGAACTAGCGTTTCCAACACAGCAGCAATTCGGTCGTTATCAGCTCTTCTTCCAGCCATGCTGCTCGGTCATAGAGAGAAAGCCAATTAACCACCGAATAATTAAATATATATATACATAAACATATACATCTATAAGCTCTATTGTCTAACTTAGACTTCTAGACTTTACTTATTTGTCGCTCTCTTGGTGAGTAACCACTGGAGTCCTTTGCAACTCCAATAGGCCGAGGAGAAACTGCTCTGATACTAAAAATGTAACACCATATATAATAATTACCCTTAAACCCGAAATTAAGGATTTAAAATTTCTTTTAAAACGAATAGGATAAATTGCCAACGTAATATTTCCTTTCATTAATACAAAAACATCAGAGTTATAAAGCGGAAGACTTTAATTCGAACAAAGCATAACAGGTTCAGTAATAGATACACCAAGTTCATATTCAAAAATACAAGATAGTAAAAGTTTAGCTTGGCCAACTGGCCGAGGCCCATCTAGGAAATCCGAAGCCAAAAATACAAAAGAGTGTTTTAGCTCGGCCCAACTGGCCGAGACCCAACTAGTTCTCTGACTCTAAATAACTTACTCTCCCTGTGAGGAAGAGTGAACCTGCTCGGCCGGGGACTGCGTCTGCTCGGGCTCAGTACCTGAAAAATGGTAAGGAGGTGAGCATTACACAGAACTTAAATAAGCAGTTTGATGAGCATTTTATTTCCCATTTTTCCTTGCATTATTTTACTCCTATTATTGATACTTGTTGCCTATTTGACATTGTTTAGCTTGATTTAGTGATTTAGAGTTTATTGGACTATTATTCTGAATATTGTTTAATTTGGGATTATTTAGCCTAATTAATTCTATTTCTCTTTTCAGGTCATATTTGGCACAAGGGCTTTTTGGACATTTTGGGAATGAAGATTTAATTTTGGAAGAGAAGATATATGATGAAGTGAAGATTGTAATCTATCTTTAGGATTAGTTGAGATTTAGTTATATCTTTTAAGATTTAGATTTTATCTATAAGATATTTTTTAGATTTAATTTAGAGATTAAGCTTTCCTTAGGATTTGGGCCCATGATTTAGGCCCGTTTTGTGATTTAAAAAGCCAAATTCGTGTAAACCCTTGGGAGACCTTCCATTCCACGTTTTTTACATTCTCTCTCATAGAGAAGGCTTAGTTTTGCTCTCCAAGCTTGTGGTGGCTGCTAGGGTTTCTCTCTCTTCCCTTTTCTACACGTTTTTGGTATTTTTCTTCATGGAAGGCTAAACTCTTAGGTTAAATCCCTTTGGTAATGTATCACATACTCTTGAGGTTTTATTCTTAATGCTATTTCGTTTTTATTCACTGTTTTCATGCTTATTGATATGTTATGGTTCGCTTAGTTCCATTCTATAGAGATAATCCATGTGTATGAATGCTTAATTTATGCAAACTCGTAAAAACTCCATGCTTTGGCTTTTAATGCTTAATTAGAGGTTTGGGTTTTGGGGTGAGAATTGAATTTTCGCTTAGTATTTAATTCTCACGAGTTGGACAGTGAAGAGGAAAGAAATTGATTTTTTGTGACCGATGATAGAGTTGTGAACGTGAGCCAAAGGGGTTTATCCGCTTTTCCTTATCTGTTTCTTCGTTTTGATTTAATTCTGTTTTGATTTCAATTATTCAATATTCAATACAAAAAAAACCCCCCTGTTTTCTATGCATACTATGTGTTCGACCTTTTGCTTGATAAGATATTCCTTGGGAGACGACCTAGGAGTCACTTCCTAGTACTATACTTAAACTGTTTTTATTTGTATCGGGTACGGCCTCGATCAAATTTGGCGCCGTTGCCGGGGAGTATCGGTTCTTGCCAAAGGTCATTAGTAGTTAGTTAGTGTCGTAGTTAGTATAGTTATTATAGTGTGTCGTGTCTGATTTAGGGTCTAGTAGTCAATTCTGATAACCGGTTGAAGTTGCACTGTTTGCTGTTTTGCTATTTTGTTGCAATTAGTGTATTTGATTGATTTTGTGGTTGCTAGTTCACATAGTTGTGGGTGGAATTTTTGCACGAAAATTTATATCCACACTACTTTTATCATATAAAAAGGTTTTGAGGCACCACGATCACTCAGATCATCACTGGTTGTGAGTTCCAGAAAAATTTTCCATGTTTTAGCAGCACTTTCTTCAAATCGTCGCAACTTTTGACCCGTAACTCGGAATTTGACGAATTTTATATCAAATCGAAGGGAATTTTTTGAATAATCTGATTTTTCTCACTTTGTTATAAAACTCCTTCGTCTGGATCCTGAAAAAGCCGTTTTACTATTTCTTTTTTATTTTACAAGTTTTATTTTCTTAGTTTTTGGTCTCTGATTTAATTGTTTGACTTGGTTCCCTTTTGACTTTTGTCCTCAAACTTTTTGTGGTATGTTTTCATGATTTTAGGGTGCTGAAAAAAATAAAGAAAAAAATTTTAAAAAATAAAAAATTTTGTTGCCTATTTTGGTCATGTATATTAGTGACAGTTTGCTATGCTTAATGGTGTTCTGTTCAGTACATGACTAGGGGCAACCCAAGCTACTTGCATCCATATAACCCTGAAATTGATAGAACTTATCAGAGACTAGTTAGACAAAATAGGAACCAGTCCATAGGTAGTGAGTCTATTGAGTCTTTACATAGTGAGTCTGCTTCTTTTTCTTCTATTCCTATAAATTCTGATTCTTATTCTGATTATTCTGAAAATATGGCTCAACCTCCACCACGTGAGAGGACATTGAGGGAGCTGGCTGCACCTGATTTCACTATTGAAGATTTGTGCATCCAGTATCCCGATGGCCCGTATGAGCTAAGGTCTGGACTAATTCATTTGTTGCCCAAGTTTAATGGTCTTGCAGGTGAGGATCCTCATAAATATCTCAAGCAGTTCCATATTGTCTGTGCTACTATGAAACCACATGATGTGCAAGAGGATCATGTTTGTCTTAAGGCATTCCCACACTCCCTAGAGGGGCTAGCCAAGGATTGGTTGTACGATCTGGCCCCTGGTTCTATCACAGTCTGGGATGACCTGAAGAGGGCATTTTTGGAGAAATTCTTCCCTGCATGCAGAACAACAGCAATCAGAAAGGATATATTAGGCATCAGGCAACAAAGTGGAGAAAGTCTCTACGAGTATTGGGAGAGATTCAAGAGACTGTGTGCGAGCTGCCCCCACCATCAGATCTCAGAGCAGTTGCTTATTCAATATTTCTATGAAGGTCTCAACCTCATGGAGAGAAACATGCTTGATGCTGCAAGTGGTGGTGCCCTAGGAGACATGACACCTTTAGAAGCCAGAGTCAAGATTGAGAAGATGGCTTCCAATTGTCAACAATTCCATGCAAGGGGCAACAGCGATGCAATCGTAGTGAGAGGAGTGAATGATGTTGGCACAAGTTCTGGTAAGGTTGAGAAGCTTGAACAGAAGATAGATTCACTTACAACTTTGGTCACTCAATTGGCCATCAACCAGAAGAAGTTGTCTCTGCCTGCTAGATTATGTGGCATATGCACATCCGCTGAGCACCCCACAGATGCATGCCCTTCTGTGCAGCAGCAGCCCACGACTGGTGCTGACCAACCTGAGGCATATGCCGCCAACATCTTCAACAGTAGAAACCAGCAGCCACAGAACTTTGATCTCTCTACCAATAGATACAACCCTGGTTGGAGGAACCATCCCAACCTGAGATGGTCTGATCAGCAGCAACCTTCACAGGTTCAATTTCAGAACAATTCTAGACCACCATATGTACCTCCTCCAGTCCAGCAACAGAGACAACAACAGGCTAATTCTGCACCACCAGCTCCTAGTACTGAGCAGCAGCCTTCATTGGAAGAGCTGATGAAACAGATGACCATGCAAAATCTCCAATTCCAACAGGAAACTAGAGCATCCATTCAAAGACAAGAGGCCTCCATTCAATCTTTGACCAATCAGATGGGACAGATGGCAACAGCAATCAACACTATGCAATCTCAGAATTCTAACAAGTTGCCATCCCAAACAGTGATCAATCCAAACCAGAATTTGAATGCCATTAGTCTAAGGTCAGGGAAGCAGATTGTCACACCCACACCAGAATCTGACCTCAACAAAGATGATCTAGTTTCAACCAACAAGAAGAGCCAAATGGTCGAGGAGAGTGAGCACACAAGTACCAGAAAATCCCATCCAGCTCAGCCTTCCACAAGCACAACACCTGCTGCTGCCCAACAACCACCCCCCATTCCTCTTCCTTTCCCACCAAGGGGGGTGACTCAAAGCAAGAAAATGGAAGAGATTGACAAAGAGATACTTGACACATTCAGGAAGGTGGAAGTCAACATACCCCTTCTTGATGCAATCAAGCAGATTCCAAGGTATGCAAAGTTCTTGAAGGATCTATGCACACACAAACGGAAGCTCAAGGGCAATGAGAGGATCAACATGGGACGAAATGTCTCTGCTCTTATAGGTAAACCCGTCCCTCATATTCCTGAAAAGTGTAAGGATCCTGGAACTTTCTCTGTGCCTTGTATCATAGGTAATACTAAATTTGAGAATGCTTTGCTAGATTTAGGAGCATCTATTAATGTTATGCCTATGTCTGTTTTCAAGTCTCTTTCACTTGGACCTCTTCAACCTACGGGTGTGGTTATTCACTTAGCAAATAGATCTACTGCCTACCCCGCAGGTTTGATAGAGGATGTCCTGGTTCGGGTTGAAGAGCTTATCTTTCCTGCTGATTTTTATATTCTTGATATGGAAGAGGACACCTCTCGTAGTGCTGTCCCTATCATATTAGGGAGACCATTTTTGAAAACAGCCTGATCCAAGATAGATGTGCATGCAGGTACACTTTCCATGGAATTTGATGACAGTGTGGTTCGATTCAATATTTTTGATGCTATGAAACATTTTTCTGATGACCACTCTGTTTTTCATGTTGACTTGATTGATGATCTGATTGATGAGCATGTTCTAGACTTTTTGCATGATTATGATTTGCCATCTTTCACTAGCTCATTTACTTGTTCTGCATGTTCTGATTCCGAAATGTGCACTGCATGCATTGAAATTGACCAGTTTTTAAATTCTGCTACTGCATCTGTTGATTCATATGATATAGATTCAGATCATGCTAACCCCATTTCTGTTTTGCATGAGTCTAATTCACTTGTTCAGGTGCAGGCGGCAGAATCCAATTCTGCTGCTCCTTTAGTTCCATCTGTGATGCAGGCACCTTTATTGGACCTGAAGCCCCTTCCTCCTCATCTCAAATATGCTTACTTGGAGGCTGAGCAGAAACTTCCAGTGATCATCTCTACCTCCCTTTCTGTTGATCAAGAGAAGCAACTGCTGGATGTGATTAGAGCAAACAAAAGGGCAATAGGATGGACTTTGGCAGACATACCTGGTATTAGCCCCTCCATGTGCATGCATCGGATTTTATTGGAGGATGGGGCTAAACCAGTGAGACAACCCCAGAGACGGTTGAACCCCCAGATTCTTGATGTGGTGAAGAAAGAGGTCACCAAGCTGCTGCAAGCTGGCATTATCTACCCCATTTCAGACAGCACTTGGGTAAGCCCGGTTCAAGTAGTTCTCAAGAAGTCTGGGGTGACAGTTGTCAAAAATGAGAAGGATGAGCTGATTCCCACTAGAGTGCAGAACAGTTGGAGAGTCTACATTGATTATAGGAAGCTCAACCAGGCGGCCCGCAAGGATCACTTTCCTCTTCCCTTCATTGATCAGATGTTGGAGCGCCTGGCAGGTAAATCTCACTATTGCTTCTTAGATGGTTTCTCTGGTTATTTCCAAATCTGTATTGCACCAGAGGACCAACATAAGACTACATTTACCTGTCCTTTTGGTACATTTGCTTATAGGAAGATGCCTTTTGGCCTATGCAATGCTCCTGGCACTTTTCAAAGATGTATGATGAGTATTTTTAATGACTTACTTGAGCATTGCATAGAGGTCTTCATGGATGATTTTAGTGTATATGGTTCCTCTTTTGATGCATGTCTTGATAGTTTGTCTAAGGTGCTTAATAGGTGCATTGAGACTAACCTTGTCTTGAATTTTGAAAAATGTCATTTTATGGTAGAACAAGGCATAGTCTTAGGGCACATTATTTCGCATAAGGGCATAGAGGTTGACCCTGCTAAGCTGCATGTAATATCACATTTGCCTTACCCCTCTTGCGTGCGAGAGGTGCGTTCTTTTCTTGGCCATGCAGGTTTCTATCGCAGGTTTATTCAGAACTTTAGCAAGATAGCCCTTCCACTATCCAACTTGCTTCAAAAGGATACCGCATTTGAGTTTGGAGACCAATGCAAGAAGGCATTTGATGAGCTAAAGAGAGCACTCACCACCACTCCCATCATCCAACCACCTGACTGGACTCTCCCATTTGAGCTCATGACCGATGCCTCGAATTATGCTTTGGGAGCAGTTCTCTCCCAAAGGGTTGGTAAGATGTCTCATGTGATTTATTATGCATCTAGGACTTTAGATTCAGCACAAGTTAATTACACCACAACTGAAAAAGAGTTGTTAGCCATTGTCTTTGCACTTGATAAGTTTAGATCATATCTATTAGGTTCTAAGGTTGTGGTGTATACTGATCATGCTGCTCTGAAGTATCTTTTGAAAAAGACAGATTCCAAACCTAGGTTGATTAGATGGATGTTGCTCCTCCAAGAGTTTGATCTTGAGATTCAGGATCGGAGTGGTGCACATAACCTTGTCGCAGACCACTTGAGTAGAATAGAGAGAGAGGAGGATGCATTTCCTATCCGGGATGACTTCCCGGATGAGCAGCTTTTAGTTTTGCATGTTTCACATCCCCCTCCCCTTATTCCTTGGTTTGCTGATATTGTAACTTATATAGTTGCATCTGTTTTTCCACCCTTGGCATCCAAAGCTCAAAGAGACAAATTAAAGAGCGATGCCAAGTATTATGTATGGGATGACCCCTATTTGTGGCGTTTTTGCAGTGATCAGGTCATTCGCAGGTGCATTCCAGACCAGGAGATCCAATCGGTTCTCCAATTTTGCCATGCTTCACCAGTGGGAGGCCACCTTGGCACTCAAAGGACAGCACGAAAGGTGCTGGATTCTGGATTTTATTGGCCTACCATCTTCAAGGATGCAAGCAAAATCTGCAGCTCATGCGAGCAATGTCAAAGGGCAGGAGGCGCCCTATCTTGGAGGCAACAGATGCCGCAACAACATATGTTGTTCTGTGAGGTGTTTGATGTCTGGGGTATAGATTTCATGGGTCCCTTTCCTGTTTCTTTTGGTTTTTATTATATCTTACTTGCTGTGGATTATGTATCCAAATGGGTGGAAGCTAAGGCCACCAGGACTAATGATGCTCAGGTTGTTGTAGATTTTGTCAGGACTAATATCCTTTGCAGGTTTGGCATACCTAGAGCCATAGTCAGTGATCAAGGCACACACTTCTGCAATAGATCCATGCAAGCTTTGCTCAAGAAGTATGGGGTTGTGCACAAAGTTTCTACACCATATCACCCCCAAACCAATGGGCAAGCTGAGATTTCAAACAGAGAGATCAAGCGGATTTTGGAGAAGATGGTGAAGCCTAATAGAAAGGATTGGAGCACACGATTGGAGGATGCTCTATGGGCCCATCGGACTGCTTACAAGGCACCCATAGGGATGTCACCTTATCGGGTTGTCTTTGGTAAGGCATGCCACCTGCCTGTGGAGATAGAGCACCGTGCATATTGGGCTGTGAAGCAATGTAACTTAGCTCTTGATCAAGCGGGTGAGGAGAGGAAGCTGCAGTTGAGTGAGCTAGATGAGATCCGTTTGGAGGCCTATGAGAATTCCAAGTTCTACAAAGAGAATACCAAGAAGCGCCATGATAGCTCAATTTGCAGAAAGGAGTTCTTGGTTGGTCAAAAAGTGTTGCTCTACAACTCTAGGCTTGGAATCATGAGTGGAAAGCTTCGCTCTAAATGGATTGGACCGTTTGTAGTCACCCAGGTGTTTCCTTATGGCACTGTGGAGATCAAGAGTGAGTCCACAGACAAGAGCTTCAAAGTCAATGGCCACTGACTCAAGCCTTTCCTCACTACCCCTTCTTTGGATGATGCACCTGTGGAGGAAGCCTCATTGGTCGACCCCATTTTTGACCCACCATGATTTCGGGAGTCTTCTTTTCTCCTTCCTTACTCTTTTTATTGCACTTGTCTATATCTGTCTGATTCTGCTATTTGTGTTCCATTGAGGACAATGTGTGATTTAAGTGTGGGGGGGAGAGTAGTTTAGGTTGCATATTTTTGCTTTGATTTTTTAGGTTTTGCTAAGTTTTGGGCATTTTCTTGCATGTTTTTGCTTCATTTTAGTAGAGTCTTGGTATCTTGTGTCTGAATTCATGCATTTCTGTGTGTAAAGTTGCTTTTGATAATTAAGAGGTGGTAACACTGTGATAGAATTGTCCCTTTTGTGAGGATTTGAGCCTTAATTGTGGGTGGATTGCAATATATGCCACCTAATTTTTCTTTCATGTGTGATTGCACTCTAGATTACTTGCACTCTAGAACTTGACTTGACTCTTGTTGATACTTGATATTCCCATGCACATTTTGAAATGATTTAGGCATTGTTTTTTCTTGAATAAGCCACTAGCCATATGAGCCTACCTTGAATGAATTTATCCTTTGATAGCCCCTTTGAGCCTTTATATCCCTTTTCTTTGTTCTTTAGCTCATTACAAGCCTATGACTGAAAAACCATGATTGTCCTAACCTTAGGGAATGTTGGAGCTTTGGAATTGTTTTGGGAATGGGTATTAAGTAAGCGAGGGTGCTTTGTTCTTCATCTCTTGTGAGTTCTGGGTTTTGCCTCTATGGTCGGTGATGTAATTATGGCTTTATCTCATTATGCCATTTTTATTGTTTCTTCTTTTCTTTCGTTCATGAAGTTCTGCAATGTAATGCAATTCAAAAAAAAAAAGAAAAAGAAAAAGAAAAAGAAGAAGAAGAAAAAAAAGAAAAAAATGGAATAAAAGGTTGATTGAGGCATGGAGGATTGGAATTAGAGGTTGTTGTTATGTTTACCATTTTATTCTGGGGTGGATTGTGCTTATTTTTTTTACTTGTTCCCCATTGCTCCTCTATTCCCTGGGTTTTAGCTACATTTCCCATATTTTTATCCTACCTTGTCCTTGGCCCCATTACAACCCTGAAAAGACCTTTTGATCTTAATGTGCATGTGTATTGATTGTTGATGTTAGAGGCTTGTCAAGCTTATGGTTGTGTTTGTTTTTCATGATGTGCCTTGAGTGTAAACACTGATTAACCTTAAACACTTGAGTGTAAATACTATTGAGTGATCCTTGTGAGTTTCTATCATCTTTGTGACTACCCTCTTGATGTCATTGGTTTTCTTTGCATATTTGAAATAATTGGATGATGTTCATGAATGCCTTGATTCTTTGGTCCTTATTTTCTTCGTGTGCTCGATTTTGCCCATTTCTTTGCATTTCCTAGAATTCATTGTGAAGTATGTAATCTCTTAGGTTTGCATTCATTAGTTTTAGTAATCTTGTTACATGATTCACTTTGGTGCATATTGATTTTCTCAGTCCTAATTCTTAGTTTTGCCCAGGAGTGCAAAAGGATAAGTGTGGGGGTATTTGATGAGCATTTTATTTCCCATTTTTCCTTGCATTATTTTACTCCTATTATTGATACTTGTTGCCTATTTGACATTGTTTAGCTTGATTTAGTGATTTAGAGTTTATTGGACTATTATTCTGAATATTGTTTAATTTGGGATTATTTAGCCTAATTAATTCTATTTCTATTTTCAGGTCATATTTGGCACAAGGGCTTTTTGGACATTTTGGGAATGAAGATTTAATTTTGGAAGAGAAGATATATGATGAAGTGAAGATTGTAATCTATCTTTAGGATTAGTTGAGATTTAGTTATATCTTTTAAGATTTAGATTTTATCTATAAGATATTTTTTAGATTTAATTTAGAGATTAAGCTTTCCTTAGGATTTGGGCCCATGATTTAGGCCCGTTTTGTGATTTAAAAAGCCAAATTCGTGTAAACCCTTGGGAGACCTTCCATTCCACGTTTTTTACATTCTCTCTCATAGAGAAGGCTTAGTTTTGCTCTCCAAGCTTGTGGTGGCTGCTAGGGTTTCTCTCTCTTCCCTTTTCTACACGTTTTTGGTATTTTTCTTCATGGAAGGCTAAACTCTTAGGTTAAATCCCTTTGGTAATGTATCACATACTCTTGAGGTTTTATTCTTAATGCTATTTCGTTTTTATTCACTGTTTTCATGCTTATTGATATGTTATGGTTCGCTTAGTTCCATTCTATAGAGATAATCCATGTGTATGAATGCTTAATTTATGCAAACTCGTAAAAACTCCATGCTTTGGCTTTTAATGCTTAATTAGAGGTTTGGATTTTGGGGTGAGAATTGAATTTTCGCTTAGTATTTAATTCTCACGAGTTGGACAGTGAAGAGGAAAGAGATTGATCTTTTGTGACCGATGATAGAGTTGTGAACGCGAGCCAAAGGGGTTTATCCGCTTTTCCTTATCTGTTTCTTCGTTTTGATTTAATTCTGTTTTGATTTCAATTATTCAATATTCAATACAAAAAAAAACCCCCCTGTTTTCTATGCATACTATGTGTTCGACCTTTTGCTTGATAAGATATTCCTTGGGAGACGACCTAGGAGTCACTTCCTAGTACTATACTTAAACTGTTTTTATTTGTATCGGGTACGGCCTCGATCACAGTTTCTAACATGCCATACCGAACTACCAAGCCAAACACAAGTAGTCTATTAGCACATAAATACCAAGTAATCAAACCATATATCACATGCATACATCATCACTTAGCTCGGTTCACATCATGCAATCTCATTTAGCTCGGCTCACATGCATACAATCTCATTTAACTCGGCTCATATCAGCTATACCTTGGTTCATCCGATTAATTCCCCTTATACCCCTTCCTTAATTCTTACACTCGGTTTCTCGGCCACTACTCTCTTACCTCGGTAAACCATCTCTATCTCGGATTCATTACTCATTATTCCCCTTTTACATAGCTTATAATCTTTTACTCTTCTCGGATTCATACACCCAGTGCATGTCTTACACCATTTAAGGTCGGATATCGGAGTGTCCATAACTGCGAGTACCCAGTACCCGTCTTACAGCTGCGCATACCTAGTATGCGTCTTACGCGATCAATGCACGCACCCAGTACCCGTCTGCTATGACCAGGAGCACTACCGTCGATCATTCTATGGAGTAAGGAGTGTCCATAACTGAGAGCACCCAGTACTCGTCTTACAGCGGCGCATCTCGGTGACTTACGCGATCAATGCACGCACCCAGTACGTGTCTGCTATGTCCAGGAGCACATCCCTCCGATTCCGTGCTCGGAACCTCGTGTGAATCATAACTGCGAGTACCCAGTACCCGTCTTACAGCTGCGCATACCCAGTATGCGTCTTACGCGATCAATGCACGCACCTAGTACGCGTCTGCTATGACCCGATCACACAACCATTTCTCTTTAATTCCTCTTAGCCTTTTTAATCATCTCTTTTAGTTCGGCCTATCTCGGCTCAGACCTTTAATTTATTCCTCTTTACATTAATCTCATTATTTTCTTAGCTCGGCCTCTCTCGGCTCCGCCCATTTAACCATTCCCCTTTTTCCCTTAACCTTTCTCATTATCTGACTTATTACTCTATCTCTCCTACTTTCAATGTTTACCATGTTCCCATACACACTCTCAACCTCTCTCAGCTCGGCCACAGATATAAATAGCAAATATCAAAGCTCATAAACACTTATACCACAACAATAGTATGAATAAAGCATTTAACCAGTCCATCATGTAAATATAAGCATAAACCCAAGAACATAATATTCCCTCTTCACCTAAAATTCATGTTTCTAGTTCATTCATTGGTTCCCATTACCCTTTTTACCTTTTCTTTCTAACATTAACCTATATCCATTCCCTAATCTAACACCCACTCTTAGTACCCTTTATGAACACCCTAGAAATCCAAACTCAAGTAGAGGTAACACTCACTCCTTACCTCAAACCGTGTGAGATAAGAGTTGAGAGTTGAGAATGGCTTTCTTGATGCTTGACCTTGGAACTTAGAACCTCTTGGGATCCCTTCCTCCTAGCTGAAATCGACTGCCACGACGGTCCAGGGACGTCCGAAATGGGAAGAGATGGCAAAGAAGTGAGGTTTTCCGGCTGGTACCACTTGGTGGAAGAGAGGGAGGCGTTCGTGAGTGAGAAGAGAGAAGGAGAGTATGTTGGGGGGGGGGGGGGGTTTGTTGCTGCTGGAACTTCAAAGAGAAAAGAGAGAGAGACGTAGGGGAAAGAGAGTGAAAGAGAATGAAAGTGTTATGTTGTTGTGTTTTGGCTTTCTTTTATTCTTTTAGGGGAATTATTTGTGTGGTCCTCATTGGAGGCTTCTTGGAGAAGCTAGAATGTGTGGACTGGATTCAATGGCTTCTAAAGGAAGCCATGAATAGTGACTTGAAAAGGACATAAAGCAATGATAGTGACATAAAGTGAATGATAGTACGGATGGTGCGAAACCCAAGGGGCCAACAGCTCAACATGAGCTGTCACGGAGGAGCAAGGACGTGTCGGCTCGGTATAGGGAGATGTCCTTTGTCCGAGCTTCCTTCTCGAATAATGATGTGAGGTGCGCTGAGTTCGGATAATCCGAGCTTGACACAGGTTCCGCGTTTGACCCCATTTAGCTCGGCCGGGATCGGTCCGAGGTCCAATACTTACATACTAGGTCGGCCTATGCTTCCTATTACCTCACTACCCTTATACAATTTCTACGGCTTAATACTACCCTTAAATAAATATTTATATATATTATTTTATAAATTCATTATATTACTATTAATTTCTAGGATGTTACATTCCTCTCCCACTTACAGGAATTTCGTCCTCGAAATTTAGTCGGCATTGAACAGTTGCGGATATGAATGCTTCATCTTCTCCTCGAGTTCCCAAGTAGCTTCCTCCACATCATTCCGATTCCAAATGACCTTGACCAAAAAGATTTCCTTCCCTCTGAGTCGTCTGACTTGTTTGTCCTCAATTCGGACTGGAAGAACTTCGAAAGTCAGGTTGTCTTTTAGCGCCAGCTCGTCCACTGCTATCACATGTGAGGGGTAATGAATGTACCTCCTAAGTTGCGAGACATGGAACGCATCATGGAGTTTAGATAGGTTCGGAGGTAGAGCAATTCTGTAAGCTACTGGTCCAACCTTCTCCGATATCTGGTACGGTCCGACAAACCTAGGGGTCAACTTCTTTGATTTGATAGCTCGGCCGATACCTGTTACAGGGGATACCCGAAGGAATACATGATCTCCCTCAATAAAGTTCAAGGGTTTTCGTCTCTTGTCGTCATAGCTCTTCTGTCGATCCTGAGCCGCTTTCATCTTTCCTTGTATCATTCGGATCTTCTCGGTTGTCTCATGCACAATGTCAGGACCAATCAACAAGTTTTCTCCTATCTGGAACCAACATAACGGCGTCCGACATTTCCGACCATACAATGCTTCGAAAGGAGCCATTCCGATACTTGAATGGAAACTGTTGTTGTAGGTGAATTCGACCAAGGGCAGAAGGGTTTCCCAGCTTTCCGACTGTTCAAGCACACATGTCCTCGACAAGTCCTCAAGGGTCTGAATGGTGCGCTCGGATTGCCCGTCGGTCTGAGGATGATAAGCTGTGCTAAACCTCAATTTTGTACCCATGGCTTCCTGTAAACTCTGCCAAAATCGGGATAAGAAGCGAGGATCACGGTCCGACACTATGCTGCTCGGAACACCGTGAAGCCGAACAATGTCCTTTATGTACAATTGCGTCAGATTCTCTAGGCTGTACTTCATGCTGATCGGCAGGAAGTGAGCACACTTTGTAAGTCGGTCCACCACCACCCAAATGGCTTCCTGCCCTGATCTCGTTCTTGGTAGACCCGACACAAAATCCATCGAAATGCTGTCCCACTTCCATTGCGGAATCTCCAAAGATTTGAGTAAACCTCCTGGTTTCTGATGCTCGATCTTGGCTTTCTGGCATGTTAAACATCGAGACACATAATCCGCCACATCGGTCTTCAACTTCGGCCACCAAAATAACCTCTTCAGATCCTGGTACATCTTTGTGGCTCCCGGGTGAAGACTCATCTTCGTTTTATGAGCCTCTTCCATTAACTCTCTTCGGACTTCAAAGTCCATCGGAATGCAAACTCGGCCCCGAAATCGTACGAGACCATCGGGTCCTTTAGTGAAGTCGGGTTCATCCTTGTCTCCTGCTCTTTCCAGTAGTTTCTGGAGTTCTAGGTCGGCGGCCTGTCTTTCCTTGATAAATCCCACAAAATCATTTGTTACTTGCAGCATTTCCAGCACCACACTCTTTTCCTTCTTCTGTATGCCGAGGTTAAGATCACTGAACTCCTGCATCAACTGCATCTCTCGGACCATCATGTTGCTCAAATGAAGACTCTTCCTGCTCAGTGCGTCGGCCACCACGTTGGCTTTTCCGGGATGATAGTGCAAGTTCAAATCGTAATATTTCAAAAATTCCACCCATATGTGCTGTCTCATGTTCAGTTCCTTCTGGTCGAACAGATAGCCGAGACTCTTGTGGTCACTGAACACCTCGAATTTCGTGCCATACAAGTAGTGTCTCGAAATCTTAAGGGCGAACACCACAACTGCCAATTCGAGGTCATGAGTGGGGTAATTCTGTTCGTGTTGCCGAAGTTGTCGAGAGGCATAAGCCACCACTTTTCCCTGTTGCATCAACACACAGCCGAGACCCTGCTTCGAGGCGTCACAAAATACGTCAAAGGCTTTGGTCGGATCTGGCAAAATCAACACAGGCGAACTCGTCAACCTTCTCTTTAGCTCTTGGAAGCTCTGTTCGCACACTTTGGACCCCTGGTAAGGTGCATCCTTCCGGGTTAACGAGGTCAACGGTAGAGCCATTTTGGAAAATCCTTCAATGAATCTCCTGTAGTACCCTGCAAGACCGAGGAAACACCTGATCTCGGTATCTTAGATATTCACTACTCTTGTCAACTTTGGATTCCTACTAATCCACCAGTAACTACCCCTTCCTTCAGTTCTCCTTCTAACTCTAGTACTTTCATCCATCATTTCTATGACTCAGGGGGATTCTATTGCAACTTTGGTCTTGTCTACTCAGAACGACTCCACTTTTCTCGTTAAATCCATCCTAAACATCAATCATGCCTATCACTTTCACCGTCTAGACATTGAACTATAGCACAAAGCGATCCCAATCATCCAAATTTTTACCATAATCTCCTCAATTTACCGACAATATACACCTCTTTTCTCCCTTGCAGCTCCCCAACTTCGATTAAACTTACTACTAGGTTCACCATTGTCCTATATTTTATTCAATCACAACCATTGATCCATCCATGATCATCCAAGCCTAAGCTATCTAGGTAACTACGACATTTTCACTTTCACAAGTCAGGCTAATGGTTTTCGAAAATGATCGATATTGCTATGGTTTGATAATAAGGCTCATGAAGAAAAGTTTGAATTTCAGCAACAAGGACTGTTTTTGTTGAAGCAATTCAACAAACATGGGGATCCAGAGGTAACATCCTATTTCCTCAAAGGTAATGACTATCCTTGTACCAAGAGGTGCTTCAAGATCAACAAACTTGGGTCTATCAAGCAACGATAAAACATCAAAGGTCATGGGGTCTCGACTTAGAATCTATTTGCTTTCTACTTGGTCTACCTCCTTCAAACTACATATCCAACAGGTTCATTAGACCAACACAGCAGACACTAGAGACATAGACAGGGTCACACATCTCAGAAAGGCGAGAACTTTGATCTTGTACTCCTATCCTTACACTAGCAAATACACAGAGTCACACAAACAAAGCATGTAAGCCCATGCTTAAGGCCACCAAGGATTACCATAAGCTCTGATACCATACTGTAACAGCCGGATTTTCGTAATACAGAATAACTAACTTTTATTGATTAAGTTGTAAAAAATGAGGCCAATTTTTTTTTTGAAAACATTATTGAAATGCCGTTGGTGCACATAACACTTTTTACCGAAAACCGAGTTGTTACTAAAACATTGCTTTACATAAAACATTCATCGTCATAAAGTGGCTTGGTTCAAAAAGCATCATGATCCATTGTATGGTTTCAAAAGTATTCATGACTATTTCCAAAAGATTACATTATCCAGTCTTCCAAAGTGGAATTACTCAACAAGACAAAATTAACAACTTAGCTAAATTACATAGCTGGTTCATTGCTCTGGTAATCCTCGACTCAAAACACTAACAACAGACTTAGGCTATAAGAGGATGGAGGCCATCTTAACTAAACACACTACTCTCGATTCTTCCTAATGAAGACAACCGGCTTCGGCTTTCTTTTCCTTCCTGACCTATTCTTCATACCGGAGGATGATGCTACCTCCGTCGCTGACTCCTCTGCAGGACTTGGCTTCAGCTCCACTCCAAACAGCTTCACGGATTCCTCCTTAGCTTCGACCCGTGACGGTGGCTCATTACTATTGTGCCCCAGAATAGAGACGCTTCCCAAACAAGATCCCATCGTTAACCCACTCAGTTTGTGTTCTGGATCCGCAATCACCATCTGAGTACATCCCGTCCACACCCATCCATAGCGTGTGGGTTTCCAACCACTTCCCTGACGACACCATGTAGTAATCTCCAAACAATGCTCCATCTGTCCGTTGCGATACCAGCGACACCGATATGCCAACGAGACAGGAGAGAGTAAGCAATCTGAACGATGCATCGTCGACGGTGTGGGTTTACAATAGGCAAGATATCAAGACTATACAAACATAACAAACAACATAAAGACAACACAACATTCAAGTTCATCATCATTATCTTCATCATCATCATTCATTATCCTGCCACACTTATTCTCATTTCTCAACATAATCATTCTCTCGTTCTCAATTCCTTTCTCAATCTCAATTATGCATCTTTGAGTTGCATTCAGTTCCATTCTCATATGGTTTCTCATTATCAATCTTTCATAAGATTCTGCTTCTTATAATTATAAGTCTTTTCATTACTCTTAAACTTTTCTTATCAAGTCTTATCGGATCTCAACCATTGATGATTGGGGAATTATAAAGTATCATCGAGGTACTCGTTTCTTTCGCAGTTAGCACACACGTCTACATCTTCTCGGTCATCCACCCAACCTAGTCGGAAGCAAACAGGAGTACATGACCTTTACCACGCGGGCTCGACAGCAGTCTCAACAAATGGCTCCAAGCCAGGCTGTCTCAACAAATGACTCCAAGCCAGGAGAACTATAGAAAATCTGGTACAGTCTCAAATCAAATCATATAATCAAATCAAATCAAAGAGCCCCGTTCCAGTCCCTCTCACTGTTCAAGATTTGCAATCTAGGGGGCGATAGTACTATTCTAGTTCCGGGTGTAGAACTTTACCACGGCATCGGACCGGCCCATCCCTACCCCTTATGGAATTCGTTCTACCTAGAAAGTACTCAAGGCTTCTTGACGTTTCACCGTCATTGCCTCCCCCTAATGCAATCTCGTCCTGAGTATCCGCAGATACCCATGGTATCTTCCTCTCCACTACTTCGCACTCATTGCTCACCGCATTCGTCAATGTCTTTTAAGTGTTTTAGAGTCTTAGTTATTACCCTAAGGTCGGCTCATCCTTAGTTCATCCCTTCAACGAGTCCCGACCACTAATTTTCAACATTACTTTTCTTTTCTTCTCTCAACAGAGCACGGAGCTGGGATCGCATCGACATACTTGCATCTCATTTCACACTCTTTCTCAGCATCTCATTTCATCATCTTTCTCAACATATCTCTTTTGGAACATCAGCCCTCTGGCTTCACTTTCACAACTCATATCATATCTCTTGTCAGTAAACACCAGTGGAGGAGCAAGCTCAACTCAACACTAGTCTCATTCCCATAAACATCACAAAGGAGCCAAGCTCCACTCATATCACATCTCGTTTCAGTGAGTATTAGTGGAGGAGCAAGCTCAACTCAACACCAATCTCATTTCAGTAACATCAACAACAGAGGAGCAAGCTCAACTCATATCACATCTCATTTCAATCGGCAACAACAACACTGCTTTCCTCAGCTCTGGCTCGACGTCATTACGATACCTTCATTCACATCATATCTCATTTCTTATCACATTCTCTTAACTTTCATGACATCTTAAATCTTTCTCAAGCTCAACTCATATCTCTTTTCATTATTTCTTTTCTTAATGTCTTATCAAGGCTGCCTTATTCAATTAAGGACTTAGGCCAAACAGGGTATTACATCTTTCTCTCTGTATCTTTTACTTTCACAATCTTTTCCACACTATCTTATTCATCGTTCTCTTCAATCATATTTCATTACTTTCGCATCTTATTCTCATTATCTCATTTTCAAGACGTAACAGACGTCCATCAACATGCTACTCTTATTATTCAACAATTCAAATGTCATCATGCATAATTAAACATTTAAACAAACATTCATAAGCATGCTATTTCAAATCATCATCATATAATTTCATCACACAACAACATGTGGTCTTTGTCTTCTTCGTATAAGTTGCCATACAACACAAACAATTGCCACTATACTACTGACTCCGAACCACCAAGTTCCGATCTTTGAGATGATCCTGAACGTCCTAATAAATAACCTAAATACCACGGTGTCTTAGGAAAGCTTCTCTCTCACCTCAAGTCCTAGCAGATATATGCACACGATCTCCGCGGATCCTTATCGCTGTCAGCTGCTCCAATCCCCCGTCTTTACCATTCCTCGTATTAAATAGAGCACGTTTATGTTATTAACTTATATCAAGAAACCGTCTCTCAACTCAAACACATTTCATTCCTCGTCGGAAGACTCAAAACATAATTGTTTTCTCAAAACGATTCTAATATTTTCTAGTACTTTAAGTACTTCAAAACCATTTGAAAACATCAAATAAAGTAATTTGAACCAATTGATTTGGTTGCTGGTCCGTCTTGGACAGCACCTTAATCATGTCCAAAAACATCGAAAAGTTCACCGTTTTCAATCCGACTTTTTCCTAAATCAAATACCACTTGAAAACCATTCTTTAAATCACTTGAACACATTTTGAAAACTAAGAAACAAGTCCAAACGATTCTGGACAACAAAGGATGGTTTCACAAAATCACTTTAATAAAAATCCGAAAACATCGTAAAAGCACTTTTATTTCCAATAATTCTTTAGCTCAAAATTAACACTTTAACACTTTAAAATTCAAGCTTTATCAATAACTAAAAACTGAGGACAGCCACCAAACATGTCCCATGTTTTCAAATAAGTTAAACCAAATAAACTCAAAGTTACTTAATTTCAAAATCAATTACGTATACGAACATTCTCCAAACATTGACCAACACACAAACGACAAACAACACTTTAATAAATCAATCAACATAGTCACATAGCACATATCCTTCCTTAACTTTAAATTATTCAAGTGAGCATACATATTCACTAATCAAGCAACACTTTATTAATTAAATTAAGGCATATACCCAATTAACCAACACCAAAGCAATCATACAACTCACATTATTTTCCAAAATAATTCATTTTCATAATTACCTACTTTAACTCAATGAAACAGAATTGACTAAGCCAAAATAAACCAAGATCACAAGTTCATATACTTTAAATCATCACAAGAAACACATTCATTATCACTTTTCAAAACAATTCCAATCTTTTCTTGAACTTGAAATCTCTCAAAATAATTTGAAAACACATAATAATACCAATTAAATAAACACTTTAGGTTGTTGTATGAAATCGGTCCAGCCACATTTTTATTTCCTTAAACACCGAAAAACCGATATTTTTCCATCTAGCTTTTGTTATCTCAAACGGTACTTAAAAACTCATATTTTTTTATCAATTTAAAAAACTTTTAAAATAGATATACCTGAAGATAATTTCTTAGACAGCAAAGAAATAAAATCAAAATCATTGCAAACTTTTCTTGAAATAACTAACTCATTTGTCCAATTCCATCACCAAAAACCGAATTGAAAAGAAATAACCACAACACAATTTCAAACACATTACTTAGCATTAACTCACAAAACACACTCATTACTTCATGTCACTTCATGAAAAGAATCCTAACCTAGTTAACATGCATTGGCCGAATCTCATCATGACAAAGACAAGGTTTTTGGTTCGTTTTTCGACATGCAAAGATCAAGATTCATGGATCAAATCATGTACTTGCTCACACAAAATTTTAAAAACATCATTTCCTTTTTTAAGCACTAAACCGAATCATCATCATCACTTAAGCAAAGTTTTCATTTCACATCTCTTACGTGCACTTTAAAATTCTTAAATCAAGTAAAAATTAACATGCATGTGCCTTTTCATGAGAGTCAAAGCATGATCTCTAAATTTTCTAGCTTAAACCGAATAAACATCACTTTAAAATCAAGGTTTAGCTTCAAATCTTCAACATGCAAGAACATAATGCATAGATCAAATCCTTTTTGAATCAAAAATCATTTTCAAAAGCTTGCTTTCCTTGATTTCTCTCAAAACCGTGACATGCATCAAGAAAGATTAAATCTTTTTGCTCAAAAACAACATGCATGACTCAAGATCAAAACTTTTTCATGATCAAGTCAAGATCATTTCATGCAAGCACATAGATCAACTTTTCCAAACATAAAATCAACATGCAACCATCAAGGTCTTAGCTTTTTCACAAAACATGCAAGGATCAAAAATAAGCATAGATCAAAAGAGACATTTCCAACTTACTTTTCAAAGAAACATAAAAATAACTTTTCAAGGCCAAACATTAACATGCATGTACCTAGATCTCACACATCAAGTCATAGAATCAACATAAAAATACAAGTCAAAAATCAAAAACCATTTCAAGTAAAAATGGACCCAAAACCGTGAGCACCATTTAGAGTGATGCATGTTCATTTCTTTGATTTCACTCTTAGATCCAAATAAAATCAAATGTAGAAAAGCAAGAGGAGGCTCAAAAACAAACATGCAAAAGAAGAAATTACAAGTTTACAAATTGTTACATGAAACTTTCAAATTTACAAGATCTTAAAACAAAATTTTCTAAGAAAGAGAAGGGTTTCTACCTAGGCTTGATATTCAAAGAAGAAATCTTGAATAGAACTTGAATCCTCTTCTTCCTCCTCTCCTCCTCCTCTCACGACCCTCTCTCTCTCTTCTTTCTAATGTTGAGAGTTTGATTTTGCTCTCAACAAAGTGTGTGTGTGTTTGGAAATGGAAATGAAATGAATGAGGTGTTGGAAAAATGAACCAAGACTAAGCCTTATATAGGCAAAATTGTGACTCCCTCTTTTGCCCTTGAAGGAAATTCGGTCCATGTGTTAAAGGGAGGGGCAATTTTGGCACTTTGGTTTGTTGCATGGGTGGATTTTATCAAGGGGACAATGAGGAGTAATTTAAGGCTTTAGGTCTAATCACTCACCATTTTATTTCCTACATCACATTTCCTAATTTATTTCCATAGATTAAATTTTCTTTTTAATTTTCTTAACCTATAAGAAAATAAACTTTCCTACTCTCCCTTCATGCATGCTTGCCACCTATACACACTGATACACATTTTGCATTTTCATTTTATAATCACACACATCATTCAAGTATTAAAATGTTATGCCACCTTACTGAAAAATAATAGAATGCAAAGAATTCACACATCACCCAAACATTCATATACACATCATATCAAGTACTCATTCTATTTTAAATTCACTTTATAAGTCCACATAAAATAGTGATGAAGGTCAGCCCAAGGACCTTCAAGACTAGCATGGTGAAGACTTCAAGTCCTAATCAATAAAAGGAAGAGCATGACTTTATGAAAGATTGATTATAAATCTTTCAAGTTTATAGAGTTATTGTGTTTAAACTTTGCTTATGTTAAGCTGTGATTTGTAATAAGGTCTTAGGAGTTTTGCCCACCGAACTTTTATGTTTATGTTTATGTTAAAGTCTTGTTAGATATCCTACAAGTGTAAGCTCAGGCAAGCACCTTGAAGAGTCAAGCTAAGTGAAAAATGAAGGGACACCTTGTTGAGCAAGGTATGAAGCGCAAGAAGATCAACCTTTGAAGCACGAGAGGATCAAGCAATAATCAAGGCTTTGATGCTTTCCTAGTGGAAATTAAAATGACCACTCATGATGCATTAAAAGCAATGGTTATAATTTGATAATGAGAAGAAAGGGCTTTAATGGAGGGTTACAAAGTTAAGTCACCATTAATCCAGCAATTAAAGCCAAGGAGGTTACACTTTGAAACATCAATTCATGAGGCAATCATGATCATTAAAACAAAAGGGAAGTTACAATGGAAGCCTTGAAGAGTTCGGCCATTAATTGAGAATGACTGCCATGGCCAATCAATGAGGGAAGGTTACAAATCATGAAGAGTTATTGCTTGTGGTTACATGATTAAGAGCCATCATGATAAATCATGCTCACGGTCAAGAATGAAGGGAATCAAGATCATAGCAACTCATCACACGTCCAAATCCATCTTTGAAGGGAATTTAAAACTTGTATTAAGTTTGCTCATCAATAGTGTTAAGTAACCCCCATTCCCATAGTTAAGAGCATTCATGTATAGGCTTTAATTTGTAACTCCCCATTTCCCTAAGAGAGTTTCATACGGTCATACAAAGGCTTGGCATTGGTGTTTGTAAAACTCCTATAAAAGGGAGCTTCATTTGATGAATAAAATAGTTTTGGAGCTTGTGTGAAAATCATGACTTAGTTCACATTTCCAAGAGAGTGATTCTCTTACTCATTGGTTGTGAAAAGGGATCTCTTAGGTGTGAAGCTTTTGAGAGCATCCAAGGCTTATCACTTGTTCCTTCAAGTGTTGCGCCTCCCCTCTATCCCCTTTTCTTCTTTTCTTTCAAATTCGAATTGATTCCATTCCATCAATCTAAGTTATATTGCTTGAAAATTGGAGTTTCATGCTTGATCTTCCAAGGTCCTAACAAGAATCCAACACCCAAGTGGCCATTGAATCCTTTTATTCAAGAAGAACCTTAGTGGAAACAAAGGTCCAATTCCTTGGGTGTATCAAATAGTTTTCCTTTTATAACATAACAATCATCAACAATCACAAATAAAACTCCAAAATACACACTTTAACTAAAACAATTAACTGCACTATTTGGCTATAAATACAGCCCTCATTTCATTTTCTAAAATCATATTTGCATATATAAAAGAGATCCTTAAAAGGAAGAGTTCATTTGAGGTCTTTAACTATTTTTACTCATCTAAATACTCAAAATTCGTTTATAATGCACTCAGGAAATAAATTTTTGTAAATCAATCCAGAAAATTATAAAAGTTACATTTTTGAAATCTACGTTTCAATACGATCGTTTTCATATATAGATCATAAAATTCGGAGTTACGGTTAAAAAGATACGAATTTTCAAAGTTAGTCCATCTATTAGAGTTTACAAAGAATTTCACCTCTTTAAAGAAATCTCAAATAATAAAACCATCTCAATTGAGTTCATGAAAATACTTATTTTCACACAAATACATCTATCGTTAATAAAACATATCTCAAAAATTCATTTAAAACAGACGAGGAATTCGCGGGTCGTCACACAGTCGGTCCCTCTCCCCAAACCAGCATGACCCCTCGCCCACGAAGTGGTACTTGAAAAACATAAGCAAAAAGGACTCGCACGATTCATTGGCAGTGAAGAGGTCGTACCCGCGCCGACCGTAGAAGGTAACCCAAGATCACTTGGTGCTGCCCTTCTCGGGAACCAAGGACCAATGTCTGTAGATCCAGAGGAAGTGTTGGCGTTGTAGGGAAAATCAACGACAGTGCATAAAACTTGGAAGGCCCGGGCGGTCGACCAAGCACGAGGATGAAGCTGAGAAGGCGCCTCCCGCAGCCGACGAAGCAGGACGACTGTTGACGTGCCAGCAAGTGGATTGGTTCAACGAGTAATATATTCTATGGAAGACCGAATATCGTCATACAGGGAGTTGTGTTTTTAGTATATTTTCACCTTAATGTAATTAAAACTAAATCCTATTACTAAAAAGTTATTTAAATTAAAATTCAGATTAAAATCACTAATTAACTAAACTACTAAGTTGCTGAAATTAAATTAAATTTGAGAAACTATGGGAGAAAAGTGGTTAGGAACGTTGGTTTCATTGTAGGTTTCACTTATTCAATTATTATTCAGATTTTCCTTTAATTATCCTTCAATTCATGGACCATTCCTCTCAAGTAGCAATAGTTAGATCTCTCTAACATTACCCTTATTTTCTAATTACTTAATTCTTGATCTCTAACAAATTACAATATTAGAAAATATCAAATTCAACATAAGGGAATTACAAAGTCAATAATCATTTAATCATATCTCTATAACTAAACTGATTATACCGTTAATTGCAAGGCCTATTCAAAATCCCAACTCTCGTTGTGAATTAAGAAATCCAAAACATAAATTGTGCGGGTTTATGTATGCAATAAAAATCACTAATTAACGCATGAATTAAAAACAGCAAAAATCTAAATCATAAATTGAAATAAGCTACGCCATACAAATTCACCTTGTTCCTAACACGAGGGTTTTAGTTACACATAGAAATAAGAAGAAGAGAAGACATAATTGGGAAATTCATGGATAAATTACCCCAAATTCTTCAATCTTCAATTGCTCCAAATCAATGCAATCTCCCTCTTCAAATCTAAATTCTGTTTTTCTCTTCTAGTTGGCTCCCTAACCTAATTCCAAATCACTAATTTATAATTACAATCTATCTCTAAGTAGAATCCCAATCAATTTCTGAAGTTTTGGCCCAATTGGGCTTTTTCTGGTGCTCGCGCGCCCCAGGCGCACGCGGTAGCGCGCCCCAGGCGCGCGCCTCTGCTGCTGCCCTGTTTTTTCATTTGCGCGCCCCAGGCGCACCCGTCCACGCGCCCCAGGCGCGTGGACCTGTTCCGGCTCCGATTTTCTCCGTTCTTTTTCCTATTTCAAGGTCTTTGAATGCTCTTTCCAATTCCATAATTATTTTTCGCATTTGAGCTCCAAAATCACCTGAAACACTGAACAAACGATCAAAAAGTTCACGGGAAACTACAACTACTAAAATTCCTAAAAACTAATAAAAAGATCCTAAGTTTGCTATGAAAACAAGCCAAATCAAAGTAAAAGAGGGTAAAATGAAGTCCAAAAACTATACATATCAGACCCAAATCACTCCCCCAAACTTAGCATTTTGCATGTCCCAGGCAAAAGTAAAATAAAAATTCTAAACAAAAGACAAACTCCCTAAATCAACATATATACACCTCATCTAAGACTACGACTCATGACTCCAACACATATTATCACAAGCTATTTACACAATCACAAACTAGTTAACGTAATAATCCCAATCAGAACTCAGAACTAGTGAACACTCTCAACCTCTCAAATGTTTCTCTCTAAAGTGTATAAGGGTCATATTTTCAATTCACTCAAGTTCAACAATGATAATGTGTTACCATAGGCTTGACCATAGACCAAAATTGCCACTGAAATTATTGAAAGTATGCAAAAATGAAAAGGTCTTTAATTTTGGTTGTAATGAGGCCATGGCTAAAAGTGTTAGCTGGGATAAAAGAAAGAAGGGATAAAACTAAGGCTAACTCGCAAAAAATATTTACAAAAGCAAGTTTCCCTCAAAAACCATGAATGAGCAATGAATACAATAAAGACTCACACTCACATCAGGAACATTTTATTCTTCCTTTCTTTTTTTCTCAATTTTTTTCTTCTATTCTCTTCCTTTACATTTGTTATTTTTTAATTCTCTTTTTTTTTCTTTGGAAGAGAAATAGAACTCATACACTTTTCACCAATTACTTTCACTTTTTCTTTCTATATTCCTCTCAATTGCTCATTCAAAATTCCCACGGTACTACAAAGAATATGCAATAAATGCAAGGTACCAAAGAAAAATCATAATGTCTCATAAGGCTCAAAATAGGCAACTAAGGGAAAATTATCAATGCAAAACATCTGAAGGCCACAAAAACACATCCTAAGTGCCTTAATCATCTTAATGCATGCAATCAATTATCAATTTTGAAATGGTCACAGGTCAAGTTCAAGAACAACAATACCAAAGTGAACACACTCATGAAAGAATAGGGGTCTCAAAATTAGAATATTTCAATAAAATTCATACCCCTCAATATAAGGCTCAAAATCTCACAGGGCTAAAGTCAGTTCACTAATCACAAGTTCTGAAAGCATTTGTCGAAATAACCCGTTCACAATTATATTTACAGCTCAATCAAATAGAGTTAACAGTCAATGAGTCTAAGTCCTAAACTAAGTATATACATGCATCATCAGAGAAAAAGTCCTAAGTCTAGAATAATCACCTACTCTTGCTAGAGACACAAACCAACACCAAATATGGGGAAACAATTCAAGTCTTGAAAAAAAAATCAATTTTTATTTTGTATACTCCCCCAAACTTAGAGGTTGTCTTGTCCTCAAGCAAACTACTCCACCTAAAAACTACAAAATAAAAATTAAAAACCTATACTAAAAAAAACTAACCAAAAATGACAAGGATAAAGAGTAAGAATACTACCTATCACATCTACATAAATAGCACTACACATAATTGAAATGTTGCACCCCCAAACTTAATACCTGCAATGGTTAGCACTAGTGCAACAAAGCACCACTAATGGTAGGAGACAACACTCACGCCTGCATAAAACTCAGCAATATAGATGCAACAAGATAATAATCAAAATAAATATCCATGCATTAAAAATAAATTAAATCCTAGAAAATGCAAAACAAGTTCTAATATCACAAGTACAGAGCGGGGTGGGGAAAATACATCAGATATATCAAATAAGAACAACCCCAAACTAGTCCTCATCCATCCCTCTATCATCAAGCTCAGGCACATCCACCGGATAGTCCAACAGACTCCTCTCATGGTCCGAATAAGGGGGCAGATCAAAAGCATAACCCTGATCAACACTCCAGGCCCTCATAATATCATCGCGGACCTCGTCCCTGTGTAACTGTACACGCTGGAATTCAGCCTGCTGCCGCAAATATCGCCCCTGCAGTGCCTGCTCCCTCATCATGGACTGCATCATAACCCTCAAGTCCTCCACACCATCCGACGACTGTGCCGGTCGACGAGAAGATCCTGCTCCATCATGGACTGGTGGCTGTGGGTCAAGAATAATGGGTGGGTGTCTATCCTCTCTAGCTGTCTTAATAGCAAGTAAAACATAATTATCCCAGACAGCTTTGGTTAACATGGTGGCTCTCTTAATCTCCGTCATCTCCTCACTCCCAGGCACCACCCCCACAGCAGCACACAACTGGTGTATTACCCAAGGGAATCCCATATATCCCTTATCACTCAAAGCAAAACGGTGCAACTGATCAGAAATCAGCGACGCCGCATCAACTACAACATAGGACTTAAGGGCATACACTACTCGACATATGGCTGGGGAAATCTCAGTATCATGGGAATGAGGGTACAAGTTGTGCATGATGAACCGGACCCAAAACCGGGCAGCCCCCTGCATATTCCTCTGAGACATATGTTTTGGCCTTTGATTAATATTGAAATTCCACGTTTTTCCAGCCAAAAACAAATGTCTCTGAAGCATATCCAGAGAATACATACCAACATCCTCATAGCTATCCGTGTTGAACAAAGCGGGGGCCATATGAGGAGAGTAGCTAGGAAGGCGTAGGACACGTGCTATAGTAGCAACATCATACGGCACCTCCTTGCCCCTCACATAAGCAACCCTCTTGTGCTCAACCGTCCCATGCAACAACTCCTCCTTCTTCTCTAATTGTGAACGCCACCAAGCATGCGAATAAAACTCCCACACCAATTTCTGACTCAAATACTCCGGTGGACCTCTAACCCACGATTCCCATTTGTTCACTCTAATCACCTCCATCACCTCCTCCACACCACGAAGACCCATCACCTGCTGACCGGAAACGGTCTCATCAAGGACCATGCCCAATTCCGGTTGCACCCTTCTCTTAACCATCTTCCCATCATGAAACTCGGCGACTTTCGGATGCTCAAAAGTCGTCCCAACCTCTCCACTACTGTCCACCATAGGCCTCTTTCCTCTTCTCAACATGTTTTAGTTCAAAAATTGCAAAAGGCAATATATCGAACACCTGGTAGGTAGCACAAAACCTTAAAAATTTTAAAGAGAGAACTCAATCCTAACCTTCCAAATCTAAATAAATCAGACCAGAAAAGGATAGAGAAGAAATTCTTACCTTAAATCAATGAAAAATTCGTGTTCCCTAGCCCTTTTTTGAAAAATCCGAATTGAGAAGAGAAGAGAGGGGAATGGGGTTTTTGAAAAATTTGATAAAAAGAAAGAGAGATTGATGATGAGAATGATGATTAATGGAAGAGTGAGTGATTAATTTGATGAAAATTGGGTGGATTTGATGGAATATATGATTTGGGGATGAATTTGGGGGTTAGGGTTCTTAGTGTGCCTAATTTGGGATGAAAGGGAAGTTGAGGGGAATTTGGTTTCTCCCCTCAGGCGTGCTTGGCATAAACCAGCAGTTCCCGCGCGCCGCAGGCGCGCCAGGCCATGTGCCCCAGGCGCGCCTGGTCTGTACAGTTGTGTTTTTTTTTTTAAATAATAAAGAAAATGCAGAAAATAAGAAAAATGAAACTACCTAAACTATCCTAAATTAAAAAAAAATCACCTATCCTAAAGTGCCTATCCTAAGGGAGAATTACTTAAAATTGGGTTGCCTCCCAACAAGCGCTTGTTTAATGTCACGAGCCTGACTCATCGCCCCTAGAAGGGGCTTAAGGGCAATTATTTTCAGAAGAGTGTGCAAACTCTAAATCATTACCATGTTCATTAGAGCTTGAAACACAATTGATTTGGGGGAAATAATCCGCCGTGCATGGTGGTTTTTCAAAAATATTTATCACAGCTTGCTCACCATTAACACGGAGAATAACTTCTCCTCTAGGAACATCTATGATTACCCCTGCTGTGGCCAAGAAAGGCCTTCCAAAAATTAGAGGAATATTCTCATCCTCTTCTATGTCAAGCACCATGAACCGGAATGTGATCCGCAGGTGGACCCTTCGTACTCGATGCTCCAACTTCACTTTCCTTCTTCTTCGATGTTGCATTACCCTTAGGCTCCTTCTCTTTGCTTGGATTTTCATTGGTGGCACTCCCCTTGGCAGTTGGTTCATCATATGTTGTGCCACTTCGGAGTGTCACCTTCATGCACCTCTCCTTGGGATTAGCTATGGTGTCACTAGGAAAAGTTCCCACTGACCTCTCAGAAATCTGCTTGGCAATCTGACCCACTTGCATCTCCAAATTACGAATGCTAGCACCCTGATTAGCAAACTGGGCTCTAGTCTCCTCAATGAAAGATTGGGTGGAGTTGGTCAACTTGTCAAGTGCTATCTCCCAGGAAGGTTTCTGCTGTTGTTGTGACTGATTCAGTGCTGGGCTGTGCCATGAGAAATTTGAGTGGTTGCAATATGCTGGATTGTAGGTGTTAGAGTACATGTTGTTTCTATTTCCTCCACCACCCACATATTTTGCTTGTTCCTCAATAGTCGTCGCTTTCCCCATTTCATTGGCACATTCTCCATTCCTATGGTTCCCATTGCAAAAGTCGCACACAAGTGTGCTACCCACTACTCCCAACTGATTCTGACCCATCCTCTTCATTAATGCTGTGATCTGCTCATGCATCTCCTTACTCTGCTGAATGAGAGTATGCATCTGGGTAGTGCTCAGTTCTGGATTCTTCAAGATAGTCTTATCAGCAAGGGCTTGACTGCTGTTGTAGGCCATTGTCTCAATGATTTCCTTTGTCTCTTCCACAGTCTTCTTAATCAAGGACCCTCCAGCTGCTGCATCAATCATGAATTTGTTTGTGCTCCTCAACCCATCATAGAATAATCGGATCTGCATCCAATCTGTTATAGCATGTGTCGGACACTTCTTCAACAGCTGGTTGTATCTCTCCCATGCATCATGTAACAGCTCCCCCTCTGCTTGAACAAAAGAGTTGACATCTTGGCGGAGCTTGGCTTGCTTTCCAGCTGGAAGGAACTGAGCCATGAATTTCTTGACCAGAACATCCCAGCTGGAAAGGCTTCCAGGAGGCTGATTCCTCATCCATGTAAAGGCCTTGTCCCTCAAAGAAAGAGGAAACATACGCATGCGAATCGCCTCATCTGATGCACCTTCTATCTTGAAAAAGTCCAACATCTGAAGGAAATTGGCTATGTGCTCAGTAGGATCTTGAGTAGGTGCACCTGAGAATTGATCCTGTTTGATGAGATGAATGTATTGAGGATCAATCTCAAATGCAGCTGCTGAAATTGCTGGCCGGACTACACTGGATGTGCAGACATCTGGATCTACTGTGGTGTAATCAGCCAAAGTCTTCCTTGTGGGTTGGGGTGTTGCACTGGAACCACCAGAACCATGTGATTCAGCCATCTTTCTTGCTTGCTTTGCTTGCTTTTTTCAACCGCTTCACACTAAGCTCCAATTCGGGATCTAGTTGCACAAGGCCTTGATTACCTACAGAGCGCAAACACATAAAAACGGTTAAGCAGCACCTGTTAAATTAAACAAATTAAAAACAGAAAAATAAAAAGAAAAATAGAATTTACTAATAACTACACTAAGTACCAAAAATAAACTAAAGAATACTACTCCCCGGCAGCGGCGCCAAAAACTTGTTGATGTGCCAGCAAGTGGACTGGGTCAACGAGTAATATAGTCTATGGAAGACCGAATATCGTCCCACAGGGAGTTGTGTTTTTAGTATATTTTCACCTTAATGTAATTAAAACTAAATCCTATTACTAAAAAGTTATTTAAATTAAAATTCAGATTTAAAATCACTAATTAACTAAACTACCAAGTTGCTGAAATTAAATTAAATTCGAGAAACTATGGGAGAAAAGTGGTTAGGAACGTTGGTTTCATTGTAGGTTTCACTTATTCAATTATAATTCAGATTTTCCTTTAATTATCCTTCAATTCATTGACCATTCCTCTCAAGTAGCAATAGTTAGATCTCTCTAACATTACCCTTATTTTTTAATTACTTAATCCTTGATCTCTCAACAAATTACAATATTAGAAAATATCAAATTCAGCATAAGGGAATTACAAAGTCAATAATCATTTAATCATATCTCTATAACTAAACTGATTATACCGTTAATTGCAAGGCCTATTCAAAATCCCAACTCTCGTTGTGAATTAAGAAATCCAAAACATAAATTGCGCGGGTTTATGTATGCAATAAAAATCACTAATTAACGCATGAATTAAAAACAACAAAAATCTAAATCATAAATTGAAATAAGCTACGCCATACAAATTCACCTTGTTCCTAACACGAGGGTTTTAGTTACGCATAGAAATAAGAAGAAGAGAAGACATACTAGGGAAATTCATGGATAAATTACCCCAAATTCTTCAATCTTCAATTGCTCCAAATCAATGCAATCTCCCTCTTCAAATCTAAATTCTGTTTTTCTCTTCTAGTTGGCTCCCTAACCTAATTCCAAATCACTAATTTATAATTACAATCTATCTCTAATTAGAATCCCAATCAATTTCTGAAGTTTTGGCCCAATTGGGCTTTTTCTGGTGCTCGCGCGCCCCAGGCGCACGCGGTAGCGCGCTCCAGGCGCGCGCCTCTGCTGCTGCCCTGTTTCTTCATTTGCGCGCCCCAGGCGCACCCGTCCACGTGCCCCAGGCGCGTGGACCTGTTCCGGCTCTGATTTTCTCCGTTCTTTTTCCTATTTCAAGGTCTTTGAATGCTCTTTCCAATTCCATAATTATTTTTCGCATTTGAGCTCCAAAATCACCTGAAACAGTGAACAAACGATCAAAAAGTTCATGGGAAACTACAACTACTAAAATTCCTAAAAACTAATAAAAAGATCCTAAGTTTGCTATGAAAACAAGCCAAATCAAAGTAAAAGAGGGTAAAATGAAGTCCAAAAACTATACATATCAGACCCAAATCAACGACCTCGAAGTCAGAAAAGGGGAGGCCCACTCCTAGCCGGACCACCAGCTCTTCGTATAAGAAGAACTTCCGCTAGCGAGGAGCCAAAGGACGACACACGCAATCATCGGCATCAGCAGGGACCACTTCATAAGTCTTCCCTGAGTCATCTACTAGACAGGGAAGCATGAACGCTTTGATATGGCTCATGTTTGTAGATTCAGATGCAGCACCAAGCACCTCAGGGTGCACCCAACTACATCTGTTGGCATAAGAGGGAAGTACAAGTCGGCGAGAAGTCTCGATAGCTTTACGTTTCCCCATTCCTGAGGAAGAAAAAGGAAAGTTCAGGTTAGAGGCACACGAGTTAACAGGGTTTTTACTAGCCTTACTCTTTACTTTCATCTCAATCCACTTCCCAACTCCTAAAAATGGGCGAACACTTCTCTTAGGCCTTGTTTTAAAGCTCCCACCACTACCATGCACGAATGACATCGATGTATCCATCCGAGCCCTTGCCTCAGCGACCCGGTAAGCAATCACTCCTTGCCTCTCCTCAAAGAAAGAACGGGGAACATATTCAGCAAGAGGATCTGAATGGTTCACACCCTCATAACTCTTCTGGTCCACCAGATGCGGTGGAGGAGGAGGGAAAACCTCCCCCACACCATTGCTGCCACTTGAGGAAGATGACTCCTCCGCAGAGACACCATCGCAGTCAACAAAAACCCAACCATTCTAAAAACCCCAAAATCCCAAAAATAACAGAAACCCTCTCTACACAAACCAGAAAACCAAAGGAGAAAGGGCGCAGAAAAATAAGCAATACCTAAAATGTTGGAACAGTGTTGAAGAAAACAGAAACTTCGAAAAAGGGACAAACAACCGTGAAGGAGGAGGAAGAAAAAGCGCTTCTAAGAAGAATCAGAGAAAAAGCGCTAAAAAGTGGAGAGAGATTGTGAAAAGGAGAAATGAGAGGGAAAAAGATATTTTAAGAGAAGCTGTCTCTTCAGTTCTCACAAAGCCCAAGGAAAAAGCCCATTTCATGGGGAATAAACACGTGGTAGACAGAGCGCAGGACAGTTGATAAGGGTTCAAATTTCGAAAAAAACGCATCATTGCCAAATTACCTTCCCAAAGCCAGCATAGGAGGGTGTGACACCCTTGGAAATAAAACCCCTTAATCCTGATTAATTAATTGGTTACCTGAAAATTTCTTTTTGAAACTTAATTACTTATAAAAATTCTCCGTAAAAATTGACGGAGTTTCCTTTGTTTTTCGGACTTATCCAAAAATAAGTTTTGTCCTGATTAACCAGTATACACATATTTATATAAATAGAATAGCCAGCAAGGCATTTAGCTTCATAATGCAAAACCATCATCAAGTTTCAGAATATGAACAAGTTGTTAGAGTAGTTTGATTCCCAGAAGCCTCCTTTCCCAAAAGGAGGAGTCCTGGGCCGACCCTGTGCTACACTTTAAACATCAAAACAATTTTTTACATTTTAAACAAAAGATCATATACATCATCAGAAATCCCAAAACACAGCCCGCCAGGACTGACACATACTATAGACTACTACAACTTACACTCCCCTCGGGGAGTGTACTCTTGCTCGGCCTGTGACGGTCTATGCTCAATCTCGGTACCTGTGTAAAAACATCAAGGAGGTGAGCATTACACAATACTTAGAAAATAATCTCTAAAGAGTCATAGCAATATACTAAGCATAACGTATTTATAACAAAATATCTATATCACAACAATCACATTCAAATTCATGTTTTATTTCTCATTTATATTCTTAACTCATTCACTTCTCTTTCCTTCCCCTTTAACTCACTTTCTTATTTCCTTTGGTTTCCCCCATTAGGACATTTATACATGTTAGGAATTTTGCACCCAATAGGACATTTTCACCTGTTAGGAAGTTTGACACCCATAAGGACATTTGAACACCCATTAGGACATTTAACACCCGTCAGGACCATTTTATATTCATTTTACACTCTTCGGCATTCTTGTCTTTTACATGCTTTTTACTTGTTTTCTTTTAATTGGGACTAATGATCCGTGGTGACACCCTTTACACCTAAAGTGACCTTTTTCACCTAACGGGACCTTTTCACGTAATGGGACATTTGCACCTAACAGGACATTTGCACCTACTGAGACATTTGCACCTAATGGGACGTGTCACCCTACAGGATCATTATTCAGCGCCATAATTTATAGGCCTTCAAGGCCCTATACTCTTTATTTTATCATGATTAGTTTCTCTTCTTTCTTTCTTTTCATTTATAGCTTATCATAACTTATTTCGCTATCCAAGGTTATCATACTAACTTTAAGTTATTATGAACATCCATTCATCACATGCACAAATATTTCCAAATCATCAATAAATTTATAACAACCAACTAAACTTATAAATATCACATATTCATTTTAAAACCCTAACCCCTCATGTACATCAACATAAGCATCCTCATTCAAACATTACATAACCACATGATATACACATATTTTCACAAAAACATAAGTGGTTTCATCTCATTTATTTTTATACTTAATTTATTAACAATATCAACTACCCTAAGGTTCCTTAACACACACATATATATATATATAATCCTCTATCCTTAGCTATCACTATATTCACTAGAAATCATTCTCTAAATAAGGGTATTACCCCCTCCTTACCTCAAATGGAAAGAGAGAAAGATAAACCTCAACCCTTTGTGTTTCTCCTTGCCTTAGAGCTCTAGAACTTGAACCTCCCTAGTTTTGCTTGCAACCGGATGAGAGCTACCAAATAGTGAGTGTGTATAGTGTCCAAAAGTGAGGTTGATGGATTAAGATGCTTCACTTGCACTTGTTGATGTTCTTGGGGCATGAGAGAGATAATAAAGCCATGGTTGATCAGTTAGTGAGAGAAAGCAAGGTAGATATGGTGGTGATAATAGTGGTGGTGGTGGGGAGAAGCTTGGATGATGATGGAAAAGCTTGATTTTTGGCTATGGAAACTTGGCCTCTCTTGGAAGCTTTGAGTTCTAACTTGGGGAAGAAGAATGAAGCATCTCATGAGCTCCACGCGTTTTATATTTTCCTGGTTTGTTCGGATTAATCAATTAGTCCAATGACTAATCGATTAGTCTGGTAAATTTTCATTTATTTTCTTTTCTTTGCATTTCAAAATGCCATAACTTTTTCGTAACCCGTCGGATCTTGCTCAAATTTGAAAGAAAGCTTCCCTACATACTAACCTTCACATCCAACGGTGGAATTCATGCTTAGAGTTGTAAATCTCTTATTTTTAATTTCCTAATATGGCGTGTTTATAACACCGAAAATGCCGTTTCTAACACTCGTTTTCTCATCTTTCAACCTCTTATTCTTTACCAATGCTACCTAACTCCTTCATAGCACTAAAAGGGATCCCAATCCATCACCTTCACTCTTATTTAGCCTCATTATCATTTTTTATAATCCTATTATTAGTCTAATTATTCTTGGAATTAGAATTAGGGATGTTACAGAGGGCGTGACGTCGCCTCGCGGAAATAAAAACCCTTTACTCGGAAAAAATAGACCCCTGCTAGTACCTTTATATGCTGGACATAGGCTCTTCAAGCCTCCACCAGCTTGGGGGTCTTGTGTTATGCCCATAGTTTAATTACTTTACTTAAAAGTGATTTCATTAATTTGATGTCATTTAACCTGACATTGTCAGAAAATCTAGATATAAAAATTTCCTTTATGAAATTCTTGAGTTATGGTACTCAAATGGAAACTGAGTTCGGTAGAAGAATTACTTATTCGTTAAGTATTTAAAATAATTTCCTGGATATTTTGATAGCTTGGAGTAGCTTTCGAAAACTTATGCTTTCTTGATAAACAACTTAATTAATAAATAAAGCTATCTCAGGAGATTAACTTTATTAATATTTTCTTCGTACCGAGCTCGAATAATAAAACTCAGAGTCAGCGGAATATAGCATGATAACTTATATTATTTGGCTTAAAGTTTACAAAACATAGGATGGGACACTTGCCCAAAACGTTTGGTACAATGAATCCATTAGTACCACATTTGTATTTATATATAAAACTCAAATTCATTCTCTGATGCATCACTCAAAACGTGTACATCGTATGTATTAACAAAATAGAGACGTTCCAGAGCTGGTCACTGGTCCTTTGTCCATTCATCTGTCTGGTCGGGTATACAAGAGTTGTATCAAGAGATCCTAAACCTTGTATCTATGCACTGCATGGACCTGAGGGTCATCCACCTCCACTGATTTCTATGCAATCTAGATATCAGCTGGCCATTACCAAATAAGGGCAGGGAGGTAAGCTATATACATTCGCATTATCAAATGAGAATAAAACTCTAACATTCATAGTTAAGTCATCCAACATGATAGAAATGCATCAACACATCAGTACACGCCATTTTCTTTTAATCTCTTTCAATGCAAGAGGCATGATGTATGTTTTCTATCACTTAATTCGTGGGATTTCTAGTGCTAGTCCCTCTCGGACGTCCATCCAAAACTCCGGTGTACTTTCACAGTACGTATGCTCCCAGAGCACAATGATACGTTCTCACAACGTATGGTGAAACTTTCATGGAAGTGATACATAACGTCACCCCACTGGTGAACGTCACATCACGAAGATGTAATAACCACTTGTGATACTTAACGCCGCTCCTCATGCGTGCGTCACGTCGCGAAGACGTAATAAACACATCAATAGCATATCCACATGCTGGCCACATCCTCAACCTTAATGTGTCATCGAGCAAGTCGCAACGAACATGCTTGGAACGTGGTACATAACGCCACTCCCATAGTGTGCGTCACGTCGCAAAGACGTAATAACCACATTAACAATATATCAACATACAGGCCACATCGTCATACTTAATGTGTCATCAAGCATGTCACAACGAACAAGTTTGGAACGCAGTACATAACGCCACTCTCCCAGAGTGTGCGTCACGTCGGGAAGACGTAACAACCACATCAACAGTAATTCTCCATTACTGGCCACATCGTCAACCTTAATGTGTCATCAAACTTGTCGTATCCATCTGGTACTCCCAGAGTACCCTCCTCATGTTCCTCGAACATGACAAACAATAACGCATCACTATTCACCATGCATGAATGCACATAATATTTTCATTAATATTAGCCATTAGTCTCATTATTTGCATCAAGCAAACATCGTGGCAAGAGACGATATTAAACCCATCAAGCATGGCATAATAAAAAATTATCGAATAAATGATTATATCATTCCCTTTAAGTATAATTAGGTTTTAATAAAAGTGGTTAGGTTGAAAATGGTAATTTTAAGCAACTTCAGTCTTGATACTCGAGTATTGGTACAACTATTCGAGTAGTTCATTGTGTTCTAAAAATTTGCATCATGTAGCCCAGAATACTCGAGTATTTCCTTAGATACTCGAGTAATTCATCGGCCAAGCATACTCGAGGAATTCATCACATACTGGAGTATTAAACTTAACTCTGAAAATCCTGCATCAGACAGTACTCGAGTATTTGCTGAAATACTCGAGTATTTTTGACAGCAGATACACTCCAATTTGGGTTTTAACAAACCTTTTTCGAATCTAACCAATTTTAACTTAAGCCAATGATAACAGAGCTTTATTTATGCATATTAAACATGTCTCAATACTGAAAATATGCCAATTAACAGAGAATCCAAATCTCACATCAATTATGCATAAAAACATGAAATTCAACAACTTCAAGTATCAAACTCAAATATACTCACTTTTAACTTGATTTCAACACCAATTAAGTTCACATGCATTAATTCAAACTTGTTCCAACAAGTCTTATGGCACAGATTGGCCTCAAAGCCAAAGTCCTATTTAAAACTAATCCCTTAAAGCCTCATGGTGGCTCATCCTAGTTTCCAATGCAATTTAATCTCATTCTTGAAAATGCTAAGCTTCCCCCATACCTTAGGGTCATGCTTGAACAAGATTTGAGCATAGATTTGATGTAGAATACCCTGTACCCATAGCTCCTCCTTATATCAGAATCGTTTCGACATGGCATATAAACCAGAGAATTTGGCCCATCAAACATGCATCAGATTTAGGGAAAATGGTTATACTCTAATCTCTGCAACATTAACTTTGAAATCTAACAAGTTTCAGACCAAAGGAAACTTGAGCTTACCACAATCGAAGCTCAAAGTCAGCTTCCCAACACCGGAAACTGGTTCTGTAGGTTTTGGGACCGAACTTGCAAAGCTCAATACTCCCAACACACTCAACCTCAACTCACAATCTTTATATCTTTGTAAAGCTCGAGATATGAGCTTTAAAACGGTGTATAACTCTCAGACCAACTCCTAGATTCAAAGACGAATTTTGGGTACGAACTCAGGAAACCTAATTCGTGCTTTCAGAGCTCTCAACATGCAAATGGAGCCAAACCCATCAATCTACATTGATTTATAGATCAATCCAGGCTCCATGCACAGCGACACGTTGATTCCACTACATTAGGAGGTGATTTCATGGAAATCTAAGAATTAACGCATGGATTACTCATCAAACACACTCACCTTTGGCTGTTCTCCATTATGATAATCGATTATCACGACTTGATAATCGATTATCAGGTCTAAATTTCCCAAAAGTTGTATTTTATTTCTTTTCAGCCCAAAACCTTTTTCATATTGCACTTTGGTCCTATATCAAGGACTAGACTGAAAAATATTTATTTTGGCATAAAACATCATGGCAAAATACCTTTCATATATTTATTTATTTAAGTACACATAATGTACAAAATCAAACCACTATATTAAGATTAATAACCAATTAATTATAAAACCTTATAATTAATGATCATTAATCGGGGATTAAAATTTTGGGGTGTTACACTAATCCCCCACTTAAAAGGAATCTCGTCCCTGAAATTCTTTCTCAAACTCTGCATTTTCAAAATTTATATGTAAAAGATAGTTCTTATGTTATTATTCCTTAAAATATCATTAGGGAAAATCCTCTCCAACTTAAAAGGAATGTTCTTATATTTCCACAAATTTCCCTTCTCAAAATATTTCCCAACAAATTTGAAATGAAACCTCTTGAATAAAACTTTTTCGATTAATACCTTTCAAGTACATATTCCTCAATTAAAACATTTAAAATAAAATTTTTGAGGAAAAACTTTTTCCGCTGCGCACTCTGACAACTCGAGCACGAGTAAGGAAGTATTTGTATGACTTTATTCCTTAACAGTTATAAACATTAGGGTGATCAGTCCTAATATTTAAACTATTAATAAAATCATCTCTTTCAGTTATAATCTTTCTCAAGAAAGACTATACAATATATCTTTAAGTTGAATGAACTTAAAGATAAGGAACATTATTGTCACTATCAGACTTAGTCAGACTGTCAAGCTCTAGAGACATTTTCGTTGGGGAGACAAATGCTTGTCCTATCCCGGTGGTTGTTAATTTCTCTAGCCTTAACTGATCTTTCCATTTCTGTAGTGTCCAAGATATTTATCACATCCAACTGTGATAAGGGTTTTGATCACAGAAATTCAAGCCAAGGGCTTGCTTGGATTCTTAGATTTTCGGACGATTTAATTAACGCAATCGAAAAACATTTGACTATGTTAATCCAGATTAGGGAAAAGATAGACACGGGTTACCTAAATCCGGATCTGACTCACATCCTAGCAGGATGAACACCTTTCCACGCTCGATTCGCTGGTTTGTTCATTCCTTCCTTACTTTTATCCTCTGAACAATCCGGCGAATCGAACCTCGGCTTCTTGCGGTCGAATCGACTATTCCCTTGGGTACATAACACCCCAAACTAGAGTGATGTGCCTCGCTTTCCACACTGAAGTGGACAAGCGGTTCTTTTCCCTTGACCCTTTTCAGCTACTATCCTGCAATCGAGGTTTCCCAAACCCCGATGCATTTATCTCAGATTCCTTAATTTGTCCTTTTACCCATAATTGATTCTCTTAATCACTTTTTCTCTCCTTCCAATTGAGTCATCCTTTCGTCAATTTACCTCTTATTCTGAGTTCAGACATCTTTCTCATGAATTTTCTGTGCTTTTCCATCATCCTCCAAAATCCTGCACATGCTTACCAATGTCGGGAACTTTCTCATTCCCTGATAGTTGATAGTTGGCTTAAGGTTCAGGCATAACCCATTCTCGAGCTGCTCATATTTGGATTCCTTATTTGGGTTGTTATGAAAGATACTTTATCGATATCTTAAACTTAACATCGCATTCTTCGCGACCCATATCTCCTTATTTTATTTCCTCTTTCTTTCTCCTCACATCCCCTGGGAAAGACTTTAACTTTCTTTTCTTCCAAAAACTTTTCTTTGAATGTTTCCCAGTTGGTGTGTGGGTCCTCCGTTTCCAACAACTATCCTTTATGGTTCCATTATGTCTTAACTTTATCACTTAGCATATAAGTGGTATAACTTCCTGCACATCCATATTTTGTGCGTATAATTCCAATATTACTTTCCAATTTCCGGATTATCCGGAAAGCAAACTCTTGTCTTAAAACAAAGAATTTTATCTATTCCTTTATGGAAATTGGGTTTATTCCCTTCAAAATCAATTCCTTAACTTCTTACCACTCTTCAGTTCTTTGTTGTTATTCTCGACTTTGATTTAAGAATTCCTTTGTGATTCACAACTTTCTCGTTTTTGATTCAAATCGGTCTACTTGCATCATCAAGCCCAAGTTTCTAAATTCCTCACTTAGAGTGGCTTCTTTAATCCCTATAGAGCTCGCATAAATCGCCTTTCGATTCAATGTATCTGTCACCCCATTCGACTTACCAGAATGGTAACAGAGCTCAAAATCATAATCCTTAAAACTCCATCCATCGACGTTGTCTTTTGATCAACTCCTTCTGATCGAACAATTACTTCAAACTCTTTATGGTCACTAGGCACTGGAAGCATAGTGCCATATAAAATGCCTCCAAATCTTCAGAGCAACCACGATCGCTGCAAGCCTCAAGTCATACGTCAGATAATTCACCTTGTGTGCCATCAATCGCTTTGATGCATATGCAACCACCTTCCTTTCTTGTGTGAATCCTCTTCCAAGTCCTTGCCTTGATTCATGACAATACATGTCAATATATTTGCATGGATCAGGCATGCCTATCATAGGAGGGGATGTTAGCCTTGCCTTCATTGCTGAAACTTTATTCACACTTCTCATTCCTTATGAAAGGCTAATCCTACTGGGTTAACTTGGTTAAAGGTATTTTGGCTGTAGAAAATCCTTTTGTGAACCTACAATAGTACCCAGTCAGAACTAAGGAACTTCGAACTTCTACGACTTACCTAGGTTATTCCTATTGCAGAATTGAATCCCTCTTTGGTGGGTCTACAGCTGTTTCCTCCTTAGAGATCACACACCTCAAAAGCCTAACTTCTTCCCACCATCTTGCACTCTGAGGGCTTAGCATGCTACTACTTCTCCGTTAAGATCTCCAGCATGATTTCAAGGTGTTTCGCATGCTCTTTGTAACTCTTCGAATAAATTAGGATATCCTCATTAAATGTTAACATAAACGAATCCCTAGAAGGTCTAAAAATTTTGTTCATGAAACCCACAAGGATAGTAAGGGCATAATCAATCCAAACAACATCACTACATACTCATAGTGTCCGTATCGAGATTAAAATTCTGCCTTGGGAATGTCTGCTTTCCAGATTCCAATTTGATGATATCCCGGCCTTAGGTCATCCTTAGAAAATATTGAGACTCCACGAACTCATTCCATACACAGTCATCTTTCCTTGACAAAGGATGCTTGTCCTTGATGGTGCTCTAATTTTTTTATCAATAATCAACGCATTCGCGCAACACACTCATTCTAGTTCTTATCGAATAACACTAGAGATCTTTACGAAGACACAATTGGCGGAACCCATTGCTTTCGCAGTAACACCTCCACTTGTTTATTCAACTCGGCCATCTCCGGTGGTACCATTCTATAGGGATCAATAGAGATGGAATCCACTTCTAGAATTAAATCAATATCAGACTCGATTCATGATTCGGTAATAAATCCGAGGTCTCATTAGAAAATATTCCCGGTAGATTGCTCATAACCAAGATCTCTTCAATTTCTTTTTTTCCCTTTCTCCACTATTATCGAGAACTAACACATATCTCTTGGGTCTCGGGTTCTTATACAAAATTGACTCTTTATCACAATTGATGATTACTTGGTTTTTAGACATTTAGCCCAAACCCAAGATCACATTCAATTGTGACAAAGGTAGACAAATTAGGTTCACTCTAGAGATACGGTCTTATCATTCAATAAAATAGCTCAAACGAACATTAGAAGCAACTACAAGAAAACTTATAGGAGTTTCTACCTTGAGGTAGCAGGATGAATCAAACACAGATAAAGTCATTCGACTCACGCGCTCGCCGAAGAATAGAGAGCTTCAGAGTTCAACAAACTCTGTAAGGCGGATTATGAAGGAGATAACTACCTTGCACTAGATCTGGGGATTGATTAGCTTCCACACCACTGAGAGTAAACACTCTCCCCAGAGTCACTAGCTTACTAATGGGCCCTTAAAAATCAATCCTCATTGATTCCTTGTTGCCATAGTAGACCAGTACTATGGACTAAGGGTTAAAAGAGTCTACAAAGAAGTATATTACCATCATACTTCGACTTAGACTACATTAAACACTAGCCGACAAGTACTAGGCCACATACCAAGGGCCAAGAGATGGAACCCTTACTCCAACTAGAAGTATGTAGGAACATTCTTCACAGAAAACTCCACAAATCTTGATGACCAGCGTATTGGACCACCCACCCCTAGGACGAAGAGTAAGGACCATTGCTCTGATACCACAACATTTAATGCCCATAGTTTAATTACTTTACATAAAAAGAATTTCATTAATTTGATGTCATTTAAATTGAAATTGTCAGAAAATCTAGATATAAAAATTTCCTTTATGAAATTCTTGAGTTATGGTACTCAACTAGAAACTGAGTTCGGAAGAAGAATTACTTATTCATTAAGTATTTAAAATAATTTCCTGGATAACTTTGATAGCTTGGAGTAGCTTTCGAAAACTTATGCTTTCGTGATAAACAACTTAATTAATAAATAAAGCTATCTCAGGAGATTAACTTCATTAATATTTTCTTCGTACCGAGCTTGAATAATAAAACTTAGAGTCAGCGGAATATAGCATGATAACTTATATTATTTGCTTAAAGTTTACAAAACATAGGATAGGACACTTGCCCATAAAGTTTGGTACAATAAATCCATGAGTACCACATTTGTATTAATATATGAAACTCAATTCATTCTCTAATGCATCTCTCAAAACATGTACATGGTATGTATTAACAAAATAGAGACGTTCCAGAGATGGTCACTGGTCCTTTGTCCATTCATCTATCTGGTCGGGTCTACAAGAGATGTATCAAGAGATCCTAAACCTTGATATCTATGCACTGCATGGATCTGAGGGTCATTCACATCCACTGATTTCTAAGCAATCTTGATATCAGCTGGCCATTACCTAATAAGGGCAAGGAGGTAAGCTATACACATTCGCATTATCAAATGACAATATAACTCTAACATTCATAGTTAAGTCATCCAGCATGATAGAAATGCATCAACACATCAGTACACGCCATTTTCTTTTAATCTCTTTCAATGCAAGAGGCATGACGTACGTTTTCTATCACTTAATTCCTGGGATTTCTAGTGCTAGTCCCTCTCGGACGTCCATCCAAAACTCCAGTGTACTTTCACTGTACGTATGCTCCTAGAGCACAATGATACGTTTTCACAACGTATGGCGAAACTTGTTTGGAAGTGATACATAACGTCACCCCACTGGTGAGCGTCACATCGCGAAGATGTAATAACCACTTGTGATACTGAAGGCCGCTCCTCATGCGTGCGTCACGTCCCGAAGACGTAATAACCACATCAACAACATATCCACATGTTGGCCACATCGTCAACCATAATGTGTCATCGAGCAAGTCGCAGCGAACATGCTTGGAACGTGGTACATAACGCCACTCCCACAGTGTGCGTCACGTCGTGAAGACGTAATAACCACATTAACAATATATCAACATACTGGCCACATCGTCATCCTTAATGTATCATCAAGCATGTTATAACGAACAAGTTTGGAACGTGGTACATAACACCACTCTCCCAAAGTGTGTGTCACGTCGCGAAGACGTAACAACCATATCAACAGTAATTCTCCATTACTGGCCACATCGTCAACCTTAATGTGTCATCAAACTTGTCGTATCCATCTGGTACTCCCAGAGTACCCTCCTCATGTTCCTCGAACATGATAAACAATAACGCATCACTATTCTCCATGCATGAATGCACATAATATTTTCATTAATATTAGCCATTAGTCTCATTATTAGCATCATGCAAACATCATGGCAAGAGACGATATTAAACCCGTCAAGCATGGCATAATAGAAAATTATCAAATAAATGATTATATCATTCTCTTTAAGTATAAGTAGGTTTTAATAAAAAGTGGTTAGGTTAAAAATGGTATTTTTTTAGCAAATTCAGTCTTGATACTTGAGTACTGGTACAGCTACTCGAGTAGTTCGTTGTGTTCTAAAAATTTGCATCACGTAGCCTAGAATACTCGAGTATTTCCTCAGATACTCGAGTAGTTCATCAACCCAGAATACTCGAGTAATTAATCACATACTTTATTATTAAACTTAACTCTGAAAATCCTGCATCAGACAGTACTCGAGTATTTTTGACAACAGATAAACTCCAATTTGGGTTTTAACAAACCATTTTCGAATCTAACCAATTTTAACTTAAGCCAATGATCAACAGAGCTTTATTTATGTATATTAAACATGTCTCAACACTGAAAACATGCCAATTAACAGAGAATCCAAATCTCACATCAATTATGCATAAAAACATGAAATTCAACAACTTCAAGTATCAAACTCAAATATACTCATTTTTACTTGTTCCAACAAGTCTTATGGCACAGATTGGCCTCAAATCCAAAGTCCTATTTCAAACTAAGCCCTTAAAGCCTCTTGGTGGCTCATCCTAGTTTCCAATGTAATTTAATCTCATTATAGAAAATTGTAAGCTTCCCCTATACCTTAGGATCCTGCTTGGACAAGATTTGAGCATAGATTTGATGTAGAACACCCTGTACCCATAGCTCCTCCTTATATCAAAATCATTTTGACATGGTATATAAACCAGAGAATTTGGCCCATCAAACATGCATCAGATTTGGGGAAAATGGTTATACTATAATCTCTGCAACATTAACTTTGAAATCTAACAAGTTTCAGACCAAGAGGAAACTTGAGCTTACCACAATAGAAGCTCAAAGTCAGCTTCCCAACACTGGAAAATGGTTCTGTAGGTTTTGGGACCGAACTTGCAAAGCTCAATACTCCCAACACACTCAAACTCAACTCACAATCTTTATATCTTTGTAAAGCTCGAGATTTGAGCTTTACAACAGTTTATAACTCTCAGAATCAAGGACGAATTTTCGGAACGAACTCAGGAACCCTAATTCGTGCTTTCAGAGCTATCAACATGCAAATGAAGCCAAATCCTTCAATGCACACTGATTTATAGATCAATCCAGGCTCCATGCACAACGACACATTGATTCCACTACATTAGGAGGTGATTTCATGGCAATCTAAGGATTAACGCATGGATTACTCATCAAACGCACTCACCTTTGGTTGTTCTCTATTATGATAATCGATTATCACAACTTGATAATCGATTATCAGGTCTGATATTTCCTAAAAATTGTATTTTATTTCTTTTCAGCCCGAAACCTTTTTAATATTGCACTTTGGTCCTATATCAAGGACTAGACTGAAAAATATTTATTTTGGCATAAAACATCATGGCAAAATACCTTTCATATATTTATTTATTTAAGTACACATAATTTACAAAATCAAACCACTATATTAAGATTAATAACCAATTAATTATAAAACCTTATAATTAATGATCATTAATCGGGGATTAAAATTTTGGGGTGTTACACTAATCCCCTACTTAAAAGGAATTTCGTCCCTGAAATTCTTTCTCAAACTCTGCATTTTCAAAATTTATATGTAAAAGATAGTTCTTATGCTATTATTCCTTATAATATCATTAGGGAAAATCCTCCCCAACTTAAAAGGAATTTTCTTATATTTCCTCAAATTTCCCTTCTCAAAATATTTCACAACATATTTCAAATGAAACCACTTGAATAAAATTTTTTCGATTAATACCTTTCAAGTACATATTTCTCAATTGAAACATTTAAAATAAAATTTTGGAGGAAAAACTTTTTACGTTGCGCACTTTGACCACTCGAGCACGAGTAAGGAAGTATTTGTATGACTTTATTCCTTAACAGTTATAAACATTAGGGTTATCAGTCCTAATATTTAAACTATTAGTAATAAAATCATCCCTTTCAGTTATAATCTTTCTCAAGAAAGAATATACAGTATATCTTTAAGTTGAATGAACTTAAAGATAAGGAACATTATCGTCACTATCAGACTTACTTAGACTGTCAAGCTCTAGAGACATTTTCGTTGGGGAGACAAATGCTTGTCCTATCCCAGTGGTTGTTAATTTCTCTAGCCTTAACTGATCTTTCCATTTCTATAGTGTCCAAGATATTTATCACATCCAACTATGGTAAGGGTCTTGATCACAGAAATTCAAGCCAAGGGCTTGCATGGGTTCTTAGATTTTCGGATGATTTAATTAACGCAATCGAAAAACATTTGACTACGTTAATCCAGATTAGGGAAAAGATAGACTCGGGTTACCTAAATCCGAATCTGACTCATATCATAGCAGAATGAACACCTTTCCACGCTCGATTCGCTGGTTTGTTCATCCCTTCCTTGCTTTTATCCTCTGAACAATCCGGCGAATCAAACCTCGGCTTCTTGCGGTTGAATCGACTATTCCCTTGGGTACATAACACCCCAAACCAGAGTGATGTGCCTCGCTTGTTGGAAGTCAAGCTAGTGTTGGAAGACATGCTTCAAACTCTCGCATGGACTTCAAGCAATATCAAGTTAATGTTTTGATGATAACAAACCAACTCAAGATTCAAGCTCACAAGTTCCTTGAAGTTCAAGATTGAAGATTCAAGCAAGATATAGCTTAGAAGCCTTTTCCCTTAGGACATGTTTAAGGTAATGAAGTTTCTGTTCTTAATGAGTTTAAAAGGCGAATGAGTTTTTCATTTAAAAAGGAGAAGAAAATGTGTTTTCATGGAAAGTTGTTTTTATATCTTAGTTTTGGTGAAAATACCTGATGCTACAAAACGCTGAATATTTTTATGAATGCAAGAAGGAGTAATCGATTACTTGCTTGAGTTAATCGATTAACTTTGTTGCATCATAGAAAAATCAGAGAGCTTGTAATCGATTAAGTGAACTTTGCTAATCCATTACTTTCTTATGAGAGCAATCGATTACCTGGCTCAAGTAATCGATTAAAATTGTTGCATCATATATTTTCCTGAGACAAAGTAATCGATTATTGCTTTGTAGTAATCGATTACAGATGTTGCATAACATAATTAACATAGGCTCAGTAATCGATTATTTGATGAGTAGTAATTGATTAAATGAGTTGCATCATAAATTGAACAGGGGTGATGTAATCAATTAACTATTATTGGTCTAATCGATTACTTGTTTTTCAAAAGAATTTAAAAGTTTCTATTTTTGAAGAAATAATCGATTACCTTCAGAAAGTAATCGATTACTTCAGTTTTTATAGAAAAACGTGTCAGAATCATTTTGATTATTTCCTGATTTGTTTTTATATATAAGATTCTGATTTATTTTACAAAATTCGAAAATGATTTTAAATTTGAATTATTTCCTTATTCGTTTTAAGAATCAAATCTTTATTTTATTTCTTAAATCATTTTGATTTAGTTTTGATTTTAAAACTTATTTCAAAATCTTATTTTATTTTGTTTTGATTTAAAATTGATTTTGTTTTACTGATTGAATTATAAAAGTGATTTTAGAAATTCACTCCAACATTACTATTGATATTCATTCATTCTTTTCTGAAAAACACACGTTCTCTTCTTCTCCTACTTTTCTCTGACCATAACGATAAAACTTTTTGAAGAAATCTAAGAAACTCTTGTTGGCCCTTTAGACTTCAAAAGAAAACTTCATTATCGTAGAGCATTGAATTGTTGTATCTGTGTTGTTGAAGAAGACATCAAACTATTGTAATCACTCACATCAATTGTACTCAACCTTAGTGGTAGGGAGAGAATCCCATAGTTGAACGTTGAGGCGTTCGTAGGGTGAGGAACCCTGCTGTGTGTTATTGAGGCCCCTAGCGAACGGAGGTTCCTAGTTGTGTGTCTGGTGCTCTTGGTTGTAATTGGGTGCGGCTCAATTGCTGGTTATAGAACTCTCAAGCGGGTCGCTTGGGGACTGGACTAGGCCTTTCGACGGGAAGGCTGAACCAGTATAAAATTTCCGGGTGAAAGCTTTTCTATCCCTATCTCTTTTATTTTCCGCATATTTCAATTATTTACGTTTCCGCGCTACTCTATTATTTTTATCAATCGATTTCGCTCTCCTTCTCAAACGGCTAATCTCTACATCGCAAAACAATTTGTTTAATTTATAAGGGTTTTTGTAATAAATTAATAAAACTCGATTCACCCCCCCTCTCGAGATTTTGAGGCCAAACCCAACATCTCTTTCCACACTGAAGTGGACAAGCGATTCTTTTCCCTTGACCCTTTTCAGCTACTATCCTGCAGTCGAGGTTTCCCTAACCCCGATGCATTTATATCGGATTCCTTAATTTGTCCTTTTACCCATAATTGATTCTCTTAATCACTTTTTCTCTCCTCGCAATTGAGTCCTCCTTTCGTCAATTTACCTCTTATTATGAGTTCAGACATCTTTCTCATGAATTTTATGTGCTTTTCCACCATCCTCCTAAATCCTGCACATTCTTACCAATGTCGGGAACTTTCTTATTCCTTAATAGTTGATAGCTGGCTTAAGGTTCAGGCATAACCCATTCTCGATATGCTCATATTTGAATTCCTTATTTGGGTTGTTATGAAAGATACTTTATCGATATCTTAAACTTAACATCGCATTCTTTACGACCCATATCTTCTTTTTTTATTTCCTCTTTCTTTCTCCTCACATCCCCTGGGAAAGACTTTAACTTTTTTTTCTTCCAAAAACTTTTCTTTGAATGTTTCCCAGTTGGTGTGTGGATCCTCCGTTTCCAACAACTTTCCTTTATGGTTTCATTATGTCTTAGTTTTATCACTTAGCATATAAGTGGTATAACTTCCTGCTCATCCATCTTTTGTGCGTATAATTCCAAGATTACTTTCCAATTTCTGGATTATCCAGAAAGCAAACTCTTGTCTTAAAACAAAGAATTTTATCTGTTCCATTATGGAAATTGGGTTTATTCCCTTCAAAATCAATTCCTTAACTTATTTCCACTCTTCAATTCTTTTTTGAAATTCACGAATTCGATTTAAGAATTCCTTTGTGATTCACAACTTTCTCGTTTTTGATTCAAATCGGTCTACTTGCATCATCAAGCCCAAGTTTCTAAATTCCTCACTTAGAGCGGCTTCTTTAATCCCTATAGAGCTCGCATAAATCGCCTTTCGATTCAATGTATCTGTCACCCCATTCGACTTACCAGAATGGTAACAGAGCTCAAAATCAAAATCATTAAAACTTCATCCATCGACGTTGTCTTTTGATCAACTCCTTCTGATCGAACAATTACTTCAAACTCTTTATGGTCACTAGGCACTGGAAGCATAGTGCCATATAAAATGCCTCCAAATCTTCAGAGCAACCATGATGGCTGCAAGCCTCAAGTCAAACGTCGGATATTTCACCTTGTGTGTCATCAATCGCTTTGATGTATATGCAACCACCTTCCTTTCTTGTGTGAATCATCTTCCAAGTCCTTGCCTCGATTCATGACAATACATTTCAATATATTTGCATGGATCGGGCATGCCTATCATAGGAGGAGATGTTAGCCTTGCCTTCACTGTTGAAAATTTCTTCGCACTTCTCATTCCTTATGAAGGCTAATCCTGCTAGGTTAACTTGGTTATAGGTATTTTGGCTGTAGCAAATCCTTTTGTGAAACTACAATAGTACCCAGTTAGCCCTAAGGAACTTCGAACTTCTACGACTTACCTAGGTTATTCCTATTGCAGAATTGAATCCCTCTTTGGTGGGTCTACAGCTGTTTCCTCCTTAGAGATCACACACCTCAAAAGCCTAACTTCTTCCCACCAACTTGCACTCGGAGGGCTTAGCATGCTACTACTTCTCCGTTAAGATCTCCAGCATGATCTCGAGGTGTTTCGCATGCTCTTTGTAACTCTTCGAATAAATTAGGATATCCTCATTGAATGTTAACATAAACGAATCCCGAGAAGGTCTGAAAATTTGTTCATGAAACCCACAAGGATAGTAAGGGCATAATCAATCCAAACAGCATCACTACATACTCATAGTTTCCGTATCGGGATTAAAATTCTGCCTTGGGAATGTCTGTTTTCCAGATTTCGATTTGATGATATCCCGGCCTTAGGTCATCCCTAGAAAATATTGAGACTCCACGAACTCATTCCATACACAGTCATCTTTCCTTGACAAAGGTTGCTTGTCCTTGATGGTACTCTTATTATGTTATCGATAATCAACGCATTCGCGCGACACACTCATTCTAGTTCTTATCGAATAACACTAGAGTTCTTTACGAAGACACAATTTGCCGGACCAACTGCTTTCGCAGTAACACCTCCACTTGTTTATTCAACTCGGCCATCTCCGGTGGTACCATTCTATAGGGAGCAATAGAGATGGAATCCACTTCTAGAATTAAATCAATATCAGACTCGATTCACGATTCGGTAGTAAATCCGAGGTCTCATTAGAAAATATTCCCGGTACATTCCTCATAACCAAGATCTCTTCAATTTCTTTTTTTCCCTTTCTCCACTATTATCGAGAACTAACACATATATATCTTGGGTCTCGGGTTCTTATACAAAATTGACTCTTTATCACAATTGATGATTACTTGGTTTTTAGACATTTAGTCCAAACCCAAGATCACATTCGATTGTGTCAAAGGTAGACAAACTAGGTTAACTCTAGAGATACGGTCTTATCATTCAATAAAATAGCTCAGGCGACGAATATTAGAAGCAACTACAAGAAAACTTATTGGAGTTTCTACCTTGAGGTAGCAGGATGAATCAAACACAGATAAATTTATTCGATTCACGCCCTCGCCGAAGAATAGATAGCTTCAGAGTTCAACAAACTCTGTAAGGTGGATTATGAAGGAGATAACTACCTTGCACTAGATCTGGGATTGATTAGCTTCCACACCACTGAGAGTAAACACTCTCCCCAGAGTCACTAGGTTACTAATGGGTCCTTAAAAATCAATCCTCATTGATTCCTTGTTGCCATAGTAGACCAGTACTATGCACTAAGGGTTAAAGCAGATCTAGAAAGAAGTATATTACCATCATACTTCGACTTAGACTACGCTAAACACTAATAGACAAGTACTAGGCCACATACCAAGGGCCAAGAGATGGAACCCTTACTCCAACGAGAAGTATGTAGGAACATTCTTCACAGAAAACTCCACAAATCTTGATGACCAGCGTATTGGACCACCCACCTAAGGACGAAGAGTCAGGACCATTGCTCTGATACCACAAAATGTAATGCCCATAGTTTAAATACTTTACTTAAAACGAATTTCATTAATTTGATGTCATTTAACGTGACATTGTGAGAAAATCTAGATATAAAAATTTCCTTTATGAAATTCTTGAGTTATGGTACTCAACTGGAAACTGAGTTCGGGATAAGAATTACTTATTCGTTAAGTATTTAAAATAATTTCTTGGATAACTTTGATAGCTTGGAGTAGCTTTCGAAAACTTATGCTTTCTTGATAAACAACTTAATTAATAAATAAAGCAAGCTCAGGAGATTAACTTCATTAATATTTTCTTCATACCGAGCTCGAATAATAAACTCAAAGTCAGCGGAATATAGCATGATAACTTATATTATTTGCTTAAAGTTTACAAAACATAGGATAGGACACTTGCCCATAAAGTTTGGTACAAAAAATCCATGAGTACCACATTTGTATTAATATATGAAACTCAATTCATTCTCTGATGCATCTCTCAAAACATGTACATTGTATGTATTAACAAAATAGAGACGTTCCAGAGCTGGTTACTGGTCCTTTGTCCATTCATCTATCTGGTCGGGTCTACAAGAGCTGTATCAAGAGATCCTAAACCTTGCTATCTATGCACTGTGTAACACCCTCAAAATTAATTAATTAAATTGACGTTTTAATAAAAATGGCACTTGAAAATTTCGATGAAAATCCGACAGAGTTTCCTCTGTTTTTCGGACTTTCCCAAAATTTCTTGTTTATCCTGCTTAAAAACGTTCCTGTAAACAACAGTAGGCCAGCAGGGCCAAAACATAATTTAGTTCATTCGTTACAACATTTCCAAAATATAAGCGAGTTTTTGGAGTTATTTTTAACTTCACAAAATATCATCTTTGTATGCATTAAAATATTCAAAATAAACCCAGGACCCAACTATGGTCCTGCCCCTAAATATCCACGCTCCACGGAGTGGAGTGTGCTCCTGCTCGGCAAAGACTTGTTCATGCTCCTTCTGTACCTGTAAAAAAATAGCAAGAAGGGTAGCATTACACAGAACTTAGGATATAACTTCTAAGAAATCATAGTAATAAAGTAAGCCTAACCCTATTATTAGCTGATAACAATCATACACCATCATACTCTTAATTCATTCATACCTTCAGTTTCATTCCCTTATTAGTTAACTCTTTTACTCTTTTTATCGTTCTTGATTCTCATTTTCTTTTACCTCATTTCTTACATTTACTTTCTTATACCTGGAGCACATGGGTCGTCCAGGTTATGCTTTCTCATTTCTTTCAGTCTTACATTTGTTTTCTTTGTTTTCTTTTCTTTTTTTCCCAGTCCTGGAGCACATGGGCCGTCCAGGTTGAGATTAATTGTCCTCGGAGCACATGGGCCGTCCGAGTTTGCGCTAGTAATTCCCAGAGCACATGGGCCGTCCGGGTCCTCGGAGCACATGGGCCGTCCGAGTTGCGCTTCGACAGAGCACATAGGCCGTCCGCCGATATTAATTTTAATTATCCTCGGAGCACATGGGCCGTCCGAGTTGCGCTAGTAATCCCCAGAGCACATGGGCCATCCAGGTTGCGCTTTGACAGAGCACATGGGTCGTCTACCGATTTTACTCTTTCTTTTATTTCCAGTCTTATTACTTTATTTTCTCCGAGCACATGGGCCGTCAGGGTTGTGTGTTTTTTATCCTCAGAGCACATGGGCCGTCCGAGTTTGGTTTTTCTTCCTCTTTCTCATTTAATCTTTTCTTACTTTTCTCATCAATTCTTTTCTTCTTTATCTTTACTTACTTCTTTACTTACTTGTTCTATTTCTCACTTTTAAATTTCATAATTATTTATCCATTCTCTTCTTTAGTCTATATTACTCATTCTCTTCTCTCTTCACTTTCATTAATTATCTATTAACATTTTATTATTACCACTTAATAGTTAATCAACAAAACCAACATTTCTAGTACCTATCACTCGTAATCATTTCCTTAATAGTAGTTCACTATATACTAGATTCGTTTTAAAACCCGACTCATATACACTTCACATACATAATATCCTTCATACCTAACACCTCAATCATGCATACATTTAATCATGACCCACAAGTAGTCTCTTTACCCTCATTTTCTTACTCAACTTATTATTAACTTTTCTTTTGTATTTCCATTCATTATAAAATTATAACACACACACATTTTTATATCATTCAATTGGTTTCATTTCCTTAATTTCATTCCTAAGTTATTGTTAATATCCACTACCCTATTGTTTATCATCCTTTCAAATTTTCTCTATTCTCAGCCATCACCATAATTGACCTAGAAATCACAGCCTAAATTAAGGTAAGGGAACCTCTTACCTGGAATCCTAGCAATAGAAACAATATGACGTTCGCGTCCGCGCCTTACTCGAGGGTCAGGGACAACAATTACGTGTTGGATCTAAACAGGGACACACATTAAAATTAATTATAACATTAAATATAAACTAAATTCATTTTTGTCAAAATAATCATTATATATCATTATACAATAAAAATATATCACTTTACCCCAAAACATCTCTTTATTTGAAAATATAGGGATAATAAAAATATTAATAGACCTAAGAAGGATTTGAGATTGGACGATTGGATCTTGACTTATTAGACCGAGAAGTTAATAAAAACCAAACTTTTCTCCTTCTCTCGCGTCTCTGTCGCTAGTTTCTTTCTTCTGCTCTTTCTATCTTTTGATTTCTACGTTTCTACTGCTCCTTCTCTCTATTATTTCTACATATATATTCTAGTTTGTACAATGAGGTTGGGGAGAGTTGCTTTTCTTTTTTTTTATTATCATTTTTGTTTCTTACGTGTGTGTGTGGCCTCCTTATGGCCACACCTCCCTTTTATTTTCTTTTGGGTTAGGGGCACAGGGTAGATTATTAGGAAAATATTATATTTTATGTTTTGTTCACATTTGTGGGTCAATGTCTATAGGTATTTTGGTTATAATTAAAAGTTTGATGAACCTAAAAATAAAATATATTTAAGTAAAATAATATTATATTTGTAATTACTCAAAACTGATTGAAAAATAATAAAGTTACATGTCCCTATAGATAGCTATTGCGTAAGAAAAAGTATCGAAATTCAAAAGTAAATATAGTTTCTCAATCCTGATATTAAACTTGATAAAATATAATATTTATAATTTTGAATTAACAAATCATTAAATATAACATATACCGACAATATATTAAAATCAGTCCAGAAGCTAAAAATAAAAGAGTCTCCGAATGCTCTGAAAATTTATAGGGACGCTCTAAATATTAAATTAAACATATCTTTCTAAAGAAATTATTTGTGAAAATGCCTCTAAGGCCTGTCACTTGAGCTCCCTGTCAAAATATTAATTAAACTAAATAAAAGTACTCTTTTATTTTTGTAAAGCTCATGATAACAAATTTATACTTATTTTGGCTAGAAAATATATTTCAATTATAATGATGAAATCAAAATTTTATTACGACACTCAAATCTTAAAAACATCATATTAAATCATTTAAGTACTTTATTCTCAATTTTCTATTATTATACACTGCTAACGTTAAAAGATCCTTTTTTAACACTCATTTAACCTTGTTATTATTATTAATATTATTTTAATCTCGCTATTATTCTAATTATATTTGGGATTAAAATTTGGGATGTTACACACTGCATGGACCTGAGGGTCATCCACATCCACTGATTTCTAAGCAATCTAGATATCAGCTAGCCATTACCTAATAAGGGTAGGGAGGTAAGCTATACACATTCGCATTATAAAATGAGAATAAAACTCTAACATTCATAGTTAAGTCATCCAGCACGATAGAAATGCATCAACACATCTGGACACGCCATTTTCTTTTAATCTCTTTTAATGCAAGAGGCATGACGTATGTTTTCTATCACTTAATTCCTGGGATTTCTAGTGCTAGTCCCTCTCGGACGTCCATCCAAAACTCCGGTGTACTTTCACAGTACGTATGCTCCCAAAGCACAATGATACGTTCTCACAACGTATGGCGAAACTTGCTTGGAAGTGATACATAACGTCACCCCACTGGTGAACATCACATCGCAAAGATGTAATAACCACTTGTGATGCTTAACGCCGCTCCTCATGCGTGCGTCACGTCGCGAAGACGTAATAACCACATCAACAACATATCCACATGCTGGCCACATCGTCAACCATAATGTGTCATCGAGCAAGTCGCAGCGAACATGCTTGGAACGTGGTACATAACGCCACTCCCACAGTATGTGTCACGTCGCGTAGACGTAATAACCACATTAACAATATATCAACATACTGGCCACATCGTCATGCTTAATGTGTCATCAAGCATGTTATAACGAACAAGTTTGGAACGTGGAATATAACGCCACTCTCCCAGAGTGTGCGTCACGTTGCGAAGACGTAACAACCATATCAACAGGAATTCTCCATTACTGGCCACATCGTCAACCTTAATGTGTCATCAAACTTGTCGTATCCATCTGGTACTCCCAGAGTACCCTCCTCATGTTCCTCAAACATGACAAACAATAACGCATCACTATTCACCATGCACGAATGCACATAATATTTTCATTAATATTAGTCGTTAGTCTCATTATTTGCATCACACAAACATCGTGGCAAAAGTCGATATTAAACCCATCAAGCATGGCATAATAGAAAATTATCGAATAAATGATTATTTCATTCCCTTTAAGTATAATTATGTTTTAATAAAAGTGGTTATGTTGAAAATGGAATTTTTAAGCAATTTCAGTCTTGATACTCGAGTATTGGTACAACTACTCGAGTAGTTCGTTGTGTTCTAAAAGTTTGCATCACGTAGCCCAAAATACTCGAGTAGTTCGTTGTGTTCTAAAAGTTTGCATCAGGTAGCCCAGAATACTCGAGCAGTTCATCAGCCCAGAATAATCGACTAATTCATTAGATACTCGAGTATTAAACTTAACTTTGAAAATCCTGCATCAAACAGTACTCGAGTATTTGCTGAAATACTCGAGTATTTTTGACAACAGATACACTCCAATTTGGGTTTTAATATACCATTTTAGAATTTAAGCAATTTTAACTTAAGCCAATGATCAACAGAGCTTTATTTATGCATATTAAACATGTCTCAACACTGAAAACATGCCAATTAACTGAGAATCCAAATCTCACATCAATTATGCATAAAAAGATGAAATTCAACAACTTCAAGTATCAAACTCAAATATACTCATTTTTAACTTGATTGCCGCACCAATTAAGTTCACATGCACGATTCAAACTTGTTCCAACAAGTCTTATGACACAGATTGGCCTCAAAGCCAAAGTCCTATTTAAAACTAATCCCTTAAGGCCTCATGGTGGCTCATCCTAGTTTCCAATGCAATTTAATCTCATTCTAGAAAATGGTAAGCTTCCCCCATACCATAGGGTCGTGCTTGAACAAGATTTGAGCAGAGATTTGAGGTAGAACACCTTGTTCCCATAGCTCCTCCTTAGATCAGAATCGTTTTGACATGGTGTATAAACCAGAGAATTTGGCCCATCAAACATGCATCAGATTTGTGGAAAATGGTTATACTATAATCTCTGCAACATTAACTTTGAAATCTAACAAGTTTCAGACCAAGAGGAAACTTGAGCTTACCACAATCGAAGCTCAAAGTCAGCTTCCCAACACTGGAAACTGGTTCTGCAGGTTTTGGAACCAAACTTGCAAAGCTCAATACTCCCAACACACTCAACCTAAACTCACAATCTTTATATCTTTGTAAAGCTCGAGATGTGAGCTTTACAACAGTGTATAACTCTCAGAATCAAGGACAAATTTTGGGAACGAACTCAGGAACCCTAATTCGTGCTTTCAGAGCTCTCAACATGCAAATGGAGCAAAATCCATCAATGAACATTGATTTATAGATCAATCCAGGCTCCATGCACAACGACACGTTGATTCCACTACATTAGGAGGTGATTTCGTGGCAATCTAAGGATTAACGCATGGATTACTCATCAAATGCACTCACCTTTGGCTATTCTCCATTATGATAATCGATTATCATGACTTGATAATCGATTATCAGGTCTGAAATTTCCTAAAAATTGTATTTTATTTCGTTTCAGCCCGAAACCTTTTTAATATTGCACTTTGGTCCTATATCAAGGACTAGACTGAAAAATATTTATTTTGGCATAAAACATCATGGCAAAATACCTTTCATATATTTATTTATTTAAGTACACATAATGTACAAAATCAAACCACTATATTAAGATTAATAACCAATTAATTTTAAAATTATGGAGTGTTACACTAATGCCCCACTTAAAAGGAATTTCGTCCCTGAAATTCTTTCTCAAACTCTGCATTTTCAAAATTTATATGTAAAAGATAGTTCTTATGTTATTATTCCTAAAAATATCATTTGGGAAAATCCTCCCCAACTTAAAAGGAATGTTCTTATATTTCCTCAAATTTCCCTTCTTAAAATATTTCACAACATATTTCAAATGAAACCTCTTGAATAAAACTTTTTCGATTAATACGTTTCAAGTACATATTCCTCAATTAAAACATTTAAAATAAAACTTTTGAGGAAAAACTTTTTCTGCTGCGCAGTTTGACCACTCGAGCACGAGTAAGGAAGTATTTGTATGACTTTATTCCTTAACAGTTATAATCATTAGGGTGATCAATCCTAATATTTAAACTATTAGTAATAAAATCATCCCTTTCAGATATAATATTTCTCAAGAAAGACTATACAGTATATCTTTAAGTTGAATGAACTTAAAGATAAGGAACATTATCGTCACTATCAGACTTAGTCACACTGTCAAGCTCTAGAGACATTTTCGTTGGGGAGACAAATGCTTGTCCTATCCCGGTGGTTGTTAATTTCTCTAGCCTTAACTGATCTTTCCATTTCTGTAGTGTCCAAGATATTTATCACATCCAACTGTGATAAGGGTTTTGATCACAGACATTCAAGCCAAGGGCTTGCTTGGGTTCTTAGATTTTCGGACAATTTAATTAACGCAATCGAAAAACATTTGACTACGTTAATCCAGATTAGGGAAAAGATAGACTCGGGTTACCTAAATCCGAATCTGACTCACATCCTAGCAGGATGAACACCTTTCCATGCTTGATTCGCTGGTTTGTTCATTCCTTCCTTGCTTTTATCCTCTGAACAATCCGACGAATCAAACCTCGGCTTCTTGCGATCGAATCGACTATTCCCTTGGGTACATAACACCCCAAACCAGAGTGATGTGCCTCGCTTTCCACACTGAAGTGGACAAGCGATTCTTTTCCCTTGACCCTTTTCAGCTACTATCCTGCAGTCGAGTTTTCCCTAAGCCCGATGCATTTATCTCGGATTCCTTAATTTGTCCTTTTACCCATAATTGATTCTCTTAATAACTTTTTCTCTCCTTCCAATTGAGTCCTCCTTTCGTCAATTTACCTCTTATTCTGAGTTCAGACATCTTTCTCATGAATTTTCTGTGCTTTTCCATCATCCTCCTAAATCCTGCACATGCTTACAATTGTCGGGAACTTTCTCATTCCCTGATAGTTGATAGCTGGCTTAAGGTTCAGGCATAACCCATTCTCGAGCTGCTCATATTTGAATTCCTTATCTGGGTTGTTATGAAAGATACTTTATCGATATCTTAAACTTAACATCGCATTCTTCGCGACCCATATCTCCTTATTTTATTTCCTCTTTCTTTCTCCTCACATCCTCTGGGAAAGACTTTAACTTTTTTTTTCTTGCAAAACTTTTCTTTGAATGTTTCTCAGGTGGTGTGTGGGTCCTCCGTTTCCAACAACTATCCTTTATGGTTCCATTTTGTCTTAGCTTTATCACTTAGCATATAAGTGGTGTAACTTCCTGCTCATCCATCTTTTGTGCGTATAATTCCAAGATTACTTTCCAATTTCCGGATTATCCGAAAAGCAATCCAAACAGCATCACTACATACTCATAGTGTCCATATCAGGATTAAAATGCTGCCTTGGGAATGTTTGCTTTCCATATTCCGATTTGATGATATCCCAGCCTTAAGTCATCCTTAGAACATATTGAGACTCCACGAACTCATTCCATACACAGTCATCTTTCCTTGACAAAGGATGCTTGTCCTTGATGGTGCTCTTATTTTTTTTATCGATAATCAACGCATTCGCGCGACACACTCATTCTAGTTCTTATCGAATAACACTAGAGTTCTTTACGAAGACACAATTGGCCGGACCAATTGCTTTCGCAGTAACACCTCTACTTGTTTATTCAACTCGGCCATCTCCGGTGGTACCATTCTATAGGGAGCAATAGAGATGGAATCCACTTCTAGAATTAAATCAATATCAGACTCGATTCACGATTCGGTAGTAAATCCGAGGTCTCATTAGAAAATATTCCCGATAGATTCCTCATAACCAAGATCTCTTCAATTTCATTTTTTCCCTTTCTCCACTATTATCGAGAACTAACGTATATATCTCTTGGGTCTCGGGTTCTTATATAAAATTGCTTCTTTATCACAATTGATGATTACTTGGTTTTTAGACATTTAGTCCAAACCCAAAATCACATTCGATTGTGACAAAGGTAGACAAACTAGGTTCACTCTAGAGATACGGTCTTATCATTCAATAAAATAGCTCAGACTAACATTAGAAGCAACTACAAGAAAACTTATAGGAATTCTACCTTGAGGTAGCAGGATGAACCAAACACAGATAAATTCATTCGGTTCACGCCCTCGCCGAAGAATAGATAGCTTCAGAGTTCAACAAACTCTGTAAGGCGGATTATGAAGGAGATAACTACCTTGCACTAGATCTGGGGATTGATTAGCTTCCACACCAATGAGAGTAAACACTCTCCCCAGAGTCACTAGCTTACTAATGGGTCCTTAAAAATCAATCCTCATTGATTCCTTGTTGCCATAGTAGACCAGTACTATGGACTAAGGGTTAAAACAGATCTCGAAAGAAGTATATTACCATCATACTTCGACTTAGACTACACTAAACACTAGCAGACAAGTACTAGGCCACATACCAAGCGCAAAGAGATGGAACCCTTACTCCAACTTGAAGTATGTAGGAACATTATTCACAAAAAAACTCCACAAATCTTGATGACCAGCATATTGGACCACCCACCTAAGGACCAAGAGTCAGGACCATTTACAAAACATAGGATGGGACACTTGCCCAAAACGTTTGGTACAATGAATCCATTAGTACCACATTTGTATTTATATATAAAACTCAAATTCATTCTCTGATGCATCACTCAAAACGTGTACATCGTATGTATTAACAAAATAGAGACGTTCCAGAGCTGGTCACTGGTCCTTTGTCCATTCATCTATCTGGTCGGGTCTACAAGAGTTGTATCAAGAGATCCTAAACCTTGTTATCTATGCACTGCATGGCCCTGAGGGTCATCCACATCCACTTATTTCTAAGCAATCTAGATATATGCTGGCCATTACCTAATAAGGGCAGGGAGGTAAGCTATACACATTCGCATTATCAAATGAGAATAAAACTCTAACATTCATAGTTAAGTCATCCAGCATGATAGAAATGCATCAACACATGAGTACACGCCACTTTCTTTTAATCTCTTTCAATGCAAGAGGCATGACGTATGCTTTCTATCACTTAATTCCTGGGATTTCCAGTACTTGTCCCTCTCGGACGTCCATCCAAAACTCTAGTGTACTTTCACAGTACGTATGCTCCCAGAGCACAGTGATACGTTCTCACAATGTATGGCGAAACTTGCTCGGAAGTGATATATAACGTCACCCTATTGGTGAAAGTCACACCGCGAAGATGTAATAACCACATCAACAACATATCCACATGCTGGCCACATCGTCAACCTTAATGTGTCATCGAGAAAGTCGCAGCGAACATGCTAGGAACGTGGTACATAACGCCACTCCCACAGTGTGCGTGACATCGCGAAGACGTAATAACCTCATCAATAGTATATCAACATACTAGCCACATCGTCATCCTTAATGTGTCATCAAGCATGTCATAACGAACAAGTTTGGAACGTGGTACATAACGCCACTCTCCCAGAGTGTGCGTCACGTCGCGAAGACGTAACAACCATATCAACAGTAAATCTCCATTACTAGCCACATCGTCAACCTTAATGTGTCATCAAACTTGTCGTATCCATTTGGTACACCCACAGTACCCTCCTCATGTTCCTCGAACATGAGAAACGATAACGCATCACTACTCACCGTGCATGAATGCACATAATATTTTCATTAATTTTAGCCATTAGTCTCATTATATGCATCACGCAAACATCGTGGCAAGAGACGATATTAAACCCATCAAGCATGGCATAATAGAAAATTATCGAATAAATGATTATATCATTCCCTTTAAGTATAATTAGGTTTTAATAAAAGTAGTTAGGTTGAAAATGGTATTTTTAAGCAATTTCAGTCTTGATACTCGAGTATTGGTACAGCTACTCGTGTAGTTCGTTGTGTTCTAAAAATTTGCATCAGTTAGCCCAAAATACTTGAAACTCGAGTATCAAGACTGAAATTGCTTAAAAATACCATTTTCAACCTAACTACTTTTATTAAAACCTAATTATACTTAAAGGGAATGATATAATCATTTATTCGATAATTTTCTATTATGCCATGCTTGATGGGTTTAATGTCATCACATCATCCCATAATACTCAAGCAATTCATCAGATACTCGAGTATTAAACTTAACTCTGAGAATCCTGCATCAGACCGTACTCGAGTATTTGCTAAAATACTCAAGTAGTTCTAACAGCAGATACACTCCAATTTAGGTTTTAACATACCATTTTTGAATCTAACCATTTTTAACTTAAGCCAATGATCAACAGAGCTTTATTTATGCATATTAAACATGTATCAACACTTAAAACATGCCAATTAACAGAGAATCCAAATCTCACATCAATTATGCATAAAAACATGAAATTCAACAACTTCAAGTATCAAACTCAAATATACTCACTTTTAACTTGATTTCAGCACCAATTAAGTTCACATGCATTAATTCAAACTTGTTCCAACAAGTCTTATGGCACAGATTGGCCTCAAAGCCAAAGTCCTATTTAAAACTAATCCCTTAAAGCCTCATGGTGGCTCATCCTAGTTTCCAATGCAATTTAATCTCATTCTTGAAAATGTTAAGCTTCCCCCATACCTTAGGGTCATGCTTGAACAAGATTTGAGCATAGATTTGATGTAGAATACCCTGTACCCATAGCTCCTCCTTATATCAGAATCGTTTCGACATGGCATATAAACCAGAGAATTTGGCCCATCAAACATGCATCAGATTTAGGGAAAATGGTTATACTCTAATCTCTGCAACATTAACTTTGAAATCTAACAAGTTTCAAACCAAGAGGAAACTTGAGCTTACCACAATCGAAGCTCAAAGTCAGCTTCCCAACACCGGAAACTGGTTCTGTAGGTTTTGGGACCGAACTTGCAAAGCTCAATACTCCCAACACACTCAACCTCAACTCACAATCTTTATATCTTTGTAAAGCTCGAGATATGAGCTTTACAACGGTGTATAACTCTCAGACCAACTCTCAGATTCAAAGACGAATTTTGGGTACGAACTCAGGAAACCTAATTCGTGCTTCAGAGCTCTCAACATGCAAATGGAGCCAAACCCATCAATCTACATTGATTTATAGATCAATCCAGGCTCCATGCACAGCGACACGTTGATTCCACTACATTAGGAGGTGATTTCATGGAAATCTAAGAATTAACGCATGGATTACTCATCAAATGGACTTACCTTTGGCTGTTCTGCATTATGATAATCGATTATCACGACTTGATAATCGATTATCAGGTCTAAATTTCCCAAAAGTTGTATTTTATTTCTTTTCAGCCCAAAACCTTTTTCATATTGCACTTTGGTCCTATATCAAGGACTAGACTGAAAAATACTTATTTTGGCATAAAACATCATGGCAAAATACCTTTCACATATTTATTTATTTAAGTACACATAATGTACAAAATCAAACCACTATATTAAGATTAATAACCAATTAATTATAAAACCTTATAATTAATGATCATTAATCGGGGATTACAATATTGGGGTGTTACATCTTTTAGGGTTAACCAATAATATTGATAACATCGGCTAGACAATCCTAGTTGGACGAAGCCTGGTCGAACACAAGACCATCCTATCAAAGATCCAACGCGACCTCCCGCAAGTCGGAAAGGTCTCAATCAACTCGACCTCTCACAAGTCGAAAACATCTTGCTCGACCCGACCTCCATCAGGTCGAACCCCCCTACATGGTCGCTAACCGACCATGCGTTCGGCTTCCACTCGGAGTGTTCCGAGTGGCCCAACTAGGGACGTGTGACACCATCTGACCTCGGGACGTCGTACAGGCCACGTGTCATCCATCCCCAACGTCCTTAGAAGGACTACACATGAGAAGGGACATGCTAAGCTGTCCAGGTTCTATAACATGTTGCGTTGTCCCAAATCTGGAAAGATCCCAAATATTTTGCATATATTTCCTTGATCCTGATGTCAGCATGGAAATCCTAAAGGACCTCCCCTTTGGGCCCTATCCGTATGACCCTATAAAAGGCATAATGCTGCCTAGGGCTCAGGTACGTTCTCTCATCCCTAAGCTGTCACTATTGCACACACTTTGTTGACAGAAGGAGACCCTGGATATCCCTACAGGATATTCAGATATTTCCATAACCGTCACACATAAACCCTTGATCCCACTCAGATTTTTAGGACCATTAGTCATTGGTCTTACGGTCTCCTAGGTCAAGGACATTTTCCATTTTCCAGATCCACTACAATATATATATATATATATATATTTCTTTTATAAACCTAATGCATAATTAATGTTGTTTCTCCCAACTATATCCTTATTTGTTGTAACATCTTTTTCACCTCTAATATCTTTTTCTCCTTTTCAATAATGATTACATAGGGATATTATAGTCAAAATACCTATTATGGATGAATGAGCATCGATACCACGGACTTATAAGTACCGATAACACAGACCAACAAGCATCGATTAATTGCGGGTAACCGGTATAACAGCTAGTAATAGAGTCATCAAGCCTTGAGATCGATTGTTATAACAAAGATTCCTTTACAATTAAGATGGACATAAACAACCCACCATTACTACAATAATGTTGGTTATAATAGCCCATCATGACTCATCATACCATTTACTTTATAAATATCGAGTAAAGGCCAATGTATGAGACACAACTCTCAGCTCGCCGAGGTATGAGACAAAACTCTCAACTCGCCAAGGTATGAGACACAATTTTCAACTCCCATTTTACATACGACACACACATCACCCCTAAATATCATGACTTGGTTGATGGGTTTCTTTTGACCAAGAACACGCCATCATTTGCACACATCAACAAATCGGCTTGTCGATACATGTAGGTGTTGGAAGTCAAGCTAGTATTGGAAGACATGCTTCAAACTCTCTCATGGACTTCAAGCAAATATCAAGCTAATGTTTTGATGATAACAAACAAACTCAAGATTCAAGCTCACAAGTTTCTTCAAGTTCAAGATTGAAGATTCAAGCAAGATATAAGTTTAGAAACCTTTTCCCTTAGGACACATCTATAAGGTAATGAAGTTTCTGTTCTTAATGAGTTTAAAAGGCCAATGAGTTTTTCAATTATTAAAAAGGAGAAGAAAATGTGTTTTCATGAAAAGCTGTTTTTATATCTTAGTTTTGGTGAAAATACTTGATGATACAAAACTCTGAATATTTTTATATTATGCAAGAAGGAGTAATCAATTACTTGCCTAAGTTAATCGATTAACTTTGTTGCATCATAGAAAAATCAGAGAGCTTGTAATCAATTAAGTGAACTTTGCTAATCCATTACTTTCTTATGATAGTAATCGATTACCTGGCTCAAGTAATCGATTAAAATTGTTGCATCATATATTTTCCTGAGACAAAGTAATCGATTACATGTTTTGTAGTAATCGATTACATGATGTTGCATCATATAATTAACAGAGGCTCAGTAATCGATTATTTGATGAGTAGTAATCGATTAAATGAGTTGCATCATATAATGAAAAGGAGTGATGTAATCGATTAACTATTATTGGTCTAATCGATTACTTGTTTTTCAAAAAAATTTAAAAGTTTCTCTTTTTGAAGGAATAATCGATTACCTTCAGAAAGTAATCGATTACTTCAACTTTTATTGAAAAACGTGTCAGAATCATTTTGATTATTTCAAGATTTGTTTTTATATATAAGATTCTGATTTATTTTATAAAATTCGAAAAATGATTTTAAATTTGAATTATTTCCTTATTCGTTTTAAGAATCAAATCTTTGTTTTATTTCCTAAATCATTTATTTAGTTTTGATTTTAAAACTTATTTCAAAATCGTATTTTATTTTATTTTGATTTAAAATTGATTTTGATTAGTTGGTTTAAATCTTTTTGAATTATAAAAGTTATTTCCAGAATACACTCCAACATTATTCATTCATTCTTTTTTTCTGACAACCTTTTCTAAAAATCACGTTTTCTTCTTCTCCTACTTTTCTATGAACATAACGATCATATTTTTGAAGAACTCATAGAAATTCTTGTTGGCCATTTAGACTTCAAAAGGAGAACTTCATTATCGTAGTACTTGATTGTTGTATTTGTGTTTTGAGAAGACATCAAACTATTGTAATCACTCACATCATTTGTATTGAAACCACTATTGTGAATCCCATAGTTGAATGTGTGAGACATTCGTAGGATGAGGAACCCTGCTGTGTGTTGTTGAGGCCCCTAGAGAACAGAGGTTCCTAGTAGTGTGCGGGGTGCTCTCGGTTGTAATTGGGCGCGGCACAATTGCTGGTTATAGAACTCTCAAGCGGGTCGCTTGGGGACTGGACTAGGCCTTTCGACTGGAAGGCTGAACCAGTATAAAATTTCCTGGTGCAAGCTTTTCTATCCCTATCTCTTTATTTTTTGCATATTTCAATTATTTACGTTTCCGCGCTACTCTATATTTTCTATCAATCGTTTTCTCTCTCCTTCTCAAACGTCTAATCTCTCGATCGCAAAACAATTTTTTAATTTATAAGGGTTTTCGCAATAATTTAATAAAACTCGATTCACCCCCCCCCTCTCGAGATTTTGAGGCCAAACCCAACAATTGGCATCAGAGCTAGTCTTTTGTGTTAAGATTTAACCGTCTCAAGAGTATGGCTCCAAACTCTTTGTTTGGTGGTGAAGGGAGTTCTATTAACCGACCTCCCATGTTTGATGGGGTAGGGTACGCGTATTGGAAAGCCCGTATGAAAATTTTATTCAAGGAGTTGGATTAAAGGTTTGGGATGCGGTCGTAAATGGTCCCTATTTTCCTACCTATGTAGTTAATGGTAACACCGTCGAAAAGCCTATGGCTGAGTGGACGGAGGAGGAGGAACATAGAGTCCAGTTCGATTTGAAAGCGAAAAATATTATAACATCTGCTTTGAGCTATGATGAGTTTTTCAGGATATCTACGTATGAGACTGCGCAGCAAATGTGGGATACATTAGAAGTCACACATGAAGGTACAAAAGAAGTGAAAAGGTCGACAATCAACACTCTGACTGTTGAATGCGAATTATTCAGAATGAAAGATGGAGAAACAATCCAAGAAATCCAAAAACGCTTCACGATGATTGTCAACCAATTAACAACATTGGGGAAGAAATTCACCAATGAGGATCTCATGAACAAAGTCCTAAGGTGTTTGGGAAGAGAATGGAAACCCAAAGTGATGGCAATTGCTGAGTCAAGAAACCTTTCAACTATGACATTGGCGACTCTCATCGGAAAGTTACAAGAGCATGAAAGCGAACTGAAAAGATTGGCTCAACACGAAGAGGAGAGCAAAAAGGTCAAAAGTCTGCCATTCAAGGCTGAAGCTCCAGCAACTGAAAGTGACTCGGACAAAGAACTGATCAATGATGAACACATGGGTCTTCTGGTCAAAAAGTTTGGGAACTTCCTAAGGAAGAAAAGCAACATCAACTCCCAAAATAGGAAGGGCAACAACAAAGGTGGAGGATCATCCATTAAATGTCATGAATGTGGCAAGCCTGGTCACATCAGAGCGGAGTGCTACCAGTTGAAAAAGAAAGAAAATTCAGAAAGAAGCACCTCCAATCCAAGGAAAGGGAAGCAAGCATACATGGCATGGCTAGACAACGAGGGGAGTTCAGATGAAGATTCAGACGAACAAGAGGAGACAACCAACATATGCTTGATGGCACATGGAAATGAGGTTACTCCGAAAGAAAGGAAATCGTGGTGGTACTTGGGCAGTGGATGCTCGAAACATATGACGGGAGACAAATCTAAATTTTCGCATCTCGTTCCAAAGTACCAAGGACATGTGACTTTCGGAGATAACAACCAAGGAAAGATTCTTGGAGTCGGTAAAATTGGTACATCTCCTAACCCTTGCATAGAAACTGTTTTACATGTTGAGGGCCTAAAACATAATTTGCTAAGTATTAGTCAGTTATGTGATAAGGGCAATAGGGTTATATTTGATTCTGATAGATGTATTATCGAGGGTAAAGTTGATAATCTTATAAAGCTAATTTCTCACAGGATAAACAATGTATATGTAATTGATTTTAACTCAATACCCTTAAATGATGCGAAATGTTTATTAAGTAAAGAGGATGAGTCATGGCTATGGCATCGTAGAATAGGTCACATCCACATGAATCATTTGAACAAAATTTCTTCTAAAAACTTAGTAGTTGGTTTACCAAAGCAAAATTTTTCTATTTCTGAAAAATGTGATCCTTGTTCAAAATCAAAACTCACAAGGGCATCTTTTCCTTCTAAAAATCTTGTTTTATCTCAAAGGCCCTTGGAACTTTTACATATGGATCTTTTTGGACCTTGTCAAACAAAAAGCTTTGGTGGCAACTATTATTGTCTAGTTATTGTGGATGACTATTCTAGGTATACATGGACATTATTTATTACTCATAAAAATGATGCATTCTATGAATTTAAAAAGCTAGCTAAGATTGTTCAAAACCAAATGCATATGAGCATTGGATCCATTAAGACTGATCATGGTGGAGAATTTGAAAATTAATTTTTTGAAAAATTTTGCGAAAAACATGGAATTAAGCATTATTTTTCATCTCCAAGAACTCCGGAGCAAAATGGGGTTGTGGAGAGGAAAAATCGTTCATTAGAAGAGCTTTCAAGAACAATGCTTAATGACATGAATTTTCCTGCATATTTTTGGGCCGATGCAGTGAGTACAACTTGTTATGTTATGAACCGTGTTTTGATACGGCCTATTTTAAAGAAAACCCCCTATGAGTTGTACAAGGGGAGAAAACCAAATATTTCCTATTTTCGTGTCTTTGGATGTAAATGTTTTGTGCATAATAATGGTAGAGACAATCAAGGAAGTTTTGAGGCTAGAGCTGATGAGGGCATATTTCTTGGATATTCTTTTTCGAGCAAAGCTTATAGGATTTAGAATAAATCTTGTAATACTATTGAAGAATCTATTCATTTATCATTAGATGAATCCGATCCCAGAAAGTCGGGAAAGGTATCTGTTAATGACATTTCAGGTATCCTTGGAGATTTATACATTGATGAGGATGAGGAGTCCAATGCCAAAGGAAAGGATCAATCCCAATGCAATGAAAAGTCAAATGTATAAGCTGAGGATAAAAATCAAGAACAATCCATGGAGCTCAATTCTGATTTGCCTAAGGAATGGAGAACATTGAGGCACCATCCAATTGACCAAATCATAGGTGATATCACAAAAGGTGTAAGTACTCGCAACTCTATTAGCAATCTGTGTAACTATTTTGCTTTTGTTTCTCAAGTGGAGCCAAAGAATATTTCCGAGGCTACACTTGATGAACATTGGTTACTGGCTATGCAAGAAGAATTAAACCGGTTCGAAAGAAACCAGGTTTGGGAACTTGTTCCTAGGCCTGATTCTCATCCGATTATTGGAACTAAATGGATTTATAATAAAAAACTTGATGAGGCTGGTTTAATTGTTCGAAAAAAAGCTAGGCTAGTTGCACAAGGTTACAACCAGGAAGAGGGGATAGATTATGAGGAAACATTTGCCCTTGTTGCTAGGTTGGAAGCCATTAGGTTGCTTTTAGCTTTTGCATGCATTTTAGACTTTAAATTATATCAAATGGACGTAAAGAGTGCCTTTCTGAATGGTTTTATAAATGAAGAAGTGTTTGTTTGTCAACCCCCCGGCTTTGAAAATTATGAACACCCTGATTATGTTTTTAAATTGAAAAAGGCTTTGTACAGACTCAAACAAGCTCCTAGAGCGTGGTATGAGCGTCTTAGCAAGTTTTTACTTGAAAATAATTTTGAAAGAGGGAAGGTTGATAACACAGTTTTTTTTTTAAAAAAAAGGAAAGGACATTCTTTTAGTTCAAATTTATGTAGATGATATTATTTTCGGTGCTACTAATGAAACCCTTTGCAAGGATTTTTCAAGTATGATGCAGGAAGAGTTCGAAATGTCTATGATGGGCGAGCTAAACTTCTTTCTAGGATTGCAAATCAAACAAGAAAAGGATGAAATTTTCATTAGCCAAACAAAATACTGCAAGGAACTATTGAAACGATTCGGCATGGATAAGGCCAAGGCAGTAGCAACACCAATAAGCACATCTTGCTATCTGGATAAAGATGAAGGAGGTAAATCCGTAGAAATCACTAAATATCGAGGTATAATCGGATCCTTTCTCTATTTAACGGCAAGTAGGCCGGATATTATGTTTAGCGTATGTTTATGTGCACGTTTTCAAGCGAATCCAAAAGAAAAGCACATGGTTGCTGCCAAACGAATTATGAAATATCTTTCTGGCACAACTGATATGGGTTTATGGTACCCCAAAGGTTCCTCTTGTAACCTTGTTGGGTATTCCGATTCTGATTTTTCTGGGTGCAAAGTAGATAGGAAAAGCACGAGCGGCACTTGTCACCTCCTAGGTAATTCATTAGTATCTTGGGCTAGCAAGAAACAGTCTAGTGTAGCCCTATCCACAGCTGAGGCTGAATATGTCGCTGCGGGTAGCTGTTGTGCACAAATCTTATGGTTAAAACAACAACTCCTAGACTTTGGTGTAAGTCTCGATCACATTCCCATTAACTGTCATAACACTAGTGCAATTAGTATATCAAAAACCCTGTGCAACATTCTCGCACTAAGCATATAGAGATTCGTCACTATTTCATACGTGATCACATTCAAAAGGGGTATTGTGTTATTGAGTATGTTGATACTTCGCGGCAGTTAGCTGATATCTTTACGAAACCGCTTCCAAAAGAAAATTTCTTTTTTATTCGTAGAGAAATTGGTTTAACATTTGCCTCTCACCTGTTTTGAGTATGTGATTATTATATCTCTCTTGTCATTATTAATGTGTTTACTCAGTGTTTCAAGGGGAGTTAGCACATCCTTTTTGATGATTACAAAAGGGGGAGAGATATTCTGATGATTATATTGAAATTATTTGATGTTTATGCATCTATACAGGGGGAGATTGCATTAATACAAAGGGAGATGCTATGAGATGATGTTGTATATCTTTTTAATTGTTCTAGGGAAGGTTAATTTTCAATTTTATATATATATATATATATTATTGCTTGTATAACACTTGTGATGCAGATATTCGTGATTAGATTAGAATAGTTTTTTGTCATCATCAAAAAGGGGGAGTGTCGGAAGTCAAGCTAGTGTTGGAAGACATGCTTCAAACTCTCTCATGGACTTCAAGCAAATATAAAGCTAATGTTTTTATGATAACAAACAAACTCAAGATTCAAGCTCACAAGTTCCTTCAAGTTCAAGATTGAAGATTCAATTAAGATATAAGTTGAGAAACCTTTTCCCTTAGGACACATCTGTAAGGTAATGAAGTTTCTGTTCTTAATAAGTTTAAAAGGCCAATGAGTTTTTCAATTATTAAAAAGGAGAAGAAAATGTGTTTTCATGAAAAACTGTTTATATATCTTAGTTTTGGTGAAAATACTTGATGATACAAAACTCTGAATATTTTTATATTATGCAAGAAGGAGTAATCGATTACTTGCCTAAGTTAATCGATTAACTTTGTTGCATCATAGAAAAATCAGAGAGTTTGTAATCGATTAAGTGAACTTTGCTAATCCATTACTTCTTATGAGAGTAATCGATTACCTGGCTCAAGTAATCCATTAAAATTGTTGCATCATATATTTTCCTGAGACAAAGTAATCGATTACATGTTTTGTAGTAATCGATTACATGATGTTGCATCATATAATTAACAGAGGCTCAGTAATCGATTATTTGATGAGTAGTAACCGATTAAATGAGTTGCATCATATAATGAACAGGGGTGATGTAATCGATTAACTATTATTGGTCTAATCGATTACTTGTTTTTCAAAAGAATTTAAAAGTTTCTATTTTTGAAGGAATAATCGATGACCTTCAGAAAGTAATCGATTATTCAACTTTTATTGAAAAATGTGTCAGAATCATTTTGATTATTTCCAAATTTGTTTTTATATATAAGATTCTGATTTATTTTTCTTAAAATTCGAAAATGATTTTAAATTTGAATTATTTCCTTATTCGTTTTAAGAATCAAATCTTTGTTTTATTTCTTAAATCATTTTGATTTAGTTTTCATTTTAAAACTTATTGCAAAATCGTATTTTATTTTATTTTGATTTAAAATTGATTTTGATTTGTTGGTTTAAATCTTTTTGAATTATAGAAGTTATTTTCAGAATTCACTCCATCATTATTCATTCATTCTTTTCTTCTGACAACCTTTTCTGAAAATCACGTTCTCTTTTTCTCCTACTTTTCTATGAACATAACGATCATATTTTTGAAAAACTCATAGAAATTCTTGTTGGCCATTTAGACTTCAAAAGGAGAACTTCATTATCATAGTACTTGATTGTTGTATCTGTGTTTTGAGAACACATCAAACTATTGTAATCACTCACATCATTTGTATTGAAACCTTAGTGGTTAGGGAGTGAATCCCAAATTTGAACGTGTGAGACGTTCGTAGGGTGAGGAATCCTGCTGTGTGTTGTTGAGGCCCCTAGCGAACGGAGGTTCCTAGTAGTGTGCGGGGTGCTCTCGATTGTAATTGGGTGCAGCTCAATTGCTGGTTATAGAACTCTCAAGCGGGTCGCTTGGGGACTGGACTAGGGCTTTCGACGGGAAGGTTGAACCAGTATAAAATTTCCGGGTGCAAGCTTTTCTATCCCTATCTCTTTATTTTCCACATATTTCAATTATTTACGTTTCCGCGCTACTCTATATTTTCTATCAATCGTTTTCGCTCTCCTTCTCAAACGTCTAATCTCTCCATCGCAAAACAATTTTTTAATTTATAAAGGCTTTCGCAATAATTTAATAAAACTCAATTCACCCCCCCCCCCCTCTCGAGATTTTGAGGCCAAACCCAACAATTGGCATCAGAGCTAGTCTCTTGTGTTAAGACTTAACAGTTTCAAGAGTATGGCTTCAAACTCTTTGTTTGGTGGTGAAGGGAGTTCTATTAATCGAACTCCCATGTTTGATGGGGTAGGGTACGTGTATTGGAAAGCCCGTATGAAAATTTTTATTCAAGGAGTTGGATTAAAGGTTTGGGATGCGGTCGTAAATGGTCCCTATGTTCCTACCTATGTAGTTAATGGTAGCACAGTCGAAAAGCCTATGGCTGAGTGGACGGAGGAGGAGGAACGTAGAGTCCAGTACGATTTGAAAGCGAAAAAATATTATAACATCTGCTTTGAGCTATGATGAGTTTTTCAGGATATCTACGTGTGAGACTGCGCAGCAAATGTGGGATACATTAGAAGTCACACATGAAGGTACAACTGAAGTGAAAAGGTCGAGAATCAACACTCTGACTGTTGAATGCGATTATTCAGAATGAAAGATGGAGAATGATCGAGGCCGTACCCGATACAAATAAAAACAGTTTAAGTATAGTACTAGGAAGTGACTCCTAGGTCGTCTCCCAAGGAATATCTTATCAAGCAAAAGGTCGAACACATAGTATGCATAGAAAACAGGGGGTTTTTTTTTTGTATTGAATATTGAATAATTGAAATCAAAACAGAATTAAATTAAAACGAAGAAACAGATAAGGAAAAGCGGATAAACCCCTTTGGCTCGCGTTCACAACTCTATCATCGGTCACAAAAGATCAATTTCTTTCCTCTTCACTGTCCAACTCGTGAGAATTAAATACTAAGCGAAAATTCAATTCTCACCCCAAAACCCAAACCTCTAATTAAGCATTAAAAGCCAAAGCATGGAGTTTTTACGAGTTTGCATAAATTAAGCATTCATACACATGGATTATCTCTATACAATGGAACTAAGCGAACCATAACATATCAATAAGCATGAAAACAGTGAATAAAAACGAAATAGCATTAAGAACAAAACCTCAAGAGTATGTGATACATTACCAAAGGGATTTAACCTAAGAGTTTAGCCTTCCATGAAGAAAAATACCAAAAAACGTGTAGAAAAGGGAAGAGAGAGAAACCCTAGCAGCCTCCACAAGCTTGGAGAGCAAAACTAAGCCTTCTCTATGAGAGAGAATGTAAAAAAACATGAATGGAAGGTCTCCCAAGGGTTTACACGAATTTGGCTTTTTAAATCACAAAACGGGCCTAAATCATGGGCCCAAATCCTAATGAAAGCTTAATCTCTAAATTAAATCTAAAAAAATATCTTATAGATAAAATCTAAATCTTAAAAGATATAACTAAATCTCAACTAATCCTAAAGATAGATTACAATCTTCACTTCATCATATATCTTCTCTTCCAAAATTAAATCTTCATTCCCAAAATGTCCAAAAAGCCCTTGTGCCAAATATGACCTGAAAATAGAAATAGAATTAATTAGGCTAAATAATCCCAAATTAAACAATATTCAGAATAATAGTCCAATAAACTCTAAATCACTAAATCAAGCTAAACAATGTCAAATAGGCAACAAGTATCAATAATAGGAGTAAAATAATGCAAGGAAAAATGGGAAATAAAATGCTCATCAAATACCCCCACACTTATCCTTTTGCACTCCTGGGCAAAACTAAGAATTAGGACTGAGAAAATCAATATGCACCAAAGTGAATCATGTAAAAAGATTACTAAAACTAATGAATGCAAACCTAAGAGATTACATACTTCACAATGAATTCTAGGAAATGCAAAGAAATGGGCAAAATCGAGCACACGAAGAAAATAAGGACCAAAGAATCAAGGCATTCATGAACATCATCCAATTATTTCAAATATGCAAAGAAAACCAATGACATCAAGAGGGTAGTCACAAAGATGGTAGAAACTCACAAGGATCACTCAATAGTGTTTACACTCAAGTGTTTAAGGTTAATCAGTGTTTACACTCAAGGCACATCATGAAAAACAAACACAACCATAAGCTTGACAAGCCTCTAACATCAACAATCAATACACATGCACACTAAGATCAAAAGGTCTTTTCAGGGTTGTAATGGGGCCAAGGACAAGGTTGTTGGAAACCAACAAGCGGCTCAATATAGTCTAGAGGGGGGGTGAATAGAATATTGAAGCCTTATTACAGATTTTTTTTCCACCTAAGAGAATGATTTTATGAAAATAAGTTTTCTTAAAAATTCAAGTCAGATTACTCGAGTAACTCAAGTCTTCACTCGAGTAATACGCAAGCAAAAATAATTTCACTCGAGTATTAAGCAAATCACTCGAGTATTACGAAAGCTATTTTTAAATCACTCGAGTAACAGAAAACCTACTCGAGTATTGTTCATAAACTGAAAGCAGATTACTCGAGTGACAAGAACTTTACTCGAGTAAACTGGGTAAAATTCAATTAAAACTCAGTTTTGAAAAGAGTTCTTCAAGAATAACAATGCTATGATGATTCAACAAATTATGAATGATTAATATGAACAATTTCAAGTAATATTAACATGCAATATTAGATCAATTGAGTAGAATTAAGAAAATCCCAATTCTAACCTAAAATGCAATTGTTAATGAATTAATGCAATACAAGGAATGAAAAAATAAAAGAGACACAAGGATTTATCCTGGTTCACTTTCACCCACTTGAAAGCTACTCCAGTCCCCTCTTGAATCAAGAGAGATTCTTCACTAGAAATCTTCAAATGTAGATTTTACAATGTTTTAAGATGCAACTAGATTCTTAGTTCTCCTATCTTAAAACCCAACACAAAGTGTGTACCAAACACTTTGATCTAATCTACCCCTTTTGAGTATTCTAGATTTCCTTGCTAATTGATTGAAGATGCTTCCAACCAATCCTCTTTTCTTGCTTTGATTTGATCCTCAAAGTCTTCCTTGTGAGATTCTTCACTTGTGTTGAAACTTCAATGATGCAATCACAAATTGCAAATCTTCAACAACCACTAAGAACAAAATTATGATCTCAAGAATATTTGAACAATGAAAGAAATAAAGTGAAGAATGAAAAGTTCTTTGTTGAATCTTGATAGCTCTTGAAAGATGTAAGAAATAGCTCTTGAAAGTGTATAGAAAATTGTAAGAATGAATATCTATCTGTGAAAGAGAAAAATAAGTCCTTTTAAAATTTTCCAAACACTGATTGAATTACTCGAGTAAACCATATAACTTCACTCGATTAAAACATGTCAGATTAAGTTACTCGAGTGATGTGTAAACCATTACTCGATTAACCTGTCATGACATAAATTACTCGAGTGACCCAATACTCATTACTCGAGTAAACTGATCAGAATCTGAATAAAAACAAGGTTTTTCTAAAAGGATTTTCACAAACTTTTAATAGAGCTATTTAATCAAGATTTAAAGTATCTTCACTCTTAATCAAACATTATTTAAATATTCTTAAAATCACCTAAGCTACCCACACCAATGAGATGCATTGCATAAAAATAAAGATTACATTGAAATAGAATTAATAAAAATCCTAATTCTAATCTTCATGTGGTGTAGCTTGCTTGTTGCCAATGTTGTTGCTTGGAGAGAGATTGTTAGCATCAAAACATGAGAATCCTACAAACTCCCCCTTTTTGATGATGACAAACCTCCTAACCTCCTTTTCAATTAAGCACTAAGTTTTAACATACTCCCCCTAAATGTAAAACACCTAGGAAAAATATAATAAAACTTAACCTACAAGAACAACATCAACAAAATATTCTCCCCCTTTTGGCATCATTAAAAAGATAAGAATTGTGAGAAAAGTCCTTTGCCAAAAGTGGAAGGTAAGTAGTTCACAATGGTATATAAAAAATATAACGACAATACCAAAATAAACCACAATAGTGCCACAACGAATATAAACGCACAACGAATATAGCACCATAATCCATAATATCAGAGTATCATACTATGCAGCAAATCATAGTGTAAAGCAAAAAAGACATCAACCATAGCAAATAATCAAACGAAACTAAGCAAACTAGACCATACACAAGGTCCGAAAACATAGTAGCAACAGAGTCATAAACATGAAACAGAAAACAACATCAAATGAAAATGATTATTTGATGAAGAACCATATAAGAGAGAAATACGAACAAGAGAGAAAGAAACGTGAAAAAGATGCAGTTTCCAACAGTTCATTTTTTTTTTAAAATCACGTAAGTTACTCGAGTGATGTTCATGCGTTACTCGAGTGATTCGAGCAGTAATCGAGTGAAAAAAAATGTTACTCGAGTATGCCGAAGATTAAAAAATTTTTACTCGAGTGATGGATGAACTAATCGAGTGATACGAAAGTCATTTTAAAATTAATCGAGTGACAAACAGAATTACTCGAGTAATACGAAAGAGATTTTAAAATTACTCGAGTGAAATATCTGTTACTCGAGTGAACTGTCCAGAATTTTAAAAATTTCAATTTTTCATGCAAAAACATTTTTCATACACAAACATATAGAAACACTTAGCATATAGCAAGTAACACACATACAAATAAAGCAATTAACATATTATAGAAAACATACACGCATAACTACATATCACAAAAAAATAAGAAACACTTTAATAAGATACAACAACTCAAAATACAAATCACATTGAAATAGGCTTGAAGGTGATTTCGAAAAATATCAAATACAATTAGCTAATAGTTGATTCATCAAAAATACCAAGTTCTCTTCGAATTTTATAAAATGTGTCCCTTGGTAATGGTTTTGTAAAGATATCAGCTAATTGATCCGAAGTTTGTACAAACTCAATAACACAATCACCTTTTTGAACATGATCTCTCAAAAAGTGATGCCTAATCTCAATATGCTTTGTCCTTGAGTGTAATACTGGATTTTTAGTCAAATTAATTGCCGAAGTGTTATCACACTTTATAGGGATTTTTGTCAAATTTAAACCAAAGTCAGATAATTGTTGTTTCATCCATAAGAGTTGTGCACAACAACTACCTGCAGCTATGTATTCGGCCTCCGCGGGTGATAAAGCAACACAGTTTTGCTTTTTGGAAAACCACGATACAAGTGAATTACCAATTAAATGGCATGTTCCGCTTGTACTTTTTCGCTCAACTTTACAACCGGCAAAGTCAGAGTCCGAATAACCTATAAGTTTTAGAAAAGCATCCCTAGGATAATAAAGTCCAGTATTCGTTGTACCCTTTAAGTATTTCATAATTCTTTTGACAGCAGTTAGATGCGACTCTTTCGGTTTTGCTTGAAAACGTGCACACATACATACACTAAACATGATGTCAGGCCTAGATGCAGTTAAGTATAACAAACTACCAATAATACCACGATACTTCGTTACCTCTACCGCTTTTCCAGCCTCATCTTGATCTAGGTAGCATGCAACGCTCATTGGTGTAGAAGCGGATTTGCACGAATCCATCCCAAAACGTTTGAGAAGCTCTCTACAATATTTACTCTGATGAATATAAATGCCATCATTAAGCTGCTTTATTTGAAGGCCAAGAAAGAATGTAAGCTCTCCCATCATCGACATCTCGAATTCGCTTTGCATCAAGTCTGAAAACTTCTTACACAAGTTATCGTTAGTAGCACCAAATATAATATCGTCAACATATATTTGAACCAATAAAATATCCTTACCGGAACGTTCAATAAAAAGTGTAGTGTCAACAGTGCCTCGTTTAAAACCTTTTTGTAATAAAAAATTGCTTAGTCGGTCGTACCAAGCTCTAGGAGCTTGTTTCAAACCGTACAAAGCCTTTTTCAGTTTGAAAACGTAGTCCGGATGCTCAAAATTCTCGAATCCGGGAGGTTGTGACACGTAAACTTCCTCTTGAATGTATCCGTTAAGAAAGGCGCTCTTAACATCCATTTGATATAATTTAAAATTCATTATCGAAGCAAAAGCGAGAAGAATACGAATAGCTTCTAGTCTAGCAACAGGAGCATATGTCTCATCGTAATCGATTCCTTCTTCTTGACTATAACCTTGTGCTACCAACCTAGCTTTATTCCTAACAATAATACCTGATTCATCTAACTTATTCCTATAGATCCACCGAGTACCAATTACAGGACGATCATCAGGTTTTGGCACAAGCTCCCAAACTTGGTTTCTTTCATATTGATTTAATTCTTCTTGCATGGCCATAATCCAATGATCATCTTGAAGAGCCTCTTTGATACTCTTAGGTTCTATCTGAGATACAAAGGCAACATAATAACAAAAATTATTTAAAGTGCGTCGGGTTACCACTCCCTTCGCAATGTCACCTAAGATGTTAGAAATCGGATGATTTTTGTTTGATTTCCAAGCTATTGGTAATTGAGATTGAATCTCTTGTGCTAAGTCTTTATCTTGTGCTTGCACCTCTCCATCTTCAATTTGATTCTCTTCCATTTGTTGTGGTGTTGACTTCTCATGATCCAAAAATGTACCTATATTATCATCATCACAAGAAACAACACAATCTCCTTTCGAAGATTCATCAAATACAACATGCACGGATTCCTCAACGGTTAAAGTTCTTATATTGTAGACTCTATATGCTTTGCTATGGGTTGAATAACCTATGAATATGCCTTCGTCGGCTTTGGAGTCAAACTTGCCGACCGGTTCCTTTCCGTTATTTAAAACAAACACCTTACACCCAAAAACATGAAAATGTGAAATATTTGGCTTTCGCCCTTTTAAAAGTTCATAAGGTGTTTTATTTAAATGCGGATGAATAAGAACCCTATTAAGCACATAACAAGCAGTGTTTACTGCATCAGCCCAAAAATATTTAGGAACATTTGATTCTATCAACATAGTACGAGCAAGTTCCACTAATATTCTATTTTTCCTTTCTACAACTCCGTTTTGCTCCGGAGTTCTAGGGGCCGAAAATTGATGATCAATACCAAACTTATCACAAAACGCATCAATCCTAGTGTTTTCAAACTCACCTCCGTGGTCACTTCTAATAGACACAATTTTCAAACTTAGTTGATTTTGGATGAGTTTGGCAAACTTTTTAAAACATTTATAAACTTCACTTTTTGCGGATAAAAATAAAGTCCATGTGAATCTAGTAAAATCGTCTACTAAAACAAATCCATAGTAATTGCCACCTAAACTTTTAATTTGTGAAGGGCCAAACAAATCCATATGGATTAGCTCCAAAGGCTTTGTTGTGCTTATCACATTTTTAGGTTTAAAAGAACTTTTAACTTGCTTGCACTTTTGACAAGAGTCACAAATGCCATCAAGCTTAAAGTTTAGTTTAGGCAAACCAATCACTAAATCTTTTTGCAAAAGTTTGTTTAATTGATTCACATCCACATGAGCAATTCGTCTATGCCAAAGACGAATTTCATCAACAAAAGATTTGAAACATTTTGAAAATAGTGAAGTTATCTCATCCAAATCAATTAAGTAGGTGTTATTAGAGCGACGACCTACAAACTTAACACTATCATCTATAGAAGACTTAATGAAGCATAATTCTGGAGTAAAAGTCACATAATTGCCCATATCGCATAGTTGGCTTATACTAAGCAAGTTGTGTTCTAAGCCTTCTACATATAGGACATTTTCTATGACAAGGTTAGATACGTTACCGATCTTCCCGACTCCTAGAATTTTGCCCTTGTTGTTGTCGCCGTATGTCACAAATCCATCACTTTTCGGAGTAAGTTCCATGAAGTGCGTTTTGTCTCCCGTCATGTGTCTCGAACAACCACTATCCAAGTACCATTTACGCTCTTTGGTTCGAAGACACACCTACAAAAAAAAATCATTTGGTTGACTTAGGTACTCAAGTGGTCTTGGGTCCTTTGTTGTTAGCATGGGGAGAAGTCCCCTTAACAATCCAAATATATTCACCGCTTGGTATACCAAATTTCTTTATATTACATTTATTCGTGGTATGCCCAAAGATCCCACAATAATGGCAAGTTGGGTTTTTAGAAATCTTATTCTTTGAAAATCCACCAACTTTGCGATAATTGCGTTTCTTAGGTTTGGTATAGCCAAGACCGGATCTATTGCTATTGTTCCTTTGAGTTGAAAGCAAATGATCTAATGAAGTATCTCCTTTCATGAGCCTTGCAAGTCGATCATTCAAATTAAAAACTTCTTTTTCCAAAGACTTGCAATTTTCACAAGATGGAGTAACATTTGATTTCAATTCACAATTGCATGTAGAGTTTGCATAAATGAGTTCAAGAGTTTCATTTTGAAGCTTAAGTTCTTCTAAATCTTTTTGAAGTTCAATAATCTTTTCATGTTGCTTCATTATGAAATTCTTTCTTTCAACATTTATTTTAGCAAGTTTCTTCAACTCTTTATGCATCTCTACATACACATTGTACAACTCATTGAATGAAGGAGAATTAGAACTAGAGCTAGCATCGGAAAGATAATCTACCTCATTGACGTTGTCACTTGATTTAATGCTCGAAGATTCCTCTTCATCAAGCTTCGTCATCAAACATAGATTTGCAAGTTCTTCATCATCCGATGAGCTAGATGTTGATTGACTCTCCTCTTCATCCCATACTATGTAAGCCCTTTTTCCTTTAGATGAGTTGAACTTAGAATTGTCACCTTCCGACATCTTAGAATGATTTGGGCATTTTGATCGATAGTGACCAAGCTTTCCACACCCATGACACTTGATGTGATCCTTGTTAGTCTTATTTCTTGGTTGAGAATCCTTAGAACCTCTTTGTCTATTCTTATTAAAGTTTCCCTTACTCTTAAAGAACCTACCAAGCTTTTTAACTAGCAAGCCAAGGGTCTCATCATCTATATCGGAGTCCGAGTCATCCACTTGAGAATTTTCCTCTTGTGCCTTAAGAGATTTTGAAGTTGATTTAAGAGCAATCCCCTTTTTCTTTCTATCGGCATCTTCATTCATGGATAACCGTCCAAGCTCCATTTCATGCTCTTGAAGTTTTCCGAATAGAGTTGCTAAATCAATTTGATCCACGTCTCTAGCTTCCATAATGGCCGTCACCTTAGGTTGCCATTCCCTGCTAAGACATCTCAAAATCTTATTAACAACTTCACCATTAGTAATAACTTTTCCAAGTGCAGAAAGATGATTTATGATATGAGTGAACCGCTTTTGCATGTCACCTATGTTTTCATTAGGTAGCATACGAAAGAGTTCATATTCATGCATGAGTGTATTTAGCCTAGCCCTTCTAACCTCCGAAGTGCCCTCATGTGTGACTTGTAATGTGTCCCACATTTGTTTAGCATCAACACATTGAGATACTCGAAAGAACTCATCATAAGAAAGAGCGGACGTGATGATATTTTTAGCTTTTAAATCAAATGCAACTTTCTTCTTATCATCATTGTCCCAACTTGATTGAGGTTTGATTGAAACAATATCATTTACTTTCGTTTGAGGAACAAAAGGTCCATTCTCTATGGCGTTCCAAATTTCCATATCTATGGCTTGAATAAAGATTTTCATGCGGACCTTCCAATAAGCATAACCCTCACCATTGAATAGTGGAGGACGATTAATGGAAGTTCCTTCACCACCAAAAGGATTTGAAATAGAGCCCATTGTTTCCAAGTAAAAAGGATCTTTTCGAAAAAGCTTTTTAAGGCTTGGATTTTTCGTCCAAGCTCTGATACCACTTGTTGGAAACCAACAAGCGGCTCAATATAGTCTAGAGGGGGGGTGAATAGAATATTGAAGCCTTATTACAGATTTTTATTCCACCTAAGAGAATGATTTTATGAAAATAAGTTTTCTTAAAAATTCAAGTCAGATTACTCGAGTAACTCAAGTCTTCACTCGAGTAATGCGCAAGCAAAAATAATTTCACTCGAGTATTAAGCAAATCACTCGAGTATTACGAAAGCTATTTTTAAATCACTCGAGTAACAGAAAACCTACTCGAGTATTGTTCATAAACTGAAAGCAGATTACTCGAGTGACAAGAACTTTACTCGAGTAAACTGGGTAAAATTCAATTAAAACTCAGTTTTGAAAAGAGTTCTTCAAGAATAACAATGCTATGATGATTCAACAAATTATGAATGATTAATATGAACAATTTCAAGTAATATTAACATGCAATATTAGATCAATTGAGTAGAATTAAGAAAATCCCAATTCTAACCTAAAATGCAATTGTTAATGAATTAATGCAATACAAGGAATGAAAAAATAAAAGAGACACAAGGATTTATCCTGGTTCACTTTCACCCACTTGAAAGCTACTCCAGTCCCCTCTTGAATCAAGAGAGATTCTTCACTAGAAATCTTCAAATGTAGATTTTACAATGTTTTAAGATGCAACTAGATTCTTAGTTCTCCTATCTTAAAACCCAACACAAAGTGTGTACCAAACACTTTGATCTAATCTACCCCTTTTGAGTATTCTAGATTTCCTTGCTAATTGATTGAAGATGCTTCCAACCAATCCTCTTTTCTTGCTTTGATTTGATCCTCAAAGTCTTCCTTGTGAGATTCTTCACTTGTGTTGAAACTTCAATGATGCAATCACAAATTGCAAATCTTCAACAACCACTAAGAACAAAATTATGATCTCAAGAATATTTGAACAATGAAAGAAATAAAGTGAAGAATGAAAAGTTCTTTGTTGAATCTTGATAGCTCTTGAAAGATGTAAGAAATAGCTCTTGAAAGTGTATAGAAAATTGTAAGAATGAATATCTATCTGTGAAAGAGAAAAATAAGTCCTTTTAAAATTTTCCAAACACTGATTGAATTACTCGAGTAAACCATATAACTTCACTCGATTAAAACATGTCAGATTAAGTTACTCGAGTGATGTGTAAACCATGACTCGATTAACCTGTCATGACATAAATTACTCGAGTGACCCAATACTCATTACTCGAGTAAACTGATCAGAATCTGATTAAAAACAAGGTTTTTCTAAAAGGATTTTCACAAAACTTTTAATAGAGCTATTTAATCAAGATTTAAAGTATCTTCACTCTTAATCAAACATTATTTAAATATTCTTAAAATCACCTAAGCTACCCACACCAATGAGATGCATTGCATAAAAATAAAGATTACATTGAAATAGAATTAATAAAAATCCTAATTCTAATCTTCATGTGGTGTAGCTTGCTTGTTGCCAATGTTGTTGCTTGGAGAGAGATTGTTAGCATCAAAACATGAGAATCCTACAAAGGTAGGATAAAAATATGGGAAATGTAGCTAAAACCCAAGGAAATAAAGGAGCAATGGGGAATAAGTAAAAAAAATAAGCACAATCCACCCCAGAATGAAATGATAAACATAACAACAACCTCTAATTCCAATCCTCTATGCCTCAATCAACCTTTTATTCTATTTTTTTCTTTCTTTTTTTTCTTTTTTTTTCTTCTTCCTCTTTTTTTTTCATCATTCATTTTTTCAATTTTTTTTTTCATTGCAGAACTTCATGAACGAAAGGGAAGAAGAAACAACAAAAATGGCATAATGAGATAAAGCCATAATTACTTCACCGACCATAGAGGCAAAACCCAGAACTCACAAGAGATGAAGAACAAAGCACCCTCGCTTACTTAATACCCATTCCCAAAACAATTCCAAAGCTCCAACATTCCCTAAGGTTAGGACAATCATGGTTTTTCAGTCATAGGCTTGTAATGAGCTAAAGAACAAAGAAAAGGGATATAAAGGCTCAAAGGGGCTATCAAAGGATAAATTCATTCAAGGTAGGCTCATATGGCTAGTGGCTTATTCAAGAAAAAAACAATGCCTAAATCATTTCAAAATGTGCATGGGAATATCAAGTATCAACAAGAGTCAAGTCAAGTTCTAGAGTGCAAGTAATCCAGAGTGCAATCACACATGAAAGAAAAATTAGGTGGCATATATAGCAATCCACCCACAATTAAGGCTCAAATCCTCACAAAAGGGACAATTCTATCATAGTGTTACCACCTCTTAATTATCAAAAGCAACTTTACACACAGAAATGCATGAATTCAGACACAAGATACCAAGACTCTACTAAAATGAAGCAAAAACATGCAAGAAAATGCCCAAAACTTAGAAAAACCTAAAAAATCAAAGCAAAAATATGCAACCTAAACTACTCTCCCCCCCACACTTAAATCACACATTGTCCTCAATGTAAAACAAATAGCAGAATCAGACAGATATAGACAAGTGGAATAAAAGTAGTAAAGAAGGAGAAAAGAAGACTCCCTAAATCATGGTGGGTCAAAAATGGGGTCGACCAATGAGGCTTCCTCCACAGGTGCATCATCCAAATTAGGAGAGGTTAGGAAAGGCTTGAGTCGGTGGCCATTGACTTTGAAGCTCTTGTCAGTGGACTCACTCTTGATCTCCACAGTGCCATAAGGAAACACCTGGGTGACTACAAACGGTCCAATCCATTTAGAGCGGAGCTTTCCACTCATGATTCCAAGCCTAGAGTTGTAGAGCAACACTTTTTGACCAACCAAGAACTCCTTTCTGCAAATTGAGCTATCATGGAGCTTCTTGGTCTTCTCTTTGTAGAACTTGGAATTCTCATAGGCCTCCAAACGGATCTCATCTAGCTCACTCAACTGCAGCTTCCTCTCCTCACCCGCTTGATCAAGAGCTAAGTTACATTGCTTCATAGCCCAATATGCACGGTGCTCTATCTCCACAGGCAGGTGGCATGCCTTACCAAAGACAACCCGATAAGGTGACATCCCTATGGGTGCCTTGTAAGCAGTCCGATGGGCCCATAGAGCATCCTCCAATCGTGTGCTCCAATCCTTTCTATTAGGCTTCACCATCTTCTCCAAAATCCGCTTGATCTCTCTGTTTGAAATCTCAGCTTGCCCATTGGTTTGGGGGTGATATGGTGTAGAAACTTTGTGCACAACCCCATACTTCTTGAGCAAAGCTTGCATGGATCTATTGCAGAAGTGTGTGCCTTGATCACTGACTATGGCTCTAGGTATGCCAAACCTGCAAAGGATATTAGTCCTGACAAAATCTACAACAACCTGAGCATCATTAGTCCTGGTGGCCTTAGCTTCCACCCATTTGGATACATAATCCACAGCAAGTAAGATATAATAAAAACCAAAAGAAACAGGAAAGGGGCCCATGAAATCTATACCCCAGACATCAAATACCTCACAGAACAACATAGGTTGTTGCGGCATCTGTTGCCTCCAAGATAGGGTGCCTCCTGCCCTTTGACATTGCTCACATGAGCTGCAGATTTTGCTTGCATCCTTGAAGATGGTAGGCCAATAAAATCCAGAATCCATCACCTTTCGTGCTGTCCTTTGAGTGCCAAGGTGGCCTCCAACTGGTGAAGCATGGCAAAATTGGAGAACCGATTGGATCTCCTGGTCTGGAATGCACCTGCGAATGACCTGATCACTGCAAAAACGCCACAAATAGGGGTCATCCCATACATAATACTTGGCATCGCTCTTCAATTTGTCTCTTTGAGCTTTGGATGCCAAGGGTGGAAAAACAGATGCAACTATATAATTTACAATATCAGCAAACCAAGGAATAAGGGGAGGGGGATGTGAAACATGCAAAACTAAAAGCTGCTCATCCGCGAAGTCATCCCGGATAGGAAATGCATCCTCCTCTCTCTCTATTCTACTCAAGTGGTCTGCGACAAGGTTATGTGCACCACTCCGATCCTGAATCTCAAGATCAAACTCCTGGAGGAGCAACATCCATCTAATCAACCTAGGTTTGGAATCTGTCTTTTTCAAAAGATACTTCAGAGCAAAGACAATGGCTAACAACTCTTTTTCAGTTGTGGTGTAATTAACTTGTGCTGAATCTAAAGTCCTAGATGCATAATAAATCACATGAGACATCTTACCAACCCTTTGGGAGAGAACTGCTCCCAAAGCATAATTCGAGGCATCGGTCATGAGCTCAAATGGGAGAGTCCAGTCAGGTGGTTGGATGATGGGAGTGGTGGTGAGTGCTCTCTTTAGCTCATCAAATGCTTTCTTGCATTGGTCTCCAAACTCAAATGCGGTATCCTTTTGAAGCAAGTTGGATAGTGGAAGGGCTATCTTGCTAAAGTTCTGAATAAACCTGCGATAGAAACCTGCATGGCCAAGAAAAGAACGGACCTCTCGCACGCAAGAGGGGTAAGGCAAATGTGATATTACATGCAGCTTAGCAGGGTCAACCTCTATGCCCTTATGCGAAATAATGTGCCCTAAGACTATGCCTTGTTCTACCATAAAATGACATTTTTCAAAATTCAAGACAAGGTTAGTCTCAATGCACCTATTAAGCACCTTAGACAAACTATCAAGACATGCATCAAAAGAGGAACCATAAACACTAAAATCATCCATGAAGACCTCTATGCAATGCTCAAGTAAGTCATTAAAAATACTCATCATACATCTTTGAAAAGTGCCAGGAGCATTGCATAGGCCAAAAGGCATCTTCCTATAAGCAAATGTACCAAAAGGACAGGTAAATGTAGTCTTATGTTGGTCCTCTGGTGCAATACAGATTTGGAAATAACCAGAGAAACCATCTAAGAAGCAATAGTGAGATTTACCTGCCAGGCGCTCCAACATCTGATCAATGAAGGGAAGAGGAAAGTGATCCTTGCGGGTCGCCTGGTTGAGCTTCCTATAATCAATGCAGACTCTCCAACTGTTCTACACTCTAGTGGGAATCAGTTCATCCTTCTCATTTTTGACAACTGTCACCCCAGACTTCTTGGGAACTACTTGAACCGGGCTTACCCAAGTGCTGTCTGAAATGGGGTAGATAATGCCAGCTTGCAGCAGCTTGGTGACCTCTTTCTTCACCACATCAAGAATCTGGGGGTTCAACCGTCTCTGGGGTTGTCTCACTGGTTTAGCCCCATCCTCCAATAAAATCCGATGCATGCACATGAAGGGGCTAATACCAGGTATGTCTGCCAAAGTCCATCCTATTGCCCTTTTGTTTGCTCTAATCACATCCAGCAGCTTCTTCTCTTGATCAAAAGAAAGGGAGGTAGAGATGATCACTGGAAGTTTCTGCTCAGCCTCCAAGTAAGCATATTTGAGATGAGGAGGAAGGGGCTTCAGGTCCAATAAAGGTGCCTGCATCACAGATGGAACTAAAGGAGCAGCAGAATTGGATTCTGCCGCCTGCACCTGAACAAGTGAATTAGACTCATGCAAAACAGAAATGGGGTTAGCATGATCTGAATCTATATCATATGAATCAACAGATGCAGTAGCAGAATTTAAAAACTGGTCAATTTCAATGCATGCAGTGCACATTTCGGAATCAGAACATGCAGAACAAGTAAATGAGCTAGTGAAAGATGGCAAATCATAATCATGCGAAAAGTCTAGAACATGCTCATCAATCAGATCATCAATCAAGTCAACATGAAAAACAGAGTGGTCATCAGAAAAATGTTTCATAGCATCAAAAATATTGAATTGCTTCACACTGTCATCAAATTCCATGGAAAGTGTACCTGCATGCACATCTATCTTGGTTCGGGCTGTTTTCAAAAATGGTCTCCCTAATATGATAGGGACAGCACTACGAAAGGTGTCCTCTTCCATATCAAGAATATAAAAATCAGCAGGAAAGATACGCTCTTCAACCCGAACCAGGACATCCTCTATCAAACCTGCGGGGTAGGCAGTAGATCTATTTGCCAAGTGAATAACCACACCCGTAGGTTGAAGGGGTCCAAGTGAAAGAGACTTGAAAACAGACATAGGCATAACATTAATAGATGCTCCTAAATCTAGCAAAGCATTCTCAAATTTAGTATTACCTATGATACAAGGCACAGAGAAAGTTCCAGGATCCTTACACTTTTCAGGAATATGAGGGACGGGTTTACCTATAAGAGCAGAGACATTTCTTCCCATGCTGATCCTCTCATTGCCCTTGAGCTTCCGTTTGTGTGTGCATAGATCCTTCAAGAACTTTGCATACCTTGGAATCTGCTTGATTGCATCAAGAAGGGGTATGTTGACTTCCACCTTCCTGAATGTGTCAAGTATCTCTTTGTCAATCTCTTCCATTTTCTTGCTTTGAGTCATCCCCCTTGGTGGGAAAGGAAGAGGAATGGGGGGTGGTTGTTGGGCAGCAGCAGGTGTTGTGCTTGTGGAAGGCTGAGCTGGATGGGATTTTCTGGTACTTGTGTGCTCACTCTCCTCGACCATTTGGCTCTTCTTGTTGGTTGAAACTAGATCATCTTTGTTGAGGTCAGATTCTGGTGTGGGTGTGACAATCTGCTTCCCTGACCTTAGACTAATGGCATTCACATTCTGGTTTGGATTGATCACTGTTTGGGATGGCAACTTGTTAGAATTCTGAGATTGCATAGTGTTGATTGCTGTTCCATCTGTCCCATCTGATTGGTCAAAGATTGAATGGAGGCCTCTTGTCTTTGAATGGATGCTCTAGTTTCCTGTTGGAATTGGAGATTTTGCATGGTCATCTGTTTCATCAGCTCTTCCAATGAAGGCTGCTGCTCAGTACTAGGAGCTGGTGGTGCAGAATTAGCCTGTTGTTGTCTCTGTTGCTGGACTGGAGGAGGTACATATGGTGGTCTAGAATTGTTCTGAAATTGAACCTGTGAAGGTTGCTGCTGATCAGACCATCTCAGGTTGGGATGGTTCCTCCAACCAGGGTTGTATCTATTGGTAGAGAGATCAAAGTTCTGTGGCTGCTGGTTTCTACTGTTGAAGATGTTGGCGGCATATGCCTCAGGTTGGTCAGCACCAGTCGTTAGTTGCTGGTGCACAGAAGGGCATGCATCTGTGGGGTGCTCAGCGAATGTGCATATGCCACATAATCTAGCAGAAGAGACAACTTCTTCTGGTTGATGGCCAATTGAGTGACCAAAGTTGTAAGTGAATCTATCTTCTGTTCAAGCTTCTCAACCTTACCAGAACTTGTGCCAACATCATTCACTCCTCTCACTATGATTGCATCGCTGTTGCCCCTTGCATGGAATTGTTGACAATTGGAAGCCATCTTCTCAATCTTGACTCTGGCTTCTAAAGGTGTCATGTCTCCTAGGGAACCACCACTTGCAGCATCAAGCATGTTTCTCTCCATGAGGTTGAGACCTTCATAGAAATATTGAATAAGCAACTGCTCTGAGATCTGATGGTGGGGGCAGCTCGCACACAATCTCTTGAATCTCTCCCAATACTCATAGAGACTTTCTCCACTTTGTTGCCTGATGCCTGATATATCCTTTCGGATTGCTGTTGTTCTGCATGCAGGGAAGAATTTCTCCAAAAATGCTCTCTTCAGGTCATCCCAGACTGTGATAGAACCAGGGGCCAGATCGTACAACCAATCCTTGGCTAGCCCCTCTAGGGAGTGTGGGAATGCCTTAAGACAAACATGATCCTCTTGCAAATTTTGTGGTTTCATAGTAGCACAGACAATATGGAACTGCTTGAGATGTTTATGAGGATCCTCACCTGCAAGACCATTAAACTTGGGCAACAAATGAATTAGTCCAGACCTTAGCTCATACGGGTCATCGGGATACTGGATGCACAAATCTTCAATAGTGAAATCAGGTGCAGCCAGCTCCCTCAATGTCCTCTCACGTGGTGGAGGTTGAGCCATATTTTCAGAATAATCAGAATAAGAATCAGAATTTATAGGAATAGAAGAAAAAGAAGCAGACTCACTATGTAAAGACTCAATAGACTCACTACCTATGGACTGGTTCCTATTTTGTCTAACTAGTCTGTGATAAGTTCTATCAATTTCAGGGTTATATGGATGAAAGTAGCTTGGGTTGCCCCTAGTCATGTACTGAACAGAACACCATTAAGCATAGCAAACTGTCACTAATATACATGACCAAAATAGGCAACAAAATTTTTTATTTTTTTAAAATTTTTTCTTTATTTTTTTCAGCACCCTAAAATCATGAAAACATACCACAAAAAGTTTGAGGACAAAATTCAAAAGGGAACCATGTCAAACAATTAAATCAGAGACCAAAAACTAAGAAAATAAAACTTGTAAAATAAAAAAGAAATAGTAAAACGGATTTTTCAGGATCCAGACGAAGGAGTTTTCTGACAAAGTGAGAAAAATCAGATTATTCAGAAAATTCCCTTCGATTTGATATAAAATTCGTCAAATTCCGAGTTACGGGTCAAAAGTTGCGACGATTTGAAGAAAGTGCTGCTAAAACTTGGAAAATTTTTGTGGAACTCACAACCAGTGATGATCTGAGTGATCGTGGTGCCTCAAAACATTTTTATATGATAAAAGTAGTGTGGATATAAATTTTCGTGGAAAAATTCCACCCACAACTATGTGAACTAGCAACCACAGAATCAATCAAATACACTAATTGCAACAAAATAGCAAAACAGCAAACAGTGCAACTTCAACCGGTTATCAGAATTGACTACTAGACCCTAAATCAGACACGACACACTATAATAACTATACTAACTACGACACTAACTAACTACTAATGACCTTTGGCAAGAACCGATAGTCCCCGGCAACGGCGCCAAATTTGATCGAGGCCGTACCCGATACAAATAAAAACAGTTTAAGTATAGTACTAGGAAGTGACTCCTAGGTCGTCTCCCAAGGAATATCTTATCAAGCAAAAGGTCGAACACATAGTATGCATAGAAAACAGGGGTTTTTTTTTTTGTATTGAATATTGAATAATTGAAATCAAAACAGAATTAAATTAAAACGAAGAAACAGATAAGGAAAAGCGGATAAACCCCTTTGGCTCGCGTTCACAACTCTATCATCGGTCACAAAAGATCAATTTCTTTCCTCTTCACTGTCCAACTCGTGAGAATTAAATACTAAGCGAAAATTCAATTCTCACCCCAAAACCCAAACCTCTAATTAAGCATTAAAAGCCAAAGCATGGAGTTTTTACGAGTTTGCATAAATTAAGCATTCATACACATGGATTATCTCTATACAATGGAACTAAGCGAACCATAACATATCAATAAGCATGAAAACAGTGAATAAAAACGAAATAGCATTAAGAACAAAACCTCAAGAGTATGTGATACATTACCAAAGGGATTTAACCTAAGAGTTTAGCCTTCCATGAAGAAAAATACCAAAAAACGTGTAGAAAAGGGAAGAGAGAGAAACCCTAGCAGCCTCCACAAGCTTGGAGAGCAAAACTAAGCCTTCTCTATGAGAGAGAATGTAAAAAAACGTGAATGGAAGGTCTCCCAAGGGTTTACACGAATTTGGCTTTTTAAATCACAAAACGGGCCTAAATCATGGGCCCAAATCCTAAGGAAAGCTTAATCTCTAAATTAAATCTAAAAAAATATCTTATAGATAAAATCTAAATCTTAAAAGATATAACTAAATCTCAACTAATCCTAAAGATAGATTACAATCTTCACTTCATCATATATCTTCTCTTCCAAAATTAAATCTTCATTCCCAAAATGTCCAAAAAGCCCTTGTGCCAAATATGACCTGAAAATAGAAATAGAATTAATTAGGCTAAATAATCCCAAATTAAACAATATTCATAATAATAGTCCAATAAACTCTAAATCACTAAATCAAGCTAAACAATGTCAAATAGGCAATAAGTATCAATAATAGGAGTAAAATAATGCAAGGAAAAATGGGAAATAAAATGCTCATCAGAGAAACAATCCAAGAAATCCAAAAACGGTTCACGATGATTGTCAATCAATTAGCAACATTGGGGAATAAATTCACCAATGAGGATCTCATAAACAAAGTCCTAAGGTGTTTGGGAAGAGAATGGAAACCCAAAGTGACGGCAATTGCTGAGTCAAGAAACCTTTCAACTATGACACTGGCGACTCTCTTCGGAAAGTTACAAGATCATGAAAGCGAACTAAAAAGATTGGCTCAACACGAAGAGGAGAGCAAAAAGGTAAAAAGTCTGGCATTCAAGGCTGAAGCTCCAGCAACTGAAAGTGACTTGGACAAAGAACTGACCAATGATGAACACATGGGTCTTCTGGTCAAAAAGTTTGGGAACTTCCTAAGGAAGAAAAGCAACATCAACTCCCAAAACAGGAAGGACAACAACAAAGGTGGAGGATCATCCATTACATGTCGTGAATGTGGCAAGCTTGGTCACATCAGAGCGGAGTACTACCAGTTGAAAATGAAAGAAAATTCAGAAAGAAACACCTCCAATCCAAGGAAAGGGAAGCAAGCATACCTGGCATGGCTAGACAACGAGGGGAGTTCATACGAAGATTCATACGAACAAGAGGAGACAGCCAACATATGCTTGATGGCACATGGAAATGAGGTTACTCCGGAAGAAAGGAAATCGTAGTGGTACTTGGACAGTGAATGCTCGAAACATATGACGGGAGAGAAATCTAAATTTTCGCATCTCGTTCCAAAGGACCAAGGACATGTGACTTTCGGAGATAACAACCAAGGAAAGATTCTTGGAGTCGGTAAAAATGGTACACCTCCTAACCCTTGCATAGAAAATGTTTAACATGTTGAGGGCCTAAAACATAATTTGCTAAGTATTAGTCAGTTATGTGATAAGGGCAATAGGGTTATCTTTGATTCTGATAGATGTATTATCAAGGGTAAAGTTGATTGATCGAGGTCGTACCCGATACAAATAAAAACAGTTTAAGTATAGTACTAGGAAGTGACTCCTAGGTCGTCTCCCAAGGAATATCTTATCAAGCAAAAGGTCGAACAGATAGTATGCACAGAAAACAGGGGGTTTTGTATTAAATGTTGAAATCTAAAATCAAAACGGAATTAAATAAAAATGAAGTAACAGATAAGGAAAAGCGGATAAACCCCTTTGGCTCGCGTTCACAACTCTATCATCGGTCACAAAAGATCAATTTATTCCCTCTTCACTGTCCAACTCGTGAGAACTAAATACTAAGCGAAAATTCAATTCTCACCCCAAAACCCTAACCTCTAATTAAGCATTAAAAGCCAAAGCATGGAGATTTTACGAGTTTGCATAAATTAAGCATTCATACACATGGATTATCTCTATAGAATGGAACTAAGCGAACCATAACATATCAATAAGCATGAAAACAGTGAATAAAAACGAAATAGCATTAAGAACAAAACCTCAAGAGTATGTGATACATTACCAAAGGGATTTAACCTAAGAGTTTAGCCTTCCATGAAGAAAAATACCAAAAAACGTGTAGAAAAGGGAAGAGAGAGAAACCCTAGCAGCCTCCACAAGCTTGGAGAGCAAAACTAAGCCTTCTCTATGAGAGAGAATGTAAAAAAACGTGAATGGAAGGTCTCCCAAGGGTTTACACGAATTTGGCTTTTTAAATCACAAAACGGGCCTAAATCATGGGCCCAAATCCTAAGGAAAGCTTAATCTCTAAATTAAATCTAAAAAAATATCTTATAGATAAAATCTAAATCTTAAAAGATATAACTAAATCTCAACTAATCCTAAAGATAGATTACAATCTTCACTTCATCATATATCTTCTCTTCCAAAATTAAATCTTCATTCCCAAAATGTCCAAAAAGCCCTTGTGCCAAATATGACCTGAAAATAGAAATAGAATTAATTAGGCTAAATAATCCCAAATTAAACAATATTCATAATAATAGTCCAATAAACTCTAAATCACTAAATCAAGCTAAACAATGTCAAATAGGCAACAAGTATCAATAATAGGAGTAAAATAATGCAAGGAAAAATGGGAAATAAAATGCTCATCAGAGAAACAATCCAAGAAATCCAAAAACGCTTCACGATGATTGTCAATCAATTAGAAACATTGGGGAAGAAATTCACCAATGAGGATCTCATAAACAAAGTCCTAAGGTGTTTGGGAAGAGAATGGCAACCCAAAGTGACGGCAATTGCTGAGTCAAGAAACCTTTCAACTATGACACTGGCGACTCTCTTCGGAAAGTTACAAGAGCATGAAAGCGAACTAAAAAGATTGGCTCAACATGAAGAGAAGAGCAAAAAGGTAAAAAGTCTGGCATTCAAGGCTGAAGCTCCAGCAACTGAAAGTGACTCGGACAAAGAACTGATCAATGATGAACACATGGGTCTTCTGGTCAAAAAGTTTGGGAACTTCCTAAGGAAGAAAAGCAACATCAACTCCCAAAACAGGAAGGACAACAACAAAGGTGGAGGATCATCCATTACATGTCGTGAATGTGGCAAGCTTGGTCACATCAGAGCGGAGTACTACCAGTTGAAAATGAAAGAAAATTCAGAAAGAAGCACCTCCAATCCAAGGAAAGGGAAGCAAGCATACCTGGCATGGCTAGACAACGAGGGGAGTTCATACGAAGATTCATACGAACAAGAGGAGACAGCCAACATATGCTTGATGGCACATGGAAATGAGGTTACTCCGGAAGAAAGGAAATCGTAGTGGTACTTGGACAGTGAATGCTCGAAACATATGACGGGAGAGAAATCTAAATTTTCGCATCTCGTTCCAAAGGACCAAGGACATGTGACTTTCGGAGATAACAACCAAGGAAAGATTCTTGGAGTCGGTAAAATTGGTACACCTCCTAACCCTTGCATAGAAAATGTTTAACATGTTGAGGGCCTAAAACATAATTTGCTAAGTATTAGTCAGTTATGTGATAAGGGCAATAGGGTTATCTTTGATTCTGATAGATGTATTATCAAGGGTAAAGTTGATTGATCGAGGTCGTACCCGATACAAATAAAAACAGTTTAAGTATAGTACTAGGAAGTGACTCCTAGGTCGTCTCCCAAGGAATATCTTATCAAGCAAAAGGTCGAACAGATAGTATGCACAGAAAATAGGGGGTTTTGTATTAAATGTTGAAATCTAAAATCAAAACGGAATTAAATAAAAATGAAGTAACAGATAAGGAAAAGCGGATAAACCCCTTTATCTCGCGTTCACAACTCTATCATCGGTCACAAAAGATCAATTTCTTCCCTCTTCACTGTCCAACTCGTGAGAACTAAATACTAAGCAAAAATTCAATTCTACCCGAAAACCCTAACCTCTAATTAAGCATTAAAAGCCAAAGCATGGAGATTTTACGAGTTTGCATAAATTAAGCATTCATACACATGGATTATCTCTATAGAATGGAACTAAGCGAACCATAACATATCAATAAGCATGAAAACAGTGAATAAAAACGAAATAGCATTAAGAACAAAACCTCAAGAGTATGTGATACATTACCAAAGGGATTTAACCTAAGAGTTTAGCCTTCCGTGATGAAATAAGTCAAAAACGTGTAGAAAAGGGAAGAGAGAGAAACCCTAGCAGCCACCACAAGCTTGGAGAGCAAAACTAAGTCTTCTCTAAGAGAGAGATTGGGAAAAAGTGGAATGGAAGATGGCTCCTAGGTCTACACGAATTTGGCTTTTTAAATCACAAAACGGGCCTAAATCATGGGCCAAATCCTAAGGAAAGCTAATCTCTAAATTAAATCTAAAAATATCCTATAGATAAAATCTAAATCTTAAAAGATATAAACTAAATCTCAAATAATCCTAAAGATAGATTACAATCTTCACTTCATCATATATCTTCTCTTCCAAAATTAAATCTTCACTCCCAAAATGTCCAAAAAGCCCTTGTGCCAAATATGACCTGGAAAATAATAATAGATTAAATTAGGCTAAATAATCCAAATTATTTAAAATTCGGAATAATAGTCTAATAAAGTCTAAAAATACTAAATCATTCTAAACAATGTCAAGTAGGCACCAAAAATCATCAATAAGAGCAAAATAAGGCTAAGAATAATGGGAAATATAATGCTTATCAAACACCCCCACACTTATCCTTTTGTACTCCTGGGCAAAACTAAGAAATAGGACTAAGAAGACTAATATGCACCAAAGTGAATCATGTAAGGAAAAATACTAAAAACTAAGAAAATGCAAAACCTAAGAGATTACATACTTCACAATGAATGCTAGGAAATGCAAAGAAATGGGCAAAATCGAGGACCAAAGAATCAAGGCATCCATGAACATCATCCAATTATTTCAAATATGCAAAGAAAACCAATGACATCAAGAGGGTAGTCACAAAGATGATAAAAACTCACAAGGATCACTCAAAAGTGTTTACACTCAAGTGTTTAGGGTTAATCAGTGTTTACACTCAAGGCACATCATGAATAACAAACACAACCATAAGCTTGACAAGCCTCTAACATCAACAATCAACACACATGCACATTAAGATCAAAAGGTCTTTTCAGGGTTGTAATGGGGCCAAGGACAAGGTGGGGTAAAGTATGGGAAATGTAGCTAAAACCAAGGTAATAGAGGAGCAATGGGGAATCAGTAAAAAGTAAGCACAATCCACCCCAGAATGAAATGATAAACATAACAACAACCTCTAATTCCAATCCTCTGTGCCTCAATCAACCTTTTATTCTCTCTTTTTTTTCTGTTTTATATTTTTTTTCTATTTTATTTTATTTTATTTTATTTTATTTTTTTTGCATTGGAGAACTTCATGAACGAAAGAGAAGAAAAAAACAAAATTGGTATACTGAGATAAAGCCATAATTACAACACCAACCATAAAGGCAAAATCAAGAACTCACAAGAGATGAAGAACAAAGCACCCTCACTTACTTAATACCCATTCCCAAAACAATTCCAAAGCTCTAAAATTCCCTAAGGTTAGGACAATCATGGTTTTTCAGTCATAGGCTTGTAATGAGCTAAAGAACAAAGAAAAGGGATAAAAAGGCTCAAAGGAGCTATCAAAGGATAAATTCATTCAAGGTAGGCTCATATGGCTAGTGGCTTATTCAAGAAAGACAATGCCTAAATCATTTCAAAATGTGCATGGGAGTATCAAGTATCAACAAGAGTCAAGTCAAGTTCTAGAGTGCAAGTAATCCAGAGTGCAATCACACATGAAAGAAAAATTAGGTGGCATATATAGCAATCCACCCACAATTAAGGCTCAAATCCTCACAAAAGGGACAATTCTATCACAGTGTTACCACCTCCTAATTATCAAAAGCAACTTTACACACATAAATGCATGAATTCAGACACAAGAAACCAAGACTCTACTAAAATGAGGCAAAAACATGCAAGAAAATGCCCAAAACTTAGCAAAACATAAAAAATCAAAGCAAAAATATGCAACCTAAACTACTCTCCTCCACACACTTAAATCACACATTGTCCTCAATGGAACACAAATAGCAGAATCAGAGCGATATAGACAAGTGTAATAAAAGTAGTAAAGAAGGAGAAAAGAAAACTCCCTAAGTTATGGTGGGTCAAAGGTGGGTTTGACCAAAGAGGCTTCCTCCACAGGTGCATCATCCAAAGTAAGAGTGGTTAGGAAAGGCTTGAGTCAGTGGCCATTGACTTTGAAGCTCTTGTCCATGGACTCACTCTTGATCTCCACAGTACCATAAGGAAATACCTGGGTGACTACAAACGGTCCAATCCACTTAGAGCGGAGCTTTCCACTCATGAGTCCAAGCCTAGAGTTGTAGAGCAACACTTTTTGACCAACCAAGAACTCCTTTCTGGAAATTGAGCTATCATGAAGCTTCTTGGTCTTCTCTTTGTAGAACTTGGAGTTCTCATAGGCCTCCAAATGGATCTCATCTAGCTCACTCAACTGCAGCTTCCTCTCCTCACCCGCTTGATCAAGAGCTAAGTTACATTGCTTCACAGCCCAATATGCACGGTGCTCTATCTCCACAGGCAGGTGGCATGCCTTACCAAAGACAACCCGATAAGGTGACATCCCTATGGGTGCCTTGTAAGCGGTCCGATGGGCCCACATAGCATCCTCCAATCGTGTGCTCCAATCCTTTCTATTAGGCTGCACCATCTTCTCCAAAATCCGCTTGATCTCTCTGTTTGAAATCTCAGCTTGCCCATTGGTTTGGGGGTGTTAGGGTGTAGAAACTTTGTGAACAACCCCATATTTCTTGAGCAAAGCTCGCATGGATCTATTGCAGAAGTGTGTGCCTGGATCATTGACTATGGCTCTAGGTATGCCAAACCTGCAAAGGATATTAAACCTGACAAAATCTACAACAACTTGAGCATCATTAGTCCTGGTGGCCTTAGCTTCCACCCATTTGGATACATAATCCACAGCAAGTAAGATATAATAAAAACCAAAAGAAACAGGAAAGGGGCCCATGAAATCTATACCCCAGACATTAAACACCTCACAGAACAACATAGGTTGTTGCAGCATCTGTTGCCTCCAAGATAGGGCGCCTCCTGCTCTTTGACATTTCTCACATGAGCTGCAGATGTTGCTTGCATCCTTGAAGATGGTAGGCCAATAAAATCCAGAATCCAGCACCTTTCGTGCTGTCCTTTGAGTCCCAAGGTGGCCTCCAACTGGTGAAGCATGGCAAAACTGGAGAACCGATTGGATCTCATGATCTGGAATGCACCTGCGAATGACCTGATCACTGCAAAAACGCCACAAATAGGGGTCTTCCCATACATAATACTTGGCATCGCTCTTAAGTTTGTCTCTTTGTCTCTTTGAGCCTTGGATGCCAAGGGTGGAAAAACATATGCAACTAGATAATTTTCAATATCAGCAAACCAAGGAGTAAGGAGAGGGGGATGCGAAACATGCAAAGCTAAAAGCTGCTCATCCGGGAAGTCATCCCCGATAGGAAATGCATCCTCCTCTCTCTCTATTCTGCTCAAGTGGTCTGTGACAAGGTTATGCGCACGACTCCAATCCTGAATCTCAAGATCAAACACCTGAAGGAGTAACATCCACCTAATTAATCTAGGTTTAGAGTATGTCTTTTTCAAAAGAAACTTCAGAGCAGCATGATCATTATACACTACAACCTTAGAACCTAACAGATATGATCTAAACTTATCAAGTGCAAAGACAATGGCTAACAGCTCTTTTTCAGTTGTGGTGTAATTAACTTGTGTTGCATCTAAAGTCCTAGAAGCATAATAAATCACATGTGACAGCTTACCAACCCTTTGGGAGAGAATTGCTCCCAAAGCATAATTCGAAGCATCGGTCATGAGCTCAAATGGAAGGGTCTAGTCAGGTGGTTGGATGATGAGAGTGGTGGTGAGTGCTCTCTTTAGCTCATCAAATGCCTTCTTGCATTGGTCTCCAAACTCAAATGTGGTATCCTTTTGAAGCAAGTTGGATAGTGGAAGGGCTATCTTGCTAAAATTCTGAATAAACCTACGATAGAAACCTGCATGGCCAAGAAAATAACGCACCTTTCGCACGCAAGAGGGGTAAGGCAAATGTGATATTACATGCAGCTTAGCAGGGTCAACCTCTATGCCCTTATGCGAAATAATGTGCCCTAAGACTATGCCTTGTTCTACCATAAAGTGACATTTTTCAAAATTCAAGACAAGGTTAGTCTCAATGCACCTATTAAGCACCTTAGACAAACTATCAAGACATGCATCAAAAGAGGAGCCATATACACTAAAATCATCCATGAAGACCTCTATGCAATGCTCAAGTAAGTCATTAAAAATACTCATCATACATCTTTGAAAAGTGCCAGGAGCATTGCATAGGCCAAAAGGCATCTTCCTATAAGCAAATGTACCAAAAGGACAGGTAAATGTGGTCTTATGTTGTTCCTCTTGTGCAATACAGATTTGAAAATAACCAGAGAAACCATCTAAGAAGCAATAGTGAGATTTACCTGCCAGGCACTCCAACATCTGATCAATGAAGGGAAGAGGAAAGTGATCCTTGCGGTTCGCCTGGTTAAGCTTCCTATAGTCAATGCAGACTCTCCAACTGTTCTGCACTCTAGTGGGAATCAGCTCATCCTTCTCATTTTTGACAACTGTCACCCCAGACTTCTTGGGAACTGCTTGAACCGGGCTTACCCAAGTGCTGTCTGAAATGAGGTAGATGATACCAGCTTGCAGCAACTTGGTGACCTCTTTCTTCACCACATCAAGAATCTGGGGGTTCAACCGTCTTTGGGGTTGTCTCACTGGCTTCGCCCCATCCTCTAATAAAATCCGGTGCATGCACATGGAGGGGCTAATACCAGGTATGTCTGCCTGCCCTTTTGTTTGCTCTAATCACATCCAGCAGCTTCTTCTCTTGATCAACAGAAAGGGAGGTAGAGATGATCACTAGAAGTTTCTGCTCATCCTCCAAGTAAGCATATTTGAGATGAGGAGGAAGGGGCTTCAGGTCCAATAAAGGTGCATGCATCACAGATGGAACTAAAGGGGCAGCAGAAATGGATTCTGCCGCCTGCACCTGAACAAATGGATTAGACTCATGCATAACAGAAATGGTGTAACACCCCGATTCGGCAACTTGAAAACTTAAACTCAAAGTAATGAAAATTAGGGCCCTTTTTTTAAAAAAAAAACAAGTGTTATGTGAACGTGAGAACACTTAGACTTTTAAAACATAGTTACAATTAAAACTCATGTTCACACATTACATAAACTCTTTCAAGTTCCAAACCGAGATGTCACAAGACACCGCACCTTGAAACTCGTTTTCAAAAGCATCATTCAAAACGTAGCCCGTTTACTTGTTTCAAAACATTCATGTTTAGTAAAACTTTAATTGGGGTACAGTATGGTAGAGCTAGGTAACTAAGAACTTACAATGGGTACATTCTGCCAGGGGAAATTCCTATCTTCTAGTCATGCTTCCTATTACTTGCCGTCTAACTCCGGACTTTGATTGATGAAGCCCACCACGCTTCCGCTGCGCCATCTACCCGTTGCAATATCAGCGGTTGCCGATACGACAACAAGGTAGGAGAGAGTCAGTGTTCCGAACACTAACGGGTTGACCTTGCGGTCTCAGAGTAGATTCGAAGTAGAGAGAAACAGATGATATAACATAGCAATATAACTAAAACAACATACTAAAGAATGCAATCATCATCAACATAAATGCATCTAGCATGTTATACACATAGCATGAATCACAACGATAATATAATCATCATCATCATCATAAACACTATTACATTATTCGAGTTCTCATTCCCAAAATCTTTCTCATGAGCTTTCACAACTGTTCTCAATCCTTCTTTCCTCATAATTTCCACACTTATTACTTATTCCAAGAATTCTCTCATCTTATAAATCTCATTCGATGCTTGATATCTTTTGATATATTTTTCTTTGAACCTCTTTGTCTTTTAAGTTTTATTGTTTCGGTTAGCATCAATGATGAGGGGGAAACATCATTGAGCTCACACACGTCTACATCTCCTCGGTCAACCACCCAACCTAGTCGGAAGCAAACAGGAGTACAGGACCTTTACCACGCGGGCACGACAACTGTCACACAAACAAATGGTCCCAGACCAGGAGGACTCAGCCTCAAATCAATTCAATTCATATCATATAATCAAGGCACGCTCTCAGCGGCAATCACAAATGCCCCGTTCTAGTCCCTCTCACTGTTCCCGATTTGCAATCAAGGGGGCGACAATACAATTCTAGTTCCGGTGCAGAACGTGCCACGACATTAGACCCAGTCCCCACTACGTTAGTGCGCCACTTGTGGAATTGTTCTGCCTAGAAAGTACTCTAGACTTCTTGACGTTTCACCGTCATCGTCCTCCCCTCATGCAATCTCCTCCTATGTATCCGCAGATACCTATGGTTCCTTCCTCTCCACTACTTCCATACAACACTCATACCTCACCGCATTTGTAAATGTCTTTTAAAGTTTCAGCATTTTAATTAGCGGCTTAATCCTAACAGTCGGCTCGTCCTTGGTGCATCCTTTCAACTAAGCCCGACCACTAATCGCAATCCGTCCCCCTAAATCTCAATGGCATCCTGCCTCATATCACTTTCATCTCACAATCAAGATTCTCATAAGCTCATTCTCAGCATATTCCTCATCAACATCATCAGCATCTTTTCCTCATCTTTCTCAAAATATCTTTTTGCAAAACTTTTTCGAAAACATGATTTCACAAAACTTTTTCGAAAACATGATTTCACAAAACATTTTCAGAAACCTCATTTCATAAATCCTTTCACAAAACTTTTTCAAAAATAATGTTTCCAAAAACTTTCACAAAACTTTTCAAAAATCTCTTTTCAAAACCGTTTTCAAAAATCACATTTTTGGATGAGTGCTAATGGAGGAGCAAGCTCAACTCAACACTAGGCTTCTTTCCAAAAACATGAACGAGGAATCACATCTCCTTTCAAACCACATCTCACTTTCATAACCACATTACTCTTCTCCAATCTCAACTCTTTGTATCTTTTACAATTCATTCGCATTGCGTTTCATCTCTTTCTCAATCATCATTCTCATACTTTCTCATCATTCTCAACTCATCACTTATTTCTTTCTCAATTATTTCTCATGTTTCTCATTCGTTTCTCTTTTCTCTTTTCAATTTATCTTATTACTTCCACAGTTCCATCATCATCATTTTTGCTATCCAGACACAATTAAACAATATCTAAACAAAGCAAAGTATGCACAACAAGTAAACATCTAGTGATGCATAACAAATAAACAGTTAGTATGCAAACAGAACATCTAACACACATATTTGTATTGCCTAATTCGCAGTATTCTCACAATCCTTCTATTCGGATTGTGAGCAACCACGTTACGGGACCACAACACTCTCACTCACCTGGATGACGACACATCCAAAGACTTCCCAAGATTTTCCATTCGCTAACCTTGCCACGTTTCCTTCGCGTCCGACACCTGAACTAGACATTTTTCCCCGTGCGTTAGAAACAATTTACGTAAATTCTTAATTTCATTTTAAAACACTTTGAAACCATACCAATATCAAAAAGGGTTTCAAATCCAAATCATTTCTTTTATAAAATGTTTCCAAGAAAACTCCTTAAAACAATTTCTTTTCAAAACATAATTTACTTCTCATAGTTTAAAAAACTTTGATTACAAAAATCATTTTACTTGAACACTGAATGAAACCTTTGGAAAACAACTCTTTGAAAATCTTTCTTTAAAGCAAACACAGAATTCAAGAAAGTAAGACTTTAAAATCAATCAGATTAATTTATTTAATTTCTAGACTTCACAACATCATCAAACACTGATCAAAGAATACCATATAATAGTTTCAAATCAATTTAGGTTGTTTAAATCATTCTTTTTCAATTAAAACATTTTTCACACATAAATTTCATAAACAGTATTCAAAACGATTCCAATACATTCAAGCAACACAAAGAACAGTCACATACACATTTCAAAGCATTCACAGACACACATCATGCAAGAATCACATTTTTAATCATTCAGAACCATCAATTGAATTTTAATCTTAATAAATTAATTTAATTACACTTAAGAAAATAATTTAACTTAATCCTTTTAATTAATTCAACAAAACCGAATCACCTATGCTTAATAATTTTCTAATCAGACATAACTTTAAAACTAAAAATCATTGAATCAACATTACAAAAATCTTTTCAAATAATCAAATGAAACCAAAAAGAATCAAAAGAAATACACACCACTTTCACCAAGCATCATGCATCTAGGAATATGGCTACAATCACAAGTCATTTTATGAAAATAATTTTCCTATTAATTAAACATACAGTGGCCGAATTATACACATACAATTTTTGTAAAGATTAATGCACAAGTAAAGACATGAAATCATGAAATCATCTTCCTTATCTTAATGCTAAAACCGTGAGCATGCCATAGGAAAAATTATCAATTTTAATTCCTTTTCAAAACTTAAATCAACACAACAAATTAAATCACAAACCTTCACACATATTTTCTTTTAAATCTAATTAACTCATGCATGCACTTTTAAAACCTTAAAGTCAATTATCCTTATCATGCATGTAACCTATATGGGGAACAACCATAGATCTCTACCTAAGCCTAGGATGGCCGAAAGTCAACATATAAGAAGGATATGGTTTTTCATTCATTTTCAACATGCAAGGGTCATAAAAAAATCAAGTCAAATCATGTAGGCAAATTTTTCAAAGCAACATACTTCATGCATCAAAATCTTTTTCAATCATAAACTCAAGTTCATCATTTTCTCAAAACAAAAATAAAGACTCAATTTTATCTTCATGGAATTAACTTGCATGTTCTTAAAATTACTAGATCTAGTCTTAACATACACATGCATTAACTTTTCTCAAAATAAAAACATGGGTTTCATCATTTACTGGACATGGCCGAATGGCCTTTACAAAATATAACACACACCAGATTTAATACTAGATTAAATCATGCACAAAAATAATCATTTAATCAAGCATGGCCGAATGGCCTTCTAAAAAAAATAAAACATGCACATAATTAAACATTAAATCAAAGCATGTTTAAACTTGAAAATCATTTTAAATCTTAATTCTTTTCTTAAAACCGAGACATACACATAAAAGAAAACACAATTTTACTTTTGAAAAATAACATGCAAATTAAGGATCTAAACACTTTCATTTATCAAGCAAAATAACTACATGCACCACTTAGAACAAATAAGGATCATCAACAAACCACATGCAAGACTAGAAACTTGAACTTTTTCACAAATCAAATTTAGATCTTAAATTTATTCAACAAATAATTATAGAAATATGCATAGATCATGGTTTAGAGAAAAAAAATAAAAAGATTTAACATGCAAAGACAAAGATCTTCACCTTATAAATTAACAAGCTTAGATCATAGATTTTCTTGTCACATAATCACAAACACTTCCTTCTACAAGGGACAAGACTTGATCTAGCTTCAAACTTCCTTCTCCTTCTCCTCTAGGCCTCACGGCCACTTCTCCCTCTCTCTATTTTTCTTTTCTTTTCTTTATAAGAGTTTGAATGAGTCTCTTAGATGTGGTATTTAGTGTTGGTACGGTGGAAGTGAAGAAATGAGAAATGAATGGGTGAATGAACTAAGGCTCCTTGTATATATAAGCCACAAACTAATCCCTCTTTTGCCCTTGGTTGATGGTTTGGTTATACACAATGGAAGGGACGGTTTTGGCATCACAAAAATATGCATGGGTGGTTTTTATCAAAACCAAGGGGACAAGGTAGCATAGGCTTAAGACTTTAGGAGTCACCTTAGGCTCAAAACTAGTTAGGAATTAGTTAGGGTTTTCTAACTTGGTTTGGTGCATTTAGTTACTAGTTTCTTAACCCATAAGCTTCTAGAATTCATGCATACATACACACACGTACACACATACACCCATACATACACACACCACCGTATTATACCCACACACATACATGCATTTTACATTCTATTTTCGTATTCTTATTTACTTAAACATCCTAATTGTTAATTCATACAATCATGCAATCATTTAATAAGGAATCACACTCACACAATTTATTTCATGCATCACACAGTACACACACATCCAATCAAACACATATCACATAAAAATTTCAAGCCAAATCAATCAATTCCTTTTCTTCAAAACACCAATTGCAAAATTCGTATTTCACCATTCTGAAAATAAATTTTTATTAAACAAACCAAAAAAATCTGAAAATTATATTTTCAAAATCTACTTTTCAAGACGATCGTTTTGATATAAAATTCATGAAAATCCGAGTTACGGTTAAAAAGTTACAAATTTTCCAAGTTAACAACTCAAAAACCTTATTTCAACAAAAAATTACTTTCTAGAAAAATCACAATTCATTCCTTAAAAATCAAATCAACAAAAATCATTACTTCTCATTCATGAAAACATTCTAATTTTATAAAATTCCTTGAAAATCGTTACTTTATTTCTCTCTTACGTAAAATACTTTTCTGAAAATTTATACTCAGGGTTTCTTTTGACGAAAATCGTTTACACACGTATGGGAAAAATGCGGGGTGTTACATTCTCCCCAACTTGAAGATTTCTCGTCCTCGAGAAATGCCGGGTAGAGTCTTGCTAATTCGCGGACGCGTAACTTCTTGAAGAAATTTTTTTTCTTTTAACTGCAGCTATCGTCGCAATCTTCGAATTTACACCGTCGATTCATCGTTCTTAAGAGCAATTCAAACGGATTAATTGCAAAAGTAATCCCTCGAAGGGCTTTCAATAACAAAGATGGCGGGATAAGAACAACACAGTTTCATTGACAACAAGGACTGAGGGGTTCAAAGGCACCAAATAGGATTCAGAAACAACATGGTTACGGTCGTTTGGGGTCAAGACACTACTACACTTCAAGATTACACTCTTCTCATCAATTCAAGCCTAAACAAACTACTCCTCAAAAACTTCACATTTCCATCTACTCCCCAACTTAGACGACTCATATCTCTCTTTACTATCACAAACTTAACCTTTAAATACTCCTATCATTCACCACTCTTTAATCAATTCTTACAAAATTTCCATTACTTAGCTCTAATCTATCCTCTTATTGCCTCATATCTCACTAAACTATTGCCCTTATCAGACCTCTATGGTTACTATTAGATCTTCCTCTTACTCTATCAACCACTAATCCTCAAGAAACATACGCTATCTCACTCCTTATCTCTAACACTCTAAACCCTTTTTCCACTTTCCACAATTTTCCCATATTCTAAACCATCAAAATTTCCTCAACTCAAAGACCTATTATCAATTACCACATCAAATCCTAGCTTTTTACCTAACCTTGAGTCAACACTTAATGATTTCTAACCACAAATTCCACCATCTTATCAACTCTACCATATTATGACTTATTCACTGCTATCTAATCATTTCCCAACTCAAATCATGACACTTACGACTCTAAACTCGAATTATCGCCTTCATTTCTTACTCATCTTATCACCACCTAAACCATTACGAACATCAAAACTTTTAGACCTAACCACTTTACACAACTCACCATTCATCTAAGACTCCTACTTCTTCCAAGACTCATACTTCCTTCATCCATACTATCACCACTTCATACTAACTCTCTATTCTAGAACTATCTGCTTGACCGAGACAGGGTGTTAGGGTCCAAATATTTTCACCAAAAAATTTTAGGAACGGATATTTGTCTGATCAAAGGTCAAAAGAAGCTTTGGGTTTAGCAACAATCAAGGCTTTGTCAAAAACTCAGGGGTTAAGATTTTCAGAAAAAGGTCCTTTCATTCGCCATGCCAAAGCGATCTGGCGATGCATAGGGTTTACACAAGGAAAGATTCAACAAGAAAAGAAGGGTTTTAGTAACAAAACAAAAGCTCATAACTCAAGGGTCATCGCGAACAAAAGGGTTCACATCAAAGATAGGTTCAGCAAAAGAAGATTCGAATCACGTATCGATACTGATCTCTGCTCCCCGTCTTCGCTGTAGACAAATTGACGCTCTTCCAGGAAAACATCCGCGTACCCTTAACGTTCCTATTCTCATCTATCGCGATCTTACTACTAACGCGCACACATAGAGACACACAGCAGAGTATGTAAGTCCATGCAGAGGTTACTTAGATTAACCATTGCTCTGATACCACAACTGTAACACCCCGATTCGGCAACTTCAAAACTTAAACTCAAAGTAATAAAAATTAGGGCCATTTTTTTAAAAAAAAAAGTGTTATGTGAACGTGAGAACACTTAGACTTTTAAAACATAGTTACAATTAAAACTCATGTTCACACATTACATAAACTCTTTCAAGTTCCAAACCGAGATGTCACAAGACACCGCACCTTGAAACTCATTTTCAAAAGCATCATTCAAAACGTAGCCCGTTTACTTGTTTCAAAACATTCATGTTTAGTAAAACTTTAATTGGAGTACAGTATGGTAGAGCTAGGTAACTAAGAACTTACAATGGGTACATTCTGCCAGGGGAAATTCCTATCTTCTAGTCATGCTTCCTATTACTTGCCGTCTAACTCTGGACTTTGATTGATGAAGCACACCACGCTTCCGCTGCGCCATCTACCCGTTGCAATATCAGCGGTTGCCGATGTTGGAAGTCAAGCTGGTTGGAAGGCATGCTTCAAACTCTCTATGGACTTCAAAGGAATTCTTTTATATGTTTTGATGATAACAAGCCAACTCAAGTTCAAGCTCACAAGTGCAAGCCAAGTCTCAAGATTGAAGACTCAAGCAAGCATAGAATAGAAACCTTCTCTTTAGATCAAAATGTAAGGTGATGGAGTTTTTGTTTCTTTAAGTAGTTACAAAGCCAATAAGTTTTTCATTTTTAGAGAAGAAGGAAAAACGTGTTTTTGCATGAAAAATGTGTTTTCTGCATTTAACCTTAGTAAAATAATTGATGTTACAAAACTCTGTATATTTGTATGTGTGCAAGAGGGAGTAATCGATTATTTGCTAAAGTAATCGATTAACTTTGTTGCATCATAGAAAAATCAGAGAGGTTGTAATCGATTAAGTGATTTTTGTTAATCAGTTACTTTCTTATGGAAGTAATCGATTACAATGGTCAAGTAAACGATTATAATTGTTGCATCATATATTTTTCAGAGGCTTTGTAATCGGTTACAAGTTTTGTAGTAATCGATTACATGATGTTGCATCATATGCAAAACAGAGGCTTAGTAATCGATTAACTTATGCGTGTAATCGATTATTATAGTTGCATCACATAATGAACAGGAGTGATGTAATCGATTAACTATTCTTAGCCTAATCGATTACATGTTTTTCAAATGTTTTAAGAATTTCTATTTTTGTAGAAGTAATCGATTATTGCTTCTATGTAATCGATTATTTCTTGATTTATTGAAAAACGTGTCAGAATCATTTTTATTATTTCCTGATTTGTTTTTATATAAAAGATTCTGATATATTTTATAAAATTCGAAAATGATTTTAAATTTGAATTATTTCCTTTTTGGTTTTAAGAATCAAATCTTTATTTTATTTCGAAAATCGTTTTGATTTTATTTTGATTTTAAAACTTATTTCAAATCTTTTATTATTCTATTTTGATTTGTTTTACTTAATTCAAAATCATTGTTGATTCAAATTGTTTTTCTTTTTAAATCAATCACTCCAACATTTTTCACGTTCAGTTTTTTTTTCATTCATTCTTTTTGCTCTGCACGTTTTCTCTCTTCTTCTTCTCAAGTCTTCTGCTTTTCATCGTTCATACTTTTTGAAGAACAAATCCTTATTGGCTGAGTAACATCTAGAGAAACACTACTTCACTATCATAGAGCATATTGTTGTATCTGTGTTTTAAGAACACACAAAGCTATTGTAATCACAATCATATTCGTTCTAAACCTTAGTGGTAGGGAGAGAATCCCATAGTTGAACGTTGAGACGTTCGTAGGGCGAGGAACCCTGCTGTGTGATTGAGGCCCCTAGCGAACGGAGGTTCCTAGTAGTGTGCGGGGTGCTCTTGGTTGTAATAGGGTGAGGCTCTATTGCTTGGTTATAAGAACTCTCAGGCGGGTCGCTTGGGGACTGGACTAGGCCTTTCGATGGGAAGGCTGAACCAGTATAAAATTCACCAGTGCAAGCTTTTCTAACCCTTATCTTTTACTTTCCGCATATTTACTTTATTTACGTTTCCGTGCTACTCGATTATATTTTCTATCGTTTTCGCGATCCATTACGATCGTTTAATCTCTCCGTCTCAAAACATTTTTTAATTTGGTAGGAATTTTTCAATACATAATAAAACTCGATTCACCCCCCCTCTCGAGATTTTGAGGCCAAAACCAACAATTGGCATCAGAGCTAGTCTCTTGTGTTAAGACTTAACCGTCTCAAGACTATGGCTTCAAACTCTCTGTTTGGAGGTGAAGGGAGTTCTATTAACCGTCCTCCCATGTTTGATGGGGTAGGGTACGCGTATTGGAAAGCCCGTATGAAAATTTTTATTGAAGGAGTAGGATTAAAAGTTTGGGATGCCGTCGTTAATGGTCCCTATGTTCCTACCTATGTGGTTAATGGTAAGACTGTCGAAAAGCCTATGGCTGAGTGGACGGAGGAGGAGGAACGTAGAGTCCAATACGACTTGAAAGCGAAAAATATTATAACATCTGCTTTGAGCTATGATGAGTTTTTCAGGATTTCTACATGCGAGACAGCACAACAAATGTGGGATACTCTGGAAGTCACGCATGAAGGAACAACGGAAGTGAAAAGATCAAGAATCAACACGCTGACTGGTGAATATGAGTTATTCAGAATGAAGGATGGAGAATCAATTCAAGAGATCCAACATTGGGGAAGAAATTCACCAATGAGGATCTCATCAACAAAGTTCTAAGATGTTTGGGAAGAGATTGGCAACCGAAAGTGACGGCAATCGCTGAATCAAGAAATCTCTCAACAATGACGCTGGCAACTCTGTTTGGAAAATTACAAGAACATGAAAGTGAACTGAAGAGGTTGGCTAAGCATGAAGAAGAAAACAAGAAAGTCAAAAGCTTGGCATTCAAAGCTGAAGCACCTGCACCAGATAGTGACTCAGACAAAGAACTGATCAATGATGAACACATGGGTCTATTGGCGAACAAGTTCGGGAAATTTCTGAGGAAGAAGAAGTTCAATAGAAGAGACAACAATAAAAGTGGAGGCTCAACCATCACATGTCATGAGTGTGGCAAGCCTGGTCACATTCGAGCAGATTGCTATCAATTGAAGAAGAAAGAGAATTCAGAAAAGGGCACCTCAAGTACAAAGAAGGGAAAGCAAGCATACTTGGCGTGGCTGGACAACGATGGAAGTTCGGATGAGGATTCAGACGAACAAGAGGAGACCGCCAACCTGTGCTTGATGGCTCACGACAATGAGGTAAACCCCGAACTCAAATTTTCTTATGTTGAATTACAAGAAGCATTTGAAGAGTTACATGAGGAATCGATGAGGTTATCCTTATTAGTTTCTCTAGAAAAGAAAAATCCAGCTTCGATTTTAGAAAAGAATAAAGAGCTTACAAAAGAAAATGATTTTTTGAAAAAGAAAAATAAGGAGCTGAATTTGACCTTGAAAAACTCTTCAAACACTTCGACTAATGACATTAAAATTAAAGCTAGTTCTTCTTCTTGTAAATTCTGCAAGGATCTGGTTAAAGAAATTGAAGATTTAAAAGAAACCCTTGCTAAATTTACAAAAGGTAGAAATACTTTAAATTTAATGTTAGGTAGGCAAAAATGTTTCTTTAATAGAGCGGGTTTAGGATATCAACCCGGTAGGCATCAAAAGAAACTTAGTACCATTTTTGTCCCTGCCAGTAATCATAAGAAACCTCTTATTATATGTCATATTTGTGGTAAAAAGGGCCATGGCGCACATGAATGCATACACCGAAAAGTGAAGTTCGTTAAACCAAACAATGAAGCTAGAAGGTGGCATGACTTAAACTATGGCTATACTAACACTCAAGGACCCAAAAAGATATGGGTACCTAAAAAGAAACCTTGAATTCTTTGATTGTAGGTTACCCCGGAAGGAAGGAAGTCTTGGTGGTACTTGGATAGCGGATGCTCAAAACATATGACTGGAGATAAATCAAAATTTTCGCATCTCGTGGCTAAGGATCAAGGACATGTGACCTTCGGAGATAACAATCAAGGAAAGATCATCGGAATCGGTAAAATTGGTACACCACCTAACCCTTGCATTGAAAATGTTTTGCATGTTGAGGGCCTAAAGCACAATTTGCTAAGTATTAGTCAATTGTGTGATAAGGGCAATAGGGTTATTTTTTATTCTGATAGATGTATTATCGAGGGAAAAATTGATAATCTTATTAAGCTATTTGCTCGCAGGATAAACAATGTTTATGTTATTGATTTTGATTCAATTCCCTCAAATGATGTGAAATGTTTATTATCTAAAGAGGATGAATCGTGGCTGTGGCATCGTAGAATAGGTCACATCCACATGGCTCATTTAAATAAAATTTCTTCTAAAAACTTAGTAGTTGGTTTGCCAAAGCAAAATTTTACTTTTTCTGAAAAATGTGATCCTTGTTCAAAATCAAAACTCACAAGGGCCAATTTTCCTTCTAAAAACCTTGTTTCAACTCAAAGGCCTTTGGAACTTTTACATATGGATCTTTTTGGACCGTGTCAAACTAAAAGCTTTGGTGGCAACTATTATTGTTTGGTTATTGTGGATGACTATTCTAGGTATACATGGACACTTTTTATTACTCATAAAAATGACGCATTTCATGAATTTAAAAAGCTTGCCAAGATTATTCAAAACCAATTGCATTTGAGCATTCCATCCATTAAAACTGATCATGGTGGAGAATTTGAAAATCACCTTTTTGAAAAGTTTTGCGAAAAACATGGAGTTAAGCATTATTTTTCAGCTCCAAGGACTCCAGAGCAAAATGGGGTTGTGGAGAGGAAAAATCGTTCATTAAAAGAGCTTTCTAGAACAATGCTTAATGACATGAATTTGCCTGCATATTTTTGGGCCGATGCAGTTAGTACAGCATGTTATGTTATGAACCGTGTTTTGATTAGGCCTATTTTAAAGAAAACCCCCTATGAGCTGTACAAGGGGAGAAAACCTAATATTTCCCATCTTCGAGTTTTTGGATGTAAATGCTTTGTGCATAATAATGGTAGAGAAAATCTAGGATCTTTTGAGGCTAGAGATGATGAGGGTATATTCCTTGGTTATTCTGCTTCGAGCAAAGCATATAGGATATACAATAAATCTCGTAATACTATTGAAGAATCTATTCATGTAACATTTGACGAATCCGATCCCAGAAGGTTGGGAAAGGTATCTGTTAATGAAATTTCAGGTATTCTTGGAGATTTATTTATTGATGAGGATGAGGAGCCAAATGCTAAAACGAAGAATCATTCCGAAAGCAATGGAAATTCAGTTGAAAATGTTGAGGAGAAAAATCAAGAACAATCAATGGAACTCAACGCTGATTTGCCTAAGGAATGGAAAACATCAAGACACCATCCTATTGATGAGATCATCGGAGACATTTCAAAAGGTGTAAGTACTCGCAACTCTATTAGCAATCTGTGTAACTTCTTTGCATTTGTTTCTCAAGTAGAGCCAAAGAATTATTCTGAGGCTATGCTTGATGAGCATAAGCTTTTGGCAATGCAAGAGGAATTAAACCAGTTCGAAAGAAATCAGGTGTGGGAACTTGTTCCTAGGCCTGAGTCTCATCCGATTAATGGAACTAAGTGGATTTATAAAAATAAACTTGATGAGGCTGGTTTAATTGTTCGAAACAAATCTAGGCTAGTTGCACAAGGTTACAACCAGGAAGAGGGGATAGATTATGAGGAGACATTTGCCCCTGTTGCTCGGTTGGAAGCCATTAGACTGCTATTAGCATTTGCATGCATTTTAGATTTTAAATTATATCAAATGGACGTAAAGAGTGCCTTTCTTAATGGTTTTATAAATGAAGAAGTTTATGTGTGTCAACCGCCTGGCTTTGAAAGTTATGAACACCCTGATTATGTTTACAAATTGAAAAAGGCTTTGTATGGTCTAAAACAAGCTCCTAGAGCGTGGTACGACCGTCTTAGCAAATTTTTACTGGAAAATAACTTTGAAAGAGGGAAGGTTGACAACACACTTTTTATCAAAAAGAAAGGAAAGGACATTCTTTTAGTTCAGATTTATGTAGATGATATTATATTCGGTGCTACTAATGAAATCCTTTGCAAGGAATTTTCTAGTATGATGCAGGAAGAGTTCGAAATGTCTTTAATGGGCGAGCTGAACTTTTTCCTGGGATTACAAATAAAGCAAGCAAAAGACGGAATCTTCATTAGTCAAACAAAATACTGCAAAGAATTACTGAAAAGATTTGGCATGGATAAGGCCAAGGCAGTTGCAACACCGATAAGCACATCATGCTACTTGGACAAAGACGAAGGAGGTAAATCCATAGAAATAACAAAGTATCGAGGTATTATCGGTTCCCTTCTTTATTTAACGGCAAGTAGGCCGGATATCATGTTTAGTGTGTGTCTTTGTGCTCGGTTCCAGTCGAATCCAAAAGAAACGCACATGGTTGCTGCCAAGCGTATAATGAAATATCTGTCTGGCACAACTGATATGGGTTTGTGGTACCCCAAAGGTTCATCTTGTAATCTTGTTGGGTATTCTGATTCTGACTTTGCTGGTTGCAAAGTAGATAGAAAAAGCACTAGGGGCACTTGTCATCTTCTTGGCAATTCATTGGTATCATGGGCTTGTAAGAAACAGTCTAGTGTTGCCCTATCTACTGCTGAGGCTGAATATGTAGCCGCGGGTAGTTGTTGCGCTCAGATTTTATGGTTAAAACAACAACTCCTAGACTTTGGTGTAAGTCTATATCACATTCCTATTAAATGTGATAATACCAGTGCTATTTCTATTACCAAAAACCCAGTGCAACATTCTCGCACGAAGCATATCGAGATTCGACACCATTTTATTCGTGATCATATTCAGAAGGGTGATTGCATTATAGAGTATGTTGATACTTCGCGGCAGTTGGCTGATATCTTTACGAAACCGCTTCCAAAAGAAAATTTCTTTTTCATTCGTAGAGAAATTGGTCTAGCTTCTGCCTCTCACCTATTTTGAATGTGTGAATCTTTATCTCTCATGTTATTATTGATGCATCTTCTTAGTGTTTCAGGGGGAGATTGCACATCTTTTTGATGATTACAAAAGGGGGAGAGAGATTCTGATATCTGATATATTGGCTAATGTTTGTTGGCTAATACATTCAGGGGGAGAAGATATAATCCATTATTCTGGAAGGATGCTTGGTTATTCTGGAAGGATGCTTGGTTCAAAAATGATATATTTTTAAGCATTCATACAGGGGGAGATGAAATAATCCATTATTTTTCCTGTATTTAATGATTCTAAGAAAGGTTTTATTATTATATATCTATTTCTGCTAGAATAACACTTGTGATGCAGATAATAAAGAGCATATCAGAATGGTTGTTTGTCATCATCAAAAAGGGGGAGTGTTGGAAGTCAAGCTGGTTGGAAGTCATGCTTCAAACTCTCTATGGACTTCAAAGGAATTCTTTTATATGTTTTGATGATAACAAGCCAACTCAAGTTCAAGCTCACAAGTGCAAGCCAAGTCTCAAGATTGAAGACTCAAGCAAGCATAGAATAGAAACCTTCTCTTTAGATCAAAATGTAAGGTAATGGAGTTTTTGTTTCTTTAAGTAGTTACAAAGCCAATAAGTTTTTCATTTTTAGAGAAGAAGGAAAACGTGTTTTTGCATGAAAAATGTGTTTTCTGCATTTAACCTTAGTAAAATAATTGATGTTACAAAACTTTGTATATTTGTATGTGTGCAAGAGGGAGTAATCGATTATTTGCTAAAGTAATCGATTAACTTTGTTGCATCATAGAAAAATCAGAGAGGTTGTAATCGATTAAGTGATTTTTGTTAATCAGTTACTTTCTTATGGAAGTAATCGATTACAATGGTCAAGTAATCGATTATAATTGTTGCATCATATATTTTTCAGAGGCTTTGTAATCGGTTACAAGTTTTGTAGTAATCGATTACATGATGTTGCATCATATGCAAAACAGAGGCTTAGTAATCAACTTATGAGTGTAATCGATTATTATAGTTGCATCACATAATGAACAGGAGTGATGTAATCGATTAACTATTCTTAGCCTAATCGATTACATGTTTTTCAAATGTTTTAAGAATTTCTATTTTTTAAGAATCATTTTTATTATTTCCTGATTTGTTTTTATATAAAAGATTCTGATATATTTTATAAAATTCGAAAATGATTTTAAATTTGAATTATTTCCTTTTTGGTTTTAAGAATCAAATCTTTATTTTATTTCGAAAATCGTTTTGATTTTATTTTGATTTTAAAACTTATTTCAAATCTTTTATTATTCTATTTTGATTTGTTTTACTTAATTCAAAATCATTGTTGATTCAAATTGTTTTTATTTTTAAATCAATCACTCCAACATTTTTCACATTCAGTTTTTTTTTTCATTCATTCTTTTTGCTCTGCACGTTTTCTCTCTTCTTCTTCTCAAGTCTTCTGCTTTTCATCGTTCATACTTTTTGAAGAACAAATCCTTATTGGCTGAGTAACATCTAGAGAAACACTACTTCACTATCATAGAGCATATTGTTGTATCTGTGTTTTAAGAACACACAAAGCTATTGTAATCACAATCATATTCGTTCTAAACCTTAGTGGTAGGGAGAGAATCCCATAGTTGAACGTTGAGACGTTCGTAGGGCGAGGAACCCTGCTGTGTGATTGAGGCCCCTAGCGAACGGAGGTTCCTAGTAGTGTGCGGGGTGCTCTTGGTTGTAATAGGGTGCGGCTCTATTGCTTGGTTATAAGAACTCTCAGGCGGGTCGCTTGGGGACTGGACTAGGCCTTTCGACGGGAAGGCTGAACCAGTATAAAATTCACCGGTGCAAGCTTTTCTAACCCTTATCTTTTACTTTCCGCATATTTACTTTATTTACGTTTCCGCGCTACTCGATTATATTTTCTATCGTTTTCGCGATCCATTACGATCGTTTAATCTCTCTGTCTCAAAACATTTTTTAATTTGGTACGAATTTTTCAATACATAATAAAACTCGATTCACCCCCCTCTCGAGATTTTGAGGCCAAAACCAACAGCCGATACGACAACAAGGTAGGAGAGAGTTAGTGTTCCGAACACTAACGGGTTGACCTTGCGGTCTCAAAGTAGATTCAAAGTAGAGAGAAACAGATGATATAACATAGCAATATAACTAAAACAACATACTAAAGAATGCAATCATCATCAACATAAATGCATCTAGCATGTTATACACATAGCATGAATCACAACGATAAGATAATCATCATCATCATCATCATAAAAACTATTACATTATTCGAGTTCTCATTCCCAAAATCTTTCTCATGAGCTTTCACAACTGTTCTCAATCCTTCTTTCCTCATAATTTCCACACTTATTACTTATTCCAAGAATTCTCTCATCTTATAAATCTTATTCGATGTTTGATATCTTTTGATATATTTGTCTTTGAACCTCTTTGTCTTTTAAGTTTTATTGTTTCGGTTAGCATCAATGATGAGGGGGAAACATCATTGAGCTCACACACGTCTAAATCTCCTCAGTCAACCACCCAACCTAGTCGGAAGCAAACAGGAGTACAGGACCTTTACCACGCGGGCACGACAGCTGTCACACAAACAAATGGTCCCAGACCAGGAGGACTCAGCCTCAAATCAATTCAATTCATATCATATAATTAAGGCACGCTCTCAGTGGCAATCACAAATGCCCCGTTCCTGTCCCTCTCATTGTTCTCGATTTGCAATCAAGGGGGCGACAGTACAATTCTAGTTCCGGTGCAGAACGTGCCACGACATTAGACCCAGTCCCCACCACGTTAGTGCGCCACTTGTGGAATTGTTCTGCCTAGAAAGTACTCTAGACTTCTTGAAGTTTCACCGTCATCGTCCTCCCCTCATGCAATCTCCTCCTAAGTATCCGCAGATACCTATGGTTCCTTCCTCTCCACTACTTCGATACGACACTCATACCTCACCGCGTTTGTAAATGTCTTTTAAAGTCTTTTAAAGTTTCAGCGTTTTAATTAGCGGGTTAATCCTAACAGTCGGCTCGTCCTTGGTGCATCCCTTCAACGAAGCCCGACCACTAATCGCAATCTGTCCCCCTAAATCTCAATGGCATCCTGCCTCATATCACTTTCATCTCACAATCAAGATTCTCATAAGCTCATTCTCAGCATATTCCTCATCAACATCATCAGCATCTTTTCCTCGTCTTTCTCAAAATATCTTTTCGCAAAACTTTTTCGAAAACATGATTTCACAAAACATTTTCAGAAACCTCATTTCATAAATCCTTTCACAAAACTTTTTCAAAAATAATGTTTCCAAAAACTTTCACAAAACTTTTCAAAAATCTCTTTTCAAAACCGTTTTCAAAAAGCACATTTTTGGATGAGTGCTAATGGAGGAGCAAGCTCAACTCAACACTAGGCTTCTTTGCAAAAACATGAACGAGGAATCACATCTCCTTTCAAACCACATCTCACTTTCATAACCACATTACTCTTCTCCAATCTCAACTCTTTGTATCTTTTACAATTCATTCGCATCGCGTTTCATCTCTTTCTCAATCATCATTCTCATACTTTCTCATCATTCTCAACTCATCACTTATTTCTTTCTCAATTATTTCTCATGTTTCTCATTCGTTTCTCTTTTCTCTTTTCAATTTATCTTATTACTTCCACAGTTCCATCATCATCATTTTTGCTATCCAGACACAATTAAACAATATCTAAAGAAAGCAAAGTATGCACAACAAGTAAACATCTAGTGATGCATAGAAAATAAACAGTTAGTATGCAAACACAACATCTAACACACATATTTGTATTGCCTAATTCGCAGTATTCTCACAATCCTTCTATTCGGATTGTGAGCAACCACGTTACGGGACCACAGCACTCTCACTCACCTGGATGACGACACATCCAAAGACTTCCCAAGATTTCCAGTCACTAACCTTGCCACGTTTCCTTCGCGTCCGACACCCGAACTAGACATTTTTCCCCGTGCGTTAGAAACGATTTACGTAAATTCTTAATTTCATTTTAAAACACTTTGAAACCATACCAATATCAAAAAGGGTTTCAAATCCAAATCATTTCTTTTATAAAATGTTTCCAAGAAAACTCCTTAAAACAATTTGTTTTCAAAACAGAATTTACTTCTCATAGTTTAAAACACTTTGATTACAAAAGTCATTTTCCTTGAACACTGAATGAAACCTTTAGAAAACAACTCTTTGAAAATCTTTCTTTAAAGTAAACACAGAATTCAAGAAAGTAAGACTTTAAAGTCAATCAGATTAATTTATTTAATTTCTAGACTTCACAACATCATCAAACACTGATCACAGAATATCATATAATAGTTTCAAATCAATTTAGGTTGTTTAAATCATTCTTTTTCAATTAAAACATTTTTCACACATAAATTTCATAAACAGTATTCAAAACGATTCCAATACATTCAAGCAACACAAAGAACAGTCACATACACATTTCAAAGCATTCACAGACACACATCATGCAAGAATCACATTTTTAATCATTTAGAACCATCAATTGAATTTTAATCTTAATAAATTAATTTAATTACACTTAAGAAAATAATTTAACTTAATCCTTTTAATTAATTCAACAAAAACCGAATCAACTATGCTTAATAATTTTCTAATCAGACATAACTTTAAAACTAAAAATCATTGAATCAACATTACAAAAATCTTTTCAAATAATCAAATGAAACCGAAAAGAATCAAAAGAAATACACACCACTTTCACCAAGCATCATGCATCTAGGAATATGACTACAATCACAAGTCCTTTTATGAAAATAATTTTCCTATTAATTAAACATACAGTGGCTGAATTATACACATACAATTTTTGTAAAGAATAATGCACAAGTAAAGACATGAAATCATGAAATCATCTTCCTTATCTTAATGCTAAAACCGTGAGCATGCCATAGGAAAAATTATCAATTTTAATTCCTTTTCAAAACTTAAATCAACACAACAAATTAAATCACAAACCTTCACACATATTTTCTTTTAAATCTAATTAACTCATGCATGCACTTTTTAAACCTTAAAGTCAATTATCCTTATCATGCATGTAACCTATATGGGGAACAAATATAGATCTCTACCTAAGCCTAGGATGGCCGAAAGTCAACAAATAAGAAGGATATGGTTTTTCATTCATTTTCAACATGCAAGGGTCATAAAAAAAATAAAGTCAAATCATGTAGGCAAATTTTTCAAAGCAGCATACTTCATGCATCAAAATCTTTTCCAATCATAAACTCAAGTTCATCATTTTCTCAAAACAAAAATAAAGATTCAATTTTATCTTCATGGAATTAACTTGCATGTTCTTAAAATTACTAGATCTAGTCTTAACATACACATGCATTAACTTTTCTCAAAATAAAAACATGGGTTTCATCATTTACTGGACATGGCCGAATGGCTTTTACAAAATATAACACACACCAAATTTAATACTAGATCAAATCATGCACAAAAATAATCATTTAATCAAGCATGGCCGAATGGCCTTCTAAAAAAAATAAAACATGCACATAATTAAACATTAAATCAAAGCATGTTTAAACTTGAAAATCATTTTAAATCTTAATTCTTTTCTTAAAACCGAGACATACACATAAAAGAAAACACAATTTTACTTTTGAAAAATAACATGCAAATTAAGGATCTAAACACTTTCATTTATCAAGCAAAATAACTACATGCACCACTTAGAACAAATAAGGATCATCAACAAACCACATGCAAGACTAGAAACTTGAACTTTTTCACAAATCAAATTTAGATCTTAAATTTATTCAACAAATAATTATAGAAATATGCATAGATCATGGTTTAGAGAAAAAAAAGAAAAAGATTTAACATGCAAAGACAAAGATCTTCACCTTATAAATTAACAAGCTTAGATCATAGATTTTCTTGTCACATAATCACAAACACACACATAGATCAAGATCTAAAAACCAAAATTCCACTTTATTAGTAAATAAACTCAGATCATGGATTTATTCACCAAATCATCACATAAACACAATTAGTCCACGGTTTAGAGAAGGAAAAATAGACATGCAAAGAGATTTATTTTAGGTCTTACAAAAAGCTTAGTTTTCTTTAGATCTTAAAAGATTTAGTTTAGAAAAATGTTAGATCTATCAAAAGAAATTCCAATCGAAACAACAAGTACAAAGCTTAACATATTACAAATTATTTTTAAGTCCTCAAAGTCCAAGATCAAGCAAGATCAACACATACTAACAACATGCAAGAAGAAAATAAAAGTAGATCTATGAACTAGAAAAAGAAAACTAAACTATTACAACTCTTCATCTTGATCTTCAATCCTACCATGAGAAAGGTTGGTTCTCTAGCTCTAACACTCTTGATCTACAAGGGACAATACTTGATCTAGCTTCAAACTTCCTTCTCCTTCTCCTCTAGGCCTCACGGCCACTTCTCCCTCTCTCTCTCTATTTTTCTTTTCTTTTCTTTATAAGAGTTTGAATGAGTCTCATAGATGTGGTATTTAGTGTTGGTACGGTGGAAGTGAAGAAATGAGAAATGAATGGGTGAATGAACTAAGGCTCCTTGTATATATAAGCCACGAACTAATCCCTCTTTTGCCCTTGGTTGATGGTTTGGTTATACACAATGGAAGGGACGGTTTTGGCATCACAAAAATATGCATGGGTGGTTTTTATCAAAACCAAGGGGACAAGGTAGCATAGGCTTAAGACTTTAGGGGTCACCTTAGGCTCAAAACTAGTTAGGAATTAGTTAGGGTTTTCTAACTTGGTTTGGTTTGGTTTGGTGCATTTAGTTACTAGTTTCTTAACCCATAAGCTTCTAGAATTCATGCATACATACACACACGTACATACATACACCCATACATACACACACCACCGTATCATACCCACACACATACATGCATTTTACATTCTATTTTCGTATTCTTATTTACTTAAACATCCTAATTGTTAATTCATACAATCATGCAATCATTTAATAAGGAATCACACTCACACAATTTATTTCATGCATCACACAGTACACACACATCCAATCAAACACATATCACATAAAAATTTCAAGCCAAATCAATCAATTCCTTTTCTTCAAAACACCAATTCCAAAATTCGTATTTCACCATTCTGAAAATAAATTTTTATAAAACAAACCAAAAAAATCTGAAAATTACATTTTCAAAATCTAATTTTCAAGACGATCGTTTTGATATAAAATTCATGAAAATCCGAGTTACGGTTAAAAAGTTACAAATTTTCCAAGTTAACAACTCAAAAACCTTATTTCAACAAAAAATTACTTTCTAGAAAAATCACAATTCATTCCTTAAAAATCAAATCAACAAAAATCATTACTTCTCATTCATGAAAACATTCTAATTTTATAAAATTCCTTAAAAATCGTTACTTTATTTCTCTCTTACGTAAAATACTTTTCTGAAAATTTATACTCAGGGTTTCTTTTGTCGAAAATCGTTTACGCACGTATGGGAAAAATGCGGGGTGTTACAAATGGGGTTAGGGTTAGCACAATCTGAACCTATATCATATGAATCAACAGATGCAGTAGTAGAATTTAAAAACTGGTCAATTTCAATGCATGCAGTGCACATTTCGGAATCAGAACATGCAGAACAAGTAAATGAGTCAGTGAAAGATGGCAAATCATAATCATGCAAAAAGTTAAGAACATGCTCATCAATCAGATCATCAAGCAAGTCAACATGAAAGACAGAGTGGTCATCAGAGAAATGTTTCATAGCATCAAAAATATTGAATCGAACCACTCTGTGATCAAATTCCTTTGAAAGTGTACCTGCATGCACATCAATCTTGGTTCGGGCTGTTTTTAAAAATGGTCTGCCTAATATGACAGGGACAGCACTACGAGAGGTGTCCTCTTCCATATCAAGAATATAAAAATCAGCAGGAAAGATAAGTTCACCAACCCGAACCAAGACATCATCTATCAAACCTGCGGGGTAGGCAGTAGATCTATTTGCCAAATGGATAACCACACCCGTAGGTTGAAGAGGTCCAAGTGAAAGAGACTTGAAAACAGACATAGGCATAACATTAATAGATGCTCCTAAATCTAGCAAAGCATTCTCAAATTTAGTATTACCTATGATACAAGGTACAGAGAAAGTTCCAGGGTCCTTACACTTTTCAGGAATATGAGGGACGGGTTTACCTATAAGAGCAGAGACATTTCTTCCCATGTTGATCCTCTCATTGCCCTTGAGCTTCCGTTTGTGTGTGCATAGCTCCTTCAAGAACTTTGCATACCTTGGAATTTGCTTGATTGCATCAAGAAGGGGTATGTTGACTTCCACCTTCCTGAATGAGTCAAGTATCTCTTTGTCAATCTCTTCCATTTTCTTGCTTTGAGTCACCCCCCTTGGTGGGAAAGGAAGAGGAATGAGGGGTGGTTGTTGGGCAGCAGCAGGTGTTGTGCTTGAGAAAGGCTGAGCTGGATGGGATTTTCTGGTATTTATGTGCTCACTCTCCTCGACCATTTGGCTCTTCTTTTTGGATGGAACTAGATCATCTCTGTTGAGGTCATGTTCTGGTGTGGGTGTGACAATCTGCTTCCCTGACCTTAGACTGATGGCACTCACATTCTGGTTTGGGTTGATCACTGTTTGGGATGGCAACTTGTTAGAATTCTGAGATTGCAAAGTGTTGATGGCTGTTGCCATTTGTCCCATCTGATTGGTCAAAGATTGAATGGAGGCCTCTTGTCTTTGAATGGATGCTCTAGTTTCCTGTTGGAATTGAAGATTTTGCATGGTCATCTGCTTCATCAACTCTTCCAATGAAGGCTGCTGCTCAGTACTAGGAGCTGATGGTGCAGAATTAGCCTGTTGTTGCTGCTGCTGCTGTCTCTGCTGCTAGACTGGAGGAGGTACATATGGTTGTCTAGAATTGTTCTGAAATTGAACCTGTGAAGGTTGCTGCTGATCAGACCATCTCAGGTTGGGATGGTTCCTCCAACCAGGGTTGTATCTATTGGTAGAGAGATCAAAGTTCTGTGGCTGCTGTTTTCTACTGTTGAAGATGTTGGCGGCATATGCCTCAGGTTGGTCAGCACCAATCGTTGGTTGCTGCTGCAAAGAAGGGCATGCTTCTGTGTTATGTTCAATGGATGTGCAAATACCACATAATCTAGCAGGTAGAGATAACTTCTTCTGGTTGATGACCAATTGAGTGACCAAAGTTGTAAGTGAGTCTATCTTCTGTTCAAGCTTCTCAACCTTACCAGAACTTGTGCCAACATCATTCACTCCTCTCACTACGATTGCATCGTTGTTGCCCCTTGCATCGAATTGTTGACAATTGGAAGTCATCTTCTCAATCTTGGCTCTGGCTTCTAAAGGTGTCATGTCTCCTAGGGCACCACCACTTGCAGCATCAAGCATGTTTCTCTCCATGAGGTTGAGACCTTCATAGAAATATTGAATAAGCAGCTGCTCTGAGATCTGATGGTGGGGGCAGCTCGCACACAGTCTCTTGAATCTCTCCCAATACTCGTAGAGACTTTCTCCACTTTGTTGCCTGATGCCTGATATATCCTTTCGGATTGCTGTTGTTCTGCACGCAGGGAAGAATTTCTCCAAAAATAACCTCTTCAGGTCATCCCAGCCTGTGATAGAACCAGGGGCCAGATCGTACAACCAATCCTTGGCTAGCCCCTCTAGGGAGTGTGGGAATGCCTTGAGACAAACATGATCCTCTTGCACATCATGTGGTTTCATAGTGGCACACACAATGTGGAACTGCTTGAGATGTTTATGAGGATCCTCACCTGCAAGACCATTAAACTTGGGCAACAAATGAATTAGTCCAGACTTAAGCTCATACGGGTCATCGGGATACTGGATGCACAAATCTTCAATAGTGAAATCAGGTGCAGCCAGCTCCCTCAATGTCCTCTCACGTGGTGGAGGTTGAGCCATATTTTAAGAATAAACAAAATAAGAATCAGAATAAGAATCAGAATTTATAGGAATAGAAGAAAAAGAAGCAGACTCACTATGTAAAGACTCAACAGACTCACTACCTATGGACTTGTTCCTATTTTGTCTAACTAATATGTGATAAGTCCTATCAATTTCAGGGTTGTAGGGATGCAAGTAGCTTGGGTTACCCCTAGTCATGCACTAAACAGAACACCATCAACAGACATGGATGACCAAAATAGGCAACAAAATTTTTTTATTTTTTAAAAATTTTTCCTTTATTTTTTTCAGCACCCTAAAATCATGAAAACATATCACAGAAAGTTTGAGGACAAAATTCAAAAGGGAACCAAGTCAAACAATTAATACAGGGACCAAAAACTAAGAAAATAAAACTTGTAAAATAAAAAAGAAATAGTAAACAGCCTTTTTCGGGATCCAAACGAAGGGTTTTTAGATGAAGTGGTAAAAATCAGATTATTCAGAAAATTCCCTTCGATTTGATATAAAATTCGTCAAATTCCGAGTTACGGGTCAAAAGTTGCGACGGTTTATAGTAAGTGCTGCTAAAACATGGAAAATTTTTCTGGAACTCACAACTGGTGCAAATCTGAGTGATCGTGGTGCATCAAAACCTTTTTATATGCTAAAAGTAGTGTGGATACAAATTTTTGTGCAAAAATTCCACCCAGAACTATGTGAACCAGCAACCACAGAATCAATCAAATACACTAATTGCAGCAAAATAGCAAAACAGCAAACAGTGCAACTTCAACCAGTTATCAGAATTGACTACTAGACCCTAAATCAGACACAACACACTATAATAACTATGATACTAACTACGAAACTAACTAACTACTAATGACCTTTGGCAAGAACCGATATTCCCTGGCAACGGCGCCAAATTTGATCGAGGTCGTACCCGATACAAATAAAAACAGTTTAAGTATAGTACTAGGAAGTGACTCCTTGGTCGTCTCCCAAGGAATATCTTATCAAGAAAAAGGTCGAACAGATAGTATGCACAGAAAACAGGGGGGTTTTGTATTGAATGTTGAAATCTAAAATCAAAACAGAATTAAATAAAAACGAAGTAACAAATAAGGAAAAGCGGATAAACCCCTTTGGCTCGCGTTCACAACTCTATCACCGGTCACGAAAGATCAATTTCTTCCCTCTTCACTGTCCAAATCGTGAGAACTAAATACTAAGCGAAAATTCAATTCTCACCCCAAAACCCTAACCTCTAATTAAGCATTAAAAGCTAAAGCATGGAGATTTTACGAGTTTGCATAAATTAAGCATTCATACACATGGATTATCTCTATAGAATGGAACTAAGCGAACCATAACATATCAATAAGAATGAAAACAGTGAATAAAAATGAAATAGCATTAAGAACAAAACCTCAAGAGTATGTGATACATTACCAAAGGGATTTAACCTAAGAGTTTAGCCTTCCATGATGAAATAAGTCAAAAACGTGTAGAAATGGGAAGAGAGAGAAACCCTAGCAGCCACCACAAGCTTGGAGAGCAAAACTAAGCCTTCTCTAAGAGAGAGATTGGGAAAAATGTGGAATGGAAGATGGCTCCTAGGTCTACACGAATTTGGCTTTTTAAATCACAAAACGGGCCTAAATCATGGGCCAAATCCTAAGGAAAGTTAATCTCTAAATTAAATCTAAAAATATCCTATAGATAAAATCTAAATCTTAAAAGATATAAACTAAATCTCAAATAATCCTAAAGATAGATTACAATCTTCACTTCATCATATATTTGCTCTTCCAAAATTAAATCTTCACTCCCAAAATGTCCAAAAAGCCCTTGTGCCAAATATGACCTGAAAAATAATAATAGATTAAATTAGGCTAAATAATCCAAATTAATTAAAATTCGGAATAATAGTCTAATAAAGTCTAAAATACTAAATCATTCTAAACAATGTCAAGTAGGCACCAAAAATCAGCAATAAGAGCAAAATAAGGCTAAGAATAATGGGAAATATAATGCTTATCATCGATAATCTTATAAAGCTAATTGCTCGCAGGATAAACAGTGTATAAGTAATTGATTTTAACTCAATACCCTCAAATGATGCGAAATGTTTATTAAGTAAAGAGGATGAGTCGTGGCTATGGCATCATAGAATAGGACACATGCACATGAATCATTTGAACAAAATTTCTTCTAAAAACTTAGTAGTTGGTTTACCAAAGCAAAATTTTTCTATTTCTGAAAAATGTGATCCTTGTTCAAAATCAAAACTCACAAGGGCATCTTTTCCTTCTAAAAATCTTGTTTTATCTCAAAGGCCCTTGGAACTTTTACATATGGATCTTTTTGGACCTTGTCAAACAAAAAGCTTTGGTAGCAACTATTATTGTCTGGTTATTGTGGATGACTATTCTAGGTATACATGGACATTATTTATTAATCATAAAAATGATGCATTCTATGAATTTAAAAAGCTAGCTAAGATTGTTCAAAACCAAATGCATATGAGCATTGCATCCATTAAGACTGATCATGGTGGAGAAATTGAAAATCAATTTTTTGAAAAATTTTGCGAAAAACATGGAATTAAGCATTATTTTTTAGCTCCAAGAACTCTAGAGAAAAACGGGGCTGTGGAGAGGAAAAATCGTTCATTAAAAGAGCTTTCAAGAACAATGCTTAATGACATGAATTTGCCTGCTTATTTTTGGGCCGATGCAGTGAGTACAGCTTGTTATGTTATGAACCGTGTTTTGATACGGCCTATTTTAAAGAAAACCCCCCTATGAGCTGTACAAGGGGAGAAAACCAAATATTTCCCATTTTCGTGTCTTTGGATGTAAATGTTTTGTGCATAATAATGGTAGAGACAATCTAGGAAATTTTGAGGCTAGAGCTGATGAGGGCATATTTCTTGGATATTCATTGTCGAGCAAAGCTTATAGGATTTACAATAAATCTCGTAATACTATTGAAGAATCTATTCATGTATCATTTGATGAATCCGATCCCAGAAAGTTGGGAAAGGTATCTATTAATGACATTTCAGGTATCCTTGGAGATTTATACATTGATGAGGATGAGGAGTCCAATGCCAAAGGAAAGGATCAATCCTAATGCAATGAAAAGTCAAATGAATAAGTTGAGGATAAAAATCAAGAACAATCCATGGAGCTCAATTCTGATTTGCTTAAGGAATGGAGAACATCGAGGCACCATCCAATTGACCAAATCATAGGTGATATCACAAAAGGTGTAAGTACTCGCAATTCTATTTGCAATCTGTGTAACTATTTTGCTTTTGTTTCTCAAGTGGAGCCAAAGAATATTTCCGAGACTACACTTGATGAACATTGGTTACTGGCTATGCAAGAAGAATTAAACCGGTTCGAAAGAAACCAGGTTTGGGAACTTGTTCCTAGGCTCGATTCTCATTCGATTATTGGAACTAAATGGATTTATAAAAACAAACTTGATGAGGCTAGTTTAATTGTTCGAAACAAAGCTAGGCTAGTTGCACAAGCTTACAACCAGGAAGAGGGGATAGATTATGAGGAAACATTTGCCCCTGTTGCTAGGTTGGAAGCCATTAGGTTGCTTTTAGCTTTTGCAGGCATTTTAGACTTTAAATTATACCAAATGGACATAAAGAGTGCCTTTCTGAATGGTTTTATAAATGAAGAAGTGTATATTTGTCAATCCCCGGCTTTGAAATTATGAACACCTTGATTATGTTTTTAAATTGAAAAAGGCTTTGTACGAACTCAAGCAAGCTCCTAGAGCGTGGTATGAGCGTCTTAGCAAGTTTTTACTTGAAAATAATTTTGAAAGAGGGAAGGTTGATAACACGCTTTTTATCAAAAAAAAAGGAAAGGACATTCTTTTAGTTCAAATTTATGTAGATGATATTATTTTCAGTGCTATTAATGAAACCCTTTGCAAGGATTTTTCAAGTATGATGCAGGAAGAGTTCGAAATGTCTATGATGGCGAGTTGAACTTCTTTCTAGGATTGCAAGTCAAACAAGCAAAGGATGAAATTTTCATTAGTCAAACAAAATACTGCAAGGAACTATTGAAACGATTCGGCATGGATGAGGCTAAGGCAGTAGCAACACCAATAAGCACATCTTGCTATCTGGAAAAAGATGAAGGAGGTAAATCCGTATAAATCACTAAATATCGAGGTATAATCGGATCCTTTCTCTATTTAACGGCAAGTAGGCCAGATATTATGTTTAGCGTATGTTTATGTGCACGTTTTCAAGCGAATCCAAAAGAAACGCATATGGTTGCTGCCAAACGAATTATGAAATATCTTTCCGGCACAACTGATATGGGTTTATGGTACCCCAAAGGTTCCTCTTGTAACCTTGTTGGGTATTCCGATTCTGATTTTGCAAGGTGCAAAGTTGATAAGAAAAGCACGAGCGGCACTTGTCACCCCCTAGGTAATTCATTAGTATCTTGGGCTAGCAAGAAACAGTCTAGTGTAGCCCTATCCACAGCTGAGGCTGAATATGTCATTGCGGGTAGCTGTTGTGCACAAATCTTTTGGTTAAAACAGCAACTCCTAGACTTTGGTGTAAGTCTAGATCACATTCCCATTAAATGTGATAACACTAGTGCAATTAGTATTACCAAAAACCCTGTGCAACATTCTCACACTAAGCATATAGAGATTCGTCACTATTTCATACGTGATCATATTCAAAAGGGTGATCATATTCCAAAAGAAAATTTCTTTTTTATTCGTAGAGAAATTGGTTTAACTTTTCCCTCTCACCTGTTTTGAGTATGTGATTATTATATCTCTCTTGTTATTATTAATGTGTTTACTCGGTGTTTCAGGGGGAGTTAGCACATCCTTTTTGATGATTACAAAAGGGGGAGAGATATTCTGATGATTATATTGAAATTATTTGATGTTTATGCATCTATACAGGGGGAGATTGCATCAATACAGGGGGAGATTCTATGAGATGATGTTGTATATCTTTTTAATTGTTCTAGGGAAGGTTAATTTTCAATTATATATATATATATATATATATTATTGCTTGTATAACACTTGTGATGCAGATATTCGTGATCAGATCAGAATAGTTGTTTGTCATCATCAAAAAGGGGCAGTGTTGGAAGTCAAGCTAGTGTTATAAGACATGCTTCAAACTCTCTCATGGACTTCAAGCAAATATCAAGCTAATGTTTTGATGATAACATACAAACAAACTCAAGATTCAAGCTCACAAGTTCCTTCAAGTTCAAGATTGAAGATTCAATTAAGATATAAGTTTAGAAACCTTTTCCCTTAGGACACATCTGTAAGGTAATGAAGTTTCTGTTCTTAATGAGTTTAAAAGGCCAATGAGTTTTTCAATTATCAAAAAGGAGAAGAAAATGTGTTTTCATGAAAAGCTGTATCTTAGTTTTGGTGAAAATACTTGATGATACAAAACTCTGAATATTTTTATATTATGCAAGAAGGAGTAATCGATTACTTGCCTAAGTTAATCGATTAACTTTGTTGCATCATAGAAAAATTAGAGAGCTTGTAATCGATTAAGTGAACTTTGCTAATCCATTACTTTCTTATGAGAGTAATCGATTATCTGGCTCAAGTAATCGATTAAAATTGTTGCAGCATATATTTTCCTGAGACAAAGTAATCAATTACATGTTTTGTGGTAATCGATTACATGATGTTGCATCATATAATTAACAGAGGCTCAGTAATCGATTATTTGATGAGTAGTAACCGATTAAATGAGTTGCATCATATAATGAACAGGGGTGATGTAATCGATTAACTATTATTGGTCTAATCGATTACTTGTTTTTCAAAAGAATTTAAAAGTTTCTATTTTTGAAGGAATAATCGATTACCTTCATAAAGTAATCGATTATTCAACTTTTATTGAAAAACGTGTCAGAATCATTTTGATTATTTCCAGATTTGTTTTTATATATAAGATTCTGATTTATTTTATAAAATTTGAAAATGATTTTAAATTTAATTATTTCCTTATTCGTTTTAAGAATCAAATCTTTGTTTTATTTCTTAAATCATTTTGATTTAGTTTTGATTTTAAAACTTATTGCAAAATCGTATTTTATTTTATTTTGATTTAAAATTGGTTTTGATTTGTTGGTTTAAATCTTTTTGAATTATAAAAGTTATTTTCAGAATTCACTCCAACATTATTCATTCATTCTTTTCTTCTGACAACCTTTTCTGAAAATCACGTTCTCTTCTTCTCCTACTTTTCTCTGAACATAACGATCATATTTTTGAAGAACTCATAGAAATTCTTGTTGGCCATTTAGACTTCAAAAGGAGAACTTCATTATCATAGTACTTGATTGTTGTATCTGTGTTTTGAGAAGACATCAAACTATTGTAATCACTCACATCATTTGTATTGAAACCTTAGTGGTTAGGGAGTGAATCCCATAGTTGAACGTGTGAGACGTTCGTAGGGTGAGGAACTCTGCTGTGTGTTGTTGAGGCCCCTAGCGAACGGAGGTTCCTAGTAGTGTGCGGGGTGCTCTTGGTTGTAATTGGGTGCGGCTCAATTGTTGGTTATAGAACTCTCAAGCAGATCGCTTGGGGACTGGACTAGGCCTTTCGACGGGAAGGTTGAACCTGCTTGGGGACTAGACTAGGCCTTTCGACGGGAAGGCTGAACCTGTATAAAATTTTTTGGTGCAAGCTTTTCTATCCCTATCTCTTTATTTTCCGCATATTTCAATTATTTACGTTTTCGCGCTACTCTATATTTTCTATCAATCGTTTTCGCTCTCCTTCTCAAACGTCTAATCTCTCCATCGTAAAACAATTTTTTAATTTATAAGGATTTTCGCAATAATTTAATAAAACTCGATTCACCCCCTTCTCGAGATTTTGAGGCCAAACCCAACAGTAGGATAACACCCAACAATAATACCCAAAATTCTTACACATCATTTAAAAAATTCTTAAACCACGTGTGTTGGAATAATGGCAATAATTAACCATATATATACAATGTCAATCATATATAGAATAATACCATCTTTATGATATTTAAATGCTTATGAATTCTGCTTCGTAATGATTCTCATTGGCAAAAACATTCTAATGTTACATGGTTGTGAAATGCAAGAAGTGCTAATAAAATAGCTATCAATTGACTTTATATATTTAAAATGGTTTTGCAACGTCAAGGGTAATTATAGACATTAATAAGATATTTATTGATAAAGAAAAGGGTTTCAATGAAAAAGATCTGAAGCTTCACAAGAAATATATATATGGCATGATGAATGGGAAATTGTGAATGGTGTAACATAGGTATTATACATATTCTCTATTCACTTGAATTTTATTTGAGCAATTTAATATTTTGAACTCTATATTCTTGGTCTTAAGAGCATAAGTCCAAAAGTAGACTATGTTAACCTTGGGGAGTGATTTGAAATTAGGTTGTGCCAGAGGTTTGTCGAAAATTTAAGGCAATGGTTTCCATACCACGATGCAGCTCTAATCGATTGATTATCAACACCTCTATTTTTCCTACAATTTGGAAACGAATTTTAGTGTTATCAATGAATCTCCTAAAAATGGTTTTGTTGTGGTTATAGAAAAAAGTTTGTGATCTATTGCTGAGGAGCTAAAAAAAAGTAATGCTACAAGTAAAGTGGATGGTCTCAAAGGAAACCTTCTAGGAAAAAAAAAGAGGTACAGTCATGAAAAATATAATAATTCAACACATGTCAATATTATGGATATAGTCTAGTGGAAAAAGAGGACGAATTTAGGTATTGAAATTTATAACCACATATAAATGTGATATATGTTTTTTTTTTAATTGGGCTGCACATGGTTCTAATAACTAAGTATTACAGCCCCAACAATTTTTTTTATTGATTTATGGATGATTGGACTGCTGGTCAACCTACTTCATATAAATATGTGAGCATTAATATATTAACATAAATATATGACTACCTGATTGTCACTATATTGTCCTTTTAGTTTGAACACTGAGTTACCTTATGAAGTTGTTCATGCATGTAAGAATTTAAGAGATGCATGACAAACGTATATGATATTTCAACATGATTTTTCATGGTTTATATCAAAAGTAATTTTGTGATAACTTATCTGTTATCAATTTTTTATATTATAAGATAGCTTATCAGTTATCAATCATTATTATTTCTTAATATGAAAAGGGTGACAGTTTATTAGTTAGCAATCATTAGTAGGATGCCACCTGGAAAAGTGTGATTTTGGTGAATGTGCATTAATACAAAAATTGAACACCCTTTATCAATTTTGTGATAGCTTATTAGTTATCAATGTTTTTTATATTACTATTTTATTATCATCCTTTTATTCATAATCCTTAATACGAATTTGGATCAATTTAAAGAACATGACCAAAGGATGAATAGATGGAGCAGAGAACGAAAATTAGGATTAGGTTCAAAGAGGAAGGAGGGCAAAGAGATTGATTGTTTTGGATTTAGCTAAAAACAAGATATTCGCGGATTAAATATTGAAAATGTTTTTAATTTAAAAGGATTAAATTGCAAATAATAAAACTTTAGTAAAAAAAATTAATAAATGACATGATGTATCAATATTAAAACACTTGGAGTTTAATTACTGGTCTACATTTGAAAGGTTTCAAAACCATCTAAATTAACACGGTGCTGAAGTAATGCCCAAAATGTTTTTTGAATTGAAAGGATAAATGTTTCATATTTTATGAGAATTAGTTGCTTAGTTTCTCAAAACTTTTAATAACCATTTTTTAATCTATTATTATCAATTTTAAGGATTAAGTTAAGCAAACAACCAATAGTTAAATACCAAAAACCTCCATTAACCTAGAAATTTAGAAACAGGAGAATTGAGAAGCATGTAATGATTAAAGGAAAATGTAATGAATCAAGTTTAATTACTCCAACTTCCAACAAAGTTAACACATATTGAAGTTGATCGGGGAGGGAATTTTTCTCATTCTCAACCAAACAAATTAAAATTGCAATTTATTAAGTTAATTATCTACAATCCCTAGTCTTGTTTCAAGATTGAGCTATTCAAAGTTAAAGGCTAATGCCATTAAGCAAGCATACAGTGAACCACCGAACCTAGGCAAGGTTGTCCATCAAGTATTTAATTTCAAAGTTGAATTAAACCTAGCATTTTATTAATTATTAACTATGGTTGATTTACTATCAAAAATCATAAGTTCACTTTCACATAATACTGTATAATTAAGAAATATGGAATCAACTATAATCTCTATGTATCAATAAATGGGACAAAGCTCAACCTTCCTTCTATTCATCCAAATGATCAATGCCATATAACACACATTTTGCCGTATGGGATACGACTTATTGCTGAAATATTTAGAGATATGTAAATTATTTAAAATTAGTGTAAAAAAAAAGGATCTTCTCACTTTGGAAAAGTAATACTTCCTCCATTAAATTTTTTTTGGCCTTTTAGGTTTGAACATACATATTAAAAAAGTATTGATTATTGTAAATTTTATATGTGTTTTGTCAAAAATGTCCCTATTTAATCCTTATTGAAAATTAAAGTAGTATTTAATTTTTTATTAGGAAGTGTGTCAATTAATTAATGTATAGTGGTTTGAAAATGAGAGAGAGGATAAAAGTGAAATTAATGAGAAGTAAGAGAAATAATTGAAATAAGGGCTAAAATTGAAAAAAAAAATTGTTTATGCATTGAAATTATAAAAGGACAAAAGTTATGAAATAAAAAAGCCTAAAAAACCAAAAAAAAATAAGAATAGAGAGAGAAAAAATTATTAGTGAATAATTAAATGATAATCTAAAATATTATTATTATTATTATTATTATTATTATTATTATTATAAGAGATCTAGACAAAACTCTAATGTTTGGTACAATCTGTTGCTTTGAAAGAGACAACATTTTTCTCCAAATCAAATCCAATCAAAAAATCTGTCTGTATAAAATTACCATACGTTCCAACATCACTGTTAGTGCTGATAAATGCCAAGCAAAAAACGTCTTCTTTTTTCTTAACAATGGTTTGCTTTGACGTCAACCGTATATTTGCACCTTCGAAATGAACTGTTATTATTGGCCAAGTAGGACTAGTGGATGTTCTATAGCAAAGTCTACCAGTTAAGTTTGGGTCATTCGTGATGGACCTCAATGGAACCCGCTTCTTCACTTCATTTACCAATTCGTCATAAAGTTGTTGGGGTAAAAAAGTTGATGTTGTCCCCGTATCCATGACCACATTACCCTTTTTTAAAGGACTATGAAAGGGCAAATAGGTATTTTCCACACTAATGCCTTTTAAGGTTACATAATAAAAGGTGTCACTTTTTTTTATAACCATAGGCGTAGAAACCACACCAAGTCCTAATACTTCACTCCCGGAACCAAAACTCATCGGGCTAAAGACACCAACGTTGTAGTATGGGACTAGGCAATAGGAAAATTTCCTACCTCCAAACGAAGGACCAATTTGAGAAATAAGGGAAACTGACCCCCTTGCAAGACCTATTAAGCCCATCTCGTCTCCAACAGCCAGTCTGTTTTTATGTCCACAACCAATAATCATCGCCTGAAGAGCGAGATGTTTTCCCGAGGTTGTATCCATGGTAATTGTATCTAATGCCAACAAACCTGAAAAATATTTTTTATTAATTATTTCTTATACAACCAAAAACCAATTACATTTTTTATGTATTTTCTTAGTGTATACGAAGAAGAAACAAAGTAAGAAAAAAAATACACTTACCCGTGTCCCTAATTAATATTGTTATTTGGACATCTACATCTAATATCTAAGTCCTTCAAAAGTTACTTTCCTAAAACACTTTAGAAAATTGTTATCTTATTTAATTTTTGTTTGATTTTCAATGCTACTTTCCTAAAATACCTATATTTTTTGATAAATTTGATAAAATTAAATACAGTCAACTAACCTCCATAATAAGTGTGAAATTAGTTCTTCTTTCCTTATATTTCAAACTCGATGGAGTAGGTATTGAATTTAAATGTTAGATGTAGATGTTCAAATAACATTCTTGTATACCTAATATTAAAAAAGGTTTATACAACATGGAGGATTGGTATCAGTAAATAAGAAGACGCAAATTTGGTGGAGGAACCTATGGTTTATTATTTTCTGGAACATATAGAAGACGAAAAATAAAAAGGTCTTTGATAACATGGAAGCACAAGTGGAGGAAACAGTGGAAGATATTAGTGTCCAGTTCTGGACTCTCTTTAAATCACATAATGCAAGTGTTACGCATACTTTTGGAAACTGGCTACTAAATCCTTTGGAGTGCATTAAAAATTTGCAATCTTGTTTTTGGGGATAGGAGTACCCCTTGTGCTCCTTTTTTGAGTTTTTTTTTAATAATATCTTTTTCTTTGGCTGCTAAAAAAAATTAAAATTTTGATGCTCAACATACCTTGTGATGTAGAATGATCTTCATAAGTTACAGTATAACTACATCGGTTTTGAGGGGAACATGTATGTTCTACATATTTTGGTAATTGATGACATTCCTTCTCTTGGCAATAGATGCCTATATACGTGGATGATTTTCGGGGATCAAACAAGGGGTTTTTCTGCTTATAGCAATTGTTGCATGGCACACATTGTAACCAAATAAGATCACTAGCTGTATCCATAATGCCATAAAATTTCACCGGTGGAGTTCCAATAGACACCTCCATGGCATATTCTCCATAATCAGGTTCTGTTGGAGTTTGTACAATATCCATGAGATGTGCAACACTAGATGAATTTTGGCGGATCAATTTAACGTTGAATCCACCATGAACAACTTCAATAGTTGTTAAATTCAAAAGAAAAATAAAGAGCGGGATAAATATAAAGTTTGGATGAAACATTATGAGAAAACCCATCATCATATATGGGAGATCAAAGGTAAACTCAAAGTTGTGTAATTTTGTTTAAGCTCTTTGCCTTTTATACCATGCGTCTTTGTTTCTTGTCTTATGATACGATTACTATTTTTGTTACGTATACTCCAATCATTTTTTCTTAAAATTGATTTGACTAAATTGACTCACTTATTTCCGGATATAATCCCCCTGGTTTAGAATATAAGCTAAAAAAAACTAAAATTAGGCTTATTTAGGAAGTTAGTTGATTGTATTTAATTTTTTCAAATTTACCAAAAATAGAGGTATTTTAGGAAAGTAGTATTTGAAATGAAACAAAAATTAAATAAGATAACAATTTTCTAGGTATGTTTTGGAAAAGTGGTATTGGGAATGAAACAAAATTTAAGAAAGTAAGTTATTTTTGCTTATATTTTATATGTTTTTTCTTATATTTCAAATCGAGTAATGATTTGAATGAATTCATTTAATATAATTGATAGTTTTTAATTTTAATTACAGGGTATTTATTTTATGAATACGAAATGTGGGGATTACGGAGAATATATGAATGTGGGTATTTAAGGAGTAATGATATGGAATGTGGGGATTACGGAGATTATATGAATATGGAATGTGGGTATTTATTATAATTGATAGTTTTTAATTTTAAAAAATATTTTGTGTTAATACAAGCTTTTAAAAATGATTTTTGTGTGTAGAACTTACGAATTTGGATGATATTAATTTTGTACAACTATGATTGAATTGTATGGTCATTTAAAAGTGATTTTTCCAAACTTGTAGGTTGTTATCCAGGATTTTTATAAAATACTAACTTACATCTAAAAGTAATTTTGTTGTTTGGAACTTAAGGATTTTGAGTAATGATGATTGTGTAAAAATTTGGTTAAGCTAGATTGGAACGACCTAATTTTTTTTTAAATATAACTTTTCCTTAGAAATTAGCCACCATTTTTTAAAAAAGAATAATAAACATACAATTGAATAAACAACACCTCATGCGGATGCAAAATATAATACCATCATATATATATATATATATATATATATATATATATATATATATTAGAAACTCATACAACGTCCCACCCAGTGCCACTCCCCATCAGGGAGTATCCTTAGCTCCACAGGGATTGGATTCTGAGCCATGACCTTACAATAAAAGGGCAGGGAGTAAGTCATTGCTAATTACGTTAAAACAAATGGTAAATAACATTGGCTAAAAACAACAATCACAACTATCATATAGCAAGTTAAAATACAAATAGAAATGTGCAAACCAATTTTATCAACAATTTATCTCTTTTATTAGTGACATGATACATGCTCTTTCATCTCTCATTTAAATTCTCAGGGCTTCACATTTTGACGGGTGCTGGACTCATGGCTTTCTACGCCCTACCCTAATCCTGCATCAACCGTACAAAACTGAAGCTAAGCATCACAATTTCGAAGGGAGCTGGTGTAACATCCCCAAATTCGTTAAGTGGTTATGTGCATTAGATGGTAGAATTTTGATAGGTGTTGTAGCATCCTCAAGTTTCGATTTCCGCTTAGAAGTGTTATTAAGTGTTTAGAATGTGTTTAGAATATAGGATTTTAGCTAAGTGTAGAATGGTATAAGTTAAGAATAGATGAGAATATGTTTAGGAAGAAGGTTTTACCTAAGAGTAAGTTAGAATGGGTTATAGTAAACTTAGGATATATTCTTAGAATGCATGAAAGAAGGGAAAACTTAACTGGTTAATCGATTAAGAGGTCCCTTAATCGATTAATTTTTATGCCACTTTCAGCCAATAATCAATTATTGCTTAGCTTAATCGATTAGGATAAGTAGCAGCTTCAGGCCTTAATCGATTAACAACAGTGTTAATCGATTAAGGGCTGCTGATCAGTCATAAAACATGTGTTTCTCAATGTATTTTTCATTGTTTCCTTTTCTTCTTGCTCGAACTCTCTCTTCTCCAACCCCCTAGGGTTTTCAATTCCACAAGATCAACATCAATAACATCAAATCAACACCATAAATTATTCATCCATCATTCCCGCATCAATTTCCTACTCTTGAACTCATGTAAATCCCTCTTTCTCTAAAACCCCAAATCAACCCACAAACCCCAACTTTCCCAATAAATCACATAGAGCCTTCCAATCATCAAATGAGTCTTGGAAAGTGGTTAAGGGCAAGAAATAGGAGGCTAGGAAGCTTGGATAAGAGTGGGGGTTGGTGCTCCCTCAAATTCTCAAGTCCTCCTCTTCTCTTCTAAAGGTAAGGGGTTTAGTTTGGTTTAGTATTAGAGAAGGGGTTTAATTATAGTGATAGGGATATAATTAGGTATATTTAGATGTTTTATTAAGGTTGGGATTAAGAGGGTATAGGTTGGTTAGAAAACCCAAAGGAATTGTTATGTTATACTTGCAATTTTTGTGTCAATGCTTGGAATTGGTATTAACTTAGTGAATATTGTTAAATGACATGCTTATGTGTGTATTGGTATGCTTATAAATTGTAAAGCTAAAGTATAAATAATCATGCATACCTTAGGGTCAAGTACTATTCAATTGAGTTTGAACCAAACTAATGTGATTTTTAAAAGAGAACAAAAAAGGGGTTTAAATCTCAATTGAAAAGCACTTACATATAGCATCATTCATGGTGTAAAGGTGGACGTTAGGAGTAGGGGAAAAACACAGGTCGTTTCGATTGATGAGGGCAAAAGTAAATTACTGGAATTACTATGGAGAACTTTGATCCTGCAAAGGACATGGGTTTGATTCCCATGTTGGGGATTGGTTCTATGCGAACCATAGTGATTCCATTACTTTGGCTCGTTTTGGCCAGTCGAGGGTGATTTCTGCTAAAGCCAGTTTGGTCGAATCAAACCAAATTGTACGAGGAACCCTCCTACGGGGAGTGTGTGAAGTACTGTGCAAGCGGGTGAGCGAGGTACCTTCCTAAGTGGAGGTGAAGCACTCAATCAGAGGTTGAGAAATACTTACTCCTGGTCGGTTTTTGCCCCGAGTGGAGGGTGTATGTGAGGATGTTAAAGTGTTAATGAAAAGGGAAAAGCTAAAGTGTTAATGTAAAGTTAAAGTGTTAATGATAAAGTGAAAGTGTGGAAGAAGTTGCATAAATGGGTTAATTCATTGAATCCAATCAAATTGTTCAAGTTAATGAAATGAAATGAATTGTGTAACATCGGATTCAAGCATCAAACTCTTAAAGTGTGACGTGCATAGCATAATCATGTGATTGTATATTAAAGTATTATACTATAAGTGTGAATCTTTTTAGATTGATGATTGTTATTGCCAATTTCCTTTCTAAGTTGCTTGATATTATGAATATGCTTATTTATGCTTTATTACTGTTTTTAAATTTTTTCTTTAATCTAAATTCTAATTACTCACCCTTACTGTTGACATATTAGGTACCCATTGGAGAAAGACTTTCCTAGCTTCTGTGCCGAGAAAGTATACTCTCACCGAAAGAGAGTATACTATTGGTTGGGACCTTTTTGGTCTCATTCTTATTGCAAACATTCTAGGATCCTGTAATGTAAAGTATTTTCATTAATTAAAGTTGTATTTTAATTTTACGTTTACTTGGAGTTAAGACTATCTTGATTTTGTAAAAAGGACTCTATAATGACTTTTGAGAATGTATTAGTGGTTGTGGTGGATATAAAGATATCCTCTTTTAAATAATTCTAAAGTGTGACACAACCACTAAAATGTAATTATGGGTCTTGTTTTATACAAGCTATTCTGGACTTGATAGGTACAAAATTAATTTGGGGAAAGTCCGTATTTCAAGCAAAACTCCGCCAAAATTTATATTAAAACCCCAAGTATTTTTTTTATTAAACCACCAACTTAAATTAATATATTTTAAGATAAAAAGGTAGGATGTTACATTATGGTATCAGAGCAATGGTTGCATTCCTCGGCCGTGAAGTATGGATTTCCTATTCCTAAAAGAGCATGACAGTAACTAAGAATAGTTAGATAGGTAGTATATTTTAGTATTATATGCATGCATCTTTAGTTGAAGTTGGTATAGTTTAGTAGTGTGGATTTGTGTTAGTTATAGTTTAGTAATCATAGGGTTCTACCTTCAATTTAAAGAGGGGTTGAAACTAAATTTTTCAATTGTGAATTTGTTGTATTTAGAAGCGGACAGAAATTAAAGACTAAGGGAAGTGAAAACTCCCAACGGGTCAGAGCATGAAACTGCTACCCCAACGGGCAGGACTAAACCTTAGTTTTTAAATTGAGTTCCATTCCAAATATAATAAAGAGCTGAAACTTTTCTATATGGTGAAGTTTCCAAGTCCTCATTTGAATCGAAGATGAGTCATTTGTTTTATTTTTTTATTTGATCGGAACTCATGTAGTACGAAGAGTGATTTTATCTTCAATGAAATGTGGAATCGAGATTGGCCACCTCGAGATTTACATTTGTTGGAAGATGATATCATTAAGCCCTTGAATCCAAACAAATAATTGCCATATTTATTTTCTTTGCCTAGGAATAGGAAAGGTATTAGAGGTCATCCAATTTTTTTTTTACACGCCGGGCATTCTTTATCAAAGTGCGCAGCGGAAGTGAATAGGTGTTAACCCTTTGTAATTGCCTTTCACTTTAATTACTAAGTGTCGTCTTTAGTAAGACCTAAGTGCCTTCTACATTCCCACATTATATTTGGGATAAACATACTATTATTGATCAAGTATAAAATTGTTTTTTGCATCAGATTATTTTAAGACTTTCTCTTTGAAAGATCCTAGTATTATTAATGATAATAAATGTCAAGTATACTAGTATTCTCATACTTTCCAAGGTGTGGAACTGGTTCCAACTTTGATAATTGATTAAGTGTCGCAACACCAACTTTTGAGAATGTATTGTCAATAATGTGAATTCCTAACTAATTGAATGTTGGTGTTCATTCTTAAATTACTCCCAATGCCGATTAAATAGGAATTCACTGAATGCGACATAAGTCAATTCGAATCAAAACTTGAACTTCAAAGTTAAAATAAAAGGAAATATATTCATTAACATTTGAAAATTTAAATGAAATTAAACTCTTAACCGAAGAATACATTCCTTTTATTTGAGTTTGATGAATCATAGAGTGTAGGATTCTCATGTTTTGATGCTAACAATCTCTCTCCAAGCAACAACATTGGCAACAAGCAAGCTACACCACATGAAGATTAGAATTAGGATTTTTATTAATTCTATTTCAATGTAATCTTTATTTTATGCAATGCATCTCATTGGTGTGGGTAGCTTAGGTGGTTTTAAGAATATTTAAATAATGTTTGATTAAGAGTGAAGATACTTTAAATCTTGATTAAATAGCTCTATTAAAAGTTTTGTGAAAATCCTTTTAGAAAAACCTTGTTTTTATTCAGACTCTGATCAGTTTACTCGAGTAATGAGTATTGGATCACTCGAGTAATTTATGTCATGACAGGTTAATCGAGTAATGGTTTACACATCACTCGAGTAACTTAATCTGACATGTTTTAATCGAGTGAAGTTATATGGTTTACTCGAGTAATTCAATCAGTGTTTGGAAAATTATAAAAGGACTTAATTTTCTCTTTCACTATATACACATTCATTCTTACAATTTTCTATACATTTTTAAAAAAAGCAAATTCAAGAGCTATTTTACATTTTTCAAGAGCTATCAAGATTCAACAAGAAACTTTTCATTCTTCACTCTATTTCTCTCATTGTTCAAATATTCTTGAGATCTTAGTTTTTGTTCTTAGTGGTTGTTGAAGATTTGCAATTTGTGATTGCATCATTGAAGTTTCAACACAAGTGAAGAATCTCACAAGGAAGACTTTGAGGATCAAATCAAAGCAAGAAAAGAGGATTGGTTGGAAGCATCTTCAATCAATTAGCAAGGAAATCTAGAATTTTCAAAAGGGGTAGATTAGATCAAAGTGTTTGGTACACACTTTGAGTTGGGTTTTAAGATAAGAGAACTAAGAATCTAGTTGCATCTTAAAACATTGTAAAATCTACAGTTGAAGATTTCTAGTGAAGAATCTCTCTTGATTCAAGAGGGGACTGGAGTAGCTTTCAAGTGGGTGAAAGTGAACCAGGATAAATCCTTGTGTCTCTTTTATTTTCATTCCTTGTATTGCATTAATTCATTAACAATTGCATTTTTAGGTTAGAATTGGGAGTTTTTCAATTCTACTCAATTGATCTAAAATTGTATGTTAATATTACTTGAAATGGATCATATTAACCATTCATAATTTGTTGAATCATCATAGCATTGTAATTCTTGAAGAACTCCATAGAAAACTGAGTTTTAATTGAATTTTACCCAGTTTACTCGAGTAAAGTTCTTGTCACTCGAGTAATCTGCTTTCAGTTTATAAACAATACTCGAGTAGGTTTTCTGTTACTCGAGTGATTTAAAAATAGCTTTCGTATTACTCGAGTGATTTGCTGAATACTCGAGTGAAATTATTTTTGCTTTCGTATTACTCGAGTGAAGACTTGAGTTACTCGAGTAATCTGACTTGAATTTTTAAGAAAACTTATTTTCATAAAACCATTCTCTTAGGTGGACGAAAAATCTGTAATAAGGCTTCAATATTCTATTCACCCCCCCCCCCTCTAGACTATATTGAGCCGCTTGTTGGTTTCCAACAAGTGGTATCAGAGCTCGAACGAAAAATCCGAGCCTTAAAAAGCTTTTTCGAAAAGATCCGTTTTACTTGGAAATCATGGGCTCAATTTCAAATCCTTTTGGTGGTGAAGGAGCTTCCATTAACCGCCCCCCACTATTTAATGGTGAGGGATACGCTTATTGGAAGGTCCGAATGAAAATTTTTATACAAGCCATAGATATGGAAATTTGGAACGCCATAGAGAATGGACCTTTTGTTCCACAAACTAGAGTAAATGATGTTGTTTCTATAAAACCAAAATCGAGTTGGAACGATGATGATAAGAAGAAAGTTCAATTTGATTTAAAAGCAAAAAATATCATCACGTCCGCTCTTTCTTATGATGAGTTCTTTCGAGTATCTCAATGTGTTGATGCTAAACAAATGTGGGACACATTACAAGTCACACATGAGGGCACTTCGGAGGTTAGAAGGGCAAGGCTGAATACACTCATGCATGAATATGAACTCTTTCGTATGTTACCTAATGAAAATATAGGTGACATGCAAAAGCGTTTCACACATATTATAAATCATCTTTCTGCTCTTGGTAAAGTACTTACAAATGGTGAAGTTGTTAATAAGGTTTTGAGATGTCTTAGCAGGGAATGGCAACCTAAGGTGACGGCCATCATGGAAGCTAAGGATCTAGATGAAATTGATTTAGCAACTCTATTCGGAAAGCTTCAAGAGCATGAAATGGAGCTTGGGAGGTTATCCATGAATGAAGATGCCGATAGAAAGAAAAAGGGAATAGCTCTCAAATCATCTTCAAAATCCCTTAAGGCGCAAGAGGAAAACTCTCCAATGGATGACTCGGACTCCGACATAGATGATGAGACTCTTGGCTTGTTAGTCAAAAAGCTTGGAAGATTCCTTAAGAAAAAGGGTAACTTGAATAGAAATAGACCAAGAGATTCTAAGGATACTCAATCAAGGAACAAGACTAACAAAGATAATATCAAGTGTCATGGGTGTGGGAAGCTTGGTCACTATAGATCAAATTGTCCAACTAACTCTAAGAAGTCGGAAGGTGACAATTGGAAGCCCAACTCTTCTAAAGGCAAAAGGGCTTATATAGTGTGGGATGAACCGGAAAATCAATCCTCCTCTAGCTCATCGGAAGATGAAGAACTTGCAAATCTTTGTTTGATGACGAAACTTGATGAAGAAGCATCCTCAAGCATGAAATCAAGTGAAAACGTCAATGAGGTAGATTATCTCTCCAATGCTAGCTCTAGTTCTAATTCCCCCTCTTTTAATGAATTGTACGATGTGTATGTAGAGATGCATAAAGAGTTGAAGAAACTTGCTAAAATAAATGTTGAAAGAAAGAATTTCATTATGAAGCAACATGAAAAGATTTTGGAACTTCAAAACTCTTTAGAGGAGCTTAAGCTTCAAAATGAAACACTTGAACTCATTTATGCAAACTCTACATGCAATTGTGAATTGAAAACAAATGAGACTCCATCTTGTGAAAATTGCAAATCCTTAGAAAAAGAAGTTTTCAATTTAAATGATCAGATTGCAAGGCTCATGAAAGGAGATACATGTTTAGATCATTTGCTTTCAACTCAAAGGAACAATAGTAATAGATCTGGACTTGGCTATACCAAACCCAAAAATCAACATTTTCATAAAGTTAGAACTTTCTCTAAGATCAATTTTTCAAAAACTCCAACTTGTCATTATTGTGGGATTTTTGGGCATACCACAAATAAATGCAATATTAAAAGGTTTGGTATACCAAGTGGAAAGTATATTTGGATTGTTAAGGGGACTTCACCCCATGCTAACATCAAAGGACCCAAGACAACTTGGGTACCTAAGACAACCAAATGATTTTGTTTGTTGTAGGTGTGTCTTGGAACCAAGGAACGTAGATGGTACTTGGATAGTGGGTGTTCGAGACATATGACAGGAGACAAAACGCACTTCATTCAACTTACTTCAAAAAGTGGTGGTCACGTGACTTACGGCGACAACAACAAGGGCAAAATTCTAGGAGTTGGTAAGATTGGTAACGTATCTAACCTTGTCATTGATAATGTCCTATACGTAGAAGGCTTAGAACACAATTTGCTTTATTTGTATGTGTGTTACTTGCTAAATGCTAAGTGTTTCTATGTGTTTGTGCATGAAAAATGATTTTTGCATGAAAAATTGAAATTTTTATAATTCTGGACAGTTCACTCGAGTACCAGATATTTCACTCGAGTAATTTTAAAATCTCTTTCGTATTACTCGAGTGATTCTGTCTATAACTCGATTAATTTTAAAATGACTTTCGTATTACTCGATTAGTTCATTCATCACTCGAGTAAAAACTTTTTAACTTTCGGCATACTCGAGTAACATTTCTTTTTCACTCGATTACTGCTCGAATACTCGAGTGACGCATGAACATCACTCGAGTAACTTACGTGATTTTAAAAAAAAAACTGAACTGTAGTCATCTGCTTCATTTTTTTTTCTCGCATTTTCTCATACGGGTTTCGACATTCTCTCTTCTCTCTCATACGGTTCTTCATCAAGTCATCATTTTCAGCCACAAAAACTCACAAATCATACAAATTTCTTCCATATTTCATCATTATATCATCATTTCTACTCATTTCACGCATCATTTTCACATCTTATATTCAAAATCCGAAAAACCCCAAACCAAAACCCTAACCCAAAAACCGAATCAATGTCTTCTTCCTCACAAATTCAACCTCCTCGCAAGAAAGCTAAGCAGGGCGCAGGTCGTAACGATCCCTGGTTTTCTGGAATTAACCGAGACTTGCGGGAACCAAAATTTATCAATCGCTCTTTTGGTCTTACAAGGTATGTTAAGTTTGCTTGGTTGCATAAGGAGCAATTTCAGTTTGTAGAGGATTTAGAATTTCAGAATTTGAAGAGGTTTTAAAATTTGAGACTCATTATTACCCTAGGCTTGTCAGACAATTTTATCAGAATTTTACTAAGCTAGATGGTGAGTATCAAACAATGGTTAGAGGACATCATTTTGTTATCAAGCCTGAAGATTTGACAATGATGTTTGGTTTAGAAAACAAGGGAACTTATATTGGTGATGCTGAATGTCTGGATTTGAATGTGGATGCTAATAAGATTTATATTGATTTGATGCGTACTGGTGAATCTTGGGGTGATAGGACTACTAGATCTGTATCACCTTTGCATGCTGTGGATAGAGTGCTCATGTACATTGTCTCTTATTGTTTGATTCCGAAATGCAATCAAAATTATGCACAATTGCAAGATGATGATCTTATTTTGTTTCATGGGATCAAAAAGAGATATGAGATGAATTGGAATAAAATGTTTTTAGCTCGTATGGAATCTGCTGCTCAATCTCCTCCTACCCAATTCTTGCCATATCCTATGCATGTTACCAAGATCATGAGGTATTATCGTGTTCCAATCCCTGATGATGAGCCAGCTGAAAAGGAAAAGAAAAATAACTGGTGTCTTAATGAGTCACACATTAGTTTTATGAAAATTGCTTGGCATAGGGACAGTCGCACTTGGTTATGGAAATCACAGATTAAGGAAATGGCTGAAGCTGCAAAGGCTGCAAAAGCTTCAGGTTCTAGGAAAAGGACTTTACTTGGTGATAGGGCTGGTGCATCTTCTTCTGTTCCTCCTCCTTCTACTGATCCGATGGATACCGATCGTGTTGAGGACTCTATTGATTTTGACAATCTTGGTACTCCATTTGATGCACAGGCTGCTCATGAGTCATTGTTTGAGCACATCAATGCTCAATTCGCTCAGTTGGAGATGAGACAGGATGTGAAGAATATTGCCATGGAGCATCGTTTGATGGATTATATGTCTGGCCTCTTTTCTCACCATTTCCCTCATCCTCCGCCTGAATCCTAGACCTGTGGATGTTGATGATGTTTGATGCTGATGATGTGTGATGCTGATGTTGATTTCTGTTTCATGTTTTATATGCATATTTCTGACAATGTTCTGTTTGTGTTTATGTTTCGTGTTTATGACTCTGTTGCTATTAGCTTGGTTAGTTTTGTTTACTTATCTGCTATGGTTGATATATATTTTGTTTTACACTATGATTTGCTGTGTAGTGTGATACTCTGATATTATGGATTATGGTGCTATATTCATTATGCGTTTATATTCGTTGTGGCACTATTGTGGTTTATTTTGGTATTGTCTTTATTGTTATATATTTTTTTTTATATACCATTGTGAACTACTTACCTTCCACTTTTGGCATAGGACTTTTCTCACATTTCTTATCTGTTTAATGATGCCAAAAGGGGGAGAATATTTTGTTGATGTTGTTCTTGTAGGTTAAGTTTTATTATATTTTTTCTAAGTGTCTTACATTTAGGGGGAGTATGTTAAAACTTAGTGCTTAATTGAAAAAGAGGTTTGTCATCATCAAAAAGGGGGAGTTTGTAGGATTCTCATGTTTTAATGCTAACAATCTCTCTCCAAGCAACAACATTGGCAACAAGCAAGCTACACCACATGAAGATTAGAATTAGGATTTTTATTAATTCTATTTCAATGTAATCTTTATTTTATGCAATGCATCTCATTGGTGTGGGTAGCTTAGGTGATTTTAAGAATATTTAAATAATGTTTGATTAAGAGTGAAGATACTTTAAATCTTGATTAAATAGCTCTATTAAAAGTTTTGTGAAAATCCTTTTAGAAAAACCTTGTTTTTATTCAGACTCTGATCAGTTTACTCGAGTAATGAGAATTGGATCACTCGAGTAATTTAGGTCATGACAGGTTAATCGAGTAATGGTTTACACATCACTCGAGTAACTTAATCTGACATGTTTTAATCTAGTGAAGTTATATGGTTTACTCGAGTAATTCAATCAGTGTTTGGAAAATTATAAAAGGACTTAATTTTCTCTTTCACTATATACACATTCATTCTTACAATTTTCTATACATTTTTAAAAAAAGCAAATTCAAGAGCTATTTTACATTTTTCAAGAGCTATCAAGATTCAACAAGAAACTTTTCATTCTTCACTCTATTTCTCTCATTGTTCAAATATTCTTGAGATCTTAGTTTTTGTTCTTAGTGGTTGTTGAAGATTTGCAATTTGTGATTGCATCATTGAAGTTTCAACACAAGTGAAGAATCTCACAAGGAAGACTTTGAGGATCAAATCAAAGCAAGAAAAGAGGATTGGTTGGAAGCATCTTCAATCAATTAGCAAGGAAATCTAGAATTTTCAAAAGGGGTAGATTAGATCAAAGTGTTTGGTACACACTTTGAGTTGGGTTTTAAGATAGGAGAACTAAGAATCTAGTTGCATCTTAAAACATTGTAAAATCTACAGTTGAAGATTTCTAGTGAAGAATCTCTCTTGATTCAAGAGGGGACTGGAGTAGCTTTCAAGTGGGTGAAAGTGAACCAGGATAAATCCTTGTGTCTCTTTTATTTTCATTCCTTGTATTGCATTAATTCATTAACAATTGCATTTTTAGGTTAGAATTGGGAGTTTTTCAATTCTACTCAATTGATCTAAAATTGTATGTTAATATTACTTGAAATTGATCATATTAACCATTCATAATTTGTTGAATCATCATAGCATTGTAATTCTTGAAGAACTCCATAGAAAACTGAGTTTTAATTGAATTTTACCCAGTTTACTCGAGTAAAGTTCTTGTCACTCGAGTAATCTGCTTTCAGTTTATAAACAATACTCGAGTAGGTTTTCTGTTACTCGAGTGATTTAAAAATAGCTTTCGTATTACTCGAGTGATTTGCTGAATACTCGAGTGAAATTATTTTTGCTTTCGTATTACTCGAGTGAAGACTTGAGTTACTCGAGTAATCTGACTTGAATTTTTAAGAAAACTTATTTTCATAAAACCATTCTCTTAGGTGGACGAAAAATCTGTAATAAGGCTTCAATATTCTATTCACCCCCCCTCTAGACTATATTGAGCCGCTTGTTGGTTTCCAACATAGAGGACCCTAGTTTGCTTGGTCCAAAGAGTCCTCAAAGCTTTTGAATTAGTTTCAAAGCTAATGTGAGATGACCATGGAAACCTATAAGAATACTCTGAACTTTTGAATGCTTGACATGTCTTTTTCCTATGTAATAATTTTGTTAAAGTTTTAAATGAAAAGGATTTACCAATTACAAAGAGTTTTCGTTATGTTGGGAAAGATGCAATATTTGAAAGTTACTTTATCACCCAATACCAAATCTTTTTCTTGCAAGTCAATATTTCATGATTTTTACTATGATGTGGATTTGAGGAATGTAAGTTGTAACATCCCTGAATTTTAGTTCCCGAATAATGTCATGCTTTACTATATGAATGTTTTGCCTTGCTTGATGTGTCAGAGCTTAATCGTGTGTAGCTAGCTTATAGTGATTAGGGTTAGCTTAAGCCTAAGTAATTAGGTCTATCCTTGTGTAGTTTTAAGGTGATTAGGGTTAGATGTGTAAGAGCTTAGTTAAAAGTTAGATTAGCTTGGTTAATAAATGGCTTAAGGGTTAAGTGGGTTAGATTAAACCTAAGTAAACAAATGGGCCTTGTGAGTGATGTTGGGCCATGAAAGTGTGATGGCCCATGTGTGTGTGTGAAAGCCGTGAGGAGTGTGTGAGTATGTAGCCTTGTGTGAGTTTGTGAGGTGTCATGCCCACACTTCATGCATGTTGGCCAAGAATTAGGTGGCAACACCATGTTTCATTTTGTGGCATGAAGTGTGATGTGTCCACACCAAAACCCACCATTATGCCACCTTATCACTTACACATTTGACCATAAGCCATCATAAAAGTGAACATGTGTGGATGAATCTCACTTTGGCTCCCTTTTCTTCTTAACATCTTCACCATCATCTTCTTCCTCTTCTCTTGAGAAGCTCACGGCCAACACCACCACCACTCTCATCCTAGCTCTTTCTTCCATTAAAACCAAGAAATCCTTACATAACCTAAGCCTAGATCATGGATGTACTACATGCAAGTGTGATTAAGGCTTACAAGCTCAAATCCAAACCCTTCCTCTTTTAGAAGCTCACGGCCTCATCCATCACCACCCTTATTCAAACCTAAACTTCTACCAAACACAAGAAACCTTAGCATATTCATACTCTAGATCATGAATATGCCACTTGTTTAAGTTTTGTGTTGAAGAAATTTCAATCACTAAACTCTAAACCCAAACAACCCCCACGGCCAAACCCCAAACCAAGCTTTAAGGTCTTTAGTTTGGCAAATCAAGTGGAGCCTTAGAGTTTTAGAAGCTTGGAATCAAGTCTCAAGAGTCTAAGGAGGGAGAGTGCTCACGGTTGGAGAGGAAAAGGCCCAAAGGTTCTAAGTCTTCTTAGTTTTCTTCAAGAGGTAAGTGAGAGAAGCTTGCACTTTTGCTAGAATAAGTTTCAAGCATAGAATTTAGGTTGAGTCACCATGAGACTCAAGGGCACTAGCTAGATTTTTGGGTTTTGGCTTGGAGGCCGAATTGTGATGAAGCTTGATATGTGATTGTTTAGTGTTCTTTGCCGAATTTTATGGCTATGTTTGTGTTTGTATTTGTATTGATTGAACAATTATGATTATGTTATGTTGGTTAATGGAATGCTTAGGAGGACACGGCCAAGGGTGGACTAAATGGATTTTAGTTAACTAGGCCTAACTGAGAATTAGATGAGGTAATCAAGTGTTAACCAAAACGGTTTTAGATTGCTAAGTCTCGGTTAAGGGGTTAACCTAGTAGCTAAAATGGTTTAGTCGACTGAGTGTTAACCAAACCTAGTATTGGATAACTAAATAGCACTTGAACCTAATTAAGTATAACCTAATCCTTAATTAGTCAACTAATCCAAGATTAGTTGGACTTAATCCGAACTTAATGACCTTAATCCTTAATTAGTCAACTAATCCAAGATTAGTTGGACTAAATCCGAACTTAATGACCTTAATCCTAAATTAGTCAACTAATACAAGATTAGTTGGACTTAATCCTCGATTAGTGACCTTAATCCTTGATTAGTCAACTAATCCAAGATTAGTTGGACTTAGTCCTCGATTAGTGACCTTAATCCCTAATTAGTCAACTAATCCAAGATTAGTTGGACTTAATCCTCGATTAGCGACCTTAATCCTTGATTAGTCAACTAATCCATGATTAGTTGGACTTAATCCAAGATTAGTGAACTTAATCCTCTGATTACTCAACTAATCCATGATTAGTTGGACTTAACCCACGATTAGTCAGATTTAATCCGAGATTAGTCAATTAAGCTAGACCTAATTCATGATTAGTGAGACCTAATTCATGATTAGGGGACTTAGTCCATGATTAGTCAGCTAAGGTTCAGTTAAACCTAGTCTTAAGTAAGTAGGACTTACTTAACCAAAGTCTTAAGTAATTAAGGCTTACTGAACCCAAGTTCTAGTTACTTAAGGTGTACTTAGGTCAGGTAAACGATGGGACTTTGTCCGATTACTCGGACATAAGCTGACCTAGAACTCGTACGACTCTGCTGTGTTAACTACATGCTTATGGATACATGTTGAATACTTATGATTGTATGATGAGCTAGTATGAATGTGTATGTATCCATACTGAACTGATGTCAAATAATTACGACATAATTGGACTAATGATAAACTTGGAACTTGAACATGTGCACGATAACCTAGGATTGTAAGAGTTGCATTGATAACATGCATGAGCTAGGTTATCAGACCAGTCCCAATCTGAGGAACACCTACGCAGGTGGAAACACCGTAAGGCGTGCCTTTTCTACGCAGGTGAACCTGTGAACCGTTTTTGTAACTGAACTTGATATTTTATGAAAGCATGCACAGGGTTCACCGTAAGTCGTGCCATTTACGCTGGTGGAAACACTGCCATTTATGCTGGTGGAAACACTGTAAGTCGTGCCATTTACACTGGTGGAGACACTATAAGTCGTGCCATTTACGCTGGTGGAAACACTGTAAGTCGTGCCGTTTACGCTGGTGGAAACACTGTAAGTCAATCTTTTACGTTGGTGGAAACACTGTAAGTCGTGCCGTTTACGCTGGTGGAAACACTGTAAGTCGTGCCGTTTATGCTGGCAAACGTGCCGTAAGCCGTGCCGCGTTTTGAACGCACCGTTCCTCAGATCTGGACTCGGTGGACATTGAGGCCTCGGAGTTGGAGAAACATGTACATGCATCATGCCACCTATCTTGAAGATAATAACTAAACTGGTGTTTGCTCATATGTACATGCATTATTGCACTGGTGATTGTTGTTGTTTATCTTATTGTGAATGTTAGGGCTTAGGCTTATTCGATAATGCGACTGTGTTAGGCTTACTCTCCTGCCCTTTTAGGTGATGGCCAGATGCCGGCTTTGCATCGAGATTCGCCCGCTCCTTGATGGTGTTTGGGAGTATCAGGATCACCGGGTTGTTTTTGAGGATGAAGTGGAGATCACTCTCTACCATCCCAATCCCGTAGTTCGCCTTCGTCCTCGTAGGTTTCGTATTCCGATTATTTACGTTATGCACATACCCCCGTTTTAAACTCTTTGTGTCCTCGGATGGACGACTTTTAAGGGTGTGCTAGTGGAAGTAATCCGGAATCCGAAATAGTCGTACAGTTTTGGTTGGACGAAACCGGTGATCTCTGACTATGGAGTAGCTGCAGTGGACCAGTGACCAGCTCTGATGATACCCATTTCTTTTGAGTTAAATATATTATAAATAATGTTTTTGTAAGGTATTATCAGAGTGTTTTATTTTCAATGGACTTGTACCTAATATGTATCTGACCTTTATGACTTATTATCTACAACTAAGGTTCACTTTACGCATTTAAATATTCCGCTGGCTTTTAAGGATTTTTGAAATCCGGTATTGATCAGTTTTTAAAGAACTTGCAATTGAGGGACTAATGGTTTCATTTCAAAAATAATATTTATTGCAAAAACCCTCGACTGCTTTTCAATGACTTATAACTTCCCGGATTTCAACTCTTTGATTTTTACTTACAAACCAAGTGTATTAAAAAGAAAATTTTTCCACCCTAATTTTTGGAAACTTTACAAGTCCAAATGAATCGAGCGAAAATCTTTTAACCTTTTTCATACAGAAAGAGCGTCACACCATTTTTGTGGTATCAGAGCTGAAGGTCCTGCACCTGGTCCATAGTTAGTCCTATCTAGACTAAGATAGTTGTAGAATTAAGATAGTTCTAGGACTTCAATTCCCTTAGGTCTATTGTGATACTTAGCCTTTAGTGCAGGTTCACAATGGCAGCTAGGAATCAACGTAACTTAGCTGAGGTTTTAGATAGGATCACTACAGTGATCGAGAACATGCAACAACAAGCTAACCAACCACCCCCAGACCAAGCGGGACAAGTCGAGTTCCGTAGTCTATCCGAATTCCGAAACTATAACCCTCCTAGGTTTGAGGGAGGTTTCAAACCCGATGAGGCTAACAAGTGGGTAAACGGACTGGACAAAATCTTCCAAACCCTGGGATGTACGGACGCTCAGCAGGTGACCTACGCCACGTACATGTTGTTTGGGGAAGCTGAAAACTGGTGGAAGCACGTTGTTCAACTCTTGGCTCATGAAGGTCAGGAAGTCACATGGCAAGTGTTTACGAAAAAGTTTTTGGATAAGTACTTTCCCGAGGATCTGAGGCGGAAGAAGGAGGTAGAGTTTCTACAACTGCAGCAAGGAGACATGAGTGTGGATGAATACACCGCTAAGTTTGAGGAGCTGCTTAAGTATTCTCCTTACTTTCAGCAACACCCTGACGAACGAAGCAAGTGCATCAAGTTTGAGAATGGGCTAAGACCGGATTTAAAGGCGGCTTTCAGTTATCAGAAGATTCAAAACTTCTCAACTCTGGTCGATATGTGCCGGGTTTATGAAGATGATAAGAAGGCTGAGAAGCTATACTTGCGAAGTAAGAGGAATCAGCAGAGTTTCGGGTCACAGTGGCGCAAGGATTCAAACTTTAAGGGCAAAAAGCCACACTTCAAGGTCAAGGGTAAAGGCAAGACGTCGGGACAAGTAGCAAGTTATCAGGGAAGTGCTCTGTTGTGCGATAAGTGCAAACGTCATCACTTCGGAGAGGTTTGTCGGAAACCGTTTTCTGGTTGCTATAAGTGTGGTAAACCGGGTCATTGGTCAAGGGACTGCAGAGAACCCGAGAAGGGTGACTCGAAGGGATCGGTGAATAGACCTATGGCTAGAGGGAAAGTGTTTACTCTCAGTGGTGCTGAAGCAAATCAAGCCCCTGATCTCGTGCAAGGTACCCGGAGACATTTCCACTTGAATTACTCGGTCCGCCATCTAATATATTTATCATGAACAAAGACAAGAACATACAGAAGAATATAGAGAGTTAGCTACCAGACGGGCAAAGCGTCGACGACATGGGCATAATCCAGGGGTCACATTAGAACTAACACAAACATAATATCAATATCACATCATTATTATCATTGAGTCTTATATCTTTATCAAACTTATCTTTCCTCAAGAATTCCATCTACAACTTCCATAAGTCTATCATCATTGAATCATTAGGGATGGAAACTATCGGTTAAAGGTAAATTAGCACACACGCTACATCTCCTCCTTCAATATCCAACCTCGTCCTAGTTCGGAAAGCAGATGGGATGCACAGGAGTCCTAACCATGCTGACATCGAAGCCAAAGGGTACGTACCAGCTGAAACCACGCCAGTTGGCCAGCAAAATAAAATCAATCATCAATTCATAAGTTCATCAAAAATAATCGATGGCTTCTAGTCCCATTCGGATTCCCTCTACACCATCCATGATTTGCTCAAGGGGGCGACAGCTCTATCCCTAGTTCGCGTTGTAGTCCTCGCTACGACCAACGACCAGCAGGTGCCCTTGATCACTGTAGCATCGTTCCACCTAGGGTAGTGCTCTTAGGCTTCTTGACGAATCACCATCATTGCCCTCCCCTATCGCAATCACCACTTGGCGGAATGCCTGACCTCCAAGTATACGGTATCTTTCCTCTCCACTACTTCACTCTCAACGTAGTTAGAAAGGATTGGGTCCTAAAGTCTTTTAAGTCATCTTAATCTTTTAAAGTCTTTTATTAATCCTTAGTTTGGTCGACCCATTCTAAGCCGCGCTTCTAACGGGCCTCGACCTCTAAGGGACCACAGCAAAACTTCATCATCGTACAGTGGGATCCACAAGACGTAATCACGGCGTACTCATTCACGTGATTTGTCACTCAAAGGGAAATAATTGCAATGTTATTGTTCCACGATGCACCATCACTGTACACAAACATCATTATCGCATATTATCAAAATTTAATCATTTCGTACTTCTTTCAAGCGCAATACATCATGCTCGTAGGGTTCATTCATATTCCCATAACTATCATTTCTCATCAATTCCAACATTTCTAAATCATACATTTCTTTCAGAATATTTTCAACATAACCATCAACATTCTCCAAATCATTTAACAACATTTCTTATATACTCATGCAAGCATAATATAACATAACCACAATATATCGAATAGTAAAATAGAGTCACTGTCTCAACGAAGGACGACTAAACACATTCTAAACACAATCGTCGTCTCGTATATTGACTTGTAACCCGGATTCCGACTTTTGAGATGGTCGAAATCGTTCTAATGATTAACATGGTGCCATTGTGTCTAAAAGGTGCTACTCTCTCACCTTGATGTGAAGAACTAACGCGATCTTGATTCTCGGTCTCGCTATTCGTTCCCAATTGCAAACCTTTTACACCAGTTATTTTCACAAAATAACCTTTATAAATATTCATACTATCTTGAAAGAAATAAATCAATATAACATTTGAAAACTTTACTTTCTCAAAGCCTTTGAAGTTTTGAAAACATGTAAATACTTAGAAAATAAATCATTTCTAAAACAAAAACTAACTAAGCTTTAAAATTAAATATCAAATCAATATCTCTTTTTCAAGAACAACCTTCAATCATTTTATACAAGTACAAATAATATTTCATTCAAACACACATTCCATCTTACTTACAAATATTTTAAAATTACTTAAAATTCATTTTCTAATCCTTAGCATTTATACTTTAAAATCAACATAAAATCTACATATCTAATCATTAAAGAACAAATCATAACATAAATGCTACACATTCCTCATTTTTGGACAGCATACATATACAAACTTAAAAATTCAATTTCTCTTAAACAGAACATCAAAAACATATGCCGATTTTTCCTAAATTCTTATTACAACTTCTACTATAATAAAATGACCAAATTCAAACAAAATAAAATAGTTCCATCTGTTGTACAGCCACAGAAAAAGTTGCATCAACTCAAGAAGTTCAAGTAAACAATCCAAAACACTTATACACAATTATACACAATTCCTACTTATGCTATAAACTTTAAAAATACCAATATTTCAAATAAAATATTAATTTTCACTATTTAAAAATTCTGGACAGCAACTCAATTTTTTTATGAAATCAAAGTAATTAATCAAAAACACTTATTTCTATTACATTTGCACATATAAACAAGGTATCACTAACATTCTCAAAAATAATCACTAACATCAAATCAATTAGAAAAATTCAATAAATTTAATTTCTTTTTCTCTAAAATTCGGCTAGCATATAGACAACTTAGAAAAATAATTTTTAATTTCTAAAGCATCCATATTATATAATTACATCATTTGGTATACTAAAAAGAAAACAATATCATAGATTTAATCATTAAAAAAATATAAAATAGCTCTTCTTTTAGAAAAATAATCACTTTTTCCAGCAAATAACATTTACACACATATCAACCACATACTCATAAAATAAATCAAAAACACATGTTCTTATAGGTTTATAACAACTACCATTTGTTCCTATTTCTTTTAAACAATCAACTATAATTTAACTACACATCAAACCACAAACAAATTACAAAAAAAAATAATTTCAAAATAATGCAATAGACCTCACGGTCTATTCTTTTTATATTTTTCCAGAAATTTATTTTTTTTATTTACTCATTGTTCTTTATTTAACTCAAATCAAACAAAAGGAAATCAAATACAAACAAACAATAACAATTACATAAAAATTCCATAACATATAATTCCATACACTTCATTTGCATCTAAAATTTTCCATAAAATTATTTTATTTTCCAAAATCATTTCCAGTTCCTTTAAATCATTTTCATTTCATTTTTACTTTAAAGAAAATACCTATTTGTTTTCATTCTTAACTATAACTCAAATACACATGAAATAACAACAATTATCATACAATATAATTATATATTTATATATATATATATATATTACACGTCCAGAACAGTAAAGAAAAATAAAATAAAAATCCTTTTTAATTCTTTTATTTATTTCCATTCTCTTTTATTATATTCAACAACAATACAATCCATATATCAAAATTACACAAATCAACCATCAATTCCTTATTATGTGCCACGGTTCATATATATATACATATACCATAAATTAAAATTTTTCCATTATTATTTACTTATTGATTCTTATTCCTTATTATAAAGAAACAAAAACAATTAAAAGATAAAGAATAAAAACTTATTTAACAATACAAAATTTTCTATACTTCATATGATCTTAGAAATAAAATAAACCCAGAAAATAAATTGATCAAACTCATCAAAAACATTTAGCCATCTTAAGAATTAAAGAAAAGGGGAGATAAATCCCTTTAAACACCTTTTTTGTGTCCCTTTTCTCATTCTTAATTCATATGACTCATGAACAATATCACTTATTCAAAAATAACTTTAAAATGAAAATAAAAATTTAGAACTTGACTATAGAAGAAATTTAGAAGATTTAAACAAAATATAAACAAAACAATTTAAAAACAACTTAAATAAATAAGTGATTTTGGGTTACCTCTACTCCTTAAGCTTTCTAAAAACTTCAAGCAACAAAGCAACTCTTCCCTCCTTCCTTAGCTTACTTGTCCTTCTCTCCCTCTATTCTTCTTAGAATTTTATTTTTTTTTTCTCTTGTAAAACTATCAAAGTTTTGGTGTGTGAAAAATGTGGGAACTAAGGCTATGTATTTATAGGTGTTGAGAATGCATTTCCCTTCCATATTTCAGAGCAATATTCGGCCCCCCTTCATCAAGTCTTAGTCAAAAATTTTCAAACACTACTTGGAACATGAACTAGCATTAAATGGGATTTTGTTGATTCCTAAAGCATTTTTAATTCATGGTTTATTCTCACAAACTTCGGAACTATTCCTCCCCTCTTTCCACCTTATTTTGGACGGTGAATATAAATTAAAATAGGAGAGAAAATTTTTCATTGGTTCTTTGTGGAGGTGCCTACATAATTATCCAATCATATTAACTATCCAAATTTTATTTTCTACCTACTGTACAAAAATTTTCGTAAATATTAAAATAAAAATTTTATTTTTACATATTAAGATACTACATTTTAATACGATCATTTTCATATAAAGTTTGTAATTTTTGGACTTACGGTTTGAAAGTTATAAATTTTTGAAGTCCTAAGATCATTTCCTTCAAAAATACACTTTCTAAGTTTTCAAATAATTTAAAAATAATAAAAATACGAAAATACACTTTAATTTGAATAATAGTACATTATACAACTTCAGAAATGTATTTTCATTTTCAAAATAAAATATTCTTTAGTCAAAAGGTTATTTAATGCATTAAAACCATAAATTGATTCTTAAAACTCAAAAATTCGTTCACTACTGTAGCAGTGATAAAATTTCGAAAACTCAAAAATAAAAATAAAATCTTTACGTTTTCATAATCTAGATTTCGATACGATCGTTTTGACATATCATTTGTAATTTTTCGACGCACGGTTGAAAAGATATGAATTTCTAAAGGTAGGGTACTCTAATCCATCAAAAATCATTTCATCTTTTAAAATCATTTAAATCAAATACTTTACCTTAAAATATTTCATTTAAATGGGCTAGGGAAAATTTTGGTACATAATATGTATATATGTCACGTATATATATATATATATATATATATTTAGGTATATTTATTCATATATATATTAAATCCATACATCAAAATCAAGCATAATTTCCTAATTTCAATTATAAAATCACAAATAATTTGGGTAAAATTGTGGGTCTCACAATCCTCCCCAACTTAGAGATTTCTCGTCCCCGAGAAATACGTACCTGATTCAAACAAATGAGGGTACGATTCCCTCATGCTACTTTCGCGTTCCCAGGTAGCATCTTCCCCATGATCTTGGCTCCAAATTACTTTGACCAACGGAATTTCTTTTCCTCGCAACGTCTTAATACTACGACCATCGATCCGCAGGGGTAATGTTTCATACGTAAGATATCTTTGAGTTGTATCGAGTCAGGTTCGACAATGTGGGTTGGGTCACTAAAATACTTTCTTAGCTGAGATACGTGAAAAACATTGTGTAGGTTTGAAAACATAGGGGGTAAGGCTATCTGGTAAGCTACCGGTCCTACACGTTTTTGGATTTGGTAAGGTCCTATAAATCTAGGGGTTAGTTTTCTGGTTTTGAGCACTCTGCCAATGCCGGTAGTAGGCACTACCCGCATGAATACATGATCACCTTCCTCAAAACTCCAACGGAGTCCTCCTCTTGTCATGATAGCTCTTCTGCCTACTTTGCGCGGTTCTCATCTTTTCTTGAATTACTTTGATCTTGTCTGTAGTTTGTTGCACCACCTCCGGTCCTAACTGTAATTGCTCTCCGGTCTCAAACCAGCACATCGGAGTTCTACACTTCCTTCCATACAGTGCTTCATAAGGTGCCATTCCTATACTCGAATGGAAACTATTGTTGTATGTGAATTCAATCAATGGCAAGAAAGAATCCCAGCTTCCAGCTTCCTCCAGTACACAGGCTCTTAGTAGATCCTCCAAAGTCTGAATCGTTCGTTCTGATTGACCATCCGTTTGGGGATGATATGCAGAACTCATGCTTAGGCTTGTTCCCATTGCAGTTTGTAAACTCTCCCAAAACTTCGAAGTAAAACGCGGATCTCTATCTGACACTATATTCGAAGGTACTCCATGTAGTCTCACTACTTCCTTGATGTACAATTCAGCCAGCTTCTCCAAAGGATATCTCATGTTGATTGGGATAAATCGTGCTGTCTTTGTAAGACAATCCACTACTACCCAAATAGCATCACACCCTCTCTAAGTTCTTGGAAAACCAGACACAAAGTCCATGGATATACTATCCCACTTCCAGACAGGTACAGGTAACAGTTGCAATTCTCCTCCAGGCTTTTTGTGTTCGATCTTTGCTTTAATTTCTGACATGTTAGACATCTCGATACATACTCTGCCACTTCTCATTTCATTCCTGACCACCAGAAAATCTTCTTTAAATCTTGGTACATTTTTGTCGCTCCGGGGTGAAAACTCAATTTGCTCTTATGTGCTTCTTCCAAAATCATTTCCTTAACTTCTCGGTTGTTCGGCACACAAACTCTTTCCTTGAATCGTAGAATTCCGTCTGTTCCTAGCTGAAATTCCACTTCCTTTCCTTCATCTGACAGTTTCTTCTTTTCTTGTAATTCCGGATCTGTTGCTTGTAACGCCTTCACTCGCTCCATGAATTCATTGTTCACCTTCAAAGTTCCTAGTACCATACTCCTTGGGTTAAACTCCACTGCCATATTCAGATCTCTAAACTTCTCTATCAGCTCCAACTCTTTTATCATTAATGCAGACACATGCAGAGATTTTCTACTTAGTGCATCAGCTACAACGTTTGCCTTTCCCGAATGATACTGCACTTCAAAATCATAGTCCTTCAGGAATTCTATCCACCTCCTTTGCCTCATATTCAGCTCTTTCTGCTCAAATAGATACTTCAAGCTCTTGTGATCGCTAAATACCTCGATCCTTACACCGTACAAATGATGCCTCCAAATCTTCAATGCAAATACTACGGCTGCCAGCTCCAGGTCGTGAGTAGGATAATTCTGTTCGTGAATCTTCAGTTGTCTTGAAGCATACGCCACCACTTGGCCATCTTGCATTAGCATACATGCTAATCCTTGCTTCGACGCATCACAGTACACACAGAAAGTCTTTGTCGGATCGGGTAAAATCAATACCGGTGCAGATGTTAACCTCCTTTTTAGCTCTTGAAAGCACTCCTCGCACTTCTCCGTCCAAACAAACGCTTGTCCTTTCCTAGTTAACTTGGTCAATGGTAGTGACAATCGAGAGAATCCTTCGATGAACCTACGGTAATAACCAACAAGTCCAAGAAAACTTCGGATCTCCGTCACTGTTGTTGGTGCTTTCCACTCCAACACTGCCTCCACCTTTGCGGGGTCCACCGCAATTCCATTCTTGGTTATCACATGCCCTAGAAAATTCACTGATTCCAGCCAAAAGTCACACTTTGACAACTTGGCGAATAGCTTCTTTTCCTTCAGTATGCCTAACACCTTCGCTAAATGCTTTGTGTGTTCCTCTTTACTCCGTGAATAGATTAAAATATGGTCGATAAACACAACGACAAAAGAATTTAGAAACGGGTGAAAGATTCTATTCATGTAATCCATGAATACTGCGGGCGCATTAGTCACTCCAAAAGGCATGACCAGATACTCATAATGACCATATCTCGTTCTGAAAGCTGTCTTGGGGATATCCTCTTCTTTCACTCTGATCTGATGGTAACCTAATCTCAAGTCGATCTTTGAAAATACTGTAGCTCCTCTTAATTGATCCATCAAATCGTCAATTCTTGGTAACGGGTATCGATTCTTGATAGTAACTTTGTTCAATTGACGGTAGTCGGTGCATAATCTCATACTTCCATCCTTCTTTTTGACGAACAAGACAGGTGCTCCCCACGGTGAAACACTTGGTCGAATGAATTGCTTTTCCAGTAACTCTTCCAATTGCTTCTTTAACTCCACCAAATCCATCGGTGCCATGCGATAAGGTGCTTTTGAAATCGGTGTCGTTCCAGGAATCAAGTCAATTCCGAACTCCACTTCTCGCACAGGCGGTAATCCAGGGATTTCCTCAGGAAACACTTCAGGAAAATCTTTGACAACAGGTAACTCCTCCATCTTTTTCTCCTCCTTGACGTCCAAAGAAGCGAGAAACATGTATATCATGGCTCCATCTTCCCATGAAGCTTTGATTTGATTGGCAGTCACGTGCTCAGGTTCTAAGATTTGGGGTACTCTAGGTCTTAAGCTATTGAAAATAAGAGTCTTTTCGGCACAATTTAAGAGAACATGATTAGCAGTTAACCAATCCATGCCCAAAATTATGTCGAGTTGGGTAAGGGGTAAGACAATTAAGTCCACTAAGTACTCTCTATCTTCTATTCCTACCGGGCATTTAGAAACAAAAGTTGACACCATGACTGGGTCACTAGTAGGGGTAGACACGATTAAATCAAAAGACATAACATTAACTGGCAAATTTAATCTCTCAACCACATTACGAGCAATAAACGAGTGCGTAGCACCCGAATCATACAACACATTCAAGGGTATCTTACGAATGAAACACCTACCTTGGATCAGATTAGCGATGTTAGCAGCTTCTGCTCCGCTCATTGAGAAAACTCTTCCTTGTCCATGGGGTCTAGCCACGTTCACAGCATTGACTTCTCGCTTAGGTTCAGGGCAGTTCCTTGATATGTGTCCAGGTCGGTTGCAATTGAAGCAGTTGGGATTGTTCCATGGGCAATTTGGTCCAAAGTGATTCTTGTTACACTTGTTGCAGAATGGAGGTGCATTCCCTTGTCGACGTGCCATCTTGCTTCGGTTACATACGGATGATTGGAGTCTCAGATCAAGCAAGGGGTTGCACAGGGTAAGCATATTAGGCTATGCTTCAAGCCGAAAGGGTAACTATACTATAACTACCAAACAGAGTCACACAATGAAAGCATATAAGGCTATGCTTAAGGCCACTAAGGATAACCATTGCTCTGATACCACCAAATGTAACACCCCAATTTGGAAATAGAATTTTCACTAAAAATTTGCGCCATTTTTTTTTTATAAAACATTTACATGATACCATTTAAAAAGTGAGTTTACATATCAACTTAGTTTCCAAAATATTTTTCAACTTAGTTTTCAAAAAGGTTTACTTAACTTGAATTAGTTTCTAACTCCTATTAATAACTTGGTTCATAAAAAGGTTTTCCTCAGTCTTTCAAACTTTATTCTATTTACCAAAGTGAAGTGCCACTATACCTTCCATTCCAAAACTCAATATTTAAAAATGCGGAATAAAATTATCCTTAGATTAATTCCAAAATCAACATTATAAAAATTGTTTAGGCTTAACAGCCAATATCTGAAATACCAAATAACAAAATAGATAAAACATCCACTGGGGTAACATAGTGATAAACAAAGGGTCCGTTATCCAAGACTACCAACAAACAGAGATCAATACTACTAAGAAATAAACTAATCGTCATCATCCACATCCTCGTTCGGGTCTTCCTCTGGGTCTTCTTCCTCCTCTGGATCCTCTTCCTCCTCTGGGTCCTCTTCCTCCTCGATGTTCTGATCAACAGGCGGGGCATCATGGAATGCTCGAGGTCCATCTACCATAAGATCCCTAAGACGATATCGCACTTCCTCACGATCGATGGCTACTCCTCGCAATGTATGATCTCGGTCAGTAATGGTGAGTCTTGTCGGTCCCTCCCAGATCCATCCATGTGCGGTTCTACGCCAATGTCCCCCCACCAAAGGAGACATTTCCACTTGAATTACTCGGTCCGCCATCTAATATATTTATCATGAACAAAGACAAGAACATACAGAAGAATATAGAGAGTTAGCTACCAGCCGGGCAAAGCGTCGACGACATGGGCTTAATCCAGGGGTCACATTAGAACTAACACAAACATAATATCCTTATCACATCATTATTATCATTGAGTCTTATATCTTTATCAAACTTATCTTTCCTCAAGAATTCCATCTACAACTTCCATAAGTCTATCATCATTGAATCATTAGGGATGGAAACTATCGGTTAAAGGTAAATTAGCACAAACGCTACATCTCCTCCTTCAATATCCAACCTCGTCCTAGTTCGGAAAGCAGATGGGATGCACAGGAGTCCTAACCATGCTGACATCGAAGCCAAAGGGTACGTACCAGATGAAACCACGCCAGTTGGCCAGCAAAATAAAATCAATCATCAATTCATAAGTTCATCAAAAATAATCGATGGCTTATAGTCCCATTCGGATTCCCTCTACACCATCCATGATTTGCTCAAGGGGGCGACAGCTCTATCCCTAGTTCGCGTTGTAGTCCTCGCTACGACCAACGACCAGCAGGTGCCCTTGATCACTGTAGCATCGTTCCACCTAGGGTAGTGCTCTTAGGCTTCTTGACGAATCACCATCATTGCCCTCCCCTATCGCAATCACCACTTGGCGGAATGCCCGACCTCCAAGTATACGGTATCTTTCCTCTCCACTACTTCACTCTCAACGTAGTTAGAAAGTATTGGGTCCTAAAGTCTTTGAAGTCATCTTAATCTTTTAAAGTCTTTTATTAATCCTAAGTTTGGTCGACCCATTCTAAGCCGCGCTTCTAACGGGCCTCGACCTCTAAGGGACCACAGCAAAACTTCATCATCGTACAGTGGGATCCATAAGACGTAATCACGGCGTACTCATTCACGTGATTAGTCACTCAAAGGGAAATAATTGCAATGTTATTGTGCCACGATGCACCATCACTGTACACAAACATCATTATCGCATATTATCAAAATTTAATCATTTCGTACTTCTTTCAAGCGCAATACATCATGCTCGTAGGGTTCATTCATATTCCCATAACTATCATTTCTCATCAATTCCAACATTTCTAAATCATACATTTCTTTCAGAATATTTTCAACATAACCATCAACATTCTCCAAATCATTTAACAACATTTCTTATATACTCATGCAAGCATAATATAACATAACCACAATATATCGAATAGTAAAATAGAGTCACTGTCTCAACGAAGGACGACTAAACACATTCTACACACAATCGTCGTCTCGTATATTGACTTGTAACCCGGATTTCGACTTTTGAGATGGTCGAAATCGTTCTAATGATTACCATGGTGCCATTGTGTCTAAAAGGTGCTACTCTCTCACCTTGATGTGAAGAACTAACGCGATCTTGATTCTCGGTCTCGCTATTCGTTCCCAATTGCAAACCTTTTACACCAGTTATTTTCACAAAATAACCTTTATAAATATTCATACTATCTTGAAAGAAATAAATCAATATAACATTTGAAAACTTTACTTTCTCAAAGCCTTTGAAGTTTTGAAAACATGTAAATACTTAGAAAATAAATCATTTCTAAAACAAAAACTAACTAAGCTTTAAAATTAAATATCAAATCAATATCTCTTTTTCAAGAACAACCTTCAATCATTTTATACAAGTACAAATAATATTTCATTCAAACACACATTCCATCTTACTTACAAATATTCTAAAATTACTTAAAATTCATTTTCTAATCCTTAGCACTTATACTTTAAAATCAACATAAAATCTACATATCTAATCATTAAAGAACAAATCATAACATAAATGCTACACATTCCTCATTTTTGGACAGCATACATATACAAACTTAAAAATTCAATTTCTCTTAAACAGAACATCGAAAACATATGCCGATTTTTCCTAAATTCTTATTACAACTTCTACTATAATAAAATGACCAAATTCAAACAAAATAAAATAGTTCCATCTGCTGTACAGCCACAGAAAAAGTTGCATCAACTCAAGAAGTTCAAGTAAACAATCCAAAACACTTATACACAATTATACACAATTCCTACTTATGCTACAAACTTTAAAAATACCAATATTTCAAATAAAATATTACTTTTCACTATTTAAAAATTCTGGACAGCAACTTAATTTTTTTATGAAATCAAAGTAATTAATCAAAAACACTTATTTTTATTACATTTGCACATATAAACAAGGTATCACTAACATTTTCAAAAATAATCATTTGGGGTCTTAAATAAATAAATTTTTTCAGAATAAAGATCAAATTTCCAGAATTAAAATAAAACTTTCAAGATTAATCTTTTCCATATAAACATACATTATATTCCATAAACATACTAAAGCAATCATCAAATCAATTAGAAAAATTCAATAAATTTAATTTCTTTTTCTCTAAAATTCGACTAGCATATAGACAACTTAGAAAAATAATTTTTAATTTCTAAAGCATCCATATTATATAATTACATCATTTGGTATACTAAAAAGAAAACAATATCATAGATTTAATCATTAAAAAAATATAAAATAGCTCTTCTTTTAGAAAAATAATCACTTTTCCAGCAAATAACATTTACACACATATCAACCACATACTCATAAAATAAATCAAAAACACATGTTCTTATAGGTTTATAACAACTACCATTTGTTCCTATTTCTTTTAAACAATCAACTATAATTTAACTACACATCAAACCACAAACAAATTACAAAAAAAATAATTTCAAAATAATGCAATAGACCTCACGGTCTATTCTTTTTATATTTTTCCAGAAATGTATTTATTTATTTATTTATTTTTATTTACTCATTGTTCTTTATTTAACTCAAATCAAACAAAAGGAAATCAAATACAAACAAACAATAACAATTACATAAAAATTCCATAACATATAATTCCATACACTTCATTTGCATCTAAAATTTTCCACAAAATTATTTTATTTTCCAAAATCATTTCCAGTTCCTTTAAATCATTTTCATTTCATTTTTACTTTAAAGAAAATACCTATTTGTTTTCATTCTTAACTATAACTCAAATACACATGAAATAACAACAATTATCATACAATATAATTATATATTTATATATATATATATATATATATATATATATATATTACACGTCCAGAACAGTAAAGAAAAATAAAATAAAAATCCTTTGTAATTCTTTTATTTATTTCCATTCTCTTTTATTATATTCAACAACAATACAATCCATATATCAAAATTACACAAATCAACCATCAATTCCTTATTATGTGCCACGGTTCATATATACATATATATACCAGAAATTAAAATTTTTCCATTATTATTTACTTATTGATTCTTATTCCTTATTATAAAGAAACAAAAACAATTAAAAGATAAAGAATAAAAACTTATTTAACCATACAAAATTTTCTATACTTCATATGATCTTAGAAATAAAATAAACCCAGAAAATAAATTGATCAAACTCATCAAAAACATTTAGCCATCTTAAGAATTAAAGAAAAGGGGAGATAAATCCCTTTAAACACCCTTTTTGTGTCCCTTTTCTCATTCTTAATTCATATGACTCAAGAACAATATCACTTATTCAAAAATAACTTTAAAATGAAAATAAAAATTTAGAACTTGACTATAGAAGAAATTTAGAAGATTTAAAAAAAATATAAACAAAACAATTTAAAAACAACTTAAATAAATAAGTGATTTTGGTTACCTCTACTCCTTAAGCTTTCTAAAAACTTCAAGCAACAAAGCAACTCTTCCCTCCTTCCTTAGCTTACTCTTCCCTCTCTCCCTCTATTCTTCTTAGAATTTTATTTTTTTTCTCTTGTAAAACTATCAAAGTTTTGGTGTGTGAAAAATGTGGGAACTAAGGCTATCTATTTATAGGTGTTGAGAATGCATTTCCCTTCCATATTTCAGAGCAATATTCGGCCCCCTTCATCAAGTCTTAGTCAAAAATTTTCAAACACTACTTGGAACATGAACTAGCATTAAATGGGATTTTGTTGATTCCTAAAGCATTTTTAATTCATGGTTTATTCTCACAAACTTCAGAACTATTCCTCCTCTCTTTCCACCTTATTTTGGATGGTGCATATAAATTAAACTAGGAGAGAAAATTTTTCATTGGTTCATTGTGGAGGTGCCTACATAATTATCCAATCATATTAACTATCAAAATTTGATTTTCTACCTACTGTACAAAAATTTTCGTAAATATTAAAATAAAAATTTTATTTTTACATATTAAGATACTACATTTTAATACGATCATTTTCATATAAAGTTTGTAATTTTTGGACTTACGGTTTGAAAGTTATAAATTTTTGAAGTCCTAAGATCATTTCCTTCAAAAATACACTTTCTAAGTTTTTAAATAATTTAAAAATAATAAAAATACGAAAATACACTTTAATTTGAATAATAGTACATTATAAAACTTCAAAAATGTATTTTCATTTTCAAAATAAAATATTCTTTAGTCAAAAGGTTATTTAATGCATTAAAACCATAAATTGATTCTTAAAACTCAAAAATTCGTTCACTACTGTAGCAGTGATAAAATTTCGAAAACTCAAAAATAAAAATCAAAGCTTTACATTTTCATAATCTAGATTTCGATACGATCGTTTTGACATATCATTTGTAATTTTTCGACGCACGGTTGAAAAGATATGAATTTCTAAAGATATGGTACTCTAATCCATCAAAAATAATTTCATCTTTTAAAATCATTTAAATCAAATACTCTACCTTAAAATATTTCATTTAAATGGGCTAGGGAAAATTTTGGTACATAATATATATATATGTCACGTATATATATATATATATATATTTAGGTATATTTATTCATATATATATATTAAATCCAGACATCAAAATCAAGCATAATTTCCTAATTTCAATTATAAAATCACAAATAATTTGGGTAAAATTGTGGGTCTCACATGGTACGACTGCATGGTATACCTTCCAGTATACTGTCTGACCGTGATCCAAGGTTTACATCTCGGTTTTGGAACAGTCTGCATCAAGCCCTGGGAACAAAGTTAAAAATGGGATCTGCTTATCATCCTCAAACTGACGGACAAACAGAGCGAACAATTCAGACGTTGGAAGATATGTTAAGAGCGTGTGCCTTGGAGGACAAAGAAGTTGGGATAAGGTGTTACCATTGGTGGAATTTACCTATAACAACAGTTATCATGCGAGTATTGGGATGGCACCGTTTGAAGCGTTGTATGGTAGAAAGTGTCAGACACCACTATGTTGGTTCCAAGTGGGGGAGAATGCTTTAATCGGTCCAGAACTGGTACAAGAAACAACTGAAAAGATTAAGATGGTACAAGAGAAGATGAGGGCGGCTCAGGGAAGGCAGAAGAGTTATGCAGATAAGAGGAGAAGACCTCTTGAGTTTGCAGAAGGAGAGCATGTGTTTATCAAGGTATCCCCGATGAAAGGTGTAGGCAGAGCGTCGAGAACCAAGAAACTTTCACCCAGATTCATCGGTCCGTACCAAATCCTTAGGAAAATTGGTCCAGTTGCGTACCAGATAGCCTTACCACCATCTTTGTCTAGTCTACACAATGTCTTTCATGTTGCACGACTTCGAAAGTTTGTGCACGACCCTAACTCCATTCTGGATATCCGACCCGATGACCTGTCTGTGCGAGAAAATCTAACTCTAGAAGCTGGCCCGATTTTTATAGCAGACCGCCGAATCAAGCAACTTAGGGGAAAAGAAATACCCTTGGTTAGAGTTGTTTGGGAACACAATGGTGTTCAAGAGTCAACTTGGGAACCCGAAGCTACGATGCGAAGAGAATATCCGGAGTTGTTCAGGTAGAACAGAATTTCGGGGACGAAATTCCTGTAAGTGGGGGAGAGTGTAACATCCCTGAATTTTAGTTCCCGAATAATGTCATGCTTTACTATATGAATGTTTTGCCTTGCTTGATGTGTCAGATCTTAATCGTGTGTAGCTAGCTTATAGTTATTAGGGTTAGCTTAAGCCTAAGTAATTAGGTCTATCCTTGTGTAGTTTTAAGTTGATTAGGGTTAGATGTGTAAGAGCTTAGTTAAAAGTTAGATTAGCTTGGTTAATAAATGGCTTAAGGGTTAAGTGGGTTATATTAAACCTAAGTAACCAAATGGGCCTTGTGAGTGATGTTGGGCCATGAAAGTGTGATGGCCCATGTGTGTGTGTGTTAAAGCCGTGAGGAGTGTGTGAGTATGTAGCCTTGTGTGAGTTTGTGAGGTGTCATGCCCACACTTCATGCATGTTGGCCAAGAATTAGGTGGCAACACCATGTTTCATTTTGTGGCATGAAGTGTGATGTGTCCACACCAAAACCCACCATTATGCCACCTTATCACTTACACATTTGACCATAAGCCATCATAAAAGTGACCATGTGTGGATGAATCTCACTTTGGCTCCCTTTTCTTCTTAACATCTTCACCATCATCTTCTTCCTCTTCTCTTGAGAAGCTCACGGCCAACACCACCACCACTCTCATCCTAGCTCTTTCTTCCATTAAAACCAAGAAATCCTTACATAACCTAAGCCTAGATCATGGATGTACTACATGCAAGTGTGATTAAGGCTTACAAGCTCAAATCCAAACCCTTCCTCTTTTAGAAGCTCACGGCCTCATCTATCACCACCCTTATTCAAACCTAAACTTCTACCAAACACAATAAACCTTAGCATATTCATACTCTAGATCATGAATATGCCACTTGTTTAAGTTTTGTGTTGAAGAAATTTCAATCACTAAACTCTAAACCAAACAACCCCCACGGCCAAACCCCAAACCAAGCTTTAAGGTCTTTAGTTTGGCAAATCAAGTGGAGCCTTAGAGTTTTAGAAGCTTGGAATCAAGTCTCAAGAGTCTAAGGAGGGAGAGTGCTCACGGTTGGAGAGGAAAAGGCCCAAAGGTTCTAAGTCTTCTTAGTTTTCTTCAAGAGGTAAGTGAGAGAATCTTGCACTTTTGCTAGAATAAGTTTCAAGCTTAGAATTTAGGTTGAGTCACCATGAGACTCAAGGGCACTAGCTAGATTTTTGGGTTTTGGCTTGGAGGCCGAATTGTGATGAAGCTTGATATGTGATTGTTTAGTGTTCTTTGCCGAATTTTATGGTTATGTTTGTGTTTGTATTTGTATTGATTGAACAATTATGATTATGTTATGTTGGTTAATGGAATGCTTAGGAGGACACGACCAAGGGTGGACTAAATGGACTTTAGTTAACTAGGCCTAATTGAGAATTAGATGAGGTAATCAAGTGTTAACCAAAACGGTTTTAGATTGCTAAGTCTCGGTTAAGGGGTTAACCTAGTAGCTAAAATGGTTTAGTCGACTGAGTGTTAACCAAACCTAGTCTTAGATAACTAAATAGCACTTGAACCTAATTAAGTATAACCTAATCCTTAATTAGTCAACTAATCCAAGATTAGTTGGACTTAATCCGAACTTAATGACCTTAATCCTTAATTAGTCAACTAATCCAAGATTAGTTGGACTAAATCCGAACTTAATGACCTTAATCCTAAATTAGTCAACTAATCCAAGATTAGTTGGACTTAATCCTCGATTAGTGACCTTAATCCTTGATTAGTCAACTAATCCAAGATTAGTTGGACTTAATCCTCGATTAGTGACCTTAATCCCTAATTAGTCAACTAATCCAAGATTAGTTGGACTTAATCCTCGATTAGCGACCTTAATCCTTGATTAGTCAACTAATCCATGATTAGTTGGACTTAATCCAAGATTAGTGAACTTAATCCCCTGATTAGTCAACTAATCCATGATTAGTTGGACTTAACCCACGATTAGTCGGATTTAATCCGAGATTAGTCAATTAAGCTAGACCTAATTCATGATTAGTGAGACCTAATTCATGATTAGGGGACTTAGTCCATGATTAGTCAGCTAAGATTCAGTTAAACCTAGTCTTAAGTAAGTAGGACTTACTTAACCAAAGTCTTAAGTAATTAAGGCTTACTGAACCCAAGTTCTAGTTACTTAAGGTGTACTTAGGTCAGGTAAACGATGGGACTTTGTCCGATTACTCGGACATAAGCTGACCTAGAACTCGTATGACTCTGCTGTGTTAACTACATGCTTATGGATACATGTTGAATACTTATGATTGTATGATGAGCTAGTATGAATGTGTATGTATCCATACTGAACTGATGTCAAATAATTACGACATAGTTGGACTAATGATAAACTTGGAACTTGAACATGTGCATGATAACCTAGGATTGTAAGAGTTGCATTGATAACATGCATGAGCTAGGTTATCAGACCAGTCCCAATCTGAGGAACACCTACGCAGGTGGAAACACCGTAAGGCGTGCCTTTTCTACGCAGGTGAACCTGTGAACCATTTCTGTAACTGAACTTGATATTTTATGAAAGCATGCACAGGGTTCACCGTAAGCCGTGCCATTTACGCTGGTGGAAACACTGTAAGTCGTGCCATTTACGCTGGTGGAAACACTGTAAGTCGTGCCATTTACGCTGGTGGAAACACTGCCATTTACGCTGGTGGAAACACTATAAGTCGTGCCATTTACACTGGTGGACGCATTGTAAGTCGTGCCATTTACGCTGGTGGAAACACTGTAAGTCGTGCCGTTTACGCTGGTGGAAACACTGTAAGTCGTGTCTTTTACGCTGGTGGAAACACTGTAAGTCGTGCCATTTACGCTGGTGGAAACACTGTAAGTCGTGCCGTTTACGCTGGCAAACGTGTCGTAAGCCGTGCCGCGTTTTGAACGCACCGTTCCTCATATCTGGACCCGGTGGACATTGAGGCCTCGGAGTTGGAGAAACATGTACATGCATCATGCCACCTATCTTGAAGATAATAACTAAACTGGTGTTTGCTCATATGTACATGCATTATTGCACTGGTGATTGCTGCTGTTTATCTGATTGTGAATGTTAGGACTTAGGCTTATTCGATAATGCGACTGTGTTAGGCTTACTCTCTTGCCCTTTTAGGTGATGGCCAGATGTCGGCTTTGCATCGAGATTCGCCCGCTCCTTGATGGTGTTTGGGAGTATCAGGATCACCGGGTTGTTTTTGAGGGTGAAGTGGAGATCACTCTCTACCATCCCAATCCCGTAGTTCACCTTCGTCCTCGTAGGTTTCGTATTCCGATTATTTACGTTATGCACATACCCCCGTTTTAAACTCTTTGTGTCCTCGGATGGACGACCTTTAAGGGTGTGCATAGTGGAAGTAATCCGGAATCCGAAATAGTCGTACAGTTTTGGTTGGACGAAACCGGTGATCTCTGACTATGGAGTAGCTGCAGTGGACCAGTGACCAGCTCTGATGATACCTGTTTCTTTTGAGTTAAACATATTATAAATAATGTTTTTGTAAGGTATTATCAGAGTGTTTTATTTTCAATGGACTTGTACCTAATATGTATCTGACCTTTATGACTTATTATCTACAACTAAGGTTCACTTTACGCATTTAAATATTCCGCTGGCTTTTAAGGATTTTGGAAATCCGGTATTGATCAGTTTTTAAAGAACTTGCAATTGAGGGACTAATGGTTTCATTTCAAAAATAATATTTATTGCAAAAACCCTCGACTGCTTTTCAATGACTTATAACTTCCCGGATTTCAACTCTTTGATTTATACTTACAAACCAAGTGTATTAAAAAGAAAATTTTTCCACCCTAATTTTTGGAAACTTTACAAGTCCAAATGAATCGAGCGAAAATCTTTTAACCTTTTTCATACAGAAAGAGCGTCACATAAGTGAAGGTAGCAAGGTGGGTTAAAGGCAATACATTTATCCTAGAGTTAAGACTTAATCTAGAAACTAAGTTAAGGTGATGGATGTCATATCTTTTCCTTTAAGTTCGCTTAGAACTCCGTGGAAATGTGTGGTTATTATTGAACAAGCTATATTTCGAAACTACAAATAATTTTCAAACCATTATGAACTATTTCATGGAATGTAGTTTGTTGAATGTCAAAATCCCAATTTTAACATCTGTTAGGAAAGTCTTAGCATCGAAGTCTAGATCGTGCTATTGAAGTTTCAGTTAGGATTTGGAGACAAGAAACAGTCGTGTGAAGTCCTAACCTAAAGAACCGAACAGGAAGCCTTGAACCTTATGGAGAATACTAAGCATAGGTATAGTTGAGGTCTTGCTTTGCGAAGTTTATCTTTTAGATTGAGTGTAGGATCTCAATAGTTTTAATTCGTAGACTGGGTGGTAGAAGCTAAGTCTGATTTGATTGAGTCTTAGAGTTTAATTCTTAGACTTATGGCTATATATGGTCATATAGGAAGTAGGTTTTATGTGTTTCTGAACGATTGATTTTTATGTGGGTGTATTTACAATTTTAAATCTACTATGACTACATGATTGAGTTAAATTATTCTATCAACCAATTATTTGGGATCTTTCTATGATAGTTCCCAACTTTTAATTATTTTCATACGTTCCGTCTACAATTCAAAGTTAATTTTAGATAAAGAATATTTTTTTACCTATTATTGAAACTGATTTTGAAAGAGTATTATACTAATCCTTACTAATTAATTATGAAATCAAATTATTTCAAAGTAAATTGTCTCATGTCTCTTTTCATAAAAAAAATAAAAATTCTTAATTCCAATTCTTTCCCTAGTGTATATGTATGTTTTCAATATAACCTCTTTCTTAGGGAAAATTTTGCAAGTGATGATATTTGTAATTTTAATAAACTAAATTTTTGGGTGAATGACAACTTATTTCCTTCATATATTGATCGAGGCCGTACCCGATCAAAATAAAAGGGGTTTAGTTCTGTAGTACTAGGAAGGTGATCCTAGGTCGTTTCCCAGCGAATATCGGTCTAGGCAAAGTATCAAACACGTAGTGTGCAGTAAAATTGGGGGGGGGGGGGTTTGTATGTATCAAATGTGAAGAACAAAACACAAAACAGAATATTAACACTAAGAAAATCAGAAACAAAAGTGGGCAAACCCCTTTGGCTACGTACACTACTCAATCCTAGCTCACTAAAGATCGATTCCTCTCCTCTCCTCTGTCCAACTCGTGATAACCAAATACTAAGCGAAAATTCAGTTATCACTCCAAACCCTAACTTCTAATTAAGCATCAGAAACCAGAATTGGAGTTTTTACGAGTTAATACAAATTAAGCATTTATATTCATGTATTATCTCTATGAAATGGAATTAAGCAAACCACTACACATTGATAAACATGAAAACAGAAAAGAGAAAACGAAATTGCAATTATAACAAGAGCTCAAGAGTAGATAATACAATACAAAAGGGATTAACCCTTGAAGTCTAGCCTTCCATGGCCATATATGATGAAAAACGAGAAGAAATGAGGAAGAACCAAACCCTAGCAGCCACCACCACTTAGAAGAGCCAAGAGAGAAGTTCTAACCTAGAGAGAGAGTGATAAATCTGAAAAATGGGAGTGTGGTTCATGTTTACACGAATTTCCCCTTCTTAAGTCACAAAATGGGCCTAAAACATGGGCCCAAATCCTAAGAAACACTATTCTGAAAATTACAACTAAAAAGGGGCCTAAATGCAAATTACAATCTTCACTTCAATACTTCAATCTTCATTTCCAAAACGCACAAAGTGTCCTTGTGCCAAATATGACCTGAAAATAGAAATAGAATTAATTAGGCTAAATAATCCCAAATTAAACAATATTCGGAATATTAGTCCAATAAACTCTAAATCACTAAATCAAGCTAAACAATGTCAAATGGGCAACAAGTATCAATAATAGGAGTAAAATAATGCATGGAATAATGGGAAATAAAATGCTCATCATATATGAATGAGGTATATCTATTTTGGTAATATCCTTAATCCATATTAAAACCCTCTATTTGATTAATTTTTAAAAAGAGAAACCTTGCATCTAACTTTCCTCATAACTTTTATTTTTCGATCACATTGGTATCTAATGTACTTTTCAATTTTGATCATCTCTTTGAGAAAATGTTCATCATAAAATGAAATTGTAACTTTGAAAATGTATTTTTCTCATGTTTGGAAAACCGACGTGTGTGGTGCTTCCAACTTTTCCTCCTTCTATATTCAATAATCTTTGATAAGTTCAATAGTATCTTATACCCTATTCATCTAACTATTTTCTCTCTTACTTTGTTTTATTATTCCATAAGTCACCAACCTCTTTTTTTCGAGTAAGTCTTGTCATTATTAAATCTTTCAAACTTTTTTCAAGTTAATTCCATCCAATGCAAGACTACTTTAGTGTGTATTAATTGTTTTTACTTAATTGCTTTGGGTTGATGTTTCACTCTTCTTTAAAAATGTACTTTTTGCTAAAATTTCAAAATGATGCTTCTTGTCCTAGGTTTAATATTTTAAAGCGATGTGTCTGTGCTACTTTGTTTCTTGGTATTGTGTTTGAATTCCGAGTTTGTTACATTAGCTTTTTTTTAATCTTGTACATTCTATGCTTGCTCTTCTTTAATTATCTTGCTTATAACTGTTTACTGCTCATCTTGGAATGTAATAGATGTGTTTTATTGGATGGAGGATGTGCTATGTTAGGTATAGGACTATTTCTTTATGTGTTCGTGATTAATGGCAATAGAGTATGTTCCTAAGAGCCAAACTTCAATGTAGTAGGAAACTTTTGTAAGGATAAGCCTCATTAGTAATAGAGTAGTTGTGTTATAAAGACCTAACTGAAGTTGTGTCCTAAGTGGGGGAGAAAATTCCCAAAGTCATCCCCATCTCTTGGTTTAGGATAAGATCCATCCTAATGTTTGAGCATATAGCCCTACATCCCTTTTATTTCGTTGAAGTGAGCCGAATTTCGGGGACGAAATTCATATAAGTGAGGGAGTATTGTAACATTCCCAAATTCGTTAAGTGGTTATGTGCATTGGTTGGTAGAATTTTGATAGGTGTTGTAGCATCCTCAAGTTTCGATTTCCGCTTAGAAGTGTTATTAAGTGTTTAGAATGTGTTTAGAATATAGGATTTTAGCTAAGTGTAGAATGGTATAAGTTAAGAATAGATGAGAATATGTTTAGGAAGAAGGTTTTAGCTAAGAGTAAGTTAGAATGGGTTATAGTAAACTTAGGATTCTTAGAATGCATGAAAGAAGGGAAAACATAACTGGTAAATCGATTAAGAGGTCCCTTAATCGATTAATTTTTATGCCACTATCAGCCAATAATCGATTATTGCTTGGCTTAATCGATTAGGATAAGTAGCAGCTTCAGGCCTTAATCGATTAACAGCAGTGTTAATCGATTAAGGGTTGTTGATCAGTCATAAAACACGTGTTTCTCAATGTATTTTTCATTGTTTCCTTTTCTTCTTGCTCAAACTCTCTCTTCTCCAACCCCCTAGGGTTTTCAATTCCACAAGATCAACATCAATAACATCAAATCAACACCATAAATTATTCATCCATCATTCCCGCATCAATTTCCTACTCTTGAATCTCATGTAAATCCCTCTTTCTCTAAAACCCCAAATCAACCCACAAACCCTAACTTTCCCAATCCATCACATAGAGCCTTCCAATCATCAAATGAGTCTTAGAAAGTGATTAAGGGCAAGAAATAGGAGGCTAGGAAGCTTGGATTAGAGTGGGGGTTGGTGCTCCCTCAAATTCTCAAGTCCTCATCTTCTTTTCTAAAGGTAAGGGGTTTAGTTTGGTTTAGTATTAGAGAAGGGGTTTAATTTTAGTGATAGGGATATAATTAGGTATATTTAGATGTTTTATTAAGGTTGGGATTAAGAGGGTATAGGTTGGTTACATAACCCAAAGGAATTGTTATGTTATACTTGCAATTTTTGTGTTAATGCTTGGAATTGGTATTAACTTAGTGAATATTGTTAAATGACATGCTTATGTGTGTATTGGTATGCTTATAAATTGTAAAGCTAAAGTATAAATAATCATGCATACCTTAGGGTCAAGTACTATTCAATTGAGTTTCAACCAAACTAATGTGATTTTTAAAAGAGAACAAAAAAGGGGTTTAAATCTCAATTGAAAAGCACTTACATATAGCATCATTCATGGTGTAAAGGTGGATGTTAGGAGTAGGAGAAAAACACACGTCGTTTCGATTGATGAGGGCAAAAGTAAATTACTGGAATTACTATGGAGAACTTTGATCTTGCAAAGGTCATGGGTTTGATTCCCATGTTGGGGATTGGTTCTATGCGAACCACGGTGATTCCATTACTTTGGCTCGTTTTGGCCAGTCGAGGGTGATTTCTACTAAAGCCTGTAACATCCTCACATTAATTAGTTAATTTTAGTTTTTTTTTTAAATTGGTGTTAGAAAATTTCTTTTTAAACTTGATTACTTATAAAATTTTTTACGAAAATCCGGCAAGGTTTCCACTGTTTTCCGGACTTTCCAAAAATTTATTTCTTTAAACCTGTCAATTCAGAAATATTTAAAAAAACGTGAAACACAATAGCCAGATCAGATCCTAACGCCCGATTAGTACAAGTTCCAGGGCAAAGGACTATTTCATATTATAAATTACACAAATAATTGTCCACTCATAATAATAAATATACATTCCACGTAGTGGAATGAAAATCCTGCTCGGCCATATTCCATGTAAGCTCCACTTCAGTACCTGCAAAAATATAGCAAGAAGGGTAGCATTACACAGAACTTAAAAAGATAAATCCTAAAAGAAGACATAGTAATAAACTAAGCCTACATTATGATTAACATATGTTACTCATAATTTCCATATTTTTACTTCCATTAGTTCTTCTCTTATTCTCACATTCTTTTAACTTTTAATTCTCTAACAGTCCTCGCATTTCATTACACTTTTTGATTAGCTAGTCATTTCTATCAATTCTTAATTTACTATTCAGTTTACCTCATTCATTTATTTATTTCCATTCTTAGTTATCTAATTATTTCTACATTCTCTTTTCTTTTCTTTTTCTTCTTCTCTTCCTTTTCTTTTTCTCTTTTCTCTTTCTTTTTCTTTTCTTTTTCTTTTCCTTTTTCCTTTTCCTTTTTCCTTTCACATTTATCATTTATTTTTATTAGGCCACAGGGTAACCACGACCAACCTGTGCCACTTATCTTTTATTTTTATTAAGCCACAGGGTCACCACGACCAACCTGTGCCATTTACCTTTTACTAGGCCACAGGGTCACCACGACCAACCTGCGCCGTTTACCTTTTACTAGGCCACAGGGTCACCACGACCAACCTGCGCCGTTTATCTCTTATTTTTATTAGGCCACAGGGTCACCAAGACCAACCTGCGCCATTTACCCATTTATGTTCTTTCTCGTTATTAATTCGTCTTAGTCTTTTCTCTTTACTTTTAGTTCCTTAGTTCTCTTTAACTCTTTTTGTTTCTTGACCCTTCTTTTATCCTTTTTCTATATAAGTGTTTCGCTTTACTAATGCTATTCTTACTTTTAATTAACTCTAAGCTTGGTCATATACTCTATATCTTAACTCTCGTTACTAGCTATTAGTTATCACTTTGTTTCCCCTATCTCACATTTTTATGTACTTATTATCCCTATTTCATTACTCTATTTTAATTAACTACCCTTTTTAACTTAGCTTAGTTTCCATATCTTATTACAACACTTTACTTAACTTCCCTAACAACGTACTCTCTCTTTGCTTTAGTATCTTTTTATTAATTTCTTTTATCGGTCGTCTATTTTCTTTTACATCTAATTCGATATTTTGTGTCTATTCCCCTATTCGACTCCGCACGTATTCCTCATTCCACATTCTAATCCCTCTTTTATCCCATTAAAATCATCACTTACTATTTTACTTATTATCTTTTAGCTTATTAGTTCTACTCTTTATGCCTATTTCATTTACCCTTTTATTCTTTTACTCCCAAGTTTAGTTGGTTTTTCCTTAAATTCTCCCTTGTGTTACAGTGTATACTTTTCTACATTTTCGTTCCGGACCTTGTCCTACACGTACATATTCTATTCCCTAAGGTGTGGGTTCCATTAATAATTCTAAATACTTCATTTATATCCGCGGGGACTACCCTAAGGTTCATTAACATATTACTCTATTCTTAGCCATCACTATAGCATCCTAGAATTTACTTCTCAAGTAGAGGTAACACGACCCTTCTTACCTCAAACAACAAAGATAGAGAAGGGAGTACCAAACCCTTGCTTTATGGCTCACAAATTGAAACCGGATGAATCGAGAGTGGCGGTGATGGAGAGCGATCGAGAGACCAGCCAGATAGTGATAATAAACAATGATAATGTGGGGTGGAGGAGTTCACCACCCTCTCCTAGAAAGAGAGGAAAGGAGAAACCCCAAGAGAGAGAAAGGGCCAATAAAACCCTAACACACAAAGAGAGAGACAAGAGTTAGGGGTGATGATGATTAGCTCTTGCAATGGAAGAAATAGGAGGAAGAGAACTTGTTCTCACATACCTAGGACTTGATGGGAGTGTTGGAGCTAGAGAGGGAGGAAGCCATGGAGAGAGAAGCACCAAAAGAGAGGGAGAAGAGAGGATGACACTTGGGACCTTGAGGATGATGATGGATGGCCACAATAGCTTGAGGTTTTAGGGTCTCAAGGCATGGAATGAGTGTTCTTGGGGTGGGGGAAGAAGAAGGGACGAATTGGGGATGAAATGGGGCTTGATTCCCTTTTATTTTTTTCAATTCTGATGCGTGTTAATCGATTAACCCAGTGGTTAATCGATTAACCCTTGTAAAATGGCAAAAATCAACTTTCAGCCCTTAATCGATTAACCACCAGGTTAATCGATTAACCTGCTTAGCCTTTCAATACTTAGCACTTCAAAACGCCATAACTTCTTCGTTACCCGTCGGATCTTGCTCAAATTTGAAAGCAAGCTTCCCTACATACTAATCTTCACATCCAACGGTGGAATTTCTGTTTAGAGTTGTAAATCTTTTATTTTTAATTTCCTAATATAGGGTGTTTATAACACCAAAAACATCGCTTCTAACGCTCTTTTTCCCCAGAGTGGAGGGTGTATGTGAGGATGTTAAAGTGTTATGAAAAGGGGAAAGTTAAAGTGTTAAAGTAAAGTTAAAGTGTTAATGATAAAGTGAAAGTGTGGAAGAAGTTGCATAAATGGGTTAATTCATTGAATCCAATCAAATTGTTCAAGTTAATGAAATGAAATGAATTGTGTAACATCGGATTCAACAATCAAACTCTTAAAGTGTGACGTGCATAACATAATCATGTGATTGTATATTAAAGTATTATACTATAAGTGTGAATCTTTTTAGATTGATTATTGTTATTGCCAATTTCCTTTCTAAGTTGCTTGATATTATGAATATGCTTATTTATGCTTTATTACTATTTTTAAATGCTTTCTTTAATCTAAATTCAAATTACTCACCCTTACTATTGACATATTAGGTACCCATTGGAGAAAGACTTTCCTAGCTTCTGTGCCGAGAAAGTACACTCTCACTGAAAGAGAGTATACTATTGGTTGGGACCTTTTTGGTCTCATTCTTATTGCAAACATTCTAGGATCCTGTAATGTAAAATATTTTCATTAATTAAAGTTGTATTTTAATTTTACGTTTACTTGGAGTTAAGACTATCTTGATTTTGTGAAAAGGACTATATAATGACTTTTAAGAATGTATTAGTGGTTGTGGTGGATATAAAGATATCCTCTTTTAAATAATTCTAAAGTGTGATACAACCACTAAAATGTAATTATAGGTCTTGTTTTATACAAGCTATTTCCGGACTTGACAGGTACAAAATTAATTTGGGGAAAGTCCGTATTTCAAACAAAACTCCACCAAAATTTATATTAAAACCCCAAGTATTTTTTTTTTATTAAACCACCAACTTAAATTAATATATTTTAAGATAAAAAGGTAGGATGTTACATTATGGTATCAGAGCAATGGTTGCATTCCTCGGTTGTGGAGTATGGATTTCCTACTCCTAAAAGAGTTACTCCTCATGAGAGTAACTAAGAATAGTTAGATAGGTAGTATATTTTAGTATTATATGCATGCATCTTTAGTTGAAGTTGGTATAGTTTAGTAGTGTGGATTAGTGTTAGTTATAGTTTAGTAATCATAGGCTTCTACCTTCAATTTAAAGAGGGGTTGAAATTAAACTAAATTTTTCAATTGTGAATTTGTTGTATTTAGAAGCGGACAGATTGTAGAGACTAAGGGAAGTGAAAACTCCCAACGGGTCAGAGTATGAAAAGGCTACCCCAACGGGTAGGACTAAACCTTAGTTTTGAAATTGAGTTCCATTTCAAATATAATAAAGAGCTGAAACTTTTCTGTATGGTGAAGTTTCAAAGTCCTCATTTGAATCGAAGATGAGTCATTTGTTTTATTTTTTTATTTGATTGGAACTCAGGTAGTACGAAGAGTGATTTTATCTTCAATGAAATGTGGAATCGAGATTGGCCACCTCGAGATTTACATTTGTTGGAAGATGATATCATTAAGCCCTTGAATCCAATCAAATAATTGCCAGATTTAATTTCTATGCCTAGGAATAGGGAAGATATTAGAGGGCATCCAATTTTATTTTTGTTTACACTCCGAGCATTCTTTATCAGAGTGTGCAGCAGAAGTGAATAGGTGTTAACCCTTTGTAATTGCCTTTCACTTTAATTACTAAGTGTCGTCTTTAGTAAGACCTAAGTGCCTTCTACATTCCCACATTATATTTGGCGATAAACATACTATTATTGATAATGTATAAAATTGTTTTTTGCATCAGATTATTTTAAGACTTTCTCTTTGAAAGATCCTAGTATTATTAATGATAATAAATGTCAAGTATACTAGTATTCTGATACTTTCCAAGGTGTGGTGTAACACCCTATTTACTTAATCCTAAGTACCCTTATTAAAAATAGTGAATTTAAAATTTTCTTTTTAACATATAAAAATTCTCCCGTCAAACGGACGGAGTTTCCTTTGTTTTCTTAGCTTTCCAAAAATTTGTTTCACCTTCAACCTGTTCAAAATATTCATTCATATCATTTCAGTTGCCAGGGCAAAATATAAACAGTGTGTCGTAGCACCATTACATCAGGTTTATAAAAGTATACACGAGTCTTAAAACACTTTAGTTTTTCCACAAAAACAACCACTAGCTTTAGTTACATCAACAAAACATTTAATGTTTCCAAAATAAGACTCTTGACCGCCATTAGTTTCCCAACTATCTTCACATTCCACGTTGTGGAATGTGATCCTGATCGGCCATGCACGTGTAAGCTCCACCTTCACCTGTAAAAATATATCAAGAAGGGTAGTATTACACAGAACTTAGAAAATACATTATAAAATGACATAGAGAACAACTAAGAGATTACTACCCGTTATCACTTGAATTATATTTTCTATTTCAGTTTCCCTTGCTTCCATAATACCCTATCGTTGTCCATATTCATTTCTTATTCCCTTCGACTATTTCCTTAACCTTTCTTGATTTCTATCACTATCTTTCTATCATTATCTTTCTATCATTTACACACTTGTCTATCTATCCTCTTATTCTCATCAACACTCACTCCTAATGGAGGGCCTCATTCATATAATGTTCCACTCCTCTACAGAGGGGTCTTGATATTATTCACTCCCTAAGAAGGGTCATAATGCTGCACATACAATTCTATAATACTCCACTCCTTACGGAGGGTCATAATAATATCCACTCCTTCATGGTGGTTCCTGATATTATCCACTCCTTATGGAGGGTCATGATACTGTACATACAATTCTACAATATTCCACTCCTCTACGGAGGGTCCTGATATTATCCACTCCTTATGGAGGGTCATGATACTGTACATACAATTCTCACTCCTGCTTAGAGAGTAAGCGGAGGGTCCTGTTCTCACTTCACTTACGATGCAAGTGAAGGGTCATGAATATATCCACTCCCTTACGGAGGGTCCTGATAATATCCACTCCCTTATGGAGGGTCATGATAATATCCACTCCTTCATGGAGGGTCCTGATAATACCCACTCCTTCACGGAGGGTCATGATAATATCCACTCCTTCACGAAGGGTCCTGAAAATACCCACTCCTTCACGGAGGGTCATGATAATATCCACTCCTTCACGGAGGGTCCTGAAAATACCCACTCCTTCACGGAGGGTCATGATAATATCATTTCCCGCTCCACATAGGGAGGGTCATGAATGTATCCTCTCCATTTTGGAGGGTCCATATTAATACTCAATATCATATTCAATCATTCATACCATCTACTTATCTTTTTCTCTAACCATTAATCCTTGTCTTGATTTCTTTACCATTCGCCTATTTTCCTTCATATTTTTGTTAACTGCATTTTACTCGCCATCATCATTCATGTTCATTCCAATTCCGTTCTAAACATTAAAATTAATAAGATATTCAACTTCCTAATCACTATATTCATCATTGACTTTCAAACCAGACCATAATCTACATCCATCATCATTATTCCCAATTTTCACATAGTTCAACCATTGTTTATTTATCCCCTATTTGTTACTCATTCACAACCTACAATCGTTCCAAGTTACCATTAAGTCCTCTTTTCCAATTATCATTATATCCAATTGTCTATCTCATCTCTAACTCTATAACTCACTCTCATTATCAACCCAAAATTACTTAGACTTAGACAATTACAAACATACGCAATTAAAGTCGTATCCATTAACCATACATAAATCCTATTCTAGTCAATTTCCCTAAGGTTCCTCTTTTCTATTTTATTTCCTACCCTTAATTCCACCTATATGCAAGCTAGAAAATACCCCCTAAGTAGAGGTAACACTTCCCTTCTTACCTCAAAACCAACAAATATTAGAGTTCCTTGAGGTGAGGGAGGTCCTATGTGATGATTCCTTAGCTTAGAATTGAGAAGTTGATGGTGACCTTGATGCTTGATCAACTTGAAATGAGAAGAGCTTGAGCCCTAGAGGAGATTTAAATACAACTTTAATGAGCTAAATAGAGTTGGAAAGGAATTAATATCATGCCTTAAGACTCTACTTACCCCAAAGTGTTGATGGAACTTGAAATCCAAGAGGGAGAAGAGAGGGACAACTCGTGTGGTGTAGGAAGGAGAGGGAAGAGGTTTTCAACCCATATCCATGAAGTTTACTTGATGGGGTTTGATGATTTTGAGTGATATGTGTAGATTGATGATGATTTGCTCTTGGATTCTTGGAGAGAAAATGGAAGGGATGAGTGTTTTGTTGATGTTGTTGTGTATGTGGTGTTGTGTGTGTTAGTTTTATTTTTGCCCAACACCAGCAGCAGCCATTGTGTGGCTGAGAAGGGCCAACTTGGCCCCCAAGTCAAAATCGGACGCACCAGATCAAATCTGGTCTGCGCCACTAGCTTGGGCGAGCTTAAGCACCAGCTGGTGCTGCTGGTGCACCAGAATTGGAAATGGTGCGGTCAGGGAGAAATTTGGCGCGCCAACACGCGAATCTGGTGCGGCTGGTGCGCACCACGCTCGCCTGGGCGAATTGGCGCCTCGCCTGGGCGGGTTTTTCACGGGTTTGTGCACCAATGAATAGTGCACCCGCCGGGGCGCATGGCTGGTGCGCCTGGGCAAGAAATAGGGCCTTCAACCTTCGATTTGTCGTAACTTTTTCGTTAACCGTCGGATCGGGTCCAAATTTTTAGACAAGCTTATTTACCCCATAAATTTCATACCCAACGGTGGAATTTATTTTCTTAGCATCCCATAATGAATTCTTAATTTTCTCTTTTCGGTTGATTTCTAACAACTAAAACGCCGATTTAACCCCCGATTTCGCTTAGATAATTTTGCTCGAAGCTACAATTGCCTTCCATACAATCCCTAGTACTCAAAATGGTTTCTCACCTTGCTCACAAAATTCATTAAGCAATTAATCTACCCATTTTCTACGCTCTAGACCTATTAACTCAATATTTATACTTGGAATTAAATTTGGGATGTTACATGTGGAACTGGTTCCAACTTTGATAATGGATTAAGTGTCGCAACACCAACTTTTGAGAATGTATTTTCAATAATGTGAATTCCTAACTAATTGAATGATGGTGTAGTTCATTCTTAAATTACACCCATTGCCGATTAAATAGGAATTCACTGAATGCGACATAAGTCAATTCGAATCAAAACTTGAACTTCAAAGTGAAAATAAAAGGAAATGTATTCGTTAAGAGTTGAAAATTTAAATGAAATTAAACTCTTAACCGAAGAATACATTCCTTTTATTTGAGTTTGATGAATCATAGAGGACCCTAGTTTGCTTGGTCCAAAGAGTCCTCAAAGCTTTTGAATTAGTTTCAAAGCTAATGTGAGATGACCTTGGAAACCTATAAGAATACTTTGAACTTTTGAATGCTTGACATGTCTTTTTCCTATCTAATAATTTTGTTAAAGTTTTAAATGAAAAGGATTTACCAATTACAAAGTTTTTTCCTTCTGTTGGGAAAGATGCAATATTTGAAAGTTACTTTATCACCAAATACCAAATCTTTTTCTTGCAAGTCAATATTTCATGATTTTTACTATGATGTGGATTTAAGGAATGTAAGTGAAGGTAGCAAGGTGGGTTAAAGGCAATGCATTTATCCTAGATTTATGACTTAATCTAGAACCTAAGTTAAGGTGATGGATGTCATATCTTTTCCTTTAAGTTCGCTTAGAACTCCGAGGAAATGTGTGGTTATTATTGAACAAGCTATATTTCGAAACTACAAATAATTTTCAAACCATTATAAACTATTTAATGGAATGTAGTTTGTTGACTGTCAAAGTCCCAATTTTAACATCCGTTAGGAAAGTCTTAGCATCGAAGTCTAGATCGTGCTATTGAAGTTTCGGTTAGGATTTGGAGACAAGAAACAGTCGTGTGAAGTCCTAACCTAAAGAACCGAATAGGAAGCCTTAAACCTTATGGAGAATACTAAGCATAGGTTTAGTTGAGGTCTTGCTTTGCGAAGTTTATCTTTTAGATTGAGTGTAGGATATCAATAGTTTTAATTCGTAGACTGGGTGGTAGAAGCTTAGTCTGATTTGATTGAGTCTTAGAGTTTAATTCTTAGACTTATGGCTATATATGGTCATATAGAAAGTAGGTTTTATGTGTTTCTGAACGATTGATTTTTATGTGGGTGTATTTACAATTTTAAATCTACTATGACTACATGATTGAGTTAAATTATTCTATCAACCAATTATTTGGGATCTTTCTATGATAGTTCCCAACTTTTAATTATTTTCATACGCTCCGTCTACAATTCAAAGTTAATTTTAGATAAAGAATATTTTTTTACCTATTATTGAAGCTGATTTTGAAAGAGTATTATACTAATCCTTACTAATTAATTATGAAATCAAATTCTTTCAAAGTAAATTGTCTCATGTCTCTTTTCATAAAAAAAATTCTTAATTCCAATTCTTTCCCTAGTGTATATGTATGTTTTCAATATAACCTCTTTCTTAGGGAAAATTTTGCAAGTGATGAAACTTGTAATTTTAATAAACTAAATTTTTGGGTGAATGACAACTTATTTCCTTCATATATTGATCGAGGCCGTACCCGATCAAAATAAAAGGGGTTTGATTCTACCCTAGCAGCCACCACCACTTGGGAGAGCCAAGAGAGAAGTTCTAACCTAGAGAGAGAGTGAGAAATCTGAAAAATGGGAGTGTGGTTCATGTTTACACGAATTTCCCCTTCTTAAGTCACAAAATGGGCCTAAAACATGGGCCCAAATCCTAAGAAACACTATTCTGAAAATTACAACTAAAAAGGGGTCTAAATGCAAATTACAATCTTCACTTCAATACTTCAATCTTCATTTCCAAAACGCCCAAAGTGTCCTTGTGCTAAATATGACCTGAAAATAGAAATAAAATTAATTAGGCTAAATAATCCCAAATTAAACAATATTCGGAATATTAGTCCAATAAACTCTAAATCACTAAATCAAGCTAAACAATGTCAAATGGGCAACAAGTATCAATAATAGGAGTAAAATAATGCAAGGAATAATGGGAAATAAAATGCTCATCATATATGATTGAGGTATATCTATTTTGGTAATATCCTTAATCCATATTAAAACCCTCTATTTGATTAATTTTTAAAAAGAAAACCCTTGCATCTAACTTTCCTCATAACTTTTATTTTTTGATCACATTGGTATCTAATGTACTTTTCAATTTTGATCATCTCTTTGAGAAAATGTTCATAATAAAATGAAATTGTAACTTTGAAAATGTATTTTTCTCATGTTTGGCAAACCGACGTGTGTGGTGCTTCCAACTTTTCCTCCTTCTATATTCAATAATCTTTGATAAGTTCAATAGTATCTTCTACCCTATTCGTCTAACTATTTTCTCTCTAACTTTATTTTATTATTCCATAAGTCACCAACCTCTTTTATTTCGAGTAAGTCTTGTCATTATTATATCTTTCAAACTTTTTTTCAAGTTAATTCCATCCAATGCAAGACTACTTTAGTGTGTATTAATTGTTTTTACTTAATTGCTTTGGGTTGATGTTTCACTCTTTTTTAAAAATGTACTTTTTGCTAAAATTTCAAAATGATGCTTCTTGTCCTAGGTTTAATATTTTAAAGCGATGTGTCTGTGCTAGTTTTTTTCTTAGTAATGTGTTTGAATTCTGAGTTTGTTACATTAGCTTTTTTTTTTAATCTTGTACATTCTATGCTTGCTCTTCTTTAATTACTTTGCTTATAACTGTTTACTGCTCATCTTGGAATGTAACAGATGTGTTTTATTGGATGGAGGATGTGCTATGTTAGGTATAGGACTATTTCTTTATGTGTTCGTGATTAATGGCAATAGAGTATGTTCCTAAGAGCCAAACTTCAATGTAGTAGGAAACTTTTGTAACGAGAAGCCTCATTAGTAATAGAGTAGTTGTGTTATAAAGACCTAACCGAAGTTGTGTCCTAAGTGGGGGAGGTTTAGGATAAGATCCATCCTAATGTTTGAGCATATAGCCCTACATCCCTTTTATTTCGTTGAAGGGAGCCAAATTTCGGGGACGAAATTCATATAAGTGAGGGAGTATTGTAACATCCCCAAATTCGTTAAGTGGTTATGTGCATTAGTTGGTAGAATTTTGATAGGTGTTGTAGCATCCTCAAGTTTCGATTTCCGCTTAGAAGTGTCATTAAGTGTTTAGAATGTTAGAATATAGGATTTTAGCTAAGTGTAGAATGGTATAAGTTAAGAATAGATGAGAATATGTTTAGGAAGAAGGTTTTAGCTAAGAGTAAGTTAGAATGGGTTATAGTAAACTTAGGATTCTTAGAATGCATGAAAGAAGGGAAAACTTAACTGGTTAATCGATTAAGAGGTCCCTTAATCGATTCATTTTTATGCCACTTTCAGCCAATAATCGGTTATTGCATAGCTTAACCGATTAGGATAAGTAGCAGCTTCAGGCCTTAATCGATTAACAGCAGTGTTAATCGATTAAGGGCTGCTGATCAGTCATAAAGCACGTGTTTCTCAATGTATATTTCATTGTTTCCTTTTCTTCTTGCTCGAACTCTCTCTTCTCCAACCCCCTAGGGTTTTCAATTCCACAAGATCAACATAAATAACATCAAATCAACACCATAAATTATTCATCCATCATTCCCGCTTCAATTTCCTACTCTTGAATCTCTTTTAAATCCCTCTTTCTCTAAAACCCCAAATCAACCCACAAACCCTAACTTTCCCAATCCATCACATAGAGCCTTCCAATCATAAAAGGAGTCTTGGAAAGTGGTTAAGGGCAAGAAATATGAGGCTAGGAAGCTTGGATTAGAGTGGGGGTTGGTGCTCCCTCAAATTCTCAAGTCCTCCTCTTCTCTTCTAAAGGTAAGGGGTTTAGTTTGGTTTAGTATTATAGAAGGGGTTTAATTATAGTGATAGGGATATAATTAGGTATATTTAGATGTTTTATTAAGGTTGGGATTAAGAGGGTATAGGTTGGTTGGAAAACCCAAAGGAATTGTTATGTTATACTTGCAATTTTTGTGTTAATGCTTGGAATTGGTATTAACTTAGTGAATATTGTTAAATTACATGCTTATGTGTGTTTTGATATGCTTATAAATTGTAAATCTAAAGTATAAATAATCATGCATGTTGGAAACCAACAAGCGGGCTTAGCAATTACTAGAAGGGGGTGAATAGTAATTAGAAGCAGCAATACCAAATATTTCGAATGATATTAGAAGAATTGAATAGAAGCTGATTTTTCTGGAAAAAGCTCGTAATACTCGAGTCTTTCTTGAAGTACTCGAGTGTTTCAGGATGAACCACTCAAGTCTTTTAAGATCTACTCGATTCTTTGAGCACGAACAACTCGAGTATTCAGGGAAACACTCGAGTATTTCGTACAGAGTTGCACTAAACTAGTTCTGAAAAATCAGCAACTCACTTCTAATTAATCCAATACAAATCAGAGACTTATCTAACTAAATAGTAAGCAATTAAGATAAAGTTTAACAACTTAACAACACTTAATTTCCTTGACCTTAATACCCAATTAGATAAATCCTTTTCTTTGAAAAGCTTTAGGTTGTTTGAGCAAGAATAAGAATGAAAGCTATAAAACAACACACAAACAATTTTATCCTGGTTCACTCCAACAATGAGCTACATCCAGTCCTCCTAACCACCTTAGGAGATTTTCTATAAATCAAATTGTTAGAAATTACAAAGGATTAATTGAGATAGCCTCACTCAACCTAACCCTTGAAGAGTGTACCAAACTCTTGATTTCTACCCCAATTTGATTCCGGTGATGAAGAACTCTTCCTAAGCTTCCTTGAACACCCTTCAAGAAGCTCCAACGGGCTAAGAACCTCTTAGTATTTGTGCTTGAGAACTATCAAGACTCCAATACCCTAAGTCCACCTAGGGTTTGCTTGGGAACAATCCAAGACTTAAAGCAACAAGCTAATTTGTGTGTGTATTACGAATCTCACAATGGAATCGCACAATTAAGCACAACTCAATAAAGAATTGAGACCTAAACTCAACTTGAGAGTGAAAATCACAATATGAGAGCAAAGTTGAGTTTTAGAGAAATTAATACTTGAGAAGAAGAAACAGAGTAAGCTTGTTAATGTTAATGTTCTTGTTCTTGTTGTCTTGATTGTTCTGTGCAAACAGTGAGTAATTTTAAAATTGAAGATCAGAAGGGTTGGTCAAGACTCAAGTGCCCCTGGATAGGTTTTTGAGTCTGTCCAACGACTTTATTTTTGCTGACTGTACCGAAAGACTCGAGTCTTTTGGCCAATACTCGAGTCTTTTGGCCAGGCTAGAAAGATCCGTTGCACGAACAAGACTAACGGCTATATTTGCTGATCTAGCATCAACACTCGAGTCTTTTTCAAAATACTCAAGTGGAGACTCGAGTCTTCTTCAAAATACTCGAGTATTTTGATCAGTTATGGTAAAAATTGATTTTCCTTTTTGTTTTTCTTCTCAAGTATTAATTTAGGTTAATCTCAACCAAATGATCATATTAATTATTTTACTCTTAGAAGAGATTAACTATTTCTGCCCACTCTCAACATAAATGATAAATTAAAAATATAACCAAATTGAGAATGAGTGAGCACTTGAATAATTTCTTGATATCTTCTTGTTGCTTCATTGTCTTCAATGCTTGATCGTTAATTACTTTGTCATCATCAAAATCATATCCACATAATTACTAGGAGCATTGAATTTACAATCTCCCCCTTTTTGGTGATGACAAAATAATTAACACTTGTTGAGTCTTGATACCACATGAAGTTGCTTGCATATGATGGTTTCTTTGTGAGGTAACTCCCCCTCAATACAAGAACCATTCTAAGCCTGTCAAAATTCAGCATGTGCTAGCAAAGCAGTTATGAATTTTAATTACAACAAACAAGATTATAACAAGTGCATTTCTCCCCATAACAAGAGTATTATTAACAAGTGCAAATCTCTCCCCCTTTTTGTCATTAGCAAAAAGAGATAGCCTTTTTCGAAAAAGGATAAAGGAGGAGAGTATCATAATTAGAACCCCAATAACCAATTATGCCATAGAACAAATAGCTCCCCCTGAAGCTTTGTAATAAAAGCAAAATAGAGTAAAATGGCAAAATGATGTAGTAAAAATACAAAGTCCTCAAATTGCAACCAGTACATAATATCAAAGACTAACTCCCAAAATAGAGAATGTTTCAACAAAAGCATTAAGACTGAAAAACATAAAAAATCTAAAATAGCAGCATCAAAACATAGATGGAGGTGCATCATCAGAAGGGGGATAAAATCGAGTAAAAGCAGCCATCATCTCATCAAACCGACGATTCATCTGATCCGAATGCTGATCCAATCGGGAGTAAATCATGGCCGACTGTGCACCTATCCTAGCATCAAGACTGGCAATATCATCTCGTTGGGCATCAATGGTATAAGCAAGTGAGTCCACCCTCCCATCGAGGGTATCCAACCTAGAGATAACATTGTTTCTCCATTCCGAACCATCAAACCCAAAATCTGGATGAGAACCATTAAAGTCATCAAAATCAATTTCGTCCTCAACTGGATTTCCACCCTCAGCTTCTTGAAATGCTACAGCTTCTTCCTCTAATTGCTCAACATCAACTCCTTGTTTCTCTATTTAGATTTGCCACATCCTCCTTATACATATACTCGTCCGAAGGTGCATGAAATTCCATTCCTTGAAGCTTAAGAGCACCATTGTTTAAGCAATGCTGATTGACGTGAAGAGTCATGGACTCTTCATTTGGGGGAATTGGCACATGGAAATGGGATAAGAGCCGAGACACATGCATAGGGTAGGGTAACCACTTAGGATTCCTAAACTTAGCACCGGCTAACATCCGATCAAGAATAATACGGCACCAATTCAGCCTCTCATTGTTAAGGATGGCACTAACAAGTCTAAGATCATGGTTGGTGGGTGTGGCATAGTTGGGTGGGGTTTGAGGAACAAGCTGGTGGCATACAATGTAGTGCAGTACCCTAGATTGAGAAGTCATCATAGAAGCATGCTTAGGCCCTTCGGCACAGACACGACCGGGGCGCAATAAACCTTGAAAAATTGCATCAGCATTTGCTCTTAACGAATTGTCCCCGTGTCGTGATAGCCCGAAGACATGAAACAGATCCTTAACTCTAATAGAGAATATAACTCCTTCAACCATGGATTCTAAAATGTCATCATGCAGCCTAAGGTTTGCATAGAATGTTCGTACTAATCTAGGATAACTGGGGCCATTGAATTCCAGAAATTTAATAAGTTTCTGTTCCCTAAGGTTTGGAATGAAAGAAAAGCCCTTACTTTGTAGGAATAATGTACAGTTAACCCAGCTAATGACCCCGAAGCCTCTTGATGAGAAAGCTCCAAATCTGTCCAGGCACTCTGATGCATGATAGTATTCAGGTACATCATCCTCGGATGATGATTCAACCACCCTTACACGTTTCCCATGCCTTGATGATGATGTCATTGAAGAAATTTTGAAAAGATTGAAGTTTTGGGAAGTTAGGGTTTTAAAAGGGGGTAGCGGATTTGATGTGGAAAACGGTTGAAATCAAGGGAAATAATTGAAGAAGAGTGTATAACAGATGTTGTTCTAATGAATTTTCAAAAAGTTTTGGAAGAAATCAGAGTTTTGGTGAAGAAATCGAGTAAAAACCGAGTGAGAAGACAAAGGGGGTTCGAAAAACTCGATTAAAATGGTGCTGATGGGGCTGAAGCACTTTATATAAACTCCGAAAGACTCGAGTCTTTTTATAAATACTCGAGTAGTTCTTGATGAACGACTCGAGTCTTAACGAAGATACTCGAGTCTTTTCAGGCTCATGCACCAGGGTCTTGAAACATTTTGCGCGCTGATGCAAGACAAGCCAGCCAATACTCGAGTAAAGAACGGGGTACTCGAGTGTTGCCCGAAAAAGAAATTTCATTGAAAAATAGAACGACTCGAGTCTTTTTGGAAGACTCGAGTGTTGCCTAAAAGCATCATTTTTGAGAAATTGGAAAGACTCGAGTCTTTTTAGAAATACTCGAGTCTTTTCATCAGACCATGAATAAAAACTTTTTCAATTTAAAACGAAGTTTTATTTTGAATTAAAGGACTCGAGTCTTTTTGATAAAACTCGAGTCTTTTTGATATAAACAAATTTTGAACACACAGTTTTGATCAAACAAACACAAATTTAAACACAATAAACTTCAAGACCAACTTGGAATTCATAGAGAATCACACACAATTAATTCACAATATTCAGAATATCCTCATGAACAATCTTAACCAAGAATCAAGACAAATTAAAATAAGACTAAAGTGGTGATTTTTCAAATGACACAGAATGCAATTAGCTTATGTTTGATTTATCTAAAATACCAAGTTCTCTCCTTATATGATAAAAAGTATCCCTTGGTAAAGGTTTTGTAAAAGTGTTGGCTAATTGATTTGTAGTACTAACAAATTCAATTGTACAATCACCTTTTTGTACATGATCTCTCAAAAAGTGATGTCTTATTTCAATGTGTTTGGTTCTTGAATGATACACCGGATTCTTAGTTAAGTTAATTACACTCGTATTATCGCATCTAATAGGAATATTTTCAAGTTTCAAACCAAAATCCGATAATTGTTGTTTCATCCATAATAGTTGTGACACCCTTCTTGGATTACCCAAATATAAACTAATAATTAAGCTTTTATATTGAATAATATATGGACTTGTGAGTTCTTTATTTTTAAGAAAATATGGAAAATAAAATTTTCTTTTTAAAGCGGGTGCACCAATCGTCATTGGAATTCTTGGAGAATAAGTTCTAAATCTTTACAAAAATGTTTATATCGAGTTCGGCGATCTCTTAAAATCCTTTCACAAGTAGGGTAACATTTGTTCTTTGAAAACATCCTTGTATCATACATGTAGCTAAGGTTACCCATGCGTTTTGATAAAACTGATACCATTAAGTAATATTTTTAGCCGAGCTCTTCAATAGATTAAATCAGAGTAAGCGGAATTCGTTGGACTATGCAACTGATAAAGTATAAACATAGGTTTTATATATAAACATAGTCATAAGTACATAGCCCATAATATAGTCTCCAAATCCATAAGTACAAGTCCATATAAAAACAGATCTACATAGTGTGACCCAAACCCTAAAGTACTCCAAAAGTATATCCACAATATGTACATAACAAAATATACAACTCTAGGGATAGTCACATAGGTCTGGCAGCATCAGATGAAGTAGTAGCAGCAGTAGTCTCCCAAAAGTAAAAGTAGTAGTAAGATTGTAGCACCATCATCATCACAGCAGCAGCAGCAAATCTCCTCCACAGCCTCCACATATCGGATCCTCAGACCCACATCATACACCATATGCATGTACCTAGGGATCATTGTCCCTCCAGTCACTCCCAGTAGAATGCACGACAGGCTCGTCTCCACTCTCGTCCTCCACCGGATCCTCCTCGATCTCATCTGAGGGAGAGTGTACCCTACCACTGGGTACCGGGTCAGGTGATGGTGAAACCCTGAATGGGCTCCTCGGATATGATAGGGGAGTCCCCTCGCGGACGACTCTCGAAGTAAAAGGGTGAGAGCGGGTAGGTCGAAAACGAAAACTATGGTAAGAGCGAGCTGGTCGCGCGGGAGGTGATCCATGGTAAGTGTAAAACGGGGGTACATGCATAGTGTATATGATGGGAATCCTAAACCTACAAGGACGAAATCGCATCAGCGGGTTCGGGTGGTAGAAAGTAATCTCTACCTCTCCCTCGAACACCGCACGATGGTCCTCATAGATCCATATGCCACTAGGAAGTGGCCGGATCTCGATGCAAGAAATGTAGCGAGACATCACCTACAAGGGCATAGGGGTAAGCAATTCTATACACATAATCAACAGAGACTCAATTATGCAATACAAGCATGTAAATATGCATCAATTAATATCAATCACATTTAACACTTAGCAGATATTAAATGCAAGTAAGATGCTCACACTTGGTTCATTTATCACAGTTAAATTAAATGAATGGCATGATGCATGACTTAGCTCTCAAGCCTATCTCCATCATAATACTATGTCACTCTCTGACGTCCATCCCTGACAACCCAGCACTCATCAGTGCGTTGTATTCCTAGGTATACAACCATTCGTACATTCACCTAGAATGTACACGACAAGCTTGGTATCCATGCCACCCGAGCATATCCCGTCATCCAAACGGATCGTCATCCAAACGATATATCCATATCGGCATCCACTAAGCCGACCACGTCAACAACGTGTCATCAAGCAAGCGTATTGGCACTCCCAGAGGCCCTCCACATGTTTAACAAACATGAAATACGTCCTACCATCCAAACTCCAGAATGAATGCATTTTATCTTTTAGACTTAAGGGAAGTTGATTAATACTTTACAGGCCACCTAGGCTTATTTCTTTATCAAAAAGGACCGTCGCCAAACGATCTATTTGTATTAATCAATTTCTCTAGGTCTTGATCCCTTGGACTATTATTAATAATTCCTTAATTTATTAAGTTAGAATTGAAAATGGTGTTTTCAGATTCTGAACAATTTACTCGAGTAAACTTCAGTACACTCGAGTGTTCTTTAATTTTTTTCCAGATTACTCGAGTGTTCTTAAGATTACTCGAGTGTTCATGACTTTCTGAGGATTTGGGTTTTCAATTCAACAATTTACTCGAGTAGTTCATGGGTTACTCGAGTGTTCTTGAACATTTCCAGAATACTCGAGTGACCTTGAATGACTCGAGTGTTTGACCTAAACTTGTCCTCAGGTCATGCTCGATACTCGAGTACCAGACAAAATACTCGAGTGTTCTTGTTCATTTTACATTGTTTTGAAAGCATTTTACTCGAGTACCCTGCCTTTTACTCGAGTGTTTCGTAGCAGATAACACTGAAACTTGGTTTTAACATAACATTTTCATTTCTACTTAATTCTAGTCCATTCCAGGGATCCACAGAGTTCATACAACATAATTTGAACATGTTACAACATTCATTTCATATCAAAACACAGATTTGACAGAGAATCCAATAATTATGCATAAAAAGGCACTTTTAACAACTCAACACCTCAAATTGAATATTAAGCACAATTTTCATCAAGTAAAGCTCATTTAAGCTTGCATGCATGATATAAAACTTGCTCAACACAGTTTTAGAGCATGGATTGGTCTCCAAACCAAAGTTCCTAATCAATCTAAGCCCTTAGAGCCTCTTGGTGGCTCTCTAACACAATTCATGAAATTTAAACTCTATCTAGTGAATATAATTACTTCCCCTTACCTCTCAGATGTTTTCCAAACGAAAATTGACAAGAAAAAGGCTCCAAAATCCTCAGACCAACTTCAAATGCCACATGCAGAGCATTTTGAGTACCACACCAAAATGGAATTGGTTTGTACATGAAACAGAGAAATAAATTGGCGAAAATTAGATTTCTAAACTCTATGCAACATAATCTAACTAAGGAAACCGAAATTGAGACTCAGGGGTTCATGAGCTTACCAGAAATCAAGATCAAAGTAAGCTCCAGAACAGAATTTGACCAAGAACAGCTTCACTTCAACTCCTTGAATCCTCCAACACACTCACTCAATCCTCACGATTTTGGTGTTTATATAAAGCTCAAGATGTAAGCTTTATATTCGTGTATGATTTGTGTTTCAATTTAACTCTGAGAAGGAGAATCGGAGAGAGAAAATCCGGAACCCTAACTTCAACAACAACAACAAGAATGAGCAAAATTCTTCACCAAGGATCGTTGATGAGTTTAAATAGAGCTAGAGGAAGCTCATGCACGTCGACACGAAGGCATTGAGCTGGTGATAGCGGAGTAATCGTGTCAATGGAGGGGAATCGTTGGATGTGACTCATCAAACGCACTAACTCGTGGAGTTTGACCCAGAATACTCGAGTATTCTGAATAATACTCGAGAGTTTTGGTCAGATTTTGAAAAATAATTATTTTATTTACTTTCCCTCCACAACCTTTCCTATAATTGCTTCTAGGTCCCAACCCAGGGACTAATATGCAAAATACTCATTTTATGCATTTATTTTATTTATTAAATAATTTCACACACCTAAGCTAGTCACATGAACACATATTTTAATCAAGGATTAATATAGAAACTATTAATTATAATTAAATTATAATTAACATTTCATTAATCGGGGATTAAAATTTTGGGGTGTTACAATAGTTGAGCACAACAACTACCGGCTGCGATATATTCCGCTTCAGCGGTAGAAAGAGCAACACAAGCTTGCTTTTTAGAAAACCATGACACCAATGAACTTCCCATGAAATGGCAAGTACCACTAGTGCTTTTACGATCAAGCTTGCATCCCGCGAAATCGGAATCTGAGTAACCAACTAAACTAAGATTGGCATCAGCAGGATACCACAAACCAGTGTTAATTGTTCCTTTTAGATATTTAAATATATGTTTAACTGCGGATAGGTGAGATTCTTTAGGATTAGCTTGAAATCGAGCACAAATGCATACACTAAACATAATATCCGGTCTAGACGCAGTAAGATATAAGAGACTACCTATCATTCCCTTATATTTACTAACATCAGCCAGGGTACCTTGTTCATCCTTGTCTAGGTAGCATGATGTGCTCATTGGAGTGTAGGCTTCTTTGCATTTGTCCAATCCGAACTTCTCAAGGTGCTCTTTGCAATATTTCCCTTGATGCACAAATGTCCCTTCCTTGACTTGCTTTATTTGAAGGCCTAGGAGGAACATGAGCTCTCCCATCATTCACATCTCAATTTCCTTTTCCATCAAGGTAGAAAACTTTCTACAAAGAGACACGTTAGTAGCACCGAATATGATATCATCAACATAGATTTGTACTAACAATATGTCATCTTTAGTTTTATAAATGAATAGGGTATTATCAACCTTCCCTCTTTGAAAATTATTTTCTAATAAAAAGGAACTCAATCGATCATACCAAGCTCTAGGAGCTTGTTTCAATCCATAAAGTGCCTTTTTCAATTTATAAACATGGTTTGGAAATTCACTACTTTCAAAACTGGGGGGTTGCTTGACATACACTTCTTCATTTATAAACCCATTCAAGAAAGCACTTTTAACATCCATTTGGTATAAAAGTGAATTTCATGATTGATGCAAAAGCAAGTAAAATTCGGATTGCCTCAAGACGTGCAACCTGAGAAAAGGTCTCATCATAATCAATACCTTCCTCTTGGTTGTACCCTTGAGCCACTAGTCTTGCTTTGTTTCTTATAATCAACCCGGATTCATCAAGTTTCTTTCTATAAATCCACTTAGTGCCGATTATGGAATGATCTTTGGGTTTAGGGACTAGATCCCAAACTTCATTTCTAGAAAATTGGTTTAATTCTTCTTGCATAGCAAGAACCCAATGTTCATCCTCAATAGCCTTTTTAATTGAATCGGGTTCAATTTGAGAAAAAAAGGAGACATAGTCGCAAATGTTTTGAATAGACCTACGAATTAGTACTCCCTTTGACATATCTCCTATGACATTGTCAATAGGATGAGCTTTGATAAATTTCCAAGCCGGAGGAAGTTCTTGTTTAATTTCTCCTTCATCAACTTTTGATCTCTCTCTCTCTCTTTTTCTTCCTTTGAAAATTCAATGCCATCTTCACTAGCACATGAAACACTATCTTCTTTCGAAGACTCATTAAAAACAACATGAATAGATTCTTCAATAGTTAAAGTTCTTTTATTGAAAATTCTATAAGCTTTACTATGAGAAGAATAGCCTAAAAATATGCCTTCATCGGATTTGGAATGAAATTTTCCAAGATTTTCCTTTCCATTATTTAAAACAAAAACTTTGCATCCGAAGACATGAAAATGAGATATGTTTGGCTTCCTTCCTTTGTAAAGTTCATAGGGGGTTTTATCTAAAGTGGGCCTTATCAAAATACGATTCAAGACGTAACAAGCCGTATTGACGGCATCGGCCCAAAAATATTGAGGTACTTGAGAATCATTTAGCATGGTTCTAGCAAGTTCCTCTAGCAATCTATTTTTCCACTCTACCACTCCATTTTGTTCCGGAGTTCTTGGTGAGGAGAATTGGTGCTCAATACCATTTTTAGCACAAAATTTATCAAATTTGTGGTTTTCAAATTCACCACCGTGATCGGTACGAATAATAATTACTTTTTGATTCACTTGGTTTTGCACAAGTTTGACATGATGTTTAAAAGATTTGTAGGTCTCACTATTTGTAGTCAGAAATAAAGTCCAAGTAAACATAGAGAAGTCATCAACAATCACCAATGCATAATAGTTACCACCAAAGCTTTTTACATGTGATGGTCCAAACAAGTCCATATGAAGCATTTCTAATGGCCTTGATGTGGACATCACCATTTTTGATCCAAAGGTGTTTTTAGTTTGTTTACACTTCTTGCATGGAGAACAAACACCTTCAATAGAAAAATTTAGCTTTGGTAATCCAACTACTAGATCTTTAGATCGTAATTTCTTCAATTGGTTTACATTTATGTGGGCGGTCCTACGATGCCATAACCAAGTGTCACTTTCTTTGCTCACTAAACAAGTAGAGACCAAAGAAGTAACTTTGTTTAAATCAACTAAGTATTATTTGACCTTTTGCCAACAAATTTGATAGATTCACCTTTGTCACTTTTGATGAGGCAATGAGTAGAGGTAAATAAAACATGATTACCAATATCGCACAATTGACTTATGCTTAAGAGATTGTGTTCTAATCCTTGAACATAAAGCACATTATCAATAATCAAGTTTGAAGAGTTTCCGATTTTACCAATACCAAAAATTTTGCCTTTGTTGTTGTCCCCATAAGTGACATAACCCTTCTCATTTGGAGTAAGCTCAATGAAATGCCGCTTATCTCCCGTTATGTGCCTTGAACATCCACTATCTAGATACCACAATTCCTTTCCCATTCGAAGGCACACCTACAACATGAAATCACTTGTTCATTTTGGGTACCCAAACTATGTTGGGTCCCTTAGGGTTAGATTTGGGACTTTCTCCCTTTTTAATCCACATATAAGTGCCCTTTTTTATTTCAAATTTCTTAATATGGCACTCAATGTTGATATGTCCACGTTTTCCACAATAAGTACAAGTTGGCTTCTTTGATAAATTATTTTTAGAGAATGAGCTAACCACCTTGTACTTTTTGTTCTTTTTATGAACATATCCCAAACCGGTCTTTGTTGGTTTTGGCCTCAAAATCCCGAGAGGGGAGGTAAATCGAGTTTTATTAATGTATTGTGAAATCCTTTACAAATTAAAAAATTGTTTTGAGATGGAGAGATTAAGCATTTGAAACGGATCGCGAAAACGATAGATAAAATAAATCGAGTAGCGCGGAAACGTAAATAATTGAAATATGCGGAAAAATAAAGAGATAGGGATAGAAAAGCTTGCACCGGTGAATTTTATACTGGTTCAGCCTTCCCATCGAAAGGCCTAGTCCGGTCCCCAAGCGACCTACTTGAGAGTTCTTATAATCAACAATAGAGTCGCACCCTATTACACCCAAGAGCACCCCGCACACTACTAGGAACCTTCGTTCGCTAGGGGCCTCAAATCACACAGCAGGGTTCCTCGCCCTACGACGTATCAAACGTCCACTAAGGGATTCTCTCCCTAACCACTAACGTTTCAACAACAGTGAATATGAGAGTGATTACAATAACAATGTGTGTTCTCAACAACACGGATACAACAATATGCTCTTATGATAATGAAGTGCTTTTCTCTAAGAGTTAATCAGCCAATAAGGTTTTTGTTCTTCAAAAGAATATGAACGTGAAAACCAGAAGTTTAGAGAAGAAGAAGAGAGAACATGATTTTCAGAAAATATGTCAGAGAAGAATTGAGAATCCTATCTGAATGTTGGAGTGAAGTTTTTATAAAAAAAAACATTTAGAATCAAAACGATTTTGAATTAGTAAAACAAAATAAAATAAGATTTGAAATAAGTTTTAAAATCAAAACTAAATCAAAATGATTTACAAAATAAAATAAAGATTTGATTCTTAAAACTAAAAAGGAAATAATTCAAATTTAAAATCATTTTCGAATTTTATAAAATAAATCAGAATCTTTTATATAAAAACAAATCAGGAAATAATCAAAATGATTCTGACACGTTTTTCAATAAAACTTGAAGTAATCGATTACTTTCTGAAGGTAATCGATTATTCCTTCAAAAATAGATTTCTTAAATTCATTTGAAAAACAAGTAATCGATTAGATCAACAAGGATTAATCGATTACACCACTCCTATTCAATATGTGATGCAACTCATTTAATCGATTACACTAATCAATTAATTGATTACTGAGCCTCTGTTATGCATATGATGCAACATCATGTAATCGATTACTACAGAGCCTGTAATCGATTACTAAGCCTCTGAAAAATATATGATGCAACAATTATAATCGATTACTTGAGCCAGGTAATCGATTACTACCATAAGAAAGTAATTGATTAACAAGATTCATTTAATCGATTACAACCTCTTTGATTTTTCTATGATGCAACAAAGTTAATCGATTATCTTGAGCAGCTAATCGATTACTCTCTCTTGCATTCATAAAAATATACAGAGTTTTGTAACATCAAGTATTTTCTCAAAACCTAAGATAGAAAACAACTTTTCATGAAAAACACATTTTCTTCTTCTCTCTTTTAAAATGAAAAACTTATTGGATTTTGTAAACTCATAAAGAATAGAAAACTTCATTACCTTACAAATGATCTAAGGAAAAGGTTTCTAATCTATGCCTTGCTTGATCTTCATTCTTGAACATGGATGAAACTTGTGAGCTTGAACTTGAGTTGGTTTGTTATCACCAAAACATCATCTTGAAATATACTTGAAGTCCATAAGAGAGTTTGAAGCATGTCTTCCAACACTAGCTTGACTTCCAACACTCCTCCTTTTTGATGATGACAAACAACTATTCTGATATGCTCTTTACTATCTGCATCACAAGTGTTATACAAGCAAAAACACACACACACACATATATATATATATAACATTAACCTTCCCTAGAACAAAAAAATAACGATTCATAGTATCTCCCCTTGTATTGATGCATAAAATATATATCAAATAATATTTGCATCTTCAGAGAATCTCTGCCCTTGTATCAAAATATCAGAATATCTCTCCCCCTTTTGTAATCATCAAAAAGAATGTGCTATCTCCCCCTGAAACACTGAGAAGACGCATCAATAATAACAAGAGAGATAAAAAATCACATACTCAAAATAGGTGAGAGGCAGAAGTTAAACCAATTTCTCTACGAATGAAAAAGAAATTTTCTTTTGGAAGCGGTTTCGTAAAGATATCAGCCAACTGCCGCGAAGTATCAACATACTCAATAATACAATCACCCTTTTGAATATGATCACGTATAAAATGGTGACGAATCTCAATATGCTTAGTACGAGAATGTTGCACAGGGTTTTTGGTAATACTAATAGCACTGGTATTATCACATTTTATAGGAATGTGATCTAGACTTACTCCAAAGTCTAGGAGTTTCTGTTTCAACCATAAGATTTGCGCACAATAGCTACCCGCGGCGACATATTCAGCCTCAGCTGTAGATAGGGCTACACTCGACTGTTTCTTGCTAGCCCATGACACTAAAGAATTGCCAAGAAGATGACAAGTGCCGCTACTGCTTTTTCTATCTACTTTGCACCCAGCAAAGTCAGAATCAGAATACCCAACAAGGTTACACGAAGAACCTTTGGGGTACCATAAACCCATGTCAGTTGTGCCAGACAGATATTTCATTATACGTTTGGCAGCAACCATGTGCGTTTCTTTTGGATTCACTTGAAAACGAGCACATAAACAAACACTAAACATTATATCTGGCCTACTTGTCGTTAAATAGAGAAGGAATCCGATTATACCTCGATATTTAGTGATTTCTACGGATTTACCTCCTTCATCTTTGTCCAGATAGCAAGATGTGCTTATTGGTGTTGCTACTGCCTTGGCCTTATCCATGCCAAATCTTTTCAATAGTTCCTTGCAGTACTTCGTTTGGATAATGAAAATTCCATCCTTTGCTTATTTTATTTGAAATCCCAGGAAAAAGTTCAGCTCGCCCATCATAGACATCTCGAACTCTTCCTGCATCATACTCGAAAAATCCTTGCAAAGGGTTTCATCAGTAGCACCGAAAATAATATCATCTACATAAATTTGAACTAAAAGAATGTCCTTTCCTTTCTTTTTAATAAAAAGCGTGTTATCAACCTTCCCTCTTTCAAAATTATTTTCTAATAAAAATTTGCTAAGACGGTCATACCATGCTCTAGGAGCTTGTTTGAGTCCGTACAAAGCCTTTTTCAATTTATAAACATAATCCAGGTGTTCATAATTTTCAAAGCCGGGAGGTTGACACACATAAACTTCTTCATTTATAAAACCATTTAGAAAGGCACTCTTTACGTCCATCTGATATAATTTAAAATCTAAAATGCATGCAAAAGCTAAAAGCAGTCTAATGGCTTCCAACCTAGCAACAGAGGCAAATGTTTCCTCATAATCTATCCCCTCTTCTTGGTTGTAACCTTGTGCAACTAACCTAGCTTTGTTTCGAACAATTAAACCAGCCTCATCGAGTTTATTTTTATAAATCCACTTAGTTCCAATAATCGGATGAGACTCAGGCCTAGGAACAAGTTCCCAAACCTGATTTCTTTCGAACTGGTTTAATTCCTCTTGCATTGCCAAAAGCCAATGCTCATCAAGCGTAGCCTCAGAGATATTCTTTGGCTCCACTTGAGAAACAAATGCAAAGTAGTTACATAGATTGCTAATAGAATTGCGAGTACTTACACCTTTTGTGATGTCACCTATGATTTTGTCAATGGGATGGTGCCTCGATGTTCTCCATTCCTTAGGCAAATCAGCGTTGAGCTCCATGGATTGTTCTTGATTTTTCCCCTCAACTGATTCAACTGATTTTTCATTGCATTCGGAATGTTCTTTTCCTTTAGCATTTGGCTCCTCATCCTCATCAATGAATAGATCTCCAAGGATACCTGAAATTTCATTAATAGATACCTTTCCCAACTTTCTGGGATCGGATTCATCAAATGATACATGAATAGATTCTTCAATAGTATTACGAGATTTATTGTAAATCCTATATGCTTTGCTCGAAATAGAATATCCAAGGAATATGCCCTCATCAGCTCTAGCCTCAAAACTTCCTAGATTTTCTCTACCATTATTATGCATAAAACATTTACATCCAAAAACACGAAAATGGGAAATATTTGGTTTTCTCCCCTTGTACAGCTCATAGGGGGTTTTCTTTAAAATAGGCCTTATCAAAACACGGTTCATAACATAGCAAGCTGTACTCACTGCATCGGCCCAAAAATATGCAGGCAAATTCATGTCATTAAGCATTGTTCTTGAAAGCTCTTTTAATGAACGATTTTTTCTCTCCACAAGCCCGTTTTGCTCAGGAGTTCTTGGAGCTGAAAAATAATGCTTAATTCCATGTTTTTCGCAAAAATTTTCAAAAAGATGATTTTCAAATTCTCCGCCATGATCAGTTTTAATGGATGAAATGCTCGAGTGCAATTGGTTTTGAACAATCTTGGCTAGCTTTTTGAATTCATGAAATGCGTCATTTTTATGAGTAATAAAAAGCGTCCATGTATACCTAGAATAGTCATCCACAATAACTAAACAGTAATAGTTGCCACCAAAGCTTTTTGTTTGACAAGGTCCAAAAAGATCCATATGTAAAAGTTCCAAGGGCTTTTGAGTTGAAATCAGATTTTTAGAAGGAAAAGATGCCCTTGTGAGTTTTGATTTTGAACAAGGATCACATTTTTCAGAAATAGAAAAATTTTGCTTTGGTAAACCAACTACTAAGTTTTTAGAAGAAATTTTATTTAAATGAGCCAGTGGATGTGACCTATTCTATGATGCCATAGCCACGATTCATCCTCTTTACTTAATAAACATTTTGCATCGTTTGAGGGTATTGAGTTAAAATCAATAACATAAACATTGTTTATCCTGCGAGCAATTAGCTTAATAAGATTATCAACTTTACCCTCGATAATACATCTATCAGAATCAAAAATAACCCTATTGCCCTTATCACACAACTGACTAATACTTAGCAGATTGTGTTTTAGGCCCTCAACATGTAAAACATTGTCAATGCAAGGGTTAGGATGTGTACCGATTTTACCGACTCCGAGAATCTTTCCTTGATTGTTATCTCCGAAAGTCACATGTCCTTGGTCCTTTGGAACGAGATGCGAAAATTTAGATTTATCTCCCGTCATATGTTTTGAGCATCCGCTGTCCAAGTACCACCACGATTTTCTTTCTTCCGGAGTAACCTACAAGAAAAAATTCAAGGTTTCTTTTTAGGTACCCATATCTTTTTGGGTCCTTGAGAGTTAGTATAGCCATAGTTTAAATCATGCCACCTTTTAGTTTCATTGTTCGGTTTAACGAACTTCACTTTTCGATGTATGCATTCATGTGCACCATGACCCTTTTTACCACAAATATGACAGATAATTAAAGGTTTCTTATGATTGCTAGCAGGGACAAAAATGGTACTTAATTTCTTTTGATGCCTACCGGGTTGATATCCTAATCCCGCTCTATTAAAGAAACATTTTTGTCTCCCTAGCATTAAATTAAAAGTATTTCTACCTTTCGTAAATTTTGCAAGGGTTTCTTTCAAATCTTCTACCTCTTTAACAAGGTCCTTGCAGAATTTACAAGAAGAAGAACTAGCTTTCAATTTAACTTCGTTACTCGAGGTGTTTGAAGAATTTTTCAAAGTCAAATTCAGCTCCTTATTTTGATTTTTCAAAAATTCATTTTCTTTAATAAGATTTTTATTCTTTTCTAAAAGAGAAGCTGAATTTTTCTTTTCTAAAGAGATCAATAAGGATAACCTCATCGACTCCTCGTGTAATTATTCAAAAGCCTCTTGTAATTCATCATAAGAAAAGTTAAGTTCATAAATTACCTCATCTCCGTGAGCCATCAAGCATATGTTGGCAGTCTCCTCTTGTTCGTCTGAATCCTCATCAGAACTTCCTTCGTTGTCTAGCCACGCCAAATACGCTTGCTTCCCTTTCTTTGAATTTGAGGTGCCTTTTTCTGAATTTTCTTTTCTTTTCAGCTGGTAGCAGTCTGCTCTGATGTGACTAGGCTTGCCACACTCATGACATGTAATGGATGACCCTCCGCTCTTGTTGTTGTCCCTTTTATTGAAGTTTTTCTTCCTCAGAAATTTCTAGAACTTTTTGACCAACAGACCCATGTGTTCATCATTTAACAGTTCTTTGTCCGAGTCACTTTCTGTTGCTGGTGCTTCAGCATTGAATGCCAAACTTTTGACCTTCTTGTTCTCTTCTTCGTGTTGAGCCAATCTTTTCAATTCACTTTCATGCTCTTGTAGCTTCCCGAAGAGAGTTGCTAACGTCATAGTTGAAAGGTTTCTTGATTCAGCAATCGTCGTCACTTTGGGTTGCCATTCTCTTCCCAAACACCTTAAAACTTTATTGATGAGATCCTCATTGTCGTGTCCTTAACCAGGATCAACCTTAAAGCTATGGAAGAGCCTTGAAGAATGATCCCAGCCAAGATGTTAATGTAGGACTTTTTAGGATTTCTGAATATCCAGTTGGGATAATCAGGATCTCCCTAGTCAACAATGTGTGTGCTAGTGTCAACTTAGGGATGAGAAGACGTACCTTTGCCCCTATAGCATGGTGGTTCTTATAGGGGATTACCTGTGTGGGTTGTGCCGTCTTGATAAGCTTCCTGAAAGGCAAATAAGACTCGTTAAGGATATGATAAGATCATATCCATAAATCCTCTAAATGATAAACATTATCCAAGGCTGTTTTATCTAGCCAAGAGTCGTGGGAATTTAGGAGTGGTTATGGCTTTGATGAGGCTGTAAACGATAAGGATCAGATTGAGAGTCCTGTGCTCGGTGTTAACCTCATCAGTACGTGACCTACATGTAGAAACCCAGTTTGCTCGGTATAAGGTCCGATCGTTGGGCCTGTATCAGTATCATACTTAGTAGGAGTCATGAGGCTTTCGGTCGGTCGAGGCTCGGTCTACTGCAAGTCCACTACATAAGCCCCCCAAGCTCGGTTGGGTGATTTGAGCCCTGCCGAGCTAATAAGACGAGCGAATTATCTTCCGACCAAGCTTTACTAGAACGAGATATGTATCCCTCCGAGTAATTTTACTAGAGCTGACGTTTGATTGACCCAGATGCGACCCTTCACTTCTTCCTGTGCTTCCACGTGTCCTTTACTTCGTAGGGAAGGGGAACGTTATGATTTCAAACTCACCAGCGGTGCCACGTGTTTAGTTTTCAATACTAATGGGCTTTTTCTGACTTAGGCCCAAACATTTTGAGATAGTGGAGGGAAGTTTTAAGGCGGATTTCAAAGGGTGGTTTCACCATTCGTTCTAAACATAACCTTTCAAATTCTCCTTCATCTTTGTTCATCATCTTCCTGAGTTTTTGGAACTCGAAGCCAGAGCTCCTCCAAGACATCCCCAGTGCACGCTTCTTGTTTCGTGGTCCTCGTTCTTCTCTAGTTTCTTGATCACTCATTGTTAGCAGGTAATGAAACTCTTCCTTTCTCTGACTAGTTTTTCTTTTTTCTCTTTCTTCTTTGCTGTCTTGCATGCTCTTTCCTTTTTGTTGTCTTGCATGCTCTTTCCTTTTTGTTGTCTTGCATGCGATTGCTTCTGGTATTTACTGTGTGTAAGTGCTTAGAATTTTCTTTTTATGCATTAACTCTGGCCTCTCTTTACTGGTTCCCTGAATTGATTTTTCTAGGGTTTGAACAAATCCCAAGTTTGTTGCTGTGATACCCCCATTGGCCCTTCGAAATTCTTTGTCCGCCTTTATCATTTACTGAGTGATCGCTGTAGCATTTCTTAGGTCTGTTTTACGTTTTGCTGCACTTAACTTCTTAGGGTTGGTACTGAAGCGGCGTTTATCATGAGTGAGGAATCCGTAAACTCTGATGTTCCAAGAACACATAAAGGAGGAAACCCAAAAATTTGTGTTAAACCGATAGCCACGCATTTTCCTCAGACTTTGAAAGAGTTCAGGCAAGGTGTGATTCACTATAGGATTACCGAGAGGGTAGAACAGAGGAGGTTAAGGAATCAACAGAGAGGTATTTAGACATTTCAATCGGTTTGGGAAATATCTGCCCTGAAAGGGAGGTGTTCTCCAACCGATCGAAACCATAAGTATTTGAACTGAAATAGTTAAGTTTTTCTGCTTCTGACTCCAAGTGTGCCCCCCTTTTCCTCAGGTATGAAGAGGAAGTGTGTCTCTAATCCCGAACTTTATCCATTTCCATCAGACGCAGATCAATATGATTGGGTGGACCGAGAAGTTCTTGGTACTCAATCTGAGCTCTCAACAGAAAACTCATTAGATCAAACACGGGCTATAATTCTGCCGTGTCCTGGTGATAATGCTGGGAACCAATACTCTATTAGTCCTGTGGATTTGAATGAACGGGTCTGCAGTCAAATTCCGCCGGGTAACCCGGGTTTTTATTTTTATGAAGAAGTCATTACTCGGTTAAGGGTTAGGATGCCTTTTACCGATTTTGAGATAGGTGTTTTGAACACTTTAAGAGTGGCCCCATCCCAGCTGCATCCCAACGCTTAGGCATTTGTGAGGGGTTTCCAGCAAGTGTGCACAGCCATGGAGTGGTCTTGCACTCTTCCAATTTTCTTCTACCTATTTTCTCCTCAATGCAACACTTTTGAGAAAGGATCGGCAAGACGACCCTGGGTCTCACTGAAATCCCGCAATGGCTATACCCTTTTCACCAAGTATTCTGAATCTTGGAAGGGTTTTAAACCTCTTTTCTTTAAATATAACTTTATTGGCAATGGAGTTTGCTGGTTCACCCGACCTGGTGAATCCCGACCAATTCCTCGGTTTCCTCTCCAGTGGACTGCGAGCTTCTTTAACCGATCGATAGCCTCATACTCTTCTGATTGGAAAGAACTGGCTGAACATGAGAAGGAGGTGTGTCGAGCAGTAGAAAGTTACATGAAATCTAATGGGAGGATAGAAACTAAGGATATTGTGAACATCCCATCATCGGATGTTAAAGCAGAACTTGGTAAAACTGTTTTCTCTTGGTTGTTTGCATTTGCTAAGTTGATCCGTTCTAATTTTACTTTGTTTTTCTTTGTTCTTTGCAGAAAAAATGGCTTCTCGGCTGGCTTCTTTGGTTCAAGGGGGAAAGAAAAGGAAGACCCAGGCAACGAGCACGGCATCCGGGTCTTCAAGCTTGAGTACCCCGAGCCTGAGTATCTCTACACCAACTGCATCACCAGCCGAGGCGTCCCCTCGGCCAACTTCAAACGTGGTAGCTGTCGGTGCTACAATTTCACTGGGCCCTAGCGGCCAAGTTCAAAACATTTCACCCCTTCAGCCTCAACTTCGTCGCCGACGGATTGATAAAGGAAAAGAGATAGTGACCGAAGGGGCGAACCCTCGGGTTGAAGGCTCAAGTGCTAAGGCTGCTGCTGTTCCTTCTTCTGACAACGCTCCTTCTTCAGTTGCGACCCCTCCGGAAACATCTATATGGGACCAACAGTTTGATGAAAGATTTGGTCAATACATTTGTTCTGAGTCTGACTGCACTCGTTTTGGAACTCTTTCTTCTGATCAATGGTCTCGTTGTAACATGACTCTTGCCAAATATCTGCTGCGGGGTGCCAACCTTGCGTATTTTTTGGCTAAGCAACCTGATGGACTTTTCGCTGGTTATAATGCCGAGCAGAGGGAGGCTCGCGAATTGTCTGCTGCTCAAAAAGCTAGCCTCTCAGATGAACTGAATCGTGTAAAGAATGAGTTGGAAAACTTGAAAGCTGGTAAAAATGAGCTGATTAAGGAGAGGGATGCTTTGAAGGTTTCCCAAAAGGTTGCTGAAGACAAGAAGAAGGAGGCCGAGGAAGCATTGAAGAGGGAATTAGAGGAGAGCCGACAGAGGATGGAAGAGCTGAGGGCAGAAGTTGAGAGGTCTGCTGTGGTTGCTCAAAAATTGAAGGAGAAAGCCCTTCTACACAAGAAAAAGGCAGCAACCAACTTCTATAACTGGAGTAAAAGCATCGATGATTCTTTTGTCTCAGCCATCAAGCAAATTCAGTTTTTGAACCCTGAGACTGAGTTCAGGGTGGTCGGAGCTCATCCACTTCATCTTCTCGAAAATGGAAAGCTAATTGATATCGAGACCAAGGCTGAAGTTGATCTACAAGGTGAGGATCTGCCAAATCCTCTTGTTGATCTGACCGAAGCCCCTGACTTCGATGATTCCAACGTTGTTCTGTCCGATATTGAGTAGTGATCATTTTTTGTTGCAATTTTGTATGGTTTAATATTTCGTTGCTCATTGTTACCGAGCGTCTTTTCTAGAACAATTTTTGATTTGACTTGCAGCTCGTTGTAATTGAGCGTTAATCTTGTTGCTCGTTGTAATCGAGCATACTTCTTTATGACTATGAACAACTTTTTTAAATTTTAATCCGCTTGCCTTTATATCAATTGTGTTTGGGTTCCGTTTGTCACGTGACCCTTGATTTTACTGATCAAACAGGCTAATTTAGGAATTGCGTTATTTGAATAAATTATTGTGAGTAGAACTCGGATCGCCGACTTTAGCCGAAGCGGGACCCTCGGACCGCGAAGCAGGGAAAGTAATTTCCTGAATTCGGGCGTTCAAGTTGGTGACCTCCGTGACCGCATCACCCGCACCCGTGGCAGGCCTAGAAACGCTGATAACAACAACCCACAGCCCCATTCTGCTGGTGATCTGCGCGATGTTCTCAACCACAATCGTGCAGATAATGGACAACCGCCACGAACCTCCCATTCTGGTGCAGCAAATAATTCTCAGCCACCAAACCATTCACAAAATCATCCACCCCCTCATCGCAGCCTTAATCGTAATCACGCTACTCATTCCCAAACACCACAATCTTCTCATCCTAGGACTAGAAGCAACCCCCAACCGCTCCAAGTTCTACGAACCATACTGCCTCCACCACCACCACCACCCCCTCCAACACCACCACCTTCCACCCATGGTGATTCGAGCAGCACAGCCTCAACCACTAGAAACACATCCAGGACCACTGGAACTCGAGCACATCATGGCCGAAATACCCAACGTACCCCTCCTGTCCCACCCAATCCCGACCACATAAGTACAACCCCTAGAACCAGATTGAATCCAGGTAGAACTGCTCCTGGAAACTCATCATAGCCACTCCATCGGAAGGTCTTATGGAACATCTGCATCTGCTCGGGCTCGGGAGCAAGAGATGATTAACATCCTAAACAGACAAACGGCTTTAATTGAACAACAAGGACGAGCTATTGCCGACCTCCAACAGCAAGCTATGGCAAGGATTGCACAGAGTCAACCACCCACCATAATACCCCAAAATACAATGCCTCAAACCATGGACCCACAACCACTCCCAGTAATGCAGCTTCCCCCGCCACAAAATACCCATGCTAATCCTACCATGAACCAGGATCAGGGTGATTTTCACCCTGGTCATCCCTTTACTCCATATATTATGGCATTCCAAACTCCTTAAGGATACTTGGGCCCTTCTAATGTACCACACTACAACGGCCTTACTGATCCAGTGGACCATATTGTTTCTTATGAAGGAGCGATGAATTACTACGGAGGAGGGGAGGAGATGAAATGCCGAGCCTTTTCCATGACCCTAGAGCCGTCAGTGTTACGATGGTACTCATCCCTCCCTCGAAACTCAATTAATTCTTGGGAGGAGATGAAATGAGTGTTTCTAAATAGATACACGGCTAGTTGCATTCAGCCCAAATCCGACCACACCTTAGCAGCAGTCACCCAAAAACAAGATGAGTCATTGAAAGACTACCTTTCGCGATTTCATGCAAAGGCTAGCTCGGTTCCTCGATTAGAACCTGGTGTGGCAGTACTATTGTTCACACAGGGTTTACAGTCGGGAGACTTCAGAAAGTCTTTGATTGGAAAACCTCCAAAAGATATGGCCGAGTTAAGACAAAGGTCGAATAAGTTCATTAATTTGGAGGAATTCCATAAGGGGCAGAAGGTCAGAGAAGAAAGGCAACGAGCTGATCCTCAAGGCCAAAATAAACAAAAACGTGATGAATGTTTTGGTGGAAGACAAGATAGGAATGATAGAGACCGAAGGATCCCTCCGAGGAACAAATTTCAGGAATACACTCCTTTAACTGTTCCAAGGAGTCAAATCCTAAGGGAAACAATGCAGACTGACTTGCGCTCGGCCCAACGACCTCCGTCTTTGAGAAAGGGCGCACAGCGTGATAAGTCAAAGTACTGTGACTTCCACAGGGGATATGGCCACACAACCGAAGAGTGCATCTGGTTGCGGGATCTGATTGAAGAGATGATCAGAGATGGCAAGTTACAACAATACATCAGGGATGCAGCCGGCTGAAGATGTAGGAACAGATCTCAGTCACCAGCAAAGTCCAAATGACAGAGAAGTAGGTCACCAGACGTTAGAAACACCGGAAGACAGAAGACCGATCCCACTCCAGCTCCTGATACAAATGCCAATAAAAACGAATTCTTGGTTAATACTATTGCGGGAGGTTTTGCTGGGGGTGGGGAGAAGAAAGCCGACAGGAAGTGTTGGAAAACTACACTCGGTGGGTGAAACAACTAGGAAACACTAGGAGAACACCTAGAAGGGGGGTTGAATAGGTGTTATAGAAACTTTGAAAGATTTTCGCAAGAAACAAATCTAAACGATTAAAACCAATGAAAATCAATCAATTAACAAATATTATATCAGAGATTTAGCGGAAACAATCAACACCAATATTCTTATTGATTAACCTAGTTATGAAAATGATTTTCCCTTTATCAATTTTGCACAATAAAGATTCAATTTAATCAATTATGAAAAATCACTTTTTCTAGGTTTTCAATCAAGAACAATATGAATAACAAGAATTGTAAAGAGTAGAGAGTTTAGAGATACGACACAGTGATTTATCCTGGTTCACTTTCATCCACTTGAAAGCTACATCCAGTCCCCTCTTCAACCAAGAGAGATTCTTCACTATGAGGAATTAGAGTTTCTCAAATTACAAGTAAATGCCTCACAAGACTTCCTTCTTGCTAGCCTACAAGAGATACCACACCCTTGCCTTGTAATCCTATCTATATCTAATCTAACCTCTTCTCTTGCTTGCCGATATCCTCACAACAAGACTTCCAATTGCTTGCTTCACTCACAAGACTTCCAAATGCTTGTTCTTCAACAAGGCTTCCAAGTGCTTGATGAAATGCCTCACCAAGGCTTCCAATGAAACTTGCTTGATTCACAAAATCAAGGCTTCCAATGTTGTAGAATGTTTGCCTCTTGCAATGATTACAACTCAAAATGAAAAACAATAACAATCCTATGAATCTCTTTCAAAAGCTATGAAAAGATCAACATGAGAGATTCAAGGTTCTTGATCAAAGAATGTAAAAATGAAAGCTTTGATCTTGAGAGAGTGAGAGAGAATAGTGTGGCTTTGATTCTTTGTAAAATTGTGTATCAAAATGATTCTAATTGATTCTCAATGATAGAAATGATTAGGAAAAGGTTTATATAGAATAACCAAAAGTTAGAGCACTTAGAATGGCTTTTGAGAAGTGAAAAACGTATTTAAAAAACCATATCTGATCAAGTTACTCGAGTGAAATGAGTGTTACTCGAGTAATCCGAAAGCTGAAAACATTTTACTCGAGTGAAATAATGATTAATCGAGTAAACCGAAAGCTGAAAACATTTTACTCGAGTGAAATGAGTGTTACTCGAGTAAGCCGCAAGCTTGATAAATTTTACTCGAGTGAAATATGTGTTACTCGAGTAATCAGCATAAAAATCACTAAAAACTTGTTTTCTCAAAAACTAAACCTTTTCTTTCAAACCTTTAAGCCACCTATTGATTTTAGACAAAGTGAATACTCAAAATATGATATAATCATGCATTCAAAAGAGATTCACTACCCTCTAATAAACTCTACCCAAACTCATAAACTAAGAGACTTGTGAGGCTAAAGATAAAACAATAAAACATAAACTACCAAACTAAGTCTTCATGAGTTGGCTCTCTCTTCATAACTTGATGTTTGTTGTTGCTTGTTGAGCTTGAACTTGATCAACACACTTAAAGCTTGTACAAAACCTTTTGGCATTTATCAAAACATTCTTCATGGATCTTACAATCTCCCCCTTTTTGAAAATGACAAACATGTTTTGAAATTATAAAGTTCATTGAAGTTGTTGATGCTTGAACCATTTGATCACTTGGTGAGACTCTTGCTCCCCCTCAATTAATGCTTTTGACATTTGAAATCCAATTGAGTTAAGCTTGATTCTCCCCCTATCTTCAACAACTTTGCTCAACCTACATAAAAACAACAAAACAAACCTTTCTCCAAACATACCATTTAAAAAAAATATATTTCTCTCCTTCCTTTTTCAAAACATCATATTTCTCCCCCTTTGGCATTATCAAAAAGAAATATATACCAATTAAAATATAAGATCTAAGCCAAAAAAGAGAAATACTAGGAGATATAACAACCAAAGCATGATACCAATTGTAAAACAATTGAAAGAATTTGATACCAATAGTATTTTCTCAATAGTATAAACAATATCACATTATAAGAAATAATACCAATTGTATAATATTGAATGTTACCAATTTGTAGGATTTTCTCCTTGATACCAATTGAAGAAGATCAATAATGTCAATTGTATCAAATGTGTATAGACCTTCATTTGCTTCTTCAATCATACCTACAAAACAATCATGCTTTGCTTTTTGGTATCCAAATGGTTTTGGATCCATTTTTGTTAGTGTAGGGACTCTCACCCTTTTTCATCCAAACAAAATCTCCTTTAGGTATACCATGCACTTTAATATAACACACATTTGAAGAATGTCCATGAGTACCACAATAGAAACATGTTGGTGCATTTGAAAAATCAACTTTAGAAAAATCAACAACATTTCTATGAGACTTACTCTTAGCATTAGTATAACCCAAACCAAACTTGTTTGAATTTTCTCTTTGAAAATTTAACAATGTTCTCAATCTAATATCACCATTTGTGAAACTCGCAAGCTTATTTTTCAAAATAGCATTTTCATCCTTAAACAACTTGCAATCCTCACAATCAACCACATTATTCAATCTACTAGCACAATCACAAGAAGAACTAGCATAGATAAGATCAAGAGTTTCATTTTGAAGATTAAGCTCATCAACTTGTTTTTGAAGTTCTAAAATCTCTTGTTGATGTTTCAAAATGAGCTTCTTCCTTTCAATATTTTTCAAAGCTAGTTTCTTAAATTGTTCATGCATTTCTTCATAAGCATTATACAACAATTCATACTTAGAAGAAATTTCGGATTTAGTTTCACTTACATCGCTTTCGTAGCTTTGCTCACTTGATTCATCATTTGAACTTTCCTCTTCATCTACTAGAGCTATCAAGTTGAGACAAGCGGCATCTTCATCATCCGAAGAACTATTTGATTGGTTTTTCTTGTCTTGTTCATCATCACTATTCCAAACTATGTACGCCCTTTTGTGTTTTGCATTTTTCTTCTCTTTCTCCTTCTTCTTGAGATACTTAGAGCATGAGTACTTGAGATGACCGGGCTTTCCACATTCATGGCAAACTACACCTTCTTTTGAAGTCTTTGTCTTGTAGTGTGGGGAATTCTTCTCTTTACTTTTGTCCTTGTTCAACCTTCCTTTTCTCCTTAGAATTTTATTGAACTTTCTTAGTAGAAGCTTCATCTCCTCTTCATCAATGTCCGAATCGGAATCTTCATTATCATCATCATCATCATCGGAACTCTCTTCCTTTTTATATGACCTTTGAGCTTTAAGAGCAATTCCTTTTCTCTCTTTGTTCTTGTCCGATTCTTCATGTATATGCAAACGTTCAAGCTCCATTTCATGTTCTTGTAGCTTTCCGAAAAGTGTTGCTAAGTCCATGGTGTCCAAGTCCTTTGATTCAACTATTGCGGTAACCTTAGGTTGCCATTCCCTACTTAGACATCTTAAAACTTTGTTAACAAGTTCACAATTCAAGAAAGTTTTACCAAGAGCAATGAGATGATTAACAATATGAGTAAAACGTTTTTGCATAAAACATATAGATTCATTAGGCAACATACGAAACAATTCATATTCATGCATCAAAGAATTCAATCTAGCACGCCTAACTTCACTAGTGCCTTCATGTGTGACTTGCAAGGTGTCCCACATTTCTTTGGCATCTTTACATTGGGAGACTCTAAAGAACTCATCATAAGATAGAGCGGAGGTGATGATATTTTTTGCTTTTAAATCATATTGAATTTTTCTTTTATCATCATCGGTCCACTTATCTTTGGGAGTAAGTGTAAGCACACCTTCTACATTTTTTGAGGGAATATAAGGACCATTTTCAATGGCTTCCCAAATGTTCACATCTATAGCTTCTATAAAGATTCTCATCCTAATTTTCCAATAACCATAACCCTCTCCACCAAACATAGGAGGGCGATTAATTGAAGCACCTTCACCACCAAAAGGATTCGTAGAACCCATTGTAGTTTCCTTAAGGATCTTTAACGAAAAAGCTCTATGCTCGTGTCTTTCGACCGAGCTCTGATACCAATTGTTGGAAAACTACACTCGGTGGGTGAAACAACTAGGAAACACTAGGAGAACACCTAGAAGGGGGGTTGAATAGGTGTTATAGAAACTTTGAAAGATTTTCGCAAGAAACAAATCTAAACGATTAAAACCAATGAAAATCAATCAATTAACAAATATTATATCAGAGATTTAGCGGAAACAATCAACACCAATATTCTTATTGATTAACCTAGTTATGAAAATGATTTTCCCTTTATCAATTTTGCACAATAAAGATTCAATTTAATCAATTATGAAAAATCACTTTTTCTAGGTTTTCAATCAAGAACAATATGAATAACAAGAATTGTAAAGAGTAGAGAGTTTAGAGATACGACACAGTGATTTATCCTGGTTCACTTTCATCCACTTGAAAGCTACATCCAGTCCCCTCTTCAACCAAGAGAGATTCTTCACTATGAGGAATTAGAGTTTCTCAAATTACAAGTAAATGCCTCACAAGACTTCCTTCTTGCTAGCCTACAAGAGATACCACACCCTTGCCTTGTAATCCTATCTATATCTAATCTAACCTCTTCTCTTGCTTTCCGATATCCTCACAACAAGACTTCCAATTGCTTGCTTCACTCACAAGACTTCCAAATGCTTGTTCTTCAACAAGGCTTCCAAGTGCTTGATGAAATGCCTCACCAAGGCTTCCAATGAAACTTGCTTGATTCACAAAATCAAGGCTTCCAATGTTGTAGAATGTTTGCCTCTTGCAATGATTACAACTCAAAATGAAAAACAATAACAATCCTATGAATCTCTTTCAAAAGCTATGAAAAGATCAACATGAGAGATTCAAGGTTCTTGATCAAAGAATGTAAAAATGAAAGCTTTGATCTTGAGAGAGTGAGAGAGAATAGTGTGGCTTTGATTCTTTGTAAAATTGTGTATCAAAATGATTCTAATTGATTCTCAATGATAGAAATGATTAGGAAAAGGTTTATATAGAATAACCAAAAGTTAGAGCACTTAGAATGGCTTTTGAGAAGTGAAAAACGTATTTAAAAAACCATATCTGATCAAGTTACTCGAGTGAAATGAGTGTTACTCGAGTAATCCGAAAGCTGAAAACATTTTACTCGAGTGAAATAATGATTAATCGAGTAAACCGAAAGCTGAAAACATTTTACTCGAGTGAAATGAGTGTTACTCGAGTAAGCCGCAAGCTTGATAAATTTTACTCGAGTGAAATATGTGTTACTCGAGTAATCAGCATAAAAATCACTAAAAACTTGTTTTCTCAAAAACTAAACCTTTTCTTTCAAACCTTTAAGCCACCTATTGATTTTAGACAAAGTGAATACTCAAAATATGATATAATCATGCATTCAAAAGAGATTCACTACCCTCTAATAAACTCTACCCAAACTCATAAACTAATAGACTTGTGAGGCTAAAGATAAAACAATAAAACATAAACTACCAAACTAAGTCTTCATGAGTTGGCTCTCTCTTCATAACTTGATGTTTGTTGTTGCTTGTTGAGCTTGAACTTGATCAACACACTTGAAGCTTGTACAAAACCTTTTGGCATTTATCAAAACATTCTTCATGGATCTTACAGGAAGAAATACATCCACCAAATTTTGGCAGTCAGTCAGAAGCCTATAGCCAAGAGATCAACAAAAAACGTTCCTATTATTTTTGATGATGATGATTTGGATGGAATCCTTCCAGGACATAATGACCCCATGGTGATTACTGCCCTTATTGGTAATTACGAGGTAAAACGAGTCTTCATCGACCAAGGGAGCTCGGCGGACATCATGTTTTTCCCTCTCTTCAAAGCCCTCAAACTCAGGGAATGTAATCTCACTCCCTTTGAAGGTGAATTAATTGGTTTTATGGGGGATACCATTGAGCCAAAAGGGTACATTCAACTTCCAGTAACCCTCGGACAATAGCCTTCGGCCAGTAACCCTTGGTGGTTGATTGCCCAGCGGCCTACAATGCCATTCTTGGGAGGACTTCTCTGCAGGCATTTGGGGCGGTAGTATCTACAGTTCACTTGGCTATGAAATTCGTCGGAACTGATGATAAAGTGGTGACTGTCAAGGCCGAGCAAGAAGCAGCAAGGAAATATTACAACGCCAGTTTAGGGAAGGTTAAAAACAAGGATCCGAGCAATTTGGAAAAAGTCTCTTTGGGAAAGGGCAACGTTAATCTTGCAGATCTGGACTTAAGGGACCAATCCGACAGAAATAGACCAACCCCAAAGGGACAGTGGGAATTCTTGACATTGACCAATGACCCCCTTAGGCAAGTAAAATTCGGATCTGAACTACCCGCAAATGTTTGAGAGGAGTTAACCACTCTGTTGATTTCAAATAAAGACCTGTTTGCATGGACATCAGCGGATATGCCAGGAATCGACCCAAATTTTATCTGCCATAAGTTGAGTATCATTCCGGGGTCGAAACCGGTGGCACAACGCAAAAGGAAGGTTAGCGCTGAAAAGGCCGCTGCCATCGAAGAAAAGGTTGCTGAATTACTCCGAGCAGGTTTCATTAGGGAAATTGACTACACAGACTAGTTAGCTAACACCGTCTTGGTCAAAAAACCCAATGGAAAGTGGAGGTTGTGTGTCGACTACACGGACTTGAATAAAGTCTGTCCTAAAGACCAGTATCCTCTTCCCGTCATTGACAAACTCGTCGACAGTTCAGCCGGTTACAAACTCTTGTCCTTTATGGATGCTTACTCTGGTTACAACCAGATCCCTATGTTCCCGGACGATCAAGATAAAACCGCATTCATCACCGACAAGGCAACTTATTGTTATAATGTCATGCCTTTTGGGTTGAAGAATGCGGGTGCCACCTATCAGAGGATGATGAACAAGGTTTTTCAGGGAATGATCGGTTCAAATATGGAAGTATACATCGATGATATTATTGCAAAGAGCAGACAGCAAGAAAACCATGCCCAGGACCTCGCGACAATATTAGACCGAGTGAGAAAATATTCCATGAGGTTGAATCCGGAAAAGTGTGTGTTTGGAGTCTCAGCCGGTTCTTTTCTCGGTTTTATGTTAACCGAGAGAGGGATTGAAGCCAATCCAGATAAATGCAAAGCAATCCTTGAAATGAGGAGCCCAGCTAATCTTAAAGAAGTTCAACAACTCACGGGCCGAGTGGCGGCACTCTCCAGATTCTTGTCCCAAGCCGCTCGGAAAGCCTTGCCATGGTACCAGCTCCTTAGGAAAAACAAAGAATTCCTTTGGGACGAGCACTGTGAGCAAGCTTTTGACCAATTAAAGGAGTATCTTTCCAGCCCACCCGTCCTCCACAGCCCACTTCCTGGTGAAAACCTCATTCTATACATGTCAGTAGCAGAAACGGCGGTCAGTTCGGTTTTGGTAAGAGAGGAGTCAGGTATTGAGGCCCCGGTGTATTTTGTTAGCCGAGCACTTCAAGGACCGGAGCTGAGATATCAAAAACTGGAGAAACTTGCGTACTATTTGGTCGTGTCAGCTCGAAGGTTGAGACAGTATTTTCAGGCACATAGAATATTGGTAAGAACAGCCCAACCTCTCAGACAAGTGCTTCATAAACCCGACTTAGCAGGTAGGATGGTCTCGTGGTCTGTCGAACTATCCGAATTTGACATCGCCTATGAACCGAGGAAGGCGATGAAATCTCAAGCTCTTGCCGATTTCGTCACTGAGTTCACAGATATCCCTTCGGACGTCTCTCAAAACTTATGGTCAGTATACGTTGACGGGTCAAGCAATAAGAAAGGCTCTACATTAACCTTTTGGCAGTCGGTTATCATATACAGCTTCTACAATAAGCCTCCAAGCATTGAGCCTTGCACCCATCACATTGTCACCCTTATTTACCACTTTTAGCTATATTTCATTCCTATCAAACACCAAAAGAGGAATTATTTATACTCCCTCCTGTTGTGTTCGCTACCAAAAGAGAAAGCAAGGAAAATTTAGCAAACAAATGTATTATCCAGTAAATAAAGAGATGAAGGGAGCATGCTATGGACCAAGGGTGAGTAGCATAAATACCCTCCCCCCCTATTTCCCATTTGGCATCATTAGATCATCAGATCATGAGGTCATAAGGAAAAAACAACCACAACAAACACTAGTTCTCCTCTCTGGAATTCAGAGAAAGAACGCAATAGCAACATTAGTAAGAAATACTGAAAGAAGGGGAACTACTGGAGAGAAAAGAGTCATAGCCAGAGCCCAGCTAGAGTACACAAGGCAAGAATAACAAGAACAACAACTTAGAGGAACAGAGTTTGCAACAACGCCATAAAAGAAAAGGAGAAGAAAGTGTGCAGGTCTAATAGCGGCCTTTGAAGGCGCACCTCCTGTTCAGTTCCCCTATCTAAGGCGCACCACTGTCAAAGGCGCATCATGTTTAGTTTCAACAGAATCAGTCAACCGAAGGCGCACCCTCGTCAAAAGCACCCCCAGTTCAGTCTCAATACACTGTTCAGTTCCAACCCAACCGGTTAACCAAAGGCGCACCCTGTAGAAGGTGACCCCTGTTCAGTTCCAATACAATCAGTCAACTGAAGGCGCATCCGCATCGAAGGCGCACCTTGTTCAATTTCAAAGGCCAAAGACGCTCTTACCCAATCAATACTCCAACAGGCCCTTCGCGAAGTTATTACTGTTTCCTTCACTTTAATTATATTTAGCTATAATTTCACAAGTTTACGAATTCATAATCTCCCTTAATTGCTGTAATAATACTACCACAAAAAGGGTAGAAACAATCACCTTTAAAGTAAAATTTTGGCAGAAACAACTGACATGTTTCTATCTTGGGAACTAATTTGAAATTTCGATAATCTCAAGAACTAATTTGAGTAATACCCACAAAATCAAAATCCAATCTATATATTATTCTTATTTATTTTTAGGGTACAAACAGTATCATCTTGAAGCACAAGTCACAATAGCATTCTTCTTTCTGTCAACTATCACTGCTTAATGTGCTCTTCCGGCAGGAAAAAGACACACAAATAAAGTCAGCCATTAAGTAAAACCGAAAATAATAATAATTGATAAATATATATGGTGGGAAAAGATTAAAATGGTTACATAGTTAGAGCATTGGAACAGGAAAAGATTCTTGTATAAAGACGTTATCGTCTAATACTAATCATTATATTTCTTTTCCTTTTCCCTTTAAACCACAAATGTAGAGAGGTAGGTGCAGTGCATTATTCACCATACGTGAGAAGAAAAGCTTAACCTCTAGAGAGAGAAAGAGACAAACAGAAACAGAGAAAGTGATGAGATTGAATCTTTAGTTGGGTGAGCAGTTTCAGCTTTGGGTAATGCTTGCTTTGCCGACAATGATTACTGTCTCTCCACGAAATGAGTAACCAGAAGAATAACCATAATACCTTTAAATAAAATAAAATAAAATAAAATAAGAATAACAATGCTAAATACATTAGTAACATGTTGGTGTAAATGTTAAAGAGCTTGGTTATGATTAAGGATGATACTTTGAATTTTGTGAATGACAAAAAGATACACCGAGAAAAGAGATTTAACACTCGTTATATGTATATAGCTCGATTTAAATTAACCAATTCTAATATAAATTAAGAGCACAAATGGTTACAGAAAAATTAATTACACATTATTTTATTTTAATTTAATTTTATCATTTGATATTTATTATTTGTTATTAATTTCATCATATTTTTATGTATCAAAAAATTTCATCTTACTTTTATATATAACTATTGCCCGGATTTAAAATATTAAATAGAGTTCAACCTAAAAACTAGTATATTATATGAAAGAGCATCATGATTTTAGTAACGCAGAGTTTGTCAAGGTATTTAACGTGATACTTCTAACTTTGGCTTTTCTTAAGGGCCGACATTCAAGGCGATTTTTCTCGATCAACATTTATCAAGTTGATATAGTTTTTTGATAAATCCGAAATTTCCAACTTCCAAATTTTAAAAATTTGGTATATGATTATATGAACTACGTCAAAATTAATTTTTTTTCTAGCTTATGAGTAGCTATTTTTTTATGAATCAACCTCACCAATTATTAAGGCTTAAACAAACAAAGAAAATTGAAAAACTTTCATAATTTGAGTATCATATTGAACTTGTAAAACTGTTTAACTTGGAACTTCTAACCATTACTCTCTAAATATATTATGTCGTCACATAGATATATATAAGGTGATGTATCTTTTAATAATTGTAATTATAACTATATATAATATGTGTAAAGAAAGCATGCATGGTCCTAAGATGACCCTACGAGGTGGGATAATAATGCAATACTCGATTCTTCATTCTACTTTTCTACTCACTTGAAAGTTTAAGACTCCACCACTTAATTTAATCTTTTAACCTTTTTACTGTTGGCAGTGGTGGGTACGTGAATGTGAGAAAAAGAGAGATTCGTATTTCGAATAGATGTGAGGGATATATATATATATATATATATATATATATATATATATTTCATAATATTTTATATAATGTGAATTTCATTAATACATCTATTAATTAATAACTATATGTTATTTATCTACATCATTTATGTCAAATTTAAGAAAATTTAAACATCATTTAATGTTTATTCAAATAGTTCTATTTTCATATACTTTTAAAACATATATTTCGTTAATAGTAATTATATATATATATATATATATATGGGTGTGTACTTTTTTATTTATTTGATGCTATTTCTTTTCTTTTTTTTTTTCGTGCATCAAAGGTACGTTCCAGCGGATATTTCGTTGACACATAAAAATGAAGTATAAATAGTAATTTTTTATTTTGATGAAATTTGATATAGACAATCTAAAAAATATAAACTTTCAATCAAACGATTGATTATATTAAATTTGAGTTGATACAAAAATTACAAGCGATATAAAAATTGGTATAATTTAACTTGGTATAAATGAATCTCTCCTCAATAAATAATATATATATATATATGGGTGTGTAATTTTTTATTTATTTGATGTTATTTCTTTTTTTTTTCGTGCATTAAGGGTACGTTCCAGCCTATAGTCGAAGACTAATCCCCTTCGAAAAGTGGAGATTACCTAACTGGGCTTTGCCTCTAGGCACCAAGCCTTTTCCATGCTCACGGCAGGAATCGAACTCCTGACATCATGGTTAAGGAATCAAGCTATTGTCAACTGTGTTAGGCCTTGTTGATTTATTTGATACTATTTCGTTGAATATATTAAGATTTTTTCTGTGAATGTAAGATAAATATAGTAGAACAGTGGCAGCTTTAACTTCCATATCGGGGTAACTGCTTTGTTCAAGATAAAATTAATTATTTTGGTTTTTAAGTTATTTTCGAGCTTATATTTAAATAAAAGTTATTTTTGAGTTTCAGTTTTGTTTAAGAATTTATTTTTATTTGGTTCTTAAAGTTTTCTTTAATGTATCCCAAAATCAATTTTTTTATAGTATATTTTAGAGTAAAAAAATAATTTAATTGATTAAATCACAATTTTTAAAAAGAGAAAATGATCGATGACTTTACTCCCCTACAAAAAGAAGAGGGTCCATCCTAAAAGTAGTCATTATCAATGCCAGCATAATGGATACATATGAGCACAATAAGTACCCTATCAATTAGCCTTTGTTTTTTACCAAAGAGGAAGGCATATAAACTTATAAAGCACATTACAAAATTATTACTAATGCTTTAAATGTTGTTTTATAGCACTAAGAGAAGCAAACAACATATTTCCTCGTTTTTAATTTCTCTTTATAAACTTATTTTAAATTATTTGTCGTTTTAAGAATTTATGAATGTATTAATTAATTTTTTTTAATTTTAACCTAAGTTTTAAAATTTTAAAATATGAGAAATGTGTAATAATTAATATAATAAGAGGATAATATAATAAAATTATACTATATTTCTCTTGAAATTTGAAGTATTAAATAAATTTCTTAATTTATATGAATTTTTAAATTGATGGATAAATTAAAATGAAATGAGTAATTAAAAAAAGGGTTTGCTTAACCGCAACCCCCTTTAGGGCTGAGGATAATAGGTTAAAAAATATTAAAAAAAAAGTATCGGAAACATAAATTTATTAAGTTTCAAATCTTAAATGTTTAAGTTTTCAATGCAAAAATACTTTATAAAGCATCTTATCCTCAGGATTAAAGTTAAGAAAATCCTTTAAAAAAATCAAAGAATGCAGTTCAGGGAAAAAAAACTGAAAAGCGGTATTTAATTCCCGGTGAAGAAATAAATGGGTTGGAATTCTGACTTCAAATATTGTTGGATGATATTGAAGATAAACTCTTAACATCAACTTTGAAAATTGAGAATACGGATTTAAATAATGTGCATTTACATTAAAAAAAATAAAATATTTATAGTTTAGGAATTGTTTTCCATTATATTTTTACTACTCTCTTATTATCAAATCTATAAGCTAAAATTAATCAGATCCCAGATAAAATTTATCAAATCATATGTTTGGCTTAATTCAAGAAACTTTTAATTTTATTAGCTTGATTAAATTAAAGTCAAATTCGTACATAAAACTCTTTTAGAATGTGCTTTCATGTATTTGATAAAAGTTATCACGTACAGTACCTTTTAAATTAAGGTATTGATTGTAACCTTCTCATTTCTCATGTTAGTAAATGTCACCAATTAATTTTATTACTTGGTGCTTATCAAAATGAGAAAATAATATAACACTGACAGTGTAAAGTGTTTTACACTCTCAACATATTATTCACTGTTGATTGGTTAGCTTTGGTTGACTTATAAGTAAAAGTAATGCATATTGATGGCGGATAATGCACCGACAATGTAAAAAAATTTACACTGTCAGTACACAGATATTAAATGTAACATCCTACTTTCTATTACTAAAACTATTACTTAAAATTAACGTTTAATAAGGAAAACGTTCGGGGTTTATAAAAATTTTGACAGAGCTTCCTTTAAAAATTGAACTTTTCCCCGAATAATATTAAACTTGTCAGTCCAGAACAGTTTTCTATACAATAGAATATAACTTTCAGTTCAAAATAAATAATACTATGTCATACTTCAAAACTTAACGAAATAAAGGATATACATATAAATCTACCATTTCACAAAAATGCTTAAACAGAATAAAAATCGTTAACTACAATTACATTTACAAAAATCTATTTATTACAATGTGAATCTATAAATGGTTGCCCTACAAATGGGACCGTGAGGTCACCCTAACAATATACTCTCCGACGAGAGTATCACTTTCTCGGCCTTGATATCCCGTGTGTATGTCTCCTTGATGTACCTAATATGTCCACTGTAAGGGTGAGTACTTTGAAATCTAGATAAAAGAAAACATTTAAAAACAGTAATAAATCATAAATCGATATATTCACACACAAACAATAGCAGTTAGGCAATTCACACTTCAATTAATAATAATACATTGCAACAGTAATCAATTTATAAGTTATATATATACTTATAGTATAGTACTTTACTATAGTACTATGATGCACAATCACATGATTATGTTATGCCAATCGTCGCACTTAGATGGTTTAACTCTTGAATCCGATATTGAACATTTCCTTTCATTCCATTAACGTTAACACTTTGATCGGATTCAATGAATTAAAGCATCTATAACAATGCATTCACACTTTCCCTTTCGCTTTCATCCTAACAATGTACTATAACAATTCACTTTAACTTTGATCAATAACAATAACAATAACATTTCCTAACAATGTACTATAACAATTCACTTTTCCCTTTTCCAATAACAATATACACCCTCACATACACCCTCCACTCTCGGGGAAAAACCGACCAGGAGGAAGCATTTCTCAACCCCTGTTTGGGTGCTTCACATCCTCTAGGAATGTCGCTCACCCGCTTGCACAATACGTCACACTCCTCTAGGGTAGTGTACAACGTACAATCTGGATTGATTCGCCCAGATTGGCTCTAGCAGAAATCACTATCACTGGCCACAAGGAGCCAAAGTAAATAGAATTACTAAGGTTTGTGTCGGACCAATCCCCGACACGGGTGGCGAACCCATGTCCTTTGGAAGATCAAAGTCCTCCATAGTAATTCCTAACATTTACTCTTGTCCTCATCAATCGCAAAGCAACGTATGTTTTTCCCCTACTCCTAACGTCCACCTTTTCACCATGCATGATCCAATATCCTAAGTGTTTCTCAATTGAATTTAAGACTCTCTTTGTTCTTTAGAAAATGTCATTTAATTGGTTTAAACTCAATTGAGAAATACTTGGCCCTATTTAATGCATAACTATATGAATGTCATTTACAATTTACTTATATACACTTTAATAATATTAATACAAACAATATCAATCAACAATCAGTCGACATACTCAAGTATGTCTCAGGGACTGTAATTTAAATCACCTTCCTAGGGTTCTTCACTTCCTATTCTAACAATTCACAAAATCAGTTAATATAACATATCCCTAAAACTTAGAGTTTCTAACTATACTCTACCCTCCTACCCATCAACCTAACCAATCAATAATATACCCAATTATAACTCTATTACTATAATTAAACCCTTCCTCTAATACTAGACCAAAGTACACCCCTTACCTTGAGGAAAGAGAAAGAGGAATTGGGGTTTTCTCAAAACCCACTCATCAAGCTCTAATCCAAGCTCCTAAGGCTCCTTTTCCTTGCTCTCATACTCGATCTATGACTCCTTGAAGGATTGAAAGGCTCCATGAGTTTATTACCCAACTTAGGGTTTTGGGTGATTTGGGATCTCATGAGAAAGAGGGAGAAATCATGAGATTTGAGAGAGGGGAATTCATTAGGAATTGATTTGGAGGTGTTTAATGGCTTTGATTTGGTGATTTGTGGTGTTTCCATGGAGATTTGCTTCAAAACCTAGAGAGAGAAACTATGGAGGTCGAGAGAGAAGAAGAAGAAGTCGCGTGTGAGGAGAGAGAAACAATTGGGAAGAATGAAGGGAAAACGCGTTTTTAATCAGACTTGGCTTAAAGTAATCGATTACTTCCTCTACGTAATCGATTACTTCTTCAATGCAACAACCTAGTACAAAATTCAGAGGCCAAATAATCGATTAAACTCACCAATTTAATCGATTACTTCACTGAAAATCACAAGGTAATCGATTAACTCACCTAGTTAATCGATTACTTTGCTGCAACATTGAATGTGATTTTACCTGAGAGCAAGTAATCGATTAAACCCTTCCAATTAATCGATTACTTGAGGCAAAATTCCATTTTGATGGTTTTCTAACCCTATTTCATTCCTTAGGTTCCTATACTCATCTAGGGTTGGATTACTACTCAAAACCTCATTCTAAGCTAGTTCTACCTTATATCGTTCTACTCTTAACTCCATTCTACACTCTAAACACTTAAACTCATACTAATTATGTCTAATAACTATTCTAAACGGATATCGGAAATTGGGGATGTTACAATACTCCCCCACTTATATGAATTTCGTCCCCGAAATTCGGCTCACTTCTATGAGGTAAGAAGATATTGAGCTATATGCTCAACTATAAGGAAGGTCTTAACCTACGTACGGATAAACACGACTTTTGGGGAATTCGCTCCCCCACTTAGGACACAACTTCGGTTGGGGTTCCATTACTATATTACTTGATTACTATTGAGACTTTCACCAAAAAGTCCCACTTAGTCCATTAAGGTTCAAAACATAAAGTTCTAAGTCTATGCGCACTACCTATTAATACAAACCTACTTAGTCCTATATTTACATACAACATATAATCATTCTAGAGAAATTCATGCAGCCAAACAAAATCCAAACACAATCACGAGAAGAATTAGAATACAAACAAAATCAAGATTTTGTAATATATTAAAATTTTCATTTTAAGATCAAACATAAGTTAAACACCAAAAATATCATTTGAATTTTATCAAGGGTACACTTTTAAAAGAAGAGTAGAGCATCAACTCTACACAAATAAGTAAAAACAATCCCTTCACACCAAAAGGAGTTTTGCATTGAATTGAATAAAAGGTTTGAAAAAAAAAATTTTGCCAATGGCATTACTCCCTTAGAATTAAAAGAAATTATGATTGGTGTATGGATGCAGCAAGGTTTTTGAAAGAAAACAGTTACATACATAGGGTTTCAAAACAAATTGCGAATAAACAATGAGAATCTTAAAAAGGGTTACATAGCCCTTATTGGTAAATAGTACAATTAGAAGGTGTGGTTGAAGGTTGAGAAAGAAGATACTATCAAACTTCAACTAAGTTTATTTAATATAGAAGAGATAAGATTTGGAATGTCCCACCATTCCGGATTGTCAATCATAAAACAAATGCATTATACAAGTTAAAATTTTGTTCTATGACAACATTTTTCTCAAAAAGTTAATCAAGATTTGGAAGTACATTGAAGATAACTAAGATTGAAAACATAAGGGTTATAGTGAAAAATAAACATAAGGATTAATCTTTGAAAATCACTCTAATAAAAGTTGATAAAATTGGGTTGAAATATTATGTCGTTATGTACACATCAATCATATATATATGTAGAAAACATGTTATCGTTCAACTAAAATCAAACGTATCAAAATTACAAGTTGAGCACTTGTAAAGTTTTCCCTAGAAAAGGTTACTTTGAAAAATATAGATATACTAGGGGAAGATGGAAATTCTAAATTACCATGTGAGGACATAAGGCAATTACTTGGAAAAGTTTGATTTCATAATAGTGAATATAGATTAAGATAGTATGCTTTTGAAATCACCTTTAATAGGAGGTGGAAAAATAGTCTTTGTCAGAAATCGATTTGAAATAGTACACAAAGTACTTGAAAAGATTTGGAGTTTGGGAACTACCCCTTGAAATCGCAAGAAAAGGGTTTATGAAAATAATTGGACTTAACATAGAGTCCTACTAAGTTTAAAATCATAAATACACATATAAAATTCCATCGTTCGAAAACATTTCAAAACCCGCTTCCTATATGCAAATCTATATGCCTACGCACCTATGCTTAGACTCTAGGACTCGACAAATCGAACCTAGCTTCTACCGCTCAGTCTATGAATGAAAAACTATGGGTTTCTACCCTCGATCTAACAGAAATTCTCCCCTATGCAAGACTTTACTAGCACTACACTCACTATTCTTCCTAAGGTTTAAGGGTTCCTAATTGGTTCCTTAGGCTTAAAGGTCACACAACTACGACATGCCATAAAATCCTAGTTGAGACTTCCTTATTACCCTCTAGACTTTGGTGCTACGACTTTTATAATGGATGTTGAGACTAGAACTTGGACGTTCACAAACTACATTCCATGGAAGAGTTAATGATGGTTTGAAAACGGTTTGAAAATCGTTTGCACTTCCGGAACACAGTTTGTTCAATAGACACAACGAATTCCTTGGAGTTCTATATGAACTTGAAGGAAGAAGGTATAACATCCATTACTCTAGTTTGGTTCTAAACTAGACTTTAACTCTAGGGTAGCTGCATTACCTTTAACTCACCTCACTACCTTCAATTCACATTTTCCACTTCCACATTACAATAGAAACAATAAAGTACCAACTTCTGTGAAAAAGGGTTTGGTACTTGGTGATAAAAGAATTTTCAAGAATTAGCATTTTCTTTAGAATAAGGAAAAACACTTTATACTTCTGTAAATTCTGTTCATTTAAAAGTTGAACAAAATTATTGTTTAGGAAAAGACATGTCACGCACTTACAAACTCAAATTATTCATCTGAGTTTTCAAAATCATTTCACATTCTTTTGAAATTGCTTCTGAAGCTTGAGGAGTCCTTTGACAAAGAAAATAAGAATCCTCTGTAGTCATCAAACTCAAATAAAAGGAACGGACTTATGGTTAAAAAAATTCCAATGTCATTCACTCTCTTTAAATTCTAGTGAATGCCTTTCCTCTCATTTTAGTTTGAAAGTTCAAATTGACTTATGTCGCCTTCATTGAATTCCTATCAATTGAGAATTGGTGTAACTTAAAAATAAATTACACTACCATTCAATTAGTTAGGAATTCACATTGTGAATGAGTTTTTCTTAAGATTTAGTGTTACGACATTCAATCAATTATCAGAGTGTGAAACAATCCTATACTTTGAAAAAAAAATATCAAAACATTACTATACTTACATTCATTTCAAATCATAGTATTAATTCTTTTCAAAAGTAACGTCTTGGAAAAATCTGTTGTAAAACACTTTCATACCTTAAAATTCAGAGTACATTTATCACCAAAGCATAATGTGGAAATGTAGAAGGCATTTAGGTTTTACTAAGACGACACTTAGTAATCACAGTTAAAGGCAATTACTAAAGATGAACTTGTAACATCCCTCATTTTTATAAAAAGGATAAACAATTATTTTATTATTGAAAAATATTTTTAAGAATAGTATTTTGGAAAAATAAGCACAAGGAAACATATTTTAGAAATAAAATAGCTTTGGCAAAGAAAGATTTAAATGAAATATGTAAAAAGTGATATTTTAGGTAAAATATCATGTAAAGATTGGACTGTGTCTCTTTCGTTAACCGTTGGATCTTGCTCAAATTTTTAGACAAGGTTTCTAATTATTTTATCTTGACATCCAACGGTGGAAATTTTGTTTTGAGAAGTAAATCTTTTTAAATTAATTTTTGAGCAAATCAGTATTTTATATTTAAATTTCTGGATTTTAGCAGTGGCTAACCGGTTAGTGAAACCAGTAACCGGTTAGTACATCTGTATCTGCATAATTTTAAGTCGGTTTAGCTCGAAATCTTGAGCTAAAAACGTGGTTTCTTCTCCCTTAGGCCACATAGCACCCCTCAACACCTCCAATTAAGTGTGTGGTGTGAGGAGAAGCTGGGTGGAACGATTTGCTCCACTCTTCCCTCAATTTCCCCTCTTTTCCTCCTCTATAAATAGGGGTTTTGGTTGCTGCTATTGGGGCTCAACTCCCATTCGTTTCAGAGCTGAAACTCTGCCCAAATTCCTTCTCAAATTCGTGCAAGTAACTAGCCTTTGGTTGGTGCACCTTTAGCTTGTGATTAGTGAGTGTGAGAGCTTGTAAATCAAAGGGTTTGAGCTGTTCTTGTTGCTCTGTTTTTCTGGTTTCGAGCTGTTGCTGTTGGCTGCTACTAGCTGCTGTTTTGGGGGTTTTAGAGCTTGACTAGGGCTGTCCAATTCGTGTAAGGTATGGGAGACCTCATTCATATCGCTAGGATTTATGGTTTATGGTTTGTGTGATGATATGTGTGAATTGTGGATATTGGAACCAAGACAAGAATTGGTTGGCTTGGAGGCCAATACAATCCTTGGCTCCCTATGTTATGTAACTGAATTAAGGACCTAAACAAGAATGAAATTAATGAGAAGCATGTTGCTATAATTCTGTTATGATTCTTGTGATGATTGCTGAAATTGAGAAAGTATTAGGGTCATGAGCAATTGATTATGAATCAATGAATATGAACTTGATAAATTGAATGATTTGATGCATTGATTTGATGATTTGATGCTTTGATTTGGTTGAATTACTTGCTGCAAAGTAGTAACTAGATACCATATGTTGGTTGTCCAATGATGTCCAGAAGTAATAATTGGACTATGAAAGGAATTCAACAAGAAAAGTGCAGTATGCTGTCAAACTGCATTAACTAACCGGTTAGTGGTCTCTCTAACCGGTTAGTGACTGACAGAATGCATCAGTTGCTTATGTTGGTATAGCAATCATTGAGAATAGTTATTACTTAGACTTGGACTAATAATTGAACAAATCATTGGGAGTAAATAAGCTAGGGAGTGATGGAATTTGTTATGGTTTGATAAAAGTTTTAATTGGAAATTAGATTGATGGACTTAGAACTAATGGAATGTAATATGATATGCTTAAGTCTTACTATAACCTTAGAGTCATGTCCAAATTGCTATAACTGATAATTTAGAGTAAGTAAGTTAGTGAATAATGGTAATTGTTATGACATAATAATAAGACTTATGCAATGTTGTAATGACAGATTTAGAATTTACACATTAGTTTGTAATATGGCTAAAGTTGGTAATAACCATAGAGTCATGGTTGACATTGCATGAGTATAAAAAGAAATGTGAAGTTAATTAAGTTTAGTATGGTAATCTTAGAATATGGGTATGATATGGGTTTGGACTAATAATGGAACCATAATTTGAAATAAGTAAGCTAATTAACCATAGTAATTATTAAGGATTAACAATGAAACTTTTCCGAATATGGCATTAAGGGGCACAGGAATTTAAAATATGTTTTTGGTAGTTAGGAGACCTGCAATATGCTTAGAACTGTGTCTTAAAAGGTCAATACGGAGTAGGAAGGAATTAGTTTCAAGATTGGAAGGTTTTGGACTTAAAGTCAATATGTTTTGCTGTCACTAACCGGTTAGTGGATCTTGTAACCGGTTAGTGCCTGAGAGAAATGAATAATTAAATAAGTCAATCACAATAATCCCTTGAGGCTTTGCATAGGTGTTACATGAGTTGATTATGGAGTAAAATATAATGGAATTCATGATGATTCATTAGAATATGAATTGACTTGAGATGAATGTTATTTATAAAAGAACAATGATGATTATATGAGCATGATAATGCATGATGATTATTAGATCCGATTCAAATGCGCTGATGCGTGTTGCTCTAATTTGGATACGTGAAGCTTGTATTAGCTTTGATATGAGGTCGTGAGCCTGAATGAATAGCTCTGGTATGAGACCCTGAGCTTAGATGATTTCGTATCGAAGGTGTGGCCGCTATATGAAGACATGTGGAACGGTGTGGCCGCCATATGTGTGTGATTCCGTATAGTACGGTGTGGCCGCTATACGAAGACATGTGGACCGGTGTGGCCGCCATATGTGTATGATTCCGTATAGTACGGTGTGGCCGCTATACGAAGACATGTGGAACGGTATGGCCACCATATGTGTGTGATTCCATATAGTACGGTGTGGCCGTTATATGAAGACATGGAACGGTGTGGCCGCCATGTGTATAATGATGATGATTACTCTTGATAATGGAAATGTTGATCATTAATGGAATATGCATCTCATGCATGATGTTACAAGAATCGTAAAATGAGTAAGGTGCATGCGGGATTGGGAAACCATATAGTACGGTGTGGCCGCTATATGAGACGGTTGGAACGGTGTGGCCGCCAACGTTGAAATGACAAGGACCTAGAACTATTGGTGCACAATGGTTCAGGGATCATCCCCTTGTTCATTTTGGGATCGTGGTAGATGGGGTTCCAGTATAGAACGGTGTGGCCGCTATACAGGTTGTGGAAACATCGAGCGCACAATTGCCTATCCCAGAGTGTTGTTTTATTGAAGTGATGAAAAGAATGTTTTGAGAGACGTACATGCATTGCATGAAAGATTAATAATATTATTTATTGTTTGTTAAGACACTTGAGCATGCATTCATTGCATTAAAATGATATCTGTGATGCTTGTGTTTGAACAATCATATAATCTGCTTACGCGATATGACAAGTGACTTACTCCCATACTACCACATTGGTGGTGGTAGGTTCTTTTGAATGACATGTCAAAGGTCTCTCCTGATAGAGTTAAAGGAGCGTTAGCAGAGACAGCCTGGATGACATCTTGTTGTCCGAATCCTCTTATTGAAGGATAGAGTTGTGAAGACCATGCTCTGGGTGTAAAGAGGGATTTTTGAGAATTTTATATTCTTATATTTACACTCAGACTGTTTTGTAATATAATATGATATTAATAAGCAATGCTTTTAGTTTTCACACTTTTTTGAAAAAAGGTTTTTATTAATTCGCATTTTTATTTACCTTTAATATTTTGGGGGTGTTACACTTTATGGTATCAGAGCAATGGTTCCAACTCTCGGCTGTGGAGTGTGGTCCTTTCCATACTCAATAGGTTGTGCGACTCTAATCTAAGTTTCTATAAGTGCAGATATCCGATGGCCAACAGAGTGACGAACCAACTTCTGGAAAAGATTGCTACTATTTTAGAGAATAACGCTCGACCCAATCGTCGAGGTCCTGCTGAATTCTACGGGTTGTCGGAATTCAGAAAGAGTGATCCACCGAAATTCGGGGGAGGATATAAACCAGAGGAAGCTCAAAGGTGGTTACAAGAAATTCAGAAAATCTTTCGAACTATGGGATGCACAGATGAAAAGAAGGTGGTGTATGGAACTTATATGTTGAGAGGCGAAGCAGAGACTTGGTGGGATCACATAAGAAAATTACTGGAGGCTGAAAATCAGAATATCACCTGGGAAGTATTTAAGGAAAAGTTTTTGGAAAAATATTTCCCGGAGGATGTGAGGAGAAAGAAAGAAGTTGAATTCCTGAAATTGGAACAAGGTGAAATGAATGTCGGAGAACACGCTGCAAAGTTCGAGGAATTAATGAAGTATTCTCCTTACTTCCAGAATCATCCAGATGAGAGGTCTAAGTGTGTGAAGTTTGAGAACGGATTGCGCCCAGATCTGAAAACAGGAATTAGTTATCATGGAATACGGAATTTCCCAATGTTGGTGAACAAATGTAGAATCTACGAGGACGATAAGAAGGCTGAGAAGGTTTATGAAAAGAATGCTCGAATTCAAAAGAAAAGGAAGATAAAAGAAAGGCATTTAAGGGAATCATCAATGGAGGAAGAACAATCAGAGGAAACAGAGCTTAATGAATCACAATTAAGGAAAACCCAAACAAAGGAGAATAGCAAACGAAGAAACAGAAAAGGTATCACTCATCCACCTCAGTGTGGAAAGTGTGGGACACATCATTTTGGATCAAATTGTGGTGTACCCAAAGGAATAGTTTGTTTTAACTGCAAGAAGTCGGGGCATTATTCGCCTGATTGTTCAAAGAAAAAAGGCAAGGAAGTGATGAATGATAAACGGATCAAGTAAGGGAAGGTGTTTACAATACGAGGATTCGAGTCTTATCCTGATTAAGGTAAAGCATGAAGTGTTTGTTCTCCTATTCTGAATTAACATAGTCCTTTATTCTACAATTGTGTTAACTGAATCGTTTGATAATCTGAGCATCTTGCTGGAACCCTGACCCAATTCATGTGATCGAAACCTTTATCACAGTTGGATGTGATAAATATCTGTGAACACTACAGAAATAGAAAGATCAGTTAAGACTAGAGAGATTGACAACCACCGGGATATGACAAGTATTTGTCTCCCCAACGGAAATGTCTCTAGAACTTGACTATCTAACTAAATCTGATAGTGACAAGAATGCCCTTATCTTTAAGTTCATCTAACTTAAAGATACATCATACGATCTTTCTTGTGAAAGATGGTATCTGAAAGGAATGATTTTATTATTGATGGTTTAAATATTAGGACTGATCACCCTAATATTTGCAACCGTTAATGAATAAAGTCATATAAATACTTCGTTGCTCGTGCCAGAGTAATCAGAGTGCTCGGCACAAAGCGAATTTTTCCAAAGTTTTATACAAAATGTTTGATTTGGGGAATTTTATTCGAAATATTTCATTTATTTGGAAAGATTTATTTGAAATATTCTATATAAATATTTCTGAAACTGAAAATTTTGAGAAAAATGTAACTAAATTCTTTTAGTGGGGGAGAATTTCCCAAGCTATTTTGAGAAAAGTGGAATAAAAATCTTCTATTAATGATGGAATAAAAATCTTCTATTAATGAAATATTTTGGAAAATGAAAAATTTTGGAAGACGAATTTCGGGGACGAAATTCAATTTAGTGGGGGAGAGTGTAACATCCCTCATTTTTATAAAAAGGATAAACAATTATTTTATTATTGAAAAATATTTTTAAGAATAGTATTTTGGAAAAATAAGCACAAGGAAACATATTTTAGAAATAAAATAGCTTTGGCAAAGAAAGATTTAAATGAAATATGTAAAAAGTGATATTTTAGGTAAAATATCATGTAAAGATTGGACTGTGTCTCTTTCGTTAACCGTTGGATCTTGCTCAAATTTTTAGACAAGGTTTCTAATGATTTTATCTTGACATCCAACGGTGGAAATTTTGTTTTGAGAAGTAAATCTTTTTAAATTAATTTTTGAGCAAATCAGTATTTTATATTTAAATTTCTGGATTTTAGCAGTGGCTAACCGGTTAGTGAAACCAGTAACCGGTTAGTACATCTGTATCTGCATAATTTTAAGTCGGTTTAGCTCGAAATCTCGAGCTAAAAACGTGGTTTCTTCTCCCTTAGGCCACATAGCACCCCTCAACACCTCCAATTAAGTGTGTGGTGTGAGGAGAAGCTGGGTGGAACGATTTGCTCCACTCTTCCCTCAATTTCCCCTCTTTTCCTCCTCTATAAATAGGGGTTTTGGTTGCTGCTATTGGGGCTCAACTCCCATTCGTTTCAGAGCTGAAACTCTGCCCAAATTCCTTCTCAAATTTGTGCAAGTAACTAGCCTTTGGTTGCTGCACCTTTAGCTTGTGATTAGTGAGTGTGAGAGCTTGTAAATCAAAGGGTTTGAGCTGTTCTTGTTGCTCTGTTTTTCTGGTTTCGAGCTGTTGCTGTTGGCTGCTACTAGCTGCTGTTTTGGGGGTTTTAGAGCTTGACTAGGGCTGTCCAATTCGTGTAAGGTATGGGAGACCTCATTCATATCGCTAGGATTTATGGTTTATGGTTTGTGTGATGATATGTGTGAATTGTGGATATTGGAACCAAGACAAGAATTGGTTGGCTTGGAGGCCAATACAATCCTTGGCTCCCTATGTTATGTAACTGAATTAAGGACCTAAACAAGAATGAAATTAATGAGAAGCATGTTGCTATAATTCTGTTATGATTCTTGTGATGATTGCTGAAATTGAGAAAGTATTAGGGTCATGAGCAATTGATTATGAATCAATGAATATGAACTTGATAAATTGAATGATTTGATGCATTGATTTGATGATTTGATGCTTTGATTTGGTTGAATTACTTGCTGCAAAGTAGTAACTAGATACCATATGTTGGTTGTCCAATGATGTCCAGAAGTAATAATTGGACTATGAAAGGAATTCAACAAGAAAAGTGCAGTATGCTGTCAAACTGCATTAACTAACCGGTTAGTGGTCTCTCTAACCGGTTAGTGACTGACAGAATGCATCAGTTGCTTATGTTGGTATAGCAATCATTGAGAATAGTTATTACTTAGACTTGGACTAATAATTGAACAAATCATTGGGAGTAAATAAGCTAGGGAGTGATGGAATTTGTTATGGTTTGATAAAAGTTTTAATTGGAAATTAGATTGATGGACTTAGAACTAATGGAATGTAATTTGATATGCTTAAGTCTTACTATAACCTTAGAGTCATGTCCAAATTGCTATAACTGATAATTTAGAGTAAGTAAGTTAGTGAATAATGATAATTGTTATCACATAATAATAAGACTTATGCAATGTTGTAATGACAGATTTAGAATTTACACATTAGTTTGTAATATGGCTAAAGTTGGTAATAACCATAAAGTCATGGTTGACATTGCATGAGTATAAAAAGAAATGTGAAGTTAATTAAGTTTAGTATGGTAATCTTAGAATATGGGTATGATATGGGTTTGGACAAATAATGGAACCATAATTTGAAATAAGTAAGCTAATTAACCATAGTAATTATTAAGGCTTAACAATGAAACTTTCCCGAATATGGCATTAAGGGGCACAGGAATTTAAAATATGTTTTTGGTAGTTAGGAGACCTGCAATATGCTTAGAACTATGTCTTAAAAGGGCAATACGGAGTAGGAAGGAATTAGTTTCAAGATTGGAAGGTTTTGGACTTAAAGTCAATATGTTTTGCTGTCACTAACCGGTTAGTGGATCTTGTAACCGGTTAGTGCCTGAGAGAAATGAATAATTAAATAAGTCAATCACAATAATCCCTTGAGGCTTTGCATAGGTGTTACATGAGTTGATTATGGAGTAAAATATAATGGAATTCATGATGATTCATTAGAATATGAATTGACTTGAGATGAATGTTATTTATAAAAGAACAATGATGATTATATGAGCATGATAATGCATGATGATTATTAGATCCGATCCAAATGCGTTGATGCGTGTTGCTCTAATTTGGATACGTGAAGCTTGTATTAGCTTTGATATGAGGTCGTGAGCCTGAATGAATAGCTCTGGTATGAGACCCTGAGCTTAGATGATTTCGTATCGAAGGTGTGGCCGCTATATGAAGACATGTGGAACGGTGTGGCCGCCATATGTGTGTGATTCCGTATAGTACGGTGTGGCCGCTATACGAAGACATGTGGACCGGTGTGGCCGCCATATGTGTATGATTCCGTATAGTACGGTGTGGCCGCTATACGAAGACATGTGGAACGGTGTGGCCACCATATGTGTGTGATTCCATATAGTACGGTGTGGCCGCTATATGAAGACATGGAACGGTGTGGCCGCCATGTGTATAATGATGATGATTACTCTTGATAATGGAAATGCTGATCATTAATGGAATATGCATCTCATGCATGATGTTACAAGAATCGTAAAATGAGTAAGGTGCATGCGGGATTGGGAAACCATATAGTACGGTGTGGCCGCTATATGAGACGGTTGGAACGGTGTGGCCGCCAACGTTGAAATGACAAGGACCTAGAACTATTGGTGCACAATGGTTCAGGGATCATCCCCTTGTTCATTTTGGGATCGTGGTAGATGAGGTTCCAGTATAGAACGGTGTGGCCGCTATACAGGTTGTGGAAACATCGAGCACACGATTGCCTATCCCAGAGTGTTGTTTTATTGAAGTGATGAAAAGAATGTTTTGAGAGACGTACATGCATTGCATGAAAGATTAATAATATTATTTATTGTTTGTTAAGACACTTGAGCATGCATTCATTGCATTAAAATGATATCTGTGATGCTTGTGTTTGAACAATCATATAATCTGCTTACGCGATATGACAAGTGACTTACTCCCATACTACCACATTGGTGGTGGTAGGTTCTTTTGAATGACAGGTCAAAGGTCTCTCCTGATAGAGTTAAAGGAGCGTTAGCAGAGACAGCCTGGATGACATCTTGTTGTCTGAATCCTCTTATTGAAGGATAGAGTTGTGAAGACCATGCTCTGGGTGTAAAGAGGGATTTTTGAGAATTTTATATTCTTATATTTACACTCAGACTGTTTTGTAATATAATATGATATTAATAAGCAATGCTTTTAGTTTTCACACTCTTTTGAAAAAAGGTTTTTATTAATTCGCATTTTTATTTACCTTTAATATTTTGGGGGTGTTACAGAACTCCTATTCACTTCCGCTGCGCACTCTGATAAAGAATGCTCGGAGCGAATAAACTAAATGACCTCTAACACCAATCCTATTCTTAGACTTAAAAAAATAAATCCAACAATTATTTGGTTGGGTTCAAGGACTTTAACAATGTCATCTTCCGATGAATACAAAATGCGAGGGATCCGTCTCGATTCTATATTGCATTGGAGACAAAATTGTTTTCGTGCTACTTGAGTTCCAATCAAATAAAGAATGACTCGTCTTCGATTCGAAGAAAGGCTTTGAAATTTTCTCTTAAAGCGAAAATCTCAATGTCTTGTCATATTTTGAAATAGGCATGATTAATTCAAAACTAAGAGTTAGTACTTCCCGTTGGGGTAGCTATTGCATGCTCTGTCCTGTTGGGAGTTTCTCTTTCTCTTAGTCTCTACTTTATGTCCATTTCCGAATACAACAAAATTTACACTTTGAAAAATTTGAGTTAGCCCACTTTAAATTAAAGATATACTTCTATGATTACTAAACTGTGGCTCACCCTACTAAACTATTCTCATTCCCGCTTATGATGCATGCATGCATGAAATACTAATGTGCACTACCTAATCAATTGCCTATTAGTTACTCTCATGTGGAGTAACTCTTTGGGAGTAGGAAAATCCATACTCCACGGCCGAGGATTGCAACCATGGCTCTGATACCATAAATGTAACATCCTACTTTCTATTACTAAAACTATTACTTAAAATTAACGTTTAATAAGGAAAACGTTCGGGGTTTATAAAAATTTCGACAGAGCTTCCTTTAAAAATTGGACTTTTCCCCGAATAATATTAAACCTGTCAGTCCAGAACAGTTTTCTATACAATAGAATATAACTTTCAGTTCAAAATAAATAATACTATGTCATACTTCAAAACTTAACGAAATAAAGGATATACATATAAATCTACCATTTCACAAAAATGCTTAAACAGAATAAAAATCGTTAACTACAATTACATTTACAAAAATCTATTTATTACAATGTGAATCTATAAATGGTTGCCCTACAAATGGGACCGTGAGGTCACCCTAACAATATACTCTCCGACGAGAGTATCACTTTCTCGGCCTTGATATCCCGTGTGTATGTCTCCTTGGTGTACCTAATATGTCCACTGTAAGGGTGAGTACTTTGAAATCTAGATCAAAGAAAACATTTAAAAACAGTAATAAATCATAAATCGATATATTCACACACAAACAATAGCAGTTAGGCAATTCACACTTCAATTAATAATAATACATTGCAACAGTAATCAATTTATAAGTTATATATATACTTATAGTATAGTACTTTACTATAGTACTATGATGCACAATCACATGATTATGTTATGCCAATCGTCGCACTTAGATGGTTTAACTCTTGAATCCGATATTGAACATTTCCTTTCATTCCATTAACGTTAACACTTTGATCGGATTCAATGAATTAAAGCATCTATAACAATGCATTCACACTTTCCCTTTCGCTTTCATCCTAACAATGTACTATAACAATTCACTTTAACTTTGATAAATAACAATAACAATAACATTTCCTAACAATGTACTATAACAATTCACTTTTCCCTTTTCCAATAACAATATACACCCTCACATACACCCTCCACTCTCGGGGAAAAACCGACCAGGAGGAAGCATTTCTCAACCCCTGTTTGGGTGCTTCACATCCTCTAGGAATGTCGCTCACCCGCTTGCACAATACGTCACACTCCTCTAGGGTAGTGTACAACGTACAATCTGGATTGATTCGCCCAGATTGGCTCTAGCAGAAATCACTATCACTTGCCACAAGGAGCCAAAGTAAATAGAATTACTAAGGTTTGTGTCGGACCAATCCCCGACACGGGTGGCGAACCCATGTCCTTTGGAAGATCAAAGTCCTCCATAGTAATTCCTAACATTTACTCTTGTCCTCATCAATCGCAAAGCAACGTATGTTTTTCCCCTACTCCTAACGTCCACCTTTTCACCATGCATGATCCAATATCCTAAGTGTTTCTCAATTGAATTTAAGACTCTCTTTGTTCTTTAGAAAATGTCATTTAATTGGTTTAAACTCAATTGAGAAATACTTGGCCCTATTTAATGCATAACTATATGAATGTCATTTACAATTTACTTATATACACTTTAATAATATTAATACAAACAATATCAATCAACAATCAGTCGACATACTCAGGTATGTCTCAGGGACTGTAATTTAAATCACCTTCCTAGGGTTCTTCACTTCCTATTCTAACAATTCACAAAATCAGTTAATATAACATATCCCTAAAACTTAGAGTTTCTAACTATACTCTACCCTCCTACCCATCAACCTAACCAATCAATAATATACCCAATTATAACTCTATTACTATAATTAAACCCTTCCTCTAATACTAGACCAAAGTACACCCCTTACCTTGAGGAGAGAGAAAGAGGAATTGGGGTTTTCTCAAAACCCACTCATCAAGCTCTAATCCAAGCTCCTAAGGCTCCTTTTCCTTGCTCTCATACTCGATCTATGACTCCTTGAAGGATTGAAAGGCTCCATGAGTTTATTACCCAACTTAGGGTTTTGGGTGATTTGGGATCTCATGAGAAAGAGGGAGAAATCATGAGATTTGAGAGAGGGGAATTCATTAGGAATTGATTTGGAGGTGTTTAATGGCTTTGATTTGGTGATTTGTGGTGTTTCCATGGAGATTTGCTTCAAAACCTAGAGAGAGAAACTATGGAGGTCGAGAGAGAAGAAGAAGTCGCGTGTGAGGAGAGAGAAACAATTGGGAAGAATGAAGGGAAAACACGTTTTTAATCAGACTTGGCTTAAAGTAATCGATTACTTCCTCTACGTAATCGATTACTTCTTCAATGCAACAACCTAGTACAAAATTCAGAGGCCAAATAATCGATTAAACTCACCAATTTAATCGATTACTTCACTGAAAATCACAAGGTAATCGATTAACTCACCCAGTTAATTGATTACTTTGCTGCAACATTGAATGTGATTTTACCTGAGAGCAAGTAATCGATTAAACCCTTCCAATTAATCGATTACTTGAGGCAAAATTCCATTTTGATGGTTTTCTAACCCTATTTCATTCCTTAGGTTCCTATACTCATCTAGGGTTGGATTACTACTCAAAACCTCATTCTAAGCTAGTTCTACCTTATATCGTTCTACTCTTAACTCCATTCTACACTCTAAACACTTAAACTCATACTAATTATGTCTAATAACTATTCTAAACGGATATCGGAAATTGGGGATGTTAAATTAAACTCTATCAAAATTGTATTACTAGGTGAGTTAACTTTTGTATTTTGGGTGGGTGTTATACTTCTTATTCCCTTTATAATTTGTCATCAATTTGGAATCTAATTAGCAAAATAGCGTACTCTGAAAATTATTTACTCTCATCGGTTTTGAATATAAGCCTCACTTGAATGATTTTTCTTGATCTTTAATTGAAGTTTATATTCTAATTTTTAATAGCACTAATTACTCATTTTCACAAGTATCCATATTAACTCAATAATTTTTAGAGGTAAAATAACATTTATAGAGGTAACTTAAAAAAAGGTACATAAAATATTATATATGATTCAAATGATACTAAAAATATTAACTAACATTTTTAATTTAGAGATTAATGGGTGTGCACTGACGGTGTAAAGTTTTTTACACCATTAGTTCATCATCCACCATTCATTTGAATTACTTTTATCTAAAAGTCAACGACTATAAACACATGAATAGTGAATGATGGACTGATGGTATAAAAAAATTTTACACTATTAGTGCATTATCTATTTTTCACTTTAATTTATGTATTTTTCTCCAAATAAACTTACATTTAGGACTGAAATGAGTATCAAGTAAGGGTGTTTTTGCCTACATGGCAGCAACCCTATTTTTTACTCCTACTAGAAGAATTGTTTGTTGTTATGTGCAAGTCATTTTATATTTTCTAAAAATTATTTAATTCTAATTTCTTAAACCACCACTATTAAATGAGTGTATTAATTAATTAAGTTCAATTTCTTGTAAAAACAATAAATATAAATAAAATGAATAAAAAAATTAAATTGAAATAAACAAGGAATTAATTAGATACTACCTCCGTCCCTAATTATAAGGCCCTCTTGGGAGATTTCACGTCCATTAAGAAAGTGGAATAATTTAGTTAATTGTATTGGAAATGTGAACTTTTGATATGTATTTTCAAAATTACCCCTATTAATATTATTGGGAATCTAAAAAGTGTTAAATAAATAGGGGTGTTTGTGGAAAAAAATAATTAATGCTCATTGAAAATTGGTAAAGGGCCTTATAAATAGGGACAAAATAAAATTGTTAAGAGGGCCTTATAATTAGGGACGAAGGGAGTACTTTAATTTGTGTGTTTCGGTTAAGCACTAAAAAAAGAGATGAAATATTATTTTTGGGTCCCACATGACAAAGAGCTACTTCTAGTAGCTCTAACTATTATGTTGGATTATTGGAAACTGTCACAGATGGACAGGGTCTGTATCCCTTATCCATTAATCATGTGGTCACAAGTTTGATTCTCAATTCATGCAAATGAAGAGTACCTTATTGTGAACGCCACCTCCAAAAAGGCTCAATCCATATGCAAACAGATTAGTTATCCAGTTGCGATGGTGGATATCGTGGGTTCACCAAAAAAAAATTATGTTAGAATATTTTGAATAAATATTAGTATTAAATACTTATTTTAAATTAAACTAGTTCTTATATTAGTACTCCCTTCGTCCCATAAAGTTAGTAAAAAACATAGAAATTTTTTATCTCAGATTAAAGTTAAAATAGTAAATAAAAAAAATTGAAATTGTATTATATATTCTATGATTGGTTAATTGAGAAAGGGTTTGCTTAACCTCAGCCCTAAGGGTTGAAGATAAGAAGCTAAAAATAGTAAAGAAACCTAGGAAAACTAAGTCCACTATCACTTGAATCATTAAATGTTTAGTTTTTCTATAAAAATGCACTTCTTGTAGTCTCTTATCCTCAGCCCTAAGGGCTAAAGTTAAGAAAATCCATTGAGGAATCATGCATTAAATACTTGCTTTGATAATATGTTAATTTGGAGAACAATACATTAAAAGCATATTCCTTTATTCCGTTTCTTACCGTTGTTGCTTAGGGCATCATTTTTACATGGCCTTTATTTTGGTTATTAATTTATTTTAGACTAAAGACCCAAAATGGTCTCTAAAATTTTTCATAGTTAAATTTGGTCCTGAAAAATAAAGCACTAAAATAATCCTTGAAAATTTTGCTTGCTATTTAATATGGTCTCTAAAAAAATTAAGTCACTAAATAGTCCTTAATGTTTTTTCTATGAGACGAATTGGTCCTTGAAAATGTTGACTTCATATGAGGTTGTCCTCAATTGTGTCGGTTTGAGCCTACTCGTTAAACTTCATCGAGAAATTCAAATAAATACCTCTAACTTCACACGATTTAGTCCAAACTTCTAGGGATTAAATTGTCCCACGAAATTATTTTAGGGGACCAAATTAAATTGCCTTATAGAAGACAACTTCAAGAATTATTTGGTGACTTCATTCTTTTCAAGGACGAAATTGTCCAGTAAACAAATTTTTTAAGGACTAATTTGGGTCTTCATTTTTTTTGGGACTAAATATGATCACATGAAAAAATTTTAGGGATCAAGTTGGGCATTTAGTCATTATTTTATGGTATTCCAAACCAACGCCCTAATCGGAGGGGACAACGCTCCTTATGCATGATATCAAGGGTTCGATTCATGCCGTGGATATGGAAAAGACTTTGTTAGTAGAGATAAAACCTATTTCGGTGGTCTTTACGCCTCGGAGGGGATAAGTCTTTGACTATTGATTGAAGAATACCCTTGTGCACATCAAAACCAATACCCTAAACATATTGTTTATGGAATGCAATAATAGAAAACACTACAAGAAATTAAAATGTATTTATTGCAACAACATTTCGCAAAAGCTTATAATTTTCGTTGCGAAAATTTTTTTTACCAACTACTTTTTTTTTGTCATTGCTAAACATTATTGCTAAATAAAAAAATTCATTTCCCTCCTACTATTAAAAAAATGTGCGTAGAATAAAAAATTGAGAAGGTTAAAAGCACAACGAGAATTATCGTTTCAGTATTAGTCAAAAACTTTATGCATTGACAATTGTCATTGTAGGTCCTCTTAAAGCTATTTTAATTTGCAATGACTTCTTGTTGCAAACAAAATAAAACAAAAAAATGGAAAAAAATAAAAAAGAGAAAGTCCCCACACAAAAACCCATAAGGCAAAAGAAAATAAAACACAAAGTATAGAGTAATGAAGCATGCAGCAACAAAAACACGCAAAGTAGTGAAGGTTCATCAATCCCTTCTTCCTTCCATCTCTCTCAAGAACTCGGAGCTATTTTCATACCCATTAATCTTCATCTTCTTCAAGCTCGATTTTTGCCTTGCCTGAATTTCAGTTTGATGAGCATGAAATTTATCTTTTGCTTAATTTCAGTTTCAAGATGGTTTTGATCTTTTTTTTTAAATATGTTAGACAATTATAAACAAAAATGTGGAGCCACATGCTAATGTAATCTGGCTTGCGGAGCAGACAAGACAGAATGATGATGGGGGGTGTTGGAGTGGGCCGATCTAGAACATTAAAAAAATACTTGTATGATTTTTAAGATACTAGCAATAGCATACATAATAGTTCTTGCATTGTTGGACCTTAATAATATGATGATTATGTAACTTTTAATCTTGATTGCAACAATGATAGGACGAATTGAAAAATGTTGTTGCCACACATGGTGATGAAATGACACAAGAGGAGGTATTGCTAGAACTTTTGAAGCATAGGTCAGTATATGTTTGCGAAAAAGGGACAACGTAACATCAACTTCAACAACAATAAGAATTGCAGAAGCAAAATGAAATAATAAAAAAAAGCACAGAAGATAAAGGAGTTGGAAGAGGCTAGAGAACAACACAAACAAGAACTACTAGAGGCCATCGATGCTCTCAAACAACAAATGTTTGAGATGCTTGCTGCTCAAAGAAGTAATTGCTCATATTTTAAGTTTATTATATATCATTTTCAATTTTGAAATTATAATCTTATTTTTATTCGTTTATTTTTTTGCCTTTATTGGTTCTATTTACGCGGAGTATTTCATGTGTTACGTTCTTTAGCTTTAATTTGTTTTATAACTTGAAGTATGCTATTATGAAACACATTTGTTTTTACTAGATAGCGTTTAAATATATAAATGCCATCATGATACAATATAATATAGTCTGATCATTTTGTTATAAGTATCTTGGTATAATATTTGGACAAGTGTTGTATACAGTTCACATTAATTTGATTGATCACATTTTTATTTGTTTTTATGATGTGTTACAGGTTGAATGTTGTTGAAAAGACATCGACATTAACCATATATATAGGTTGAAGACTTGTGTATACTCTTGTTTATGGATTATGAATACTTTATGCTTATGAGACCCTAGCTTTACTTATGGAAGTATAATGAGAACTTTTGGTAGTAGTTTATGTCAAAAACTTAATTATTATGATGAGTTTTGAAATGTTATTTTGGTTTAATTAGTACCAAGTAAGATTATACTACACTATTTTTTTTAATTTTTGATGTTTTTTAATCAATGATAATTGTGGCTTGATATTATTTTTTTTAAACTAATTGTGGCTTAATATTGAAGCTACATAAATTAACTATCAAATTATCATCTAATATATTATTAATTAGTGATGTTGTTTTATTATTATTTGACAATTTAAATATTGATAATAAATGGATAAGACCATATAATTAAAACATCTATATTTCTAATTAATAATTGAAAAAAAAAATAGTCTATTACAATGTCAAATGAGTTGAGCCAATACTGAATTTTATTGCAACAAATGGTCGTTGCAAAATAATACAGTTTTGGCAACAACAATGCTGTTTCAAATTGTGTAGGTGTATGGCATCGACAATTTGGCAATGACATTGTCGTTGCGAAAGTGATAAGGAGTTTGGCAACGACTTTATCGTTTCAAAAACTCTAGGTGTTTGGCAACGACAAAGTAGAAGATGTTTTGCAACGATATTGTCGTTGCGAAATAGATTAACTAACTTAGATTTGGCCGTTAGTGTTTTGTAATGACAACTTTTGTGATAACATTTTTTTACAGCAACGACAAATGTCGTTGCCTTAGCCTTTTTCAACAATGTTACGCACAATGACCAAAGTCATTGCAGAACTTTTCCTTTTGCAACGACTTTTCCTTTTTTGCAACGAATTTTGGTGTTGCAATACGACTTATTAGCATTTTTCTTCGTCAAAGTTGTTGTAACTGAATTTATCTTTAGCCCTTTGTTTTGCACATTGAAAAGTATAACTTCTAGGGTTTTGTTAAGGTACTTGCTAAGGTTATTAGAATAAGAAAAATAATGATAGATGCACATCATTTTGTGTCTCAAAAATGCAAAGGATACATATTTCAATTACTTTTTGCTATATATGACATGTTAATAAGTGCATTAAGAGCACTTGTTAGCATCTGCTATCTCCTGAACACTTATTCCTTAGTTTGTTATAAACTTACTTGTTTATGTTGGGTGGTTCTTATTTATACTATAGTAATCTTCCGATGCATGAGAATAAAAATTTCTTATTTTGGGGTTAATAAGAATAGATTTTTTCACATTTATATTTTGAAATTTTTGAATAAAATTATTATTCAAAATTCTAAATTTGTATTCCTTTCGGTTTCAAATATAAGAAAAACAATACATTTTATTAGTGGTCTCATATATAAGCAAAAGTAAACTAACTTTATATTTCCATTTTCCAATATAATCATTTCTAAAATATCTTTACAAAATGGTTGTATTATTTAATTTTTGTTTCATTCCCAATGCAAGTTTAATTTCCTAAAGTAGTCAATTTTTATATGAATCTTACAAAATTAAATACATTCAACTAACTTTCTTAATAAGTGTTAAATTAGTTGTTTTTTTATTGTATTTGATACCAAGGATGTGTATAAAATGAGGATATATTGGCCACTCTGGAAGAGCAAGTAGTTTCTTGATGTTGTATGTATAATCAGATCCACCTTCCTCTTCAAATCAATGACAAATTTATGTGGACCTTCACTCTTATTGTTATATAGAAGAATAGGTTTAACTTCAGACGCAACAATGGTATATAACTAAATGAAGAATATATTAAGTTCAAATCATGATGAGGAGTTACAAAGAAATGTTCAAGCAATTTCCTTGATAAATTAATTTATTTAAATTTTTTTTTTGGAAAATGGTGAAATATTATATATGATTTAATCAACTAATTACATCAATAGAGGAGAATCCAACAACAAGATCTGAAAAATATGAAAACTTTCCCATGTGGCTTTAGTTCTTCAATCTTTCCCTGTACATAATTATTTATTTCAAATCATGCTTGGTGATGGGTGGTCTTGGAATAACAGTCAGGTAATTAAAGCGGTACTAAAGAGCGACATGAAATAGTCTAGGAGCTAAAGGTGAACTTCCATAGAAGTAAGTGGAGATTTTCTTAACACACATACTTTTGTTACTAACACTTCATTTCTTTATAATATTTGTATCTTTTTTCAAAAATATTCTTAAAAAAAATTTTAAAAAAAAAAAACCAATGCTACAACGCTAGAACTCCTTTTTCCATCACTCCTTCAAACCCACCTTTTTCCATCACTCCTTCAAACCCTTTTTTAACTCCAACGCTAGAACTCCTTCAACCTCCAATGCTACACCGTTGTCACGATCTAACGCTGTGACGTCAATATGTATTTTTTCTCATCAAACTACAAAGTAAAAGAAAAGAAAATCCAGTTTGACCAGGAACTGAATAAATCACATAACAGAAAATTGAAAAGCTAAATAAATTATGAAAAATATTGGGCATTTGTTAAGAAACTAAAACTAGTATATTGTTATAGAAAGATGTGATTTTTGAGGTTTTCAACAGAGTGATTAATGATAACTTGTGATTATTTTACTACTTCTAATAATCTTAACATGTTCCCTAGTAAGACCCATAAATTATAGATCATAATTAACAACCAATGAGAAAACATGGGATTAGGAGTAACATTTAAAAATTTAATACCTTGGTACAAAATAATTAATGATATACGTACGTAGAAATGTGAAGCAATGAACTTGATAATTGTTTTAATGAAGACAAAAGCAAAAGTTAACAAACAACAACAACAATAAGACTCGAGCATCATCTATATAGGACATATTCTTTACTATTTGTTTACATTTAATAAGTCCTTAAGATGATTGCTTGGGTAGAGTCTAGACTGGGTGCTGAATCTCAATTAATTAACTTCGAATAATCATGAATTGATTCATTACAAAAAACAAATCTTTTAAAAATGATGCATATGATTTTACAAATACTTTAAAATAAGTGCATGCATCATATACTTTTGCTTAATAATGAGTTTAGAACTTATTTTTTTATATATAAGTCAAGTTATATTTGAAACGGTTAAGTAACCAACAAGCTACTGCATTAATCGAATAAGACATTGTTGTAAGCGATTAACACGTGTTAAATTGAAAGAACTTATATTGTTTTAACTCGTGAACCGGTTAAGTCTTCTGATCTTTATAACATGTTAACATAGTAAAAATTGACCAGTAATTGTTATTTTTCAATACGATAACCGGTTAAAGTTAATTATTAACCGGTCAACATTTCAAGAAAGGCCAAAATTAGTTTGTTATTAAACTAACTTCTTAACCAACTTGACATATAAAAACTCAATGTTAAAGGGTGCTTTTAAGAAAGAAAAGAAAGAGTTTTCGTAATTTTCATATCACAGAAACCCTTAGTCATTCATCTCTTTCATTCTTGATCTCAATTGTCATAATTATTCAAGTGCATTCATTGAGATTCGAGATTCAAGTGTTGTATTAGAGTTGTGCACTACACACACAAAGTGTTTGTAACGCCCACTGGAATTTACGCTCGAAATTATAAATATTATATAGATTATATGAAATATTGTGTGAATAATTTGTAAATAATCATCAAAGTGAATTTCAATGAAAACATCACCCAAAGATCGTGTCATATCTCATTCGTTAACCGTTGGATTGTGCTTGAATTTGGATACAAGCTTCCCAACCCTCTTATCTTCAAATCCAACGGTGGAAATTGTATTTGGAGACCCAAAAGCCTAGGTAATCGATTACCAAAGCCAGTAATCGATTACCTGGTCAAAATTTCAAAGTTGACCAAATTCAAGTCTAGTAATCGATTATCATGACTCTAATGAGCCAAAAATAAGTCGGTTAGAGAATGAATGGCTGAAATTAATCCAATTTTCCACCACAAATTCGTCGAAATATCAACCTAGCACTGTGCTAGATTGATAATGACACTTTGGGAGGGGTTATTTGATATGTTTGAGTGTTGATAACCCTCAAAACTTATGAACAAACACTCAAGTTTGTTGAAACTCGAGTTTTTCTGGTTTGAACTTTCTCTCTTTCGTTCTCCCAAATCCAAGCCTCAAACCCTTGCAAATCATACACTAAATTAAAGCTTGCTCATACCTCTTCAAATTGATACCTAGTTTGTTTAATTTGGTGGAGCGTAGAAGAAGTTACAACCCTGCAAAGTTTGGTGCTTGAATCTGAAATCTGAGTTTCAGATTCGTGAAGCCTTATTTCTTTGATTCGTGTAGTTAGCTCGAGCATCCTTTGAGCTTCAAACTTGTTCTATTTTCAAGATAACATGTCATAGTTTTGATTCAAATCTTTGATCACGAACTTTTGTGCCTTATTCTTGATTATCAACACTGATTTTGTACCCTTGCTGAACTGAAAACGGAGACTTTGAGGCTGAAACCAAAAACTTGGGATTTTCCCAACAATCTCATTTCTTTCTGCTCCAAATCGATCCAAACTCTTGAGATAGGTAAGGGAGAAGTTATACAGGTGCTAGAATAATAATTATGCAGTTGGAAATATAGGAGTTCCAAGGAACTCAGGGCAAAAAGTGGTTTTTATGCAACTTGAATTGGGATTATGACTTAGAGGTCATTTTAATCCGAATTCTTGATTTGAGCAAACCTTAATTGTTGAACATGTACTGTATGAATCCCTTAATTGGTTTGTTTTACAAAGAAATTGAATTTCATATACCAAGTTGTGATTTTACGATGCTTTATGCATATTGAATGAATTGAATATGTAAGTGATGATTTGATTTCCTGAAATATGCATGAACATGTCTAAATATGTGTTTTTGATCTGTTTTGGGTTAAAATTGGTTAAAGTGAAGTGTCCTAAATATTGGTAGGTCAAAACCTCAATTTTGTGTGTTGTTTTCTGCAAGGTAATCGATTACCTAACCCTGGTAATCGATTGCCAGGTTGATCTGTACACAGAACTGTGAATTTTTCGTGGTAATCGATTACCACCCCTTGATAATCGATTACCCTGTGTCCCGAAATGTGAATTACCAGTTTTTTATGACATGTAACCTTAACCAAACCTTATTATTGATGATGGAGAATATATTTGTGAATATTTGACCATTGTAGATGGTAAATATAATGATGTTTTATTAAAGGATTGAAATTACGAGGATGAATGTTGCATTAAATTGCATTTGCATTCGTTTAAGGATTATCGAATTTTGAGATAGAATATTGAGAAGGAATAATTTGATGAAAGAGAAGTGGTGATTGGTATGGTCCACCTTGGTCCAGAGTATCAAGGTAATGCACACGAGTTGCGAGTATCTGTCATGGGTGTGGTCCAACCTTGGTCCAGAGTATCGAGGGATGCACGAGAGTTGCACGTATCCACCCAAAAGTCTCGGTCCAGAGTATCGAGCGATATTAAAGAATTATGAATGTCAAAAATAAACACAAAGAAATGAATTGTGGATGTAGAATGTATAAGAGAAGGATTCAGTGATTACGTTAGGTCACTAAGTTAGAAAAGAATGGTTCATACCTATGAAGATGTTTGTGATTGTCTTTTCTAGCTTATATTGTTTATTATTCAACGATGTGCTTCGGCTATGACTTACTCCCTGCCCTTTGGTTTGTTAGGTCATGGCTCAGAATCCGGTGCATGTGGAGCTAAGGCTACCCCCTGATGGGGAGTGGCATGGGATGGGCGTCACATTCTTGTGGAAGGGGGAGTGGAGATTCTTATCTACCACCTGAATCCTCTTCCTCAGCTGTGTCCCCTCCAATTGAGAATTCTCATAGTGGCGTCAAACATATTCCACCTATCCTAGGGGAATAATGATAGCTTGTGAACTTTTATGTTTTGAGTTTCGAACCAAGGCTTTGGGTTATGTTTTGTATTGTGGTATAGTGTGTATAGGTATATATATATATATATAACTTGGGGTTTATCTTTTATGACTGCTGACTATATAACGATGTATAACTTGAGTTTTTGTGATCAATGTATTATGATGTATATTATTTGGTGGTGTGGTTCGGGTTTATAATTATGTGTTGAGTCGAATTAGTCAGGTCTTAAATTTATTTTCGAAAAAGGACAAAGTAAATTCACATTTTTATATAAATAAATGAATATAAATTTAGGGCGTTACAGTGTTCATCAAGAAGCAACACAACTTCATATAGACTGAGGTGTGATGTATCACCAAAAGATCTAAGAAATGATTGAGGTGTGAGCGATCACCAATAGATCAAGAGCGTATTAAGGGCAAGGTATCTCCTATACAAGAAACATAATGAGTGAGATATCTTCTTAGTACTAGAGAGTGAGGTATCTTTCTAGTGAGTATAGAAATCTAAGAAGTGAGGTATCTTTCTAGTTGTGATTCACGAGGGATTTTAGAAGAATTGAGAGAATTGTACACAAGGGTTACAGATCTCTTGAGAGGCTTGTCAAGTGAAGTATCTTGGAAGCTAGCGTACTTGTACAAGCAATTTTCTAAAAACATAGTGAAGCTGATGCGCCCAGGAAATGAGACCATGGATTCCAATTATTTTCTCCAAGGAAAGATCAAATGATCCTTGACTCAAACTCAATAAGCATTCGATTTTCATCAATTCATTGTTCAATTGTTGTGTTCTTTTGTTTAAGGTTCATTCTCTTGTTCAAATCCTCAGAAAATCAAGCATGGAATTCTTGAAAACAAAAACTTAGAAACACAACAATCATGGATTTAATCAAAACCGAATGGGACTCAAACTAAAGACTTGAAACAAAAACTTCAAGCCCATGAACAATCTCTATATGAGTTGCTGATACTCTAAACTCAAGAAGAAACACCAAAAGAAAAACACAAACAAACACTCAAAGATGATCATGTTTTGATCATCAAACAAGACTCAAGAATCAACTCTTTTTGGTATTTTGTAATATGAACACACCTATGTGTTCTTAGACTCAAAGGCAAAAAGAAAGACACAAAGGGACAGGAAAGTGGCGCCCAAAAGGAAACCACTTTGCTTTTCATAGCATCACACCATGGAAGACTTGAGTTGGTTCAATCACTGAACCTTCAAGAGAATCACACTCTTGAGATGGAAGAAGCACGCCACCAAAGGCAAAGGCCAAAGCCTTACACACGAGTTTTCTCAACAAAGTTCAACCTCCTTTCATTCATGCAAAGCTTACATTATATAGAGTTACAAGAGATGTCATGGCTGCCTTGTAATGGTATAGACGTGAGAAGCTAAAGAATGGCAAGCCATGATGAGCAATTAAACCTACTTAATGAGGAATAAAACAATGTGTAACCTATACGGCCAATCATGGCTCTCATGATTAAAAATGTAACTCTCCTCCTTGCTCTTCAATGCTTGGCCGTCCATGCCATCATGGCCTCATGAATTGAAATTCATTTTGTTACTTCCTTCATATATGTGGTCGAGTGCTTTATGTCCTCATGATTTTGATATTCAATTCATAACTTCCCTCATTATGTCTTGGCCGTGAGCATGGTTTGCTCGTTTGAATTTGCAATTCAAATTGTAACTCTCTGGGCTTGTTGGCTTCATGAATAAATTCTTCCTTTATTCTTCTTATTATTCCTTGCACGAATTCCTCTTTATGAAGAAGATAGAATCTTTCATTTATCTCTAATCATGATTGGCTTTAATGTCACTAATGTTTAGTGGTTACAAAACTTTAATTGAAATTAAGTTCAATTAAGTTTTCGTAACGTTCAATTAATGACATTAATTGTCATTCTCTTTTCAATTTAGTTCTTCACTTAATGTGATTCCTTGCTTCCCATGAAGCCAAATTCGTGCACCACCTTTTATTCCATGAATGTCCCTCAACTCATGGGACAAGTGTATTTATTAAGGATATGTGTCCTCCATAAGGGCACCTTTAAGGGCAGCCCCTTAAATTCTTCAATCTTTGAGCTTATTGTTTTAGGATTGCATTTGAGTTTCCATGGTCCCTCCAGAGGAGGATATCATTCCCTCCCTCTTGAAGAGGATTTGCCCTCAAATCCTGAAGGTCCTAAAACAAAGTACACTCTCATGAGTTCAAAACAACAATCTTGGAAACACATTTCTTACCCTTCAAGCATCAAGCTTCTTGACACTTTTATTCTTGACCTGTCTAATGTCCTAGACAAGGACTTATTGATTCCATTTGTTGTGCTCATTCCCCTCCATCAGGATCAAACACAACAATGACAAAACGACCTTACAATTGTTGGATTGTGATGGACAGCTCCAACAACATCTTCTACTTGACTTGACCCATGCTTTGCTTCACACCTGTTTGAAACTAGAGAACTAAAAATTCTAGTCCTAAACAAATGAAAAGTTACATGTCCTATTACATGATTACTTGGGTCTTGACTTGACGCAAGAAAAGACTCAAACTAAAAGACTCAAGATAAGAATTCAATCTAAAAGAAAATTCCTATCTAAACACATGGTTGCTATTGGAAACATGCACTCAATCTTCACAGTTGAGGCATTGGTGAGTGTACCCCCATTCGTAATCATTCTTGCAACCTGAAAATCCAAATCAAACAAAAAGTTTTCACAAGATATGTGTTAGAAAGATAGAAATTAAAGCAAAGCCTCCACTCTTGTTTTCACTCAAAGTGTTTGCACTCATATTACTCAAAGTGTTTGCACTCTTTGTGTTTTCCTCAAGCTTACTCTTTGCTTTCCATTTCTTTTCCACAAGTGTTTCACTCTTAAGCATCTCACTCTCAAGTGTTTCACTCATGCTTTCTTTCACTCTCACAAATGTTTCACTCTTAAGCATCTCACTCTCAAGTATCTCATTTATGTTTTCTTGCTCTCTTTTTCTTCTCATGGATTGGTCCAAAAACTTCTCCCACCAAAGGCACTTCTTTCACAATTGTGCCAAGTTTCTTAATCACTTGATGTTGGCTCCACAAGGTTTTGTAAGAATGCAACATCAAAATTTTCAACAACCTAGAGACTCTAAGACTTAAACCCAAAGACTCAAAGTCTCAAAGACTCAAAAACTGAAGTGTGTTTTAAGACTCAAAAACTAATGACTAAACACAAAACCACTGGTTCAGCCACAAATCACAAAACACACTCTAAACAACCTAAGACACAAAACAAAGACTCAATAATGTGTATAAAATTCAATCACTTTTTGACCAAGAACATCACATCCTATTCGGCCAAGAGATAAAACTTTTCATCACACTATTGTTGTAACAACTACCAACACAAAAGAAATGACTCAAACTATCTTGACCAAAACAAAAAAAAAAAATAATTCAGCCAAGACTCAAAAACAAACTCTAAGAAATGCAACAAACAAAACCCAAAGACATCACAAACCAAGAATCAAACCAATCTTGGCCACGGTTTTCTCACAAAACCGATTTAGGGACACAAAAATTCGTGACAAGACACACTTAAGTTGCCACGGTTTTTAACTCAAAAACAATTTTTAGTGACAAAAGAAGGAAATTGTGACAAGAACCAAAAACTTTTCCACGGTTTAACACAAAAACAAATTTAGTGACAAAGAAAGAAAAACGTGACAAGGCAACAACAAAAATTTTGCCAAGGTTTTGAAAGGAATAAAAATTTATCACGGTTTTGCCAAGAACTTTTCCAGATAGTCACGGTTCTTCTCAAAACCAATTTTTAGACACGATTTTCTTTGACACAACATCAAAAATAAAGACGATCCAACCTTAAAAGAGCCACGGTTTTTGGTATATAACACAACACAAAAACTGTCACGGTTTTAAGTTTGCACACAACAAACAGCCACGGTTTTGATTTGAATATAACTCATCAAATGAAAACAGCCACGGTTTGATTTGTCTCATACTAGACAAACACAAAAAGACGCACAACGACTAACGACGACTCAACCTAAAAACAGCCACGATTTTTTATATAACACAACAAAACTTTCACGGTTTTAAAATTGCACACAACGACACAAATTAGGGACAGATCAAACAGCCATGATTTTGTTTTTGAATATAACACATCAAAAAGAAATCAGCCACAGTTTGATTTGTCTCAAACTAGACAGACTAAAAAATGACTCAACATGATTCACATGATTCAAGTGTGAATCAAATTCAAAAACGACTCAAAAGAAAAATACCTTAGAGAAAAAAATTATGAATCTTGTACCACTTGATGAGTGGTTCATCTCATAGCTCTAATCCGAGTTGATGACACAACAATGGAATTTGATACCAAGTTTATGTGAAAACACCTTGGACGTTTTTCCTTAGAGCTTCTAGCTTTGATACCAAATTGATGCGCCCAGGAAATGAGACCATGGATTCCAATTCTTTTCTCCAAGGAAAGATCAAATGATCCTTGACACAAACTCAATAAGCATTCGGTTTTCATCAATTCATTGTTTAATTGTTGTGTTCTTTTGTTTAAGGTTCATTCTCTTGTTCAAATCCTCAGAAAACCAAGCATGGAATTCTTGAAAACAAAAACTTAGAAACACAATGATCATGGATTTAATCAAAACCGAATGGGACTCAAACTAAAGACTTGAAACAAAAACTTCAAGCCCATGAACAATCTCTATATGAGTTGCTCATACTCTAAACTCAAGAAGAAACACCAAAAGAAAAACACAAACAAACACTCAAAGATGATCACGCTTTAATGTCACTAATGTTTAGTGGTTACAAAACTTTAATTGAATTAAGTTTTCATAACGTTCAATTAATGACATTAATTGTCATTCTCTTTTCAATTTAGTTCTTCACTTAATTTGATTCCTTGCTTCCCATGAAGCCAAATTCGTGCACCACCTTTTATTCCATGAATGTCCCTCAACTCATGGGACAAGTGTCCTTATTAAGGGTATGTGTCCTCCATAAGGGCAGCCCGTTAAATTCTTCAATCTTTGAGCTTATTGTTTTAGGATTGCATTTGAGTTTCCATGGTCCCTCCAGAGGAGGATATCAGAAGCTAATCTCCCGATCTAAAAGGGGAGGTCTAGACGTAGCTCTCGGTGGTTGAGAGTAAACCAGGATAAATCCGTGTGTTAAATCGTCTATCCCTTCTCTTCTTTACGTTTTGATTACTCACATATGCGTGATTCCTTAAATTTGTTGTAAATCTTTTGGAAATTGTTTTGATCTTTGATCTATGATTTAATAGCTTTAGAATTGTGTTAAGAATCATTTAATTGATTATTTAATTGGTTAGAGTTGATTGTGATTCAGAGAACAATTTTCTCGAAGGATTAAGTTTCAGGTTAATTGATTCTATAACCAATTAACTAAAATCTTAACCAGTTAAGATAATGCAGTTTTCGATCACTTAACCAGTTAACAACCAATTATATCTTTGTGAACTTTCACATTTTTTAACAGATTCAAAAACTGCAAAAAGCCATCACTACACCTATTCACCCCCCCTAGGTGTGTTTAGAGCCCTTGGTATCTAACAAGTGGTATCATAGATCGGTCGAATAGACTTAAGCTTAATCGCTTTATTCTTGCGATCCTAGGAAATACACAATGGGCTCTACAATTCCATTTGGTGGTGAAGGTTCTTCCATTAATCTCCCTCCAATTTTTAGTGGCGAAGGCTATGCCTATTGGAAAGTTAGAATGAAAATATTTATTGAGGCTATTGATACGGATATTTGGGATGCCGTAAAAAATGGACCATTTATTCCCGAACATCTAGTGCAAGGTGAACCTAAAGAAAAACCTAAGAGTTTTTGGATAGATGATGAGTAAAGAAAAGTGCAATACAATTTAAAAGAAAAAACATCATCAGGTACGCACTCTCTTATGATTAGTTCTTTAGAGGCTCATAATGCAAAAATGCCAAGGAAATGTGGGATACTTTGGAAGTAACCCATGAAGGTACTAGTGAAGTCAAGCGTTCTAGGTTGAATGCTTTAACTCATAGGTGTAAATTGTTTCGTATGTTGTCCAATGAATCTTTTAATGATATGCAAAAAACGATTCACTCATATTGTTAACCATCTTATTACTTTAGATAAAGTTTTTATAAATGGTGAACTTCCTAACAAAGTTTTAAGATGTTTTGATAGCGTTTGGCAACCGAAAATGATCGCAATTGTTGAATCCAAAGATTTGGATACCATGAAGCTTGCAACCTTATTTGGAATGCTTCAAGAGCATGAGATGGAGCTTGGACGATTGACTTTGCATGAAGAGTTGGACAAAAAGAACAAAGGAATCTCCCTTAAGGCCACAAGATCAAAGACAAAGGTTCAAGAGGAGTATTCCGAAGATGATGAATTCAATTTTGAATTAGATGATAAAACCATGGCCATTTTGGTAAGAAAGCTCAAAAAATACCTCAAGAAGAAAGAAGGATTCAAGAGACACAAAAGCAAGGAATCAAAACAATCAAATACTGGAACCAAAGACACATGAGATAGGACTACGTGTCATGAATGTGGAAAACCTGGGCACATCAAATTCACATGTCCTACCTATTTCAAAAGAGTGGACAAGGAGAAGAAAAATCCGAAGGAATTCAAAGCTAAAAGTACTTATATATTATGGGATAAATTCGAACAAGAGGCACAATTAAAGTTTTTCGGGAGATGAGGAATTCGCTAGGCTTTGTTTCATAGCTTAACATGATAGTGGATTAAGTTCAAGTGATGAATCAAGTGAGCAAAGCAAGTCAAGTCAAGTAAGTGATAGCAATTCTGAAAATTCTTCCGCGTACCAAATTATATGCAATGCTCAGGAAGAAATGCATGAAGAGCTTAAGAAATTAGCTAAGAAATACATTGAAAGGAAAAAGACTATTTTGAAGCATCAACAAGAGATTATTAAATTGCAAAATGTGTTGATGAGCTTAATCTTCAAAATGAGACTTTGGATCTTATATATGCTAGTTCTTCATGTGATTGTGCATCTAAAATGAATGTATTGGCAACTCATCAAAATTGCAAGGTCTTCAAAAATGAAGTGACAAATCTGAAAAATAATCTTGCAAACTTTACAAAAGGCAAAAACGATTTAGTTGACTTAATTACCAAACAAAGAGATAATGATAATAGGTCCAATTTAGGATATATATATATATATATATATATATATTACCATGCTAATAAAAAATCATGTAGAAAAGTTAGAAATTTTTCTAAAGTGAATTATTCAAAAAACCAACTTGTTTATATTGTGGTTTATATGGACATTCATCAAATATGTGTGGTATAAAGTTGCATGGTGTACCTAAAGGGACTTAATTACATTTGGATTAAAACGGGACAAGATCCCTATGCTAACCAAAAAGGGCCCAAAACCTTTTGGGTACCAAAATCAAAGACTTGATTTGTCTTGTAGGTATATATGAAGGGTAGATATGGCACCTTCAAGTATTAAAAGCAAGGAGAAAATTAATTCACACACTTCCCCCATGGTAAGACACTATTTTTGTCAAAAATCACAAACTTGCCTAATTGTATGTGTGAATATGCGATTGATTGAATATGCATGAATCTACATCCTTAAACATAAAAATTATGTTTTAAATGTTTTGGCTCAAGTATGGTTTTGATGTTTAGGTTAGGTTGATTCTATTTTTTTTATTGTTCTTTCAATTTCAGTTTTTGTTTTTACATATTTCAGCATTTTGGATTTTAGTATTTTGGCTATGTACTTAATTTCCCATGAATGATGTTTTATGATGAATAGAACCTTGATTTCTCTGAGTTTTTATCTTTCTCAATGTTCCTTCAATACTATCTAATCATATAACATATGTTATAGCCATTGCTCATTTATATTATGTTGAAGACATATTGCAAAAGACTCAATCCTGTCAAAACTGCACATGTTAATTGGTTAACTTTGTCAATTTTTCCATATTGGATGAACTTTTCAACTTGTTAACCGGTTATGATGACCAGTTAATCAATTATGAGCTGATCTGACAGTGTTTTTATGGATTTTAATGAAATTATCATGTTATTATTTTTAGAATGTTTTTTTATCATGTCATAAGGAGGAGAAAGGTTGTGTTATTATTTTGTGCAGATTTGTCGATAATTCAAAGGTTAGAGCTTCTCTCAATAACAAAGTTTTTGCAAACTGAAATTCAAGTTTAACAAAGTGCATAAACTGAGGGGGAGCAATGCATACATAGAGGGGGAGCTGATTTCAAAGACAACATATCTCAATACAAGTTTGTACACAAGTTTGTCATCATCAAAAAGGGGAGACTATAAAGCAAGTGAGCTTGGCAATTGTTTTGATGAATACAAAAGCAAAAGTCAACAAACAATAACAACAACAAGACTCAAGAGCATCATTTATATAGGACATATTCTTTATTGTTTATTTACATTTATCAGGTCCTTAAGATGATTGCTTGGGTAAAGTCTAAGTTGGGTAGTGAATCTAAATTAATTAACTTTGAATAATCATGAACTGATTCATTACCAAACCAATCTTTTGAAAATGATGCATATCATTTTACGAATACTTTAAAATATGTGCATGCATAATACTTTGGCTTAATAATGGGTTTAGAACTTATGTTTTTATATATAGGTCAAGTTATATTTAAAATGATTAAATAATTAACAAGTTAACACTGCATTAACCGGTCAAGCCATTGTTGTAATCGGTTTACACATGTTAACATTTCAAGAAAAGGCCAAAAATAAATTTGTTATTCAAACTAATTTCTTAACCAACTTGACATATAAAAACCGATTATTAAAGGGTACTTTTAAGAATGAAAAGAAAGATTTTTTTATAATTTTCATATCACAGAAACCCTCAGCGATATCATCAAGAGAAATCAAAAGAGAATTGTCATATTCATTCATCTCTTTCATTCTTGATCTCAATTGTCATAATTGTTCAAGTGCATTCATTGAGATTCAAGATTAAGTGTTTTACTAGAGTTTTTCACTGCACACACATGATGTTAATAAATAAGCAACACAACTTCATAAATATTGAGGTGTGAGGTATCGCCAGAAGATCTAGGAATTGAATGAGGTGTGAGGGATCACCAATAGATCAAGAGCGTATTAGGGGTGAGGTATCTCCTATACAAGAAACCTAAGGAGTAAGGTATATCTTCTTAGTACTAGAGAGTGAGACATCTTTCTAGTGAGTTGAGAAATCTAGGAAGTGAGGTATCTTTGTACTACTGGAGAGTTAGATATCTTTCTAGTTGTGAGTCACGAGGGATTTTATAAGAATTGGGAGAATTGTATACAAGGGTGAGGGATATCTTGAGAGACTTGTCAAGTGAGGTATCTTGGAAGCGTACTTGTACAGACAACTTTCTAAAAACATAGTGCAGCAAATCTCCTAATCCATAAAGGGAGTTCTAGACGTAGCTCTTAGTGGTTGAGAGTGAATCAGGATAAATCTGCATGTTAAATCTTATATCCCTTCTCTTCTATATGCTTTTGATTACTCACATATGCATGATTCTTTATATGTGCTGTAAATCTTGTGGAAATTGTTTTGATCTTTGAGTGTGTGTGTCGTGTGTAAAACAACGGGAGATGAGAGTTTGGTTCATACCTTGGCTATTACCTGTTATTTATAAGGAACAGTATGAGGCAATGGATATATGAGCCATGATGGGGCATGGGGCATTACGATGGCAGGTGTAACAGCTCCATGAATGCCATCATGAGCAGCAATAATGTCGAATCATTACAACGGTTACTCATTGAAGACTATTGACACCGGATTACCGGTATACCGGATTGATGCTTGTTGGTCCATGATACCGGTTCTTATTTGTCCGTGGAACCGATCCATAACACCATCCAAACTCAAGGGTTTGGGTCGGGTCAGACCCATCCTCAAGCCATTAAAGGGACAAACCCGAAAAAAAAAAATAAAAGACAGACCCGGTCCTTAGATGCACGAGTTCGAGTTTATGATCGGGTCACCCGGCTCGGCCCGTAAATAAGTCACTCATACATGTGTTCCCTTTCCCTGTTTCCCATGTGACTCATCCTCAGTACTAATTAATGCGAATAATTACATACTACTGGTATGTGAATGATAATGATAAAAGAATTAAATGTGGTTCAAGTTCAATTCAGAGCTAGTCAATTATGACATGCATCATACTTGGAGATATAAGGTTGGACGTTAGGGTATGGGAAAGACATGTCGTGACGGTTCTTTGAACCGAACAATCGAGAGTGGTATGGTTACTAGGTTGTTCTAATGAAACAACCGCGAGAATTGTTTGTGTGTAGAACCTTGATCCACTAGAGGGCCGGATTAGCTACCTGTGTCGGGGATCGGTTCTGCGGTAACCATAACAATTCTAATGGTAGACTAGGCATTTCATGACCGGTTGAGGGTAGTTTCGGCTATGGCCATCTTGGGAAAGCTCCCCGAGTTGTACTGAGAAACGAGAGAGACCAGTACTGTGCAAGCAATGGTTGCGAGACGCTTACTCCCAGTTTGGGTTTCCCAAGAGTGGTGGAAGGAGATATGAGGATATGAATTGAGAATAAAATGAGATTTTGGATCAGGAAATGAATGAAATGAGAAATCTAATGATTGGATCCAATGATAATAAAAATCCATATTGAGAATGAAAATGGAATAGAATCCAGTGAGTGGATTCAGATAAAATGGGATCCAATAATTGGATGATATGAGAGATGTGCATGCATTCATATGCATATATTGATACAAAACTTTATAAGAACATGCATTCATCTACATTTGATTGTGATTTTATGTTATTATTCTATTTGTGTGTATATATATATATATACACACAAATAGAATAATATATATATATATATATATATATATTGTTTGTAAATGCTTATTTAAGTAATATGAATGGTTCAAATGCTATTACTTAAATTATATGAAAATGTCTCACTTCTTTGTTGTATCTTTTTAGGTGTCGCGACCGTCCCGGAGGGCGCACCACGAGAAGTGGGGGGTTTTCAATTTATTTGTAGAGATTTGGAATCGCCCCCAATTGCTTTATCCATATAATAGAATGGTGCAATCAGATACCTTAAAAAGTAGTGGTCTACGTACCAAAGTTTTGGATTCGGGGGTTTGATTACGAATAGGGAAGGTATTAGCATTTAAGCACCCTATCACGTCCGTTTTAAGAACGATTACTCATTTGTTCTATATTAATTGTTTGACTAAGTTAGTTGGTTTTCATTTATTATTACTATTATTATTATTATTATTGTGATTATTATTGTTGTTGTTAATAGTTGTAGTGTTTTAAAAAGATATTTTTTACTTTTAGCAGTTAGATCCGACCAACATTCCTGATTAAATCTAACAACAAAAATATTCATCGAGAATATTGGATAGAGTTTATGAAACCGTCATTCCGATCATCTTCCAACTTTCCATCGTCAAATAAGTCATGACATATTTTATTATTTTGGAGAATAATAATATTTTATGATTTGACGTATGTATGTATTTGTTATTTTGATTTTTTGAGAATTAAATACGACCATCACTTATGGCTAAATCTAATAAACAAAAATATACCTCAAGAGTATTGGATATAACTTATTTAACCATCATTCTGGTTATCCTCCAATTATTTCCGTCATAGGCTAGATTTAAAATTGCAAATAATTATTTAGATTTACACAAAATTTATTGCTATATAATATTATTCGGGTATTTATTCGTTTTGATTTTTGAAAATTGGACACGGTCACCACTCATGACTATATCTAATAACAAAAATATGCCTCAAGAATATTAGATAGAATTTTCTTAACCAACATTCTGGTCATCTTCCAATTTTTCTGTCATCGGTTGTTATTTGTTCCTATTAGATTGATAATCATATAAAAGCTATTTTTGAATTAAGAGTTTTATTAATATCTTTTAAGCCCCACCAACACTCCTGGTAAAACTTAATTGATAATCTTCACCTCAAGAAAATCATGATATAGCCAGTACTCCAACTAATCATGGGTATTCTGTCGTCGGTCTCAATTCGCAAATAATCAGCTTTGCTTTTAAATTATTTTTTAGTGCCTGACAGGGGTGTGCTTGCTCTTACGTATCCCTTGGTACAATAGGGAACTCAAGGCTACGTAGTTCTTTTTTTTATTTTAAGTTTTAGTTTTTCTTTTGAAAGGATATTTCAATGTGATGAGAAAATATGAGATTTCCCAAGGAAAATTTGTCTTATCAAAACATGTTTATGATATTTTTCGGTTTTTCTTTTTTAGATTTTTTTAATAGAAATTTGTGCATTAAATCAAGCAAAAATGAATCACGAATTAATTTTTTTTTGTGCCGCTCTCTTAAATTTAATATTATGCAATATAACTTATTCCAATCCAACAACTGATTGTTAGGTCCATAACATGATTGAAAATTAGTAACAAATAACAAATTCAATTGTCGTGGATTAAGATATTGCATAACAAAACTTTAAATGAGTTAACATTTTCAATTATAAATTATTTGAAATTTAGAGTTCCGACCAATATACTGCAACATTATTAAAATCCAAAAAGAGAATTAAAATAAAAATAATAAAAGAAGAGATTGTATAATAGTGAGATAAAAGAGAGAAAAAAAATCAAAATCACCACTTAGAGGTCTCAAATGGCAAAACCAACCTCAAAATCACCCTAAGGCTCAATCCTATTCTATTCATGCATATCCTTAACTATTCACCTATTCCAATTGACCTATCTATTTTCACTTACTCCTTAAACTCGTTTCTTAAGTGTTCTTATTTCACTTTCTAACTACTCCTTAGCTCAACAATCCTAATTATTTTATTTTCACTTTATCTAGTTCTCATCTTCAAGCTTTTACCTAATTTTATTACAAACCTAGCTTACCTATGGATTTACTCATATCTTTATACCAAACCTTATCTCACACAAATAACTAGAACATATACAAGCACAATAATATCACACATTCATATATTCAACAATCATCAAAGTAAGTTCTATAACCCAACTCTAACTACTTAGCTCTAATCAAATACATTACCCTAAGGTTTATCATTATCATTACCCATCCCTCTTAGTATCACTATACTCTAGTTAGAACCCATCCCCTAAGAAATGGTAATACCACCTCCTTACCTCAAATGGGGAGAGAAAGGTAAAACCTTAACCCTTTTGATCTTTCTACTTCCTTTGCGTCCTTAGGTCATCAACTGTTTGATCCTAACTTGTAATCGGATGAGAGCAATCAACCAATGCGTGGAGATGTTGTTTAGTAATGGAGATTGTGGAGATAGCGGGTCCTCTTCTCTCTCTTGGGAGCTATGAGGCATAGGAGAGAGAAAGTAAAGTCATGGGTGATGTTGAGGAGCTTGAGAGGGAGAGAGAAAGCTTGGTGGTGATGGGGTTACGGGTTACCGCCGTGGAAGGGGGAAGGAAGAAGAAACTTGATGATGATGGGGATTGCCACTGGAAGAAAGCAAAATCAATTTCTTCGATCCTTATTATATGGTATATTTAACAGAATCATATATATATATATAAAAGTAGTTAGTTTTTCGAATTTTATGAGAATATTATAATATTATAATTTTATCCTCTCAATTTTTTTTGAGAAGTTCACACTTATTCGTAAAAAACTAAAAAATATAGATGATTAAATCATTTAATAATAAAAAAATAAAAAATAAGGTATAAAAAATATAAAATGACTAATAATTAGAATAAAATATGTTCTAATATATGACCTATAATAACAACAAAGGAGTTGATAGAAATTGGGATAGATTTAGGTAGACCTTCACCTGTAGGGATGGGCAAAATATCCATACCCGCGGGTATCCGCAAAAATACTTACAACGGGTACCCGTACTATTCCCTTGCGGGTGGGGATGGATATTATGATACCCACCCCGCTGATACCCGCATATATAAAATAATTATTTAAAAATAAATATTATATGTATATTAATATTTTTTTATTACTTTGAGAACATATAAATTTTCTTTTATTTATATTTCATATTGAATTTTAAAGATGAAATTATAATGATAAACATTTATCATATGAATATAATTATTCATCTTATAATTATTTTTATGTATAATTATTATTACAAAATATATAATTATATAATAAAAAATTAAAATCAGCGGATACCCATTATCCACATAAATACTTGCAAATATCCGCAAATATGGGCATGGGTATGCAGTACACGTATGTGGTACCATGCCCATCCCTATTCACCCGCCACATCGTAACCAAAAACTCAGGGACTCGAGTTTAAGGTGGCGTCTGAAAGCTTGACCCGAGGTGAGGTGAGCTCCCCTGCTTGTAATCCTATTTTGAAATTTGAATCTCAACTAATTTGGCCTTTGCAAGTAAAAAACAACTCAGTACAAAAATATTTAAATCAATTCCTTTCCTGGAATCTTTTCGTTGGGTTTTAGTTTACTGAATATCCCAATTAATTAGTTGACCCTCCTATTAATGCAAAAAGTCAAAAATATCCTTAACCAAAAAAAAGATTTTTCATTAGCTTTCTTGGAGGTCAGCAAACTTGTAATTTTACAAAGCTTGCTGACCCCAGCTAGCTAGCGAAAAAAAAAGGATTTTCATTAGCTCTCTCGGGGGTCAGCTAGCTTGTAATTTTACAAAGCTCGCTAACCCCCTAGCTAGCTAGCTCTCTCGGAGGTCAGTCAGCTTGTAATTTTTACAAACTAGCTGACCCTTGAGAGAGCTAATGAAAAATCCTTTTTTAAAAGCAAGCTGTCTCGGGGGCCAGCTAGCTTGTAATTTTACAAAGCTAGCTGGGGGTCAGCGAGCTTTGTAAAATTACAAGTTTGTTGGAACAACAATAATAGAAAACAGAAGAGAAAGAGAGCACACACAAAATTGGTTACGCAGTTCGGCCAATTATGTCTACGTCTGCGACTATAGAGCAGCTATAGTTCCGTATTATTTCTTTTGTTAATCAGGGTTACAGGATACAAGCATATATAGTAGAAAATGGTTTACATTAAGGCCCATAAACCGTACTCAACAAAGTTAGCTGACCCTTTGCCCTTTTGCAGCACCTATGAGTCATACTCAACAAAGTTAGCTGACCCCCGAGAGAGCTAGCTAGCTGAGAGTCAGCGGGCTTTGTAAAATTACAAGCTAGCTGACCCCCGAGAGAGCTAGTGAAAAATCTTTTTTTTCGCTAGCTAGCTAGGGATCAGCGAGCACACATATTTTTCACTCACGCTGGGGGCTAGCGAGCAACAGAAAAACAAAAAAAAAAGAATACTGCTCGCTGAGGGGTCAGTGAGCTGTGTAAATTTACACACTCGCTGACCCCTGAGCGAGCTACTCTGATGTATAAAATCAGTGGCTCGCTCCAGGGTCAATGAATGTGTAAATTTACACAACTTGCTGACCCCTCAGCGAGCAGTTTTTTTTTTTTGTGTATTTTATTGCTTACTAGCTCCTCAACGTGAGTGACAAATTTCCATAAAAAAAAAGGGTAAATTTTGGTTTTTTGAAAAAGAGAAAAAAAAGGATGAGGTGATTAAATAAGGGTCAATAACTAAACAAGTTCCTCCTTTTCGTTAACACCTCCTTTTTCCGTATGGTCCAACAAGTTCTACCAACAACCAACCATTTCATGCCACCCTCTCCTCTCTCCATTGTTTTCAACATCTGAACAAAAAAGTTCACAAGTAGAGCATTACATTCAATGAGGATATGGTAATTAAACCCATATATATATATATATATATATATATATATATATATATATATATATATATATATATCACAAGTAGAGCATTACATTCAATGAGGATATGGTAATTAAACCCATATATATATATATATATACATACATATACATACATACATATATATATGTGTGCGCGCAGATATTCAACCCAATTTTGGCGAAAAAAATTTGCTTTGATCGGATTTGGAAAAATCCTAAATCGAAACCTGCTTTAAAAATATGTGGGGTAATACAGGTGTGGAACTGTAAGTATTCATCGAATCATCGCGCCCTCTTTACCAAACTCACCTTGATATATAAATTAAAAATTAAATAATTTTTATTATAATCATAATTAGATGTTGAAGTCAAACTAACATGTTTAACATATTTAACTAAAATCATGATTTAATTGGTAATTTTTAAATATTTTTAAATTTTGAAATTTTTTATTATATATTATTTGAATTATAATGTATTTCATATATGATTTTTTGTTTGATATGATGAAAGATAATTAAAAATAATTGGATGGGTTACTCCCAGGTTTCCTCGAATTCGACGGGGGTGGATTTGGGTTTCACTTTTTCATACCCACTCTCCTTAAACTTGCACCCAAATTCGACCCATTCTTAATGGGTCGGGGTTGGTTTTGACAAAACCCTCCCCAAACTCGATATGTTGTTCATGCCTAATGTTCATGAACCACTTATTTTATGAACTCAAATACTCCATCTGTTCCAATTTATATGTCATTTCAAGAGTTTGATACGAATTAAGAAAGTCATTTATTATTTCAATTTTAAAATGAAGAATAAGAGAATTTTATTGTATTATCCTCGCACTATATTATTATCACACATTTCACATATTTAGAAATGTTTAAAAGCATGGTTAAAGTAAGGAAAAAATTAATTAATGCACCCCTGAATTTTTAAAATGACAAATAATTTAGAACAATTTAAAAATACTAAAACGACAAATAAATTGAAACAAAAGAAATAATTCAGAGATTAAATAACATAACTCGGTTTGATTCCCCCCAAGGAATTAAACAACGATAGATTCTTTTTTCACAAATTAGAAAACATTTTTGATGTCTCACGATGTATATCATTCAATGTATCACCTTAAATTATTGATAAATTTTTTTATTTAGTTAGTAAATTATTAATTCAATTTTAATTTAGTTGACCATTAACACGGGGTGCAAAATACATGGAGGGATACACATAGTGAGACAACACATATTTGATAAGTTCGATTCCAAGAGTTGATCTCATCAACATTTAGGTTTTGGTGAGAAATAAGCCTTATCCACCCTAATCTATTCCAAACACCTTTGATAAATCTTGAAATTTGTATAGTGCAATTCACTCTTAGTTTCTTAATGTAGTGGACATTCTCCATTATTGACCAATAGACTTTTGGTGTTATGGGAAAAGCCGGAAAAAAAATAAATTTATTCTTGAATAAGCATGAGTGTATGATACATCCATAACCTTTCAAAATAAAATTATGAAACATAAATAATTGTAAGTTTATCATTCTTATTATAGGTTAATCCGACCATACCTGTCCTTAACCTGATGACCTGTCTTGATTAGACACAAACATGGTTGAGTTTCTTCGTGTCTAGGGATGAGTTCAGATTTAAAAATAATCTCGATCTACATTTAGGATTGAGTGAAGAACAAACTTTATTCGTCCCAACTTGTCCCACGCACGTTCGAACTCAAATATTGATTTTATTTTTTGGTTGAGCTAATGTCAGCTAGAAATTTTGAGATTTGTTTTACTAAATAATTAATTAATTTCGTCCCTAAAATTAAATCTAATCTTCGTTTTAATCCTTAAAATTAAGAAATTTTATTTTTACGCCCTGAAATTTTTATTTACGTTAGACTTTGGGACCATGTGTTAAAAGACATCTTACAAGGATTGGTAACTCCCCCAAAACAACATCATTTAGATGTAGTGAATTCACTATAACCCCTGCATTTGTAGGCCGCTTTCACTTTGGTCCTTGACTTTGTAGATTGCTTTCATTTTAGTCCTTGACATTAAAGAAACTTCACTTAAATCCTTGACTTTGACTAATGTTTGTCATTTTAGTCTCTTGGAGCACTAGCCATTAGAAGGTGTTAATCTTATTAGTTGTTGCAACAATGACTTATTTAACCTTACTTTTCATTGACTGTTTAATTTATCATCAACTCAGCTGAAAAATGTCCAAAACCATCATATTATCATTACACAATTGGGAGAATGATACAATGGTTTTAATGTTATAGTCATCTCTCTTTAGGCATTCTTCTCAGAAAGTAAAATCTTTAACTCAAAATCACTAATCCCAAATTGCAACCCACTTACAATTCTTAAACCCCGATATGTAAATCAAAATCTCAAAAGTACAATATGCACTTTCCCATTCATCCAGCCTATAAGCATTGTGAGTTAAGATTTGAGTGAATGGGGAAGAAGGACTAAACATAGAAAACTAGAACTTTAAAACCATGGCATCACCTTATCAGTTGTGTAATGATAATATGGTGATTTTTGTAGTATGAAAAGCAATGTACACTTTTCAATTGGGTTAACAATGAACTAAACAGTCAATGAAAAACAAGGTTAAACAAGTAATAGTTGCAACTACCAAAAAGATTAACCCCTTTATAACGACCAGTGCTTTTAGGGACTGACATTATAAACATTAGCCAAAGTCAGGACTAAACTAAAATTTCTCTAAAGTCATGAGCCATAGTGAAAGTACCCTACAAATTCAAAGACTAAAATGAATTTGTTATACCAAAATAGGATCGTTTAAGGGGCGCTAATGATCCACGCAGAGACGTCCATGAACAACATCAAAGAGTACATGATCTCATAGACTAATATAAATAACATTTGATAATTTGAAAATCCCAATTTTTTTCGTAGTTTCATTAATTAAAATGAATATTAGATGCAATTTCAAAGATAAAAATAATAGTTACAGGGATGTTTGTTTTTGCTTAAAATTGTGTTTTTAGCTTTTTTTTTTTTTAAAAAAATCATAATCTAATGTGTTTGTTTGCCACTGCAGATTATGATCTTAGATTATATTTTTGGAAAAATAAACAAAATCTAACAACTCCCTCGAATGAGTTGTAGATTTTTATTTTTTTTTTGGCTTATTTAAGTTTTTAGTCCTGAACATAGGTGCTCTTTTGGAATTAGTCCTTAAACTTTTTTTCGATGCTTTGAGTACTTAAACTTTGCTCAATTTTTGGAAATGGTCTTTTCATCACTTAAGTGGTGATATAACCGAGGATATGTTACGTCACTTTCGCCACATCGATATGTAACATGTCAAATGATGTCACGTGAATTTTCTAAATTAAAAAAATTCAAATTTATTGAAAAAAGTTAAAAATTGTATTTCTTAAAGACGAATATTTTAATAAATTTTAAAAAAATATTTTTTTTAATAAAAAATTCATGTAGTATCCCGTGGTCCTACATAACACGTCACTCGTCGATATTGTGAAAGTGACGTGACATGTCGTCGGCTATATCATCACTTAAGTGATGAAAGGACCATTTCCAAAAATTAAACAAAGTTCAGGGACCCAAAGCATCGAAAAAAGTTTAAGGACCAATTCCAAAAGAGCACCTAAGTTTAGGGACTAAAATGTTAAATAAACCTTTTTTTTCAGACAAACGTAATTTTCTTATTCTGCATTTATCCTTCCAATACATTAACTATCATTTATCACTTTATACCCTTTTTTTAATTTACTCAATAAAAAAAATATTCTATAAATTATCCAAATAAAATATATCAGCTTATAATCAATTTTCAGCTAATATACTCGAACGTAAACATATTACAATTTTCATAGATTATAATAAATCTCATTTTACTGATTGTATCGAATAAGCACTTATAATCGCTTTTTCTTTTTTCCTTTCCAAATCTGTTAGATGAGGAGACATTTGGCAGCGGAAAGCTGATTACCTTTGGAAGGGACACTTCAACCATCTTGGACTTCGAGTGATCGAAAGCGATGACCTTTCCAAATTTTGCAAGTGAATGGATTAATAGCTTGGCAAATGCCACGAGCACTTGTTAAACAATCAAATATAAATAAAAAGTATTAAGAATTGTATTTTTTAAAATTTTTGAGAGAAAAATAAAAATTAATTTATGATTGTTTTTTCTCATCAAGTAGTCTTAACAGTGCCGTTGAGTAATATTCTTAGAAAATTTTTCTTCTTATTTTACATGTATTGTTTTTTTGCAAATTTAATACAGAATTAATAATATTTTTTAAATTATATTTTTATTTATTATAATCTTTCTTTTACATCCAATATATTTATTTCTTTTTATAATGATTACATAAGAATATTATAGTCAAAATATCTCAAATTCGTACATGATTTAACTATTTTCTTTAAAACTCATATATAACCTTAAAATATATTATATAAAACGCATAGAATAATTTTTTTTATAATAATGAAATAGGTTTTTTAATCCTCAATCTTTAAGTATAGAATAAATCCATAAAAAATAAAAATAGATGTGCTTCATGAAAAGTTGTACATTAAAAAAGTCAAAAACTTTATATGTTTATTTTTTTAAAAAAGAAACTATATTATTAAATGCTTATTCTCAATTAAGTACTGAAATTAAAAATACCCTAACCAAATTCATCATTTTATAACCATTTGATATTTCGGCTAAATTCTCTTACCATATTTACCAACAGAGGTTGATCTTGCCAACTTGAGAATTTGGGAATGAGCCTGAGACTAAAAAGTCTCAGGTTCGATTTCCTGTTAATACACCCGCTGGGAGAGACATAGGAACGCGACCTCGTGCAAGATTAGTCTCAAAAGTTCTCTGGTATTAAAGGTATTTTTGAGGACACCTGTAGTACTGACCAAAGAGTACAGACAAAAAAAATCTCTTATCATATTTACATAGTTCTATACTTTTTTTTTGGATGAACCAAGGTATCCACCCGTGCAACTGGGCGACTAATCCCTCGCACCACGGTCGGGCCCTTTCGGGGGCGATGCTCCCAGTAAGGCTTGCTCCATTCACATGCGCCTCAGGTACGACTCGAACCCGCGACCACATGCTTAAGGGACACAAGCCCCTTCCACTTGTGCCAGCCTCCACTGGTACATAGTTCTATACTTTATTTATTTATTATGAAATTATGATATACTTCTTCCTATCTCAAAAAAAAAAAAAAAAAACTCCCTCCGTCCCACAAGGATGGCACACAAAATTTTTTGTCCCAAATTAAAATTAAAATAATAAATGAAAAGTTTAAAAATTGTAAACTTTGAATTGTGATTGGTTGATCAATGCAAAATGTATTAAATTAGGTGTTTGATAATTGGTTGATATGTTAGACAAACCATTAAATGCATGTCTCCTTAATTTTTTGACATTTTCAATTTGTTATCATCCTTCTGGAACGGAAAGAGTATAACAAAAAGAAGGGAAATGCTAAAAAGTAATCTTAGGACACTTGGGACACTTGGGACACTTAGCTTGTTAAGAAACTAAAACTAGTATATAGTCATAGAAAAATGTGATTTTTCGAGTTTTCAATACAGTAATTAATGTTAACTTGTTATTATTTTATTACTTCTAGTAACCTTAACAAGTGTTAGCAAAATCTTAAAAATAATACATACCTATTTTGGTATAAAAATTAGAACAAGTTAATTAACTTTTTATTTCCGATTCCTAATACAATTATTCTTAAAATATTTTTAAAAAAAATAGTGATTTCATTTAATTTTTGTTTCATTCTGAATATAACTTTTTTGAAAATAGCTATATTTTTTAATGAATTTAAGAAAATTAAATACACTCAACTAATTTTTTTTAATAAATGTGATTTTTTATTTTTTTACTACTCCCTCCGATCCTATATATAGGACATACTTAACTGTATTCCTCGGACCAAGGAAAGTGGTTAGTTTTGTAAATTTTATGAGAATATATTGTAACATTACAATTTTACTCCCTCCACTTTACTTGAAAAGTTCACATTCATTAATGAATAAAAAAACATAATTAGTCAAATCATTTAATAAGGGCGAAAAAGATAAAAAAAAACGATTAATTATGCATAAAAAATATAAAGTGCCCTATATATAACCAAAAATTTCTTCTAAAAAGTGCCATATATATATATATATATATATATATATATATATATATATATATATATATATATATATATATATATATATATATATATATAGACACACACAGGATCAGAGGGAGTAATATAGATCGGATGGATGGAGTATACGTTATTTAGTCACACTTGCATCGGTTTAAAATCTCTACGAGTCTATGTTAGGGTCATCAAAAGTAAACCACTAATACTTCCAAAACATTTTCCAGACAATTTCTAATGTCAAGGGTTGCCCAAATCTACCAAACCAATGTTTACGTAACATTTTTATTTCTTTATAATAAAATATAGTTCTGTCTAAAAATGCATTCATACACATTACACAGACATTTGTTGCAGCTTTAAAGATGCAAAACAGCTGGGCACTGTGTTTTCGAATTCAGGTCCTCATTGAAAACAGAAAAAAAATAAATAAATAAATAAAATAAAAACTGATAAAGATGAAAAAAATATCTTAAATTAAAATGATTGAGAGAGTTACATGCCTACAAACCTACACATAAGATTATGACATTTGTTATTTTCAAGTTAAAAAAAATTAAATAAAGAACTTAATTGACAAATGTCAAGATCATAATGTGTAGGCTTATGAGTAAGTCTCAATTATTGTTCTTTCCTTAAAATTAAAATAATTAATTGAAAAACTTAGAAATTGCAAATTTTAAATTATGATCGGTTAATTAATACAAAATGAATTAAATTAGTTGTTTGATAATATGTTATATGTTAAATAAATTATTAAGTGCATGTCTTCCTAATTTTTTTTTATTACCCTTATAAAACGAAGCTTTTTTTTTTTTTTTGGATTTCTATCCACATTCAAGTTTTACTAACTACACCCATTATTTTTTACATTTTTACTTAAACTTTCGAAAATACCCTTTTTACTTTTACCACACCCAAACCACTTTGCTATTCACACCCTAACCTTTTTATTATCCATACCCAAACCTCTTCTTCTCCAAAATTCCTTCTTCAAAATCTCTTCTTCTCTTTCAAAGTCCCCTGTTTCAAAGTTCTCTAAACTATCCAACTATCAAGATAAGACAAAACAAAACATAACAAGTGTAGACATTAAACAAAACATAACAGGTCTGAACAAAACATAACATTTCATGCCTTAAATTTAAATTAATTACTGTACATGTATGTTATATTCAGCTGTGATGAAAATCTTGATGATCATTTTTTTTTTAATATTTTACATTCTCTCTATTTTTTGTTCATCATTTTTTCCATCTATACCATCACAAATTTTCTAAACAAAATTTAATTCAATATTTTTATGTATGAGATCATTTGACAGTTGAGATTTAATCCATTACTAATAAAGATGTTCTGTACTCACGCCTCGTTAATCAAATAAAGTTATTGAAAACAAGTTAATTACAAGTTTTTTTTAATAAAAATTAGCTACAGGAACTTCTCCCATTAGATTGATGAATAATTATGTATGCTAAGAATACTATCAGTCTTATAAATTTAATGGCCACAGCTGTTATATTTTGTTTTGTCTTATCTTGATAGTTGGATAGTTTAAAGAACTTTGAAGTAGAGGATTTTGAAGAAGAAGCTGAAGAGGTTTTGAAGAAGAAGAGGTTTTGGAGAAGAAGGGGTTTGGGTGTGGATAGAAAAATGGTTTGGGTGTAAATAGCAAAGTGGTTCGGATGTGGTAAAAGTAAAAAGGGTATTTTTGAAAGTTTAAGTGCAAATGTAAAAAATAATGAGTGTAGTTAGTAAAGCTTTGGTGTGGATAGGAATCCCCTTTTTTTTTTGCACCAAGGATATCCTCCAATAGACAACCGAAAAGTAATCTCCTTTAAGATGTAGAGATCACCAAAATGGGTTTTGACTCTACCAACAAAGTTTTTTCTATAACCCATGACAAGAATCAAACCCTTGATATCATACTTAAAAGGTCCAATCATTTACCAACTATGTTGAGTCTTGTTGGTAAATTAAAACATAGCATTTTTTTAATATAATGATTTTTTCTAGATTTTTTTTAATACTCGTTTTGTCTCATAAGTTATGTTATTTTAGAAATTGCATATAGATTAAGAAATGAGTAAATGATGTTAGAATTTGATATATTTTGACTAAATTACCACATTTTAATAATAGAAGAGAGTAATAATAAATGTATAAAAATTATATTGAAGAGACATTGATGAATGAGTGATAAAAAATGTAATAAATAAGGATATACTTGAAAAAAAAAGTATAAATGAGTATTGAGTTTCTAAATACATACTCGCTCCTGTCTTATTTTTAAGTAGAAAAACTAACTTCACACTTATTAAGAAAGTTAGTATTGAGTTTCTAAATACATACTCGCTCCGGTCTTATTTTTAAGTAAAAAAACTAACTTCACACTTATTAAGAAAGTTAATTGAGGTATTTAATTTTCTCAAATTCATAAAAAAAAAATATACTAGAGTACTTTAGTAAACTTACATTGGGAATCAAATAAAAATTAAATGATTCAACTATTTTATAGGGATATTTTAAGAATGATTGTATCGGGAATAGATAGTTAGTTAATTTTTGCTTATATTTAAGACCATTAGTTGAGTGTTTTTTTCTTATAATTGAGACCGGAGAGAGTAACTTATAAGACAAAATAAAACGACTAAATAAAAGTATCTTACGGGACTGAGAGAGTAATAATTTTTTGGTGTGCGCCAAGGATATCCTCCAACCGATAGTCGAAGACTGATCCACTCCGAGGCGTGACGATCATCGGAGTGGGTTTTACCTCTATCATTAAAGTCTTTTCCATACTCATGGCAAGGATCGAACCCCTAACTTCATGCTTAAGGAACTCAATTATCTATCAACTAGGGGTGGGAATGAACCAGGCCGGCTCTTGGGGGCCTATGGCTTGGTTCACTCGAAGCCTTGCTCGGCTCGATTTATTTAATAAAAGGTCAGGTTTAAGCTTTATAAAAAGCCTATTAAGCTTATTGGGCCGATTTATTTCACTTTAATAAGTGAACTTCAAGGTCAGGCCAATAGTTGAAATAGGCCGAGCTTAAACTCAAAGGGGATTAGTCTACAAATCCCAATATTATCCCCAAACCCCATTTTAATTAGGAAATGTCCATTATGCCCTTCAACATTAAAAAAAAAGGAAAGAAACCCTAAACTCCACCACCTTTCCACCTTCTACCCTAAGAAAACCCCAAACCCCACCACCTTTCCACCTTCTACCTTTCCACCTTCTATGCATTGTTCCACATAACAAACCCCTCTCTCCCTGACATTCTTTAAAGCAAAAAGTCATTGAAATTCCGAAGCTTTACCCATCTTCATCGGTAAAGGAGTTCTAGTGGCGTTTCTCTGCTCCTTGTTGAAGGTGATTTATGTTTAATGTGCGTTTTTTTTTACGTTACTGGAAAAATTCCGACACACACCAGTGTCGGAATTTTGTCAAAATTTTGACACGGGTATGTCGGAAAAATTTGTTAAAATTTTTTAAAAAAATTCCGAGAACCATGTGTCGGAATTTTTAATTTCCGACTCTGGTTCGTCGGAATTAACCTGAGAGCCATTTTTTTTACGTTACTGGAAAAAATTCTGACACACCAGTGTCGGAATTTGTCAAAATTTCGACATGGAATTTGTTAAAATTCCGACACGTGTATGTTGGAAAATTTGTTAAATTTTTTTAAAAAAAATTTCGATGCCCTCGTTTTGGAAAGTTGCAGCGACTGCATACCTTCAACACAACAATGGGGAATTTGAAAAACAACACAACAAGAATAAAAATAAACCCTAAAATTGCAGTAATGAAAAGAACAAAACCCTAAAAGCAAAAAACAAAACCTAAACCAAACCCTCCTACATCAAATAAACAAAAACAAAAACAAAACAAAAAAGAAAAAAACAAAAACCCATAGAAAGAAAAACGGTAATGGAGGGAAGAAGAAGAACGTGCATGCCTTGAGGCAGGGGCGGTGGAGGCGGCGACGGTGGAAATGGCAGTGAGAAGAGGGAGTTGAAAGTGAAGGAGGAAGAAGAATGATGGTGATGTGTGGGGTTTGTGAAAAAAGGAGGAAGTATAATGGGGTTTAAAAGGAGGGAATTATTGGTATTATGAAAAAGTGGAGTTTGGGGATAAATATGGAGTTTAAGGACTAATTACCAAACTCAAATTAGCCTATGATGAACCAGTAGACAAGTTTTTGTCTTGAGTTTGGAACACACATTGGACTTGTTTTCATTAAAATCTAGCCCAACTTGACTCATTCCCATTCCTATTACCAACTATGCCTTGCTGGTAAAGAGAGTAATAATTATAAGTGTGATTTACAAAAAATATATATATATATATATATAATTAATATTTCCAACTCTAATACCATTATCTATTATCTATTATGGGTCCGTTTTCTATACACATCGATAATAAATGAGTTTACATACTCATTGTTGTTACCTATTGTTCCCGGTTTGCACCAACTGCACTCACACTCAGCCACACAAATTGTGACACGCATGCTGGTCACACTGCACTCACACTGCCACACAAATTGTGACACTGCCACCCGCTTGAAAATGTTTACTCTCTCTGTTTGCATATTTTTAAGTTCATTCAGATTGATAAATTTTATACTCCTTCCGGTCTTATTTATAAGACACATTTTAGAAGAATTCTTTGGTCCTATTTATAAGTCATTTTGTATTTTCTAGGAGTCATTTATTGCTATTTTCTCTTATTTGCCCTTTGCCTATTAATGTGAAATAATACATTGTGAAATTCCCAATAAAAGTTAAGAGGGCAAGATTGTAATATTGAAGTATTTTTTAAAAGTTTCGAGAAATGTAACTACCCTCCTTGATCCGTGTGATATGATTAAATATGCCCTATAAATAAGACTAGAGGGAATACTAAAATTGATATGTTATTCTAAAAATATCCTTTTACCAATTATTAGAATATAATAAATTTTTTGATTTTTCAATACTTACTTTAATTCTTACTTTACTTCACCATCTATAACATTAAAACTACACGGTTTGCAAAAATTTTTGTAGTTTCCAATACAATTTTATTTATGTCTTCTCACTAAAACTTAGAGTATTATGATTAAATGTCAAGGGTAATTAAGTTTTTTTTATAATAAGAGACAAATGGAATAAATTTTTTGTTGGAAATGTGAATATTTGATATGTATTTTCAAAACTATCCATATTAATAGTATTGAAAATATAAAAAGTATTAAGTAAATATGGGTGTTTGCGGAAAGAAATATTCCCTTAAATGTATCATATTTCCACAATACTATTTTATATATATATATATATAAGTGAGACCGGAGGAAATATATTATTGTAGAAAAATTTAAATTCATATAAATAACAAATATGGCTAGACACGAATCAAAAGCTAAACTAACTTAACGATTATATAAAAAGTAAATAGTATTGAGGAAATATGATGTTCTTTTTCAAAAATATCCCTATAATTATTATTAGGACTTTAAAAAGTGTAGAGTTAATAAGGGTATTTGTGGAAAAAAGTAATTAAATACTATTGAAAATTGAAATGAGATCTTATAAATATGACCAAAATAAAAACCTCAAAAGGGTCTTATAAATAAGATCGGAGGAAGTAAGAGATAAATAATCATTGAAAATGAAGAAAAGAATGTGATAAATAGGATGTGTTCGGAAAAATAGCCTAAATAATAAGATTACGAAAATCATTTCAAAAATAAATGTACTTCTACTCTTAAATGTAAGACTCATTTCAATTTTTTTTCTTTAATATAAGTTTCCTTTGTAATTTTTAACGATATTAATTACATATTTTTTATACAAAATATAATTTATTTTATATATTCTACCATTCCAATAATAATTTTAGTGGTGGTTTAAAAAAAAAATTTAAACAATTTATAAACTATTTATAAACAATATATATGTTGGGTTCTAGTTTTTTGACTCCCACAGTTAATTAGTTGACCTTCTTTTTTTTTTAAAAGACATTAATAACCTTCTTTTTCCTTTTCTTCTCTACTTCACAATATGAAGCCTCCCTCAGGTCTTGCAATTTCCTTAACCTCTCTTCATCGGTGTAACCAAATCTAGCCATGATGTCAGCACAAATATCTTTCAACCATCTCCAAAAACAAAGCACCCAGCCCCATAATCCCGGAGAAGCACCTAGCACGCTCCCATCATCTTCACCATCATCCGGCAAAAGCCGAGAGTCAATCTGTAACACCCCGTCCGAATACCTCATATATGTTTTAATTGGTAAAGAAATCGATTTGAGAAAATGTTTTCAAAAGGGTATTTTGAAAGAGTACTTCTTGAATTGAATTTATTTTATGATTTCAAATGATAAAGGATTTTAAGGAAAATGATTTTTTTATGAGAAAAACCTTATGAGTTTGAATTGAGTTTTTAAAGTGAATTATTTAAGTATTTGATATTTTGGTATTTTTAGAAAAAGTGAATTATGAGAAAGAAAATAAAATGAAAATTCTATGTATATGTGTGTGCATGATGTTCGGCCGTGTGTGTGTGTAGGTGCATGCATGATGGGAATTTTGACTTTCTTGCACCCTAAGTTAGTAGCCTAATAGCACCTAGGATTAGTTTAGTGTAAAACATAGTTAAGAGTTTGACCAACCAATGGGGAGAAGGATTAAGCCTAATCTTACTCTATTTGTCTCATGGCTTGGCTTGAGCCATGCAAGCTTTCATGAGGACAAAATTACCCTTTCTAGTAACACTCTTGGCCGAATTCCCTCAAGGGCAAGAAGGGAAATGCTTGTGTGCTTTCTTATACCCTCAACCGTAGTTCATTTCCCATTCATTTCACACTTCATTCCAAACCAACACACACAATTCCTAAGAGTTCTTCTCAAACTCTTAGAGAGAGACTTAGAGAGAGAGAGAACCCGAGAGCTTGGAGAAGAGAGGAGGAAGAAGATCAAGCCCAAAGCCTTAGGATCTCTTGAAGATTAAGCGAAGAAGGTTGAAGATCTTCTCTATTTCTTTGTCTATTCGAAGATCCTAGAGTGTTTAGAGTAGTTCTTGATTTTCTAAGACTTGTAAAGTTCCTTTGTTGTTGCATGTTTAATTTCTTTGTAGATCCATGTTTGTAAGTGCATATTTAGCTTTGATCTTTAGTTTCAAAGACCAAACAAACTTGTAGAACCTTAAACCATGGACATTATCATTCGGCTATGTCTAGAAGTTTAGGTTATGATGATTTTTATCTTGCTTAGAAGTCATGCATGTTAGTTTGATGCTTGTTAAAGTTGATCTAAATGGTTTTCATGCTTTGATTTCAACTTTGATTTTTCTAAAGTTTTGATCTTTGATTTTTATTTCAAAAGCCTTTGATCTATTGCTTTGATCTTGAGAAAGATTTGTTTTCTTGCCTTGATTTTCAATAGCTTTGATCTTGAAGTCTTGATTTGTGATTTTTGAACTCAAAAGTTTTTTTTTTTTTTACTTGCATGTCACGGTTTTGGGGAGAAACAAAGGAAAACAATTTTCTTTTCAAATGATTTTTGTTTTGATCTAAATTCATGTGTTTCAAAGCTAAGGATTTAAGTTTTTCACTTGATTTTGTTGATGTATTTTTCGGTCAAGCTTTGAAAACCAAAGACCATGATTGTTTTTCATGAAAAGTTTCTTGCATGTGTTTTCTTTTTGATTTATATGATTTTTAAGGCACATGCAAAGGAAAATGAAAATGGAATTGTGTTTGAAGTGACTTGTAGGTCACGGTTTTGAGAAGAAAAAGGAGTGGTATTTTTCTAAAACCATGTGTTTAAATAAGTGTGCTTTTGATTTGATGTTTTAAAGGTCTTTGCATAAGAGAAAAGTGCATCAAAGACTTTGTTTTTCTCTAGTGACGAGTCGGTCTATGTTAGGTTGAATAGGCTAGATTCTTTTTTTGCATGTAATTGTCTCTTTGAAATGATTATGTTTTATGACTTCGTTTTGAGAAAAATTATTGTGTTATTTTGGTGTGTTCAATTCGGTTTTGATAAAGAAAATGGGGAAAATATATTTAATTATTTTCAAAAGTATTTTCATGGTTTGATTTCTTTTATCCTTTGCTGTCCAAAACTTTATTTCAAAGTATTTCAATTTTGAAAGTGTTTTTGAGTTGTGAAAAATGTGGATTTCAAGTGTTATTTGATGTATTAAAAGTTAAAATGAAAATTGTGGATTTTTCCATGTTTTTCAACTTGAAAGGGTGGCTGGACTTTTTCCATACAGTCACAAAAATTAATTCTTTACTTATTTATTTGTGAGTTTTCAAATGATTTTTTTTTAAAGAATTTCAAATATAAGAAAAGTTGAGAGTTGTTTTGATAAACACTTGTATTTTAAGAAGAAGGATAAAGAAAGTAAAGGATTTCCTATTCAAAAGACCGAGTTGTGATTTTTAATTGAAATGATTTTAATAAAAGTGTATTTATTTACCTCGAGGTTATTCAGTAGACGGTGGTGACAATTCTCAAAGAGGAGCTAGAGATCCCCAAGGCCAAAGTATTTCTTTTGCTGGTTTAAGAGGTGAGTGAGAGTGTGGTGAGCCCGTAACATAGTTTCTCGGATGGTGATGACATGAGTTTTCCGCAATATGTCCTATTTTATGTTTCTTTGATTTGATGCATGTCTATTTCTATTTTATGTTGGTCTCTTTACCATTCTCTTGTGAAAGTGCTATATTTCGTGTGATGAGTCTGGATGTCATTGTGGTGGGTTATGAGAAATTAAAAGAGAAAGTAAAGTATGATGATGAGAGAAAAAGCAATGTATGGTGTGATTCAAAGGAAATATTGAGGAGCAACAAGGTGCTGGATAGAGAGGTTGTGCTCGTGGAGCCGAGATCATGTTAGTGAGTTCCAAGATGGGAATGACTGTGCAAAAGAGCTATGTGATTGTATATGAGAATGATGTGATGGCATTATGGCCGTGTGGCTTGAGAAAGTGATGGTGTGATTATGTGAAAGTGGGGAAAAGATGTGTTCATTAGTGGTCGGGTCTTGTCGAAGGGATGGATTAAGGGCAAGCCGATCTTAGGTTAACTAAAGATGCTAAAAGACTTTAAAAGATACTAAAAGACATTAAAAGACTTAATATACGCGGTGAGGTATATGAGTGTGAAGTAGTGGAGAGGAAGATACTATGGGTATCTGCGGATACTTAGGTGGAGATTGCATGAGGGGAGGGCAAGGACGGTGAAACGTCAAGAAGCCTCGAGTATATTTCTAGGCGGAACGAATCCCACAAGTGGCGCACTAACGTGGTGGGGACTGGGTCTAATGCCGTGGCAAGTTCCGCATAGCTAACTAGAAATGATATTGTCACCCCCTTGATTGCAAGTCTACAACAGTGAGAGGGACTGGAACGGGGCATTGTGTTTTGCCACTGCGTGGACAGTGAGCCTTGATATTATGAAATTGATTTGATTTGAGGATGAGATCCTCCTGGTCTGGGACTATTTATGTGTTGAGACAGCTGTCGTGCCGCGTAGTAAAAGTCCTGTACTCCTGTTGGCTTCCGACTAGGTTTGGATGGAGACCGAGGAGATGTAGAGAGTGCGTTTTTCCTCAGTGATGGTTTTCCCCCTACCTCATTGAGTGAACTGAGTTATGATAAAACTTAATAACCAAAGAGTAAAGATATAATTGAATGATGATAAAAATTGATGAGTTGATGCTATTCTGTTATGAGAATCATGTTTCTGGATTGGTGGTTTATGCTTACCCTTTTATGTGTTTACTTATTATTTATATACCTTGTTCATTTCAATTATTATGTTACCTGCTTTGCTATCCTATTCTGTCAAATTGGTATATCCAGTGTATTCTCTACGCTCTTGGTATCTTGTCTCATTTCGTATACTGGTCAAGTGTCGTTATTGTCTGTTCTTCTTTCTATCGAGTCTACCCTGAGACCTTACGATCAACTTGTTAGTGTATGGCACACTAACTCTCTCCTACCTGGTTGTCGTATTGGCATCCGTCGGTATTGCAACGGGTAGATGGCGTATCGTGTAGCAATCCATATGTGGCCCCTGGAGGGAGGAGCATGGGAGATGGTACCTGATGGCTGGATTTGGAGAGGTGAAACCCGGTTGGAAATCAACGATCCGAGGCACATTTTGCGAGGAACTAGTTTGGACGTGCATGTGGGGCAAGTTACTCTACGTGACTATCAAGACGGTGGGCCAAGGGAGCATCACGAGTACCATTGGCGGCTGTGATTCCTCAACCGATGGAGGAAGAAGACGCTAGTGATTCCAATCACGAAGCGGAGGCGGATCCAAGCGAGGATATGGAGACCGACGCCAGTTCCGCTGAAGAATGATGTCCTTTGCTCTGTGTCTAGTGTATGTAGTGTGTCTAGGATCTGAGTTCCAACTGAGGATTACCTTGTGATGTACTAAGGATGTAATCAGCTACTTTTTAATTATGGTTTGTAATCTTTTGTAATGGTGGCCTGTTTTTGGAAACCTTTGGAGTGAGACTCCAGTACTTATGGCACCTGTTTTATTATCAATGAAAGTAATGTTTGTTTAAATGATGTTGTTTTGAGTGAGAAGTTTCGAAAGTGACAACTCGATTTTCAAAGGATGACATTAGTCGTTAACAAACTTATGTTTTCAAAAAAAAAAAAAAAATTGGCCGCATTTTTGCAAGAAATTAATAACAATTCAATTATGGTTTTGGGGAGTGAAAATCGGGCTGTTACAGAGGTGGTATCAGTGCAATGGTTAATCCTCAGTGGCCTTAAGCCAAGTCTTGTGTGCTTACTCTGTGTAGCTCTGTGTGTCTAGAGTCTAGGATTCTGTGCTATCGTGCGTTGAACCTCTTTCTGCTTTATTTTAAGATGAGTCGTACGCGTGGAAGACCTTCCGGTTCAAGTTCGCGAAACCCTGGTGAGAATGCTGATCACCTGGATGCGGCAGATTTCATGACTCGGATGGCAACTGTGATGACGGGAGTCAATGATAATCTTCAAGCGTTGCATCGTCAGGCGCAGCAGAACTTCAACAATCAGCAGCAAGCTCAAAATCTGGAAGCCCAATGCTACAAGGGATTGGATGAATTCTGTCATCGCAACCCGAAGGAGTTTGCGGGAGGCTTTGCTCCGGACGCAGCTGTGGAGTGGATAGAGGATTTAGAGCGTATATTCGGGGGTATGGTGCAGTGTAACGACGAGCAGAAGTTGGCTTATGCTGGGTTTATGCTGACAAGGGAGGCTGCAGCATGGTGGCGAGTTACTAAGCAAGTGATGGTGAATCTGGGAGAAGCGTTGACATGGGAGGCTTTTAAGCAAAGATTTCTTGAGAAGTATTTTCCGTTGTATTTGAGGACTGAGAAGGAAATGGAATTTCTAAGGTTGAGTCAAGGGAATTTGTCGATTGATGAGTATGCTTCGAAATTCGAAGAGCTAGTTAAGTATGTACTCCAATATGCTGGAGGGGAGAATGAGCGATCGAAGTGTGCTAAGTTTAGGGATGGTCTTAATCCTGAGATTAAGTTAGCTATTTCTCATTTAGTAATAGAGAATTTTGCTAGTTTGGTGAATCACTGTCGTATGTATGAAGGAGGTTTGAAAGCAAGAGGAGCGGCTGAGAGGGTAGTGAACCCTTCTTCATCTCATGGACCGGTTCGCAATTTTCCTTTTCATAGAGATTCCGGAGGGAGGTATAGGACTTCGCACCCGTACTCTGGTTCGAGTGGAAGGAGAGATCTACGCTTTGGAGGAAGCGGACAAGGTGGAAACTTCGGAGGCAATGGTAATTGCGGTGGAAACCGTGGGGGCAGCAGCTATGGAGGGAACCGTATGGATCAGAGTGGTGGAAATCGCAACAATTTCGGTGGAGTGAGTGTTGATAATACCAGCAAGTGGACTGGGTCAACGAGTAATATAGTCTGGAAGACCGAATATCGTCCCACAGGGATTGCAAATTGTTTCTAATAACTTTCCACCAATTCGTAATTATTAGTGCAACTTGTTATTGAAATTTAGAAGGAGAAGAAGAATAAAAATAAAATAAAATAAGAAGATTGAGGAGATAAGATGTATAGAAAGCAATAGAAAAAGGTTAGGAACTTGGTTTCATTGTATGATTCACTTATTTTAACTATGTTTTATATTTTCCTTTAATTATCCTTCAACTCATGGACTATTCATCTCAAATAGCAATAGTTAGACGTCTCTAACATTACCCTTATTTTCTATATATTTAATCCTTGATCCCTCAACAAATTACAATATAAGAAAATATCTATTCAGCACAAGGGAATTAAAAAGCCATATAATCATCCAATTATATCCCTATATTTTGGACTGATTATACCATTAATTGCATGGCCTATTCAAAATCCCAACTCCCGTTGCGAATTAAGAAATCCAAAACATAAATTGCGCGGGTTTATGTATAAAATAAAAACTCAATTAATGCATGAATTAAAAACAGCAAAATACTAAATCATAAATTAAAATAAGTTACATCATACAATTTACACCATGTTCCTAACAAGAGGTTTTAGTTACACATATAGAAATAAAGAAAACAGAAGCAAAGAGAAAACCTCATATCATAGACAATACAGGTTAACTCTCCAAGAGACCTTCAATCCTTGTGCCTTGCCTCCTTGCTCTCAATAGATGTTACTAACCTCTCTCTAATCCTAATTGAATTCTATGATCTTAAAACCTACTGAAAACTATTTACAAATCCTCTATTTAAAGAGTAAAACAAATCCTAAAATAAATCTTAATTAAATCTAATAGATAAGGTCCATATTTATCTTCTAATTTCTGACCAAATCTAAGATATGAAGCCAAATTAGACTTCTCTTCTTCTATTTTGTACATAATCTGGTCAAATTGGGCCTCCAACATGCACGCGCGCCCTAGGCGCATGCGACCTCGCGCCCCAGGCGCGCAGGTCTGATAATTTGTCTTTTTCCATACAGGCGCGCCTCAGGCGCCCCCGTCCCCGCGCCTCAGGCGCGCGGGACCTACTCCGACTCCGTTTTGCTCCGTTCTTTTTCCATTTGCAAGATCTTTTCGTCCTCTTTTCAGGTCCATAAATATTTTATCCATTTAAGCTCTAAAAAGTACCTGAAACACTAACAAACGGATCAAAACGCTCAAAGGACCCTAAACTACTAAAAATAATTAAAATCTAATAAAAAGTCCTAAATTTTCTAGAGAAACAAGCCAAATACATAGTATAAGGGAGTCAAATCAATGCTCAAATCTATATATATTGGACCCAAATCACTCCCCCAAACTTAGCATTTTGCATGTCCCAGGCAAAAGTAAAATAAAAATTCTAAACAAAAGACAAACTCCCTAAATCAACATGAACACATCTAATCTAAGACTACGACTCATCACTTCGACACATATTATCATAAACTATTTACACAATTACATACTAGTTAACATAACAATCCCATTCAGAACTCAAAACTAATGAACACTCTCAACCTCTCAAATGTCTCTCTCAAAAGTGTATAAGGGTTATATTTTCAATTCACTCAAGTTCAACAATGATAATGTGTTACCATAGGCTTGACCATAGACCAATATCTCCACTGAAATTATCGAATACATGCAAAAATCAGAAGGTCTTATTTTTGGTTGTAATGGGGCCATTGCTAAAAGTGTCAGGTGGGATAAAAGAAAGAAGGGATAAAACAAAGGTTAACTCGCAAAAATATTTACAAAAACAAGTTTCCCTCAAAAACCATGAATGAGCAATGAATACAATAAAGACTCACACTCACATCAGGAACATTTTATACTTCCTTTCTTTTTCAATTTTTTTTCTCTTCAATTCTCTTCCTTTACATTTGTTATTTTTTAATTCTCTTTTTTTTTTTTGGAAGAGAAATAGAACTCATACACTTTTCACCAATTACTTTCACTTTTTCTTTCTATATTCCTCTCAATTGCTCATTCAAAATTCCCAAGGTACTAACAAAGAATATGCAATAAATGCAGGGTACCAAAGAAAAATCATAATGTCTCATAAGGCTCAAAATGGACAACTAAGGGAATATTATCAATGCAAATCATCTGAAGGCCACAAAAACACATCCTAGGTGCCTTAATCATTTTAATGCATGCAAACAATTATCAATTTTGAAATGGTCACATGTCAAGTTCTAGAAGACAATATCAAAGTGAACACACTCATGAAAAAATAGGGGTCTCAATATCAGAATATTCCAATAAAATTCATACGCCGCAATAGGCTCAAATACTCACATATGGTTAAAGTCAGTTCACTAATCGTAAGTTCTGAAAGCCTTTGTCGAAATAACCCAGTCACCCAATCATATAAAGCTCAATCAAATAGAGTCTAATACCAATGAGTCTAAGTCCTAAACTAAGTATGTACATGCATCATCAGAGAAAAAGTCCTAAATCTAGAATAATTAATTACTCTTGCTAAGGACACAAACCAATACCAAAAATATGGGAGAAAAATTCAGATCTGAAAAATTTTAATGTTTATTTTGTATATACTCCCCCAAACTTAGATGTTGGCTTGTCCTCAAGCAAACTAATCTACCCTAAAACTACAAAATAAAAATTAAAAACTACCTAAAAAGCTGGACAATATTTTTGGTGAGGTACAGGGGCCTGGGGTGCAATATTGAAAAAAATTGGGGCTAATGGGGTCCAAATCCTACAAAAACAAATCTAATCCTAAAATAAATCTATCCCTAAAAAATAGAAAATAAAAAAAACGAAAATAAATAAAAAAAATCTATTCTAAAAATAATCCTAAGATAAATCTAATTCTAAAAAGATAAAACAAATTCCTAAAAGATATAAAACTAATCTAATCCTAAAAGATAAAACAAACTCCTAAAAAGATAAAAAAACTAATTTGTTCCTTAAAAAAAAATATATCTATTACTAAAAATTAAAAAAAAATTAGAGATAAAAAAAAATAAATCTAATCTTATGAGATAAGATGGTTGAATCAGAATTTGACCCCAAAACTGAACTTTTGCACCCATTAGAGAAAACTAGAAAAATTCCCCCAAAACTCTGTAGCAGCCCGCGCGCCCGCATGCGCCTGGGGCGCACGAGGTCTGTACCTCATTTTTTTTCACAAAAACTACCTAAGAATTGAAACCTACACTACTGCTTATGTACAAAACAAATCCAACAGGATCCCAAATTCTATGGGTCAAATCCCATGTGATGCAACAATAATGAGTTATGCCCACATCCCATGGGAAAGACCTTTGATGAGGATGATGGTGGATTAAGGAAATTTCAAAATTAAGTTCAAACCCACCAGGGTCAAACGGCATGTTCCTTAATCCATACACCACCCTAGAAAAATTTTCTTTTCTTCCATCATCCATCATGAAGTTGTTAACTCCATTAGTCAAGAAGATTACTTTCTCATGCTTCCTATTGCCTAATAATGATTCAGATTGTTCTAGATATTTTTCATAAAAGTACTTAGGCTGAATATAATAGAAAAATTTTGAATCACCCAAGCATGAACTAGATTTAATAAAATTCTTTATAGCAACAAATTCCTCATGCAAGGGTGGTTCAATTTTTTCTACAATTTTTAAACCTTCGATTTTTATTTTTCGATCCTCTTCCTCAAACCTATCATGCACAATTTCTTTTTCAGATTTTTGCTCCTCCAAAAGGATTTGATCATTGGTCACATCCATCACCACAACTTCCTCCTCTTTTTTAGGAGAGTCAAAAATTGTTGATAATGCTTGTAACTCCTCAGATAAATGTTTTGGAATTTGCTTAAGTGCTATTCCTATGTTCTCAAAACTTTTTCTGTTTTCTTTTTCTATAAAATTAATTTCTTGAACATTACTACTAATTTTTTGAGCTAATTTATCTTGGTTAATTTCCCATGACTCTTTCTCCGCAGGGGGAGGAATTGGCTCAACACGAGGTAATCTAAAATTATTTTTGCAATCTTTAACAAAATCCTCAATGGCTTGAGCAAATTTCTCTAGAGCTATTTCCCATTGGGCCTTCCTAGGAGTTATATTTTGTGCAACATCGTATGGAGGATAAGGAATAAATCTATCACAATCTGAATCACTATTACAACTATAATTATACATGAGAAAGTACAAATTACACAAATAATTACAAAAAGTACCGAAAAGAAATTAGAATCGAATTTCAATCCCCGGCAACGGCGCCGAGAACTTGTTGATAATACCAGCAAGTGGACTGGGTCAACGAGTAATATAGTCTGGAAGACCGAATATCGTCCCACAGGGATTGCAAATTGTTTCTAATAACTTTTCACCAATTCGTAATTATTAGTGCAACTTGTTATTGATATTTAGAAGGAGAAGAAGAATAAAAATAAAATAAAATAAGAAGATTGAGGAGATAAGATGTATAGAAAGCAATAGAAAAAGGTTAGGAACTTGGTTTCATTGTATGATTCACTTATTTTAACTATGTTTTATATTTTCCTTTAATTATCCTTCAATTCATGGACTATTCCTCTCAAATAGCAATAGTTAGACGTCTCTAACATTACCCTTATTTTCTATATATTTAATCCTTGATCCCTCAACAAATTACAATATAAGAAAATATCTATTCAGCACAAGGGAATTAAAAAGCCATATAATCATCCAATTATATCCCTATATTTTGGACTGATTATACCATTAATTGCATGACCTATTCAAAATCCCAACTCCCGTTGCGAATTAAGAAATCCAAAACATAAATTGCGCGGGTTTATGTATAAAATAAAAACTCAATTAATGCATGAATTAAAAACAGCAAAATACTAAATCATAAATTAAAATAAGTTACATCATACAATTTACACCATGTTCCTAACAAGAGGTTTTAGTTACACATATAAAAATAAAGAAAACAGAAGCAAAGAGAAAACCTCATATCATAGACAATACAGGTTAACTCTCCAAGAGACCTTCAATCCTTGTGCCTTGCCTCCTTGCTCTCAATAGATGTTACTAACCTCTCTCTCTAATCCTAATTGAATTCTATGATCTTAAAATCTACTGAAAACTATTTACAAATCCTCTATTTAAAGAGTAAAACAAATCCTAAAATAAATCTTAATTAAATCTAATAGATAAGGTCCATATTTATCTTCTAATTTCTGACCAAATCTAAGATATGAAGCCAAATTAGACTTCTCTTCTTCTATTTTGTACATAATCTGGTCAAATTGGGCCTCCAACATGCACGCGCGCCCTAGGCGCATGCGACCTCGCGCCCCAGGCGCGCAGGTCTGATAATTTGTCTTTTTCCATACAGGTGCGCCTCAGGCGCCGCCGTCCCCGCGCCTCAGGCGCGCGGGACCTACTCCGACTCCGTTTTGCTCCGTTCTTTTTTCATTTGCAAGATCTTTCCGATGTGTCCATCAAGGAATTCGAACTGCTTCAACTGTGATAAGCCTGGTCATATTGCAAGAGACTGCAGGGAGCCTAAGCGAACAGCTAATTTGGGAAATGCTAATCGTCCTACTATGCCCGGGAGAGTGTTCACGATGAGCGGAATTGAAGCTGCGAATGCTGCTAATCTTATCCAAGGTGAATGTTTCATTTATAAGAATTCCTTGTTAGTATTGTATGATTGGGAGCTACTCACTCCTTTATTTCTCATGATGTGGTGAATAGATTAAATTTGAAAGTAGATGTTTTACCCTATAACTTGATTGTTTCTACCCCTACTGATAAACCCGTGATAGTGTCTACTTATTGTCCTAATTGTCCCTTAGAGATAGAAGGAAACACTTATTTTGTTGATCTGATTCAATTACCCCTTTCTCAAATAGACATTATATTAGGAATGGACTGGCTTACTAGGAATTATGTTCTACTGAACTGTTCCGAAAAGTCATTGGTCTTTAGTGAAACCCAATCTTCTTTGCCTAAACCCAATGACCTTGAGCATTTATCTGCCAAGCAAATTCGAACTTCATTGAAGGAAGGCGCGGTAGCTTACATGTTTCTGGCTTCATTGGACGTCAAAAAGGACAAGGAACTGCATGAATTACCCGTAGTTCGGGAATTTCCCGAAGTCTTTCTGGAAGAGATACTTGGTTTACCGCCAATTTGAGAAGTAGAGTTCTCAATTGACGTGATTCCTGGAACTGGACCAATTTATAAAGCACCGTATAGGATGGCTCCGGCAGAATTAGCCGAATTGAAGAAGCAATTGGAAGAGATGTTGGAGAAGAAGATGATAAGGCCTAGTGTTTCACCCTGGGGAGCACCGGTTTTATTCGTCAAGAAGAAGGATGGTAGCATGCGTTTGTGTACGGACTACCGGCAACTGAACAAGGTGACAATCAAGAACAAGTACCCTCTGCCCAGAATTGATGATTTGCTGGATCAATTGAAGGGAGCGACTGTATTTTCCAAGGTCGATCTTCGATCGGGATATCATCAGATAAGAGTAAAGGAGGAAGATATTCCCAAGACTGCTTTCCGAACTCGTTATGGTCATTACGAGTATCTGGTTATGCCTTTCGGTGTAACGAATGCTCCTGCGATATTCATGGACTACATGAATAGAATTTTTCACCCTTACTTGGATTCATTTGTTGTCGTATTTATCGACAATATTTTGATTTATTCCAAGTCTAAGGAGGAACACGCTGAGCATTTAAGGAAAGTCTTGACGATGTTGAAGGACAAACAACTTTACGCTAAGTTGTCGAAGTGTGATTTCTGGTTGGACTCAGTGCATTTCTTGGGGCATGTAATCTCGAAGGACGGAATCTCGGTAGATCCTGCAAAAGTAGAGGCTGTATTGGGATGGAAGACACCCACGTTTGTGACAGAAATCCATAGTTTCTTGGGATTAGCAGGGTATTATCGTCAGTTTATCGAAGGATTTTCTCGTTTGTCTTTGCCTTTGACGAAGCTGACGAGAAAAGGTCAACAATTCGAATGGTCGGCGAAGTGCGAGGAGAATTTTCAAGAATTGAAGAGGAGATTGACAACCGCACCAGTATTAGTTCTACCGGATACGACAAAGTCTTTTTGTGTGTACTGTGATGCTTCGAAACAAGGATTAGGATGCGTGTTGATGCAAGAGCGGAAAGTAGTGGCATACGCTTCACGACAACTGAAGATTCATGAGCTCAATTACCCGACTCATGATTTGGAGCTAGCGGCAGTAGTGTTTGCTTTAAAGATTTGGAGGCACTATTTGTACGGTGTAAGGGTTGAAGTCTTCAGCGATCACAAGAGTTTGAAGTATCTGTTCGAACAGAAGGAGATGAATATGCGTCAGAGACGATGGATGGAATTCTTGAAGGATTATGATATTGATCTACAGTATCATCCTGGAAAGGCGAACGTAGTTGCAGATGCTTTGAGTAGGAAGTCGTTGCATGTTTCTGTGTTGATGATCAAGGAGTTGGAGCTGATTGAGGAATTTCGGGATCTGAATCTAGGAGTGGAGTTAAGACCAAAGAGTATGATATTAGGGCAGCTGACTGTTTCAAGTGGATTTATGGAGAGGATAAAGGACCTTCAGCTGAAAGACGAGGAACTTTAAGCTAAGAAGGAGCTTTCGGACAAAGGGAAAGAAATAGAATTCAAGGTCGGTGGTGATGGAGTATTGAAGTATAAGGATCGTGTCCGTGTACCGAACGATTTGGAGATGAAAGGAATGATATTGGAAGAAGCTCACAAGAGTAAGTTGAGTATACACCCTGGTTCTCAGAAGATGTATCAAGATCTTAAGAAGATATTTTGGTGGCCCGGAATGAAGAGAGAAGTGGCGGAGTATGTATCGCGATGTTTGACATGTCAAAAGGCGAAGGTGGAGCATAAGAAGCCTGGTGGTGAGTTAAAACCGTTGGAAGTACCAGTGTGGAAATGGGATTGTGTCACTATGGATTTTGTCTCTGGTTTTCCAAGAACTCGGAAAGGTTACGATGCTATCTGGGTAATCGTGGACAGATTGACGAAGACGGCACGGTTTATCCCTGTTAACATGAAGTATTCAATGGATAGGCTGGCTGAGCTATATTTGAAGGAAGTAGTAAGATTGCATGGAGTACCCTCAAGTATAGTATCAGACAGAGATCCACGCTTTACTTCGAAATTTTGGGTCAGTTTGCAAACAGCAGTCGGAACCAAGTTGGATTTAAGTTCTGCATATCACCCTCAAACGGATGGACAGCCGGAGCGAACTATCCAAACGTTGGAAGACTTGTTGAGAGCCTGTGTGATTGAAAGTGCTGGCGATTGGGACTCTTTTCTGCATTTGATTGAGTTCACCTACAACAATAGTTTTCATTCAAGTATCGGAATGGCACCGTATGAAGCTCTATATGGTAGAAAGTGCAGAACACCGTTGTGTTGGTTCGAGACTGGTGAGCATTTGATGATAGGTCCGGATGTAGTACAACAGACGAATGAGAAGGTGAAGCTAATTCAGGAAAAGATGAGGACTGCTCAAAGTAGACAGAAGAGTTACCAGGACAAGAGGAGAATTTCGCTGGAATTCAATGAAGGAGATTTTGTATTTATGAAAGTAGTGCCAACTACTGGAATTGGTAGAATGCTCAAAACCCGAAAACTTACACCTCGTTTTATTGGACCTTATCCAATTCTCAAACGAATAGGACCTTTAGCCTATCAAATTGCCTTACCTCCTTTCCTTTCAAACTTACACAATGTTTTTCATGTATCCCAATTGAGAAAATATGTCCATGATCCTTCACACATCATTGAACCCGATTCAGTGCAATTAAAGGAAAATCTTACATTTGAGGCTTTACCTCTAAGGATAGATGGTAGTAGTGTCAAGAGGTTAAGAGGGAAGGATATTCCCTTAGTTAAGGTAATATGGAGTCGGAATAATGGGGAAGAAGCGACATGGGAGCTTGAGAGAAAGATGAGAAGTTCTTTCCCACACCTGTTTGATCCAGGTACTACATTTCTCGGGGACGAGAAATCTCTAAGTTGGGGAGAATGTAACACCCCGTCCGAATACCTCATATATGTTTTAATTGGTAAAGAAATCGATTTGAGAAAATGTTTTCAAAAGGGTATTTTGAAAGAGTACTTCTTGAATTGAATTTATTTTATGATTTCAAATGATAAAGGATTTTAAGGAAAATGATTTTTTTATGAGAAAAACCTTATGAGTTTGAATTGAGTTTTTAAAGTGAATTATTTAAGTATTTGATATTTTGGTATTTTTAGAAAAAGTGAATTATGAGAAAGAAAATAAAATGAAAATTCTATGTATATGTGTGTGCATGATGTTCGGCCGTGTGTGTGTGTAGGTGCATGCATGATGGGAATTTTGACTTTCTTGCACCCTAAGTTAGTAGCCTAATAGAACCTAGGATTAGTTTAGTGTAAAACATAGTTAAGAGTTTGACCAACCAATGGGGAGAAGGATTAAGCCTAATCTTACTCTATTTGTCTCATGGCTTGGCTTGAGCCATGCAAGCTTTCATGAGAACAAAATTACCCTTTCTAGTAACACTCTTGGCCGAATTCCCTCAAGGGCAAGAAGGGAAATGCTTGTGTGCTTTCTTATACCCTCAACCGTAGTTCGTTTCCCATTCATTTCACACTTCATTCCAAACCAACACACACAATTCCTAAGAGTTCTTCTCAAACTCTTAGAGAGAGACTTAGAGAGAGAGAGAACCCGAGAGCTTGGAGAAGAGAGGAGGAAGAAGATCAAGCCCAAAGCCTTAGGATCTCTTGAAGATTAAGCGAAGAAGGTTGAAGATCTTCTCTATTTCTTTGTCTATTCGAAGATCCTAGAGTGTTTAGAGTAGTTCTTGATTTTCTAAGACTTGTAAAGTTCCTTTGTTGTTGCATGTTTAATTTCTTTGTAGATCCATGTTTGTAAGTGCATATTTAGCTTTGATCTTTAGTTTCAAAGACCAAACAAACTTGTAGAACCTTAAACCATGGACATTATCATTCGGCTATGTCTAGAAGTTTAGGTTATGATGATTTTTATCTTGCTTAGAAGTCATGCATGTTAGTTTGATGCTTGTTAAAGTTGATCTAAATGGTTTTCATGCTTTGATTTCAACTTTGATTTTTCTAAAGTTTTGATCTTTGATTTTTATTTCAAAAGCCTTTGATCTATTGCTTTGATCTTGAAAAAGATTTGTTTTCTTGCCTTGATTTTCAATAGCTTTGATCTTGAAGTCTTGATTTGTGATTTTTGAACTCAAAAGTTTTGTTTTTTTTTTACTTGCATGTCACGGTTTTGGGGAGAAACAAAGGAAAACAATTTTCTTTTCAAATGATTTTTGTTTTGATCTAAATTCATGTGTTTCAAAGCTAAGGATTTAAGTTTTTCACTTGATTTTGTTGATGTATTTTTCGGTCAAGCTTTGAAAACCAAAGACCATGATTGTTTTTCATGAAAAGTTTCTTGCATGTGTTTTCTTTTTGATTTATATGATTTTTAAGGCACATGCAAAGGAAAATGAAAATGGATTTGTGTTTGAAGTGACTTGTAGGTCACGGTTTTGAGAAGAAAAAGGAGTGGTATTTTTCTAAAACCATGTGTTTAAATAAGTGTGCTTTTGATTTGTTGTTTTAAAGGTCTTTGCATAAGAGAAAAGTGCATCAAAGACTTTGTTTTTCTCTAGTGATGAGTCGGCCTATGTTAGGTTGAATAGGCTAGATTCTTTTTTTGCATGTAATTGTCTCTTTGAAATGATTATGTTTTATGACTTCGTTTTGAGAAAAATTATTGTGTTATTTTGGTGTGTTCAATTCGGTTTTGATAAAGAAAATGGGGAAAATATATTTAATTATTTTCAAAAGTATTTTCATGGTTTGATTTCTTTTATCCTTTGCTGTCCAAAACTTTATTTCAAAGTATTTCAATTTTGAAAGTGTTTTTGAGTTGTGAAAAATGTGGATTTCAAGTGTTATTTGATGTATTAAAAGTTAAAATGAAAATTGTGGATTTTTCCATGTTTTTCAACTTGAAAGGGTGGCTGGACTTTTTCCATACAGTCACAAAAATTAATTCTTTACTTATTTATTTGTGAGTTTTCAAATGATTTTTTTTAAAGAATTTCAAATATAAGAAAAGTTGAGAGTTGTTTTGATAAACACTTGTATTTTAAGAAGAAGGATAAAGAAAGTAAAGGATTTCCTATTCAAAAGACCGAGTTTTGATTTTTAATTGAAATGATTTTAATAAAAGTGTATTTATTTACCTCGAGGTTATTCAGTAGACGGTGGTGACAATTCTCAAAGAGGAGCTGGAGATCCCCAAGGCCAAAGTATTTCTTTTGCTGGTTTAAGAGGTGAGTGAGAGTGTGGTGAGCCCGTAACATAGTTGCTCGGATGGTGATGACATGAGTTTTTCGCAATATGTCCTGTTTTATGTTTCTTTGATTCGATGCATGTCTATTTCTATTTTATGTTGGTCTCTTTACCATTCTCTTGTGAAAGTGCTATAATTCGTGTGATGAGTCTGGATGTCATTGTGGTGGGTTATGAGAAATTAAAAGAGAAAGTAAAGTATGATGATGAGAGAAAAAGCAATGTATGGTGTGATTCAAAGGAAATATTGAGGAGCAACAAGGTGCTGGATAGAGAGGTTGTGCTCGTGGAGCCGAGATCATGTTAGTGAGTTCCAAGATGGGAATGACTGTGCAAAAGAGCTATGTGATTGTATATGAGAATGATGTGATGGCATTATGGCCGTGGGGCTTGAGAAAGTGATGGTGTGATTATGTGAAAGTGGTGAAAAGATGTGTTCATTAGTGGTCGGGTCTTGTCGAAGGGATGGACTAAGGGCAAGCCGATCTTAGGTTAACTAAAGATGCTAAAAGACTTTAAAAGATACTAAAAGACATTAAAAGACTTAAATATACGCTGTGAGGTATATGAGTGTGAAGTAGTGGAGAGGAAGATACTATGGGTATCTGCGGATACTCAGGTGGAGATTGCATGAGGGGAGGGCAAGGACGGTGAAACGTCAAGAAGCCTCGAGTATATTTCTAGGCGGAACGAATCCCACAAGTGGCGCATTAACGTGGTGGGGACTGGGTCTAAAGCCGTGGCAAGTTCCGCATAGCTAACTAGAAATGATACTGTCACTCCCTTGATTGCAAGTCTACAACAGTGAGAGGGACTGGAACGGGGCATTGTGTTTTGCCACTGCGTGGACAGTGAGCCTTGATATTATGAAATTGAATTGATTTGAGGACGAGATCCTCCTGGTCTGGGACCATTTATGTGTTGAGATAGCTGTCGTGCCCGCGTGGTAAAGGTCCTGTACTCCTGTTGGCTTCCGACTAGGTTTGGATGGAGACCGAGGAGATGTAGAGAGTGTGTTTTTCCTCAGTGATGGTTTTCCCCCTACCTCATTGAGTGAACTGAGTTATGATAAAACTTAATAACCAAAGAGTAAAGATATAATTGAATGATGAGAAAAATTGATGAGTTGATGCTATTCTGTTATGAGAATCATGTTTCTGGATTGGTGGTTTATGCTTACCCTTTTATGTGTTTACTTATTATTTATTATATACCTTGTTCATTTCAATTATTATGTTACCTGCTTTGCTATCCTATTCTGTCAAATTGGTATATCCAGTGTATTCTCTACGCTCTTGGTATCTTGTCTCATTTCGTATACTGGTCAAGTGTCGTTATTGTCTGTTCTTCTTTCTATCGAGTCTACCCTGAGACCTTACGGTCAACTTGTTAGTGTATGGCACACTAACTCTCTCCTACCTGGTTGTCGTATTGGCATCCGCCGGTATTGCAACGGGTAGATGGCGTATCGTGTAGCAATCCATATGTGGCCCCTGGAGGGAGGAGCATGGGAGATGGTACCTGATGGCTGGATTTGGAGAGGTGAAACCCGGTTGGAAATCGACGATCCGAGGCACATTTTGCGAGGAACTAGTTTGGACGTGCATGTGGGGCAAGTTACTCTACGTGACTATCAAGACGGTGGGCCAAGGGAGCATCACGAGTACGATGGTGATCCTGCACCATTGGCGGTTGTGATTCCTCAACCGATGGAGGAAGAAGACGCTAGTGATTCCAATCACGAAGCGGAGGCGGATCCAAGTGAGGATATGGAGACCGACGCCAGTTCCGCTGAAGAATGATGTCCTTTGCTCTGTGTCTAGTGTATGTAGTGTGTCTAGGATCTGAGTTCCAACTGAGGATTACCTTGTGATGTACTAAGGATTTAATCAGCTACTTTTTAATTATGGTTTGTAATCTTTTGTAATGGTGGCCTGTTTTTGGAAACCTTTGGAGTGAGACTCCAGTACTTATGGCACCTGTTTTATTATCAATGAAAGTAATGTTTGTTTAAATGATGTTGTTTTGAGTGAGAAGTTTCGAAAGTGACAACTCGATTTTCAAAGGATGGCATTAGTCGTTAACAAACATATGTTTTCAAAAAAATAAAAATAAAATAAAATTTGGCCGCATTTTTGCAAGAAATTAATAACAATTCAATTATGGTTTTGGGGATTGAAAATCGGGCTGTTTCATATCCTTGCCACCAACCACGAAATCTCATCCCTAACCCGCAACAACTCCGTGGCCAAATCATCCAACGCACACAAATCCATCGACACAATAACTTTATAAACCTTCCCATGATATCTATACTGAAAATACTCCTGCAACACAGCTCTATCAGCACCTATAATCTTAGGCAAACTGTTCTGTCGTAGGATTACAGTACTTAGACAATTCGGCTAAGAATCCAGCAATCCCACTCTTGATGTCAGACGTGAAGTTAGCACCTTGAATACCAAGATACACACTTTCTTGTCGTTCTAATTTGGGGGTGGTGTGTGTGTTTGTGTGAGATGAGTTAGTTCATACCTGCTTCTGATACACCCAAGAAATTGGATGTATGGATTCGTTTCTGAATTGGCCTTTAATTCAAGTTCTATTTTGCTTTGTTGTTAGTTCACTCCAGGCATTTGAATTTACTATCCAAGAGCAGAAGATATAGACCCAAGGGAATGGAAATCTTGATGAAACAATGTCTTGAAGGGAGACGCCACCTTGAGAATGATTCAAGGATAAGCCTTGGTCTCTCTATTTGCTTCACACAAATTGAGCCCCTCAATCAACCAATTTGAGAATCACTCTCAAGGAAGACGTGACAAAGCTTTGGGCAAAATCCAATCTAGTCCTATTACAATTCACCAAAGCTCCTTATAAGGAGTATACAAGCACCAATCCAAACGTACAAATTAAAAGGGGAATTAAGGAAGGGGAGTTACAAAAATAAATGACTCAATCAAAAGCATTCATGAGCCGTGGCAATAAACTAGGGAATTAAGGAAGGGGGTTACAAAATAAAAGGTCATTAACTTTGACCATTATTAAAGACGTTTCCTATTGATTACTCATGATGGCCATCACTCATGCATTCTCTTGCTTGTTTCTACTCCTTAGCCGTGAGGATGATGGAATAAATCTTGACTCATGCCCTTCTTTTCCTTTTGTGGCACGATTGGCTCTGCCCTTACCCAAGTCATGTGTCTTTGTTAAGGACACCTGCTTCTCTTGTGTTTTGAAAGATCAGGCAATTAAGTTCTTTGTGTTGCAATGGCTCTTGGGTCAGAGAAGTGGTGACTTGGTTAATGCAAACTAACTTAAGCTCTTCTTGGGCCTTCTTCAATCTGGACCTAGTCATTGGACCTCCAAGACCTTCAAGAGCATCCTTTGGTGTAGTGTTCCTGTTTTTGGCCTCATCACTCTCCCCCTCTTCAAGAGGATTTGTCCTCAAATTTGGACCTTCATCATCTGCTTCAAAAAGAGTGAGATCAGCTACATTGAAGGTTGCACTGACATGATATTCACCTGGAAGATCTATTTTGTAAGCATTATATCCAATCCTTTCTAACACTTGGAATGGCCCATCTCCTCTGGGTTGCAATTTTGATTTCCTGTGTTGAGGGAATCTTTCCTTTCTGAGGTGTACCCATACCCAATCTCCTGGTTCAAACACCAGCTTCTTTCTTCCCTTGTTAGCTTGTTTTGCATAACTTTCTTGCTTCTTTTCTATTCGGGCCTTCACCTGTTCATGTAACTTTACTATATATTCTGCCTTGGACCTACCATCTTTATGTTTTAGCACAAAATGGTTAGGCATAGGAAGCAAATCAAGTGGTGTGAGTGGATTAAATCCATAGACAATCTCAAAGGGGGAGAAATCAGTTGTGTTATGAACAATACGATTGTAGGCAAATTCAACATGAGGTAGGCATTCTTCCCAAGCCTTCAGGTTCCTTTTCAAAACTGACCTAAGAAGGGTCCCTAAAGTTATGTTCACCACCTCTGTTTGGCCATCAGTTTGTGGGTAACAAGTTGTTGAGTAAAGCAGCTTTGTTCCCAGCTTTCCCCACAAATTTTTCCAAAAGTGACTCAGAAATTTTGTGTCCCTATCAGAAACAATGCTTCTAGGCAGACCATGCAACCTAACCACCTCCTTGAAGAAAAGATCAGCCACATGACAAACATCATCTACCTTTTTGCAAGCAATGAAGTGTGCCATTTTTGAAAACCTGTCAACCACTACAAAGATGGAATCCTTTCCAGTTCTTGATCTAGGAAATCCCAAAACAAAGTTCATAGATAAGTCTTCCCATGGGTGGTTTGGTATGGGTAGAGGTGTATAGAGTCCATGAGGCATTCTTTTTGATTTGGCTCTTCTGCACACAAGGCATTTATCACAGGTTCTATGCACATCTACTCTCATGTGTGGCCAAAAGAAGTGTTCTATCAAAATCTCAAAAGTCTTTTCCTCCCCAAAGTGTCCCATTAATCCTCCTTCATGAGCTTCCTTGGTAAGCAGTTCCCTCACAGAGCATTGAGGAATGCACAACCTCTTCTCCTTAAACAGAAACCCTTCATGAAGATAGTATCCGTTGAAAGACAACTTTTCACATTGTTCTAGGATGGAACCAAAATCTGGGTCTTGTTGGTAGAGGTTTTTGATTTGTTCCAAACCAAATAGTTTTGTTTCTAAAGTATCAAGGAGGATATGTCTTCTTGATAGTGCATCAGCCACCACATTACTTTTTCCCTTCTTGTGTTTAATCACATAAGGAAATTGTTCTAGAAACTCAACCCATTTGGCATGTCTTTTGTTCAGCTTTCCCTGCCCTCTGATGTATTTCAAGGATTCATGGTCACTATGAATGATGAATTCTATGGATACTAAGTAGTGTTGCCACACTCGAAGGGTCCTTACCAAGGCATAAAGTTCTTTGTCATAGGTAGGATAATTGAGCACAGCACCCCTAAGTTTTTCACTGAAATAGGCTACTGGTTGGCCTTCTTGCATTAGGACAGCTCCTATTCCTACATTAGATGCATCACACTCTACCTCAAAGGTCTTAGAGAAATCAGGCAGTCTCGGGGTGGGGGCTTGGGTGAGCTTATTCTTGAGGGTATTAAAAGCTTCCTCTTGTTTTTCCCCCAGGTGAAAATGGCTTTCTTTTTCACTAACTCATTTAGAGGAGCAGCTATGGTGCTGAAATCCTTGACAAATCTCCTATAGAAGCTAGCTAACCCATGGAAACTCCTAACTTCACTTACTGTTTATGGTGTAGGCCATTCTTGGATTGCTTTAATTTTTTCTTCATCAACCTGAACTCCCTTTGAACTTACTATAAAACCTAGAAACCCAACTTGGTTTTTACAAAAGATGCATTTTTCTAGGTTGGCATAGAGTTGTTCCTTTCTCAGAACTTCCAAAACTGAGTTCAAATGATTGGTATGTTCATGCATATTTTTACTATAAACAAGTATGTCATCAAAATAGACCACAACAAATTTTCCCAAGAACTCTCTCAAGACATGATTCATTAGTCTCATGAAAGTGCTAGGGGCATTTGACAATCCAAAAGGCATGATCATCCATTCATATAAACCATACTTAGTTTTGAAAGCTGTTTTCCACTCATCTCCCTCTCTAATTCTAATTTGGTGATACCCACTTCTTAAATCAATTTTTGAAAAGAAAAAGGCACCATGCAACTCATCAAGTAGGTCATCTAGTCTAGGAATAGGATGTCTATACCTGATGGTAATGTTATTGATAGCTCTGCAATCAGTACACATCCTCCACGTGCCATTCTTCTTTGGAACTAAAAGAACTGGTACTTCACAAGGGCTCAGACTTTCTTTGACCCACCCCTTTTCAATAAGCTCCCCAACTTGTCTCTGAATTTCTTGAGTTTCCTGTGGATTGCTCCTATAAGCTGGTCTATTGGGTAAAGTAGCCCCAGGTACAAGATCAATTTGATGTTCTATTCCCCTAAGTGGGGGTAGACCATCAGGAACTTCTTGTGGAAAGACATCCAGGAAATCCTGCAATAGACTCTTAATTTCACTAGGCAGATCATCAGGTATTTCAGCCTCAGTATGCAAGCATAATTGTTTACAAATCAAAAGGAAAAAAGTTTGTGTTTTATACAGGGCATGCTTGACTTCACTAGTTGAGGCCAAGAAACATTCTTTTTTTTTTTTCAGAATCAATCTTCTCTATGATCTCTTTTTGTTTTTCTTTTCTTATTTTCTTTTGTTCTTCTTCTACCTGTTTTGGTGTCATTGGAATCAGTACAATCTGCTTATGATGATAGTGAAAAGAGAACTTATTGCTTTCTCCATCATGTATTGCCCCTTTGTCATGCTGCCATGGTCTTCCCAAAAGAACATGTGAGCTTTCAAGAGGAATGACATCAAACCACAACTCATCTTTATAATTTCCAATGGCAAATTTTACCAAGTCTTGTTGCTTGACAACCATTGTCTCTTTTTCATTGATCCACTGGATACAATAGGGTCTTGGGTGTGTTACTGTCCTCAAGCCTAACCGTTCAACCACTTGAGGGCCAATAGCATTTGTGCAACTTCCACCATCTATGACGAGAGAACACAATTTCCCTTGAATCATGCACCTTGACTGGAACACAACTTCCTTTTGATGTTGATCTGAAGACAAGAAAAGTTGTCCCCAAGGTTGCCTTGGCAGATTCAAACACATGTTTTCCATTCTCAATTTTTTTTTAAAACTCAATAGCAACGACTTATATTTGTTGCAAAAGATTTTGTTCAGAAACAGCAACAGTTCGTACTGCCACCACAGATTCGCCCCAAAACAGTGACGACACCAATTCGTTACAGAAGAGATGACAACAAACAGCGACCAGAAAAGACGTCGCAACAGAAAGAAAGAATCAGCGACGACAAATGTAAGGGAAATTCAACAAATTAGCGACGGACTAACCACCCAAACTGGTTACGGTTTACACCCAGGAAACTTGCAACACAAATCTGATTAGCGACACAAAACTAAACAGATTTAGAGATGAAAATTTATCCACGGTTTGAGTTTAGAAACACAAAAATAGTGATGAACAAAACTCAAACAGCGACGAATGACTCGAGAAAAACAACACGAATTTAAACCCAGAAAAACAACGACGGTTTAAAAATCAAAGTTGAAAAAGGACATAACAAGAATTCCAAACAGCGACGAAAAGGAAAATTCAGATCACGACTTTAGGCTCCAACACAAGACAACATAAATTGAAAAGAGGAAAATGCAACAAAGAAACAAATCACAACCAAACGGAAATAGAATGATGCCACCTTTGAAATTTTCCCACGACCTTGCTCTGATTACCAAGTTGATACACCCAAGAAATTGGATGTATGGATTCGTTTCTGAATTGGCCTTTAATTCAAGTTCTATTTTTCTTTGTTGTTAGTTCACTCCAGGCATTTGAATTTACTATCCAAGAGCAGAAGATATAGACCCAAGGGAATGGAAATCTTGATGAAACAATGTCTTGAAGGGAGGCACCACCTTGAGAATGATTCAAGGATAAGCCTTGGTCTCTCAATTTGCTTCACACAAATTGAGCCCCTCAATCAACCAATTTGAGAATCACTCTCAAGGAAGACGTGACAAAGCTTTGGGCAAAATCCAATCTAGTCCTATTACAATTCACCAAAGCTCCTTATAAGGAGTATACAAGCACCAATCCAAACGTACAAATTAAAAGGGGAATTAAGGAAGGGGAGTTACAAAAATAAATGACTCAATCAAAAGCATTCATGAGCCGTGGCAATAAACTAGGGAATTAAGGAAGGGGGTTACAAAATAAAAGGTCATTAACTTTGACCATTATTAAAGACGTTTCCTATTGATTACTCATGATGGCCATCACTCATGCATTCTCTTGCTTGTTTCTACACCTTAGCCGTGAGGATGATGGAATAAATCTTTACTCATGGCCTTCTTTTCCTTTTGTGGCACGATTGGCTCTGCCCTTACCCAAGTCATGTGTCTTTGTTAAGGACACCTGCTTCTCTTGTGTTTTGAAAGATCAGGCAATTAAGTTCTTTGTGTTGCAATGGCTCTTGGGTCAGAGAAGTGGTGACTTGGTTAATGCAAACTAACTTAAGCTCTTCTTGGGCCTTCTTCAATCTGGACCTAGTCATTGGACCTCCAAGACCTTCAAGGGCATCCTTTGGTGTAGTGTTCCTGTTTTTGGCCTCATCAGCTTCCCTTACCAGGTGTTATATAGGCATCCCAGCATAAATGACGTTGATTGTCGCTTTCATGTGGCAGGTGAGGTTCCCTCCAAATGGCTCAGGCATAACGGTGGGTATTAAGCTGAGTGGAATCCTATGCTGGTGAAGGTAATGGGATTCTCCAGATTCCTTAAGGTGCATGACCGAATTCATACCGGTATAACGGTTCGAGGTCAAACGTCCAAGACTAATCCTGTTATCTGTATCTGAATCCGGTATCCTAAGAACACTTACGATACTATCCCGTATGTGAATCTGGTTCGGATGTTCTCGAATAGCCTCAATCCGGTATCCGGATCCGGCCTGTCTGTTGGGCCTTTCGAGACCTCAATCCGGTAAGTGAATCCGGCTCTAGTGGACCTTTTATGGCCTCATACCGGTATCCGGATCCGGTGCCATTGGGCCCCTTGAGATCTTGGACTGATACCGAGATCCGAATCTATTGGGCCTCTTGCGGCCTCAAACCGGTATCTGAATCCGGCATGCCGATTCCGACAATCCGGTCCATAACAGTAGCCCCCAAGTCATGGTTCATGCAATGTGCCATGAATTTCAGAGTAGCTCCATCAATCCGGATGTCGGTTCCCAAACGAGTTGTCGATTTCAAGGTGCTGGTTTTAATGGTGCATTCATCAATTGCTTCTCAATCCGGAAGCTTCCAAGGTCCAGTCTCCAAGGACTCCGAATTCCGACTTCCCCTAATTATATCTGCTTCTGTTTCCCGAGATGGTGACTCCAACATCCTAATATCGGGAACATGAACATGCACATTTAACTCCGAATTCGAAATTTGAACTGGGTATCTTTCCCGGACTTCCCGGTTCCCAAGAATTAAATTTTCAAGGTACAGGTTCTTGTTCACAGGTTCAGCTTTAATGTCTTAATCTGACATAAGTCAGAACTCCTAATGGCCACCTTTATGTCTTGTCACTGCTACTTAGCAATCCACTTGCCCCTAAAGATTTGTTGGAAACCGAACCTTTTCCTGTATTGTGCTCAAGCCAGCCACGAATTCGGATTTGCTTTTCTAACTGAACTTCTGAAAAGGTGTAATAACTGATCTTCAATTCCTTGGGAAGATGAAAAGGGGTGATGCTTTATTGCAGCCATGAATTTTCACTTCAACTGACATGTCTCTTCCCTTCAAGCATTATGACTTATCACTCTTCAACTGATATGACTTCTGAGTGGTCATTTACTTAATGCAAACACCCTTCTATCTACCCCTCATAGAATCCGAACTCCCCTTATAAATAGAGAGAAGCCTTTAGTGATAAGACTCACTTCTCCATTTCATCTCTGCTGCATACGAATTTACTTCTTTGTTGCCTACAAATTTACTCCTTCTCTTCCTTCTTTCATTTTCAGGTACATAACTTCTTATCCCTTACTTTTTCTCTTATTATGGACTCACTTCCTTCCAACAAACCCCCATGCTCTTCTTCTTCCAATTCGTCGACGTTCTTTTCTGCCAATCCTTGTAACTCAGTTAGCCAACCCTGTGGCCTTCAAAACTCTTCTTTTTCTGAGCATGAAAAGGAAGCTTTAGACAAACTAGTGAAGAAATGGATCATTAGGGATATGTTTAGTGAAGTCTCCAGCATTCCTTCTAAGTCTTCTTTCTACCCTTCCTCTCAGGAATCCGAGATGGGGAAGAAGAGGTCTGAAACAAACCCTGAGGAATTCATCCTCCCTGCTGTCATTACTGGTTATGAGGATGTAGATCTTGATGCCTTAGGTAGACCCTCCATATTTGTGGATGTCCAACGTCTACAGGAGTACCACAACAGTGCTGAACTTGCCAGACCGGGAGTTGTTCCAAACTTTTATGCTTTAGAGGCCCCTTCTTCTCAAAACCGAATTTGCTCTATAGGCAGCCCTCTCGAAAATTTCTTTTTTATGTATGTGGTTCTCTTTGAGACTTATGGAGTTCGAATTTCGTTTACTGACTTCGAGTGTAGGGTACTCAGCCACTTAGAACTTGCTCCAACACAACTCCATCCTAACGGTTGGTGTTATCTGAGGGTTTTCCAACTTTTTTGTAACCACTTCAACTTAGCTTGTACCCTCCCTGTATTTTTACCTTCTTTGGACCGTTTGCCTCAAGTAAAGTTAAAGGCAAATGGTCTTGGGTTACAATGAAGTCCCGTCTTAACTGGAAAGTTTTTGAAACCTACTCAGAGACGTGGAAAGGGTTCAAAAGTGAATACTTCAAGATAGTAGGAGCCCCACATTCCTGGCCTTTCTTCTTTGACCATGGGGGAAATCCATATGTCCCTCTCTTTTGGTCTGATAAAAACTCGCGAATTCCGGCCCGTTCTTTCCTTACCCCCAACAACGTTCTTACCGACGTTGAGCGATCAACTATTAAATTTTTCTTTGCCTGGTATGAACGTTTCGGGTACATCAGTACCAGGAAGATAGTGGATGCGGAACCAGAATCCCTGTGTTCGGTATTCGGTAGGATACCTGACGTATATATATTTCTCTTGCTTCCGTTTCTCTTTTGAATTATTAATGCTTTTAGGCTTTTTTTGTGCAAAAAAAATGGCGAGCCCCCAAGACCTTGCTGCTCTTGCTGCTGCTATCGGAAATGCTCCAAGGAAGCCCCCCAAGCGTAGTAAGACCAGTGTTAGCCGTCCTCCCCCGGCTACCATAGTCCTTGACAGTCCGGAAGGTGCTGCTCGAAAGAGGAAAAATCAAGAACCTTTTCAATCTAGCTCTCCCACTGGATCTCACTTCGATGCTGGACAGGGGTCTTCTAGTTTCACTTCCTCGGTGTGGGAGGAAAACCTGAGTGAACACTTTGGATGCATGTTGGTGACTGATATTGACTCCCATCGCTTCCAAGGAATGACGCGTCGTGAATTCGTCAACTTGATGAAGTCCTTAAAGAAACACCAACTTCGTGCTGCCTCCACCCTCCAATTTTTAGAGGATAATGCTGAAAAGGTCTTGTTTGTTGGGCAAGAGGCAGTGGATTTGGCTGCTTATGTAAAGAAAGAGGCTGAAATGGCTGAACAGATTGCCTCCCAAGCAGCCGAATTGAGGAAGACCAAGCAAGCCCTTTCCCAAGCTGAGGAAGAATTTGCAAAAAGGATGAATGACAAGCTCAAAGAAGTGAATGACGCTAATGATGCTGCCTTGAACACGCTGAGAGATGCATTGAATGAGGTTGAACAACAAAGGGACATGTACAAAGAGAAATGGATTGGATCAGTCCAATCTTCTTTCATGAATGCTGTGGAACAAGCCAACTTCCTCAACAACAATTTTTCTGCCAAGGGCATGCACTTTTTTGCACAAAGTCGAAGACGGAGCGCTTTATAGCTACCTTCGAGATGGAACCAGAGTGCTTGTTAATTTGGATGATGAGGACTGCCCTGATCCCTTGGCCACTGGAGATGATGAGGAAACTGAAGATGAGGGTGTTGAAGGACATGAGAACGATGGAGAGGATGGTGCTACTGCATAGCTTTTTTTTAATTTAATCTAGTTTATTTCATGTTTTTTTGTTATGTTGTTTGTTTCTGCATTTCGTTTTTTCCCTTTCTAGGTTTTAATCCGAATTTTGCTTTCTACTTTCCCTTGGTTGTATTTTGTTCCTGACTTTTCTTAGTTGTAATCCGGATTGCACTTGTACTCAGACTTCCCAATCAATGTATTCGGTTAGAATTTGTGTTATATTTCCTTTGTGTATCCATCTTTCTTTATTGATCCATGGAAGTCCTATTCTAGCCAGCGAATGGTTTTCCATTTAACTTATTAGCTTTCTGAAACTAATAGGGATCATTGTATGTACATGGGTGGTGTTCATTTTAACATAGAACATCTCCTTACCCATTTCACTTCTTATCTGATGGCTAGTCAGACAAGTGGTGTCTCAATTATTGGATACTTAGGACTTTTCCTTAAGTTTTTCTAAGTATAAGATTCCTGATATCAAATTCTGATACCGAATTCAGACATCGGATTGTTGATGCAAATTCTGAACGATTTTCAAAACTCTAAGTATGAGCTTCGAAATACTGGATCCTGATACCGGATCCTGATACCGGATTTCTGGTACCGAATCCTGATACCGGATTCCTAATACTTCAAAATATGTTATTAGGCGGAGGATTCCTGTTACCGGATTCCATAACCGAATTCATGTGACCGAATGCTTAATACCGAATTGACCTCTTTATATATATATATATATATATATTTTGATTTCCTGATACCGGTTTCCTGATATCGGATTCCTGATACCGGACTCTTATATTCGAACGAAAGCAATCACTTTGAGCAAACCATCTCGTTGGGGTATTATACTCAATTCTGTATTTTATGGAACTTTATAATTCTCAAAAATAGAAAGCCATGTATAATCATAAACCAAATACAATCATAATTTAAATCAAACAGAAGTCTATGGGTGACCTTCTTTTCAAAACAGAAATGAACTAGACATATGACAATAGTCTGTAGGACCTTCTTGGAAAGCAAACAATTCTTAAGAAATCCTTAAACAAAGAACAAAATTTAACTATAATAGAGGCGAAGCTTAGCTGCATTCCATGGGTTCTTGATGCCTCTGCCAGTCAGTGTTTCTAGGAAATAAGCTCCTTTTCCAGTTTTCGACCGGACTCGATATGGCCCTTCCCAATTGGCTGCCAACTTCCCATGCGCAGGTTCATTACCGTGTACATCGGCCCTTCTCAGCACCAAGTCACCTTCGTTGAAGGTTCTGGAAACCACCTTTAAATTGTACTGCTTGGCCGACTGCTACTGGATTGTTGCCATGCGGATAGTTGCCATCTCCCTGGATTCTTGCAAGAGATCCAAGTTTTCTCTGATGAGCCGCACATTAGCTTCTGGATTAAAGTATCTTGACCTCATATTAGTGGATCCTACTTCCAGTGGAATCATTGCTTCACTTCCATATGTAAGCTTGAATGGCGTCTCTCCAGTGGTAGAGTGGGGAGTGGTTCTGTAAGACCAAAGGATAGCATCTATGAAATCTACCCATTTACCTTTGCTATCTTCTAACTTTCTCTTCAACCCTCTTAGGATACATCTGTTGGCTGCTTCGGCTTGCCCGTTGGTTTGCGGGTGCTCCACAGAGGACAGACGTTGTTTAATTCCCATCTTCTTGAGAAATTCCTTGAAAGCTTTGCTAGTAAACTGAGTGCAATTGTCTGTGACTAAAACAGCTGGAACTCCGAAACGTGTTATAACTCGGTTACTGAAAAATTTCACGATTTGAGTAGAAGTAGTAACAGCGACTGCTTTAGCTTCAATCCACTTGGTGAAGTAGTCGACTGCCACCACTAAATGGGTCACTTGTCCAGCTGCTTGCGGAAATGGTCCCAACAAATCCATCCCTCATTGAAAGAATGGCCATGGGGCAGATATGGAATGGAGTTCCTCTGGTGGTGCCAAGTGAACATCAGTGTGCTTCTGACAGCGATCACATTTCTTCACGTGCTTCATGGAATCTAACTGTATGGTGGGCCAGTAGAATCCTGCTCTCAGTATCTTCCTCGCCAGACTTCTTCCTCCTAGATGATGACTGCATCTCCCTTCGTGCACTTCTTTCAGGGCCAATTCGGATTCCCTTTCAGTTAGGCATCTGAGTAGAGGTGAAGAGAACCCTCTCCGATAGAGCAATCCATCTTGTATGACAAAGTGAGGAGCCATCTTTCTTATTTTTCTTGCGGCGTCGTCTTCACTCGGAAGGATTCCATGAAGCAGAAACGCTAGGATAGGGGAAGCCCATGACTCTTCATCCTCCACTGCTAATGTTGCACTGGGGTGAGGGATGGCTTGTTGAATTACAGACCTGTGATTTCCTGGTTTCTTGGTACTAGCCAGCTTGGATAGGACATCAGCTTTGGAATTCTGATCTCTCAGAATGTGCTGAAAATCCACGCTGTCAAACCTTCCTGCCAGCTCCTTGCACTTGGTGAGGTACTTCTGAAGCAAAGGCTCCTTGGCTTGGAAGTCTCCTTTAATTTGAGAAATCACCAGCTGCGAATCGCTGTAAAGTACAATTGAGTGCGCGCCCAAATCCTTGGCCATTGTCATCCCAGCTAGGAAGGCTTCATATTCAGCTTGGTTGTTAGAAGTAGGAAAATCGAACCTTAACGAATATTCAATAGATACCCCTTGAGCGTTTTCCAATATCACCCCAGCGCCTCCACCCGTCTGATTGGATGAACCGTCAACAAACAGGGTCCAGACTTCAGAGTCCTTCTTTGGTGCCAATTCTACGACGAAGTCTGCCAAAACCTGAGATTTGATTGTTGTTCTTGACTCGTAGCTGATCCCATATTCGGACAATTCCACTGACCAAGCGATCATGCGACCTGCTAAGTTCGGTTTTTGTAAAACTTGCCGAATAGGCTGATCTGTTCTGACGACGATGGGATGGCTTTGGAAATATTGTCTAAGACGCCTTGTTGTGACCACCAGCGTGAACGCCATCTTTTCGATCTTCTGATACCTTCTTTCAGTTTCTTGCAACACCTTACCGACAAAATACACCGGCCTCTGTCCCTCTTCCAAATCCCTGACCAAAACAGCACTCACCGCTTCATCATTTACAACCAAATATAAATAGAGTGTTTCACCTGGTTCAGGTTTGCTCAGGATCGGAGGATTGGAGAGGTAATGCTTGAAGTCCTGAAATGCTGATTCGCACTCATCAGTCCATCTGAACTTCTGGTCCTTCTTAAGAAATTGGAATAGTGAAAGGGACTTGTAAGCTGATTTCGACAAGAATCTTGTCAACGCGGCTATGCGTCCGGTTAGTTGCTGAACTTCCTTCACGGAATTTGGGCTCCTCATCTGCGTGATTGCATCACACTTTTCAGGGTTAGCCTCTATTCCTCTGCTAGTAAGCATAAAACCTAGGAACTTTCCTGCTGTGACACCAAAGGCGCACTTCAGCGGATTTAAACGCATATTATGCTGACGTACCTTACTAAGTGTCGTGTCCTAGATCAAGATCAGCCTTGAAGCTATGGAAAAGCCTCAAAGAATGACCTCAATAAAGAGATTAATGTAGGACTTGTAGGATTTCTGCGTATCCAGTTGGGATAAACAGGTTCTCCCTAGTCAACAATGTGTGTGCAAGTGTCAACTTAGGGATGAGAAGACGTACCTTAGCCCCTATAGCATGGTGGTTCTTATAGGGGATTACCTGTGTGTTGTGGGCCGTTTTGATGAGTCTTCTGAAGAGGTAGAATTCAAGTAGGATTTGTAGAGGTTATGATAAGATCATATCCATAAATCCTGTAGGTGATAAACTTAATCCCGAACTATTTTTATCTAACCAGGAGTCGTGGGAATCTAGGAGAAGTGGTTACGCTTGGATGAGACTGTAAACGATAAGGATAAGGATGAAAGTCCTGTGCTCGGGGTTAATCTCATAAGCGTATTACATCTCTGTAAAAACCCAGTTTGCTCGGTGTATAATTCTGACCGTATGCCTTGTTCAAATGTTTAAAGGGTCAGAGTTAGGTGAATTAGGTCAGATGATGCTCGGTTGACTATAGGTCTACTACATTAGCCCCCCAAGCTCGGTAGGGTGATTTGAGCCCTGCCGAGTTGATGAGACGAGCGAATTGCTTTCCGACCAATCTTTGTTAGAAAGAGATGTCTAAATGTCCGAGTAATCCTATTAGAGTTGTCGTTTGATTGACCCAGACGTGACCCTTCGATTCTTCTTGCGTTTCCACGTGTCCTTTACTTTACTGGGAAACGGAACGTTATGATTTCAAACTCAGCGGAAGTGCCACGTATTTAGTTTTCAACGCTAATGGGCTTTTTCCGTCTTTAGGCCCAAACCTTTTGAGATAGTGGAGGGAAGTTTTAAGACAAATTTTCAAAGGGCGGTTTTTCACAATTCACTCTAACAGAGCTTCAGAAACCTTCCAAACTCTCTCTCTTCTTTGTTCATCATTTCTCTGAGACCTTGATCATCAAAGCCAGATTTCTTTGAAGGCGTTCTTGTTGTCATTTCAGTTTTCTTCTCTACATTGAGTGCGTTTCTCATTTTGTGGTCTTCGTGTTTCTTGGTTATTCATTGACAACAGGTTACAAACTTCTCCTTTTCTCTGACTATTTTCTCTTTCTTCCTGGCTTGTTTAAGAGTCTTTGCATGCGATTGTTTCTGCCCTCTGCTGTGTGTATGTGTTTAGAACTTTTCTTTTTAATGCATCATTTCTGGTCCTTCTTCCCTGATTTTGAAAATATTTTTCTAGGGTTCGAACAAACCCCAAATCGCTGTTGTAGTACCCCCACTTGCCTTTCGAAATTCTTTATCCCCCTTTAACATTTACTGAGCGATCATTGTAGTATTTCTTAGGTTTGCTTTACGTTTTGCTGCACTTAACTTCTTAGGGTTGGTACTGAGGCTGCGTTAATCATGAGTGAGGAGTCCGTAAACTCTAACATACCAAGAACACATAAAGGAGGAAACCCAGAAATTTGTGTTAAACCGATAGCCATGCATTTCCCTCGGTCTTTGAAAGAGTTCAGACAGGGTGTGATTCACTATAGGATTGCCGAGAGGGTAGAACAGAGGAGGTTAAGGAAGCAACAGAGAGGTATTAGACATTTCAGTTGGTTTGGGGAAATTCTGCCCGGATAGGGAGGTGTTCCCCGACCGACCGTAACCGTAAGTATTTGATCCGACATAATCAAGTTTTTCTGCTTCTGACTCCAAGTGCGCCCCCCTTTTCCTCAGGTATGAAGAGAAAGTGTATCACTAATCCTGAACTCTACCCACTTCCACCAGATGCAGCTGAATATGATTGGGTGGACCAAGAGGTTCTCGGTATTCAGTCCGAGCTTTCAACAGAAGGGTCACTAGAACAAATTCGGGCTATAATTTTACCATGTCCTGTAGATAACACTGGGAATCTCTATTCTGTTAGTCCAGTGGGTTTGAACGAGAGGGTTTGCACTAAAATTCCACAGGGTAGTTTTGGTTTCTATTTTTACGAAGAAGTGATTACTCGACTAGGGATTAGAATGCCCTTTACTGATTTTGAAATAGGTGTCTTGAGTACTTTGAGAGTTGCCCCTTCCCAACTGCATCCGAATGCTTGGGCCTTTGTGAGGGGCTTCCAGCAGGTTTGTTCGACCATGGAGTGGTCTTTTACTCTTCCGATTTTTTTCTATCTATTTGCCCCACAATGCAACACTTTTGAGAAAGGATAAGAAAGGCGACTTTGGGTTTCTCTGAAGTCTCGCCATGGATATGCTCTTTTCACCAAATACTCCGAGTCTTGGAAGGGGTTTAAACCTTATTTTTTTAAATATAATTTCATCGAAAACGGTATTTGCTGGTTCACTCGCCCTGGAGAAAGGTGTCCACTCCCTCGGTTTCCTCTTCAGTGGTGTGCAAGTTTTTTCAACCGATCGATCGCATCATACACATCAGATTGGAAAGAACTTGCTGAATACGAAAAGGAAGTGTGCCGAGCAGTGGAAAGTTATTTGAAAAAGAATGGGATGATAGAAACTAAGGATATTGTGAACATTCCCTCGTCGGATGTCAAAGCTGAGCTTGGTAAATTGTTTATTTTCTCTTTGCTGTTATGTTTGTGATTTATTTGTATCTTAACAAGTTTTCTTTGCAGAAAAAATGGCTTCACGAATGGTTGCTTTACTTCAAGGGGGAAAGAAGAGGAAGACACCTGCAACGAGCGTGGCTTCCGGGTCTTCAAGCTTAAGTACCCCAAGCTTAAGTACTTCCGCACCTACAGCTTCTCCAACCGAGGCATCCCCTCAGCCAACTTCTAATGTAGTTGTTGTTGCTGCTACAGTTTCATTGGGCCCTAGTGGCCAAGTCCAAGCTACTTCTCCCCCTCAACAACAAATTCGCCGCCGACGGCTGGATAAAGGAAAAGAAAAGGTGTCTGACAGGGCGAATCCGAGGGTTGAGGGACCAAGTGTTAAATCTGCCACTATTCCATCTTCTACCGCTACTCCATCTTCTGCTGCAAACCCATCAGAAACATCCATATGGGATCAACAATTTGATGAACGGTTTGCCAAATATGTCTGCACTGAATCTGACTGTTCTCGGTTTGGAACTCTCACCACCGACGAGTGGTCTCGATGCAACATGACTCTGACGAAATATCTTCTTCGAAGTGCCAACCTTACTTACTTTTTGGCCAAGCAAGCGGGTAATCTTTTTTCTGGTTTGAACGTTGAACAGAAAAAGGCTCGTGCCATGTCTGCTGCTCAAGAGGCTAGCCTTTCGGACGAACTGGTCCGAGTAAAAAATGAATTAGAGAATTTGAAGGCTGACAAATCTGAGCTGATCAGAGAGAGGGATTCTTTGAAAGTTTCCCAAAAAGCTACTGAGGACAAGAAGAAGGAGGTCGAGGAGGCAATGAAGAAAGAATTGCAAGAGAACCGACAGAAGATGGATGAGTTGAGATCTGAAGTTGAGAGGTCTGCTGTTGTTGCTCGGAAATTGAAGGAGAAAGCTCTTCTTCTCAAGAAAAAGGCGGAAAGCAACTTTTACAACTGGAGCAAGAGTGTTGATGATTCTTTTGTCTCGGCAATTAAGCAAATTCAATTTCTGAATCCTGAGACTGAGTTCAGGGTGGTCGGAGCTCATCCATTTCATACTGTCGACAATGGGAAGCTAATTGATATTGAAACCAAGGCCGAAGTCGATTTACAAGCAGAGGATCTGCCTAACCCTCTCGTTGAATTGACTGAAGCCCCTGAATTTGATGATTCCAACATTGTTTTGTCTGATATTGAGGAGTGATTCTAAGCTTTGGTGATCAGTTTTTGCTGCTTTTATGTAGGATTTAATTTTTGTTGCTCGTTTGTAACCGAGCGTCGTCACTTAGCCCTTTCGAACAATCTTTTCTTTAACTTGCTGCTCGTTGTATTCGAGCGTACTCCTTGACTGCTATGAACAATTTACTTTTACTCTTGCTGAATGTTAATCAATTTGTCTTGAATACAAATAGTGTTGCATAGATTATTTACGTTACTTTTGGGTTTCGTTTGTCACGTGACCCTTGATATTTAGTGCAATGCTAATCTCCGAATGAACGGACTGTAATTTATTGGGTATGGGATCGCCTCAATCGTATGTATAATTTATTGCTACAATCGTATATATAATTTATTGTGAGTAGAACTCGAATCGCCGACTTTAGCCGAAGCGGGACTCTCGGACCGCGAAATAAGGAAAGTAATTTCCTGAATTCGGGCGTTCTATGAATACGTTGCTGAACTCTCGTAAAGAGTTGTTTCTCGATTTAGCTCGGTGGCTAGCCGAACCAAATGAGTCGTATGTCATTTCACAATGTTCGAAAGAGAATTTCAAAGAAATTGATGCATTTTTATTGATAAGAGAATACAAAATGAAGTTGCTCATTTTCTAACTAATTCCTAACAATTTGTAACTAATCTAAGAAGGGTGTTATCCTTCGTTTATTCGACCTAAACAATTCTGAGCAATAGGCTATCCTATTTGTAAAAAGTGAAAAATAAAATAGGAGCTTAACTGTAATAAGCTCTGAGCTTGGCCACGTTCCAGCTGTTATTGATTTCCATGCCCGAGAGAGTTTCCAATTTGTAAGCACCAGATCCAGATTTAGCCTTCACTCCGTATGGGCCTTCCCACTTTGGCTTCAATTTTCCAACTCCAGCATTTCCTTTGCCGATATCTGCTCGGCGAAGGACTAAATCTCCAACTTCAAAACTTTGTGGACGAACCTTCTTGTTGTATTCCCGAGCTTGCCGTTCCTTCACTTTTCTTTCATGAGCGGCGACGTTCTTTCGAATTTCCTCAAGTAGAATGAGCTCTTCGTTGAGCAAATGGTCATTAGTTTCTGAAGGACGTTCGAGCGTCCTAATGGTAGGGATTCGCTTTTCGATCGGAATGACTGCGTCACAGCCGTATGTCAAACGAAAAGGAGTATCTCCTGTAGACGAGTGTACAGTTGTCCTGTGTGACCATAAGACGCTCGGAAGTTTATCCGCCCAAGTGCCGGCTACATTACCGAGTTTCTTCTTAATTCCATCCAAGATGGTTCTGTTGGCAGCTTCGGCTAACCCATTTGTCTGTGGGTGTTCAACAGAACTGAAATAGTGAGTAATTCCTAGGTCGGCTGCTAGTTGTTGAAAGTGAGAGGTTGCAAACTGCGATCCATTATCAGTAACTATGGCATGAGGCACTCCGAACCGAGAGATAATTTCCTTCACAAAGAAAGATTGAATACGGGCCGTAGAGATTGTTGCTAACGGTACCGCCTCGATCCACTTAGTGAAGTAGTCAATAGCCACTACCGCAAATTTGAGTTGCCCTGGTGCGGTGGGAAACTTCCCGATGATGTCCATGCCCCATTGATAAAAGGGCCAAGGGGCACCGAGAGAATGTAGCTCCTCAGCAGGTTTTTGGTAGATGTCGCTGTGATACTGGCATTGAACACACTTCTTAACATGTTCCATGGCGTCCTTTTGCAATGTAGGCCAAAAGTAACCTGCTCGGATTATTTTCCTAGCTAGGGATTTTCCACCCATATGGTGGCTGCAAACTCCACCGTGAATCTCTTCAAGTATCTCCTAAGCTTGGGATGGGTTGACACATCTGAGCATGGGGGAACTAAACCCTCTTTTGTACAGAACTCCATTCAGAACTGTGTACTGAGCTGCCTTTTTAACCAATTTCCGAGCCTCTGTCTGATCTTGGGGAACGAACCCATGTTGCAAATAGGTAAGAAGAGGATCCATCCATGATTGAGATAATGAGATAGCCAAAATGACACTCGGTTGGGGAATGGTCTCTTGTATCAATGTTTTATTATTTTCCGACCCCTTTGTACTTGCCAATTTGGATAAAATGTTGGCTCGGGAATTTGAATCTCTTGGGACATGGGAAATGTCAAACTCTGAAAAGTTAGAGATGATTCTTTTTACCTCTTCAAGATATTTTTGTAAGATGGGCTCCTTTGCCGAGTATTGCCCCTTGACCTGTGAAACTACTAATTGTGAGTCACTGAAAACTGACACTCGCTCTGCTCCGAACTCATGAACCATATTGAGGCCCGCAAGAACTGCCTCGTACTCCGCTTGATTGTTTGATGTTTGGAACTCGAATTTCAATGAATATTCCATGCACAATCCTTCGGGGTTTTCAATGATGACCCCGGCTCCAGCTCCTTTCCTGTTGCTCGATCCATCTACATATACTGACCATAAATTCTGAGAGGTATCTGAGGGGATATCTGTGAACTCAGTGACGAAGTCAGCCAGAACTTGAGATTTCATCGCCTTCCTCGGTTCATAGGTGATGTCAAATTCAGAAAATTCGACAGACCATGAAACCATTCTTCCTGCTAGGTCGGGTTTGTGAAGAACTTGTCTGAGAGGTTGAGCTGTTCTTACCAATATTCTATGTGCTTTAAAATATTGTCTCAATCTCCGAGCCGACGTGACCAAACAGTACGCCAGTTTCTCAAACTTTTGATATCTCAATTCTGATCCTTGAAGTGCTCGACTAACAAAATATACTGGGGCTTCCATTCCCGAATCTTCTTGTACCAAAACCGAACTGACCGCTGCTTCTGCCACTGACATGTAAAGAATGAGGTTTTCGCCGGAAAGAGGGCTGTGGAGGACCGGTGGACTGGAAAGATACTCCTTCAATTGAACAAAAGCTTGCTCACAGTGCTCGTCCCAAAGGAAATCTTTGTTTTTCCTAAGGAGCTGATACCATGGCAAAGCTTTCCGAGCAGCCTGGGATAAGAATCTGGAGAGTGCCGCCACTCGGCCCGTGAGTTGTTGAACTTCTTTAAGACTAGCTGGACTCCTCATTTCAAGGATTGCTTTGCATTTATCTGGATTGGCCTCAATACCTCTCTCGGTTAACATGAAACCGAGGAAAGAACCGGCTGGGACTCTGAACACGCACTTTTCAGGATTCAACCTCATGGAATACCTTCTTACTCGGTCCAGTATTGTCCTGAGGTCCTGGGCATGGTTTTCTTGTTGTCTGCTCTTTGCAATAATGTCATCAATATATACCTCCATGTTTGAGCCGATCATGCCTTGAAAAACCTTGTTCATCATCCTCTGATAGGTAGCTCCCGCATTCTTCAACCCAAAAGGCATGACATTGTAACAATAAGTTGCCTTGTCGGTAATGAATGCGGTCTTATCTTGGTCGGCAGGAAACATTGGAATCTGGTTGTAACCAGAGTAAGCATCCATAAATGACAGAAGTTTGTAGCCAGCTGAACTGTCGACGAGCTTGTCAATAACAGGGAGTGGATATTGGTCTTTAGGACAGACTTTATTCAAGTCTGTGTAGTCGACACACATCCTCCATTTTCCATTGGGTTTTTTGACCAAGACGGTGTTAGCTAACCAGTCTATATAGTCGAATTCCTGAATGAAGCCTGGTCAGAGTAATTCAGCAACTTTTTCTTCAATAGCAGCGGCCTTTTCAGCACTAACCTTCCTTTTGCGTTGTGCCACCGGTTTCGAACCCGGAATGATACTCAACTTATGACAAATAAAATTAGGGTCGATTCCCGGCATATCAGCTGAGGTCCAAGCGAACAGATCCTTATTTGAAATCAACAGTGCGGTCAATTCATCTTTAACACTTGTGGGTAGCTCGGAACCGATTTTCACTTGTCTAACGGGATCGTCGGACAGCGTCAGGAATTCCCACTGTCCCTTTGGGGTTGGTCTGTTTCTGTCGGATTGGTCCCGCATATCCAGATCCGCCAAGTTAATGTTGCCCTTACCCAAAGAGACTCTTTCCAAATTGCTCTGATCCTTGTTTTTAACTTTCCCCAAACCGGCGTTGTAACATTTTCTCGCTGCCTCCTGTTCGGCCTTGACTGTTACCACTCTGTCATCAGTTCCGACGAACTTCATAGCTAAATGAACTGTTGACACTACCGCCCCGAATTCTTGCAAAGAAGTTCTTCCAAGAATGGCGTTGTAAGCCGCTGGACAATCAACCACCAAAAATTTGACTATCTCGGTTCTGGCCGAAGGCTGTTGTCCGAGGGTTACAGGAAGTTGGATGTATCCCTTAGGCTCAATGGTGTCTCCTGTGAAACCAATTAATTCTCCTTCAAAAGGAGTGAGATTGCACTCCCTGAGTTTAAGAGCTTTGAATAGAGGGAAAAACATAATGTCCGCCGAGCTCCCTTGATCGATAAAGACTCGTTTTACCTCGTAATTACCAATAAGGGCAGTGATCACCATGGGGTCATTATGACCTGGAAGGATTCCATCCAAATCGCCGTCATCAAAAATAATGGGAACGTTTTTTGTTGATCTCTTGGCTATGGGTTTCTGACTGACTGCTAAAATTTGGTTAATGTACTTCTTTCTGTCGGCCTTCTTCTCTCCACCTCCAGCAAAACCTCCCGCAATAGTGTTAACTAAGAATTCATTTTTAGTAGGGTTTGTATCAGTAGCTGGAGTGGGGTCGGTTCTCTGTCTCCCGGTGTTTCTATCGTCTGGTGACCTACTTCTTTGGCGTTTGGATTTTACTGGCGACTGAGATGTGTTCCTACCTCTTCGGCCAGCTGCATCCCTGATATATTGTTGTAGTTTACCATCTCTGGTCATTTCTTCGATTAGATCCCTCAACCAGATACACTCGTCGGTCGTATGGCCATAACCTTTATGGAAGTCACAGTACTTTGACCTATCACGTTGTGCGCCCTTTCTTAAAGACGGAGGTCTTTGGGCAGAGCGTAAGTCGGTCTGCATTGTTTCCCTCAGGATTTGACTCCTTGGAACAGTTAAAGGAGTGTATTCCTGAAATTTATTCCTTGGAGGAATCCTTCGGTCCCGATCATTCCTATCTTGTCTGCCACCAAAACGTTCGTCACGTTTTTGTTTGTTCTGGCCTTGAGGGTCGACTCGCTGTCTTTCTTCTCTGACTTTCTGTCCTTTGTAAAATTCCTCCAAATGGATGAACTTATTTGACCTCTATCTCAGCTCGGCCATATCTTTTGGAGGTTTCCCAATCAACGACTTTCTGAAATCCCCCGATTGTAAACCTTGCGTGAACAATAGTACTGCCACACCAGGCTCTAACCGAGGAACCGAGCTAGCCTCCGCATGAAAACGTGAAAGGTAATCTTTCAATGATTCATCTTGTTTTTGGGTGACTTCCGCTAAGGTGTGGTCGGACTTGGGGTGGATGCAACTAGCCGTGTATCTGTTTAAAAACACTCTTTTCATCTCCTCCCAAGAATTTATTGAGTTTCGAGGGAGGGATGAATACCAACGTAACACTGAAGGTTCGAGGGTCATGGAAAAGGCTCGGCATTTCATTTCTTCCCCTCCTCCGTAATAATTCATCGCTCCCTCATAAGAGACAATATGGTCCACTAGATCGGTTAGGCCGTTATAATGTGGTACATTAGAAGGGCCCAAGTATCCTTGGGGGGTTTGAAATGCCATGATATATGGAGTAAAGGGATGACCAGGGTGGAAATCACCCTGATCCTGGTTCATGGTTAGGTTAGTATGGATATTTTGTGGTGCGGGAAGTTGCATTACCGGAAGTGGTTGTGGGTCCATGGTTTGCGTCATTGGGTTTTGGGGTGGTATAGCGGTCGGTTGAATCTGGGCAACCCTCGCCATAGCTTGTTGTTGAAGGTCGGCAATAGCACGTCCTTGTTGTTCGATTAAGGTCGTATGTCTATTAAGAATGTTTATCATCTCTTGCTCCCGAGCCCGAGCCGATGCAGATGTTGCATAAGACCTACTGATGGAATGGCTATGGCGAGAGTTTACAGGTGCAGTTCTTCCTGGATTCAATCTGGTTCTAGGTGTTGTACTTATGTGGTCTGGGTTGGGTGGAATAGGAGGGGTTCGTTGGGTGTTTCGGCCATGATGTGCTCGGGTTCCAGTGGTCCTAGATGTGTTTCGGGTGGTTGGGGCTGTGCTACTCGAGTCACCATGAGTGGGGGGTGGAGGTGTAGGAGGGGGTAGTGGTGGACGTGGCAGGATGGTTCGTAAAACTTGGAGGGGTTGGGGATTGCTCCCAGTCCTAGGATGAGAAGATTGTGGTGTTTGGGAGTGAATAGCGTGATTACTACTACGATTATGGCTACGATGAGGGGGTGGTTGGCTTTGTGAATGGTTTGGTGGCTGGGGATTATTCCCTGCCCCAGAATGGGATGTTCGTGGCGGTTGCCCGTTATTTCCACGATTATGGTTGAGGACGTCGCGCAGATCGCCCGCAGGCTGAGGCTGCGGATCGTTGTTATCAGCGTTTCTGGGCCTGCCACGGGTGCGGGTGATGCGGTCACGGAGGTCACCAACTTGACTTCTGGTAGTGACCATGATGGTGGTGGTGGGAATGATATGTTACTCAAATTCCCACAGACGGCGCCAATGTCGTGTCCTAGATCAAGATCAGCCTTGAAGCTATGGAAAAGCCTCAAAGAATGACCTCAATAAAGAGATTAATGTAGGACTTGTAGGATTTTTGCGTATCCAGTTGGGATAAACAGGTTCTCCCTAGTCAACAATGTGTGTGCGAGTGTCAACTTAGGGATGAGAAGACGTACCTTAGCCCCTATAGCATGGTGGTTCTTATAGGGGATTACCTGTGTGTTGTGGGCCGTTCTGATGAGTCTTCTGAAGAGGTAGAATTCAAGTAGGATTTGTAGAGGTTATGATAAGATCATATCCATAAATCCTGTAGGTGATAAACTTAATCCCGTACTATTTTTATCTAACCAAGAGTCGTGGGAATCTAGGAGAAGTGGTTACGCTTGGATGAGACTGTAAACGATAAGGATAAGGATGAAAGTCCTGTACTCGGGGTTAATCTCATAAGCGTATTACATCTCTGTAAAAACCCAGTTTGCTCGGTGTATAATTCCGACCGTATGCCTTGTTCAAATGTTTAAAGGGTCGGAGTTAGGTGAATTAGGTCGGATAATGCTCGGTCGACTACAGGTCTACTACACTAAGGACAGCTTCCAAATCCTGCTTGTGGTTTCCTGCCTCTGTTGACTTTACGATCATGTCATCGACATAGACTTCCAATGTCGGTCCGATCATCTCTCCAAAGATTTTGTACATCATCCTCTGGTATGTTGCACCTGCATTTTTCAGACCAAACGGCATTACTGTGTAACAGTATGCTGCTTTATCAGTCATAAAAGCGGTTTTTTCCTGATCGTCAGTGAACATGGGGATTTGATTGTAACCAGAGTAAGCATCCATGAATGAGAGTAACTGATACCCAGCTGAATTATCAACTAACTTGTCAATGTTGGGAAGAGGATATGTGTCCTTGGGACAGGCTTTATTCAAATCCGTGTAGTCCACGCACACACGCCATTTGCCATTGGATTTTTTGACCAGAACCACATTAGAGAGCCAAGTAGTGTAAGGGACTTCCCTGATGAACCCAGCTTGTAAGAGCTCTTCCACATTTGCAGCGATCACCTTCTGCCGTTCATTGCCCATTTTCCTTCTTCTTTGTGACACTAGCTTGAATTTGGGATCAACTGATAGGCGGTGACAGATAAAATCCGGATCTATCCCTGGCATATCGGTTGTTGTCCATGCAAATAAATCCTTGTTCTCTTTCAGCAGTGCAACCAATCTGACCTTTTCTTCGTTTGATAAGTCCTTCCCCACTTGAGTCCACTGTTCCGGTGTATCTCCGATTTGAACTTTTTCTAACTCCCCTTCGGGCTTGGGTCGTTCCTCTTTGATATCGTCCCTCATGTCCAAGTCCACCTTCATGACCCTAGAGGATGAGGCTGATCCTTTGGTCTGTTTCACTTGTACCTGCTTTTTGGCGTTCTCTTTTGTTGCTTTCAGACTAGCTATGTAACAGGCCTTGGCTTGCATCTGGTCTGCCCGTATTGTAACAACTGACCCTTTCTCATCTGGGAATTTCATAGCCATGTGCAAGGGAGAGGCGACCGCCTGGAATGCCTTCAGAGTGGGCCGCCCCAAGATTGCATTGTAAGCAGAGGGGCAGTCCACCACCAGGAAGCGTACCTTTTCAGTCCGAGATTGAGGGGGTGCGCCTAAAGTCAGCCTGATATCAATGTATCCTCTGGGTCTAATAGTGTCACTTGTAAACCCAATCAACTCCTTCTAGCAGGGATGTAGATCTGCTGACTTCAACTTCAAGCGGTCAAACAGTTCTGTGAACATGATATCTGATGAGCTACCCTGGTCTACCATCATGCGGCAAACACGGAATCTGCCAATAATTCTGGTTACCACTAATGGATCATTGTGGTTGGGAATCACTCCTTCCAAATCAGCTTCAGTAAATGTGATCGGAGGGTGTACTTCCTTCTGCCTGTTTGATACGGTAACCGCCATAGTTGCTAGCTTCAACTATTTTTTCTGGGACGTTATGGATTCCCCTTCTACCGTCAAACCACCAGCAATAGTGCTAATTACCTCCAGGTCTTCATTGTTACTTTTACCAGCACCTTCTTTTTTTACTGGAGAATTCCTGGTTGCAGTGCGCCTAGGAGTTCTGCTTCTCCTTGGGGGCGTTCGGGATCTCCTTCTAGGTGGGCTTCTTGTTCTCCTTCTGACCAGACTCCTGACCCTTCTTGTGGGGGTGCGCTCGTTGGGACCTCCTCTAAAGGATCGAGTGTAACGGTTCAGTCTTCCTCTTCTTACCAGAGTTTCCACAGCGTCTTTGAGTTGAACACATTCTTCATTGGTGTGTCCATAGCTGCCATGCCAACTACACCTTTTGTGCTGATTCTCCTTCGTTGGAGGCCTCCTCAACGGGGGTGGACGATCCACTTCCATCAGTTCTGCATTCATAATCTCATGAAGGATTTGTGATCTAGAAGTGTTTAAAGGCATATAATGGTCATATTTACCCTCGGGCTTTTTAGCCCCCAAATCATGTCTGTTGTTTTTGTCTCCTTCTCGCTGACCTTTCCCCGACCCCTTGCTGAAGAAAGCCTCTTTCTTTTTTCCGGATGTTTCACCTGCAAAATTGTCTTGTGCTTTCTTATACTCCTCCAAATTGATATACTTTTCAGCTCTTTCCATGACTTCGTCCATGGTTTTGATTTTGTGCATCACCAAATGGTCTGTGAAATCCCCTGGTCTTAATGCACGCATCAAGAGATGCAAGGCCACTGAAGCCTCTATGTCACTAATTGAAAGGTATTCAGTATTGAAACGGGTGAGGAAATCTTTCAACGATTCCCCCTTCTCTTGCTTAATTTGAGATAAATGGTGTTCCGACTTTGGCTGTGATTTGCTTGTTGTGAAGTGTCCCAGGAATTTGGCAGCCAAGTCTTTCCACCCTGTTAACGAATCATGTTCCAATTTAGAATACCAGCGCAAAGCCGCTTTTTTTAGAGTCAGGGGGAAAGTCCGACATTTGTACGCGTCCTTAGCCCCTTGACATGACATTGCCACCAGAAAGCTGTCGATATGCTCCTGTGGATCTGAATTCCCGAAATATGGATCTACATTGGCTGGAGCTTTGAGGTTTTCAGGCATGGGGAAAGCCATTATGCTTTCAGAAAACGGGTGGTCTTTTTCTTCAGGTTCTCCAACCAGCTCCACTTCATTTCCTTTGCCGACGCCCGACTAGGATGTTCCTTTCCTTAATTCCTTCAGCAACTTGTCCTGTTCACCCAGCCGCTTGCGCAGGCGAGCCAATTCTGTCTCCATGCTTGCTTTCCTCTGTGAGCATCTGCCAGATGACCCCTTACTCTCATGTCGGGAATGCGAAGGGCTTCCTCCTCTAGTGGGGGACCTCTGTCGCGATTTTTCCTGTTCATGACGAGAAGGTTCCTCCTGTCTCGAACGTTCTTGTTCTGCCCTTCTCCTTCCTTCGCTTAACCGTTCCCTGAGGTCCTTCTGACGAGAAGGCACTTGTTCTCCACTTTTCCTCACTTCCAGCACACTGTGGTGGCTGGGTTCAGCACGTTCTCCCAGTGACTGATTCGCCATGGACTTCTTCAGAAGATGGTGGGAATAAGTTTCTCGCTCCCACTGTGGTCGCCAATGTTCTGTCGTAGGATTACAGTACTTAGACAATTCGGCTAAGAATCCAGCAATCCCACTCTTGATGTCAGACGTGAAGTTAGCACCTTGAATACCAAGATACACACTTTCTTGTCGTTCTAATTTGGGGGGTGGTGTGTGTGTTTGTGTGAGATGAGTTGGTTCATACCTGCTTCCCTTACCAGGTGTTATATAGGCATCCCAGCATAAATGACGTTGATTGTCGCTTTCATGTGGCAGGTGAGGTTCCCTCCAAACGGCTCAGGCATAACGGTGGGTATTAAGCTGAGTGGAATCCTATGCTGGTGAAGGTAACGGGATTCTCCAGATTCCTTAAGGCACATGACCGAATTCATACCGGTATAACGGTTCGAGGTCAAACGTCCAAGACTAATCCTGTTATCTGTATCTGAATCCGGTATCCTAAGAACACTTAGGATACTATCCCGTATGCGAATCCGTTTCGGATGTTCTCGAATAGCCTCAATCCGGTATCCGGATCCGGCCTGTCTGTTGGGCCTTTCGAGACCTCAATCCGGTAAGTGAATCCGGTTCTAGTGGACCTTTTCTGGCCTCATACCGGTATCCGGATCCGGTGCCATTTGGCCCTTTGAGATCTTGGACTGATACCGAGATCCGAATCTATTGGGCCTCTTGCGGCCTCAAACCGGTATCTGAATCCGACATGCCGGTTCTGACTATCCGGTCCATAACACAAACCTTGCACCATTTCACGGCCGGTGGCATGCCAGACGGCAAGGAGCTTGGTGGCAAGGGCGGCAGGGCCAGGCATGCGGCGGTGGTCGCTACGGAGCTTAACAAAGAGGAAGATGAGGAGGCAGCACAAGGCGCCAATCGCCGATATGTTGAGGAGGTAGTCCATGTTGCCATACCAGGTGGCAAAAGGGTCTCCGCCGTCGTCGTCCCCGGAGGGTGGCGGAAGAGGGCGCGAGACTTCCATGGAGAAAACCCGAAGGTGGTTGGGGTGTGAAATTAGGGTCTATAGGACCGAAATTTAGTGGGTTTTCTCGCTGAAGCCACAGCGTGGAAACCTTTTTCTGTAGGCTCGCTGAAGCCACAACATGGCTTGGAAAATTTGTATTTTTTGCAACTCTCGTTGACCCTTAATTTTATAACACTCGTTGGGGGTCAGCGAGATTTATAAAATTTAATTTTTACAAGTCTCGTTGACCTCCCAACGAGGGTTATAATTTTTTATTTTATAATTCTCGTTGGGGGATCAACGAGTTTTATAAAAATTAAATTTTACAACCTCGCTGTGCCGTAGCGTGTTTGTTAAAATATATATTTTATAAGCGTGCATTGTTTAATTTTTTTTAAGAGGGGGATATTTTGGGATTATTGGAAGTTAGTAAGGTTATTATGGAATTTTTACAAGAGGCCCACATAAGGGAAAAAATAATAACACTGCAAGGACTCTATGGTGGAAGAGGCCCACTTTTTTTAAAAAAAACAAACAAGCATAGGAAGAAGAAAGCGTCTATGGTGCACCTGCTCCATCAGGGTGGACAACACACTCAGGTAGCAAGTTTTTCATCATAACCACCCATTAGTAACTAAAGTTCTTAGCCATTGATTCAACAATGAGTATGTAAACTCATCACCTTTTGATGAGTAACACGTACAGACCCATCTATCTATTATCCTTATACAAAAAGACGCCTATTCGAGGCACCACGTTTGTCGGAAAAATTTTCGAGGCATCATATTCGTCGGAGAAATTTTCGAAGCATCACGTTTGCTGTTGAAGTTTTCCTCTCACTAGAGCATTTGTAGGTAGATAATATCATTATCTCCAAACAAAATCACAATTTGAAATTAAATAATTATTAAAATTTATTTAATTATTATCTTATCTGCATGTGAAATCATTATCCTCAATTTTACAAGTTTATCATTATCCTCAATTTTACAAGTTTATTTACAAGTTTATCATTATCCTCAATTTTACAAGTTTTCCAAATCATTATATATAACATGAGTATTTTTTTCTTTTTTCATCTTTCATCTTTGAATTCATCTTTATTCCTTTTTCTTTTCGTTCTATTTTTCCGTTCTATCTTTCTTGAATATGTATTATGCATATACTTTATATTTTTGTAAATTTAAACCCATAAAAAATTCTCTAACTTAGTTTCTTTTACGAGATTTTCTTATGTTATTATGTAACTTATTGAGTTTTTAAAATTTTTAATTGAATCAGGTTAGTCATTATCCAGTTTTCAAAGCATTGCTTGATAATATCATGGAGCAAAGTCGGAGTGACACTATCAAAGAAAGCTATTGCAAAATATGAAGGTAAACAACAACCTCCTAATTATATCTGTAACATCCCAAACTTAATTTATAGTGTAATCTATGTTGTGATGGTCCTAGGGTAGAAGAATTGAGGGCATAAGTTAGAAACTTAGCCAATTAAGCATGCAACCTTAGGTTTAAAACATAGGAATTTAGGAAATTAGAATAACAAGATTGGTAGCTTAAAACATAAATTCCACTGTTGGATGTGAAGTAGGATAGGTGAGGAAGCTTGCTTTAAAATTTGAAGAAGATCCAACGGGTAACGAAGAAGTTATGGCCTCTCAAAGTCTGGGTACTGCAAAACTGAACAGCTTAATCGGTTAAACTGCAGCTTAATCGATTAAGGTCAGAAAATGGGAAATGGCTTAATCGATTAATAATCGATTAAAGGCTGTAGATGCTGAAAAAAATAAAGGGCGTCCATCTCTTAGAGTTTGCAAAGCTCGAACTCTCTCTCCTCTAGGGCACAAATTCACTCACTTTAATTGATCAACTCTCAAGAGAATCACTCCAAGTCCATCCCCAAATCCATCCTTGTAGCTCCAAGTAAGTGGTTGTTGCTTATGTTCTTCTTTTCCTTTCCCCTAGAATTCGAATTTCTCTCTCCCTCTTGCTCCCATGGCACTTCAATCATCAACCTAGGGAGGTCTTGATGGGGTCACGAATTTCCCTCAAGAGTCTTGGGCAAAACTTAATAAATTGTCTCTTTATTGTATTGATTTTAGGTTCCTCCCTCTTCTTTGAGTTGTGGCCATTATTCAAGTGTGCTCCAAGCACAAATTCTCTCTCTAACTCCAAGGACTTGAGGTAAGGAGGTTTGTGTTACCATATTCTAGGGGGTAGGTTATATTGTGTTTATATTGGATTGTTAGGAGATAATTGTTAATAGGATTAAGAACTCTAGGGTAGTTAATATTAAATTAAAGTGTGACTAAGTATAAAGAGTATGTTGAGTTGTTATGTTGTGCCTAAATGTGACTATGATGTTTGGCTATGTGGTTGTTATTTTGTTAAATTATGTTGAGCCCTAGAATTGATGAATGATAATAATATGATGTAGGGAATTTGATATAAATGACTCTTGGAACTTTGAAAATATAATTAGAGGTTTAAATTGATAAATCTATGAGAATGATTACAAGTGGTAAAATTGAAAAGGAAATTCAAGGACTTAATGAACAAAGAATGTGTGAACCATGTCTTGAAAGACGTTGTCCGGTTTGTGGGACTGTACGCTTAGACTGGTGAGAATCAAGTCGTGTAAGATGTTGTCCAGGTTGTGGGACTTTACGCATCGACTGGTTCGGTTTAAGGTCGTGTAAGACGTTGTCCGGGTTGTGGGACTGTACGCGTCGACTGGTTCGGTATGAGGTCGTGTAAGACGTTGTCCCGGTTGTGGGACTGTACGCATCGACAGATTTGATTTGATGTCGTGTAAGACGTTGTCCGGGTTGTGGGACTGTACGCATCGACTGGTTTGATTTAATGTCTTGTAAGACGTTGTCCGGGTTGTAGGACTGTACGCGTAGACTTGTGCGATCCAGATCTTGTAAGGCGTTGTCCGGGTTGTGGGACTGTACGCATAGATCGCGTAAGACGCCATAGGGCGCAGCTGTAAGACGTTGTCCGGGTTGTGGGACTGTACGCAATGATGGATCCACGTGAATAAATCCTCAATGTTATGAGAAAATTGAAATGTATGAAAAGAGAATAGAGATTCATGGAGAATCGACAGACTTGATGAGAAAGTCATATGTGATAATCAAATGGAAAATTATGTATGGAAAATGAACAATGAATGGTGCAAGGAAAGAATAATAATGTTAAACTCATGTGATTGAGAACTGTGTCAACTTGTATATTTTGGGAAATGTGTGAAATAATGACACTCAAAACCATGACAGAACTAATCTTATTATGGACATTAAATTATTTGAATTATGTTGGGAATGCTTAATTGGTTTATATGCACTATATGATTATATGTGTTTGGCCTGGTGGTTCAGTATAGCATGATAGAAACTGCTTCCCTATTTTATTGTGTAATACTCACCTCCTTACCATTTTTTAGGTACTGAGTCGGAGTATACACCAGGATCGGCCGAGCAGGATTACTCTCCCTCACAGGGAGAGTAGGGTTGGGTTTTAGATATATTTATTTTGGCCTAAGCCTCCGTATTTATTTGATGTATTTGGGCTGTATATGCTTTTGAGAGAGGCTTAGGATTAGTTTCTTTTGTGCATGTTTTATGATTCCCTTTTGGGCATAGTTGCTGTTATGGTCTCTTGATTCACACATTTTGCATTTCTGCTGGTACTCTGACATACTGATGTTGATGATTTACACTTGAGCCCATGGGGCAACTATGTGATGCATATATCTATACTTGAGCCCTGCTGGCTATTGTTGATATTATATACATGAGTCTATCAGGTTGAAGATTTAGAAAAGTCCGAAAAACAGACGAAACTCCGTCCGTTTGACGGTTGATTTTTAAAATCTAAAAATGAATTTTTAAGTTCATATTTTTAATATAAGGGGTATTAAGGGCAATTAATTATAGGGTGTTACAATATCTATGCTCAATCTTTGCATTTTTTTCGTCATTAAATCTCTTTAATTCTTATAATTCTCATTCATCTTAATTTATATTATTTAATTATTAAGTTTCTCACTCTAATTGCTTACTTCAATTCAATATGTTTATTCACGTAAACAACAATCTCCCAATTATGTCAATCTTCAATTTTTGCATTTTTTTTGTTCCATCATTAAATCTCTCTAATTCTAATATTTCTCACTCATCTTAATTTATATTGTATGATTCTTAAGTTCCTCTTTAATCTTATTTTTAGTTCAATATTTTGAAGACGTTATGTGGTAGAAGACTGCATCTTCTCGAGGGGCCTAAGTTTTAATTTCAGAAGATTCCATCTGCGACTGCTGCAATTCCTTCGATAATATATTTTGTTTTTGGAATAGATAAAGATCATTATGTATTTTGATTTTATACTTGATGTAAATATTTTTTAAAATTTTTTTGTACAAGTGAATTAAAACTACAATTTGAAATCATTATCCGCAACCAAAATACTACAATTTGAAATTAGATAGATTATTCAAGTTTTTCAAATCATTAATTTATTTTAGATAAACACATATTAAATAAGTTGAATTTATTATTAATTTTGGATAAATATTTATGGATGAATAATCATTATCTCTAACCAAAATATTATGATTTGAAATTAAATAAATTATTCAAATTTTCTAAATCATTATCCCCATTGAAGATATTACAATTTGAAATTAAATAGATAATAAATAAATAAATTATTTATTTTGGATAAATATAACTTAGATCTATAAAATTTGTTAAGGTAAGTAACCAAACACGTGGCCAAAGATAAATTGCATACAAATTTCATAATTTAAGGAAATATAGAAAAATCGGTAAGATAAAATTGAAAAAAATAAATAATTTTTTATTGTAACACCAAGATTTAACTTTTCTTCTCAAAATAAACGAGAGACATTCTGCTCATAATACCATCAAACAAAATTCTGATTTAATTTTGATTTATCACAATAAAGTAGATAATCATATCAAAATATAAATTTATTCATTAAATAAATAGAGAATATCTCAGATAAAAAGTATTATTTTTTATTTATATGGGGAAGTACAAAATTTATCAACAAAATCATTTGGATTAATTTTATTTCGTTGTATAGTTTGGTTTGAACTCCTTCCTTTTTATATAATTATTTTTGGTTGTTGTTAATAATAATCTTTAATTGAAAATATTTAATATAAAAAATTAAAATATCAACAACCCGTGCATTGCACGGGGTAAGAGCTAGTTATCTATATTTAAAAAGATGCATATTTGATGCCCCATATTTGTCGGAGAAATTTTCGAGACACTACGTTTGTCGGAGAAATTTTTGAGGCACCACATTTGTCGTTGAAGTTTTCCTCACACCAGAGCAATTGTAGGTAGATAATCATTATCTCCAACCAAAATTAACCATTATCTGCATATGAATTCATTATCCTCAATTTATCAAAAAAAAAATTCATTATCTTCAACAAAAATATTAAAATTTGAAATTAAATAGATTATTCAAGTTTTATTAGTTTTTCAAATCATTATATATAATAGGATTTGATTTTATACTTGATGTGAGTATTTTTTTTCACCTTCAATTTTTACATGTGTTTTCCACCTTTAAATCTCTCCCTTCTCTCATTATTTTTCCTTCGGTTTTTCTCATCTTAAATTATATTATTTATATTTCGATGGTTTGATTATATTATTTGTGTTTGGTATTTTCTTCTTGATGTTAAGGTGTTGTTGATGCCCGTGCAGTGACTACTCTCTTTGAAATTTTTGGTTATTATTCATTATTGCTTTTTCATTGATTCTTTAAATTGTTTATTTATAATTATGAATTTTGAATTTGTTTTCAGCTTCAACTAAAAAAGTCGCCTATGTGCGACGTAGAGAGGAAATTGAGAAAAAAGATGGCTTTGGTCAAATTTTTGTTGGTCAAGTTTTATTTATAATTAAAGTTTTTGCTGGATAATTTTATCTAATTGCTTCTTGGTTTTTTTTTGTGTTTAAAGAATTGGTGTAGTTTTGAATTCTGGGATTAATTTGGTTTGAGGTCGATTTCTACCTTACATGTTTCAGGTGGCTCTTAAATTTGAACACAGAAACATCAAAAGATGTAACTATATTTCATCAATCTGCACCTTTTGCTATTAATCAGATCACTTTTTTGTGAAATGTCAAGAACAAAAGATATAATTTTATATATATTTCAATTTTTTTAATTTTTTTTGCTGAATATTTTTTTAGAATATATGATCTTCAATTTCAAAAGAAGACCTAAATAAAAAGTTTATTGCAATTTCAAGGAATTAAAAAAAATTATGTTGATGATGATGAAGATTGTTATGATTTTTGTTTTAATTCTTTTTGTCCCTCATCCAAGATAAATTTCAAAATATGTTTATTTATTGTTTTTGTGTTTTTATTTAACATTTTTGTTTTTTTATTGAGTATTGCATTTTTTGTCTAGCTCTTTATCTCGTGTAATTTATGAAAATAATATATAAATGAATAAATATTTTAATATATGATTCATTATAAAAACACAAATCCAAATAAGTGATTAAAACAATAAGGATAAAGATTTTTAGGATTCAATCTTATTTTTAACTTGCGATAAGACAATCGATAAAAAAGACAAAAATATTTAATTATGATTAATAATCATAAATGAGATAATCATATTTGAAAAATACTAATCGTAAAAAAAAACTACTCAATCCATCATCGCATAAATAAAAGAAATATCTCATAATATCATCAAATAAAAAAGATTAAAATGTTTAATTCTGATTTAATTATGCTTTATCATGATAAAGTTGATCATCATATATAAAAATGTCAATTTATCTATAAAATAAATAAGGAATATCTAAGATAAAAAATGTTATATTTTTTTATTTATCAACAAAATTATTTAAATTAAATTTTTTTTTGAAGTGTAGGGTTTGGTTTAAACTCCTACATTTTTATATAATTATTTTTTATTATTTTTAAATAATAATCTTTACTTTATAATAAAAATAATAATAATCTTTAATTTAAAATATTTAATATAGAAAATTAAAATATCAACGACCAATGCTTTAGTTAATTAATAATAATTTCATTTAAAAATTTAATATTGATTTTCTTAATTTTTGTGAACTTCCAATGTAAAACCAGAGTAACAAACCATGCTTACCTGACTGCTCTGAATTTACAAAGCTGTCAGAAAGTTTGAGTGAGGAAAAGGTCTTAAAATCAAAGGAGAACAGAAAAAAGTTTCCCCTTTATGAATATTATTATTTATCTCAAACTAAATAGAATTTCTACAACATTCTTTTCCTTCTGTACAAACAAGAGGACATCATTCCCAGAACTTAACTATACTTGATAATCATGCTACGCAGACATCCAGTGTTGCAAATACAGAAGGAGAAGGAAAAAACAAAAGAGAAGACAGATTGAAGGAAAATAATTAAATAAGAGGATTGTTGGAAAGAATTCAATAAATCCTAAAAAAAAAAAAAAAAAAAAAAAAATCAAATTCCTAAGTGATTAACGCAAAAAGAAGAAAAAAAAAAGTTGTTACACTGAAGATGTATCAACAAGAACCTCATTTAACACATCATCTTCACCCTTTGCCAAGGAAAACAGCTCTGCCTCCTTATCTTCCTCATTGGAAAAATCCCTTCTCTCCAATTTGGAATGAGCTGCTATAAAAATCAACCTCTGCACTTTATCTAGTGCAGTCCTAGAGTGTCCATGTGCACACATCCATCTCCACAAAGACCAATTGCATTTGAATCCACATGAGGTTGCATGAAGGAATATTAGCCTCACTGCAACTTTCCCCAATGACCCAAATTCACTGAGATAAGTTTCCCACACAAGCCTACTGCTTTGTGGATTAACAATTCTCATCTTCCCTGTAACCGGATCCCTCTCTTTCATTTGCACGGCTTGAGCGTAAACCGGATCGAGCCCTTCCGTTCTCCATTTCATGAGCTCCATTAGCGCTATATGAGCCTCGTCTCTCGAAACAAGGCGTGTTATGAGTTTGTCAACATCCTTCTCCTGCTCCGGCGTCAAAAACTTAAACGGTGGAAGGTACTTGCCACTAGTGTCCCTAACTAGATAAAGAGGGTCTAGAATGTATGCTGCAGCCCAAGCAGGGTGGTAGTTTTTCTTGAACTTTCTTTCTACCAATTTTTCAACTAGTGCCCCTTCTGCAATGTGGAATTTGGAGCACCAATCCTTCACTTTTGCACTTAACTCATCCCAAAGCGGAAGGCATTGCCCAACTAATGGCCTCTCATTCTCAATCTCTTGAGCCATGTCTTTCACCAATTTAACCAATGTGTGCACAGCTTCCACATCATTCCAAAACCCCACATCTCTAATCATGTCTCCAATTTCTCTAGCAGTTTGATCTTCAATGCATACCATCTTGAACGATTCGTCTAACAGAACCAATTGTAATGCGCGACCGGAACTCAATATATCCTCTATCATTGTAAAAACCGGCACAAAGTTAAAATCCTCATACACTCTCAATGGCACTCTAAGCAACCAAGCATGCCCATATTCCTGAAGTTGAAACTTATGGAAACAATTCCGAACCTGAGACTTGTAATTCATGAAATTCGCTACCTTGATACAATTCTGAGCCACAATCCTGAACAAAGGAAGCCCCTTGGTGAAGTCCTTGATTAAACTAATAAACCCTTGATATTGACAAGTTAGATTAACCATCCAATGGTTCTGATCCTCCAAATTTCTCAAAGCCTTGGCCTTAAACCTGTCTGCAACAATTCCAACACACCGTTGCACAGCATTCCCACAAATGCCAGTAATTGTCTCCCACAAAACATCCTCTGCATAGTTGGAAGGAGCAGAACCTGTTACAAACACAGCCCTTCTGTACAAACTGGTCCCATTTGGAAGATTCACACTCACATTCACCAAACTCTCTCCACCCTCATAATAATTATTACTCTTCTGTTTCCACCCATCGGATGAAACTTGAAAGAACATAGCTTCTCTGATCCTTGCCTCAGATTCAACCTTAACCTCCTCAAACTTCACATCCAACCTAGTACCAGTGAATCCCCTTGCAGAAACGGGGGGCAAGCCAACTTGTTGAAGAAAAGCTCTGAACTTTGGATGCTCCAAACTCGAAAAAGACACCGACCCATAATTTTCAAACACCCAATCAGCCATAAAATCAAAGGCTCCATCAACTTGAGCCTTGTTAAGAATTGACAAAGTCGAAGAAAGTTTCGGACTTTTCAACTTCTTCACACTGTCTTCCAACATAGCCAAAGCACCCAAATCTTCTTTGCCACCAGACAACACCAAATGCTGTAGCTGCTGCTGATGCTGACGTGGCACCAAATCTACAGCACCAGAAGTAGAAACATGGTACGATGATGGATCGAGCAATGAAGATGAAACATTGTTAGATAAACTCCTCTTATGAGAAAAAACATCAGAAGCAGAAGGAGAAGCAGAAACTGAAGCAATGGGTTTTGCTGCTATGTTGCTGCTGCTGTTGAAGTTGGGGCAAGTTCCACGCTTGAGATGTTCAGAAGCAGTGCGTGAAGGATTTGAAGCTGAGAAAACGGAGTCGCATAAAGAACAACGGAGTTTCACTGCTTTGGGGAGCCCAGTTTCAGTGTTATGAATCAAGAGAGGTTCAAAGTGTGCCCAATACCAAGCACCTTTTCCTTTTATGGCTTTGTTTCGAACCGTGACTAAACCTTCGTAGCGTTTGTGTATGGCTTTCGATGCAACCTCTTCTGCCGATTCCAGAGATGGGGTTGAAGCAGTGTTGGTGCTAGTGGCAGCCATTGCAAGAAAGGACACAAAAGAAGAGAAAAGGTGAGATTTTTATTGTTATTTAGTGAACAGGTTTTGATTTTGATTACATATTTTTCGTCGCTATTTTTGTCGTCATAGTTCTGGGGGCATTAAGAGTGGAAGTGGGAAAGTGTTTAGAGGGGGAGAGCAAGTGGGGTTGGTGGTGAGGAGGGTGGCCGGAATTTGAATTTCCGGTGAGGCTCCATGCCGGAGGCCGGTGGTCGGTGAAGACTTGAAAGAGGTAAAGGAAAATGTTGGGTTTATAGTATTTCAAAGATGTGGCATTTTCAGGAGGAAAAAATTGGAAATTATGGCCGACGAGAGAGAAAGATAAGTAGTGTGGGGTACCACAAAAAGAGAAATAGGCAAACCTGAAAAGAAAAAAAAAAAAAAAAGAGAGAGAGAGAGAGAGAGAGAGAGAGAGAAATAGGCAAAAATTCCTTCATTTCTTTGTTAATGCTGCTGTTTTGTTTTGTTTTTTTTTTTTTCCTCCTGAAAACATGAGTTATTCAGTTATTCTATATTTGCTTATTAATGTAAGATTATTTTTAGAGAATTTTGTTGATCTTAATTATAAGATATTTTTTTAATTATTCAATTAGATTGATTTAAAATTGCTTCTAATATAGAGAAATAATTATCTTAACTTTAAATAATTAATATTCTCATTGTCTAGTTATTTTGGTTTAAAAAAAATCAAATTTTTTGTCTCAAATTAAAATAAAAATAATAAGTAAAAATGATATAGTATTATGTTTATGATTATGGAATACATACTCAATTACTAGAAAATAAATATTATTTGATCTATTATTAATAAAAATAACAATGATATAAATATGTACAACATCAGTTCTTATTTTCATTAATTTTTCAATTTTTACAAAAATGATGAGACAAAAGGAAGCATAAGGATAATTTTATTTTTTTTTCCGAAACTAGACGGTGTCTTGACTTCACATTTTTTATGGCCTAATTAATTCATCTCGGATCCGCGAACTGTGCGAGTCTTTGACTCAACAATATGGATTCTCCCAAAATTGTTGTCTCACTAAGAGTCGAGTCTTTGATCCTGAAGTCCCTAAGAGTCCAGCCTATTTCCACCAGGGCAAAGTATAAGGATAATTTTAAAACATTATACCATCTAGTACAGTAATATTTACAGATACAATACAATTAACAAAATATCTTATATTATAAACCGAAAAGAGTGATAGAAGTTTTTTTTTTATACATATATTCTTATTTTTTTAGTTTGAATTATAATTTCCCAGAGTCTGTGTCTTTAGAAGGAACAAATTTATATTTTTTTAGTGTAAATTCTAATTTCCCAGATTCTGGTGTCTTTAGAAGGAATAAATTTATTTTAACCACAAACATCTACTCACTCCTTTTCTAAATACAAGAGCTTTTGACACTTTACTTTGTTCCTATTTATAAGACTTTTATCAATTTTCAATGATTTACTTTTTTCAACAAACACCCCTATATAATTAACACTTTTTAGATTCTAAATAATATTAATAGGGGTAATTTTGAAAATACATATCAAAATTTTATATTTTCAATACAATTAACTAAATTATTCAACTTTCTTAATAGACGTAAAATCTTCCAAAGAGATCTTATATTTAGGGACGAAGGGAGTATTTCTAATTCTTATTGGTTGACTCACTTAATAATTAATTACGTAATATTTACATGAGAAATACTCTCTTCGTTCTTATTTATTTGTCATATTTCAAACAAAACATATCATTTAAAAAATATAATCATTACTCAGATTTTCAATACATTAATTATGTTTTTTCCCGCTATACCCTTTCTCTCTCTATAATCATTAATTTTTCTTCACTACTTATATAAATCAAGACATATTAAATATGGACAAATATGAAAAATAACATTTATTATACTCTCAAAATCCTCAATACAACAAATTAAAAAATTAAAAAATCTTTTCAAAAAAACTACATATAATAAATAACGGAAGGATATTTTGCCACAAACGAGAATAAGTGGCTATTCTTAAATGTATTCAACGGTACCTATTTATAAATTAAAATTTAAAAGGTTTTTTTGCCATTAAATATATGTCACAATTTTGGAAATTTTTTATTTATAAATGTAGGTGACTTTATAATAGAAAAATGATTTAGAGACCTATAAGCCTATAAACCTACATGTAAGATTATGACAGTTATTATTTTCAAGTTAAAAAAATTAAATAAAAGAACTTAAATGATAAATATCAAGATTCTAATGTGTAAGCTTATGAGTATGTCTCTTTTTTAAGTCTCTCTTTATAATATTGTTTCCATCCTAAAAAGATAATGACTCTTTTAACTAACTTTTTTGTATTTTATAATTATTTTTCAGAACAGAGGGAATATATAAGTATCATTAAATAACGGCTTAATTATGTCACAAATCCCTGAAGTTTAGGGTACTTTTGTCAGATACTCTTATACTTTTTTTCAATGTCTAACTCTTCGAAGTTACTTCTGCGTTTGTCATATACCATTGCTACCAATTCTGGCCAATTTTGATGACATGTAACATCAGAATCCTAATCAGACGCAGGAGGTTGATAACGTGGTGCCGCGTGATGTCACACGGGCGAAGACGGCATCTCTTTTCAATTCTTTTTTTTCTTTTTTTTTATTTAACTAAAAATATAAAAATATTAAGTTTTTTAGTTTTTTAAAATTTTTTTAAAAAAGGATTTTTGCCCACGGAGCACCAGATGCTTAACCTCTTGCCTTTTGATCAGGATTCTGATATTACATGTCAGCAAAATTGGCCAGAATTGGTAGAAGGGGTATATGACAAACCCAGAAGTAACTTCGGTGAGTCAGACATTGAAAAAAAAAGAATAAGGGTATTTGGCAAAACTTTTTGTGAGACCCACAATTTTACCCAATTTATTTGAGAATTTATATTTGAATTTAAAATATTATATTTGATTTTTGATGAATTGTGATACCTGGATTTAATTAAAATCGTATGATTTATATATATATATATATATATATATATATATATATATATGCACGTGGTATATATATTATGTATATATGCAAACCAATGTTTTCTCTAATGTATTTAAATTATATTCTTAAGATGAAATATTTTAAGGTATAGTTTAAATGATCTTAGAAAATGAAATGCTTTTTGAAGGATTAAGGTGTTCCATATTCAGAAATTCATATCTTTTAAACCGTACGTCGAAAAATTACAAATGATATATCAAAACGATCGTATCGAAGTGTAGATTATGAAAATGAAAAGTTTTGATTTTTATTTTGGAGTTTTCGAAATTTATCACTGCTACAGTACTGAACGAATTTTTGAGTTTTAAGTGTGAAGGTGTGGTTTTAATGCATTTAATGACTCTTTGACTAAAAAAAAAATACTTTTATGTGAATAGAAAATTTATTTTTAAAATCCCTGATTGGCTACACCGTCCAAATAAAATATATTTTCGTATTTTTAAAATTATAAATGTATTTGAAAGCTTATGAAGTACATTTTTGAAGGAAATGATCTTAGAACTTCAAAATTTCATAACTTTCAAACCGTAAGTCCAAAAATTACAAATGATATGTCAAAACGATCGTATCGAAATCTAGATTATTAAAATGTAAATTTTTGAATTTAATTTTGAATTTTTCGAATTTTTATTTCTGAGACAGTACAGTACGAATTATGTGTTCTAAAACTTGAAAATGTTATTTAAAGAAGCAATTAATGATCTTTTGACTCAAGTGTATTTTATTTTGAAAACAAATATACATTTCTGAAGTTTTCTATTGGACCACCGTCCAAATTTTTATTTTTACTTCATTTTATTGTTTTTTTTAAATTAGAAGAAATTAGGTGATTGATGGAAAGTGTGGCGACTTAAATCAAGGTTGAATGCAAAAATTTTCTCCCTTTTTGTGCATGAATGCACCGTCCAAATTATGGAGCATGGGGGGAAGAATTCTGGTTTTTATCATGAGTTTATCTTGGGAATTAAGTAGTGCATGGAATTTGAAGACAAGGAATAAGTGAAGGATAAGTACCTAGACTACCATTAAGTGCCAAAAACAAATTCCTAGGGCTAGATTACTCCCTCTTTGTCGTGTGTATCATCTAGGTGGGGGTGAGAAGACCTAAAATTTTACCCTATAAATAGAGCCTTCCAAAGCCTTTGTTAACCCTCTCATTCAACCAAAATCTAAGAGAAGAAAAAATTGTGGAAGAACCCTAGCATTAGAAGAAGGTGGCGTGAGGTAGAAGAGGAGTATCAGAGAAGTCTTTTTCATTTTTGCTTTTCTTAAGAGAAAGGTATTCCTATTAACTTATAATATATTCTTCTGATTTTGTTTTAAGTTTTCATTCTTGAGAAATTTCCTTCTAACAGTGCAGTTATGTTCTTAAAACTATTTCTATTTCATAAATTCTAAAATGCAAGTTTTTAAATTGTTTTAAGTATTTGTGAATTTTGTTCATGTTCATATGAATAAGGATTAAAAAGGGACTTATAAAGTGGTTTAAAGAAACAAAGTTTCCCCTTTTATTTCCTTATGATGGACGATTTTAGAGAAAGAAATAAGGGCATGGAAAATTTGATTTGCAATCATATAAAAATGTTTAAGTGATTTTTGAAATTTTTTTGATAATGATTGTTTGAGGTTTAGTCATGAATTTTTAAAGAGAAATAATCCTTTGATGAATAAACAAAACTTGATTTGGAAATTTTGCAAAAAAATTATTTTGCTCACTGTATAAACCATGAGGTATATGGAAAAACAAAAAAAAAAATTTGTATAATTGTTGGATGTTTATGTGCATGAGTTATTCTTTGTTCTTTATAGTTAATAGCTGATTATAAGGTTTAAATGATTGATTATGTGAAAAATAATTTTGGTTACTGTTTTTATTATGATGATATGGCCGAATTATTATTTATATAGGGTAGTTATGTTGTTGTAATTTTTCTAAGTATATATGTAATTATGTGGTGTTTATATCTTAAATTCTTGAAGTGATTTCATGAAATAACAATTGAAGAAATGATTTTTATATAAAATTAATAATTCTAGGAATTTATTTATATTCTGGAAAATTTTATTGGCATGAGGATATATGAATTACAATGATATTTCTATGTGTAATTATGATGTGCCTATGTGTTTAGTGTAGTTTATAGTGTGAAAAAGAAAGTTTTTAAGTGACTGAAATTATTATTTTTCTGGAAAATCAAGTTGCTGTCCAGACTTGATATAAATTAAAAAAATGTGACTATTTTTATAAGTTATGGATATTTTTGAGTTATAATTCTTACTTCTTTATATATAGGTGTTAGAACTTTAATTATGATGAAAATTGTGAGTAAATGCAACTTGTTTGTGTGGCTGTCCAGCAAGTTTATTTTGTTTATATAAGTCAAACTTTGGGATATTTTTTATAGTTGAGTATGTATTTAAGCTATAGGAAAAAGTGACATATTTTTTTGATTAACTGTTTGAAAGAAAAGTGATTTTTGGGAATTAAAGTCTAAGCTGTTCAAAAAAAATATATATATTGTCTATGTGATTTGATTTAGTTTAGAAATTGTGATGATGTGATAAAAATAAGTGATTTTATATAGTAGGAGTTTAGATGCATAATATATATGTACTGATGTTTAAAAGTGATTTTTCTATGTACAGTTTATAGTCTGTGATTTAATTACATTGACGGTAGAAAAAATGTATTTTGAACTTTGAATACTTGAGTTTATATTCTAATTGAGTTATATGTGTTTATAGTATGATTATGCAAATTTTGTTTACTGCTTAGATTGATTTAAATGTTGCATCAAAGATGAGTACTTCTAATTCATGTTGTACGAATAGTCTGAAAATGGTAGTTGTTATAAGGTGTTTAAAAATGAAATTTTTAGTAAAGGAAAAATTAAGATTTATTTTTAAGATGTTATGATTATGTTTTAAAAATTATGTCACGTTTGGAAAAGGTTTTCATGATTTAAAAGCTAAAAAGAAAAAGTGATTTTTTTTCCGATACAGTAATCTGTTTTGATTTTCAAAAAGGATTAATTAATTTCAAGTATTGGATATTTTGAATACAAGTCTTTTCGGGAATTCAAAGATGATGGGAGAAATTGTATTTGTTAAAAGGTTATGTACTTCAAATGAGTTGTTATTTCGAATAGTTATTTATAAAGTTCTATGATTTGGTAAAAGGTTCTCATGTGGAAGCAAATAACGCGACTTCTAATCAAGCGGACACAAGTTCTTTAGCTGCATCTCAAGGTGAGAGAGTAGCCATCTTAAGACACAATGACACCATGGTAACATTAGGACGATTTCGACCATCTCAAAAGTCGGAATCCAAGGTTGTTTGTTCGTATACGAGACGACAATTGATTGTGGGTGTTTAGTCGTCTACGTTACGACAATAACTTTACATTATTTGTCTGATTTATTGGATATGATATGTGATATGTGATTCTATTTATTTATTATGGAAATGATAAAAAGATTATGTGGAGAAAGGATCAAAATGAAATTATAAATGGTTGAGAATATACTGGTTTATGTATGGATAATTATTTGGTATTTATTGGAATGGTTATTCCTATGGAAAGGACTTGGTATATGTTGGGAACTGAACTATGACAAGAAAATATGAGAAATGATTATTTGAATCTTGTGGAAATTTGAGGATCGTTGTTAGTGTACAGTGATGGTGCAAGCGGCACAATGACTTTATTATATCCCCTTAAGTGACTGGCTACGTGAATGGCTTTGCCGTGGTTTCATGTCTTGTGGAATCCACTGTACTATAGGGAGGTGTTTTCTGTGATCCCTTAGAGGTCGAGGCCCGTTAGAAGCGCAGCTTAGAATGGGTCGACCAACTTAGGATAATAAAGGCTTAAAAGACTTAAAAGACTCTAAGCTTAAATCCTTTCTAACTACACGATGAGAGTGAAGTAGTGGAGAGGAAAGATACCGTATACTTGGAGGTCGGGCATCCCTCCAAGTGGTGATTGCGATAGGGGAGGGCAAGGACGGTGAAACGTCAAGAAGCCTAAGAGCGCTTCCCTAGGCGGGACGAGGTTACAATGATCAAGGTCACTGGCGGACATTGATCGTAGCAAGAACTGCAACACGAACTAGGGATAGAGTTGTCGCCCCCTTGAGCAAATCTTAGATGGTGTAGAGGGAATCCGAATGAGACTAGAAGCCATCGTTTTTGTGAAATGGGGAAATTATGAAATGATATTTTGTTTTGCTGGCCAACAAGGCGTGGTTCCGGCTGGTACGTACCCTTTGGCTTCGATGTCAGCATGGTTAGGATTCCTGTGCATCCCATCTGCTTTCCGAACTAGGACGTGGTTGGATATTGGAGGAGGAGATGTATCGTGTGTGCTAATCTACCCCTTACCTCAATGATTTCCCTCCCTAAATCATTGATGGTTGTGAAAGACTTAGTGGCAAGTTTATGAGTATGAAATTCTCAAGTAATGATGTTAAGTGATTATGATGATGAGTTATAAAGATAAAAGTGATAATGTTATGTTATGGTGAACACATGGTAAAGATGAAAAGGTTAATGTCATAGTATAATTGTATGTGTTTGGTTCTAGTGCGATCCATGGCATAAGCCCATGCCGTCGACGACATTGTTCGTTTGATCGCTAACTCTCTCTCTTCTCTTCTATGTACTTGTTTCTATGGTAAAGTTTAGATGGCTGACCGAGTGCTGCAATTAGTGATGTCCCCTATGGCGGGAGGACAGTGGGTTAGGACAGCTAATGGATGGATATGGGAGGGGCCGACGAGACTCAGTTTTGTAGACAGAGACCATGTACTTCGTGGAGTAGCTACTGATCGTGTGGAAATTCGTTTTCTGCTGAGAGACTTTATGCCAGGTGGACCCAGGGATTTTCATCAGAATGCACCACCTGTCAATAACAATATTGGTGAGGAAGAGGACCCCGAGGAGGATCCAGAAGAAGATCCCGAAGAAGATCTGGAGCAAGACCCAGCAGAAGATCCAGACGACGATGAGTAGTGTCAGCTGGTAGTAGTGTATGGTTTTTGTTTGTGAGTTAAGGACGGCAAGACCCTCTGATAACTATGTAACCCAATGTGGGATTTATTTATTTTTTTATATTGCTATTTTGAGGATAATGGCTTTTATGCCGAAACAATTTATGTTGGACCAGTTTATGAATGAAATTAATTTTCCGCATTTATACTATCGCATTTTGGTGAATGAATTATGGTGATAACGTGACACTTCAGTTTGGAGATTAAGTTAAGAAGGAAATGTTTTGGAAATTACTTTGGAAACTAAGTTAAAGTTTTTTGAAACGAAGATAGCGTTAGAGCAATAGGCAGACCTTTTTCGAATTAAAATAAAATGTGAGAAATGTTTTTAAAAAATGGCGCAAATTTTTAGGGAAAATTGGGATTCCAAATTGGGGTGTTACATTTAGTGGTATCAGAGCGATGGTTGTCCTTAGTGGCCTTAAGCATAGCCTTATATGCTTTCCTTGTGTGACTCTGTTTAGTAGTTTAGCGATGGTTGTCCTTAGTGGCTTTAAGCATAGCCTTATATGCTTTCTTTGTGTGACTCTCTGTGGTAATTATAGTATGGTTACCCTTTCGGCTTGAGCATAGCCTGATATGCTTACCTTGTATGACCTTTTTGCTTGGGCTAAGACTTCAATCCTACGCATGTAACAGAAACAAGATGGCACGCCGACAAGAAAATGAGGAACCCATGAACGCCCAACAGCAAGCTGCTATTTTAGCTCAAACGGTTGCGGTCTTGACAGGAGTAAGGGACAACATGAACCTTATGAACCAACAACTTCAACAGAATCAGAATGCGAATGCTGGTGGACAAGGAATCAGAGGTCTTGATGAGTTCTGCCGCAGAAATCTGAAAGAGTTTGCTGGAGGTTACGCAACGGAAGAGGCTGAGGCTTGGATAGCAAGTTTGGAAAGGATATTCGGGGGAATGGTGCAGTGCATGGATAAACAGAAGGTTGCCTATGCTGGGTACATGATTGTAGGAGAAGCAGCCTATTGGTGGCGTAATGAGAGGCAAGCCTTAGCTGGAGAAGCTGGGGTGATAACTTGGAATCAATTCAAGGATAGGCTTTTGGTGAAGTATTTCCCAGAGCATCTGAAGACAGCCAAGGAAATGGAATTCCTGCGATTAGAACAAGGTAGCATGAGTGTAGGTGAGTATGCTGCCAAATTTGAGAACTTGGCGAGGTTTATGCCCTACTATGGAGAAGCTGGAAATGAGAGGTCGAAGTGTGCGAAGTTCTTGGATGGTTTGAAGCCGGAGATTAAGCAAGCCCTGGCGCCCTTGGAGATACATGTGTTTACAACTTTGGTGAATAAGGGAAGTATCGTGGAAAGTGGTCTGAAGTTAAGGAACTCGGCAGGGAAATTAGCCGCACAAGTTTCAAGTGGTGGTCCTATAAGACACTCTTCGGGAAGTGGAAGCCAACACAGTGGGACTCGGCATCAAGGTCCTTATGGACAGGGAAACAATAGGTCTGGAGGGTCAAGGTTTCATGGAGGTTTTAACAGGAATCATCCTCGGAACAACAATCAAAACCGTAGCAACAACAGGAATCTTTACAACAATCGCAACAATCAGTCTAGAGAGAACAACAATCGTGGTGGGAATCGTGAGAACAACCACAACAATAACAATGGAGGAAACAAGAACAATGGTGGAGGACAAGGGAGTGCACCCCCGCTTTGCAACAAGTGCAACAAGAATCATTTTGGACCAAATTGCCCTTGGAACAACCCCAACTGTTTCAATTGCAAGAAGCCGGGACACATATCAAGGAACTGCCCAGAACCCAAGCGAGAAGTCAATGCGGTAAATGTGGCTAGACCCCGTAGGCAAGGAAGAGTTTTCTCAATGAGTGGAGCTGAAGCTTCTAACAATGCTAATTTGATCCAAGGTAGGTGTTTCATTCGTAAGATACCTTTAAATGTGTTGTATGATTCGGGTGCTACGCATTCGTTTATTGCTCGTGATGTGGTTGATAGACTATGTTGCCAGTAAATATTATGCCTTTTGACTTAATTGTGTCTACCCCTACCAGTGATCCGGTCATGGTATCGATCTGTGTTCCCAAATGTCCTGTAGGGATAGAAAATAAAGAGTACTTAATAGACTTAATTGTTTTACCCCTTACCCAACTCGACATAATTTTGGGCATGGATTGGTTAACTGCTAATCATGTTCTCTTAAATTGTGCCGAAAAGACTCTTATTTTTGATAACTTAAGACCTAGTGTACCCCAAACCTTAGAACCCGAGCACGTAAATGCCAATCAAATCAAAGCTTCATGGGAAGATGGAGCCATGATATACATGTTTCTCGCTTCTTTGGACGTCAAGGAGGAAAGAAAGCTGGAGGAGCTACTTGTTGTCAAGGATTTTCCTGAAGTTTTCCCCGAGGAAATCCCTGGATTGCCTCCTGTGCGTGAAGTGGAGTTCAGAATCGACTTGATCCCTGGAACGGCACCGATTTCGAAAGCACCTTATCGTATGGCCCCGATGGATTTGGTAGAATTAAAGAAGCAATTGGAAGAGTTATTGGAGAAACAGTTCATTAGACCAAGCGTCTCACCGTGGGGAGCACCTGTTTTGTTCGTTAAGATGAAAGACGGGAGTATGAGGTTGTGCACCGACTATCGTCAGTTGAACAAAGTGACAATCAAGAATAGGTACCTGTTGCCAAGAATTGATGATTTGATGGATTAACTAAGAGGAGCGACTGTGTTTTCAAAGATCGACTTGAGATCAGGTTACCATCAGATCAGAGTGAAGGAAGAAGACATTCCAAAGACGGCTTTCAGAACAAGATATGGGCATTACGAGTATCTAGTTATGCCTTTTGGAGTGACTAATGCGCTCGCAATATTCATGGATTACATGAATAGGATCTTTCACCCGTTTTTAGATTCTTTTGTCGTTGTGTTTATTGACGACATTTTAATCTATTCACGGAATAAGGAGGAGCATGCGGAGCATTTAGCAAAAGTATTGGGTGTGTTGAAGGAAAAGAAGTTGTTCGCAAAGTTGTCAAAGTGCGACTTTTGGCTGGAGTCAGTAAACTTTCTAGGGCATGTGATAACAAGGAATGAAATTGCAGTAGACCCTGCAAAGGTGGAAGCAGTGTTAGAGTGGAAAGCACCAACGACAGTGACGGAAATTCGAAGCTTTCTTGGACTTGCTGGTTATTACCGAAGGTTCATAGAAGTATTTTCTCGACTATCATTGCCATTGACTAAGTTAACAAGAAAAGGACAAGCGTTTGTTTGGACAGAGAAGTGTGAGGAGTGCTTTCAAGAACTGAAAAGGAGATTGACATCTTCCATGGTATTGGTCTTACCCGATCTGACGAAGACTTTCTGTGTGTACTGCGATGCGTCGAAGCAAGGATTAGGATGTGTGCTAATGCAAGATGGTCAAGCGGTGGCGTACGCTTCGAGACAGTTGAAGATCCATGAACAGAATTATCCTACTCACGACCTAGAGCTAGCAGCCGTGGTGTTTGCATTGAAGATTTGGAGACACCATTTGTATGGAGTAAGGATAGAAGTGTTCAGCGATCCCAAGAGCTTGAAGTACCTGTTCGAACAGAAGGAGCTGAATATGAGGCAAAGAAGGTGGATAGAGTTCTTAAAAGACTAGGACTTCGAAGTACAGTACCATCCTGGAAAGGCAAAGGTTGTAGCCGATGCATTAAGTAGGAAATCCCTTCATGTATCTGCTTTGATGATCAAAGAACTGGAGCTAATTGAGAAGTTTAGAGATTTGAATATGGTAGTGGAGTTGAACCCAAAGAGTATGATACCTAGACTACCAAATTAAGTGAAGGATAAGTAAATGGAATTATAAATGGTTGAGAATATACTGGTTTATGTATGGATAATTATTTGGTATTTATTGGAATGATTATTCCTATGGAAAGGACTTGGTATATGTTGGGAACTGAACTATGACAAGAAAATATGAGAAATGATTATTTGAATCTTGTGGAAATTTGAGGATCGTTGTTAGTGTACAGTGATGGTGCAAGCGGCACAATGACTTTATTATATCCTCTTAAGTGGCTGGCCACGTGAATGACTTTGCCGTGGTTTCATGTCTTGTGGAATCCACTGTACTATAGGGAGGTGTTTGCTGTGGTCCCTTAGAGGTCGAGGCCCGTTAGAAGCGCGGCTTAGAATGGGTCGACCAACTTAGGATAATAAAGGCTTAAAAGACTTAAAAGACTCTAAGCTTAAATCCTTTCTAACTACACGATGAGAGTGAAGTAGTGGAGAGGAAAGATACCGTATACTTGGAGGTCGGGCATCCCTCCAAGTGGTGATTGCGATAGGGGAGGGCAAAGACGGTGAAACGTCAAGAAGCCTAAGAGCGCTTCCCTAGGCGGGACGAGGTTACAATGATCAAGGTCACTGGCAGACATTGATCGTAGCAAGAACTGCAACACGAACTAGGGATAGAGCTGTCGCCCCCTTGAGAAAATCTTAGATGTTGTAGAGGTAATCCGAATGGGACTAGAAGCCTTCGTTTTTGTGAAATGGGGAAATTATGAAATAATATTTTGTTTTGTTGGCCAACAAGGCGTGGTTCTGGCCGGTACGTACCCTTTGGCTTCGATGTCAGCATGGTTAGGATTCCTGTGCATCCCATCTGCTTTCCGAACTAGGACGTGGTTGGATATTGGAGGAGGAGATGTATCGTGTGTGCTAATCTACCCCTTACCTCAATGATTTCCCTCCCTAAATCATTGATGGTTGTGAAAGATTTAGTGGAAAGTTTATGAGTATGGAATTCTCAAGTAATGATGTTAAGTGATTATGATGATGAGTTATAAAGATAAAAGTGATAATGTTATGTTATGGTGAACACATGGTAAAGATGAAAAGGTTAATGTCATAGTATAATTGTATGTGTTTGGTTCTAGTGCGATCCATGGCATAAGCCCATGCCATCGACGACATTGTTCGTTTGATCGCTAACTCTCTCTCTTCTCTTCTATGTGTTAGATCCAGTGAGAATGTTTTGATAATGACAAAGGTTTTGAACAAGCTACAAGTGTTTATGATGAAGCTCAAGTATGAAGAAGTTCATCAATCAACAACAAACAACAAATGATGAAGAGAGAGCAAGCTCATGAAGACTTAATTTGTGTATAATTGTAATATCTTTAGTTTGAGTCTTTTATTTTAATGAGTTTGGGTAGAGTCTTTAGAGTGTAGTGAATCTCTAACAAGGTCATGATTATATCATAATTTGAGTTTTCACTTAACCTAAAAACAATAGGTGGCTTAAAGGTTTGACAGAAAATGTTTAGTTTTTAGAAAACAAGTTTTTAATTGACTTTAACAGTGGTTAATCGATTAAGAGAAGTGGTTAATTGATTAACATGTTTTTAACAGTGTTTAATCGATTAACATGATGAGTTAATCGATTAACACTTGCAGTACTGGTTTTTTAAATACGTTTTTAACTTCTCAAAATCAGTTTTTAATGTTCCTAACTTTTGGTTATTCTATATAAACATTTTCCTAACCTTTGTGAATCATTAGAACACATTAGAACAACTTTCATATCATTTTTACAAAGATCAAAGCCACACTATTCTCTCTCACTCTCATAGATCAAAGCTTTCTATTTTTACATTCTTTGATCAAGAATCTTTGAATCTCTTATGTTGATATTTTCATAGCTATTGAAAGAGATTCATAGGATTGTCATTGTATTTTCATTGAGTTGTAATCATTGCAAAGGAGGAAAACATTCTACAACACAAGGAAGCCTTGGTGGTTGTTCATCAAGCAAAGTTATCTTGAAAGTCTTGTTGTGTTAACAAGAAATTGGAAGTCTTGGTGTGAGGCATCATCAAGAAAGTGGAAGTCTTTGAAGCATCTCAAAGCAATTGGAAGACTTGTTGTGGGGATATCGGCAAGCAAGGGAAGAGGTTAGATTAGATTCAATAGGGTTGCAAGACAAGAGTGTGGTATCTCTTGGAGGCTATCAAGAAGGGAGTCTTGAGAGGCATTTGCTTGTAATTTGAGAACTCTAATTCCTCATAGTGAAGAATCTCTCTTGGTTGAAGAGGGGACTGGATGTAGCTTTCAAGTGGATGAAAGTGAACCCGGATAAATCTCTGTGTCGTATCTCTATTCCTTTAACTCTTTACATTCAAGTCATTTCAATATCGTTCTTGATTGAAAACCTAGAAAAGATTGATTTTCATAATTGATTGAATTGAATCTTAATTGTGCAAATTGATTTGGGGAAAATCATTTTCATAACCTAGGTAATCAATAAGAATATTGGTGTTAATCAATTCCGTTTTATCTCTGATCATACGTGTTAATTGATTGATTTTCGTATTCAATTGAAAAGTGATTTTTCAGTTTTAACAGTGATTAATCGATTATCTAAAAGTGTTAATCGATTAACCAAAATCAAGCTTTCGTAAATAATCGATTAACCTGTTTGATTAATCGATTAACTAAGTGTTTTTAAAGGGTTAATCGATTAATAAGTTTTGTTAATCGATTAAATGCTGAGGTTTTTGTAAAACTCATTTGTTTTAATCGTTTCGATTCGTTTCTTTCGAAAATCTTTCAAGGTTTCTCTAACACCTATTCAACCCCCCTTCTAGGTGTTCTCTTAGTGTCTCCTAGTTATTTCACCCACCGATTGTAATTATTACAATTGGTATCAGAGCTCAGTCGAAAGACACGAGCATAGAGCTTTTTCGTAAAGATCCTTGAGGAAACTACAATGGGTTCTACAAATCCCTTTGGTGGTGAAGGTGCTTCAATTAGCCGCCCTCCTATGTTTGGTGGAGAGGGTTATGCTTATTGGAAAGTTAGAATGAGAATTTTTATAGAAGCTATAGATATGAACATTTGGGAAGCCATTGAGAATGGTCCTCATATTCCCTCAAAACAAGTAGAAGGTGTATCTCAACTTACCCCCAAAGATAAGTGGACTGATGATGATAAAAGGAAAATTCAATATGATTTAAAAGCAAAGAATATCATCACCTCCGCTCTATCTTATGATGAGTTCTTTAGAGTCTCCCAATGTCATAATGCCAAACAAATGTGGGACACCTTGCAAGTCACACATGAAGGCACTAGTGAAGTTAGGCGTGCTAGATTAAATTCTTTGATGCATGAATATGAATTGTTTCGTATGTTGCGTAATGAATCTATATGTATTATGCAAAAACGTTTTACTCATATTATTAATCATCTCATTGCTCTTGGAAAAACTTTCATGAATTGTGAACTTGTTAACAAAGTTTTAAGATGTCTAAGTAGGGAATGGCAACCTAAGGTTACCGCAATTGTTGAATCAAAGGACTTGGACACCATGGACTTAGCTACACTTTTCAGAAAGCTTCAAGAACATGAAATGGAGCTTGGACGTTTGCATATGCATGAAGAGTCGAATAAGTACAAGGAAAGAAAAAGAATTGCTCTTAAAGCCAAAAGTTCATATAAAAGGAAGAGAGTTCCGATAGTAATGATAATGAAGATTCCGATTCGGACATTGATGAAGAAGAGATGAAACTTCTACTAAGAAATTTAAGCAAGCTTCTAAGGAGAAAAGGAAGGTTGAACAAAGAAAAAAGTAAAGAGAAGAATTCCCCACACTACAAGACCAAGACAACAAAAGAAGGAGTGGTTTGCCATGAATGCGGAAAACCTGGTCATCTCAAGTACTCATGTTCTAAGTATCTCAAGAAGAAGGAGAAAGAGAAGAAAAATGCAAAACACAAAAGGGCATACATAGTTTGGAATAGTGATGATGAAGAAGACAAGAAAAGCACAACTAGTAGTTCTTCGAATGATGAAGAAGCCGCTTGTCTCAACTTGATAGCTCAAGTAGATGAAGAGGAAAGTTCAAATGATGAATCAAGTGAACAAAGTGACGAAAGTGATGTAAGTGAAACTAAATCCGAAATTTCTTCCAAATATGAAATTTTATATTATTCTTATGAAGAAATGCATGAATATCTTAAGAAACTAGCTTTGAAAAACATTGAGAGGAAGAAGCTCATTTTGAAACATCAACAAGAAATTTTAGAACTTCAAAAACAAGTTGATGAGCTTAATCTTGAAAATGAAACTCTTGATCTTATCTATGCTAGTTCTTCTTGTGATTGTGCTAGTAGATTGAATATTGTGGTTGATTGTGAGAATTGCAAGTTGCTTAAAGATGAAAATGCTATTTTGAAAAATAAGCTTGCAAGATTCACAAGTGGTGATATTAAATTGCGCACATTGTTAAATTTTCAAAGAGAAAATTCAAACAAGTTTGGTATGGGTAATACTAATGCTAAGAGTAAGTCTCATAGAAATGTTGTTGATTTTTCTAAAGTTGATTTTTCAAATGCAGCAACATGTTTCTATTGTGGCACTCATGGACATACTTCAAATGTGTGTTATATTAAAGTGCATGGTATACCTAAAGGAAATTTTGTTTGGGTTAAGAAGGGTGAGAGTCCCTTAACTAACAAAAATGGATCCAAGACTATTTGGATACCAAAAGGCAAAGCATGATTGTTTTGTAGGTGTGATTGAAGAGCAAAAGGCTTACAAGTGTTATTCATTATTTTCTTCTTCAAATATCAAGTGAAACTCCTACATTTTGGTACATTTGATATTGTTGAATATTCACAATTGGTATCAAGTGAATTTCTTACAAGAGATAGCAAGTATTCACAATTGAACTTATATTTGGTATATTCTAATCTTGCTATTAGTCTTTGACAATTGATATTACTTCTACAAAATTCTTAATTGGTATCATTGTGTGATTATTATATGTTTATCATGCTATTGTAGTTATTGTGATATTTCTTTACAATTGATATCTTTCTTTGTTAAGTGATATTATGACTTTTTAGTTACAATTGGTATTATATTTTATTGTCACATTTCTTGCCAATTGGTATCACATTTCAAAGTATGTTTAATTAGTTTTACATTTGGTATCATTGATTAGTTGGTATCAATGTTGTGAAGAAATGAATGTTATAATATCTCTATTTTGGCTTAGCATTTTATATTTCAATTGGTATATATTACTTTTTGATAATGCCAAAAGGGGGAGAAGAGGTTGTTTTGTTGTTTTTATATAGGTTGAGAAAAGTTGTTGAAGATAGGGGGAGAATCAAGCTTATCTCAATTAGATTTCAAATGTCAAAAGCATTTATTGAGGGGGAGCAAGAGTCTCACCAATTATCAAATGGTTCAAGCATCAACAACTTCAAACAAATTCAAAACGTGTTTGTCATTTTCAAAAAGGGGGAGATTGTTAGATCCAGTGAGAATGTTTTGATAATGACAAAGGTTTTGAACAAGCTACAAGTGTTTGTGATCAAGCTCAAGTATGAAGAAGTTCATCAATCAACAACAAACAACAAATGATGAAGAGAGAGCAAGCTCATGAAGACTTAATTTGTGTATAATTGTAATATCTTTAGTTTGAGTCTTTTATTTTAATGAGTTTGGGTAGAGTCTTTAGAGGGTAGTGAATCTCTATCAAGGTCATGATTATATCATAATTTGAGTTTTCACTTAACCTAAAAACAATAGGTGGCTTAAAGGTTTGAAAGAAAAGGTTTAGTTTTGAGAAACCAAGTTTTTAATTGACTTTAACAGTGGTTAATCAATTAAGAGAAGTGGTTAATTGATTAACATGTTTTTAACAATGTTTAATCGATTAACATGATGAGTTAATCGATTAACACCTGCAGTACTGGTTTTTAAAATACGTTTTTAACTTCTCAAAATCAGTTTTTAATGTTCCTAACTTTTGGGTATTCTATATAAACCTTTTCCTAACCTTTGTGAATCATTAGAACACATTAGAACAACTTTCATATCATTTTTACAAAGATCAAAGCCACACTATTCTCTCTCACTTTCATAGATCAAAGCTTACTATTTTTACATTCTTTGATCAAGAATCTTTGAATCTCTTATGTTGATATTTTCATAGCTATTGAAAGAGATTCATAAGATTGTCATTGTATTTTCATTGAGTTGTAATCATTGCAAAGGAGGCAAACATTCTACAACACAAGGAAGCCTTGGTGGTTGTTCATCAAGCAAAGTTATCTTGAAAGTCTTGTTGTGTTAACAAGAAATTGGAAGTCTTGGTGTGAGGCATCATCAAGAAAGTGGAAGTCTTTGAAGCATCTCAAAGCAATTGGAAGACTTGTTGTGGGGATATCGGCAAGCAAGGGAAGAGGTTAGATTAGATTCAATAGGGTTGCAAGACAAGAGTGTGGTATCTCTTGGAGGCTATCAAGAAGGGAGTCTTGAGAGGCATTTGCTTGTAATTTGAGAACTCTAATTCCTCATAGTGAAGAATCTCTCTTGGTTGAAGAGGGGACTGGATGTAGCTTTCAAGTGGATGAAAGTGAACCCGGATAAATCTCTGTGTCGTATCTCTATTCCTTTAACTCTTTACATTCAAGTCATTTCAATATCGTTCTTGATTGAAAACCTAGAAAAGATTGATTTTCATAATTGATTGAATTGAATCTTAATTGTGCAAATTGATTTGGGGAAAATCATTTTCATAACCTAGGTAATCAATAAGAATATTGGTGTTAATCAATTCCGTTTTATCTTTGATCATACGTGTTAATTGATTGATTTTCGTATTCAATTGAAAAGTGATTTTTCAGTTTTAATAGTGATTAATCGATTATCTAAAAGTGTTAATCGATTAACCAAAATCAAGCTTTCGTAAATAATCGATTAACCTGTTTGATTAATCGATTAACTAAGTGTTTTTAAAGGGTTAATCGATTAATAAGTTTTGTTAATCGATTAAATGCTGAGGTTTTTGTAAAAATCATTTGTTTTAATCGTTTCGATTCGTGTCTTTCGAAAATCTTTCAAGGTTTCTCTAACACCTTTTCAACCCCCCTTCTAGGTGTTCTCCTAGTGTCTCCTAGTTATTTCACCCACCGATTGTAGTTCTTACACTATGTACTTGTTTCTGTGGTAAACTTTAGATGGCGGACCGAGTGCTGCAATTAGTGATGTCCCCTTTGGCAGGAGGACAGTGGGTTAGGACAGCTAATGGATGGATATGGGAGGGGCCGACGAGACTCAGTTTTGTAGACAGAGACCATGTACTTCGTGGAGTAGCTACTGATCGTGTGGAAATTTGTTTTCTGCTGAGAGACTTTATGCCAGGTGGACCCAGGGATTTTCATCAGAATGCACCACCTGTCAATAACAATATTGGTGGGGAAGAGGACCCCGAGGAGGATCCAGAAGAAGATCCCGAAGAAGATCCAGAGGAAGACCCAACAGAAGATCCAGACGACGATGAGTAGTGTCAACTTGTAGTAGTGTATGGTTTTTGTTTGTGAGTCAAGGACGACAAGACCCTCTGATAACTATGTAACCCAATGTGGGATTTATTTATTTTTTTATATCGCTATTTTGAGGATAATGGCTTTTATGACGAAACAATTTATGTTGGACCAGTTTATGAATGAAATTAATTTTCCGCATTTATACTATCGCCTTTTGGTGAATGAATTATGGTGATAACGTGACACTTCAGTTTGGAGATTAAATTAAGAAGGAAATGTTTTGGAAATTACTTTGGAAACTGATTTGGGTCTAATATATAGTGTTTTGAGCATTGATTTGACTCCCTTTTACTATGTGTTTAGCTTGTTTCTCAAGTATTTTGTAGTACTTTTTGTTAGTTCTTAGAAATAGTTCTTAGTTTTGAATCCTTTGAACGTTTTGATCCTTTTTGGGTATGTTTCAGGTACTTTTGGAGCTTAAATGCAAAATATATTGATGGAATTGGATAGAGGATGAAAAGAGCTTCGAAACGGTCCAAGAACGGAGTAAAACGGAGTCTAGAGCAGCCCGTGCGCGCACCAGGCGTGAGGACGGATGCGCCCCGGGCGCGCTCACCGCGGTAAAGTGATGCTTCTCGGTATTTTGGCCATAACTTGAGCTACGCTTATCAAAATAAGGTGATCTTGGTATCATTTTAAAGCTAAGGAAAAGCTCTACAACTTTGCCAGCGATATCCTTGCTCAAATCCGTCCATCTTGAGGGTCAAAATCAGGGCCGAAGTTGAGTGTCAGACATGAGAAAGCCCAATTGGGCCACTTCCAGATCTGTTTTGCTCCAATTCAATTAGGATTAGTTTTATCTTTTAAATATGCATATTTAGAACTAGGTCAGCAGCCATTAGCAAAGATTAGAGAGAGAGAGAGGGAGATTACATGGTTTAGAGAGAGGTTTAGAAGAGGAGGAGATCCAAGGTTGAGAGATCAAGGCTTCTCCATGGTAATCATGTATTATCCTTCTATTTCTTCTCTTGTTCTTCATTGTTTATCATGTAACTAAAACCCTTTGTTAGGAATTGGTGAATTTGTATGGATTAGTTTATGTAGTTATTGAATTAGTGTTTTTCCGTTTCTAAATCATGTGTTTGATTGTGATTTAATTGTTATGCATGAATCTGACCAATTTATGTTTTGGATTTCTAATCCCCAAATTGAGAGGTTTAGGATTTAGATAGGCCTTTCCAATCAAACAATATAATTAATCCAGGGGTAGAGATACAATTGGGTAATTATATAACTTTTATGAAATCCATTGTTCTTAACTATTATTCAATGAATTAATCACTTGAGAGATTGGGGGTTATGAATTGAATAAGAAACTGTAACTAAACATGAGAGATGTGATAGTTACTAATTTAGGGATTTGTTCATGATTTAGGGGAAGACAATAATTCATAATTAGATAAACGAAACATACAATGAAATCACGTTCCTAACAATCCTTCTCTACCTGCTCACAACTTCTCTTTAATTTCAGCTTTTCATTTAGTTTTTAATTAAAATCACTTTTTCATAATTTATTTCAAATCTGAATTTTAATTATAGGATTTACTTTTAGTTGCATTAAGGTAAAAGTAGATTGAACATTCTCACAAACTCCCTGTGGGACGATATCTGGTCTTCCTAGACTATATTACACGTTGACCCAGTACACTTGCTGGCATCTCAACAAGTTTTTGGCGCCGTTGCCGGGGAGTTTAAAATTGTTCAATTTATTTTTGGTACTTAGTGTAATTTTTAGTGAGTTCTATATTTTTTTTTTAGGAAAAAAAAACCGAAGCTACAGGTCTAAGGGGTGCAAATGTTCAGTTTTGGGGTCAAATTCTGATTCCACCATCTTATCTCTTAGGATTAGATTTATCTTTATTTCTAGGAAGTTTTTTTTATGTTTATCTTTTTTTTTTTTTAGGATTTGATATTTTTTTATTCTTATCTTTTAGGATTAGATTAGTTTTATATCTTTTTAGGATTTTGTTTTTATCTTTTTAGGATTAGATTTATCTTCTTAGGATTATTTTTTATTTTATTATTTATTTTCGTTTTTTTTATTTTCTATTTTTTTAGGGATAGATTTTTTTAGGATTAGATTTGTACTTTTAGGATTTGGACCCCATTAGCCCCAATTTTTTCAATATTGCACCCCAGGACCTGTATCTCATAAAAATATTGTCCATCTTTCTTAGGTAGTTTTAATTTTTATTTTGTAGTATAGGCTAGATTAGTTTGCTGGAGGACAAGCCAACATCTAAGTTTGGGGGAGGACATACAAAATAAAAAATTTTCAGATCTGAATTTTTCTCTCATATTTTTGGTATTGGTTTGTGTCCTTAGCAAGAGTAATTAATTTTTCTAACCTTAGGACTTTTTCTCTGATGATGCATGTACATACTTAGTTTAGGACTTAGACTCATTGGCTTTTGACTCTGTTTGATTGAGCTGTAAATACTGTTGTGAACTAGTTATTTTGACAAATGCTTTCAGAATTTGTGATTAGTGAACTGACTTTAGCCCTGTGAGCTTTTGAGCCTATTGATGGGATATGTGATTATTGATTTATTCTAATTTTGAGACCCCTATTCTTTCATGAGTGTGTTCTCTTTGATGATTGTGCTCTAGAACTTGACCTGTGACCATTTCAAAATTGATGATTGATTGCATGCATGAAAATGATTAAGGCACCTAGGTTGTGTTTTTGAGACCTTCAGAATGTTGCATTGAAAATTGTTCCCTTAGTTGCCCACTTTGAGCCTTATAATGATATATGATTTTTCTTTGTGGTACCCTGCAATTGTTGCATTAATTCTATTGTGAGTACCTTAGGAATTTTGGATGAACAATTAAGTGGAATGTGATGCAAAAGAAAAAAAAAAGTAAAGTGTTATGTTCCTACTTCTCTTCCAATGAAAAAAAAAAGAAAATTGAAAAAGAATGAAAATTATGAAAAGGAAGAGAGTAAAGGAATTGAAAAGTGAAAAGTGAAGAAGAATAAAAGTTGTGATTGAGTTGAGTTTCATTGTGATATACTTAGTGCTCATTCATGATTCTGGAGGAATTTTTCTTTGCATTTAGCCCTTAGTTTTATCCCTTCTTTCTTATATCCCACCTAACACTTTAGCCTGCCCCATTACAACCAAAAATAAGACCTTTTGATTTGTGCATACATTCAATATTTCAGTGGAGATTCTAGTCTATGGTCAAACATATGGTAGCACTTTATCATTGATGAACTTGTGTGCTTAAATGAAATATTACCCTTATACACTTTTGAGAGAAACATTTGAGAGGTTGAGAGTGTTCATTAGTCCTGAGTTCTGATTGGGTTTGTTACTCTAACTAGTTTGTGGTTTGTGATTGTGTAAATAGTTTGTGATAATATGTGTTGGAGTCATGAGTCGAAGTCTTAGATGAGGAGTATATATGTTGATTTAGGGAGTTTGTCTTTTGTTTAAAATTTTATTTTACTTTTGCCTGGGACATGCAAAATGCTAAGTTTGGGGGAGTGATTTGGGTATAATATATAGTGTTTTGAGCATTGATTTGACTCCCTTTTACTATGTTTTTAGCTTGTTTCTCAAGTATTTTATAGGACTTTTTGTTAGTTCTTAGAAATAGTTCTTAGTTTTGAATCCTTTGAACGTTTTGATCCTTTTTGGGTATGTTTTAGGTACTTTTGGAGCTTAAATGCAAAATATATTGATGGAATTGGATAGAGGATGAAAAGAGCTTCGAAACGGTCCAAGAACGGAGTAAAACGGAGTCCAGAGCAGCTCGTGCGCGCCCCAGGCGTGAGGACGGATGCGCCCCAGGCGCGCTCACCTCGCTAAAGTGACGCTGCTCGGTATTTTGGCCATAACTTGAGCTACACTTATCCAAATAAGGCAATCTTGGTATCATTTTAAAGATAAGGAAAAGCTCTACAACTTTTCCAGAAATATCCTTGCTCAAATTCGTCCATCTTGAGGGTCAAAATCAGGGCCTAAGTTGAGTGTGAGACATGAGAAAGCCCAATTGGGCCACTTCCAGATCAGTTTTGCTCCAATTCAATTAGGATTAGTTTTATCTTTTAAATATGCATATTTAGAACTAGGTCAGCAGCCATTAGCAGAGATTACAGAGAGAGAGAGGGAGATTACATGGTTTAGAGAGAGGTTTAGAAGAGGAGGAGATCCAAGGTTGAGAGATCAAGGCTTCTCCATGGTAATCATGTATTATCCTTCTATTTCTTCTCTTGTTCTTCATTGTTTATCATGTAACTAAAACCCTTTGTTAGGAATTGGTGAATTTGTATGGATTAGTTTATGTAGTTATTGAATTAGTGTTTTTCCGTTTCTAAATCATGTGTTTGATTGTGATTTAATTGTTATGCATGAATCTGGCCAATTTATGTTTTGGATTTCTAATCCCCAAATTGAGAGGTTTAGGATTTAGATAGGCCTTTCCAATCAAACAATATAATTAATCCAGGGGTAGAGATACAATTGGGTAATTATATTACTTTTATGAAATCCATTGTTCTTAAATATTATTCAATGAATTAATCACTTGAGAGATTGGGGGTAATGAATTGAATAAGAAACGGTAACTAAACTTGAGAGATGTGATAGTTATTAATTTTGGGATTTGTTCATGATTTAGGGGAAGACAATAATTCATAATTAGATAAACGAAACATACAATGAAATCACGTTCCTAACAATCCTTCTCTACCTGCTCACAACTTCTCTTTAATTTCAGTTTTTCATTTAGTTTTTAATTAAAATCACTTTTTCATAATTTTAGTTCAAATCTGTATTTTAATTATAGGATTTACTTTTAGTTGCATTAAGGTAAAAGTAGATTGAACATTCTCACAAACTCCCTGTGGGACGATATCTGGTCTTCCTAGACTATACTACACGTTGACCCAGTACACTTGCTGGCATCTCAACAGAAACTAAGTGAAAGTTTTTTGAAACTAAGATAGTGTTAGAGCAATATGCAGACCTTTTTCGAATAAAAATAAAATGTGAGAAATGTTTTTAAAAAATGGCGCAAATTTTTAGTGAAAATTGGGATTCCAAATTGGGGTGTTACACTTTTGTCTTAGAATTTATATTTTGATTCATAATCAATCTTTTGTCTTTATATCTTGAATTATTTTGAACATCAACCTCTAATTTTAAGATACTCATATGTTATTTCAATGTCAAAATCGTTTATTTTCTCCTTGTTTATACAACATCCGGCTCGAATTATAAGCAACAAAAAACAAACTTCTCTTGGTTTTAAATATAAGCAAAATTAACTAACTTTATGAAATTTTGTTTCATTCTCAATGTCACTTTCTTAAAACATCTCTAGAAAATTGTAATCTTAATTAATTTTTGTTTTATTCCCGATACTACTGTTCTGTCGTAGAATCTTTGGTACTTGAACTATACGGTCAAGTGTCCAAGTCTCCTACTGTTTGCTTTTAGACTGAAGAATGACACCCTAATTACCAGGATACCAGCTCTATTGTCGTTTACTTGGGTGTGATGTGTGTTTGTGTGAGTGGATAAGGTACATATCTGGTTACCTTCAATCCACTTATATAGGCCTCCATCCCTACCGTTGTGTTTCCTCCTCATCAATGAGTTTCACCGGATTCCCGCTAACGGTAGGTGGTTAATGACAGAAGTAAAGTGAGAAACCTATAATAAACGGGTACATGAGTTTTATTGCTGATATCATTGTTGGAGAGTGCCCTAGTGACAATCATATTTTCTCTTTTACTTGTACTTATTTCATGTTTATGGATTATTACTATTAATAATAATGAGGCATTTCATTTATTATATTTATGCTTTGATTGTTTAATTAAAATAGATGTAATAAAGTCCTTAGGATTATAAGTTCAATATCATAAGAATATCAAATACATGACTTGTAACACCTTCCATTTTAATCCATTATACCATATTATTGTAAAAGTTTTTAAGAAAATTTTGACAGGGTTTATTCTAAAATTTGAACTTTCCCTTTATGATTAAAACCTGTTCCCTGTCAGCCAGATTATTCGAAAATTAATCTATTCGTTCAGTTACGCAAAATTACTTACAACAGAATAGATGAAAACCAAGTTCCAAAGTGAAATTAAGATTTATCAATTAAAAGTGGAATATCACCATTCTACCAGTAAATACATATAATTTTTCCCAAATATTAAACTAAATGGTGATCACCCAACAGTTTATATAAAAAGTCCTGAATACAAAATAATCCTACATTATATGCTAAGAGAGCATAGGTTGACTGTAAAAAGGGATAAACCCAATATACATAGGGTTACACCTTAGTGTACCCAACCTCGGTCTTCTGGCAAACTGTAGAGACTCTTTCCTCAATACCTAAAATGGTCAACACAGAGAGTGAGATATAACTCAAAATCAAAGGAAACACCTAAAGACAGTAATAAAACATAATAAAATACATGACACCCAAACATATAACTAAATATATATATATATATATATATATGTAGTTATGCCCTATTCCCTTCTAATGCCATATGATGCCATGTATGCAATGATATGCAACGCAATGCACTTTCCATAACCATTTCCATATCCATTTCCATGTACCATTTCCATTTGTCCATGTTTCCATATTTCCATATATTTTCCATAATGTAACCATATACCATGGTTTGCCATATATCCTCACATCGCCCTCCACACAATTTGGAAAAGATCAACTAGGAGTAAGTGTTCCCCAATCGATGCTTGCACAATACGATGTCGGGTGGATTACCCCTTAGCACGGTGGGAAGCTATCCCATCCTGTGTACATCGTACCATTTGGGCCGGATACCCAAATTGGCTATAGCAGGAACCACTTTACACTAGTCCCGAAGTGCTTAAGTGGCGGATAGAATTATCATAGTGCGCGTAGGACCAATCCACGGCTTAGCCCAGTACTTCATCCCTTTGTAGAATACCTCATACTGTATTAGACCCATCTTGTGGATCAAAGTCCTCTATGATAAATTCCCACAATTGTGTTGGTACACAATTGAGCCACTATATCACTCTCGTCCGTCGATTCTATGGAACCTTCGCATGACTGTCCTTCAGTCCACATAGAATGTTCTCGTATCTTTTCCAATTCCTAACGTCCTTCCTCACTTACTGATGCACGTGTTTCTACTAATTTTAATTAACTAGAATAGCCAAGCCGTTTTATATAATCATGTTTCCTTTTTCCTCTAATTAGTGTAGATTAATTTATCCAACCATATATATATATAGTCCTTTTATAAGTTATTGATTATAACTTAAAATAATTCCAACATAACCACTTTTCACCATAATCAAGTTCCAAGCATAGAAATATGCATAATAATAACAACACCACACAAACAGCGAATTAATGCACAAATGAAACATAATCAAACACTAATTTCACCATTCCATACATAGAGAAAATCTAGGGTTTCTAATACTACTTAACCAATCATCAATTAAAACCTAACACATGCATAATATTATATACTTATTACTAAAAATAGGTCCTTCCTCTAATTAGGAGAATATCTCCTCTCTTACCTTGATTTGGAGAAGTGGAGATGAGAGATGGAGGAGAGGAAACCTTGGATTGATGGTTGAAAAGATGAAATTGATGATGGAGAGAAGAGGAAACCTTGATTTGATGAAGGGAAGAAACGATTTGATGAAGGAATCAAGAGGTTGGAGGTTGGGGGTGATGAACCCTAACTTTTCCCCAGAGGTTCGAGTGAGGATTTTATGATTTTTTTCCAAATGAATTCAGCCAAATGCCTTAAAAACTGATTCTGCAGGTCGTGGACATCGATGTCCACCTATGGATATCGATGTGCAACATCGATGTGCACAACAATGACATCTATGTCCACAGATAAAATCTGACAGCAACTTTCGCATTCAAACAGCCATAACGTTTTCGTTAACCGTTGGATCTTGCTCAAATTTGGAGATAAGCTCCCTAATAATTCCAACTTCACATCCAACGGTGGGTTTTGGGTTTCGAGCTCTAAATATTTAAATCCTAATTATTCTCCCTATTTAGAAACTTTAACTAATTTCTACCTATTTTTGGTTTCTAAAATCTAACACTTGGTTTTTCTCTTACTCTTACCTCCTAAGTCTAATATTTCCCCAATTAAATTAGGAAAATAAAATTAGGGATGTTACATGACTTGTAACGCCCACGGAATTTATCCTCGAAAATTATAAGTGTTGTATGAATAAAATGGAATATAATGCATTTTTTATATGTTAGTATGAATTCTTATATTAGGAAAATTGAAATAAAAGATTTATAGAATTAGACCGAAAACCAACCGTTGGATTTGAAGATAAGTATGTTAGGAAGCTTGTCTCCAAATTTGAGCAAGATCCAACGGTTAACGAAAAGGTTATGGCAGTTTGAATGTGATGCTGTAATTATGTAATATGGATATCGATATGCATATGCCCATATCGATATTGGATATCGATATCCACCAGAGGATATCAATATCCACGAGTCTGCTAGTTCAGAAGTAAGTCGGTTTAACTCGTGTGGCTGGGAATTAATCACGTTTTTTGAGGAAACCGCAATTGGTGGTTGAAACAACTAAGGAACCCTAGGAGAACACCTAGAAGGGGGGGTTGAATAGGTGTTTAAGAAACCTTGAAAGATTTTCGAACGAAACGAATCAAAACAATCAAAACAAATGATTTTTGCAAATTTGTCAGCACTTAATCGATTAAGCTGAGATTTAATCGATTAACCTGCAATTTAATCGATTAAGATCAGAAAGCACAATTTCACTTAATCGATTAATAATCGATTATGACAGTTAAAAACTGAAAAATCACTTTTCAATCGAATACGAAAATCAATCAATCAACATGTAAGATCAGAGATTCAGCGGAAAGGATTAACACCTATATTCTTATTGATTACCTAGGTTATGAAAATGATTTTCCCCAACTTAATTTGAACAATTAAGATTCAATTCAATCAATTATGAAAATCAATCTTTTTCTAGGTTTTCAACCAAGAACACAATGAATAACAAGAATGTAAAGAGTAAGGGTTTAGAGATACGACACAGTGATTTATCCTGGTTCACTTTCATCCACTTGAAAGCTACATCCAGTCCCCTCTTCAACCAAGAGAGATTCTTCACTATGAGGAATTAGAGTTCTCAAATTACAAGTAAATGCCTCTCAAGACTCCCTTCTTGATAGCCTACAAGAGATACTCCACACCCTTGCCTTGTAATCCTATTGATCTTCTCTCTAATCTAACCTCTACCCCTTGTTGATAATCCACACAACAAGTCTTCACTTGCTTGATGATAATCCACACACCAAGGCTTCGCTTTGCTTGATTCACAACCAAGACTTCTTCTTCTTCAATGAGAAATTTGCTTGATGATAATCGACACACCAAGTCTTCTTGTTTGTTGTAGATGGCTTGCCTCTTGCAAAGATTACAACACAATAGAAAACACAATGACACTCCTATGAATCTCTTTCAATAGCTATGACAAATCAACATAAGAGATTCAAAGGTTCTTGATCAAAGAATGTGAAAATAGAAAGCTTTTGATCTTTGAAATTGAGAGAGAATAGAGTGGCTTGATTTCTTGTAAAACTTGTATGAAAATGATTCTAGATGATCACAAAGATTAGGAAAAGGTTTATGTAGAATACCCAAAAATTAGAGCACTTAAAAACTGATTTTGAGAAGTGAAAATCGTATTTTTAAAAAATCAGTACAGCAGTGTTTAATCGATTAGACTTTGGCTTAATCGATTAACAATCGATTAGAATTGGTCGTAATCGATTAAGCCCTGTAGAAACTTGTTAGAAACTTGTTTTCTCAAAACTAAACCTTTTCTTTCAAACCTTTAAGCCACCTATTGATTTTAGGTTAAGTGAAAACTCAAATTATGATTTAATCATGACTATGATAGAGATTCACTACCTTCTATAGAACTCTACCCAAACTCATAAACTAAAAGACTAAGTCTAGAGAGGCAAAAGATAAAACAATAACAAAACTCAAACTAGATCTTCAAGTCTTCATGAGCTTGTTCTCTCTTCTTCACTTGATGTTTGTTGTTGCTTGTTGAGCTTGAAACTTGATCAACACCTTAGTAGCTTGTTCAAAACCTTTTGTCATTATCAAAACATTCTCAATGGAACTTACAATCTCCCCCTTTTTGAAAATGACAAACATGTTTTGAAGTTGTTTGAAGTTGTTGATGCTTTAAATATTTGATCACTTGGTGAGACTCTTGCTCCCCCTTAATCAATGCAATTGACATTTGAAAACTACTTGATAGAAGCTTGATTCTCCCCCTATCTTCAACAACTTTGCTCAACCTACATAAAAACAACAAAACAACCTTTCTCCAAAACATACCATTTCTCCCCTTTGGCATTATCAAAAAGTAATATAAACCAATTGAAATATAAAATACTAAGCCAAAGTAAGAAGAGTAACAATCATCATTTCTTCACATTCATTCCTTTTCAACATTGATACCAATTGAAAGATAAGAACCAAAAATAATCAATGATACCAATTGAAAAGCTAATTGTCACTAATTGACAAAAAAAATATCACAAAAGCATGATAATCATCTAATCATCACTCAATGATACCAATTGAACTTTAGAAAAATTAATACCAATTGAGAACAATTCAATTATACCAATTGAGAAGACTATAATTGATACCAAATAAGAATATTCAACAATATCATTTGTACCAAATTTTACCACTTTGTAGGTCATTCACTTGAGATGCAAATGTAATACCAATTGAAGATGCAAATGTATGAATAACACTCGTAAGCCCTTTGCTCTTCAATCATACCTACAAAACAATCATGCTTTGCTTTTTGGTATCCAAATGGTTTTGGATCCATTTTTGTTAGTTAAGGGAATCTCACCCTTCTTAATCCAAACAAACTTTCCTTTAGGTATACCATGCACTTTAACATAACACACATTTGAAGTATGTCCATGAGTACCACAATAGAAACATGTTGGTGCATTTTAAAAATCAACTTTAGAAAAATCAACAACATTTCTATGAGAATTACTCTTAGCATTAGTATAACCCAAACCAAACTTGTTTGAATTTTCTCTTTGAAAATTTAACAATGTGCGCAATCTAATATCACCACTTGTGAAACTTGCAAGCTTATTTTTCAAAATAGCGTTTTCATCTTTAAGCAACTTGCAATTCTCACAATCAACCACAATATTCAATCTACTAGCAAAATCACAAGAAGAACTAGCATAAATGAGATCAAGGGTTTCATTTTCAAGATTAAGCTCATCAACTTGTTTTTGAAGTTCTAAAATCTCTTTTTGATGTTTCAAAATGAGCTTCTTTCTTTCAATGTTTTTCAAAACTAGTTTTTTCAAGTTGTTCATGCATTTCTTCATAAGCATTATATAACAATTCATATTTAGAAGAAATTTCGGATTTAGTATGACTTACATTGCTATCCTCGCTTTGTTCACTTGATTCATCATTTGAACTTTCCTCTTCATTGACTTGAACAAGCAAGTTGAGATTAGCAACTTCTTCATCATCCGAAGAACTACTTGATGTGCTTTTCTTCTCATCTACATCACTATCCCAAACTATGTATGCTCTTTTGTGTTTAGAATTTTTCTTGTCTTTCTCCTTCTTCTTGAGATACCTAGAGCATGAGTACTTGAGATGACCGGGTTTTCCACATTCATGGCAAACTACACCTTCTTTTGATGTCTTGGTCTTGTAGTGTGGGGAATCCTTCTCTTTACCTTTGTCTTTGTTCAACCTTCCTTTTCTCCTTAGAAACTTGTCAAACTTCCTTAGTAAAAGTTTCATTTCTTTTTCATCAACATCCGAATCGGAATCTTCACTATCATCATCATCGGAACTCTCTTTCTTATTGTATGATCTATTGACTTTAAGAGCAAGTCCCTTTCTTCCATTGTTCTTATCCGACTCTTCATTGATACTTAAACGTCCAAGCTCCATTTCATGTTCTTGAAGCTTTCCGAAAAGTGTTTCTAGATCCATAGCATCCAAATTCTTAGATTCAACAATAGCCGTTACTTTTGGTTGCCAATTCCTGTCTAAACATCTCAACACTTTGTTAGAAAGTTCACCTTGTAAGAAAGTCTTACCAAGAGCAAGTAAATGGTTAATAATATGAGTAAAACGCTTTTGCATATCATTAATAGATTCATTTGGAAGCATTTGAAACAATTCATAATCACGCATTAAAGCATTCAATCTAGCTCTCCTAACCTCACTAGTTCCTTCATGAGTCACTTGTAAAGTGTCCCACATTTCCTTAGCACTAGTACATTGAGAAACTATAAAGAACTCATCATAAGATAAAGCGGAGGTAATGATATTCTTTGCTTTATAATCATATTGAACTTTCTTTCTATCATCATCCTTCCACTTATCCTCGGGGGTCAATTGTACTACGCCTTCAACTAAACTAGAGGGGATATGAGGACCTTTTTCAACTACTTTCCAAATTTCACTATCTATGGCTTGGATAAAGATTTTCATTCTAACTTTCCAATAAGCGTATCCCTCACCATTAAAGAGTGGAGGACGACTTATCGAAGCATCTTCACCACCAAAGGGATTCATGGAACCCATTGCGATTTTCTTAAAGGATCTTTACGAAAAAGCTCTTATGCTCGTGTCTTTCGACCGAGCTCTGATACCAATTGAGGAAACCACAATTGGTGGTTGAAACAACTAAGGAACCCTAGGAGAACACATAGAAGGGGGGGTTGAATAGGTGTTTAAGAAATCTTGAAAGATTTTCGAACGAAACGAATCGAAACAATCAAAACAAATGATTTTTGCAAATTTGTCAGCACTTAATCGATTAAGCTGAGATTTAATCGATTAAACTGCAATTTAATCGATTAAGATCAGAAAGCACAATTTCACTTAATCGATTAATAATCGATTATGACAGTTAAAAACTGAAAAATCACTTTTCAATCGAATACGAAAATCAATCAATCAACATGTAAGATCAGAGATTCAGCGGAAAGGATTAACACCTATATTTTTATTGATTACCTAGGTTATGAAAATGATTTTCCCCAACTTAATTTGAAAAATTAAGATTCAATTCAATCAATTATGAAAATCAATCTTTTTCTAGGTTTTCAACCAAGAACACAATGAATAACAAGAATGTAAAGAGTAAGGGTTTAGAGATACGACACAGTGATTTATCTTGGTTCACTTTCATCCACTTGAAAGCTACATCCAGTCCCCTCTTCAACCAAGAGAGATTCTTCACTATGATGAATTAGAGTTCTCAAATTACAAGTAAATGCCTCTCAAGACTCCCTTCTTGATAGCCTACAAGAGATACTCCACACCCTTGCCTTGTAATCCTATTGATCTTCTCTCTAATCTAACCTCTACCCCTTGTTGATAATCCACACAACAAGTCTTCACTTTCTTGATGATAATCCACACACCAAGGCTTCACTTTGCTTGATTCACAACCAAGACTTCTTCTTCTTCAATGAGAAATTTGCTTGATGATAATCGACACACCAAGTCTTCTTGTTTGTTGTAGATGGCTTGCCTCTTGCAAAGATTACAACACAATAGAAAACACAATGACACTCCTATGAATCTCTTTCAATAGCTATGACAAATCAACATAAGAGATTCAAAGGTTCTTGATCAAAGAATGTGAAAATAGAAAGCTTTTGATCTTTGAAATTGAGAGAGAATAGAGTGGCTTGATTTCTTGTAAAACTTGTATGAAAATGATTCTAGATGATCACAAAGATTAGGAAAAGGTTTATGTAGAATACCCAAAAATTAGAGCACTTAAAAACTGATTTTGAGAAGTGAAAATCGTATTTTAAAAAAACCAGTACAGCAGTGTTTAATCGATTAGACTTTGGCTTAATCGATTAACAATCGATTAGAATTGGTCTTAATCGATTAAGCCCTGTAGAAACTTGTTAGAAACTTGTTTTCTCAAAACTAAACCTTTCCTTTCAAACCTTTAAGCCACCTATTGATTTTAGGTTAAGTGAAAACTCAAATTATGATTTAATCATGACTGTGATAGAGATTCACTACCCTCTATAGAACTCTACCCAAACTCATAAACTAAAAGACTAAGTCTAGAGAGGCAAAAGATAAAACAATAACAAAACTCAAACTAGATCTTCAAGTCTTCATGAGCTTGTTATCTCTTCTTCACTTGATGTTTGTTGTTGCTTGTTGAGCTTGAAACTTGATCAACACCTTAGTAGCTTGTTCAAAACCTTTTGTCATTATCAAAACATTCTCAATGGAACTTACATTTTCACCCCTAATTACCACAAAAACCATCTGAGGACTGTTTGGGCATGAAAGGGACACTTAAGGGCGGTGTAATTTCTTAATAAGAGAGAGTTGCGTGCAAAACCCTAGAAAACTTAGAGATTCCTGCAGAAAATGAGTTTTTGCTGTCTTCACTTTGTGCTCTTCGTTTCCTGTGCAAGCATAAAAACTTATCAAATCTTATATCAAATCGAAGCTCTCTTCACTCTCTTCAAGTTGATACTAAGTTTGTTGAGTTTGGTGGACTGTGGAGGGAGTAGTGAACCTGGGAAGTTTGCTGTCCAAGTCTGATTTCTGCAAATTCAGACTCTAGAACCTAAGTTTCTTCACTTCGTGTGGTAAGCTCAAGTGTTTTTGGAGCTTCAAACTTGTTTTATTTTCAAGCTTTCATATCCTAGTTTTAATTCCAATCCTTGATCACCATTTATTTTGCCTTATTGTGGGTGATCAACACTGATTTTGTTGTGTTGTTCAACCTGAAAACAGAACTTGTCAGCTGAACCAGAAAAGTTGGGATATTTCTCAACAAAACCAATCCTTTCCAATCAAAGCAAGTCTGAATCATTCCAAATAGGTAAGGGAGAAGTTAACCGGGTGCTAGAATAATAATCCAAGGGCTAGAAGTATAGGATTTCTTATGAACTTAAGGGCAAACTAAGACAAGTTGACAACTTGCTATAGGAAAATGACGTGGAGGTCATTCTAGCTTAATTTCTGAATTTGAACAAGTTAGAGATGATGATTAATGGCTGAACTAATGAAGAAACTTGACTGTAAGGAAAGGAAAATGAAAATCATAGGTTAAGTTGTGATTTTTCATTGTTTATGCATAATACTTGAATCTTATATGAAGTTGAAGCTATGGGTTTTGAATTTATGGATGAACAAATGTATTTGTACTTGATATTGATCTATGTTGGGTTGAGAATGGTTAAAGTAAAGTATATTGAGATTTGGTATTTCAAAACTCAAATCAGTATGCAGAAAAACAGGGTGGATATCGATATCCAACATGAGGATATCGATTGTGCATATCGATATGCACAATAGGATATCGATATCCATACTCCAATTTTATTTGATTGGAGGCTTTTCTAATCAAATGGAATGACTTTAAAAGCTGAAGATACCAAACCTTAATGTACTTAGCTTCAACCTATTATAATTGGAAATTGAGGATGATATTTGGTGAATAAATGTACAATTACATGATGACTTTGATGATGAATGATTATATATGTGAATGCATAATCTTTTGAGTTACTTTGAGAATGAATGATTATGAAATGAATTCATAATGAAAAGTGGAACTAAACTCATTTGCATTCGCACAAGAAGTTGTGGATGGTAAGATAGGATATCCGGAAAGTCGTGTCCACTCTAGGGATTAGAATTTCCTAGAACTGGTGAGAGAATGTGCAGAGGTTAGGTTCGACGGTGACTCGTCAGTAACCATTGGGAATTATTATGGGTAAAACAGTCCTATGGTGAGGGGGTTCTGCAGACTTTTCTCGGGTTAGTTTTGCTTAACCAAAATATATTCTATCGGCCTCTAGGGACATATCATGACTGCGGAGGACGGCCTTTGGCAATGATCTCACCCTAGTGAAAGGGTACACATAGATGAGTTGGGTGATCTTTCATGGTGGAAAGGCGTTTACTCCCAGTTGCTTTCCTTGATTAGAGAGAATATGCTGAATTCATTAGAATTGAATTCAGTCGGCGAGAGAATTCATTAGAATTGAATTCAATCGACGAGAATGATACTGGATCCAGACTAGAAAGACGAGATGAACATTCATGCATCATGCCACTTAATTCCAAGATAATTATATGATAAATTGGGTGTGCCATGAAGTATGCATTTTACCTGATTACTTGTGATTGCTATTTCTAGTTCTGATAGATTATTATTTTATTATGTGCTTCGGATATGACTTACTCCCCCCTAGCCTTTGATGGTAGGTACAAGTAGCCGACGAAGTTAATCCACCGGGCAAGCCAGAGACTCAAGCTGAGAAAGGGAGAAGGGCATTTCTGTATTTGATCCATTGTAACACTGAACCGATGTACTTTAAAAAGAAAAATTTTATCCGCTAATCTTGAATAAAGGGAATTTTCACTCTTCCGCCATAACAATTTCCAATAAATTACTTTATTCCCTTTAAACTATGATGAGGGTGTTACATTATGGTATCAGAGCAGTTCCTTCCTTTTCGGCCTGAGAGTATGGTTTCATCACCTTTGTTGTCAGTCTCTGACACATTATCATTGAGTTAGTTAGAGATAATTAGAAGTGTTAGAATCTGGTTTGATTTTAGGAATCATCTAAATCAAACGTATTGAGTACTGGGTTAGACTTTGATCCAGTCAGGTCAAAGTAAAACTCAGCTACCTTTGTTATGATCAGAGGAAAGGAAGTTAGTTAAGTCTATAGAGAATGACAACCAACGGGCTAGGGCAAATGAATGCCACCCCAACGGAAATGGAAAATCTCTAGAACTTAATTAACCAAGTGGAATCTGATGATGACTGATAATCTTTATCTTTAGGTTCATATAATCTAAAGATACATTTATAATCCTCCCTGTGGTGGATTATAAACTTCAATTGGATTGATATGGTCTCTCTACCAATGGTATGTGATGATTAGGACTGGCGACCCTAATAGTTACAGCCCTTGGAAAAGATGATCATGGATATCCGAAACTTCACTCTCAGTGATAATATACAATGGAAACATCTATTCTTCGATCTCTTTTAGTAGCATAACCCCTGATCGTTTATCTATGCGAAAGTAGACCTTAAGCAATCATATCTTTGATCTATCATAAAAAGCTGAGGAGGATTATATGCAAGCGAAAAAGAATCAGCAAGGAGTTGGTCCTGTACGTATCAAGGGAAGAAACAACCGTGACAGAAGGAATCCTTATCTTGTTGGTAAAGGAAAAGCTAGTGTGGTGACCAGAAGTGGAGGGGCACCTCAGTGCAGCAAGTGCAAGAGGTATCATTTTGGGCAATGCTGGAGCGAGAAACCACCCACTTGTTTTGAGTGTGGGAAGCAAGGTCACATTGCTCGTTATTGTCCTGATGCAATTAAGAAAGCTAATCAAGGAGGAGCTGCAAGTAGGCCAATGACTCGAGCTAGAGTGTACACCATGTCTACTACAGAAGTTGATCAAGCTGAAGACTTAGTGCAAGGCAACTATTCTTTGAACGGTATGCCTTGTAAGATCTTGTTTGATTCTGGTGCGACACATTCATTCATTTCAGATGAGTGTGTTAATCGATTGAAGTTAGTGGTGTCTGAGATGCCTTTTGATCTAAAGGTATCAACCCCAACAGACTCTCCTGTTATTTCTTCAAGAGTTTGTCTGAATTGCCAAGTTACAGTATTAGATCGGACAACCCCAGTTGATTTGATTTGTTTGCCTCTATCGCAATTGGATGTGATACTGGGAATGGATTGGATGTCCACTAACCATTTTACTATCGATTGCCACAGAAAGTCTCTGATCTTTCAAACCCCAGAATCTTCCTCAAGCCAACCAGAAGGGTATTTATGTTTTCTTTCTGCTGTTGTTGAGAAGGAAGCTAGAATAGAGGAATTCCGGTAGTTTGTGAGTTTCCGGAAGAAGTGCCTGGATTGCCGCTGAAGCGAGAAGTGGAGTTTAGCATCGAATTGGTCCTTGGAGCTGGTCCTATTTCGATTGCTCCGTATCGAATGGCTCCATTGGAGTTGGCTGAGCTGAAGAAGCAATTAGAAGATTTGTTGGAGAAGCAGTTCATAAGACCGAGTGTCTCGCCATGGGGTGCACCTGTTCTTTTTGTCAAGAAGAAGGATGGGAGCATGAGAATGTGTGTAGACTATCGGCAACTGAATAAGGTGACAGTGAAGAATAAGTACCCTCTCCCCAGAATTGATGATTTGATGGACCAAGTTTGTGGGGCAGCGGTATTTTCGTAGATTGATCTGAGGTCTGGGTATCATCAGATCCGCATCAAGGAAGAAGATGTTGAAATAATTGGTGGAATTGGCTAAAGTCACCCAAGAGGGGGGGGGGGGGGTGAATTGGGTGTTTATAAAAACTTTGAAATTCAATCGAATCAAACGTTCTTAGAAAGATTAACAGAGATTAAACGAGCGGAAGACTTAAAGAACGAATGAAAAACGATCTTAAGCGAATAGAAACACGATATTTAATATTAATAGATAAAACTTATTATACGCGTGATTGAAGAAATAAATCACAAAAAAGCAATACACGCGCTAAATAGATTAAAACGTGAAAATAGCTTTTATCCGCAAAACTTATAATCAACATAAAATAAACATGTGGAAATAAAAGAGATAAGGGATAAAGAAAATTGCACCGGGGATTTTTATCCTGGTTCGGCAAACAACGCCTACATCCAGTCCTCAAGCGACCCACTTGAGCTTTTCACTAAGCCAAGACGCAACGCGTCCCCAAGTACATCCAGAGCTCCCCGCAAGCTACTAGGAATCCCACCGTTCGCCAGGGACCTCGAACAAAATAGCTTAACTACTAGGAATCCCACCGTTCGTATAGCGCTACCCAATACACAACAGTGTTTACTCACCCTATGAACGCGACACATGTTCAATCCTTAGGGAAAACACTCCTTAATATCTAAGGTTGTCACACCCCTTACAATCAAAAGGATTTGCACGAAGAAAAGTGTGCAACTAACAATAAAGCCCTCTAGATAGAGTAGATACTACAATAGAGTCCTATGACAAATGAATAATCTCAAGCAAACTCATTGTCAAACCAATATGATGATGATGATGATTTCTTCTCAAAAGAATTTTTCAAATAAGAGAGAAGGAGAAGAAGAATCCATGAATGTGTGTGATGGTGTGTTTTTAAAAAGGTAGAAGAAGCTGTTGCAAATCAGAATCGTGATCATCCAGAAAAGGAAATAAATCATTCTGGGAATCAGATTGATTTCAGCACGTTTTTCAAAATTTTGAAAAGAGTAATCGATTACTTTGGTCAGATTAATCGATTACTTGCTCTTAGGTTTTTCATAAAAGTTGCAGCATTAAAAGCTAATTGATTAGTAGCTTCAAGTAATCAATTACTGTCACTTAAATGACCAGTTCAAGGAAGTAATCCATTACAAGAACCTAATTAATCCATTACTTACTCTCTGGTTACAAGTTGCATCAAGTAATCGATTATTCCAGAAGGGGTAATCGATTACTCCACATTAAAAACAGTTTTTCAGAGAAAAATTGTAACCAAAGGTTTTCGCAAAACATTTTCATAAAAGCTTTTCCTGGAGCAGAGGTTTTAAAAAATACTTCTTCTAGATTTTTCAGGAACAAAACTTATCATCATCATAAAATTAAAATTGAATGCTTTTAGATTACTATTTGCCTTACATAAAGTTCTAAGCCCTAAAAGACTAGATCTTCAACCAGGCAAAACAATCTTCGCATCATCAAGGTACCTGAACCTGTTCAAACATAATATATCAAGTTGTGTTGTGTCATCATCAAAACATCATAAAGGCAAATCATGAGATTCAACAGAATATATTCCAAAGACCAATGCTCCGGCCATATTCATGGATTACATGAATAAAATCTTCCGGCCTTATCTAGATTCTTTTGTAGTAGAGTTTATTGATGATATTCTGATCTACTCGAAGAATCCAGAGGAGCATGCCACTCACCTTAGGATTGTGTTAGAAATCTTGAAGGCGAAGAAGTTGTATACAAAGTTATCCAAGTGCGAGTTTTGGTTGAAGGAGGTGAACTTCCTTGGGCATATAATTTCTAAACAAGGCATTGCAGTTGATCTGGCGAAAGTTAAAGTTGTGTTGAATTGGGAAAGGCCCAAGACGGTCACAGAGATTCGAAGTTTTTTGGGATTAGCCGGATACTACAGGAGATTTATCGAAGGATTCTCCAAGATTTCTCTTCCTCTAACACGGTTGACACGGAAGGAGCAACCGTTTGTCTGGGATGAAAGGTGTGAAGCATGCTTTCAGGAGATGAAAGGTAGATTGACATCATCTCCGGTGTTAATTTTACCTGATCCGCAGAAAGGTTTTGAAGTATTTTGTGATGCTTCGAAACAAGGGTTGGGTTGTGTTTTGATGCAGGAAGGAAAAGTGGTAGCTTATGCATCAAGGCAGTTAAAGGTTCATGAAGAGAACTACCCAACGCATGATTTGGAACTCGCTACAATAGTGTTTGCATTGAAGATATGGAGGCACTATTTGTATGGAGTTACGTTCCGAGTATTCAGTGATCATAAGAGTTTGAAGTATCTTTTTGATCAAAAGGAACTGAATATGAGGCAACATTAGTGGATGGAATTCATCAAAGATTACGACTTTGAGTTACACTATCACCCTGGAAAGGCCAATGTGGTAGCAGATGCTCTCAGTCGTAAGGCTCTGCATGTCAGTGCATTGATGGTGAAAGAAACTGAGTTGATTGAGGAATTCAGAGATTTGAACTTAGCAGTGCAATTTGACCAGAAAAGTGTTAAATTGGGAATTCTGCAGATTTCCAATGAATTTCTTAAGGAGATTCGGGAATTACAGCAAGAAGACGTCGAATTTCAAGAGAAGCAGAGGCTAAGTGCAGAAGGAAAAGAACCAGATTTTCAGATGGGAGCAGATGGAATCTTGAGATTCAAAGACAGAGTTTGTGTTCCTGCTAAACCAGAACTAAGGAAAGTTATTCTGGATGAAGCTCACAAGACCAAGATGAGTTTGCATCCAGGATTAACTAAAATGTATGAGGATTTAAAGAAGATGTTCTGGTGGCCTGGTTTAAAGGCAGATGTAGCAGCTTATGTGTCATCTTGCCTAGTTTGTCAAAAGGCAAAGATTGAACATAAAAGGCCTGGCGGAGAACTACAACCATTGGAGGTCCCTGAATGGAAATGGGACAGCATAACCATGGACTTTGTGTTAGGTTTTCCAAGGACACGAGGTGGCTATGAGGCTATGTGGGTTGTTGTGGACCGATTGACGAAGTCGACCCATTTCATTCCAATCAATATGCGATATTCATTGGAAAAGCTCACACAAATGTACATCAAAGAGATTGTAAGACTGCATGGAGTCCCATCTAACATCATTTCAGACCGTGATCCGAGGTTTATTTTCAGACTTTGGCAGAGTCTACAGCAGGCATTGGGGACAATATTGAGGCTGAGTTCTACATATCATCCTCAAACGGATGGACAATCAGAGAGGACAATTCAATCGCTCGAAGATTTGTTACGAGCCTGTGCATTGGAATACCAAGAGAGTTGGAATGAGTTGTTGCCTTTGGTGGAATTCACCTACAACAACAATTATCAAGCGAGTATTGGTATGGCTCCATTCGAAGCTCTATATGGGAGAAAGTGTAGAACCCCATTGTACTGGTTCCAAGTGGGGGAGAATACACTGATTGGTCCAGATATAGTTCAGGATACAACGGAGAAGATCAAGATGATCCAAGAGAAGATGAAGACATCTCAGAGTTGACAAAAGAGTTACGCCGATCGCAGAAGAGCTAAGTTGGAATTTGAAGAAGGTGACCATGTTTTCCTTAGAGTTGTTCCGAAAACCGGTATTGGTCGAGTATTGAAACCTAAGAAGTTGCCGCCAAAGTTCATTGGTCCCTACCAAGTTCTGAAAAGAGTCGGCCCTGTTGCTTATCAAGTTTCTCTACCTTCGTTTCTATCCAATCTGCATAATGTCTTCCATGTGTCCAACTCCGGAAGTTCGTGCATGATCCCTCGGCTATCATTCAAGTTCAACCGGATATGTTACCACTGAAAGAGAATCTGACATTCGAAGCTGGTCCGATCCGCATCGAAGATCAAAGAATCAAGAGGTTGAGAGGGAAGGACATTCCTTTGGTCAAAGTTGCATGGCGACGAGGCGAAGTCTCAGACCTGACTTGGGAGCTGGAAGATCAGATGTGTGATAAGTATCCTCATCTGTTTGAATCTATGTAAGTATTAGATGAATTTCGGGGACGCAATTCCTTGAAGTGGGGGAGAGTTGTAACGCCCACGGAATTTATCCTCGAAAATTATAAGTGTTGTATGAATAAAATGGAATATAATGCATGTTTTATATGTTAGTATGAATTCTTATATTAGGAAAATTGAAATAAAAGATTTATAGCATTAGATCCAAAACCAACCGTTGGATTTGAAGATAAGTATGTTAGGAAGCTTGTCTCCAAATTTGAACAAGATCCAACGGTTAACGAAAAAGTTATGGCAGTTTGAATGTGATGCTGTAATTATGTAATATGGATATCGATATGCATATGCCCATATCGATATTGGATATCGATATCCATGAGTTTGTGAGTTCATAAGTAAGTCGGTTTAACTCGTGTGACTGGGAATTAATCACGTTTTTCACCCGTAATTACAACAAAAACCATCTGAGGACTGTTTGGGCATGAAAGGGACACTTAAGGGCAGTGTAATTTCTTAATAAGAGAGAGTTGCATGCAAAACCCTAGAAAACTTAGAGATTCCTGCAGAAAACGAGTTTTTGCTGTCATCACTTTGTGCTCTTCGTTTCCTGTGCTTCAACCATCAAAACTTATCAAATCTTATACCAAATCGATGCTCTCTTCACTCTCTTCAAGTTGATACTAAGTTTGTTGAGTTTGGTGGACTGTGGAGGGAGTAGTGAACCTGGGAAGTTTGTTGTCCAAGTCTGATTTATGCAAATTCAGACTCTAGAACCTAAGTTTCTTCACTTCGTGTGGTAAGCTCAAGTGTTTTTGGAGCTTCAAACTTGTTTTATTTTCAAGCTTTCATATCCTAGTTTTAATTCTAATCCTTGATCACCATTTATTTTGCCTTATTGTGGGTGATCAACACTGATTTTGTTGTCTTGTTCAACCTGAAAACAGAACTTGTCAGCTGAACCAGAAAAGTTGGGATCTTTCTCAACAAAACCAATCCTTTCCAATCAAAGCAAGTCTGAATCATTCCAAATAGGTAAGGGAGAAGTTAACCGGGTGCTAGAATAATAATCCAAGGGCTAGAAGTATAGGAGTTCTTATGAACTTAAGGGCAAACTAAGAAAAGTTGACAACTTGCTATAGGAAAATGACTTGGAGGTCATTCTAGCATAATTTCTGAATTTGAACAAGTTAGAGATAATGATTAATGGCTGAACTAATGAAGAAACTTGACTGTAAGGAAAGGAAAATGAAAATCATAGGTTAAGTTGTGATTTTTCATTGTTTATGCATAATACTTGAATCTTATATGAAGTTGATGCTATGGTTGTTGAATTTATGCATGTACAAATGTATTTGTACTTGATATTGATCTATGTTGGGTTGAGAATGGTTAAAGTAAAGTATATTGAGATTTGGTATTTCAAAACTCAAATCAGTATGCAGAAAAACAGGGTGGATATCGATCCAGCATGAGGATATCGATTGTGCATATCGATATGCACAATAGGATCAATATCAAGTACCATAATGTAACACCCTCATCATAGTTTAAAGGGTTCCCTACCTAAATAATCAAATTATGGGTGATCAACTAAAGTTTGACTCATAATAAGATGAAATATGGATCTTGGTCCCACTAGAAAATCTTACGCTGAGATTTTCCGAGTCAATATTGAGGGTTATTGATTTGAGGAAAATAGCGGGAGTAATATTTAATAAAAGTCTGTTGGAAGTCAAGCTAGTTGGAAGACATGCTTCAAACTCTCTATGGACTTCAAGTTTAATTCAAGATAGTGTTTTGATGATAACAAGCCAACTCAAGATCAAGCTCTCAAGTGTCATCCATATTCAAGATTGAAGATTCAAGCAAGGCATAGATTAGAAACCTTCTCCTTAGATCAATTGTAAGGTAATGAAGTTTTATTTCTTTAAGAGTTATAAAAGCCAACAAGTTTTTCATTTTAGAGAGAAGAAGAAAAACGTGTTTTTCATGAAAAAGTGTTTTCTGCATTAATCTTTGTGAAAATACTTGATGTTACAAAACTCTGTATATTTGTATGTTTGCAAGAGAGAGTAATCGATTATCTTCTCAAGTAATTGATTAACTTTGTTGCATCATAGAAAAATCAGAGAGGTTGTAATCGATTAAATGAATCTTGTTAATCAATTACTTTTTTATAAGAGTAATCGATTACCTGGCTCAAGTAATCGATTATAATTGTTGCATCATATATTTTTCAGAGGCTTAGTAATCGATTACAAGCTCTGTAATAATCGATTACATGATGTTGCATCATATGCATATCAGAGGCTCAGTAATCGATTAACTGACTAGTGTAATCGATTATAATGAGTTGCATCATACATTGAACAGGAGTGGTGTAATCGATTAACTATTCTTGGTGTAATCGATTACATGGTTTTCAAATGAATTTAAGAATTCCTATTTTTGAAGGAATAATCGATTACCTTCAGAAAGTAATCGATTACTTCATGTTTTATTGAAAAACGTGTCAGAATCATTTTGATTATTTCCTGATTTGTTTTTATATAAAAGATTCTGATTTATTTTATAAAATTCGAAAATGATTTTAAATTTGAATTATTTCCTTTTTGGTTTTAAGAATAAAATCTTTATTTTATTTCGTAAATCATTTTTATTTAGTTTTGATTTTAAAACTTATTCCAAATCTTATTTTATTTTATTTTGATTTAGTTTTGATTTTAAAACTTATTTCAAATCTTATTTTATTTTATTTTGATTTTGTTTTACTTACTCAAAATCCTTTTTTATTCTAAAATGATTTTTCTATTTTAAAAGGATTGCACTCCATCATACGGTAGAGTTTTTCTAATTCATTCATTCTTTCTGAGCATTCACGTTTCTCTCTTCTTCTTCTCAAGTCTTCTGTTTTTTTTCACGTTCATATTTTTTGAAGAACAAAAATGATTGTTGGCTGAGTAACTCCTAGAGAAACAACTACTTCATTATCATAGAGCTTATTGTAGAATCTGTGTTTTGAGAACACATTATACTTGTTGTAATCACTCACATCATTTGTTCTAAACCTTAGTGGTAGGGAGAGAATCCCGTAGTTGAACGCTGTGACGTTCGTAGGGTGAGGAACCCTGCTGTGTGATTGAGGCCCCTAGCGAACGGAGGTTCCTAGTAGTGTGCGGGGTGCTCTTGGTTGTAATAGGGTGCGGCTCTATTGCTTGGTTATAAGAACTCTCAGGCGGGTCGCTTGGGGACTGGACTAGGCCTTTCGACGGGAAGGCTGAACCAGTATAAAATTCATCGGTGCAAGCTTTTCTATCCCTATCTCTTTTGATTTCCGCTTATTTCAATTTTTACGTTTCCGCGCTACTCGAATTATATTTTCTATCGTTTTCGCGATCCGTTTCAAACACTTAATCTCTCCATCTCAAATCATTTTTTTAATTTGTAACGGTTTTTACAATACATTAATAAAACTCGATTCACCCTCCTCTCGAGATTTTGAGGCCAAAACCAACAAAGTCCTTATTAACTATTTAATAAACATGATCTTAATTCTGTTTTTAATTTTGTTGTTAGATCACCATGGCATCAAACAATTCTAACAACTTATCACTGTGATCAGTCCTTGAGAAGGACAAGCTGACGGGAATTAATTTCCTGGACTGGTATCGAATCCTAAGGATTGTCCTTAGGAATGAGAAAAAGTTGTATGTGCTAGAGCAACCGCTCCCTGAAGCACCCCCACGCTAATGCACCGGCTGCTGAGCAGAATGCTTTCCGGAGGCATCAAGATGATGCCTTAGAGGTTGGCACTCTCATGCTTGTCACTATGACCTCTGACCTTCATAAGATTCATGAGAACATGAGTGCGTACGATATGATCGTACACCTTAAGGAGCTCTATCAAGAGCAAGCAAGGCATGAGCATTTTCAGGTCACAAAGTCCCTTTTCACTTGTAAGATGACAGAGGGAAGCCCAGTTAGTCATCATGTAATCAAGATGATTGGTTATATTGAGAAGATTGAGAGGATGGATTTCCCACTAGGTCAAGAGTTGGCAGTTGACTTAATTCTGCATTCCTTACCACAGAGCTTTAGTCAGTTTGTCATGAATTACAACATGAACAACATTGACAGAACTTTAACTAAATTGTTAGGGATGTTGAAAACTGCTGAGCAGAATATCAACAAGGGAAAAACTATATTGTTGGTTCAAAATGGAAAGGGAAAAGATAAGGCCAAACGGAAAGCACAAAAACCTAAGGATAAGGGCAAAGCTAGAGTAGCTAAGGCTCTTAAGCCTAAAGGTGGGGTGGCTAAGGAGGGAAATTGCTTCCATTGTAACAAGGAGGGACATTGGAAGAGGAATTGCCCAGATTACCTTAAAGAGAAAGAAATGAAGAAAAGCGGAGCCTCTTCTTCAGGTACTTTTGTTATAGAAGTTAATTTTTCTGCTTCAACATCATGGGTATTAGATACTGGATGTGGATCTCACATTTGTGTTAATGTGCAGGATCTAAAAAGGAGTAGAAGATTAGCTAAAGGTGAAGTTGAACTGCGAGTTGGAAATGGAGTAGAGTTGTCGCCATTTCTGTTGGAACTTGTAGTTTAACCTTACCTAGTGGATTAGTTTTAGAACTAGAGGATGTTTATTGTGTACCTGCTATTCATAGGAATATTATTCCAGTTTCATGTTTAGACAAAGTAGGTTTTTCGTTTTCAATAAGGAGCAAGTGTTGTTCCATTTATTTGAATGAGATGTTTTATGGCAGTGCACAATTAATAAATGGTCTTTATTTGTTAGATCTTGATCATCCAGTCTATAACGTTAATGCTAAAAGGTTTAAATCAAATGATACAAACCAAACTTTTCTTTGGCATTGTCGTTTGGGCCATATAAATGAGAAACGCATTTCTAAGATTCATAAAGATGGATTCTTATACTCATTTGATTTTGAATCTTATGAGACATGTGAGTCTTGTTTGTTGGGAAAGATGACAAAGGGCCCATTTACTGGCAGCAGTAAGCGGGCTAATGAACTTTTGGGACTCATACATAAAGATGTATGTGGGCCTATGAGTTCAAATGCTAGAGGAGGTTACTCGTACTTCGTCACATTTACTGATGATTTTAGTAGATATGGGTATGTATATTTGATGAAATACAAACATGAAACCTTTGAAAAGTTCAAGGAATTCAAGAATGAAGTACAAAATCAACTTGGCAAAAGTATTAAAGCCCTTCGATCTGATCGAGGTGGTGAATACCTTAGCCAAGAGTTCGATGACTATCTAAAAGAGTGTGGTATAGTATCTCAACTCACTCCTCCTAGAATGCCCTAGTGGAATGGTGTTTCAGAAAGGAGAAACCGAACCTTGTTGGGCATGGTTAGGTGTATGATGAGTCAATCGGACCTTCCAATCTCTTTTTGGGGACATGCTCTACTTACAGCTGCTTTTACACTTAACCGATCCCCATCGAAAGCGGTTGAAAAGACACCATATGAGATATGTACTGGGAGGCGTCCTAGTATGTCTTTTCTCAAGATTTGGGGTTGTGATGTTTATGTGAAACGTCTACTTTCTGATAAACTTAGTCCCAAATCTGACAAATGCTACTTTGTAGGATATCCCGAAGAAACTAAGGGATATTATTTCTACAATCCCACAGAAGGCAAAGTGTTTGTCGCTCACACAGGCGTGTTTCTTGAAAGAGAATTTCTCTCTAAAGGAAATAGTGGGAGGAAAATAGATCTTGATGAGATTCAAGAATCCCAAAATAGCCAAGACCAAGCGATGGATGTTGAGCAAGTTCCACAAGATGTTGTGGATGTACAACCTGCTCAAGTTACACAAGTTTTACGTAGGTCAAGTAGGATTCCTCTTCAGCCAGAGAGATATGGATTTCTCTTGACTCAAGAGGATGACATTATGATTATTGATCAAGATGAACCTACTACTTACCAAGAGGCTATAAACAGCCCTGACTCTGAGAAATGGCTTCAAGCCATGAGATCTGAGATGGAGTCCATGTACACCAACCAAGTTTGGATCTTGGTTGATCTACCTGATGGGGTAAAACCAATTGGGTGCAAATGGGTTTTCAAGAAGAAGACTGACATGGATGGTAATGTACATACCTTTAAAGGACGATTGGTTGCTAAAGGTTTCAAACAAGTTCATGGTATTGACTATGATGAAACTTTTTCACTAGTTGTCATGCTAAAATCCATTAGGATCTTGCTTGCTATTGCAGCATTTCATGATTATGAAATCTGGCAGATGGATGTCTAAACTGCTTTCCTTAATGGAAATCTTTTAGAGGATGTGTATATGACACAACCTGAAGGTTTTGTTGATCCAAAGGATGCTGGAAAGGTTTGTAAGTTGCAACGATCCATTTATGGATTAAAACAAGCTTCTAGGAGTTGGAATATTCAGTTCAATGATGCAATCAAACAATTTGGTTTCATCAAGAACGAAGAAGAGTCTTGTGTATATAAGAAGGTTAGTGGGAGCGCAATTGTCTTTCTTGTGTTGTATGTGGATGACATACTACTCATCGGGAATGACATTCCTACCTTACAATCTGTTAAGACTTGGTTAGGGAATTGCTTTTATATGAAGGATTTGGGTGAAGTAACCTATATATTAGGCATCAAGATTTATAGAGATAGATCAAGGAGATTGCTTGGCCTAAGTCAAAGTTCGTACATAGACAAAGTGTTGAAACGGTTCAACATGCAGGATTCCAAAAGGGGATCTTTGCCAATGTCACATGGTATAACCTTGTCGAAGGAACAGTGTCCTTCCACTAAGGAAGAAAGGGAACACATGGATAGAATTCCATATGCATATGCAATTGGATCTATCATGTATGCCATGATATGTACTCGACTTGATGTTTCGTATGCTTTGAGCATGACGAGCAGATACCAGTCAGATCCAGGTGAAGGTCACCGGACAGCAGTCAAGAATATCCTAAAGTAATTAAAAAAACTAAGGATGCTTTCTTGGTATATGGAGGTAAAGATGAGCTGGTTGTAAAGGGTTACACTGACGCTAGCTTCCAGACTGATAAGGACAATTTCAGATCACAATCTGGTTTTGTATTTTGTTTGAATGGTGGGGCTATATGCTGGAAGAGTTCAAAGCAAGAGACTGTAGCCGATTCTACAACGAAAGCTGAGTATATAGTTGCATCAGAAGCAACAAAGGAAGCAGTTTGGATTAAGATGTTCATAATTGAACTTGATGTTGTTCCTAGTATTGAGTTTCCAGTGGACCTCTATTGTGACAACAATGGAGCCATTGCGCAAGCTAAGGAACCGAGATCTCACCAGAAATCCAAACATATACTTCGGCGTTTTCACATCATTTGATAGATAATTGACAGAGGAGATGTGAAGATATGCAGAGTTTCAACAGATGATAATATTGCTGATCCACTGACTAAACCTCTTGCCATAAAAAACCATGAGGGACATGTTAGGGCTTATGGTATTAGATACATGAGCGATTGGCTCTAGTGCAAGTGGGAGATTGTTGGAGAGTGCCCTAGTGGCAATCGTATTTTCTCTTTTACTTGTACTTATTTCATGTTTATGGATTATTACTATTAATAATAATGAGGCATTTCATTTATTATATTTGTGCTTTAATTGTTTAATTAAAATAGATCCTTAGGATTATAAGTTCAATATCATAAGAATATCAAGTACATGACTTGATAGTGAGATCTTATTGATTGATAATTATCCTTAAAGATTCCCTAGTCGAGTATTACAGTTAATAAGGACAGCTATAATACATCGAGACTAGTATGTGACAGACTGATGACTGTATCTCACCGGTCATGGATATGAGATATCAAGTCTTCACTTAAGTACACATTGGGACAACTGTGTATTGGATTGACCCGCCATGAGAATGCTACATGGTGACAATGGTGTACATGGTCCTTCGACCTGAAGTCGCTACGGTTCCCAACATGAGGAATTATGTGCTTTCACGCAATCAAACCTCATCTTTAACCAGGTGATCATAACGGTTGTAGTCGGGTATATGACAAATCATGTAGAGGGATGTGAGTGACGTAGATAGGATTTGTCCTTCCTTGTGAATAGGAATTATATCTCTGGGCCCCTTGACTGAGTGAGACGGTGAAATGTATGGCCATACTCAAGACAGTCAATATGAGATATTGACGAGACTTGTTTAGACACGTCTACTCAGGGATCAAGAAACCATAGGTTACACTGTACATGGGTGACACCTTCCATGACACGAGTGTAACTAAGATATTTGGACAAAGGGATTAAATTTACACATGATCATTGGTCACACTAAGGTTATGTCAGATCACAGACATTCCTGTCACTTGGGTAGCAATGACGTGTTGCTAGATACCGCTCATTGCTTGTAAACTTAAAATGGGATTTTAACTTTACTGCCAACATTACAGGAACGTATAGGGTCACACACTAAGAACAGATAGATTGGAGATATCACATTTGATAAAAAATACAGTAGTTGTATTTTTATAAAATTTACGTCCGTGCGATGCACAGTATGACCGTGCGATGCATTCTGATATGTGCTGCCAAGCCCAGCCCACTGGTCTAAATAATAGTATTAGCCTTAGGGTTTTGGTACGTGTGAGACACAGAACGGCAACCCTAGCCGTCCGTATCAGAGAGAGTGAGTGATATACTGAATCTCTCTCTTCTCCTCTAGCACTGAGAAGAGAGACGTGACTCCAATTGGGAACCTATTTGTGTGGATACCAATAGAGGCGCAACTACTTTGCTGCGCTCGTGATTGACGTGGATTGTTCGTGGACGATTTGACCAGCACCGTATTCCTCTTCGCATCAAGAGGTAAACGTTTTTAATCTCGAATCATGCTCTCTCGCATGGATCCTGTTCTGGAAATAGGGGATTTCGTTTTTTTTCCGCTGCGTATTCTGATCCCTATTTCCAGCAATCATAGCCAAAGGGAATCCTAGGAAGGTGGCTTAACTTCCTTACGCGCTTTGTAACCGTTATACTGATATCACGAGGAAAGGGAATCTTCCCTCTCTATGCTTGTCAATCAAAAGGCTTCCTCTTTGTCAATTCGGTTAAATGGAGGATTTGGGCCACTAGTGGACCTCCCATACCGTTAATCCGACTTTAAGGGGTATTGGGCTATTAAAGAGCCCTTCATACCGTTTTAGTGAAGACTTAAGGGCCTCTTAAACCGGCAAACCGGTTTCGTGAGGTCTAGGACCCTTTTTGGGCCTTTATTGCCGGTAAACCGGTTTATTGAAGTATCCTTCTAAATCCGATCCATAACAACTACTTTTCCAAAATACCTCTATTTTTTATAAATTTGAAAAAATTAAATACAATCAATTAACTTCCTTAATAAGCGTAAAAGTGGTTGAATTTGTTTATAATTCGAGCCGGAGGAAGTATATATTTATATATAAAATTTGAATTTATATTGTCATACTCGTATCTCAGTTTTTTAGAAAATATCATACCTTTTACCCGATACTATACCCGTATTGGTGCCATAGCTCATAACACATAAATCTTGGCCTGGTCTAGTTAAAAATTTAGGAGAAAAATTTATGCCATCTTACTATGTAATTATGCTATTCCACACAAAAATTTTATTGTCATAAGTAAGGTAATGATTTTCCTACAATTATGACTTTACTCATGACAGTCTAAAATTATTTTTTAAGAGTAATGAACTAACTTATGACACAAAATTTGGGAACAAGGTCGCGATGGAAAAAAAATATTATGTTGTGGGATGGCAAATTTTTTTCCCAAAAAATAGCTCATTATTGGATTTGGTAGAATATCTAAGGCCCAAAATCGTATTCGAGCTTTTTTCTCGACTCGATCAAGATCCAAACCAAAAATTGTTACCTTTATTTTCACTTTATATTTAATTATGTAAATTCAATGCTCCTAATTATGTGGATTTGATTTTGATGATGACAAAGTAATTAATAATCAAGCCTTGAAGTCATTGCAACATCAACAACAACAAGAATTCAAGAAAGAAAACAAGTGCTCACTCATTCTCAATCGGATTGTAATTGTAATTTTTCATTTATGTTGAGAGTGGGTAGATATAGTTAATCTCTTCTAGGAATAAAATAATTAATATGATTATTAGGTTGAGATTAACCAAAATCAATACTTGAGAAGAAAAACAAAAAGGAAAATTAATTTTTGACATGTCTGATCAAAATACTCGAGTATTTTGAGAAAGACTCGAGTATCTACTCGAGTATTCTGAAAAACACTCGAGTATTTATGTCAGATCAGCAAATATAGCCGTTAGTCTTGTTTGTGCAACGAATCTTTCCTTCGCGGCCAAAAGGACTCGAGTATTGGCCAAAAGACTCGAGTCTTTAGGTCCAGTCAGCAAAAATAATGACGTTGGAGAGACTCAAAAACCCATGTGAGGGCACTTGAGTCTCAACCAACTCTAGAAGCTTTTTCAGAACTTAATTGTGAAATTTCTCTTAGATTTGCACAAGAACAAACAAGACAACTAGAGCAAATTGATTACAAGCTTTCATTAATTCTTCTTCTGAAGTGTTAATTCACAAAAATCAACTTTGCACTCATATTGTTATTCTCTTCTCAAGTTGAGTTTAGGTCTCAATTTCTACATTGAGCTGTGTTTATTTGTGCGAATCCATTGTGAGATTCGTAATACACATACAAAAAGCTTGTTGATTCAAAGTCTTGGATTGTTCCCAAGCAAACCCTAAGTGGCTTAGGGTATTGGACTCTTGAGAGGTTCTCAAGCACAAGACTAGGAGGTTCCTAGCCCGGTGGAGTTTCTTGAAGGGAGTTCAAGGAAGCTTTATAAGAGTTCTTCGTCACTGGAATCAAATTGGGGTAGAAATCAAGAGTTTGGTACACTCTTGAAGGTTTAGGTTGAGTGAGGTTATCTAAATTAATCCTTGTAATTTCTAACAATTTGATTTATAGAAAAATCTCCTAAGGTGATTAGGAGGACTGGATGTAGCTCATTGTTGGAGTGAACGAGGATAAAATTGCTTGAGTGTCGGTTTATAGCTTTCAATTTACATTCTTGCTCAAACAACTTAAAGCATTTCAAAGAAATAGGATTTGTTCAATTAGGTGTAACACCCCTAATTTTCGTCTTCCGGATAATGCGAGAGTTAATCATAAAGTTTGATATTGAGCTCTTTTAAATTTATATTTTAATTTAATTCTATAGTGATATTTAAAATAGGGGTAAAGATGATTGTTGGTAAGGGAATAATCAAAATATATAGATATTGCATTTTGATCCCTAAGACAGGACCTAAATGTGATATTAAAAAGGGTTTATAGGAAAAGAATTATTAAATTAATAATTTTCTGAAATTCATCAGTAGGTAACCGGTTAGGAAGATCTTGTAACCGGTTACACGATGAACTCAGAAAACCCAGATAGTGGAATTTGATGAGTAATCCACCAATTTACCAGGAATTGCCACGAAAACCCACTTAATTTCCTGTGAGGGATACGTGTCGAGCTGCATGCTCATCAATTTCTCTATAAATAGGTGATTTGTGAGGCAAATTGAGGGTTTGGCTGATGGAGTGTTAGTATTGAAACTGAATTAGGGTTTCCAGATTACTCTGTTAATTTCTCTTTGATCTTTGAGAGTCAGACTAAGTGAGATACGCTATGTTAAAGACGATTCTTCCAGCTTTATATTGAGGTATGGGGGCGACTTGAGAGCGAGTATTGCATAAGTTATTGGTCTTGAAAGATTGAGGAAGGAGTCTGTCCAGAATCAGAAATCATTTCTTGAGGCTCCCTTTAGGGCATGATCTTGGTAAGTACATGCACTCTTTAAGCCTCAAACTTGTTTTCAAAGCTAGTACATGTTACCTAGTTTGAATTCTGATAGTTTTCCCAAATTTCTTTGGCCTATGGATATGTCAAATCATCTGGTCTTTGAACCTGGTTGAGGGAAATTGTGGCTGAAACAGAACATAGGAATTGGGAGAAAAATTATGGATTCTCTTCAAGTTTCAGTATTGAGCTTCATCGAAATCAACCCTATGGTAAGGGAGAAGATTTCTTTTGCTAGAATGAGAATAGATTTCATGAATTCATAGGGGGAGTCGTCATGAGACTCCTAAAGGGCATAGTGTATAACAAGCAAAGGCTTGGAGGCCACTGGATAAGGTAAATCTGTTGGTAACAGATTTAAGCAATCTATGTGAATGGTATAAATGGATTAATCTGAGATTACATGTATGGATATGAGTTATGTGTGGGTACTTGCTGTTACGTATGATTTAAATATGGTTATGTGTGAAATTGATGCTCTAAATAACATGTATGCAAGATTTGGGGTTGTTCTGTGGCTGAGCAGAAACTTCTCAAAGTATGAGGGCTTACATGACTATTGAATGGAGTTAGAATTGAGTATTGAAAGAAAATGTTTTCAAAATCCTAGTTTCTGTGCACAGACTGTCTAATCTAACCGGTTAGACGATTTTCGTAACCGGTTAGAAGCTGTGTAATTTCAACAGAAAAATGTATTATTAAAAATTGGTGAAAAGCTCCTATTGTCCTTACTCAAATCTAACCCTAATTTCAATAAATACCAATCCAAAAAGTAAGTGATAAATCACTGTTGGTTTTGGATGAAGAAAGAAGAAGCAATTCCTTGAAGTGTTATGATAACTTAAAAGTCAAGTTATGTGTTATTAATAACAAATTGTGGATTTAGGCCTGTGAATGATAAACACAATAGGTTTGAGGTACAAGGCCATGGTAAAAGCTGTTTGTGAATTGAGTAGAAATCTCAAGAGAAAGGGGTTTTCTTGAATTTCCATGGTAAAATAGTTTCAGATATGTGACTCTAACCGGTTAGTCTGGGACTGTAATCGGTTAGTATCTGAAGTTGCAAAAAGGAAAATTTAGTCTTTAAAAGGAGGAGTGATTACCATGGGCTAAGACTACTCAATTCAAGATCCTTGGCATAATTGAAACTAATTTAAGTGTATCTCATCATGCCAATGTTAGTACCTCAAATCAATCATTCTAAGGGAATTACGAGATGTGCCTAAATCACAGTGGATTAATCGAAGATAAAAAATCGCTCATGAATGTGGTGCATTCATTCATAGAGGAATGGAGAATAGGTTGGCAAGGAATAATTCTCATATTCTGGGAATATGAGAAGGGTACTCTGGGAGTACTGAAATTGTAACCTACTTGATGACACATTATAGATATGTGGCCAGTGTCCGGGACCTGGTTTTATACGTTCTGGGAACGTAGGCGTTCTGGGAACGTGGTGCACACTCCGGGAGTGATGCTTATTTTCCAAGTATGGTTTGCCACTCGTTCTGGGAACGTTTGGTGGTGTTCTGGGAACACTGGGATATCATTTGCCAGATATCCAACACTGTTGGAGGCCTCGGTTGTGGATGGAACCATGCATCATGCCATTTGCATTACAAGATTGAAAGTACTAAAAGGGGCGTGCTCATATGTACTTGCATTTTGTGTGATACCTGAATAATTGTGATTGTTAATATTATTTTTCTTATATCTATCTCATTTGATTATGCAAACGGAAATGCTTACTCCCGTGCCCTTGTAGGTTAAGGATCAACACTATGACCTTCTCATTGTTGAGTAAGGATAGGAGACCCCTAAAGAACATTGGAGAACAGGGGAAAAAGAGTTTCAGTGAAGTGCACAACAGTCGGAAATCAAATGTAATAGACGATGGAACCAGGACCCCGGATCAGCTCTAAGACCTTTCTGTGATAATATTTAAGCTATATTTTGAAAATGATAACCCAAGATAACATTACAAGTTCTTTGGCACAATCATTTTAGTTTAGTATAAATATATCCATTAAAATCTTTTTTTTAAGTGATTTATATAATTCTATGAGCTGATCTCAGCATTTTACCACCAACTCTGAAGTTATCATACACCCTATGTTTTAGAAACTTGTGTTTTCAATAGATTATGGGAAAAAGTTTCCAAATCTATGCTGAACCAGTTTGAGTTTTGAATTTTCAGCCAAGATTTTACGAAGTGGAACGTTTAGTAGAAAATCTTTTGGACAGCAGATCGAACTCGTTTCAAAATGAATACAATTATTCTATTTTATTAAGTGTATTGAAAGAGCGTTACAATTTTGTGGTATCAGAGAAAATGATCCTGATTCTTGGTTCCTGAGGTATGATTTCAAGCATTAAATTTCCGATGGCTGTGCTACTTTTGGGGAAATCTGTTCTCACAAGCTCGCTCTTTGGGTCCAAGTTGATATTGGGTTGTTTTTTTTAGCAAGTGGTTTAGATTATTTAGTAAGAAAACTAGATGACCGAAGTGAAACTCAGATGGGGGGTAGTATTCTTTTTAAATTTGTTGCCATGGTGAGATTCGAGTATTGGTTCAGTAAGATCAAAAACGAATCAATGCTGCAGTCATTTTGGGAAATGACCATTAGGGAAGTGAATAGGGAGGAAGCACTTATTCACTGTGGTGAAAGGGATAACTTATTCTGAAACCTGACGTGGTATGACCAGCTGTTAGCATTTGACCTTACTACAATTGATATATCCCAAGGGTTACTCATTCCTTGTTTCGGAAGAGTAACAGTGGTAATTCAAATACTCTATACCTTACCCTTTTTGTCATCTCTCATTCGAAATTTTTATATAATCCTATGCTCCTACCTCTAAATCAGTGTTTGTATTGTTCCGATGAAACGGTAAAACAAGGATTTCAATCCGTTCAAACTCCTCTTACTCTAATTAATTGACCTGCTGCATGACCTAACCGGTTAGCTGATTCTGTAACCGGTTACAGTCTGCAGACAGAGACAATCATAAAGCAGGATCAGTTTTGAGTGGTTTCGGCACTTCGAACGCTATATCTCTTACCCTCAGAACTGTTGTACAGGGTGTATCATAGGTGTGTCACGCTATGAGTTTTGTTTTTCAAACCCTTAGTCCGTTGTTCATGTTGCAAGCTAAATTAAAGCAATAAGAATTAGGGGTAATTTTGAAATATGATTGCAGTTGTTATGCAAATGATATTCATCAAGTAGCTATATAAGTGCATAATGGGATAGGAACAGCCTAGACAGGGAACGGTGATGATTAACAAAGATACTTCATTACAAGCATAAAGGTTCACACACCTAGCAACGCAACTAAAACATTAGGTAGTAGGCGAAAGTTATAAGTAGCCAAATACATCGGATAAGCATATTAAACCAAAACGCATAAGGGGGAAAATATTACTAGAAGTATGATGAGACCCAAAATTTCCCCAAGAACCACATAGTTATAATATAAGGATTACATAGTCAAGGTCCTAAACAAAGCAAGAGATTCAAAGTCACTAGTCTTCATGAGGAGGAGATGCAGGAGGTGGTGTAGGGGGACCCTGGAAACGCCTGAATGTGCGTAGCAGGAAGTGCATGTTCTCCATGGTGATGCCTAGAGAATCAAACCGCCCATTCAGATTTGCAAATTGATCATCCATCCTGTCCATACGCCCTTCGACCCTAGCAAAACCAGCATCCACTCTAGCGTTTATCCTCTCTTCCATAGAAGCAAAAATGTTAGCCTCGCCCGCCTGACCTGAACCTCCACCAACATCAAAGGTGGAATAAGGCCGGGTAAAGTGCCTCGGAATCTCACCACCACCCGTAGCTGGAGCCCCATCCCCCATAGTCACATCCTCGGGCTCAACCCCTGCCCCTTCTTCCTCTTGTCGCTGTTGCTCTCTTTCTGCAGCCGCTGCAGCATCTGCGGCTTTGATTTCAGCATTCCATTTCCAAATACCGTCGGCATCATGCTGGTAAATTCCCATCGAGTGGAGGACTCTACTGTTGATGCAAGTTAAGCCTTCGCTCGGCTCAAACTCCTCATCCTCCGGAATAGGAATTCCCTTGTACTCGATGAGACGACTCACGAAGAAAGGATAGGGCAGGCAGCCGCTTGTCGAATCAGCAGCCTGTGACATGTAGGCGCACACCACCCGTACCCAATTCACTTGAATTTGGTTCTTGATCGCGAACATATACCGATGATCGACTGCCATAGCTTGAGTGTGATTGGAGGAGGTCCTAGGGGTCAGCAAGTACGTCAGGACATAGAGAATTAACCTATTCTCCACCGTCATGTTTCCCACAGATTTGCGAGAACCGGTCAAATACAAATCCGGGTTCCGTAAACTGTCCTTGTAAACATCCTCGAGATTGCAGATGTTAAGCCGATTGTTGTCCGGATCACCGGGATAAGTACCCGCTGATTGGAGTCCACCCACAATCAGGAAATCAGTAGGGGTAACATCAAAAATCACCCCATTCACCTTGGACTGATAACCCCCTTCATACTCCCTGAAATTGGCATAAAACTCCCTGATCAACCTTGGGAAGATGGAACCCTTCAATTCCAGAAAAGTTACCAAACCTTGATACTCATACAACCTCTGAAATTGGAAGTTGTTGTTGGCAAACCACCGGAAGTTCATCCATCTCTTGAGCCCAAACCCTTTGTCACAGAAACTCTTGAACCTCTCCGCACATTTGTCCTTGCTGTAGTACTCGATTCTTGGTCTTCTAGGTGGTCGGGTAGCAGTGGACTTGACTCTAGCACGACGAGGAGGATTGGAAGCCATGCTTTCTGAAGGTTAGGCTTTTGGAAAAGGGGGAAAACAGAATTTGGAAAGGAACCCTAGGGGAGAATGAGAATGGGGGAAAGAATTAAGAGTGATAGTGATGAGAATGGATGGGAAATCAGGATGTGAGAGGTTTAGGCCTTGAAGAGGAAGGGAGAATGAGGAAATCGTGTTTTAGGAGGGAGAAAAGAAGGAGAATCGTGTTTTTAAAACTGATGTAACTGGTCTGATACAGTACTCTAACCGGTTAGGTTTATCGTGTAACCGGTTACATACTGTGACTTGAACCAATTATAAATGGAAATTTGTGAATTGTTGGAGACTCTTCAATAGATATGAAAATTTCCCAATTGTTGGTTAAAATTCCATAGTAATATTTTGTAGAAGGAGGGAAATGAGTGCTTTCAAGGACTCCGCATAGGATTTCACTCGAGGCAATTCTAAGCAATTAAGAAGAACAATTGAACTTTCAACGCAAGAAGTCTATGATAGTCAGGTTGGTTAATGGATAGAAGAGAAGCAGAATTTGACAATCGGAGGAAATAGACAAGCAAAACTATTATGTTACGAAAGATCATGAAGTAAATTCTAAATTTGACCATCTTAGTTATCTCGTTTCCGAATCAATTTAGCCAAATGTTTCCGAATGTAGTTAATCTAACCTCTTAGAATATTAAGACTTTGTTGAAGGTCCAATTCAAAATTTTGTAATTCAAACTGTTATCACAATTGGATGTGATAACTATCCGCGAACACTGCAGCCATAGGAGGATTAGTTAAGGCTAGAGGGATTAACAACCACCGGGTTAGGACAAATTTTTGTCTCCCCAACGGAAATGTCTCTAGACGTTGACTATCCACCTAGAGCTTAGTAGTGATCGTTAACTTATCTTTAAGTTCATCTAACTTAAAGACATATCGTATAATCCTTCTTGTGAGAGATTATATCTAAGAAGTATGATTCATTACTAATAGTTTGAATATTCGGACTGATCACCCTAATATTCGAAATTATCGAGTAACGAGGTCATACAAATATCTTTTCATTCATACCTAAGGAATCCGCGTGTGCAATCCAAAAAGTTTACCTGGAAAGAATTAGAGGGAGGCTTATCGAGGAAAAGAGTTGTGGACCGTATTTTTCATACGATAAGAAGGGAATTGGTTATGTTAAAGTTGGACGACGAAATTTGATTTCGTAAATTTGAAACTATCTCGGGATACTAATATCCTATCTTAATCTTTTAAGTGGGGGAGAATCCAAAAATATATTTTTTTTTTTTTAGAATAGCCAAGCAAATTTCGGGGACGAAATTCCTTTTAAGTGGGGGAGTAGTGTAACACCCCTAATTTTCTTCTTCCGGATAATGCGAGAGTTAATCATAAAGTTTGATATTGAGCTCTTTTAAATTTATATTTTAATTTAATTCTATAGTGATATTTAAAATAGGGGTAAAGATGATTGTTGGTAAGGGAATAATCAAAATATATAGATATTGCATTTTGATCCCTAAGACAGGACCTAAATGTGATATTAAAAAGGGTTTATAGGAAAAGAATTATTAAATTAATAATTTTCTGAAATTCATCAGTAGGTAACCGGTTAGGAAGATCTTGTAACCGGTTACACGATGAACTCAGAAAACCCAGATAGTGGAATTTGATGAGTAATCCACCAATTTACCAGGAATTGCCACGAAAACCCACTTAATTTCCTGTGATGGATACGTGTCGAGCTGCATGCTCATCAATTTCTCTATAAATAGGTGATTTGTGAGGCAAATTGAGGGTTTGGCTGATGGAGTGTTAGTATTGAAACTGAATTAGGGTTTCCAGATTACTCTGTTAATTTCTCTTTGATCTTTGAGAGTCAGACTAAGTGAGATACGCTATGTTAAAGACGATTCTTCCAGCTTTATATTGAGGTATGGGGGTGACTTGAGAGCGAGTATTGCATAAGTTATTGGTCTTGAAAGATTGAGGAAGGAGTCTGTCCAGAATCAGAAATCATTTCTTGAGGCTCCCTTTAGGGCATGATCTTGGTAAGTACATGCACTCTTTAAGCCTCAAACTTGTTTTCAAAGCTAGTACATGTTACCTAGTTTGAATTCTGATAGTTTTCCCCAATTTCTTTGGCCTATGGATATGTCAAATCATCTGGTCTTTGAACCTGGTTGAGGGAAATTGTGGCTGAAACAGAACATAGGAATTGGGAGAAAAATTATGGATTCTCTTCAAGTTTCAGTATTGAGCTTCATCGAAATCAACCCTATGGTAAGGGAGAAGATTTCTTTTGCTAGAATGAGAATAGATTTCATGAATTCATAGGGGGAGTCGTCATGAGACTCCTAAAGGGCATAGTGTATAACAAGCAAAGGCTTGGAGGCCACTGGATAAGGTAAATCTGTTGGTAACAGATTTAAGCAATCTATGTGAATGGTATAAATGGATTAATCTGAGATTACATGTATGGATATGAGTTATGTGTGGGTACTTGCTGTTACGTATGATTTAAATATGGTTATGTGTGAAATTGATGCTCTAAATAACATGTATGCAAGATTTGGGGTTGTTCTGTGGCTGAGCAGAAACTTCTCAAAGTATGAGGGCTTACATGACTATTGAATGGAGTTAGAATTGAGTATTGAAAGAAAATGTTTTCAAAATCCTAGTTTCTGTGCACAGACTGTCTAATCTAACCGGTTAGACGATTTTCGTAACCGGTTAGAAGCTGTGTAATTTCAACAGAAAAATGTATTATTAAAAATTGGTGAAAAGCTCCTATTGTCCTTACTCAAATCTAACCCTAATTTCAATAAATACCAATCCAAAAAGTAAGTGATAAATCACTGTTGGTTTTGGATGAAGAAAGAAGAAACAATTCCTTGAAGTGTTATGATAACTTAAAAGTCAAGTTATGTGTTATTAATAACAAATTGTGGATTTAGGCCTGTGAATGATAAACACAATAGGTTTGAGGTACAAGGCCATGGTAAAAGTTGTTTGTGAATTGAGTAGAAATCTCAAGAGAAAGGGGTTTTCTTGAATTTCCATGGTAAAACAGTTTCAGATATGTGACTCTAACCGGTTAGTCTGGGACTGTAACCGGTTAGTATCTGAAGTTGCAAAAAGGAAAATTTAGTCTTTAAAAGGAGGAGTGATTACCATGGGCTAAGACTACCCAATTCAAGATTCTTGGCATAATTGAAACTAATTTAAGTGTATCTCATCATGCCAATGTTAGTACCTCAAATCAATCATTCTAAGGGAATTACGAGATGTGCCTAAATCACAGTGGATTAATCGAAGATAAAAATCGCTCTTGAATGTGGTGCATTCATTCATAGAGGAATGGAGAATAGGTTGGCAAGGAATAATTCTCATATTCTGGGAATATGAGAAGGGTACTCTGGGAGTACTGAAATTGTAACCTACTTGATGACACATTATAGATATGTGGCCAGTGTCCGGGACCTGGTTTTATACGTTCTGGGAACGTAGGCGTTCTGGGAACGTGGTGCACACTTCGGGAGTGATGCTTATTTTCCAAGTATGGTTTGCCACTCGTTCTGGGAACGTTTGGTGGTGTTCTGGGAACACCGGGATATCATTTGCCAGATATCCAACACTGTTGGAGGCCTCGGTTGTGGATGGAACCATGCATCATGCCATTTGCATTACAAGATTGAAAGTACTAAAAGGGGTGTGCTCATATGTACTTGCATTTTGTGTGATACCTGAATAATTGTGATTGTTAATATTATTTTTCTTATATCTATCTCATTTGATTATGCAAACGGAAATGCTTACTCCCGTACCCTTGTAGGTTAAGGATCAACACTATGACCTTCTCATTGTTGAGTAAGGGTAGGAGACCCCTAAAGAACATTGGAGAACGGGGGAAAAAGAGTTTCAGTGAAGTGCACAATTGTCGGAAATCAAATGTAATAGACGATGGAACCAGGACCCCGGATCAGCTCTAAGACCTTTCTGTGATAATATTTAAGCTATATTTTGAAAATGATAACCCAAGATAACATTACAAGTTCTTTGGCACAATCATTTTAGTTTAGTATAAATATATCCGTTAAAATCTTTTTTTTTAAGTGATTTATATAATTCTATGAGCTGATCTCAGCATTTTACCACCAACTCTGAAGTTATCATACACCCTATGTTTTAGAAACTTGTGTTTTCAATAGATTATGGGAAAAAGTTTCCAAATCTATGCTGAACCAGTTTGAGTTTTGAATTTTCAGCCAAGATTTTACGAAGTGGAACGTTTAGTAGAAAATCTTTTGGACAGCAGATCGAACTCGTTTCAAAATGAATACAATTATTCTATTTTATTAAGTGTATTGAAAGAGCGTTACATTAGGTAGCAAGTTCAAGGAATCTAAGTGTTATTCAAGTGTTAAAAGTTGTTTAGATTGCTTGCTATTCTGTTGGATAAGTTTATGTTTTGTTTTGGATTGATTTGAAGTGAATTGCTGATTTTTCGTTTCTGGTTTAACTCATATCTGATACGAAACACTCGAGTATATCTTGAAAGACTCGAGTAGTTCATCCTGAAACACTCGAGTATTTCACAAAAGACTCGAATATTTCGAGTTTGTTCCAGAAAAATCACTTTCAGCTCTATTCTTTAATTATCATTTGAAATATTTAGTATTACTGCTTCAAATTACTATTCACCCCCCCTCTAGTAATTGCTTAGCCCGCTTGTTGGTTTCCAACAAATTACTTATTCAAATAAACCATTTTGATTTTCCGATAGTAATGGGTAAATATTGTATGTACTAGTATTTAACTTTAAATAAGAGTAACTTTTGTATGTTGACTAGGGGTGTAAGCGATTCGATCCAAGATCGCGAGACCGGTCGGATCGAATTAGACCAGACCGAAAAATACAGTTTGTTTTAGTCTCATGGTTTGATTCGGTCTCAAAATTTTCAAACCATTGTTATATTATCCGATCCACGTTCTCACTATTATTGAGACCGTTGAAACCGGACTGAATCGGTTAGTTAAAACACTTACTCAGTTACTAGTCAGAGTAGTCACGTACTCTGCTACTAGTTAAAACACGTACTGAGTTAAAACACTTACCGTAATATGTTGGCCAAGTAATTTTTTTATGTCGGGTAATGTAGTATGTTGAGTAATTTGTATATTGTACTATGTTACTATATGTTGGGTACCGTAGTATGCTGAGATAGTGAGATTAATGGCTAATTTTTTAATTTTTTTTTAAATTGCCAAGTAATTATTGTCTAAATAAACTGGACCAGACCGGATCGGATCATTCATGAATGGTTCGGTCCGGTCCGATCTTTGTACATAAAAAATGTCTAAATCGAACTAATCGAACCATGTAAATTTAATTGGTCTGGTCCCTAATATCTCTCAAAGATCAGACCATTACAACCCTAATGCTGACATATATTTTGGACAAATTTGAGATTAAATTCGAACTATTTTTTTTATGTGAATTAGTTTAGGTAACTTGTAAATTAGGATTTATATATATTTGATCTTATTTATAAGTTGCTTTCTAAAAAAATTTGTTAGTTTTATTTATAAATTATTTTGTATTTTTTTAGGTATTTATTATGTTTTTCTCTTATTTGCCCTTTCTTCATTAATGTGAAACAATATATTGACAAATTTTCAAAGCAAGTTAAAAGGTTGAAATTGTAATATTAAAGTACATTTGCAAAGTTTCAAAAAATAAAACTACTTGTTTCTGCCAGGAATTTATATTTTGCAAGGAAAATAACAGGAATGCAAAATAAAGGGATGGGTTTGTAGACTTAGCGAAATCAAGGCTTCTTTTATTGATTTACTGAGAGAGAAGTACAAGGAGTAATGGGGGTGTAATTATCAGATGATAAAATATACAATGGCTAAGTATTTTCTAGGACGCTCTCTGTTTTCCATCCCCAAACTCCCTAAGGTTTCTCCCTGGTTGCATCGTTGTAACCTTCTGAATATGGTGGATTTGTGTTTACTTGCTTTAGCTTGTGTTGGCTTGCCTTTTTCAGCTATCAGTTGTGATCTCTATATAGAGGTCTTATGTCTTGGTCTTCAAGTTTGGCCTTCTCTTTGTCTGATGGGCATTGTGATATTCCCTTCATTACCCACTGGTCGTTGCTTCCTTCATTCTTGGTAGGGGAGATGAACAGTGCCTTTTCCTCTTGAGTGGAATAACATCTTCTTCCCTCAACATACTACATTTGGCACTTGAGTGAAATGGCATCTTTCCCATTTGTGGCATTCTGATTGACATGGTTGATTGAGCGTTGGGCCCAAGGAGGGGTGACTTAGCTGGGATGACTTCTCAGGACCTTGTTCAGCCTTAGATGAGTGTTGTGGGTTGGGGACGCTCTGATCGGAGGACGCTTCCACGTTTTCTGCCATTGTTGGTGTGGGGTCCTGCCTTGGGTTGAGATAATTCTCATGGGCCATTTGAAGCTTCCCCTTTCTTTTTGTTTTCCTTCTGACGGGTCTTGGCGCAATAGCTATTTATTTTTCCCATCCTAAATAATAGCCCCTTTTTGTATTTGAAATAATCCTATTTTTTTCAAATGCAAACCTAAGTAGCCTACATGCCTACTTCTCTCCAGCCCCTTATCGCGTGAAACGTGTCTGTTGCAGTTGGTAACCGTGCCTCCACTCATTTCTAACGTTATTCTTCAAATATGCCCTCACGTTGTCACATTCCTCCACCTCTCATTTTGAAATACTTTCCTCCTTCTCTTTCTCACAGTAGCCCCTTTTTCTTTCCCTTACCCAAAACCGTTTCCAACCCCATGGCTCGTTCAAGTGCTGTGACTTCCTCTGGTGAAGATCTGGAGTCTGATACCTCTGAATATGTTGGTGATGAGGGGACGTCCCCCCAACCCATCTCCATTTTCATCTTGAACGATCTCCCTCCTCCACGATCTGAGCCTGTGGAGCAAGGCTATCGGCGTTGGGTAGACGTTCCTCGCCCTTCTCCTCCATTCGAAGGTCCACCCAAGTTTGGTAATTTGTTTCATAACTTCCCTTCGAAGGCTACTGTTGTCTCAGAAGAATTTGCCCATCTGAAAACTTCACATGTAACTGATGTTGACAACAAGACTTTAGGCCCAACACTGCTTCGGTCCCGTTTGTTGAGGGCGGAATTCCCCTGGTCGGAAGTTCGGTTCTATATGAGGCTCAGTGTGACTGGTGGTTGGGCCGAATGGGTTGCTTCTGTTTTCAAGGATGATCCTTCATTCGTTGAGATTCTGGAGAGTACAGGGATTGTTGAGGCCATTAAGATTTCTACCAAACTCAGTGTATGCAAGAGAGTGGCTGATCTTCACATGCTTGTGCAGCGTTGGTGCTCAACTACTCACACCTTCATTACTGCATGGGGGGAGTTTACCCCATCTTTGGAAGATGTAATCGTCCTTATGAAACTACCCTCTTTTGGTGATTCTGATCTCTCTCTTTCTGATATCGATGAGAAATTTTTCGACATGGCAAGGGAATTGAAAGCTGTCATAGTTCTTAATGCTAAGCATTCTCGTGACATTCTATCGCAGAGGAAAGGGTCTTCTTCGAAGGGAATGGGTGCTGGCAGGTCTGCTTCAAAGGGCCAGCATTCAGGTAAAAAGATTTCTTTGAAACATACCTTTGCCAATTGGGTGAGGTATTTCTTTGGTGAAATTTGTGGTGACAACTTTGAATCTGGTCATGTCCTTGATGAGGGTCTATACAGAGCAGGCTTCATCGCATTTTGGCTTAGCCGCTATGTCTTTCCTGGCCCGCCGTGGGAATCCGTGAGCCCCTCTGTGTTTGTTTTTGCTAGCATGTTGTCACAGGGAGTCCATCTTTCCTTATCATCATTATATCTTGGTGGTTTATATGCGAGACTAGACCAAATTAGAGAGCAATTGAGCAATTCCTATGGACGCTTTCCTATAAACTATTATCTGGATTTGACTTTCCTGCAACATTTTCTGTTTGAACACTTCCCAAAATTTGGTCTGGATGGGCCCAAACTCGAGGATGTTGGTGAAAAAGATGATGTTGAGGGCGCTGCTGAGGGTGCTGAGGTTGCTGTTGGTGAAGAAGCTGTTGCTGATGCTGACTCTCAAAATTAGGTCGTGGCACTGGTCTCAGGGAAAACCGATGTGTCATTTGGTCAATGTGATTGATGATGAAGGAAGCTTCTCATTTCATCCTTATGCTAAGCCATTGTTTCCTTCTGGAGAGCAGCTTCATGACCTTTATACCAATGACAGGTTTCTCTTTGCAGCCAGGAATGATGCCTCAAAGAAATCAGAAGGCGTCACTGATCTCTGGAACTTGATTCTTACTCCACGTCGTCTGCCTGGATTCGTCCCTACTGATAACAAAAGTGCACATGGAGGAGCCTTATGGCCATATGCCTATAGACCGGATAGGGTTGCACGTCAACTTGGTTGGGATCAGCCTCCTTGCGGCCTCCATGTTGCTCCTATAGGGGTGGAAGCGGCTCTGCAGTCAGTGCTCTTTCGTACTTCCGGGGATTCAGATTCGAAGGACCTTTTTCCTTTCTACATTTACCCTACTCTCACTGGCAGTGTCCTCCAAAGCTGGCTAGACTCTCATCACGGTGTGTTACAGCGTCTTCGTAGCTTTGAGGCAACCCCTAATCTCATCACTCCTTCAGTTGTGCCCATTTCCTTTATGCACCCTTATTATGCTACCCCTTTGAAGAAAGGTACTCTTTGCTCTTACCAATGCTTCCTTTCTTTCATTTTTATTTTATGCTCAGACTGTTTATTTATTGTTCTGATCTTGTGTATGTGACATTTTGCTTACTTTTAGGTGCAACTGATTCTGCTCCTCAAACTCGCAAAAGGAAAACTCCGGCATCTTCCCCTTCCGCTTCTACTGCCACAAAAAAAGGTAAGCAGAAGGCTTCTACCTCTGGTCCCCCAATCCCAAAGCCCTCTGTTGTTAAAAAGACTTCAAGTCTTCCTTCTAAGACAAAAGGAAGCGCCCCAGCTTCTACTCCCTCCCGACGCTCACTTCGCTTGATGGCCCGCGTTTCTTCTCCGACCCTTTCCACTCCTGATCATATTGACTTAGTGGATGAAGAAGAGGATGATACTGGTGCGTCCATTGCAGCTCACTATTCATCTTCTGAGGATGATCGAGTGGTCCAGGATGCTAAGGCTCTTTCTTCTGGGGGTCATCAGTCATCTCCTCCTTCTTCCAACACTGGTTCTTCTCATGATGGGGTGTTAGGGGAAAAGCATTCTGCTGATCCTGTCCTCTCTGGTTCGATTTTCCTTTTCTTTCTAAAGCCAAACTTCCCTGCTATCTTCTTCCTTGTGTTGTCTTACCTTCTTGTGTTATTTATTTTCCTTGTTGCTTACAGTATCATTTCTTCCTTGCTTATATGCTGTTATATTCTTAATGCTTTTTTTATTTCTAATAGATACTCCCAAGGCTAAGCACCCTGCTTCTGCTGCCAAAGTGAAGGTTCCATCTGCTCGCTCTCCACCTAGGTTTGTTGCTCCCAAGCCCAAATCCAAAGGTACCCCTGTTTCTGAATACATTTCGTCTGGTTCTGCTTCTGGTAACTTTGTTGAGGGTGAGACTCCTATTCCTCTGGAAGTTGAACCTCTTGCCACTCTTTCTCCCTTGGGGTCACCTATGAATGTGGACCCTGGGACCCTTCCTGAAGATGCTGCTTCAAAGTCCCCTCCTGCGGAAGACGCTCCAGCTGGTGGCTCTGTTTCTCCAAGGGGCGTTGTTTTTGATTCCCCTGTTCGTGAGAGTGCCCCTCACATTACTGTTACTCCTATTTCTTCTCAAAGGACTGAAACTGTTGCTACTCCTGCCTCTTCTCAAAGGGCTGAGACTGTTGAGACTGTTGCTACTCCTGCTTCTTCTCAAAGGGCTAAGACTGTTGCTACCCCTGATCCTGTTCAAAAAGTCCCGCCTCATACTATCATCGGCTCATCCTCTGCTCAAGGTGTTCCCCCTCAAACTGAAGTTGCTCCCGGTGCTGCTTCCAGTATTGCTTCTTTCCGTAAGTACCTTCACTGTTGCTTATTTTATTTTTTCTTTTGTTTTTGCATACTCATTGTTCTCTTGTCTTTTCTCTTTATAGCATTGTTGTCTTTGAAAATGGCTAAGCCTCTTCCTGATGAAGACATAGCACTCTTGAGTTCATTTTTTCATGCTCATTCGGATTTGGTGCTACCTGGACTGCATTTGCCTCAGGTCTTTAATGAAACTGGACTTCATACCATGCTACATGTGTTAAAGCTCACTGTGAACCAAGATGTGGATTCCTTTTCTTGGGACCAGAAATCTTTTCTGTTGGATTATCTGCTAACTCTCAGGCTTCATCAATATTCGGGGTCTTGGCTTGACAATGCAATTAAGCAGGTGGAGGGTCAACGCCCTCCCTTTGATGAGGGAACTTTTGTTGCAAAGAAAAGCTCTTGCTAGAGCGTCGTGCTGATTTGGAAAGCTTGATCAATGACATTTCTGTTACTTTTTCCAAGGCCACTATTGATCTGACAAGTGTGAAAGCTGATCTTGCTGAATTGGATTCTCAACAAGAGTCTTATGCTGCTATTTGCAAGGCTTCTTCTCTAGGTGCTCTTTTTAGGATGTAATTGTTGTGTTTGTTGTTTCACTTTGCTGTTGAAAACTGTTGGGACCCTTGTATTTTGCTACTTCTGCTCTACTTTTGTTGGATTCGTAGGACCTTTGTATTTGCTTTATCACTGTTTCTGTTTTGATTATGCTGCATCTAGACTTGGCTTTTGAGGAATGGCCTCTTGAAGTCTTCCTTTTCCTGCTGTATTTGAACAGGCTTGCAGTCTCCTTTTGGCTTGAAGTCTTTGATTGCATGCATTTCTTGTATTTCTTGCTTTTTAAACAGGCTTTTCCTTTTCTGCTCCTTTGAATAGAATCTTCCCTTCTTTTCTTCTTCTCTTCCTTTTCTTTCTCTTCTTTTTTCTTTTTCTTTCTCTTTTTTCCCCCCTCTTTTTTTTTTTGCACAGTGTTTCTCTGGGTGCTTGTACTGAAACATTTCATCAGACCTGTTTTTATTTTATGATACATAGAACTGGGTACACTTTTCAGTCTTTGATTTGCACATATCAGGGTGCTTTTGCACATATTAGGGTGCAATTTTTGATTCATATTCAGGTTGCACATATCAGGGTGCTTTCGCACATATCAGGGTGCAATTTCTTGATTTATATTCAGGTAATCAGGTTGCACATATTAGGGTGCTTTGGCACATATCAGGGTGCAATCTTTTATTTATACGTAGGATGCACATATCAGGGCGCTTTTGCGCATATCAGGGTGCAACTTAAGTTTTTTGCACATATCAGGGCCCTCTCGGGCATATCAGGGTGCAGTCTTTTATTTATACTTAGGTTGCACATATCAGGGCGCTCTTGCGCATATCAGGGTGCAACTTAAGTTTTTTGCACATATCAGGGCGCTCTCGTGCATATCAGGGTGCAACTTCACGGATTCAGAGTGCCATGTTTGAGCACATTACAATTTTTTTTTAAAAAAAGAAACACCTCTTTTACTGGATAACATCTGATTCATTCATTCATGTGTTCCAAAAGGTGGCATACAAAACATCAGTACCTACATGCTATGGATAATACTTTTTGATGTATTTAAAGTTCAGGGGGCCTACTTTTTTCTGTGATTCTGGCTCTAGCAGATGACAATAGCCACTGGGGTGTGCCTCTTGCACAATTTATGGGCCTTCCCACTGGGGTGTCCATTTGCTAGTACGGGCATTCCTCATGACAGCATCAGAGGCTTTTAGGACTAGTTCTCCTTCTGCAAACATCCTGGGCCTTACCATCTTCTCATAGGCCAACATGATTCTTCGTTGATGCTTGAGTAACTCGTCCTGCGCTCTGATTCTCATGCCTTCCACTGCTTCAACTCTTTCTATGGCACCTTCCTCATTCTGTGTGATCATGCGTGCTGAAGGCACTAACACCTCTGCTGGCAACGTTGCTTCTGCTCCATAGACCAGAGAAAATGGGGACGCCTTTGTCGTGCCATGCTTCGTAACACGATAGGACCATAAAGTCAGAGGCAAATATTCACTCCACTGTTGAGGTGAATCCTCCACTGTCCTTGATAGAATCCTGATCAACGCCTTATTGGTAGATTCTGCCTGACCATTTGCTTGGGGATAGTAGGGGGTGGACTTGTGATGGGTGACCCCATATTCTTCCAGGATCTTTTCCACCTTCTTATTGACAAAATGGGTGTCATTGTCTGATACAATCCTTTTGGGCAATCCGAAGCGGCATATGATATTATCCCTTATGAACTGGACAGTAGTGTCCGCATCCGCTCTCTTGCACCCAATAGCTTCAACCCACTTTGTTGAGTGTTCAGTAGCTACTAGGATCCATTTTCTTCCCCTAGATGGGGGATCTATGAGTCCCATGAAGTCTATGCACCAAGTATGGAAGGGATAAGGGGCGCTCAGACTCCTCATACTGTTTGCTGGCACGTGGATCTTGTGTCCATGCTTTTGACACTATTCGCATCTCTTCACAAAATCGGTGGAGTCTTCCCTGATTGTTGGCCAGAAATATCCCATCCTTATGAGTTCTTCATACAGCGCTCTTCCCCCTTGGTGTCTCCCACAAGGCCCTCTATGGACTTCTTCCATTACCTTCTCTTGATCAATCTTCTTCAAGCATCTCAAAACTTACCCTGCAAAGTTCTTTCTGAATAGCTCCCCCTTGTCACAAAAGTACCTATCAGCTTTCTTTCTTATCTTTTCGGCTTTCATATGATCTCCTGGTAAGATCCCATGTTCCAAGTACTCCTTGATGGGATGGATCCATTCTGTATCTGCGAGGTGGACTTCAACTTCTTCTTTGCAATCCTGACATTGAGCACAAAAGTTTTGCAAGGAATCACAGTGTGTCTTCATGGTGGGCCAAAACACACCAATTCTTTGCAAGCGTCAATACAATCCAGGTCCCACTTGTCCACAAATACTCTCGTGCAACTGGGCCATCTTCTTCAGTCCTTCTTCCTCTGCCACGCATTTCATGAGGAGTCCCTCCCTATTTCTCTTTTAGAGAACTCCCTTCACCAGACAGAAGTCCCTGGACGCTTTGGTCAACATTTTGCTCTTCAATTCCTTCCTGACTGGCGTCCTCCAATCATCTTTGGGTTCTTTTTCTGTCTTTCTTTCTTTTACTTGGGACTGTTGCTCCCTTCTGAGGTGGACTGCCTGCTCTTCTCCTTTCATCATGATCTTGCTCCCCAAAGTGGCCAGAGCATCCGCTTTCCTGTTTTCAGATCTGGGCACGTGCTCTAGCGACTTTACCCTGAATTTTTCCATGACTTCCAAGGCCCTTTCTCTGCAAAGCACCAGTGAGGACTCTTTCATGCCATATTCCCCTTTCAATTGTCGGATCACCAAGTTTGAATCCCCTTTCACTATCACACTGCTAATTCCCAACTTTTTAGCTATTTTCAGCCCCAACAGGAGGGCCTCATATTCGGCCTCGTTGTTGGTGTAGGGGAAATCAAGCTGGAACGCAAATGTCAATTCTTCTCCCTTTCTATTTGACAACACCACACCTGCCCCCCCTGTTGGACAAGAAGGAGAGCCATCAAACATGAGTGTCCAAGTTTCTTCCTCTTCGACCATGTTAACCATCTCTTCGGACCCTTCTTCTTCATTTGTGGCACATACGGCGATCAGGTCCACCAAGGCTTGGCTCTTCAAAGCGGTAGGCGTCACTAGCTATATCTCATAATCTGTGAGTGTAATCTGTGAGTGTAAATGCCCATTTTCTTACTCTCCCTGTTAGATCAGCCCCTTGTAGCAAATGCTTGATCCCTGCTGATTTGGTCATGGCATGTACAGAGTGTGCTTGGAAATAGTACCTATATTTTTGAGACACATAGATCAAAGCTAGACACTGCCTCTCCTGTGTTGAGTACCTGGCCTCGGCGTATTTAAGCATTCGAATCCAGTATGCAATAGGACGCTCTGAACCATCTACCTCTTGGGCAAGGAGTCCACTGATTGCTATTTTGGTGGTGGCTAGGTAAACTCTAAGGGGGACACCTTTCTGTGGGGGAATCATGATCAGGGGAGACATGAGTGTCTTCTTGATTCTATCCAAGGCTTCTTGATGTTCTCTTTCCCATTTGAATGCCTCTTTGCCTTTTAAAAGCTTTCTCATTGACCCTAGGAGCTCTCCTAATCTTCGTATATATCCCAATCTTCCCATCATCTGTTGCAGTTCTTTTTGAGTTTTGGGCTCTCTCAGATCCCTTATAGCTTGTACCTTGTACCTTGTCTTCTGCAGCTGAGATCCCTTCCTTGTGTACCACAAAGCCAAGAAATTCTCCTGATGACACTCCAAATTTACATTTCAACGGGTTCATCTTCGGTTAGTATTTTTTGCACCTCTCAAAGACGGCCTTCAGATGTTCCATGTGTTGTTCCTTCTTCTTGGACTTTACCACCAAATCATCCACGTAATCTTCCACAATCTCATGCATCATATCGTGGAAGATTGTCGTCATAGCCCTTTGATAGGTGGCCCCTGCATTTTTAAGCCCAAACGGCATGACCGTGTAGAAGAAATTCCCCACAGGTGTCCTGAACGCAGTTTTCTCTTCATCACTTAGTGCCATTCTGATCTGGTTGTACCCACTGAACCCATCCATGAATGAGAAGCGTTCGTGCATTGCAGTAGCATCAACCATGTTGTCTATGTTTGGCAGAGGGAAGTCATCTTTTGGGCATGCTTTGTTAAGATCTCTAAAATCTACGCAGCACCTTATCTGCCCATTCTTTTTCTTGACGGGGACAACATTTGCTAACCAAGTCGGATGTTGTATTGGCTTGATGAATTGGGCTTTCAGCAGCTTCTCCACTTCTCTCTTTATGGCCTTCTCAATATCTGGGTCGAATTTCCTGGCAGCTTGCTTTACTGGCACAGCGTCCGCCCTTACGGCTAGATTGTGGGTGACTAGTTTCGGGTTCAGTCCAGGTTTCTCTTCATAAGTCCATGCAAACACTTCCCTATATTCTTTGAGTAAAGCATTCAGGTCCTCCCTTTCTTTATCAGTGAGGGATGATGAAATGAATAGGGGTCTGCGTTCTCCTTCCCCTCCTACATTGATCTCTTCCAAGCCTCTGTTCTTCTTCAGTTCTGCCCCCTGCACAGTCATAACATCTTCTTGGGCCCTGAAGGTGTCCTTTCTCCTTAACACCTTAAGGAGTGTGGGACTGGCCAGGTCATGGAGGCTTGGCTTGGCCAGCCCCGCGATTTCCTATAAGATGACCCGTCTGCTCCCCCTTTGCGGGTGGTGCTGCTTTTGTAGCTTGAACTTCGTTGTTTGCACTGGCCTTGGGGCGCCTTCCTTGGTTGGCAGACTAAGTCGCTTGAAGACAGATTCTCTGGCTGGGGTTGCTTTTTCCTTCCCTTTGATGTTGATTCGGGTGTCCCTTTCAACCTTGCTTGTTCCTGGCGGTGCAAGTTCGTCAAACACAGATGCATCAATTAGATGCATTTCTGACGCATCAAAGGGTGCTTTAGTGGCTGGGATTTCAATATCTCTTCCTTTGTATGAGGACTTGACACATTGATGCAAAGTAGAAGGTACACACTGGTGTAGGTGAATCCAAGGGCGTCCTAACAGCATGTGGTAACTTGGGCTCCCATCTACGATATGAAATGTGTTGAGAGTTTTTATGGGACCCACTTCTAATTGGACCACAACACAAGCTCTTGTTTCCACCGAGTCTCCATTGAACGTACTCAGAGCAGTTTTTAGATTTCTTGAGCCTTGATCCTGGTATGCCTAACTTAGCAAAGATGTGGGTGGGCAGAATGTTTACCCCAGAGCCGTTGTCCACCATAGCACGCCTTACCTGTACACCCTCTATTACTGCTTCCACATACAAAGACCTGTTATGACAGAATCCTGGATGCGTCATGGGGGCTCCCTGAACACGATTGCAGTGGCATGCGCCTTAGCCACCCTGGAAAGAGGAGCGTGGGCAACGCTGGCGTTGCCCCCCTTCTCACAATCACATATGCAAGAGCTTGAGCTGCTTCTGCTCTCACATCCATACCCAGCTGTAATTGATCAAACAGTACTCTGATATCTCTTGTCTTGACCAGCCCCCTCCTAAGTTCATCTTCAATGACTTCCTCTTCTGCTATCTCTTCTAACAGGTTTTCTCCGGACAAGATAACACCCACTTGGTGCCTGGGTAAAGGTTGCGTCCCCAAGCTTTCCTCAATTCCTTGTTCTGGCAACAGCACCTTTCCTGCAGCAAGTTGCTTTTGAAATACTTCCCTGATCACATAACAGTCCACCATCCTGTGACCCTTGTGCCTATGCAAGATACAAAAGGCAGGGTCCTCGTATTCCTGTCATGTCAGAGGACGCTTTTCCACTCTTTCCTTCAGTATTCCCTCTTTCAGCCACTCTTCTACAAGCTCGTACACCATTTCCCTGGGAATGGAAGCAGGTAACACCAGTGGAGGTTCTCTTTTCTCGTATTTTCCTGGGACCGCCCTGTAATCCCTTTTCCTGTTCTTGTCTTCCACAATGTTGACATCAAAAGCTGTTTGGTCTCGGGTCCGCTTCCCTCCTTGTTTCTTCATTGCTTCTGTTACATCCAGCGCTCTTGCTAACAACTCAGAGAAGGTGGTAATTTTGCTTAGAGCCAGAAATATTTGTGATCCATCTTCTATGCTTTTGATGCACCCGTACACAAGATCTGCCTCTGGGAGCGTCTCCCTGCAACTGAGTGCCTTGTCCCTGTATCTTTTTATGAATGGTATCAAACCTTCCCCTATTCTCTGCCTGACTCGTCCCAAATCCATCACGTGGATGGCTGCTTCTTCTTCTAGAAACTTGTTGCAAAATTCTACTGTCATCTCTTCCCAACTCCTAATAGACGCTGGGCGTAGTTTGGAGTACCAAGTGAAGGCACGTCCAGTCAGGGACTCTGAGCCTCAAACGCAAATCTGAGTTGTGGATTCCTAAGTCATCCACATAAGTCATTAGATACTCCCTGGCGCTCCCTGTTCCATCAAACTTCCTGAAGGCTAGGGGTGTATACCCGAGGGGGTGGCGATACGATACTATGTTAGCTGTAAAGGGGGGATTTAGATCTATCACGGAGTTACCCCCATCCCCGTGTGTCTACAAAATACGTCTCAGTTCCGCTTGTTTCACTAGAGCGTCCTCCTCATTACTTGTGGTTCTCTTGGCCTCGTGATATGCTCGCACTCTTTCCCTGGCCAACTCTTCCTCTCTTCGTGTCTCTTCTTCCATCTTCGCCCTAGCTTCTGACGCTTTAGCCTCTTCTTTTGTTTTAGCATTCTGGGCTTTGAAGTTTGCAATCATCTCGACCAAGGCATTCTGGTTAGCTATGATGTTGCTGAGGACGGAAGCGTCTAGAGTCACTTGCACACCAGACTCTCCTCTACTCTGAGAACTCTTTGGTTGCTTCATACCTCCTTCTCCACGACCTTGTTCCTCCTCGAAAGCATCCAAGAAAGGTTCTCCTTGGTCACATTCTGGGCTAAAGGTTAACCTCCTTGCTGCTTTCCCTCCTGGATTGACGACTCGAGATGCATCGAGCCCAAAGCTTCCTCCAACAGTGATCCTGGTGTTAGAACCTACAACGGTGGTAGAAATAACTAGGAGGCACTAGGAGAACACCTAGAAGGGGGGGTTGAATAGGTGTTAGATAAACCTTGAAAGATTTTCGAAAGAAACAAATCGAAACAATTAAACAAAAGATTTTCTCAAAATTCTCTCAGTCTTAATCGATTAAATCAAAATGTTAATCGATTAAAACTTCATGCTAATCGATTAATAGAATGACTAATCGATTAATGCCGAAAGCTTGTTTTTATTTAATTGATTAATGAAAACAGTTACTCGATTAATCACTGTTAAAACTGAAAAATCACTTTTCAATCAAATACGAAAATCAATCAATTAACACATATGATCAGAGATAAAGCGGAATTGATTAACACCAATATTCTTATTGATTACCTAGGTTATGAAAATGATTTTCCCCAAATCAATTTGCACAATTAAGATTCAATTCAATCAATTATGAAAATCAATCTTTTCTAGGTTTTCAACCAAGAACACAATGAATGACTTGAATGTAAAGAGTTAAGGGTTTAGAGATACGACACAGTGATTTATCCTGGTTCACTTTCATCCACTTGAAAGCTACATCCAGTCCCCTCTTCAACCAAGAGAGATTCTTCACTATGAGGAATTAGAGTTCTCAAATTACAAGTAAATGCCTCTCAAGACTCCCTTCTTGATAGCCTACAAGAGATACCACACCCTTGCCTTGTAACCGTATTGAATCTAATCTAACCTCTTCTCTTGCTTGCCGATTCCCCACAACAAGTCTTCCAATTTGCTTTGAGATACTTCAAAGGCTTCCACTTGCTTGATGATGCCTCACACCAAGACTTCCAATTTGCTTGTTATCAAAACAAGACTTCCAATTGCTTGATAACAATCAAGACTTCCAAATGCTTGTTTGCTTGATGAACAACCAAGACTTCCTTTGTTGTAGATAGCTTGCCTTCTTTGCAATGATTACAACCAAATTAAAAACAAAAACAATCCTATGAATCTCTTTCAAAAACTATGAAAATATCAACATAAGAGATTCAAAGATTCTTGATCAAAGAATGTAAAAGTTAAAGCTTTGATCTATGAAAGTGAGAGAGAATAGAGTGGCTTGATTCTTTGTAAAATGAATATCAAAATGATTCTAGATAGTAATAATGATTCACAATAATTGGGAAAAGGTTTATATAGAATACCCAAAAGTTAGGAACACTTCAAAATGCTTTTGAGAAGTGAAAAACGTATTTAAAAAAACCAGATCTGTACGTGTTAATCGATTAATACATGTCTTAATCGATTAACACCTTGCTTAATCGATTAAGTGCACAAGCTTTGAAAATTCTAATCGATTAACATAAGCCTTAATCGATTAGTTTAAGCCTTAATCGATTAGTTTAGTGAAAAATCAATTAAAACTTGTTTTCTCAAAAACTAAACCTTTTCTTTCAAACCTTTAAGCCACCTATTGATTTTAGGTTAAGTGAAAACTCAAATTATGATATAATCATGACCTTGATAGAGATTCACTACCCTCTATTAACTCTACCCAAACTCATAAACTAAAAGACATGAGAGGCGAAAGATATTACAATAAAACATAAACTACCAAACTAAGTCTTCATGAGCTTGCTCTCTCTTCATCATTTGTTGAGTGTTGATTGTTTGTTGAACTTCTTCAAACTTTAATCTTGATCAAACCATTTGTAGCTTGTTCAAAACCTTTTGTCATTTATCAAAACATTCTCAATGGATCTTACACCTGGTACCATCCTCAGTTATTCCTCTCTGAACATCTCCTGGGGTGTCTCCTTCTAGTATTGAAGCCATGATTTCCTCGGCAACGGCGCCAATAGTTTCTGCCAGGAATTTATATTTTGCAAGGAAAATAACAGGAATGCAAAATAAATGGATGGGTTCGTAGACTTAGAAAAATCAAGGCTTCTTTTATTGATTTACTGAGAGAGAAGTACAAGGAGTAATGGGGGTGTGATTATCAGATGATAAAATATACAATGGCTAAATATTTTCTAGGATGCTCTCTGTTTTCCTTCCCCAAACTCCCTAAGGTTTCTCCCTGGTTGCATCGTTGTAACCTTCTGAATATGGTGGATTTTTGTTTACTTGCTTTAGCTTGTGTTGGCTTGCCTTTTTCAGCTATCAGTTGTGATCTCTACATTAGGGAAATGGCATCTTTTCCCTTTGTGGCATTCTGATTGACATGGCTGATTGAGCATTGGGCCCAAGGAGGGGTGACTTGGCTGGGATGACTTCTCAGGACCTTGTTCAGCCTTAGATGAGTGTTGTGGGTTGGGGACGCTCTGATCGAAGGACACTTCCACGTTTTCTGCCATTGTTGGTGTGGGGTCCTGCCTTGGGTTAAGATAATTCTCATGGGCCATTTGAAGCTTCCCCTTTCTTTTTGTTTTCCTTCTGACGGACCTTGTGTAACACCTATGATTTAATACCCTTAATTCCCCATTTATTGGAAATGCGACATTTTAATTTATTAAAAATCAACCGTCAAACGGACAGAATTTTGTTTGATTTTTGGACTTTCCAAAATTTAACCCGTGAAAGCATTCATAATAAAACATCCAGCAGCCAGCAGGGCTTCATTTCATAAAATCATATAAGTGCCCAAAAGCTCAAAGTATAGCATCATAAAAGCGTCATGAGTAGCAGCGGAAATTATTAAGTTTGAACTACATGATTTCCAACATGTTTCTATATCAAAAGAAATCTTCCTAAGCCTCACTTCAAAATAGATTTACACAAAACAAACACATCAAAAATATCGGAGGCTTAGGTCCCATGCTATATCCTAACCCATAATGTCCCTACTCTCCCTGTAAGGAAACGTACTCCTGCTCGGCCGGGGGCTATGCCAGCTCAAACTCCGTACCTGAAAAATGTTAAGGGAGTGAGCATTGCACATGACAACCTACTAGGTCAAACACAAATACCAGTTAATGCATGCAAGGCAAATATAGCACACCATATACATCTTATCATTCTCATACTCATTGTTCATTCCCATTTTTATTTACCGTTTCCAATTTCATTCCCTTTATTCATCATTCTCTTTACTTTCCCTTTTTGGTTTCCATATCTTACTTTCTCTTTGATTATGCACATCACCTCAAATCAGAGGCCAATGTACTCATTTTGGTCACCATATTTATCACCTCAAGTCAAAGGCCCACATATTTTCCTTATTTTAATTGTATGTCACCTCAAGTCAGAGGCCAACACATTATCCTCAATTTCATTGTGTGTCACCTCAGGTCAGAGGTCAACACACTTATTCAATTTCTTTGTGTGTCAGCTCAGGTCAGAGGCCAACACCCTTATCTCAATTTCTTTGTATGTCACCTCAGGTCAGAGGCCAACACACTATACTCAATTTCATTATTGTGTCACCTCAGGTCAGAGGTCAACACACTACACTCAATTTCATTATGGTGTCACCTCAGGTCAGAGGTCAACACACTCATCACATTTCAATAAACGTCACCTCAGGTCAGAGGCCAACGTATTTACCACATTTTCAATGTACGACACCTCAACTCAGAGGCCAATGAATTATTCACTTTCTTACTCAAACAATTATAACACATATAATCACAATTACACATACTTACAGTTGTCCATTCATAAATTATCCATACTCATTTCCTATATTAATTATCGAATCTTCCCAAGTAGCATCCATGTTCTCAGTTAAGCATATACCGTACAATTAAGCACATTTCTACATATTTAGCATTAGGGTGAAAATATACACAGCCAACACATACTTGTCACATAATTAACATCACCTTTTACATTTAATTTACACGTAATTATTTAATTTCCATTTCCTACCTTCACAGGTTCACTTCATAAATCATATCCTTTATTCACATTAAAAACCAATTATCAACGATTATAGAACTTTACAACCAAACTCATAAATTTTAGCTATCATTCATGGCAAACATTGTTATCATGTTACACTAAGCTCTCAAGCATCCATCTAATATCATTTCAACTCAACATATCAAATAATTTGTTCATGTAATCTAGAGTTTTCCTTCCCCTAATCCTTATATCCAACATCATAATTATTCGATCATTTAGGGTTTTATATTCATTAACTTAAGGTTTTATTTTCTAATTTTCTACCCTAACACATAACCCTAGCAAATCATTATATACTAACTAGAACCCACTCCCTAGAACAAGGCAAAACCCACCCCCTTACCTTAACCGAGAAAAGTAAGGGTGAACCTCCAATCCCTAACACTTAGCACCACAACCAAAGAGCTCTGGAAGGAAATGAGAGGGAGGAGAGTGGTCTTGAGTTCCTTTAAGCCATGTGAATGAAAAAGAACATGAGAAAGTGGCACTACATAATATGGAGCTCAAATTTCATGGGGAACAAGGGGGGAATTCGTATGACCAAGGGGAAGGAGAGAAAAATGGACTTTACCTTGAATTTGAGGGAGAGAAAGTGAGATTGATGATGGTTCTTGATAATAGTTGAGATTGGAGCCCTAAATCCTTGAGGAGAAGGAAGAACAACACTTGTTCTTGGAGAGGGAGAGAGAAATCCGTGAGAGAGAGAATAATAGGAGAGATTGATGAAGGAGATGATGTTTGTATGTGATGGGGATTGATTTATAGTGATTTATTATGGATTGGAGTGGAGATTAAAGGAGGAATTTAGAGAGAGAAAGAGGAGGGTTTCGAGCCCTAGAGAGAGAAAGCAAAGGGGGAGTGAATGAGGAAGAAGACCCAACGCGTTTTATGCTGATTCTGGGTGAAGTATCCGGATACTTTGGTTGATATCTGGATACTTTTACCAGATGCGTGATTCTGGCGCGCGTTAGTATGTTGACTTCGCATTGACTATGCCAAAACTTCTTCATTAACCGTCAGATCGTTCTCAAATTTTGAGACAAGCTTCCTAAGACCCTTCTCTTCACATCCAACGGTGGAATTTTTATTTTAAGTTGTAGATATTTTATTTTTAATTTATTAATGAAAGGTGTTTTAACACCGAAAACATCGTTTTTAACTCTCGTTTTGTCTTCGTTAATTTTTCTACTTGATGCCTAAGCTTCCCAACCATTTTATAGCACTCAAGGGAAATCTAGTCTATCACCTTAAATCATTTTTTTGGCATAATTATTATTTCCAGATCTTATTATTATTCTAATTTTTATTAGAATTAAAATTTCGGGATGTTACAATTCTCCCCCACTTATTGGAATTTCGCCTCCGAAATTTCGTAAGTTTAGTAAATGTAGAATTATCCCAATGGTAGGGCTTGTGACTCCTATCTTTACTTCCCTTTGATTTCTTCTGTCACTCTTTCGATTTACCCTTACCTAGACAGAATTTAAATTAGGGTAGGAAGTGCTCCCCCACTTGGCATCGACATGCCCAATTACCTCCATGCTAAAGGATATGGGATCGGGTGAGTCTGCTTCCGATCGTCCTTCGAACAGATTTAAGGCAGGAGTTGCATTAGTTAGGTATGGAAAAACTCGAAATATTTAGCATTCCGGGATAGTTTTAGAATCTTTCCCAGAATAGATACCCTGGAATCGTGGCATGCGAAGATTTTTATAGGATAAAACGCCTTAGAGCCTAACGCTTGCAAGAGCTGCATAGCACTGATAGGGTTCAGCTTTTGGTTTTACTGCTTGGGAACAAGTAACATAGACTAAGGTTTCCTTTCTTTAGTCCTATTCTCTGTCTATCCTCTAATTCTACCCGAAGTTTTTAGAAAGGATGCTTTTTGGTTGGGTTGAATTTCAATTATAATGATTCCTTCCTTGGAAGTCACTACTTTGGTTGTCTACTTTCACCTCGAAGGTTACAATGATAGCATTTATTGATAGATGCAAGAATTGAGGTGATCAATCTCATCCTCACTTCTACCAACAACACATCACTATCGGATTCTGTCAGTAATTTCATCATTTAACAAATGCAAGAATTAGAGTGATCAGTTCTGACCTTACATTACATCAAATAACAACATCACAACATAATATTGGTCACTTGATACTAGAATTCTTAAATTTATGAATTCCTTATAAGGTCTTTCATATGTTATCTATAAGAACAAGATTGTATTTGAAAAGGCAGATATCCAAAATGTTTTAAACACTTCTATCCTAAAACATTACTAGTTCAATATTTAGCTAACAGAAGAGCACACTAACTCCACAACATCGAATTTAAAAGCACTACGTATGAACTTGTCAAACGTTAATTACCTGCAACCACATCAACTGGGTCCACCTCGTCACCCTCTATGGTGAATAATTTCCCTTTCTGCAACAATGGACCTTCACGGGCCTTCTGTGCCTTACCTGCATTAATTTCTTTCTTCACTGTGCTCTTAGGACAGTTTGAAGCAAAATGTACAGGTTGTCCACAGTGAAAGCATAACCCCTCCTTTCGACTCAAAGTCCAGCACACTCCCCTATGCATCCTGCCACAATGCTGACAAGTTGGTATTGGATCATAAGCATTCACTGTTGGTCCGGATTCCCTAGGAAGTGTGACCCCGGGATGAGAGTATGGACCTGACTTCTGAATCGGTCCTTTGTCCTTAATTTGACCACCGATTCTCTGGTTTGCCCGATTTCTTTCATCATCTAGCTTCCGTTTGAGACCCTTCTCATAGGTATTGGCCATGCTAACTAACTGAGAAAGGTTATCTATGTTGTGGTATTCACAGGAAAGGCGAATATCATTACGCAAACCAGCTTCAAATTTAATGCACTTAGTGCGCTCGTCTGCATCTACATAACTGCTTGAGAAACGGATGAGATCCTCAAATCGAGCTGCATAGTCACCCACTGACCTAGAACCTTGTGTCAATTGAAGAAAAGCAATCTCCTTCTCCCTCCGAACATCTTCAGGGAAATACTTCCCTAGGAAACGACTCTTAAACAGCTCCCAAGTGACCACCTGGTTTGCTTCCTCCAAACTTCTCCTCTGCTGCTCCCACCAGTGTTCAGCTTCACTGGTTAGCATATATTCTGCTAATCGCACCCATTGCTCAACTGGGGGCTGAAGAGAACGGAGGATCTTTTCCACATCTTGTATCCACCTTTGAGCCCCATTAGGATCATTTCCACCTTCAAAACGAGGCGGCTCACTTTTCCTAAATCGCGCCATCCAGTCAATTTCCACTGGAGCTGGCGGAGGAGGTTGCAAAGCTGCTACTGCTGCAGCTGCCATCTGCTCACCCAGTTGTTGTTGCATCTGAACCAGATGCTCCATAATAGCAGCAATTCCATCATTACCCGCTCGTCTTCCAGCCATTCTGTTTAGCCAGGGAGAGCAGACCATTAAGGCTTAATACTCATATATATATATACCTTAGTATAAATATCCTATTAATACCTCTAGACTCTTACTATGTACACCAATTACTCGCTGGGTGAGTAATCATTGGAATAATATAACTCCAAGGCCGAGGAGAAACTGCTCTGATACCATAAATGTAACACCTATGATTTAATACCCTTAATTCCCCATTTATTGGAAATGCGAAATTAAAATTTCCTTTTAATTTATTAAAAATCAACCGTCAAACGGACAGAGTTTTGTTTGATTTTCGGACATTCCAAAATTTAACCTGTGAAAGAATTCATAATAAAACATTCACAGCCAGCAGGGCTTCATTTCATAAAATCATATAGGTGCCCAAAAGCTCAAAGTATAGCATCATAAAAGCGTCATGAGTAGCAGCGGAAAATATTAAGTTTGAACTACATGATTTCCAACATGTTTCTATATCAAAAGAAATCTTCCAAAGCCTCACTTCAAAATAGATTTACACAAAACAAACACATCAAAAATATCGGAGGCTTAGGTCCCATTCTATATCCTAACCCATAATATCCCTACTCTCCCTGTAAGGGAAAGTACTCCTGCTCGGTCGGAGGCTGTGCCAGCTCAAAATTCGTACCTAAAAAATGTTAAGGGAGTGAGCATTGCACATGAAATAGAAAGCAGTGTCTAACTAGACATAACAACCTACTAGGTCAAACACAAATACTAGTTAATGCATACAAGGCAAATATAGCACACCATATACATCTTATCATTCTCATACTCATTGTTCATTCCCATTTTTATTTACCATTTCCAATTTCATTCCCTTTATTCATCATTCTCTTTACTTTCCCTTTTTGGTTTCCATATCTTACTTTCTCTTTGATTATGCACATCACCTCAAATCAGAGGCCAATATACTCATTTTGGTCACCATATTTATCACCTCAAGTCAGAGGCCCACATATTTTCCTTATTTTAATTGTATGTCACCTCAGGTTAGAGGCCAACACATTATCCTCAATTTCATTGTCTGTCACCTCAGGTCAGAGGTCAACACACTTATTCAATTTCTTTGCGTGTCAGCTCAGGTCAGAGGCCAACACCCTTATCTCAATTTCTTTGTATGTCACCTCAGGTCAGAGGCCAACACACTATACTCAATTTCATTATTGTGTCACCTCAGGTCAGAGGTCAACACACTACACTCAATTTCATTATGGTGTCACCTCAGGTCAGAGGTCAACACACTCATCACATTTCAATGAACGTCACCTCAGGTCAGCGGCCAACGTATTTACCACATTTTAATTGTACGACACCTCAACTCAGAGGCCAATGAATTATTCACTTTCTTACTCAAACAATTATAACACATATAATCACAATTACACATACTTACAGTTGTCCATTCATAAATTATCCATACTCATTTCCTATATTAATTATCGAATCTTCCCAAGTAGCATCCATGTTCTCAGTTAAGCATATACCGTACAATTAAGCACATTTATACATATTTAGCATTAGGGTGAAAATATACACAACCAACACATACTTGTCACATATTTAACATCACCTTTTACATTTAATTTACACGTAATTATTTAATTTCCATTTCCTACCTTCACAGGTTCACTTCATAAATCATATCCTTTATTCACATTAAAAACCAATTATCAACGATTATAGAACTTTACAACCAAACTCAGAAATTTTAGCTATCATTCATGGCAAACATTGTTATCATGTTACACTAAGCTCTCAAGCATCCATCTAATATCATTTTAACTCAACATATCAAATAATTTGTTCATGTAATCTAGAGTTTTCCTTCCCTTAATCCTTATATCCAACATCATAATTATTCGATCATTTAGGGTTTTATATTCATTAACTTAAGGTTTTATTTTCTAATTTTCTACCCTAACACATAACCCTAGCAAATCATTATATACTAACTAGAACACACTCCCTAGAACAAGGCAAAACCCACCCCCTTACCTTAAACGAGAAAAGTAAGGGTGAACCTTCAATCCCTAACACTTAGCACCACAACCAAAGAGCTCCGGAAGGAAATGAGAGGGAGGAGAGTGGTCTTGAGTTCCTTTAAGCCATGTGAATGAAAAAGAACATGAGAAAGTGGCACTACATAATATGGAGCTCAAATTTCATGAGCAACAAGGGGGAAATTCGTATGACCAAGGGAAAGGAGAAAAAAAATGGACTTTACCTTGAATTTGAGGGAGAGAAAGTGAGATTGATGATGGTTCTTGATAATAGTTGAGATTGGAGCCCTAAATCCTTGAGGAGAAGGAAGAACAACACTTGTTCTTGGAGAGGGAGAGAGAAATCCGTGAGAGAGAGAATAATAGGAGAGATTGATGAAGGAGATGATGTTTGTATGTGATGGGGATTGATTTATAGTGATTTATTATGGATTGGAGTGGAGATTAAAGGAGGAATTTAGAGAGAGAAAGAGGAGGGTTTCGAGCCCTAGAGAGAGAAAGCAAAGGGGGAGTGAATGAGGAAGAAGACCCAACGTGTTTTATGCTGATTCTGGGCGAAGTATCCGGATACTTTGGCTGATATCCGGATACTTTTACCAGATGCGTGATTCTGGCGCGCGGGAGTTTGTTGACTTCGCATTGACTATGACATAACTTCTTCGTTAACCGTCGGATCGTTCTCAAATTTTGAGACAAGCTTCCTAAGTCCCTTCTCTTCACATCCAACGATGGAATTTTTATTTTAAGTTGTAGATATTTTATTTTTAATTTCTTAATGAAAGGTGTTTTAACACCGAAAACATCGTTTTTAACTCTCGTTTTGTCTTCGTTAATTTTTCTACTTGATGCCTAAGCTTCCCAACCATTTTATAGCACTCAATGGAAATCTAGTCTATCACATTAAATCATTTTTTTGGCATAATTATTATTTCCAGATCTTATTATTATTCTAATTTTTATTAGAATTAAAATTTCGGGATGTTACACCTTGGCCCAATAGCTATTTATTTTTCCCATCCTAAACACTACTCTCTTTGATATGTGTAATATGATTAAATATATAATCTATAAATAAGACTATAATAGTATTTTACAAGGAGTAATATGTCAGATTAGTCCCTGACTTTGTAAACATCAGTCAAGTTAGTCCCTGGCTTTATCAAAAAAGCAATTTAGACCCTGAGATTTCATTTTTATTCACATACGTCCCTATCTTTATCCCATTTTAATGCAAATACATCCCCGCGATAGTGACGGCAGGGACTAACTTGATCGACGTTCTCCTATCTCAGGGACTAAATTGCTATTTCGATAGAGTCAGGGACTAACTTGACCGACGCTTATAAAGTCAGGGACTAATATGATATATTACTCATTTTACAAGTATATCAATCTTAACTATTGTACACGGTGATTCGGTGAATGAGTGAATCTGTTCTAAAATTTAGTCTAAATTCATGCATTTCAAAGTCTAAAGTGATAACCCCAATAATTCCATGTAGTTTTTTCGGCTAACAATTTGTTATTTTAAATTTGTTGTTTTTTTTAATTCTAAATTTTTAAAAAAAAAAGAAAAAGACAAATATAACAAATATTTTACCATATAGTACTAGTTTTTAGTAGATAAAAAAGTCATTATACTTTAAGAAGACATAGTTTTAAATACATGAGTATTTTAATAATTTTTCAATTTTAAATTAAAAAAAATCAAAAACCCCCTTCCACACACTTCCCTCCAAATCCTTACTCACCTCTCTCTCATCCCTCATTTTTCTAAACCCATTCTATCTTATCTCTCTCACCAAGCTTCTTCTCTCTTCTCCCCTCAGCCCACCGCCATTGGTGCTGCTCAATCCCCCACCGCCAACTCCTCCCAGCCACCCCAGTCTCGACCCACCCCCTCACAGACGCCACTTCCCATCCCCTTCTCCACCCGACCCACCACCACCACCACAATTACCCTCACAGTCACCCGCACCCAACCCACCACCATGACCACAACTCCAACAACCACCACCTTGCAACCAACTCCAATAGTCACACAAAGTGTTTGTTAAGTTGGTTGTGAAAAAGCTCAGGTCTAAGGTTAACTATAACCCCCACCCATTTCATGTTATTTCCTTATAATTATATTTACTTTATTTTTTCCTATTTATCCCTTTAATTATATAATTATTATCTTGGCCCTGGATGTGTTTTGTTAGGCAAAACTATTATATTGATCTCTTAAGTTATTTTTATGTTACAAATCAGTCCTTTAAGTTTTTTGTTTTTTTTTTTTGTTTCAAATAAGTCTTATAAGTTGTTGCTATCCAACAAATCAATCCTTTTCGTGGACTTTTTCGTTAAGTGGCACATGGCACCATAAAAAAAATTTAAAAAATAAATTATTAAAGCATTTTTTTAACACATGGCACCATTAGTTGAGTGACATATGTCACTTAATGAAAAAAAATAACGGAAAAGATAGATTTGTTAGACTACCTCTCTTAATGTTGTGTCTATCTCTTTTTATCGTGATAAGATTATTTGTGATCAATTTATGTTAGGCTTATTTATGTTTTCGGTCCCTAAAAGTTCAGCGTATTTTGATTTTAGTCCCTAAAAGTTATTTTGACCTAGACTATAGTCCTTAATTTTTCAAACATTTTGATTTTGGTCATCTCCGTTAGGAATTTGTTGATATGGCTAGCGAAACATCACATCAGCAGTCCTGTGGTGTGAGATGGTGCCAAATAAGTTATATGACATGGATGATACAGTTTCAAAGACACAAAATGTTCCCTTACGCAAAAGGGTCTCATACGCAAAATTTTGCGTTCATGAGCCTAAATCATCCATGTTACACAACCTATTTAGCGCCCCTCATATCTCGTGGGTGCTAGTGTGGGTTTTCGTTAACCACGTTAGCAAATAATTGATTTTTTCTAACAGAAGGGACCAAAACCAAAATGTTTGAAAAATTAAAGACTAGTCCCGGTCAAAATAACTTTTAGGGACTAAAACCAAAATATGCTAAACTTTTAGGGACAAAAAACATAAATAAGCCTTTATGTTATTATGATGAATTATGTTGGTATGCATTCCTTGCGATGAATTTCTTTTAAGTATAGGTTAATCCTTAGGGTGGTTGACATTGAGTCGAGCTTGGCTCATCTCATTAAAAATTTGCTCGGATCAAACCCAATTCAAATGGAACATGAGTGAGAACTTTTTTTTGGCCCCCGTATATATTTTCAGTTTTAAACCTCATTTTATTTTTTTTGCCCGAAAGCATCCAAATCTCCTTCAAACTTCAAACTCCATTCAATCGTCGCTACCCTACATCCATCTCTCATGGTCACCCTTATCGAGCTCCAACCATGCTCACCCGTCCCCTTATCATCACCCACCACCAACATCACGTCCGACTACCATCATTTCACAAATCATCCACCACGCAACAAAACCCTACCACCACATACCACCATCACGACCTCTTCTCTCAAACCACCATCCATGAAAACAACAAAGCCATGACCAACTTCATGAAGAACCCTCTCTCAGGCACAAACACCACCCTCTACCCGAGCTCCACATGCCACCACGAATGGTGGTTATGGTTCAGATTTGAGAGTTGTTAATTTGAATGAATCAGAAGCATTTTCGATTTTTACATATAAAAAATAAATTCTATAAAAACCAAAAATTAAAACTCAAATGAAATTACTTTGGTGAGTAACGTTCAGCCCATTAAAAGTTCATGAATAGATCGAACTCAATTAGTGTTGGCTGGATTTTTATTTCGACAAGATTCGTTCTTTGAAAACATAGGTGACGACAAAGGAAATGGACTTGCATCTGTTCAGGTGTGAAAGTGATTTCAGCAGACGTGAACATGTGTCGAAGAACAAAGGTTCGACTGAAGACACAGTTTATAGTGTTGAAGACTCCTTGTCGAAGAAAAGCGCGAGTTACCGAGGATGGTCAAAACTACAGTAAATGCCAGTGATGTTACGTTCTATTGGGAACACAAATGGCAGCCATCAAATCAACAGCAGTTATCACTCCAGCAACAAGTCTATAAATACGTTTATGAGCAACAAGTTCATCAAACAAATATTATTTCCAAAAGATGTTGAAATTGTTATTGTTGGAGAGTGCCCTAGTGGCAATCGTATTTTCTCTTTTACTTATACTTATTTCATGTTTATGGATTATTACTATTAATAATAATGAGGCATTTCATTTATTATATTTATGCTTTAATTGTTTAATTAAAATAGATGTAATAAAGTCCTTAGGATTATAAGTTCAATGTCATAAGAATATCAAGTACATGACTTGATAGTGAGATCTTATTGATTGATAATTATCCTTAAAGATTCCCTAGTCGAGTATTACAGTTAATAAGGACAACTATAATACATCGAGACTAGTATGTGGCAGACTGATGACTATATCTCACCGGTCATGGATATGGGATATCAAGTCTTCACGTAAGTACACATTGGGACAATTGTGTACTGGATTGACCCGCCATGAGAATGCTACATGGGAATGGTGTACATGGTCCTTCGACCTGAAGTCGCTACGGTTCCCAACATGAGGAATTATGTGCTTTCACGCAATCAAATGTCATCTTTAACCAGGTGGTCATAACGGTTGTAGTCGGGTATATGACAAATCATGTAGAGGGATGTGAGTGACATAGATGGGATTTGTCCTTCCTTGTCAATAGGAATTATATCTCTGGGGCCCTTGACTGAGTGAGACGGTGAAATGTATGGCCATACTCAAGACAATCAATATGAGATATTGACGAGACTTGTTTAGACGCGTCTACTCAGGGATCAAGATACCATAGGTTACACTGTACATGGGTGACACCTTCCATGCCATGAGTGTAACTACGATATTTGGACAAAGGGATTAAATTTACACATGATCATTGGTCACACTAAGGTTATGTCAGATCACAGACATTCCTGTCACTTGGGTAGCAATGACGTGTTGCTAGATACCGCTCATTGCTTGTAAACTTAAAATGGGATTTTAACTTTACTGCCAACATTACAGGAACCTATAGGGTCACACACTAAGAACAGATAGATTGGAGATATCACATTTGATAAAAAAATATAATAGTTGTATTTTTTTTATAAAATTTACGTCCATGCGATGCACCGTATGACCGTGCAACGCATTCTGATATGTGCTGCCAAGCCCAGCCCGCTGGTCTAATACTATTATAAATAATAGTATTAGCCTTAGGGTTTTGGTACGTGTGAGACACAAAACGGCAACCCTGGCCATCCATATCAGAGAGTGAGTGATACACTGAATCTCTCTCTTCTCCGCTAGCACTGAGAAGAGAGACGTGACTCCAATTGGGAATCTGTTCGTGTGGATACCAATAGAGGCGCGACTATCTTGATGTGCTTGTGATTGATGTGGATTGTTTGTGAACGATCTGACCAGCGTCGTTCTCCTCTTCGCATCAAGAGGTAAACGTTTTTCTATCTCGAATCATGCTCTCTCGCATGGATCCTGTTCTGGAAATAGGGTATTTCGTTTTTTTTTTCCGCTGCGTATTCTATCCCTATTTCCAGCAGTTATGCTGGCACGATTTCTGGAAAGAATAAAAAGTGTTCATCACAAACTTAGAGAAACACTCCCAAAAGATTAAACATGTGAGATTAGAGGGATTCTAGGTAGAAAGAAACGAAGTCAAAATCTTTGCCCAAGGATCCCAACCCCTTCCTCCGATGGTGAAAGATTAAACATGGGAGATTACGTCTTTCTCTTTGGTTTGTTTCAAGCAAGAAAGTGTGATCCTGGTTAAGGAGGACCTATGCTTGATACGTAAGCCTTGGAGGACCTGGCCGAGTCCCCATGATCCAGAGTTAGAACCAACATTTGGTTAAAGCTTTGGAAAATTTCACCATTTGAAGAGGAAAAAGGAAAGACCCCTTACGCCAAGTTTTCTCGTTGCTACCATAGGAATTCCTATGGTTAGCTTGATTGACAAAACATGATAAATGCAAAGGATCATGCAGCCAATGGAAGAGAGGAAATTTTTGGAACTGAGGGGAGGGGCCGACATTCTCCATCGTGTAGTGTCGAAGAAGCTTGGTGTCAAAAGGGTTCCGAAGACACTTAGTGAATATTTAACATTTGTGAAGGGAAGTGCATCGACATAATCATCTGTCGAAGAAGGGTCGTCAAAGAGATCAGAAGTCTCGGTCGAAGATGCTATGTTGTTAGAGTAGCGATTACCAGTTTTAAATTTGAAAACTGCAAATTGTATACGTGTCAAAATGATAAGTTAGCAGTTACTTTACTTTTTGCCTATAAGTAAGGGCAATTTCGTTGTACTCAGGGTTGGAACTTTGGTTATGATCCTACATATCTTGCTAATAGATTGACGGAGAAAAACACCATTGTAATGACCCTGCTTTCATTCCTGTTTTCAATACAATCCTTACATTTCCTTGCTTTGTTTATGACTTTCTTTTAAGTTCCTTGCTGTTTACATATTCCCACTTTTACTTTCCAGTTTTATTTTTGCAATTTATCTTCATTTCTGTAAACATAAAAAACACAAAAATACAACAAGATTACCATATAACATGTCGTTATCCACTCATTATGTGAATACCCTTTCATTCGACGCATTAAATTCATTTTTCACCATAACACAATTAGCCAAATCATAACATACTAAAAAAAATAACAAGCTTATAAAATAAAAACAACTATTACCCCCATTCAATTATAATGGTCCATGTGGTAGTGAACAGGTGGGTCTTATTCGACGTATAATATTTAATAAAGTCGGAACCATTTGAATAACAAGGCAACAAACTATAGAGTACTACATTTGTTTTTAAATATAAGATCTATTTGACATTTTTATTTTGTCTTTATTTATAAGATCCTATACCAATTTTCAATGACAATTAATTATTTCTTTACATAAACACTTCTATTCGTTTAATACTTTTTAGATTTCCAATACTATTAATAGGACTAGTTTCGAAAATACATATCAAATATTCACATTTTCAATATCATTACCTAAATTTATCAACTTTCTTAATGAACATAAAATCTGCCAAAAGGATCTTATAAATAACGACATGAAGGAGTAAATGTAATTGTTAATTAAATAGTCCAACGATTGGTAAAAAAAATGAAAGTTGACTGCATATCCTATATATGAGTCATAAAAGTTTGGCTTTTGCACTTCCCTAAACTACTTCATACAAAGTAAGAATATTTTTTTGTCTTTCAAACAGTAAGACCTAAAGTACTTCAATCATATGTTGATGATGAGTGATTTTTGAAAGAAAAAAATTGACTTTTTTTTTTATCCCCATCAATTACTCTTTGGCCCCCATCAACTGAAACAAGTCAGACGATTCTTTCTACTTGAAACAAGGCGAAAAAAAATAAAACAATTTGGCCCTCATTTACCGACTTTACGGATGCGGAAGATGATTTCCGATTTTCAAAAGGCGGAAAATATTTTAATTTACTACCAATTTGCATAAGGCGGAAGAATTACCGACTATTTAAAAGCGGAAATACTTCCGCTTTTTAAGGAGCGAAACAATTAAAATGTTGAAATCCCAGAAATGCCCCTCCGTGAACTCTCCACCTCCCTTTTGTACGTCAATGAACGGAGGGGCAATTTTGGTATTATAACAAATTTTTAATGTTTTCGCCTGATGAACGGCGGAATACTCTATTTTATTTACAATTTTGGAAAGGCGGAAGAATACGACTTGCATAAGGCGGAAATTGTTTTATTTTGTTTCCGCCTTGTTTCAAGCGGAAAGAATCTTCCGACTTTTTTCAAGCGGTAAATAACAAATGGGGACCAAAGAGTAATGAGTGGGGGCCAAAAAGAAAAGGTCAAAAAAATTAGAAGAGAATCTTATATTTATGGACAAATATTTTTGTTCAAAAGAGTCTTATATTTCGGCTTGGATGAAGTATTTGATATGTATGTAATAATAATAATTATTATTATTTTTTAATGTTAAGTTTGTCATTTCACTAACTAAAAATTCAAAATCTATACTATTATATAAAGAAAACCCTTTTTAAACTGTTTTATAACTAAGTTTTGTACATAATTTTGTTATTCCTATTATACCCTTCCTAATTGAAAAAATTATCACCTCTTTCTCACATTGTAGTGTAAAATTAAACTGCTATAGTAGTTTCAGTAACTTGCAAATAAAAAAAAATTGTCGTGCAACCTGTTGATGTCCACTATTCCTATATAATACAAGTAACTATAAGTAACCTGTATGGTTTTCACTACTAGCATTTATACCCGTGTGGTGCACGGGGTGTGGTTCTCTAGTGGTTATAAAAAAAAACGCAAAAATTAAAAAATCCTGAAAAGTAGAGGATGACATTTGCTATTGGATAAGCGACATGGAAAAAGAATTGATCATCCTAATTTTAATTTTCCCTTTTTATTTCTTTATGGAATACTAATTGTCGACCACATTCATTTAGCATCTTATTGCAAATGGAAATGGGATAAGAGAGCTTACATGAGGGAATACAGAGCCATATTTTGGTAGTAAACCCAAATCCCTTTTGTTTTTCCTATTGAACTTGTCGAATTTTTTCTACTAAATTCTATTGAAAAATGTATTTTTCATTCCTTATTAAAAAATTAATTTTTCAGATTGAAAAATATATTTCTTTACCGAAAAATGTCGAAATTTTTTTTAAATGAGTCGAGTCAAAAAATAAGAAAATATGGTTTGAGAACCAACACTCCATAGTCAATGGAGAATGCAGGCCCCTGTACCTGATTGAAATGTCCAATATATATCATCCACCAATGTCCATTTGAGCCAGAAATGCAAGCTAGACAAGACCCAATATGTGCATGGATCCCCAGAATTGGTGGGCCTTCGTCTTTTTCTGCTCTTTGATATTCATATAAAAAATTAGGAGAAAAGACAAAAAAACTATATCAAACGCCCACCGTGGGGCTCGAACCCACGACCACAAGGTTAAGAGCCTTGCGCTCTACCGACTGAGCTAGACGGGCTTTTGATTGAAAACAACATTTTGGTAAATTTATCTAATATTATACTACTACGTTTCTTGGCCACTTAAAAGATTATATAAATAGTTGCTAAACAGGATTACATGCCAACTCATGACATAAGAAATGCATACTGCATAGTTTTATCCGAGTTCTTTCCATTTGTTGAGCCAACCAAATTGCTTATTGCTTAACTATTGATTATATATCTCACGTTAGAGTAACAGACAACATACAAGAGCAGAGCAGTTAAGGTTGAGATGGTATAGTTGTCCTACAATTTTGAGAAAAAAAAAAAAAAAAAAAGGTATGAAGGGTAAATTACACAAGTTTCAATATACAAATGCAAAACAAAAAAATGTGAGAAATTTTTTTTCAACCGCTATATTGATGTACTATACTTGTTCTTTTTCGTCACTTTAGCTGTTGTTTGTTTTGAGGTATTTTGAGGGAAGAGAATTTGAAAGAAGACAAAATATGAAGAATCATTGAAATATCTTATTTGGTAAAGTAGAGAAAATGGGGAGAAAGGGGAAAATTGGTGGGACCCATCCAAAAAAAAATTTCTTCCCTCGAAGGCCAAAGAATGGACAGAAAACTAAACACACTCATTCCATGCACCAAAAGTAGCACCACTTTGGAGTAATATACCAAAGGGTTCTTGCATTTGGAAAAGAGAAAATGGGTAATACATCGACGATGTAAAATTTTTTACACAATCAGTGCATCATCCGTCATTCATCCGTTTATGATAATTGACTTTTAAATTAAAGTAATCCAAATGAATGGTGGCTGATGGACTGATGGTGTAAAAAACTTTACACCATCAGTGCATACCCATTAATCTCTTTGGAAAAATATATTTATTTCTACTATATAAAACAAGGGTATAGTTGTCTTTTGATAAATTTATTGTTTTCTCTCTTCTCATTTTTCTCTCCAACCAAGCAAAAGGAAAGAAACCTAAACTTTGCATTCTTTCTTATTTCTTCACATTTTCTCTCCTAAAAAAACCAGAAAATCATTTCGTTTTCTCACTGTAATCTCTTTTCTATATTTCTCTCCCCTATTTCTCTCTTCCAATTTTCTTTTGTGCAACTAAACAAAACCTAAAAAAATTCCTTAATACATATCTTTGAGGGTTTTTTTTTCTTACTTAATTATTCTTTGAGGTTAGACTGTTTTGTGGATTTCTAAACAATTGTCCGAGATAATGTATAGGTACATTATACTCCCTCCGTTTCAGAATATTAGGCTCTTTAGCCTTTTTTTCTTGTTTCATAACATTAGGCCTTTTACAATTCCAATACATAAACATATTTTTCTTTCCAATTCTAACCTTTATTCAATCATTTCATTCTCTCCTCATTAATTCTACTTTTATCATCTCTCTCATCCCTAAACCACTATACATTAATTAATGGACACACTTACTAATAAAACATTAAATACGACTACAATTTTCAATAAGGATTGATAGGGGCATTTTGAACAAATTATACATAATACTTACAATAATTAACACTTTCTTAATTTGTGTGTCCAGACCTAAAAGACTTAATGTTCTGAAACGGAGGGAGTATATGGATACGATGAAATCTATGAAAATGAACAGATCAAAATCATACAAAATTCCATTTTTAGATTGTTTGAAATGGGAGTAAAAAGAACTATTTTGATATAATCAGCCCGAATTTAATCAATTAATAAGATTCTTAAATCATTAAAAATATTTTAATTAATCAATACTCATTTATTATTTTTAATAATATAATATTTTATTTTTATTCTCCTATTAACTCTTATCAAATCCAATTTTTAGCATTTCCAAATTACCTAAACTTTACTATATCTCTATATTATATAACTTTCTACTCTCTGTTCACGAGGCAACTTACCCATTCCAAAATCTTCAGTTATTTATATTATAGCTTCTCTATTCCCAAATAGTCTAATAACAAGTCTCAAAATTTTGAAAAATGGAAAAATTAAACTATTCATGTAATAGTGTCAAAAATAGTTTCAAAAATAAAAATCGAAAGAGATTACATGCATACTTTGAATGACCTAAATGAGAAAGACCAATGGGTAACATAGAAGTCGTGTTGGGATATGAGATTATGAAAATTCGTTGTTGTTCAAATAATCAGATATTGGGTTTAAATAAAATGATTTGGAAGAATAAAAGGAAAGGAAATTTGGGAACAATTAAGGTGAACAAAGAAGGAAATTTGCTCAATTCGTTGTTTGCAAACATGCAGTATAACTGTATAAGCAGAGAAGGTGATGAGTAATTTGGGAGTTGCCTTGGGAAGGGGAAATTATTGTGTGATCCGGGACCAATGATCCTGATCACATCCACACCGTTGGATGTATTACTCCCTCCGGTCCATATTATAAGCATCCTTTCTGTGAGAGAGAAAGGGTGCTTATAATATGGACTTGAGGAAGTATTGTGTACAGAGTCTTTATGAGGGTAATTTGGGAATGATAAAAACTGAGTTTGTTAGAAGTTAATGGAAGAATAAAAATAATATATTGTATTATTAAAAATAATAAATGAGTATTGATTAATTAAGATATTTTTAATTTTTGTTTTGTCTATACTCTTTGACCAGGTGGTCCTCAAGAGCACCTTTAATACCAAGGAACCCTTGAGACTAATCATGCACGATGTCGCGTTCCTATGACTCTCACAGCGGGGTGTGTTAACTGGGAATCGAACCTGGTCTCATTTTCAAGTTGGTAAGATTGCACCACTTGAGCCAACCCACATTGGTATTAAGATATATTTAATGATTTAGGAAGCTTATTAATTGTTTAAACTCAATCCTAAAGGCCGATGAATAGGGCTGAATATATCAAAACCGTAAAAAGAATGTAGATTCGTTGAATATATTCCATCCTTTTGCCCCCCTACCATTTTTGGGCATATGAGATGGAATAAGATGAAACTAACTTATTATCCACTTAATTCTATTTCAATTCAATCCATTCCATTATCCAAACACTGCCTAAGGTAAGCAACCTTTCAAAACATAGCTAGGGCAGTGGGTCGTGCAGAATCACAAATTCAGCTTACTGATGCGCTTCCCATGTCAAACATCAAGCATTTCACTTATTGGTTTTTTTACTTCCTGATCCATCTTCATAAAGAATTTATAATTTTAAAGAAAAATAATCACTCAAGAAACATTAAATTCAACATAACTTACATAATATTATAATTAAACTGATTACAATCCCAAATCAACCATGAGGGGTAGCACCAAACCGTCCAAGACCTAACATGTATTTCTAGACTGCAAATGGACATTAACCTGCGCATGAAATATAGTGAATTTCATAAAATAGAAGTTCAAAATTTCAGTTTTCGAATTTCATCCCAGAAGAGGAAGCATATTTCATATTTCAGAATTTACAACCCAAAGGGGAAGGAACATTCTGACATACAACATGAACCAAAACCAGAAGCTAAAACTCGAATCCAGAAACATGACAACAGAAGACATACCTCCCCCATCCCCTCTTCTAACACAAAACACAATTTGTAACGCCCCATTCTACTAATGTCCATCCTCAAGCTAACCAATTACCAAAGACAACTATATTACCACCAGTACATATATGTCTACAGTAGCTTCAAAGAGTTAACATTCAAAACACTTTGAAACAAGCTATATGCTATGTCTAGAGTAGTTCCAAGGAGTTAACATGCAAAACGCTCCAAAACCAGCTAGGATGCTGCTTGTCTCTTGGTTACTCAGCTTTGTGGTTCTGTGTCTTGAATGATCCTCCGTTCTGCTTATTACCGTTTGTCGACTCTTCCTTCAACTAAATCAATTCAAAAGTAAATATTAGATGGAGGGAAGAAGCCATCATTGCAAAAGACAACTAAGGTGTCGTTTGGAAGAGCTTAATTTTTTCTTATTTGAGCTTATCTTATTATTTAAGTACTTATGTCAGTGTTTGGAAGAACTTATAAAAACATCTTATATTTTTAAATAAGCTACTTATGCCTTATTTTCATAAGCTTCCTATACAAGCTTATGAAATTAGCTTATGCGGAAGTTACCACACAACACACCCTTCTAGACCCGGCTGCTCCAAATCCACTTTTGTATTTAAACTAGTTTTTTAACTAGTTCAATGTACGTACAGTCCTATACTGATATGTATTAATTAATATATTAATATATTAGTTGATGCATTTGCTATATTGATATATTACTAATAATATAACTAATGCATATCTACATTAATATATCTTAGTTGATGCATTTGTTAATTAATATATTAATATATTACTAATAATATGATAATTTATATATGATGAAAAAAAAACAATAAATTTTAATTTTAAATTAAGAAAAAAATTTTTTATCAGTTTTTAAGAATCAAGACAAATATTATTAATAAGTATTTATGCAATGAACATCCAAACGCCTTGATTGTGTAAGTGTTTTTTAAAATATGCATCCAATCACATGGAGCTTATTGGATTCTAACATTTCTAAGTACTTATGTTGTAAGCTCTTATTTAATAAGTACTTATATCATAAGTGCTTCAATAAGCAGTGTATCCAAACGAGGCCTAAACCATATATGTCTACAGTAGGTTTGAAGAGTCAACATGCAAAACATTCTGAAACCAGCCATGATGCTAAGTCTCGAGTAGTCTTAAAGAGTTCACATGCAAAACACTCAGAAAACAGCTAGGATGCTGCTTGTCTCCCAGTTAGTCAGTTTTACAAACCTGTGTCTTGTTTGATCCTCCATTCTGCTTAATGCCATTTTTCAACTCTTCCTCCTTCTAAATCAATTCAAAAAGCAAATATTAGATGGAGGAAAAAAACCATCATTGCAAATTCTATACCTAAATAAATTAAGTTCAAAACAATAAGAAAAGTGTCTAAAGAATTTGATTAAGATAAAGTGTTCTTAAGATAGCTGAATCCACATGTAATCATGTTTCTCAAAGATTAAGGAAGCATTATAAATTTACCATCCGAAGTTGTTTTTTCTGGTACCTATAACCCTGTGACATAAGAAAGTAGAATTATTAGAAGTCAACTTCACATGTGAAAAAAACTGCAAAGATATCAATGAAGCAAGATAATTCTAGAATTAGACATAACCTTGTCGGTTCCATATATGTAATCACAGTATGTGAAAACAGAAGCAAAATTGCTGTGGCTTTGTCCACCAACATAATGATGGTAATCGTGATATTCAGCACCACCATAAAAGGGAATAAATCTTGTGACATTCCATGGGAAGTCATACCTGACAAGGGACAAGTAGCAAACAACATATAAAGGTTGGGTGCCAAAACTGCAATGCAGAAACTAGAGAAGAACAGTGGGTGAATGTCCCAAAAAGGGGGGGGGGGGGGGGGGGGGGGGGGGCATTTTGCTGCTCACTGAAACTAAAAATAATCCTGATGTAAAACATATACATGCTCTTGTTCAGCCAACAATGGCCTTCCTATAAGCATAACCTTTTTAGGGTTTATATTGGACCTTTAAACTGCAGATGTGACATATAAATCAGTTTTGCATTCACCTGTACTAAATTGTTGAGACTTGAGACAGCCATGACTTTCAAAGCATAGGTAATAACATCGTCATACGTATGGAGCAAAATGAGTTAAAGGTTTTGTCGAAGCCAAATTACAATTTGAGTTCTACTTGTCGGATTGATAATAACATACAAAACAGGTCCCTATAAACATATAATAGTAAAATTCAAAACAAAACAAAAAAAAAACTTAGGTTCTGACAAACTATCTTTATCAATCGTCCTTTAGCTATATAGATGATGCAAGTATGCAACAAAGACAAGTTCCGTGAAAACGAAAATATCCTAATTTGTCCATGACCTGTCTGCAACACTGCCTAACAGATCACCAACCTTTTCCAACTCAACAACAATTATCAGCCATTTTATTATTTTTAGAGATATTTTCTTTCTTCTAACCCTGAGAGAAAAATAATACAGCAAAGGATTTTAACCTTCCTGCTAAGAAAGATAACTCAAATAATCTAAAGAAGAAAACAAAATGAAGAACCAAAACAAAAAAAAAAGCGAATTATTTGAACAACTGATTTAGACAACTTTCACTTCCATCTTATAGTTTTACAAGCAAAGTACACATACTTCGGTTATAATCTATCCGGTGTCACAAGAAATTGTCCAAATAAGTTGTTGAAATCACATCTTTCAAACAAAAAATCATAAAGTAAAAAGGTGTCAAACATAGTATAGGTCCCATACAAAAAAGGTAAGGCACTATTAGAGATCCTTCAAATCCAAACTTCTTTTTTTATTCAGATTTTTATCATTCAAAATAAAGAAAGCAGGTTAGACCAAATCAACAAAAGAAGAAAACGACATCAACAATGCATTACCCGCTGTGCGTATCAATGGCTTCAATCTGCCGCAACGCGATCCACAGCCAGAAAGTAATCATGTGGCCAGGAACTATAGCCGGTCCCAGAAACGACGGAATCCCAAGGATCAAAATCTCGGCCCAATGCGCATACGGCGCAGCATACCCAATCGGAGCTGGGTATTCATGGTGAACCCTGTGAATCTTCTCGTACCCCCATTTGTTATGCAGAAGCCTATGGATCCAGTAATTGGTATAATCCTCTATCAAGAAATAGACCAACAACTGCGCCGAGATCTCCCACAGTGACGGTAATGGCAACCCTGTCTTGATCCCAATCATCTAATAACAATAACAAAATTTCCAAAAATAACCAAATTAAGAAAAAAAATGTCAATTTATTTAAGATATAAATTAAGGGTTTTAAAAGAGTATTGCATTTTTCATGGCCGCGATTGATTAATTAATTGCGGCCGCGAAAAATGCATTGGACAATTGTGATTGGTGTGAAATGACAATGACCTGGATGGAAGGGTAAGAGACGAGCTGGAGGGGGCCCACAACGAAGAAGAACATGTGCATGACGTCTCTGTAGCATTTGAACATTTCATTGAAGGAGAGACGGATCTTGGGCTGAATCTTGTAGTTGTCGAAGGGCAGGATGCGACGGATTTCGAGGAAGACGATGGGGAGAGGGACGAGGGAGAAGATGAGGAAGAGGAAGAGGATGTTGTGGCAGTAGAGGAAGTAGTCGGATTTCTGGGCGGAGTAAGTGAACCACATGGTTTCGGCGAAGGTGAGGTTGCGGCCGAGAGCCGCCGAGGCTTCCTGAAGAGAATGGTAGGGAATCATGGTTGTTTTCCCCGGCGGCGGAGGATAGGGTTGGGAATGGGGGAAAAGAAGGGAGGAGAGGAATGGGAGAGGGATAGTATAAGACAAGAAAGAAAGGGGGGACAGGTGATTTGCGGTTTCAGAGATATTCGGTGGGTGCTGCGCTGGACGTTTGTCTGTTACAAATATTTGCGGGAAAGTTTTAAAAAATGGCCTAAACCCCCCATCTTATTTGTAGACAGAAGAAAATGACAAGATGGAGAGTTCGATCACAAGATGGAGAGTTGGGGATTTTGTTTGGAAAACTTATCATTTCGTTTTACATATGATTAAGAAAAATAACAAATTCTTTTGATTCAAATTAAAATTAAAGTGATTATTAATAAAAAAAATTAGAAATTGCAAAGTTTGAATTATGATGAGATGAAGATTAAATGTTTGATAATTTGGTAATTTGCTAGACAAATCATTAAATACATGTCTCCTTAATTAGTTGACTTTTACAATTTTTTAAGAAAACATGTTTTGCCTTAAATGTGAATAATCTCGTTGTGGACAGAGCTTTTATTATCATCAGGATACACGAGAAATACACATTGCGATCACGCCGAATAATCAGTCCCTTAACGTAGGCAAATCCCCCTCAACCCCCTATTTTTTTAGAAAATGTTCTTTGTATTAAAGGTAAACAATCTTGTAATTGGTTGAGTTGTTATTGTCAGGATACAGAGATGTGTCACATTATGATCGCACCGAAATATCAGCCCCTAAATGTAGGCGGATCACCCTTGACTTTTTTTTTTAAAAAAGTTCTTTGTCTTAAAGGTAACCAATTTGCTTGTTGTGAACTTCACTGGTATTGGTACGATGCACTAGATGTGTCACGTTATAATCACACCGAAGTATCAGTCCCTAAATGTAGGCGGATCATCTCAACAGTTATAAAACCATTGTTTGATGATTCTGCTGGAAATAGGGATCAAATACGCAGCGAAAAAAAAACGAAATACCCTATTTCCATAACAGGATCCATGCGAGAGAGCATGATTCGAGATAGAAAAACGTTTACCTCTTGATGCGAAGAGGAGAACGGCGCTGGTCAAATCGTCCACGAACAATTCACGTCAATCACGAGCGCAGCAAGGTAGTCGCGCCTCTATCGGTATCCACACAAATAGATTCCCAATTGGAGTCACGTCTCTCTTCTCAATGCTAGTGGAGAAGAGAGAGATTCAGTGTATCACTCACTCTCTGATATGGACGGCTAGGGTTGTCGTTCTGTGTCTCACACGTACCAAAACCCTAAGGCTAATACTATTATTTACTAGCGGGTTGGGCTTGGCAGCACATATCAGAATGCGTCGCACGGTCATACTGTGCATCGCACGGACGTAAATTTTATAAAAATACTACTATTGTATTTTTTTATCAAATGTGATATCTCCAATCTATCTGTTCTTAGTGTGTGACCCTATAGGTTCCTATAACGTTGGCAGTAAAGTTAAAATCCCATTTTAAGTTTACAAGCAATGAGCAGTATCTAGCAACACGTAATTGCTACCCAAGTGACAGGAATGTTTGTGATCTGACATAACCTTAGTATGACCAATGATCATGTGTAAATTTAATCCATTTGTCCAAATATCTTAGTTACACTCATGGCACGGAACGTGTCACCCACGTATAGTGTAACCTATGGTTTCTTGATTCCTGAGTAGACGCGTCTAAACAAGTCTCGTCAATATCTCATATTGACTGTCTTGAGTATGGCCATACATTTCACCGTCTCACTCAATCAAGGGGCCCAAAGATATAATTCCTATTGACAAGGAAGGACAAATCCCATCTACGTCACTCTCATCCCTCTACATGATTTGTCATATACCCGACTACAACCGTTATGATCACCTGGTTAAAGATGACGTTTGATTGCGTGAAAGCACATAATTCCTCATGTTGGGAACCGTAGCGACTTCAGGTCGAAGGACCATGTACACCATTGTCACCATGAGAATCGCGTATGACACTCACTTAATAACCCATGTAGCATTCTCATGGCGGGTCAATCCAGTACACAATTGTCCCAATGTGTACTTACGTGAAGACTTGATATCTCATATCCATGACCGGTGAGATACAGTCATCAATCTGCCACATACTAGTCTCGATGTATTATAGTTGTCCTTATTAACTATAATACTCGACTAGGGAATCTTTAAGGATAATTATCAATCAATAAGATCTCACTATCAAGTCATGTACTTGATATTCTTATGACATTGAACTTATAATCCTAAGGACTTTATTATATCTATTTTAATTAAACAATTAAAGCATAAATATAATAAATGAAATGTCTCATTATTATTAATAGTAATAATCCATAAACATGAAATAAGTACAAGTAAAAGAGAAAATACGATTGCCACTAGGGCACTCTCCAACAGATTCACCCCATAATGGCAATTGAATCGATGAACTGATCCAAATGAAAAAAATGAGATCCGCTAATGATTGCTAAAAACATTGATGTCCTTCTTGATTTGCTACTTCTCGATAGTATAAAAGGAACTAAGATGAATTAGGTATGTTATCATGTGAATTTCTCACATTACCCACACATATATTCATTTGGTTGGCATAGTTCTCCTACTTAGGACTCCATAAGGGTGTTTAAATCCAAATCGATCCAATGGAAAACCGAAAACCAATCCAAAAAAATCGAAATAAAAAAAATCGATTAAAATTGGATTTGTTTGGATGAGGAAAAGTGAAAACCGATCGGATCAGATCAGATTTCAGATTTACTTTTTAAAACCAAATCAAACCGAACCGAACCGATATTTTATTGCTAACTTGAAAATTTGCAAGGATCTTAGGTCAAAATTCTACATACTATTCATCTTTTTGCTTAAAAGCATGTATGCATATATACAAGCAAAATGATTGAACAAATCCTACACATCATCAATTATTGTTGCAAGGAGAATAGAATAGATAACATTAAATTGTCATTAAGCATGTCTACCAAATTTACTAAAAAACATCACATCGTTGTACTTAGCACGTGAAGTTGTGAACCAAACCGAAACCGAATATAATTTTTGAATCAGATCGGATCGAATTTCTTAGTCTAAATCAACCGAACCGAACCATACCAAACATAATGTAAATTTTATCTTCGGATGAGATGGTTTTATTATTATTATTATTTTTTTAAATCGAACCGATCCGATCCATGAACATCCCTAGGACTCACTTCCATTGTCGAATACTAGGAATAAGATGACTATTTCATCCTGACCAACCGGGTTCTAGGCTAGAATATTTCATCCAAAACATAACATCTTGACCAACCGGGTTCTAGGCTAGAATATTTCATCCCACCACCTCAAGTGTCATGCACATTTCTTTATGAGTAAATAGTTACTTTAGTTCTCGAAAGTTATATTGGTCATCAATTTTGTCCTCAAAAGATTTTTGACATCAATTTAATCCCCTAAAGATTAATATGACACCATATTGGTTCTTTTAGGGACTTATTTGATGCCTATATGAATTTTTCGGGGACCAAAATTTATACTTCGTGATATCATCTTGATCTTTGGGGGTTTAAATTGATGCCATAAAATTTTTGGAGATTAAATTGATGACCAATGTATCTTTCGGGAATCAAAGTGACTATTAACTTTTTTTTATACCTTATTATGGTGTTTGTCAATATCTTATTTGTTATTATTTATTTTAAAGAATTATAAATTAGCATACCACAATAACTTAATAACTCCATTTAGAAATTAGCGAGAGACATAATAGCAAATTTATGTTTTAAATTGTGTGCCTTTGTTAATGCTAATGATATAGTATTAATTAGCCTTTTTACCTTTTTTATTTATCATTATTTTTTTATTGCCAAAGTTATTTATTACTTAAACTAATAAAAAATACTCATAATATAATTTTAACTTTTCAAGAAACTAGCATATGGACACCTATCTCTATTTTTTATACAATTTTTGCTAACATATATATAAATCAAAATTCAGTTTAAAATTCATGTATTAAAGAAAAGAAAAAAAAAGTAAAGAAGATTTTTAAAATGAACAAACAAGCAATAGAAGAAGGTCGGATAATATTGTTCCATTTTGAAAATTTCATCGAGCCTTATGAATAAGAGTAAACACGGGAGCTCAATGCTCAAGAGAGGTTGTATGTGTGTCCCAATAGACATATGGTTGCATTAATTAATTAAGGTTGTTGATGAAAAATATAGTTTAGTATGATGATAGGTAAATCAGGTAGAAAATGAAGATTAGAAACATTGATTTATCCTTGTTAACTCATAACCTTAAAGCCACGTCCAATCTCTAGTCTCATTAGAATTTGTCTCTACCATAACCAAACCCAAGTTCAATGATGATAAGCCATCCAGGTTCTCTTCTAAGGTTTTTTGACCCTGGCTTCTATCCTGCATTCTTTTTCACCTAATTTGTTTAAGCAAACAACTCACTCCATAAAATTGATTACAAGATAGATAGAAGAAACATCTAAGTGTTTGATCTGGATTGCTCATCTGGCCATATGATCTACGTCGACTCTTAGCCTAGACCCGACCTCACAACAATCCAAAAGGACAACACAAAGGGATGATATACCTCCGATTTAAGTATGTTGGACGAAAGTCCTCCAAAAGCCCGTATCTAAGTCCTTATTCGTGTTGAATAACTAGATTTATTTCATGATTGACTATGATAATGAATAATGATAAAATATATTAGATAAGTCCTAAATTAAAGATAATCTAAGAGAATATATTGCCAATATTACATCTTCCCAATTAAGGATAAATACATGAATATCTAATAGATAATCCAGGCCCCTAATATTTAAGAAGATCAAGGAAAAATTATTGAGGACATCTGCCGCGAGATTTTCTTACTCGTGCACGTGCTCTATTATTGGTTTGTTGTCCACCATTTGAAACTACAACCACTTTCCCGTGACATATTTCTGATTCCTAGCATCATTAATTCCATACCTTTTCTCCATACCCTCCCAGATTAACTTGCCTGATTTGGTATTCACAAATAAGTCAAACAGACTGTTGGACATGTTGCTCAACATATGACCACAGATCCATTTGTTGTAATTCTCCAACGCCTAAGTGACCTATATAGCTGCTGCATGTTTTATCTTTGGAATATCAAGGAGTCAATGAGTAGAACGAAATCAGTTTCCAATTGCTCAAAGAATAGGATGAGATTTTGAGACCAATGCTTGTAATTTGCCCCTTCAAGTGGTTCAATTTCGATGATGTTGAGGAGGTTAGCATTGTTGAAAAGCAGAGCCATCGAATCTACGGATAATCTTGCTTTTAAATTGTCAGGAAAAGAGTGTTGTGATGGTTGTGTCTTGCTGAAAAGAACTACTACCTTAAAAGCAAGACTGGCCGATAGACATGGTGCAACTATATCGCTGATCTTGCACTCAAGGTTAGCACAATAGTTTCCTAACTCATGCAATTGAGGCGGGAAACTTGGAATCTTACGGTTGAAAGTTGCTCAGAGAAAAAAAAAAAGAAAGAACGAAGGGTAATGTTTAGTTTTTTGTGGACAAGTGCACTACATATAGCCCAAGCAGCAGAATCTTCAATGAGCAGAAGTCAAAGTTGTTATGAGCTATAAACCAAAAAATGGCTAAATCTAACTGTCAATTAACCCCCATAAATTTGCAATGTTCAAACACTAAAAAAACATGAAAAAAAAGCATTTGGCCAGTGGCGATCGCATATGCACTCGTATGGGTATTGGACTCTAACAACAATTGCAAAAAGCCCAATGAAACATTTGCAAGCGTAATAAGCTAATAATAAAGTTAGACTAAACTGTCATTTTAGTCCCTCACTTTGCAAGGTTTTTCACGTTAGTCCCTGACTTTTCAATAATTTTTCTTTAGTCTCTCACTTTGAAAAAAGTTACTCACGTTAGTCCCTAACAACTTTCTCTGTTCATAAACATTAACGTCTTACACACGTAGCCGTTAAATAACATATACACACGTGATCGTTAACATCTTACACATGATGCTGAATTCAAAAGACAAAAATTGGAGGAAGAATATGTTAGATCCAGTGAGAATGTTTTGATAATGACAAAGGTTTTGAACAAGCTACAAGTGTTTGTGATCAAGCTCAAGTATGAAGAAGTTCAACAAGCAAACAACACTCAACATTGATGAAGAGAGAGCAAGCTCATGAAGACTTAGTTTATGTTTTATTGTAATATCTTTAGCCTCTCAAGATTAAGTCTTTTATTTTAATGAGTTTGGGTAGAGTCATTAGAGGGTAGTGAATCTCTATCAAGGTCATGATTATATTATATTTTGAGTATTCACTTAACCTAAAATCAATAGGTGGCTTAAAGGTTTGAAAGGAAAGGTTTAATTTTGAGAAAACAAGTTTTTAATTGATTTTAGCAGTGGTTAATCGATTAAAGGTTTTTTGTTAATCGATTAACAAGTACTGTAACAGTGGTTAATCGATTAAAGCATTTTGTTAATCGATTAACACGTGCAGAATCAGTTTTTAAAATAAGCTTTTCAAGGCAAAATCAATTTCTATTGTTTCCTAACTTTTGGGTATTCTATATAAACATTTTCCTAACCTTTGTGATCAATATACATCATTTTTATATTCATTTTACAAAGAATCAAGCCACTCTATTTTCTCTCACTTTCATAGATCAAAGCTTTCATTTTTACATTCTTTGATCAAGTATCTTTGAATCTCTTATGTTGATATTTTCATAGCTATTGAAAGAGATTCATAGGATTGTTATTGTTTTTAATTTGGTTGTAATCATTGCAAAGGAGGCAAACATTCTACAACACAAGGAAGTCTTGGTGGTTGTTCATCAAGCAAAGTTATCTTGGAAGTCTTGTTGTGATAACAAGCAAGTGGAAGTCTTGGTGTGAGGCATCATCAAGCAAGTGGAAGACTTGTTGTGGGGATATCGGCAAGCAAGAGAAGAGGTTAGATTAGATTCAATAGGATTGCAAGGCAAGGGTGTGGTATCTCTTGTAGGCTATCAAGAAGGGAGTCTTGAGAGGCATTTACTTGTAATTTGAGAACTCTAATTCCTCATAGTGAAGAATCTCTCTTGGTTGAAGAGGGGACTGGATGTAGCTTTCAAGTGGATGAAAGTGAACCAGGATAAATCACTGTGTCGTATCTCTAAACTCTTAACTCTTTACATTCAAGTCATTTCATTTGTTCTTGGTTGAAAACCTAGAAAAGATTGATTTTCATAATTGATTGAATTGAATCTTAATTGTGCAAATTGATTTGGGGAAAATCATTTTCATAACCTAGGTAATCAATAAGAATATTGGTGTTAATCAATTCTGCTTTATCTCTGATCTTATGTGTTAATTGATTGATTTTCGTATTTGATTAAAACTGAATTTTCATCAGATACTGTTCAGATTAATCGATTAAGTTGATTGTTAATCGATTAGTTTTTAAGTTGCTTTCGGCATTAATCGATTAATACCCTAGTTAATCGATTAGTTTGAAAGTAAGCTTCGGCATTAATCGATTAATACTGAAATTAATCGATTAATCAGTACAATTTTTGTAAAAATCATTTGTTTTAATCGTTTTGATTTATTTCTTTCGAAAATCTTTCAAGGTTTCTCTAACACCTATTCAACCCCCCCTTCTAGGTGTTCTCCTAGTGTCTCCTAGTTATTTCACCCACTGATTGTAGTTCTTACAATTGGTATCAGAGCTCGGTCGAAAGACACGAGCATAGAGCTTTTTCGTTAAAGATCCTTGAGGAAACTACAATGGGTTCTACGAATCCCTTTGGTGGTGAAGGTGCTTCAATTAGCCGCCCTCCTATGTTTGGTGGAGAGGGTTATGCTTATTGGAAAGTTAGAATGAGAATTTTTATAGAAGCTATAGATATGAACATTTGGGAAGCCATTGAGAATGGTCCTCATATTCCCTCAAAAGAAGTAGAAGGTGTACCTCAACTTACCCCCAAAGATAAGTGGACCGATGATGATAAAAAGAAAATGCAATATGAAAAGCTAAGAATATCATCACCTCCGCTCTATCTTATGATGAGTTCTTTAGAGTCTCCCAATGTCATAATGTCAAACAAATGTGGGACACCTTGCAAGTCACACATGAAGGCACTAGTGAAGTTAGGCGTGCTAGATTAAATTCTTTGATGCATGAATATAAATTGTTTCGTATGTTGCCTAATGAATCTATATGTATTATGCAAAAACGTTTTACTCATATTATTAATCATCTCATTGCTCTTGGAAAAACTTTCATGAATTGTGAACTTGTTAACAAAGTTTTAAGATGTCTAAGTAGGGAATGGCAACCTAAGGTTACCGCAATTGTTGAATCAAAGGACTTGGACACCATGGACTTAGCAACACTATTCGGAAAGCTTCAAGAACATGAAATGGAGCTTGAAATTTTGCATTTGCATGAAGAATCGGACAAGAACAAAGAAATAAAAGGAATCGCTCTTAAAGCTCAAAGGTCATATAAAAAGGAAGAGAGTTCCGATAATGATGATAGTGAAGATTCCGATTCGGACATTGATGAAGAAGAGATCAAATTTCTACTAAGAAATTTTAGCAAGCTTCTAAGGAGAAAAGGAAGGTTGAATAAAGACAAAAGTAAAGAGAAGAATTCCCCACACTACAAGACCAAGACAACAAAAGAAGGAGAAGTTTGCCATGAATGTGGAAAGCCCGGTCATCTCAAGTATTCGTGCTCTAAGTATCTCAAGAAGAAGGAGAAAGAGAAGAAAAATGCAAAACACAAAAGGGCATACATAGTTTGGAATAGTGATGATGAAGAAGACAAGAAAAGCACAACTAGTAGTTCTTCGAATGATGAAGAAGCCGCTTGTCTCAACTTGATAGCACTAGTAGATGAAGAGGAAAGTTCAAATGATGAATCAAGTGAACAAAGCGAGGATAGCGATGGAAGTGAAACTAAATCCGAAATTTCTTCCAAATATGAAATTTTATATAATGCTTATGAAGAAATGCATGAACATCTTAAGAAACTAGCTTTGAAAAATATTGAAAGGAAGAAGCTCATTTTGAAACATCAACAAGAGATTTTAGAACTTCAAAAACAAGTTGATGAGCTTAATCTTGAAAATGAAACTCTTGATCTTATATATGCTAGTTCTTCTTGTGATTGTGCTAGTAGATTGAATATTGTGGTTGATTGTGAGAATTGCAAGTTGCTTAAAGATGAAAATGCTATTTTGAAAAATAAGCTTGAGAGTTTCACAAGTGGTGATATTAAATTGCGCACATTGTTAAATTTTCAAAGAGAAAATTCAAACAAGTTTGGTTTGGGTTATACTAATGCTAAGAGTAAGTCTCATAGAAATGTTGTTGATTTTTCTAAAGTTGATTTTTCAAATGCACCAACATGTTTCTATTGTGGCACTCATGGACATACTTCAAATGTGTGTTATATTAAAGTGCATGGTATACCTAAAGGAAATTTTGTTTGGGTTAAGAAGGGTGAGAGTCCCTTAACTAACAAAAATGGATCCAAGACTATTTGGATACCAAAAGGCAAAGCATGATTGTTTTGTAGGTGTGATTGAAGAGCAAAAGGATTACAAGTGTTATTCATTATTTGCTTCTTCAAATCTCAAGTGAAACTCCTGCATTTTGGTACAATTGATATTGTTGGATATTCACAATTGGTATCAAGTGAATTTCTTACAAGAGATAGCAAGTATTCACAATTGGACTTACATTTGGTATATTCTAATCTTGCTATTAGTCTTTGACAATTGATATTACTTCTACAAAATTCATAATTGGTATCATTGTGTGATTATTAGATGTTTATCATGCTATTGTGATTATTGTGATATTTCTTTACAATTGATATCTTACTTTGTTAAGTGATATTATGACTTTTTAGTTACAATTGGTATATTTCATTGTCATATTTCTTGCCAATTGGTATTACATTTCAAAGTATATTTCATTAGTTTTACATTTGGTATCATTGATTATTTGGTATCAATGTTTTGAAGAAATGAATGTTATAATTTCTCTTATTTTGGCTTAGTATTTTATATTTCAATTGGTATATATTACTTTTTGATAATGCCAAAAGGGGGAGAAGAGGTTGTTTTGTTGTTTTTATATAGGTTGAGCAAAGTTGTTGAAGATAGGGGGAGAATCAAGCTTAACTCAATTGGATTTCAAATGTTAAAAGCAATTTATTGAGGGGGAGCAAGAGTCTCACCAAGTATCAAATTGTTCAAGCATCAACAACTTCAAACAAATTCAAAACATGTTTGTCATTTTCAAAAAGGGGGAGATTGTTAGATCCAGTAAGAATGTTTTGATAATTATAAAGGTTTTGAACAAGCTACAAGTGTTTGTGATCAAGCTCAAGTATGAAGAAGTTCAACAAGAAAACAACACTCAACATTGATGAAGAGAGAGCAAGCTCATGAAGACTTAGTTTATGTTTTATTGTAATATCTTTAGCCTCTCAAGATTAAGTCTTTTATTTTAATGAGTTTGGGTAGAGTCATTAGAGGGTAGTGAATCTCTATCAAGGTCATGATTATATTATATTTTGAGTATTCACTTAACCTAAAATCAATAGGTGGCTTAAAGGTTTGAAAGGAAAGGTTTAATTTTGAGAAAACAAGTTTTTAATTGATTTTAGCAGTGGTTAATCGATTAAAGGTTTTTTGTTAATCGATTAACAAGTACTGTAACAGTGGTTAATCGATTAAAGCATTTTGTTAATCGATTAACACGTGCAGAATCAGTTTTTAAAATAAGCTTTTCAAGGCAAAATCAATTTCTATTGTTTCCTAACTTTTGGGTATTCTATATAAACCTTTTCCTAACCTTTGTGATCAATATACATCATTTTGATATTCATTTTACAAAGAATCAAGCCACTCTATTCTCTCTCACTTTCATAGATCAAAGCTTTCATTTTTACATTCTTTGATCAAGTATCTTTGAATCTCTTATGTTGATATTTTCATAGCTATTGAAAGAGATTCATAGGATTGTTATTGTTTTTAATTTGGTTGTAATCATTGCAAAGGAGGCAAACATTCTACAACACAAGGAAGTCTTGGTGGTTGTTCATCAAGCAAAGTTATCTTGGAAGTCTTGTTGTGATAACAAGCAAGTGGAAGTCTTGGTGTGAGGCATCATCAAGCAAGTGGAAGACTTGTTGTGGGGATATCGGCAAGCAAGAGAAGAGGTTAGATTAGATGCAATAGGATTGCAAGGCAAGGGTGTGGTATCTCTTGTAGGCTATCAAGAAGGGAGTCTTGAGAGGCATTTACTTGTAATTTTAGAACTCTAATTCCTCATAGTGAAGAATCTCTCTTGGTTGAAGAGGGGACTGGATGTAGCTTTCAAGTGGATGAAAGTGAACCAGGATAAATCACTGTGTCGTATCTCTAAACTCTTAACTCTTTACATTCAAGTCATTTCATTTGTTCTTGGTTGAAAACCTAGAAAAGATTGATTTTCATAATTGATTGAATTGAATCTTAATTGTGAAAATTGATTTGGGGAAAATCATTTTTATAACCTAGGTAATCAATAAGAATATTGGTGTTAATCAATTCCGCTTTATCTCTGATCTTATGTGTTAATTGATTGATTTTCGTATTTGATTAAAACTGAATTTTCATCAGATACTGTTCAGATTAATCGATTAAGTTGATTGTTAATCGATTAGTTTTTAAGTTGCTTTCGGCATTAATCGATTAGTTTGAAAGTAAGCTTCGGCATTAATCGATTAATCAGTACAATTTTTGTAAAAATCATTTGTTTTAATCGTTTCGATTTATTTCTTTCGAAAATCTTTCAAGGTTTCTCTAACACCTATTCAACCCCCCCTTCTAGGTGTTCTCCTAGTGTCTCCTAGTTATTTCACCCACTGATTGTAGTTCTTACAATTGGTATCAGAGCTCGGTCGAAAGACACGAGCATAGAGCTTTTTCGTTAAAGATCCTTGAGGAAACTACAATGGGTTCTACGAATCCCTTTGGTGGTGAAGGTGCTTCAATTAGCCGCCCTCCTATGTTTGGTGGAGAGGGTTATGCTTATTGGAAAGTTAGAATGAGAATTTTTATAGAAGCTATAGATATGAACATTTGGGAAGCCATTGAGAATGGTCCTCATATTCCCTCAAAAGAAGTAGAAGGTGTACCTCAACTTACCCCCAAAGATAAGTGGACCGATGATGATAAAAAGAAAATGCAATATGAAAAGCTAAGAATATAATCACCTTCGCTCTATCTTATGATGAGTTCCTTAGAGTCTCCCAATGTCATAATGCCAAACAAATGTGGGACACCTTTCAAGTCACACATGAAGGCACTAGTGAAGTTAGGCGTGCTAGATTAAATTCTTTGATGCATGAATATGAATTGTTTCGTATGTTGCCTAATGAATCTATATGTATTATGCAAAAACGTTTTACTCATATTATTAATCATCTCATTGCTCTTGGAAAAACTTTCATGAATTATGAACTTGTTAACAAAGTTTTAAGATGTCTAAGTAGGGAATGGCAACCTAAGGTTACCGCAATTGTTGAATCAAAGGACTTGGACACCATGGACTTAGCAACACCATTCGGAAAGCTTCAAGAACATGAAATGGAGCTTGAAAGTTTGCATTTGCATGAAGAATCGGACAAGAACAAAGAAAGAAAAGGAATCGCTCTTAAAGCTCAAAGGTCATATAAAAAGGAAGAGAGTTCCGATAATGATGATAGTGAAGAGTCCGATTCGGACATTGATGAAGAAGAGATGAAACTTCTACTAAGAAATTTTAGCAAGCTTCTAAGGAGAAAAGGAAGGTTGAATAAAGACAAAAGTAAAGAGAAGAATTCCCCACACTACAAGACCAAGACAATAAAAGAAGGAGAAGTTTGCCATGAATGTGGAAAGCCCGGTCATCTCAAGTATTCGTGCTCTAAGTATCTCAAGAAGAAGGAGAAAGAGAAGAAAAATGCAAAACACAAAAGGGCATACATAGTTTGGAATAGTGATGATGAAGAAGACAAGAAAAGCACAACTAGTAGTTCTTCGAATGATGAAGAAGCCGCTTGTCTCAACTTGATAGCTCTAGTAGATGAAGAGGAAAGTTCAAATGATGAATCAAGTGAACAAAGCGAGGATAGCGATGTAAGTGAAACTAAATCCGAAATTTCTTCCAAATATGAAATTTTATATAATGCTTATGAAGAAATGCATGAACATCTTAAGAAACTAGCTTTGAAAAATATTGAAAGGAAGAAGCTCATTTTGAAACATCAACAAGAGATTTTAGAACTTCAAAAACAAGTTGATGAGCTTAATCTTGAAAATGAAACTCTTGATCTTATATATGCTAGTTCTTCTTGTGATTGTTCTAGTAGATTGAATATTGTGGTTGATTGTGAGAATTGCAAGTTGCTTAAAGATGAAAATGCTATTTTGAAAAATAAGCTTGCAAGTTTCACAAGTGGTGATATTAAATTGCGCACATTGTTAAATTTTCAAAGAGAAAATTCAAACAAGTTTGGTTTGGGTTATGCTAATGCTAAGAGTAAGTCTCATAGAAATGTTGTTGATTTTTCTAAAGTTGATTTTTCAAATGCACCAACATGTTTCTATTGTGGCACTCATGGACATACTTCAAATGTGTGTTATATTAAAGTGCATGGTATACCTAAAGGAAATTTTGTTTGGGTTAAGAAGGGTGAGAGTCCCTTAACTAACAAAAATGGATCCAAGACTATTTGGATACCAAAAGGCAAAGCATGATTGTTTTGTAGGTGTGATTGAAGAGCAAAAGGATTACAAGTGTTATTCATTATTTGCTTCTTCAAATCTCAAGTGAAACTCCTACATTTTGGTACAATTGATATTGTTGGATATTCACAATTGGTATCAAGTGAATAAGATGTTAAGGTTCATGAACGGAGAAAGTTGTCAGGGACTAATGTGAGTAGTTTTATTAAAAGTGAGGGACTAAAGAAGAATTATTGAAAAATCAGGGACTAAAGTGAAAGCTCCTTACAAAGTGAGAGACTAAAGTGACAGTTTAGTCAATAAAATTAAGATAGAATATAAAAGTTTAAGGTTGACAAAGAATGAAACACAATGCCTAGGTTAATGAGACATCCGACAAAAAATGATGTCATCAAGATTTGAACCTTGATTTGGATGTTTCATATTTCGCAACAATAACAACTAAATTGGCTACTGAGGACACAAAAAAATATACTTATATGAAAAATTATATAAGTCAGTTTGATATCATATCTTGATCCAAAATTATATTTCCTTCGTTTCTTAATTTTTGGCTTTTTAGACTTTGGCATACATATTAAGAAAATGTTGATTATAGTAAGTTTTATATGTGTTTTGTCTAAAATGTCCATGTTTAATTCTTATTGATAATTGTAATAATATTAACTTTTTATTAGGAAGTGTGTCCACTAGTTAATGTATAATCAATATTATTATAAATCCATAATGGTTTCCAATTAGGAGACCAAAATATGATTTTAGCAGCCAATTTTGACCAATTTTGACTTAAGAAGTATGTTAATCATTTCTTAATCAATGAGAGAGAGTGCATTTATCATGTGAGTGTTTATTGAGTTAGTGGGCTTCAAACCCAAATGAGAGAGACCAAAATCTGATTCAAATTAAAAAGTTTCAAATTTAGGTATTATATTATTGATTTTCCTAATTGAAAATATTCCTTAAATGTTGTAAATATATATCACCTATTTTTTTTCTCAATGATCCCATTAATTTCGATCTTAAATATTGGAGATATTGCTCTCCTATTTGTCTTCTCAATAATCCCATTAATTTCGATATTAAATATTTGTAAATATTTCTCTCCTTTTTGTCTTCCCAATAATCCCTTTAATTTTGGTCTTCTCAATGCCATTAATTTCGGTCTTCTCAATGATCCCATTAAGTTCTCTTCTATTAATTAATGAATCACACCATATTTTCATACTTTTAGTAACTAATTAGCAATTGATTTTTTTTTCTTCCATTAGTAACTGATTTTTTTTATAGTAACTTATTTCTATGAAAAAAATATTGAATAAAAAAAACCTAAAAAACCAAAAGTTAAGAAAATAAAAAAAATATATTTTAATCTTCAATCATAATAACTACCTAATATATTTCTCTATGTTTTTTTTTTTGAAAAGATTTGCTTCAGATTTGGAATAAAATAATTACATTAAAAAAAATAATATAATACCTAAAATTGAAACTTTTTAATAAAATACAAATTTTCGTAACTTATGCATCAATGCATAACAAAAACCATTAATTAATAATAATCAACTTGAAAATATTCCTTAGATGTTGTAAATATTTATCACTTATTTATCTTCTCAATGATTCCATTAATTTCGGTCTTCTCAATGTCATTAATTTCGATCTTAAATGTTAGAGATATTGCTCTCCTATTTGTCTTCTCAATAATCTCATTAATTTCGGTATTAAATATTGTAAATATTTCTCTCCTATTTGTGCTCCCAATAATCTCATTAATTTTGGTCTTCTCAATGCCATTAATTTCGTTTTTCTCAATGATCCCATTAAATTCTCTTCTATTAAAAATTTATCTACTATTAATTAATGAATCACACCATATTTTCATACTTTTAGTAACTATTTTGTAATTGATTTTTTTCTTCTCTTAGTAACTGATTTTTTTTTATAGTAACTGATTTCTATGAAAAAAATATTGAATAAAAAAACTTAAAAAACCAAAAGTTAAGAAACTAAAAAAATATATTTTAATCTTTAATCATAATAACTACCTCATATATTTCTCTATGTTTTTTTGTTTGTAAAAGATTTGATTCAAATTTGGAATAAAATAATCAATACTATTATAATTTCTTCTGGGTCTGCAATTGGATCTAATTTTCCCTCCAAAATCAATTCTGATTTTGACTAATTTTGACTAATTCAAATGGGTTAGTTGATTGTGGCCGGTAATTAAATGTGCTGTAATTGAGAATCTCAATATATGTGCTAATTGGGAAGCCCAATGGTGTTAAATAGTCTCAATATATGTGCTTAATGAATGGAGTCTCTGATAATAATGAAAAAAACTCCCTCATGCCTCACGACTCTTTCTCTTCCTCATCTCTCACCCATTTCGTCTATCTCTCTTTCTCACTCTCTCTCACTCGCTCTCTCATGGTCTCATCATCATGCCACGAACGAAAAAGAAATTTTTTGTTCCAAACAAAATCAAGATGCAAACAGAGCAGAGCACAGCAGAAATTTAAAAAAAATTAACAAAATCAAAAATGAAAAGAAGAAGAAAGAAAGGGGAAAATCAAAAACCCTAAATCCTAAATCTTCTTCCCAACTCAAAAATTGATGCTTGAGGGGGTGAATCCAGCCACATGCACATCATAAGAAGCGATGATTGACGGAGAAGAACGGCGATGGTTGATGGAGGACGGTGCGTGATGGATCGCTGTCGGTGGAGATCAGTCGGTGTTGATGTTGGTGGAGAAGGGTGCTACCATGGCGACTGCCGACGGCGGCTTCGCGAATCGAACCAATTCGCAGTGAGAGGGAGAGCGCGACTGGAGAAGATAGGGAGAGAGAGAGAGCGCGCTCGAAACAGTGAAGGATAGAGGGACGAAGGCCGTGAGGGTGGTTGTGGGTCGGCGGCGGCGGTGGTTGAAGAAGAAGACCGGAACAGAGGGAGGAGGGATGAGAGAGAGAGAGACACCAGGGAATGGGGCTGCGGCTGGAACAAGAAGGAAAAGGGGAGAATAGGGTTTCCCCCCCCCCCCCCCCCCGCACACACATACACAGGTTTTGTCTTTTTTTTTTCAACATATTCTTTTATTTATTTATTTATTTCTTTATTCCCAAAAATATTAATAACAAAAATATTATTTATTTATTTCTTTTTTTTCAAGAATCTTTTATTTCTTTATTTATTTGTTTCTAATTTATTTTCGTCAATTTCTATTCAATATTTATGTTAAATTTCTACCTATATAATTTTGTTGTTGTATTTCTTTTAACTTTTGGTCTACTTTGTCTTCTTGCAAGTGTTGGAAATGAAGAAAGATCAAGACTTGAAGGGAGTTGATTTCAAGGTTTGAAGGTGAAACTAATAATTTATATGGTAAGATTTGTTTTTGAGACTAATAATTTATTTGCTAATATTATTATTCACTGCAGTTTTGGAATACGAATGAGAGTGAGGATTTGAAGGACCTTTTCAATCTCGAGCAGTGAAGCTTTTTCAATCTTCTGTAATTAATTTTTTTAACACATTCAAATCTTATAAATGTGAAGTTGAATCAAATTGTTCATTGTGTTGTTTTCTATTCCTATTCTTTAGGCTCTCTTAACAATAGAGCAACTTTTAGTTTTTTAGGTTTTTTTTATTCAATATTTTTTGTTAATCGAAATCAGTTACTAATATTAAAAAAAATCAGTTACTAATAGAAGAAAAAAAAATCAGTTACTAATCAGTTATTTTTAATCGAAATCAGTTACTAATATTCAAGTTGGTTATTATTAATTAATGGTTTTTGTTATGCATTGTTGCATAAGTACGAAAATTTGTATTCCATTAAAAAGTTTCAATTTTAGGTATTATATTATTCTTTTGAATGTAATTATTTTATTCCAAATTTGATTCAAATCTTTTTCAAACAAAAAAAAAAAGAAATCTATTCAGAAGACAAATTTTAAGATCAAAATTAATGGGTTTTTTGAGAAGAAAAATAGGAAAGAAATATTACAACATTTTAAGATCGAAATTAATGGGATTATTGAGAAGACAAATAGGAGAGAAATATCTACAATATTTAAAATTGATTCAAATGAAATTAATGGGATTATTAATATTATTCTTTTGGATGTAATTATTTTATTCCAAATCTGGTTCAAATTTTTTTTCAAACAAAAAAAAAAGAAATCTATTACTAATAGAAGAGAACTTAATGAGATCATTGAGAAGACCGAAATTAATGGCATTGAGAAGACCAAAATTAATGGGATTATTGAGAAGACAAATAGGAGAGAAATATTTAAAATATTTAATACCGAAATTAATGGGATTATTGAGAAGACAAATAGGAGAGAAATATCTCGCACATTTAAGATCGAAATTATTGGCATTGAGGAGACCAAAATTAATGGGATTATTGGGAAGACAAATAGGAGAGAAATATTTACAATATTTAATACCGAAATAAATGGGATTATTGAGAAGACAAATAGGAGAGAAATATCTCCAACATTTAAGATCAAAATTAATGGCATTGAGAAGACCAAAATTAATAAGATCATTGAGAAGACAAATATGTGAGAAATATTTACAACATTTAAGGAATATTTTCAAGTTGATTATTATTAATTAATGGTTTTTGTTATGTTTTGATTCATAAGTTACGAAAATTTGTATTCCATTAAAAAGTTTCAATTTTAGGTATTATATTATTCTTTTGAATGTAATTATTTTATTCTAAATCTGATTCAAATTTTTTTCAAACAAAAAAAAAAGAAATCTATTACTAATAGAAGAGAACTTAATGGGATCATTGAGAAGACCGAAATTAACTAGATCATCGAGAAGACAAATATGAGAGAAATATCTACAACATTTAAAGAATACTTTCAAGTTGATTATTATTAATTAATGGTTTTTGTTATGCATTGATGCATAAGTAAGAGTTTTTAATAATCTTGGGTTGAGAATAGGAATCTAAAAAGGGATAAACTTTATTATCTTGAAAAAATCAAAAGATTATGGGTTTTTATGATTGAAGTTAAGAAAAATAAAAAAAATTATTTAAAATGCTTCATTTGTCTTAAAAAAATGATAAAAATTTACAAAAATAAAAAATCATGAAAATAATCTAACAAATCAACAAATTCTAAAACAACCAAATTAAGAGGGTTAAGGAAAGTTTTGTCACTTGACATGATATAATTTGAATTTCTTTAGAATTTGGTTATTTTTAAAATATGAAATTTAAGTCATGACAACAAATTTTAATCAATTATTTGTTAATCAAATTTAAGTCATGATATGAAACCTTTAATAATTTCACCTTTAAATTAGGGGCTTCGCGTAATGGCCCAGTGCATGTGCACGAGCTTACTTGCTAGTTGTTTAGAAATAAGAGATGATAAAGGTAGAATTAATGAGGAGTAAGAGAAATGATTAAATGAAGGGTTAAAGTTGAAAAAAAAAAGTTTATGAATTAGAATTGTAAAAGGATAAAAAATATATAATGAGAAAACAAACTTAAAAAGCAAAAGATTAAGGACGGACGAGTAACATATTTTATGTATAAAAGTTTTTCGATATCCACTTCAACTTATTCGTTCCTTTTCAACGTGAGATTTTTTTTTTTTTTACCCCAGTTTTTATTCATAAGATTACCCAACAAAATAGCATCATTTAATTTAGCTTAAAATTGTTTTCCTAATACTATGTAAAGTCGCATTCCATGAGGTCATCCTCCATATGGGTCTCCATAAACCATATTCATCAAGTACAATTGTTAGAATGACGTTGACTCGAAGCGTTTTCGCATCAACGAGGACAGCTGGTTATCCGGGATTACTAGTCATCTTTTGAAAAGTTTTTTTCTTTTTTGAGAGGCATCTTTTGAAAAGTTGAAAACAAGTGTTTGTCATACCAATCAAAAACTCTGGACGTGTCGAATTTATTTGGATCCATGTTATTGTCATTGTTATTGTAATTATACATATGGATGATTTTTTTTTCCATCCATTCTCGAAATACTACCTAAATATAATTGGATTTGATTCGAGTCACATGCCTGATTTTTACACGTGCGTCTTCCAACGTGAATTTTTTGTATCCACAATTAATCGAATTCGAAATCATACTTAAGTGCAAAACATTAGTGTTGTGTTGACCTTTGCAATGTAAAAAATTAAGCTAGCTCGTTCTTTAGGAGAGCTAATAATCGGGAGCATGACTTACTAAACATTATTCACCTAGCATCTTTAGCTTTAAATTCTACAGTATCTTTTTAATCATTTGCTGCCCTTCACGCTCTTAGTTGCTGTCATTCTAGTCAGCTTATTAAGATAGCATTGTAATTTAATCATGCCTTTGATTATTCACTAGGAGAGAACTCTCTCTCACTCCTCTTTCTATAATTCGATTCTTACCTTCATTATAATGTATGACCTATATAAATTGCTATAATTAATTAGTAATGAAAATTAACAATCAGATTTTCAATCATATTTGCATCACCTACGATTTTAACTTTATTTTTTTGGTATCCCTTCAAAAACAAACTTAATTTTTTTGGTAGACACTATTGTAACCCTTTTTTTATCATCCCGACTCAATTGATTATCAATGACCATACTCTCAACTCAAAATTGATTGAAGCACTTTATTAAAATACTCTAAACTTACCTTTACCATGTTTCTGTATAATTTCTTTATTACTAAATAGTTAATTTGATCCTCCAAAAATTACATTGCCAACAATTTAATCTTTCAAAGATGTTTGTCATTAATATAGTCCATCAAAGATTAATTGTGTCGCCAATTTAGCCCCTTAAAAATATTTTTCACCAATATAGTCCCTCAAAGATCAATTTTATCACCAATTTAGTGCATGTTTGGTATAATTGGTAAAATGAGATTATGATTATTTTTCTATGATTATAATATGGTAAGATTATAATATCTTAAAATTATAATATATTTATGTTTGAGTATCTTAGCTGAAAAATGAATTTAAACTTATCTGTTTTGTTTGAATAGTGTAAAGAAGATTATTTTTACTGAGTAAATTACAAAAAACGTATGGAGTGATAATCGAGTAGTTAATATGTTGGAGTGATAAAGGTAGAATAAAAAAATTACATAGGTCTGAAATAATAATGTTACAAAAAATAATCTCCAACTGCTATAAGGGAGCTTTTAGATTTTGATTATTTTTTCAAGAATATAATAATATAAGATTATAATCTGCATTGACAAACAAACGCGTTAAATTATGATTATTTTTGAAAAAAATGTTGGAAAATTTATTATTTGTAATTATTATTTTTATTTCAAAAAAATTTATTGATGTTAATTTATTGTTATATAATTAATTTTTATTTAAATTAGTTTTCATTTGTTGTTGCCTTTCAAATGGGAGAAGTTAAAGTTAGTTATATTGCATCGCTTGGTGACAATATCTGAACAGGTGTGATGTTTCAATCTTTGTACATAAATATATAGTGCATAGGAATAGTTGTTAGAAAGAAAGGGAAGACAGAACAAATTTATTTTCTTCTCTATTACACAAGGGCCGCATGAGACAACAGAAATATTTCACAATGTCTTGAGAAAAACCTTCTTCTCTTTTCCACCATTTACTCTTTTTTTGGGTTACATCATCAAACAATACACTGCTAGTTCTGTTACCTGACTTATGTCAGAAGGGTCTGCTGAATCCTTAGGATTCGTCGCGGTGCGCGAATAGATTTTTAAGGACAGTGTCTTCGACACGCCTCAAATCATGTTCTTACTTTATATATTTTTATAGTGTATATTCTCCATATTTTTCCAATAATCTTAAGAATCTATAATTATGGAGAACATACATAGTGTTGTGTTTTTGTAATAATTGTACTTCATGTGGTGAGACCAAAGAGGGATAAACCCATCAATTATGTGATACTCTACTTGTGGTGCGACGTGAACATTGGTATTTTGGTAGAGGATGCAAGCACGAAGGACAAACTCGGATTGAATAGTGTTCTATAATCTCTCAAGTAAGATTGCTCTTTTATTCAAGTTCACGAGAACGGTATGTTTTTCTTCTATTCCTTCTTGATGGCAATGAGTTATATATTTGATTCATGATTATGTCATTTAGAATTGTTTTTTGACATTGTGAGAATTTAAGTATTCATGTCTTCTACTATATGAATTTATTATCAATCATTAATTATTATTGAAGTTGGATGGAAAAACATGTTAAATCATTAAAAGATGAGTTTATTAATTTATATGTAATTGTGATATTGTTATGCACTGAGATACTTCATAAAAATTTGAGTTTTTGATGATTGTGAGGATTTTGATTACGATAATGCAATCATGTAATTGTTGAAAACTCATGAGTTTTGTAATTATCTTTGGGCATTGTGAACTTTTCATGTGTTGGATGAAGTTGAAACTGTTGCACCATTACTAATTTTGATAGTTTTGTATAAATTGAATATTTGCAATTGCTACTATGTTGATTGTGGATCGTGTGAGTGGTTGGGAGTTTACTCCCTGCATTTGAGGCCAAGGATTCTATATCCATTGGCCATTATTATCAGTTTTTATTTTGAATTTTAATTCATGTGACTATACATGGTCATAAACCGTTAGAGTATATTTGCACTTACATGATGATATGATAGTATAATTGAAATGTAGGGATTGCAAGTATAATCTATATGAGTTGCTAGTATAATCCATGTGATAATGCATATGCCTGACAAGGAATGACAATCCTCCTAGTCTAAAAGATAAGTTGGTCTAAGGAGGTGATATCATTGTTGCCGTCATTCCTCATACTCGTGTTATTTCTAATGTGAAACAATAAGTTGAAAATTTTGGGGTCTAACTCCTTTAATTTTTGGGAGATGAACTATGATAGCTATCAAGTATATTTGAATAAATAATATGTTGTTGCCTCCTAAATTTGATAGGTGTTAAGGTTCCATCTCAAAACCAATTAGCAATGAGAGGAGTAGTCCGACAGGTATTTAAACCATGCCACATATTATGAGGCAGGCGATGTGGGACTTCCAACAATAGGGGATGAATTGTGATATTCTATAGAATGATGCATGAATTTTAATTTTAGATGAGATCATAAAGGTCATTTGTGTTTACCTTTAATGGTTTTGACATTACTTGAGATAGTAATCATTGTAAAGAACGAGTCTTTCAATGGCAAAATATGGAGATATCCGATTAGGGTGTACTTTGGTTATGCAACTGCTAACAAACATTATATTGTACTAAAGGTGTACATTACTTATGTGAGGTCAGAATTGATTTTGGCCAATCTTCTAACTAGACCTTGAAAAGGTTGAGATACAAGAAACATTGAGGAGAATGGGATATATATTTAAGCCAATTTGACATTAACGGTGATGAGAACCCAACATTTGTGATTGGAGATCCCATGAAGAAGGTTCATATGGGTAATAACAAGTCACTTGTTAATAATGCTAGCACTATTAATTTTTCCCATCCTATGGTGTAGAGTTGTGCTATAATGCATTCAAGAGAGAGTGAGTTTAAAAGTTCTTAATGAAATTCATATTCTTTATGGAGGTATATGCAGTGCAGCATACACTTGATGAATCACCTATATGAGTGTGGAGTGAAGCCGCTCCTATTAAATTTGTGGCACAATTTCTAGAGCACTCATGAATACCCAGACACGCGCATGGCTGTAATAGCGCAAATCGACGATAACAACAGGAATTGTGGACTGTAGTGTGACTGGTAGGATCCATGCTTACATCAGTGTGTCATTGGTTCATAGAGCTCAGTCTCACCAATGCACCGTATGTCAAATTCTATCGCTCTAGTCTTGGTTCATGGCCCAGAAGGCACCAAGTTCGATGTATTACAACCGTGATGTTAACCCATAATTTTCTCAATTTATTTTTCAAATATTTTTGAAATTAGTAGGGGATTGTTGGAAAATTTATTATTTGTAATTATTATTTTTATTTCAAAAATATTTATTGATGTTAATTTATTGTTATATACTTAATTTATATTTAAATTAGTATTCATTTGTTGTTGCCTTTCAAATGGGAGAAAGTTAAAGTTAGTTATATTACACCGCTTGGTGACAATATCTGAACAGGTGTGATGTTTCAATCTTTTTACATAAATATATAGTGCCTAGGAGTAGTTGTTAAAAAGAAAGGGGAGACGGAACAAATTTATTTTCTTCTCTGTTACACAAGTGCCGCATGAGACAAGAGGATCATTTCTCAAAGTTTGAGAAAAACCTTCTTCTCTTTTCCACCATTTATTCTTTTCTTGGGTTACATCATCAAACAATACACTGCTAGCTCTGTTAACTGACTTATGTCAGAAGGGTCTTCTGAATCTTGGGGAATCGTCGCGGTGCGCGAATAGATTTTTAAGGATAGTGTCTTCGACACATCTCAGATCATGTTCTTACTTTATATATTTTTATAATGATTCTCCATATTTTTCCAACAATAAAAAACCAAAACTATAATCTTAAACTTGACCAAACATTAGTCTCCAAAGATATTTGCCACCGCTTAATTATATCACAAATCCTTGATGCTTGGGGTACTTTTGACAGATACCCTTATTCATTTTTTTCAATGCCTCACTTGTAACACTCTATCTTAATTAATACTCTAATTAATCCCGATTTAATTTAGTAACTTGAAAATTTCTTTTTATAAACCTTATTAACCTAGAAAATCCTTGGTTACTTTTGTTATTTATAAAAATCTCCGTAACATCGGACAGAGTTTACTCTGTTTTATTAACTTTTCCAAAAAATATGATTATCCTGGAAAACCTATGTTAACAAAATTATGTATTCAGCAGTAGGCCAACAGGGCAAAATATATTACAGTTCATTCATCACAACGTTTCCAAAATATAAATGAGTTCTTGGAGTATTTTTAGTTTCACAAAATATTCAAAATAAACCCAGGACCCAACTATGGTCCTGCCCCTAAATATCCACACTCCACGGAGTGGAATGTGCTCCTGCTCGGCCAAGACTTGTGCATGCTCCTTCTGTACCTGTAAAGAAAAATAGCAAGAAGGGTAGCATTACACAGAACTTAGGATATAACTTCTAAAAAGTCATGGTAATAAACTAAGTCTAACCTTATCCTTAACTCCTAACAATCATACCCCTTCATACATTCAATTCATTCATACACTCAGTTGCATTCCCTTATTAGTTAACTCTTTTACTCTTTTTATCATTCCTGATTCTCGATTCCTTTTACCTCATCTTTTACATTTACTTTCTTATTCCTGGAGCACATGGGCCTTCCAGGCTATGGTTTCTCTTTTCTTTCAATCTTACATTTCTTTTCTTTCTTTTCTTTTCTTTTCTTTCCTAGTCCTTTTCTTTTCTTTTCTCATCCCTAGAGCACATGGGCCATCTAGGTTGAGTTCAATCATCCTCGGAGCACATGGGCCGTCCGATTTTGCGCTAATAATCCCCAGAGCACATGGGTTGTCCGGGTCCTCGGAGCACATGGGTCGTCCGAGTTGCGCTTCGACAGAGAACATGGGCCATCCGCCGATATTCATTTTAATTATCCTCGAAGAACATGTGCGTCCGAGTTGCGCTAGTAATCCCTAGAGCACATGGGCTGTCCAGGTTGCGCTTCGACAGAGTACACAGACCGTCTGCCGATATTGCTCTTTCTTTTATTTCCAAGTTTTATTTCTATTTCTTTGTTTTTTTCTCTTATTACTTTATTCACCCCGAGCACATGGGTCGTCAGGGTTGTGTTTTCTTTACCTTCAGAGCACATGGGTCGTCCGAATTGGGTTTTCTTCCTCTTTCTCATTTAGTCTTCTATTGCTTTTCTCATTAAGTCTTTTCTTCCTTTTCTTTACTTAATTACTTCTTTACTTACTTGTTCTCTTTCTCTCTTTTAATTTCTTACTTATTTATCCTTTCTCTTCTTTGTGTTTCTATTAGTTATTCTCTTTCTTTTACTTTTAATTTCTCTTAATTATTCTCCTCTCTCCTTCCTTTCATTAAAAACTTATTATCGCTTTCGTTTTATCCCATTGAGGGTTTATAAACAATCCAAACATTCACAATCGACACACATTCCTAATCATTTCCATGTTACAACTTCTTATTTCCTTTTCTATCTTCTTTATTATTAACTTGATCCCAATTCTTGTTTTCACATCTTATTATCATTCTAAGGTTCCTTAACATTATTTCCATTATCTATAATTCTCTCGTACATCACATACACATACATCCCGAGACAACCCTTAATTTATGCTTATCATTACTATATATAGATATATCTTAGCTTCATTACAAATTCCCAATCCCTCAAACAATTCAACATACACATCATTTATCCATACATTTACACACATCCAGTTAGTTTCTTTTTCCTTATTTTCCTAATTAGTTGACTAACCACAACTTCCCAAACATCATTATCCAACACATACATTCACAACCTTCAAGTGATTTTATTATCCTCATTTTCTTACTTAACCTATTATTAACACTTATATTGTATTTCCACACATTATCAACCAAATTATAACACACACATTTTATATCATTCAATTGGTTTCGTTTCCCTATTCTCATTACTAAATTATTGCCAATATCCACTACCCTATTGTTTATCATCCTATCTAATCTTCTCTATTCTCAGCCATCACCATAATCAACCTAGAAATCACAGCCTAAATTAAGGTAAGGCGATCCTCTTACCTCAATGAAGAGAGAGAGGTGGAAACCCTCAAAACCCTAGCTTGATTCCTGTTCTTGTGACTCCTTTAAGTGTTTGAGTCTCCAAATATTGGCTTGCCACTTCAAGCCCTAGCTTCCCTTTCTTGTGTCCTAGACCCTTAAGCTTGAACCTTCCTGGTTTCCTTTAATTGATTTTGAGAGAGAAGGCATGAGGGAGTATTGTGATCTATTGTTATGAAGCTAAAAGAGAAAAGCTCCAAGGTGTGTGGTGGGGGTGATAATTTCGTGTAGTGTAGAGGAGGAGGGGGTGATGATGTGGTGGTTGGCTCTTGAGTTGGCTATGGAGATGGAAAAAGGATTGATGATGATGAGTGTGTGCTTATAGTTCTTGGGCCTTTGATGAAGATGAAGGAGCTCTTGAGAGAAAGAGAGCTTGAAGATGATGCTAATGGTGGTGATGATGGAGTTGTGCTCTTAGCACTTTTGAAGGAGAAGAAGAGTAAATGAAGCTTAACCTTGGTATGGAAATGTGGAAGAAAATCGTGTGGTGTGTTGATGGTGGAGGATGAGCTCTTGGCTCTTAAAGCTTAAGAGAGAAGAGGGAGTTGAAGAAGAAGAGGAAATGGAGAATGAGTGAAGTGAATGAATGTATATGTTTGTTGTTTATTTGTTTGGGGAGGAAGTAAAAATGAGTGATGGAGGTGAGTAGCTTCCTTGGGAAGCTTGGCAATGAGTGGTTGAGAATGAAGCTTCCTCAAGAAGCTTTGACTTTTGGCCTTTAATTGACTTTTTTTTTTGCTCAGACACGTGTGGTAATCGATTACCACCCCCAGGTAATCAATTACATCCCAATTTTCACAATTAATGAATTCCTTAGAGAGACTAGGTAATTGATTACCTTCCCCAAGGTAATCGATTATCTTCTTAACAAGGAGTATGTAATCGATTATTTTCCCAAAGATAATTGATTACCTCCTTTAATTCAATTCTTAGGGTTTTTCACAGAGAGTTGATAATCGATTATTTCCCCAAAGTAATCGATTACCTTGCCAAATTTTATATTTTGATAGTTTCTAACCCCAGGGCATTCCTCTTAGCTCCTTTATACCTTTTGGCTAGTGTTCCTTCTCTTTAATCTTACTTATCCTTATCATTTCCATTAGCTTAACTTAGAGCTTTTCTAATTAAGCTTGGAATTAAAATCGGGATGTTACATCACTCCCTGAAGTTTACTTTTGGATTTGTCATATACCCCTACTACTAATCCTGGTCAGACGCAAGAGGTCAGGCACGTGGTGCCCCGTGAGCGAAGATCTTTTTTAAAAAAAAATTAAAAAACTAAAAAACTTAATATTTTTATATTTTTAGTTAAATAAAAAATAAAAAAAAATTGAAGAAAGAGGTCGTCTTCGCCAGTGTGACATCACGCGGCACCATATGACCAACCTCCTGCATCTGACTAGGATTCTGATGTTACATGTCAGCAAAATTAGTCAGAATTGATAGTAGGGGTATATGACAAATCCATAAGTAACTTCGAGGAGTCAAACATTGAAAAAAAAAAGAAGAATGGTATCTGGCAAAAGTACCTCAAACTTCAGGGACTTGTGACATAATTAAGTCATTTGCCACCAACATAATCCTTGAAATATCAATTGTGCCACTACATTTGTCCTTTCTTATTGCTCCATTACATATAAACTCAACGGTGCTTATGTGATCGAAACGTTAAATAAAAAATTGTAACATAAAATTACGAAAACTTAAATAAATTAAACAAACATAGTTAAAAAAAATACTCACAATCCACAATCCAATCTTATAAATAGAGATGACAACGGAGCGAGGAATGCGAAAAAATTACTATCTATATCCCTATCCCTTCTAATTTTATTCTTGATCTATCTTTCTTGTTTTGGGAAGAAAAATCCTCGTATCCCCACATATTCCTATGAATTTTCATAAAATTGAAAAAAATTATAAAATAGAAAACAAAATTATAAAATATATAAATATTAAAGATAAAGTTCAAATACTTCATAATAAGTTCATATTAAGTTAAACATTGAAGTTAAAAATAAACTAAAAAACTTAAATAATATGTTCAAAATCAAATAGAAAAAAATATCATGATCAAAACATCAAGTTCAATCATTCTAATTAATTTAATAAATACGAAATTAAAAATAAGTTTATTAATATAATATATTTTTTCGAAGAGTGTTCCATACCTATCGCGAGTTAACGACATATATCCTATTTGAAGACCTTATATTATTAGATGACCTATTGAGACCTATGAGAAGACGTAAAGATAAGAGCTCAAACAATCTACTATGAAGGGCTTAGAACTTGAATTGACTCGAAAGAGATCAGATATAGGCCTGAACCGTAGATAAGTCACGAGACTTATTTAAGAAGTCAATCTTCAGTAGATAAACAACTCAATCAGAGAAAATTATTAATAGATTATCAGCAATTTTATAGAAAATTACCACTTATCTCAATATGATAAGATTACACGAAGATTATCCTTATAAATAGAAGATTTATCAGAGACATACATCAGGCCAAAGTATCCATCCTAATTCTATATATACCAGCCCCAAGGATGGGGCTAGAGTATGTTGCACCAATACAGGTACGATACTGGATACAGGTACGGTATCGGGTACGGGGTACGACATTTTCTAAAAACCTAGGGTACTGGTACGCCAATATAAATTCAAATTTTATAAATAAATATATATAAACAAGGTGCAAATAAACGATTTTATCATTGAAATAGCACATGAGTATCATAAAATTAGAGGTTGATATTCAAAATAAGTCAAGATATAAGGCCGAAGGATTGATTATAACATTAAAATATAAATTTTAAGGCAAAATTACATTATTGATACGATCCACACCTAAAATATACCTGAATATAGCATTTACAAGTACCCAAGAGTACGGTACGTGTACCGGTACCCAAGATGTACCCGGTACGGGTACGTCACCAGTTTAGGAGTACCCATATTTCAAAGGCTAGACACACAATCAACACGACCAACACTCAACAATAACTTCAAAATTGCAATACGCAGAAAGTATACACAGATACTCCTAAGAGAGAGATATTCAGCAATGAGAGTTCCAACTCTTGCCATCCTCATGGTGGTAGCTAGTTGCATTCAACTCCTCCACAGATATCCATCAGCATCACCAATGCCACTGCTAAATAGTATTGAGAGCCCAAGCCTTTGGATCAGAAACGGTATGCCCATTTCATTCATTCAGGACCACAAACTATATTCTTAAGAGTATGAGGCATATTGCTAAATACTCTTAGGAACTGCTCGAAATTGTGCTTAACTGCCACATGCACTATTTTTATGTGCCTATTAGAACCACGTAGTCTTGATCCCCAAAACACTGTTCGAACGAGTACATAGGACCAAGAGTTCCCTCATATAAGACTAAATATCCTCAATAAGGACTTTTGCCTGATCTAGACAAAATAGGGAGATTTTCTTCCCATTCCTCAAATAGTTTTCGGAGAGATTTTTTTCTTTATCCTTATTCCCTTCCTCATGGGGAGACGTCAAATGAGTAGTCCCATGGGTGCGAATCGTCATCTCTGCTTCTAACGGTAAGTGTTTCCATCTCAACTCAAGCAAATATGTGTTGGATACTTGTATTTTTTAATTATATTTGTTAATTCCTTTTAAAAAAATTTAAAATTATTTTACAATTTTTTATTTAACATGTCACATAAGTACCATTAAATATTTTTTGTAACGGAGCAACACGAAAACATTAACATGGTGATACAATTGATCTTTAAGGGACTATATTAGTGACAAATATACTTAGGGGACTAAATTAGTGACTTAATTAATCTTTGAGGGATTACATTAGTGACAAATATCTTTGAGGGACTAAATTGGTGACACAATTAGTCTTTGAGTGATTAAATTGTTGACAAATATCTTTGAGAGACCAAATTGATAACAATATAATTTTTGGAGGACTAAATTCGTTATTTACTCTTTCTTTTATTTTTTTCCCTCTTTCTTCACTGATTATTACTTTCATAAATAATATTGAGTTTTCTTGACCTCGGTCCTTAAAAACCCCAAAGTGGTTATTATTTCTTGAAAATGATGCATCAAATAAAATCAAAGGACTTGTACTTTTATTTTTTCAAGAAATAATAACCACTTTGGGTGTTTATCTTCAACCCTTAGGGCTGAGGTTAAGAAAGCCCAATAATATTACTAGACACCAAAACCAACAATGCCCAATACACTTGACAGATAGTTGAGTTCCTTAAGTATGATGTCGTCAGGGGTTCGATCCTTGTCGTGAGTATGAAAAATGCTTTGCTGGTAGAGGCGAACTCACTTAGGTGATCTCTACGTCTCAAAGAGGATTAATTTTCAGCTATCGATGAGAGGATACCAATGATATACACTAAAAAAATTTACTAGTAGACACCAAAACTTACACTCTTTTATTTGGGAATAGAAAGAGTGAAACACTAAAAAGGAAAACGGGGGATATTTTTTTTCTTTTTTCAAGAATAGAAGATGTCAAGTTTTTTTTTTTTTTTTTTTTTTGGTCGTATCCTCTTATCCAGTAAGTGTGACACTAATTAATCTTCTGAAATATACTGTCTTATTTTTTTATGAACTAAATATTAATAAGTATTTTTAGGATATTTTTTAAAAAATTAATTATAAATAAAAGTTATTTAAAAAATAACAAATAATAGTTATAAATTTAAATTTTTTTCTATATCAAATAATCAGAACAAATACTCTTCCAATTCTAAAGCATACGGTCTAACCTTCGTTACAACTTACAAATAGTCAAATACTGTCACTCTACGTAATTAAACTCTATACATTCATTTACTTTCCCTTTTTTCTTTTTTTGCGCAACATTTGGGCAAACTCCAAAGCGAAAGCAACGTAGGCCAACTCCTCGTTAAGTAACGATCAAAGTTATCAATATTTCAATTTCACTTTTTATTACTATCACTTTTTCTTTATATAAGTACCGGATAACACTTCCTCAAATCCTTATTATAAGTTTTCTTTCTCTCTTAAAAAAGGATGTTTATAGTAATAAGGAATGGAGAGAGTAGATGTGTTTTATCATTTTTATAAGTATTTTATCTAATTTTTAATGATATTAATTACTTTTTTTTTCACAAATACCTTTTTTATTCAACACTTCTTTGAGTCTCAATAATAATTATAGGGATGATTTTTAAAAGTACACTAAATATTATAAATTCTAATACTACTAATATTAACTAATTTCCTTTTTCTACATGCAAGACAATTTCAATTTTTTTTATTAATAAAGGGGCCTAAAGCCCAAAGAAACAAATCAAACAGAGATGAGTCGCTCGAAAGCAACACCCCTCATATCCTCCTATAAAACAGAAACCAGAGGAAGAGGGGGATCATCATAATAAATACAATCAAAAGAACCACCATGGCCCATATTGGCTAAAAAATCAACACATCTATTACCCTCCCTAAAGGAGTGCCTAAGAATAACAGTTCAAGGGGATGCTAACAATCTGCGAATCTACAACACCAAAGTAAAGCAGTGATGAGTGGGAGCACACTTGTCTTGAACAAGGCTAAGGGCAACCTTCGAAGATATATATATATATATATATATATATATATATATATAGGGAGGGAGAGTTCAAGAGTAGCGAGAAGTCAAAAGTCAGAACAGACATATTCATAAGCTATGTTGCATCAATACGAGTACGGCACTGGATACGGATACAGTATCGGATACAAGGTACGACATTTTTAAAAAATTGGAATATGGGTACGATAATAAAAATTCAAATTTTATAAATAAATATAGATAAATAAGATACAAATAAATAATCTTGGAATTAAAATAAAATATGATGAATATTTTAAGATTAGAGATTGAGACTAAAAATAAGTAGAGACACATGGACGAGAGATTGATTATGACATTAATATAAAAACTAGCTCTTATCCCGTGCAATGCACGGGTTATTGATAATTTAATTTTTATATTAAATATTTTAAAGTAAAGATTGTTTTTATTTTAAAGTAAAGATTATTACTACACAACAATAAAAAAATTAATTTAAATGAGTTTGTTGAGAAATATTGTACTTTCTTGTATAAATAAAAAGCAACACTTTTTATCTGATATCTTCCTTATTTATTTAATAGATAAATTAACATTTTTATATGATTATCAACTTTATTTTAAAGAATCAAAAGTAAATCATATTTAAATATTTTCATCTTTTTTGTTTGGTGGTATTATAAGTAAATTTAAGGATAAATTAGAATATTCAGTATTTCATAGGACATGAAGACGATATTGAACTTGTTATTTTTGACTGTCTTGATTAATTAACACATTGCATTTTATAAGGAATATAATGACTGCTCTTTTTTTTATATATATTTTTAATATTATATTTGTTTATGTATAAATGAGTATTAAATTAATGTATTTCTTATTTAGTTGATCGATGAAGTAACACTTTTTATATATCATTATTACGTTTATTATGATATTATGATTAATTGGAGTGAAATCAAAATTAAACTTTTTTATAATATTTTTTGTTTGATGGTATTATGAGTATATTTAAGGGTAAATCAAAATATTTCCTATTTCATGGGACCTGATAATTTAGTATTTTTTGAATATAAATTATTATCTTTTTAATATGATTATCACATTTATTATTATTATTATTATTATTATTATTATTCATATTTAAATATTTTGATATTTTTCATCGTTTATCTTATCTCAAATTAATCATAAGATTTGATTCTAAAAAATATTTATCCTAATTGTTCTAATCGTCTTGAATTATTTTTTTTTGCAATTTTTGAAATGTATGTACCTTTGTTTTTAATCTATTACATTTTTTTTGTAGAGATTATAACAATTAAAGTATTTATCCATTGCAAACCATTTTTATTTAATTTGTTACTGAATTGAGTATTATATGATTATTGAAGGGAGTTTGTATACCCAAAATCAAAGGTAGAGTCATGCTAAGGGTGACCGGGATCATTGCACCCTCGAGGTTAACAATTTTGTGTGTCAAACTTCCCCAAAATTTTTGGGTTTGTAGTTTGTATCCTGTTTTTTTTTAAATGTTGTTGTTATCTTTTAATATATTATGAGACTTATTTATAGGATTTTAATTTTAATTTAATTATTAAATAGAATTAATGATGATATTTTAATGTTGTTGGAAGAATGATGTGAAAAATTTGAATAATCTATTTAACTTAACTTTTTCAGGTACCAAATTGTCGTGAGAAATTTTCGAATATTATTTTAAAAATAATGAATTATGTTTTGAGGACGATAATATTTAACAATGTTTACAGAATGAATATCAAAGCTGTAGTATATTCGGAATGAAAAATCCAAACCTCAAATGGGTTTATGTTTTGGTCTCCAAAACGGGTTTGAAAATTCGGGTCACTGAGCGATAGCTACGATATGATCTTGGTTGGATCCGTCGAGGCTAAGCATGAAAATAGGAAGAGTTGGATGCGAGTGAGTGCGACAATGTCAGAGTGAGAAACATTATTTACACATTATTTTTTTTTTTTGAACAGCAAACAAAATAAATTTTATTTATAGGAAAGACAGAAATGGATACCCAAGCATCATAGTACAAACCGAAGACCCCACCTTCTATGAAGGGTTTGCCTAAGGGTACTAAATCATGTGCTGTAAAGGTACCAAGACAAAAGTTACAGAGTTCTCAACTCCCCATCCAAAGGGATGAATACAACATAAGAACACAAGATATGAAACTTACAATTGTATCCCTCTTGCACCTAATCAACCTGTAAAATACCTTCACAAACCCCTATCTGAGAGGGACTCTACCTCCTTAAAAACCTTAAAAAGAGAAAAACCCCGTAGGGAAAACTCTAATTAAGGGAAAAAGAGTGTAGCAGTACCTACCTTTTCTTAAATGGGATTCATACGCCACCCCTCATATGTTACATGTAAATCCCCCAAGGTATTTACCCAATGCCATGCCTTTAGTTTAATTGTTTCCACCAACTCTAAAACATCCAACTCTTTTCAGTGCTCTCTTATGCTACAAACACACAACAAAAATCAAATATAAAATAAGAAATAAATAATTAGGAACATAAAATATGAAATAATAAAATTAGAGAATTCTTGGAAGTAGAGAGATATGAAGGTGAAACAAAGGTATTAGAGAATTCTTGGAAGTAGAGGGATATGAAGGTGAAACAAAGGTAAAGAATGAAGGTGAAATCATGTTATATATAGTGATTTTTTTTAATATTTTTTTTTTAAGGATAATGATTACTTCTTTTTTCAACAAACTGAGGATAATAATTTCACATATAGATAATGCTCAAGCATCATCTCTTTGTGTTTATCGATATTTTTGAGGATAATGATTTTTTTTTTTAAAAATGAGGATAATGATTCAACATATTCAACATATAGATAATTTATTTAATTTTAAATATTAATTTTGAACAGATAATTTATTTATTTTAAATTATAATTTTGATTAAAGACGATATTATCTACCTACAAATGCTCTAGTGCGAGTATTCCTTAAGCGAACAAACGTTGTGCCTCAAAAATTTCTTCGACAAACGTAGTGCCTCGAAAATGGATGTTTTTATATAAGTATAATAGATTCTAATAAGACAAAAATAATATTATTGATATGATTCACATTCAAAATATACATTGACATATCAGTTACAAGTGCTAGAAATACTATACGTGTACCGATACTCAATAAATACCCGGTACAGCTACGTTATTAGTTTAGGAATACCCATATTTCAGAGTTTACAAGTCAGGCTCTTGCTGGCAGTTGCAACTAACTGATCACTCGTTAACACTTTTAGAAATAAAAAATATTTAATGTCCTTTCTTTTTTCCTCTCATACAGATAAAAAGTTATAATTTTAATAAATTTTTACTATATTTAATTTTTTCAAAAACATATTTAAAATATTATTACTGTAGCATTTTCCGTTATAATCTCATTATGCTAAGCTTTTTCATGTAATGGATAGATATACGTATTTTCAGCTGCTTTCATTTCAATTAATACTACTGCTTCTGTCCAAATTTGAAACTAGTCGTGCCCGCCCGTTGTATTATCTCAATCAATGAATCAATACGTACTTTGGGTGGAATCAATACTGAAAATGACATTCACGTTAACATTCGTATACGAGGTAAATTCACTTAATTTTCATCGCACATACTAAAAAAAATTATTTTCTTTAAGTTTTGGATTTTCCCTCAATTCCCTCTGGGCAGAAAGAAAGGGTTGTTATATTTTTTTTATGTGATCCAATAAAGGAGAGTCATATATATTTTGATGTCATATTAACTTGGCATAAATATAATGATTAATTTTGTAATTAAATCCTTGAATTATTTATATAAAAATAATATTTTTGTTCTTAGCATAATTTATCTAAAATATCCTATTAATTTCACATATTTCGTTACTCTCTCCCTCACTCACTCGAGTGATTAGGAAGTTCGTTTTTCCTATTGCATTGCAAATTGCCCATCTCTAAACTCATGTTTGATTGAGTATAAAAATGAAGTTACTTGTTCGCAAAACCCGTAACTAGGAAAAACGAAGTTCCTAGTCACTCGAGTGAGTAAGAGACGAAGTAATGAAATAAGTTAAATTAATGGGGATATTTTGGATAAATCATGTTAGGAATAAAAATATTATTTTTATGTAAATAATCAAGGGATTTAATTACAAAATTAATAATTTATATTTATGTCAAACTAATATATATGGCATCAAAATACACGTGGTGTTACTTTGTTGGGTCACCTAAAAAAGGTATAACAATTTTTTTTACTGAAACAAAGCCCTTAAAAATATTAGTCACTAATTGATTAATTGTGGATAATATTAAGGTTTTATAAGTGAAATGACCTATACTTAAAGTATGATTTTACGTCAGCCCAGTTGGTAGCTACAAGGACACCTAGGTAGCTTAGATCCTCAGGTCCTGAGTTCTAGTCCCAGGTACCTCCTTTGTAATTAAAAAAAAAAGTATGATTTTAAGATTTTCCATCAAGTAATATATTGGATTTGCTTATTATATATAATTAGTTTTTGTCCAATGTCCGTAGATCTCTGTTTTTTGGCTCCACAATTCTTACAAGCAGCATGATAACTGATAGTTCGGGTAGGTCAAGTATTCGATGACATGATAGTTGTGTTTTATCCAGATTTTGCTGAAGCATTTGGTTTAGAGTAAATTGTCACTTTAGTCCCTGAAATTACATACCGCTTTCACTTTCGTCCCTCAAATTACGAAAATAGCTTTGAGGTCCCTGGATTTGCAAAACCGTGTGCACGTTAGTCCCTCCGTCAACGTCCGTTAATGGAGGCATGACATGCACTTTAAATAATTCACTATAGTCCCTGTAATCACTTTAAATAATTCACTATAGTCCCTGTAATAATTTTAAGTTATTCTTATAGTCCCTGAAACTATACAATTTATTCACTTTAGTCCCTATATCAGTATAGTTCAAATTCCAGATTAACTCAAACAATCAGTAAAGAATTAACCAAAAAGATTAAGGGGTATGGAATACCTTCTGCATATTTGAGATGAAGTTTCATCCTTACTCTTTTAAGGACAATGTTTAAGTAATTAAAAGTGTAAAGTCAATACTGAAAACTGTGTACCAAAAACAAAACATTGAAAATCTTCAAAATTTACTCTTAATATATTAAATATATAATTTCAGGGACGTAAGTTTTACATTTTTAGTTGCATAAATATTATCTTTGGTGCAATGAAGAGAAAAACTCAAACAGTGCTAATAAAAAAAAACTCAAACAGAACGGCACAATTTGGAAAACATACAAAACGATGTTGTACATAGTAAAACAACACTTTGGTTCATGAAATTGACTTTGGATTGGTTGATCCTTCATATTGTAAAGGATGAAACTTCATCTCAGATATGCAGATATGTAGAAGGTATTCCATACTCCTTAATCTTTTTGGTTAATTTTTTACTGATTGTTTGAGTTAATATGGAATTTGAACTATACTGATATAGGGACTAAAGTGAATAAATTGTATAGTTTCAGGGACTATAATGAATAAATTGTATACTGTAGGGACTATAGTGAATTATTTAAAGTGATTACAGACACTATAGTGAATTATTTAAAGTGCATGTCACTCCGCCGTTAACGGACGTTGACGGAGGTTAACTCCAGGGACTAACGTGCACACGTTTTTACAAATTCAGGGACCTCAAAGCTATTTTCGTAATTTGAGGGACGAAAATGAAAGCGATATGTAATTTCAGAGACCAAAGTGACAATTAACTCATTTGGTTTAATTACTTTTAGTTGTGTTTGTGCCCCACTTTACACGACTGTGGTTTGATTTTGGGTTTAACCTCGCGATACTCATTACTCAATAAGAGAAGCTTACAATGTTGGAATCCATACTCGAGCACAAGATTGTTCATAGTTGATTTATTTAACTCCCACATTGGTTAATTTTGAGTAATTTAAAATTCTTATAAGTTAAAAGACTTAGCTCGTACTCCCACCGTCTCTAAATATAAGACCCTTTTGACATTTTTATTTTATCTCTATTTATTAGATTCTTTACCAATCTTCAATGATCATTACTTACTTTTTTTTTTCCCACAAACATCCCCTATTTATTTACCACTTTTTAGATTCCCAATAATATTAATAGAGGTATTTAAACCATGCCATATATTATGAGGCACACGATGTGGGACTTCCAACACGCCCCCTCCAACGAAGCCTGCCGGACCAGGCAAAGGGTATCTATTAACCCGTAACAAAGGGCAACTTTTGGCCCATAAGAACCGGAAAGAAGTTGGGCTCTGGCTCTGATACCATGTTAAGGTTCCATCTCAAAACCAATTGGCCATGAGAGGAGTAGTCCAACAGGTATTTAAACCATGCCATATATTATGAGGCAGACGATGTGGGACTTTCAACGATACATATCAAAAGTTCATATTTCCAATACAATTAACTAAATTATTCCATTGTCTTAATGGACGTGAAATCAATATGTAATATGAAGTTCAGTTTTTATGATTATTTTTTGGCCCGTGTTTGCATATCTCCCCTAACAATATTCAGTTCCCATTCACATTCAAATCAAACAAGCTAGGATGTGGATGTCTACATGCATGAATGTTCCATGTCAAGTGTTTAAAATTAGTTTTCTGCTTCCAAAATTAAAATAAAATATAAAAATAAATGGGATACGTTGATGTTTGTGTCTTGCTGAGGAAAAAAAAAAGTAAAAGAATGGGTGAGCATGGAATGGGTTGAGATGGGTTGGGCTTGTTCCTCACCCGTCCCGAAATAATGTTGTTCGGGTCAATTTTTCAACCTAAACTCGTCCCTAATTAGAGAGGGATAAAGTAAGGACAAATCCAAAATAGGATGGGTCCTAATAGGGACGGGTTCGGGTTCACCCGAAACACGGATGAATAACATTAAAAAAAACTTCAAACCATTAAAATTTCGAAATTTACATAATCTTTCTAAAATTCTATAACTAAAACAATTAAACAAAACAAAACAAACTTTCATTAAAACATAGCAAACTTTATTAAAAAAAAACAATTAGGAGAAAATAATAATAATAATGAGTACAGAAAATGCAACCTACTAACATACAACATACAAAAAAACAAAAATGAGAACATACAACATACTAACATAACAAAGTTTACAAAAGGAAAACATAGCAAAGTTTTAATAATACTTCTATAATAGTTCAATAATATTCAATATTCAATAATACTTCAATAAATCATTATTGTTATAGTTCCTAATATTTCAATAAATCAATAATATATACTTCAAAAATAATCAATAATAATAAATAATGAGTACCTCATTTCAAAAAATAAAAAATTAATAAGTACCTTGAAGCTTGAAGAATAACAATCGACACTTAATAAGTTAGAGTTTTAGTTTTAGAAATTAGAATAATAATTAATATATATATATATATATATAATTACATAATCCGGACTGTGTCCGGGTGACCTGGGCATGGACCCGAACTAGTTCTTAAAAGGACTGAGTTTGTCCTCTTTACAAACGAGTTTGTCCCTTCAAAAGCTTTGTGACGGGTTTGATCCGGCCCAGACCCTCCGGATTGAGCCGAGTCTCCGGATAGGACCGGGTCATGCTCACCCCATAAAGAAAGCAAAGGGAAAAGAAAACTAAAATATTTAAGAAAATTCTAACCTGCCATGTATGATCATTGGTTAAAAAAATTAAACAACTACATCTGTTTAGCGAAACATCATATTTAAAAAATATTAAATTTTTTATTTTATATTCTTTAAGAAATACTTTTAAAACACTTATTAATAAAAACCTATATATGATTAATCTTTTTTTTTTAATATTGTTATTTTTAATATTGTTATCTCCTATGGGGAAAGAAAATATATGTTTCTGAAGTATGGATAAATTTTGGAGATTTTTAAGTAGGGGTGTTCAAATCCAAACCGATCCAATGGATAACCGAAAACCAATAAAAAACCGATATAAAAAAAACCCGATTAAAAATGGATTTGTTTTGATGAGGAAATGTGAGAACCGGTCGGATCGGATCGGATTTCAGATTTACTTTTCAAAACCGAATCGAACTGATGTTTTATTATCAACTTGAAAATTTGCAAAGATCTTAAGTCAAAACTCTATATATTATGCATCTTTTTGCTTAAAAGTATGTATGCATGTACAAACAAAATGATTTAACAAATCCTAACCATCATCTATTCTTGTTGCAAGGAGAATTGTTAAGGTTCCATCTCAAAACCAATTGGCAATGAGAGGAGTAGCCCAACGGGTATTTAAACCATATCACATATTTTGAGGCAGACGATGTGAGACTTCCAACACGCCCCCTCCAACGAAGCAAGCCTGTCGGACCAGGCAAAGGGTAACCATTGACCCATGACAAAGGGAATCTTTTGGCTCATAACAACCGGAAAAAAGTTGGGCTCTGACTCTGAGACCATGTTAAGGTTCCATCTCAAAACCAATTGGCAATGAGAGGAGTAGTTCAACAGGTATTTAAACCATACCACATATTATGAGGCAGACGATATGAGACTTCCAACAAGAATGGAGTAGATAACATTAAATTGCCATTAAACATTTTACCAAATTTACTAAAAAACTTCACATCATAGCACTTAGCACATGAAGTTATGAACTGAACCGAACTAACCAAACTGAAACCGAATATAATTTTTGGATCGGATCGGATCAGATTTCTTAATCTAAACCAACCAAACCGAATATAATTTTTATCTTCAAATCGGATGACTTTTTCCCCTAAAAACCGAACTGAACTGAACCATAGCACCCCTATCTTTAAGTATAAGCTAACTAGTTATTTTTTTTAAGTGAAGAACAATACAAACGTACATGATACCATATTTTAACATAAAATCATAAAGCTTTACGTTTATGGATTTTTTTACTTATATACACTTCTTAATTTATTTGGTCTTTTTCAACATAGGACTTCATCACATTAATTTAGTTCATGATGTTACTATGTCATTTCCTTCTTTCTATTTATCTGTTTTACTATGCAAAAATACTTATTTAAGAGATATAATGATTGTGTTGTTTTTTTAAATAAATCAATTGTTCTTTTTCTTAATATACATTTCTCTCTCTGGGTTTATTAACTTTTTCTTGCTATTGCTTACTAATAAATCATTTCGGAGTGGACTAGTTTTTGACTATCGACCAAAGAATACTCTCGATATACATCAAGACACTAATAAATGAAGATAAACATAAAAAATAATAATGATTACACATAAATAGTAAGCAAAAAAATATCTTCAAACAGAACACATATATAAATAAAAGAGAAAATAGATAATGCACCAACAATGTATAGGTTTTTTTACACCATCAGTGCATCATCCACCATCCATCTGTTTATGGTCGTTGACTATTAAATTATTAAAGTAATACAGATGAATGGTGAATGATGGACTAATGGTGTAAAAAACTTTACATCGTCAATGTATACCCATTAATCTTTAAATAAAAACGGAGAAAAGTGTTTTTCCCATCTTTAGGGAAACGGTACATACATAACTTTTTTTTTTCTTTAAAAATAATCATAATAATCTAAAGTGTTTGGATGCCATTGTAGATTATAATATTAGATTATATTCTTGAAAAAATAATCAAAATCCAACATCTCCTTCGTAGGTGCTGTAGATTATTTTTTTGGTAAAATTATCTTTTGAGATCCACGTAATTTTCCTATTATACCCTTATTACTCCAATAGCAATAACTAACCTCATACTTTTGTTTTATAATTTATTCAGTAAAAACAATTTTATTTACGCTATTCAAACAAATTTAAATTTATTTTTTAGCTTAAAAATCCAATCATAAATATATTATAATTTTATCAAATATAATTATAGATAAAAATACATAATTATAATATAATTTTTTCAGCTATATCAAACATACCATCCATAAAAACCGAAGTAGTATTGGATTATTGATTTTCCAAATTATTCTTCCATCTTAGTTAGTCAAATTCATACTCTCAATTATCGGTAATCGAAACTTTTTTTTCCCTAAAATAGTAATGTGTCTATACTACACAGTGACATGTTTATATCAGTAACATTTTTGTACTTTTAAGATCTTCGATCAAGCTGTAGATACATATTTTATACGCCTATCTATGCGGTTAAAATAATGATGTGGGGTGGGTCAACGTCTCATGAACAAGGAGGGATACTTTTAAGCTGAGATGATGATTGGCTCCGTTATTATAAATTAAATCAGTGGTCTATGCGGTGACGATGATGAGATGGATTCAAATGATTTGGTGCGTGGACTAAATTTTACCTCCGAAAAAGACTCCTCCAAGGCTCCAACTCTTGCATGTTTTTTTTTTTTTTTTTTTTTTTTACAGAACTCTTGCATGTTTTAGATTTGATCACTAAATTTAATTATGAGTTTTATATTTGACTCTCATCATGTCAGCACTTGAAGAATTTCCATGACCCTTGATCAAATTTTAATTATATCAATAATATATATATATATATATATTTTTTTTTTCACCAAGGTATCCTTCGGTCGATAGCCGTAGACTCTCTTCCGAGGCGTAGAAATTATCTAAGTGGACTTTGCCTTTACCAATAAAACCTTTTTCATGTCTACGGCAGAGATCGAACCTTTGACATCAAAACCTAACTATCCGCCAACTGTGCTGGGTCTTGTTAGATGATATCAATAATATTTCATCACATAGGATTTGCAATATAGTGCGAGCTGATTTGCATGCGGAATTTAAGCATGCCAAGAGTATCATGTGGACGTGACCTATATATCTGTACAAAGCAATTTAGTGCAATGGTGACCGTTAATAAGTCATGCTGGCTTTCCCTAAAAGGAGCTTTAAACGAAGGCGGATGCGAATCCATTCATTAATATGTACAAGGTGGGTCTTGTTCATTATTTGCATATACGTTGTTATCACTCATTGAATTCCTCTCAAATTATTTCATCGACTCTCACTTTGAAATACTATCATGAGATTTTTATTGACCAAGTTGTATGCACTCATTGATTTCATTCATTCATGCTCTTTTTTTTCAAGGTTTTAAATTGCATTCCACGACAACAATTGCGGTTGCAATATGTGATTATGAAATCCTTCCTAGCTACGGTGTATGTGATTATACTCTTGTCACATCTATTACATTTTTGAATAATATTTTGCAATCATGTCATTAACGTAACATGACTGTAATTTAAATTCTCTTTATTCAGATTCATCACTTACCAATTACTCCCACATGTCCGTTACTCCTCACTATTTTTAGGAGTACATGAGTAAAAGAGTAGTAACGAAGGCATGGGGAGAAATTATTAGTTGATCATGATTGATCATATCATCTATTATCTACATTAACGATAATTTGCTATATATAAAAGTAAAACTAAAGAATAGAAAAGATAAAATGGGTGGGTAGGTGTCAGATTATTATTAGCATTGACCATGGATGACGAAGTGGTCTAGGACTAATTATTAATTTTTCGAGTAGCTAGGGATGGTCAAAATACCCATACCTGCGGATATATATTTGCAACAAGTACCCACACTATTCCCTTGAAAATTATGATACTCGCCTCGCGGACACCCGTGTTGGAAACCAACAAGCGGGCTTAGCAATTACTAGAGGGGGGGTGAATAGTAATATGGAAGCAACAGTGACTAATTTTCGGTGCAATTAAAAGATAATTGATCAAAAGCTTGTTTTTCTGAAACTGGGCAATTTACTCGAGTGAAATGAAGAACACTCGAGTGAAAGTCCACGAAATACTCGAGTGAATTGAAAAACACTCGAGTGTTTTATGCAGAACAGAAAGGAGCAGTTTCAGAGAAATTTAGCAAAATGATTCAATTTCTTAAAGACTAATCCAGGGCAGATATATATCAAAGTAAAGGGCAATTAAACTAAGTTAAAACAAGTTGAAAACAAGTTAATTGCAACCAATTGCTACTAGAATTATAAAAGCCCCTTTCTAGAGAACTTAGGGTTTGGTTTTACTTGAAAATTAAGAAAGCTATAAAAGAGAGAGACAACACCAATTTTATCCTGGTTCACACTCAATATAGAGTGCTAATCCAGTCCCCCTAATCAACTTAGGAGTTTCTACTAGTAATCAAATTGTTAGAAATTACAAGGATAAATTGAGATTCCTCACTCAATCCTAACCCTTTTCAAGAGTGTACCAAACTCTTGAAATTTCTACCCCAACTTGATTTGGTGATGAAGAGTCCCTTCTTCTTAAGCTCCTTGGAACCTCCAAGATCCCACCAAGCTAAGAATCCTCTTAGTCTTTGTGCTTGAGAACCTCCCAAGGCTTGAGAACTTGGATACCTCACCAAGTACTTGGATACCTCACCAAGATTTTCTTAAACAAGCTAAAGTGTTTGAGTGTTTGAGAATTTTACAACAAATAATTCTCTTACAAATGAATCACACTCTCTTAACTCACTAAGGCAAATAATAAAGATGAATGCTTGGTTGAGTTTAGAGAGAGAAAATGATTTTAACACTTGAGAGAGAGAGAATCAATGAAAGAATGTAAGCTTGTTCACTTGGATAATGACCACTATTCAGAATATAAGTAAGGGGACAAAAGGGAAGGAAAAACCAAGTTATTCTTCCTTTTTGTCCTCTTCTAACGTTTAAAAAATTTGCTGTCAGACCTAAATCACTCGAGTCTTTTTGGAAACACTCGAGTGTTTTGTGGTCAACTCTGATAGTGTTGCCTTTTTACTTTATCCAACGGCTATATTACTGAAAATTCATAAATCACTTGAGTGAATTGAGAATCACTCGAGTGAATTGGTCAATGTTGGAAAAATTAAGTTTTCTAACATTTTTTTCAATTCTCTTCTCAAGTCTGATTGGTTTTAATCTCAACCTTTCATGTATGAATATTATTTGACCATATGTGAGAATAAAAACCTAAACTACCCACTCTCATAAATAAAATACATTAAGAATAAATGAGAATGAATAATTAAACTAAGCACTTGATCTTCTTTATTGTTGGGCTTGCATTCTTCAAATTAAGTCCATAATTTAATTACATTGTCATCATCAAAATTAATCCACCTTAATCTGAGATTTGATTTTACAACCCGCATATACGTAATTATATTTTACTAATAAATATTATATATATATATATATATATATATATTACTTTGAGAACATATATAATTTTTTATATTTCATAATGAATTTTAGAGATGGAATTATAATGACAGAAAATTATCATATGTATGTTATTATTCATCTTACAATTATATATTATTATGTATAATGATTAATATAAAAGATATAATTATATAAAAAAAATTTAAAAACCGAATAATACCTGTAATGTCTTTGCTCGACTGAGCCATAAGACGATTGACCTTAGGAGGATTGACTAGAGAAGGGACTTGATGTTGTAGGACTATGGATTCAGAGTACACAGTTGAAATACCCTGGGTCTCCCTTGTCAATAGTGTGTGCTTAGTGTCAACTTAGGGATTAGAGAAGTACCCAAGCCCCTTGTTGCTATTTATACTATGAAGCAATATTGAAAAACCATGAAGGAACATGAAATCCATGAAGAAAACATGATTAATGCACAAACATCATTAATCCACCATACACAAACCATAAAACATGAGTTTGAAAATAGATACATCCATCTCCCAACAAAATTAACAAAAGTCTCAAAATAACTAAATAAGGTCATAAAGCATAAAATCTAGTGCAAATCTAGAAGAAATTTTGAGAAATTGGGGTTTTGGGGAGTTAGGGTTTTGGAAAGGGAATGATGAATTTGATGCTCAAAAACTTGAATTTGATGTGAAATAGGAGTAGAAATGAGTTTAGAAGATGAAACAGAGTTGAAATATGACTGATAACTGAGTTTAGAAAATCGCAGCAGCATCAGACTATAACTGATGAATTCACTCGAGTGAATTTTAAAACACTCGCGTGTTTTTCAGAAAACTTGAAAAACACTCGCGTGAAAATGAATTCACTCTCGTGTTGGCCGAAAGATGGATTTTCAGAAATCTGTAGTTTACTCGAGTGAAATGGGATTCACTCGAGTGTTGGCCGAAAAATGGATTTTCAGAAATCTGTAGTTCACTCGAGTGAAATGGGATTCACTCGAGTGTTGGCCGAAAATACTCGAGTCTTTTCAGAAAGACTCGCGTATTTTCCATCAGACCTGCTCAAAAACTTTTCCAATTAAAACTGATTTAATTTTGAATTAAAATTACTCGAGTGATTTAAGAAACACTCGAGTGTTTTTATCAGTTATGCTGAGAAACACAGTTTTAAAACACAAAACACAAAATTCACCACATGTAATGAAAACAATAGATAGGAAACTTAATCACACACAATTAAAGACATAAATTCATAACATCTTAAGGTAATTTCAAACAAGTATCATCACACACTAAATTTAGACATACTTGGTGATTTTCAAATGGCACAAATCAATTAGTTTATACTTGACTCCTCTAAAATACCAAGTTCCCTTCTTATATGATAGAAGGTATCCCTTGGCAATGGTTTTGTAAAAATGTCCGCTAATTGATTTGTGGTACTTACAAATTCAATTGTGCAATCACCCTTTTGAACATGATCCCTTAGGAAATGATGTCTAATTTCAATGTGTTTAGTGCTTGAGTGATATACCGGATTCTTAGTTAGATTGATGGCACTCGTGTTATCGCATTTTAATGGAACACTTTCTAATTTTAAACCAACATCCGATAATTGTTGTTTCATCCACAAGAGTTGAGCACAACAACTACCGGCGGCGATATATTCCGCTTCGGCGGTGGAAAGAGCAACACAAGCTTGCTTTTTAGAAAACCATGACACTAATGAACTTCCCAATAAATGGCAAGTACCACTAGTGCTTTTACGATCAAGCTTGCATCCCGCAAAGTCGGAATCCGAATAGCCAACTAAACTAAGACTAGCATCCCTAGGATACCATAATCCGGTGTTAATTGTTCCTTTAAGATATTTAAAAATATGTTTAACTGCAGATAGGTGTGATTCTTTAGGATTTGCTTGAAAACGGGCACACATGCATACACTAAACATAATATCCGGTCTAGATGCGGTAAGATATAGAAGACTACCTATCATGCCCCTATATTTACTAACATCAACCGGTTTACCTATGTCATCCTTGTCTAGGTAGCATGTTGTGCTCATGGGAGTGTATGCTTCTTTGCATTTGTCCATTCCGAATTTTCCAAGGAGCTCCTTGCAATATTTTCCTTGATGCACAAAAATCCCCTCCTTGACTTGCTTGATTTGAAGTCCTAGGAAGAACTTGAGCTCCCCCATCATGGACATTTCAAATTCCTTTTTCATCAAATTAGAGAACTTTCTACACAAGGACACGTTAGTGGCACCAAAGATAATATCATCTACATATATTTGCACTAACAAAATGTCCTCTTTGGTTTTATAGATGAATAGTGTATTATCAACCTTTCCCCTTTGAAAGCCATTTTCTAATAAAAAGGTACTTAATCGATTATACCAAGCTCTAGGAGCTTGTTTTAATCCATAAAGTGCCTTTTTCAACTTGTAAAAACTCATGACTTTCAAAACCGGGTGGTTGCTTAACATACACTTCTTCATTTATGAAACCATTCAAGAAAGCACTCTTGACATCCATTTGATAAAGAGTAAAATTCATAATTGATGCAAAGGCAAGCAAGATTCGGATTGCCTCAAGACGTGCAACCGGAGCAAAGGTCTCATCATAATCAACACCTTCCTCTTGGTTGTACCCTTGGGCAACAAGTCTCGCTTTGTTTCTTATAATCAAACCGGATTCATCAAGTTTATTTCTATAAATCCATTTTAAACCAATTATGGTATGATCATCGGTTATAGGCACTAATTCCCAAACATCATTTCTAACAAATTGATTTAGCTCTTCTTGCATGGCCATAACCCAATGTTCATCCATAATTGCTTCCTTAATTGAATTTGGTTCGATTTGAGAAACAAAGGAAACAAAATGACAAATGTTTTGAATTGACCTATGAGTTAATACTCCCTTTGAAAGATCTCCTATGACATTGTCAATAGGGTGAGCTTTCACCGTTTTCAAAGCCGGATCAAGTTCATCTTTGACTTCTCCTTCATCCTTTGATTTTTCCATCTCTTTGTCAACATTTGAAATCTCAAGATCATCATCACTACCATCACATAAAACACTATCTTCTTTCGAAGACTCATTAAAAACAACATGAATTGATTCTTCAATAGTCATAGTTCGTTTATTATAAACTCTAAAAGCTTTACTATGAGAAGAGTAACCCAAAAATATTCCCTCATCCGATTTAGAATCAAATTTTCCAAGTTGATCTTTTCCAATGTTTAAAATGTACACTTTGCATCCAAAAACATGGAAATGGGATATATTTGGTTTTCTACCTTTGTAAAGCTCATAGGGGGTTTTCTTTATCATGGGCCTAATTAAAATTCTATTCATTACATAACAAGCCGTATTAATGGCATCGGCCCAAAAGTATTGAGGTACTTGAGAATCATTTAACATGGTTCTAGCAAGTTCCTCTAGCACCCTATTTTTCCTCTCAACAACTCCATTTTGTTGTGGAGTTCTAGGTGCCGAATATTGGTGCTCAATTCCATGCTTATCACAAAATCTATCAAATTTATAGTTTTCAAATTCACCTCCATGGTCGGTTCGAATAATAATCACTTTTTGATTTACTTGGTTTTGTGCAAGTTTAATGTGGCTTTTAAAAGACTTGTAGGTCTCACTCTTAGCACTTAAAAACAATGTCCATGTAAATCTTGTAAAATCATCAACAATCACCAAGGCATAGTAGTTGCCACCAAAGCTTTTTACTTGAGAGGGTCCAAACAAGTCCATGTGAAGCATTTCCAATGGTCTTGTTGTGGACACATCATTTTTGGAACCAAAATGATTTTTAGTTTGTTTGCACTTCTTGCAAGGAGTGCAATCACCTTTAATTTGAAAGTTGAGCTTTGGTAACCCAACTACCAAGTCTTTGGATTGAAGTTTCTTAAGTTGATTTACATTAATGTGAGCGGTCCTACGATGCCATAACCAAGTATCACTTTCTTTGCTAATTAAACATTTTGAAACTAAAGAAGTGATATTATTCAATTCAACCATGTAAGTGTTATTAGACCTTTTTCCAACAAATTTGATAGATTCATCTTTGTCATTTTTTATGAGACAATGAGTAGAGGTAAATAATACATGGTTACCAATATCACATAATTGACTAATGCTCAAAAGATTATGTTCTAATCCTTGAACATAAAGTACATTATCAATAACCAAGTTGGAAGAATTACCAATTTTACCTATACCAAGTATTTTGCCTTTGTTGTTGTCTCCATATGTGACATATCCCTTTTCCTTAGGAGTAAGCTCAATGAAGTGTCGCCTATCTCCCGTCATGTACCTAGAACATCCACTATCAAGTATCCAAAGTTGCTTTCCGGTTCTAAGGCACACCTACAAGACATAATCACTTGCTCATTTTGGGTACCGAAATTATGTTGGGTCCCTTTTTGTTAGTCTTGGATGATTCTTAATCCAAACATAAGTACCATTTTGAATTCCAAAAGATTTGATATGGCACTTATTGTTTGTATGTCCAAATTTTCCACAATAAAAGCAAGTTGGTTTCTTTGTGAAATCAATTTTTGAGAATGAACCAACCACTTTATTTTTCTTTTTCTTGTGGACATATCCTAGACCGGTTTTGTTTGAGTTGTGTCTAAGAGAACCAATTAACCGATCTAGGTTTTTATCACTTTTGTTAAAAGTGTTGAGTTTGATTTTCAAATCATTAACTTCTTTTTCAAGCACACAACACTTTTCACAATGAGTGATGGTATATAAGTGATTTGCATTCTCACAAACATGACTAGAGTTAGCAAGTTCCAAGGATGCATTTTGGAGTTTCAAATCATTAATAGATTTTTCTAATTCATTGATTTCGTTTTGATACTCCAAAAGCTTCTTTCCTTTTTCTTTGTTAACTTTAGCAAGTCTCTCAAATTGAGTTAACATTTCATTATATTCACTTAGCAAATCATCATAAGAAATAGTATGAGAGGAGGTGTAAGAATAATTAGATGATACCTCATCCTCACTCTCATTGTCTTTTCTTTCACTACTTGAGGAGGCTTCATTGTCATTCTTGGCCATGAGGCATAGCTTGGCTTCCTCATCATCCGAACTACTTGAGGATGACTTGGAATCCTTTTCCGGTTCATCCCAAACAATGTAAGCTCTTTTCTCCTTGCCATCTTGAGTCTTCCTCTCATTCTTTCTCAAGTAGGTGGGACATTCCATTTTTATGTGTCCTATCCCACCACACTCATGACATTTTACACTTTCGCTTGAGCTCTTGTTTCTTTGCTTGTTATCCTTGGATCTTTTGTCTTGAGGTCTCTTGTCCTTAGAGAATGATGAACTACCCTTTTTGCCTTTGAAGAATTTGTTGAACCTCTTGGCAAATAAGCCAATCTCTTCCTCATTTAGAGCATGATCAGAGCTTTCACTTGAAGATTCATCTTCATCCTCTTTTGACATTTTGGTTGAAGCTCTTAGAGAGATGCTCTTCTTTTTCTTGTCCGAGTCTTCATTTAGGTGAAGTCTTGATAGTTCCATCTCATGTTCTTGGAGCTTCCCAAACAAGGTGGTCAAGTCCATAGATTTTACATCCTTAACTTCCTTGATGGCGGTCACCTTAGGTTGCCATCTCCTATCAAGACATCTCAAGACTTTGTTAGTAGTTTCACCATCTCTAAATTCCTTTCCTAAGCCAATCAATTGGTTAATGATATGTGTGAACCTTGTTTGCATATCATTGATAGACTCATTAGGGAACATATGAAAGAGCTCATATTCATGAGTTAGAGCATTTAATCTTGAGTCTCTAACTTCACTAGTTCCCTCATGAGTAATTTGCAAGGTATCCCACATTTCTTTAGCCGATTGACATTGTGAAATCCTATGAAATTCATTTTTGGACAAAGCGGAGAAGATGATATTTTTAGCTTTTAAATCATATGAAACTTTCTTTTTATCATCTTCATTCCAACTTGTCCTAGGAATAACAATGGCTTCACCATTAATCACTCTTCTAGGAATATAAGGACCTTTTTCAATTGCATCCCAAATATCGGTGTCTATTGCTTCTACAAAGACTCTCATCCTAACCTTCCAATAAGAATAATCTTCACCATTGAAGAATGGAGGTCGGTTAAGAGACATAGACCCTTCTTGTTGATTGCTAGAGCCCATTGTTTCCAAAAGGATCTTTTTCGAAAAAGCTTTTACGCTCGATCTTTCGACCGAGCTCTGATACCACTTGTTGGAAACCAACAAGCGGGCTTAGCAATTACTAGAGGGGGGGTGAATAGTAATATGGAAGCAACAGTGACTAATTTTCGGTGCAATTAAAAGATAATTGATCAAAAGCTTGTTTTTCTGAAACTGGGCAATTTACTCGAGTGAAATGAAGAACACTCGAGTGAAAGTCCACGAAATACTCGAGTGAATTGAAAAACACTCGAGTGTTTTATGCAGAACAGAAAGGAGCAGTTTCAGAGAAATTTAGCAAAATGATTCAATTTCTTAAAGACTAATCTAGGGCAGATATAAATCAAAGTAGAGGGCAATTAAACTAAGTTAAAACAAGTTAATTGCAACCAATTGCTACTAGAATTATAAAAGCCCCTTTCTAGAGAACTTAGGGTTTGGTTTTACTTGAAAATTAAGAAAGCTATAAAAGAGAGAGACAACACCAATTTTATCCTGGTTCACACTCAATATAGAGTGCTAATCCAGTCCCCCTAATCAACTTAGGAGTTTCTACTAGTAATCAAATTGTTAGAAATTACAAGGATAAATTGAGATTCCTCACTCAATCCTAACCCTTTTCAAGAGTGTACCAAACTCTTGAAATTTCTACCCCAACTTGATTTGGTGATGAAGAGTCCCTTCTTCTTAAGCTCCTTGGAACCTCCAAGAGCCCATCAAGCTAAGAATCCTCTTAGTCTTTGTGCTTGAGAACCTCCCAAGGCTTGAGAACTTGGATACCTCACCAAGTACTTGGATACCTCACCAAGATTTTCTTAAACAAGCTAAAGTGTTTGAGTGTTTGAGAATTTTACAACAAATAATTCTCTTACAAATGAAGCACACTCTCTTAACTCACTACGGCAAATAATAAAGATGAATGCTTGGTTGAGTTTAGAGAGAGAAAATGATTTTAACACTTGAGAGAGAGAGAATCAATGAAAGAATGTAAGCTTGTTCACTTGGATAATGGCCACTATTCAGAATATAAGTAAGGGGACAAAAGGGAAGGAAAAACCAAGTTATTCTTCCTTTTTGTCCTCTTCTAACATTTAAAAAATTTGCTGTCAGACCTAAATCACTCGAGTCTTTTTGGAAACACTCGAGTGTTTTGTGGTCAACTCTGATAGTGTTGCCTTTTTACTTTATCCAACGGCTATATTACTGAAAATTCATAAATCACTCGAGTGAATTGAGAATCACTCGAGTGAATTGGTCAATGTTGGAAAAATTAAGTTTTCTAACATTGTTTTCAATTCTCTTCTCAAGTCTGATTGGTTTTAATCTCAACCTTTCATGTATGAATATTATTTGACCTTATGTGAGAATAAAAACCTAAACTACCCACTCTCATAAATAAAATACATTAAGAATAAATGAGAATGAATAATTAAACTAAGCACTTGATCTTCTTTATTGTTGGGCTTGCATTCTTCAAATTAAGTCCATAATTTAATTACATTGTCATCATCAAAATTAATCCACCTTAATCGGAGATTTGATTTTACAACCCGCATATACGTAATTATATTGTACTAATAAATATTATATATATATATATATATATTACTTTGAGAACATATATAATTTTTTATATTTCATAATGAATTTTAGAGATGGAATTATAATGACAGAAATTTATCATATGTATGTTCTTATTCATCTTACAATTATATATTATTATGTATAATGATTAATATAAAAGATATAATTATATAAAAAAAATTTAAAAACCGAATAATACCTGTAATGTCTTTGCTCGACTGAGCCATAAGACGATTGACCTTAGGAGGATTGACTAGAGAAGGGACTTGATGTTGTAGGACTATGGATTCAGAGTACACAGTTGAAATACCCTGGGTCTCCCTTGTCAATAGTGTGTGCTTAGTGTCAACTTAGGGATTAGAGAAGTACCCAAGCCCCTTGTTGTGGTGAGCTATTTATAGGGGGAGTTTCAGTGTTGAGGTTAGGTCTGACTGGGCTGATGCGGGGAAGGAGAATAAAGAGGGGAATATTTAGGATATTCCCCCAATCTTTTAATGTGTCTAGCCTATTATTAGCCGTTAGCGGATCAAGTGGGAGAGAGTATAGGAGGAAATTGCGGAGAAGTGTGACTGTCACGGTGGCTTTGGGTTCCTCGGTTGATAGAGGAGACTTCAGGCTCAGATGATACATTGCTGAAATTCACAAGTGTAAGGGTTAGATATAGACCCGAGTGCTCTTCGGTCGGGCCTTGGTCATAATGTGCATCTCTCTCTCAGTTGACCAGCATTGCGATAGGTGGGTGCTCGGAAATGGTCGGTTGAAGGTCTAGTCCATCACTATACCCATGGGTATTCGTTACCCTCATGGATGCCCACAAAATGTATGCGTATGAGCATTGGTAAGCACTACCAGAACCCGTGGGTACCCGTGCCCATCCCTACTCTCGAGGAATATGTCTTGAGTATATCTAAATGTGAATTGTATAGTGATGACGTCTTGTATAGAAAGAGATGTGGGTGAGTCAGAGAGTATACTCCATCCTATCTTTATTATATGATAAAAAAAATTAACTTCATACTAATTAAGGAAGTTAATTAAGTACATTTAATTTTATCATATTTATAAAAAATAGAGCTACTTTTTGAAAAGTTAATTAAATGAGACAACCACTTTCTAGGAATATTTTAGAAATAATTGAATTGAGAATATAAAGTTAGTTAACTTTTTATTATATTTGATACCAAGATAAGTATGTGCCTTTCTTCTTATGTTAGAGACCGGAAGGAGAAAAATTAAAAAAGTTCAAAGATCTAATGCCTTAAAGTTGTAAATCAAAATGTGGTATCAAACAAAATTACGTGTTTCTTTCACTTAATTAATGAAAGAATAATTTAGACCATAATATAATCTACTTAATTCATTGGGCTCCTCAATCCTAATAATATAGAATCACAATAACAATTATATGGATAATTTTAAAAAATTATTTTATATATTTGCATTTTCAATATCACAAACAAAATTAACCTACCTTTTTAGTGGATATAAATTTCATTGAAGCGATCTTATATTTAGGACTAAATGAAGTATATTGCAAATTTGGAGTTTATGAGTTTGTGAGATATTAGTCCAGAGTTGCATTTATGTTAATCTTAAATTATGTTAATATTAAAATTAGAGTGAATAAATAAAGAGCAAAATAGAGTTCTCAACTTTTCCTCTAAATAAACACGAGTTTATGTGTTTAAAAGAAGGATGATTCTTTGATGCAACTTTTATGTTTTTTTTTTAATCAATGCTCTATGTAAAGTTGAGAAAATCATCATAATTAGATTTATTAATAAAATAAACTAACATTTGAAATTAAAGGAAGAAAAAAAAAATAAAAAAACAAATTAAAAAAAATGTCAATCATACCTTCACCTTCAAGCCCAACCCCAACCCCAATTCCACCCCACCCATTCATTCTCTCTCTTTTCAGCACTTACCACCACCATTGATATTAGTGTTCAACAGCTCCATCCATCCATCCATCACCCAACTACCTCTGCCACCCATCAAAAGAATAAGATTATTACATCAACTCCCACTATCTCCCAACGACGCCATCAACTGTCGTCGCCACCACACTGAGCAACAAGTCAAATCAAGTCGTTGCATACTTCATCCGGGATTCGCTATACTCCGACTTGGAGATTGTATATCACGTTTTGATGATGTAAACATGAAGTTACTTCAAGAAGATTTTACAATATTCAACCTAGAATTGTGAGGATGTAGGACATTGTTTAGCGATGTTAGTTGAAATATGGTTCCACACAGTGTCTTTTTATTAACAGTCCCTGGTACAATCGATGTTAATCATGACTAACATCGATCATTGCGAATAAGATCTGGTGTGACTGGTGTAGACCCAATGCTGGTTTGTTTGGAGAGGCAATTTTGGGTGCTTATGACTGTGTTTGGTATGACAAGCTTATAACTTATCTGGTAGCTTTTAGCTTATTGATCCGGTCAATAAGCTACTAGAGCTGTTTGGTGAACAGAAAATAAAAAAAGCTTATAGAATTTACAATATTCAACTTAGAATTGTGAGGACGGAGGACATTGTTTAGCGATGTTAGTTGAAATATGGTGCCACGTAGTGTCTTTTTATTAACTTTCCCTGGTACAATCAATGTTAGTCATGACTACCACCGATCATTGCGAATAAGATCTGGTAGCTTTTAGCTTATTGATCTTGTCAATAAGTTACTAGAGTTGTTTAGTGAACAAAAAATAAGAAAAGCTTATAGCTTTTGAAAGCTAGCTTTTAAAAAGCTACATCAGGTAGCTTTGAGAAAAATTAAGAGCTTTCTATAAATCATATCTCAATTTTACCCTTTTTTACTAAATTATATTATTAATTACCCTTTTCAGTCATTTAACATGTTTAAATTAGTTGCACAACTAGTTTTTCCGAATAGCTCTACCTCAGTAAGCTAGCTATACAACTATAAGTTTTCAGCTATAATCTCACAGCTTTAAGTTAGGTTTGTAACACCCCGATTTGGCAACTTGAAAACTCAATTAAATGTGGCGAAAATTAGGGCCATTTTTTTTTTGAAATATGAACATGAGAACATTTAACTTTTCAAATAATAGTTACAACCAAAAATACATGTTCTCATATTCATAGACCTTTCAAGTTCCAAACCGAGATGTCACGGGACACCACGCTTTGAAACTCGTTTTCAAAACACTAATTAAAACGTAGCCCAGTTTGTTTTCTTTCAAAGATGAAACTCTTGCCGGGGTACAGTATAGTAGAGCTAGGCGACTACGAACTTACAGTGGAGTACAATGCTCTGAGGGGGAACCCTAGCTTCTAATCATACGTCCGAAAACTCCTCAACTAACTCCGATGTCTTGCTCACGGTCCACCAGTGGAGTTATCCTTATCCGCCTCCCAGGGGTTGCTCTACCGAGTCGTCTCCTTTCCACGAAGAAGTTCCTACCTCCCAACCAAGCTGGATTTGGAACCTCAAATCTCTTCTGCCTCTAATTGCCGTACCAATTTTCCCAGAGAAGCAAGAGAAGTAGAGGTAGGGAGAAGAGAAGAATAGAAGAAGAAATAAAACAGAAGAAGAGGAGAGAGTAAGGTACCCAGACAGTTAGGTCGACTATGTGGAATTACTAGGCAAGTATTAAGGAAAAACAATAACAACATACAAACAACAACATCGACCTTAAGTACACATAGGGTTAAACATAATCTTATACTTAGCTTCCACCATTACATTCTTATCATCTTTCTTATAAACTTTCGCAATTTCTCCCAACCACTCCTTCTCATCATACATCTCCAATTTCATCATGCTTTCCAAGAATCCTTTCTTATATTTTCATTCGATGCTGGGTATTTTTATTGTATATCTCTTTAAAACATCTTTGTGCTTTTAGGTTTTATTATTTCGGATAGCATCAATGATGAGGGGGACACATCATTGAGCTCACACACGTCTACATCTCCTCGGTCACCACCCAACCTAATCGGAAGCAAACAGGAGTACAGGACCTTTACCACGCGGACACGACAGCTGTCACACAACAAATGGCCCCAGGCCAGGAGGTCTCAACCTCAATTCATAATCATATCAATCATAACATAAATTCACGCTCTCAGCGGCAATCACAAATGTCCCGTTCCAGTCCCTCTCACTGTTCTCGAATTGCCATAGGGGGCGACAGTACTATTCTAGTTGGCCTGCAGAACTCACCACGGCATAAGACCGATCTGCCCGTACCACATGTGGAATTCGTTCCACCTAGAATAGCACTCAAGGCTTCTTGACGTATCACCGTCCTTACCCTCCCCTATTGCAATCACAACCCGAATATCCGCAGATACTCCGGGGTATCTTCCTCTCCACTACTTCGAGACGACTCTCATACCTCACCGCGTTTGTATATGTCTTTTAGAGCCTTTTAGAGATTTCCGGATTTTAATTAAAGGCTTATTCCTAACAGTCGGCCCGTCCTTGGTGCATCCCTTCAACGAAGCCCGACCACTAAACGCAATTCTATTCCCCCTAAAACTCATTGGCCCTTGGCCTCACATCACTTTCTCATCTCATGCTTTTCAGCATTATTCTCATCAGCATCATCATGGCTCAACAGCCTCATCCACATTATCAGTATCTTTTTCCCCAAAACATTCTCTCAAAATCTCTTTCAAGGAATCATATTTTTGGGTGAGTGTTAATGGAGGAGCAAGCTCAACTCAACACTAAGCTTCTTCCCAAAAATATGAACAAGGAATCCCAACTTCACGCGAGTCACCTTTCGCTTCCATAATTACATTCCTTTCTCATCTCACTCTTCGTTTTCCTCATGATCCATTCTCATCTCTATCTCAAGTATCATCTTTCTTTTCCCTTCTCAATCTTAATTATCACTTTTCTTTCAATCATTCTTTATCAAACTTAATCATTAAATTTTCTTTTATTCTATCTTCATCTCTTTAGTGTTCCATTGGCATCATGATTTATTTCTCGATTAATTTCACAATGTCTCATCGTTCTAAATCGCACTTCCTTCTCTCTTTCAATTTCCTTATCATTTTATGTCTCAGGATAAAATCAGACACCAATAAAGGAATTACTTCACCCATTAAACTATCTAACAACTCATGCATAATTAACATAACAACATATTAACTATAGACAACACTTCGGTCTCAGCGACTTGTAGGGATAGCCCACAAACAAACAAACAAACACTCACTATCCCTCTTCCTCGCCTAACGAGACCGGGTCCAACCTTTGAGATGATTGGACGCCTTAATATGTTGCCTAATACCACGGCGTCTTAAGGGGAGCTTCTCTCTCACCTGGATGACGAAACATCCGAAAGCGTTCCATTCCAAGGTTTCCCGTTGTTAGCTTTACCACGTTCCTTTCGCGTCCGACACCCGAACTGGACATTTTTCCCGTGCGTTAGAACGATTTACGTGGGTTATTAATTTTGTTTTGAAATTCATTAAGACAATTTCTTCTCTTGAAAACTCGTTACTAATGTCCAGAGATTTTCAAATCTAAATCAAATAAAAGGCTCTTAAGAGAACTTGGAGATAATTAAAACAAATTCATTCTTGCTTAAAAACATTCTGGTTATGAAATCAATGTTTTTATACTTTAAAACAGAAGATCAAAAATCCAAGAAATAAAATTTTAAAACCATACATTGAAAATCTTTTAAAACACAAGACTTTAAGAAAATAAAATTCCAAATTGATTTGAGTCATTTGAAATCACATTTTTAAATCAAACAAATTTCAATTTCTTTAAGATACAAACAAATACAGTTCATAAACAGTAAAACAAATTTAATCCAACACAACAGCAGCATACACAATTTTCTAAGCGCACTCACATAAGGCAAACCCTACTTCAATCATTCAAACTAATCAATTAAATTTTAATCTAAATAAATTAGCTAGATTATACTTAAGGAAATAATTTAACTCAGGCCTTGTGACTAATTCATCAAGGACCGAATCATCATGGTCAATAATTCCTAATCTCTAATAGATTTTGACCACTTGAAATTATCAAATTATTATCACAAAAATTCTTTTTTTTTTGAACTAAAGGATAAAAGACACATACACATATCAATTTCGTCTAGCATATAGCAACACACACCATGCAGTATCACCCACATAGCTATAATCATAAGAAAACCATTCCCAATTATATACATAGGCTTTGGCCGAATTATGCATACATGATTTTGCAAATATTTAATGCACAAATGAAAACATGAAATCATGAAATCATTTTCTCTCTTTGGACTTAGAAATCGTGAGCATACAATAGGGAAATGATCAATTTTAATTCCTTTTTAACCTAAGTTATGCCAACCATTTAAATCACGTAGCATTTTAAGGATTTTCATGCATTTTCTTTCAAAACTTAATCATGGCATGCAAACACTTTTTAAAACTCTTGTATTCACTTAGTCTTATGATGCATGCACTCTTAAATGAAAAGCAAACCTAGTTACCTAGTTTTCTCTAGGATGACCGAATCTCAAGATGCAAGGAGGCATAGCTTTCATTTATTTTCAACATCATGAATCACAAAGGTCAAAGCAAATCATGTAAGGGTTCAAAACTATTTTGCACAGTACATCACATACACAAATAAATTCAAGGCTATCATTTTTCTTAAAATTAAATGAAACTAGATTTTAACTTCATGAAAATAACATGCATGAACCTTTTATAAAATAAAAGCATAGATTTTATCCTTTATGGAACATGGCCGAATGGTCCTCCTAGAAATAAGGCATGCATAGCATCAAACACTAGATCAATTCATGTTTGTTCTTGAAAATCACTTAAGACTTATTATTATTTTTTTTCTTAAAAACCAAATCCTAATAAAAGAAAACACAACCTTTTCTCTTAAAAATGGCATGCAAGATTTAGAAGACTCAAATCTCCTCACCATTCAAGTACTAAATCAAAACATTTACAAGATCGATGTTCAATAAAAACATGCTTATACTTAAAATTATTTTTAAAACTTAGTTTCTTTGCTTTTTCCTTAAAACCGAGTTATACGTAGGAGAAAACATAATCCTTTCCCCAAAAGGTAACATACAAAGCTAGAAATTTTCAAATCGAATTTGGATCATACTTTTGTTCCTCAAAGTATAATGAGAATATACATAGATCATGATTTCAACAAAAGATGTAAATCCAAAGAATTTCAATTACACTTAGTTTAAATGAAATCATCATCGAGTAACATGCAAGAAGAAGGACTCAAACTCTTTTCACAAATTAAGTTTAGATCTTACACTTAGTCATGAAAAATCATGTAAAAAGGAATCAAAGCAAATACACAAGCTTGAACTCAAATCTTACATAAAACCGTGAAGAAGAAAGTAGAAATCACAAGATCAAAGCTTTTCAAACAAAACACATACACATCACAGTTTAGAGAAAGGAAGTAGACATGCAAGAGATCTAATCTAGTTTTCACAAAACTTTAATTTTTCTTTTTGATCTTTTAAGATCTAATTGGAAAAATTTAGATCTAGCAAGGAATGGCCTTAACCGAACATATTACAAATTATGCTTAGTCCATAGAGTCCAAAATCAAGGAGATCATACAAGTTCACATAAACATGTAAGAAAGAATTAAGGTAGATTTACAATTTAAAAGAAAAGAAGCTAAATTATTACAATCTTCATCAAATCTTCAAGTCCTACCATGAAGGATTGGTCTTCTAATTTTCCTAGTGCTTGGATCTTCAAGGGTGAAAGGTGGGTCAAGCTCCTAAGTCTCTCCTCCTTCCTCTTCATGTCTACGGCCATTCTCACTCTATCACTATCTATTTCTTTTCTTTTCTTTCTCTAAGGGGTTGATGAGTCCCTTAGAGATACGTTTGTTTTGGTGTGGAGAATGGGAAGTGAATGAGGTGAATGTTCTAAGGCCAACTTCATATAAAGGAAATTCGAATTTTCCTTCTTTAGCCTTATGAAGCAATTCAGTCATGACATAAGGGAAGGGGCGTTTTTGGACTTAAAAGTTTGCATGGATGAAGTTTGCAAAGTCAAGGGACAAGGCAAGCTAATCTAAGGTTTTAGGGGCCACCTAGTGGTCATTACTAGTTAGCACATAGTTGGAGTTTCCTATTTAGTTTGGTTACTAGTTTTGATTTAGTTGGAGCTTTACTTACTCCCTAAGCTCACACATACACGTGTAGCACACATATCCCACACACACACCCACCTTCATGCATACAATAGTTGTGGCACTTTCATACAAACACACATATATCACTCACATGCACACTCACCTTCATGCATACACACACACGTAGCACACTCATGCACACACACACTCATGCACCAACCGTGGCACCTCCTCACACACACACACACACACACATTCTTTTGATTTTTATTTTCCAATCACATTTCTTATTCATTTCCCCTACATCATTCGGTCAACACACATATGCACATATAAATGCACACATCCATACATACAGTCACACACTTACATATATAGCACTTACATGCATATTCGTACGTAGCTCACACACAAATGCACCTAATTCACATTTTAATTCCTACTATAATTTCTATTTCATACAATAATTAAATTAATTCTAAGAAATCACATTCCATGGTCATCTTCATGCATCACACGTTAAACATACACACACACATATTAAATCAAGAACTCATAAAATTTTCAAGCCAATTTATTAAATTCATTTTCCTTCAAGGTATATTTTCACGAAATTCATATCCAAAATCACTTTCAAAACCATCTTAAAAGAAATCACCATTTAGCAAAGCATTAACAAAATCATTCACCTTCATTTTGTTTATAAAAATCCATAAATTACTTTCTGAAAATTTCTTATAAAACCGAATTCCAGGGTTTATTTTAACAAATTCCGTTCACGCACGTACGAGAAAAATGCGGGGTGTTACAAGGTTCACAACTATCAGCTACAAGCTCAAAGCTATCAGATACAAGCTCACAACTATAAGCTAGTTTTTCCAAACAAACCCTATGTTGACTGGGGAGATAGATCTGGTGTTATTTGGCCGAAAAAAAGGCAAAGGGACCTTGGTGATTACCGGTATGAGGTGGCGTGGAATAGCTGATAACAATGTAGTGACAATGGTTTAGGGAGAAGAAGTAGAGTAGGGTGATGCAGGTGAAATGAGATAAATGTGGTTGGAGGTGAAAATGAGTCACAAGAGTAAAAAAGGATTTTCCCTAAAAGAATTAAGAAGGTGTTCCAGAAAAACGATGATGGCATATAAATGATGAAAGACTTGTAGAATATCAATAGGAAACCATTGGTATGAGATTCCTTTGACAGCTCGAAACAACGAAATTCTGGTTGTAAATTGAATTTTCGTGCTCCAGAAACCAAGGAAGGAATGTCCTTTGGAAGAATTACAATTGATAATGTTCAACATGAAATTACATATTGGAATTCTGCTTTGGTCTGTTATGTGCTTGGTGCAAAATCTCCTTACTTGATTATCAGTGGTTATATTAGGAGGATGTGGGGGAAAACATGGTATAGATAAAATTTTGATGTTGGCCGATGGGACTATCTTAGTCAGATTTAATACTATGGAAGCTAGGAATGCCATCCTTGAAATTGGTATCTTTCATTTTTATAGTAAACCTATGATCATTGCACCTTGGACATGAAACTTAATGAATAGAGAACAATTAGATAAAGTGCCAATTCGGGTTCAATTACATAATCTGGACATCAAATATTGGGGATCCTCTTCCCTTAGCAAGATTGCTAGTCTAATTGGGAACTCTATCATGATTGACAAGATGATTGAGAGTAGAGACAGAATCAACTATTCTAGGAATCTCATTGAGGTAAATCCTAAATCCTTACCAAAGGAGATTTTTTTTGAAGATGAATATGGCCATTCATAAATCAGCCTGTGTATTATGAATGGAAACCTGTTTTCTGTGACAAATGCAAAAACTATGGCCATGATGGTAATATGTGTAGAAAAGGGGTTAAGAAGCAATGGATTGTTAAACACAAGTCTAATCAAGAGGAGTTACCGAACTCAACAGAGGAAATTCCTGCATCAATTCTTGGGCAAGGTGTTCAGACTAGCCAAACTCTGCAGCATGACCAGGTTACTAAGTAGATTGTCAAGACTCCTACTCAATCTGATCAACTGAAGGATATGCATCAATGGCAGCAGGTCATCACTAGAAGAAAGGCTCAGGCTTTGAGAAATGAGGTAACTAAAGATGGTGGAGAGGACAACAAAGCTCTGTTTCTCAATGGATAGAGTTGCAATATGGAATATAAGAGGGATTAACCACCCTCAGAAACAAGATGAGGTTATTATATTTTGTAAAAACTACTGTATAGGCTTTCTTGGTATATTGGAAAATAAGCTTAGGAATTCAGTTTTCCTTATGTTCAAAATAAAATAGCTCCTGGTTGGGGCTCTTTCATTAATTTGGATTCTCATACTCTTGGAAGAATATGGATTATTTGGAGAAAAGACTTGTTTAATGAGACAATCATTTCTAGCTCAGATCAATTTATGCATTATTGTCTTGTTCAGGAAAAGTTTGGGCTAAGGGAGTTCTTCATTACTGTGATTTATGCTTCTAACAACATTGATTGCAAGAAAAGCCTTTGGAATGATCTTATCAATATTTATCCTTCTGTCAATAAACCTTGGATTACTATTGGTGATTTCAACTGTTTTCTTAATCCTCAAGAAAAACTTGGTGGCAATCCAGTTGATACTAATCTGCTCCAAGCCTTTAGAGAAATGATTGCTCATTGTCAGCTGCAGGATATGAACTACCATGGTTGTTTCTACACTTGGAATAACAGTCAGGATTCAGGTTCTAGAATATACTGTAAATTGGATAGATCATTGGTTAATGCTCTATGGATCAATCAGTGGCCTAATGTCAAAACTCAGTTTCTAAATTGTGGTATTTCTGATCACTCTCCTATTTTGGTGACATGGAATTATCAGCAGATTGTAAGAAGGTCTGATTTCAAATTCTTTAATATGATAAGTCACATCCTGACTTCATATCTATAGTTCAATAGGAATGGAGCAATCATACTGATGGTATGCAATGTTCAGGATTGTCAGTCAATTAAGGAGCCTTCAGCATAGATTCAAAGACTTGAACAAAGCTGAATATGTTGATATTGGTCAAAAGGAAATTATGGCTAGAGAGAAATTTTATAGTATTTAGTGCCTTCTGCAATTAAACCCTTCATATGTGTCTATTCAAGAGCAGGAAAGAGTAGCTTGCATTGAGTACAAGACTATGATGCATGCTTCTCAGTCTTTCCTCAGGCAGAAAGCTAAGAAGAGATGGATTAAGGAGGGAGATCAGAACACTCATTTCTTTCACTTAGTTATGAAACATAGGCAGTACAGGAACAAAATTCTTAGCATTTCAAATGAACAAGGGCAACTTTTTACTCAACAGGATCATATTTGCAATGCTTTTGAGATATATTATCAGCAGTTGCTCAATTTAGATCAGAGAGCTTGAAGAATGGTTGAGAATGAAATTCTCGAAGGAAAGGTTCTGAATAGCTTTCATTAAATTCATCTTCTAAAGCCTTTTACCTCTGAGGAGATTAAAGAGAGCTTTTTCTCAATTCATAGTGATGCTAGCCCTGGTCCTGATGGATTTGGTGCAGGTTTCTATAAAGCTGCTTGGGATGTGGTGGGGCCTGAGTGTTGTGTAGCTGTGCAGGAGTTCTTCAGGAATGGTAAGTGGCTTAAAAAGATTAATGAGACTAATCTGGTTCTTATTCCAAAATTTGATTATCCTAACTACACCAGGGACTTTAGATCAATATCATGTTGCAATACCATTTATAAATATATCTCTAAGCTAATTTGTATCAGATTGAAAGAGGTTTTGCCATTTTTGGCGCATGACAACCAAACTGCTTTTATTCAAGAAAGGAGCATAGTGCACAATATTCTGATTAGCCAAGAATTATTAAGGCTTTATGATAGGAAGAAAATCTCTCCTAGATGTCTAATGAAGATTGACGTTAAAAAAGATTATGACATGCTTAACTGGAATTTCATTAAAAACATGCTAATAGTTTTAAAATTTCTTGCTAAATTCGTAAACTGGATTATGTGCTGCATAACTTCAATATCTTTCAGCTTGACTCTCAATGGCAATCAGTTTGGTCATTTCTCTAGCTCTAGCGACATAAGACAAGGAGATCCAATGTCTCCTCTAATATTTGTCTTAGTTATGGAAATGCTTACGAGAAAATTGATTTCTGCAGCTTCTAACAGAGCTTTCAGGTTTTTTCCCCTTTGTAAAGAGCTTGGTTTAGTCAATCTAGCCTTTGCTGACGTTCTTATGATTTTTTGTAAGGGAAATTATGACAGTTTGCAAATTCTCCTCAAGGCTTTTGATGAATTTTGAGAAAGTTTAGGCCTCTATGCTAACAAGGAGAAATCAAGCTTATACATGGCTGGCAACAAGAATCTGTTCAGAATAACATGCTGAACCTAGCTGGTTTCCAGAAAGGTGCTTTTCCCTTCAGATTCCTTGGTCTCCCTCTATCTACTAAAAAATGGTCCATTGCCTCCTGCAATTTGCTAGTGGACAAAATCTCAAGCAGAATGAACTCCTGGACTATAAAAATCCTTTCCTATCAAGGTAAATTCTAATTGATAAACTCTGTGCTGTTGTCTCTTCATATTTATTGGGCTACTGTCTTCATCATTCCTAAGTCAGTAATTAAGGAGATTGAAAAGAAGTTTAGAAAGTTTCATTGGGGTGCAAATGAACAAGACAATTCTGTTCCTTCTATTTCTTGGAGTAATGTGTACAAGAGTAAGAAGCATGATGGTCTTAGCATTCAGAATTGTGATTTTTTGAATAGAGCTGCTTTTGGTAAACAACTTTGGCAAATCATTGCTAAAAAGGTTAGCCTCTGGGTGAAATGGATTGATGGAATCTATCTAAAAGAAACAGACATTTGGAACTGCTCTATCAAAATAGGGGACAGATGACATTGGAAGCAATTTATCAAAATTAGAGATATTTTTAGAGAAGGTTATCTCATTGATATTTGGAAGCATTCAACTGATGGCTCTTACTCTATTAGGAGTGGTTTTAATTGGTTGCTTGGCCCTCAACAGTCCTTCATTTATCATTCTCTGGTGTGGAACTTGTGCTCCATTCCAAAGCATTACTTTATTCTATGGCTCATGGTTCAAGGTCGGCTAAAAACCAAAGATAAAATAGCTAGATTTAGTAATATTAATCAGCTATGTAATCTTTGCAGGACTAATGATGAGAGCAGAAACCATTTGTTTTTTGAATGCAATTGGAGCATGATGACTCTTCAAATAGTTTTTGATTGGATTGACATTGATCATTGGCAGTGTAGATTTAACTCATGGTCTCATTGAATTCGGTTTGCTTTCAGGAGAAACAAGAAAATAAGAAAGATGGTTAATGCTGCTCATGCAGCCACGACTTACCACATATGGTTAGAGAGGAATCACAGACTATTTCAAGGGAAAGAACTCCATGAATACCAAGTTTTCGCTTTAATTAGAAGAGATTTGGCTATTAGATTTCATTATTGTTTTGCCAATTTTCATGGCTGGTGTAATAATCCAATAGCTAATAGGGTTCTTAGTGAACATTAATTTTGTTTTTGTTTTGTTGTTGACTTTGGCTTGATTGATAGCTTATACCCTACTTAGTAGGTGGTAAGTTGTTATATCTTTCTAGCCTTGCTTTGTTTTTGAATTTTGCTTGTGGAATGATGTTTTTCTTCTACCAAAAAAAATTGGAAACAATGTTGGAGGGTGTTACATTTGGACCGAATGCAAAACATCAACACAATATAGGGACCAATCCAAAACAAACTATATAAATTTTTGTAAATTTAAGTACTATTTTCTATGGGTAAAAGAGTTTAGTAATTTTTTCATGGAAAATTCTTTCATGCTCAACTTCTTAACTAATTTTGATGCGTCCTCTTTCATTTTCTCTGTGAAAACTCTTTTTTCCCACCTTCAACCTCAACTTCCATAAATTTTCACTGATCACACTAAAATGTCAACACTATTAGCACTACCCCACAATTGCTCCATTCTGAACAAATTCTCCTTTACGAATTCAAAAATGAGCAAACCCAACTTTAATATTCCACATCACAAAGGGATACAAAAACAAGAAAAATAGATCCATGATTACTACGACGATACTTATTGGTTTCCAATGTTTGAGGTTTTCCAATGAGGAGAAAAGGAATTGGTGCCTGGGAAGGTGTGGGTGTTGCAATGGGTTTGGGTTGAGATGAATGGACAAGATAGAGGTCATCAGTTGGAGAAAAGGGAGGTCATCGGAGGGATGACCAAGAAATGGGTTGTTGGAGGTGATGACCAGAAAATTAAATGGGGTGGAAGGGTTCATGTTGAGGTGGAACAATTAGGGCCAAATCGTAATTTTTTTTGCAATCTAAGCCATCTATATTTTAAAGTAGTAAATTTATGGTGAAAATAAAAAGTAGCTTGAAATACAAAATTTTTAAAAGGAGTATTAAAGAATCATCCTTGTTTCACAATTTTTGGGTAGTGGTAGTCGAAATAGTGATGGTGGTTCTAATGATAGTTGTAGTGGTAGTGGTAGTAGTAGTTGTGATAATAATAGTGCAATTGGTAGTGATAATAATAATGGTAATGGAAGTAATAGTGGTAGTGATAGTAATAGTAGTAGTGTAATAGTGCAGTTGTAGTAATGATAGTGGTAACCTGGACTTAAGGTAAATCCTACCATCATTCAACATCGCATAACATAGATCTGATATTAAAATTTTAAATAAATATATAAAAAATTACTACACATTGATGATGTTATCAAAACACACAACTTTGGAACAACTATTTCAAGCAACAATAATAAGATGACAATCGAGTCTTTGTTTATAGCTCACTTAAGGTATTAAACACTACCATCATTCTTCTTCATCACATAATATAGACCAGATATATTAAATTTTAAAATAATTAATTATGTTGATGATGCTCATGACTTGTTGTAGAGGATAGTCTTGGCATACAAAGGAGAGACCTAATATCCATCACCCTCAACCTAGCACCGACAAACAAAGTAGTTGAATATCGTTAAAAAGGGCTCAAACATGTAAAATGTTTAACTTTAATTTGCAATTATATATTTAATTTATTCCATATTAAAAAAAATAAAAATACTCATCTGGGAATCATGATCGAAAAAATTAAAGAATGAGTGCCAAATGTCCCTCAAAGAACTTCAAGTAGGTAAAATTCAAAAATCAGGAGATTCATATTCATAATGAAAGTTGCTACCCAAGGTTAGAAATTTGGAACAAGCACATAAAACATGTTCAACTTTTAAGTATAGAAAAGTTGGAGGAAGCAAAATTTTTTCCTGATACCATAAAGAAAAGTAACACTAAAAAAAAAAATTAACAAACTGATATACAAAAACGGAATAAATTAGAAGGCCAAGACTAAACAAATAGACTTTTAAACAATAAACTACCTACATATTATGTAACATCCCTAACTTAATTCCAAGAAATAATTAATGAATTAATAGAATTAAAGTGGAAGGAATGGGTATATTAATTGCTTAAAGAATTTTGGGAGCTAGGTGAGTAGTAATTATAAGTATTAGGGGTTGTTTAGGAGACGTTGGTAGCAAGGGGCAAAATTATCTAAGCGAAATCGGGAGTTAAATCGGCGTTTTAAATGTTGGAAATCAGCCGAAAAGAGAAAATTAGGAATTTATTATAAGATGTTAAGAAATTAAATTCCACCGTTGGATATGAAGTATAAGGGGTTAAGAAGCTTGTCCAAAAATTTGGTCCCGATCCGACGGTTAATGAAAAAGTTATGGCAAATCGAAGTCAGGAACCACTGGTGCACGCCCAGGCGCACCAGTGTGCATCAAGTGCACCAACCCAATAGAAAATTCGCCCAGGCGCACCAAGCACTGCGCCCAGGCGCGAGACGCGACCCAGCCGCACCAGATCTATAAAAATCACGCACCAGACCCTCCTTCCTCACCTCCTCCGCCCCAACTCTCTCCCCTTCACCCAAAATCAGCCCCCAACACCCCCAACCACCACAAGCCACCAACCAAAGAGCCACCATGAGCACCTCCCTCTCTCCCTTTCCCTCTTGATCTCTCCCTTGTGGCTCTCTCTCCCTCTCCCTACTCTCTTTCTCTCTCTCCTTGGAACCTCCCTTCCCTCCACCACCATACCCCCACCGTGGCCACCACCACGAACCACCACCCACCACCACCACTATGAGCACCCCTTCTCCCCTCTTTCCCTATTGATTTGAGTTCCCTTTCTCTCTTCCTCCTCCCTTGATGCTTCTCTCTCCTCTAGAGCTTTCTCTCTCCTCACCGGATCTCACCGACGTCGATACCGATCGTGATTCGCACCGGGCTTGTGTTGGGTACTCCGAGGCTTGAAGCTTGGGCCTCGATCCGGCCGTGATCGTTCTCAAATAACGAGGAGCAACACCGTCACCGCGATCGAGATCGATTGTCCCCACCTTTCTTGGAATCGAAGATTGGGGAAGCTTAGGATCAAATTGGAGCCGAGCTAAAGCGAGGGTCGGGGAGTAAAGCGTCAGATTAAGGTTACCCCTCACTATCACCGATTGAGGTAAGGGATTTCATTACCAGTCCTTAAGGGGTGTATTTCTGGGTAGTTATATCTATCGCTAGGACCGGGGGAAATGTTAATTGTTAAGGAACCTTAGAGTAATCCGCTAATAATGAAGAAAGATAGATGGAGTAAATAGGGAAACTAAATAGTGATGAATAAAAGATAGGTAACAGAATAACTAATCAATTAGATCGGTAGGGTGTGGCAAAAGAATAGAAATGGTGAATAGGGAAATAAATTTAGAAATGAACAAATGAGAGTTAAGAGATAAATAAACGGAATTATAAGAATGAGTGAGTAGCGTAAGTAAGAAAAGGGAGAAATTAGAGATTAACTATGGAGAGCCGGAATTAAATAAAGAAAGTGTAGGAATGAGTTGAGAACTAAATTAGGATAAAATAAGGTTAATAGAAATAAATGGAGTGAATGAGTAATTAGCCATTAGAGGAAAGGAATAAACGAAAAATAAGAAAGAGAGAGTTAACAAAAAAAAAGAAATAATATAATTGGTTCTAAATGCATGAGCTAGGTATTATTAAATATGAGTGATGTAGGAAAAAGAAACAAAGGAAGAGAAGAAAAAAAAAGAAAATAAAGGGAATGGAATTAATTAAGAGTTAGTAACAAGAGTTAAAATATAAAGCATATGACCAAGCTAGGTAGAGTTAAATAAAAGTAAGAGTAAACTAGTAAAGAGAAATATTGGAAATAGTGGAAAATAAGTAATGTGATAATAAGTTCCTAAGTAACGGAACGAGAGAAAAGAGAATGATATAGAAAACCAGAAAAGAGGCTAAGAAAAAGCAAAAGAGAAAGAAAAAGTAAGAGAAAGAAAGGTAAAAGATAAAAGTCCGATGCGTGCCTGAGAAGGCGTATCGGCATCGATGCAAGCCTGTGAGGGCGTGTCGATTAAAAGGGAGAAATGAAAGTCCGATGCGGGCCTGAGAAGGCGTATCGGCATCGATGCAAGCCTGTGAGGGCGTGTCGATTAAAAGGAAAAGTGGAAGTCCGATGCGGGCCTGAGAAGGCGTATCGGCATCGATGCGAGCCTGTGAGGGCGTGTCGATTAGAAAGGAAAGATAGATGTCCGATGCGGGCCTGAGAAGGCGTATCGGCATCGATGCGAGCCTGTGAGGGCATGTCGATTAGAAAGGAAAGATGGAAGTCCGATGCGGGCCTGAGAAGGCGTATCGGCATCGATGCGAGCCTGTGAGGGCGTGTCGATTAAAAAGGAAATGAATAGGGTAATGGATCGAAAAGGGTAACCGGCATGTTAACCAAATAATGGAATAAAAATGGAAATACAAATGGAAAATGGGGATAAAAAGGAAAGAGTGAAAGTAATGAGGAACAAGAACGATTAGAGGTTAGGGATTACCTAAAAGAAAACAATTAGAAAGAAAAAGAATTGGGAAACAGTTAGGAGGTAAAAAGGAAAAGAAGAGCATAAATAAAGTAGTATAGCATAGGCTTGAATGGTCTTGGTGTGTTGTATATATCTGCTTAGAAATCTCTCTTTTAAGTTCTGTGTGATGCTTCCCCTGCGTGGTTAATATTTTTCAGGTACACAAGTGGAGCATACACCAGTGCTGGCCGAGCAGGATTACAAGTTCCACTACGTGGAATGTATTTTACTTATTTCGGAGTGGAGAATTACTTTTTGTAAATTATTTATGAATTAGTAGCTTGCCCTGAAATCTGTATCCATCGGGGGTTAGGATCTGTTATGACTATTAAACTATTGTTGTTTACGTTTATAAACAAATCTGGACTGACAGGCTTTTAGAAGAAAAATTTTCGGAAGTCCGGAAAACAGAGGAAACTCTGCCGGATTTTCGTAAAACCTTTTAAGGAAATTTAAGTATTAAAAAGAAATTTTCAAGTCCATATTTTTATAAAACTCAATTTAATTAAATAATTGTGAGGGTGTTACATTTTGGTATCAGAGCAGTTTTTCCTCGGCCTTTGGAGTGTGGACTCACATCTCCGATGGTTACTCACCAAGCGAGTAACCGATTCGTTTAGTAAGAGTCTAAGTCTAGGAATAGGATATTTAGGTTAGTGATTAAGTATTCAGTCTTTAACTGACTGTTCCCTTCATGAACTAACAGTATGGCTGGGCGACGTGCCGAAAATGAGCGGATGGCTGCTATATTGGAGAATCTGATTCAAATGAATCAAAATCAGGCCCGAATGCAACAGAACCAAGTTGTAAACATCGCAGCAGCCGCAACCGCAGCAGCAGCATTGAATCCACCACCCATTCCTGTAGAAGTCAATTGGATGGCTCGATTTAGGAAATGCGCCTAGGTTCGAAGGAGGGTATAATCCTGATGGAGCTCAGCGATGGCTCAAGGAAATTGAGAAGATCCTTCGCACCATGGCTCCACCTGCTGAACAAACTGTGTTGTTAGCGCAGTATATGTTGACTGATGAAGCAGAGTATTGGTGGGAACGAGTGCGAAGAGAATTGGAGGCAGCTAACCAGGATATCACTTTTGACCTGTTTAAGGCTCACTTCCTGGGGAAGTATTTTCCTGAGGATGTTCGTAGGGAAAAGGAGATCGCTTTTCTGCATCTGGAGCAAGGAAGTATGAGTGTCGGTGAGTATGCGGCACAATTTGAAGATCTGATTCGCTATTCGGGCAGTTATCGGGATGCAGACGAACACGCCAAGTGTATTAAATTTGAAGCAGGTCTCAATGCCAAGATTCGGACTATCTTTGTGCACCAGGGTGTAGCTAACCTCTCTCAGCTGGTGAATATGACTAGCACTTATGAGAAGAGTTTGAATCAGCATGAAGCAGAGAAAAGGAGCAAGAATATACCGAATGAAGTAGGTCTTAACAGGGGTAAGGAATTGGCTCATGAATCAGACCCACGCTTTGACATCAACACTATGGAAGTAGTACCGAGGGACGTGGCCTTTAATGTGAATGCCCCGAGAGCCAGGCCACCATGCACACTATGTGGGGGAGTCCATCGGAAACTGTGCCTGATGTTGAAACAACACAGAAAACAGCGTCTTTGCTATATGTGCGGACAACCGGGACACATTGGGGCGAACTGTCCGAGACGTGTCGGAGAAGGGAGCGAATAAACTAATCCAAGGTACTTTTCATATTAATGCTGCATCGACTAGTTACTTTAGCGTCTTTGCCTAGAGTAAGTGTGAGTAGTGTGATCTAGAAGGAGTCGATAAGTGTTAAATCCTTAGTTAGAAATTCCACCAAGCTCAATTATGATAGTGTCATCCTCTGATAGAGTGTGAGGTCAGGATTGGTCGTCCTTTCTCTTGCACCTGTTAAAAGATGAAGCTATCATTCAATAACGCAGTGATGTACAGTTATTAAATGTGAGATTGGGACTGACCACCTCGGTCTTCGCGTTTATTGACATGCTATATTATTGCAATCATCTAGTTGAAAATCCAAATCAATCATCAAGGAATTCTATCCCTGTCGAAAGCCCGATTAAACTTTAATCCTATAGGATCTGTCCTAAGACTCATGAACAGTGATTCACAAACCAACCCCATTCAAGACACTACTTATTCTATATTTCCACTGAGAACATTCAACTCAGTAATTGAACCACCCTTCTAACCCGTATGAGAACTTAGTCGTATGCATAGGTGTGAAGAGTCGTCATATCGTAGAAAATTCGAAACCACACCGATTAGACCGATTAACGGTCAACTTAATTCCATGTACCACCTCGCCAATCAATTAAGAACCCAGTTAATCAATTCTTGGAATTAGCTTAGTTTCCTCCTTGCCTTCAACCTACTTAGGTATGTTGATAATAAGTGGGGGAGACTTGACGACTCGGTTCGGATCCTATCCGAGCGACAATAACTCGTAACCATATCAAAGGCTATAGGACTACCAAATAGATAATTCCAAACGCTCTGCGGATGATCGAATGAGGGTTAAACTAGAGGAAAAACTAGACCTTGACCTTGACCCTCAAGTGGAATCGATCTCTAGGAATTCTTTTGCCGAATTGGTATTGTCAAACGAATGAGAATGAAGTAGCATCGGAGTAGAATGCGAACGTGGTGAAGATTGATTCTAAAATGAACTTTGCTAGACTCACTTGAAGGAGTAGAAGGTGAACGGGATAAAAGTAAAGTCGCGAAGTGGAATCTCAATCCAGACGTTATGTCGGAACACCGCAAGTGAATATCTAAGTCTGTTGGGGACTCTGTACATTTGATAGGATCCCCGGTTGACCGAAACCAATCAATTAACCGCAGGTCCATAGAAACGCATCCTTCGACGGCTCTCTGCTGAAGATGCACTCCTTGGAGATAATCCCCATTGTTTTCTTGCTTGACATGTATCCCGTCTGTCCTGGGTTATCTTGCAAAGACCATGAAGCTCATTCTTGAGTGCTTTATGTTTCTTCTTTTCATCTTCACTCTCTTCAAGCTTCAAGCATCCCAGATGCATAGGTGAAAATTCGCCAAGTCGTAGAAACCCAGCATAGTGCAATGCCTACCGATAGATAGTCACCTACATGTCCTCTTTTCAGCCTTGGATACTGGACGGGAGCCGGTGTACTCTATTCTGAGCAAAGGATAAGCATAACCCCCTAGCATGGATATAATCAAGTGTGTCAATGCTAAGTGGGGGAGGATTTCAATCCAAGGAATGGGAGATGGAACTTTAATAATAAGAAAATTGACGATCCTGTGTAGATAGAGATAGTACTTAGTGCCAGAAGATAGAAGTTGGAATAAGCATGGTCCTAACCACATAGGGAGCGGAAAGTGAAAACCGAAGGGAAGTGAAAACTGTGGTCAGAAGTTTATTGATGGGATAGTTCTCCATTTGAAGAAATTGAACGAAATTTCGGGGACGAAATTCTAATAAGTGGGGGAGAATTGTAACATCCCTAACTTAATTCCAAGCAATAATTAATGAATTAATAGAATTAAAGTGGAAGGAATGGGTATATTAATTGCTTAAAGAATTTTGGGAGCTAGGTGAGTAGTAATTATAAGTATTAGGGGTTGTTTAGGAGACATTGGTAGCAAGGGGCAAAATTATCTAAGCGAAACCGGGAGTTAAATCGGCGTTTTAAATGTTGGAAATCACCCGAAAAGCGAAAATTAGGAATTTATTATAGGATGTTAAGAAATTAAATTCCACTGTTGGATATGAAGTATAAGGGGTTAAGAAGCTTGTCCAAAAATTTGGGCCCGATCCGACGGTTAATGAAAAAGTTATGGCGAATCGAAGTCAGGAACCACGGGTGCACGCCCAGGCGCACCGGTGCACGCCCAGGCGCACCAGTGTGCATCAGGTGCACCAACCCAGTAGAAAATTCGCCCAGGCGCACCAAGCACTGCGCCCAGGCGCGCGACGCGACCCAGCCGCACCAGATCTATAAAAATCACGCACCAGACCCTCCTTCCTCACCTCCTCCGCCCCAACTCTCTCCCCTTCACCCAAAATCAGCCCCCAACACCCCCAACCACCACAAGCCACCACCCCAAGAGCCACCATGAGCACCTCCCTCTCTCCCTTTCCCTCTTGATCTCTCCCTTGTGGCTCTCTCTCCCTCTCCCTACTCTCTTTCTCTCTCTCCTTGGAACCTCCCTTCCCTCCACCACCATACCCCCACCGTGGCCACCACCACGAACCGCCACCCACCACCACCACTATGAGCACCCCTTCTCCCCTCTTTCTCTATTGATTTGAGTTCCCTTTCTCTCTTCCTCCTCCCTTGATGCTTCTCTCTCCTCTAGAGCTTTCTCTCTCCTCACCGGATCTCACCGACGTCGATACCGATCGTGATTCGCACCGGGCTTGTGTTGGGTACTCCGAGGCTTGAAGCTTGGGCCTCGATTCGGCCGTGATCATTCTCAAATAACGAGGAGCAACACCGTCACCGCGATCGAGATCGATTTTCCCCATCGTTCTTGGAATCGAAGATTGGGGAAGCTTAGGATCAAATTGGAGCCGAGCTAAAGCGAGGGTCGGGGAGTAAAGCGTCAGATTAAGGTTACCCCTCACTATCACCGATTGAGGTAAGGGATTTCATTACCAGTCCTTAAGGGGTGTATTTCTGGGTAGTTATATCTATCGCTTGGACCGGGGGAAATGTTAATTGTTAAGGAACCTTAGAGTAATCCGCTAATAATGAAGAAAGATAGATGGAGTAAATAGGGAAACCAAATAGTGATGAATAAAAGATAGGTAACAGAATAACTAATCAATTAGATCGGTAGGGTGTGGCAAAAGAATAGAAATGGTGAATAGGGAAATAAATTTAGAAATGAACAAATGAGAGTAAAGAGATAAATAAACGGAATTATAAGAACGAGTGAGTAGCGTAAGTAAGAAAAGGGAGAAATTAGAGATTAACTATGGAGAGCCGGAATTAAATAAAGAAAGTGTAGGAATGAGTTGAGAACTAAATTAGGATAAAATAAGGTTAATAGAAATAAATGGAGTGAATGAGTAATTAGCCATTAGAGGAAAGGAATAAACGAAAAATAAGAAAGAGAGAGTTAACAAAAAAAAAAGAAATAATATAATTGGTTCTAAATGCATGAGCTAGGTATTATTAAATATGAGTGATGTAGGAAAAAGAAACAAAGGAAGAGAAGAAGAAAAAGAAAAGAAAGGGAATGGAATTAATTAAGAGTTAGTAACAAGAGTTAAAATATAAAGCATATGACCAAGCTAGGTAGAGTTAAATAAAAGTAAGAGTAAACTAGTAAAGAGAAATATTGGAAATAGTGGAAAATAAGTAATGTGATAATAAGTTCCTAAGTAACGGAACGAGAGAAAAGAGAATGATATAGCAAACCAGAAAAGAGGCTAAGAAAAACCAAAAGAGAAAGAAAAAGTAAGAGAAAGAAAGGTAAAAGATAAAAGTCCGATGCGTGCCTGAGAAGGCGTATCGGCATCGATGCGAGCCTGTGAGGGCGTGTCGATTAAAAGGGAGAAATGAAAGTCCGATGCGGGCCTGAGAAGGCGTATCGGCATCGATGCGAGCCTGTGAGGGCGTGTCGATTAAAAGGAAAAGTGGAAGTCCGATGCGAGCCTGAGAAGGCGTATCGGCATCGATGCGAGCCTGTAAGGGCGTGTCGATTAGAAAGGAAAGATAGAAGTCCGATGCGGGTCTGAGAAGGCGTATCGGCATCGATGCGAGCCTGTGAGGGCGTGTCGATTAGAAAGGAAAGATGGAAGTCCGATGCGGGCCTGAGAAGGCGTATCGGCATCGATGCGAGCCTGTGAGGGCTTGTCGATTAAAAAGGAAATGAATAGGGTAATGGATCGAAAAGGGTAACCGGCATGTTAACCAAATAATGGAATAAAAATGGAAATACAAATGGAAAATGGGGATAAAAAGGAAAGAGCGAAAGTAATGAGGAACAAGAACGATTAGAGGTTAGGGATTACCTAAAAGAAAACAATTAGAAAGAAAAAGAATTGGGAAACAGTTAGGAGGTAAAAAGGAAAAGAAGAGCATAAATTAAGTAGTATAGCATAGGCTTGAATGGTCTTGGTGTGTTGTATATATCTGCTTAGAAATCTCTCTTTTAAGTTCTGTGTGATGCTTCCCCTGCGTGGTTAATATTTTTCAGGTACACAAGTGGAGCATACACCAGTGCTGGCCGAGCAGGATTACAAGTTCCACTACGTGGAATGTATTTTACTTATTTCGGAGTGGATAATTACTTTTTGTAAATTATTTATGAATTAGTAGCTTGCCCTGAAATCTGTATGCATCGGGCGTTAGGATCTGTTATGACTATTAAACTATTGTTGTTTACGTTTATAAACAAATCTGGACTGACAGGCTTTTAGAAGAAGAATTTTGGGAAGTCCGGAAAACAGAGGAAACTCTGCCGGATTTTCGTAAAACCTTTTAAGGAAATTTAAGTATTAAAAAGAAATTTTCAAGTCCATATTTTTATAAAACTCAATTTAATTAAATAATTGTGAGGGTGTTACATTTTGGTATCAGAGCAGTTTTTCCTCGGCCTTTGGAGTGTGGACTCACATCTCCGATGGTTACTCACCAAGCGAGTAACCGATTCGTTTAGTAAGAGTCTAAGTCTAGGAATAGGATATTTAGGTTAGTGATTAAGTATTCAGTCTTTAACTGACTGTTCCCTTCATGAACTAACAGTATGGCTGGGCGACGTGCCGAAAATGAGCGGATGGCTGCTATATTGGAGAATCTGATTCAAATGAATCAAAATCAGGCCCGAATGCAACAGAACCAAGCTGTAAACATCGCAGCAGCCGCAACCGCAACAGCAGCATTGAATCCACCACCCATTCCTGTAGAAGTCAATTGGATGGCTCGATTTAGGAAATGCGCCTAGGTTCGAAGGAGGGTATAATCCTGATGGAGCTCAGCGATGGCTCAAGGAAATTGAGAAGATCCTTCGCACCATGGCTCCACCTGCTGAACAAACTATGTTGTTAGCGCAATATATGTTGACTGATGAAGCAGAGTATTGGTGGGAACGAGTGCGAAGAGAATTGGAGGCAGCTAACCAGGATATCACTTTTGACCTGTTTAAGGCTCACTTCCTGGGGAAATATTTTCCTGAGGATGTTCATAGGGAAAAGGAGATCGCTTTTCTGCATCTGGAGCCAGGAAGTATGAGTGTCGGTGAGTATGCGGCACAATTTGAAGATCTGATTCGCTATTCGGGCAGTTTGGGATGCAGACGAACGCACCAAGTGTATTAAATTTGAAGCAGGTCTCAATGCCAAGATTCGGACTATCTTTGTGCACCAGGGTATAGCTAACCTCTCTCAGCTGGTGAATATGACTAGCACTTATGAGAAGAGTTTGAATCAGCATGAAGCAGAGAAAAGGAGCAAGAATATACCGAATGAAGTAGGTCTTAACAGGGGTAAGGAATTGGCTCATGAATCAGACCCACGCTTTGACAGCAACACTATGGAAGTAGTACCGAGGGACGTGGCCTTTAATGTGAATGCCCCGAGAGCCAGGCCACCATGCACACTATGTGGGGGAGTCCATCGGAAACTGTGCCTGATGTTGAAACAACACAGAAAACAGGGTCTTTGCTATATGTGCGGACAACCGGGACACATTGGGGCGAACTGTCCGAGACGTGTCGGAGAAGGGAGCGAATAAACTAATCCAAGGTACTTTTCATATTAATGCTGCATCGACTAGTTACTTTAGCGTCTTTGCCTAGAGTAAGTGTGAGTAGTGTGATCTAGAAGGAGTCGATAAGTGTTAAATCCTTAGTTAGAAATTCCACCAAGCTCAATTATGATAGTGTCATCCTCTGATAGAGTGTGAGGTCAAGATTGGTCGTCCTTTCTCTTGCACCTGTTAAAAGATGAAGCTATCATTCAATAACGCAGTGATGTACAGTTATTAAATGTGAGATTGGGACTGACCACCTCGGTCTTCGCGTTGATTGACATGCTATATTATTGCAATCATCTAGTTGAAAATCCAAATCAATCATCAAGGAATTCTATCCCTGTCGAAAGCCCGATTGAACTTTAATCCTATAGGATCTGTCCTAAGACTCATGAACAGTGATTCACAAACCAACCCCATTCAAGACACTACTTATTCTATATTTCCACCGAGAACATTCAACTCAGTAATTGAACCACCCTTCTAACCCGTATGAGAACTTAGTCGTATGCGTAGGTGTGAAGAGTCGTCATATCGTAGAAAATTTGAAACCACACCGATTAGACCGATTAACGGTCAACTTAATTCCATGTACCACCTCGCCAATCAATTAAGAACCTAGTTAATCAATTCTTGGAATTAGCTTAGTTTCCTCCTTGCCTTCAACCTACTTAGGTATGTTGATAATAAGTGGGGGAGACTTGACGACTCGGTTCGGATCCTATCCGAGCGACAATAACTCGTAACCATATCAAAGGCTATAGGACTACCAAATAGATAATTCCAAACGCTTTACGGATGATCGAATGAGGGTTAAACTAGAGGAAAAACTAGACCTTGACCTTGACCCTCAAGTGGAATCGATCTCTAGGAATTCTTTTGCCGAATTGGAATTGTCAAACGAATGAGAATGAAGTAGCATCGGAGTAGAATGCGAACGTGGTGAAGATTGATTCTAAAATGAACTTTGCTAGACTCACTTGAAGGAGTAGAAGGTGAACGGGATAAAAGTGAAGTCGCGAAGTGGAATCTCAATCCAGACGTTATGTCGGAACACCGCAAGTGAATATCTAAGTCTGTTGGGGACTCTGTACATTTGATAGGATCCCCGGTTGACCGAAACCAATCAATTAACCGCAGGTCCATAGAAACGCATCCTTCGACGACTCTCTGCTGAAGATGCACTCCTTGGAGATAATCCCCATTGTTTTCTTGCTTGACATGTATCCCGTCTGTCCTGGGTTATCTTGCAAAGACCATGAAGCTCATTCTTGAGTGCTTCATGTTTCTTCTTTTCATCTTCACTCTCTTCAAGCTTCAAGCATCCCAGATGCATAGGTGAGAATTCGCCAAGTCGTAGAAACCCAGCATAGTGCAATGCCTACCGGTAGATAGTCACCTACGTGTCCTCTTTTCAGCCTTGGATACTGGACGGGAGCCGGTGTACTCTATTCTGAGCAAAGGATAAGCATAACCCCCTAGCATGGATATAATCAAGTGTGTCAATGCTAAGTGGGGGAGGATTTCAATCCAAGGAATGGGAGATGGAACTTTAATAATAAGAAAATTGACGATCCTGTGTAGATAGAGATAGTACTTAGTGCCAGAAGATAGAAGTTGGAATAAGCATGGTCCTAACCACATAGGGAGCGGAAAGTGAAAACCGAAGGGAAGTGAAAACTGTGGTCAGAAGTTTATTGATGGGATAGTTCTCCATTTGAAGAAATTGAACGGAATTTCGGGGACGAAATTCTAATAAGTGGGGGAGAATTGTAACATCCCTAACTTAATTCCAAGCAATAATTAATGAATTAATAGAATTAAAGTGGAAGGAATGGGTATATTAATTGCTTAAAGAATTTTGGGAGCTAGGTGAGTAGTAATTATAAGTATTAGGGGTTGTTTAGGAGACATTGGTAGCAAGGGGCAAAATTATCTAAGCGAAATCGGGAGTTAAATCGGCGTTTTAAATGTTGGAAATCAACCGAAAAGAGAAAATTAGGAATTTATTATAGGATGTTAAGAAATTAAATTCCACCGTTGGATATGAAGTATAAGGGGTTAAGAAGCTTGTCCAAAAATTTGGGCCCGATCCGACGGTTAATGAAAAAGTTATGGCGAATCGAAGTCAGGAACCACTGGTGCACGCCCAGGCGCACCAGTGTGCATCAGGTGCACCAACCCAGTAGAAAATTCGCCCAGGCGCACCAAGCACTGCGCCCAGGCGCGCGACGCGACCCAGCCGCACCAGATCTATAAAAATCATGCACCAGACCCTCCTTCCTCACCTCCTCCGCCCCAATTCTCTCCCCTTCACCCAAAATCAGCCCCCAACACCCCCAACCACCACAAGCCACCACCCCAAGAGCCACCATGAGCACCTCCCTCTCTCCCTTTCCCTCTTGATCTCTCCCTTGTGGCTCTCTCTCCCTCTCCCTACTCTCTTTCTCTCTCTCCTTGGAACCTCCCTTCCCTCCACCACCATACCCCCACCGTGGCCACCACCACGAACCACCACCCACCACCACCACTATGTGCACCCCTTCTCCCCTCTTTCCCTATTGATTTGAGTTCCATTTCTCTCTTCCTCCTCCCTTGATGCTTCTCTCTCCTCTAGAGCTTTCTCTCTCCTCACCGGATCTCACCGACGTCGATACCGATCGTGATTCGCACCGGGCTTGTGTTGGGTACTCCGAAGCTTGAAGCTTGGGCCTCGATCCAGCCGTGATCGTTCTCAAATAATGAGGAGCAACACCGTCACCGCGATCGAGATCGATTGTCCCCACCGTGCTTGGAATCGAAGATTGGGGAAGCTTAGGATCAAATTGGAGCCGAGCTAAAGCGAGGGTCGGGGAGAAAAGCGTCAGATTAAGGTTACCCCTCACTATCACCGATTGAGGTAAGGGATTTCATTACCAGTCCTTAAGGGGTGTATTTCTGGGTAGTTATATCTATCGCTAGGACCGGGGAAAATGTTAATTGTTAAGGAACCTTAGAGTAATCCGCTAATAATGAAGAAAGATAGATGGAGTAAATAGGGAAACCAAATAGTGATGAATAAAAGATAGGTAACAGAATAACTAATCAATTAGATCGGTAGGGTGTGGCAAAATAATAGAAATGGTGAATAGGGAAATAAATTTAGAAATGAACAAATGAGAGTAAAGAGATAAATAAACGGAATTATAAGAACGAGTGAGTAGCGTAAGTAAGAAAAGGGAGAAATTAGAGATTAACTATGGAGAGCCGGAATTAAATAAAGAAAGTGTAGGAATGAGTTGAGAACTAAATTAGGATAAAATAAGGTTAATAGAAATAAATGGAGTGAATGAGTAATTAGCCATTAGAGGAAAGGAATAAACGAAAAATAAGAAAGAGAGAGTTAACAAAAAAAAAGAAATAATATAATTGGTTCTAAATGCATGAGCTAGGTATTATTAAATATGAGTGATGTAGGAAAAAGAAACAAAGGAAGAGAAGAAGAAAAAGAAAAGAAAGGGAATGGAATTAATTAAGAGTTAGTAACAAGAGTTAAAATATAAAGCATATGACCAAGCTAGGTAGAGTTAAATAAAAGTAAGAGTAAACTAGTAAAGAGAAATATTGGAAATAGTGGAAAATAAGTAATGTGATAATAAGTTCCTAAGTAACGGAACGAGAGAAAAGAGAATGATATAGCAAACCAGAAAAGAGGCTAAGAAAAAGCAAAAGAGAAAGAAAAAGTAAGAGAAAGAAAGGTAAAAGATAAAAGTCCGATGCGTGCCTGAGAAGGCGTATCGGCATCGATGCGAGCCTGTGAGGGCGTGTCGATTAAAAGGGAGAAATGAAAGTCCGATGCGGGCCTGAGAAGGCGTATCGGCATCGATGCGAGCCTGTGAGGGCGTGTCGATTAAAAGGAAAAGTGGAAGTCCGATGCGGGCCTGAGAAGGCGTATCGGCATCGATGCGAGCCTGTGAGGGCGTGTCGATTAGAAAGGAAAGATAGAAGTCCGATGCGGGCCTGAGAAGGCGTATCGGCATCGATGCGCGCCTGTGAGGGCATGTCGATTAGAAAGGAAAGATGGAAGTCCGATGCGGGCCTGAGAAGGCGTATCGGCATCGATGCGAGCCTGTGAGGGCGTGTCGATTAAAAAGGAAATGAATAGGGTAATGGATCGAAAAGGGTAACCGGCATGTTAACCAAATAATGGAATAAAAATGGAAATACAAATGGAAAATGGGGATAAAAAGGAAAGAGCGAAAGTAATGAGGAACAAGAACGATTAGAGGTTAGGGATTACGTAAAAGAAAACAATTAGAAAGAAAAAGAATTGGGAAACAGTTAGGAGGTAAAAAGGAAAAGAAGAGCATAAATTAAGTAGTATAGCATAGGCTTGAATGGTCTTGGTGTGTTGTATATATCTGCTTAGAAATCTCTCTTTTAAGTTCTGTGTGATGCTTCCCCTGCGTGGTTAATATTTTTCAGGTACACAAGTGGAGCATACACCAGTGCTGGCCGAGCAGGATTACAAGTTCCACTACGTGGAATGTATTTTACTTATTTCGGAGTGGATAATTACTTTTTGTAAATTATTTATGAATTAGTAGCTTGCCCTGAAATCTGTATCCATCGGGCGTTAGGATTTGTTATGACTATTAAACTATTGTTGTTTACGTTTATAAACAAATCTGGACTAACAGGCTTTTAGAAGAAAAATTTTGGGAAGTCCGGAAAACAGAGGAAACTCTGCCGGATTTTCGTAAAACCTTTTAAGGAAATTTAAGTATTAAAAAGAAATTTTCAAGTCCATATTTTTATAAAACTCAATTTAATTAAATAATTATGAGGGTGTTACATATTAGGACATTAAAGTCTTGAAAATAATCTTATTTATCTCAAGCGGGGATATGAAGAGATAATACTAGTGATATTTAGTGGAAGTTTTTATGTGTTCTATGTGATTAGAAAGCAATAGCATCATCAACATTAATAAATATTGGACAAAGGGCACAAAGAAACTATGAAACAAAAATGATTATACATTTGTAACAGTTCCAAACACCATTATGATATTGATGACAAAGAATGTGATTCTTGAACTCAACTGTACCTTTAGAAAATTCAATGAAAACAATAGTTTTCGGAACCTAATAACATTGACTAGTGGACGAGAAAATAGTATATTACACATAGAAGTATATTTTTGAAGTCCAATTGTGCTAGGGTTTATAAGGCATAAAAGATTAATGACATAAAATAAAATCAATTACTTTTTTTAAAAATAACTTGTAGCTTATGAGAAAATATAAAATTAAAATAATGTCATCCAATTCGTAACCATTTTCAAAAGCCAATAGAATCATCTAGTAAATTATTAAAATTTAAGCACCACGAGAATATTCACATCATATATGTTAAGCATTATAGAGTCACCCATACATGAAATGGGAAAGATTAAAAATAACATACATGTTTATAGAGGAGCGTAATTTCAACAAGGCAAAACCAAGCTTTAAAAGTGACCCTTGACATCCTAGTGTAAGCGGTTGGGAACTTTAATGTGTTCTACTCTATTATCTTTGGTGTGGTACAAAATTACTTCTGAACGCCAATAATTTGTGAGAATCACAACATCATCATTCTCATTTGTGCACAGTGGTGAGACTAGTCCTGCACCATCATTGAGTTGAATATTCACCAATCGAGTCCAAGATTTTTCGTCTCCACAAAGTAAAATGAGTTCCTGTAAGATCATGAAGAAAATAGAGGGAGATCCTCATAACAGCAAGTAGCCCACAATTATTGATTATATCAAAAGGAGGGACTTCTTCGAAAAGCAACAATTGTTTGTTTATGTAACATCCTAAGTTTTATTTTAAGTGAAATTATTGTTTAAAACACAAGAAATAATTGGATTAATTGCTTAAAGAATTTTGGGTGACAAGTGAGAAGTAATTATAAGTATTAGGGGTTGTGTAGGAGACATCGGTAGCAAGGGGCAAAATTATCTAAGCGGAATCGGGGATTAAATCGGCGTTTTAGGTATTAGAAATCAGCCGGTACGAGAAAATTTGGAATTTATTATAGGATGCTAAGAAATTAAATTCCACCGTTGGATATTAATTTTAAGGGATTAAGAAGCTTGTCTAAAAATTTGAGCTCGATCCGACGGTTAACGAATAAGTTATGGCGAATCGAAGTCTGGAATCACTGGTGCACGCCCAGGCGCACCAGTGCACGCCCAGGCGCACCGGGGTGCATCAGATGCACCAACTCAGGGAGAAATTCGCCCAGGCATGCCATATGCTCGTCCAGGCGCGCCATCAGCACCAGCCAGACCCGTGGTGCGCCAGAAACCCACACCAGCCTCCATCGTGCCACCGGCGCGCGCACCAGTTTGATTAGCAGCACCAATCTGGTGTGTGCCCTGCGCTCAGGCGCGCGCGCGGATCTGATCCGCACCAACACCATAAAAAGGGGTGCGCCAACCCTCCCCATTTTCAACCCTTCTTTCTCTCTCTCCACTCCCTCTCTCTCTCCGCCCCCAGCACCACCTTCTACCACCACCGGAGCCACCCAAGGCCGCCGCCCTCTCCTTGACCCTTCCTCCCTCCTCATAGATCCACTCTCTCTCTCTTCCCTCTTGGTTTCTTTCTCTCTCTTTCCCTCATCTCTTCCTCCTTTCTCCTCCGGCCACCACGAACCACCGCCCTTGAGCCACCACCACCACCATCAAAGAACTCTCTCTCTCCCTGTCTCCCTTCCCCTTTGGCCTTGCTTTCTCTCTCTCCCTCCCGAACCACCTCTCAATCTCTCTCTCTCCACCGGATCTCGCTGGCGTCGTTACCGACCGTGATCGCACCGGGCATGTGTTGGGTACCCCGAGGCTCGAAGCTTTTGCCTTGATCCAGCCGCGATCGTTCTCGCTAACGAGGAGCAACACCGACGCCGTCATCGTCGCCGAGCCACAACCCAGGTTCTTTTTAAAAGAAAGCCCGAGGTAAGAAGGGTCGTATTACCTCTACTTAGAGAGTAAATTCTAGGATTCTATAGTGGTGACTAAGAATAGGGTAATTAAGGAATAAGTTAATGAACCTTAGGGTAGTCCCCGCTAATATAAATGATTTATTTAAAATTGATAATGGAATAAATTGGATGTGCATAGAATGAGTTCCGGAGTGAATGAATGTGATAGGATATTAAAAGAGTTAATATAGAATGAAAGTGTAGGAAAACATAAAATAAAACCAAGGGAAATTAGTTACGGAAAACCAGCGAAGCGTGAGAGTAAAAGAATATAGAGTGTTTGTAATAGGCAAAGGGAGTAGAATGATTTAAACTAAAGGTGAGGAAAAAGAGAAGTTAGAATACGAAAACAAAAAGAAAGCACGGAGTAGACTTAGTTCCGAGTTGTCAGTGATACACCCAAGGAATGGAATGTATGATTCCAATACTCTTTCCCTTAAATCTTTATGAACTCTTGTAGTTGGTTTGTGCCTTGTATGAACGGAAGCAATGAAATCATAAGAAGGAGTAAAGAAAACCGAATTGAAATGTGTAAAACTATGAATCAAGGATAGTGAAGGAAGGCGCCACACTTGAGAATCAAGTGATAAGCCTTGGTTGGACTCAAAAGAATCACTCAATTGAGCTCCTTATCACAACCAAAATGAAGAGAATCACTCTCTTAGAAATGTGAGCAAGTCACACGTTTTTTTCATCAAAGGAAAAACTAAGTTTTATTCCAATTAGCAAAGCTCCTTATAAGGAGGTTACACACTCAACAAGGCCATGAAATCATACGGCCAAACATTAACTAGGGGGCTACATTATTACACTCATTATGGGATGGGGGTTACAAAAATAAAACTAGCAATAATCACACTTAAAGGGAAAGGGGTTACACATTCATTACAACATTGATTAAAACAAAACTATCCTATCATGATTGATGAGAAGGCTGGCCGTGTGGATGATGGATGGAGGAATCAAACATTAATTGAGTTTTTGATGTTTAGTAACCCCTCCTATTAATGATCCATGATTGGCTTCTTGAATTTGTAACTCCCTTCTTCATTAATGTTTGAAACGATCAAGCAATAAATCCTTTCATGAATATGAATTAATGGCTTTAATTGATTGACATTTATTCCTTGGAATCTTGTCCTTTGAATACCTGTTGATGAAGGGAAGCCAAGAGACAAGCTTCTTCTTCTTCATGGATCTTCAAAGTGTGGTTAGTCTTCTTTATGAGTAGCAGGCTTGATTCACTTGATTTTTTAGATTCCCAAAACAGTTATGGAATACTAAAAGTCAAATTCCATCCTTCATGAGATTGCTTCTTCATCAAGGCATGATACTCACGCCCTAAGCTCCCTTGTAGATTTATTTGTGACCTAACATTCGAAAGAACTAAAACAGAACAAACATAAGAATTCCATGGGCCTTAACACAAACAAGCCCTTATGATATTTAAAGTTTATTTACTAATAGCATAACATAACTTAAAGGCTTTAAGGTTTTCAAATCTCAAAGATCATTCTTAGCCTTTTCCTTCTATTGGAAGACTTGGTGCATGCTCCTTTTTGAATGGATCCTTGGTCCTTAGGGAGGACTCCATCATTCCCTCCCTCTTTAAGAGGATTTGTCCTCAAATCCAAGGGGTTCAACTCTTTATCACCAGTTGTCCAAAGAGCTTTGCTCAAGATTTTCCCAAAAAGAGTGACATCTTCAAAATCTCTCCTCAGTTTCCTATTCCAAACACCAGGGTCAAATGGAATCTGTGTCCTGCCCTTCATGAATCTGTCTTGGCTATTCAATGTCATTAAATCAGATACATAGGCAATCGTATCTGCATATAGTAACAAAATAATTCCATAGACAACAACATTGATAACACACAAATACTTAAGGGTATGGGTACCACCAAGCCTATTATTAGTTCCTAGGTTAGACCTAGGAATCTTCCAGGACCAAGCACCAGTGACAAATACTTTGTTTTTATGCACACCTGCATCATGATAACTCTCATATAGATTCTTTTGCATCAAACAAAACTCATCCTCAACTTCTTTGATTGAAAAAATTCCAGTTATCAACTTATGAGGTCGAGTAATTGTTACCAAACTGGAAGAATTACTTTTGGGAGATTTAATTGGCTCATCTTTAAAGATAGTTGGACTTGTGAGCAAAGGAGCACTTAGAACTATGCCAATGGGTTTTCTTGCCCACTTCCATGGTTCTTGCTTGATGTTTTCAACTCCTAGCTCCTGCAAAGAAATACTAGACATAGAAGAACATTTCATATTAGAGTGGTTAGCAAAAACCAAATTAGAGTTCCCAAGAGGGTCCTCTTTTAATTCCAATCTTCCATTCTCAAGTGTATTACACATGCTCTCTTTTCTTTCTTTTTCTCTTATAGCTCTCAACCTCTCTTGCTGCTCATTTACTTCAATTGGTGTCATTGGAACTAGGATCACCCTCTTCTCATGATGCCAGAAAGAATACTTGTTGCTTCCCCCATGATGTATGGCTCCTTTGTCATATTGCCATGGCCTCCCAAACAAGACATGAGTGGCCTCCATGGGTATAACATCAAACAAAGCCTCATCATGGTACTTGCCAATGTTGAATACAAATGTCACTTGTTCTTTAACTTCAATCCATTCATCTTCATTGACCCATTGTAATTTGTAAGGCCTCGGATGTGGTGTAGTCTTTAAGTTCATCTTTGACACAATCCTTGCACTAGCAGCATTGATGCAACTTCCACTATGAATTACAAGAGAACACAACTTATCTCGTACAAAGCATTTTGAGTGAAAAATATTTTCCCTTTGATCCTCCATGGCATGGTTATTACATAACTTCATTTCAATTAGTGAAAACACATTGGTTCCTGCCATAATCAGATAACAATAACAACAAACAAAAATATTTCCTCACTTCTCTTCCCCACGTGTATACACTCACACTTTTGTGTATCACACTTTAAGGTCTTCTTTTTTTTTTAAAACTTAATAGCAACGCCTCACAGTTGTTGCTATTTTTCGGTTGCACAAACAGCAACAAGGAAAAGATACTGCAACAAGGACAAACTCAAAGGTGACGCCTAAAAAATGTTGCTACACCTACAAGCCATAACAAATCAGCGACAACACACTCGCTGGAACAAGTTTGGCTACACAGTTTGAGACAAATTATTTTGTGGCAAAGAAGAACAAATCTGCCACGGTTTAACAATTCCAGAATAGCAACGGATATGTAACAAGAAAACAAGATAACAACGACTATAAAACTCACGGATTAGCAATGGAATTTTAAACCCAGAAATTGGCAGCGATAAACAAAAACACCAAAAACAGCGACGATTTCAAAAATGTCAAGAGCACCACAAGACCCGAACAGCGACGACTTTTGAAAGCAACACAAATAACAAAATAAATTACAACAAGGAGATCCAAACAACAACAAAGAAAAAAGGAAGACACAAGATTAGCGACGAGTGACTCAAAACGAAAAACTCAAAAAACGAACGTTGACACCAATAAGACCAAATAGCCACGATTCAAAAGAAGACAAGGGAAACACAAAAATAACAACGACTAAATCAAGAAAGGGAAAAAAATAATTCCAACACAATGCAGCGAAACCAAAATTTGTTGCATCAATTGACAAAAACTAAACCAAGGAGATGATGCAACAAAACCTTGCTTTGATTACCAAGTTGATACACCCAAGGAATGGGATGTATGATTCCAATACTCTTTCCCTTAAATCTTTATGAACTCTTGTAGTTGGTTTGTGCCTTGTATGAACGCAAGCAATGAAATCATAAGAAGGAGTAAAGAAAACCGAATTGAAATGTGTAAAACTATGAATCAAGGATAGTGAAGGAAGGCGCCACACTTGAGAATCAAGTGATAAGCCTTGGTTGTGTAGGATTCTCATGTTTTGATGCTAACAATCTCTCTCCAAGCAACAACATTGGCAACAAGCAAGCTACACCACATGAAGATTAGAATTAGGATTTTTATTAATTCTATTTCAATGTAATCTTTATTTTTTATGCAATGCATCTCATTGGTGTGGGTAGCTTAGGTGATTTTAAGAATATTTAAATAATGTTTGATTAAGAGTGAAGATACTTTAAATCTTGATTAAATAGCTTTATTAAAAGTTTTGTGAAAATCATTTTAGAAAAACCTTGTTTTTATTCAGATTCTGATCAGTTTACTCGAGTAATGAGTATTGGGTCACTCGAGTAATTTATGTCATGACAGGTTAATCGAGTAATGGTTTACACATCACTCGAGTAACTTAATCTGACATGTTTTAATCGAGTGAAGTTATATGGTTTACTCGAGTAATTCAATCAGTGTTTGGAAAATTATAAAAGGACTTAATTTTCTCTTTCACAGCAGATATACATTCATTCTTACAATTTTATATACACTTTCAAAAGCAATTCAAGAGATATTTTTACATCTTTCAAGAGCTATCAAGATTCAACAAAGAACTTTTCATTCTTCACTCTATTTCTCTCATTGTTCAAAATATTCTTGAGATCATAATTTTGTTCTTAGTGGTTGTTGAAGATTTACAATTTGTGATTGCATCATTGAAGTTTCAACACAAGTGAAGAATCTCACAAGGAAGACTTTGAGGATCAAATCAAAGCAAGAAAAGAGGATTGGTTGGAAGCATCTTCAATCAATTAGCAAGGAAATCTAGAATTCTCAAAAGGGGTAGATTAGATCAAAGTGTTTGGTACACACTTTGAGTTGGGTTTTAAGATAGGAGAACTAAGAATCTAGTTGCATCTTAAAACATTGTAAAATCTACATTTGAAGATTTCTAGTGAAGAATCTCTCTTGATTCAAGAGGGGACTGGAGTAGCTTTCAAGTGGGTGAAAGTGAACCAGGATAAATCTTTGTGTCTCTTTTATTTTCATTCCTTGTATTGCATTAATTCATTAACAATTGCATTTTTAGGTTAGAATTGGGGTTTTCTTAATTCTAATTAATTGATCTAAAATTGCATGTTAATATTACTTAAAGTTGTTCATATTAATCATTCATAATTTGTTGAATCATCATAGCATTGTTATTCTTGAAGAAGTCCATTGAAAACTGAGTTTTAATTGAATTTTACCCAGTTTACTCGAGTAAAGTTCTTGTCACTCGAGTAATCTGCTTTCAGTTTATGAACAATACTCGAGTAGGTTTTCTGTTACTCGAGTGATTTAAAAATAGCTTTCGTAATACTCGAGTGATTTGCTTAATACTCGAGTGAAATTATTTTTGCTTGCGTATTACTCGAGTGAAGTCTTGAGTTACTCGAGTAATCTGACTTGAATTTTTTTAAGAAAATTTATTTTCAGAAAACCATTCTCTTAGGTGGATGAAAAATCTGTAATAAGGCTTCTATATTCTATTCACCCCCCCTCTAGACTATATTGAGCCGCTTGTTGCTTTCCAACAAGTGGTATCAGAGCTCGGACGAAAAATCCGAGCCTTAAAAAGCTTTTTCGAAAAGATCCTTTTACTTGGAAACAATGGGCTCAATTTCAAATCCTTTTGGTGGTGAAGGAACTTCCATTAATCGTCCTCCACTATTCAATGGTGAGGGTTATGCTTATTGGAAGGTCTGTATGAAAATTTTTATTCAAGCCATAGATATGGAAATTTGGAACGCCATAGAGAATGGACCTTTTGTTCCTCAAACGAAAGTAAATGATGTTGTTTCGATCAAACCACAATCGAGTTGGGACAATGATGATAAGAAGAAAGTTGCATTTGATTTAAAAGCTAAAAATATCATCACGTCCGCTCTTTCTTATGATGAGTTCTTTCGAGTATCTCAATGTGTTGATGCTAAACAAATGTGGGACACATTACAAGTCACACATGAGGGCACTTCGGAGGTTAGAAGGGCTAGGCTAAATACACTCATGCATGAATATGAACTCTTTCGTATGCTACCTAATGAAAACATAGGTGACATGCAAAAGCGGTTCACTCATATCATAAATCATCTTTCTGCACTTGGAAAAGTTATTACTAATGGTGAAGTTGTTAATAAGATTTTGAGATGTCTTAGCAGGGAATGGCAACCTAAGGTGACGGCCATTATGGAAGCTAGAGACGTGGATCAAATTGACTTAGCAACTCTATTCGGAAAGCTTCAAGAGCATGAAATGGAGCTTGGACGGTTATCCATGAATGAAGATGCCGATAGAAAGAAAAAGGGGATTGCTCTTAAATCAACTTCAAAATCTCTTAAGGCACAAGAGGAAAACTCTCAAGTGGATGACTCGGACTCCGATATAGATGATGAGACCCTTGGCTTGCTAGTTAAAAAGCTTGATAGGTTCTTTAAGAGAAAGGGAAACTTTAATAAGAATAGACAAAGAGATTCTAAGGACTCTCAACCAAGAAATAAGACTAACAAGGATCACATCAAGTGTCATGGGTGTGGAAAGCTTGGTCACTATCGATCAAAATGCCCAACTCATTCTAAGAAGTCGGAAGGTGACAACTCTAAGTTCAACTCATCTAAAGGAAAAAGGGCTTACATAGTATGGGATGAAGAGGAGAGTCAATCAACATCTAGCTCATCGGATGATGAAGAACTTGCAAATCAATGTTTGATGACGAAGCTTGATGAAGAGGAATCTTCGAGCATTAAATCAAGTGAGAACGTCAATGAGGTAGATTATCTTTCTGATGCTAGCTCTAGTTCTAATTCTCCTTCATTCAATGAATTGTACAATGTGTATGTAGAGATGCATAAAGAGTTGAAGAAACTTGCTAAAATAAATGTTGAAAGAAAGAATTTCATAATGAAGCAACATGAAAAGATAATTGAACTTCAAAAAGATTTAGAAGAACTTAAGCTTCAAAATGAAACTCTTGAACTCATTTATGCAAACTCTACATGCAATTGTGAATTGAAATCAAATGAGACTCCATCTTGTGAAAATTGCAAGTCTTTGGAAAAAGAAGTTTTTAATTTGAATGATCGACTTGCAAGGCTCATGAAAGGAGATACTTCATTAGATCATTTGCTTTCAACTCAAAGGAACAATAGCAATAGATCCGGTCTTGGCTATACCAAACCTAAGAAACGCAATTATCGCAAAGTTGGTGGATTTTCAAAGAATAAGATTTCTGAAAACCCAACTTGCCATTATTGTGGGATCTTTGGGCATACCACGAATAAATGTAATATAAAGAAATTTGGTATACCAAGCGGAGAATATATTTGGATTGTTAAGGGGACTTCTCCCCATGCTAACAACAAAGGACCCAAGACCACTTGGGTACCTAAGTCAACCAAATGATATCTTTCTTGTAGGTGTGTCTTCGAACCAAAGAGCGCAAATGGTACTTGGATAGTGGTTGTTCGAGACACATGACGGGAGACAAAACGCACTTCATGGAACTTACTCCGAAAAATGGTGGATTTGTGACATACGGCGACAACAACAAGGGCAAAATTCTAGGATTCGGGAAGATCGGTAACGTATCTAACCTTGTCATAGAAAATGTCCTATACGTAGAAGGCTTAGAACACAACTTGCTTAGTATAAGCCAACTATGCGATATGGGCAATTATGTGACTTTTACTCCGGAATTATGCTTCATTAAGTCTTCTATAGATGATATTGTTAAGTTTGTTGGTCGTCGCTCTAATAACACTTACTTAATTGATTTGGATGAGATAACTTCACTATTTTCAAAATGTTTCAAATCTTTTGATGATGAAATTCGTCTTTGGCATAGACGAATTGCTCATGTGAATGTGAATCAATTAAACAAACTTTTGCGAAAAGATTTAGTGATTGGTTTGCCTAAACTAAACTTTAAGCTTGATGGCATTTGTGACTCTTGTCAAAAGTGCAAGCAAGTTAAAAGTTCTTTTAAACCTAAAAATGTGATAAGCACAACAAAGCCTTTGGAGCTAATCCATATGGATTTGTTTGGCCCTTCACAAATTAAAAGTTTAGGTGGCAATTACTATGGATTTGTTTTAGTAGACGATTTTAATAGATTCACATGGACTTTATTTTTATCCGCAAAAAATGAAGTTTATAAATGTTTTAAAAAGTTTGCCAAACTCATCCAGAATCAACTAAGTTTGAAAATTGTGTCTATTAGAAGTGACCACGGAGGTGAGTTTGAAAACACTAGGATTGATGCGTTTTGTGATAAGTTTGGTATTGATCATCAATTTTCGGCCCCTAGGACTCCGGAGCAAAACGGAGTTGTAGAAAGGAAAAATAGAATATTAGTGGAACTTGCTTGTACTATGTTGAAAGAATCAAATGTTCCTAAATATTTTTGGGCCGATGCGGTAAACACTGCTTGTTATGTGCTTAATAGGGTTCTTATTCGTCCGCATTTAAATAAAACACCTTATGAACTTTTAAAAGGGCGAAAGCCAAATATTTCACATTTTCATGTTTTTGGGTGTAAGGTGTTTGTTTTAAATAACGGAAAGGAACCGGTCGGCAAGTTTGACTCCAAAGCCGACGAAGGCATATTCATAGGTTATTCAACTCATAGCAAAGCATATAGAGTCTACAATAAAAGAACATTAACCGTTGAGGAATCCGTGCATGTTGTATTTGATGAATCTTCGAAAGGAGATTGTGTTGTTTCTTGTGATGATGATAATATAGGTACATTTTTGGATCATGAGAAGTCAACACCACAACAAATGGAAGAGAATCAAATTGAAGATGGAGAGGTGCAAGCACAAGATAAAGACTTAGCACAAGAGATTCAATCTCAATTACCAATAGCTTGGAAATCAAACAAAAATCATCCGATTTCTAACATCTTAGGTGACATTGCGAAGGGAGTGGTAACCCGACGCACTTTAAATAATTTTTGTTATTATGTTGCCTTTGTATCTCAAATTGAACCTAAGAGTATCAAAGAGGCTGTTCAAGATGATCATTGGATTATGGCCATGCAAGAAGAATTAAATCAATTTGAAAGAAACCAAGTTTGGGAGCTTGTGCCAAAACCTGATGATCGTCCTGTAATTGGTACTCGGTGGATCTATAGGAATAAGTTAGATGAATCGGGTATTATTGTTAGGAATAAAGCTAGGTTGGTAGCACAAGGTTATAGTCAAGAAGAAGGAATCGATTACGATGAGACATATGCTCCCGTTGCTAGACTAGAAGCTATTCGTATTCTTCTCGCTTTTGCTTCGATAATGAATTTTAAATTGTATCAAATGGATGTTAAGAGCGCCTTTCTTAACGGATACATTCAAGAGGAAGTTTACGTGTCACAACCTCCCGGATTCGAGAGTTTTGAGCATCCGGATTACGTTTTCAAACTGAAAAAGGCTTTGTATGGTTTGAAACAAGCTCCTAGAGCTTGGTACGACCGACTAAGCAATTTTTTATTACAAAAAGGTTTTAAACGAGGCACTGTTGACACTACACTTTTTATTGAACGTTCCGGTAAGGATATTTTATTGGTTCAAATATATGTTGACGATATTATATTTGGTGCTACTAACGATAACTTGTGTAAGAAGTTTTCAGACTTGATGCAAAGCGAATTCGAGATGTCGATGATGGTAGAGCTTACATTCTTTCTTGGCCTTCAAATAAAGCAGCTTAATGATGGCATTTATATTCATCAGAGTAAATATTGTAGAGAGCTTCTCAAACGTTTAGGGATGGATTCGTGCAAATCCGCTTCTACACCAATGAGCGTTGCATGCAACCTAGATCAAGATGAGGCTGGAAAAGCGGTAGAGGTAACGAAGTATCGTGGTATTATTGGTAGTTTGTTATACTTAACTGCATCTAGGCCTGACATCATGTTTAGTGTGTGTATGTGTGCACGTTTTCAAGCAAAACCGAAAGAGTCGCATCTAACTGCTGTCAAAAGAATAATGAAATACTTAAAGGGTACAATGAATACTGGACTTTATTATCCTAGGGATGCTTTTCTAAAACTTATAGGTTATTCGGACTCTGACTTTGCCGGTTGTAAAGTTGAGCGAAAAAGTACAAGCGGAACATGCCATTTAATTGGTAATTCACTTGTATCGTGGTTTTCCAAAAAGCAAAACTGTGTTGCTTTATCAACCGCGGAGGCCGAATACATAGCTGCAGGTAGTTGTTGTGCACAACTTTTATGGATGAAACAACAATTATCTGACTTTGGATTAAATTTGACAAAAATCCCTATAAAGTGTGATAACACTTCGGCAATTAATTTGACTAAAAATCCAGTATTACACTCAAGGACAAAGCATATTGAAATTAGGCATCACTTTTTGAGAGATCATGTTCAAAAAGGTGATTGTGTTATTGAGTTTGTTCAAACTTCGGATCAATTAGCTGATATCTTTACAAAACCATTACCAAGGGACACATTTTATAAAATTCGAAGAGAACTTGGTATTTTTGATGAATCAACTATTAGCTAATTGTATTTGATGCTTTTCGAAATCACCTTCAAGCCTATTTCAATGTGATTTGTATTTTGAGTTGTTGTATCTTATTAAAGTGTTTTTTATTTTTTGTGATATGTAGTTATGTGTGTATGTTTTCTATAATATGTTAATTGCTTTATTTGTATGTGTGTTACTTGCTAAATGCTAAGTGTTTCTATGTGTTTGTGTATGAAAAATGTTTTTGCATGAAAAATTTGAAATTTTTAAAATTCTGGGCAGTTCACTCGAGTAACAGATATTTCACTCGAGTAATTTTAAAATCTCTTTCGTATTACTCGAGTAATTCTGTTTGTCACTCGATTAATTTTAAAATGACTTTCGTATCACTCGATTAGTTCATCCATCACTCGAGTAAAAATTTTTTAATCTTCGGCATACTCGAGTAACATTTCTTTTCACTCGATTACTGCTCGAATCACTCGAGTAACGCATGAACATCACTCGAGTAACTTACGTGATTTTAAAATCTGAACTGTTGAAAACTGCATCATTTTTCACGTTTCTTTCTCTCTCTTGTTCGTATTTCTCTCTTCTCTCTCATATGGTTCTTCATCAAATCATCATTTTCAGCCACAAAACTTCACAAATCATACAAGTTTCTTCCATATTTCATCATTATATCATCATTTCTACTCATTTCATTCATCAATTTCACCAATTTCCCCAAAATCCGAAAAATCCCAATCCAAAACCCTAACCCCAAAACCGAATCTGCACTTTCTGAATCAATGTCTTCTTCCTCACAATCTCAACCTCCTCGAAAGAAAGCAAAGCAAGGAGCAGGCCGTAACGACCCCTGGTTTTCTGGAATCAACCGAGACTTGCGGGAACCGACATTTATCAATCGTTCTTTTGGTCTTACACGGTATGTTAAGTTTGCTTGGTTGCATAAGGAGCAATTTCCATTTGTAGAGGATTTAGAATTTCAGAATTTGAAGAGGTTTTTAGAATTTGAGACTCATTATTACCCTAGGCTTGTCAGACAATTTTATCAGAATTTTACTAAGCTAGATGGTGAGTATCAAACAATGGTTAGAGGACATCATTTTGTTATAAAGCCTGAAGATTTGACAATGTTGTTTGGTTTAGAAAACAAGGGAACTTTTATTGGTGATGATGACTGTCTGGATTTGGATGTGGATACTAATAAGATTTATACTGATTTGTTGCGTACTGGTGAATCTTGGAGTGATAGGTCTACTAGAACTGTATCACCTTTGCATGCTGTGGATAGAGTGCTCATATACATTGTTTCTTATTGTTTGATTCCAAAATGCAATCAAAATTATGCACAATTGGGAGATGATGATCTTATTTTGTTTCATGGAATCAAAAAGAGATATGAGATGAATTGGAATAAAATGTTTTTAGCTCGTATGGAAGCTGCTGCTCAATCTCCTCCTACCCAATTCTTGCCATATCCTATGCATGTCACCAAAATCATGAGGTATTACCGTGTTCCAATCCCTGATGATGAGCCAGCTGTGACGGAAAAGAAAAATAACTGGTGTCTTAATGATTCACACATTAGTTATATGAAAATTGCTTGGCATAGGGAAAGTCGCACTTGGTTATGGAAATCACAGATTAAGGAAATGGCTGAAGCTGCAAAGACTGCAAGAGCTTCGGGTTCTAGGAAAAGGACTTTACTTGGTGATAGGGCTGGTGCATCTTCTTCTGCTCCTCCTTCTTCTACTGATCCGATGGATACCGATCGCGTTGTGGACTATATCAATTTGGACAATCTTGGTACTCCATTTGATGCACAGGCTGCTCATGAGTCATTGGTTGAACACATCAATGCTCAATTTGCTCAGTTGGAGATGAGACAGGATGTGAAGAATATTGCCATGGAGCATCGTTTAATGGATTATATGTCTGGCCTCTTTTCTCACCATTTCTCTCCTCCTCCACCTGATTCCTAGACCTGTGGATGCTGATGATGTTTTGCTGATTGTTTTCTGTTTCATGTTTCATATGTATATTTCTGACTATGTTATGTTTATGTTTCTGTTTCATGTTTATGACTCTGTTGCTACTATGTTTTCGGGCCTTGTGTATGGTCTAGTTTGGTTAGTTTCGTTTGATTATTTGCTATGGTTGATGTCTTTTTGCTTTACACTATGATTTGCTGCATAGTATGATACTCTGATATTATGGATTATGGTGCTACATTCGTTGTGCGTTTATGTTCGTTGTGGCACTATTGTGGTTTATTTTGGTATTGTCTTTATTGTTATATTTTTTATATACCATTGTGAACTACTTACCTTCCACTTTTGGCAAAGGACTTTTCTCACAATTCTTATCTTTTTAATGATGCCAAAAGGGGGAGAATATTTTGTTGATGTTGTTCTTGTAGGTTAAGTTTTATTATATTTTTCCTAGGTGTTTTACATTTAGGGGGAGTATGTTAAAACTTAGTACTTAATTGAAAAGGAAGTTTGTCATCATCAAAAAGGGGGAGTTTGTAGGATTCTCATGTTTTGATGCTAACAATCTCTCTCCAAGCAACAACATTGGCAACAAGCAAGCTACACCACATGAAGATTAGAATTAGGATTTTTATTAATTCTATTTCAATGTAATCTTTATTTTTTATGCAATGCATCTCATTGGTGTGGGTAGCTTAGGTGATTTTAAGAATATTTAAATAATGTTTGATTAAGAGTGAAGATACTTTAAATCTTGATTAAATAGCTTTATTAAAAGTTTTGTGAAAATCATTTTAGAAAAACCTTGTTTTTATTCAGATTCTGATCAGTTTACTCGAGTAATGAGTATTGGGTCACTCGAGTAATTTATGTCATGATAGGTTAATCGAGTAATGGTTTACACATCACTCGAGTAACTTAATCTGACATGTTTTAATCGAGTGAAGTTATATGGTTTACTCGAGTAATTCAATCAGTGTTTGGAAAATTATAAAAGGACTTAATTTTCTCTTTCACAACAGATATACATTCATTCTTACAATTTTATATACACTTTCAAAAGCAATTCAAGAGCTATTTTTACATCTTTCAAGAGCTATCAAGATTCAACAAAGAACTTTTCATTCTTCACTCTATTTCTCTCATTGTTCAAAATATTCTTGAGATCATAATTTTGTTCTTAGTGGTTGTTGAAGATTTGCAATTTGTGATTGCATCATTGAAGTTTCAACACAAGTGAAGAATCTCACAAGGAAGACTTTGAGGATCAAATCAAAGCAAGAAAAGAGGATTGGTTGGAAGCATCTTCAATCAATTAGCAAGGAAATCTAGAATTCTCAAAAGGGGTAGATTAGATCAAAGTGTTTGGTACACACTTTGAGTTGGGTTTTAAGATAGGAGAACTAAGAATCTAGTTGCATCTTAAAACATTGTAAAATCTACATTTGAAGATTTCTAGTGAAGAATCTCTCTTGATTCAAGAGGGGACTGGAGTAGCTTTCAAGTGGGTGAAAGTGAACCAGGATAAATCTTTGTGTCTCTTTTATTTTCATTCCTTGTATTGCATTAATTCATTAACAATTGCATTTTTAGGTTAGAATTGGGGTTTTCTTAATTCTAATTAATTGATCTAAAATTGCATGTTAATATTACTTAAAGTTGTTCATATTAATCATTCATAATTTGTTGAATCATCATAGCATTGTTATTCTTGAAGAACTCCATTGAAAACTGAGTTTTAATTGAATTTTACCCAGTTTACTCGAGTAAAGTTCTTGTCACTCGAGTAATCTGCTTTCAGTTTATGAACAATACTCGAGTAGGTTTTCTGTTACTCGAGTGATTTAAAAATAGCTTTCGTAATACTTGAGTGATTTGCTTAATACTCGAGTGAAATTATTTTTGCTTGCGTATTACTCGAGTGAAGTCTTGAGTTACTCGAGTAATCTGACTTGAATTTTTTTAAGAAAATTTATTTTCAGAAAACCATTCTCTTAGGTGGACGAAAAATCTGTAATAAGGCTTCTATATTCTATTCACCCCCCCTCTAGACTATATTGAGCCGCTTGTTGCTTTCCAACAGGTTGGACTCAAAAGAATCACTCAATTGAGCTCCTTCTCACAACCAAAATGAAGAGAATCACTCTCTTAGAAATGTGAGTAAGTCACACGTTTTTTTCATCAAAGGAAAAACTAAGTTTTATTCCAATCAGCAAAGCTCCTTATAAGGAGGTTACACACTCAACAAGGCCATGAAATCATACGGCCAAACATTAACTAGGGGGCTACATTATTACACTCATTATGGGATGGGGGTTACAAAAATAAAACTAGCAATAATCACACTTAAAGGGAAAGGGGTTACACATTCATTACAATATTGATTAAAACATAACTATCCTATCATGATTGATGAGAAGGCTGGCCGTGTGGATGATGGATGGAGGAATCAAGCATTAATTGAGTTTTTGATGTTTAGTAACCCCTCCTATTAATGATCCATGATTGGCTTCTTGAATTTGTAACTCCCTTCTTCATTAATGTTTGAAACGGTCAAGCAATAACTCCTTTCATGAATCTGAATTAATGGCTTTAATTGATTGGCATTTATTCCTTGGAATCTTGTCCTTTGAATACGTGTTGATGAAGGGAAGCCAAGAGACAAGCTTCTTCTTCTTCATGGATCTTCAAAGTGTGGTTAGTCTTCTCTATGAGTAGCAGGCTTGATTCACTTGATTTTTTAGATTCCCAAAACAGTTATGGAATACTAAAAGTCAAATTCCATCCTTCATGAGATTGCTTCTTCATCAAGGCATGATACTCACGCCCTAAGCTCCCTTGTAGATTTATTTGTGACCTAACATTCGAAAGAACTAAAACAGAACAAACATAAGAATTCCATGGGCCTTAACACAAACAAGCCCTTATGATATTTAAAGTTTATTTACTAATAGCATAACATAACTTAAAGGCTTTAAGGTTTTCAAATCTCAAAGATCATTCTTAGCCTTTTCCTTCTATTGGAAGACTTGGTGCATGCTCCTTTTTGAATGAATCCTTGGTCCGTAGGGAGGACTCCATCAGTCAGGGAGTAATGAAATAGAAACGAAAATAGTAAACTAAACCCAAATACAAGTGGGTAATCGGTAAAAGAATTTAGTGAAAAGATGATAAGACAAAAAGAGAGAATGAAATCATGGTAGTTAAATAGAATGGAGTAGTAATATAGGAAAAATAAGTAAATAAAAGTGTGCGACAGAGGAGTCATTGGAATAACTAAGAATTTGAAACGGGAATTTAAAATATAACGACTATACCAAAGCTAAGTGGAGTTAGATGTAAACTAGAGTAATTAATAAAAAGAATAATGAAAAAGGAAAAGGAAGAGAAGAAGAAAAAGAAAAGAAAGGGAACAGGGAAATAACTAAGAGCTAGTAACGAGAATTTAAATATAACGTATATGGCCTAATCAAGAAGAATTACATAAAAATGAGAATCATTAGTGAACAGAATATATAAAATAGACGAGGATAAAGAAAAGAGAAAGGACTGAGCGGTAGGAGGTGTAACACCCCGCAAATTCCTCGTATTAAATTAAAATACTAAAGAGATTTATTTTTGAGAAAAGTATTTTTGAAAGAATATTTTCTTAAATAAATTTTCTAATTCATGTTTTAAAGTAAGGAATGCTTTTAAAGAAATGATTTCCATGAAATAATGTGATGAATTTTAAAATTGAGTTTTTGGAAATAATGACGTGATTAAAATTCTTTTAAGGAAATGGTAATTTATTCTCTATATGTGTGTTTGATATTCTTGGCATTTTAAAGGAATTAGGACATGAGTGATTCTATAAGAAAGGATTTATTTTAAGTGTGTATGTATATGTATGTGCGGTTTTGTATGTGTATGCTTGGAACTATGTGGAAATTTAATTGGTAGATGAATGTGACTCTATGTGCATGTATATGTGTGTGTAACGTGATATGCATATATGTGTGTGTGTGAAATTCGGCCACATGAGGAATAGAAGGACTAAGTAGGAGTGATTTCTTAAGGATTAAGAAAATGAAATTCAAATAGAAAAAAAAAATAGGAGTAGATTAGGAGGGGTGAGTCATGAAGTCTAAGAAGGACTTCCTTCCACCATGTGTCCATAGTAAGACCATCCCATGCAACATTTTGATGGGACCGAATTGCCCCTGACTCAACACCATTGGACCGAGGTTAGAAAAGGAAAAATCCACACTCTTATTTTGCCAATGTAGCCGTATGAGTGGGAGGGTGTTGGCTAGTTCCTTTTCTTCATTTCCTTCATTTCATTTCCTCCTTACTTTCCACAAACACAAACACTTGGTCCAAGAACACATCAAACTCTTGAGACCCTTATAGGAAGAGAGTGAAACCGTGAAGGTAGAGAGGAGAAGGAGAGTGAAAAATCCAAAATCCTTGACCTAATACACTTGACACTTCTTCTTCACCCACTTCCTTCTTCAATTCAACAAGAAAATTACCCATCAACCCCAAAAAGGGGAGAAGGCCGAAACTAACTTAGGAGAAGAAAGAGAGATCTTGAAGCTTGAAGTTTATATTTTTGGTTTAAGGTAGTTGTGTAAGCTTTTGAGAGTTCTAAGAGTAGTAATCTTTTATTGTAAGGGACTTGTAATAAACTTTGTTTGAATTTAAGATTTGTGATGCATGTACTTATTTTTAAGAGATCTTGATGTTTAAATGGCATGCATGTTATTCTTAAGCTTAGATCTTGAATATTTGTATTCAAAAGTTTTGATCCTCAATTTGGAATTCTTCCTTGTCACGGTTTTGTTTAAAGCTTGCGTGTAAATCTATTTAATTGCTTAGATCTCCTCATGCATGTGTTAATTAAACTTTAATCTTGAATTTTTAAGAAGCAAATGGACTAATAAACACTAGATCCTAGGCTATGTAATTCGGCCATGAGTGAAAAGTGAGGTCTTGATGCTTTTCTAATTTGATCTAAGCCTTTGCATGTTAGCTTTATGCCTTTACAAGTTGATTTGAGTTGTTGAAGTGTCTTGGTTTGATTTGATGATTGATGAAACTTTGATCTTTGAAAAATGTCTTGATCCTTGCTTTTATCTTTAAAAAGTTTTGCTATAAAGCCATGCATGTTGTTTTACACCAAAAAGACTTAATTTCCTTCAATGATCATCACGGTTTTGACTTCTTCTACTCAAAATGATTTTCTTTATCTTTGATTTGTGCCATTATAATTAATTTCATGACTTGATCTATAAGATCTAGGTGCATGCATGTTGTTTTTGAGAAAAGAGATTTTATTTTTCTTAAGGATCCTCACGGTTTAATAAAGAAACCAAGGAAACAAGTTTGGAAAATGATTTCTTTAACTTGATTCATGTTTTGCATGTTAAAGATTTGAATTTTAATCTTGATTTGGTAATAGTGAGCATTCGGCCTAAGCCTTAAACCAAGAGATTATGTTTTGTTTTCATGAACAAGGGTGCATGCATGATTAATTTCTTTTGATTTAAGAATCTTGTGTTTTTGCATGTTGACAAAGTGAACCAAGAACATTATTTTGTCAAATTAGATTCGGCCTAGGCATGGGAAATAGACTAGGGTCCTTTTCAATGAAGTGACATAAGAAGCAATGAGTATGTTTTAAGAAGTTATGCTAAAATAGATTGTTTGAAATTGTGTTATAAATGATTACTTTCTAATCGGTTTTTGATTTAAAGGAGATATATGAATTAAATAATTTTGGGAAAAGTATTATGTTCAAATGAATATATGTTTGGGTATGTGCATTCGGGTAAGAATAAAAGAAGGAGTAAGTAATTTTGTTGTATGAAAAAGAAAATAGAATTTAAGAGTTTAAAATAAATCAAGTTGATTTATGTGACTTAAACTTGTGATGTTTGATTTGTTTTTCCTAGATTATACTCGGTCATGAAATATAAATATGTTTGGGGTTGAATCTTGATTGAATTTGATTTGTGAAAATGTGCGTGACTAAGTGTTTTTGTCTTATGAAAATGAAAATGTTTAGAAGAAAATTAAACGAATAATTGTTTGAATTATAATTGAAATTAAATGATTCATTTTGTGTTGCTTGTTCTTTATGTGTTAGTTGAGGATTGAACAATATATGCATGTGTCATTGGTTGAGTTCAAATGTTTGTTTGTAACTAAGTAAAACAATTGGTTTTGAAATTAATTGAATTTGGATTAAAATGATTTCTCATGAAGTAATCCTTTGCTGTCCTGAATTAAATAAAATTGTTTCTTAATTTTAAAAGGTGTTTTCATATGATTTAAAGTAAAGTTTTTAAGTGATAATCGATTTAAGAAAAGTCGGGACAAAAACGGTGAATTTTTCGGTGTTTTTGAATATGTTTAAGGTGCTGTCCAAGACGGACCAGCAACCAAATCAATTGATTTAAACCCTTTTATTAAATGTTTTCAAATGGTTTTAAAATATTAAGAAATATGGGAATTGTTTTGATAAAACAACAGTGTTTTAAGTCTTTCGATCAAGAACGGAAAGTGTTATGAAATAAGAAAAGATTTTCTTAGAACCAAACAATAACGTAAGTGTATTTTATTTAGTACGAGGAAATCTTAAAGACAAGGGATTGGGGCAGTCAGCAGCACAGAGGATTCGAGGAGACGGTACACAACTAATAGCTGGACCTCAGGTGAGAGAGAAGCTATCCTAAGACACTGTGGTGTTTAGGTGATATATTAGGACGTTCCGTATCATCTCAAAGATTAGAACCAAGTGGTTAGAGTTAGTAGTATAAGTGGCAATTGTTTGATTGTGTGGCCACTTATACGAAGGGGACGAAGACCACAATGATGTTGTGTGATGTTTGTGTGATTGGTAGCATGCTTCTGTTTATTTAGTTATTTATTTATTTAATCATGCTAGTTGAAATTAAGTGTTGTTGGTTATTATTGATAATCCGTTGAGGGACGTCTGCTACGTCCTGAGTAAGAGAATGAAAACAAAGAAAATTGAATAGGAAAGTAAAGAGATGAGTTGGATTAGAAAAGAGAAAGAGCTGAGATTGGGGAAAATATGTAATGATAATGTTGAGAACGAGCCAGAGCTGGGGAAGGTGATGTTGAGTCTGAGAATGAGATACGATTTGGACGGAGCTGGGCTCCTTTGTTTGGTTTTAGTCTGGGACTAGTGTCGAGTTGAGCTTGCTCCTCCATTAGCGCCCAGCAAAGTTGTGATCTTTGAAAGGGTTTTTTGAAAAGTAGTTTTGAAAAGATTTTTATAAAGAGATTTTTGAAAAGATCTTTATGATTGTGAAAGAAGGATTTTGAAAAGATTTGTAAAAGGGTGGTTTATGGAAAAAGGTTTTCGAGAGGAAATTTTGTAAAAAGAAGTCCGTGAAAAAAAAAAGTTTGCGAAACGAAATCTTTGAAAAGGTTTTGAAATGGGATTTGTGAAGAAGTTATAAAACAATGTCTTCAAAGGAGTTTTTATGAAACAATCTTGTTGAAAAGATTTGGGAAAGAATGTAATTTTGAGAAAAGTTTTGGGAATCCATCTGATGAGGAAATTTTGGAATGACATTTTGGAAACTATTTGTGAAACAGTATTTTGTAAATGTTGGTGAAAGGAGATTTTGCGGAAGTTTTGGAAATGGTATTTTGAGAAAGTTGAGAAAAGATGATTTGAGAAGGATCTGGAAATGAAATGAGAGTTCAGTGAAATGACCCCAGCTCTGTGCTATGTGAGAGATGATGAGAGGAAGTTTGTGCAAAGTAGTGGTCGGGACCCGTTGAAGGGTTGCACGAAGGACGGGCCGACCTTAGGTTAATTGATAAGATAAAAGATATTAAAAGACATGAACGCGGTAAGGTACGAGAGTGCGAAGTAGGGGAGAGGAAGGTACCCCGGATATCAGGGATATTCGGGTTGTGAATGAAATATGGTAGGCTCGGGCGGTAAAACGTCACGTTGCCTTGAGTACTATTCTTGGCAGAACGAATTCCACATGTGGTGCACTAACGTGGTGGGGACTGAGTCTAATACCGTGGTAAGTTCTGCACCCGGGACCAGAATAGTGCTGTCACCCCTATGGCATTTCGAGAACAATGGAGAGGGACTGGAACGGGGCAATGTGTTTTGCTACTGCGAGGCAGTGAGCCTGATTATATGATTTGAGGACGAGATCCTCCTGGTCTGGGACCATCTTTGTTGAGACAACTGTCGTGCCCGCTTGGTAAAGGTCCTGTACTCCTGTTCGCTTCCGACTAGGACTGGGTGAATGACCGAGGAGATGTAGACGTGTGTGACGATGGCAACGAAACGAGTACCTCGATGATCTTTTAAGTTTCCCCAATCATCGAAGGTTATGATTCGATAAGACGTGATAAGAAAAATTGAAACAAGATTGAGAAAGTAGATGAGAAAGAAGGAATGTTAATAAGTTGGTAAGACAAAGAATATAATGGTAAGAAATATGATGATAATAATGATATGTTTGATTGTTATGTTGTATGTGTGTTGTATACTTGTATGGTCTTGATATCTCGCCTAATGTAATCCCACACCGTCGACGACTCGTCGTTCGGATTGCTTACTCTCTCCTGTTCGTTGGCATATCGGTGCTGCTGATATCTCAACGGGCAGACGGAGCATCACGTGGAGATCATCACTCTAAAGGAATTGGAGCCGGAGCTTACGTCAACAGGAAAGCAATAGTGACTTCACTCTCGGAGATGAAGGAAGGGCGCAAGAAGGAAGGGAAGCTTCATCCGGTCGTCTCCATCAAGAGGAACGCAGCGGAAGCGATAGTAGTAAAACTAGTTTAAGTTATGAGTTGAGTTTTGCGTCAAGGATTACCAAGCAATGTGCCACTCATGTATTCAATCCAAGTTTTTACCTTCTGTATTGAGGTCTACTTTATTTTTGGAAAATCGAATAATGTAATATTTTATAAAATATCATACTAATTTGGAAACAAGTCTTTTTATAAAAATACATGTTTTAGTAACAACTCGGTTTTCAAGTAAAGGATGTTAAGGTATACCAAGGACACTTCAACATCGTTTAAAAAAAAAATTTGGCCTCATTTTTGCAACTTAATAAATAAAGGTCAATTATTTTGGTTTATGAAAATCGGGCTGTTACAGGAGGTCTGTAGACCCTGTCACAATAATAAAAAGTAATGGCGGGAGGTCGGTAGACCCTGTCACAATGATAAAATTGAAATGACGGGAGGTCGGTAGACCCTGTCACCACAATAAAAAGTAAAACGGCAGGAGGTCGGTAGACCCTGTCACCATAATAAAAAGTAAAATGGCGGGAGGTCGGTAGACCCTGTCACAATAATAAAAAGTAAAATGGCGGGAGGTCGGTAGACCCTGTCAAAATAATAAAAAGTAAAATGGCGGGAGATCGGTAGACCCTGTCACAATAATAAAAAGTAAAACGGCAGGAGGTTGTTAGACCCTGTCACCAATAAAAGAGTAAAGGAATGAAAAGGTAACCGACATGTTGGCCAAATAATGGAAAATGGATAAAGATTGGAAATGAGAGAATGTTAAGAGAGCGTGAGAATAAGTAAAGGACTAGAAGAGATTAATTAAATGAATACCGTATGCTAAGAATTGGGTAGGCTTAGTTTATTACTATGTCTCTTGTAGAATTTATCTTTTTAAGTTCTGTGTAATGCTACCCTTCTTGCTATATTTTGGAGGTACTGAAGTGGAGCTTACATGGAATATGGCCGAGCAGGATTTTCATTCCACTACGTGGAATGTATATTGAATATTTTGAGTGGACAATTACTTTTTGTAAATTATAATATGAAGTAGTTGCTTTCCCTGAAATTTGTACTAATCGGGCGTTAGGATCTGATTTGGCTATTACACTGTTGTGTCATATGTTTTTAAATGTTTCTGGATTGACAGGTTTTAAGAAGAAAATTTTTGGGAAGTCCGGAAAACAGAGGAAACTCTGCCGAATTTTCGTAAAAGTTTTTATAAGTAATCAAGCTTAAAAAGGAATTTTCTAACACCAATTTTAATAAAACCTAAAATTAACTAATAAATGTGAGAGTGTTACATTTTAGTATCAGAGCAGTTTCTCCTCGGCCTTGGAGTTATATTACTCCAATGATTACTCACCCAGCGAGAAATGGGTGTACATAATAAGAGTCTAGAGGTATTAATAGGATATTTATACTAAGGTATATATATATATATATATATGAGTATTAAGCCTTAATGATCTGCTCTCCCTGGCTAAACAGAATGGCTGGAAGACGAGCGGGTAATGATGGAATTGCTGCTATTCTGGAGCATCTGGTTCAGATGCAACAGCAACAGGGTGAGCAGATGGCAGCTGCAGCCGCAGCAGCAGCAGCAATAGCCGCAGTAGCAGCTTTGCAACCTCCTCCACCAGCTCCAGTGGAAATTGACTGGATGGCACAATTCAGGAAAAGTGAGCCGCCTCGTTTTGAAGGTGGAAATAATCCTGATGGGGCTCAAAGGTGGATACAAGAAGTGGAGAAGATTCTCCGTTCTCTTCAACCACCAATGGAGCAGCATGTCCGACTAGCTGAATTCATGCTGACCAATGAGGCAGAACATTGGTGGGATCAGCAAAGGAGAGGATTGGTGGCAACTAATCCTGTGATTTCTTGGGAGGTGTTCAAGGACCTTTTCCTAGGGAAGTATTTCCCTGAGGATGTTCGGAGAGAGAAGGAGATTGCTTTTCTCCAATTGACTCAAGGTTCTATGTCAGTTGGGGACTATGCAGCTCGGTTTGAAGATCTCATCCGTTTTTCTGATTATAGGGATGCCAGTGACCGTGGCAAGTGTGTTAAGCTTGAAGTTGGGCTTAGGAGTGACATTCGCCTCTCGTGTGAGTATCACAACATTGATAACTTGGCTCGCTTGGTCAACATGGCAAGCACATATAAAAAGGGTCTCAAACGGATGCCAGATAATGAGAGGTTTGACAAGGGCAAGGATTTGGCTCCGGAATCCGGTCCATGCTTTGACATCAACACTAGGGCAGTAGTGCCAAGAGATGTGGCCCCGAATGGGGATACCCCAGGAGTTAGGCTACCATGTCTGCTATGTGGGAAGCCCCACAGGCGTCTATGTTTGCTGTTGAAGCAGCACAAGAAAAAAAGCCTTTGCTATATATGCGGACAACCGGGACACATTGGGACGAATTTTCCTAGACATATCGGCGAAGGGAGCGAATAAACTAGCTCAAGGTACTTTTTATATTAATAATGCAACAACTGTTTACTTTAGTGTTTTTGCTTAGATTAAGTGTGAGTAGTGTAACTTAGAAGAAATCGATAGGTGTTAATACCTTAGCTAGAAGTTCCACCAAACACATTGATGGTATTGCCACTGGTAGAAGGTAAGGTTAGAACCGATCACTCTAACTCTTACATCTGTTAGAGGATGATACCATCAACAAACTCGACAATGATATTGCCATTAATAGATGTGAAATTGGGATTGATCACCTCGATCTTCGCGCCTATTAGTGATCGATGTCATTGGCACATTTCATCTTAAAACCAAAATAACCGAATTAACAATTTTTAAAGTAGATCCCCCTAGACGGAGCAGAACCAAACCAAAAAGAATTCCTTCTAAATTCTTGCGTAGCATTAGAAAGAAGAGTAACAGAGTATAGAATCCTTAAGAGACTCGAGCGAACCTTGTAGACATCCTCTTACAACCAATCGAATTAGATAGTAGACAGTTTAAAACTCGCCTAAGAATCTAATCCAAGTTCCCGAACGATTCTCTTGAAGGAAGCAAGTCTTAACAATTGCATCAGGTACCCTTACCGAGACCAATCAAATCAGCCGCAGGTCCATAGAAAGTACATCTTTTGATCACTCTATGCTGGAAATGCACACTTTGGGATAGCCTCCATTGTCTTCTTGCTTGACATGTACCCAGTACACCCTGGGTCGTCTTACAAAGACCATGAAACTCATTCTAGAGTGCTTCATGTCTCTTCTTTTCATCTTCACTCTCTTAAAGTTTCATGCATCTCAGATGTATATGTGAGAATTCGCTAAGTTGAAGGAAACCAGCATAATTCTATGCCTACCGATAGATAGTCACCCACGTGCCCCTTTCCAGCCTTGGATGCCGGTCGGGAACCTGTGTACTCTATTCTGAGCAACGAATGAGCATACCCCCTAGAATGGATATAATCAAGTATGTCGATGCCAAGTGGGAGAGGATTTCAATCCAAGGAATGGGAGATGGAACTTTAATAATAAGAAAAACTGACGACCTTGTGCAGATAGAGATAACACGTAGTGTTGGAAGACAAGCATTAAAATGAGCATGACCCTAACCACATAGGGAGCGGAAAATAAAACCGAAGGGAAGTGAAAACCGTAGTCAGAAGCTTACCAGTGGGATGGTTCTAAATTCAAGGAATCGAACGAAATTTCGGGGACGAAATTCCAGTAAGTGGGGGAGAATTGTAACATCCTAAGTTTTATTTTAAGTGAAATTATTGTTTAAAACACAAGAAATAATTGGATTAATTGCTTAAAGAATTTTGGGTGACAAGTGAGTAGTAATTATAAGTATTAGGGGTTGTGTAGGAGACATCGGTAGCAAGGGGCAAAATTATCTAAGCGGAATCGGGGGTTAAATCGGCGTTTTAGGTATTAGAAATCAGCCGGTACGAGAAAATTTGGAATTTATTATAGGATACTAAGAAATTAAATTCCACCGTTGGATATGAAGTTTAAGGGATTAAGAAGCTTGTCTAAAAATTTGGGCCCGATCCGACGGTTAACGAAGAAGTTATGACGAATCGGAGTCTGGAATCACTGGTGCACGCCTAGGCGCACCAGTGCACGCCCAGGCGCACCAGGGTGCATCAGATGCACCAACTTAGGGAGAAATTTGCCCAGGCGCGCCATCAGCACCAGCCAGACTCGTGGTGCGCCAGAAACCCGCACCAGCCTCCATCGTGCCACCAGCACGCGCACCAGTTCGATCACCAGCACCGATCTTGCGCGTGCCCTACACTCAGGCCGCGCCCAGGCGCGCGCGGATCTGATCCGCACCAACACCATAAAAAGGGGTGCGCCAGCCCTCCCCATTTCCAACCCTTCTTTCTCTCTCTCCGCCCCCAGCACCACCTTCTACCACCACCGGAGCCACCCAAGGCCGCCGCCCTCTCCTTGACCCTTCCTCCCTCCTCATAGATCCACTCTCTCTCTCTCTCTTCCCTCTTGGTTTCTTTCTCTCTCTTTCCCTCATCTCTTCCTCCTCTCTCCTCCGGCCACCACGAACCACCGCCCTTGAGCCACCACCACCACCATCAAAGACCTCTCTCTCTCCCTGTCTCCCTTCCCCTTTGGCCTTGCTTTCTCTCTCTCCCTCCCGAACCACCTCTCAATCTCTCTCTCTCCACCGGATCTCGCTGGCGCCGTTACCGACCGTGATCGCACCGGGCATGTGTTGGGTACCCCGAGGCTCGAAGCTTTTGCCTTGATCCAGCCGCGATCGTTCTCGCTAACGAGGAGCAACACCGACGCCGTCATCGTCGCCGAGCCACAACCCAGGTTCTTTTTAAAAGAAAGCCCGAGGTAAGAAGGGTCGTATTACCTCTACTTAGAGAGTAAATTCTAGGATTCTATAGTGGTGACTAAGAATAGGTAATTAAGGAATAAGTTAATGAACCTTAGGGTAGTCCCCGCTAATATAAATGATTTATTTAAAATTGATAATGGAATAAATTGGATGTGCATAGAATGAGTTCCGGAGTGAATGAATGTGATAGGATATTAAAAGAGTTAATATAGAATGAAAATGTAGGAAAACATAAAATAAAACCAAGGGAAATTAGTTAAGGAAAACCAGCGAAGCGTGAGAGTAAAAGAATATAGAGTGTTTGTAATAGGCAAAGGGAGTAGAAGTATTAAAACTAAAGGTGAGGAAAAAGATGTTAGTTCCATGATGAACATGATGAATGTTTTGATAATGACAAAGTGTTTTTGAACAAGCTACAAGTGTTGATCAAGTTTCAAGCTCAACAAGCAACAACAAACATCAAATGAAGAAGAGAGAAAGCAAGCTCATGAAGACCTAAGTTTGAGTGTATTTGTATTTCTTTTATCTTTTGCCTCTCAAGCTTCATAGGTTTTTTATTTGGGTAGATTATTATAGAGGGTAGTGAATCTCATTCATAAGTCATGATTTAATCATAATTTGAGTTTTCACTTAACCTAGAATCAATAGGTGGCTTAAAGGTTTTAAAGGAAAGGTTGGATTTTGAGAAAACAAGTTTTGAACATGTACAGTACCAACTTAATCGATTAAGTGATAACTTAATCGAGTACTACTCGAGTACACGACTTGCTTAATCGATTAAGTACTGTAGAATTTGTAAAAATCATTTGTTTTGATTGTTTAGATTTGTTTCGTTTGAAAATCTTTCAAGGTAGCTTCAACACCTATTCAACCCCCCCTTCTAGGTGTATTCCTAGGGTTCCTAAGTCTCTCCAACCACCAATTGCGATTTCCTCAATTGGTATCAGAGCTCGGTCGAAAGACACGAGCATAAGAGCTTTTTCGTAAAGATCCTTTAAGAAAATCGCAATGGGTTCTACGAATCCCTTTGGTGGTGAAGGTGCTTCAATAAGTCGTCCTCCATTGTTTGCCGGAGAAGGCTATGCATATTGGAAAGTTAGAATGAAAATCTTTATCCAAGCCATAGATAGTGAAATTTGGAAAGTAGTTGAAAAAGGTCCTCATATCCCCTCTAGTTTAGTTGAAGGTGTAGAACAATTGATCCCCGAGGATAAGTGGAAGGATGATGATAGAAAGAAAGTACAATATGATTATAAAGCAAAGAATATCATTACATCCGCTTTATCCTATGACGAGTTCTTTAGAGTTTCTCAATGTTCTAGTGCTAAGGAAATGTGGGACACTTTACAAGTGACTCATGAAGGAACTAGTGAGGTTAGGAGAGCTAGATTGAATGCTTTAATGCGTGATTATGAATTGTTTCATATGCTTCCAAATGAATCTATAAATGATATGCAAAAGCGTTTTACTCATATTATAAATCATTTACTTGCTCTTGGTAAAACTTTTCTACAAGGTGAACTTTCTAACAAAGTGTTGAGATGTTTAGACAGGAATTGGCAACCAAAAGTAACGGCTATTGTTGAATCTAAAAATTTGGATGCTATGGATCTAGCAACACTTTTCGGAAAGCTTCAAGAACATGAAATGGAGCTTGGACGATTAAGTATCAATGAAGAGTCGGATAAGAACAAATCAAGGAAAGGACTTGCTCTTAGAGTCAAAAGTGCATATAAAAAGAAAGATAGTTCCGATGATGATGATAGTGAAGATTCCGATTCCGATGTTGATGAAAAAGACATGAAACTTTTGTTAAAAGAGTTTGACAAGTTTCTAAGGAGAAAAGGAAGGTTGAACAAGGACAAAAGTAAAGAGAAGGATTCCCCACACTACAAGACCAAGACATCAAAAGAAGGTGTAGTTTGCCATGAATGTGGAAAACCCGGTCATCTCAAGTATTCATGCTCTAGGTATCCAAGAAGAAGGAGAAAGACAGGAAAAATTCTAAATCTAAAAGAGCATACATAGTTTGGGATAGTGATGAAGATAACAAGAAAAGCACATCGAGTAGTTCATCGGATGATGAAGAAGCCGCTTGTCTCAACTTGATAACTCTAGTAGATGATGAAGAACAAAGTTCAAATGATGAATCAAGTTATCAAAGCGAGGATAGCAATGTAAGTGAATCTAAATCCGAAATTTCTTCTAAATATGAATTGTTACATAATGCTTATGAAGAAATGTATGAACAACTTGAAAAACTAGCTTTGAAAAACATTGAAAGAAAGAAGCTCATTTTGAAACATCAAAAAGAGATTTTAGAACTTCAAAAACAAGTTGATGAGCTTAATCTTGAAAATGAAACTCTTGATCTTATATATGCTAGTTCTTCTTGTGATTGTGCTAGTAGATTGAATATTGTGGTTGATTGTGAGAATTGCAAGTTGCTCAAGGATGAAAATGCTATTTTGAAAAATAAGCTTGCAAGTTTCACCATTTGTGATATTAGATTGCGCACATTGTTAAATTTTCAAAGAGAAAATTCAAACAAGTTTGGTTTGGGTTATACTAATGCTAAGAGTAAATCTCATAGAAATGTTGTTGATTTTTCAAAGGTTGATTTTTCAAATCCTCCAACATGTTTCTATTGTGGTACTCATGGACATACTTCAAATGTGTGTTATGTTAAAGTGCATGGTATACCTAAAGGAAATTTTGTTTGGATGAAAAAGGGTGAAAGTCCCTACACTAACAAAAATGGATCCAAAACCATTTGGATACCAAAAAGCAAAGCATGATTGTTTTGTAGGTTTGATTGAAGATGCAAATGAATGACACATGTTCTCAATTGGTCTCAACTATGAATGTCTATATTCACATCTTCAATTGGTATCACACTTGCATCTCAAGTGAATGTCCTACAAAGTGGTAATATTTGATATTGATATATTATCTTAATTGGTATCTTCTCAATTGATATTATTTTTCTAAATGTGTAGTTAATTCAATTTGTATCATTGAGAGATTATTAGTTGATTATCATGTTTTTGTGATTATTGATTCTTCTTTACAATTGATATCTTCTTTGTTAAGTGATATTATGATCTTTTTAGTTCTCAATTGGTATTATATTTCATTGTTATATTCTCTTACCAATTGATATCACATTTCAAAGTATAGCTCTATTGTATTTGTTCAATTGGTATCAATGATTTTTTGGAGAAAGGATGTTTTGTTGTTTTTATGTAGGTTGAGCTAAGTTGTTGAAGATAGGGGGAGAATCAAGCTTCTATCTCAATTGGATTCAAGTGTTATAGCATTGATTGAGAGGGAGAAAGAGTCTTCTCAAGTGATCAAATGTTTCAAGCATCAACAACTTCAAATGATTTCAAAACATGGATTGTCATTTTCAAAAAGGGGGAGATTGTTAGTTCCATGATGAACATGATGAATGTTTTGATAATGACAAAGTGTTTTTGAACAAGCTACAAGTGTTGATCAAGTTTCAAGCTCAACAAGCAACAACAAACATCAAATGAAGAAGAGAGAAAGCAAGCTCATGAAGACCTAAGTTTGAGTGTATTTGTATTTCTTTTATCTTTTGCCTCTCAAGCTTCATAGGTTTTTTATTTGGGTAGATTATTATAGAGGGTAGTGAATCTCATTCATAAGTCATGATTTAATCATAATTTGAGTTTTCACTTAACCTAGAATCAATAGGTGGCTTAAAGGTTTTAAAGGAAAGGTTGGATTTTGAGAAAACAAGTTTTGAACATGTACAGTACCAACTTAATCGATTAAGTGATAACTTAATCGAGTACTACTCGAGTACACGACTTGCTTAATCGATTAAGTACTGTAGAATTTGTAAAAATCATTTGTTTTGATTGTTTAGATTTGTTTCGTTTGAAAATCTTTCAAGGTAGCTTCAACACCTATTCAACCCCCCCTTCTAGGTGTATTCCTAGGGTTCCTAAGTCTCTCCAACCACCAATTGCGATTTCCTCAAAAGAGAAGTTAGAATACGAAAACAATAAGAAAGCACGGAGTAGACTTAGTTCCTAGTTGTCAGGGAGTAATGAAATAGAAACGAAAATAGTAAACTAAACCCAAATACAAGTGGGTAATCGGTAAAAGAATTTAGTGAAAAGATGATAAGACAAAAAGAGAGAATGAAATCATGGTAGTTAAATAGAATGGAGTAGTAATATGGGAAAAATAAGTAAATAAAAGTGTGCGACAGAGGAGTCATTGGAATAACTAAGAATTTGAAACGGGAATTTAAAATATAACGACTATACCAAAGCTAAGTGGAGTTAGATGTAAACTAGAGTAATTAATAAAAAGAATAATGAAAAAGGAAAAGGAAGAGAAGAAGAAAAAGAAAAGAAAGGGAACAGGGAAATAACTAAGAGCTAGTAACGAGAATTAAAATATAACGTATATGGCCTAATCTAGCAGAATTAGATAAAAATGAGAATCATTAGTGAACAGAATATATTTAAAATAGACGAGGATAAAGAAAAGAGAAAGGACTGAGCGGCAGGAGGTCTGTAGACCCTGTCACAATAATAAAAAGTAATGGCGGGAGGTCGGTAGACCCTGTCACAATGATAAAAGTGAAATGACGGGAGGTCGGTAGACCCTGTCACCACAATAAAAAGTAAAACGGCAGGAGGTCGGTAGACCCTGTCACAATAATAAAAAGTAAAATGGCGGGAGGTCGGTAGACCCTGTCACAATAATAAAAAGTAAAATGGCGGGAGGTCGGTAGACCCTGTCACAATAATAAAACGTAAAACGACAGGAGGTTGTTAGACCCTGTCACCAATAAAAGAGTAAAGGAACGAAAAGGTAACCGACATGTTGGCCAAATAATGGAAAATGGATAAAGATTGGAAATGAGAGAATGTTAAGAGAGTGTGAGAATTTGTAAAGGACTATAAGAGATTAATTAAATGAATAACGTATGCTAAGAATTGGGTAGGCTTAGTTTATTACTATGTCTCTTGTAGAATTTATATTTTCAAGTTCTGTGTAATGCTACCCTTCTTGCTATATTTTGCATGTACTGAAGTGAAGCTTACATGGAATATGGCCGAGTAGGATTTTAATTCCACTACGTGGAATGTATATTGAATATTGAGTGGACAATTACTTTTTGTAAATTATAATATGAAGTAGTTGCTTGCCCTGAAACTTGTATTAATCGGGCGTTAGGATCTGATCTGGCTATTACACTGTTGTGTCATATGTTTTTAAATGTTTCTGGATTGACAGTTTTTAAGAAGAAAAATTTTGGGAAGTCCGGAAAACAGAGGAAACTTTGCCGGATTTTCGTAAAAGTTTTTATAAGTAATCAAGCTTAAAATGGAATTTTCTAACACCAATTTTAATAAAACCTAAAATTAACTAATAAATGTGAGAGTGTTACGGTTTATCTCTGTCCCAAGATCAAATGAAACAATTATAACTTTATTATTATTATGCCCATAGTCAGGTTTATGGAATTCTAACCAATTGAGAGTGCCACTCACAAATTGTCCATGACCTTGTCCACTACAGCGGTTTATAACAGGAGAAATGAGGAAACTGGAAATATTTCTCCATGAATTGTGACCCATGGTGTGAACTAGGACAGTGGTTTTGTATTGTTGCGTACCCAAAATAATTGCGACCAACTTGTAAGTGTCACATGAACTATCACACCCAAATCCAAACAGAGTGGGTTGCACACAATCATCAAACCCGTTGACAAACAAAGGAGACGATGATGACGAAGTTGACCTTGTAGCTGGATTGCAAAACAGGAACTGGTATTCTCGAGAATCCATTGTAACTGGAGGGGAACTAATATTCATACTGACCAATCCATTGCAAGAATCTACATAGTCGAGGTTATTAGTATTACCTTTTAAATGAAAGGCGGAATCATCATGAGGAATAGGGGCTAATGGATTTTGGAACAAAGAATGTACCGAGTATGGCATAACCCAAGTATCTCTTTCATCAAGACTATATTAATTGTCTTTCTCATCTTCAGGTAGGGTAATGAAGGTTAATATATAGGATGTTTTCAGTGGTGTGTTTAGCCAAATAATTTTGAAGGTGGAGTTTTACGAAAGATGGATTTTTGTAGATTAGGGATTCCCATGATTTAGAGACGCACCTGAATCGCACCAGTGGTTTGACAGGAAGGCGTGAAAGTATTTTCATGATGATATCATCAATTATCATCGATGACAAAAATGAATCTGGTTCCATCATTGAAGATTTAGGAGATAGATAATTGTAAATTGATGGGATAGGGTAGGGAATGTATTACGTTATGCTATAAGGATGGGGGAAGACAAGTATGTTTTGGGCCGGGTGCCTTTGTTAAAATATTGGGCCTTATATTTGGTTAATGAATATAGTGTGCTATGATTTAAATTAGGGACAATATGTGTGTCGTGTTATTTTAATAAGGTAGTTGCCAAAAGATGGTTGTTGGCAAAAGAATATGAGGCAATAAAATCTTGCTGAAGGAATTTTATCTTTGAGTCACCTATTATAGGTTCCATGAATAACGAAAAAAGAAAAATTAATTTGGCTGATGGATTTTTTAAATCTATTTTTTTTGGCAAATTGATAAGGTAGTTTACAACTGAGATCTTAGTATTGGAATCATGTATAAGAAAATGTTTTGTTGAGGAATTTGACTTTTATTTCAATACTGTTGGTCAATTATCTAAGGTATGGTTGTTGTGGAAGGTGAAAATGATCTTTATTCAATGAAATAGGTAGGCGATTATTTTGCCTTTATAGGGAATGCAATTTGTTTCTTTTTGTCATTAATTAAATTGACTATTGCTTTTAGGCTTACATGTTATAATTTTTTTTACACTGATTATGTTTCCAATTGTTCTTTGCATCATAATCAATTTGTATAGTGGCTTTCAACTATAGGGTGTATTTTGCTCCTCTTTCTTAGAAGTTATTGGAGAGTATTTATCCCTGTCCATGCTTTGCTACCATTGGTGTTTGGCTTGGAGTTGGATATTGCTTCCTTTTTTCTTTCTTTTCTATTTTTATTCATACCTATTTAGGTATATAGCATTAACATTAATACCTATATACCTTGAGAAAGAAAAATTCATATTGTCATAGAAGTATTTTTAATTTTTCTTTGATAAATTGATTGCTTTGAATGTCTTACCTTTACTAAAGCAATTATTTTATTATGTTTTCCTCTTCTAAATTTTCTACAATTATAATAGATTAATAGGATAATTTTTTTATATTTCTTTTTCTGACATATATTTAAACAATGAGTAATATGTCAGATTGGTCTCTTACTTTGACACTGATCAATTTAGACCCTGAGATTTGAAAACATCAATCATATTAGTCCTTGACGTTAATGACTGTCAATGGTCCTTAACATGGACTAACGGAATGGCCCAAACGACGTCGTTTTGGCAAAAAAATAAATATAGACGGTTCAGTATCGGTCAAGTTAGTCTCTGTGATTGTCGAAACCGGTCAAATTAGTTCCTGACTTTATGGACCATTAACGTGAGGGACTAATATGACTAACGTGTTATTATCTCAGGGTTTAATTTGGAATTTCAATAATCTCAGAGACTAATTTGACGGTGCCCACAAAGTCAGGGACCAATCTGACATATTATTCTATAAACAATTGAACAACCTAAAGAAATCCTAGTATGATTACGACTATGCACCTAGCCACACCCATTGAAAATGAATAAAAAGCTGAGGATCCACGGGATGATGGTGGTGGTCAAACACAAAAGAGTAGCGTAGATGAGCCACTAAAAGTTTCTTTCTAGTATAAGATCCTATGGGATAAACCTCTTCCCCCGCCACAATAAAAGGTCAATCTTTTGATGGGAAAAAACATAGGCTATCTTGCCATGCAAGATTGTCTCAAGGTAGTTTCGAAGCTGAGTGGGGGGTTTAAGTTGATGAAGATTGGGAATGGATATTTTATGATGAAATTCAATTTTGAGGTGGATCGCTAGAGGATTATGGAAGGTTGTTAGGATTGGCAGCCGTCACCCAAGAGGGGGTGAATTGGGTGTTTACGAAAACTTTGGAAAATATTCAATTTAAATCGTTTTCAATAAAATAAATAATCTTTGCAGCGGAAAACAATAAAATGTTGAAAAACGATTGCACGGAAGCAGTTAATATTAATAATAATAATAATAGAAAAACTAATATGCGGGGTACAATTAAAACGAGAACAACGGGAAACGTTACTGCGCTAATTAATTTAAAACAATTAAATTATTTTATTAAGAAAATAGTTGTTATGATGCAATAACGATAAATATAACAACAACGCACATAAGAAACTATAACAACAGTAAATAAAGAGATGAGGGTTAGAGAGATTGCACCAGAGATTTTATACTGGTTCAGCATTTCCAGCGAAAGACCTACGTCCAGTCCCCAAACGACCCGCTTGAGCTTTTCTTCACTAATCAAAGCAGGGACAACCAGCCCCAATTACAATCAGAGGATGTCACACACTCACACTAAGGTAACCTATCTACTAGGTGCCCGACCGTTCGTCTAGCCACTACCCCAGAATACAACAAGGGTTCCTCACCCTTCAAACACGAACGCCGCACGTACGAACCAGGAGATTCACCCCCTAATCTCTAAGGGTCACGCACCCCTTTTACAACAACTGTTATGGATATGGAGATTGGGTACAACAACTATAATGCACTCTTTGTTAGTGCTGATACAACAATAAAAAGGCCACTAACAAAAATGTGTTCTAGATAGCACAGATACAACAATTACGTTCTAATGGCTATGGTAATGGTTTCACTATAGCATAGGCCAAAGACTCAGATAATATGGAGAAGAAGAAGAAGAAGAAAGTGAAAAACGGTTTTTTCAAAATTGTGATCAGAAGAGTTAAGATTGAAAAGAGTGAAAAACTTTCTTATAAAAATATTTGAAAATATTTGAATTTTGAAATTGAAATCAGAATCAAATCAAAATCGATTTTGGAAATAAATCAAATTCAAATTCAAATAAAAAATAAATCAGGAAATATATAAAGATTGATTTTATGAAATCAAATCAATAAAATAATATTTTTGAAATCAAAATCAAATCAAATAGATTTAAAGAATAAAATAAAAGATTTGAATATTAAACCAAAAAGGAATTATTTCAAAAATATATTTAAATTCGAATTTTGAAAATAAATAAGAATTGATTATGTAAAAACAAATCTGGAAATAAATCAAAATGATTCAGACACGTTTTTCAATAAAACTTAAGGTAATCGATTACTTCAGCGAAGGTAATCGATTATCCTCTTTAAAATGGAAACTTTGAAATCCTTTTGAAAAACAAGTAATCGATTACTCAGGATAGTAATCGATTACTTTGCCCCTGGAAAATGTATAATGCAACAATTATAATCGATTACTTGATCTAGGTAATTGATTACTCTCATTCAAAAAGTAATGGATTAGTCAAGTTCACGTAATCGATTACACACTCTCTGGATTTTCTATGATGCAACAAAAGTAATCGATTACTTTGAGAAGGTAATCGATTATCTCCTCTTGCACTTGTAAAAATAGATTTTCATGACTTAGATAAAATCATCCAGAGTTGTTTCATCATGCATTTCCACAGAAACTAAGTTAAAAACAGATTTTCACTAAAACTCTTTTTCTTCTCCAATAACTCTAAATAAGGCCTAAACATAACTGAGACAATTATTCTAGCCTTACATTGATTTCCTAATGAAAACGGAGAGATAGCAACTTGAAGCTCTTTGCTTGAAACTTGACTTGCACTTTACTTTGATTGGTCCTTGTTTGGCATCATCAAAACTTCAACGTTCTTCCACGTTGAATTCTAACAAAGGTCTCCCTTGGATTCGCTTTGACCATTATCAGACTATCCAACAATGGACACCCGATTTTGTTTCTCTGGCTGCCCAGATTAATGAAACCATGTTTTGAATCCGTTTTTATGGTCATAACATGGTTTTCTATGATAAGAGGTACCTGATGGGGCTTGCAACTATATTTGGCACCACGGTACGAATGGATATGAATATGGTCCATGCAACGAGAGGGGATTTCACAAGGGTTTGCATTGAAGTTGACCCAACTAAACTCGTGGTGGGTAAGGTCTAGCTCAAATATAACTGGTACAAAGTTGAGTAAGAAGGTGTTTATGTCATTTTCTCAGAGCGGGGTTATTACGGGCATGTAGTGAGGGACTGCTCGAAGCATGTGGCATATGGAGTCCAAAATTTAAGCAAAAAAAAAAAGAAGGTGGAGTACGACCACCGTGCTTGCAACTAACCAATGCTAACCGATGGGAGTGAGGCAAACTAAATCAAATCAGGGTAAAAATGCAACACTTACGGTTGGTGGGCAGCCAAATTTAAATGAGATAGATACTCACGATAAGGGGATAAAAATTTAAAACAAAATCCCAATCATTAGCCATAATGATTAGGCCTTAATGATAGGGAATCAGAAAAAGTCGAGGGATGTGAATGATTCTAGAAAATTGGATCAAAAAGTGACGAATTCCAAGGTGAGAGAACAAAAGAACTTTTTTCATGTGCCTCGCAAAGATATTAAGGTGGTGGAACCGATTGGGTCAACTAGCCAAGAACTTTCTTCTAATGGTCATCATACTCCTGGAAAGAAGATATGGACAAAAGAAGAAACGTCACTACCGATTTTCACCCTATAGCTAGCCCCACTCACGTGTTGCCAAAAAATATGGAAAAGGCACACTCTCCTTTGGGGTTGTCCCAAATGCAACATGTGGAAACAAAGGTGGTTTTAGAGGAAAGCATAAAGGAAGTCTACATTGCTGGAGTAACTTGTTATACCCTTCTAGATGGCTTTAAAACCGCAATGGCACTTAAAATGGTGGCCCCAAGATGTCACAAGTTTATTAGTGAACCTGAGGACAAACCACCAGATAAGGTTGTGGGAGGTTATATTAACTTAGATGCTTACATGCTTATGGATCAGGGGACTATGTCTCAGGAGAATATAACAGGTTGTGTCTACCAGGGAGACCATAGTGCATAGGGGATGGTTTTCCTATATTTCGGTATTTATCTACAATTGAATTTTAATTGTCAAAAATAATCTCCTAGAATATCTGGGGAGCTGTTAATAAGGACGCTAACTTGGAGGTTAAAGAACTTGCTAAACAACATAAAATTAGAATTTTTGTTTCTTGATGAAACCCATGTATAGTTCATGAAGGTGGAGAGATTTTGGCATATGATATGATGGATTACCAAACAATTGCGATTGAAGAGTCCCATGGTCATGCAAGTGAAATTTGGGTGAAAACTACAACACTTATTCATTCACCTTGAAGTGGTGAGTAAGGCTTTTGCAACACGATGTATAGATCTGAAGCTACTAGAGACACTTATTGTTATAATTCGTAAAATGGAGCCCCCTACTCATTTTAAGGAGTTTCAGCCTTTTAGTCTTTGTAATGTCATTTTTCTTCTGTTTTGATGAAACAGAGGTCCTTATAAAGGATGTTTAGTTTGGCGAGAAGAAATTCTCGGTCCTACTTACCCATTTGAATTGTGCTTAGGGGAATCAAGACTACATAATTCTTATGGACACGTTGATATTGTGCATGGGAGGAGTAAAGGTGGTGTGATGATCATTCCATCGAGTATGTCGCTAGATAGTAAACTGAGGCAGCTTTTGAAGAGATTCATTGTCAAACTTTAGATGACAGATACTAGGGCATCACTTTGAACGATTGATGTTCTTTATTCCCTAATAATTATTTAGAAAACAATAGACTGGGGCACATTTTGGACAAATTAAGTTGTAGCACCCTCACAATTAGTTACATTGGTTATTAATTAGGTTAAGATAAATTAGGACTTGAAAATTGCTTAATAAAATCCGGCAGAGTTTCCTCTGTTTAAAGGACTTCCCAAAAATAGTTTCTTCATTCAAACCTGTCAGTCCAGATTATAATACATCATAAACTTAAATCTACTCTACAACCAACATTTAACTAATGCCCTGATTACAAAATAATACAAGTTGTGGGCTTCTAAAATTAAACTATATTAATTACACCAATTTGATTTTATTTCTCTCTTATCTAGTTTACACTCCACGGTGTGGAGTGTACTCCTGCTCGGCCATGCATTAGTGTAAGCTCCATCTTCGTACCTGTATAATAAGGGAAAAAAGGGTAGCATTACACAGAACTTAGGAAAATAGTATCTAAATAGACATAGAAATAAACTAAGCACAATCATTAATTAAATCACATACACAATTTGTAATCATACACTTTTACTTCTCTATCTTCTGTATCTCATTATTTATTCCTATTTGATTCCTTGTCCTTTAGCTATCCCATTATTCTATCCTTTGTACGTCTTCCCATATATGGGATACCTTGTACAGTTCTATTTATCATGTACGTCTTCCCAATAAAGGGATACCTGGTACATTCCTACTCCACGTGTATGTCTTCCCATTTAAGGGATACCTGATACACGCCTGTACGTCTTCCCATTTAAGGGATCTCTGGTACAGTTCCTACCCCTCGTGTATGTCTTCCCATTTAAGGGATACCTGATACACGCTTGTACATCTTCCCATTTAAGGGATACCTGGTACAGTTCCTACCCCTCGTGTATGTCTTCCCATTAAAGGGATACTTGATACACGCCTGTCCTATCTACGGTGTACTTATTCCCATTTAAGGGATACCTGGTACAATTCCTACCCCTCGTGTATGTCTTCCCATTAAAGGGATACCTGATACACGCCTGTCCTATCTACGGTGTACGTCTTCCCATATAAGGGATACCTGGTACAGTTCCTACCCCTTGTGTATATCTTTCCATTAAAGGGATACCTGATACTCGCCTGTCCTGTCTATGGTGTACGTCTTCCCATTTGAGGGATACCTGGTGCAACCGATCCTATCTGTCATGTACGTCTTCCCTATTCAGGGATACCTGATACATTACTCCTATTTATGGTGTACGTCTTCTCAGTTAAGAGCTACCTGGTACAGCCGATTCTATTCACCCTCCTTAGTCTATTCCTTTCTTTTCTTTGTTTTACTTATTCTATATTCCAGTTTATCTCTTTTTTGTTTCTTAGCCAGTTCTATTCACCTGCACTTCTTCCCATTTAAGGGATACCTGGTGCAGAAATACTCGATCGTCCTTATCTTATCCTCTTATATTTATTCTCCCCGTTTTCCTAAGTCATATATTTCCTTTCTATTTATACTCATCCTAATTTTGTTCTTAACTCATCCTAAACACTTACTCATTCTTTATTCTCAGTTAATTCTTACTCTTCTTTCCTTATTACTTAGTAACTATTATTACCTCCCTTTTCACTTCGTTGTTAATTACTCACCAATTACTTTTACCTTTTCGTACCTTATTAATTAACTAATCCACTATCCAAATCATTGTTACCGTTCACTAGATTTCCTTATAGCTTCCTATTAGTAGGTTAATCCCCAATTCATAGTTAGGTTCTCTCTTCTAATCTTTATCAATCCTAACTCCTTCCAATTTACATCAACTTATTAGCTTATGTTTAAATCCTTCTAACTAATCATCAACTAAGTTTCTTCTTATTAACTTCCCTTATTATTTAGTCACCCTAGTTAACCCCAATTGATTCCATTAAACCTACATCTCTTCTCTAATTTCGATTGTTTCATCTACCCAAAGGACCATTACTTAACTTCCTATTTCAATACTCTGCACGTAGTGTCCATTTCCATCTATTCTAAGGTTCAATTTTAGTCTATTTTTGCACATTCTTAACTATTCATCTATCCCAATTAATCTATCCATTCTACTCACTTACTCCTTAGCTCATTCCTTAAGTGTTTTCTGTAACACCCAACCTAAAATAATACACTAATTACCCCAAATAAAATTAGTGATTTGAAAATTTCTTCTTAAAATTTAATTATTTATAAAAATCTCTATGAAAACAGACGGATTTTCCTCTATTTTATGGGTTTCCCAAAAATATTAGTTTTTCCTATAAACCTGTATGTTCAAGTTTAATAAAACCAATAAAGGGCAGCAGGGCCAAAAATAATAGAAAATATTAGTTACATTTTTTTCCAAAATAATTACAAGTTGCAGAAATAGTCCATTTTTTTTTGAATAAAATTCTATTATTACACAAAATTCTATAGTAGAACCTGTGACCAACACTTGGTCACCTCGCTAATAAATCACACTCCGCGAAGTGGAGTGTGCTCCTGCTCAGCTAAGACTTGTGCATGCTCCACGAGCCCTAGCTTTCCTTCTTGTCCTTACTGCTTAAAACTTGAACCTTTTAAACCTTCCTTTATTTGATCTTGAAGATGTGGAGAAGAGAGAGATGGCTTCCATGATGGGTCTTAAGAGTTAGAAAGAGAAAGCTCTAATAAAAGGGTATGACGATGATGAAGGTGAGTGGGCGGTAAAACTTGGTCTTGATGTTCTTGGGCATGATAATAATGGGTGAGGGTGTGGGTGTTTGGGGTTTGGTGCTTGATGCTTGATGCTTTGGGTGATGGCTCTCGGTGAAGATGATGATGAAGATGTTGATGGAGGTGATAATGGAAAGCTTGGATGAAGGATAAGGAGCTCGGATGATGAGGTTGTGGAAGAGAGAGAGAGAGAGAGAGAGAGAGCTTGAGAGAAAGCCATGAGACCTTGCTTCCTGCAGAAGCTTGGGGGTTTCCCTTTTTGGGTGAGGAAGAATGGCTCTCAGGCCTTATATTTTTTTTCAGATTTTTATCGAACTAATCGATTAGTAGACTCACTAATCGATTAGTCAGTGTAATTTCACAATTTGAACTTGTCATTTTAGATAGACTAATCGATTAGTTTGAACTAATCAATTAGTGGACTCACTAATCGATTAGTTGGTGTGATTTCACAATTTGAACTTGTCATTTTAGACGGACTAATCGATTAGTTTGTGAACTAATCGATTCGCCACTGCAAATTGGCTTTTCTATTTGATTTGGGTATAATATATGATGTTTTAAGCATGATTTAGACTCCCTACTATGGATTTGGTTTGTTTCTCTTGTAAATTTAGGACTTTTGTATAGTTTTAGGATTTTGTTATTAGTTTAGAATCCCTTGAATGTTTTGATCCATTTTGGGTATGTTTCAGGTACTTTCGGAGCTTAATTGAAGAAAATAATTATGGAGCTGAAAAGAGGACGAAAGGACCTTGAAAATGGCGCAAGAACGGAGCGAAACAGAGTCTGAAGTTGTCCTGGATGCCCAAGCGTGGAGCTTCCCACGCCCAGGCGTGTGAGCATCGTTGTTCACCATTGACCAGACCTGGGCGCCCCGGCGTGAGGCCCCGGGCGCCCGAGCGCGCAGTGCTTGTGAAAGCCCAGTTGGGCCGAACTCTGATGCGTTTTTGAGGGATTTTCATAGGATTTGTAATCATATGTTTATTCTAGGATTAGAAACTAGGTTAGCAGTTTTTAGAGAGGGAGATTACATGATTTTGGAGAGCTTTAAAGGAGAAGAAGATTGAAGATTGGAAGATTGAAGATCTCTTCACGGTAATCCTAATTGTCTATGATTATGGATTACTCTTCTATTGTTTTTGTTCTTATTTTCTCAATGTGTAACTGAAACCCTCGTGTTAGGAATTGATGAATTTGTATGGATTAGTTTATTGATTTCATGAATTGATGTTTTTTCGTTTCTAAATCAAGTGTTTAATTGTATTTTCACTGTTATGCATGGAAGCAGCTAATCTATGTTTTGGATCTCTAATTCTTCAATTGAGAGATTATGAATTAGAATAGACCTTCAATCAAACAATATAATTATTCAACTCGTAGGGATACTTTTGGGTAATTATATAACTTGTTATAAATTCCACTGTTATTAATAATGGTTATTCAATGGTTTAATTACTTAAGGGATTAAGGATTATCAAATTGAATAAGAAACAGTAATTACACTAGAGGGATCTAGTAATTACTACCTTAGGAATTTGTTCTTGATTTAGGGAAAAACAGAGATTCAGGATAAATAAACAACGCCTACAATGAAACCATGTTCCTAACTCGTTTTCTTAAATTGCTCACAACTTCTATTTAATTTCTATTTTATTTTATTTCAATTCAATCTTAATTAATTAGAAACCAATAGATTTTGCTTTTAACTACTGTTTGGTTGAAACTAATTGAACAATTTGCAATCCCTGTGGGACGATATCTGGTCTTATTGACTATATTACTTGATGACCCGATATACTTGCCGGTAACTAAACAAGTTTTTGGCGCCGTTCTCGGGGATTGAAATTTGTTTCAATTAGTTTTCAGTACTTATTAGTAGTTTTAGGTGAAATTTATTTTTTTAGTGTTCTTGTCTCGATAGGTGCGGCGTAATCTTTTTGTTGTTTTTGTGCTCTGCAGGTAACATGATTTGTGTCTAATATATGATGTTTTGAGCATGAATTAGACTCCCTTTTACTATGTATTTGGCTTGTTTCTCTTGTAAATTTAGGATTTTTTGTATAGTTTTTAGAAAGTTAGGTAATTTAGAATTCTTTGAACGTTTTGATCCGTTTTGGGTTTGTTTCAGATACTTTTGGAGCTGAATTTGGAGAAAATATCATTGGAGCTGAGAATAGCATGAAAGGACCTTGAAAATGGCACAAGAACGGAGAAAAACGGAGTCAGAACCAATTGTGCACACCCAGGCACACGTGCAGCGGTGTTTATTGGTCACCAGAGGGGGTACGCCCAGGCGTGCTGCTTCATACGCCCAGGCGCGCATAGTGCGTGAAAGTGACGTTGTTCGGTATTTTGACCATAACCTGAGCCACGCTTATCCAAATGAGGCGATCTAGGTATCATTTTAAATCTAAGGAAAAGATCTACAACTTTGCCAGAAATAGACTTGCTCAAAGTCGTCCATCTTTGGGGTCAAAATCAGTGCCGAAGTTGTTGTAAGACACAAATACGGGATTCTAAAAGGATTTTAATGATAAATTCTATTTGTAGATAAGATTCTTAAAGATTAGATTATTCTAATAGGATATTATCATATCATATCAATTGGGATTAGTTTTAGACTTTAAATATAGGTTTTTCCATTAGGTTTAGGTAGACTTTTCAGAGCAAAATAAGAGATTAGAATAAAATTAGGATTAGAGAAGAGAGGCTGTTATGCAATTGAGAGCAAGGAGGCAAGGCATAAGGATTGAAGATCAACATTGTTGGAGGGATCCACTTGAAGATTGAAGATCTCTTGGGGGTAAATTGATTATTGTCTATGATTATTAGTTTATTCCATTCCTTTCTCTTCTTCTCCCAATATGTATAATTGAACCTCTTGTTAGGAATAGGGTGGATTTGTGTGGATCTTAATTTGGCTATTTATTCATGAATTAATGTTTTTCCTTTCAAATCAATTGTTTGGTTGTGTTTTAATTACAATTCATATAATTGATCACTTTATGTTTTGCTTTGGTAATCTGAACCGTAATTAGAAAATTAGGATTAAGATTAGGCCTTTCAACCAAACAATATAATTATTCAATTCGTAGGGATACTTTTGGGTAATTGTATAACTCTTATAAACTAACTCCCTTAAGGGATTAAGGGGTAAAGTTTAGTAAGAAACATAATTGTTGGAGGGATCTAGCTTTTATTGTTCCTGGATTTTTTGATTTATTGGAAAACATATTTTCATAATTAATAACCTGATCCTACAATGAAACCAAGTTCCTAACCTTTTCCATATTTGCTTCTAATTACCTTTTTGTTTTCTGAATTGTTTCATACCTTTAATTCTACATTCCTCTTTCAAAACTCTAAACCAATACAAGTTATACATAGTAATCACAATTAGTTGAAAGAAATTAGAAACAATTTGCAATCCCCTAGTGGAGCGATAATTTTACTTACTCTTTATTACTTGTGCGATCGGTACACTTGCCGAATTGCCAACATAACACTATCTATTTGAGTGCAAAGAGGAAGAAGAAACTAGTACAAGAGGGGAAGGAGCAAGCTTAGAAGATGGCTGGAGGAGGAGGATCTCACGGATCCACTCCGCCTCCTCCTCCCCGGAAGACTTTGGCGGAATATGCAACCGTGGACTCGAACTTCCTTGCTTCCAGCAAAGTCCGGCTAGCCATCACTGCAACTGCATTCGCGATCGATCCTCAGTACATCCACTTCATCATGCAGGATCAGTTCAGTGGTGCGCTGCATCAAGACCCCAGGGATAATATCGCCAACTTTTTGGGTATGCTCGAATTCTTCAAGATTGAGGGTGCTACGGGGGAGGCCATCAGAATGAGGATGTTCCCTCTCTCGCTCAACCAAGCACCAGGGAGTCGTTCCAGCTAGAAAATACTTGTCTCCAAATTCATGGATAAGTTCCTTCCAACTGGGAAGCAAGCAAAGCTAAGGCAGGATGTTCACTCATTCATGAAGAGGACAACAAGCCGTTGCATGAAGCTTGGCAGCGCTACAACCAGCTACTGAGGAAGTGCCCAACATATATGCAAGACTGGTAGTAGATTCAATCGTTCTATAATGGGCTCAATCGATTCAATCAAAACATGATTGATGCAGCAGCTGGTGGATCGCTGATGAAGAAGACTGTTGAAGAGGCCAAGGAAGTTATTGCAAACATGGCATTCAGCAACAGCCAGGGACTAAGGACCCAAGTGGAGCAAAGCTTCCTGAAGAGTTATGCCCAGATCTTGATTCAGCCGAACAAGCAGATGCATCAGCAGATTGTTGCATTAATGAAGCAGATGAGCCAGATCAGTATGTCAGTTGCATCTAGCACTCTGAGGTGCGACTTGTGTGGGGGAAGTCACTGGAATTGTGATTGTGCTTTCGAAGTCAGAAAGGGTCAGGCAACTATTGAGGAGTAGGCCAATTTTGTGGATAGCAGAGTACTTAAAAATAATATGTACCCCAACACCTACAATCCGGGGCCAACAAATCAGTCCAATAACCCATGGTGCAGCCCAGCCCCCAACCCACCACAACAGCCACAACAGATACAAAAGCCAGCATGGGAAGCAGCACTAGAAAAGCTAGCCGCAAACACTGCCATATTCATGGAAGGGACAAGGGAGAGCTTCACCAATCAAGGAACTAGCATCCGCAACTTGGAAATACAAGTGGGCCAGCTTGCAAAGCAGATGTCAGAGATCATAACCAACTCCAAGGAGCGATGCATGGCAGTCACCCTTCGAAGTTGTAAGTCATATGAGGAGCCACTAAAGAAGGATGATTCAACTGAGGTTGAGAAGAAGGAAGAGGAGCAAAAGCAACCAAGTGGAGGAGGCTCAACTACAATGAAACAGACGCAGGATCCACCTGCGGATCACGAGAAAGAGAAAGACACACCCAAACCAGCACCACTACCTCCGAGGATTCCTTATCCTCAGAGGTTGAAGAAAGAGGATGACCAGAAGCAAATTCTCCAAATTCTTGGAGTTGCTACGAAAGGTGCAGATTAACATCCCGTTTCCAGAGGCTCTTGCACACATGCCTCTGTATGCGAGATTCATGAAGGAGTTGCTGATGAAGAAGAAGCGGATGCTCACTGAGGAGACATTTCCGATAGCAGAGAAGTGCAGTAGCAGCATCAAATCCAACCTTCCACCAAAGCTGAAGGATCTAGGTAGCTTCACCATTTCAGTTAGCATAGGCAAGGAGTACTCAAGTAAGGCTCTCTGTGACTTAGGAGCTAGCGTAAACATTATGCCATTGTCTGTCTGTGAAGCATTAAACTTAGGAGAGGTTAAGCCTACCCAGGCATTACTTCAGTTAGCTGATATAACCACCCTCCGCCCATATGGAGTGGTGGAAGATATTTTGGTAAAGGTGAAAGATTTTATCCTACCCTTAGATTTCATGATCTTAGATGTAGAAGAGGATGAAAATATTCCTCTAATTTTTGGAAGGCCATTCTTAGCCACAGCAGGGGCAGTGATTGATGTGCATAGGGGAGAAGTAATTCTTCGAGTGAATGGTTAGCAAACTACAATTAAAGTTTTTGAAAAACCACCAATCACTGCGGAGAACTTCGCTCCTCTCATGTGCATTCAGCACTCGAATGGAGAGTGTTGGAAAGAACTTGAAAAACAAGTTGCCACCCTTGAAAGGATCTTGGCAACCACCCTAACCTCTGAAAAGAGGTGACCCGTCAGGCTCGTGACGTTAAACAAGCGCTTGTTGGGAGGCAACCCAATGTTACGTAGCTCCCTTAGGTTTTTTTAGGGTAGTTTAGTTTTAGGTAGTTTTATAATAAAAAAACTGCAGTACTGGTCAAGCCACGCCCAGACGTGGAGAGGGTGCAAAATCTAAGTTTGGGGGTGTGAACCCATTTGCTCCCATTAATTCCCAATATGTCACCCCAGACCTGATACTTCGCAAAAATATAGTCCTGTTTTTCTAGGTAGTTTTTAATTTTTTATTTGTAGTTTTAGGTTAGATTAGTTTGCTTGAGGACAAGCCAACCTCTAAGTTTGGGGGAGTGGACAAAATAAAAATTTTCAGACTTGAATTTTTCTCCCATTTTTGGTGTTGGTTTGTGTCCTTGGTAGAAGTAGATAATTATTCTAGGATTAGGACTGTTTTTCTGATGGTAGGTGTAAAAAATTAGTTTAGGATTAGACTCATTGACTTTTGACATTAATTGATTGAGCTGTAAATATTTTTGAAATCTGGTTATTTTGACAAACTTTTTGAGAATTTGAGATTAGTGAACTGACCTTTAGCCTAGTGAGATTTTTGGGCCTAAACACTGAGGGGTATGATTTATTGATTATTTTGATGTGAGACCCCTATTTCTTTCATGAGTGTTACGTTGTTCACTTTGATTTTGTGTTCTAGAACTTGACCGGTGACCATTTTGAGATTGATAATTGATTGCATGCATTAAGATGATTAAGGCACTTAGGCTGTGTTTTTGTGGCCTTCAACTGATTTGAATTGATAATGTTCCCTATGTTGCCTATTTTGAGCCTAAAATAAAAATTTGATTTTATTTGGTACCCTACATTGATTTGAAAATTCTTTGTTAGTACCTTTGGAATTTTGAATGAGCAATTGAGAGGAATGACTCAAGAAAAAATATGGTACAAAGTGTTGTGAGTCTACTTCTCTTCCATGAAACAAAAGAAATAAATGAAATAAATAAAATAAATAAATAAAGAGAAATTTGGAAGAGAGTAGAGAAAAAAATATGAAAAAGAAAAGAAGTATGAAATTGATTGTGAGTTGAGTGTGAGTCCTGTTTAGTATTCATTTCTCATTCATGATTTTTGAGGGAAATTTGTTTTTGCATTTTAGCCCTTAGTTTTATACTTTCTTTCTTTTATCCCACCTGACACTTTTAACCATGGTCTCATTACAACCAAATATAAGACCTTTTGATTTTTGTGTGCATTCAATAATTTCAATGGAGATGTGGGTCTATGGTCAAGCTTATGGTAACACTTTATCATTGCATGAACTTGTGTGCATTATTGATATATGACCCTGATACACATGAGAGATACACACTGACAGTTTGAGAGTGTTCACTGTTGGAAGTCAAGCTTTCCCAAGGACTTCAAGTGCAATCACTATATGGTTTTGATGATAACAAACTCAAGATTCTCAAGTTCATATCAAGTGCAATCACAAGCTCTTCAACCTTCAAGTCCAAGCTTCAAGTTGAAGAATCAAGCAAATGAAGTTGAAGGCTCAAGCAAATTGAAGTCCTTTTAGCCCTTTCCCTTAGGACATCATGTAAGGTAATGAAGTCAAGGCTTATATTATGTTAAAAGGCCAATATAAGTTTTTCTAAATATATTTTTCATAATTAAGGAGAAGAAAAAGAAGTTTTGTGAAAATCAGTTTTTATATCTTAGTTTTGGTGAAAGTAATTGATGTTACAAAACTCTGAATATTTTTATGTATGCAAGAGAGAGTAATCGATTACTTGCCTAAGTTAATCGATTAACTTTGTTGCATCATAGAAAAATTAGAGAGCTTGTAATCGATTAAGTGAACTTTGCTAATCCATTACTTTCTTATGAGAGTAATCGATTACCTGGCTCAAGTAATCGATTAAAATTGTTGCATCATATATTTTCCTGAGACAAAGTAATCGATTATTGCTTTGAGATAATCGATTACATGATGTTGCATCATATAAAAATCAGAGGCTCTGTAATCGATTATTAGATTAGTGGTAATCGATTATATGAGTTGCATCATACATTAAACAGAAGTGAAGTAATCGATTACATGCATGTGTTAATCGATTACTGGTTTTTAAAATGAATTTCAAAGTTTCTATTTTTAAAGGGATAATCGATTACCTCCATCAAGTAATCGATTACCTCAAGTTTTATTGAAAAACGTGTCAGAATCATTTTGATTTATTTCCAGATTTGTTTTTACTTAATTGATTCTGATTTATTTTCAAAATTCGAATTTGATTTTATTTTTGAAAATATTCCTTATTTGTTTTAAGAATCAAATCTTTGTTTTATTTTCTAAATCTTTTTTATTTGGTTTTGATTTTAAAACTTAAATTATTTTATTTTGAAAATCGTTTTTGATTTGATTCTGATTCTATTTTCAAATTCAAAATTCAAATTTCAAATCTTTGGTTTTAATTCTTAAATATTTTATTTTATTTTTTGATTTGATTTGATTTCAAAACTATCTCTATTTATTTTGTTTTGGAAAATCATTTCACACTTCGACATTGAACAACTTCTGATAATCACGCTCTTCTTCTTCTTCTTCTCATATTCTCTGGTTTTCACGCTAAATATTTTTGAAGAAAACTAAACCTTATTTTGGCCTTGTAACACTTCTTTTGACTTCATTGCTATAGAGTTTAATTGTTGTATCTATGTTGCTTAGAACACATAATTGTTAGAGTGGCCTTTATTGTTGTATCTGCACTATTTAGAGTGCACTATAGGTCTTGTACCCGATCACTCATACCATAACCAGTGTTGTAAGGGGTGTGTAACCCTTAGTGACTAGGGAGTGAAACTCCTAGTGCGGACGTGCTGCGTTCGTGGTTGTAGGGTGAGGAACCCTTTGTGTGTGGGTAGTGCTAGACGAACGGTGGGTCACCTAGTAGTTAGGCTATCTGGAAATCTAGGAAAGGTTTTCCTAGTTGTGTTTCGAGGTCCCTGGCGAAAGGAGGTTCCTAGTAGCTTGCGGGGAGCTCTGGTTGTACTTGGGGACGCGTGGCGTCTTGGTTTAGTGAAAAGCTCAAGCGGGTCGCTTGGGGACTGGAGTAGGCCGGGTTTGCCGAACCAAGATAAAATCTCTGGTGCAATCTCTTCTATCCCTATCTCTTTTATATTCTGTTGTTATATTTATTTGTTGCGCATCATAACAACTATTTTCGTAATAATTTATTTTAAGCGAATTTAAAATAAAAGCGCGATAACGGTTTTCGTTGTTATTATTTAATTCGTATCCGCGCATATTAGTTTTTCATAATAGTATTAATATTATTCGCTCCTGCGCAATCGTTTTCTTCAATATATTGTTTTCCGCTGCAAAATCTCTTGTGTTTTAATGAAAACGTTTTAATTCGAATATTTTCCAATGTTTTCTTAAACACCCAATTCAACCCCCCTCTTGGGTGTCGGCTGCCAATCCTATCAATAATTCTAACAATTGGTATCAGAGCTTCGTGCTCTGGTAAAGGCCTAATAGTCTGAGTTAAAGATCTGTTGTAGATTGGCAGCATTGGGATATTCTATTTGTTTTTAATATGGAGGGATTTTCATTCGATGAAGCACCATTTTTTGATGGAAATAATTTTCATTATTGGAGTGCTAGAATGAAAATATTTTTACAATCTATTAGTTTTCGTTTATGGCATGTTGTTCTTAATGGTTTTGATCAAAAACATGTTTTAAATGATTTTGACAAAAAATCTTCTTCCTTGAATTTTCAAGCTATGCATGTTTTGAAAAATGCTTTAAACCATGATGCATTTGCTATTATTGAAAATTCTGAAAATTCTAAGGATATTTGGGACACTTTACATCTACGCTATGCTACTAATGATCTTGTTGAAAGTGTAAGTGTCCACAGGAATGAGGTGAAAGGAGAAAGTGATGTGGAGCATGAAAGAACTAACTCCCTGGAAGAAGAATATGATGATATTGAAAGTGTGGGGAGTAGCTCTATATACGATGACGATGAACTTGAAAGATTATTTGAAAGCTTCATGGACTCAATGAAGGAATCAAGTGACTCGGATGCGGAATCAATGACAGATGAGATTAAAACATCCGACTACTTGGATCATGAGGACCATGAGGTAATATCAATTAGTCCTTGTTCTAAATCTATACAATTTGCATATAATGATTTGAATGATGGTTTGATATCTTTAGAAAATAGAAACTTGGACTCTTTACAAAAACTCTCCTTGATTGAAAATGAAATTGATATTTTGAAAAATGGAGATATTTTTGATAAAGAGATATTTTTAGAAAATAGCTCCTCAACTATTTTTGAAAATTGCCTTGATATTGAAAAACAAGTTGAGGATGCACTCTTTGAATATAGTAACATTGAAAAATCCATTTGTTCAAATTCCTTGCTTGAAAGTGAAATTGAAAATGATGTTGATATTCAAAAATCAAGCAAAGTGTTTGACAATGAAATTTTTCAATGTGAAATTAAAAATTCCAAGTTTCATGAAAATAATTTTGAAAAAATCTTATCATCATCCAAACCTATTACATGTAATTATTGTGGTTGTTTAGGACATATTTCTCATTTATGCTTTTATTGTAAAAATTTAAATATGAGAAATAATATGCAATGGGTTCCAAAGGTCTCTAAGGAATCTATGACTAACCCCCAAGGACCCAAGATGAATTGGGTACCAAAAGGTTCTCCTTGTGTTATAAATGTGCAGGAAATGAAATCAAAGGGTGAACAAATTGGACAACGTAAGGGGAAGTCAATGAAGTCAAAGGGTCAATGGTCCAAAAATAAGCAATGTGGTCGAAAGAAGAAGATGTTCACAACCAAAGCCTCTCACGTGCAAAAAGGTGAAATCATAAGATTGAAGACTTTAAACAAAAAGCAATGGCATAAACCAAGTGGAGGAGAAAAAGGGAAAACAACAAAGATGGTACCTAAGAGGACAAAAACCAAATGGGTCGATCAAAGGAGAAAGATGCCTACCAACACCAAAGCTTCACATGAGAAAAATGGAAGATCCGATATGTTCAAAAATCAAAAGGTGAAGCAATGGTTAAAGGCAAGAACTTCATTGGTCAACAAACCTAAGGTATCAATCTCTTATTCCTCTTATATCAATGATTATACAAAGGTATACTTGGACTATTCTAATTTTTATTCATACTAAGGTGGATCATGGGTGCTAAATTTTTTTTAAAAAAAATATTGTTAATTATCATGATCACTCCTTGGTTGAATTAAATCATGTGTGTTTTACACCTTTTGAAATTTTTTTTTTGCACATGATTATTTTTGGTATAGTCCTAGATACCTGTTACATATAGTGTGTTACATCATGTGTGTAACATCCCTCATTTTTATAAAAAAGGATAAACAATTATTTTATTATTGCAAAATATTTTGAGAAACGTATTTTGGAAAAATAAGCATAAGGAAATATATTTTGGAAATAAAATAGTTTTGGTAAGAAAGATATAGGAATAACATTTAGGAAAATGATATTTTGGTGAAATATCATGTAAAGAATGGGCTGTATCTTTTTAATTAACCGTTGGATCGTCCTCAAATTTTTAGACAAGGTTTCTAACTATTTAATCTTGACATCCAACGGTGGAAATTTCGTTTTGAGTAGTAAATCTTTTTAAATTAATTTTTCCGTAAAGCTATGCACTATGTTAAAATTGCTGATTTTCATCAGTATCTAACCGGTTAGTGGCCTCGTGTAACCGGTTAGAACATCTGCATCTGCAGAAATTAAATTGGATTTGAGCTGGAAATCTTGAAGCTTCTTCGTTTTAATCTTCCCCAAGAAGCATGGAACCCTAATAGGAGCTCTAGGACAGCTGTTGATCGCTGAAAGTGGATGGGTGGCCTTGGTGATGAATCACCCTTCCTTCAACCACCATCCTCTTGATCTATAAATAGGGTTCTCCCTTCTTGAGTTCTGGTTCAATTTTCCAGCGATTTCTAAGCCAAAACTCTGTCAAAATCTCATCTCAAATTCGTGCATACAACTTGCCTTGAGTTGTTGCACATCAAGCTTGTGATTTGTGAGTGTGTGAGCTTGGAATTGAAGGGGTTTTTGTTGTTCTGGTGTTGTCCTTGTTGCTGCTGTCCTGGAGCTGTTGTCTAAGTGTTTTAGAGCTTGTCTAAAGGCTGTCCAAATTGTCTAAGGTATGGGAGACCTCATTCATATCGCTAGGATTATTGATTGGAAGTTTGATTATGTGTTTATGTATGCTAGAACCATGACAAGGATTGCTTGGTATGGAGACCAAGACAACCCATGGTTCCTTGTTATTCTATGCTGCAACTAATTAGTTGATTATGCAAATGAATTGAATGGAATGACATGGTATAATGATGAATTTGAATGATGAGTTTGATTGATGAAATTAGAATTGATACATGTCTTCATGAATTGTCTTACTTTTGAATATGAGTATGGCTATTATGTGGACTTGAAATGAGATGTTGTGATTCTGAAATTATGTTGGATCTGATTTTGTGAGTTATGCTGAAATTATGAAAGTAGTAGATTCATGAACAATTGATTTTGAATTGATGGCATACAAGTATAACTCTAGGAATTTAGTGTTTGCAATAGGTTTATATCATGTAAGGAATGATGTATAATAATCACCAAAGGATAGACTTGAGATTTGGAAAGAGCTGGATCTGAAATCAATATGGGTTGCTTTCAGACCTGCATATTCTAACCGGTTACAGGTTGTCCTAACCGGTTAGTACCTGAAGGGAAATAATAGATAATTAAGTTATGACCATAATCTTTTAGGACTTGGGATTTGATGTGATTTGATGTGTTATAAGTGATGAAACATGCTTAATTTGAGGTATTGTAACTCTATGTAAATCTGTTTTGGGCTAGTTTTGAGTAGAAAAGAAAATGGTATTGAAAAACCTCACTTTTAGTTATTCTGCTGCATAATCTAACCTGTTAGCTGGTTTTTGTAACCAGTTACAACCTGACAGCTTTGAAAAATAAAATGTTTGGATTTCCTTAAATTAATTGGGTCTTTTCCACTAAATTAATTAACTTCATTTCATAATAATTCTTACGGAAAGGTAATGAAAGCCCACCAATTAATTATGGTTTGAAATCATTGAGATTTTCATAAAGAGACTTTGTTTTTCAATTTCTGGTTTATACAGACTAACTGGTTAGCATTTCTCTGTAACCGGTTAGTGTCTAATAAAAACATTGAATTCAATACTAGTTTGTGGATCAATTCATGCTATTGCTTTTCTTACTCTTTTATAGCCTAAAACATAATTACATACTCAAGTTTAAAGTGATTAATGATAAGTGCTTATACCTTGAGTATTGTGACTAATGCCTCAAATTAATAATGTGAAGTCATGATAGCTTTATAGCATGTTTCCTATATTTGAGTGGTTATGATTCAATAACTTCATGATTGTGAATTCATTATGAGAATAATGTTAAAGAGAACCAACCTATGAGACATATTGTGTTTGCATCGATGCATGGTGAAAGATTAAATGGTTTGCTCTCAGGTACTGTTGTCTCTAACCGGTTAGTGGGTTTTGTAACCGGTTAGGACCTGAGACAAGAGAATAATTAATTTGGTTTTCTTTCAAACCTTAAAGGGTTTTGCTTAATTTCTATTTTGATTTCTAAATGAGTTGAGCATGATGTGAACAAGTAAAAAGGGGGTAAACCATTATTCATCTAATTAATTGAGAATTATCTTTTTAATTGGTTTGATAGTGCCTTCTTGAAGATGATAAATAAATTATGAGTGGTATATGATGATTGCATATTCCTAATGAATTATGCCTTGGGTATGACGATTGGTCATGATTAATGAATAATACTTTGAGTATGATATCTAGATAAGTTGATTAATGAGGTATGATTAGTGGAGTAATCATAATGCCTTCATTGGATTAAAAGTAGGCAAAAGTCTTATTCAAGGTTAGAATGAGATTAATAATTCATGACCTGAGTATGATGTTGAGCAAGGGTTTGATAAAGCCCGATTAAGTCTATTTGATAATTAATGTTTTGGAATATAAGAGGATCATGACTTAAGGGAGTGTTAATGATAATGCGAGCATGGTGATGCCTGCTGATTATGAGGATTCAATCCAAATGCACTAGGGCTGTTGCTCCGAGTTGGATAAGTTAAAATTGGATAATTGGAATCGCTCCGATTCACATATGTTAATGGTTAGCTCCTCCAAGAAGTCATTATACTTAAAGGATTCCGTATAGTACGGTGTGGCCGCTATACGAAGACATGTGGAACGGTGTGGCCGCCATTTGTGTGTGATTCCATATAGTACGGTGTGGCCGCTATATGAAGACATGGAACGGTGTGGCCGCCATGTGTATAATGTGATGATTAATGTATTGGTTATGCATCTCATGCATGGTGTACAGGGAATTGTAAAACGAGTGAGGTGCATGCGGGATTGGAAACCATGTAGTACGGTGTGGCCGCTACATGAGACGGTTGGAACGGTGTGGCCGCCACCGTAGAAATGACAAGGACCTAGAACTATTGGTGGACAATGGTTCAGGGATCATCCCCTTGTATCATTTTAGGATCGTGGTCGATGGGGTTCCAGTATAGAACGGTGTGGCCGCTATACAGGTGGTGGAAACATCGAGCGCACGATTGCCTATCCCAGAGTGTTGTTTTCTGGAAGAGTTGATTATGGAGAAGTGATTTGAGAGACGTGCATACATAGCATGAAAGTTTAAATGGTTATAGTTAATGTTGTTTAGTAAGACACTTGAGCATGCATGTACTATATTGAATTGATATCTGTAATGCTTGTGGTTGACCAATCATATAATCTGCTTAGGCGATATGACAAGTGACTTACTTGTTAGTTCCATGATGAACATGATGAATGTTTTGATAATGACAAAGTGTTTTTGAACAAGCTACAAGTGTTGATCAAGTTTCAAGCTCAACAAGCAACAACAAACATCAAATGAAGAAGAGAGAAAGCATGCTCATGAAGACCTAAGTTTGAGTGTATTTGTATTTCTTTTATCTTTTGCCTCTCAAGCTTCATAGTTTTTTTTATTTGAGTAGATTATTATAGAGGGTAGTGAATCTCATTCATAAGTCATGATTTAATCATAATTTGAGTTTTCACTTAACCTAGAATCAATAGGTGGCTTAAAGGTTTTAAAGGAAAGGTTGGATTTTGAGAAAACAAGTTTTGAACATGTGCAGTACCAACTTAATCGATTAAGTGACTAACTTAATCGAGTACTACTCGAGTAGTCTGCAACTTAATCGATTAAGTACTGCTGAACTGATTTTTAAAATACGTTTTTCACTTCTCAAAATCAGTTTTCAAGTGCTATAACTTTTGGATATTCTATATAAACCTTTTCCTAACCTTTGTGATCATACCCCATCATTTTGATATTCATTTTACAAAGAATCAAGCCACTCTATTCTCTCTCAATTTCAAAGATCAAAGCTTTTCTATTTTTATATTCTTTGATCAAGAACCTTTGAATCTCTTATGGTGAATTGTCATAACTCTTGATTGAGATTCATAGGATTGTTTTGTGTTTTCTATTGTGTTGTAATCTTTGCAAGAAGGCAAGCCACTACAACAAACAAGAAGCCTTGGTGTGTCGATTATCATCAAGCAACGTTCATTGAAGAAGAAGAAGTCTTGGTTGTGAATCAAGCAAGTGAAGCCTTGGTGTGTGGTTTATCATCAAGCAATTGAAGACTTGTTGTGTCGATTATCAACAAGGGTTAGAGGTTAGATTAGAGAGAAGATCAATAGGATTACAAGGCAAGGGTGTCGTTATCTCTTGTAAGCTAGCAAGAAGGAAGTCTTGTGAGGCAATCACTTGTAATTTGAGAACTCTAATTCCTCATAGTGAAGAATCTCTCTTGGTTGAAGAGGGGACTGGATGTAGCTTTCAAGTGGGTGAAAGTGAACCAGGATAAATCACTGTGTCGTATCTCTAAACCCTTACTCTTTATATTCAAGTCATTTGATTGCGTTCTTGGTTGAAAACCTAGAAAGATTGATTTTCATAATTGATTGAATTGAATATTTAATTGTTCAAATTGATAAAGGGAAAATCATTTTCATAACTAGGTTAATCAATAAGAATATAGGTGTTAATCATTTCCGTTGAATCTCTGATCTTTCGTGTGAATTGATTGATTTTCGTATGCGATTGAAAAAGTGATTTTTCAGTTTCTGATAGATTTAATCGATTAGGTGTTCGTTTAATCGATTAAGGATTTTTGAACTTTCAGGTTTAATCGATTAGTACTCGATTAAATTGCAGGTTAATCGATTAAATTTCAGGTTAATCGATTAAGTGCTGTAGAATTTGCAAAAATCTGTTGTTTTGATTGTTTCGATTTGTTTCATTCGAAAATCTTTCAAGGTAGCTTCAACACCTATTCAACCCCCCCTTCTAGGTGTTTTCCTAGGGTTCCTAAGTCTCTCCAACCACCAATTGCGGTTTCCTCAATTGGTATCAGAGCTCGGTCGAAAGACACGAGCATAAGAGCTTTTTCGTAAAGATCCTTTAAGAAAATCGCAATGGGTTCCATGAATCTCTTTGGTGGTGAAGGTGCTTCAATAAGTCGTCCTCCATTGTTTACCGGAGAAGGCTATGCATATTGGAAAGTTAGAATGAAAATCTTTATCCAAGCCATAGATAGTGATATTTGGAAAGTAGTTGAAAAAGGTCCTCATATCCCCTCTAGTTTAGTTGAAGGTGTAGAACAATTGATCCCCGAGGATAAGTGGAAGGATGATGATAGAAAGAAAGTACAATATGATTATAAGGCAAAGAATATCATCACATCCGCTTTATCCTATGACGAGTTCTTTAGTGTTTCTCAATGTTCTAGTGCTAAGGAAATGTGGGACACTTTACAAGTGACTCATGAAGGAACTAGTGAGGTTAGGAGAGCTAGATTGAATGCTTTAATGCGTGATTATGAATTGTTTCATATGCTTCCAAATAAATCTATAAATGATATGCAAAAGCGTTTTACTCATATTATAAATCATTTACTTGCTCTTGGTAAAACTTTTCTTCAAGGTGAACTTTCTAACAAAGTGTTGAGATGTTTAGACAGGAATTGGCAACCAAAAGTAACGGCTATTGTTGAATCTAAAAATTTGGATGCTATGGATCTAGCAACACTTTTCGGAAAGCTTCAAGAACATGAAATGGAGCTTGGACGATTAAGTATCAATGAAGAGTCGGATAAGAACAAATCAAGGAAAGGACTTGCTCTTAGAGTCAAAAGTGCATATAAAAAGAAAGATAGTTCCGATGATGATGATAGTGAAGATTCCGATTCCGATGTTGATGAAAAAGACATGAAACTTTTGTTAAAAGAGTTTGACAAGTTTCTAAGGAGAAAAGGAAGGTTGAACAAGGACAAACATAAAGAGAAGGATTCCCCACACTATAAGACCAAAACTTCAAAAGAAGGTGTAGTTTGCCATGAATGTGGAAAGCCCGGACATCTCAAGTATTCATGCTCTAGGTATCTCAAGAAGAAGGAGAAAGACAAGAAAAATTCTAAATCTAAAAGAGCATACATAGTTTGGGATAGTGATGAAGATAACAAGAAAAGCACATCGAGTAGTTCATCGGATAATGAAGAAGCCGCTTGTCTCAACTTGATAACTCTAGTAGATGATGAAGAACAAAGTTCAAATGATGAATCAAGTTATCAAAGCGATGATAGCAATGTAAGTCTTACTAAATCCGAAATTTCTTCTAAATATGAATTGTTATATAATGCTTATGAAGAAATGCATGAACAACTTGAAAAACTAGCTTTGAAAAACATTGAAAGAAAGAAGCTCATTTTGAAACATCAAAAAGAGATTGTAGAACTTCAAAAACAAGTTGATGAGCTTAATCTTGAAAATGAAACTCTTGATCTTATCTATGCTAGTTCTTCTTGTGATTGTACTAGTAGATTGAATGTTGTGGTTGATTGTGAGAGTTGCAAGTTGCTCAAGGATGAAAATGCTATTTTGAAAAATAAGCTTGCAAGTTTCACCATTTGTGATATTAGATTGCGCACATTGTTAAATTTTCAAAGAGAAAATTCAAACAAGTTTGGTTTGGGTTATACTAATGCTAAGAGTAAATCTCATAGAAATGTTGTTGATTTTTCTAAAGTTGATTTTTCAAATCCTCCAACATGTTTCTATTGTGGTACTCATGGACATACTTCAAATGTGTGTTATGTTAAAGTGCATGGTATACCTAAAGGAAATTTTGTTTGGATGAAAAAGGGTGAAAGTCCCTACACTAACAAAAATGGATCCAAAACCATTTGGATACCAAAAAGCAAAGCATGATTGTTTTGTAGGTTTGATTGAAGATGCAAATGAATGACACATGTTCTCAATTAGTCTCAACTATGAATGTCTATATTCACATCTTCAATTGGTATCACACTTGCATCTCAAGTGAATGTCCTACAAAGTGGTAATATTTGATATTGATATATTATCTCAATTGGTATCTTCTCAATTGATATTACTTTTCTAAATGTTTAGTTAATTCAATTTGTATCATTGAGAGATTATTAGTTGATTATCATGCTTTTGTGATTATTGATTCTTCTTTACAATTGATATCTTCTTTGTTAAGTGGTATTATGATCTTTTTAGTTCTCAATTGGTATTTTATTTCATTGTTATATTCTCTTACCAATTGATATCACATTTCAAAGTATAGCTCTATTGTATTTGTTCAATTGGTATCAATGTTGTAAAGAAATGATCATTGATTTCTTACCTTGGCTTAGATGTTATATTTCAATTGGTATATATTACTTTTTGATAATGCCAAAGGGGGAGAAATATGATGTTTTGAATTGAATGAAATGTTTCTCAAAGGGGGAGAAATGGTATGTTTTTAAAACATGGGAGAAATATGATACTATATTTGGAGAAAGGTTGTTTTGTTGTTTTTATGTAGGTTGAGCTAAGTTGTTTAAGATAGGGGGAGAATCAAGCTTCTATCTCAATTGGATTCAAGTGTTAAAGCATTGATTGAGGGGGAGAAAGAGTCTTCTCAAGTGATCAAATGTTTCAAGCATCAATAACTTCAAGCGATTTCAAAACATGGGTTGTCATTTTCAAAAAGGGGGAGATTGTTAGTTCCATGATGAACATGATGAATGTTTTGATAATGACAAAGTGTTTTTGAACAAGCTACAAGTGTTGATCAAGTTTCAAGCTCAACAAGCAACAACAAACATCAAATGAAGAAGAGAGAAAGCAAGCTCATGAAGACCTAAGTTTGAGTGTATTTGTATTTCTTTTATCTTTTGCCTCTCAAGCTTCATAGTTTTCTTTATTTGAGTAGATTATTATAGAGGGTAGTGAATCTCATTCATAAGTCATGATTTAATCATAATTTGAGTTTTCACTTAACCTAGAATCAATAGGTGGCTTAAAGGTTTTAAAGGAAAGGTTGGATTTTGAGAAAACAAGTTTTGAACATGTGCAGTACCAACTTAATCGATTAAGTGACTAACTTAATCGAGTACTACTCGAGTAGTCTGCAACTTAATCGATTAAGTACTGCTGAACTGATTTTTAAAATACGTTTTTCACTTCTCAAAATCAGTTTTCAAGTGCTATAACTTTTGGATATTCTATATAAACCTTTTCCTAACCTTTGTGATCATACCCCATCATTTTGATATTCATTTTACAAAGAATCAAGCCACTCTATTCTCTCTCAATTTCAAAGATCAAAGCTTTTCTATTTTTATATTCTTTGATCAAGAACCTTTGAATCTCTTATGGTGAATTGTCATAAATCTTGATTGAGATTCATAGGATTGTTTTGTGTTTTCTATTGTGTTGTAATCTTTGCAAGAAGGCAAGCCACTACAACAAACAAGAAGCCTTGGTGTGTCGATTATCATCAAGCAACGTTCATTGAAGAAGAAGAAGTCTTGGTTGTGAATCAAGCAAGTGAAGCCTTGGTGTGTGGTTTATCATCAAGCAATTGAAGACTTGTTGTGTCGATTATCAACAAGGGTTAGAGGTTAGATTAGAGAGAAGATCAATAGGATTACAAGGCAAGGGTGTCGGTTATCTCTTGTAAGCTAGCAAGAAGGAAGTCTTGTGAGGCAATCACTTGTAATTTGAGAACTCTAATTCCTCATAGTGAAGAATCTCTCTTGGTTGAAGAGGGGACTGGATGTAGCTTTCAAGTGGGTGAAAGTGAACCAGGATAAATCACTGTGTCGTATCTCTAAACCCTTACTCTTTATATTCAAGTCATTTGATTGCGTTCTTGGTTGAAAACCTAGAAAGATTGATTTTCATAATTGATTGAATTGAATCTTTAATTGTTCAAATTGATAAAGGGAAAATCATTTTCATAACTAGGTTAATCAATAAGAATATAGGTGTTAATCATTTCCGTTGAATCTCTGATCTTTCGTGTGAATTGATTGATTTTCGTATGCGATTGAAAAAGTGATTTTTCAGTTTCTGATAGATTTAATCGATTAAGTGTTCGGTTAATCGATTAAGGATTTTTGAACTTTCAGGTTTAATCGATTAGTACTCGATTAAATTGCAGGTTAATCGATTAAATTTCAGGTTAATCGATTAAGTGCTGTAGAATTTGCAAAAATCTGTTGTTTTGATTGTTTCGATTTGTTTCATTCGAAAATCTTTCAAGGTAGCTTCAACACCTATTCAACCCCCCTTCTAGGTGTTTTCCTAGGGTTCCTAAGTCTCTCCAACCACCAATTGCGGTTTCCTCATTACTCCCATCTACCATGTTTGTGGTGGTAGGTTCTTTCAAAGGACAGGACTGAAGTCACTCCTGCAGGAGTGGAAGTGTCTAGAAGAAACAGCCAGGATGACGTCTCGTCATCCGAATCCTTTTGCAGAAGGATCGAGTTGTGAAGACCAATGCTTTGGGTGTAAAAAGGGTTTTTGGGATCTTGTATTATAAAAGTGTTTTACACTCAGACTATTTTGTAAAGGAAATATTACTCTTATGAAAAGTACTTTTGGTTTTCACACTCTTTAAGGAAAAAGTTTTTGTTAACCCGTATTTTTATTGAACTAGTTTTTGGGGAGTTACAATGTGAGGTTAAAATTTTTGTTGTTATCTCCTATCACATGATTACGCTTTATATGTAATGATATTGCATTGATATATGAGGACATGCTTGTATTTGTAAGGACATGTTTGGTGCGACATGGACTTATAACATAAGCATGGTGATATTTCCTTTTATGATTAGTGCATATGTTTAAATTGTTCATTCATATTTTACCTTCATAATATCCTTGATATTAGTGAAGAGATGTAACTAATCATAGAGGATCCAAGTCTTTGGATACCAAAAGAAAAATTCTTAAGTAGTTTTGCAGGTATCTCTACTAGTGCCAAGCATTGGAGTTTTCAATACGAAAATGTACGCACTATGGACTTAAATGAAAAGATACCAAAGAAGGACATGAACAAAATCAAGGGAAATGTGACATGATTAGACACAAGTGGACCTTTTATCATGATGTCCAACAAGGACGAGAGACGTAAAGGAAGAACTCCACAAGTGCACAAACAATCCCTATTGTAAGATCCATGAAGAATGTTTTGATAAATGCCAAAAGGTTTTGAACAAGCTTAAATGTGTTGATCAAGTTCAAGCTCAACAAGCAACAACAAACATCAAGTGATAAAGAGAGAGCCAACTCATGAAGACTTAGTTTGGTAGTTTGTGTTTTAATGTTTTATCTTTTGCCTCACAAGTCTTTTAGTTTATGAGTTTGGGTAGAGTTATTAGAGGGTAGTGAATCTCTTTTGATTGCATGATTATATCATATTTGAGTATTCACTTTGCCTAAAATCAATAGGTGGCTTAAAGGTTTGAAAGAAAAGGTTTAGATTTTGAGAAAACAAGTTTTTAAGTGTTTTTTGAACTAACTACTCGATTAGCCACTTGATTACTCGAGTAGAATTTTGCAGTCTTGCGCAAATACTCGATTAAGGGGCTGATTACTCGAGTAGAATTTTGAAGCTTTGCGTAAATACTCGAGTAGTAACTCAGATTACTCGAGTAGTGAACACTTATTACACTTGTTACTCGAGTAGTAACTTTGTTACTCGAGTAACACGAGCTGTAACTGTTTTTAAATGAGTTTTTCACTTCTCAAAAGCACTTCTAACCATTCCTAACTTTTGGGTATTCTATATAAACCTATTTCTAACCTTTGTGAATTATTTATTACAATATTCTATCATTTTTATATCAATTTTACAAAGAATCAAAGCCACTCTATTCTCACTCACTTTCTCAAGATCAAAGCTTTAACTTTTACATTCTTTGATCAAGAACCTTGAATCTCTCATGTTGATCTTTTCATAGCTTTTGAAAGAGATTCATAGGATTGTTATTTTTTGTTTTCATTTGAGTTGTAATCTTTGCAAGAAGGCAAGCTATCTACAACAATTGGAAGTCTTGGTTGTGAATCAAGCAAAGTTATATTGGAAGCCTTGGTGTGGCATTTCATCAAGCACTTGGAAGCCTTGTTGTGTTAACAAGCAATTGGAAGTCTTGTAGTGAAGCAAGCATTGGAAGTCTTGTTGTGGGGTATCGGCAAGCAAGAGAAGAGGTTAGATTAGATATCAATAGGGTTACAAGGCAAGGGTGTGGTATCTCTTGTAGGCTAGCAAGAAGGAAGTCGTGTGAGGCATTTACTTGTAATTTGAGAAACTCTAATTCCTCATAGTGAAGAATCTCTCTTGGTTGAAGAGGGGACTGGAGTAGCTTTCAAGTGGATGAAAGTGAACCAGGATAAATCACTGTGTCGTATCTCTAAACTCTCTACTCTTTACAATTCTTGTTATTAATTGTGTTCTTGGTTGAAAACCTAGAAAAAGTGATTTTTCATAATTGATTGAATTGAATCTTAATTGTGCAAAATTGATTTGGGGAAAATCATTTTCATAACCTAGGTTAATCAATAAGAATATAGGTGTTAATTGTTTCCGCTGAATCTCTGATCATATGTGTTAATTGATTGATTTTCATATTTGATTGAAAAGTGATTTTTCAATTTTAACATTGATTAATCGAGTAATTGGTTTCATTAATCGATTAGTTTGAATTGATCATTCGGCATTAATCGATTAGTTGACTTGTTAATCGATTAATAGAAGAAAATTTTTGTGAAAATCATTTGTTTTAATCGTTTTGATTTGTTTCTTGCGAAAATCTTTCAAGGTTTCTCTAACACCTATTCAACCCCCCCTTCTAGGTGTTCTCCTAGTGTTTCCTAGTTGTTTCACCCACCGATTGTAGGTTCTCACACCTATTACATGTGAAAAATCAACACCTACGATAAGTATCACCGCACTTATTTTTAAATACTATATGATATTTATCTTTGTGTCACACATGTTTATCCTGGTGCTGAAATTTTATTTATTCCTTCTTCGATATGTTTGTACAAATTTTTTTGAAGAATAAATTATTCTTTCAGCATCCACTATATTCATGTGTTACTAATTCTTAAGGATCCAAATTTATTGGATACCAAGAAAATGCACCTAATTAGCCTTGCAGGTATTACTACAAGTCTCAATGATGCAATGTTCTCTGAAAAATCTATTATTCGATGGACTCAAATGAAAAGAGAACTTGACGATATTCAAGCCTTGAAAGTGATACTGCAATATTAATACGATCTCTTGGAATGGAAGAAGTGCAACACATTGAATAAGAGGAGAATTCCTTCAATTGCAGAATGTTGAATATCCGAATGGGAGGAACTCCAAAGCTTACTGTCTATTACTTGGGAAAATATCATCTCGATAAGTATCACTATCCTAAAAATTTTCATTCTTGTGATACATCTTGTTTATGCGATATATGCCTTAGATGACAAAGTTTGCTGAATTGAATTCATTAAATATTTTTTGTCATGGCATATAGGCTCATAAAGTTTTGTTGATGCTTTATATAGTGAGCATACACATGTTTTTTATTGATGCATTTGATCTCCCTTTATAACTTGCTTGGTTGAATCATTCTTTTAGAAAGGAGGAGAAAAACTTTTTCAAATTTGCATAAAATCATGTTTCGCTTCTTCACTCTATCTTGACATCATGCGTCTTTTTAACTATGTATTGGGACAAAATTTTTTGTGTTTCCCATAACTCCTTATGATGATGTCAAAATAGGGGGAGTAAAGTATGTAACAAATCTCCTTGTTATTACTAATGCTTCTACCCAGTGTTTCAGGGGGAGTTTAGCATTTGGTTTATTTGATCAAAAAGGGCGAGATATTTTACAAAAGACATGGGCTTAATGAAGACAAAAGGGGAAGAGAACCAAATGTCGTTGACAAAACAAAAGGGATCATGTGATAACTCCCATGGAAAGAAAAGTGAGAAGTCAAGCTTACTCATGGGGAGAAGAATTCTGAGATTCATGGCATATCTGATTAATAACAAAAGGGGGAGAAGAAAAGTTCAAGCATAACAACAATAGAAGAATTCTGAACCCACTTTTTGCTGTTGATAAAAGGGGGAGAAGAATTCCTGAATGATGCTTAATGATGCAAGGATGCGAAACATTTAATTTGTTATATATCCTTTTTGTATCCTTGTTGTATTATTTGTGTTCTAGGGATAAGGCTGTGTTTATTATATAAACATTTGCTTGTATAACACTTGTGATGCAGATCATTCAGAATACAGGTTTGTCATCATCAAAAAGGGGGAGTGTTGGAAGTCAAGCTTTCCCAAGGACTTCAAGTGCAATCACTATATGGTTTTGATGATAACAAACTCAAGATTCTCAAGTTCATATCAAGTGCAATCACAAGCTCTTCAACCTTCAAGTCCAAGCTTCAAGTTGAAGAATCAAGCAAATGAAGTTGAAGGCTCAAGCAAATTGAAGTCCTTTTAGCCCTTTCCCTTAGGACATCATGTAAGGTAATGAAGTCAAGGTTTATATTATGTTAAAAGGCCAATATAAGTTTTTCTAAATATATTTTTCATAATTAAGGAGAAGAAAAAGAAGTTTTGTGAAAATCAGTTTTTATATCTTAGTTTTGGTGAAAGTAATTGATGTTACAAAACTCTGAATATTTTTATGTATGCAAGAGAGAGTAATCGATTACTTGCCTAAGTTAATCGATTAACTTTGTTGCATCATAGAAAAATCAGAGAGCTTGTAATCGATTAAGTGAACTTTGCTAATCCATTACTTTCTTATGAGAGTAATCGATTACCTGGCTCAAGTAATCGATTAAAATTGTTGCATCATATATTTTCCTGAGACAAAGTAATCGATTATTGCTTTGAGATAATCGATTACATGATGTTGCATCATATAAAAATCAGAGGCTCTGTAATCGATTATTAGATTAGTGGTAATCGATTATATGAGTTGCATCATACATTAAACAGAAATGAAGTAATCGATTACATGCATGTGTTAATCGATTACTGGTTTTTAAAATGAATTTCAAAGTTTCTATTTTTAAAGGGATAATCGATTACCTCCCTCAAGTAATCGATTACCTCAAGTTTTATTGAAAAATGTGTCAGAATCATTTTGATTTATTTCCAGATTTGTTTTTACTTAATTGATTCTGATTTATTTTCAAAATTCGAATTTGATTTTATTTTTGAAAATATTCCTTATTTGTTTTAAGAATCAAATCTTTGTTTTATTTTCTAAATCTTTTTTATTTGGTTTTGATTTTAAAACTTAAATTATTTTATTTCCAAAATCGTTTTTGATTTGATTCTGATTCTATTTTCAATTTCAAATTTCAAATCTTTGGTTTTAATTCTTAAATATTTTATTTTATTTTTTGATTTGATTTGATTTCAAAACTATCTCTATTTATTTTGTTTTGGAAAATCATTTCACACTTCCACATTGAACAACATCTGCTAATCACGCTCTTCTTCTTCTTCTTCTTCTCATATTCTCTGGTTTTCACGCTAAATCTTTTTGAAGAAAACTAAACCTTATTTTGGCCTTGTAACACTTCTTTTGACTTCATTGCTATAGAGTTTAATTGTTGTATCTGTGTTGCTTAGAACACATAATTGTTAGAGTGGCCTTTATTATTGTATCTGCACTATTTAGAGTGCACTATAGGTCTTGTACCCGATCACTCATACCATAACCAGTGTTGTAAGGGGTGTGTAACCCTTAGTGACTAGGGAGTGAAACTCCTAGTGCGGACGTGCTGCGTTCGTGGTTGTAGAGTGAGGAACCCTTTGTGTGTGGGTAGTGCTAGACGAACGGTGGGTCACCTAGTAGTTAGGCTATCTAGAAATCTAGGAAAGGTTTTCCTAGTTGTGTTTCGAGGTCCCTGGCGTAAGGAGGTTCCTAGTAGCTTGCAGGGCGCTCTGGTTGTACTTGGGGACGCGTGGCGTCTTGGTTTAGTGAAAAGCTCAAGCGGGTCGCTTGGGGACTGGAGTAGGCCGGGTTTGCCGAACCAGGATAAAATCTCCGGTGCAATCTCTTCTATCCCTATCTCTTTTATATTCTGTTGTTATATTTATTTGTTGCGCATCATAACAACTATTTTTGTAATAATCTATTTTAAGCGAATTTAAAATAATAAGCGCGGTAACGGTTTTCGTTGTTATTATTTAATTCGTATCCGCGCATATTAGTTTTTCATAATAGTATTAATATTATTCGCTTCTGCGCAATCGTTTTCTTCAATATATTGTTTTCCGCTGCAAAATCTCTTGTGTTTTAATGAAAACGTTTTAATTCGAATATTTTCCAATGTTTTCTTAAACACCCAATTCACCCCCCCCCCCCCCCTTGGGTGTCGGCTCCCAATCCTATCAATAATTCTAAGATTCACTAGTCCTGAGTTCTTGTGGAGTTTGTTATTCTAACTTGGTTTCAATTGTATGAACTGCTTGTGAAAATAAGTGTCTGAGTCTGTGAGTCGACGTCCTAGAATAGGTGTGTACATTTTGATTTAGGAGGTAGTCTTGTGTTTTAGAATTTTTATTTTACTTTTTCCTGGGACATGCAAAATACTAAGTTTGAGGGAGTGATTTGGGTCTAATATATGATGTTTTAAGCATGATTTAGAATCCCTTTTACTATGGATTTGGTTTGTTTCTCTTTTAAATTTAGGACTTTTTGTATAGTTTTTAGATTTTGTTATTAGTTTAGAATCCCTTGAATGTTTTGATCCGTTTTGGGTATGTTTCAGGTACTTTCGGAGCTTAATTGAAGAAAATAATTATGGAGCTGAAAAGAGGACGAAAGGACCTTGAAAATGGCGCAAGAACGGAGCGAAACAGAGTCGGAAGTTGTCCTGGACGCTCAGGCGTGGAGCTTCCCACGCCCAGGCGTGTGAGCATCGTTGTTCACCATTGACCAGACCTGGGCGCCCAGGCGTGAGGCCCCGGGCGCGCAGTGCTCGTGCAGGCCCAGTTGGGCCGAATTCTGATGCGTTTTTGTGGGATTTTCTTAGGATTTGTAATTATATATTTTTTATTCTAGGATTAGAAACTAGGTTAGCAATTTTTAGAGAGGGAGATTACATGATTTTGGAGAGCTTTAGAGGAGAAGAAGATTGAAGATTGGAAGATTGAAGATCTCTTCACGGTAATCCTAATTGTCTATGATTATGGATTACTCTTCTATTGTTTTTGTTCTTATTTTCTCAATGTGTAACTGAAACCCTCGTGTTAGGAATTGGTGAATTTGTATGGATTAGTTTATTGATTTCATGAATTGATGTTTTTCCGTTTCTAAATCAAGTGTTTGATTATATTTTCACTGTTATGCATGGAAGTAACTAATCTATGTTTTGGATCTCTAATTCTTCAATTGAGAGATTATGAATTAGAATAGACCTTCAATCAAACAATATAATTATTCAACTCGTGGGGATATTTTTGGGTAATTATATAACTTGTTATAAATTCCACTGTTCTTAATAATGGTTATTCAATGGTTTAATCACTTAAAGGATTAAGGATTATTAAATTGAATAATAAACAGTAATTACACAAGAGGGATCTAGTAATTACTACCTTAGGAATTTGTTCTTGATTTAGGGAAAAACAAAGATTCATGATAAATAAACAACGCCTACAATGAAACCATGTTCCTAACTCGTTTTCTTAAATTGCTCGCAACTTCTATTTAATTTATGTTTTTATTTAATTTATGTTTTATTTTATTTCAATTCAATCTTAATTAATTAGAAACCAACATATTTTGCTTTTAACTACTTTTTGGTGGAAACTAATTGAACAATTTGCAATCCCTGTGGGACGATATCTGGTCTTATTGACTATATTACTTGATGACCCGGTATACTTGCCGGTAACCCAGCACTATTTTTCTTCTATTTTCTTCTTGCAGTCAAAACACCATAACTTCTTCGTTGACTGTCGGATCTTGCTCAAATTTGAAAGCAAGCTTTCTAAAATCCTCATCTTGATATCCAATGGTGGAATTCTTGTTTAGAGTTATAAATATTTTATTCTTAATTTTCTCTTATAACGCAATCATAATATTGAACGCCGACTTTAACCCTCGTTTCTCTTCACCTTCCACTATCTTATCCTTTACTAAGTTTCCTAACTACTTCACAATATTACAAGTGGTCCTACTCCATTGCCTCATTCATTCCTGGACAAAATTATTTTCTCACTAAGCGGTTTATTGTTCTAATTTATGCTTGGAATTAAATAGATAATTAAAAATAAATAAATAAAAATTTGGGATGTTACATTTTCTACTCTTTATTTACTTACTCCTTAATCCAACAAATATTAACTATCTTATTATCTTTTTTTTAAGTTTTCCCTTTTGGCTTTTACTTAATTTTATTGCAACCTCTCATAACTAGTGTTTAACTCTCTCTTTCCTACTACTCATTATCTAATTAGAATCACAAAAATCTATTCAAGTACATAGCAATCCAAGCATATAAAGACATAACAATATACATCCATCACAATAATGGGTTTTGTCATCCCAAACAATAAATACTTAATTTCCAAACAAATATCCTATCCTAAGGTTCATCACCATCCTTCCTTACCTACACTTAGCTATCCCTATACACTATCCAGAATCTACTTCCTAAATAAAGGTAATTCCACCTCCTTACCTCAATGAAGCTAGAGAGATGGAACCTCTAAGTCTTGGCTTTTCCCTTTGTCCTAGCTCCGTATCCTTTACCCTTGTAAATCCTTAAGGCTTGAACTTCCTAGGCTTGACTTGCAACCCAAAACCAAACAACCAAGAGGAGAGTGAGATAGAGGAAGTAAGCTTTCTCCTTCAATAGCTCTTGAGGGAGGGAAGGTATGAGTGAGAAATGAGCTCCATAGTAGGTGAGGTTGATGATGACTCTTGTTCTTGTGTTGGCTATGGAGTTGAAAAAATTCAAGAGAAATAGAGAGAGAGGACGAATTTGAGAGGGAGTGAGGAGGGTGATCTTGTTCTTATTTTCTTGCTTATGGCTTGATTGTGATGATGAGAATGATGTTCATGATGATTATGATGCTTGATTTCTAGGGTTTATTAGTTGATGATGATGATGCTTTTTCTTGGACCATGAAGAGGAAATGAAGAATATGATGAAGAATGAAGTGCGTTGTGTGTTGTTGTGTTGTTGCCTTTTCTTTTCTTTCCATGGAAGAAATGAATATGTGGTCCTAATTGAGTGGCTTCTTGAGGAAGCCACAAATGAGTGATCCCCAAGTTTCTTATTTTTTTTCTTCAGCACACGACAGGTAATCGATTACCCTACTAATCGATTATCTCCCTTATTTTACAATTGTTTGGCTCTTCACAGAATGTAGGTAATCGATTACCTCCCCCAAGGTAATCGATTACTTCCTTAAATTCAAATCTAGGGTTTCTCACAGAACCAAGGTAATCGATTACCACCCCAAGGTAATCGATTACATCACCTAATTTTTATATATTGATGGTTTCTAACCCGAAGGCATTCCTCTTAACTCCTATACACACTTTGGCCATGTTTACTTCACTAAACTCCAGCTTACTCTTCTGATTATCATCAGTTCTAACTCGAATTTAATCGAATTATGCTTGGAATAAAAATTCAGGATGTTACATAAGTTGCCTGATGATGAATAGTTGTCGATAAATATGGATCTTTTAGGAGTTTTTATTAAAAAAAAGAAGGTTGTTAAAGATTTTTGTAACACCCCAATTTAGAAACTTGGAAATATTCTTTTCATTAATTCATGAAAATACGGGTGAATTTTTTTTCCTTGATGACATGGACATGAATTCATCCATGTAACACATTACCTTTCAAAAATATTTGCATTATAAAAATTAAGTCATTCATGTCTCACGTCATCCATCAAGTTCCAAATCGAGATGTTATTACCAACACCGCACTTTGGAACCCGATTTACCATAAACAAAATCCTTCTGATGTTGTCTCAAATATAAAGTCTGAAAAGCCTTGTTACAAGTACGAGACTTACATGGTATCCAAATCAATGTCGTCAAATTCTACCTGAATAAAAGACAAGACCAAATCAACACGTCCAGACTAAATGAACATAACAGAAAATAACGACAACTAGTGACCCTCATCACTGGAAGCTGCTGCCGGTGCCTCCTCTGGATCGCACTCCCACTCATCAGCATCAGACAACTCATCTGGAGATGATCCTTCACTCGAGTCCTCCTCAATCCTTAGATCCACCATCTAGTTGGTCGACAAAAGACCAATAGAAAACATACAGCAGAGAGATAAAGAGAGTCAGCTTTTACGGGCGGATAAGCCGATGATGTGGGATTACAGTAGGCAACATATCAAGATATGATAACAACCAATATACACATCATGCAAAATTTCACATCATTATCATCATCACAAAATATCATCTTCATAGATTATCATCACCATTGATATTCAAACATTAATTACAAATCCTTCTCCAACCATTCATCAAGACTATTTCCAAGCCCAAGGATCACCAATGCCACAACTGTTTCACAATTCCTTTCCCGTCATTAATGTAACACCCTATCTTAATTAATACTCTATCTGCCCAACTGTGATTTCGTTACTTGAAAATTTCTTTTTAAAGCTATTAGTTATTCATAAAATCTTCCATCAAATCGGACGGAGTTTACTTTGTTTTAGGGACATTCCCAAAATATTGGTTTTCCTGTAATCCTGTATTAACACCATTATATATTCAACAGTAAGCCGGCAAGGCAAAATATTTCATAGTGCATTCATTACATTAATTCTAAAATATGAACAAGTTGTTGGAATACTTTGACTCCCAAAAGACAATATTTATATGCATCAAGTTTTTCCAAAAATAAAACCTTGGATCCATTTAGGGTCCCACCCCTAAGTATCCACACTCCACGGAGTGGACAAAGTGTGGTGTGCTCTTGCTCGGCCGAGACTCGTGCATGCTCCTCCTCAGTACCTGTAATAAAAACGGCAAGAAGGGTAGCATTACACAGAACTTAGGAAAATAGCTTCTAAAAAGCATAGCAATAAACCAAGCCTAACATTATTATTATCAACGTAATAATCATAATCATTTTCACACTTTCATGCTAGATTACTTCTTTCTTAGTTCATTTACTTTTCTTTCCTTATTGGTTTCCCTTTTTCTTATTCTCATTTTCCGTTATTACCATTACGACTCATTTGTACGTATGCTTTTATTCATTTCCCATTCTTTATTTTCCTTCCTATTAATTGGCTACAGGGTCTCATGACCAGACTGTACGATCTAACTTGCACCAGTTTCCTTTCTTTTTATTCCGCCACAGGGTCTTATGACCAGATCTTACGATCTAACCTGTGTCTGATTCTCTTTCATTATTAAGTCACAGGGTCTTATGACCAGATCTTTCGATCTAACCTGTGTATGTTCCTATTTTATTATTTAGCCACAGGGTCTTATGACCAGATCTTACGATCTAACCTGCACTAGTTTCTCTTTTATTATTTGGCCACAGGGTCTTATGACCAGATCTTTTGATCTAACCTGCGACGGGTCCTCTTTTTATTATTAGGTCACAGCGTCTTATGACCAGGTATTCTGACCTAACCTGTGTCGGTCTATTGTTTCGTTCTCATCTTTTCTCATTATTAACTTCTCTTTGTCTTTTCTCTTCACTTGTGTCATCATCATTAACCTCACATTATCACTTAAAGTTTCTTTGCATTATAGCATCACCATTTAGTCTTATGTTCATTACATACACAAACACTTTCCTTATCTTCCTAACTTATCATTATTCTCTTTATACAAACAATTCAGTTTGCATATATCACACAATCACATCATTCAAACATTTCACATCTAGCAACTTTAACGTATATTCTTTCATTATCCTAGGTTACCCAATTAGCTCTATGTTACTTCAAACATTAAATCACCACATGCACAATTATTTCCAATTTCATCATTTACTTCATAATAATTAATTCAACTTATAAGACTTCCACTCATTCAATCATAGCACTTCATACATCTCAACTCAACACCATCATTCCAACATCCATTCAAAGTTTTCTATTCTTATTATCATCATTAATTTTTTCATAAATTCATTCCCTACTCTAGCATCCTAACTCACCCTTTAATTCATGATACCAATTATCTTGTTATATTCTAGGTTCATTTCCAAATCCCAACCCCTCGTATACTTCAACACACACATTATTATTCAAACATAATAACACATATCATATACACATATAGTCACAAACATCCAAGTGGTTTCATTCTCTTTATTTTCATGCTTAACTTTTTAACAAAATTTCATCTTCACATACAATTATAAAATCACCTAGTGAGTTCATTCATTCATTCATATACTTTCTTTACTTTCTATATTAACTACCCTATGGTTTATTCTCATAACTATTTAACTACACTTAGCTACCACTATAACATTTCTAGAATCCATGCCCTAAATAGAGGTAACACTACCTTCTTACCTCGAACAAGGAGGAATACTATGAACCTTCACAACCCTAGCTTTTATCTTTGCCCTAGCTCCTTAGACTCTTAGCCCTTTGAGTCCCCTTTAGCTCCTCAACCAAACAACTACTAAGAGTGTTGGGATCCTATCAAGTGGAGAGTGATAAGAAGGATGGGTGCTTGATTTCATTTCTCTTGAGATGGAGGAAGCTTGAGTGTGTGTGGTCCTCCATGGTAGGGCGGTGTTCGAACTTCAAGGGAGGAGGATAAGAGAGAGAGAAAGTGGCGTGATGATGGGGGTGGAGGTGTGATGTAGCTTGGTTCTATGATGCTTAATGGTGAAGATGCTCTTGCTTGTGTTTGGGTGTTTGTTGATGGAGGTGATGAGAAGTAATAATGGGTGCTCTTAGAACTATAAAGGAGAAGAGAAAGAAGTGAAGCTTTTCCTTGCAACGATGAAGATGGAGTGGTGTTGAAGATGATTCTAGGCGTGTGGTGAGTGTTGGGATGGGGGTGTTGTTCTTGATGATGATGAATGCTCTTGGCCTTGAGAGAGGGAAGAGAAGAGAGGATGGGTTCATGAAGAGAAGAAGGAATGAAAGTGATGAATGATATTGTTGTTGTTTTTATTTTATTTTCCTAGAATGGAATGTGTGGCTCACATTCAATGGCTTCCTCAAGAAGCCTCATTTGTGTGGCTCTCATGGCTCTATTTTTTTAAGTGTCACGTGCTGGTTATCGATTACCTCATCCAGTAATCGATTACCCCCTTAATTCTTCAATTAATCAGCCCCTCACAGAGTGTCAGTAATCGATTATCTCCCCCACGGTAATCGATTACTTCCTTTAATTCAAATTTAGGGTTTCTTACAGAATGATTGTAATTGATTATCACCCCAAGGTAATCGATTACATCACCTAATTTTCATATATAGATGGTTTCTAACTCTAAGGCATTCCTCTTAACTTCTATACACACTTTGGCCATGATTACTTCACTAAATCTCAGCTTATTCTTTTGATTATCATTAGTTCTAATTCGGATTCAATTTAATTAAGCTTGGAGTAAAATTCGGGGTGTTACAATTAAGCATTATAATTTTATCATGTTCTTAAAATTTTCTTATTTAAGTTTTATTGAATCGCTTCCATCGCTGACAAGGGAATAAGAGAACGTCATCTGTAACATCCCGACTCTCTAACCTTGAATTATTTATTATAATGAAAATAGAGAATAATTTTTCGCAAATAAATTTTAAAATTTTATTATTCAATTGCTTCAAGTATTGTCAAGTGCGGAAGCAAAATAATAGAACTTAGTTCGATTAATAAAATACAATAGTTCAAACTAATTTACACTAATAACAATTAGACTCTGAGCTACTTAAGACACTACTCGTAACCCAGAGCATGGTTCTCAACTCCAACGGTCGGGAAGGGAATCTCATATCCCTTGCCGTTCCTACTCCCCTGTCTGTGAAAACAGGAACTTCATTACCTACAAGGGCAACGAGGGAGTAATGTTGGAAACCAACAAGCGGCTCAATATAGTCTAGAGGGGGGGTGAATAGAATATTGAAGCCTTATTACAGATTTTTCGTCCACCTAAGAGAATGGTTTAATGAAAATAAGTTTTCTTCAAAAATTCAAGTCAGATTACTCGAGTAACTCAAGTCTTCACTCGAGTAATACGCAAGCAAAAATAATTTCACTCGAGTATTCAGCAAATCACTCGAGTATTACGAAAGCTATTTTTAAATCACTCGAGTAACAGAAAACCTACTCGAGTATTGTTCATAAACTGAAAGCAGATTACTCGAGTGACAAGAACTTTACTCGAGTAAACTGGGTAAAATTCAATTAAAACTCAGTTTTCAATGGAGTTCTTCAAGAATAACAATGCTATGATGATTCAACAAATTATGAATGATTAATATGAACAACTTCAAGTAATATTAACATGCAATTTTAGATCAAATGAGTAGAATTAAGAAAACCCCAATTCTAACCTAAAAATGCAATTGTTAATGAATTAATGCAATACAAGGAATGAAAATAAAAGAGACACAAGGATTTATCCTGGTTCACTTTCACCCACTTGAAAGCTACTCCAGTCCCCTCTTGAATCAAGAGAGATTCTTCACTAGAAATCTTCAAATGTAGATTTTACAATGTTTTAAGATGCAACTAGATTCTTAGTTCTCCTATCTTAAAACCCAACTCAAAGTGTGTACCAAACACTTTGATCTAATCTACCCCTTTTGAGAATTCTAGATTTCCTTGCTAATTGATTGAAGATGCTTCCAACCAATCCTCTTTTCTTGCTTTGATTTGATCCTCAAAGTCTTCCTTGTGAGATTCTTCACTTGTGTTGAAACTTCAATGATGCAATCACAAATTGCAAATCTTCAACAACCACTAAGAACAAAAATTATGATCTCAAGAATATTTGAACAATGAGAGAAATAGAGTGAAGAATGAAAAGTTCTTTGTTGAATCTTGATAGCTCTTGAAAGATGTAAAATAGCTCTTGAATTGCTTTTCAAAGTGTATAGAAAATTGTAAGAATGAATGTGTATATCACGTGAAAGAGAAAATGAAGTCCTTTTAAAATTTTCCAAACACTGATTGAATTACTCGAGTAAACCATATAACTTCACTCGATTAAAACATGTCAGATTAAGTTACTCGAGTGATGTGTAAACCATTACTCGATTAACCTGTCATGACATAAATTACTCGAGTGACCCAATACTCATTACTCGAGTAAACTGATCAGAATCTGAATAAAAACAAGGTTTTTCTAAAAGGTTTTTCACAAAACTTTTAATAGAGCTATTTAATCAAGATTTAAAGTATCTTCACTCTTAATCAAACATTATTTAAATATTCTTAAAATCACCTAAGCTACCCACACCAATGAGATGCATTGCATAAAAATAAAGATTACATTGAAAAAGAATTAATAAAAATCCTAATTCTAATCTTCATGTGGTGTAGCTTGCTTGTTGCCAATGTTGTTGCTTGGAGAGAGATTGTTAGCATCAAAACATGAGAATCCTACAAACTCCCCCTTTTTGATGATGACAAACCTCCTTTTCAATTAAGCACTAAGTTTTAACATACTCCCCCTAAATGTAAAACACCTAGGAAAAATATAATAAAACTTAACCTACAAGAACAACATCAACAAAATATTCTCCCCCTTTTGGCATCATTAAAAAAATAAGAATTGTGAGAAAAGTCCTTTGCCAAAAGTGGAAGGTAAGTAGTTCACAATGGTATAAAAATAAGATAACAATAAAGACAATACCAAAATAAACCACAATAGTGCCACAACGAATATAAACGCACAACGAATATAGCACCATAATCCATAATATCAGAGTATCACACTATGCAGCAAATCATAGTGTATAGCAAAAAGACATCAACCATAGCAAATAATCAAACGAAACTAACCAAACTAGGCCATACAGAAAGCCCTAAAACATAGTAGCAACAGAGTCATAAACATGAAAAAGAAACATAAACAGAACATAGTCAGAAATATGCATATGAAACATGAAACAGAAATCAACATCAAATACAACATGCACGGATTCCTCAACGGTTAATGTTCTTTTATTGTAGACTCTATATGCTTTGCTATGGGTTGAATAACCTATGAATATGCCTTCGTCGACTTTGGAGTCAAACTTGCCGACCGGTTCCTTTCCGTTATTTAAAACAAACACCTTACACCCAAAAACATGAAAATGTGAAATATTTGGCTTTCGCCCTTTTAAAAGTTCATAAGGTGTTTTATTTAAATGCGGACGAATAAGAACCCTATTAAGCACATAACAAGCGGTGTTTACCGCATCGGCCCAAAAATATTTAGGAACATTTGATTCTCTCAACATAGTACGAGCAAGTTCCACTAATATTCTATTTTTCCTTTCTACAACTCCGTTTTGCTCCAGAGTCCTAGGGGCCGAAAATTGATGATCAATACCAAACTTATCACAAAATGCATCAATCCTAGTGTTTTCAAACTCACCTCCGTGGTCACTTCTAATAGACACAATTTTCAAACTTAGTTGATTTTGGATGAGTTTGGCAAACTTTTTAAAACATTTATAAACTTCACTTTTTGCGGATAAAAATAAAGTCCATGTGAATCTAGTAAAATCGTCTACTAAAACAAATCCATAGTAATTGCCACCTAAACTTTTAATTTGTGAAGGGCCAAACAAATCCATATGGATGAGCTCCAAAGGCTTTGTTGTGCTTATCACATTTTTAGGTTTAAAAGAACTTTTAACTTGCTTGCACTTTTGACAAGAGTCACAAATGCCATCAAGCTTAAAATTTAGTTTAGGCAAACCAATCACTAAATCTTTTCGTAAAAGTTTGTTTAATTGATTCACATTCACATGAGCAATTCGTCTATGCCAAAGACGAATTTTATCATCAAAAGATTTGAAACATTTTGAAAATAGTGAAGTTATCTCATCCAAATCAATTAAGTAAGTGTTATTAGAGCGACGACCAACAAACTTAACACTATCATCTATAGAAGACTTAATAAAGCATAATTCCGGAGTAAAAGTCACATAATTGCCCATATCGCATAATTGGCTTATACTAAGCAAGTTGTGTTCTAAGCCTTCTACGTATAGGACATTTTCTATGACAAGGTTAGATACGTTACCGATCTTCCCGACTCCTAGAATTTTGCCCTTGTTGTTGTCGCCGTATGTCACAAATCCACCACTTTTCGGAGTAAGTTCCATGAAGTGCGTTTTGTCTTCCGTCATGTGTCTCGAACAACCACTATCCAAGTACCATTTGCGCTCTTTGGTTCGAAGACACACCTACAAGAAAGATATCATTTGGTTGACTTAGGTACCCAAGTGGTCTTGGGTCCTTTGTTGTTAGCATGGAGAGAAGTCCCCTTAACAATCCAAATATATTCTCCGCTTGGTATACCAAATTTCTTTATGTTACATTTATTCGTGGTATGCCCAAAGATCCCACAATAATGGCAAGTTGGGTTTTTAGAAATCTTATTCTTTGAAAATCCACCAACTTTGCGATAATTGCGTTTCTTAGGTTTGGTATAGCCAAGACCGGATCTATTGCTATTGTTCCTTTGAGTTGAAATCAAATGATCTAATGAAGTATCTCCTTTCATGAGCCTTGCAAGTCGATCATTCAAATTAAAAACTTCTTTTTCCAAAGACTTGCAATTTTCACAAGATGGAGTCTCATTTGATTTCAATTCACAATTCCATGTAGAGTTTGCATAAATGAGTTCAAGTGTTTCATTTTGAAGCTTAATTTCTTCTAATTCTTTTTGAAGTTCGATTATCTTTTCATGTTGCTTCATTATGAAATTCTTTCTTTCAACATTTATTTTAGCAAGTTTCTTCAACTCTTTATGCATCTCTACATACACATTGTACAATTCATTGAATGAAGGAGAATTAGAACTAGAGCTAGCATCGGAAAGATAATCTACCTCATTGACGTTCTCACTTGATTTAATGCTCGAAGATTCCTCTTCATCAAGCTTCGTCATCAAACATAGATTTGCAAGTTCTTCATCATCCGATGAGCTAGATGTTGATTGACTCTCCACTTCATCCCATACTATGTAAGCCCTTTTTCCTTTAGATGAGTTGAACTTTGAGTTGTCACCTTCCGACTTCTTAGAATGAGTTGGGCAATTCGATCGATAGTGACCAAGCTTTCCACACCCATGACACTTGATGTGATCCTTGTTAGTCTTACTTCTTGGTTGTGAGTCCTTAGAATCTCTTTGTCTATTTCTATTAAAGTTCCCCTTTTTCTTAAGGAACCTACCAAGCTTTTTAACTAGCAAGCCAAGGGTCTCATCATCTATATCGGAGTCCGAGTCATCCACTTGAGAGTTTTCCTCTTGTGCCTTAAGGGATTTTGAAGTTGATTTAAGAGCTATCCCCTTTTTCTTTCTATCGGCATCTTCATTCATGGATAACCGCCCAAGCTCCATTTCATGCTCTTGAAGCTTTCCGAATAAAGTTGCTAAGTCAATTTGATCCACATCTCTAGCTTCCATAATGGCCGTCACCTTAGGTTGCCATTCCCTACTAAGACATCTCAAAATCTTATTAACAACTTCACCATTAGTTATAACTTTTCCAAGTGCAGAAAGATGATTTATGATATGAGTGAACCGCTTTTGCATGTCACCTATATTTTCATTAGGTAACATACGAAAGAGTTCATATTCATGCATGAGTGTATTTAGCCTAGCCCTTCTAACCTCCGAAGTGCCCTCATGTGTGACTTGTAATGTGTCCCACATTTGTTTAGCATCAACACATTGAGATACTCGAAAGAACTCATCATAAGAAAGAGCGGACGTGATGATATTTTTAGCTTTTAAATCAAATGCAACTTTTTTCTTATCATCATTGTCCCAACTCGATTGTGGTTTGACTGAAACAACATCATTTACTTTCGTTTGAGGAACAAAAGGTCCATTCTCTATGGCGTTCCAAATTTCCATATCTATGGCTTGAATAAAAAATTTCATGCGGACCTTCCAATAAGCGTAACCCTCACCATTGAATAGTGGAGGACGATTAATGGAAGTTCCTTCACCACCAAAAGGATTTGAAATTGAGCCCATTGTTTCCAAGTAAAAGGATCTTTTTGAAAAAGCTTTTTAAGGCTCGGATTTTTCGTCCGAGCTCTGATACCACTTGTTGGAAACCAACAAGCGGCTCAATATAGTCTAGAGGGGGGGTGAATAGAATATTGAAGCCTTATTACATATTTTTCATCCACCTAAGAGAATGGTTTTATGAAAATAAGTTTTCTTAAAAATTCAAGTCAGATTACTCGAGTAACTCAAGTCTTCACTCGAGTAATACGCAAGCAAAAATAATTTCACTCGAGTATTCAGCAAATCACTCGAGTATTACGAAAGCTATTTTTAAATCACTCGAGTAACAGAAAACCTACTCGAGTATTGTTCATAAACTGAAAGCAGATTACTCGAGTGACAAGAACTTTACTCGAGTAAACTGGGTAAAATTCAATTAAAACTCAGTTTTCAATGGAGTTCTTCAAGAATAACAATGCTATGATGATTCAACAAATTATGAATGATTAATATGAACAACTTCAAGTAATATTAACATGCAATTTTAGATCAAATGAGTAGAATTAAGAAAACCCCAATTCTAATCTAAAAATGCAATTGTTAATGAATTAATGCAATACAAGGAATGAAAATAAAAGAGACACAAGGATTTATCCTGGTTCACTTTCACCCACTTGAAAGCTACTCCAGTCCCCTCTTGAATCAAGAGAGATTCTTCACTAGAAATCTTCAAATGTAGATTTTACAATGTTTTAAGATGCAACTAGATTCTTAGTTCTCCTATCTTAAAACCCAACTCAAAGTGTGTACCAAACACTTTGATCTAATCTACCCCTTTTGAGATTTCTAGATTTCGTTGCTAATTGATTGAAGATGCTTCCAACCAATCCTCTTTTCTTGCTTTGATTTGATCCTCAAAGTCTTCCTTGTGAGATTCTTCACTTGTGTTGAAACTTCAATGATGCAATCACAAATTGCAAATCTTCAACAACCACTAAGAACAAAAATTATGATCTCAAGAATATTTGAACAATGAGAGAAATAGAGTGAAGAATGAAAAGTTCTTTGTTGAATCTTGATAGCTCTTGAAAGATGTAAAATAGCTCTTGAATTGCTTTTCAAAGTGTATAGAAAATTGTAAGAATGAATGTGTATATCACGTGAAAGAGAAAATGAAGTCCTTTTAAAATTTTCCAAACACTGATTGAATTACTCGAGTAAACCATATAACTTCACTCGATTAAAACATGTCAGATTAAGTTACTCGAGTGATGTGTAAACCATTACTCGATTAACCTGTCATGACATAAATTACTCGAGTGACCCAATACTCATTACTCGAGTAAACTGATCAGAATCTGAATAAAAACAAGGTTTTTCTAAAAGGTTTTTCACAAAACTTTTAATAGAGCTATTTAATCAAGATTTAAAGTATCTTCACTCTTAATCAAACATTATTTAAATATTCTTAAAATCACCTAAGCTACCCACACCAATGAGATGCATTGCATAAAAATAAAGATTACATTGAAAAAGAATTAATAAAAATCCTAATTCTAATCTTCATGTGGTGTAGCTTGCTTGTTGCCAATGTTGTTGCTTGGAGAGAGATTGTTAGCATCAAAACATGAGAATCCTACAAGTAAGTCATAGCTAATCACGTTAAAATGAATAATAAATAACAGAGGCTAAAAACAACAAACACAAGTATTCAAGTAGTAACAATTTACAAATGCATATACACATGTCAAACCCTTTTTCATTCAAGCAATTGATCTTATTATTAATGGCATGATGCATGCTGATCTCAACAAATTCCCGGGGCATCACAGTTTGGAGGTGGTAGGACTTACGAGCTTAGCTCTGCACTCATGACTTACGAGCTTCGCTCTGCATAGGACTTACGGGCTTAGCCCTGCACTCACGACTTACGGGTTCCCATCTCCCAGTGTTGTAGGACTCACAGGCTTAGCCTTGCACTCACGACTTACAAGCTTCATCCGCCCAGCGTTAATAGTATGAAAGAGGAAAACCCTCGCAAACTGGAGCAATCAATGCATGTATGCATACATAATTTATTACCAATCCTTCTTATCACATTCATTATCATTTCCATCAAGGACATGATGTTAGTTCCATGATGAACATGATGAATGTTTTGATAATGACAAAGTGTTTTTGAACAAGCTACAAGTGTTGATCAAGTTTCAAGCTCAACAAGCAACAACAAACATCAAATGAAGAAGAGAGAAAGCAAGCTCATGAAGACCTAAGTTTGAGTGTATTTGTATTTCTTTTATCTTTTGCCTCTCAAGCTTCATAGGTTTTTTATTTGGGTAGATTATTATAGAGGGTAGTGAATCTCATTCATAAGTCATGATTTAATCATAATTTGAGTTTTCACTTAACCTAGAATCAATAGGTGGCTTAAAGGTTTTAAAGGAAAGGTTGGATTTTGAGAAAACAAGTTTTGAACATGTGCAGTACCAACTTAATCGATTAAGTGACTAACTTAATCGAGTACTACTCGAGTAGTCTGCAACTTAATCGATTAAGTACTGCTGAACTGACTTTTAAAATACGTTTTTCACTTCTCAAAATGAGTTTTCAAGTGCTACAACTTTTGGGTATTCTATATAAACCTTTTCCTATTATTTGTGATCAATAAGAATCATTTCATACAAGTTTTACAAAGAATCAAGCCACTCTATTCTCTCTCATTTTCTAAAGATCAAAGTTCTCATATTTTCATATTCTTTGATCAAGAACCTTTGAATCTCTTATGGTGAATTGTCATAACTCTTGATTGAGATTCATAGGATTGTTTTGTGTTTTCTATTGTGTTGTAATCTTTGCAAGAAGGCAAGCCACTACAACAAACAAGAAGCCTTGGTGTGTCGATTATCATCAAGCAAATCTCATTGGAGAAGAAGAAGTCTTGGTTGTGAATCAAGCAAGGAGAAGCCTTGGTGTGTGGATTATCATCAAGCAATTGAAGACTTGTTGTGTCGTTTATCAACAAGGGATAGAGGTTAGATTAGAGAGAAGATCAATAGGATTACAAGGCAAGGGTGTCGGTTATCTCTTGTAGGCTAGCAAGAAGGGAGTCTTGTGAGGCAATCACTTGTAATTTGAGAACTCTAATTCCTCATAGTGAAGAATCTCTCTTGGTTGAAGAGGGGACTGGATGTAGCTTTCAAGCGGATGAAAGTGAACCAGGATAAATCACTGTGTCGTATCTCTAAACCCTTACTCTTTATATTCAAGTCATTGATTGCGTTCTTGGTTGAAAACCTAGAGAAAGATTGATTTTCATAATTGATTGAATTGAATCTTTAATTGTTCAAATTGATAAAGGGAAAATCATTTTCATAACTAGGTTAATCAATAAGAATATAGGTGTTAATCATTTCCGTTGAATCTCTGATCTTTCGTGTGAATTGATTGATTTTCGTATGCGAATGAAAACTTGATTTTTCTGATTTCTGCAAGTAATACTCGAGTACACGACTTGCTTAATCGAGTAAGTAATTTTGATCTCTTAGACTTAATCGATTAAGTTGCAGATTAATCGATTAAGTTAGTGAAAATTTGCAAAAATCTGTTGTTTTGATTGTTTCGATTTGTTTCATTCGAAAATCTTTCAAGGTATCTTGTACACCTATTCAACCCCCCCTTCTAGGTGTATTCCTAGGGTTCCTTTGTCTCTCCAACCACCAATTGCGGTTTCCTCAATTGGTATCAGAGCTCGGTCGAAAGACACGAGCATAAGAGCTTTTTCGTAAAGATCCTTTAAGAAAATCGCAATGGGTTCCATGAATCTCTTTGGTGGTGAAGGTGCTTCAATAAGTCGTCCTCCATTGTTTACCGGAGAAGGCTATGCATATTGGAAAGTTAGAATGAAAATCTTTATCCAAGCCATAGATAGTGAAATTTGGAAAGTAGTTGAAAAAGGTCCTCATATCCCCTCTAGTTTAGTTGAAGGTGTAGAACAATTGATCCCCGAGGATAAATGGAAGGATGATGATAGAAAGAAAGTTCAATATGATTATAAAGCAAAGAATATCATTACATCCGCTTTATCCTATGACGAGTTCTTTAGAGTTTCTCAATGTTCTAGTGCTAAGGAAATGTGGGACACTTTACAAGTGACTCATGAAGGAACTAGTGAGGTTAGGAGAGCTAGATTGAATGCTTTAATGTGTGATTATGAATTGTTTCATATGCTTCCAAATGAATCTATAAATGATATGCAAAAGCGTTTTACTCATATTATAAATCATTTACTTGCTCTTGGTAAAACTTTTCTACAAGGTGAACTTTCTAACAAAGTGTTGAGATGTTTAGACAGGAATTGGCAACCAAAAGTAACGGCTATTGTTGAATCTAAAAATTTGGATGCTATGGATCTAGCAACACTTTTCGGAAAGCTTCAAGAACATGAAATGGAGCTTGGACGATTAAGTATCAATGAAGAGTCGGATAAGAACAAATCAAGGAAAGGACTTGCTCTTAGAGTCAAAAGTGCATATAAAAAGAAAGATAGTTCCGATGATGATGATAGTGAAGATTCCGATTCCGATGTTGATGAAAAAGACATGAAACTTTTGTTAAAAGAGTTTGACAAGTTTCTAAGGAGAAAAGGAAGGTTGAACAAGGACAAAAGTAAAGAGAAGGATTCCCCACACTATAAGACCAAAACTTCAAAAGAAGGTGTAGTTTGCCATGAACGTGGAAAGCCCGGACATCTCAAGTATTCATGCTCTAGATATCTCAAGAAGAAGGAGAAAAACAAGAAGAATTCTAAATCTAAAAGAGCATACATAGTTTGGGATAGTGATGAAGATGACAAGAAAAGCACATCAAGTAGTTCATTGGATAATGAAGAAGCCGCTTGTCTCTACTTGATAACTCTAGTAGATGATGAAGAACAAAGTTCAAATGATGAATCAAGTTATCAAAGCGAGGATAGCAATGTAAGTGAATCTAAATCCGAAATTTCTTCTAAATATGAATTGTTACATAATGCTTATGAAGAAATGTATGAACAACTTGAAAAACTAGCTTTGAAAAACATTGAAAGGAAGAAGCTCATTTTGAAACATCAAAAAGAGATTTTAGATCTTCAAAAACAAGTTGATGAGCTTAATCTTGAAAATGAAACTCTTGATCTTATCTATGCTAGTTCTTCTTGTGATTGTGCTAGTAGATTGAATGTTGTGGTTGATTGTGAGAGTTGCAAGTTGCTCAAGGATGAAAATGCTATTTTGAAAAATAAGCTTGCAAGTTTCACCATTTGTGATATTAGATTGCGCACATTGTTAAATTTTCAAAGAGAAAATTCAAACAAGTTTGGTTTGGGTTATACTAATGCTAAGAGTAATTCTCATAGAAATGTTGTTGATTTTTCTAAAGTTGATTTTTCAAATGCACCAACATGTTTCTATTGTGGTACTCATGGACATACTTCAAATGTGTGTTATGTTAAAGTGTATTCCTAGGGTTCCTAGGGTATTCCTAGGGTTCCTTTGTCTCTCCAACCACCAATTGCGGTTTCCTCACATGATTCATCATCTATCTTTCCATTCATTAATCTCATCCTTAACAATTCCTTTCATCATTCTTTTAGCCGGTGTTGTTGTTTTCATAGAAAAAATCCATCAGCCACTTTGCGATGGTTTTAGAAATAGTGGTAAATCATTATTTAATAATCCGTCGGGGCCTAGCCTCCTATTGGCGGATATTTATTGCAACGACCCCATTGGGACTCCCTTAGAAAATATCAACCAAGTGAATAAAACTTTCACTAGGACGTTAGGGATAATATCAACCAAATGGGTGTACGCACTTCCATTGGGACTCCGGTAGGGAAAATATCAACCACTGAATCAAAATTCCAGTAGGACACCTCCAGGATAGTAATCAACCAACGGGATTAAGATATTGTAGCATTAAACGAGTTAATTATAATAAAAATTTTAGGAACTAAGTGTTTTCTGAAAATTGCTCAAATTACTCGAGTAGTTCTTGACTACTCGAGTTGTTCATGCAAAAATACTCGATTCTTTAAAGATCTACTCGAGTGTTCTTCCCAATTCCCAGAATACTCGAGTCTTCCTTAAATTACTCGAGTCTTTTTGCTGCAACAGCACCAGTTTTCTGCATAATACGCACCAATTCGTGATTCTTACACTTTTAGCTCAATTCTCCATCAAACAGAAGTTATTTCACAAATGATAAACATGTTCCACATATCAATTAACATCAAATTAACAGAAAACATAATCAAATCACAGAATTGCATAAAACATAGAAAATAACCAATTCAACATATGACTTTGATTTCTTCTTGATTTTAAGTTCGAAAATCAATCTAGTGAGCTTCCTTAGGTTCAATTAAAGTTGTTTGAATACAAAAACTATGGGTTTCTGGCCTCCAAGTCAGATTCCCATTTCTAACTTATGTTGCCCATGAACCTCAAGTGGTTCCTATGAATTTAGCTTATTGTTTATCATTCTAGCGATTAGATAACTTCTCCCATACCTTAGAGAAGCTAGAGGAACGATTGGTTGAAGAGGGAAAGGACTGGATCAAAGCTTGAGTTTCTCAACACTCAAGTTCTACACTTGAACAGCGAACTTTGGCCATCAAATTCACCACGAATAGGGCATGGAAAAGAACGAAATAAGTTAGCTTAAGAAACTAGGGAATGCTAACTTTAATCAGAAACAAATTTGGGATCAAGAGGGTTCCTGGATTTACCAAACCAATTCGAGAAAGAGAGGTTGCAGTTGCTGATTTGTACTCTATTTTCAGCTTGGAGTCCCTAACTTTACAAGGTTGTAACTTGAGCTACAGGAGGTCAATTTATGTGGTTCTTGATTCTAATTCAAGATTGGAATTAGAACTCGGATTTTGTTTTGGTTTCACAGAATTTGGTTGAGTGAAGAGAGAGAATCGAAGGCACCAAGAGAGCACCCGAAAACAGAGGAAATGTGAATATAATTTCGGGTTAGGAGGATTTGAATGAGTTTGGGGTTTCCCCAATCACCTATTTATAGGCTAAGCTTACCCTCCTATGAAGTAAGGTCCAGCTCTGTGCTTGGAACCTCGAGAAAACACGTTTTGGTGTGAGTTTTGAATCAAAACCGACTTATAGACTCAGCACCACTGCTCGAAATACTCGAGTCTTTTCCCCAGTACTCGAGTCTTTTTCAGCACGTCAAAGAACACTCGAGTCTTCCATGAAAGACTCGAGTCTTTTGACTCAAATTCAAATTTTTCAAACAGTTAAAGATTATACTCGAGTCCTTCCCAAAACACTCGAGTACTTTAACCTAATTTCAGAAAATTCATTATTTTATTCAATATAATAACATTATTATTTTAAATACTTAATTTTTTATTTAGTTATGAAAATATAGGGCCTTACATCCTCCCCCACTTAGACAGAATTCCGTCCCCGAAATTCCGATTTGGAAAAAAAATAAAACTTATTCAAACAAATGCGGATATTCTACCCTTATTCGACCCAAGTGATCACTACGTTCGCACACAACCTTCACTAATCAGGATTTCCTTCCCACGTAGTTGCTAAATTTTCCTATCTTCAATTCGGAAGGAACCGGTTTCAAACGTCAGGTTTTCATGCCAAGGCATCTTGTCGGGTATGATAAACGTATCCTCCCCCACTCGGAATTGGCATAGCGGATTCTATTCGTTCATACCTTAAGGCAACCACTATTGCAGCTAACTCTAATGAATGGAAATATTCGATAAGGGTTATCGAAACGGGATGAGTCCTAGGCACAAATGTTGAACTCAACTTTATGGTAAAGGAATAGACTAAGTAATCTTTGGGGAGGACTTCGGTTATTCACTGATTATAAGGATGGTTCCTAACTTGGTTTCTTCTTTCCCTGATGCGGAAAACAACTTGGGTATCCTTCGGTTGTGGCCTCTACAGATTTAGGTTTGGTACAAAGGATAAACTTTCCATGGAATTCTATAGTTACGTGGGGTTTCGACATTCCGTCTACCACCAGGGTTGCATCTTAGGCATATCAAGTCGGCTATGGTGATTTTGTCGAGTAGGGCTATTTTATAATCAGGCTTGCAAGGTACTATCATGGGATTTGGTGGGGTAGACCCTTCAATCTGAGATTTCTAGTTTTCAAAAAGTTTGCACATTCAAAAGAAATAAGAGATTGGGTGGTTTCCAAAAATAATTCTACCTGACAACTAATTTAAAAGACTAGATAAATACTTTACCTTCAACAAACCTTAGTACTTTCTTTATGCCCACACTTTTGTAAAATTCGTCCAATAAAAACTTTACAAGAAATGGACATTGGTTATAGAATGTGATGTTTTCCCTAAAATGAAGAAATATATATACAAATTGTTTTTCATTCAAAACTTTAGCAAAATCATTTGACAATGTAAATAATGTCGTAACTTTAAACATCCAACCATGTGTATAAGTTTCCCAAAATAGTTCATATCAGTCTTTGGAACTAAAGTTCAAAATTTACATGTTTGTTTTACAAAAAAGAATGTCTCCATTTACTCCCTGAGGATTTGGATGGAGAAACTTGAGGTCATTGTCAAACCCAATAAAAAAGGAATGTGTTCTTTGATCAAAATTATTTTCCTTCACATTTTGTAAACATTAAACGATCACCCTCCCTCTTGTTTTGGATCATCGTATTAAAAATACTGGAATGCTCAGAATATAATGTAGTGCATAATGTTGCCACTTTTCGAGGATAAAGTCTCAAAATAGTTTGATATCAAAGTAAGTTTGCACATTACTATTACTAGCATTTCTATTACCAAAATATAGTGTAGGAATAAAAAAAATACTTAGGGCTTCACCAGGGGTAACACCTAGTGGTTAAGGTCCAAGGCAAGCATATTGGTTTGACTTCTAATCACTTTCGCTACGCACTCTGATTAAAGATGCTAACAAGGTTTAACCAAGATAAGACTCACATCCTAAATTTCTAGACCATACATATAACTTTGAAAATATGTTTGGAAACTCAAGAATTTGATGACACTATTTTCCAATTAATATATAGATTGAGGTGGCCAGTCCCAATCATACATTATATTGGTGATTGAATCATTTTCATACTTTAAGTTTCAGTCATGTGGTGGTCAATTAATTATCCGACTCTAAATAACCACATGATTTTCATATAGGTTTGGAAAAATATTTTGCTAACCTTATCATGTTTAGAATCGGCGTACTTGGTACGAAACCAAGGGTTATTCCCTCCCGTTGGGGTAGCAATATCATGCTCTAACCCGTTGGGGTACCTTTCACTTTCCTTAGTCTCGACTTTCATCCGATTCTAAATATGAAAAGTCTAACTTTTCAAGAAACTGAATTTCATTCCTGAAATCACGCAAAGCAAATAAGCAAAGATAATAGCAAATCCTACTGTACGCTTATATTAGTATCACAAACAACACAACTGATAATATTTCACTAATGTCACAACTATTACAGTTTAATAATATCATATTCTACTGAATCGATCTTAATCTACCCATAACTCAATCCAGAGTTATCACAGCTTAAAGCATGTGTGGCCATATTCCATAGGCCGAGAGTTTGAACCATTGCTCTGATACCACTAATGTAACATGCTGACTCTCTAACCTTGATTTATTTATTATAATGAAAATAGAGAATAATTTTTCGCAAATAAATTTTAAAATTTTATTATTCAATTGCAGAAGCAAAGCTTCAAGTATTGTCAAGTGCGGAAGCAAAATAATAGAACTTAGTTCGATTAATAAAACACAATAGTTCAAACTAATTTACACTAATAACAATTAGACTCTGAGCTACTTAAGACACTACTCGTAACCCAGAGCATGGTTCTCAACTCCAACGGTCGGGAAGGGAATCTCATATCCCTTGCCGTTCCTACTCCCCTGTCTGTGAACACAGGAACTTCATTATCTACAAGGGCAACGAGGGAGTAAGTCATAGCTAATCACGTTAAAATGAATAATAAATAACAGAGGCTAAAAACAACAAACACAAGTATTCAAGTAGTAACAATTTACAAATGCATATACACATGTCAAACCCTTTTTCATTCAAGCAATTGATCTTATTATTAATGGCATGATGCATGCTGATCTCAACAAATTCCCGGGGCATCACAGTTTGGAGGTGGTAGGACTTACGAGCTTAGCTCTGCACTCATGACTTACGAGCTTCGCTCTGCATAGGACTTACGGGCTTAGCCCTGCACTCACGACTTACGGGTTCCCATCTCCCGGCGTTGTAGGACTCATAGGCTTAGCCTTGCACTCATGACTTACAGGCTTCATCCGCCCAGCGTTAATAGTATGAAAGGGGAAAACCCTCACAAACTGGAGCAATCAAAGCATGTATGCATACATAATTTATTACCAATCCTTCTTATCACATTCATTATCATTTCTATCAAGGACATGATCCATCATCTATCTTTCCATTCATTAATCTCATCCTTAACAATTCCTTTCATCATTCTTTTAGCTGGTGCTGTTGTTTTCATAGAAAAAATCCATCAGCCACTTTGCAATGGTTTTAGAAATAGTGGTAAATCATTATTTAATAATTCGTCGGGGCCTAGCCTCCTATTGGCGGATATTTATTGTAACGACCCCATTGGGACTCCCTTAGAAAATATCAACCAAGTGAATAAAACTTTCACTGGGACGTTAGGGATAATATCAACCAAATGGGTGTACGCACTTCCGTAGGGACTCCTGTAGGGAAAATATCAACCACTGAATCAAAATTCCAGTAGGACACCTCCACGATAGTAATCAACCAACGGGATTAAGATATTGTAGAATTAAACGAGTTAATTATAATATAAATTTTAGGAACTAAGTGTTTTCTGAAAATTGCTCAAATTACTCGAGTAGTTCTTGACTACTCGAGTTGTTCATGCAAAAATACTCGAGTCTTTAAAGATCTACTCGAGTGTTCTTCCCAATTCCCAGAATACTCGAGTCTTCCTTAAATTACTCGAGTCTTTTTGCTGCAATAGCACCAGTTTTCTGCATAATACGCACCAATTCGTGATTCTTACACTTTTAGCTCAATTCTCCATCAAACAGAAGTTATTTCACAAATGATAAACATGTTCCACATATCAATTAACATCAAATTAACAGAAAACATAATCAAATCACAGAATTGCATAAAACATAGAAAATAACCAATTCAACATATGACTTTGATTTCTTCTTGATTTTAAGTTCGAAAATCAATCTAGTGAGCTTCCTTAGGTTCAATTAAAGTTGTTTGAATACAAAATCTATGGGTTTCTGGCCTCCAAGTCAGATTCCCATTTCTAACTTATGTTGCCCATGAACCTCAAGTGGTTCCTATGAATTTAGCTTATTGTTTATCATTCTAGCGATTAGATAACTTCTCCCATACCTTAGAGAAGCTAGAGGAACGATTGGTTGAAGAGGGAAAGGACTGGATCAAAGCTTGAGTTTCTCAACACTCAAGTTCTACACTTGAACAGCGAACTTTGGCCATCAAATTCACCACGAATAGGGCATGGAAAAGAACGAAATAAGTTAGCTTAAGAAACTAGGGAATGCTAACTTTAATCAGAAACAAATTTAGGATCAAGAGGGTTCCTGGATTTACTAAACCAATTCGAGAAAGAGAGGTTGCAGGTGCTGATTTGCACTCTGTTTTCAGCTTGGAGTCCCTAACTTTACAAGGTTGTAACTTGAGCTACAGGAGGTCAATTTATGTGGTTCTTGATTCTAATTCGAGATTGGAATTAGAACTCGGATTGTGTTTTGGTTTCACAGAATTTGGTTGAGTGAAGAGAGAGAATCGAAGGCACCAAGAGAGCACCCGAAAAACAGAGGAAATGTGAATATAATTTCGGGTTAGGAGGATTTGAATGAGTTTGGGGTTTCCCCAATCACCTATTTATAGGCTAAGCTTACCCTCCTATGAAGTAAGGTCCAGCTCTGTGCTTGGAACCTCGAGAAAACGCGTTTTGGTGCGAGTTTTGAATCAAAACCGACTTATAGACTCCGCACCACTGCTCGAAATACTCGAGTCTTTTCCCTAGTACTCGAGTCTTTTTCAGCACGTCAAAGAACACTCGAGTCTTCCATGAAAGACTCGAGTCTTTTGACTCAAATTCAAATTTTTCAAACAGTTAAAGATTATACTCGAGTCCTTCCCAAAACACTCGAGTACTTTAACCTAATTTCAGAAAATTCATTATTTTATTCAATATAATAACATTATTATTTTAAATACTTAATTTTTTATTTAGTTACGAAAATATAGGGCCTTACATCATCAAGGAGTTGGTTAGCACGCATTTACATCTCCTGCAATCCTCCCGAGCCTAAACAGAAGCAAACAAGACGTACATGAACCTTAACCCACGCAGGTCGAACTGCTGAGAAATCATCATCACAAAATATCATAAACATTAGCACATCGTTTCATAATTCATCATCAATATCATTGGGGCCTAATACCATTCGACAATATGCCTCGTTCAGGTTCCCTATCTCCGATTCAAATTTGATCAAGGGGGCGACACTACTTTTCTGGTCTCGAGTGCAAATCACGCTACGATCCTCTGGGTCTTAAGCCCCGATCACATATAGACTAGTTCCGTCTAGAAAAGCACTCTAGGTTTCTTGACGTATCACGTCATCACCCTCCCCTATCACAATCGCTCACCTGAGTATCCGCAGATAAACAGGGTATCTTCCTCTCCACTATTTCACGCTCAACTCACCGCATTAGTCAATGTCTTTTAATGTCTTATTAATATTTTATTAACCTAAATGTTTGGTAGTTTCACTCTTATACATCCCTTCAGTGAATCTCGACCTCTAATTAAATCTTTCACATAATTACTTTTCCATCAACTCATCATCATCACAACTGAGGGCTCGAAACCACAACATAAAGCTCATGTGGCCAGCATCATTCTCAATCTGGCAAGAACGTCACGACAACCGTGCATATCAGGGAGTTTCTCAACCTGACAAGCACGTCACATCAATCGTGCACATCAGGGAATTCCTCAACCTGGCAAACATGTCGCATCAATCTATCACAAGCTCAAATCATGCACACCATTGATTCCAAATCATATTCACATGATCATTTCTTTCCTTGCACTTTCACTTTCGTTATATCAAAAATCATCAATCTCTTTCCATCATAACCTCATCTTGCCATTATCAGAAATCTTTTATAATTCATTATAAATTATCCATCAGATACTTTCAATAATTGTTGCATCATTTTCATCAGCATCATTATTCCATTTAACAATAAAACAGGAGAAGCATCTTACAGAGCATGATTACTTTAAATTTCAGATAAAAGTTCAGCAGGCATAGAGCATCAGATCATAACATATCATCATCATAAATAGATAGCATCATGTCATAATCTTTCAACAGAAAAAGGAAGTCTTAGTCCTGCATATAGGTGGCCATACACACACAACCAATTACCATCATACGACTAACTCACAGACCCCAACATTTCGGCTTTTGAGATGGTCAGGAACCTCTTAATACATTACCTATTTGTCTTAGGAAAACTGCTCTCTCACCTTAATTGCTGACAGATATCCAAAAAGTCTCCACAGGCACAATTCTCTGACACACTTCCACAGCTGACACCTTCTAAATCCTCGCGACAGACATCACACATTAATATCATAATCCAAATCAAGCATCAAGTCCATAACTAAAAATCATCCTTTGAAAACTTAGATTAAAGTCCTTCGGTAAAACAAAAACACAATCCTTCTTCTCAAATTCATTTCAAAAATTTTTAACACTTGTAATTCCACAAAACCATTATCAAACAAATAACAAAATAAATTTAAACAAATAGGTTAGTTGCTGGTCCGTCTTGGACAACCGCTCGTTTGAACCCGAAAACATCGAAAAACTTCAACTTTTCAATCTAACTTTCACTATCTTTTATAATACTTAAAACCCCAAACTTTTAAACAATTGAAAACATTTTATAAACTGAAAACACTATGGTTACAGTTCTGGACAGCCTTAAGACAAGTTCCTTAAATCACATTTTCGAAATCCGAAAACACCGTAGAGTCACACTTTAGTTCAAAATACTCGTTGACAAAAAATAAATGCTTAAAACAATTTATTTTTCAATCCACAACACTTTAAATAAAACTTGGACAGCAATGAAAATATTCCAATATCCTTAAACAAATTAAAGTTAAATTACTCAAAACCAACTTGTTTTCAAAAGCAAATTACCCAAATCAAATAACTTAATACATAACCATTAAAACAAACACAAACACATCACCTCAATCACATGCACTTATGGACTTAACTCATTTTCCTTCACTTCCTTTAGCATTCATATCGTTCCAAACAATTAATCACATAGCAAGTCAAATAAATCATGCTTAATCCGTAAACTTATCTTAACCGAATCAAGTGCACATATATCTCAAACAATTTAGTTAGCATGCTACACTTAGAACAAACCAAAGCTAATCCTCACATCTAGATAAAATTGAATCATATAAACAAATGAAATCAAAACAAAGATTAGTTTCCCGAAACAAGCATAATGACTAGCAACTAGTTCAAACTCTATCCTACATGCCTTAATCAACTCAAAACAAATCATGTTAACAAGTATTCAATTTAAACTAAACAAGTTTTCATGATTACAGGTTCATATAGACAAGAATTGAGAGAAGAAAATAAATCAATTAGGGCACACCAAATTTTTGACTCTTGAATCAATTAAATCCTAATCATGCATGCTCTCTTTATCAAAATAAAAGCCAATTTCCTACACTCATCTAATCACATCCAAACATCACAACTAATATGTAAGGTTCAGCAAAGTCATATAAAAATGCACCAAGTATCAAACACATCAAAAAGTGCCAAATAGAATACTAGATCAAATACGGGGAAAACAAGAAAGATAAATTCCAAAACCACATCAAATCAAATTGTAACACCCTATATAATAATTACCCTTAATTACCCGAAGATTAGGATTTTAAAATTTCTTTTTCATTAATTCAAAAACACCAGAGTTATAAGCGGAAGAATTTAATACATCAAAATCAAAAGCACAAATTAAGTACATCCAGTTCGGTCATTCAAAATACAAAAGAGTTTTAGCTCTGCCCAACTGGCCGAGACTCAATACAAAACAATATTTTAGCTCGACCCAAATGGCCGAGACCCATCCACCTATCTGACTCTAAATATCTTACTCTCCCTGTGAGGGAGAGTGATCCTGCTCGGCCGGGGACTGCGTCTGCTCGGGCTCAGTACCTGAAAAATGGTAAGGAGGTGAGCATTACACAGAACTTAAATAAGCAGTTTCTAAAATGTCATACCGAACTACCAAGCCAAACACAGGTAGTCAATTAACAAATAGTAACAAGTAATCAAACCACATGCATACATCATCATGTAATATTATTTAGCTCAACTCACATCCTACCAATTCCCCTTATCCTCTTTCCATATATCATACACTCGGCATCTCGGCCACTCTCCTCTTACCTCGGTAAACCATCTCCCTACCTCGGACTCATTACTCATTATTCCATTTTCACATAGTTTACAGTCTTTTACTCTTCTCGGATGCATACACCCAGTGCATGTATTACACCATTTAAGGTCGGATATCGGAGTGTCATCCATAACTGCGAGTACCCAGTACCCGTCTTACAGCTACACATACCCGGTATGCGTCTAACGTGATCAATGCACGCACCCAGTACGCGTCTTCTATGACCAGGAGCACTACCGCCGATCATTCTATGGAGTAAGGAGTGTCCATAACTGCGAGCACCCAGTACTCGTCTTACAGCGGCGCATCTCGGTGACTTACGCGATCAATGCATGCACCCAGTACGCGTCTGCTATGACCAGGAACACATCCCACCGATTCCGTTCTCGGAACCCTGTGTGAATCATAACTGCGAGTACCCAGTACCCGTCTTACAGCTACACATACCCAGTATGCGTCTGACGCGATCAATGCACGCACCCGGTACCCGTCTGCTATGACCCGATCACACAGCCATTTCTCTTTTATTCCTCTTATCCTTTTAACCATTTTAGTTCGGCCTATCTCGGCTCAACCTCTTAGTCTTTTTAACCATTTATTTAGCTCAGCCTCTCTCGGCTCAACCCTTTAACCATTTCCTTATTCCATTATCTTTTCTCATTATCAGACTTATTACTCTATCTCTCCTACTATCCATATTTACCATTTCCTTATACCCATTCTCAACCTCACTCAGCTCGGTCCAGCTCGGCCACAGATATAAATAACAAATATCAATGCTCATAAACATTTATACACGAAGTTCATAAACACTTATACGTCAACAACAATAAGAATAGAAGCATTCAACCAATCCATCATGTAAATACCAACATATAGCACAAAACAATATTCCTCCCTACTTCAAACTCATGTTTCTAATTCATTTATTAGTTCCCTTTTACCCTTTTTACCTTTTCCTTTCTAACATTAACCTAGATCCATTTCCCTAATCTAACACCCACTCTTAGTACCCTTTATGAACACCCTAGAAACCCAAACTCAAGTAGAGGTAACACTCACTCCTTACCTCAAACCGTGAGAGATAAGAGTTGAGAGTTTGAGAGTGGTTTCCTTGATGCTTCACACCTCTTGAATCCTTTTCCTCCTTGCTGCCACCACCACACCACCACGGTCCAGCTCTTTGCTGCCACCACCACGCCGGCCCAGGGAAGCATCCGGAACGGAAGAGAACGAAGAGAAGGACGGCAAGAAGGAGGGTCTCCAACCGGTGAGACTTGGTGGAAGAGAAGAAGAGATGTGTGAGAAAGAGGGATCTTCGTGAAGGAGAAGAGGAAGTATGAGAGTTGTGTGTGTTGGAGCTTTAGAGAGAAAATGAGAGAAAGAAACGAAGGAGAGAGAGATTAGAATTGCAAAGTGTGTTATGTTGTGTTTGGGCTTTATTTTATTCTTTTAGGGGAATTATTTGTGTGGTCCTCATTGGAGGCTTCCATGAGAAGCTAAAACATGTGGCTAGGATTCATTGGCTTCTTGAGGAAGCCATGAATAGTACATTGAAAGGGACATAAAGCAGTGATAGTGACATAAAGTGAATGGCAAGGACAGTGTACGGATGGTACGACTCCCAAAGGGCTACAGCTCAACATGAGCTGGCACGGAGGAGTTAGGACGTGTCGGCTAGGGTACGTCGGCTAGGATACGTCGGCTCGGTTTGTAAGAACAGCAGTTGTCCGAGCTTCCTTCTCGGATGATACTGTGAGGTACGCTAAGGTCGGCTAATCCGAACTGGACAATAGGTTCCGCGTTTGGTTCCCATCCAGCTCGGTTCATATGCACACAATCTTATCTAGCTCGGCCGGGATCGGACCGAGGTCCTATACTTACATCCTAGGTCGGCCTATGCTCATACTACCCTTCTATCCTTGTACAATTTCTAAGGCTTAATCCTATCCTTAAATAAATATTTATATACTAAAATTATATTATTTAATATTAATTTTTAGGATGTTACACAAATAGTTTCAGTCTAAATTTTCCATAACACTAAAATATATATCAAAGTTAAACACATAAAATTTTAAAGTCATTCGGACACTCGGAACATAGGTTTTTACTCAAATTTGCAATAAAAATCAAAACAGTCCTGTTGTGACCTGCAAAGATGCAATTATTTAAAATATCAAACTAACTCCAATTTGCACGAAATTTGGTACATAACATCCTCACATACACAGCATCATCTCATAAATAATTCATATTTTTTGGAGTTGTCTAAGTCATATTTTCTCAATTAAAATTCTCTCAAATTCTGTAAAAACAGAATTGAGCACTGTTTGTATTTATTTAAAATATGAAACCAACTCCAAATCACGTCAAACATTACAGAGAGTCTCCGAATATTTTCAGGGTCTTACCAGAAAAATTTCAAGTCCTTTGGAGTAGATTTGGTTCGAAATCTCTGTTCGTTTTTAATCCGAAAAACTCGTTTTTCCGAAATCGTTTTCACAAAAATAATTCTTGTAAAAAATAGTGAATCAAGTTTAAAAATCATACAAAAATTCAGAGATACTTATATTGGACTACTTAAAACAGTGACCTAATATTAAGATCATTGTACATGTGCAAGTGTCCTTTATCAAAATCTCTTGCAACTAAAACCACTAATTTCCATAATCAACACCAGACAACCAAAATTCATTTAAAATACTAAAATAACTCCAAACCAAATCAAAATTTTCAGAATGCATTCCTATAACATCAAGAGCAACATACTAAATTTTTAGAGCAATTCTATTATTTAAAATACTATTTACAAAAACCTCCTACAAACAAAATGACATATTTCCTACAAAAATTTTAGAGTAATTTGGTTATGATCCCCAAGGTCGAGAGTCCTTCTAATGTTATGGACTTTAGGCCTATCGCGTGCTGTAAATCTGTTTATAAATACATTACTAAGATTCTAGACTTAATTGTGTTTTGTCTAGCATTGTACAAGATAATCAGACAGCCTTTGTTAAAGACAGGAGCATTGTGCATAATATCCTTATTACTCAAGACTTGCTTAGGCTGTATGGGAGGCGTAGAACATCTCCTAGATGTTTAATGAAGATTGATATCAGGAAGGCCTATGATACGTTGAGCTGGAGTTTTATTGAGCAAATGCTTGTTGCTTACAAGTTTCCTGAGAAGTTTATTGGATGGATAATGGCTTGTATATCAATTGTGACATATTCTATTGTGTTGAATGACCAGCCGTCTTGCTTATTTTCAAGGTCTAGAGGAATCAGACAGGGTGATCTTGTTCCCCCCTTATTTTTGTTTTGTCAATGGAAATTTTGACTAGAATGTTGCAGCATGCTACCTATCATAGGAATTTCAAATTTCATCCTTTATGTAAATAATTGAGGCTTGTTAATTTAGCTTTTGCAGATGATTTAATGATTTTTGTAAAAGACACCCTGCTAGTGTTAACATTCTGATGCAGGCTTTTGAGAATTTTTTTCAATATGTCTGGTATGCATGCTAACAATGAGAAGTCTTCTATATTTATGGCTGGTATCCCTCAGCTGAGGTAAGAGGAGCTTATTGAGATTACTGGTTTTCAAAAGGGGATTTTCCCTTTTAGATATCTTGGTTTGCCTCTGTCTGCTAAGAAATGATCTGTTTCCACTTGCCATCTTTTAGTAGATAAGGTGACCAAGAGGATTAATTCATGGAAAACCAGGAATCTGTCGCATCAGGCCAGGTGTTGTCCTTATGAGTTTTCATTCTTATTGGGCCACTGTTTTTATTATCCCAAAAATTGTATTGGGTGATATTGAGAAGATTTGCAAAGGGTTTCTTTGGGGGAAACAAGAAACGGGTCATTATTCAGCTAATGTTGCTTGGGATAATGTTTGTAAATCCATGAAGCATGGTTGATTTGGGTCCAATATATGATATTTTGAGCATGAATTAGACTCCCTTTTACTATGGATTTGGCTTGTTTCTCTTGCAAATTTAGGATTTTTAGTTTAGTTTTAGGAATTTTCAGTAGATTAGGATCTTTTAAATGTTTTGATCCGTTTTGGGTTTGTTTCAGGTACTTTTGGAGCTTAATTGAAGAAAATAAATATAGAGCTGAAAAGAGGACGAAAGGACCTTGAAAATGGCGCAAGAACGTAGCGAAACGAAGCCGGTGCAGGTGACGCACTCCCAGGCGCCCAGACTGGGGCGCCCAAGCGCGCGCACCATGAGAAAAGCAACAGCACCAGACTGGCGCGCCCAGGCGTGATGCCCTGGGGCGTCCAGGCGCGCGCACATCGTTCAGGCCCAATTGGGCCACTTTCTTATCAGTTTTGCTCCAATTCAATTAGGATTAGTTTTAAACTTTAAATATAGGTTTTTCCATTATGTTTTGTAGACTTTTCAGCGGCAATTAGAAATTAGAATAGAATTTGGATTAGAGAAGAGAGGCTAGTTCTGCAATTGAGAGGAAGTAGGCAAGGCACAAGGATTGGAGATCAACATTGCTGGAGGGATCCACTTGATGATTGAAGATCTCTTGGGGGTAAATTCATTGTTGTCTACGATTATGAGTTTTTCTCATTCCTTGTATTTCTTCTTCCAATATGTGTAACTGAGCCTCTTGTTAGGAATAGGGTGGATTTGTATGGATCTTAATTTGGCTATTTATTCATGAATTATTGTTTTTCCTTTTAAATCAATTGTTTGGCTGCGTTTTAATTACAATTCATAGAATTGGCCACTTTATGTTTTGCTTTGGTAATCTGAACCTTAATTGGAAGATTAGGATTTAGATTAGGCCTTTCAACCAAACAATATAATTATTCAATTCGTAGGAATACTTTTGGGTAATTGTATAACTTTTATAAACTAGAACTCAATTAAGGGATTAAGGGGTAAAGTTTAGTAAGAAATGTAAAAGGCATGAGGGATCTAGCTTTTATTGTTTCTGGAGTTGTTGATTTATTGGAAAACAGATTTCATAATTAATAACCTGATCCTACAATGAAACCACGTTCCTAACATTTTCCATAATTGTTTCTAAACCCTTTTTAATTTTTTTTGTCTTATTCTACCTTTTCTACATTATATTCTTAAACTCTAAACCGATACAAGTTTTACATAGTAATCGCAATTAGGTAAAAGAAATTAGAAACAATTTGCAATCCTCGTGGGAACGATAACTAGTCTTACTGACTATATTACTTGCTGACCCGGTATACTTGCCGGTGACCCAACAATGGTGGGTTGAACACCAAGGATAGTTGCATTTGGAACCTTGCAGCAATTGGAAAGCAGGTTTGGGATTTGGCAATGAAGAAGGATACGCTCTAGGTGAGATGGATGTGTTCTGTTTATATAAAGGAGCAAGATTTTTGGCAATGCAACTCAACTCAGGGATCTGGATGGCACTGGAAGCAGATTCTAAAGGTCAGAGATAAATTAAAGCCAGGCTTCTGTAATGATAATTGAAGTAGGACTCAGGATGGCATTTACATGCTCAAGAGTAGTTACTTGATGCTCAAAGACCAGCAAGGGATTTTTTCGTTGCATAGAATGGTTTGGAACAGTGTGAATGTTCAAAATCATTGTTTTATTGCTTGGCTTGCCGCTCTTGGGAAGCTTCAAACTTTGGACATGTTATGTTTTATGACTATCTTCTGTTGAGTCTAGGAATCACTTATTTTTTGAATGTAATTGGAGTTGTAGTCTCTTTGATTACTGTTGTCTCTGGATAGGAATTGACATGTGTCCATACAAGTATCACAAATGGACAAGGTGGATCTGCCATTCTTTCAAGGATAAGGTTTGCCGCAAGTGTGTTTTTACTTTGTTTGCAGCATTGATTTATCACATATGGGAGGAAAGGAACAGTCGCACATTTAGGAATCAGAAGAGGAGTTTGCAGCTTATTTTCAGTACTATTAGGAGGGAGGTTGCTCATAGGATTAGTTTTTGTTTTCCTAATTTTGTAGATTGGAGGAATAGTGTTTTAGTTGATAGAATCAGGCAGAAACTCTAGTATTATTTATTTGTTATTCTTTATACCTTTGGTTGTTTTGAACCCTTCCTAGAAGGTGGAAAAATAGCCTTTGGTTTAAGGCATTTGCATTAGTTTTGAACCCTTCCTAGAAGGTGGCAAGGCTTTTGCTTATGACCTTTTTTATTGTTTCTGAACGTTGCACGTGGTAATGAATTATTTCTTTTACCGAAAAAAATGACATATTTCAAAAAATTCAGCATATAATAAAATTATCATTTCTTACACTATTCATCAATAACAACCCCCAACAAGCACAAAATTATTTCCCTTGCTCAATCACACCAAAACCGAAACATTTATAGAGAAATAAGCTTGATTTTAGCAAAACAATTTAACAAATCAACATGCACCAAAGGATAACCACAAATTAATTTTATTTCTTCAAGTACATACCCAAACCGAAATACATCAAGGAAAATAAAATGATTTGTGCAAAGTACTTATGAAAACCGAAACATACATAGAGGTTTAGGTGTGATTTTTGCAAAACACATTAACAAAGCAACATCCATCAAATAATAGCTTCAAAATTCAAATTTATTTTTCCGTCCCAAATATTTGCATAAAACCGAACCCAACATAGAAAATAAAATAATTGTTTAAAATAGCTATAAAAACCGAAAATCTCCTCAAACCCACTTGCATGTCAAATTTTCAAGTTCAAGCTTTGATCTTTATACAAAAGCAATTGATAAAATATGGTACTATACTTTAAACTAACGTGCAAAGACTTAAATCAATAAATCTCTAGGAAATAATCCATAAAACCGAAAATACATCAAAGAATAAAGATTAAGAGCAATGAAATTACCTAGATCAAGTTTAAAGAAGTGAAAATGAAATCAAACTTCCTTGCTCCCTCCTTTAGTCTCACGACCTCCTCTTGATAGTGGGGGTTAGGGTTTGTTTCTTTAGATTCTTGTGGGTAGAAGTGTGTTTATATATTTGTGTATATGTGTAGAGATAAAGAAAATGGGGAAGAAATGACTTGGGTGAAAATATACTCCCTAGGGTCTTGTGCATTTAAATAAGGTACTTTAAAGATATGTTGCATTTTATTAGGATACCCTAGGGTCTTGTGCACTCATAATTGTATGTCTAACAATTAAAAACTTAAAATACATTACATAAATAATCAACATCGTGTAACACTAGTATACAGTAGAAAATAATATTTTTCCACTACAGGAATAACATTTGAAAATCATATTTCCAATTTACTTAAATAATAAAAACATTATAATTTCCCCAAAAATATAAAAATTTTGTGATAGCATAATTAAATATCGAACTTTACAAAAATAAATTCTATATTTCAATACGATCGTTTTGACTATAAATTCGTTTGATTTGGATTTAACAATCAAAAGTTATGAATTTTCAAAGTTAAATAAATCTTTTTAGTCAATAAATCACAAAATAATAACTCATCAAAATATATTATAAATTCACCACTTTTATTTTTATAAAAAGAAGTCAAAGGCATTAAATTACCAAAAAAAGAATAAAATCAACATTAAATGAGTTGGTTAGGGTGTCATACATGCATTGGTCACCCTTTCTTCAAGAATTCAAATTTCAAAAGCTTTAAAGAATAATTCCTCCAAAACTCAAAAATAAATAAATTATCATTATAAAACATAATCTACATTTTCACGCATAATTATAAAGCAAATAATATATTTTCATAATTCGAGAGAAATGTCCAATTATAAACTTTCAAAAATCAATTTATTAAAATAGGAAAAATTGCGGGTATTACAATTTTCCTATGCCTATCTTGATCGGCAAGATTTTGGTTTGGTTTGGTATCGGTGTTCAAGAGCAAAAGAGTTGAAACCAGTGGTGGAATTTTTTTTATCTTGTTGAAAAAAAGGAAACTTTTTGCGTTTACCATACATACCCTTTTCCCAAAGGAACGCATTAATTCTTGATGGGTTTACATTTTAACAAAGTTATAGTTGCATTGTGGATTCATTTTGAGCTTTTTGATGCCCGACAGAGATGCCGAAATTCACTTTGAGATTAGGATTAAGTTGTTTGATGCCTCGGCAGAAATGCTGGAAATCGTTTTGTTGTTAAATTATTAGCCTTTCTTGATATCCTAGCGAAAACGCCACAACATCGTCATTGTTATTAGGCTTTCGTGATATACTTGTGGAAATGTCGAATCATCATCATTGTTATTAGGCTTTCATAATATCCTAACAGAAATGTCGAAGCGTCATTGTTGTTATTAGGCTTTCGTGATATTGTGGCATAAATGCTAAAGAGTCATCGTTGATGAAATTTGATGTTGGGTTACGTGCTTACCTAGTTTAATGATCGAAAATACAACTTGCTAGCATAAGGGCTTTGAAGATTATCCGTTGTATTTCTTCGATAGAACTTCCAAATTTGTCAAGTGTGTTTCCTTTTCAAACAAAATTGTTGTCCACTTCTTTACTTGTTCCTAACCCTAATAGCATCCAAACCTCAGTTTGCTTGTTATTTGATAAGAAACAAGAAAAAGGGGCAGCTGTTGACATTCAATATCCTTCCACACACACCCCCCCCCCCCCCAAACAAAAAATATTGAAAAAAAGAGAAAATTAAAAGAACTTTTTTGTAAAAAAGTAATATATGGAAGGATAAAATAAGGTGTTTTTGAAAAAGTCTGGTTACTTTTTTTTATAGAATAAAGATAAAAAATTTAGTCATCAAATTTTTTTTTGTTTTAATAAAAATATTGGAGTTGATCTTTAACAAAATTTGAGAGATAGAGTTGAGAAATAAAAAGGAATATTCTAATGGGCTCTAGGGTATGTTAAGAAAAAAACCCTAATTTTATTAACCTAATTTATCATATAAGTAGAGTTTTCTTCTTCACTTCAAAACACAAAATATCGAATAAGTTTATTTTTTAAATTCTAATTATAGTCTTAAATATATGTGTTTGGATTTTTAGAATATGTGGCGGATTTAATTTTTAAATTAAAATTGATTTGATTCTTAAACATAATAATTAAATTTGACCTAAATTTTTTTAGTTGCTTAATACAATATTTAAAAATTGGATATGTTTCGGTAAGCCGATTTTCATCACCCAAATTCATTAAGCGATGAGATCTCTCTGGCTTTCTTCTTCGTATTTAAAAATATATGTATAAACAAATTTTATTTTGAATAAATAAGTTTTAAAATAAAATAGACCAAAATCTTTATTAAAATAAAAATTAAATAGATTTTATTAATTAAGTATTAATCGTGTGCATTTTGGAAATTTTTCTTGGCTAAATGTCAAGGTAATGTGCATGTTCCTCTTTGCATCAAATATTTTTTTTTCAAAAAAGAAAAAAAAATTAAAAATTAATTTAGAACTATGTAGCCTTGATTCCTCGTATTATGAGGGTACGTAGGACAAGGGTAACCTTGTTAAGAAACAAACAGATTAGGAGAACCAATTATTTAGATCTTTTAATTAAAATCAATCAAATGGTACCATTTTCGAATGGGCCAACGGGGTGCTAATACCTTCCCCGACTCATAACTGACTCCCAAACTCAGATTTTATCATGTTTAAGGCTATGCTTTATTCGTTTTTTTATTTAATTAATAATTTGGCGTTTCGATAACAAAATGCGGTGGCAACTCCATATTGGATCAATCGACCCTCACTAGTTGGTGAGGCTCCGAGGGCAACCCGGGACCTCATCCGCGACAAGTGAGACCATGAAATCCATCAAATGTTTATTCTAGACGAATTCCGCTGGAGCAAGCCTATCTCGTTGAAGCGAAATTGCCCAGTATCATTCACAATTTCATTTCTAGGCAATTTCAATACTCCATGATTACCTAAATACATACTAACACCTATAAAAACACTCAAAAAATATTTTTACTCGCATATGTTATTTTCATTCCTCACCAACAAAACTACAAATGGATTCTTTTGTTTTCATGTCAAGTGATTATAACAATGTTTTCACCAACAAAACTTCAAATGCATATAAGCATATTTTCTTTTATTAAATATTTGGAAACAATGTTGGAGGGTGTTACATTGGGACCAAATGCAAAACATCAACACAATATAGGGATAAATCCAAAACAAACTATAGAAATTTTAGTAAATTTAAGTACTATTTTCTTTGGGTAAAAGAGAGCTTACCAATTGTTTCATGAAAAATTCTTTCATGCCCAACTTCTTATCTAATTTTGATGCGTCCTCTCTCATTTTCTATGTGAAAACTTTTTTTTCCCACCTCCAATCTCAACTTCCATAAAATTTTTACCTCACACTAAAAAGTCAACACTATTAGCACAACCCCACAATTGCTCCATTCTGAACAAATTCTCATTTCTGAATTAAAAAATGAGCAAACCCAACTTTAATATTCCACATCACAAAAGGATAAAAAAAACAAGAAAAATAGATCCACAATTACTACAACGATACTTATTGGTTTCCAATGTTTGAGGTTTTTCGATGAGGAGAAGAGGAATTAGTGCCTGGGAAGGTGTGGGTGTTGCAATGGGTTTGGGTTGAGATTAATGGACATGATAGAGGTCATCACGTGGAGAAAACTGATGTTGTCGGAGGTGATGACCAAGAAATGGGTCGTTGGAGGTGATGACCAGAAAATGGGGTGGAAGACTTCAGGTTGAGGTGGGCCAATTAGGGGAAAATCGTTAGTTTTTTCTTTTCTTTTTTTTTTTTGCAATCTAAGTCATCTATATTTTAAAATAGTAAATCTATGGTAAAAACCGAAAAGAAAAAGTAGTTTGGAACACAAAAACTTAAAAAGGATTATTGAAGAATCACCCTTGTGTTACATTTTTTGGGTAGTGGCTGGTAGGCACAACAGTGATGGTGGTGCTAATGATAGTCGTAGTGGTAGTGGTAGTGGTGGTTGTGATAATAGTAGTGTAATTGGTAGTGATAGTAATAATGGTAATGGAGGTGATAGTTAACGTTGTAGTGATAGTAATAGTAGTATAGTGTAATAGTGCAGTTGTAGTGATGGTAGTGATAACTTGCACTTAAGGTAAATCCTACCATCATTCAGCATCGCATAACATAGATTTGATATTAAAATTTTAAATAAATATATAAAAAATACTACACATTGATGATGTTATCAAAACACACAACTTTTGAACAACTATTTCAAGCAAAAATAATAAGATGATAATGGAGTCATTGTTTATAGCTCACTTAAGATATTAAACACTACCATCATTCTTCTTCATCACATAATATAGACCAGATATATTAAATTTTAAAATAATTAATTATGTTGATGATGCTCATGACTTGTTGTAGAGGATAGTCTTGGCATACAAAGGAGAGACCTAATATCCACCACCCTCAACCTAGCACCAAGAAACAAAGTAACTTAATATCTTTAAAAAAGGGCTCAAACATGTAAAAAGTTTAACTTTATTTTGCAATTATATACTTAATTTACTCCATATCATAAAAATCAAAATACTCACCTGAGAATCAAGATCGAAAAAATTAAAGAATGAGTGACAAGTGTCCCTCAGAGAACTTCAGGTAGGTCAAATTCGAAAATCAGGAGATTCATATTCATAATAAAAGTTGCTACCCAAGGTTAGAAATTTGAAACAAGCACATAAAACGTGTTTAACTTTTATGTATAGAAAAGTTGGGTGTCGATTCACCCCCCTCTCGAGGTTTGAGGTCGATTCTAACAAAAATGGTATTGAAAAACACCAATTTTAGTGTTTATGCTGCATAATCTAACCGGTTAGAGTCTGACGGCAAAAATTAATTTTTAAAGAAGTTTGCTAAATGATCCCTACCATTTTTAGTTATACTCTTTTAACCTAAGAATTAGGAAAACTACCCAAGTTAAATTCATGAAGGAATTTTATATGAATTGGTGTAATTTACTTATAATACCTTAAGATTATCATTGAAAATATCAAAAGGAATTATGACAAGTTGTTCTCTTGATTTAGAAAATATTGAGATTATGTCATAATAATTGTGAATTAATTATGAAATATAATTAATGGCCGACCAAAATGTTATATGCAATGTGTGCATTTATTCATGGTGAATGGAATGATTAGGGTTGGCGAAATTATGATTTGTTATGTTCTGGGAACATGACGTGAGTACTCTGGGAGTACCAAACTGTTGCGACTTGCATGATGACACATCTCTAGGAATAGAGTGTGGACAGTGTTGAGGGACACTGTTGATATGATTATTATGTTCTGGGAACGTGACATGTACTCTGGGAGGGACGATATGAATCATTTTCCAAGCATTTCCGCCATACGTTCTGGGAACGTATTATTAGTGTTATGGGAACACATTGATATAATTGGATGAATATCCAAAGATGATTAGTATTAGATAGGGGTGTTCAAAACCGAACCGAACCAATTAAAAACCGCAAAACCGGATTGAAAAACTGAAAACCGAAAAAATGCCGCATGTACTGCTTTTTTTTGGACTAGTTTTCTGTAAATCGATCGGTTCGGTTCGATTTCAGTTGAAAAACCGAACCAGTACAAATCGAACCGATCCTTGCCACATGAAAGTGAAACGGAGCGTTCAGAGTCCTCAGGGTTATTAGTTTTTTAGGTTTCTCCTCATGTGACACAAATCACAAACGCAGCACAGCAGCCACTAGCAAAGTAATGTGCAAACCCTAGATCTCCTCTATTGCTTCGCCACCTCTGCCTCCACTTCCGCCCCTCTGCCGCCGCCCGCAAGCCGAACCCGTCACCACCCGCAATCAGATGTCGTCGTCGTCGCCGCCGTTGCCACTCCCTCAAGACCTCAACCAGGACCAGTCGTTGTCGCCGCTCCTCATCTCACGACTCGACGCTGCAAATCCTGCATTAGAGGTATTAGACTTTCTAACAAAAGGAACTCCTTTGCCAAAAACCCACAGTTGGAAACCCAGATTAAGTTGAGCAGTTGTAGGCAATTTTGATTCTTTAATACATTTTCTTCTATCTCTTATCCCTTGCATAAGTCCTGCACACGCATGCCTTGAATTTTTTTTTCTTGGGCATTTGTAGATGTATTGTTAGAATACAGTGAGCTTACTGGAATCAATCCATTTCTCTTTTGCTTTATTGTGCTATTTTGTTTGGAGAATTGGTTCCCAAAACCTCCTTTTTTTTATATCCCAAATCCTTTTTTTTAAATCGAATCTTGTTGGAAAAAATATTTTTTCGTTTAACCCCCATTGATAAATGCATTAATGTCCAAACAATTGTGATTTGTTTAATATTATTTTTGATTTACAGATTTGTTTTTGCCTTTTTGTAACACCCCAATTTGGATCAAGAATTTTCACTAAAAATTTGCGCCATTTTTTTTTTTAACATTACCAAAATCAATTCAGTTTAGTTCTTTTACCAAAAGATTTTCATAAATACAATTTGATTCATTTGGTTTACAAAAATGCTTTAGTACTTGCATCATAAAATTCTATTTCCAAAAAGAGATGTTATCATCCAACACATTTCCAAAAACTCATTTTCTAAATGTCATATTTAGTCGATGGTTAACTTGCGGAAAAATAGTTTAATTACTTTATGAACATAATATATAACAAAAGAAACTTCTTTTATTTCATTTCAATTAATCATTTATTACAATAGGGGTTACATTCGGGATAGAGTAATCATGTCCTACCCATCTAGAGATGGAATACAAAAACAAAGACTATACTAACTTAGTCTACTAATCTTCATTGCTATCCTTCATCACAAGTATCTGAAAGATTCCTCGGTTGCCGCTTCTACGTCCTCCTCATAATGATGCTCCATTCCACGATCATTCTCCAACTTAAGAAACCATCCCTTGAAATGCTATATGATCTGACATCTGTGAACATTGTCCCCAATGTCCACAGGGAAAGGAAAGAAGAGAGAGAGTCAACGATCCGGACGAATGGTCGTCGACGGCATGGACTTACTCTAAGGAATCACATTAAGACACAAATATATGCAATAACTATAACATTTCCTCATTCACAGCTCATAATTACCACTTTATTCTTATAACTTATTATATCTTCCTCTTTCTTCGCATTAATATATTTTCTTAAAGTTTCATACTCATAGTCTTTTCACTAGGTCTTTCCATAATACAACCGTCAATGATTTATGGAGGGAAATCATTGAGGTAAGGGAACAGTCAGCACACACGATACATCTCCTCTTCATCATCCAACCACAACCTAAGTCGGAAAGCAGATGGGATGCACAGGAATCCTAACCATGCTGACCTCGAAGCCAAAGGGTACGTACCAGCTGAAACCACGCAAGTTGACCAGCAAAATAAAATCAATCATCAATTCATAAGTTCATCAAAAATAATCGATGGCTTCTAGTCCCATTCGGATTCCCTCTACACCATCCATGATTTGTTCAAGGGGGCGACAGCTCTATCCCTAGTTGTACATGTAGCCCTCGCTACGATCAACGACCAGCAGGTGCCCTTGATCACTGTAGCATCGTTCCACCTAGGGAAGCGCTCTTAGGCTTCTTGACGAATCACCATCATTGCCCTCCCCTATCGCAATCACCACTTGGCGGAATGCACGACCTCCAAGTATCCGGTATCTTTCCTCTCCACTACTTCACTCTCAACGTAGTTAGAAAGGATTGGGTTCTAAAGTCTTTTAAATCTTTTTAAAGTCTTTTAGAAATCTTTTCTTAATCCTAAGTTTGGTCGACCCATTCTAAGCCGCGCTTCTAACGGGTCTCGACCTCTAAGGGACCATAGCAAACACCTCCCTATCGTACAGTGGATTCCACAAGACATGAACCACGACACAGTCATTCACGTGGCCAGTCGCTTAAGGGGATATAATAAAGTCATTGTGCCGCTCGCACCATCACTGTACACTAACAACGATCCTCAAATTTCACAAGATTCAAATAATTATTTTTCATAATTTATTTTCACAATCATATTTCCAGATATTTCAAGTCCTTTTCATAGGAACAACAATTCGATATACATCGAGCACACTTCCATAGGATAAATCCTTATCCCAAAATAATCCCAACATATTTGTTATCTCATCACTTATCATTTTATCATCTCTAAAATCATTAAAGCAATATCCAATATACAACTTCAGAATATACAACATGGTATAACAATTATTAACAGACATAATATTGAGGAATCGTATTTTTCGTAAGGACGGCGGAACACACACACATTTGCCGTCTTACTACTCAACCTATAGATTCCTAGTTCCGACCTTTGAGATGATACGGAACGCCCTAATGCTACCTCAGTGCCATTATGTCTTAGGAAGGTTGCTCTCTCACCTGGGATCCATGCTTACTCTGTTTTCAACCTTTTGCGTTCACAGCTCCAGCAGCTCGTTTACTTTTAATTCCTTTCATTTCTTAAATGATGAACGACATACAATCAATATCAAAAAATACCTTATACCATCTACCTACTTAAGTAAAAACTAAACCCAAAGCACCAAAGTTCCTTAAAACCGAAATTCTTTTTAAAACAGAAGTCCTTTTTAAGGCATCAGGTAATTTAAAATAATTCCTTTTTGGAAAACACACTTCCAACAAATACCACTTTCTTAAATAACCTTTGAAATCAAAAGACTTTGTATTAGGATATACAACGCTTGAAAAGTAAATCATTCCTTTTCCGAAACTCAAGGCCTCTTAAACAGTACTAAATAAAATCTTTAAAACCAATCATTAAATCAAAATTACTATTCAAAAATATACAACCATTATACACATCCTAAGATCTATAAATTAAATACAAAATTTAGAACTTAATCAATTAAATCAAAAGAGACTACTTCTACTTTCATTAACTCATAATTCAGTTCCAATTGCTTATATAACAACTACCATTATAAGTCATTTAAACAAATAACTTAAACTGGATATAATCTTTTAATCATTTGGTCAGCCAGAAACATATTTTTAAAGAAAATCAATACAAACACTTAACACATCAACAATCATTCTAAAATATGAACTCATTCACTTATTAAGTCAAAACAAGTTCTAAAGTTGATGCAACTCAAACTAAGATTCTGGACAGTAGCACAAAATAAGGTTGCATCTCTTCACAGTTACCCAGAATTCATTCTTTTCAATTTCCTACTAAAAGATTCACATCAAAGTTCTAAAAATGAAATTAAGCTTAAGAAAGTAATATTTTTCCACACTTATTCAATTATGGGCAGCACTTAAATTATTTCAATTTACCTTAAATCTTATAGACATACTACTAAGGTCAATATAAAACAAATCGGGACAGCCACTCAAACAATTTGCACTTACTCACAATTTTCATCAAATTAAAGTTCTAACCTCTATTTTCAAAGAACTAAGAATTATAACTCAAAAATACTTATAACTTACAAAAATAGTTACATATAGATTATTTAGAGAAGTATCGTATCAATTAGGCAACAGTATTCACAGCATGCACTTATTTATCTAATGAAATACTATAACTTGCCTAAAACTCTTAATATTATATTTTTATATCAAAACACAATCCACTTCTTATTTACTAATTTCAAACAATATGATAACCATACTCAAACATACACACATACATTAAAATCATTTTTATAATTACTTAAATCAATTTATTAAATTTGAACAGTATATAATACAAACTCAAAAATCACTTTTACAAGACATTTCACAATTATCATACAAGTATCAGTAAGACAACAGTTTAGTAAACAACTAGAACATTAAGGCATACATTTACAAAGTCACTTTTATATTTCCTTTTTAACTCTATATATAAAAAGTCTTAGCATAAAATTCACATATTGATTTAATCCAAAACAATTTCTATCATTGATGCAACTAATTTGATTTTTGGACAGCATGCATACTTAAACTTAAAAATTCAATTTCTCTTAAACAGAAAATCGAAAACACATGTCGTTTCTTTCTAAATTCTTATTACAACTTCTACTATAATAAAATGACAAAATTAGACAAAATAAAATAATTGCATCTGCTGTAAAGCCACCGAAAAGTTGCATCACTTAAACCAGTTCAAGAAAACAATCCAAACAATCATACACAATTATGCACAATTCCTACTTATGCTAAAAACTTTAAAGCACTAATATTTCAAATAAAATATTACTTTTTTTATTATTTATAATTTATAATTTCTGGACAGCAACTTAATATTTTCTATAAAATCAAATTAATCCATCAAAAACACTCATTTCTATTTGTTTCTACATTACATTTGCACATACAAATAAAGTATCACTAACACCTTTAAAAATAATCATTTGGGATCTTAACAAATTAATTTTCCAGAATAAAAACTAACTTTCCAGAATCAAAACTAAATTTTTAGAAATAAACCTTTTTCATCACACATGTAATTCATTCCATAGACAAACTAAAGCAATTATCAAATCAATTAGAAAAGTGCAATTCACTTTATTTCTTCCTCTAAATTTCGACCAGCATAGAAAAATATCAGAAAAATATTTTTAATTCCTAAAGCATCTGTTTATTAAAAATAAGAGTTTTAATCATTAATAAAATATAAAATAGATCTCTTTTAGAAAAATAATCACTTTTTCCAACAAATAACTTTTACCAACATATCAACCACATACTCATACAATTAATCAAAAATACATGTTCTTATAGGTTTATAACAACTACCATTTGTTCCTATTTCTTTTAAATGATGTCCGAAACTGTCATCACAATGCTCGCGAATGTCACAACCGCGAAGCAAGCGTGGGACATTCTTCAAACAGCATTTGCTAATAAATCACGCTCACGTGTGATGGCTCTTAAAGAGCGCCTTATCAATGCCAAGAAAGGGGACCAGGAGACTACCCCTTATATTCACACTCTTCAAGCCATTAGCAATGAACTTGCTATTATTGGCTCTCCAATGGATGCTACGGACCTTGTGCTTCTTGCCCTCAATGGCCTTGGTCCAGATTTTCGTGAAGTCGCTGCGGCTATCCGTGCTCGAGACTCACCTATCAGCTTTGAAGAGTTAACTGAGAAACTGGTTGATCATGAGACCTACATCAAAAGACAAGAAAATGCCTCTCCCAATGTGATTGTACCTACTGCCCATGCTGCTCAACGCACTCGTGGCCATACCTATCGCCCACGCCATGCGACCCCACCGACTCCACCTCATGTTCCATCTCATCCTGGATCATCATCTATGACCAAGCCACGGGTCATATGTCAATATTGCAACAAACCTGGCCACACTGCACGTGTATGCTACAGGTTAAATGGCTATCCCTCTCAATCCAACACCAGACCAGCAGCACACTATGCCACACATTCCACCAATCCTCCTCAACAAAATTGGCTTCTTGACTCAGGAGCCTCGCACCATATCACAAACGATCTCCAGAATCTCTCGCTCTCTCAACCTTACTATGGCACAGATCAATTAATTGTAGGTGATGGTACAGCACTGCCCATAAGCCATACAGGTAATACCACCCTAATGACACCTACTTCATCACCCAATCTAAAATTATCTCAGGTTCTCTATGTGCCCAAAATTAAATCCAATCTTCTTTCCATCTCTAAACTATGTGCTACTAATAATGTTTCTGTTGAATTTGTCAATTCCCAGTTTCTGATCAAGGACCTGCACATGGGGAAGGTACTGCTCCAAGGCGACCGCAACCATGACCTTTATCAACTTCACACCTCCACCAGTATCCCTCAAGCCCAGCACACTCACCTCCACTCCCCAAACGTCCTACACCACATTCTTGGCCATCCCTGCACTCGTGTTCAGCAGCATCTCAATAAACACTTACGCATCCTGTTGGAAAACAAGTGGATAGTATTATTCCCTAGAGGGGGGTGAATAGGCGAAGAATACTAACTTCACCGATAAAAAAAATTAGCCAAAATTACTCACTTAATATGGTCTTGTTTCGGTTTATCAGAGTTAAAATTAATTTTTGCTTATGCATAAATATAACAAAAATTAAGTGCGGAAATGTAAAGAGTTATGAAAGAATAGCCAACACAGGATTTTATCCTGGTTCACATTAGTGTGTTAACGAACACTAATGCTAATCCAGTCCTCCCTCTCTGAATTGGGAGATTTGCTTCACTATGATCAAGAAATCGTTAGTACAAGTAGTTTAAGAGAAAACCTTCCCCTTAGACTTTACCCTCCAAAGAACCTCTTTGGAACTTGTATCCCCTAACCGAATCCTTGCCCAATCACAGCGAGTCCGTGTGTTGAAAGAACCTCTTTCACTTCCTTGAAACCTTCAAGTTAAGCGTGATGGAAACCTTTCACCAACTTGCGGAATTTGAGCAATCGTTGTTGTTGTAGTCACTTGCACCCTTGTGTGCGATTAACAACTCAAATATGTACAATGTCTATGAACACTAATTCAGTAATCTAAAGTGAAGAGAATGAATGATAAGTGTTTATCAAAGTGGGTTTATGAAAGTGAAAAGAGCAAACACTTGAATGTTCTTCGTTTATATGTTAAAAGTAGAAGAAATCATGAAGAACTTGTGAAATTTCAATGGCTTTTGTTTTTTCCAGTAAGTACAGAGAGTTTCAGAGTTGTAAGAACGTGTCCTGCTGTTTTGAAATCGTTTGGAACATATATATATCAGTTAGGACAGCAAACGGCTATGTTTATGACAGTTTTAACTGTATGTATCCGGATACTTTTGAAAGTATTCGGATACATTGTGTTTGATTTCAAAAATATAACTGTTGTTTTAAAGAAGTATCCGGATACTTTGGGATGTATCCGGATACATTTGATCAGATACACTTTTTTCTTTTTCTTTTTTTTTTTTTTAAATTTGAAAATACTTTCTTGACTTCAAAAACATTATAAAAAATATTTCCTTAATAATTTTTATTTTTATTTTTGAAAATCACTTTCTTTTCATTTTCATTTTTGAAAAACCACTTTCTTTTATTTTTATTTTTTTTTTTTTTTATTTTTTGAAAATCACCCACTTTTGATTTAACTTAGCATGCATACTATTTTTCTTTAGATTATGATTTACCTTCATTCTAACTTAGACTTAACCATTAAGCACCTAAGGAACTCTAAGAAAATTAAATTAACATTACAAGTTTATAAGAATTCCTTTTTGACTAACTTGAGTCTAAGCTTCAATGTTGTGGACTTTGTTTTTTTTGGAATCATCAAAATCTCTTGGGCATTTGCTTCACATGCTTCACAATCTCCCCCTTTTTGATGATGACAAACTTTGTTGATTTATGTGCTCCCCCTTAGTATAGGCATTAAATATTATGAAGTGGAAAATCAACCTACAAAAGTCAACAACATACCTTCTCCCCCTTTTGGCATTATCAAAATAATAGAGAACAATAAAATTAAGCCAAAAAGAAGAATAGAAAATAGACTCCCCCTGAATATAATCACAGATCACAGAACATAACCAGTACATAACCAGAAGATAGTCATTGCAGAACATGATCAGAATCAAACATAGCTAAGAAATGAGTTCAGAACAATGTTTACAAAACATGCTAAAACCAAATTAACAAAACATGCGAAAACGACTAAGTCTAAATGCAATTAAAGATCTCCTAATCATCAGATGATGGATGCGGCGGAGGCAAATCACCCATGGTACGAATCAGAAAATCAAGGCGATCGAAGTTGGCAGTCATGCGATTGTCTAAAGCGGTGAATTGATCTGTGACATATGTGCGCAAGTCAGCCATTTGAGATTGATGTGTAGCTTGCATGTTATCCATGTGAGCAAGCTGTGATAGGCGAAGAGACTCGAACTGAGAGTCCATGTGAGCCATAAGCACAGACGGATCGAATCCAACTGATGCACCCGTAGCAGAACCTGATCCACCACCTTCTTCATGCACAGATGGACCAAAGGGAGGTTGAAAGGGAGCTTGTGCTTGAGGCTGATCACCACCACCATCATCATCATCACCACCATCACCAGCATCATCACCAGCACGACCCGGAGGCACATTCTCCAAAGGTATAGCATTGAGTTCCCTAGCCTCATCACGCAGCAACCATTTCTCCTGCGTAAGCACTCGATACCTCCAAATACCAGCACTATGAAGCACATTTTCACCCATACAATTGTGAGAGGCATCCAGTTCAACAAACTCCTCATTATGAAAATGCGGAACTCTTTTGAAATTGAGTAAACGCTGAATAAACATAGCATAAGGCAATTGATAACTAGTCTGAGTACCAATAACACCCTTTATGCAATCCAGAATGATTCGAACCCAATTCACTTGAAGGCCCTGCTTGATGCAGTACATCAATTTCAAATCACTTCCTAAAGCTATGGCATTATTACCAGTAGAGCGAGGCTTCAGGCAGTATGTAATGACATAAAGTAGGAGGCGGTCTTCAGTCTTCATTTTACCAACTTGCTTTTTGGGTCCCAACCAACCAAGAGGATTCCTTAAAGTTTCTGTATACACTTGAACAGGATTACAGCGTTTAAAAGCACTATTACTATCATCCTTAGATACACCCGTAGCAACTAAACCAACTAATTCCATAAAATCTGCTTCAGTGATAACTATATGATTATCTCTAACCAATGTTTGCAGACTATCATCTCTAAAAATCAGATTAGCATAAAATTCCTTAATCATGCGAGGATAATAGTTACATTTCAATTCCAAGAACCTGTGAATACCTTGTATCTCCAATTGATTGTGAAAATTAAAGCGTGCTTGAGTAAGCCAATCGAAGTTCAACCACCTCACAATCTGGATTCGACGTCCCTCATAGCTTTGCACACGATTGTTGCGATCAAAAGCGTTGAAATGTGGATCTCCAGCAAATGGGTCATGATTTCCACGAGGCGGTGATACGCGGGCACGTGGTCCAGTGTACTTAATACGCTTGCCACGACCGGGAGTGCCTCTGTCACCCATGAATGTGATGAACAACACGTTTTTGTAGAGAAAAACCGGGAGTAGAGAGACTAGGAGTGAAAGCCGTGAGGAGAGAGAGAGAACTCATGGGAAGAAAAGCGAGTTTTTTAGAGAGAAAGAACAAGATTTTTGAGAAGAAGAGTGTTGGAAATAAGTGAAATCATCAAGAAATTGAGTTAATTTGAGAGAAAAATGATGGATTTTGAAGATTGAAAGTCTAGGTTTAGAAAGGGGGAAGAACGGCGCAAGGAAGAAGATGAAGTGTATGTGGATACTTTTTATGTATCTTCCTTCTTATGGGTCTGCTGAACACGGGGTATCCGGATACATCCTCTAGTATCCGGATACTTTTATGTATCTGATTGGTTTTGGCCAGCTTAACACGCGGTATCCGGATACTTTTAAATGTATCCGGATATTTTTCTCAGTTTTGACCAAAAAGACATAAAAAAACTTAAAACAAATAATTTTAACACAAATAAGCAACCATCCTAACATCATTTGAACGTTAAACATGAAATTTAACACATGAATATACTTGGCACACTCAAATAAGGCATAAATTTTAACAAAAATAGGAGATTTCTAGTACTAAAATCCAACAAAAACAATTAATCAATACTTGTTTCATCAAGAATGCCCAATTCTCTTCTAATAAAATAAAAAGAGTCTCTTGGCAAAGGTTTCGTAAAAAGGTCAGCCAATTGTTTTGTTGTTTCTACAAACTCCATAACACAATCTCCTTTTAAAACATGATCTCTTAAGAAATGATGCCTTATTTCTATGTGCTTTGTACGGGAATGCATAACCGGATTCTTAGAGAGATTAATGGAACTTGTGTTGTCACAACGAATAGGGATGTGATCTAATATCAACCCATAATCAACTAATTGTTGTTTTAGCCATAAAATCTGGGCACAACAGCTACCAGCCGCAATGTTTTCAGCTTCAGCCGTTGACAATGCAACACAAGCTTGTTTCTTGGAGGCCCAAGCAACAAGTGAACTACCTAGGAAGTGACATGTTCCACTAGTGCTTTTCCTATCTAATTTACAGCCAACAAAATCAGAGTCGGAATAACCAATTAAGTTTAGATTTGCACCCCTTGGATAAAATAAACCCAAATTCATGGTTCCTTTCAGATATTTCATTATTCTTTTAACACTAGTTAGATGTGATTCTTTAGGATTTAATTGATATCTAGCACATACACATACACTATACATTATGTCAGGCCTAGATGCAGTCAAATATAACAAACTACCAATCATTCCTCTAAAACGAGTTACCTCAACCGATGGTCCTTTTTCATCCTTGTCTAGATAGCACGTGGTTGACATTGGAGTTGAACTTGGTTTGCAATTGTCCATTCCAAATTTTTTGAGAAGCTCCTTGCAGTACTTGCTTTGATGAATGAAGATGCCATCGTCAACTTGTTTGATTTGTAATCCAAGGAAGAATGTTAGTTCTCCCATCATTGACATCTCAAATTCACTCTGCATCAAGTCAGAAAAATTCTTGCAAAGATTCTCATTAGTAGCACCAAAAATTATATCATCAACATAAATTTGGACTAAAAGAATGTCTTTGCCACTTTGTTCAATAAAGAGTGTTGTGTCTACATTTCCTCTTTTAAAACCCTTTTCTAATAGAAAATTACTCAATCGATCATACCAAGCTCTAGGAGCTTGCTTAAGACCATAAAGAGCTTTATTTAATTTAAAAACGTAGTTCGGGTATTCGAAATCTTCAAATCCTGGAGGTTGAGACACATACACTTCTTCTTGAATAAAGCCATTTAAGAATGCACTCTTTACGTCCATTTGGTACAACTTAAATCCAACTATTGATGCAAAAGCAAGTAGTAATCTAATGGCCTCAAGTCTAGCAACAGGAGCATAGGTCTCATCATAATCGATGCCCTCTTCCTGATTGTAGCCTTGGGCAACCAATCTAGCTTTGTTTCTAGTTATTATACCTAATTCATCCAATTTGTTCCTATAAACCCATTTAGTACCTATTATTGTATGATCATCTGGCTTTGGCACAAGTGTCCAAACATTATTTCTTTTAAATTGATTTAATTCCTCTTGCATAGCCATTATCCAATGTTCATCCAACAAAGCATCATTAATGGTTTTAGGTTCTAATTGTGAAACAAATGCAATAAAATGACAATAATTACGCAAGGAACCTCGGGTTACCACTCCCTTGGTTATCTCACCCAATACATTTTCTAGAGGATGATCCTTCTTGATTTTCCATGCTAAAGGTAAGTCAGTGATAACATCTTTAGAGTGAATTAGTTCTTTCTCTTTTTCTTGTTTCTCCTCAATTGTTTGTTTGTCCCTATTGTCTTCTTTTGATGTACTCTGTGTCTTGTCTTCACCATACTTGTCATATAGGTGTTCGAACGAACCTGTACTATCATTAATAGAAAAATTTTCTCCTTTCGGAGACTCGTCAAATACAACATGTATAGATTCTTCTATAGTCATAGTTCGTCTATTGTAAACACGATAAGCCTTGCTATGTAAAGAATATCCCAAAAATATACCTTCATTAGATTTCGGATCAAATTTTCCCAAATATTGTTTTCCATTATTTAAAATAAAGCATTTGCATCCGAAGACACGAAAGTGTGATATATTTGGTTTTCGGCCTTTTAGTAGTTCATAAGGAGTTTTCAAAAGTATAGGCCTAATTAAAACTCTATTAATTACATAGCATGCAGTATTAACAGCATCAGCCCAAAAATAATGTGGTACTTGACTTTCACTCATCATTGTTCTAGCTAACTCTTCAAGTACTCTATTTTTCCGTTCTACAACTCCATTTTGTTCAGGAGTTCTAGGTGCAGAAAATTGATGTTCAATTCCATTCTTGTTACAAAATCTATCAAATTTGTCGTTTTCAAATTCACCACCATGATCGCTACGAATAATAACAATCTTATTATTTAATTGATTTTGAATTTGTTTGGCAAACCTTTTAAAAGATTTATAAGTATCACTTTTTCTTGGAAGAAACAAAGTCCATGTAAATCGAGAAAAATCATCTACAATCACTAAAGCATAGTAATTACCTCCGAAACTCATAACTTGTGAGGGTCCGAATAGATCCATATGGAGTAACTCCAATGGTCTAGTTGCAGACACCACTTTCTTTGATTTAAAAGATGATTTTGTTTGTTTGCATTTCTTACAAGGAATGCAAACTCCTTCAATAGAAAAGTTGAGATTCGGTAGGCCAATTACTAACCTTTTTGATTGTATCTTTTTCAATTGATTTACATTGACGTGTGCAATCTTCCTATGCCATAGCCAAACTTCATCCTCTTTACTAATAAAACATTTTGAAACTAAAGAGGTGATGTCATTCAAATCAACTAAATAAGTGTTATGCATTCGATTACCGACAAATTTAATAGATTCGTCTACATCACTTTTTATGATACAATGGGTTGAAGTAAAAATAACGTGATTACCCTTATCGCATAATTGACTAATACTCAGGAGGTTGTGCTCTAGGCCTTGAACCAAAAGAACATTGTCAATAATTACGTTAGAGGCATTACCTATTTTACCTTCACCCATTATTTTACCTCGATTGTTATCACCATATGTGACATAGCCTTTTTCTGATGCAGTTAAGCTCAAGAACTTCCTCTTATCTCCTGTCATGTGTCTCGAACATCCACTGTCCAAATACCAACGATCTTCCATTGTTCTAAGACACACCTACAAGATAAAGAGATTACTTGCATTTTTTAGGTACCCAAGTGGTCTTGGGTCCTGACTGGTTAGCATTTAGATCAAATCCTTTCTTAATCCATACAAATGAACCATTAGGAATACCTTTGAGTTTAATCTTACATGTATTTGGAGTATGCCCAAAAATTCCGCAATAATGACAAGTTGGCTTTTTAGAGTAATTAACATTTGAAAACGATACCAACTTTCTATATTTGCAGTTTTTGGGTTTTTGATATCCCAAACCAGTTTTATTTGTATTTTCTCTTTGATTAGCAATTAAGTTGTTTAGTTGCATATTACCTTTAGTGAAGCTTGCAAGCTTAGTTTTCAAATTGTGCACTTCTTTTTCAAAATGCTTGCAACTTTCACATTCAGCTATGGAATTTGCTTTTTGTTCACAATCATAGGAAGCATTAGAATAAATGAGATCTAGAGTTTCATTTTGGAGTTGAAGTTCATCAATAAATTTTTGCATTTCTAAAATTTTAGCTTCATGCTCCATAATGATTCTCTTTCTTTCAATATTGATTTTAGCTAGCTTTTTAAGTTCCTTATGCATTTCAACATAAGCTTCATAAAGCGAATTATAAGAGGTGTCTTCAGATTCAGAATCAGAATTAGAATATGTTACCAATTTAGAGTTTCTTGGCTCAGATGATTCTCCACTTGATGAAGCTTCTTCATCAAATTTTCCCATTAAGCATAGGTTAGCCAATTCTTCCTCATCTGAAGAGCTAGCATTTTGCTTCTCTGAGTCTTCAGGCAAATCCCATACAACATAAGCCCTCTTGGATTTGAATCCTTTGCTATCCTTTTTGTCATTTTCCTTTTTCTTGAGATATTGGGCGCATTCAATCCTTATATGACCCGTGTTACCACACTCATGACATTTTATCTTTTCCTTTGGAGTCTTTCGAGAAGATGCTTCATTTTGATTTCTTTGTTGTCTATTGAATGTATTTCTTCTCTTCAGGAAATTGCTGAACTTTTTTACCAAAAGCCCCATGGTCTCATCGTCAATGTCTGAATCTGAATTTTCATCTTGGGGCAACTCTTCAAGACTTTTTAGCATCTTTGTTGTAGTAGTCTTTAGAGATATCCCCTTTTTGCGCTTGTCTGACTCTTCATGCATGTTTAGTCTTCCCAATTCCATTTCGTGCTCTTGTAGTTTTCCAAAGAGAGTAGCAAGATCCATATCACTTAGGTCCTTTGACTCCATAATTGCAGTCACCTTTGGTTGCCACTGTCTGTCTAAACATCTTAAGACTTTGTTAGTAAGTTCACCATCAAGAAAAGTCTTTCCAAGAGCTAGTAAATGATTTATTATGTGAGTAAAACGCTTTTGCATATTTGAGATGGATTCATCAGGAAGCATTCTAAATAGTTCATACTCATGCATGAGGGCGTTTAGTCTAGCCCTTTTGACTTCACTAGTACCTTCATGGGTCACTTGTAAAGTATCCCACATCTGTTTGGCACTAGTACATTGAGAGACCCTAAAGAATTCGTCATATGAGAGAGCGGATGTAATGATATTTTTTCCTTTTAAATCATAACTTACTTTTTTCTTATCATCATCATTCCAACTCCCCTTGGGCTTATCAAGAACAGAATCATTAACTTTATGTTTTGGTACAAAAGGGCCATTTTCTATAGCATTCCAAATTTCTACATCTATTGCTTCAATGAAGATTTTCATCCTAACCTTCCAATAGGTGTAACCTTCGCCCGAAAACATAGGGGGGCGATTAATGGAAGAACCTTCACCACAAAAGGGATTACTAGAACCCATTGTTTACCAAACTAAGGATCGTACGGAAAAGCAGTTATGCTCGATCGTTTTCGACCGAGCTCTGATACCACTTATTGGAAAACAAGTGGGTAGTATTATTCCCTAGAGGGGGGTGAATAGGCGAAGAATACTAACTTCACCAATAAAAAAAATTAGCCAAAATTACTCACTTAATATGGTCTTGTTTCGGTTTATCAGAGTTAAAATTAATTTTTGCTTATGCATAAATATAACAAAACTTAAGTGCGGAAATGTAAAGAGTTATGAAAGAATAGCCAACACAGGATTTTATCCTGGTTCACATTAGTGTGTTAACGAACACTAATGCTAATCCAGTCCTCCCTCTCTGAATTGGGAGATTTGCTTCACTATGATCAAGAAATCGTTAGTACAAGTAGTTTAAGAGAAAACCTTCCCCTTAGACTTTACCCTCCAAAGAACCTCTTTGGAACTTGTATCCCCTAACCGAATCCTTGCCCAATCACAGCGAGTCCGTGTGTTGAAAGAACCTCTTTCACTTCCTTGAAACCTTCAAGTTAAGCGTGATGAAAACCTTTCACCAACTTGCGGAATTTGAGCAATCGTTGTTGTTGTAGTCACTTGCACCCTTGTGTGCGATTAACAACTCAAATATGTACAATGTCTATGAACACTAATTCAGTAATCTAAAGTGAAGAGAATGAATGGTAAGTGTTTATCAAAGTGGGTTTATGAAAGTGAAAAGAGCAAACACTTGAATGTTCTTCGTTTATATGTTAAAAGTAGAAGAAATCATGAAGAACTTGTGAAATTTCAATGGCTTTTGTTTTTTCCAGTAAGTACAGAGAGTTTCAGAGTTGTAAGAATGTGTCCTGCTGTTTTGAAATCGTTTGGAACATATATATATCAGTTAGGACAGCAAACGGCTATGTTTATGACAGTTTTAACTGTATGTATCCGGATACTTTTGAAAGTATTCGGATACATCGTGTTTGATTTCAAAAATATAACTGTTGTTTTAAAGAAGTATCCGGATACTTTGGGATGTATCCGGATACATTTGATCAGATACACTTTTTTCTTTTTCTTTTTTTTTTAAATTTGAAAATACTTTCTTGACTTCAAAAACATTATAAAAAATATTTCCTTAATAATTTTTATTTTTATTTTTGAAAATCACTTTCTTTTCATTTTCATTTTTGAAAAACCACTTTCTTTTATTTTTATTTTTTATTTTTTTTATTTTTTGAAAATCACCCACTTTTGATTTAACTTAGCATGCATACTATTTTTCTTTAGATTATGATTTACCTTCATTCTAACTTAGACTTAACCATTAAGCACCTAAGGAACTCTAAGAAAATTAAATTAACATTACAAGTTTATAAGAATTCCTTTTTGACTAACTTGAGTCTAAGCTTCAATGTTGTGGACTTTGTTTTTTTGGAATCATCAAAATCTCTTGGGCATTTGCTTCACATGCTTCACACATCCCATCCACCTCTCCTAGTGATGTCTGTCTATCATGCCACTGCTGCAAAAGCCATAAGCATCCTTTCTCCAACACCCACCTAGAGAGCACAAGACCACTAGAACTAATTTTCTCTGATGTATGGGGACCTGCTCCCACCAAGTCTTTAGATGGTTTTCATTATTATGTGATTTTTGTTGATCACTTCACCAAGTACACTTGGTTGTATCCTATGAAAAATAAATCTGATGTCACCTCCATCTTTATGCAATTCAAAACTGTTGTTGAAAATTTCTTTGATAATACCATTAAGTCTTTTTATAGTGACAATGGCGGTGAATACATTAAACTTAGACATCTTCTCAATTCCTATGGCATCACCCACTACACCTCCCGTCCCCATACACCTGAATTAAATGGCACAGCTGAGCGTCGCCATAGACATTTAGTGGAAACCGCACGCACCCTTCTCCATCATGCTCACCTCCCTCCCACGTTCTGGTCATTTGCCCTGCTCACTGCCACCTACCTTATAAATCGACTCCCTACACCCAACCTCCATATGCAGTCACCATATGAGAAACTATATCATAAATTACCCAACTATTCCCACCAACATGCTTTTGGATGCTTATGCTTTCCCTGGCTGAAACCATACACACAACATAAACTAGAACCTAAATCCCAACCATGCATATTCATAGGATATTCGCCAACTCAGTATGCCTACTTATGCTTAGAACCCAAGACCAACCGAGTCTATATCTCCAGACATGTCACGTTTGTTGATACTGACTTCCCATATCCCAAACTTGCCTCCACAACCAACCCCCAGCCATCCCCCATTCCCATTACCTTGCACCCACCTCATCACATTATACCCACATCCTCATCAACCCCTACTAACCTATCCAATCCAGCACCACAACATCTAGCGCCACCAACAGCCCCTCCCATTCCCTCTCGCGACATATCCGACTCCTCTCTCTTACCTGGCACAGCAGTACCTTCCCCCCCATGCAGCTCCTTGGCAGGTGACTCGTCTACTAATACTCCTCCCGTCCCTCATAATCACCACCCTATGATTACTCGGGCCAAAGACAACATTTTTAAACCAAAACGAGCTCTCACAGCTTCAAAGCATCCATTACAAGAGAACCTTGAACCCTCATGTATCACCGAAGCCATGAAATATCCTCAGTGGCGTGCTGCTAGCTCTGATGAATTCAATGCACTCATGTGCAACGGCACCTGGTCTTTGGTCCCACCCCCACCGAATCAGAACATAGTTGATTGCAAATGGTTGTTCCGTATAAAACGGAATGCTGACAGCTCTATATCTCGGTACAAAGCTCGCCTTGTTGCTAAGGGCTTCACTCAAAGCCATGGTATTGACTTCAAAGAAACATTTGCTCCGGTGGTGAAATCTCAAACAATCAAAATAATATTGACTCTGGCATTGACACATTCTTGGTCAATGCATCAACTTGATGTGAATAATGCTTTTCTCCAAGGCTCACTATCTGAAGTTGTTTACATGAAGCAACCACCCGGCTTTGTTGATGCTCAACACCCCACATATGTCTGTAAACTTCACAAAGCAATCTACGGTCTCCGTCAGGCTCCACGGGCTTGGCACAATGCACTCAAACAATATGTACTCAGTTATGGCTTTGTAATGAGCAAGTGTGATGAGTCCCTCTTCATATATCACCATGATAATGTTCTGGTATACTTTCTTGCATATGTGGATGACCTATTGATCACAGGTAATTCCACAACATTCCTCACTCAATTTATTTCGGATCTGGGCAAACAATTCTCGTTGAAGAATCTCGGGACTCCACATTACTTCCTTGGGGTTGAACTCATCCCGCATAAAGGTGGTCTCTTCCTCTCTCAACATAAATATATACGTGATCTTCTCCAAAGGTTCAATATGACTGGAACCAAGGCCTGCTCAACTCCTCTCTGCACTACCACCTCTTTACTCTTGGATGATGGCACAGCTGCTACTGATAGTACCCTTTATCGCAGCATGATAGGGGCACTGCAGTACTTGACATTGACGAGACCAGATATCTCCTTCGCCGTGAGTAAGCTTGCACAATTTATGCACAAACCAACTGAAACTCATATGCAGCAACTGAAACGCACACTTCGCTATCTCAAGGGCACTCTTAACTATGGCCTACAACTCATGAAGTCCCGCACACTTGACATTCGTGCTTACACTGATGCAGACTGGGCAGGGGATCTCGATAACAGACTGTCCACTTCGGCGTATATTATATATCTAGGAGGTAACCCAGTCTCTTGGTGCTCGAAACGACAACGCACAGTGGCCCGTTCCTCCACTGAAGCCGAGTACCGTGCTGCTGCCAATGCTGCTGCAGAGGTTCAGTGGATTCGACACCTTCTTCAGGAACTCCATATTCCTCTTACTGTTACGCCTCAACTCTACTGTGACAATGTTGGTGCCACCTACTTATGTGCAAACCCAGTGCTTCATTCTCGCATGAAACATATCCAGATTGATTATCATTTTGTCTGTGAACTGGTCAGGCAGGGTCTTCTTATTGTGTCACATATCTCCACTCATGATCAGCCTGCAGACATCCTCACTAAACCTCTGGGCAGACAATCCTTTACTAATTTTCGTTCCAAGATGCATGTCTCCGACGGAGACATCCTCTTGCGGGGGCGTATTGGATAATACCGTCCTATCATAACAAACTCCCTCTCTCTCTCTATTTCATTCTTATCTATTAGTTAGGCTCACTGTTGTAACAATACTGATAGAAGTATATTATAGTCAGTTAGGATATGCTGCATGATTCATGCAACGGAATACTTCAACAATTGTATAAATATTTGTATTCACTGTGACAATAAATCAAGCCAGTTTATAATCTTATACTCAGTGTGTCCTTTGAGAATAAAATTATACTCCTAATATAGAGTAGAGAGGGAAGAGAAAGTACCTAAACAAAATTCCAGATTCCAATCCATAAATGATTTCCTCAACAACATTGTATTCCATCTGTACAACTTCAAAATGTCAGGCAGCGGAAGAAGAACAAAAGACAAACATAGCAAATTAAATGAAAATGTGCAGGTATTTTTATTAGGAAAACAAATATGTAAATCTGAAGATATTTTTCCAGCATGATTATACGTAAATTACCATCTCTTGTTCTCTTCGCTGATGTTTGCGTATTCGAAGCCATCCATTAAGCAATATCTGTACAAATGTTACTAACAATTAAAATAATACAAGAGTATAGAAGATAGTACTATCACTTTGTTTTTTTTTGGTAAATAAAAAAATTTTATTAATACCAACTTAAAAAAATTTGCACTTACTCAACCCAATGCCACCTTCTAGGAAGGGTTCATTGGGGAAAAACCAAGACAAAAACTATAATAAACTAAATACAACTCATTATTCTATGGACCAAAACTGAATTATTGCAAGTACTAAATTCCCTAATCTTATACGTTATCCTCAGAGCTAACTCCCTGAGAACCACTCTGCATCTTGTCTCTGGATTCTACTTCTTTGCATGGAACAACCACCGGCATCTCTCCGTCCAGATTTCGTACACCACCGCCGCAAGGAGAGCCCGCACAATCTTCCGGTAAGTTTTCTCCTTAACTCCATAGGTAGCCCGTTTAATCCATTTACAACTTTCATAGCTCCCAATCGGTATACACATCCAACTTGCAAGTAGAGTAAGCAGATCCTTACTCCAATTGCACTTAAAAAACAAGTGTTCACTCGATTCTTGATGTTGCTCGCACAAAGGGCAAAGAGTAGAGCTCAGGTTTAGAAATTTCTCCTATCTATCACAAGTGCTAAGCCTATTTTGAAGCATCAACCACATAATAAAACAGTGCTTAGGAATTGAAATAGAATTCCAAGCAACTCTGTAGTACTTGAATTTTTCGAGTTGACCACAAAGGTACCTGTACCCTGATTCAATTGAGTAATCTTCATTAAGCCACATACCATTATTAACACCTGGAGCCAAACGATTTCTGACTTTTAGGAGCTGCTTGTAATGCCAACCCTGATCTTGGCGAGGCTGAGCCTCCCATAACTGTATAAAGAATTTCTTGAAACCTATAAAAATAAACCATTAATTTTCTTAACCTCAACCCCTAGGGTTAAGATAATTGGCTAAATAAAGTAGTTACATTGAAAAATGAAATATTTTAGTAGCACTTGTTAACATAACTAAAATAAAGGAATACACTGCTTATTAAGTGAAGGAAAGAAAATACAACAATGCTAAGTTCTTATTACAAAGTGTAAATTTTGACCAACTTAATAACCAGAATTAGTTCAGAAGTCAAATAATTTTGGAGTCAGATAAGTAACTCCAATCAGGGGGTTCAACTGAGAGTGAAGGTGGAGAGAAGTTCATATTAACTAAACTCAGATATAGCCTAATCACATTACATTTTAAACTAACAACAGTTTATCTATTTGCCTTGGTTTCCAATCTGTTTTACCAACGAATGCTGCTTGCCACTTTCTACAACATATGCAGGTTGGTCCTGGTAAGGACAAGAGAAGGAGGAAAATCTGGTCTTTAATTTGGTTAACAGTGATATGGAATATTTGGATTTGTCGAAATCAAGCAATTTTTTAGAGCAAGGTGGGAAAATCTTAAGTAAGTTATAATGGCCAACAAGGTCTATAAAAGAAAATGTCAGCATTGTCCATGATCCCACCATTTTCCTTAGAATCCAACCGGATGATTTAGGAGTTCATAAGAACCTAACCTTCAAAGCTGTGCCAGTTCGCATCGAAGATCGGAGAATCAAGCAACTGAGAGGGAAGGATATTCATCTGGTCAAAGTTGTCTGGGTTTGTGGAGATGTAATAGAATCCTCTTGGGAGTTAGAGAATAAGATGTGTCAGGATTATTCTGACTTGTTTGAATGAGTTGAATTTCGGGGACGAAATTCCTTGTAAGTGGGGGAGTAGTGTAACACCCCAAAATTTTAATCCCCGATTAATGAAATGTTAATTATAATTTAATTATAATTAATAGTTTTCGAATTAATCCTTGATTAAAATATGTGTGTATATAATTAGCTTGCATGTGAGAAATTATTTAATAAATAATTTAAATGCCTAAAATGTATATTTTGCATATTAGTCCCTGGGTTGGGACCTAGAAGCAATTATAGGAAAGGTTTTGGAGGGAAGGTAAATAAAATAATTATTTTTCAAAATCTGGGTAAAATACTCGAGTATTATCAGAAACACTCGAGTATTCTGGGTCAAACTGCACGAGTTAGTGCGTTTGGTGAGTCACAGCCAACGATTCTCGTGTGTTGACACGAAATCGTCTTTCCCAGCACGTCAATGGCGTCGTGTCGAGCAGCATGTGTGTCCTCATCTCCTATTTAAGCTCATCAACGAACCTTGGTGAAGAATTTTGTTGATCATTCTTCTGGTTGATGAAGTTAGGGTTCATAACTTCACTGAATCGATTCTCTTCTCTGAGTTCAAATTGAATCACAAATCATACACGAATACAAAGCTCACATCACGAGCTTTGTATAGACACCGAAATTGAGAGCTGAGAGTGAGTGTGCTGTTGGAATCGAAGCTTGGAAGTTGGAGTTGTTCTGTCAAGTTCAGTTTCTGGAGCTCACTGAGATCATCGATTTTGGTAAGCTCTTGAGTTCTTGAGTCTCAAACTCGATTCCTTTAGTTAGTTGATGTGGTATAGAGTCTAGAAACCTAACTTTCCCCAATTCTTATCTCTGTTTCATGGGTGAACCAATTCGGTTTTGGTGGTGCACTCAAAACTGTCATGCATGTGAAGCTCAAGTGGATTTCTGGGTTTGGAGAGCTTTTCTTTGGAGTCTTTCTGTTGATTCAAGTTTGAGAGGTAAGGGGAAGTAATTATATTCACTAGATAGAGTTTGAAATCCATTAAATGTGTTAGAGAGCCACCAAGAGGCTCTAAGGGCTTAGATTCTATAGGAACTTTGGTTTGGAGACCAATCCATGCTCTAAATCCGTATTGAGCAAGTTTGTTATCATGCATGTGAACTTAAATGAGCTTTGTTTCATGAATATTATGCTTATTGTGTGATTTGAGGTATTGAGTTGTTAAAATGCCTTTTTATGCATAATCAATGATTTCTCTGTCAATTCTGTGTTTTGAATTGAAATAAGTGTTGTAACATGTTTGATTAATGATATGTTAACTCTGTGGATCCCTGAAATGGACTTGAATTGAGTAGAAATGAAAATGGCATGTTAAAACCAGTTTTCAATACTGTCAGCTGCGAAACACTCGAGTAAATGGCAAAGTACTCGAGTAAATCGTGTTCAAAATAAAGCAAATTTCATAAGAACACTCGAGTATTTTGTCTGATACTCGAGTATCGGGCATGAACTGAGAATTTTTATAGGTCAAACACTCGAGACATTCAAAGTCACTCGAGTATTATGGAAAAGTCCAAGAACACTCGAGTAACTCATGAACTACTCGAGTAAATTGTTGAAATTCAAACCCAAATCCTCAGAAAGACATGAACACTCGAGTAAGCTTAAGAACACTCGAGTAATCTGGAAAATCTTCAGAACACTCGAGTATTCTGAACTTTACTCGAGTAAAATGCCCAGAATCTGGAAACATCATTTTCAATTCTAACTTAATTAATTAATGAATTAATAAGGATAATTCAAGGGATCAAAGACTTAGAGAAATTGATAAATACAATTAGATCGTTCGGTGACGATCCATTTTGAAAATTAAGCCTAGGTGGCAAGTAATGTATTAATCAATTTCCCCTAAGTCTAAAATGCATTCATTCTGGAGTTTGGATGGTAGGATGTATATCATGTTTTTGGTAAACATGTGGAGGGCCTCTGGGAGTGCCAATACGCTTGCTTGATGACACGTTGTTGACGTGGTCGGCTTAGTGGATGCCGATATGGTTATACCGTTTGGATGACGGACCGTTTGGATGACGGGACGATGCTCGGGTTGCACGTTATAACTATGCTCGGGTGGCATGGATTCCAAGCTTGTCGTGTACATTCTAGGTGAATGTACGAATTGTTGTATACCTAGGAATACAACGCACTGTGGAGTGCTGGGTTGTCAAGGATGGATGTCAGAGAGTGACTTAGAAAGTGTGGAGATAAGTTGAGAGTTAAAGTCATGCATCATGTCATTCACTTAATGCAATTGATATACCTGAATTAAGTGTGAGCATCCTATGTGCATCTGATACTTGCTAGATGCTAATTGTGATTGTTATTAATTGATGCATTATTATCTTTCATATGTTGCATGATTTATTCTCTATTGATTATGTGAGTAGAATTGCTTACCCCTATGCCCTTGTAGGTGATGTCTCGTTACATTGCTTGCATCGAGATCCGGCCACTTCCTAGTGGCGTATGGATCTATGAGGACCATCGCGCGGTGTATGAGGGGGAGGTAGAGTTCACATTCTACCACCCTAACCCGCTGATGCGATTCCGTCCTCGTAGGTTTAGGATTCCCATCATATACACTATGCATGTACCCCCGTTTTATACTTATCATGGACCACCTCCCATGCGACCAGCTCGCTCTTACCACAGCTTTCATTTTCGACCTACCCGCTCTCACCCTTTTATGTCGAGAGTTGTCCGCGAGGAGACTCCCCCTTCTTATCCGAGGAGCCCCGTCAGGGTTTCACCATCACCTGACCCGGTACCCAGTGGTAGGGTACACTCTCCCTCGGATGAGATCGAGGAGGATCCGGTGGAGGACGAGAGTGGGAGCGAGCCTGTCGTGCATTCTACTGGGAGTGACTGGAGGGACGATGATCCCTAGGTACGTGCATATGGTGTATGACGTGGACCCTTGGATCTGTGCTGTGGAGGAGATGTGCTGCTGCTGCTGTGATGATGATGCTACTACCTTACTACCTATGTTTTTGGGAGACTACTACTGCTGCTACTACTGCATCTGATGCTGATGGATCTACGTGACTATCCCTGGGGTTGTATTTTGATTATGTATATATTGTACATATGTTTTACTCTAGGGTTATAGTAGCATAGTGATGTAGATCTGTTTACATGGACTTGTTATATTTTTGGAACTCGGTGACTTATCTCATGGACTATGTATGTATGACTCTTTCGTATATATGAAAATCTATGTTTATATCATATCAGTAGCATAGTCCAGTAATTTCCGCTTACTCTGATTTAACTTATAAATGAGCTCGGCCATAAGTATTAATTGACGATATCAGTTTTATTGAACAAAGTATGGGTAGCTTCAATTGATTGTAAAATGTAAAGAAATTTTTAAAGAACGAATGTTATCCTGTTTGAGAAAAGGTTTTAGAAATCGCCGAACTTGATACAAGTGTTTTAAAGGATTTTAGAATTTATTCTCCAAGAGTTCCATTTGATGAATTGTGCACCCGCTTTAAAGAAAATTTCATTTACCATATTTTCAAAGCTCACAAGTCCATATATTATCCAATATAAAGCTTAAATACTAGATTATATTTGGGTAATCCGGAAGGGTGTCACACTCAGTGGTATCAGAGCAAAAGTCAGATCCTGTAGTAGTAGAAGTGGTTCCAGAAAGGTAGCCATCAACATCAAGCAGGTATCTCCAAAGCATTACATTATTTGAATGTTATTATATCGCTTGTTGAGGTTTGAATACCCCTGATTGGTTTGTATCTTGTCTCTTTTGAGTACAAGACACAATTGCTTGTAGATTTCATAAGTTTAGGATAGAGCCTTAGTATAGGTGGTGTAATGGAAGTTTCTTTAGTTCAACATATGTGACCATAAGCCCATAGCGTAGGTCTAGTATGGCAACTAGAAACCAAAATCACACCAACGCGATGTTGGAGCGAATCACCACGGTGTTGGAAGCTATGCAAAGGCAGTCTCAGCAACCATCTCAACCAACTAATCCGCCTCATCAGTGTAATATGGGAAACACTGAGGCAAAGACTCTGGCTGATTTTAGGAGTTGCAATCCGCCAAAGTTTGAAGGAGGATTTAAACCGGAAGAGGCCAACAAGTGGATTCATACTATGGACAAGATTTTGAGGACTTTGGAGTGTTCTGATGTTCAGAAGGTGGCATATGCAACCTATATGCTGGAAGATGAGGCTGAGAATTGGTGGAATCACACCATGCAGCTTTTGCAATATGAAGGAAGGGAGATAAGTTGGGGAGTATTTATGGAGAAGTTTCTCCAGAAGTATTTTCCTGAGGATCTGAGAAGGAAGAAGGAGGTGGAGTTTCTGCAGTTGAAGCAAGGGAACATGAGTGTGGGCGAGTACGCGGAAAAGTTTGAAGAGCTGATGAAGTACTCTCCATACTACCAGAACAATCCAGACGAGAGGAGCAAGTGCATCAAGTTTGAAGGTGGGCTGAAGCCAAAGCTAAAGTCAATTTTTAGCTATCAGCGGATTCAAAGTTTCCCTGCATTGGTGGATATGTGTAGGATGTACGAAGATGATATCCAGGCCGAGGAGATGCAAGTGCCAGAGAAGAAGGACAATCAAGGATATGGACCACAGAGACGAAAGGGTTTTAACAATAGAGGCAAAGGTCCATATGATCGCAGAGGGAAAGGCAAGGGTAAAGCTGGTGGTTCTGAGGGAAGGAACTATCGGAATGAAGCTCCATTTTGCGACAAGTGCAAGCGCAATCACTATGGTAGGGTATGCTGGGGGACAAGTGGTTGCTTCAATTGTGGAAAGCTGGGGCATTTTGCAAGAGATTGCAAGGAACCAGCCAAGGCCAATTCCAGAGGAACTGCTGATAGACCGGTGACTCAAGGAAGAGTCTTCACCCTTAGTGGTGTGGAAGCGAATCGATCCTCTGATCTGGTGCAAGGTAAATACTTGCTTAATGGTCAGCCTTGTTATGTTTTGTTTGACTCTGGTGCAACGCATTCATTTGTTTCATATGAATGTGTAAACCGTTTAGGTTTGATTGTGTCTGAAATGCCTTATGTTTTTAAAATAGAAACCCCTACCAATGCTCCAGTAGTTGTTTCTAGAGCATGTCTTAACTGTTGTATAGAAGTGTTGGGACAAACCTCTAAAGTAGACTTGATCTGCGTACCCTTGACACAATTAGATGTGATCTTGGGGATGGACTGGTTAAGTCGGAACCAAGTGATCATTGATTGTGATAGGAAACTAGTAGCCTATAGAGACCCAAAACCATTGGGCTACATGTGTCTATTTAACTCAGAGGTGGAGGAGAGTGGTCCGAAGTTGGAAGAGATTCCTGTTGTTCGAGAGTTTCCAGAAGTGTTTGCTGATGAGATTCCTGGTCTGCCACCAAGAAGAGAGATTGAATTTGGTATCGACCTAATTCCCGGAGCTGGTCCCATTTCTATCGCTCCTTATAGAATGGCACCACCGGAAATGGCAGAGATGAAGAAGCAGATCGAGGAGTTGCTACAGAAACAGATGATCCGACCAAGCGTCTCACCTTGGGGTGCTCCTGTCCTATTCGTCAAGAAAAAGGATGGTAGCATGAGGATGTGTATAGACTATCGGCAGCTGAATAAGGTCACCATCAAGAACAAGTATCCGTTGCCACGGATAGATGACCTTATGGATCAAGTACGTGGGGCATCAGTATTTTCCAAGATTGATTTGAGGTCGGGGTACCATCAGATCAGGATTAGAGAGGAGGATATCTCTAAGACTGCATTCCGATCTCGATACGGACATTATGAGTATGTCGTAATGCCGTTCGGATTGACTAATGCACCAGCTATCTTTATGGACTACATGAATCGAATCTTTAGACCTCATCTAGATTCATTCGTGGTTGTGTTCATTGACGATATTCTGATCTACTCTAAGAGCCCCGAAGAGCATGCTGAACATTGGAGGGTAGTGTTAAGCATCTTGAAGGAGAAGCAGCTGTATGCCAAACTTACGAAGTGTGAGTTCTGGCTAAAGGAGGTTAAGTTTTTAGGGCATGTGATTTCAGATAAAGGGATTGCGGTTGATTCGACGAAGGTAGATTCGGTTTTGCAATGGGAGCAACCGAAGTCGGTCACGGAGGTTAGAAGTTTTCTCGGATTGGCTGGGTATTATAGAAGGTTTATCGAGGGTTTCTCGAAGGTCGCACTGCCTCTGACTAAGTTGACTCGGAAAGATCAACCATTTCTGTGGGACGAAAAGTGTGAAAAGAGTTTTCGGGAGTTGAAGGAAAGGTTGACATCGTCTCCCGTATTAGTGTTGCCCGATACACAGAAGAGTTTCGATGTGTATTGTGACGCGTCGAAACAAGGTCTTGGGTGTGTCTTGATGCAAGATGGGCAAGTTGTCGCTTATACCTTGAGACAGTTAAAGGTTCATGAGATGAACTATCCAACCCATGACCTGGAGCTAGCAGCTGTGGTGTTTGCCTTAAAGATTTGGAGGCATTATCTCTATGGCACTACGTTCCGGGTGTTTAGTGACCATAAGAGTTTAAAGTACCTCTTTGATCAAAAGGAGTTGAATATGAGGCAACGCAGATGGATGGAGTTTTTGAAGGATTATGAGTTTGAGCTCCATTATCATCCTGGGAAGGCAAACGTTGTAGCGGATGCATTGAGTAGAAAGGCAATGCATATCAGTGCAATGATGGTTAGAGAAGCTGCACTGATAAAGGAGTTTCGGGATTTAAGTTTGACGATGCAAGTGGAGCCGACGAGTATCAAGTTGGGGATGCTACAGGTTGCTAACGAATTCCTGCAAAGGATTCGAGAATTGCAACACGAGGATGAGAAACTTATGGAGAAGAAGAGGTTGATGCAAGAAGGTATGGAGTTAGAATTCCAAGAAGGGAAGGATGGAATCTTGCGTTTTAGAATGAGGATTTGTATTCCGGATAATTTGGAAGTAAGAAGGATGATTTTGGATGAAGCGCATAAGAGTAAGATGAGCATTCATCCGGGAGCTACTAAAATGTACCAGGACTTAAAGAAATTATTTTGGTGGCCGGGGTTAAAGAAGGATGTAGCTGAGTATGTGGCGTACTGTTTGGTGTGTCAAAAGGCGAAGGTAGAACACCAAAGGCCAGGAGGAGAGTTGCTTTCTTTAGAAGTTCCCGTATGGAAGTGGGATAGCATCTCGATGGATTTCGTGTCGGGATTGCCAAGGACGTCTACTGGTCATGATGCAATCTGGGTGATCGTGGATCGGTTGACCAAGTCAGCGCATTTCATTCCCGTGAATATGCGCTACTCATTGGAAAAGCTTACTCAGTTGTATATCAAGGAAGTTGTTCGTCTTCATGGGATACCATCAAGTATTGTGTCTGATCGCGATCCAAGGTTCACGTCAAAGTTCTGGCAAGATCTACACAGAGCCTTGGGTTCAAGATTGAAGTTAAGCTCTGCATACCACCCTCAGACTGATGGTCAAACGGAAAGAACTATTCAGTCATTGGAAGACATTCTGCGAGCTTGTGCACTGGAAGAACAAGGGAGTTGGGAGAAAATGTTGCCACTCGTGGAATTTACTTACAACAATAGTTATCACACGAGTATTGGAATGGCACCATTTGAAGCTCTGTATGGAAGGAAATGTCAGACGCCGTTATGCTGGTTTCAAGTGGGGGAGAATTCTCTGGTTGGGCCAGATTTTGTGCAAGAGACCACGGAGCAGATCAAGATGATTCAAGCAAAGATGAAGACGGCACAGAGTAGGCAGAAAAGCTATGCTGATAGGAGAAGGAAACCTTTAGAGTTTGTCGAAGGAGACCATGTGTTCATTAGGATTGTACCAACCAAAGGTGTTAGTAGAGCCTTGAAAACCCAGAAATTATCACCTAAGTTTATTGGTCCCTATCAAATTCTAAAAAGAATCGGCCCAGTAGCTTATCAGTTAGCCCTGCCTCCATCATTAGCTAACCTCCACAATGTGTTCCATGTATCTCAGTTGAAGAAATATGTCCATGATCCCACCATTGTCCTTAGAATCCAACCGGATGATTTAGGAGTTCATAAGAACCTAACCTTCAAAGCTGTGCCAGTTCGCATCGAAGATCGGAGAATCAAGCAACTGAGAGGGAAGGATATTCATCTGGTCAAAGTTGTCTGGGTTTGTGGAGATGTAATAGAATCCTCTTGGGAGTTAGAGAATAAGATGTGTCAGGATTATTCTGACTTGTTTGAATGAGTTGAATTTCGGGGACGAAATTCCTTGTAAGTGGGGGAGTAGTGTAACACCCCAAAATTTTAATCCCCGATTAATGAAATGTTAATTATAATTTAATTATAATTAATAGTTTTCGAATTAATCCTTGATTAAAATATGTGTGTATATAATTAGCTTGCATGTGAGAAATTATTTAATAAATAATTTAAATGCCTAAAATGTATATTTTGCATATTAGTCCCTGGGTTGGGACCTAGAAGCAATTATAGGAAAGGTTTTGGAGGGAAGGTAAATAAAATAATTATTTTTCAAAATCTGGGTAAAATACTCGAGTATTATCAGAAACACTCGAGTATTCTGGGTCAAACTGCACGAGTTAGTGCGTTTGGTGAGTCACAGCCAACGATTCTCGTGTGTTGACACGAAATCGTCTTTCCCAGCACGTCAATGGCGTCGTGTCGAGCAGCATGTGTGTCCTCATCTCCTATTTAAGCTCATCAACGAACCTTGGTGAAGAATTTTGTTGATCATTCTTCTGGTTGATGAAGTTAGGGTTCATAACTTCACTGAATCGATTCTCTTCTCTGAGTTCAAATTGAATCACAAATCATACACGAATACAAAGCTCACATCACGAGCTTTGTATAGACACCGAAATTGAGAGCTGAGAGTGAGTGTGCTGTTGGAATCGAAGCTTGGAAGTTGGAGTTGTTCTGTCAAGTTCAGTTTCTGGAGCTCACTGAGATCATCGATTTTGGTAAGCTCTTGAGTTCTTGAGTCTCAAACTCGATTCCTTTAGTTAGTTGATGTGGTATAGAGTCTAGAAACCTAACTTTCCCCAATTCTTATCTCTGTTTCATGGGTGAACCAATTCGGTTTTGGTGGTGCACTCAAAACTGTCATGCATGTGAAGCTCAAGTGGATTTCTGGGTTTGGAGAGCTTTTCTTTGGAGTCTTTCTGTTGATTCAAGTTTGAGAGGTAAGGGGAAGTAATTATATTCACTAGATAGAGTTTGAAATCCATTAAATGTGTTAGAGAGCCACCAAGAGGCTCTAAGGGCTTAGATTCTATAGGAACTTTGGTTTGGAGACCAATCCATGCTCTAAATCCGTATTGAGCAAGTTTGTTATCATGCATGTGAACTTAAATGAGCTTTGTTTCATGAATATTATGCTTATTGTGTGATTTGAGGTATTGAGTTGTTAAAATGCCTTTTTATGCATAATCAATGATTTCTCTGTCAATTCTGTGTTTTGAATTGAAATAAGTGTTGTAACATGTTTGATTAATGATATGTTAACTCTGTGGATCCCTGAAATGGACTTGAATTGAGTAGAAATGAAAATGGCATGTTAAAACCAGTTTTCAATACTGTCAGCTGCGAAACACTCGAGTAAATGGCAAAGTACTCGAGTAAATCGTGTTCAAAATAAAGCAAATTTCATAAGAACACTCGAGTATTTTGTCTGATACTCGAGTATCGGGCATGAACTGAGAATTTTTATAGGTCAAACACTCGAGACATTCAAAGTCACTCGAGTATTATGGAAAAGTCCAAGAACACTCGAGTAACTCATGAACTACTCGAGTAAATTGTTGAAATTCAAACCCAAATCCTCAGAAAGACATGAACACTCGAGTAAGCTTAAGAACACTCGAGTAATCTGGAAAATCTTCAGAACACTCGAGTATTCTGAACTTTACTCGAGTAAAATGCCCAGAATCTGGAAACATCATTTTCAATTCTAACTTAATTAATTAATGAATTAATAAGGATAATTCAAGGGATCAAAGACTTAGAGAAATTGATAAATACAATTAGATCGTTCAGTGACGATCCATTTTGAAAATTAAGCCTAGGTGGCAAGTAATGTATTAATCAATTTCCCCTAAGTCTAAAATGCATTCATTCTGGAGTTTGGATGGTAGGACGTATATCATGTTTTTGGTAAACATGTGGAGGGCCTCTGGGAGTGCCAATACGCTTGCTTGATGACACGTTGTTGACGTGGTCGGCTTAGTGGATGCCGATATGGTTATACCGTTTGGATGACGGACCGTTTGGATGACGGGACGATGCTCGGGTGGCACGTTATAACTATGCTCAGGTGGCATGGATTCCAAGCTTGTCGTGTACATTCTAGGTGAATGTACGAATTGTTGTATACCTAGGAATACAACGCACTGTGGAGTGCTGGGTTGTCAAGGATGGACGTCAGAGAGTGACTTAGAAAGTGTGGAGATAAGTTGAGAGTTAAAGTCATGCATCATGTCATTCACTTAATGCAATTGATATACCTGAATTAAGTGTGAGCATCCTATGTGCATCTGATACTTGCTAGATGCTAATTGTGATTATTATTAATTGATGCATTATTATCTTTCATATGTTGCATGATTTATTCTCTATTGATTATGTGAGTAGAATTGCTTACCCCTATGCCCTTGTAGGTGATGTCTCGTTACATTGCTTGCATCGAGATCCGGCCACTTCCTAGTGGCGTATGGATCTATGAGGACCATCGCGCGGTGTATGAGGGGGAGGTAGAGTTCACATTCTACCACCCTAACCCGCTGATGCGATTCCGTCCTCGTAGGTTTAGGATTCCCATCATATACACTATGCATGTACCCCCGTTTTATACTTATCATGGACCACCTCCCATGCGACCAGCTCGCTCTTACCACAGCTTTCATTTTCGACCTACCCGCTCTCACCCTTTTATGTCGAGAGTTGTCCGCGAGGAGACTCCCCCTTCTTATCCGAGGAGCCCCGTCAGGGTTTCACCATCACCTGACCCGGTACCCAGTGGTAGGGTACACTCTCCCTCGGATGAGATCGAGGAGGATCCGGTGGAGGACGAGAGTGGGAGCGAGCCTGTCGTGCATTCTACTGGGAGTGACTGGAGGGACGATGATCCCTAGGTACGTGCATATGGTGTATGACGTGGACCCTTGGATCTGTGCTGTGGAGGAGATGTGCTGCTGCTGCTGTGATGATGATGCTACTACCTTACTACCTATGTTTTTGGGAGACTACTACTGCTGCTACTACTGCATCTGATGCTGATGGATCTACGTGACTATCCCTGGGGTTGTATTTTGATTATGTATATATTGTACATATGTTTTACTCTAGGGTTATAGTAGCATAGTGATGTAGATCTGTTTACATGGACTTGTTATATTTTTGGAACTCGGTGACTTATCTCATGGACTATGTATGTATGACTCTTTCGTATATATGAAAATCTATGTTTATATCATATCAGTAGCATAGTCCAGTAATTTCCGCTTACTCTGATTTAACTTATAAATGAGCTCGGCCATAAGTATTAATTGACGATATCAGTTTTATTGAACAAAGTATGGGTAGCTTCAATTGATTGTAAAATGTAAAGAAATTTTTAAAGAACGAATGTTATCCTGTTTGAGAAAAGGTTTTAGAAATCGCCGAACTTGATACAAGTGTTTTAAAGGATTTTAGAATTTATTCTCCAAGAGTTCCATTTGATGAATTGTGCACCCGCTTTAAAGAAAATTTCATTTACCATATTTTCAAAGCTCACAAGTCCATATATTATCCAATATAAAGCTTAAATACTAGATTATATTTGGGTAATCCGGAAGGGTGTCACAGTTCACATGCATGTCTTTGTCTTTGTCAAATAAAAAAAGCTTTCCTTGTACTACTCCTCCGAATAAAAAGAGGTTTTAGTCAAATAAAAAGAAGTTTTTGTCTTTCTTCAAGGTCAGATGTATGAGACAAATCTATTGCCTCGGCATCCTCAGCATAATTGCTAGGCCATTTTATGCCAAACATGCAAGGCCTATACTATGTTTCCAATTAACAAAGATTCTTTGGAACAATACACTTTCTTCTTCCTGTATGAAAGTTGGCTTATAACACCCCATAACACAATTTTAGGGTTCTTCACATTTAACACTTCAATTTCAATTTGGTTTTTCATTTTCAGGTTTTCCAATCCCATGGTTTGTTCTGCTTATTTTTAGTCTTTAATGTTCTACCTATGTTTTCAAGCTTTGACTAGGACTAGGAGTACTACTATGTTATGTTATGTTTGTTTCAGCTATGTTGGATTGTGATATATTCCTCCTATGTTACAATTTGTTGTGGCTCAGTTGACTTTGTCCTTCTATTTCTGGATTCTGATATGCTAGTAGTGGTTTGGAAAAACATGCAACACAAAATATTGCAGTGCTAGTTTGTTCAAGTTATATCCTTTATTTCCAACTTAGTGCATTGCAGACCCAAATGCTAAATGAGGAGTTCTCTCCTTGGCAAAAGGGGGCAAAACCAATTAACCCAACATGGGAATTTTGCATCTAAGTGAAAGCTTATATCTAACGGTGCTAGTTTGTTCTATCAAAGAGATGAAAGAGGGTTTGTTCTTTTTGTATAGAAATTGATTGCTTTGTTTGTTCCTCATTGAAGTAAAAATAGCAGAACCAAAAAAAGCAGAAGCAATTGAAGTAAATAAGCAAAAGAAGCAGAAGCATACCTTCGAATCCCAACCCGTCACTGTAATCATCGTCGTCGCCGTCACCGAGATAGGGTTTGCTGCGATTTAAGAAGCAACGAATTGAAGGGGGGAGAGATGTCGCCAGAAGGATGATTGACGCTGCCGTCATCGCCATCGTCTTGCTACGGCAATGGCGACGTTCGGCGGTTTGGTTCAGAGAGAGAAATGATCGATATTCCTCCCAGTGGCATTTGGACATATGAGGAGCACAGAGCCACCTTTGAGGGTGAGGTAGAGGTCACACTCTATCACCCTAACCACTTGGCTAGTGTGCAACATCGTAGGTTTAGGATTCCTATCTGTAGTGGATATGGAAAATGGGAATGTCTTTGACCTAGGAGACAGTAAGACCAATGACTAGTGGTCCTAAAATTTGAGTGGGATCTAGGGTTTTTGTGTGACGGTTATGGAAATATATGAATATCCAGTGGGGATACCCAAGGTCTCCTTCTGTCAACAAAGTGTGTGTAGTAGTGACAGCTTAGGGATGAGAGAACGTACCTGAACCCTAGGCAGCATTGTGCCTTTTATAGGGTCATACGGATAGGGCCCAAAGGGGAGGCCCTTTAGGGTTTCCATGCTGACGTCAGGTTCAGGGAAATATCTGCAAAATATCTGGGATCTTTCCAGAATTCGGATAGTGTAGCATGTTCTAGAACCTAGACAGCTCAGCATGTCCCTTCTCAGGTCTAGCTTGTTTAAGGACATTGGATGGATGGCATGTGACCTGTACGACATCTCGAGGTCATATTGTGACACTCGTCCCTAGTTGGGCTACTCGGAACACTCCGAGGAGAGGCCGAGCGTACGATCGGTTAGCGATCACGTGGGGGTCCGACCTGATGGAGCTCGAGTCATGGAAATCGTTTCCGACGTATGGAAGGTCGGGTTAAATGAGACCTTTCCGACCTGTAGGAGGTCGGGTTGAGTCTCTGATAAGCTGGTCCTATGTTCGGCCATAGTTTGGCCAATTATGACTATCTAGTTAATGTCGCCGATTTTATTGGTTAACCCTACAAGCCCCCCAAGCTGGTGGAGGCTCGAAGAGCCTGTGCCGAGCTTTTGAAGGTACTAGCATGGGCGTGTACTTCCGATTAAGTATCCAACTTTCCTTTTGTAAATAGCATTGGAAGGGTTTTTCTTTTCTTCCTAGAAGGTGACGTCACGCCCACCTGCGTTGGCCTTGGGAAGGTAACCTAGTAATGATGAGTTTTTTCGAAATTTGAAATCTCACCAGTTGTCCCGTGCTTTGGCTACCACATGTCTATTCCCCATGAAATGGGTCTTTTCCTTAGGCTCCGTAAGGAAGGGAAGGGACAACTTCTCTTCAAATTCCTCTTCCCCTCTCATTTCTCCTTTTCACAATCTTTGTCTAACCTTCTGCTTTTACACTTTCTCTCTGATTCTTCTCGGAAACACTTTTTCTTCTTCCCCCTCCTTTTTATCCTTCGTGGTTGCTTATCTTCTTTTCGAAGCTTCCGTTTCTCTCAACATCGTTCCAACTTTCTTCATTTCAAGTATTACTTATTCCTCTGTGTTCCTTCTTTTTTGGTTTTTTACTTCCGTAGGGGGTTTTTGGGGTTTTTCATAACGGTTGGGTTTTCTGCTGATTGTGGTGATGTCCCCTTGGGTAGTTATCTTCTTCTAGTGGTAGTGGTAGTGTGGGGGAGATTTTCCCTTCTCCCCCGCCGCACCTGGTGGACCGTAAGAATCACGGGTGTGGTTGGGTGCACCTTGAGATTTTCCCTTCCCAAAGCTACCAACATCTCTCGCCGACTTGTACTCCCCTCCTATGCCGACAAGTGTGGTTGGGTGCACCTTGAGGTGCTTGGTGCTGCACCTAAGTCTACAAACGTGAGCCATATTAAAACGTTTGTACTTCCCTGTCCAGTAGATGACATAGGGAAGGCTTCTGAGGTGGTCTCTGCTGACGTCGTTGATCGAGTGTGTTGCCCTTTAGCTCCTCGTCAACAAGAGTTTTTCCTGTATGAAGAGTTAGTGATTCGGTTGGGGGTAGGCCTTTCTTTTTCTGATTTCGAGTTTTGTCTACTTCGTCGGCTAGGGGTGACGCCTTCTCAGCTTCATCCTTGAGCTTGGTCGACAGCCCAGGCCTTCCAAGTTTTCTATACTACTGTTGTTTTTCCCTACAATGTCAACGCCTTCCTCTGGCTCTACCAACCTCAGTCCTTGGTTCCCGAGAAGGGTAGCACTAAGCGGTCTTGGGTTATTTTCCATGGTCGTCACGGGTACGACCTCTTTATCGCCAACGAATCGTGGGAGTCTTTCCAGCTCCTGTTTTTCAAGTACCGCTTTGTGGGCGAGGGGTGATGCTGGTTCACGGAGAGGGACCGACCGCGATTTCCCATGGCCTGGTCCAAGGATTTTTACACGCACCGAAAATAATCTCTTCAAGTCCTGATACATCTTGGTGGTACCTGGATGAAGACTTAGTTTAGTCTTGTGAGCCTCTTCTAGGACCATTCTTCTCACTTCAAAGTCCATAGGAATACACACCATGTTTCTGAATCGAATAATCCCATCGGAACCCTTCTTGAAATCAGGCTCCACCCCTTCTGTTGTCCTTTCTAGTTTTTTCTGCAGCTCATCATCATTCGCTTGTCTCTCCTTAATCAAACCCACAAACTCATTTGTAACCTGCAACATTTCTAGTACAATGCTATTCTCTTTAATCTGCACGCCCAAGTTGAGATTACTAAATTCCTGCATCAACTGCATCTCCTTTACCATCAAATTGCTCAAGTGCAACGTCGTATGACTTAGAGCATCGGCCACTACATTTGCTTTGCATGGATGGTATTGAAGATTGAAGTCATAATCCTTCTAGAACTCCATCCACCTTATTTGCCTCATGTTTAGTTCTTTCTGATCAAAGAGATATTTAAGACTCTTATTATCACTGAAGACTTCAAATCGAGTGTCATACAGATAATGTCTCCAGTTTTTTAGAGCAAACACAATAGCTGCTAATTCCATATCGTGAGTAAGATAGTTCTGCTCAGGTTGTCTGAGTTGTCTAGAAGCATAAGCCACTACCTTATCATGTTGCATTAGCACACAACCTAACTCCTGTTTCGAAGCATCACAATAAACATCGAATGATTGGGTCGGATCTGGCAGAATTAGTACTGGAGAACTAGTTAATCTCTTCTTCAGTTATTGGAAAATCTGCTCACACTGCTGTGACCATTGATAAGGAACACCCTTTCTAGTCAATTGGGTCATTGGAAGGGCTAACTTGGAGAATTCTTCAATGAATCTCCGATAGTAACCTGCCATACCCAAGAAACTTCTGATTTCAGTCACTGTTTTGGGTCTCTCCCACTTTAACATTGCTTCCACCTTAGAAGGATCAACTGCAACACCCTGCTCGGAGATGACATGACACAAGAAGTGAACTGCATTCAGCCAAAAGCAGCACTTGGACAGCTTCGCATAAAGTTGTTTTTCTTTGAGAATCTGCAACAACGTTCTCAAATGCTCTTCGTGCTCACTAGGACTCTTCGAACAGATTAAAATGTCATAAATGAATACTATGACGAAAGAATCCAAGTAAGGCCGAAAGATTCTGTTCATGTAGTCCATGAACAATGTTGGTGTATTCGTTAAGCCAAAGGACATCACAACATACTCAAAATGCCCATAACGAGTTCTGAATGCGGTATTGGGAATATCATCTTCTCGAATACGGATTTAATGATATCCAGATCGGAGATCGATCTTAGAAAACACTGCTGCTCCCTTTAACTGATCCAGCAAATCATCAATGCGAGGGAGTGGATATTTATTCTTCACTGTCACAGCATTTAACTGCCTGTAATCAGTGCACATTCAGAAACTGCCATCCTTCTGCTTGACAAATGGAACCGGTGCTCCCCAAGGACATACATTAGGTCTGATCAGCTTCTTAACCAACAGCTCTTCCAACTGCTTTTTCAACTCTTCTTGTTTAGTGGTTGCCATCCTATAAGGTGCTATAGAAATCGGTCCTGTTCCAGGAACAAGATCAATACCAAACTCTACTTCCCTGTTTGGTGGTAGTCCAGGCATCTCTTTAGGAAAGACTTCCGGAAACTCTCGGACCACTGGAATTAAGCTAACATTAGCCACCTCATCTACTTCAATGGCAGCTAATGAAGGAGTATAAAAAATAACTGTTTTCTGATGAAAATCAATCAAAACATGGTGGTGAGACATCCAATCCATGCCCAGAATGATGTCCAGTCTAGTCAACGACAGACAAATCAGATTCGCTTTGAATTCCCTCTCCAATACTCAAAGGGAGAAATCCAAACACATTTGTGATGTGATTACAGAGAAATTTTTAGGGGTTGAAACTAACAACTTATAGGGCATTTCTACAGACGACAATCCTAACTTCTTCATGCAGACAAGAGAAATAAAAGAATGCGTAGCGCCACAATCAAATAGCACTCGACAAGATATATTATTAACATAACAGATACCTCATATCAGCTCATCTGCATCAGTCACCTCTTCACTATCCATAGTGTACACCTTGCCCTTCTGAAGCGGTTGACCTGCACCAGTTGTCTTGACCCTAGCTGCATTCACCTCTTTCTTCAAGGTTCTCTTAGGACAATTCATAGCAAAATGCCCAGGTTGACCACATTGAAAGCACAATCCTTCTCTCCTATACTGGCCCAAAACTCAACAAACACCACAATGTTGTTTCCCACAATGTTGATAGGTTGGTACAGCACCAGGAGCATTCCCATTTTGACCCGTCCCCCTTTGAACTGTTGCCCTAGCATTGGAATTCACATAAGGGCCAGATTTCTGTGCTGGTCCCCTTCCCCTGATAGAACCTCCAGTCCTCTGCACACTCTTGTTTCGATCCTCAGCCGCCATCTGTTTCAGACCCTTTTCATAAGTATTGGTCATATTAACCAGTTGGGACAAGTTGACAATGTTTTGATACTCGAAGGCAATCTTAATTTAAGTACGAAGCCTAGCTTCGATTTTGATGCATTTGGTCCATTCATGAGCATCACGGTAGCTTCCCTCATAGCGAATAAGATCTTCGAACCTCACAGCATACTCTCCGACGATCAGATTCCCTTGCACCAGATTCAAGAATGCTAGTTCTTTCTCTCTGCGAACATCTTCTGGGAAATACTTTCTCACTGTTTTTCTGAGATTTTTTTTCAACAATAAATCCCACCTCCTACGCATGGGATGATTGTGAGGTATGTTGTCATATATTTAGGGATAAATTATTAAATTTCATTATAACCTTGAATAATTAATTTAAAATTATGCTTTAAGGTATTATCTTTGACTAAAATTATGTGTATACAGTCTGCTAATTACCAGCACTGTTTGAGTCCTGAGTAAAAATACATTATTTCAACCGGAACAAAATGTTTCACTTATATCCCAACATCAATGTATCAGAACTCATGAATTATATTTGTTATTTTCCAAACTTCCAAATTCCTATTAACAAAATACAGTTCTATTTGTGCTAATCAAATATATTACTACCTGATATGAGAAATCAATCAATCAAAGACGAAAACAAAGACATGCCACGTGAAGGAGTAAATAGCATAAATGTGTCAAATGTGTCAAGTGTTTTTCTGAGATTATTTTTTCAACAATCAATTCCTCCTACGTATGGGGTGATTGTGAGGTATGTTATCATATATTTAGGATAAATTATTAAATTCCATTATAACCTTGACTAATTAATTTAAAATTATGCTTTTAGGTACTATCTTTTGTAACATCCCGAAAATTAATATTAAATAATATGATATATAAATATCTATTTAAGGATAGGATTAAGCCTTAGAAGCGGTACAGGGTTAGAAGGGTAGTAGGAACATAGGCCGACCTAGGATGTGAGATTAAGGCCTCGGCCCGACCCCCGGCCGAGCTAGATAAGATTGTGTGCGTATGAACCGAGCTGAAAGGGAACCCAATGTGAAACCCATTGTCCAGTCTGGATTAGCCGATCTCAGTGTCCTGTCCGAGAGGGAAGCTCGGACTACTGCTGTTCCTACAAACCGAGCCAACGTGTCCTAGCCGACGTACCCGAGCCAACATGTCCTAGCTCCTCCGTGCCAGCTCATGTTGAGTTGATAGCCCTTGGGTTTCGTACCATCCGTACGTTGTACCAGCATCCACTTTATGTCATTATCACTGCTTTATGTCCTTTTCAATGTACTATTCATGGCTTCCTCAAGAAGCCAATGAATCCTGTCCACATATTCAAGCTTCCTCAAGAAGCCTCCAATGAGAACCACACAAATATCTTCCACATTTGAATAAAAGAAAATCCCAACACATAACCCATAACACTTCTCACTTTTATTCTTCTCTCTTCCCTACGTCCCTCTCTCCCTTTTCTCTCAAAGTCCAGCAACAACAACCCAACATATCTTCTTCCTCTCCTCTTCTCACGAACATTTCCCTCTCTTCCACCAACCAGAGACCTCCTCCCCGCCGCCTTCTCTTCCGTCCCGGACGCCCCTGGACCGCCGTGGAGTTCGTGTGTAGATTGGTGGAGCTCGTGTGCAGCTTGGAGTAAGAAGGATCCAAGGGTGCTAAGATCAAGGACAAGCAACAAGGAACCATTCTCAAACTCTCAACTCTTATCTCACACGGTTTGAGGTAAGGAGTGAGTGTTACCTCTACTTGAGTTTGGGTTTCTAGGGTGTTCATAAAGGGTACTAAGAGTGGGTGTTAGATTAGGGAATGGATCTAGGTTAACCTGAGGAAGGAAAGGTAAAAAGGGTAAAGGGAATTAATGAATGAACTAGAAACATGGATTTTAGGTGAAGATGGAATATCACTTTTGATTACATGCTATATTTCATATGCTGCATTTTATATGATGGATTGACTAATTGTTTTATTCATGTGGTTGTTGAGGTGTAAGTGTTTATGATGCTTTGATATTTGGTATTTGTATCTGTGGCCGAGCCGAGAGAGGGTGAGAATGGAGAATGAGAAGAATGGTAACCAGGGTGGATCGAAAAGACGAATTAATAAGTTATATAATGAGATAGATAATAGGAATAATGGAAATCGGAAATGGGTAAAGGGCTAAGCCGAGATAGATGCAAAGAGGATTAAATTAAAGAGGTGAACTGAGGTGGGCCGAACTAAAAGTAATGGTTAAGAAGATAAGGGGAATTAAAGAGAAATGGTTGTGTGGTCTGGTCATAGCAGACGCGTACTGGGTGCGTGCATTGATCGCGTAAGCCGAGCATTGTGGTGCTCGCGGCTGTAAGACGAGCATTGTGGTGCTCGCAGTTATGACTCACACAAGGTTCCGAGAACGGAATCGGTGGGATGTGTTCCTGGTCATAGGAGACGCGTACTGAGTGCGTGCATTGATCGCGTAAGCCGAGTATTGTGGTGCTCGCAGCTGTAAGACGAGTATTGTGGTACTCGCAGTTATGGATACTCCTTACTCCATAGAATGATCGGCGGTAGTATTCCTGGTCATAGCAGACGCGTACTGGGTACGTGCATTGATCGCGTAAGCCGAGCATTGTGGCGCTCGCAGCTGTAAGACGAGTATTGTGGTACTCGCAGTTATGGACACTCCAATATCCGACTTAAATGGTGTAAGACATGCACTGGGTGTATGCATCCGAGAAGAGTAAAAGATTGTAAACTATGTAAAAAGGGAAATAAAGAGTAATGGACCCGAGATAGAGGTGGTAATCCGAGACATGAGAGGATGAACCGCGTTATAGCTAGTAATGCGTTATCTGGTTTATGATGTGAGCCGAGCTAGACAAGGATGTGGGTATGCGAATCGAGCTAAACGTTGATATATGCATGAGATACATGGGTTTGATTACTTGTGATTTATTTGCTATTTGACTATTTGTGTGTGACTTGGTAGTTCGGTATGTCATTTTAGAAACTGCTTATTTAAGTTCTGTGTAATGCTCACCTCCTTACCATTTTTCAGGTATTGAGCCCGAGCAGACGCAGTCCCCGGCCGAGCAGGATCACTCTCCCTCACAGGGAGAGTAAGTGATTTAGAGTCTGATAGGTGGATGGGTCTCGGCTAGTTGGCCGAGCTAAAAACAATATTTTGTATTTTTGGAATTGCCGAACTGAATGTACCTAAACTTATACTTTATGTATTTGATGCATTTAAGTCTTCCGCTTTATTAACTCTAATGTTTTGTTATTAATGAGAGGAAATTTTATTTTGGCAAATATCATATCCATATTAAAAGAAATTTTAAACCCTAATTTTGCGGTATTTAAGGGTAATTATTATATAGGGTGTTACATCTTTGACCAAAAATATGCGTATACAATATGGTAATTACCAGAACTTGCACATTTTAAGCACTGTTTGAATCCTTAGTAAAAATACATTATTTCAACAGCAGCAAAATGTTTCAGTGCTATTCCAACATCAAGGTATCAGAACTTATGAATTATATTTGTTATTTTCCAAACTTCCAAATTTCTGTTAACAAAATATCATTCCATTAGTGCTGATCAAATATATTACTGGATGATATGGGAAATCAATTAATCAAAGACGGAAACAAAGACATGCCACGTGAATGAGTAAATAGCATAAATGTGTCAAATGTGTTAAGTGTTTTCTGACATTGGAAAGACTAATATGCGGTGTATGTGAATGACAAACAAATGCAATTCAAAGCATACTATCTTATTGCCTTTAGATTTGGGGAGTCTTAGTTTTGCGGTTTAGCTATAAAATATTTTAGCACCATTGGTCATAGTTTATGTGGGGGTTGGCTGGTTTGTTGGATAAGTGTTATCTTACATGTAAAATTCATGTAGATGCACAATTGTTGCATTTGCATGTGCATGTGCATCCCCTATCCTGTACTTGGGGTTCTATTTTTGTTTCGGTTAAATATTTGCACTTTGTACTCAGGGTATTATACTTCTTCACTGTTGGATTGAATTTTTTTTATCTTATAAAAAAAATCCTGAATATTATTAAAATTAAAAAAAATCAAAATATATATTTTCGAATCCAATCCTTGCAAAAATCTAAATTCAAAGTTATTGATGATATCAATTACTTCTTTTTCAATAAAGTCTACCTACACTATTATGAATTTAATTTTATAATTTTTTTAATGTTAAATTGAATGTATTTAATTTTTTTGAACTGTTTGATTTTAAATAACAAATACAATGATTGATATAGATCGTGCGTTGAATCAATCATAGTATTACAAGAATATCATTACTAAATATTAATATAATTAAAAATATCCGTACAACTCGTGCATTGCACGGGTTAAAAACTAGTTTATCCCTAAATATATGACAACGTACCTCACATCATCTCATACGTAAGAAGAGGAATTGATTGTTGAAAAAATAATCTCAGAAAAACACTTGATACATTTATTCTATTTACTCCTTCACGTGACATGTTTTTGTTTCCTTCTTTGATGGATTGATTTCTCATATCAGTTAATAATATATTTGATTAACACTAATAAGAAATATATTTTGTTATTAGGAATTTGGAAGTTCATGAGTTTTGATACCTTGTTGTTGAACTCAAGACTCAAACAATCAGGGACGGAGCTTAATGGAAGCAGGTGGGAGCTCTTGCTCCCCCTGAGATTTTATAGAACATACATATATAGTTGAATGTCATATAATAATAGTTATTTGATAATGCGTTGTTGGTTGGTGCTTGGCTGCTTGCGTCCTATAATAGCTAGGTCCCGTCCTCGAATCTTGCTAAGGCACTCTCCATTGATTTTTACTTTTATTAACAGCTTTTTTTTTAAAAATGTCAAAAATTAAAAACAAAGTCTTGGGTAGGACTCGAACTGGTGATATCAAGTTTACCTGTGGCATCAAATACCACCATGACAGAGAATTTTTTTAGTGAAACTTATGCAAATTACTATATTTAAAATTCTAAAGTTTTCCGCCATAATTTTTTCTACAACCTAATAAATTTTGATTTTAATATTTCAATTAAATTTAACTGCACCCCCTAAATTTTTAGTCAAGATTCGTCAATGCAAACAATATTTAAACTATGCAAGTATGAAGTATGGGTAGTGCTTTACTTTGAACGGTGGTACCAAATATTACGATAAGTATTCCCTCCAACTCGAATTATAAGCAATTTCAACCGCTTTTACGTTTATTAAGGAGGTTAGTTGATTGTATTTAATTTTCTCAAATTTATAAAAATAGAGGTATTTTAGGAAAGTAGTATAGGGAATGAAGCAAAAATTAATTAAGATTACAATTTTCTAGAGATGTTTTAGGAAAGTGGAATTGATAATGGAACAAAATTTAATAAAGTTAGTTAATTTTGCTTATATTTTAAACCAAGATAAATATGTTTTTTGTTGCTTATAATTCGAGCCGGAGAGAGTATATTTTATTAATTCATTTAAGAAAATCCTTAGGACACATGACATACCTTATCGGTGACTATTTTCTCGACTTTTATTGTTTGAGCTTGCGTATTTCGTCTCGGAAATATAGAGTTTGATTACTACTTAAACTCCCTCCGGCTCGAATTATATGCAAAACTAACTAATTTTATGCTTATTAAGGAGGTAAGTTGATTGTATTTAATTTTCTCAAATTCATAAAAGAATAGAGGTATTTTTGGAAAGTTGCATTGAGAATGAAACAAAATTAAATAAGATAATAATTTTCTAGATATGTTTTAAAAAAGTGATATTGAGAATAAAATAAAATTTAAGAAAGTTGATTAATCTACTATATATATTACTTATATAAAAAGATCCCTTTTCGAGGCACCACGTTTGTCCGCTTAAGGAATACTCGCATCACGTTTGTCCGCTTAAGGATTACTCGAACCAGAGTGTTTGTAGGTAAATAATATTATCTCTAATCAAAATTATAATTTGAAATTAAATAAATTATCTCTCCAAAATTATAATTTGAAATTAAATAAATTATCTATATTTGAAATCATTATCCTCATTTTGTTAAAAAAGATAATCATTATCCTCAAAAAGATAAACCCAAAGAGACGAGGCTTAAGTTCATGATAAACTCAAAAATCTAACAAAAGTTTATTTATCTATAACTCTTTTTAGTTATCACATATTTCAAACTATAAAGATGATGATTTCTCAAGTCTACACATACTCATGTCTTCCATAATCATGAAAGTCACCTCGCTCCTTCATCATTCTCCTTTATTTTTTATTGTTCATCAACCACTTCCTCTTTCAATGTGTCTGCCCTCCTCGCAAAAACTCAAAAGAATTCTCCTCTTTGCTTTATGTTAATGAGAATGAGTCAATTGAAGACCTAAAAGAGGAAGAACTGTGACCAGATCAACATCAATACATAATTGTAACGCAAGGAAAGCCGCAGTTGCAAGTTGCAACGTAATAGATGAAAATAATTGTATATAATAGCATTTTCTTATAATTAATTTTGTTTATTGTAATAAATTTTGATTATAGAGGAGTTTTCCACAATTGTATATAATAGGTTTTGCTTATATACTTGATATCTTTGATGTTTTGTAGTTGCGACATTCTTCTTTTCCTATTAACAGATTTTGCATAAGATCTTAACCTGGATCAGGTGTTCTTAATTATTATTTATAGATTTGCATATTTTCTGATTGAGGCACCGTTTAGTGGCATGTATTTGCAGATGAATGTTTACTTATTATGGAATGCCCTTTTTTAGTGGGTCTTTTATTTTTTTTTAGCTTTTTTTAATGAAAAAAAATCATTCTTTAAATGGGAAAAAAATACGAGGTACGAATGAAATAGATATACTTTTTCGGATTTGGGAGCTGATAAAAAATAATAATTTTTTTCCTCTTAAAAATAAATATTTTTCAATACCCTTATAAATAAATAAATAAAATCTATCAATGTATATAATAAGTATTATCCTTGGGGATATGTAAATAAAGATTATAAAATATAAACTATTTTTTTTTTTGAACGAAAATAAACTATTTATTTAAACTATAAGTAGTATAGTAGAACTTTTATTCCCTACACGTCAACCCAAAAGCTAAACTTAAAAAAAAAACAAAAACACAAAGTTACATGCATTTCAAAAAGTAAAAAAAAAATCAAAATGATTAGAAGATTAGGATAAAGAAGATTTTTTTTAGAATCAAATCTTATGATTAACTTGAGATAAGATAAACGAAGAAAAAATCAAAATATTTAAATATGAATATTAATAAATGTGATAATTATATTAAAAAGAGATAATTGTAAAAAAAATTAATTTACGGTTCAAATAAATATAAGAAATACTTATATTATTTATTATTTTGAGCTCCATTTTTGAGCTTTACTTGAGACGATTTTTCCTAATACACTATTTATAACAAACAAAACAATATTTTATCAATATTGAAATTGAGAGTATCCCAATATTTTTTTAAAGGTAAAACAAATTAAAAAATTATATTTTTTTTCAAACATTATAAATAATATGGATATATGATTAAATATAATGATTATAATTTTACATAAATATATTTCAAAAAATTATTTCAAGATAATTCAGATAATTAGGATAAAGATTTTTTAGAATCAAATTTTATGATTAACTTGAGATAAGATAAACGAAGAAAAAAATCAAAATATTTAAATATGAGTAATACTAATAAATGTGATAATCATATTTTTAAAAAAATGGTAATTGTAAAAAAAAATATTAATCTATCCATAAAATAAATATAAGATATATCTTATAATATCACGAAATAAAAAAAAATCAGAATGTATAATTTTGGTTTAATTATGACTTTTCATATTAAAGGATTTATTATATTCAAAAGATGCTAAATTATCATATCCTTTGAAATATGAAATATTTTGATTTATCCTTTAATATACTCATAATACCATCAAACAAAAAATATATAGAAAAGTTTAATTTTGATTTCACTTTAATTAATCATAAAAAACGAAATAATGGTATTTAAAAACGTGTTAATTCATCCATCAGCTAAATAACATCATTTTAAATATTTAATAATTATCTATACATAAACAAATATAATATTAAATATAAAAAAAATTCAATATCGTCTTCATGTCCTATGAAATAATGAATATTCTATCATAAAAAAATAGTGGATATTCTAATTTATCATTCAATTTGCTCATAATACCATCAAACAAAAAAATCAGAATATTTAATTCTGATTTATTTAAACTCATCATAATAAACTTGATAATCATATAACAAATGTTAATGTATCTATTAATTAAATAAGGAAGGACAAAAATTTCTTAACAAGTTCATTTAGATTAATTTTTTTAAAGTATAGGGTTTGATTTGAGTCTCAGTCTTTTTGTATGATTATTTTTTATTGTTGTTCAATAATAGTTTTTACTTTAAAATATTTAATATAAAAAATGTAAATATCAATAATCCGTGCATTGCACGGGGTAAGAGCTAGTTTTGCTTATATCTTAATACGTTTTTGATGACTTATATTTCGATTGGGAGGGAGTATATTCTTTTCTTCTCTCCGGTGAATTGTGAATTTGTGATCCTCTGTCTGATCTTCACGCGATTCTTCGCCTCCTCCGAATACCCACTGAACCCCAACCCTTCCACTTCTGCTACCGAGCAACCTGAGTGCGCACGAGCGCTGCCTAGGTGCTATTGTGCGCACTTGACATCGTACACTCCGAACAGAACCGAAACACTAAAATCGAAAATCATAATAGAGAGTTAGCATGGTTGATCTCTTCGCGTGGCTCATCTCATTCTTCATCCTTATTGCTTTGCTTGTCATCGTCGTTTTCCAGGTCAACCCCCCTTCCCTACCCTATGCTTTTATCACTCCTTTATTTTTATTTTTTTTGGTTTTTCCCTCTTTATTCCCACTTTTTATTTCTATTTGGAAATCTCATTGAAATCAATTTAAAACGTAATTTTAGCACCCCCATTATCCAAAGATTATTACTTTGATTCAATTATTCAACTGGGTATGTATCCAATTCCAAAAAAAAATTAAAATAATAATAATAAAAAAATTTAGTGCTATTTTGATACTTGTAGTGAGTGGAAAATAGAACTTGAAAATATAATCATAATTAAGTTGCGTGTGATTTTTTGTTATAATTTTGGAAAGAAATATTTGAACTGGAATTTGGATAGGCGGGGAAGTAACTACATAACATATATGATGTGATATAAAAAGAATGAGGGTTTGTTTCTGTTTCTGATTCAAAGCTTTCTGAAGATGGTTTTAAAGTGTTCTTCACATCACTTTCAAATCATGTTTTGTCATTGAATCATCAATATTTTTCAAAATGAGTGTGTGATGAACTTGCTCGCCTGTTGCATTGTCAACCTTTCTTTCTCTCGGTCTTTTTTTTAGTATATCTGACAAATGCTGACTTTGTTCTGCATTTTTTGCAGCTAATGTGCCTGGCGGACCTTGAATTTGATTATATTAATCCTTATGACTCCTCATCTCGAATAAACAAAGTGATTTTGCCGGAGTATATTACACTAGGTGTGCTGTGCGGCTTCTATCTTGTAACAGGGCATTGGATTATGTCACTTTTCTGTGCTCCTTATCTCTACTACAATGTTAGATTGTAAGTGCCCTATCTGAACTCGAAATAAGCTATGCAAGTTTACTGTTTCTGAATGACAGTGATTACTGAATATATTTGTTAACATATATTTAAGTCTATATAATCCATGTATGCACACCATAATTTGATAGTGGGACTGGGATGACAGTTTGAGTTTGAATTTCGTTATTTGCATTCTTCAGCATTATACTAGCGTAACTGCCTAGAAAAAGATTTACGTGTTGGTAGCACTGTAGCAGCTCTTTAGACAAGCCGATTTGATAGCTATAATGCACGTTTTGGTTTGTGAATTCATGAAGGTAAAGAGTAGGCTACATTTTTGCTGCTAGTAATTACTAAATGACTTATGTTTCTTTTAAACCTCTTTGATTTGAAAATATCCATGTGTGCATATTAGTTTAAGTGAGGGAGGAGGGTTTAAATTTGAATTTTGGGTCTTTGCATTCTTCTGCATTTTAATTTCAGTGCAGGAGTGGTAAGAGAAGATGACCATACTGATTTAACCCATTATTTTTACTAGATGGTAGTTTTATTCATTTTTTAACTTTTTGAGTTCGTTTGATTAGTGGGTGAAAGAATTTTTTTCCTGCAGAGTTTATCTTGTATGTTTTAGGCTTTTAGCTCTAAAGCCTTACTTTTTCTCTAAATCTCAAACCCTGTTTCCTTCTTCTATTTCTGTACCATTCATCTTAGCTGTATGACACTATAACTACTGTGTTTATGTTATTTACTTCTTTAATTAATGTCTCGAAAGATGCCATAATACATTTATCATATAAATGATTAAGGGTTTCTATTCAAAAAACTGTTTCAAACCAGGATCATTAATTCAGTGTGGTCAGTTTGGTTTCTAAATGTTAAGCCGGTTGAAGGCACATATATGGTTTTATATATCAAATTACTAAAATTTGAGGATTATTAAAGTATTGTTTGGTGCAATTTGAATCTCAAACAGAACCAAAGTCAACCATAGCAAAAGCAGCGAGATGCTCACGTTGCATGATACAAAATTTTATAGCTATGAAGGATGACCAGCATTTTGGTTTATCTATCAAGACAATTGCTAGGCGGGCTACATTTTTAGATGTGTTCATTTGTTCTCCAATATCAACTGTATTACTTGAGGGGCTTATTTTATGTGCAAATTGGTAACTTGAACCAAAAGTGAACCGTAGCTGCTGCTGCAACTCTGGGTCACTGGATGTGCCTTATATGTGAAATAAAGTAGGAGGTGCCAGTTGGAGAGTTCAGGATTAATTTATAATCAACTTCTTATAATAGATTTTACATACATATATACCTCAAAGCTGTGCCTTATTATAGCCACTCTTGTTTGTCTCTAGTTGCTGGTTTTTTGTTCATTTTTACTAGCTAAAGAATGTAAGGAGATAACCTTTTTCTTTATTATTTTTGCTTTAATCATGCTTGATATCAATATACTGGAATGAATGTGCTTCAGTTTGGTCCTGCCAATTTCATAATTTATTCCCTTGATCCTTTCATCAGGTACAGACAAGGAAAGCATCTGGTTGACGTTACAGAGATATTCAACTTGCTCCCTCACGAAAAGAAGCAACGGCTCATCAAACTATTTTATCTTGTTTTTCTCCTTTTCCTATCAATATTTTGGTATGGGGACTAGAAAAAATCTCCTCATTTTCATTCAAAAGGGAGGGGTTATTAATTTGTTATGCTTACATGTGCGTTTTGCTGCAGGATGATCTACACATCATTGGATGACCATGATGATTAATTGGAGGAGTTAATTGCTTGTTTTGTGTGGTGCTTCCTGGATGTATCCAGTGCAGTGAAGTCGCAAACTTTGCAGCTAGTTACTTCACATACTCAACATCATTCTGGACTAACATGTACTTTTAGCCTTATCTTTCAGGATTGTTTAAATTGTTGGACTGTAAGCTGTACAATATTTACATTTATACACTTTTCATTGCTTCATTGCCAGGACATTCTGTCTGGTATTTTTAATTCATATTTTCTTCCATACGAGTAAAAGGCACTAGGAATCATGTTGTTAGGAGTATGAGACTTTGAGTAGTAAGTTCAAATGTCTCTAGTTGTCATTGTACCAAAAAAGGCATGTTGGATGAGGAATGTTATTCCTACAAAATTTGAAGAGACTTAGGGTTCGACTTTTGTGACAAGTATTTATCAAACACTTCCTTGCTAGATAGGTGTGACTCCTCTTTTGATTGGATGTTCATTCTTTGAGCATCTTTATTTTTCAGCCAGACTTTGACATTAGGATCTCTTCATGGATAAACTGATAGAGAGAATATTTCCTGGTCAATATTTCCTTTTGGAATGATTACTGGATAAAGGAGGATTATTATATCCTCAAGTTCTCTTCATCAATAGTTTTCATACCAACCTTAGAGTGAAAGATGTTTGGGTTATTTCCTGTTCAATATTTTCTTTTGCTCTGCCTGTGCTATATAGCAAAAGCTCACATGATACCAACCTCTCCCTCTCTTGTGTACAAAAATGCCTTTTATCTTGCTTACATTGACCTGTGGGGACTTGCCCCTGTGCAGACTTTTAGTGGTTATGAATACATGTCAATAGTAGATTCATGCACTAGATACACATGAATTATTCTGTTAAAACAAAAATCAGAATCTATTTCTGCTGAAAGTGGGCTTATTCTTCTAGCTCTGGTCTCTTTTCCTACAAAATTTTGGGATCATCCTTTCCTTAGTGTAGTATATTTAATCAATAGTCTTCCTAGCCAGTCCATTGATAGCAACATACCCCACACTTTCCTTTTTAATACCACACTTGACTATAACTTCCTTAGACTCCATAATGACCTAGCCAAAGAGAAAACCCTAATCAATAGAGTTAGGAACCTTTTGTGAACAATTTGGTCTCCCCTCCTTTAAGAAAAAACCTAAAACCCACAAGATAAAGGATGACAAACAACCCTCTAAGTATAAACACTACAAGAAGTCTAAAGCCAAGCATAGGGATCAGTCCTCTCACAAAAGGACAAATTACCCACCTAGGCATAAAAAGCTCGAACAACCCAAAAGCCAAGGGAAAAATATTGGCTGTTACAATTGTGGCAAATCTGAACACATTGCCAGATACTGTAGGCTTAAAACCAAAATTAACTCCTTAAACCTTGAACAATTTGTTGTTGAGCAGCTGAATAACCTCCTGGCTAAAAGTTCTAATGATGATTATAAATCTGAATCATCTGAAGACCTAAACTAGATCCAATATGATGATCCTAGAGATAACTCTGAATCTCCAAGCATTAATGTCATAACCAAATATCATGAAGACCTCTTTTATAAGGTCATCAATGCCATTCTTGACCGAGAAGAGAGAAAAATCTTCATGGAGAAACTTAGGTTTGTCAAAACCGGTAAGCAAAAGCAAGAAGTCTATAACACTAAGTTTGTTGTTACTGAGGCTTTCAAAAGACTTGAAAATGATTAGAAGAAACCCTCTACTATCTAAGATCTCCAAATCGAAATAACCAATCTCAAAAGAGAAGTCAAATAATTGAAAAACCTTAACAATAGTGAGAGGCTTGCCAATTATAAACACACCAAAGTATTCAGAACATCATTATTGAACAGATAGGTGATATCCAAACCCCCTAACAGACTGGTAACGAAAAAACCTTTACTGATGTAGATTTCTTAGCAATTATTGATCGTGTTACTATCCAAAGTTTTATATAAATGTTGTTATTAAAATTGCAGACTTCACTCTTGAAACCGTGGCATTATTCGACACGGGAGTAAATATAAACTGCATTCAAGAAGGATTAGTCCCCACTAAATACTTTAAGAAAACTTTTGAGCAACTCAGTACTGCTAGTGGTTCCACACTGAAGATAAATTTCAAACTTTCAAATGCTATTTTCGATCGTCAAGGTTTACAAGTTGAAACACCCTTTCTTCTTGTTAAAAAATTGAAAAATGAAGTTATTTTGTGGACACCCTTCATGAGATCTCCAAAGAGGGTATTACTACTGAGTATTTGGGGAAGTCTGTCATTTTCAATTTTATTCAGAAACCACTTGTCAAAAATCTCAATCTTGTCAACCTTAAGCAAAAACAAATTAATTTTCTGAAAGAAGAAGTCTCATTCGAGAATGTGAATATCCAACTCAACAATCCTAATGTTTAGAAAAGAATTCAATCTCTTCTTGAGCGCATCCAAGATATTGTGTTCTCTGATCTCCCTAATGCTTTTTGCTTTTTGGAATGAAAAAAAGCATATTGTTGATCTCCCTTATGATAAGGATTACAACGAATGACTTACCCTACTAAAGCTAGGCTTATCCAAACGAATGATCATATGCTCCGAGTTTGCCAGAAGGAGATTGGTCATCTCCTAAAGAAAGGATTTATCAGAAAAGGTAAAAGTCCTCAGTCTTGCGTAGCCTATTATGTCAATAAACAAGCTGAGATTGAACCAGGAACCCCCCGTTTTGTCATTAACTACAAGCTCCTTAATGATGTCCTCCAATGGATTATGTATCCTATTCCTAACCAAAAAAGATCTCTTGGGAAGGTTACACTCTGCAAAAATCTTCTCCAAATTTGACATGAAATCCGGATTTTGGCAAATCTAAATCAAAGAAAGTGACCATTACAAAACTGCCTTCATTGTTCTTTTTGGGCAATATGAATGGAATGTTATGCTATTCGATTTAAAAATGCCCCTTTTGAATTCCAAAACATTATGAACGAAAACTTTAACCTTTACTCGCACTTCATCATAGTCTATATCGATGACGTACTCATCTTTTCCCAATCTATTGAGCAACACTTCAAACATATCAATATTTTCGTACAAATCATAAGAAGAAATGGTCTTGCTATTTCCAAGCCAAAAATCCAACTCTTCCATACTAAGATCCGCTTCCTTGGTCATGACATCCATATGGGAACCATTGTTCCTATTAAAAGAGCCATGGAATTAAGAAGTAAGTTCCTAAACCAGATCCTAGATAAGAATCAACTACAAAGATTTCTTTGGTACCTAAATTATGTAGCTGACTTCATTCCTCAATTAAGTAATATCATTAAGCCTCTCCATGAGCATCTAAAAAAGACCCCTCCTTCTTTGTTCAAATGCTCACACTAATATTGTTAGGAATCTTAAAACTTAAATAAAAGAATTGCCATGTCTTTATCTTCATAATCCCCAAGCCTTTAAAATTGTTGAAACTGATGCCTCAGACATTGCTTGCATTCTTAAACAATGGGTTTCAGGAAAAGAACAAATCATTGCATTTGCATCCAAACACTGGAACCCTACACTACAAAATTACTCAATTGTTAAAAAAAAGTTTTGTCCATAGTAAATTTCAATCTGGTTTAGTTAATCAAAAGTTCTTAATTCACGTAGATTGCAAATTTGCTAAAGATATTTTACAAAAGGATGTGAAGAATTTAGCTTCAAATTTTATTTATTTTTTTTTTGCTAGATGGCAAGCTATACTAAGTGTTTTTGATTTTGACATTAAGTATCTCAAAGACACTAATAATTCTCTCCATAATCACCTTACATGTGAATATTTACAGTGAGATTAACAAATAATATCAATTAATGTTGTCCTCCTCTATAGGACAGGGTCACCCCAGAAGTAAAACATCTTAGGATCCCGCAGAGGTTCCACTCAATCGTCCAAGGTCATCTACCCTCCATGGGCCTCTTACCCAGCAAGGGTCTTCTACTCTTCAAATCACTGAGCCATCAACTCAGTCTTCAAACAAAAAAAAATTCCCAAAAAGGAAAACAAACCAAAGCAGATTATGGATTCTCACTCCATACACTTAAAGCCTTGTTAGAACAAGGTTTGACCCATCTTCCTAAAAAATCTTGGGTCGAACAGGCCTCAGAAGAAGACAAATTGGACTTCATCAATCCACCCCTATCCCTAGTTGTAGATAGGATGAAAAACTAAGTTTATGAACCCATCAAAATCCATAAACCACAAATAAGAATACCTAAACAAGAAACCCAAACCATCCACCAACCTCAAACAACCAAAGAATCGTCAAAATATCAAAGAAAGGGTAATTATAACCCTGTTATCCAAATGGAACCAGAATTATGGGGTAAAAACCCCAACAACGTTCATGCACGAATCTTTCCAAAAGACTTTCAATTTCAACCCTGATCTTTAATTAAAAATAAGAGGTTCTACGAATTTATTCTTCTAGACACTGGCTCCATCTCTGTAAAACATCATATATCTCAAATAGACAAGGCCTTGGTGACACATTCAACAATCCAAATCCTGAAGGTGCTGACCCCTTCTCAATTTGGAAACAAAAATTCTCCCAACCATTTGACCCTATAGGTTATAATTATTGGGATTATGTTCAAGCTTGAACCAATGTTTTTTTTTGTTCTAAAATCAAACTTTTAGCCACTCATGGCTGATTTATTTTAAAAAAGAAATATATATATTAATTATATATTTACCATTAGTTTAATCAATGGTAGATCTTCTTTAGACCTTCAATAGACATTCTTCCGTAACCAATACAGGAAGGATACCAACATTTCAAATCCAGAGCCAATCTGGAAGATAATTATACTCCTTTCAGTATGAATTTTTGCTAAGAATTGTCTCTAGCATGGATCTTCCAATGAAAGTACACTTATCTTGTTAGTATGGGCCTCCCCTCATTACAACAGGAAGCCTATATCAAATGGTTGGCTAACTTTGATTTTACCCATGCCACCAACGAAGGAGTAGATCCCCAGCTCAGCAAAAATCTAACCTTCCTCAAGTTGCAGATCTAGAAACATGTAGATTCCTTAATCAAAGGGCCAAAATCAGAGCAGCCCCTGTCACCTCGACCACAAAAAATTCTCTAAAAAGAAAATCTTCAGAGTATCCTCAAACTATTACAGGAAGAACATTCAGAATCATCAAAGAAAAAACTCCCCTTCACAGAAGAGGAAGAAGACATCATCTACAAAAAAATGGAGATGATTGCTTTGGCATCAACTGTAAGAACTACAATCGGTGGATGAATTAACTAAGGAACACTAGGAGAACACCTAGAAGGGGAGGTTGAATAGGTGTTAAAGAAACCTTGAAAGATTTTCGAACGAAACAAATCGAAACAATTAAAACGAACAAACTTCACAATTTCTGAAACTTATAATCGATTATGAACAGTGTATAATCGATTATCATCTGAAAGAAACTTTTGTGATAATCGATTATAACATGCAGATAATCGATTATGATTTGCAAAAACCAGAAAATCACTTTTTCAATCGAAAACGAAAATCAATCAATTAACACATAAGATCAGAGATAAAGCGGAATTAATTAATACCAATATTGTTAATGATTACCTAGGTTATGAAAATAGTTTTTCCCAAATCAAATTAATCTATTAAAACCTAATTCAATCAATTATGGAAAATCAAACTTTTCTAGGTTTTCAATCAAGAACAATATGAAATGACAAAAACTAAAGAGTTAAGGGAAGAGAAGCTTTCTCAGAGATTTATACTGGTTCACTCACAACCACCGTGAGCTACATCCAGTCCCCTCTTATCACAAGAGAGAGTTTCTTCACTAAGGAATTAGAATTCTCAAATTACAAGTAATCCGCCTCTCAAGACTCCCTTCTTGATAGCCTCCAAGAGATACCTCACTCTTGTCTTGCAATCCTATTGAACTTCTAATCTAACCTTCTTCCCTTGCTTGTTGATAACCCCACAACAAGGCTTCCACTTGCTTGTTGATACCTCACAACAAGACTTCCAATTTGCTTGATGACACACCAAGACTTCTTCTTCTTCAATTTGCTTGATGAACAACACACCAAGACTTTTCCTTTATTGTAAATAGCTTGCCTTCTTGCAAAGATTACAACTCAATACAAAAAACAATAACCTAATGAATCTCCTTCAAGAACTATGAACAATTAGTAATTGAGATTCAAAGGTTTCTTGATCAAAGAATATGAAAAGTAAGAACTTTGATCTTGAGAAAGTGAGAGACTTTTTGAGAGAATAGTGTGGCTTTGATCTTTCTAAAATGATATGAAAATGAAGTTATTTTGTTCTAATTGATTCACAAAGGTTGGGAAAAGGTTTACATAGAATACCCAAAAGTTAGAAAACTTAAAAACTGATTTTTGAGAAGTGAAAACGTATTTTAAAAAGCAGTTCAGCAGGTCATAATCGATTAAGCAACCCTCATAATCGATTATGCCTTTGTAAAACTAGATAATCGATTATTCAGTCCTCATAATCGATTATTACCTGATCAGACATTTGATAATCGATTATGACTATATTATAATCGATTATGAATTGATAAAGTTGATTAAAAACTTGTTTTCTCAAAACTAAACATTTTCTTTCAAACCTTTAAGCCACCTATTGATTTAGGTTAAGTGAAATACTCAAATCATAATATGATCATGCACTTGATAGAGATTCACTACCCTCTAATAAACTCTACCCAAACTCATCAAACTCTAAGTCTCAAAATAAATATATTACAAACAATACACATATTGAATCTAATGAGCTTGCTCTCTCTTCATCATTGTTGTTTGTTGTGCTTTTGGTGAGCTTCTCCTTGACTTGAGCTTGATCAAAACATTTGTCATTATCAAAACCATGTACTTGCATAATAGATCTCACAATCTTCACATGCACATGCACACTAGATCTAACAATAACTTGGAGGATGATTAAATTTTTAATTATTGTAAAAAAAATAATATTGTAATAGTTCCGGTTTATTTTACTTTAACTATTGTAATAGTACCCGAATAATTATACATAGTGCAGGTTTTGCAACCTGAACTGTTCAAATAGTAACTTTAAGTGTATATTTAAGAGGACCTCAACTCTTAATTGAGACATACAATTTTAGAGAGAGAACTTCAGAGAAAGGTTAGAGGGATATCAGAGCTTTTTAGATCTTGTTGTAAGTTTTTCTTAGATTTTTTATTTTTCAATCTTTTATATTTTCGTCTTTCAATCTTTCAATCATGTAATAAAATTAATCATGCTTCTCGTATTCATGTTTTCGTTTCTATTCATCTATCTCTCGCCCACTGGTTCTTCTTCAAAGCTTTGCCAGAAGGTTCCAGTTTCTTTTAGTTTATTATCTCTTGTTTCCTCTTTCTCCCTCGCCGGTTCTTCTTCACGGCTTTGCCAGAAGGTTCTAGTCCCCTTTAATTTCTATTAGGTGAGAAAGATTAAAGTATCAATTTCTAAGAACAATGGAAAATAGCAAAAGATGATAGAAAGAACATAATGAAAAATGTGAGCATAATAATTTTGATAAAATGAAATTAAAATAGATGAAAGAAAAACACAAAAAAGTAATTGGAACAAAGATGTTGTGAAACTTTTAAATGTACATATAGCAAATAGTAAATGAGGTGTGGCACACTTAGTCAAGACTTTGTCTTGACACCCATAGGAACCAAGTTCGAATTCCACCTTGGACGCATGAGCCTGTCGCTCCTTTGGGAGTGGTTTACCTCCTCCAGGCAGTTAATTTGCAGGCTATTTCTGGAGGCGGGGTTGTCTATCAGAATCGTCTTTGTGTGGCAATGAAGGTGAGATTTCTCTCGTAACCAAAAAAACAATAGTAAATCTATATATATTTAATTTGTATTTATCCCAAACGAATAAAAAATTCTACAGATTTAATTTGTATTTATTCAAAATAATAGTCTATTTATTTATTATTTATTTAGTTTCAAATTGTAATATCTTGGTTAGGGATAATGATTTGAAAAACTTGAATAATCTATTTATTATTTTAAATTGTAATATTTTAGTTGGAGATAATGATTATTTACCTATCATCGCTCTAGTGGCTTGAAAATTTCAACGACAAGAGTGGTGATTCAAATATACATCTTTTTATATGAGTATAATACATATATATGCCAAAAAAATTAAAAAAGAGATTGTAAAACGATAATGAAAAACACACATACTTGATACTTGTGATCATAACAAAGCAAATATAGTTTTTGCTCCTGTATATCCAATGAAAATCACTTCCTTATCTTCGTAAGGATTTAACTCATAAAGAGAAAATAAGAAATTCTCAAGAACTAAGGGTCTGTTTGTTTTGTGAAAACGTTTCATGTTTTCATTTTAAAAAATTATTAATAATTATAATTTTAGCCTAGTGTCGTTAATTATGAATATTATCCGCCGTTTTCATTTCATTTTCTCTTTTCAAAATTTTGTATAGGAAATAGTGAAAGCAATAAAAAAAATTGTTTTCACTATGTCCTGTATAAATATTTAAAAACATATAAACATAACGAAAACACGGTATCACATTTGCAATTATTAAAAATTATAAAGTAAACATGGGGTTATAATATAATTATTGATAATTTTTGAAAATAAAAACGAAAAACATTTTCACAAAATAAACAAACCCTAAATAGCCAAATATGAAAATGTAATGGAAAAACAAAATTAAGAACAAAAATCATACAAGTGTATTTCCAAATTGCTATGTCTGAGACTGAAATCTATCTTGTCTGCTATTGTGAACATCAACCAAACTGCTTTTATTGAGGGAAGGAGTATTGTGTGTAACATCCCTAATTTAATTCCTAGTATAATTGATGATATTAAGTTTAAAATAGTGAAATGAAAGCTTGTTTTAGGATTAAGAACATAGGATATTTGGAAATTTAAACTAAAAGATTTACAACTCAAAAAACTTAAATTCCACCGTTGGATATGAAGTTTAGTAGGTAGAGAAGCTTGCTTTAAAATTTGAGCAAGATCCGACGGATAACGAAGAAGTTATGGCATTTTGAAATGCCAAGAAAAAGAAAACTGGGGAGACTACTCGAGTAGTGCCAGACTAATCGATTAGTGCACTAACTAATCGATTAGTGCACTGACTAATCGAGTAGTTGGTGCAAACAGCAAGTTCAGAAAATTTGGACTACTCGAGTAGTCCACTGACTACTCGAGTATTGCGACCAGTTAGTGAAAAAAATAAAGATAAGGCCAAGAAGAGGAGAACGAATTTGGACCACACAATGGGAATCTTCTTATGGCCACATTCATTCTTAGCCATACCTTCACTTCCAACCAAAATAAAATAAAACACTCCCTCACTCTCATTCATTCTTCCCATCATCAACTCATCTCCCTCTCTTCTCCCATACGAATTTCACCCTTCATTCCACCAAGACCAAGTTGTTCATCTTTTCCTCCTCAAGCTTATCAATTCATTATCAAGCTTAATAGGTAAGGTTCATTCCTCCTTTCTTTTCTTAGGGCCATACGAATTTCTCTTTGTTTTCCCTCTCTTGGTAAGAAAATTCGAACCCCATGTCTTGTGTGCCACAAATCTTATGTTCAACTTCGTTTTTGTGGCTTAAGGAAGTCAAAGATCACTCTCCTCACTCTCTTGCCATTGGAGCTCATTTGTGAAGTGTTTGGAGCTAGGGCTTGGAAGGTTTATTCTTACCTCTACTTGGTTGAGGTAAGGGGGTGGGTATTGGCTTGCTCTAGAAAAGGGTTTGTATTTAGATATAATGATTGGCTAGGAGTTATGTGTTAGGATAGGAAATTAGAAACCCCAAGTTAGAACCAAGGAAAATGGCAATAATAGGCTTAATTTACTAATTATGGAACTCTAGGAAATAGAGAATGAGGATTGACTTTAACTAAGGAAAATAAATGGCATGAACCCTTAAGCTAGGATTTTTGAATCAATAATTCGGACAAGTAGAAAATGTGGTTATTCATGATTATATGAGGATGTGAATATTGGCGTTCCTTGCACTAATTGCTTAGGTGAAAAGTGATATGCATGAATAGTGGTAGTTGTAATTATGTGTTATACTTGGCATTACTTGAACATTGGAATGGTAACTAAATGAACTGGACTTTGAATGTGAAATGGTGACTATCTGGTTGTATACGTGATGATGCTTGTGATTGAAATGAATAGGTGAAAATAAACGGAATTGGTCGGCAAATTAATAACATATAATATGGATAATTGGTACTGGATCCATGGGCGATGTATGTAGGCCTTCGATTTGGTGGAGACATACATCATAGTGGGCGGTGTATTGTAGGCCTTCGATTTGGGGGAGACAATACATCGTAAATAGGGGTTGTATTGTAGGCCTTCGATTTGGGGGAGACAATACAACGTAATAAATGGGCATGTATGTAGGCCTTCGATTTGGTGGAGACATACATGTTAAATGGGGGGGGGGATGTATTGTAGGCCTTCGATTTGGTGGAGACAATACATCGCCATTATGAGTTGTGTAATAAATGGAGTATGTATGTAGGCCTTCGATTTGGGGGAGACATACATACACCGTAAATATAAGGAAAAGAATAAGGGAAAAGGTAAGGGATTAAGGATTTCTCTGGAAACTGGAAAATAATTAAAAGGGAATCATAAGGTGAAAAATGAACTAAATAAAAGGGAACTGACACTTGTAAAATGATGGAATTGGAAAATGTGGTATGTTTGCGATGAAATTGTAATTATGTGAATAAGTTGCTAACTGTGTTTGGCCTAGTGAGTTGTTATGTCTATCTAGAAACTGCTTTTCTATTTCATGTGCAATGCTCCCTCCCTTACTATTTTTACAGGTACAGAGATTGAGCTTGCACAGCCCCCGGCCGAGCAAGTTCACTCTCCCTCCCAGGGAGAGTAGATAGTAGTTGTTTTTGGGGTTTTTTGTATAGTCCTGGCTATTGTTTGGCATATGGTATATATTGGTATAGTTGTTTGTTTTTTGAAAGTGGGTTGTAAAGCTTTATTTTCTTTGGTCATCCAGGACACTTCCTATGGGTAGGAAGTATATTATTTTTTTGGGAAAACTTTTGTAGTTCCTCAACTTATTCATTGCTGCTATCTCTGATGTAATTAAATCTAAGAATGTAGATGAATCTCAAACTATTGCTATTTTGGCCCTGTTGGCTCTGGATGAAATGAATATATTTGAATTGCATAGGTTACAGGAAAACTAAGTTTTTGGAATATCCAATAAACAAAGGAAACTCTTTCCGATTTGACAGATGAATTTTGCAACTCAAGTAGTTTTAAAAAGAAATTTTAAGTCTCTATTTTCATAATGGGGTAATTATGGGTAATTATTCTTAGGGTGTTACATTTATGGTATCAGAGAAGTTTCCCTCGGCCTTTGGAGTATGAACTCACTACTCCTATGGTTACTCACCGAGCGAGTAACCAATGTACTTAGTTCAGTATTTAAGTTGAAGTTGTAGGATATTTATAGTTTTGTTTAATTGTTTTGTCATTGACTGGTTGTCCCTCCATGACTCAACAGTATGGCAGGGAGACGGGCTAACAATGATAGAATTGCTGCAATTCTCGAAACTCTGGTTCAATTGCAGCAGAACCAAGCCCAAGCTCAGCAGAACCAAGCCCAAGCTCAGCAGAACCAAGCTGAGAATCTTGCAAATCTGCAGCAGAATCCAGCCCAAAACATAGCAGTAGCTGCAGCAGCAGCAGCACTACAACCTCCTCCACCACCTCCAGTCGAGATTGACTGGATGGCCCGCTTCAGAAAAAGCGATCCGCCAAAGTTTGAAGGGGGTTACAACCCTGATGGAGCTCAGAGATGGATCCAGGAGATGGAAAAGGTTCTTCGCTCGCTGCAACCACCGAGTGATCAGTATATGCGGCTAGTGGAATATGTTCTAACCGGTGAGGCGGAACATTGGTGGGACCAACAGCGAAGAGGTTTGGAAGCAGCTAATGAGCTTATTTCATGGGATCTTTTCAAGGTCCTTTTTCTAGGAAAGTACTTTCCGGAAAATGTAAGAAGGGAGAAGGAGATAGCTTTTCTTGAACTGAAACAAGGGGATCTCAGTGTTGGAGAATATGCAGCTCAATTCGAGGATCTCATTCGCTATTCTGGCAGATATCGAGATGCAGACGAACGTACTAAGTGTATCAAGTTTGAGTTTGGTCTCAATTCCAAGATCAAAACTCTTTTTGTCTATCAAGGGATCTCTAGTCTCTCTCAACTAGTGAACATGACCAATGCTTATGAAGATTCTCTCAAACAGGAACATGCAGAGGAGCGGAGCAAGGCACCTCAGAAATTATCTGGTCCTATTAGGGGAAAAGGCCCTATGCAAAAGTCTGGCCCTTATTCTAATCCCAGGCCTTAAGTTCCTAGAGGAGTAGGGCAATCTGCAATAACTATTGGTCCCGTCCCTACTTGTCCACATTGTGGGAGGCAGCATAAGGGGGTGTGTTGGAATCTGGGTCGAAGAGATGGACTCTGTTATTTATGTGGACAGTACGGTCACTTTGTTGCCAACTGCCCTAAAAATACTGTAAAGAGAGAGGTCAATGTGGCTAGAGCACAGAAATCTGGTGGGAGTCAGCCAATGCAGAAGGGCAAGGTGTACACTCTAGATGGCGAAGAGGTGACAGATGATGATGAATTGATCCGAGGTATTTGTCATGTTAATAAAATATCTTGTGGTGTTTTATTTGACTATGGAGCAACGCATTCTTTTATTTCTGAAGATTGCATGAAAAAGTTAGGTTTATCAGTTGTTGAGATGCCTTACAGATTATCTGTTTCTACTCCCACTAATGCCTCAGTAGTCACCTCACAAATGTGTATGAACTGTCCTATTCGAGTATTAGAGCGTGAATTTAAAGTTAACTTGATCTGTCTGCCATTAACTAAATTAGACATTATTCTGGGCATGGACTGGATGTCCCAGCACCATGTTCTGATTGACTGTCATAAAAAGGCAGTCATCTTCAGTAACCTTTCTTTATCAGCCATGGAGGTAGATGAAGTGTCGGATGTCAGTCAGATCCCAGTAGTCTGTGAGTTTCCGGAAATTTTTCCTGCGGATATACCGGGATTGCCGCCAAGCAGAGAAGTTGAGTTTGGCATTGATCTTATGCCCGGTACTGGCCCGATTTCTACAGCACCTTACAGAATGGCACCTCCAGAACTAGCAGAACTAAAGAAGCAACTGGAGGATTTGCTGGCCAAGAAGCTGATCAGGCCAAGCGTATCTCCTTGGGGAGCTCCTATCCTTTTTGTCGAGAAGAAGGATGGTAACCTCCGGATGTGCACTGATTACCGTCAGTTGAATGCTGTGATGGTGAAGAATAAGTATCCGCTTCCACGCATTGACGATTTATTGGATCAGCTGCGAGGAGCAGCTGTGTTTTCTAAAATTGACCTCCGATCGGGATACCATCAGATCCGTATCCGAGAAGAGGACATCCCTAAAACTGCTTTCAGGACTCGCTATGGGCACTTTGAGTACGTTGTGATGCCCTTCGGTCTCACGAATGCTCCTGCCATCTTCGTGGACTACATGAACAGGATATTTCGACCTTTCTTAGATTCTTTTGTCATTGTATTTGTAGATGATATACTGATCTACTCTAAGAATCCCATCGAGCATGAGGAACACTTGAGAATTGTGTTGCAGGTTCTCAAGGAGAAACAACTCTATGCTAAACTGTCTAAATGCAGTTTCTGGTTATCTGAGGTGCATTTCTTAGGCCATGTTATTTCTGCAGAGGGTGTTGTTGTCGATCCTTCTAAGGTGGAAGCAGTACTTAAGTGGGAGAGACCCAAGTCTATTACCGAGATCAGAAGTTTCCTTGGTTTGGCTGGGTATTACCCGAGATTTATCGAAGGGTTTTCTAAGTTAGCTCTTCCTTTGACTACTCTTACTCGGAAAGGTGTTCCGTATGTTTGGTCCCCAGAATGTGAGGATAGCTTTCAAGAGTTGAAGAGGCGATTGACTAGTTCCCCGGTATTGATTTTGCCGGACCTGGCTCAATCCTTTGTGGTATACTGTGATGCTTCAAAACAAGGGTTGGGTTGTGTGTTGATGCAGCAAGGACAAGTCATAGCCTATGCATCCAGGCAATTGAGGCAGCATGAACAGAACTATCCCACTCACGATCTTGAGTTGGCAGCAGTAGTCTTTGCCTTGAAAATTTGGAGGCATTATCTTTATGGTTCAAGATTTGAAGTCTTCAGCGACCATAAAAGTCTCCGTTACCTCTTCGATCAGAAAGAATTGAATATAAGACAGAGGAGGTGGATGGAGTTCTTTAAGGACTATGATTTCAGTCTCTAGTATCATCCGGGCAAGGCCAATGTAGTGGCTGATGCGCTAAGTCGCAAGACCTTGCATGTCAACAGTTTGATGGTGAAGGAGATGCAGTTAATCCAAGAATTCAGTGACCTCAACTTGAACTTGTAGGTGAAAGAAAAGAGCATGGTTCTAGAAATGTTGCAGGTTACCAATGAATTGATCGATCTTATTAAAGAAAGACAGGCTGATGATGAAGAGCTCCAGAAGTTGTTTGAGGGAGCCTCGGGTCAAGAAGAGCCTGAATTTGTAAAGGGTTCTGATGGTATTATCCGGTTCAGAGGTCGGATATGCGTCCCTATGGATTTCGAAGTTAGAAGGGATATCATATGGGAAGCTCATCGAACCAAGATGAATTTTCATCCCGGTGCAACAAAAATGTACCAAGACTTGAAGAAGATTTATTGGTGGCCAAAGTTAAAAACGGATGTAGTAGACCATGTATCACATTGCTTGACCTGTCAAAAGGTCAAGATTGAGCATCAAAAGTCAGGTGGACCGTTACGATCACTTGATATCCCTGAATGGAAGTGGGATAGCATAGCCATGGACTTTGTGACCGGTCTACCTAGAACTGCTGCAGGTTGTGATGGTGTATGGGTTATTGTAGATCGCTTAACAAAGTGTGCTCACTTTATCCCGATTCACAAGAAGTACACACTGGAGAAGTTGACACAGTTGTACATCCGGGACATAGTGAAGCTTCATGGTGTGCCTTCTAGTATTGTGTCTGATCGTGATCCACGATTTCTATCTAGATTTTGGCAGAGTCTTCAGCAGGACTTGGGTACTAAGTTGAGGTTTAGTACAGGTTATCATCCTCAAACTGATGGGCAGTCTGAGCGTACTATTCAGACCTTGGAGGATCTGTTGAGGGCTTGTGTTCTAGAGCAGGCTGGTAGTTGGGAGCAGTTGTTACCATTGATGGAGTTTACTTACAACAACAGCTTTCATTCTAGCATTGGTATGGCATCGTTTGAGGCACTTTATGGCAGAAAGTGTAAAACGCCTCTATGTTGGTTCCATATTGGTGAAAATTTGTTGACTGGGCCAGAATTGGTGCAAGAAACCACTGAGAAGATAGCTATGATAAAGAATAAGATGAAGACTTCTCAAGATAGGCAAAAGAGCTATGCGGATAAGCGTAGGAGACCCCTAGAGTTTGATGTGGGTGATCATGTGTTTCTTAGGGTGTCCCCTACCACAGGAATTGGCCGGGCAATCAAGTCCAAGAAGTTGACTTCGAGGTTTGTTGGACCTTATGAGATTCTGGAGAGAGTTGGACTTTTGGCGTACAGGATTGCTTTGCCTCCACATTTGTCTAGGCTTCATGGTGTATTTCATGTTTCTCAGCTAAGGAAGTACATTCATGATCCCTCTCATGTGGTAGCGGCTGATGATTTGCCCTTGAAGGAGAATCTTACTTTTGAGGTTCTTCCAATCAGAATTGAGGATAGGCAGATAAAGCAACTCCGGGGCAAGGAAATTCCACTTGTGAAGGTGATTTGGAGTAGAAACAACGTGGAGGAAGCTACTTGGGAATTGGAGAGCAAAATGAAGGAGTCTCATCCACAATTGTTTCCCCTCCAGAGTTGAATTTCGAGGACAAAATTCTGGTAAGTGGGAGAGGATTGTAACATCCCTAATTTAATTCCTAGTATAATTGATGATATTAAGTTTAAAATAGTGAAATGAAAGCATGTTTTAGGATTAAGAACATAGGATATTTGGAAATTTAAACTAAAAGATTTACAACTCAAAACTTAAATTCCATCGTTGGATATGAAGTTTAGTAGGTAGAGAAGCTTGCTTTAAAATTTGAGCAAGATCCGACGGATAACGAAGAAGTTATGGCATTTTGAAATGCCAAGAAAAAGAAAACTGGCCAGACTACTCGAGTAGTGCCAGACTAATCGATTAGTGCACTAACTAATCGATTGGTGCACTGACTAATCGAGTAGTTGGTGCAAACAGCAAGTTCAGAAAATTTGGACTACACGAGTAGTCCACTGACTACTCGAGTAGTGCGACCAGTTAGTGAAAAAAATAAAGATAAGGCCAAGAAGAGGAGAACGAATTTGGACCACACAATGGGAATCTTCTTATGGCCACATTCATTCTTAGTCATACCTTCACTTCCAACCAAAATAAAATAAAACACTCCCTCACTCTCATTCATTCTTCCCATCATCAACTCGTCTCCCTCTCTTCTCCCATACGAATTTCACCCTCCATTCCACCAAGACCAAGTTGTTCATCTTTTCCTCCTCAAGCTTATCAAATCATTATCAAGCTTAATAGGTAAGGTTCATTCCTCCTTTCTTTTCTTAGGGCCATGCGAATTTCTCTTTGTTTTCCCTCTCTTGGTAAGAAAATTCGAACCCCATGTCTTGTGTGCCACAAATCTTATGTTCAACTTCGTTTTTGTGGCTTAAGGAAGTCAAAGATCACTCTCCTCACTCTCTTGCCATTGGAGCTCATTTGTGAAGTGTTTGGAGCTAGGGCTTGGAAGGTTTATTCTTACCTCTACTTGGTTGAGGTAAGGGGGTGGGTATTGGCTTGCTCAAGAAAAGGGTTTATATTTAGATATAATGATTGACTAGGAGTTATGTGTTAGGATGGGAAATTAGAAACCCCAAGATAGAACCAAGGAAAATGGCAATAATAGGCTTAATTTACTAATTATGGAACTCTAGGAAATAGAGAATGAGGATTGACTTTAACTAAGGAAAATAAACGGCATGAACCCTTAAGCTAGGATTTTTGAATCAATAATTCGAACAAGTGGAAAATGTGGTTATTCATGATTATATGAAGATGTGAATATTGGCGTTCCTTGCACTAATTGCTTAGGTGAAAAGTGATATGCATGAATAGTGGTAGTTGTAATTATGTGTTATACTTGGCATTACTTGAACATTGGAATGGTAACTAAATGAACTGGACTTTGAATGTGAAATGGTGACTATCTGGTTGTATACGTGATGATGCTTGTGATTGAAATGAATAGGTGAAAAATAAACGGAATTGGTCGGCAAATTAATAACATATAATATGGATAATTGGTACTGGATCCATGGGCGATGTATGTAGGCCTTCGATTTGGTGGAGACATACATCGTAGTGGGCGGTGTATTGTAGGCCTTCAATTTGGGGGAGACAATACATCGTAAATAGGGGTTGTATTGTAGGCCTTCGATTTGGGGGAGACAATACAACGTAATAAATGGGCATGTATGTAGGCCTTCGATTTGGTGGAGACAATACATCGTCCCTAAGGGTTGGAAAATAAATGGGCGATGTATGTAGGCCTTCGATTTGGTGGAGAAATACATGTTAAATGGGGGGGGGGTGTATTGTAGGCCTTCGATTTGGTGGAGACAATACATCGCCATTATGAGTTGTGTAATAAATGGAGTATGTATGTAGGCCTTCGATTTGGGGGAGACTTACATACACCGTAAATATAAGGAAAAGAATAAGGGAAAAGGTAAGGGATTAAGAAAGGATTTCTTTAGAAACTGGAAAATAATTAAAAGGGAATCATAAGGTGAAAAATGAACTAAATAAAAGGGAACTGACACTTTAAAATGATGGAATTGGAAAATGTGGTATGTTTGCGATGAAATTGTAATTATGTGAATAAGTTGCTAACTGTGTTTGGCCTAGTGAGTTGTTATGTCTATCTAGAAACTGCTTTTCTATTTCATGTGCAATGCTCACTCCCTTACTATTTTTACAGGTACAGAGATTGAGCTTGCACAGCCCCCGGCCGAGCAGGTTCACTCTCCCTCCCAGGGAGAGTAGATAGTAGTTGTTTTTGGGGTTTTTTGTATAGTCCTGGCTATTGTTTGGCATATGGTATATATTGGTATAGTTCTTTGTTTTTTGAAAGTGGGTTGTAAAGCTTTATTTTCTTTGGTCATCCAAGACACTTCCTATGGGTAGGAAGTATATTATTTTTTGTTAAAACTTTTGTAGTTCCTCAACTTATTCATTGCTGCTATCTCTGATGTAATTAAATCTAAGAATGTAGATGGATCTCAAACTATTGCTATTTTGGCCCTGTTGGCTCTAGATGAAATGAATATATTTGAATTGCACAGGTTACAGGAAAACTAAGTTTTTGGAATATCCAATAAACAAAGGAAACTCTGTCCGATTTGACAGATGAATTTTGCAACTCAAGTAGTTTTAAAAAGAAATTTTAAGTCTCTATTTTCATAATAGGGTAATTATGGGTAATTATTCTTAGGGTGTTACATTGTGCACAATGTCTTGATTACTCAGGACCTCCTTAGACAATATGGTAGGAAAAATGCCTCCTCAAGGTGCTGTATGAAAATTGATCTCATGAAAGCATATGATACTCTCAATTGGTCTTTCATTCAAAATACTCTGATTGCTATGAACTTTCCTTATAAATTCATTGAATGGATTATGAATTGCATATCCACTGTTTCCTTTGATATTGTGGTGAATGGACAAGTTTCTAACAGTTTTAGAGGAAATAGTGGTATTAGACAAGGTGATCCTATGTCACCATTGTTGTTTGTGATTGCAATGGAAGTGCTGTCCAGAAGGCTCCAGGCTGCTGCTGATCATGCAGATTTCAGATTTCATCCCATGTGCAAGGACATGAAGCTTGTAAATTTGGCATTTGCTGTCGATCTGATGATATTTTGTAAAGGGCACCCAAAGTGTGTTAATGTAGTCTTGGAGGCATTACATGAGTTCACTTTGAATTCAGGAATGGCTGCAAGCAAGGAGAAGTCTCAATTATTCCTAGCTAGTGTTAAACCTCAGGCCAGGGATTAAATTCAAGCTATGACATGCTTTTCAATGGGCAGGTTTCCTTTTAGATACCTTGGCATCCCATTATCTTCTAAAAAATGGTCTATTGCAACATGTCATGCTCTAGTGGATAGAGTCTCAAAGAGGATTAAGACTTGGCAGTCAAGAAACATTTCTTACCAAGGCAAATGCATCTTGATAAATTCTGTTTTGTTATCTTTGCACAGCTTCTGGGCTTCTATCTTCATAATTCCAAAAACTGTGCTAAGAGAAGTGGATAAGATTTGCAGGCAATTTCTCTGGGGAACTCATGCAGCTCCTATCAGTTGGGTTCAGATTTGCAGAAAGAAGAAGTATGGTGGCTTAAATTTTAGAAACTCTATCATCTGGAATCAGACAGCTATTGGTAAGCACCTTTGGCATATTGCTAGCAAAGCTGATTCTCTTTGGGTGAAGTGGGTGAATACGATCTATCTGAAGGACAGTACCATTTGGCAATTGCAGGCTTCACAGAATCACAGTTGGCATTTCAAGCAAATTCTCAAGATAAGGGATAAGCTTCAAGCAGGTTTCAGGAATGATAATTGGCAGCACGGTCCTGATGGTGTGTACAGTATTTACTCTGGATACAATTATTTACTTGGGCCTCAGGTTAAGTTTCTCCTTAATAGGCATGTGTGGAATTCAGCTTCTGTGTAGAAGCATTGCTTCATTTTCTGGATGGCAATTCAAGACAGACTGAAAACAAGGGAGAGGCTTAGCAGATTTGTGATCATGGACTCAACTCTGTGTGTGCTTTGCAATGAACACATGGAAACCAGAGATCATTTATTCTTTCATTGTAATTGGAGTAGACAATTACTGGTTTTATTTGCTAATTGGATGTGTGTGGATAACTGTTATTATCGTTACTCCAATTGGATCAAATGGTTGAGGATTAATGCAAGACACAAGATCAACAGAAAGCTTTATTCGGCTTTCATTGCTGCAGCAGTCTATCATGTCTGGAATGAGCGGAATCGCAGGGTCTTTGGGCAAGCTCCTCTTCTTCCGGAGCAGGTGTTTAGATTCGCTATCAAGGAGCTGGCGCGTAGATTAGTTGTGGTCTTTCCAATGTATATGAATTGGAGCAATAAGGTGCTGGTAAATCGAATAATGGGAGAGACTTAACTTAGTTTAGTTTTATTCTTCATTATATTCATTGTCATTCTTTGAGGCTCTAGGCACTGGAACCCTTCCTAGAAGGTGGCCTTGTGCTTAGGGTGCTCTTTCTTTTGTTTTGAGATTATTTGGTGCTAGTTGGTAATAAAAATTTTTATTTACCAAAAAAAAAACAAAAATCATGCATCAAAGTATGAAATTTTTATAAAGTAAGTAATCAACATTTTTTTCTACGACATCTCTATAAAATTTATGAGCAAAGCGCAAAAAAAAAAAAACAATAAAAACTATTCTATCACTCTTATTATAAAAAAGAGATTCTTAAATTCCACTTCAATTAAATGCATCAAAGGACTACGAAGCTAGCATGCTGTCAATGAAGTAGCAAATTATAGATAAAATTTGTTGATTAATATCTACACATAATTTTTTGTATTTATATTCGCCTTTCTTATTTTTATTACCTATTGTTATTCATTTTGCACCCAAATTTCCAATTATAAATGCTTTCAATTAGACCAACGGGGCTTGGTTCAGTCGTTGGTGTAAGGCCCCAACTGAAATTCTGGGAATGAGACAAGGGTGCTAGTAGTCCCGGGTTCGATTCCCACTAAAAATATCCCGCTGGGAGAGCCAGCCACGCAGCTCGCTCCGGATTAGTCTCAAGGGCTCCCTGGTATTAAGGGTGCTCTTGGGGATTCCGGTGGTTTCGCAAGGAATACGGATCAAAAGAAAAATAAATGCTTTCAATTAGAAAAGGAGGAGTTTCAAAAAAATAAAAAATAAAATAATACTCCCTCCATTTCATATGTAATGTTCTTTTAGCATTTGTACTATGTTTCATAAGTCTTGTTCTTTTATAAACCCAATACATAATTAATGCTATATTTCCAAACACACCCCTATTTATTACACTCTCTTATTCACTTCCAAGTTCCAATACATTTGTCTTTCTTCAATAATGATTATATAGGGGCATTATACTCAAAATACAACAAATTCTTACATCATTTAACCATTTTTTAAAACTCGTGCATAACTTTAAAACACGCTACATATGAAACTAGTATTGGCAATTAGGGCCAATGGGCGGGCATGGGCCGGGCCATTGCGGGCTTTGCATTTTTGCGGGTGGGCATGGGCGGCCCTAATTGAGTTTAGGGCGAAAAATCTAGGCCCTGCCCACCTATGTTCCAATTTTTTTTTCCTTTTTTTCAAAAAAAAAAAAACGCTGCAGAAAAATTGGTTGAGAAATGTAGAGTCAAAGATGGTACCTTTAAGAAAATTCGGTACTTCAGATCCAGCATTAACATCACTAATTCGTTACTTAATTCATGATTCTTTTGAATAGGTGTCTAGCAACAATTTTATTGTTGATTCTGGTACGTGGAGTGCCTATCTATTCCTCTCTCTGAGTATAACATTATATACATTGTGGACTGACCATAATTGAGATTGTAATAATGATTTTAGCGCATGGAATGTATTCTTGGTTTGGAGGGAATGTATTTTTAGCTTTTGGGCCACTTGGTCCAATTTCCTTTTTTTCTTTTATAACAATGCCCGCGGACAGCCCGTGGGCGGCCCTAAAATGCCCGCAAATTTTGCGGGCGGCCCTGCCCAGCCCTAAAATTTTTATGGGCGAAAAAATCAAGCCCTGCCCGCAAATTTTGCGGGCGGGTTGGGCGGGCCCGTGGGCGACGACCCTAATTGCCAATACTATATGAAGCGAAGGGAATAATAATAATAATAGGCTTATTTATGGTTTTGGTCCCTATAAGTTGATCTCGTTTTGAATTTAGTCCTTAAATCTTTTTTTGACCTTGAATGGTCCTTAAATCTTTTTAAATTTTGTTTTTAGTCCTCAAATCTTTTTTTTTGACCTTGAATGGTCCTTAAATCTTTTTAAATATTGTTTTTAGTCCTTCTTGTCTTCTTCCGTCATCTGCTGACATGGCAAACGATGTGCCATGTCAGCCCTTATACTGACTGCCAACGATGCATCTGATGTAGACCTCCCACTCATCTGATGTGTGCCATGTTGATTTCTCTTATTTTGGCTTAGAATTTTATATTACAATTGGTGTAGAATTTTATATTACAATTGGTGTATATTACTTTTTGATAATGCCAAAAGGGGGAGAAGAGGTTGTTTTGTTGTTTTTATATAGGTTGAGCAAAGTTGTTGAAGATAGGGGGAGAATCAAGCTTTACTCAATTAGATTTCAAATGTCAAAAGTATTTATTGAGGGGGAGCAAGAGTCTCACCAAGTGATCAAATGGTTCAAGCATCACCAACTTCAAACAACTTCAAAACATGTTTGTCATTTTCAAAAAGGGGGAGATTGTTAGATCTAGTGTGAATGTTTTGATAATGACAAAAGTTTTGAACAAGCTACAAATGTTTTAATCAAGCTCAAGGCATGAAGAAGTTCAACAAACAAACAACAATCAACAATGATGAAGAAAGAGCAAGCTCATGAAGATTCATTTGTGTATTTTATTGTAATATCTTTAGTTTGAGTCTTTTAATTTGATGAGTTTGGGTAGAGTCATTAGAGGGTAGTGAATCTCTATCAAGTGCATGATTATTTTATTGTAATATCTTTAGTTTGAGTCTTTTAATTTGATGAGTTTGGGTAGAGTCATTAGAGGGTAGTGAATCTCTATCAAGTGCATGATTATATTAAAGGTTTGAAAGGAAAGGTTTAGTTTTTAGAAAACAAGTTTTTAGAAGTGTTTTACAGTGGCTAATCGATTAATGGGTTGAGTTAATCGATTAACACACATGTTACAGTGGTTAATCGATTAATGCCATGTGTTAATCGATTAACACCTGTAGAACTGGTTTTTTAAAATACGTTTTTCACTTCTCAAAATCAGTTTTTAGGTTTCCTAACTTTTGGGTATTCTATATAAACCTTTTCCTAACCTTTGTGAATTAGATTAGAACAAATTAACATTACTTTCATATCAATTTTACAAAGATCAAAGCCACACTATTCTCTCTCACTTTCTCGTAGATCAAAGCTTTCACTTTTACATTTTTTGATCAAGAATCTTTGAATCTCATGTGTTGATATTTTCATAATTCTTGAAAGATATTCATAGGATTGTTATTGTTTTCAATTTGGTTGTAATCATTGCAAGGGAGGCAAACATTCTACAATAAAGGAAGACTTGATGGTTGTTCATCAACCAAAATTGTCTTGGAAGTCTTGTTGTGTTAACAAGCATTTGGAAGTCTTGTTGTGAGGAATCAACAAGCAATTGGAAGACTTGTTGTGGGGTTATCAACAAGCAAGGGAAGAGGTTAGATTAAATTTCAATAGGGTTGCAAGACAAGAGTGTGATATCTCTTGGAGGTTATCAAGAAAGGAGTCTTGAGAGGCATTTGCTTGTAATTTGAGAACTCTAATTTCTTTAGTGAAGAATCTCTCTTGGTTGAAGAGGGGACTGGATGTAGCTCACGGTGGTTGTGAGTGAACCAGGATAAATCACTGTGTAATATCTCTATTCCCTTATCTCTTACATTCTTGTCATTTCATATTGTTCTTGGTTGAAAACCTAGAAAAGATTGATTTTCATAATTGAATGAATTAGCTTTTAGTTGTGCAAATTGATTTTAGGAAAATCATTTTCATAACCTAGGTAATCAATAAGAATATTGGTGTTAATCAATTCCGCTTTATCTATGATTTTATGTGTTAATTGATTGATTTTTGTACTTGATTGAAAAATGTTTTTTCAGTTTTAACAATGATTAATGGATTAACCGAAGATGTTAATCGATTAACCAAAAAGAAGCTTTCAGACATTAATCGATTAATTGGTCAGCTTAATCGATTAACTTGTGTTTTTTTTCAAGGGTTAATCGATTAATCAACTTGCTTAATCGATTAAGGGCTGAAATATTTTGTAAAAATCATTTGTTTTAATTGTTTTGATTCGTTTCTTTCGAAAATCTTTCAAGGTTTCTCTAACACCTATTCAACCCCCCCTTCTAGGTGTTCTCCTAGTGTTTCTTAGTTAATTCACCCACCGATTATAGTTTTAACAGTTTCACATTTGCAATTATTAAAAATTATAAAGTAAACATGGGGTTATAATATAATTATCGATAATTTTTGAAAATAAAAACGAAAAACATTTTCACAAAACAAACAAACCCTAAATAGCCAAATATGAAAATGTAATGGAAAAACAAAATTAAGAACAAAAATCATGCATCAAAGTATGAAATTTTTATAAAGTAAGTAATCAACATTATCAACATTTTTTTTCTAAGACATTTATATAAAATTTATGAGCAAAGCGCGAAAAAAAAAAGCAATAAAAACTATTCTATCACTCTTATTATAAAAAAGAGATTCTTAAATTCCACTTCAATTAAATGCATCAAAGGAAGAACTACGAAGCTAGCATGCTGTCAATGAAGTAGCAAATTATAGATAAAATTTGTTGATAATCTACACATAATTTTTTGTATTTATATTCGCATTTTTTATTTTTATTACCTATTGTTATTCATTTTGCATCCAAATTTCCAATTATAAATGCTTTCAATTAGAAAAGGAGGAGTTTCAAAAAAATAAAAAATAAAATAATACTCCCTCCATTTCATATGTAATGTTCTTTTGGTATTTGTACTATGTTTCATAAGTCATGTTCTTTTATAAACCCAATACATAATTAATACTGTATTTCCAAACACGCCCCTATTTATTACACTCTATTATTCACTTTCAAGTTCCAATACATTTGTCTCTCTTCAATAATGATTATATAGAGGCATTATAGTCAAAATACAACAAATTCTTAAATCATTTAACCATTTCTTAAAACTCATGCATAACCTTAAAACACGCTACATATGAAACGGAGAGATATATTGGTAAAAGTCAAACAAGTCAATGAAAATAAGAGAGTATCTGTTTAACATTATGCATTATTCTTTTATTAATTACAAATCGATATTATATAAATTTTTATATCATCACAATTAATACACATTGCAATATTGTCTCAAAAAAAAAAATCTTTAGATATGTTTTCCTTACTTACTTATCAATCATCAATATAATATATAATCTTTAATATTTTTCATTTATTTTTTACTTTAATATGAGACAAATTGTTTTGCATTTTTTAACCAAGATAATGGGACGGAGGGAGTAACAGTAATAAAAGAAAAGGGGAAAACGACAAGGCATTAGAAAGGAGAATGCAAACGACATTGTCGTAACAGTTAGTCATCTTCATTCTTCATTTTTGCCCCAATCGTAACTCTTATTCACGTTTTCAAGCGCAGAAGAACTCTCTTCTCTATCTTCTTCCTTGTTTACCTCGAAAAATGACGGTCGCACCTTACACGACCGGTTCCGCTCCTCGTATTTGCCCTCCTTCTCCTAGGTATAACAATTTAATTGCTCTTTCTCTTTATTTGTGTAGTCACACTTCGGAGAAGAAAATTTGAACTAACTAACGCTAACTGTGTTTTGTTAATGTGATTGCAGTTGCGGTACAAAGCTGTATTCAGGATTGAAGCTTCAATCTGCAAGTGTGGCCCCTACAAAACTAGTACCAGTGTTATTCTCACCCTGCCGTGATTGGTTGATTCCTCACCATTTTCACTTTCTCAATTGCAGGTCTTTTTAGTGCCTCCAAGCCTAATGTCACCGCTGAGTTTTACGGAAAAGTTCACAAGAGTCTTCACTTCCGGTAATTCATCTTACCAAAGTTTTGATTTGTTTTTAAATTTATTATTGAGTAATATGTCAGTTTGGTCTTTGACTTTGTATTCACCACCGATCAATTTAGTTCCTCAGATTTTCGAAAATTTAAATTGGTTTTTGAGATAGAAACACGAAACACGTTAGTCATTAGTTCGTGACGTTAATGACCCCCACTAGTTCTTGACGTCAACTATCGGAATGACCAAAACGACATCGTTTTGGCCAAACAAATAAACAAAGATGCCGTTTTGGCCAAAAAAAATAAACAAAGACCGCAAATTAGTCCTGAGATTGTCGAAACCAGTCAAATTAGTCCTTGACTTTTTGCACCATTAACGTCAGGGAGTAATACGATTGACGTGTTCCTATCTCGGGGACAAATTTGGAATTTCGATAATCTCAGGGACTAATTTGACCAGTGCCCATAAAGTCAGGAACCAATCTGACATATTAGTCATTTATTATTAGTAGCCTCTTGATGGTGAGCCTCGGTGCAACAGTAAGGTTGTTGGAGTAAGGCTGATAGTATCTTCCCTTCCTAGACCTTTATTAGGTGAGAGCCTCGTGCATTAGGATGCTCTTTTATTATTAGCTTCCTGCACTGGGCTGCCCATTGTTATGAGTTTAATTTTTATGCGCTGTCAACATAATTAGCAACCAATTGCGAGGGATGATTTAGGGAGTTACCGTGGGACCGAGAGTCAAGTACGTGTAATGAAATTGGCACTATATGAGTGAATGATGGTGTTAAATTGAGGGTATATTAAAATTAGATCCTGTTTTTAGTTTATTTTTTGTATGTGAAAACACAAGATGACGTCGTTTTCATCTTGGGGAATCATTTATTAAGAGTTGGTGCCATCTTTGCTCTGTGGCTAAACCATGCAAAATAAACTGTAACATGAACAATGATGTTATGGATTTGAATTGCCACGCTTAAGAAAATTAATGTCAGCAAGTAATTGATTGTGTGACTAGAGATGTACTACTGCAACTGACACCTTTCATGAAAGGGAGACTTTTTCCCCCTCTTTGCAACTCATTTGGGAGTGGGAATCAATCATTTGCTGAATTACTGTTGTTTAATGTTTGATGGTAATGGTTTCTTTGCTTTATTATTTTGCTGCTTTATGCCTGATAGATTTACAACCTCTTTAATCCCTGAAATTTGCAACAGTGCTTTTATTCCGATGCAGCTTTTCTTGGTGCAGGAAACAAGCCCAGCCCTCATTCACATCTTTGTTATTATTATTAGTTATTACTATTTTTATTTTTGGACCAGCAAGTAATTTTAAACCGCAATTGAGTTCATAGTAGCTAAAACATGAGATATTATGCATCCTAATTATTTTTTATTTCAAATGTGAAGTGCATTCTTTGCTTATAATCTTAGGCCTAGTGAAAGTAAGGAATAATTCATCATTTATGCCATTTGAGAACACGCAGTATTTCACACTTAGTAAAAGAATTTGTTACATCTGTTATATTTTAGCGTTGAATTAAGAGATTGATACAGATATGTATTGCTGACTTAAGAGACTGATGCAAGCAGTATAAATTTTTACCATTTTCAGGTATCCTAACCAGAAACCAGTAAGGGCACAAATTCAAATGATGCCTATAGGGACCCCTAGAGTACCCTATAGGACACCTGGTGAAGGAACTTGGCAATGGGTTGATTTATGGAATGCCCTTGTAAGTCATTTTGCCTTAATGTATATCATTAATTTTGTGATGTATGCATCTAAAAGATGCTGGTTTACTTTGTCACGTCGGCATAGACAGATGTTATTCGCATGTAAAAATCTATTTTCCTTTACATTTTCATCTCTTTATAAAAATTTCTAAAATGACCATTAAGTTATTTGGTGCAGTATCGAGAACGTGTTATCTTCATTGGACAAAACATAGATGAAGAGTTTAGTAACCAAATATTGGCAACCATGCTGTATCTTGACAGCATAGATAATGCCAAGAAGCTTTATATGTACATCAATGGCCCTGGCGGGGATGTAAGTCTCGCGATTTTAGTGTTATATGATCAGTCAATCAAATGCTTCTATTTCCTGCTTCATCTTGTTGATTAATCATGTTTTTGCTATTTTTGCAGCTTACACCAAGCATGGCTATCTATGACACCATGCAGAGCTTGCAGAGTCCTGTAGCCACCCATTGTGTTGGCTATGCTTATAATCTTGCGGCATTTCTTCTTGCAGCTGGAGAAAAGGTACTATATTATTATTATTATCATACTGTCTGTTAATTCAACCTGTAGAAATTAACCGTCATTGCAAGGGCTTGTATGGAGAGATTTTGAATCCCCAATATAATCAAACATGACCAGCGTTGACTTGAATGGACTTTGGACATTTCTATAGAAGAGTTATCTGTGCACATGTGTTTGTATCACTGGCTCACCACCATTAATGTCATTAAGAATTATGCTAGACATAAGTATACAATTAACAAATCTGGGATATTAAATCATTCATATATTAACTGAAAAATAAAATAAATGCCTTTCTCTGCTTCCGTGGCCACAAGTGTACCTGATACATCTTTTATATTTATAGCATAGATGTATTTTTAACGGATGAGCATATTATCTGTGTTGTGCTCCTGTATGTTAAAATTAAGAAGTTGGAAAGTTCTGTAGTTTGAAACTGTAACAAAATGAAAAAGAAAGAAAGAAAGAACAGTGATAGTTACATTTTTAGTTTCAGATTTCAGTCTAATATTCTAGACTAATTTTATTCCTAGGCCGTTTATGCTCCATTCCGCTGTGTCGTCATATTTATGTCTAGTTGTTTTCATACTACTAGTAAATTTTCCCGTGCATTGCACGGGTTTTAATTGTTTTTTCTTAGTATAGATTTTGAAAATGTGTTTTTTAATGATAAGTTAATATAAACTTTTTTTATAAAGATGAATGACATGTATTTTATTTAATTAGTAATATCATTGCAAGCAACTTATAATTAAACTTTAGCATGTTAATAAAAAAAATCTTAACATAAATAATTCTCTTCGAATGAATATTATTCATAAAATAGCTAGACACAAAATAAACGCAAGAAATGTTTACAAAATATAAGAAAAAGAAAAGGCATCTTCTTCAATATTTATGGCTATCTTAATGGCCATCTAACATGCAAAGAAAAATTAGCAAGTTGCTTATTGTCATAATGTCCATCTAACCAAGATCTTCAGTTCCTCAAATGGACCAAAGCAGAACTTTCTGTTTTCTCCTATCACCCGAATAAAATCCATCATCTTAGACAACATTCGAGCTTGCAAATTTCATTCCGTATATCTAAACTCTCCAGCCTTTGCTTTTCTTTTTTCTTTGATATTTCATGGTGGTTGTTCTTGGTCTCAATTTTCTCTTCAATTATCAAGTTACTATCAGAATTCAGAATGAAGCGCTAGTCATTTTCAAGCTCTTGTGTCAATTTTCTTCTCCAACCCAAACCAACACCAAAACAATTTACATATGCACCCAATTATGTGTAATAAAAAGTTAGCAAATTTAATACTTGGAAAAAATGAAAATAAAATTCTTTAGCTAACACAATAATCTAAATGAAAAATATGCTTTTAAAGTGATAGGAATTTATTTTTTTATACTACCACTGAATGTGTGACCTGTTAACTATACCACAATCTTTGATAACTGTGATCACAACCTCGACCCACAATCTTTAGATTAATGCCACTTCGAGAAAGAGAGGGAAGATCGCAAGGATTAAGCAAGTTTCTCTGCACCCATATATAAGAAAAATCATAAAATCACCATCTACAAAGCCCCCATGGTTATTTACTAATTTCAACCAAACAAAAAAAGGCAAATAAATGGAAAAAAACACACAAACAGAAAAAAAGAATAGAAATCCTAAGAAAAATACCAAATCAAAATCCTAAATAAGACAATAAATAAAATCAAAACCTAAATAAAAGTCTAAATAAAAGTAAAATCTCACCTTTCTCGTGAATCTAAACATGTGTGCAGTTTTGGAAAGTTGTTCTTGTAACATTAAAACATAGAAAATAAAGAGAGGAATAAGAAAAAAAAAATCGAAACAGAGAGAGTGTGAGACAAAGAGGGAAGAGATAGATAATGCAGTGAGATAGAGAGAGAAAGAGAGAATAAACATGGAGAAAGAGAAAGAGAGAAAGTAAAGTAATAAAAATACATTAAAAATATTTTCTAATAGACCCTTCATATACTCCTTCCGTGTAAAACAGTAGCGGGGACCACAATCTTCTTTGCATTGGGCATAAAGTAGTGTGCACACTTTCCTCAATTTAATACAATGTAGAAGATAATTTTTAAACAATTTACATTTATTATTATAATAACAATTTAGATTAGTGAAAATTTTTTAGGAAGCCAAAAAGTATTGGAGCATTAAAGAAGACATTAGGAGGGAAAACAACATTTAGGAGGATCATTGGAGGGAAATAATTTTTGCCCTCACTTCTCCTATTTTATATTATATTGATTAGCGTCTTATGTCATTAACATTATATTGATGTCTGTACTGTATTAAGGGCAATCGCTTCGCAATGCCTCTTTCAAGAATTGCTCTCCAATCTCCTGCCGGAGCTGCTCGTGGTCAGGTATGCCTATTTTCCGTCTGAGATTAAGTTCATTATCACCTCTCACATTTATGAATGGGATTGGTTTTACTTTTGAAGCCGACTTCTTGAAAATCTTGTCAGGCCGATGACATTCAAAATGAAGCAAATGAACTACTTAGAATCCGAGATTACCTTTTTAATGAGTTGGCTGGCAAAACAGGTCAGCCTGTTGAGAAGGTGCGTTTACTCAAAAAAGAAATACACTTGTGTAGCTTCTGTTATTGTTGTGTACTTGACTTCTGTTATTGTAATAATTATATCCCATGACAGTTTATTTGCTTGACCAAATTAATCACTGCAAGAGAGAGAAAAAAATAAAGGGCACTTGAAAAATCTTTAGCTTTTCTATTTGGGAAGTCTAATTCAACTTTTAGGCATCTACTAGGGTGGGTGTTTTCAATCTCAATTGGGTTTTTGTGCTTCTTTCAGTTTTTCTGGTTCATATCCATCTTATGATTCTGTGTATTTTCGTTTGTGGGTGTTTATATAAAATTTGAGAATATGAGGGGGTGTTTGTTTTTTTATTTTATTTTCATTTTTAGTTGAATTCATCGTAATTGCAAATGCCACTTGCTTTTTTGTCTTGTTTCCTTTTTTTAAATTTCGAGAAGAAAATACTAAAACAATTTAGGAATACAATTTGGTCCGTAGAATTTTTTGAAAACAGGGAAACATGAATAAATACTTGGCATTTTTGTAATTATAATAAAAATATATTAAAGCCTATATTAAACTATGAAATCAAAAAAACATAAAACCATGTAAGCTTTATGAGGTTTTTGATAATAGTAAGCTTGATTAGGTTTGATTGGAAGCACAAAAATTATACAATAGTCGTTTTCTACGTATTTGTATTGGAAATGGACACTTTCGAACACTCCTAACACTATTCTATAATGTTTAATATCTATTGAAAATGAAAATATCATTATAATTAGATAAAAATTATCATTTATTATGTTTACAACTGTTCATGCTAACTTTTAAAACATTATTCCTATATTTTAATTTAAGATTTGTACATTTTCGTTAATGCTATATTAATTTAGCATATTATACCATTGTCGTGTTGTGTACGATAATTTTTAAAATTTGTCGTATCCCTGTGTCTTAAGTCATGTCATATCCGTCCTTCCTTCGATTTGAAACTAATTTTTAATGCATCTCTTCAGATTACCAAAGACCTGAGCAGGATGAAACGCTTCAATGCACAGGAGGCTCTTGAATATGGGCTCATTGATCGAATTGTGAGGCCGCCCAGAATAAAAGCTGATGCACCTCGCAAGGATGCGGGAACAGGTCTTGGTTAAGAAGTCATGGTTTGTCACCCAGATTACCGATATAATGTAGAATCATGTTTGTCATGTTTTATTTGCTTCATTAATTTTGGGAATATGTATAATAGTTGGATGTTAGAACTTCTTGGCATGGACACTATCTCAATATACTTCATTAGTATTGATGTTCTTTGAGAAATGAATGAATTCCAGCTATGAAACAAGAACACTGCTGCTTCCTAAGGTCTCAAAATGTCGGACATGCTTTCGACACCATCACTTTTTTGGGAAATGGATTCTCTAACATAATGTTAGAGTGACATTAGTGTTAAAATCACAAGAATCCAAAATATTGAATATTTGGTTGTTTTGGATTCTAGTGATTTAAAGACTAATGTCACTCTAACATTATGTTAGAGAATCCAAATCTACTTTTTTGAGACTTGTAAGTCACATATGGACAGAGTACACCTCACTACACCATGTGCCTAATTTATATATATATTTTTTTGGGGCTCAGTCTCAGACACATGGCGAACATCTTTAGGACACTGTTTGGATAAATAGGCAACACTCCAAAAATCCTTCATTACCTAATTAATTTACATGGATTAGCTAAGTTTTGAGTAGATTTGATTGCTTCCTGGTTTCTGAAGAGTGGGAGAAGGAATGGGGTTGTGCCTCTTAGTAAATTCTGAGTAGAGTTGTATGATCATTATTCTCTTGTGTTGAAGCATGGTAATTCGGAGTGGGGGTCTAAACCGTTTCTGTTTAACCATTACCATTTGATTGATAATTCCTTTGCTCCTATGGTCATCAATTCTTTGCAGAGTAATCAAGTTTCATGTTGGTATGCTTTCAAATTGAAGTAAAGATTGAAGTTGCTGTGAATGGATGTCAAAAAGTGGAATCAAGAGATTTTTGGAAATATCAATGAGGATAAACCAGCAAAGTAATTCTTTAGCGGTTGAATAGCAAGGCCAGAGGATTTGTTCTTGACCATTGATGATATTGAGGATGGGTTGCAGTGCCTATCTGAATTTTGGAGCTTGATGTATAAAAAGGAAAATTTGATGAAGTAGAAATCTCGTAGTAGATGGTTTAATGAATTTAATGCCAATACCTCCTTTTTTTCATGTTAGTATTCTAAATAGCGAATTGATGATGCTAAGCAGCTAAGGTGACTGATGTTAATGAAATGAAGCAGGTAATTCAGTCTCATTTTTCCAGTCCTTTTGATGAACCTTCATATGCTTGCCTTGTTCTTAATCGGATTCAATGATGAGAGTAATGGGTGAGGAGGTTGAGGCGCCTATTCGGTCTTGTGATGGGAATAAAAGTCTGGATCCAAATGGCTTCAACAGTTCAACTTTTCTCTTTATAAATAGTTCTTATGTTATAGGATTTTTATGTTAATTGCCAGCTCCCGAGAGGCTTCACGACTAACTTTCTCGCATTGATCCCCAACAATAATTGCTTGCTAAGCTAATATCTATTTTAGGGGGTTTGTATAAAATATTCTTAAAGGTGCTTGCTGCGCGTTTGAAGGAGGTACTTAGTCCCCTTATTTCTTGTAATTAACATGTCTTCCTTTCGAACAGATTTCTTGTGGATTATGCTAAGAAATTTGAGGAGTGTTTTATCTTTAATGTAAACTTTGAAAAGGCTTACAGTTTTGTTAGCTGGAATTTCTTGAACTATATGCTTGGCAGGCTAAATTTTTCAGAAAAACGATGGAAATACATTAGAGCTTGTATTTTTTTAGGGAGTTTGTCAATTCTTGTTAATGACGGGCCCATAGGGGAGATCAATATTAAAAGGAGGCTGAAGCATGCTGACCTACTTGCACCTGTTTTTGTTCATGATTGTTGTTTAAGGTGTCATTGGCATGGTTAAGCAGGTTGTCCAGCGAGATAGTTTTAATGCTTTCAAGTTTAATAGTTCAGCGGCTACGACTTCAATTGTGCTTGCTATGTGTAGCTGATACTAGTTTGTGGGGGAGGCCTCGTGGAAGAATTTGTGGACTAAAAGTCAATTCTCAAGTCATTTGAATTGGTTTCTAACATAAAAGTGAATTTTCATAAAAGCAACATAATGGGTGTGAACGTTGATACTCGTTTCATGAAGGATGCTTATGCTTTTCTCAATTGCAAACGGTACAATTTATTTTCTTTACGTGGGTCTACCTGTTGGTGATAATTCTAGGAAGGTGGGATGTTAGCAAAGGGTTTGTATATCATACTCATCAAAAGGTAACGAGTTTACATACTCGTTGTTGAATGAATGACTCATAAATTTAGGGTATGTTTGGTTCCGTGTCTCACTGTCCCAAACTCGCGTTTCTTCTTCTCAAACGCGAAAACGTGTTTGCTTGGACGGTGGCAAATCGATTCGGCTTTCAAACTCGATTCCAGATCGAAGCGCCTGTGGGTCGCTTCTGCGAGGAGAATCGAATTAGGCTTTTCAGATCTCCAATTCTAGGTTTGTTTTCCTCTTTGCCCTTCCCGCCACTTTCTTCGTTCTGTTCACCGGTTTCTTTCTGGTTTTCCCTTTCACCACCTTCAATTTCAATCACCGACAATTATTTATGGCCATCACCAAATCACCCCTCACCAACTCTTCAAAACAGATATGTTAATTTATGTTCCACTCTTCAAAACAGATCTATCAAGTCTTGGATGTGAATTAAAGGTAGAGTAAAAAAATGTGTTATGTTAATTTATGATTGGTTGGCTAACCCAATCCTATGCCTGAATGCATATTGTATTTAAAGTTCACAATAGATATAATTAATGTAGTGTTGGCGAATTACTGCTTTTGGATTTTATTGATTGGGGGTTATGGTGTTAAAAGTGAAGTGAATTCAGGGGAGGATACATGTATGGCTTTTTGAAGAGCACAGGTTGGTGCCACATATAATTCAAGACTAGGTAGGTAGTTTGCTTTCACTAAAACTTTACTGAAGACTGGAGCAGGATGTCGTGTTTGAAGTAAGTTCACAAAATTTTGAATTTAAGTGCAGGTGAATTGTAGTTTATGTTCACTTTTGTTTGTTTTAATTTCCCTCTTTGAGGAATGGCCTTTTTTAATGGATGATTCATAAATAAAAGATAATTTTACTACTTACATTGTAGCTGTGACTGAGAAATTGAACTATATTTTAGAACTATTAAAGTACATAGTTGGGTATTGTAGCTCTTATGTTTTTTCAATAAAATCTAATTTATTGTAGCTTAGATTTCATATACTGTATCTTTCATGCATATTTCACTCATAACCAGCAAGTAGTAGTTAATTGGCATGTAAGATCATACATTGCAAATCTAGCATTTCTGTTATCATAATAACTCCATTGAATAAGGCAAGTTGTTTCCAATTTCCATTAAACTTGTTAGGGAGCTTTCTTTATAAGATTTTAGAAAGTTCACCATTTACATGTTGCCTTGTTTTGAACATAACCTTTTACTGAAGTAAATAATCAAATATGTGCATGTTCAATTAGCATTAGAACTGGTTCCGTAAATTAAAGAAGACAGGTTCATAAAATGAATTTGATAAAAGGGAACATATCATTCTATAAGTAAATAGCTGAATGCATTAACAAATTTTTATTTTTTTTATTTTTTATAATCTCAAGTAGTTGCGGTAGTGTTCATTAACAAAGACATAAGTCATAAATTGCAGTAGTGTTAATATGCCTTGTGCTCCCTCAACTTATTTATGACAAGCTCTTTAGTTATAAATTACACTAGTTATAATTAACAGTTGGCTATTTACTAGACCATAGTGTAGGGTTGGACGATGATTTATGCCTTAATTCCTATTGTGGTTGAATTTTGCACTAAAGTTGTTGATTGAGGCACTGGTGAGCTACTGTTTCTGGATTTTTTGGTTGGAGGATATGGTGATGTAAAATCAATAGAGGGGAGGCTTTAGGTACAAGTGCTTGAAAATTAAAGGAAACAAAATCAGTGAATCTGTGCAAATGATGTTGCTGTTCTGTTTGTCATAGCGAGGTGCAGACTATTTGGACTAGGGCGCTGTTAATGGGCCTGATCTTATAATTCTGGTTTGTTATCAGTTTGTCTTAGTCTGAATTCTTTTGTGCTATTGTATTAAGATTGAACAGGTTATCTTTGTTGTTGTTTGGGCTGCCGGAGGGTTGGTGATTGCTGCCACATCATGCAGGGCATTTCGGTTTTGTGTTTCAAAAGTGTAGGGGGCTGGTGTTTTGTTTTCAATAGCCTACCATACTGTGGAATTGGTCCATGCCTGTCTGCTAGAGGAGAGGGTTACCATATCTCAATTTGGGTTGTAATCTGTCGTTTCTCATTGATCTGGGCGACAATCATGAATCAGGAGCAGCACATTTAGATATTGCCGTAGTTGCAGCTATTTACTTAGAGAAGCTATTTACTGTTAATTTATTTAAGCTTAATTATGTCAGAAGTCCCTGAAGTTTGGGTACTTTTGTCAGATACCCTTATTCTTTATTTTTCAATGTTTAACTTCCTGAAATTACTTCTGAGTTTGTCATATACCCCTATTACTAATCCTGACCAATTTTGCTGACATGTAAGATCAGAATCCTAGTCAGACGCAGGAGGTTGATCATAATTGGAAAAAAAAGAATAAGGATATATAGCAAAAGTATCCCAAACTTCAGGGACTTGTGACATAATTAAACCATTTATTTAAGTGTCATTGGCATTTGTCATTACCAATAGAGGGGTAGCATTGACATTTGTATAAGTGATCTAGCATCTTATATATTCCATCTATTCTAATTTCTTTATATTTTAGAAGTTTTACATGGATTAAAAAGTTATTTGATGCTTCAAATTTTAAGAGAAATATAAGACAATTTTATTGTATTATTCTCACACTACACTGATTATAACATATTTCACATTTTTCAAAATATTTGAAAACAAGGTTGAAATTGAAAAAAAAAATTAATATACTCACAAATTCTTAAAACGATAAATAATTTGAAATAAGTATAATAAAACAAAAAAAAAAAAAGATTGAAACAGAAGGAGTATTAATAAGACCCCTATAAGTTTTTATATTCGTTGAGTACATTTAATTTTCTCAAATTCATTAAAAAAAAGGGTACTTTAGGAAAGTAACATTAGATATGCTTAGCACTTTCTATAATAAAGTATGATCATTTTACTTCAAACATTCTTATTTAGTCAATAATTTTTAGAGTTACAATAATAATAATAATATGTTATACATTTTTAATTAGTCAATATTTTTTAGAGTTCAATAATAATATTAATAATCATGTGTTGAACATTTTTAAGAAAACGTACTCCTCCGGTCATAAATGTAAGTCTTGTTTGACTAAAAACATGCATTTAAAAAAATTAGTTAATATTGTTAATCACATTGGAAAACATTTACTATTTAATTTTATCAAAACTATCCATGTAATTATTATTGAGATTCTGAAAAGTGTTAAGTAATTATGAGTATTTGTCAAAAAGAAATAATTAATGACATTATAAATTAGAAAATAGACTTACATTAGGTTCCTTATGCATTATCCTTGGGACAATGAATAACCAAATTTATGTTTGGGTCCTCTAAGTTATTTTTGTTTTTCAGTTTCAACATTTCAACTTGTTTTCCTTTCAATTTCGTCCTTAAAGTAGTTTTTTGTTCCAAATTTATCAAAATCCATTTTTTCCGTGTTAAAATTAAAAAAAGAAGGTGATGAATTCATTTTGTATATCTTTTCTTATAATATATCATGAATTTTGGTTAAAAATTGAGAAAGTTATGGAAGAAACAAAATTTTATAGGACATAATTGAAAAAAATTGAATGAGAAAACTGAAAAATGAAAATAATTTAAAGGACTAAAATATTTGTTTTCCCTAAATAATTTTAAGAGGGTCAAAAACCTGAGGGAAAAAAAATAAGGCATGAGTCAAAATCATGAATGAGTATAGGATCATAAATGTCATTTTGCTTCTAATTCTTTTCTTTAGGGTCTATTTAATGAGGAGAGAGAATTGCTATTCACTGGTTATAATAAACGAAAACCGGGAGCAGTAGGTGAAAGTAACGAGTATTGAAACTCATCTAAAAAGAATTAGTATAGAATAACGACCCGTTAGCAAAATGTAATTGATGTGATGAAAAATTAATTGGCTTCATAAAAGGGACACAATTTAACCTTACCAAGAAACATTATGTTGATTAATTTAGTCCTTAGTAGCTTGCCTATTTATTTTTTGCCTTGCTTTAGGATGCCTAAAAAGGTTCATAGAATTCTTGTTGGGATTCAAAGGCACTTCTTATGGGGTGACTATGATTATAATTTAAAAATTTCTCAGGTAAAAGTGTTCAAATGTGTTAAGATTCATTTCGTAAAGAAATGAACAATATCTTAACTATTAAATAATTTAGCAATAAATTAAATTATGAAATTAAATTTTGTGAAAAACTTAATAACCTTTCGGTACGGGAAATAGACGAAAAAAATGAAGAGGATCCCTACACCTAAAAAATGAAGGTGGCCTTTTTTCTTTTTGATAAATGAAATTTATTTATTAAATAAAACTAATTGGAGCATCATAGTAATAAACCCCCCCCCCCTTTCTATGAAGGATGGGAATGCTACCCCCACCACTTTCTATATGAAGGATGAGAATGCTATTACACAATCATGTGCTCGAGCAAGATACAAAAGTTTCATACAATCCAGAGTATGAAGGTGACCTTGATGTCTAAGATTTAAAACCTTTTCTTTTCCTTTATTTTTTAATAAGTGTTAGTACCCCAATATCTGGTGGCCCAAATCACAAAGCCCAATCCATATGGAGGCCCAAAACAATCAAACAAAAATAAAACAATAAGGGACACTGAGAAAGGCATGCAAGCACCAAGAGCTGCCCAGAGCGTCACGTGCCCAGAGCGTCAGTCACCAAGGCGACACATTCTAATATTGTGCCCAAGGGAAGAGCGAGACGTACTGGTGACAATGAGCATGACATATCCTCCCAAAGCGCCCCAGGTGTCACGGAAACTTGGGGAGAAAGCTATGATAAATGAGAGCGAACAGGGAATAAGGCTTGTGGAAGGCGTACACGTGCAGACAAGGGGGTTTCGGTTCCCCGGGACTATGAGGAACGTGCATGAGAAACCAGAGCATCTTTGGCTTACCTCATGCAGCCCTCTCCCAGAGGAAAGACCAAAAAGGCAAGCCTTGTAAGCCTTCCACTGTGAGCAATTAATAACAAAGCTCAAAAGGGTAAAGGAGACAAAATGGACTCTGAAGGGAGCAGCTACAAAGAAGGAAAAGAGGGATAGACCAATGGACCAAGAGAAAAAGGCAAGGACCAGTGGACAAGGAGGACCCTATAAAAGAAGCCCTCCTCCAACATACACAACAACTTCAACAACAAGAACAACTCCACTCATCAGAAATTCAACAACTCCAACACATGGAGAACTACACACAGATAGAGTACAATGAGAGAAAGGGAATAGAAGCTTCCTATGAAACTTAGGCTTAGCAACATAGAGGAGAGTGTAAAAGCCAAAGCGCACACCCCTCCCCCTGTAAAAATACCACAAGTGTGGAAGCCATTTCCTTGTATCCACCTCTCTGCATCTCATTTCAATATAATGAAAGCCTAAAGCTTCATTAAGTTTACGAACCCATTTATCTTTGCTTAATCATTTGCTTATCACTATAAGCGAGCATAAACAATTGGCGACTCTACCGGGAAAGCTATGGCTTCCAATCTTGAAGGAAATGGGATTCACGTTGTGCAGCAGGTGCCTGTGGGAGATGCTGCTCTGAGGGCGACACCTGCAGTTGCCATCCAAAACCCAACACCCAGTCTTACAAGCCGTGGAACAGGACCAGGCTCCAGAAGGTTGAGTTTTAGCCCAGCCAATCAGGGAAGTGACAATACTCGCTCTCCCTCAGACACCCCCGAAGATGACCGAGAGCCTCACGATGAAGAGCCCAACAGTGACAGAGAGAGGCTGAGTCACATCAAAATCCCTCATGTAGAAGGCGACCCAAATACTCAAGTTGTGATATCAACTGCGATACTCAACTCCCTGGTGGCCAATCAAAGTGCACTATCTGAAATGGTGGCGGAATACAAGGCCCAGTCTGCCAAAGCAAAAGAAGAAAAGGAGGCCCTGAGCGCAAGGTTAAAGGAAGAAGAGGAGGCGCGCAGGGAGGCGGAGTTGGCAAAAGCAAGGACAAGATCAGAGGATGAGTTTCAGCATGATACAAGTAGAAGGCGAGAGAGCACAGAGGACGACCTGGTCACGCAAGTAGAGTTAAAGCGCATCCTCCAAGCGCACAAAGAGGGGCAAAGTATGGTAATAAATCTAAACCCTTCTTTTACTGCTGATGTGGCTGCCTATCGCTACCCACAGGGGTATACGCCTCCAACGTTCTGAAAGTTTGATGGGACCGGGAGCGTGCGAGAGCACTTGATGACGTATGTAGATGATCTCGGAGTATACAGTGCAGACCACTGTTTGAGGCTTAGGGAATTTTCAAAGTCTCTTGTTGGGCGCGCCTTCACTTGGTACTCCAAGTTGCGCCCAGCATCCATCCGCACTTGGGAAGAAATGACTATAGAATTCTGCAACAAGTTCCTGGAAGAAGAAGGCGCCATCCACATCATGTACCTAGGCCGTGTAAGACAGCGAGCAGGAGAGAGTCTAACCGCCTTCATCAAAAGATACAGGGACATAGCGCTTCACTGCAAAGAGACTCTCCCCGAGGCGGACCTGGTTTACGGATGCATTAAAAGTATTGAAGATGGCTCGCAAATATTCTTGGCGCTCAGTAAAATCACCACCTTTTCTGAGTTGCTGGGAAGAGCGATGGATGTTACTGAGGCCATGAAGAAGCAAGGAAAGAGAACCAAGGATCAGGTCGCCTTTGATGTGAACGCTGTGGAGGACAAGAGGAGGAAAAGCTACAGGACTATGCCGCCTCCTAAGAACTATGAAAAGAAGGAGCCCCCACCAAAGCTTCCAATCTCTAGGGAGCTTACTTATCAGTTGGTGGAGGAATGGCTAAAGGAAGGCATTCTCACTAAAAGGGTGACAAAACCCCCTCTGACACGTGAGGAGTACAATAACCCAGAATATTGCATCCTGCACAGGAAAAAGAGTCATGGCACTATGGATTGTTATGTCATTAGAGGCGTGTTCCAGAAGCAGTACGCAGCAGGAAAGATATTGCTGCCAGAAGGTGAAGGCGAGGAAAGTCTAGGCGATCATCCTTTGCCTAGACATGATGTGAATGTTATTCTCTCCCACGGCGAAAACCTGCTGGAGGAGATTGAAGAAGAAGAACTGGTAGAAAATGAGTTGAGAAGGGGACTTGTGAAAACCAGAGGGTTTAGAGCGTTGTTTGACCAACTAAGGTTGAGAGCTGATGTCAGGGATGAAGCAGCGCACGCCCTGGCTGATGTCATAGTTAGAAGAGGAGCGAACACTAGCGCCGCCTACGCACCAGCAACCAAGGTAGCTAGGGCGCATGCCTCGGCAGTGATGTTTAGAGAGCCTCAGCGATCACATCCAGGCTTTTGTCACAACAGGCCGCTGTTCGTGGAAGCAGCTGTCGAGGGCGTACGTGTTCGGCGCGCCCTCGTGGACAATGGATCAGGAGTAAATATCATTCCAACCCATATATTTGTGAAGCTGGGGGTCTCTAAAGAAAGACTCAAGAAAGCGGAAGCGGCACTGAGAACTTTTAATGGAGGAACAGTTATGGCAAGAGCATGCGTGGTGCTTAACTTGGAGGTAGGACCCATAAAAACTCTGGACACCTTTCATATTGTTGATGGAGAGCCTAGCTATCATATACTACTTGGACGCCCTTGGATCCATTTACATGGGTGTGTCCCGTCCACTCTGCATCAATGTGTGAAGTCCATGTACAAGGAACAGGATATTGAGATCCCAGCAACGAAGGCGCCATTTGACGCTTCAGAGTTACACTTGATTGATGCCACGGTGTTTGATGAACTAGCTCCCCCAGGGACCAACAAGATTGGAAGAGATGTGCGAACCTACAATCGGTGGGTGAAATAACTAGGAAACACTAGGAGAACACCTAGAAGGGGGGGTTGAATAGGTGTTAGAGAAACCTTGAAAGATTTTCGAAAGAAACAAATCAAAACGATTAAAACAAATGATTTTCACAAAAATTATTTAGCCTTAATCGATTAATGACATGAACTAATCGATTAATGCCTCTGTTAATGAATTAATCACTTTTCAAACAAATATGAAAATCAATCAATTAACACATATGACCAGAGATTCAGCGGAAACAATTAACACCTATATTCTTATTGATTACCTAGGTTATGAAAATGATTTTCCCCAAATCAATTTTGAACAATAAAGATTCAATTCAATCAATTATGAAAAATCACTTTTTCTAGGGTTTTCAACCAAGAACACAATTAATAACAAGAATTGTAAAGAGTTAAGAGTTTAGAGATACAACACAGTGATTTATCCTGGTTCACTTTCATCCACTTGAAAGCTACTCCAATCCCCTCTTCAACCAAGAGAGATTCTTCACTATGAGGAATTAGAGTTTCTCAAATTACAAGTAAATGCCTCACAAGACTTCCTTCTTGCTAGCCTACAAGAGATACCACACCCTTGCCTTGTAACCCTATTGATATCTAATCTAACCTCTTCTCTTGCTTGCCGATACCCCACAACAAGACTTCCAATGCTTTGAGATTCTTCAAAGACTTCCACTTGCTTGCTTCACTACAAGACTTCCAAGTGCTTGATGAAATGCCACACCAAGGCTTCCAAATAACTTTGCTTGATTCACAACCAAGACTTCCAATTGTTGTAGATAGCTTGCCTCTTGCAAAGATTACAACTCAAATGAAAACAAAATAACAATCCTATGAATCTCTTTCAAAATCTATGAAAATATCAACATGAGAGATTCAAGGTTCTTGATCAAAGAATGTAAAAATGAGAACTTTGATCTTGAGAAAGTGAGAGAGAATAGAGTGGCTTTGATTCTTTGTAAAATTAATATCAAAAATGATGGAATATGATCACAAAGGTTAGGAATAGGTTTATATAGAATACCCAAAAGTTAGGAATGGTTAAAAGTGCTTTTGAGAAGTGAAAAAATCATTTAAAAACAGTAACAGCTCGTGTTACTCGAGTGGCCAAGTCCTTACTCGAGTAACAAGTGTAATCAGTGTTCACTACTCGAGTAATCTGAGTTACTACTCGAGTATTTACGCAAAGCTTCAAAATTCTACTCGAGTAATCAGAGCCTTAATCGAGTATTTGCGCAAGACTGCAAAATTCTACTCGAGTAAACAAGTGATTAATCGAGTAGTCAGTTCAAAAAACACTTAAAAACTTGTTTTCTCAAAAACTAAACCTTTTCTTTCAAACCTTTAAGCCACCTATTGATTTTAGGCAAAATGAATACTCAAAATATGATATAAGCATGCAATCAAAAGAGATTCACTACCCTTTAAGAAACTCTACCCAAACTCATAAACTAAGAGACTTGTGAGGCTAAAGATAAAACAATAAAACATAAACTAACAAACTAAGTCTTCATGAGTTGGCTCTCTCTTCATCACTTGATGTTTGTTGTTGCTTGTTGAGCTTGAACTTGATCAACACATTTGTAGCTTGTTCAAAACCTTTTGGCATTTATCAAAACATTCTTCATGGATCTTACAATCTCCCCCTTTTTGAAAATGACAAACATGTTTTGAAATTATGAAGTTCATTGAAGTTGTTGATGCTTGAACCATTTGATCACTTGGTGAGACTCCTTCTCCCCCTCAATTTATGCTTTTGACATTTGAAATCTAATTGAGATAAAAGCTTGATTCTCCCCCTATCTCCAACAACTTTGCTCAACCTACATAAAAACAACAAAACAAACCTTTCTCCAAAACAAACCATTTCATTTCTCCCCAAAATGGTCAAAACATACTATTTCTCCCCTTTTTCAAAACATCATATTTCTCCCCCTTTGGCATTATCAAAAAGAAATATATACCAATTGAAATATAAGATCTAAGCCAAAATAGAGAGATTAATGAGATATAACAACCAAAGTATAATAATCATCTAATGATTACTCAATGATATCAATTATAACAAATTGTATACCAATAGCATGATACCAATTGTAAAACAATTGTAAGAATTTGATACCAATAGTATTTTCTCAATAGTATAAACAATATCACATTATAAGAAATAATACCAATTGAGAGAACTATGAGCAATATCCAACAACATCAAATTGAATATACCAATTGTATAATATCGAATGTTACCAATTTGTAGGATTTTCTCCTTAATACCAATTGAAGATGTCCAACAATATCAATTGTGTCAACTTGTAGGACTTTTACTTGAGATTTGAAGAAATATGCATAGACCTTCATTTGCATCTTCAATCATACCTACAAAAACAATCATGCTTTGCCTTTTGGTATCCAAATGGTTTTGGATCCATTTTTGTTAGTGTAGGGACTCTCACCCTTTTTCACCCAAACAAAATCTCCTTTAGGTATACCATGCACTTTAATATAACACACATTTGAAGTATGTCCATGAGTACCACAATAGAAACATGTTGGTGCATTTGAAAAATCAACTTTAGAAAAATCAACAACATTTCTATGAGATTTACTCTTAGCATTAGTATAACCCAAACCAAACTTGTTTGAATTTTCTCTTTGAAAATTTAACAATGTGCGCAATCTAATATCACCACTTGTGAAACTTGCAAGCTTATTTTTCAAAATAACATTTTCATCTTTAAGCAACTTGCAATCCTCACAATCAACCACAATATTCAATCTACTAGCACAATCACAAGAAGAACTAGCATATATAAGATCAAGGGTTTCATTTTCAAGATTAAGCTCATCAACTTGTTTTTGAAGTTCTAAAATCTCTTGTTGATGTTTCAAAATGAGCTTCTTCCTTTCAATGTTTTTCAAAGCTAGTTTCTTAAATTGTTCATGCATTTCTTCATAAGCATTATATAACATTTCATATTTGGAAGAAATTTCGGATTTAGTAAGACTTACATCACTTTCGTCGCTTTGTTCACTTGATTCATCATTTGAACTTTCTTCTTCATTTACTAGAGCTATCAGGTTGAGACAAGCGGCATCTTCATCATCCGAAGAACTATTTAATGTGCTTTTCTTGTCTTTTTCATCATCACTATTCCAAACTATGTATGCCCTTTTAGTTTTCTTTTCTTTCTCCTTCTTCTTAAGATACTTAGAGCATGAGTACTTGAGATAACCGGGCTTTCCACATTCATGGCAAACTACACCTTCTTTTGAAGTCTTTGTCTTGTATTATGGGGAATTCTTCTCTTTACTTTTGTCTTTGTTCAACCTTCCTTTTCTCCTTAGAATCTTATTGAACTTTCTTAGTAGAAGTTTCATCTCCTATTCATCAATGTCCGAATCGGAATCTTCATTATCATCATTATCGGAACTCTCTTCCTTTTGATATGACCTTTGCGCTTTAAGAGCAATTCCCTTTCTTTCTTTGTTCTTGTCCGACTCTTCATGCATATGCAAACGTTCAAGCTCCATTTCATGTTCTTGAAGCTTTCCGAAAAGTGTTGCTAAGTCCATGGTGTCCAAGTCCTTTGATTCAACAATTGCGGTAACCTTGGGTTGCCATTCCCTACTTAGACATCTTAAAACTTTGTTAACAAGTTCACAATTCAAGAAAGTTTTACCAAGAGCAATGAGATGATTAACAATATGAGTAAAACGTTTTTGCATAAAACATATAGATTCATTAGGCAACATACGAAACAATTCATATTCATGCATCAAAGAATTTAATCTAGCACGCCTAACTTCACTAGTGCCTTCATGTGTGACTTGCAAGGTGTCCCACATTTCTTTGGCATCACGACATTGGGAGAATCTAAAGAACTCATCATAAGATAGAGCGGAGGTGATGATATTCTTTGCTTTTAAATCATATTGAATTTTCCTTTTATCATCATTGGTCCACTTATCTTTGGGAGTTAGTGTAAGAACACCTTCTACATCTTTTGAGGGAATATAAGGACCATTTTCAATGGCTTCCCAAATGTTCACATCTATAGCTTCTATAAAGATTCTCATCCTAATTTTCCAATAACCATAACCCTCTCCACCAAACATAGGAGGGCGATTAATTGAAGCACCTTCACCACCAAAAGGATTCGTAGAACCCATTGTAGTTTCCTCAAGATTCGTAGAACCCATTGTAATATCAAAAATGATGGAATATGATCACAAAGGTTAGGAATAGGTTTATATAGAATACCCAAAAGTTAGGAATGGTTAAAAGTGCTTTTGAGAAGTGAAAAACTCATTTAAAAACAGTAACAGGTCGTGTTACTCGAGTAGCCAAGTCCTTACTCGAGTAACAAGTGTAATCAGTGTTCACTACTCGAGTAATATGAGTTACTACTCGAGTATTTACGCAAAGCTTCAAAATTCTACTCGAGTAATCAGAGCCTTAATCGAGTATTTGCGCAAGACTGCAAAATTCTACTCGAGTAAACAAGTGATTAATCGAGTAGTCAGTTCAAAAAACACTTAAAAACTTGTTTTCTCAAAAACTAAACCTTTTCTTTCAAACCTTTAAGCCACCTATTGATTTTAGGCAAAATGAATACTCAAAATATGATATAAGCATGCAATCAAAAGAGATTCACTACCCTTTAAGAAAATCTACCCAAACTCATAAACTAAGAGACTTATGAGGCTAAAGATAAAACAATAAAACATAAACTACCAAACTAAGTCTTCATGAGTTGGCTCTCTCTTCATCACTTGATGTTTGTTGTTGCTTGTTGAGCTTGAACTTGATCAACACATTTGTAGCTTGTTCAAAACCTTTTGGCATTTATCAAAACATTCTTCATGGATCTTACAGGAGAGCCCAGGGTCCTGATCAAGGGAAAAGAGAAAGTGAAAGAGCCAGAGAAAAGACAGTCAGTGTTTAAGAGACTCCGCCTACCAGAAGGAGAAGAAGGCGTACAATAGCCAGCAACCAAACCAAGATACAAACTGCAAAAGCAACGCCTTCCTAATGGGGGGGCCAGATGGGCCATCTTATAGGAACTCGCAGGGCTAGCCAAGCCAAAATTGAGCGACTTGGCTAGCCCCACACTCATGGGCGTCATAAGAGGGGAAGCACGGTTCGCTTCGACGGAGGAGGTTATGCACGCCCAGCAAAAAGGGGATGAAGCCAATGGTCCAGAAGGTTTGGAAGAGGTTAATGTGGGAGGAGAAGGCTAACACAGGCCGCTCTTCATTGCCTCTTCACTTACCCCGTCTGAAAAGGCGGACTTGGTCGCCTTGTTGAAAGAGTTCAAAGAAGTGTTCGCTTGGAGCTATGAGGAGATGCCAGGACTCAGCCCCAAGCTAGTCACCCATAACTTGGCAGTCAAAACTGATGCAGTACCTGTAAAGCAACATCCCAGAAAGTTCAGCCCTGAGATTGAGAAAGCGATCAAAGATGAAGTAGAGAAACTGCTGGAAGCGCGCTTCATCAAGCCTATACAACATCCCATTTGGTTGGCTAACATAGTCCCTGTGAAGAAAAAGAATGGTCAGATCAGATGTTGCGTAGATTTCAGAGATCTGAACAAGGCGTGCCCCAAAGATGATTTCCCGCTGCCACACATTGACTGCATGGTGGATGCAACAGCCATGCATGAGCGCTTTTCCTTTATGGATGGTTTCAGCGGCTACAATCAAATAAGGATGGCGGAGGGCGACGAAGAAAAGACCGCTTTCAGAACCCCAGTAGGAAACTTCTACTACATGGTGATGCCGTTCGGTCTCAAAAATGCCGGAGCGACATACCAAAGAGCCATGACAGCGATCTTCCATGACATGATGCATGACATATTAGAGGACTATGTTGATGACATAGTGGTCAAATCAAGGAAGAAAGAGCAACACTTGACACACCTAAGAGCTGTCTTTTCCAGATGCAAGAAGTACAAACTCAGAATGAACCCCCTCAAATGCAAATTTGGGGTCTCTTCTAGTGAGTTCCTGGGGTTCAGAGTCCATAAGGAAGGCGTCTCAGCTGATGAAAGGAAAGTCAAGGCGGTCAGGGAAATGAAAGCGCCTCGCAACAAGAAAGAACTGCAGCAGATGATGGGGAAATTGGGGTACATTCGCAGATTCATACCAGCCATGGGAGAGTTGTTAGGTCCTATGAGGAAACTTCTCAAGGGGAAGGAAACTTTCAAGTGGGAAAAAGAGCATCAGGACACTTTTGATAAGGTGAAGAAAGCTTTAGCGTCACCACCAGTGATGATTCCACCGCAAAAGGGGATGCCGCTCAGAGTATATCTTGCCACTACCCAGACAGCGATCAACGGACTCTTTGCACAAGAAGTTGAAGGTTCAGAGCGTCCTGTGGCCTACTGGAGCAGGATGTTGAAGGAGGTAGAATCCAGATACTCCAATCAAGAAAGGCAATGTCTCGCTTTGGTGTATTCGCTCAGAAGTACCGTCATTACTTCCAAGCGCACACCATTCACATGATGACCAAGGCTGAAGGAATCAAATACTTATTGCAAGGCGCTGTTCTCACGAGAAGAATAAGCAAGTGGGCGCTCACGCTGACAGAATATGAGATAATTTTGGTGACGCCCACAGCGCTTAGAAGCCAGGCCTTAGCTGATCTGATGGCCATTTGTGCAAACCAAGAAGAAGAAGGAAGCATAGAACTTGTCAACGCGTGTGAAGAATCTGGGGTATGGACTCTGATGTTTGACGGTTCGCCCTCAGCACCCAAGGGCGGAGCAGGAGTCACCCTAACAAATGAGAAGGGAGAGGAGTTAGCCTTCGCCTTCCAATTGGAATTCTAGTGCACCAACAACGAAGCAGAGTATGAGGCTCTCCTTCTAGGACTTGATATAGCTGAAGAACTTGGAGTGCAAAGACTCATTGTGAAAGGGGATTCTAACCTGGTGGTGAAGCAGTTAAAAGGGGAGTATGGGGTAAAAGAGATGTCCTTGGCGCTGTGCAGAGAGAAGGCGCACCAGGCATTGGCAAAGTTTAAGTTAGAATCTCTTGAGCATGTGCCACGGGCTGAAAACAGGAAGGCTGACGCTCTCGCAACTTTGGGAAGCAAAGCGGCCATAGCAGAAGGCGAACATCTTGTACATTTCAGAAAGGCGTACCAACCCAAAATCCAAAGGAATGTGCAAGAGAACCAATCAAGAGAAGATTGGAGAGTCCCAATTATGTGGGAACTCCACAGCAAAGCATTGACGAAGGCATCCAGAGACTTTTGCCTTTTAAAGGGGGCATTGTACAAGAGAAGCGCAGATGGGTTGCTCATGAAATGTGTCGCTGAGGAAGAAGGGATACAGAAGATGACAAGCCTTCATGACAGCATATGTGGGCAAGTTGGCCCTGGCTTATACAGAAGAATGCAAAGGGTGGGAGTATACTGGCTTGACATGAAGGTGCATTGTGATTCATTCCAGAAGGCGTGCAGTCAATGTCAGGAGGCCAAAGAAGAACTGGAAGTCCATCTGGTGGATGAGGATTGGGCTAAGCCAATTCAAGTATACTTGGAAAGCGGCGTCTTGCCAGAGAATCACGTGGAAGCGGAAAGGGTGAGGAAGAAGTCAGAATATTACTTCATTGAGAAAGGCGAGCTGTTCAAAAGAAGCTTCACTGGAGAGGCTCTTAGATGCATTGGTAAAGAAGAACGAAGCAAAGTCATGGAGGAGGTTCACAGGGGACCTTGTGGAAGACACCAAGGAGGGAGGGCGCTCTGGAATGAAATGTTGAAAATTGGCTATTATTGGCCAAACATGAAAGGCGACGCCCTCGACTTTGTAAGGAAGTGTGAGCAGTGCCAGAGACATGACAACAGAATCCATGCACCCGCTCTCTCCATGAAAGGTCTCAGCTCGCCCTACCCTTTCCACACGTGGTCAATGGACTTCATTGGTCCAATTGATCCGCCTTCTAGAGGAAAGAGGTGGATCCTGGGGGCAAAAGAACATTCCACCAAATGGGTCGAAGCAGCGGCATTCAAGAAAGGCGACGCTGACACCACTACGCAATTCATCAAAGAGCACATTATTTGTCGCTTCAGACTGCCCAAGAGAATAGTATCCGACAATGGCACTCACTTCATCAACAAAAAGGTGGAGCGAGTACTAGAAGAATATGGGATCATGCACCACAGGTCCACCCCCTACTACCCATAGTCTAATGGCCAAGCTGAATCCACAAACAAAATACTGATCAAAATCTTGGCCAAGACAGTGGAGGATGCGCCTACAGACTGGAGCGAGTACTTTCCGCTCGCTCTTTGGGCATATCGCGTGACCAAACACAGCGCAACAAAGGCGACGCCCTTCTCCCTAGTGTATGGGGCGGAAGCGACACTACCTGCAGAAGTGATGGTCCCCTCTGCCAGGATGATTGCTCAGAATGAAGGCGGGTCAGAAGACAGATTGCTATCACTGGAAGGCGCCAGAGACAAAGCACATGAAGAGCTGCTCAAGCACTAAAGGCGCGTTATGCTGTCATACGAGAAGCTGGTGAGGCCAAGAATGTTTGCTGAAGGCGAGCTCGTCCTGAAGGCGAAAAAAGCAGTCATGAGGAACCTGCACACCAACAAATGGATGCCAAAGTGGGAAGGACCTTACATCGTTTAGGAAGCACATCCTAATGAGTACTGTTTCTTACTTGAACCAGACACTCAAAAGAAAATAGGGCCTTTAAATTTCAAGTACATTAAGAAATATTATGCCTAGCTCACTGTATGATATAATGAAAGAGCAGTAGTCTTTATTTTCTGTTGAACTCTAAGAAGTGACTAATTTTGTACGCCCTGAACTGGTAAATGAAAAACCTGAAGGCCTTCCCTGATGAAATTATTTCCTTAGAAATCTGTTGATAGTAGAAATGAAATATGACAATGCATTCTGAAAGCGAACATGACACAAGCAGTGAATAATATGATTGCACACATGCATCTTTTCTATAAAAAAAAAGAAGAAAAGAGCGCTCTCAAAGCAAAGAGCCAAAATGCCAAACGCGAGGTCCAACACTAAAAAAAAAATGTATATGAGAAGCTGAAAACAAAGTGTTGGGCCGTACCGCGGGCACAAGCGCCTTATCGCGGTACCCGGATAGACCTCCTCAAAAGAAAAGTTTCCGGGACAGACGCGGGCGAAGTACGCCATATCGCGAGACTAGAAAAGGTCCCGGGAAACAAGGGCGCTAGTCTTAAACGCGGGCGGAAAATCTGAAGTAAAAGGGGGTTGACTAACATGGACGCTTCTGTGTTAGCTACAAGCCCAAAGCGGCAAAAGTCTAAAAAAATACCCAAGGTGCCCTTTCGAAACAAGTTTTGGCACCAATGACATGAGGGGCCACTGTTAAAAAAAATTGTAATATATCGAAGCGCACTTCTGGAAACAAATTTTGGCACCAATGACATGAGGGGCCACTGAAATCTGCAGAAAATTCGAAGGCGTCCAAAGTGCGCTCTGAAAAAAAAAGAAAAAGAAAAAGAAATCTTTCTTGGGCACCGATGACATGAGGGGCCCCTGTTGTACTTGAAAATAAAAAGAGAAAAGAAAAGAAGAAGAAAAAGAAGAGATGTGCGCCATCAAAATGCTTGAAGAAAAGCATCAAGACCAAGAAAAGCGTACAAGAACAAAGACAAGTACAAGTGCAAGGGCAAACTATTGTAAAGATACGCTCGCAAGACAAAGTTCAAGTTGTAATGGCGCCAAAGCGACAAAGCCAGCAAAGGCGCACAAGAGCTGAAAGCATACAACCTAAACACAAGCCTAAGAAGCAAGGCAAGCAAAGGCATGTGAAGCAAAGTCAAGATGTGCATAAATACTTTCAAGGTGGCAACAAGCATACAAAGCGAAGTCCAAGCTTGAAGAGCGTACAAAAGCAACACCACAAATAACTACAAAGTTCAGGAAATAAATCCCGAAGTACAAGTTCAAAAGCAGCATGACATAACACAATAGCAAATACTAAACACTAAAAATGGCATTCAGATTGATGAGTTTGCGAGCCTCCTCATATGAGCGCTCCTGAGCGGCTAAATCATTAAGTTCTTTGTCAACATTCTCCAAGTCAGAAGTTACTTGTGCAAGCTGGGCTGAAAGCTCCTTTGAACGAGTAGTCAAAGCGGTACGACGTTCTTGCAAGGTGCGCTTGGTTTCAGCCAAACCAGCAACATCAAAGGGAGGGCGCAATTTCTCCAATCTAGCAATTGCCTCATCAAGCCAAGTGCCAGAGTAATGTTGGAATTTCGGAGAATGGAGGCAATCCAAAAGTTCAACCTTATCTTCCCACGGCAGAGCATCAACATCAACAGAGCTTACCAAACCCAACATTTGTATCATAGTGCGCGCAGCGGACTCTCTGAAGAAGCGGGGGAATGAAGCACCTGGTGGCACCAAATCGGGATGGGCAAGGAGGAACGAGTCAAGCATAGACTGCTCCTCTGCATCAAGAGAGCCACGTGACTTGGCAGAAAACGCTGCTGCAAAACAAAAAAAAAAGAAGAAAGAAAAGAAACAAAGCAGAATCAAGTGAGCGAAGCAACAAGATTTGCAGATTCAGTGAAATATGTAAAGAGTTGATGCTTGATGTGAAGGAAACCCAACTTGATGCATGGTTAAAGGAACACTCACAAACTGAAGAAGAAGCTGGAGAAACGACAATTTGTGCAATTTTGACGGAAGGAAGTTGAACGGAAGGAGTCTCATTCACAGGACGCCCTTCAGAAGAGTTCACAGCATCCTTTGAAACTTCAGCTACATTGGCAGAACCTGTATTCCCCTCATCAAGTGGAGTAAAGCCAGTGTCGCTCTCATGAACAACATGATCCTCAACGGGAACCTCAACAATGGCATCAACTTGGTTTTCCTTGGGGGCAGGAGTGTCCGTCTCAGCGTCCAAGCCATCAAAAACAGTGTCGACAGGAACGCCCTCATCTACAATGATATCAGAAACACTTGCAGCAACAACATTTGTAGCAACATTTGAAGAAGCATCAGCAAGAGCGGCCTTGGAAACAATGGAAACACTCTGCGGGACTCCAACAGGGGGCAAAGAAGAATCACCCTCCTCAACAATTTCCAGACCAGAACCAACATCACCAACAGGCCCGAGAGCGACACCAGAATCTTTGGAAGTACTAACAGCGACAGCCTCTAAAGCAGAAACGGTTGATAAAGGTTGCACAAATAAAGGGCCGCTAACCCGACCAAAAGGCACATGAGTGGCAAATCCAGTAGGACCAGCGCCTCCACTAACAGTTGGTTGACGGCGAAAGTCCGAAGCATCCGCACGGTCAAGTGGTGGAACTGTTGGAGAACTGACAGGGGTGCTAACAGGAGTCGGAAGGCTCTCGGAAACCTGAGGCGAAGGCGAAGCCGAACCACGCCCATCAGAGCCACCTGCAACAAAGCAAACAAACAAAATAGCAGAAATGAAAATGCCTATCAGTACTGAAAATTTAGAAAATGCAATAACAACAAAAGTAGAAAGACCAAAGAGAAAGGAAAAGGGCCACGGCGAAGAAGAAAAGGGGAGGCAAGAAGCGGAACCTAAAGGATTCTCCTCATCAGCGTCATCGCTCTCACCCTCAGCAGAATCATCATCTCCCTTTGAAGTATCATAATAAGCCAGGAGAGCGTCACCTGAGTGATCCTCATTTTCGCTCTCATCTTCAACTAAGTCAACATGTACTGGAGAAGCAGGAGCAGGATGAGCACTGTGAACTTGCAAGCGGGAAGACCGACGAGAAGGCGCAACCGCAACAGCCTTCTTCCCCTTTTGAGGAGGTGCAGCATTCTTGCCTCCGCCTTTAGAAGAAGATTTAGCAGCAGAAGAGGCTGGAGAGGAAGTCTGTTTCTTACCTCACTTCGATATTACAACAGCGGAAGGAGAAGACGCAGTGGCCTTGCGCTTGCGCATGGAAGGAGCCGTTTCAGCTGAAATAGATAAAACAAATCATGAAAACAAGGCGCAAATGAATGAAGTAATGGATAAAGCAGATGAGATCAGTAAGAAGACTACCTTTTCCTTTTTTCACAGAGGTAGAATAGTAAGGATCATTGCATACAATGGACAGAAGAGCGGGAATAGTACGCTTTGGAGTAGCTTCAAAACTTTGGAGATGTTGCAGGATGTCTTTGTGGGATGTTACCCAACTGCGTAAAACGCCCCCAACATGAAGGGGAGGGATGTAAACCAAAGGAACACTTGAGGCATCAGGATCAGCACCAAAAAGAACAGCTTGGACGGATTCACTCAAAGAAACTTGATCAACTAAAAGGGCGCACGGAGGTTGATCACGCCCAAATTGCCTCGCAACACGATCAGGGCGATATACAAAAGGCCACAAGGCACCCCCATGGGCGCTCTTGTTATCCAAAGGGATGAAGCCGGGAAGATAGAGAGCAGTCAAGATCAATTTCCACAAGTCATACATACCTTAAGTATAATTCTCAGCATTGTTTCGGGAGACGAGGCGCTCCTCACTATACAAAGAGTGCAGGGGATCACACCCTTCCAAAATGTTGTCTAAATAAGGGCGAAAAACAAATTGATCCTCCTGATCAATGACAGAAACCAAAGGCTCCCTTGGACATGAGGAAACCGCAATTGGTGGTTGAAACAACTAAGGAACCCTAGGAGAACACCTAGAAGGGGGGGTTGAATAGGTGTAAAAGAAAACTTGAAAGATTTTCGAAAGAAATGAATTGAAACAATTAAAACAAATGATTTTTGCAAATTCTACAGCATTTAATCGATTAATCTGAACTTTAATCGATTAAGCCTGAAAGTCCAAATTCTCTTAATCGATTAAGGCTTGTCTTAATCGATTAAACCTATCAGAAAACTGAAAAATCACTTTTTCAATCGCATACGAAAATCAATCAATCAACACATAAGATCAGAGATTCAGCGGAAAGAATTAACACCTATATTCTTATTGATTACCTAGGTTATGAAAATGATTTTCCCAACCTTAATTTGAACAATAAAGATTCAATTCAATCAATTATGAAAATCAATCTTTCTCTAGATTTTCAACCAAGAACACAATTAAAGACTTGAATTGTAAAGAGTAAGAGTTTAGAGATACGACACAGTGATTTATCCTGGTTCACTTTCATCCGCTTGAAAGCTACATCCAGTCCCCTCTTCAACCAAGAGAGATTCTTCACTATGAGGAATTAGAGTTCTCAAATTACAAGTAAGTGCCTCACAAGACTCCCTTCTTGCTAGCCTACAAGAGATACTCCACACCCTTGCCTTGTAATCCTATTGATCTTCTCTCTAATCTAACCTCTACCCCTTGTTGATAATCGACACAACAAGTCTTCTTTGCTTGATGATAATCCACACACCAAGGCTTCACTTTGCTTGATTCACAACCAAGACTTTCTTCTTCTTCAATTGCTTGAATGAACTTGCTTGATGATAAACGACACACCAAGTCTTCTTTGTTGTTGTAGATGGCTTGCCTTTTGCAAAGATTACAACACAATTGAATACACATGACACTCCTATGAATCTCATTCAATAGCTATGACAAATCACACAAGAGATTCAAAGGTTCTTGATCAAAGAATATGAAAATATGAAAGCTTTGATCTTTGAAATTGAGAGAGAATAGAATGGCTTGATTCTTGTAAAATTGATTATGAAAGTGTTCTAATTAATCACAAAGGTTAGGAAAAGGTTTATATAGAATACCCAAAAGTTGTAGCACTTGAAAACTGATTTTGAGAAGTGAAAATCGTATTTTAAAAAACCAGATCTGCAGTACTTAATCGATTAAATCCCTTCTTAATCGATTAGTAATCGATTAACAATGTTCTTAATCGATTAGACACTGATGAAACTTGATTAAAACTTGTTTTCTCAAAACCAAACCTTTCCTTTAAAACCTTTAAGCCACCTATTGATTCTAGGTTAAGTGAAAACTCAAATTATGATTTAATCATGACTATGATAGAGATTCACTACCCTCTATTAACTCTAACCAAACTCATCAAAATAAAAGACCTAAGAAGCTTGAGAGGCAAAAGATAAAACAATTACAATTACACTCAAACTAAGTCTTCATGAGCTTGTTCTCTCTTCTTCACTTGATGTTTGTTGTTGCTTGTTGAACTTGAAACTTGATCAACATCTTTGTAGCTTGTTCAAAACACTTTGTCATTATCAAAACATTCATCACGGAACTTACAATCTCCCCCTTTTTGAAAATGACAAACCATGTTTTAAATTTGATTGAAGTTGTTGATGCTTTAACAATTTGATCACTTGGTGAGAAACTTGCTCCCCCTCAATCAATGCATTTGATATTTGAAATCCAATTGATAGAAGCTTGATTCTCCCCCTATCTTCAACAACTTAGCTCAACCTACATAAAAACAACAAAACAACCTTTCTCCACAAAAACATATCATTTCTCCCATTTTTTTAAAACATACCATTTCTCCCATTTTTCAAAACATACCATTTCTCCCCCTTTGGCATTATCAAAAAGTAATATATATACCAATTGAAATATAAAATACTAAGCCAAAATAGAGAAATTCACATTTATTTCTTCAAAGTAATATATACCATTATCAATGTTGTGAAGAAATAACAATATAACACCAATAAACTTTGAAATATAACAAGTACTATACTTTGAAATGTGATACCAATTGACAAGAAAATATAACAATGAATTATGAACCAATAGAAATACTAAGAAGTCATAATACCAATTGAGATATCATCAATGTAAAGAAATATCACAACAGTAATAGCATGATAATCATCTAATCATCAAAATTAGTAGCATTGAGTGATCAATATCAATTATACCAATTGAACTTTAGAAAGGTAATACTATTTGAGAACAATTCAATTATACCAATTGAGAAGACTAAACAATTTGTAAATATTCAACAATATCATTTTACCACTTTGTAGGACATTCACTTGAGATGCAAATGTAATACCAATTGAAGATGCAAATGTAAGAATAACATTTGTAAGCCCTTTGCTCTTCAATCATACCTACAAAACAATCATGCTTTGCCTTTTGGTATCCAAATGGTTTTGGATCCATTTTTGTTAGTGTAGGGACTCTCACCCTTTTTCATCCAAACAAAATCTCCTTTAGGTATACCATGCACTTTAATATAACACACATTTGAAGTATGTCCATGAGTACCACAATAGAAACATGTTGGAGAATTTGAAAAATCAACTTTAGAAAAATCAACAACATTTCTATGAGAATTACTCTTAGCATTAGTATAACCCAAACCAAACTTGTTTGAATTTTCTCTTTGAAAATTTAACAATGTGCGCAATCAAATATCACAATTTGTGAAACTTGCAAGCTTATTTTTCAAAATAGCATTTTCATCTCTGAGCAACTTGCAATTCTCACAATCAACCACAATATTCACTCTACTAGCACAATCACAAGAAGAACTAGCATATATAAGATCAAGAGTTTCATTTTCAAGATTAAGCTCATCAACTTGTTTTTGAAGTTCTAAAATCTCTTTTTGATGTTTCAAAATGAGCTTCTTTCTTTCAATGTTTTTCAAAGCTAGTTTTTCAAATTGTTCGTGCATTTCTTCATAAGCATTATATAACAATTCATATTTAGAAGAAATTTCGGATTTAGTATGACTTACATCGCTTTCCTCGCTTTGATAACTTGATTCATCATTTGAACTTTGTTCTTCATTATCTACTAGAGTTATCAAGTTGAGACAAGCGGCTTCTTCATTATCCGATGAACTACTCGATGTGCTTTTCTTGTTATCTTCATCACTATCCCAAACTATGTATGCTCTTTTAGATTTTGAATTTTTCTTGTCTTTCTCCTTCTTCTTGAGATACCTAGAGCATGAGTACTTGAGATGACCGGGTTTTCCGCATTCATGGCAAACTACACCTTCTTTTGAAGTCTTGGTCTTGTAATGTGGGGAATCCTTCTCTTTAATTTTGTCCTTGTTCAACCTTCCTTTTCTCCTTAGAAACTTGTCAAACTTCCTTAGCAAAAGTTTCATGTCTTTTTCATCAACATCCGAATCAGAATCTTCACTATCATCATCATCAGAACTCTCTTTCTTTTTGTATGATCTATTGACTTTAACAGCAAGTCCTTTTCTTCCTTTGTTCTTATCCGACTCTTCATTGATACTTAAACGTCCAAGCTCTATTTCATGTTCTTGAAGCTTTCCAAAGAGTGTTGCTAGATCCATAGCATCCAAGCTTTTAGATTCAATAATAGCCGTTACTTTTGGTTGCCAATTCCTGTCTAAACATCTCAACACTTTGTTAGAAAGTTCACCTTGTAAGAAAGTCTTACCAAGAGCAAGTAAATGGTTAATAATGTGAGTAAAACGCTTTTGCATATCATTAATAGATTCATTTGGAAGCATTTGAAACAATTCATAATCACGCATTAAAGCATTCAATCTAGCTCTCCTAACCTCACTAGTTCCTTCATGAGTCACTTGTAAAGTGTCCCACATTTCCTTAGCACTAGAACATTGGGAAACCCTAAAGAACTCGTCATAGGACAAGGCGGAGGTGATGATATTCTTTGCTTTAAAATCATATTGAACTTTCTTTCTATCATCATCCTTCCACTTATCCTCGGGGATTAAATGTACTACTCCTTCAACTAAACTAGAGGGGATATGAGGACCTTTTTCAACTACTTTCCAAATTTCACTATCTATGTCTTGGATAAAGATTTTTATTCTAACTTTCCAATATGCATAGCCTTCTCCGGCAAACAATGGAGGACGATTTATTGAATAACCTTCACCACCAAAGCGATTCGTAGAACCCATTGCGATTTTCTTAAAGGATCTTTACGAAAAAGCTCTTATGCTCGTGTCTTTCGACCGAGCTCTGATACCAATTGAGGAAACCGCAATTGGTGGTTGAAACAACTAAGGAACCCTAGGAGAACACCTAGAAGGGGGGGGGTTGAATAGGTGTAAAAGAAACCTTGAAAGATTTTCGAAAGAAATGAATCGAAACAATTAAAACAAATGATTTTTGCAAATTCTACAGCACTTAATCGATTAATCTGAACTTTAATCGATTAAGCCTGAAAGTCCAAATTCTCTTAATCGATTAAGGCTTGTCTTAATCGATTAAACCTATCAGAAAACTGAAAAATCACTTTTTCAATCGCATACGAAAATCAATCAATCAACACATAAGATCAGAGATTCAGCGGAAAGAATTAACACCTGTATTCTTATTGATTACCTAGGTTATGAAAATGATTTTCCCAACCTTAATTTGAATAATAAAGATTCAATTCAATCAATTATGAAAATCAATCTTTCTCTAGATTTTCAACCAAGAACACAATTAAAGACTTGAATTGTAAAGAGTAAGAGTTTAGAGATACGACACAGTGATTTATCCTGGTTCACTTTCATCCGCTTGAAAGCTACATCCAGTCCCCTCTTCAACCAAGAGAGATTCTTCACTATGAGGAATTAGAGTTCTCAAATTACAAGTAAGTGCCTCACAAAACTCCCTTCTTGCTAGCCTACAAGAGATACTCCACACCCTTGCCTTGTAATCCTATTGATCTTCTCTCTAATCTAACCTCTACCCCTTGTTGATAATCGACACAAAAAGTCTTCTTTGCTTGATGATAATCCACACACCAAGGCTTCACTTTGCTTGATTCACAACCAAGACTTTCTTCTTCTTCAATTGCTTGAATGAACTTGCTTGATGATAAACGACACACCAAGTCTTCTTTGTTGTTGTAGATGGCTTGCCTTTTGCAAAGATTACAACACAATTGAATACACATGACACTCCTATGAATCTCATTCAATAGCTATGACAAATCACACAAGAGATTCAAAGGTTCTTGATCAAAGAATATGAAAATATGAAAGCTTTGATCTTTGAAATTGAGAGAGAATAGAATGGCTTGATTCTTGTAAAATTGATTATGAAAGTGTTCTAATTAATCACAAAGGTTAGGAAAAGGTTTATATAGAATACCCAAAAGTTGTAGCACTTGAAAACTGATTTTGAGAAGGGAAAATCGCATTTTAAAAAAACCAGATCTGCAGTACTTAATCGATTAAATCTTTTCTTAATCGATTAGTAATCGATTAACAATGTTCTTAATCGATTAGACACTGATGAAACTTGATTAAAACTTGTTTTCTCAAAACCAAACCTTTCCTTTAAAACCTTTAAGCCACCTATTGATTCTAGGTTAAGTGAAAACTCAAATTATGATTTAATCATGACTATGATAGAGATTCACTACCCTCTATTAACTCTAACCAAACTCATCAAAATAAAAGACTTAAGAAGCTTGAGAGGCAAAAGATAAAACAATTACAATTACACTCAAACTAAGTCTTCATGAGCTTGTTCTCTCTTCTTCACTTGATGTTTGTTGTTGCTTGTTGAACTTGAAACTTGATCAACATCTTTGTAGCTTGTTCAAATCACTTTGTCATTATCAAAACATTCATCACGGAACTAACAGGACAGCCTTTGGTCCAACACCAAGCACGAGGCTCAAGGCCGGAGGCGTCATCAGAAGGAGCGAGCCTAACCGGACCATACTCCGGAAAGCGTTCAAATAAAAAATATTGAAGAAAAGCCAAATCAGCATACGAATTAATAGGAAAGCGACCGTGAGAAATCCTCATCTGCTCAGATACCTGATCAAGGCGAGCATATAAACCGCCCAAGTAGAATGAAGAAAGGGGAAGGCGCATCACTTCGGCCAAAATGCAAGCAAACAGAAAAACGCAAGGACTAACAGACTCCCATGGAGGGCCTGGAAACACATACCTACTTAGCCAGAAAGCGACAAAAGCAGCACGGCGAAGTCTTTGATCCTTCACGGGACCAGGATGAAACTTGCCATCATGAAGATCGCCGTAAAAATACCGAACCCAACTGGCGAATGTGTACTTGAGCGAAGAGCGCTGGTTCGCCTTTTGTTCCTTGGGGACTAAATTCCCCGTACCCCTGACTTTCTGGGATGAAGAGCCCTCTGCAAGCAAAGCACGCCTCTGCTGAAACAACTCTTGAGAATACTTGGCGCTAGAAATAGAAGCCGCCTTCAATTCCAAAGCCAAATCGGAAAGGTTCTCATCCACCCCAGTTATATCAAGATCGCCAGCTCCAAAAGAGGGAAGTTTGAGCAGGATAAATACATCCTCCAATGTGGGAGCAAACTCACCCCAAGACGTCAAGAATGTGTGTGTTGAAGAACACCAACGCTGGATCAAAGCGAACAAATCATCCGGCCTACGGTTAGCGCCAATCCGGGGAGACACCTTGATTGCTTCAGCTATTCCAACCTTATTAAGAATTTCCACGAAGGGAGGGTCGCTTGCAAATACATGGTTGACCTAATCCTGCCATCCAGTAGTCCCACCAATGTGGACATTAAAATTCAAGTCTACCCATGGAAACTCCGCACGACGAAGGCGAGAGCGGAGCAATGAGGGACCCAGCTCGCGGTGGTCCTTATTATAAGAAGGAAGAGAGATGAGTTTGGCAGTACTTTCAGGAATCACCATTGCTTTGGTGGGAGGACCGTTGAGAAGGTCCCCAGACTCAGGGAAAGGACCAAAGGGAAGTGTCGCCTTCACCCCTGTCGCCCAACGACGGTGACCAGCGTCCACGGGATAGGAACGGGGGCAAGGGAGACCCTGCATGAAACAGTAAGTGATGGGGTTTGGAAGAGAGGCTTCCTCCTCAACTTCTTCAAGAACAGTATCATCTTCAACAATGGGAGTAGATTTTGATTTCCCCATGGCAAGGTTGAAAGGCAACAAGAGAAAGAGATGCAGTGAGAAGAGAATTTGGAGTGAGGAAGAAAGTGGCAGCGGTGGAAAGAAGAGGAGTAACGAAGTGAGAGAAAGAAGAGAAGGTTTCTGCTATTAGAAGAAAGGAGAAAGTGAAGAAGTTTGAAAAGAGAGAGAAAGAATAAATGAGAAGGAGTGGTTGAGAGAAAAGAGGAACTGAAGAGTTTGGAGGAGGGAGTTTTGAACTGAATGGAAAAGTGGGGGAACGTGCAAGTAACTGATGGGTATTCCCCTGCTCACACGTGAAACGAAAAGAAGGAAAAAGAGGAACAGGTGAGAAGGCAACAAAAAACAGGATTTGCACTGAAAAGGAAATCCTTCCCTTCTCACTGCAAAGGGGGCAATTGTTAGTACCCCAATATCTGGTGGCCCATATCACAAAGCCCAATCCATATGGAGGCCCAAAACCATCAATCAAAAATAAAACAATAAGGGACACTGAGAAAGGCGTGCAAGCACCAAGAGCTGCCCAGAGCGTCACGTGCCCAGAGCGTCAGTCACCAAGGTGACACATTCTAATATTGTGCCCAAGGGAAGAGCGAGACGTACTGGTGACAATGAGCATGACATATCCTCCCAAAGCGCCCCAGGTGTCACGGAAACTTGGGGAGAAAGCTATGATAAATGAGAGCGAACAGGGAATAAGGCCTGTGGAAGGCGTACACGTGCAAACAAGGGGGTTTCGGTTCCCTAGGACTATGAGGAACGTGCATGAGAAGCCAGAGCATCTTTGGCTTACCTCATGCAGCCCTCTCCCAGAGGAAAGACCAAAAAGGCAAGCCTTGTAAGCCTTCCACTGTGAGCAATTAATAACAAAGCTCAAAAGGGTAAAGGAGACAAAATGGACTCTGAAGGGAGCAGCTACAAAGAAGGAAAAGAGGGATAGACCAATGGACCAAGAGAAAAAGGCAAGGACCAGTGGACAAGGAGGACCCTATAAAAGAAGCCCTCCTCCAACGTACACAACAACTTCAACAACAAGAACAACTCCACTCATCAGAACTTCAACAACTCCAACACATGGAGAACTACACACAGAGAGAGTACAATGAGAGAAAGGGAATAGAAGCTTCCTCTGAAACTTAGGCTTAGCAACATAGAGGAGAGTGTAAAAGCCAAAGCGCACACCCCTCCCCCTGTAAAAATACCACAAGTGTGGAAGCCATTTCTTTGTATCCACCTCTCTGTATCTCATTTCAATATAATGAAAGCCTAAAGCTTCATTAAATTTACGAACTCATTTATCTTTGCTTAATCATTTGCTTATCACTAAAAGCGAGCATAAACAATAAGCAAACTTCTTACAAGAAAGGGGGAGAAAATTGTGTGTTGCCAGAGTTCAAATCCAAATGTTCATATTATTTACGTTATTAGCAAAATGTAGATGGCGGCTCATGACGATGGATGACCAATCTTTGTGGAGGGATGTCCTTAGAGCGAGATGCGGTTTGCTCAAGCTATCTTCATTGCTTTCTAATCATGTGATAATTTTGGGAATGCTTCTTGATGTGGAAAGACCAGTGTGGTATTTGTCTTATGCATGATGTTATTGGTTTGAAGAAGGTGTCCCAAGGAGTATTGGGTCCGGAGCAAATATTTATTTTTGGAAGGAGGTGTGATTGGGGAACGAGTCATTGAAAAACTTATCTCCTACACCTAGGCTAGATTGATGAGTTGGGTATTCCTAATACTCCGTTTTTAATGAAATACCTTGGCTTCTTAAAAAATAAAACCTAATTACAACTAACTCAGCCAACACTCCATTATGATTTGGGACTAGAGATGGCAATGGGTCCGGGTATCCCATTATCCGAACCCGCCCCGTTCATGCGTATCCGGATTCGCACGGGTACCTGCTGTCAAGCGGGTCAACGGGTTTACAAGTACCCATTATATTTTATATAAAAAATTAATAAAATTTGAAACTTATTTTTTTCTGAAAAAACATAAAAATTTCTTATTTTTACTTGCGAAACACTTGATATATCATTAAACAATTCACAAACAAATTCACTAGAGGCAAAACAAATTCACTTAGAAATAAATCCTCTCACACAAACATACTTAAATTCCAAATAAATTGAATACAATAAGTATTTTTCTGCGGGTCCGGATACTCTTGGGTCCCATACCCCATTATCCGGACCCGGACCCATTCCGAGTATTACCAGCGGATACCCATTTTTATATACCCACGAGTCCATTTTTTGATCTGGACCTAGAACCGTTACGGGTATTAGCCGCGTGTACCCAATAGAAAAGGGTCCAATTACGAAGCCTAATTGGGACTTGAAAGTTGTTTTTTATTTGGCAAGGGTAGAGAACAAGAAATTAAAAAAAAAATTTATTGGAAAATAATGTATATAAAGAATTAAAAGATTTATGTATTTATGTCAATGGTGTTGTGTGTACTAGCAAGAAATTATATTTGATATTTGTTTTTTCTGATAAACCTATATGGTTGATGTATTTAGTATTTACACCGTCAATGTAAATATGCAAGGCATGAAACACAATATCCAAAACTCTAAAGTACGTTGAACCAAAAAAAAAAAAAAACTCTAAAGTACTTAGAAGCTAGGGTGATTCTTTATTACACCCTTTTCAGTTCTCTTTCGTTGCCCTTTTTACAGTATTATTGATTTACTAATTAAAAACTTTGATAATTAAGATTAAAAGTTAAAAGATTAAATTATCACTTTAGTTCCTCACTTTGTAAGGAGCGTTCATTTTAGTCCCTGATTTTTTAATAATTCCTTTTTAGTCTCTCACTTTGAAAAAGGTTACTCACATTAGTCTCTGACAACGTTTTCCGTTTATAGACATTAACGTCGCCGTTAATTTATAATATCGTATTTCATTTTAGTGCATAACTTAAAATTTATAATTCACTTTAGTCCCTCACTACATCGTGTTTCATTTTAGTCCCTTACTTAAAAATTTTAATTCACTTTAGTCCATCACTATAATAACAATGATGTTTCTTTCTCTTTTCTCTTGTAGTGTGTCTACCTTAAAATATTGACTGTTCTTCTTGTTATTCTGTAAACTAACTTTATAGTTTATATAAACACTAACTCCAAGCTTTGCACCTGAAGACATCAATAGGAAAGTTTATTTCGAATGAGCACTTCAGAGTACATTATTTCATTATCCATATAACTAGTATGTTTTTCCTCTAAACTCTTTAATGTTTTAGTTTTTTTTATAATCTCTTTAGTGTTTTAGTTATCTATCCATGTGTGAACTAACCGGAATCCTACGGTCAACAAGTTAAGATATATGAAGGGTCTTCCATAATACTTTGCACATAATTTGATTTCAAAACTAAAACATTGTTGTAACAAAAAAAAAACTAAAACATTGTTTGTATTGATAGAGAAAACAAACACTAGGTGAACGAGTTCGCATCTTGCTTTCAAGACCTGCTCCTTTGCCTAGGCATGTGGAGGAATTTTTGAGGATAACTAGTGGATCTACATTATCATAAGGATATGGTATGACGTTTGAATATCAAGCTAAACAAATTGGGGAGTTTACAACATTTTGGTAATGACTCTTAAAAAAAGAACTCAATAGAATATTTTTGAATCAAAACTATTGATACATTCATATGCAATAAACAAATTGAGGAGTTTACAACATTTTGGTAATGACTCTTAAAAAAAGAACTCAATAGAATATTTTTGAATCAAAACTATTGATACATTCATATGCAAAGCTTGGAGTTAATGCTTATATAAACTATAAATTTAGTTTACAAAATAGCAAGAAGAACATACAGTCAATATTGTTATGGTAGTCACACTACAAGAGAAAAGCGAAAAAAAACATCATTGTTATTATAGTGAAGGACTAAAGTGAATAAAAATTTTAAGTTAGGGACCAAAATGTAATACGATACTATAAATTAACCGCGACGTTAACGTCTATAAACGGAAAACGTTGTCAGGGACTAACTGAGTAACTTTTTTCAAAGTGAGAGACTAAAAAGGAATTATTGAAAAGTCAGGGACTAAAATGAAAGCTCCTTACAAAGTGAGGGATTAAAGTGACAGTTGAAAGATTGACCTTAAAGTAAGTAGGAGATTGTCGCAACAGTCCCGAAGGGCGCGCGAAAAAAAAATGAAAAAAGATAATTATATAATTAATTTAATTAATTAAAGAGATTTGGAGTCGCCACCAATTGATTTATCCATAAAAATGGAATGGTGCAATTGGACACCTAAAAAAATGGTCTGCATATCAGAATTTGGATTAGGGGGTTGATTACGAGCAGGGAAGGTATTAGCACCCTACCACGTCCGTTCTAAGAACGGTTACCTATTTGGTCTACATTATTCGCTTGATTAATTTGGTTTGGTTTTCAATTATTAATATTAAAAAAAATATTTATTATTTTTTTTATTTTATATGTCCCATTTTTTTCAGCATATTATCAAAGATGATAAATGACTATGATAGAGAAATAGGTTGCCAAAATAGCAATTTTTCTGTGGAATAAAATCAAATCCTATAACATTTGGATATAACAATGGTGAATTTAAAATTCTATTTTAATAAAGATTTATAGCAATAAAAATTAGTTCTAAAAATTATTTCAAAATGATTTATTTACAAAATTTCCTTTTCGATATAAAATTGTGTTGCGGTAAAAAAAAGATTCTAAACTTGTAAGCAAAACTATTATCTTTGAAATAATTATTTTTAATTGTTTATATTCACCATTGTTATAACGGTTAAGGATCAATGAATTTATTCACATTGATTTTAACACTAAAAAGAAATTTAACGAAATATGTACTTTTGATTTTTGCCATTTAGATTTAGCCAACACTCATGGCCAACTCTAATATAAAAAATATGCCTCAAGATCATTAGGTAAAATTTTATGTAACCGTAACCACGGTCATTTCCTAATTTTTCTGTCCTCGGCAAAGTTTTGAAATATTTTTAATGTATAACAAAAGCGTATTTTAGTATGATTTTATTATTTTAAATTTGAAAATCAAATCCAACCAATACTCATGGTCAACTCTGATAACAAACATGCCTCAAGACTATCAGATAGATTCTACATAACCGTCACTCCGGTTATCTTCCAATTTTCTGTCATTGGCAAAAATACTTTAACTAGCGTGGCATTACACTAAATCAATAAACAACATAAACTAAACAAAGGCGTATGATAGGCTATTGTTTCTCAAATTGGAATTATGTAATACTCATTTTTTGAGTGTGGAGAGGAAGCCCAAAAGATCTCACCAATGTGTTACCTTTAGGTGAGAAAAATTTACTTTCCAAAACACAATTAATAAATTCAGCTAAATACGTAATGAATTAAATCACTTATTTTTACTTGAACCAAACCAAATTACTTATTATGATATATAATAGAAAATTAGAGAATCCGTAAACTAAATCTTGTAATTAGTCAAAAGATCAGAAAAGAAACGAGAGCCAACACTACTAGCTGATGATGGAACAATACATCAATCAACCTATAAGACCTTAAAACAATACTAGCAAGTGGCGTGCAGCATCACAAATAATAACAAGCCAAACCAGTGCAGCATCACAAATAATAACAAGCCAAACCAGTGCAGCATCATAACTAGCAAGTGGCAATTTATATTCCATGGAGGGAACCCGTGCAGCATCACAACCATTAAACCAGAAAATACAAAATAAAAACAATTAAAACAACTGAATCATTTCACAAATTCAAAGGAAAAAGGAAAACAATTACTCTATTAAAACAATTACTCTAGTAAAGCCTTAAAACAATTACTCTAGTAAAGGGAAAAGCTATCATCATTTCACAAATCCTTAAACCAGAAATCAATTACAATACCAAAGTAAATTGAAAATAAATAATAAAGAATAATATATTGAATTGATGAAAATACAAAATAAAAACCTATTTGGAATAATACTGATCAAGTTAATATGCTGTGGCTTCTGTACTGTTCCCTGTTCTTCACTGCCTTACTCTTCTTCTCCTTTCTATATTCTCTATTTTTTGTCCACCCTTTGCTCTCTGTATTTTTTTTATTTTGTTCTCACTTTTTTTATTTTTTTTCTCTGTTCTTCTCTGATTATTGAAGCCCTATTTATAGGAGTAGAACTTTGCAAAGAACAATATCAACCGAATCATTTAATTTTGGTTCGAATCAAACTTTAAATGCGAACGCAGATTTTCCAGGAGAAGAAGAGAAGAAAAAGATTGCATTATGGAATAGGGACATGCAGCAAGGAGTTGAGCAGGGAAATAAAAAAAAAACGAATCAATCTATTGATAATCGTTGAGATAAGGAGAAACATTATAGGAGATGAAAAATTGATTGGAGATTGAGAATGATTTGGGGATTTAGATTTTTTTTATATGAGAAAAAAAGGAAGAAAACAACGAAGCAGAAGCAGCGGCTGCTTGCTGCTTACTGCACGTTGTTGCCATGAGTTAGGCATTATTAGGTTTAGGTTTTAAAACTTAGTTTGGGCCAAACGGCCCAAACCCCCTTTCCTCTTTTTTTTTTTAAAAAAAAAAACCTTTTATTTAAAACTTTTTTTTTTTTAAAAAATAACTCAATACACACTAATAATACATTCAAACAAGTTTTTTTTATTTTTCTCACTATTTATTTAATTATACAAATTTGAGAATAAAAATTTAATTAACCCAAAATTTTTACAAAATAATATTTTTGACCCCTGACAAAATTGGGTGTCAACAGCTGCCCCTCTTTACTTGTTGCTTATTAGATGGCAAACAAAGTGGAGTTTGTATGCTGTCAAGATAAGTAATGAGTAAAGACGTAGACACCAATTTTGCTGAAGAGAGCGTCAGATATTGAAAGAACTAAAGTAAGTCTTTTTTTGTTAAACTTTGGAAAAATAAACGATGATAAATAAATCTGAGGACGCAGGTCGGGGTACTGCTGGAACTCAGGAACTGGAAATAAAGTAATGAAAACGAGGACGCAGGTCGGGGTACTGCCGGAGCTCGTGATAGAGAAAATAAAAAAAAATAATTAAAGCCGAGGACGCAGGTCGGGGTACTGCCGGAACTCGTGGTAGAGGACAATAAAAATAATTAAAACCGAGGACGCAGGTCGGGGTACTGCCGGAACTCGGGGACTGAAAATAAAATAATGAAAACGAGGACGCAGGTCGGGGTACTGCCGGAACTCGTGGTAAAGGAAATTAAAAATAAAACTTAAAGTAGATTTGAGACATGCGACAATGATAGTAATCTTTGTTGTGGCTGTGAATGTCTATGAGCACTTACACTAATAATGAGAGGATATATGATTTCGAATGCTTAATATGCATGGATATATTGACGTGATGCAATGCACATGAGCCAAAAAATAGGAAATTGATCATAATTTTGTCATTGTGACTGTCCCTTGGCACCCTTATGCACTATGCCATTCTTGAGAAGGGATTAGACCGGATCTCTTTCGCAGAATCAACAAACAGTTAATCACTTCTTTGGTTGCACTATGTTTCCCGCCTCAGGGATCCCACTAAATATCTCGTAAAGCATTATTGTTATTCACAAATATGAACTTCCTGCTTTAAACAAAAATTTTATACAACATTTCTATATTGTCAATATAAGTTCGTGAATGAATGCATCATACCGTGTAAAACATATTTAGGACTTTAAACAAGGTCATTCTTGACAAAGGCAAGATTTAGTAAACATATTTACATTTCTGCAAACGATCCTTTTTAATGAACCATGTTAATTTTTCCCATCAAGAATTTAGCACTCTCCCTCCTTTGAGGTTGCAATCAAAACGCTTTGGATTAAGAAAATTGCCCCAGTGTCCAGTTGTAGATTTCGAGTTTCACTTGGTTGTTCATCTCGCCTTTCTTTGCACCGGTTGTTTGCCATCTGTTTTTTTTTATTTTCTTGAAAATAATAAAAAAAATCTGCCCCAGTTTGACCCATGGTTGCTCTTGTGGACATTGTGTCTTGCATGGTACTAGCTTGAGGTACCTTTTTTTTTTTTTAAACGGTAGGTCGCCGTTTCGGGTTTTCAACCTAGTAAATTGCTCTAACTTCTGCCTAGGCCGCCTTTTCAGGTTTTCGACCTAACGAGCTCATTCTATTTTATTTTAGTTTGCATGCTTCTTTAAAGGTAGATACTTATGCTATGATCACTGTAAAGGAAATGGATTTTGTTTGTAATAATAACATGCATATAATATTTATTAGGATGCAGGATCTTTCTCTTGGAGTCAGTTTTCTTTTACCCTGATGTTTATCTCGAACTGTTCAATCTTCAATGAGGTCTTTTAAGCTTGTATCGTGGCCTGGCTGAAGGTTTATGAAAAGAAAGGGTATATGGCTCAAAGCATTTTGTTTCCCCCCTTCTCCTTTTCCTTTTCTCCCATATCCTACCTCTCGACAAATTTTCTTTTTTTATCAACAACATTCAATCACTACTAGAAATTGTGAAGAGATCTTGATTTACTTTAACCAATGTCTGGATATCCATTGCAGATTCTCAGCGGGGTTCTCTTCCTCTCTTTTTTTTTTATATATTATTCGGGAATTTTCCTCTTTTTTTTTTCTTTTTTCTTTCCTTTTTTTTTTGTTTCCATATTCTGATCCCCACTCATCCCGTGACCAATTACTTTTGGGTTTTGAAACCAAGGTAGACTTTTTGTTAGTGATTGAATGCTGAGCAGAAAATTTGTCAAACAATTCTACCCGACCCTGGTTATGAATATTCAGTAGGTAATATAGAAACGATCTCCATTCATGATGTCAAGGCTCAATGGGGTGACTAGGGGCATCTCCTTAGTGTTTGGGATTTACAAAGAAGCCTCATATCATTAGAAAAGAACTGTTCGAGAGTCCACATCATATAGGATTTTATTTACATCCCCCTCCATCCGGATCCATGAATTAAACATTCTTTACTATGCATATGAAAAAAAAGGTTTAGTAAAACATTGATGTGATCAACGCATAAGAATATACTACTAAACAAACATACAACTTCCTTCTTCTTCTTTTTTTTTATATTATTATTTTTTTTAGATACTCTCAAGCATAATACTTTTTTACAGCATCTGAATTCATTGAGAGTCGCAAGTCTTCTCCATCCATGTTGGTCAAAATCAAGGCCCCTCCAGAGAAAGCCTTTTTTACGACATAGGGTCCTTCATAATTCGGAGTCCATTTTCCCCTGTGATCTTTCTGGATAGGCAGAATCTTCTTAAGTACTAAATCCCCTTCTCGAAAGTGACGTGGGCGGACTTTCTTAGACATTTTTGTATTTCTTCTTTCACTTTCAACGAGATGTCAGTTTTCATCCTCGTTAATTTTTGTTTCACAAGTGGGCATTCAGGCTTCAATGGCAGCATATGCTCGACTATGTTACGATCCAATCCCGGCATGACCATGCAAAGACATCCTTATACTCATGTAACAACTGAACCAACCTTTTTCGTTCACCGATTTTCAAGATTGTTCCAACTCTGACTTCTTTTTTATCATCCTCTATCCCCAAGTTAACCACTTCAGTGGGCTCTTCATGAGGTTGAATTTCTCTAGCTTCTTGTTCAACCATTCGGAGTAATTCAGGATGTGTCTCCCAATTGTCATCATTATTCTCTTCTTCAGTCTAGCTAGGAAAGTGATCGAAATTGTATGATGGGTTACTAACATGATCATTATTTTCGGATTCGCAGTCAGATCTGCATTATTGTAAAATCTATATTTTTTTTCATGATTATTATTATTATTATCCTTTTAAAGGAAAAGAAGAAAAAAAAAAGAAAACAGGATTAACGAAAACACATGCATTTTATTCATGAAAACTTATATTTGACAATATGAAATGGAGTATGCCCTTATTTAGTGCTAAGAAGAAATCAATGGCTTTGGGCAGAACCAATGACTTCGAATACATTAATTACTTTTCTATGTGGCACAAGAGTCTTGGGAATTCTTCCTCTATCCAGTTGTTCGACACGGTGCCGGGCGGATGTTGGATTATGAAGCTATCCATATCATTAGAGCAATCATCCATCACTGCAGCAACATCCCTTACAAAATCGAATCCAGCACTGCTGAAGCTGTAGTTGATATGCGGAATGGGAATCCTGTCAACCTTGTACTCACAATGCCCCAAACGGGCCAACCTCTTCTGCTTTTTCTCTTCGGCGACTCGGATCTTATCAACTTTTGTAGGTATATATCCTAATCCATACCGATCTTTGTTGTCATAGAGTATTGGCATATCAATTGGTCCTTGTTCATATTTTCCAAGCCCTTTGCCTGGCTGATACCATTTTCTATCATGATTTTTGCCACCATGAGAGAAGCTTCAGAAGGTCTAGGCTTCAACAGGGGACTTCCTTCTTTAACAAATGTGGCATTTGCTATCTCCAGTGCTTGGAAAGCCGTTTCAAAAGCCTCCTCAGCTGCTTCAATATAAGGAGTATTTGATGGTTGCGTCACCAATACATCTTCTTCCCCGGAAATGACTATAAGTTTCCCATTTGCGATAAACTTCACTTTTTGATGCAAGGAAGAGGGTACCGCACCACTAGTATGAATCCAAGGTCTTCCCAATAAGCAAGTATAAGTCGGGTTTATGTCCATTACTTGGAATAAGATCTGAAAAGTGCATGGTCCTATTTTCATAGGTAGTTCAATTTCCCCCACTGATTCTCTCCTTGATCCATCAAATGCTTTGACGATCATATTGCTTGGCTTCAAGAGGGATGTGTCAATCGGGAGCCTAGCAAAGGTTCTTTTGGTCATGACATTTAACGATGAACCATTATCTATCAAAACCCTTGCCACCTGACAACCTCGATACATCATGGAAATGTGAAGGGCTTCGATGTGACCAGTCCCCTCAGGTGGAATTTCGTCATCCGTGTAAGTGATGTAATTGTCAGCAACTATATTATTCACTATGCATCCAACCTTTCTACTGTGATATTATGGCTAACATGAGCCTGATTCAGCACCTTCAGCAACACATTCCTGTGTGGTTCAGAATTCATTAGTAGAGTTAATAACGAAATCCGAGCGGGTGTGTGGTTTAACTGGTCAATCACTTTATATTCACTTTGTTTGATAATTGCCTCTTCAGTGGAGACCTCTTTCTTGGTCTCAAAATCTTTTCGCTCTGATTCGGGCCCGTCAGGACCCATTTTGGCACTATCAACCTCGGGAAATATGACCCCTTCTCCTAATTTGCTAGTTTTTGCAAAAGATGGTTTTAATTCAACAGGACTATACATTCTTCCTCTTCTAGTCATTCCCCCAACTCCAGCTATGTTGCTTACCTCTTTTGATTTGTCAGATACACCTGGGATACCAGTCAACGGCTTCCCGTACCTCCATGGCACTGATTTGTCCGACTTATAAGGGAAAGGGTTTGGCATCTCCCCTATCACTGGTTCCCACTGGGCTTCAGAGGGGTGTAACAACGCATTATCTGGAATATCGAGCACCGGTTCAAACTTCTGAATCGTCGCTGGGATATCATTGGTATCAAATTCGTCACTTGAGCTTCCCATCATGTTGATTTCATTACTATAACCTTTCTTCATTATCATGACCAGCTTGGCATCCATGAGTTTTTGCAACAATCGTTTAAAATCGTCACAATCTTCTAGAGTGTGACCTGTCCTCCCATGCATCTCACAAACTTCCAAATCGTTCCCCATTTCTTCTTTGACCAATACTTCAATCAAACCTTGTTTACACATCTCTTGAAATATGAACCTCATAGGCATCTTAACATCCACTAAACGTTCTATGCACATCTCTTCACAGAAATTTTCTACTGCATTGACCCTTTGGCTGGAGTGGTTAGGTAAAGGGTTCCCTGAGACATTAGGAGCCACTTGCTTGAAATCTAACCACTTCGAGTCGATTAGGCTTTGAACTTTATACTTTAACGCTTTGCAGTTTTCTACTGAATGGCCCACCACTCCTGAATGATATATACAAGCCGTATTTGGATCATACCAACGTCCCGGATTTTCAGGAACTTTCCCGGGGACGGGAGTCACCACCCCTCGTTTTTGAAGGAAAGTAAAAAGTTCAGTGTAAGACATTGGGATAGGATCGAAGTTCACAATTTTTCTATCCTGGCTTTGGTATGTATTAGGTTGGTTTGGGTTTGTGTTTTTAATTTGTTGAGGAGGATGTGTATGGCTTGTGTTTGTGGTTGCTTGGGAAGTATAAGTTTGGTTTATGCTTGGGATCGGTGGAGGTAAATATGATTGGTTAGGGTTTATAGCCTGTGGTGTGAAATATGTTTGGGTGGGATTTTGTGGATAATGAACAGTTGGTGCATGGTACTGGTGGGGGTTTTGATGAACATATGTATTGGGCTGATATTGAGTCCCCTGTGGGCTGGAGGTATAAGTATTGGTGTAAGCATTCTTAGAATAATGGTCAATTCTTTGATATCCCTTCCTTTCATTAGTTACGGCATGAGTTTCTCCTTCCTTCTTTTTCACAAAATTTGGTCTCTTCCCAGTGCTCGATTCGAGATTGTCTCCTGTGATCTTTCCACACCTCAATCCACTGTCAATTCGTTCTCCCACCTTTTTTAAAGCATTGAAGTTGTTAGCAGTACTACTCACCATGCGATCATAGTAGGGATTTTGAAGAGTCTCTATAAATAATGAGATTTGTTCCTCTTCTTCTATGCGAGGCATGACTTGGGCAGCCACGGCCCTCCACCTTTGGGTATATTCTCTAAAACTCTCATTCTGCTTTTGGAACATGCTTTGAAGCTGAGTGCGGTCAGGTGCCGAATCTTCATTGTACTTGTAATACTTAACAAAAGCGTCAGCCAAGTCCCTGAAAGTTCTGATATTGTCTTTTTCTAATCGTATGTACCAATTCAAAGCCCCGGCAACGAGACTATCTTGGGAGGAATGGATCAATAACTTGTCATCCTTGTGGTATGCCGACATTTTCCGTACATACATATGGAGGTGAGTATTTGGGCAGGTAGTTCCATTGTACTTCTCAAATTCTGGCAGCTTGAATTTTGGGGGCAAAATAACTTCCGGGACTAAACACATCTCAAAAGCATCTTTTAGTCCTCGATAGTTTGCTCCTTCAATTGCTTTCAATCTTTCCTCTATCAGATCCAACTTCTCTTTCTCCTTGCCTTGAGTGCCATTAGGAAAGTGTGGTTTATTCCCCCCAAGCCTTGCTCCGGGTATGTGCGGAATGAGATGGGCTTGTGGCCCAGAAGTGATGTATGATTGGTGAACCACATGTGTAGGGTCTTCTTCAGCGTCGATGTGCGGAGTTAGTTCCTCGTGGACAGGAACCTCTTCAGCGAAAGGTGGTACATATCCTGGAGGAAGTCCGTAGGGTGGCCAATTGACCGTAGAGTATACGTGTTGCCCAGATGCACCGTGTTGATTATTATGAACGTTTGGGGTGAAACCCGGAGGATATTGGGGAGAAACAAGCTGTTCAACATCATCGTTTTTAGGATTCCCATTCCCATTTGATTCATTTTTTTGTAATGTGAGTATCATTTCCATCATCTTATTCATTTGACTTTTGAGTTCTGCTAACTTTGTATCGTTCTTTTGATTCACCTCACGTTCTTCCATAATCTTGACTTGCAATCGAGTCCGATAAGGGTGCTTTGGAGGCAGTTTTCCTAATTCCATATTTTTTTGAATATTTAATAAAAATTTATGAAAGATGAAGAAATGAATGAATGAATGAATGAATGATTGTGATCCAAAATTGTAAATTTATTGCCAAATCTCCCTTATTACAAAATCAAATTCCAACGAAAAAACAGAAAAACTCATCTAGTCCTACCATTATTACTGCAATCGCTTATTCTAAAAAAAGAAAATCTTCTTTTCTCCTACTTCAATAGAAATTCCCAAAATATTCCAATTCTTTTTTGATGGTGACTAAGAATTCTCGCGCCTTCCCAGGTGGTGCTTCCTCCTCAGCTTCTTCAGCCTCTCTTGCCCTTTTTTGCGCCTTCCTTGCGAGTCCTTGGATATCATTAAGAAGTTGGCAGGTTTTTTGGAGAAGACCTTTGTGCTGCCCTTCAAAGTGTTGACTTCTATCACTCCAATAGACTCTATCCGCATCCAGGGACACTTTTTCTTCTTGTAGCAGAAAAATAGTTTTGCTGCTTTCCTCTAGTTTTGACTTTAAATATTTTAATTCTGAACGCATGGTTCCATTTTTTTGGTTGAGGGAAGCAATCATTTTGTTTTTCTCAGAAAGTGAAACATCAAGGTCTAAGTATTCATTTTTCCATCTTCGAGTTTGTTGTTCCATCCAAGCAGACCTTCCTTTTTCAACTTGCATCTCCTCTTCAATCCTTCGCAATTTGTTATTCCATAACTCCTTAGTTTCAAGCTCTTTTTCCTTCAGCTGTTGGTACATTATTTCGTATCTTCCTTCAGCCTCGGCAACATAATCAAATGGTTCATTGAAATTATGGATAGGAAGATGAGGACCTTCAACTTTAGGGGCTACAAAGCCTTTTCCGCGGTTAGCTTGCCATAGAGGATATCCGGGAGTAGTTCCTGTAGAAGATCCTTGCTTCACATATCGAACGTCTTTCCAAGCTTCGATGGCCTCTTTGACTTTCTTAGATACATTCTCGTCACCGTACGAGAATTCGAAATCAGTTAAACCATGGGTCATGGGGATAAATTGCTTTGACCCAAATTGTCTTCTAACTAGGGCAGGAGCATAGCCAGTAACTCCCCACGGGCCTATGAGAGGAACCCAAGGTTTATCTCCACACCTATACACTACATAAGTATGAGACATCCAGGGGGCCATCCAAATTACTTCCTGCAAATCTAGGAAGAACATGATCCACCAATTCTTTGTCGGCATTTCAAGAGGCCATGCCGCATTACCATATTCTCTTGCTGGGTTATGAAACCCCGGTCTATACAGATTCCATTCGATCTTAGGGAAATTGAAGCATGTTAGGACGGGAAGATGACTGATCATCCAGATGGTCAAGAGCTGAGTACAACCTCGGAATCGTCCTCTCTTATTAAGCCTACAATGATTTAATGATCGGATAGTTTCCACCAAGATGGGTATTGCTGGATTCACCTTATGCTCTATTTGCTCAAATAGTTTGACTATCTGACCATCAATTCGCCTCTTTACCCTTGGAAAGATTACTAATCCATAAATGGCAAGAGCAAACGCAGTCAGCCCATGATCTGTATCTATGTTATTTTGGACAAACTGTAAGAGATAGTGAGCACTCAGGTTACCCTTCTTATCTATCATCTGATCTTGAATTTCAGTGACATGAATGTCTAACAATCTTGAGAGTATCCTAGCAGTAGTTTTCCTTTCGTAAGGGAAATAGACCTTTTCTTTTGAAGGTATATCCACATTTATTATTTTGTAATACTCTTCGATCGTAGGAACCATATCAATGTGCTGGAAGGTAAAGCATCGGAGCGAAGGATCCCAGAAGTGTAGCATAACCTTCAACATCAGAATGTTGGGTCGGACTTGAATGAGGAACGCTATGAGCCCATATTTCTTAGCAAAGTCTTCGGACCTCCTCATTTGTTGCCAAACTTGTTTCAAAGCTCTCAAATCGTTTGGTTCAAAGTCAATTTTCCCTATTGCTGGCAAGGGGATAACGACTCCCTTAGGCAGGCAATCTCCTTCTTCTCGTTGTGTAGCTTCTGACTCTTCTATGACTTTTGACCTATCTTCAACCACAACGGACTGGGAGGACATGCCGAATTTATCCATGCTTTCGAAGAATTGGAGTAATAATCTGAGATTTAGCAATAATATTTACAATTTTGGACCGTGAATGCAAATGGATATGTGTAAACAAATACGAAATAAAAGAAAACAAGGATTTATTTTAAATGCAAGCTGGTTAATTGATGCATAGCTTTAAAAGGAAATTCCAAAGACACGAAGTAATTTCTAAAGTCAAAAAAGATACAAAGGGTAGGTTCTATGACTCCTATCAACAGGTCCCCAAACTGCCCCTTGTCATGATCAATTTGATTGACAAAGGGTCTCCTATCCTTGCCCATCATAGGCTTCAAGCGGAAAGGATTCAGTTTGAGCGAGGGGTTTTCATGAGCCTATACGGAGACCGAAGGTCTCTCAAGGCAACACTACTTAACCCTCTATCTAAACCTAAAAGGTGTTGGGCCCGGGTATAGGGCTTATGCATGGAAACAATAAATAATCAATAAGGCACAAGTATGTAGAAATAAAAATAAAAAACCAAACAAAAAAGAAATTTAAATCAAGGAATACATAGAGACCAAAAAATTAATTATGGCTTAACCCTCAAATTTCCCCAGTGGAGTCGCCAGCTGTCGCAACCGTCCCGAAGGGCGCCGCGAAAAAAAAATGAAAAAAGATAATTATATAATTAATTTAATTAATTAAAGAGATTTGGAGTCGCCACCAATTGATTTATCCATAAAAATGGAATGGTGCAATTGGACACCTAAAAAAATGGTCTGCATATCAGAATTTGGATTAGGGGGTTGATTACGAGCAGGGAAGGTATTAGCACCCTACCACGTCCGTTCTAAGAACGGTTACCTATTTGGTCTACATTATTCGCTTGATTAATTTGGTTTGGTTTTCAATTATTAATATTAAAAAAAATATTTATTATTTTTTTTATTTTATATGTCCCATTTTTATCAGCATATTATCAAAGATGATAAATGACTATGATAGAGAAATAGGTTGCCAAAATAGCAATTTTTCTGTGGAATAAAATCAAATCCTATAACATTTGGATATAACAATGGTGAATTTAAAATTCTATTTTAATAAAGATTTATAGCAATAAAAATTAGTTCTAAAAATTATTTCAAAATGATTTATTTACAAAATTTCCTTTTCGATATAAAATTGTGTTGCGGTAAAAAAAAGATTCTAAACTTGTAAGCAAAACTATTATCTTTGAAATAATTATTTTTAATTGTTTATATTCACCATTGTTATAACGGTTAAGGATCAATGAATTTATTCACATTGATTTTAACACTAAAAAAAAATTTAACGAAATATTTACTTTTGATTTTTGCCATTTAGATTTAGCCAACACTCATGGCCAACTCTAATATAAAAAATATGCCTCAAGATCATTAGGTAAAATTTTATGTAACCGTAACCACGGTCATTTCCTAATTTTTCTGTCCTCGGCAAAGTTTTGAAATATTTTTAATGTATAACAAAAGCGTATTTTAGTATGATTTTATTATTTTAAATTTGAAAATCAAATCCAACCAATACTCATGGTCAACTCTGATAACAAACATGCCTCAAGAGTATCGGATAGATTCTACATAACCGTCACTCCGGTTATCTTCCAATTTTCTGTCATCGGCAAAAATACTTTAACTAGCGTGGCATTACACTAAATCAATAAACAACATAAACTAAACAAAGGCGTATGATAGGCTATTGTTTCTCAAATTGGAATTATGTAATACTCATTTTTTGAGTGTGGAGAGGAAGCCCAAAAGATCTCACCAATGTGTTACCTTTAGGTGAGAAAAATTGACTTTCCAAAACACAATTAATAAATTCAGCTAAATACGTAATGAATTAAATCACTTATTTTTACTTGAACCAAACCAAATTACTTATTATGATATATAATAGAAAATTAGAGAATCCTTAAACTAAATCTTGTAATTAGTCAAAAGATCAGAAAAGAAACGAGAGCCAACACTACTAGCTGATGATGGAACAATACATCAATCAACCTATAAGACCTTAAAACAATACTAGCAAGTGGCGTGCAGCATCACAAATAATAACAAGCCAAACCAGTGCAGCATCATAACTAGCAAGTGGCAATTTATATTCCATGGAGGGAACCCGTGCAGCATCACAACCATTAAACCAGAAAATACAAAATAAAAACAATTAAAACAACTGAATCATTTCACAAATTCAATGGAAAAAGGAAAACAATTATGCTATTAAAACAATTACTCTAGTAAAGGGAAAAGCTATCATCATTTCACAAATCCTTAAACCAGAAATCAATTACAATACCAAAGTAAATTGAAAATAAATAATAAAGAATAATATATTGAATTGATGAAAATACAAAATAAAAACCTATTTGGAATGAATACTGATCAAGTTAATATGCTGTGGCTTCTGTACTGTCCCTGTTCTTCACTGCCTTACTCTTCTTCTCCTTTCTATATTCTCTATTTTTTGTCCACCCTTTGCTCTCTGTATTTTTTTTATTTCGTTCTCTCTTTTTTTATTTTTTTTCTCTGTTCTTCTCTGATTATTGAAGCCCTATTTATAGGAGTAGAACTTTGCAAAGAACAATATCAACCGAATCATTTAATTTTGGTTCGAATCAAACTTTAAATGCGAACGCAGATTTCCCAGGAGAAGAAGAGAAGAAAAAGATTGCATTATGGAATAGGGACATGCAGCAAGGAGTTGAGCAGGGAAATAAAAAAAAAACGAATCAATCTATTGATAATCGTTGAGATAAGGAGAAACATTATAGGAGATGAAAAATTGATTGGAGATTGAGAATGATTTGGGGATTTAGATTTTTTTTATCTGAGAAAAAAAAAGGAAGAAAACAACGAAGCAGCAGCAGCGGCTGCTTGCTGCTTGCTGCACGTTGTTGCCATGAGTTAGGCATTATTAGGTTTAGGTTTTAAAACTTAGTTTGGGCCAAACGGCCCAAACCCCCTTTCCTCTTTTTTTTTTTTTTTTTTTAAAATAACTCAATACACACTAATAATACATTCAAACAAGTTTTTTTTTATTTTTTCTCACTATTTATTTAATTATACAAATTTGAGAATAAAAATTTAATTAACCCAAAATTTTTACAAAATAATATTTTTGACCCCGGACAAAATTGGGTGTCAACAGAGATGATGACACCAATTATTATTATTTTTTTTTTAAAGATTATTGATGTCAATGATATTGTCATGTTGGTGGAATCACTGTCATAAGTAAAGCTGAATATGACGACAACAATGATAAAATAAGGTGGATGGTGTTGGACTATTTGCCGAGTAAAAGTGAGTGAAATTTAAGATTAAAATCATAACTAAAACATAATTTTTATGAAAAAAAATTAAAAAACAAATCATTGAAACAAAACTTAAAAAAGGAGAATCAAATAATTTTCCTTAAACTAATGCTAAATCACATGAATAAGTTTCACCTAAGACAAACACATAAATAGGTTGCTCTAAAAAGACAAACAAAAATGTTACTTTCACATTTACATGTTTAACATTTATCATTTTGGATAAATATGTAAGAAGTAATGAAAATGATAAATTGAAAGGTCGTCATTCTTTATCGAAAATAGTAAGTGTTGTTGGACTTGAATATTAAATATAGATGTTCAAATAACATTAATGAGATACAAAACAAATTACTTCCTCTGGTTTTATATATAAAACCCTTTTGAGGGTTTTAGTTTTGTCCTATTTATAACACCACATCTCAATTTTAAATAGCATTTAATTATTTTTTCACAAACACCTCTATTAACTCAATACTTCTTAAAGTCCCAATAATATCTAATTTTCATATCTTCAATGTCACATACAAATTTAACTACCTTTCTTAGTGGAAAAGAAAAACCCTAAAAAAATTTACAAATAAGACGGAATGAAGTCTCTGATCTCATTTATAAGCAAAAAAAAAAAAAAACATCTTATCAATGGTCTTAAATAAAAACAAAAATTAATTAACTTTCTTTTTCCAATACAATCATTCTTAGAATATCCCTACAAAGTGGTTATAACATTTAATTTTTGTTTCATTCCCGATGCAAGTTTCATAAAGTAGTCAATTTTTTATAAATTTGAAAAAAATTATATGCACTACTCTAACTAACTTTCTTAATACATGTACTGGTAGATATTTTTGCTAACCTGCACCTCATATATCTAAGCCAGAGCTATACTTATCCCATCGACTTTCTTCCATCCATCCTTGGTAGACCTTGGCAATGAAGCTTTCAATTCTTGTCTTCAAATTGTCATCGGATTCTTCTTCTTGCCTTTTAATTTGACTGATTTCATCAACATTGTCCACACCTTCATCTTTAGTATAACTTAGAGATTTACAATATCCATCACCACTTTCATTAACTTCATCAACGGTTGCATACTCTAAAATTCCTTCTTGTGTTTCTATCCCTTCTTCTAAGATGGAAAGAAAGACGACAAACACCTTGTCAACTTCAGTTGAAGGTGGTTGGCGACTTCCAACACGTATGGTGAATATTATTGTGTTAACCACTGAAAACATAAGAAAAGAAGAAGATGATGACATTGAGTTGAAAACAAGCATTCCAACTACGGTCAAAATCACAGGTATTAATATTCTATCCAATTCCATGAACATTTTTACAAACAATTTGGTGATCGTGCTTGTATGTGTTTGCTTCAACTTTGAATATACATGTATTTATGCTGATTTTGATTCAATATTTTTATAGGCTTTAATTTTATAACAAAGTCGCTAGAGTATTGTTTCATGGAAAGCTTCATAGAGTGTGTTAGTGAAACACATACATCTGTTCAAAGTAATGGAATGGAAGCCTCCAAGCATTAATAAATAGTAATAACCAAGAAATTACGAAACATTTTATTTCTCCTTCTACGCTATGGGAAACTTCCTGACGGCGCAACAACGGGCTGTGGCCTGCAAAGATAATTTTTTTTGATGAACAGGTATCCACCCGCGTAATTGGGTGACTAATCCCTCGCACCATGGTCGGGCCCTTTCGGGGGCGATGCTCCCAATAAGGCTTGCTGAATTCACATGCGCTTCGGGAACGACTCGAACCCGCGACCACATGATTAAGGGACACAAGCCCCTTTCACTTGTGCCAGCATCCACCGGTAAAGATAATTTTTTAAGCAAAAAGAAAAAGAAAGGAAAATGTTTTTTTTTTTACTAATAGAAGTTTAAAACCACATCAACAACTTTCTTTTGGGGCAGTAAAAATGAGAAAAGTTAAGAGACTGTGTGAGGTCCAAGCATTTTTCAAATTAAAAAAGTTGTATGATAAGATAGCACAGAAGAAAGAGGATAAGCAATGTTACCTGATGAAGATGGAGGACATGAAGAAGTCAGAACATTGCAATGATAATCCTTAAGGTAGGTGGGGGGAATATGTGGTCTGTGAGATCTCCTAGGAGGTGGAGGAGGTGGAGGTGGAGGTAGAGGTGGAGGTGGAGGAGGTGGAGAAGGAGAAGATGGAATGATGGATGATGGAGGTAAGGGAAGAGAATTGGTAGGAATAAAAGAAGTGTCAAAGTCCAGAAAGGATAGAGAATTAGAATCTGTGGTAGAAAGGTTAGAAAAAGAAGTGGAAGAGGAAGAATAAGAGTGGAAAGGCAGCATGTGTTCATGAAAAATAACATATCTGGACAAGAAAAAAGATCTAGTTTGTAAATCTAACAAACAGTATCCTTTTGTACCAGATTTATAGCCACGAAAAACACATTTCCTAGCCCTTGGATCAAGCATTGTCCTGTTTTGCAAGAGAGTAGAAGCAAAACACAGGCTACCAAAAACCTTAAGATCCATAAAACAAGGAGGAGAACCAGTAAGCAATTCCAGAAGTGTTTTATGATCTAAAACCTGTGTAGGTAATTTATTGATCAAATAAGAAGCATGAGAAATAGCATAACACCAATATTGTCTAAGATAGCTTGTAACACCCCGCAAATTCCTCGTACTGTTTAAAAAAAATTAAACGATCTATTTGAGAAAATGTTTTTGAAAGAGTGTTTTCCTGAAGTAAATTTCTTATTTTATAATTGAAAGTGGTGAATACTTTTGAATAAATGATTAGGTGTTGGACATTTTTGTGTTTTAAGGAAATTGTGATTTTATCAAAGAAAGATTTTTATTTGAAATGAAATTTTTGGGTTTGTTAACTTTGAAAATCCATATCTTTTCAACCGTAACTCCGAATTTTATGATCTTTATATGAAAACGATCGTATTAAAATGTAGATTTCAAAAATGTAACTTTTATAATTTTCTGGGTTGGTTTGCAAAAAAATTTATTTTGAGGTATTTAAAGGACGAATTTTGAAAGAATAAATCAGTAAAAATAGTTAAGGACTTCAAATGAATTTTTCCTTTTGGGAATATCTTTAATATATTAAAATATGATTTTAGAAAATGAAAGGAGGGTCATATTTATAGCCAAAAAGTACAGTTTATTATTTGAAAAGGGAATTTATTTTTATGTGTGTATTTATATGTATGTATTGCCTAACTATGTATGTGTGTGCTTAGGAATTAAATTAGTGGAAGGATGTGATGATGCATGTATGTGTGTATATATGTACGTGTAGCATGTATGTGTATGTATAAGTTTAGATTTTATTTGTTGGACAAGAAACCAAATGAAACTAAATTAGAACCATGAAGTAACCAAGTTAGTAGCAACCCTAACTATTAACCAACTAGTCGTTAGCCCTAAGATGACCCCTAATACCCTAGACTATCCTACCTTGTCCCCTTAAGTTTGATAATCTCCACCCATGCAAACTTTTGGAAGCCCAAAATTATCCCTCCCAATTGAACATGGACCGAAAATTATTAAGGGCAAGGAAGGGAAATTCGGTTGGCCTATAAATGGTTGGAACCTTAGTTCATTTCCACTCTTTCCCTTCATTTCCCATTTCACTCCAAACAAACACATTTTGTTGAGAGGAAAATTAAGCTCTCAACACACAAAGAGAAAGATTGTGCCAAGTTAGTGGTCGGGTCTCATTGAAGGGTTGCACGAAGGATGGGCCGTCCTTAGGATAATTAAAAGATAAAAGACTTAAAAGACATACGCGGTGAGGTATGAGAGTGCGAAGTAGTGGAGAGGAAGGAACCATAAGTATCTGCATTGGGGGAGGACGATGACGGTGAAACGTCAAGAAATCTAGAGTATGTTTCTAGGCAGAACAAACTCCACATGTGGTGTACTAACGTGGTAGGGACTGGGTCTAATGCCGTGGTAAGTTCTGCGGGCCCACTAGAAATATACTGTCGCCCCCTAGATTGCAAATCTAGAACAGTGAGAGGGACTGGAGTGGGGCATCTTGTTTGCCACTGTGAGACAATGTGCCATGTATATGAATTGATATGATTATAATTTGAGGCTGAGACCTCCTGGCCTGGGGCCATTTGAGTTTGAGACAGCTGTCGTGCCCTCACGGTAAAGGTCCTGTACTCCTGTTTACTTCCGACTAGGCTGGGTGGATGACCGAGGAGATGTAGACGTGTGAGACGATGGTAACAAAGGGAGTGCCTCGATGATATTATGATTTCTCCCCCAATCATCGAAGGTTATGATTTGATAAGATGTGGTAATGAAGATTGAAAAGAGATTGAGAAAGTAGTTGAGAAAGAAGGAATGTTAATAAGTTTGGGAAAACAAGAAGAATAATGGTAATAATAATAAAGGCAATAATGATATGCTTAATTATTGGGTTGTATGTATGTGTGTGTTGTATGTTTGTATTGTCTTGATATCTCGCCTATCGTAATCCCACATCGTCGACAATTCGTCGTTCGGAACGCTTACTCTCTCCTGTTCGTTGGCATATCGGTGCTGCTGATATCTCAACGGGCAGACGAAACATCACGTGGAGGTCATCACTCTAAATGAATTGGAGCTGGAGCTTAGCGTCAACAAGAAAGTAATGACAGAAGTGACTTCACTTTCGGGGATGAAGAAAGGGCGCAAGAGGAAAGGGAAGCTTCATTCGGTTGTCTCCATCAGAGTAACGCAGCGGAAGCGATAGTAGTAAATTTAGTTTAAGTTATGAGTTATGTTTTGAGTCAAGGATTACCAAGCAATGTGCCACTTATGTAATACAGCTAAATTTAAATCCTGTTCTGTAAAGTGCTTTACTTGAGAGGGGAGGCCAATGTAAACTTTTGAAATCTGTTATGAGTATTAATGTTCTTGAAACTAAATTATTTTATGAAGAGAAAAGTTTTATGAAAGGGACTGTTTTAGTAACAACTCGATTTTCAACAAAGGACTTTTAAATACACCAATGACTTTTCAACAAGGTGTTACAAAAAAAAAAAAATTGGCCTCATTTTTTTTGCAACTTTAATAAGTAAAAGTTAATTATTTTTGGTTTATGGAAATCGGGCTGTTACAGAATGGTATCAGAGCAATGGTAATCCTTAGTGGCCTTAAGCATGGGCTTACATGCTTTGTTTGTGTGACTCTGCGTGTTTGCTAGTATAAGGATAGAAGTATAAGATCGAGTTCTCGTCTTTCTAGGCTAAGAACTTCTGTTTGTGGCTTAGTGCCTACTGCACTAGTCTAAGGAATCTGTTGGTTCTGTAGTATGAAGGAAGTAGATGGTGAATAGATTCTAAGATTTAGAACCCATACCCTCTGATGTGTCATTAGTGCCTGATAGGCTTAAGTTTGTTGACCTTAGCGTACCTTTGGTACAAGAATAGTTATTTCCTTTAAGGATGTGGAATGTTATCTCCAGATCCCAATGTTTGTTGAATTGCTTCAACAAAGACAGTCCTTGTTATCGAAATTCGAGACCTTTCTTCATCAGCTTTGCTACCAAATCGTAGCTTTACCCATCTTTTCCCAGGTTTATTAGCTTGAATTGCAGAATTGAAAATGTCATAGTTACCCAGATAGTTTAGGCTTGAATTATTAATGAGGGACTAGTGGTCGAAGTTGATTAAGAATAGAACGAAATAGTGAATTTAGTGATAAGCTTGATCAAAGTTGGGGAGTTACAAGGAAGGAAAAAGGCGTATGTTACTATTTATTAGAGGAAGGTCTCAGGACTAGGATTGTCTTATGCCTTAATTAGAGGTCTAGACAGCAAAGGTAATAGGCTTGATTAAGGTTTAGGATGAATCTAACAAGGAAAGTGAGGTCATTATGAGAAAGTAGAACCAAAGTTGCAATAGAAATTCCCCTGAGCCGGAGAAATAATGGACGAAAGCCTTAGAATTAGGAGGAGAGTTAGAGGAAGGAGTAGTTATTATGAATTAGGGAGGACCCAAAAGTTATAGAAAGTAGCGTATATTCCACGGTTTTAGGCTAAACCCGGTACCTTTGGAGATGCTTGAATTTATGATTGTTTAACATTCATTGGGTCTACACCCCAGTTTGTGCTCTTATAACGACAATTAGTCAAAAGACGACATCCCTTCCGGTTAGTCCGATGGACTTGACCTGATTCGGCACATAAGTGATAGTACGAGTGGAACTTCTTCATCCGAAAGCAACAAACGAGGAGCACAACAAGGTGAATTATGCCAGCAAAGGAAATTCGACTACGAAGCGAGAATGAGAACGTTCTTATGAATCTCACCGTAATGCGAGAAATCTTGTGTTCTGTCGCCCAATCCGTCACATATTTCTCGGGGACGAGAAATCTTTAAGTTGGGGAGAATGTAACACCCTGCAAATTCCTCGTACTGTTTAAAAAAAAAAATTAAACGATCTATTTGAGAAAATGTTTTTGAAAGAGTGTTTTCCTGAAGTAAATTTCTTATTTTATAATTGAAAGTGGTGAATAATTTTGAATAAATGATTAGGTGTTGGACATTTTTGTGTTTTAAGGAAATTGTGATTTTATCAAAGAAAGATTTTTATTTGAAATGAAATTTTTGGGTTTGTTAACTTTGAAAATCCATATCTTTTCAACCGTAACTCCGAATTTTATGATCTTTATATGAAAACGATCGTATTAAAATGTAGATTTCAAAAATGTAACTTTTATAATTGTCTGGGTTGGTTTGCAAAAAAATTTATTTTGAGGTATTTAAAGGACGAATTTTGAGAGAATAAATCAGTAAAAATAGTTAAGGACTTCAAATGAATTTTTCCTTTTGGGAATATCTTTAATATATTAAAATATGATTTTAGAAAATGAAAGGAGGGTCATAATTATAGCCAAAAAGTACAGTTTATTATTTGAAAAGGGAATTTATTTTTATGTGTGTATTTATATGTATGTATTGCCTAACTATGTATGTGTGTGCTTAGGAATTAAATTAGTGGAAGGATGTGATGATGCATGTATGTGTGTATATATGTACGTGTAGCATGTATGTGTATGTATAAGTTTAGATTTTATTTGTTGGACAAGAAACCAAATGAAACTAAATTAGAACCATGAAGTAACCAAGTTAGTAGCAACCCTAACTATTAACCAACTAGTCGTTAGCCCTAAGATGACCCCTAATACCCTAGACTATCCTACCTTGTCCCCTTAAGTTTGATAATCTCCACCCATGCAAACTTTTGGAAGCCCAAAATTATCCCTCCCAATTGAACATGGACCGAAAATTATTAAGGGCAAGGAAGGGAAATTCGGTTGGCCTATAAATGGTTGGAACCTTAGTTCATTTCCACTCTTTCCCTTCATTTCCCATTTCACTCCAAACAAACACATTTTGTTGAGAGGAAAATTAAGCTCTCAACACACAAAGAGAAAGATTGTGCCAAGTTAGTGGTCGGGTCTCATTGAAGGGTTGCACGAAGGATGGGCCGTCCTTAGGATAATTAAAAGATAAAAGACTTAAAAGACATACGCGGTGAGGTATGAGAGTGCGAAGTAGTGGAGAGGAAGGAACCATAAGTATCTGCGGATACTTTGGAGGAGATTGCATTAGGGGAGGACGATGACGGTGAAACGTCAAGAAGTCTAGAGTATGTTTCTAGGAAGAAAAAACTCCACATGTGGCGTACTAACGTGGTAGGGACTGGGTCTAATGCTGTGGTAAGTTCTACGGGCCCACTAGAAATATACTGTCGCCCCCTAGATTGCAAATCTAGAACAGTGAGAGGGACTGGAGTAGGGCATCTTGTTTGCCACTGTGAGACAATGTGCCATGTATATGAATTGATATGATTATGATTTGAGGCTGAGACCTCCTGGCCTGGGGCCATTTGAGTTTGAGACAGCTGTCGTGCCCGCACGGTAAAGGTCCTGTACTCCTGTTTGCTTCCGACTAGGCTGGGTGGATGACCGAGGAGATGTAGACGTGTGAGACGATGGTAACAAAGGGAGTGCCTCGATGATATTATGATTTCTCCCCCAATCATCGAAGGTTATGATTTGATAAGATGTGGTAATGAAGATTGAAAAGAGATTGAGAAAGTAGTTGAGAAAGAAGGAATGTTAATAAGTTTGGGAAAACAAGAAGAATAATGGTAATAATAATAAAGGCAATAAGGATATGCTTAATTATTGGGTTGTATGTATGTGTGTGTTGTATGTTTGTATTGTCTTGATATCTCGCCTATCGTAATCCCACACCGTCGACGATTCGTCGTTTGGAACGCTTACTCTCTCCTGTTCGTTGGCATATCGGTGCTGCTGATATCTTAACGGGCAGACGAAACATCACGTGGAGGTCATCACTCTAAATGAATTGGAGCTGGAGCTTAGCGTCAACAAGAAAGTAATGACAAAAGTGACTTCACTTTCGGGGATGAAGAAAGGGCGCAAGAGGAAAGGGAAGCTTCATTCGGTTGTCTTCATCAGAGTAACGCAGCGGAAGCGATAATAGTAAATTTAGTTTAAGTTATGAGTTATGTTTTGAGTCAAGGATTACCAAGCAATGTGCCACTTATGTAATACAGCTAAATTTAAATCCTGTTCTGTAAAGTGCTTTACTTGAGAAGGGAGGCCAATGTAAACTTTTTAAATTTGTTATGAGTATTAATGTTCTTGAAACTAAATTATTTTATGAAGAGAAAAGTTTTATGAAAGGGACTGTTTTAGTAACAACTTGATTTTCAACAAAGGACTTTTAAATACACCAATGACTTTTCAACAAGGTGTTACAAAAAAAAAATTGGCCTCATTTTTTTTGCAACTTTAATAAGTAAAGGTTAATTATTTTTGGTTTATGGAAATCGGGCTGTTACATAGCTGAATGAAACAATAAAGCTCTAGCAACATTCAACAAGTGTCTGTGCTTTCTCTCTACAATGGAATTTTGTTGAGGAGTCTCAACACAACTAGTTTGATGAAAAATGCCATGATCAGCATAAAAACTAGGCATATTAAATTCGAGACCATTATCAGATCTAAGAACTTGAATGTGAGCATTATACTGTGTGGAGACAAACTGAACAAAATTTTGCACAAGAGGTTTACATTCAGGGATTTCATGAGAAATGTCCAAGTATATCGACTAAAATCATCCACAATAGTAAGAAAATATTTGTGATTATGAACAGAGGAGATATGAAGAGGACCCCAAATATCCATATGAACAAGATCAAAACACATTGTACTTTTATGATTACTATCAGGAAATGGAAGCCTAGACTGTTTAGCAAAATGGCAACTATCACAAACTTTATTACATTGAGATTTAACATATGGAAAGAAAGTACAAATGTTTTGTAGTACAGTATTGGAAGGATGACCTAGGCGAAAATGCCAGAGATCAAAGTATGCTAGATTGCTTGCAATGGCTGAATTGAGACTGGGACAATGAGTGGTTGGCTGTTGTGGTTGATGAGGATTGGTAAGGATATACAAATTGTTCTGAACTTCAGCACGACCAATCTTCATCAAGGTAATTGTATCATGTATATAGCAAACAGACTTGTCAAATGTCAACTTGCAATTGAGATCATTTGTAAGTTTATGAATGGATATTAAATTGAATTTGAACTGAGGAATATAAAGAACATCCTTCAGTATAAAGTTGTCAGAAAGCTGCACTGCGCCTGAGACTTTGGCAAGAATTGTATTACCATTTGGTAATCTGATAGTGATAGGTTTAATATATTGATGATTGGAAAATAAACCAAGATCATGAGACACATGATCTGTTGCACCACTATCAAGGATCCATTTATGACAAGTTGTTTGATGTGTAGCTGCATTACCTGAGACCTGAGACAGTTGGTGATGCTTAGGATGTAACATCCCCTGTGCCGAGTTTCCCTCTTTGCGCTTGTTTTCCGAGCGTAGAAAAGCCTGTGTACGGTTCCTTGCTTCGAATACATGTTCCAACTGCGCGCGGACGTTCGACAACCTCCCCCCTTTTGGTATCTCATACATTCAGAATGTCAGGAATCACACACTACCCTTCTCTTCTCGGATTCGTAAGACGATTGTGGAAACCTCGCACTATGTTCCCCACTAGAGTCTCTCGTTCCGGGTATGAAGAATATTTTGTTGATTTCCCCTGCTCGGAATCGTTTGCTAATTATGAAGAATCTCATATCGGGTATGTCATGCTTGGCTATATGAATGCTTTGCCTTAGCTTGATGTGTTAGAGCTTAATCTTGTTTAGATAGCTAATCGTGATTAGGGCTAGCTTAACCCTAATTTGCTAAGCTTAGCCTTGTGTAATTTTAGATTGATTAGGGTTAGACGTTTAATAGCCTAGTTAGAAGTTAGATTAGTTTGGTTAATGAATGGCTTAAGGGTTAAGTGGATTAGATTAAGCCTAAGTAACCAAATGGGCCTTGTGAGTGATGTTGGGCCATGAATGTGTGTTGGGCCTTGTGTGTGTATGCGAAAGCCGTGGAGTGCATGTGTGTGTGAGGGAATTTGTGAGTTTGCATGAAAGGATGAGGTGTCATGCTCACATTTCATGCATGTTGGTCAAGCATTAGGTGGCAACACCATGTTCCCTTTAATTGCATGGAGGAGTGAGGTGTCCACACCAAAACTTACCCTTATGCCACCTTACCACTTACACATTTGACCATAGGCCATTACTTAAGAGAGCATGTGTTAATGGTCATCACTTTTGCTCCCTTTTCTTCATGCCATCTTCACACCACTTTCTTCTTCTTATTTTCCAAGAAGCTCACGGCCACCTCCCTAAACACCACCATCCAAACATCTTCTTCCATTAAAAACCAAGAAATCATTACATGTCCAAAGCCTAGATCATGAATATGCAACATGCATGTGTGATCAAGGCTAGAAAACTCAAATCCAACCCTTCCTTTTCTTGAGGAGCTCACGGCCTCACCACACCATCACCCTTAATCAACCTAAACACTTACCAAACACAAGAAACCTTGGCATATTCGTACCCTAGATCATGAATATGCCTTTTGCTTGAAGTTTTGTGTTGAATGAATTTCAACCATTAAACTCAAGACCTTAACAACCTCACAGCCAAACCTTGTTCAAGGCATTAGGATCTTTAGCTTGGAAGATCAAGTGGAGTCTTAGAAGTTTAGAAGCTTGGAAGTCAAATTTCAAGTGTCTAAGGAAGGAGTGTTGCTCACGGTTTTGGTGAGAAAGAGGGCCAAAGGTTCTAAGTTTTCTTAGTGTCTTCAAGAGGTAAGAGAGAAGCTTACACATTTGCTAGAATAAGTCTTAAGCTTAGAAACTAGGGTGAGTCACCATGAGACTCAAGGGCACTAGTTAGACTTTGATTTTGGGCTTGGAGGCCGAATTTGGATGAATGTTGACTTGTTATTGTTGAATGTGCAATGCTGAATTTTATGATTATGTTTTGTGTTAATGATTATATTACTTGTGTTATGTTGTTAATGAAATGTTCTATGCTGAATTTTGTGATTATGCTTTGTGTTGGTGATTAATTCCATAGGTTATGTTGTTAAGGGAATGCTTAGATCCTTGAATGAACTAGGCTTAAGTGTTGACCCCAAATGGTTTTAGAACCTTAAGTCTCGGTTAAGGACTTAATTTAGTAGCCAAAGTGAGTTAGTCAACTAAGTGTTAACAAACCTAGTTTTAGACAACTAAGTAGCACTTAGACTTAATAAAGTTTAACTTAAACCATAATTAGTCAACTAATCCAAGATTATTTAGACTTAATCCTTGATTAGTAATCTTAATCCCTAATTAGTCAACTAATCCAAGAATAGTTAGACTTAATCCTTGATTAGTAACCTTAATCCCTAATTATTCAACTAATCCAAGATTAGTTAGACTTAATCCTTGATTAGTAACCTTAATCCCTAATTAGTCAATTAATCCAAGATTAGTTAGACTTAATCCTTGATTAGTAACCTTAATCCCTAATTAGTCAACTAATCCGAGATTAGTTAGACTTAATCCTTGATTAGTAACCTTAATCCCTGATTAGTCAACTAATCCAAGATTAGTTAGACTTAATCCTCGATTAGTGACTTTAACCCTTGATTAGTCAACTAATCCATGATTAGTTGGACTTAACCCTGGATTAGTAAATTTGATTCCCTGATTAATCAACTAATCCACGATTAGTTGGACCTAATCCACGATTAGCCGGATTTAATCCGAGAATAGTCAATCAAGTCAGACTTAATTCACGATTAGTGAGACTAAACTCCTGAATAGTGAGATTTAGTCCAAGATTAGTGGACTTAGTCCACGACTAAGCCAGTTAAAGTTCAGTTAAACCTAGTCTTAAGTAGTTAAGACTTAGTTAACCAAAGTCCTAAGTAATTAGGACCTACTTATCCCAAGTTTTAGTCACTCAAGGTGACTTTGGTCAAGGAAGGATGGGACTTGGACCGAACGCTTAGTCATAGACGTGACCTAGAACTAGTATGAATCTGCTATGTCATCTGTATACTTAGATACTTATGGATACATTTTGGATGCCTATGGCTATGTATGTATCCATGCTGAAATGATGTCAAATGATTATGACATAGTTGGACTAATAATAAACCTGGAACTTGAACATGTGCATGATAACCTAGGACTGCAAGAGTTGCATTGATACATACATGACATGAGCTAGGTTATCAGACCAGTCCCAATCTGAGGAACACATACGCAGGTGGAAACACCGTAAGGCGTGCCTTTCCTACGCCGGTGAACCTGTGAACTGTTTTGTAACTGAACTTGATATTTTATGAAAGCCTGCACAGGGTTCACCATAAGTCGTGCCATTTACGCTGGTGGAAACACTGTAAGTCGTGCCTTTTACGCTAGTGGAAACACTGTAAGTCGTGCCGTTTACGCTGGTGGACGCACTGTAAGTCATAACTTTTACGCTGGTAGAAATACTATAAGTCGTGCCGTTTACGCTGGTGGAAACACTATAAGTCGTGCCTTTTACGCTGGTAGAAATACTGTAAGTCGTGCCGTTTACGCTGTTGGAAACACTGTAAGTCGTGCCTTTTACGCTGGTAGAAATACTATAAGTGTGCCGTTTACGCTGGTGGAAACACTATAAGTCGTGCCGTTTACGCTGGTGGAAACACTGTAAGTCGTGCCATTTACGCTGGCAGACGTGCCGTGTTCTTGGACACACCGTTCCTCAGATCTGGACCCGGTGGACATAGAGGCCTCAGAGTTGGAGAACATGTACATGCATCATGCCACTCATCTCGAAGATAATAATTAAACTGGTGTTTGCTCATATGTATATGCATTTTCTGCACTGGTGATTGCTGCTGTTTATCTGGCTGTGAATGTTAGGGATTAGGCTTATTCGATAATGCGACTGTGTTAGGCTTACTCTCCTGCCCTTTTAGGTGACGGCCAGACACCTGCCTTGCATCGAGATCCGCCCGCTCCTTGATGGTGCTTGGGAGTATCGGGATCACCGGGTTGTTTTTGAGGGAGAAGTAGAGATCACTCTCTACCATCCCAATCCCGTAGTTCGCTTTCGTCCTCGTAGGTTTCGTGGGACGAAACCGGTGATCTCTGACTATGGAATAGCTGCAGTGGACCAGTGATCAGCTCTGATGATACCCTTTCTTTTTGAGTTTTATGTTTTGTAAATGTTCTTTTGGTGAGGTATTGTCAGAGTGTTTTATTTCCAATGGACTTGTAACTATTATGTATCAGACCTTTATGACTTATTATCTACAACTAAGGTTCACTTCACGCATCTAAATATTCCGCTTGCTTTTAATACGTTTTGGAATCCGGTACGGATCACTTTCTAAAGAACTCGCAATTGAGGGACTAAAGGTTTCTGTTATGAAAACATTATTTATTCGAAAACCCTCGACTGCTTTTCAATTTCTTTTAACTTTCCGGATTTCAACTCTTTGATTTTACCTATCATTCAAGTGTTTTAAAAAGAAAAATTTTTCCACCCTGATTTGTGAAAACCTTACAAGTCCAAATTAAACGAGCACAACCTTTTCGAAAAATTGAGAGCGTCACATTTTGTGGGATCAGAGCTGAAGGTCTTGCACCTGGTCCATAGTTAGTCCTTTTTAGACTAAGATAGTTGTAGGATTAGGATAGTCGTAGGACTTCAGTTCCCTTAGGACTATTGTGATACTTAGCCTTTAGTGCAGGTTCACAATGGCAGCTAGGAATCAACGTAACTTAGCTGACGTTTTTGATAGGATCACTATGGTGATCGAGAACATGCAACAACAAGCTAACCAACCACCCCTAGACCAAGCGGGACAAGTCGAGTTCCGTAGTCTGTCCGAATTCTGAAACTGCAACCCTCCTAGGTTTGAGGGAGGTTTCAAACCCGATGAGGCTAACAAGTGGATAAGCGAACTGGACAAAATCTTCCAAACCTTAGGATGTACGGACGCTCAGCGGGTGACCTACGCCACGTACATGTTGTTTGGGGAAGCTGAAAACTGGTGGAAGCACGCTGTTCAACTCTTGGCTCACGAAGGTCGGGAAGTCACATGGCAAGTGTTCACGGAAAAGTTTCTGGATAAGTACTTTCCCGAGGATCTGAGGCGAAAGAAGGACGGAAGTCTGCGTATGTGTGTGGACTATCGGCAGTTGAAAAAGGTGACCATCAAGAAAAAATACCCTCTGCCGAGGATAGACGATCTTATGGATCAAGTTCGTGGAGCTTCTGTTTTCTCGAAGATAGATCTAAGATCTAGGTACCATCAGAAAAGGATTCGGGAACAGGACATTCCCAAGACGGCGTTTCGGTCTCGTTATGGGCATTATGAGTATGTGGTAATGTTGTTCGGTTTGACGAATGCTCCTGCTGTCTTTATGGACTACATGAATAGGGTCTTCAGACCGTACCTGGACTCGTTTGTAGTGGTCTTTATAGATGATATTCTGATCTACTCAAGGAGTCCAGAGGAACATGCAGAACACTTAAGGATTGTGTTGGAAGTTTTAAAGGAGAAACAGTTGTACGCCAAACTCTCGAAGTGCGAGTTTTGGCTGGAGGAGGTTAAGTTTTTGGGACACGTGATCTCGAACGGAGGAATAGCTGTCGATCCAACAAAGGTTGAATCAGTTCTTCGATGGTAACACCCTAAGACGGTGACGGAGGTCCGGAGTTTCTTAGGACTTGCCGGGTACTATCGAAGGTTTATAGAAGGATTCTCGAAGATCTCCCAACCCTTGACTAAGTTGACCAAGAAGGATCAACCTTTAGTTTGGGACACGAAGTGCGAAGAGAGTTTTCAAAAGCTGAAGGAAAAGCTAACCACTTCACCGGTGTTAATCCTACCTGACCCACAGAAGAGTTTTGATGTGTACTGCGATGCTTCAGGGCAAGGCCTCGGATGTGTGCTGATGCAAGAAGGTAAGGTGGTGGCATATGCATCAAGGCAGTTGAAAGTGCATGAGGTGAATTATCCGATGCACAACTTGGAGTTGGCCGCAATAGTTTTTGCTCTTAAGATCTGGAGGCACTATCTCTATGGCACTGTGTTCCGAGTATTCAGTGACCATAAGAGTTTGAAGTATCTCTTTGACCAGAAAGAACTGAACATGAGACAACGACGGTGGACGGAGTTTCTCAAAGATTATGACTTCGAACTCCACTATCATCCTGGAAAGGCGAATAAGGTTGCCGATGCCCTAAGAAGAAAGGCATTGCATGCGAGTGCCATGATGATCAAGGAGGCTGCGTTACTAGAGAAGTTTTGGGATATGAGTTTAGTAATGGAAGTCAAGCCAACAAGCTTAAAGTTAGGAATGTTGCAGATCACGAATGAGTTTATGACTCTGATCCGCGAGCGACAACGAGAAGATGGTGAGATTAGTGAAAAGAAAAGGTTGGCATCTGAAGGGAAAGAACTGAACTTTCAGGAGGGAAAGGATGGACTTCTTCGTTTCAAAACGAGGATATGCGTTAGAAAAGACGCAGAACTTAGAAGAATGATATTGGAGGAAGCGCACAAGAGTCGGATGAGTATGCATCCGGGAACAACTAAGATGTATCAGGATTTGAAAAAGTTGTTCTGGTGGTCTGGATTAAAGAAAGATGTGGCTGAGTATGTAGCATCATGTCTGGTTTTCCAGAAAACGAAGGCCGAGCATAAGAAGCCAGGAGGAGAGTTACAATGTTTGGAGGTCCCTCAGTGGAAATGGGACAGCATATCGATGGATTTCGTGACAAGTTTACCAAGGACGGACCAGAATTTTGATGCCATATGGGTTGTGGTAGATCGGTTAACTAAATCTGCGCATTTTATCCCCGTAAATATGCATTATTCATTGGAAAGGCTTGCTCAACTCTACCTTGATGAGGTGGTACGACTGCATGGTATACCTTCCAGCATAATTTCTGACCGTGATCCAAGGTTCACATCTCGGTTTTGGAACAGTCTGCATCAAGCCCTGGGAACCAAGTTAAAAATGGGATCTGCCTATCATCCTCAAACTGACGGACAAACTGAGCGAACCATTCAGACGTTGGAAGATATGTTAAGAGCGTGTGCCTTGGAGGAGCAAAGAAGTTGGGATAAGGTGTTACCGTTGGTGGAATTTACCTATAATAACAGTTATCATGCGAGCATTGGGATGGCACCGTTTGAAGCATTGTATGGTAGAAAGTGTCAGACCCCACTATGTTGGTTTCAAGTGGGGGAGAATGCTTTAATCGATCCAGAACTGGTACAAGAAACAACTGAAAAGATTAAGATGGTACAAGAGAAGATGAGGGCGGCTCAAGGAAGGCAGAAGAGTTATGCGGATAAGAGGAGAAGACCTCTTGAGTTTGCAGAAGGAGAGCATGTATTTATCAAAGTATCCTCGATGAAAGGTGTAGGCAGAGCGTTGAGAACCAAGAAACTTTCACCCGGGTTCATCGGTCCGTACCAAATCCTTAGGAAAATTGGTCCAGTCGCGTACCAGATAGCCTTACCACCATCCTTGTCTAGTATGCACAATGTCTTTCATGTTTCACAACTTCGAAAGTTTGTGTACGACCCCAACTCTATCCTAGATATCCGACCCGATGACCTATCTGTGCGAGAAAACCTAACACTAGAAGCTGGCTCAATTTTTATAGCAGACCACCAAATCAAGCAACTTAGGGGAAAAGAAATACCCTTGGTTAGAGTTGTTTGGGAACACAATGGTGTTCAAGAGTCAACTTGTGAAACCGAAGCTACGATGCGTAGAGCATATCCCGAGTTGTTCAGGTAGAACAGAATTTCGGGGACGAAATTCATGTAAGTGGGGGAGAGTGTAACATCCCTGAATTTTAGTTCCCGAAAAATGTCATGCTTGGCTATATGAATGCTTTGCCTTAGCTTGATGTGTTAGAGCTTAATCTTGTTTAGATAGCTAATCGTGATTAGGGCTAGCTTAACCCTAATTTGCTAAGCTTAGCCTTGTGTAATTTTAGATTGATTAGGGTTAGACGTTTAATAGCCTAGTTAGAAGTTAGATTAGTTTGGTTAATGAATGGCTTAAGGGTTAAGTGGATTAGATTAAGCCTAAGTAACCAAATGGGCCTTGTGAGTGATGTTGGGCCATGAATGTGTGTTGGGCCTTGTGTGTGTGTGTGTGAGAGCTGTGGAGTGCATGTGTGTGTGAGGGAATTTGTGAGTTTGCATGAAAGGATAAGGTGTCATGCTCACATTTCATGCATGTTGGTCAAGCATTAGGTGGCAACACCATGTTCCCTTTAATTGCATGGAGGAATGAAGTGTCCACACCAAAACTTACCCTTATGCCACCTTACCACTTACACATTTGACCATAGGCCATTACTTAAGAGACCATGTGTTAATGGTCATCACTTTTGCTCCCTTTTCTTCATGCCATCTTCACACCACTTTCTTCTTCTTCTTCTTTTCCAAGAAGCTCACGGCCACGTCCCTAAACACCACCATCCAAACATCTTCTTCCATTAAAAACCAAGAAATCATTACATGTCCAAAACCTAGATCATGAATATGCAACATGCATGTGTGATTAAGGCTAGAAAACTCAAATCCAACCCTTCCTTTTCTTGAGGAGCTCACGGCCTCACCACACCATCACCCTTAATCAACCTAAACACTTACCAAACACAAGAAACCTTGGCATATTCATACCCTAGATCATGAATATGCCTTTTGCTTGAAGTTTTGTGTTGAATGAATTTCAACCATTAAACTCAAGACCTTAAAAACCTCACGGCCAAACCATGTTCAAGGCATTAGGATCTTTAGCTTGGAAGATCAAGTGGAGTCTTAGAAGTTTAGAAGCTTGGAAGTCAAATTTCAAGTGTCTAAGGAAGGAGTGTTGCTCACGGTTTTGGTGAGAAAGAGGGCCAAAGGTTCTAAGTTTTCTTAGTGTCTTCAAGAGGTAAGAGAGAAGCTTACACATTTGCTAGAATAAGTCTTAAGCTTATAAACTAGGGTGAGTCACCATGAGACTCAAGGGCACTAGTTAGACTTTGATTTTGGGCTTGGAGGCCGAATTTGGATGAATGATGACTTGTTATTGTTGAATGTGCAATGCTGAATTTTATGATTATGTTTTGTGTTAATGATTATATTACTTGTGTTATGTTGTTAATGAAATGTTCTATGCTGAATTTTGTGATTATGCTTTGTGTTGGTGATTAATTCCATAGGTTATGTTGTTAAGGGAATGCTTAGATCCTTGAATGAACTAGGCTTAAGTGTTGACCCCAAACGGTTTTAGAACCTTAAGTCTCGGTTAAGGACTTAATTTAGTAGCCAAAGTGAGTTAGTCAACTAAGTGTTAACAAACCTAGTTTTAGACAACTAAGTAGCACTTAGACTTAATAAAGTTTCACTTAAACCATAATTAGTCAACTAATCCAAGATTAGTTAGACTTAATCCTTGATTAGTAACCTTAATCCCTAATTAGTCAACTAATCCAAGATTAGTTAGACTTAATCCTTGATTAGTAACCTTAATCCCTAATTAGTCAACTAATCCAAGATTAGTTAGACTTAATCCTTGATTAGTAACTGTCGTGTCTAGGACACGGTGTTTCAGATGCACCCCTAGCTCAAAGGTATGGAGAGACCCAAGAACTAGTGGATGGACTGAGGTTAGTCTATGATTGTTTAGGTATGCTAGAGGTCCAGTTGGGACAACTAGGGTTTCCCTAATCACAGTGTGTGCGGATGTGCAATTAGGGAGAGAGAGAACATACCAGAGCCCCTTGCTGGAGATAGCTATTTATAGGGGTGGCATTGTACCTTGTGGGCCTGTACGGAGGGCCAGCAAGGCAGCTGACGTGTCCCATTTAGGATGTAAGATGAGTCATTCATCCTTATCCTGTAGTAGAGATTCTTATCCCTGTTGGCAAGTTAGGCTCACGGGCCCCTAGCTCGGACTCCTTGGGGGGTAAGCCCCAAGTGGTCGGTCCTGAGGTGCCAGGATGGATCCTAGGACAAGCGCTCGGCCTGGGCAGACGTGACCTAATAGATAGGATAATCTGGTCGGCTGAGTAGGCTAAAGGTAGACCGAGGGTCGGTCTACCACTGTAACCTTAATCCCTGATTAGTCAACTAATCCAAGATTAGTTAGACTTAATCATCGATTAGTGACTTTAACCCTTGATTAGTCAACTAATCCATGATTAGTTGGACTTAACCCTGGATTAGTAAATTTGATTCCCTGATTAATCAACTAATCCACGATTAGTTGGACCTAATCCACGATTAGCCGGATTTAATCCGAGAATAGTCAATCAAGTCAGACTTAATTCACGATTAGTGAGACTAAACTCCTGATTAGTGAGATTTAGTCCAAGATTAGTGGACTTAGTCCACGACTAAGCTAGTTAAAGTTCAGTAAACCTAGTCTTAAGTAGTTAAGACTTAGTTAACCAAAGTCCTAAGTAATTAGGACCTACTTATCCCAAGTTTTAGTCACTCAAGGTGACTTAGGTCAAGGAAGGATGGGACTTGGACCGAACGCTTAGTCATAGACGTGACCTAGAACTAGTATGAATCTGCTATGTCATCTGTATGCTTAGATACTTATGGATACATGTTGGATGCCTATGGCTATGTATGTATCCATGCTGGACTGATGTCAAATGATTATGACATAGTTGGACTAATAATAAACCTGGAACTTGAACATGTGCATGATAACCTAGGACTGCAAGAGTTGCATTGATACATACATGACATGAGCTAGGTTATCAGACCAGTCCCAATCTGAGGAACACTTACGCAGGTGGAAACACCGTAAGGCGTGCCTTTCCTACGCCGGTGAACCTGTGAACTGTTTTGTAAATGAACTTGATATTTTATGAAAGCCTGCACAGGGTTCACCGTAAGTCGTGCCGTTTACGCTGGTGGAAACACTGTAAGTCGTGCCTTTTACGCTGGTGGAAACACTGTAAGTCGTGCCGTTTACGTTGGCAGACGTGCCATAAGCTGTGTCGTGTTCTTGGACACACCGTTCCTCAGGTCTGGACCCGGTGGACATAGAGGCCTCAGAGTTGGAGAACATGTACATGCATCATGCCACTCATCTCGAAGATAATAATTAAAATGGTGTTTGCTCATATGTATATGCATTTTCTGCACTGGTGATTGCTGCTGTTTATCTGGCTGTGAATGTTAGGGCTTAGGCTTATTCGATAATGCGACTGTGTTAGGCTTACTCTCCTGCCCTTTTAGGTGACGGCCAGACACCTGCCTTGCATCGAGATCCGCCCGCTCCTTGATGGTGCTTGGGAGTATCGGGATCACCGGGTTGTTTTTGAGGGAGCAGTAGAGATCATTCTCTACCATCCCAATCCCGTAGTTCGCTTTCGTCCTCGTAGGTTTCGTGGGACGAAACCGGTGATCTCTGACTATGGAATAACTGCAGTGGACCAGTGATCAGCTCTGATGATACCCTTTCTTTTTGAGTTTTATGTTTTGTAAATGTTCTTTTGGTGAGGTATTGTCAGAGTGTTTTATTTCCAATGGACTTGTAACTATTATGTATCAGACCTTTATGACTTATTATCTACAACTAAGGTTCACTTCACGCATCTAAATATTCCGCTTGCTTTTAATACGTTTTGGAATCCGGTACGAATCACTTTCTAAAGAACTCGCAATTGAGGGACTAAAGGTTTCTGTTATGAAAACATTATTTATTCGAAAACCCTCGACTGCTTTTCAATTTCTTTTAACTTTCCGGATTTCAACTCTTTGATTTTACCTATCATTCAAGTGTTTTAAAAAGAAAAATTTTTCCACCCTGATTTGTGAAAACCTTACAAGTCCAAATTAAACGAGCACAACCTTTTCCAAAAAATGAGAGCGTCACATAGGAGGCTCACCAGATTTCTGATCTTTAGCAATATGCTCTTTACTGAGTTGATTAACACTGTGATCCCGAGAGTCAGACTTGTCCAGTAATGCAGTGAGCTTAGCAAATTGTGCAGGACTAAGGTTTAGAGACTCAGAGGACACTGATTGTTGTTTGGCCTTAGGTAATGGATCAATAGCTGAATCAGAATTATCATCAGAATCATCATTATCATTAACAACACTATTGACATTTCCATTCCTCGGTTTGAAGAAATGAGGAGGAAAACCATGCTTGAAATAGCAAGTTTCCTCAGTGTGTCTTTCCCTCCCACAATATGTACATATTCTGGTATTGGAATTGTAATTCCTACTAGTTCTGGAAGAGTTCTTATTAACTCTGTTAGCAGCATCAGAATTGTTCTTAGTGTAGGAGGTGGAATTGTTGAAATTCCTCTTATCATAGGAACCAGAATTGCAATTCGGTTTAGATCTATCAGCATTATTATAAAGCACTTTGGAATCAATTCCAGTTGAAGCTGCAGTTTGCCTCTCTTGTTGCAAAATCATGGAAAATACCTTATTAACCATAGGTAAAGGTTCCATAAGCAGAATTTGTGCTTTAACTGTGTTAAATTCCTCATTCAGACCTTTTAGAAAGCAAATAATGTGCTCATATGTTCGATATCGTTTCACTATCTTAATCAATTCACATTTACATTTGATGTCACAAGTGCAAGAAGGCAAAGGTCTTAAGGATTCAAGTTCTTCCCAAATGATCTTCATATCAGTAAAGAATGCTGAAACTGACCTATCTCCTTGCCGCATAGAATGAATCTGTTGAAGGAGATCAGAAGTTCTGAAATGATCACCATTGGTGAAGCGATCTCTCAGATCTTCCCATAGCTCTTGAGCATTAATAATGTAAACTGTGCTTTGAGCAAGATGTTGCGATAGAGTTCGAGTTATCCAGGAAATCACCATATTATTGCATCGTTCCCATGGATCAAACATCAAATCATCAGCATCAGGCATTCGAATCCGTCCATTGACGAACTTGAATTTGTTCTTCAATTGAAGTGCGGGTTTCATCGCTTTGCTCCATGTGTGATAGTTCGTTCCATCAAGCGGTGGTGAAACGAGAATCGCACCAGGATTTTCACCTGGATGAAGATAATACGGACTTGCAGGATTTTGTGATGAATCAACACCACTTGCGACTTCAGATTCAGTTTCAGACATTGCGAAGATGTGAGAAAATGAAAAGAGTATCGTGAATCAACAAATGAACAATCACGATTGTGAAACGATTGTGAAATCGGTTGAAATTTCGCAATTGCGAAATTGAATCGAACCTTGAATTGAAGGAACTGAAGTGAATAATGCAGAATAGATCTGAGATTCTTCGAGAATTCTTCGAAGAAATGATGAGAATGAATCTGTTGAATATTAACAGAATTCGGAAATGAAGAAAATCAGAGACGCAGCAGAGCTCTCAAAATGAGAGCTTTGATACCTTCTTGTGAGAATTCATTGTTTGATTAAAATGAAAGGGTAAATTTTATTAATCACCAAAAGAAAGTATTTATACACAACCAGTGACTACACTGGCTAGGGCTGCTCATTTGGCGCCAATTCTAACAAACTAACTATCTAACAAATTCCTAACTAACTAACTAATAATTAACAAATTCCTAACAAATTCCTATCAAATTTGTTAGATAGTTAGTTTGTTAGAATTGGCGCCAAATGAGCAGCCCTGCTTATTCTGATCCTGTTCAGTACAGAACTCTAGTGGGCAGATTACTGTATCTCACTAATACAGGATCCTGCTTATTCTGATCCTGTTCAGTACAGAACTCTAGTGTTCTTCATCTGAAGCGGAGTATCGTGCACTTGCTGTTACTTCCTGTTAAATTCAATGGATGACTTACCTTCTTCAGGATTACAAAGTGCCTTATGTTACTCCTGCTCTTCTCTTTTGTGATAGTGCTTCTGCAAGACATATCACTGCTAATTCTGTCTTTCACGAACGCACCAAGCACATCGAGATTGACTGTCATGTGGCTAGAGAACGTTTGCAGGCCAGGCTTTTCCATTTGCTTCCTATCTCTACCACCGACCAGCCAGCTGATCTATTCACCAAGCCTCTGGATCCTACTCGATTCCTATTTCTGCTAGGCAAGCTGGGTGTATTAAACATACACTCTCCAGCTTGTGGGAGGGTATTGGATGGTATAGGTTAGCTGTTAATTATTAGTTAGTTAGTTAGGAATTTGTTAGATAGTTAGTTTGTTAGAATTGGCGCCAAATGAGCAGCCCTAGCCAGTGTAGTCACTGGTTGTGTATAAATACTTTCTTTTGGTGATTAATAAAATTTACCCTTTCATTTTAATCAAACAATGAATTCTCACAAGAAGTTGTAAAAATGTAACTATACATGTAACAAAGTTACAAGGTTGAGAATAAAACACTCAGTCTGCGTAAGACAGCCTAGTTGGTGGCTGCAGGGACACTTAGGATTTCTCCCTCCCCAGGTCATGGGTTCTAGTCCCAGATCTCTCATGTAAAAAAAAAGAATAAAACACTCAAATGATAATAAGCTTCCGTATTTGGTCACAAAAACATTCTTAAAATAAAATCGATAAATTCTCTAAATATAAATTTCCTTTTTGTTTTTGTTGGAGAGTTATGTTGAATTATCTCTATGTATTGTAATATATGTTGGATTTATAAATCTAATCATACATTTTAGGTATACATTAATTTTGTTTTAAATTATCAAATAAAGTGCATGATCAACTAAAAATCGTATAAGAATTGAGTCAATTATTCAGTTATGATGATAATTTATGTTTTTTTTTTTTGTTTACGTGAACTAGCAAATTTGACAATATTAGTCTTAATGGGAGCAGTTTTAATTAATTGTGTTTGGGATGATAACTATAATTAGATTATTTCATTAATCAATTAGCTACCATTATATGATTAATATGTTTATATTTGATTATGTTTGCTGAAAAGAGATTTTATAGTAATTTATTTAATTTGATTTTTGAAAAAAAAAATACTTTTATAGAGTAAATTACTTAAAATGGATATGAATTTGAAAAATTAAATCATTTCAGGAGTAAATAATAATTTATTGGAAGCTAAATATATTTATGTCTGAGTATTTTTACTTAAAAGTAGTCAGTTTCATTCGTATACGTAAATAAATTGCTTTATATATATATATATAACACTTCACTCTTAAACGGGTAAAAAGTTGTTTTTATAAGTTACTTATCTTTTTTTTTTTAAAAAAAAATTATTAATGTTACTCTCCCCGTAAAAAAAAAAGATTTAAAAGGATTTTTTTTTGGTCTTAACTAAAGTTAAATTACAATAACTATTAATTAATGAAAAAGTTTAGAAATTACAAATTTTGAAATGCAATTGTTCATCAATGCAAAATGTATTAAATTAGTTGTATGATAATTGATTAATATGTTCGACAAATCATTCAATGCTCATCTTCTTAATTTTTTTTATAAAAAAAAATATATAGGAAATGCACCTGTTATGGACCAGAAGTAGAATTATACTTCGGTAAACCGGTTTATCGGTAAGGTCTGGTCCAGTTAGGATCTCTGACCTCATGAAACCGGTTAACAAGTATTAGAAGCCCTTTAAGGGCCCAAGTCTTCAGCAGATCGGCTTACCGGCATAAAAGCCTTTTTAAGGGCCCATGGCACCTAGAAACCGGATTACCGGTATGTGAGGCCCAATAAGGGTCCAAATCCTCCTTTTACCCGAATTGACAAAGAGAAAGACTTCTGGTTGACAAGCATAGGGAAGAAAGATTCCATTAGCTCGTGATACCGGTATAGCGGTTACACAGAGGATAGGGCAATGAAGTAGAATTCTCTTGGATTCCTATGCAATGATGAGCAGCAGCTCTCCCATAATATCCACTTAACTCCTGCTATTATCACTTGCCGTTAGCGGTTATGCGGCCGTACCCATTAATGATATGGGAAACCCAACGGTGAGGTTATTAGCTTATATAGGAGAGTGGAGGATAACCAGGTATGCATCCTTCAATCTCACACATACACACACACCACCCCCCAATCTAAGAACGACAATAGAGCTGGTATCCTGGTGATCAGGGTGCCTATCTACAGTCTAAAAGCAAACAGTAGAATACTGGTACACTTGACCGCTTAGCTCAAGTACTAGACGTTCTACAACAGAACATTGGCGACAACAGTGGGAGCGAGAAACTCATTCCCACCACTTTTGTGAAAGAGATGGATAACCGGTCACATGGAGAACGGATCGAACCCAGCCACCATAACGGAGGAGATCTGAGGAACCGTCTGAATGGGGGAAAAGCTCTCACCCAACAAAAAGATTTAAGGGAACACCTGAGCGAAGGTAGGAAACGGATGAAGAAGAACGGTCCAAGCATGATAGTCCCCCTCATACTGATCAGGAAAAATCGCGGCAAAGGCTATCCTTTAAGGATGACAGCCCCCCGCATTCTGAACATGAGAGCAGAGGATCATCGGATGGACGTTCGCAAAGAAAGATGAATTTGGAAACGGAGTTGGCGCGCCTCCGAAAGCGTTTGGATGCGCAGGATAAACTAATGAAAGAGCTGAAAAAAGGGACAACATTTTCCGCTCCAGAAGTAGAGGAGGATCCTATAAGGGAGGAAGAACCAGAAGAAAGAGATCACCCATTTTCTGATCAGATTATGAACTTTTCGATGCCTGAGAATCTCAAAGCCCCAACTAATGTGGATTCTTACTTTGGAAATTCGGACCCTCAGGAGCACATAGACAGTTTTTTGGTGGCAATGTCTTGTCAGGGGGCTAAAGATGCGTATAAGTGTCGCACTTTTCCCTTGACTCTGAAAAAGGCAGCATTGCGGTGGTACTCAAAACTGGAGCCCAACTCTATCAGGTGTTGGAAGGATTTAGCTGCGAAATTCCTGGTGTAACACCCCTCAAAATCCTCGTACTATTTTAATCCCTAAAAAGAATTATTTTTGAGAAAAGAATTTTGAAAAGGGTATCTTCTTAAATAAATTTATTTATTCACGATTTCAAGGTGGTAAATGATTTTAAAGAATGATTTTCTTCATGAAAAAAAAAATGTTATGAATCTTGAAATTTATTTTTGGAAAGGCGATTTATTTTCTATGAATGTGTGTTTGATTGCCTAAGATTCATGCATATGATTTTAAGATGGAAAATTATTTTCTCTAAGTTTCGAGAATCAAAGTCCAAATCATCTTGATTAAGAATCGATTCCAGAAACCCTAATTATTATCCTAATCTTTGATTAAACCCTAATAGAGTTCTTAATTCTTGGTTAAGAACCTAATCACTCTCTTAAACCCTAAACCCTCAAAGTTAGTGAGCTAATCTAGAATTAGTTTTCCATAAACCTTTGTTAGAAGAGATTAAGCTTTGATTAGTACCTTAATCCTTGATTAAGCCCTAACCTCTAAGGATTAGTGGACTAAACCTAAATTAATTTTCCTAATCCTACCCTAATCATGATTAGTCCCTAATTAGTGCCCTAAACCTAATTAAGCTAACCTAACCTACCCTAATACCCTATGGCCGAATGTCCATGTCCATAGCTTGGCCACCAAGCTCATTTACTTAGTTACCAAGTGGCATACTCCAAAGTCAAACTAGTGACATCATCAAGATGACCTAAGCATGACTTAAGGATGGAAAAAGTGAAGAAAAAGGAAGGAAAGAGGAAGGAACCGTGGGAAGGAACCAAGGCCAAAAAAATTGCACCTAAGCCCCCCATGCAAGCCCTTGATGGAAAATAAATGAAAGTAGAGAAAGATAAAAGAAAAGGGGCTAAAACCGTGTGGAAGGAGTGAGTTCTTTTTCAACCTTTCATTCTTCATTCTTCCACCTTCATCTTTTCTTCTTTCTCTTATCAACTCAAAGTACACCAACAACACACACCACCAAACACTCTCAAAACCGTGAGAGTGAAGAGAGAATGATCAAGACACATACACTTCTCTTGTTTACATTTCCTTCATTTCTTTCCAAGACCAAACACACAACACTAAGAGAAAATAGAACTCTTAGTGAAAAAGAGAGAGAATGGCCGAATTGTAAGAGAGGAAGAACCAACCCAAAATACTTCACAATCCAAGTGAAATCAAGCCAAGATAGTGAAGAAGAGAAGGAGGAAACCATGGACCTTAGAAAGAATAAATGAACCGTGAGGAAAAGAGAGAAACCAAAGATATTGGACTTGATTCTTGAAAAGTTTTGATTAAGTAAGAATCTTATTTCATGATCTAAAAGTTTAAATCTTTTTCTTTGATTCTCTTCATTTTCATACTTTTCTTCTAAGACTTTGATTTTTGTTTGAAAAAGTGTTGATACATATCTAGTGATTTCCTTTACATGCATGATTGACCTTTGAACTTGATCTTGAAATTTTGTTAAGAAAATGTTTTCTCTCATGATCTTGAGTTTTTCCCTTGGATTTCTTAAAAGTGTTTTTGAAAAAGGTTTGATTTTAAGTTTTCATGAAAGGTTTTCCAAGGATCTAGTGTTTGTGACTTCATGCATGTCAAAGATCTCTGCTTGACCTATGATGTACGTGATGTTTGAGTTTTGAGGCTAAGATCTTTGAAAAGGATTGAGTTTCTTGATGATTTTCCTTTATGATGGCCACAGTTTGGTGTTGTTATGCATGAAAGCTTAATTTTCTTTTGATTGATCTTTTGCATGTTACAATCTTGAGTTTAATGATGTCTTGAATGAATAGAAAGTATGTGATTCTCTATGATTAGTCACGGTTTGTGTGTATAAGTGATAAGGATTAAGATTTTCTTAGGTTAAATTGATGAATATGTGATTTCCATGAACTTTGAGTTGCTTTTATATGTTTGAATAAAAAAAGATAAAATTTGTTTAGAAACCTATGTATGCTCACGGTTTCATGAGTGAGCATATGCTAGGATTATGTTTCTATTTGCTTGATGAGTTATGCGAAATTGTTGTTGGATTAGGAGAGGTTTTTAAGTCTTGAATCTTTGAAAATGTTTTTGAGGAAAACCTAGTTAAGGTCACGGTTTAGACCTTAACCTTTGAGTTAAATTTCCTTGAATGTGTATATGTCGATGTCATGAAATTATATGTTGACTTGTGAAGTTATGATGCATACGGTTTTAACATGATTAGGTGTAATGAGATGAAGTTTTGCTAAGATAAAATTGATTAAGTGAAGGTTACATGAAAATATGTCTAAATGGTTAGGTGATGCATAATTCGGTTTATGTCTAAGAGTTTAATTTCCTTATTTGATTGAGTCATATGTGTGATTGAAGGTGTGAGTATGTTTATGATTAACTTGATGGCTTGTGACTATGTGATGTGTGGATCAAATGAATGTTTGTCTAGGATTCTTAAGTGAAGTAGGAGTGATTTCTCAAATGCACGAAAGTGTTTAAATAATTTGTTTTACCTGAGTTCCTTGCTGTCCACATGTGATTCTAAGTGTTTGAACTTGAGAGAGTGTTGATTTAAGTGTTTATTTGATTGATCTCAAGATGCTTGGTTTATCTATGTGTTTAAATTGGTTTTAAACAATGGAAAATGAATTTGAAACTTAGGACATGATGCTGTCCAGAATTTTCTAAGTTATGTTTCTTGTTTTAAAAGTGTTTTCAAAGTATTTTAAATATTAGTTCTCATGGGCATTTGAACTAAGACAAAGTTTGGTTTTCAAAAGGTAATGGATTTGAGCAGAAACCCGGATTGAAACCGGTGAATTTTTTGGTGTTTTCGAACGTAATTGAGGTGCTGTCCAAAATGGGCCAGCAACCAAATAAATTGGTTTAAATCATTTTATGAAATGTTTTCAAAAGGTTTTAAAAGATTTACAATACTAGAGAGAATGAGAGTTGTTCTAATAAAACAATAATGTTTCAAGTTTTGTAACAAGGAACAGAAAGTTACGAGCTAAGAAAAGATTTTTAATGCAAGAAAATAACATAAGTATATTTTATTTAGTACGAGGAATCTTAAAGACAAGGGATTGGGGCAGCCGGCAGCACAAAGGATCCAAGGAGACGGTACGCATTTAATAGCTGGACCTCAGGTGAGAGAGAAGCTTTCCTAAGACACCGTGGTAGCTAGGTGATTTATTAGGACGTTCCGTATCATCTCAAAGATCGGAACTCCGTGGTTGGATTCAGTAGTATAAGTGGCAATTGTTTGCCCTGTGTGGCCACTTATATGAAGGAGACGAAGACCACACTGTTATTGTGTGATGTTGTGTGTTGATAGCATGTTTTTATTTAATTATGTTTGATAATGCTTATTGTTATTGGTTATGATGAGTAAACTATTGATGGACGTCTGTTACGTCCTGAATGAGAATGAAAACGAAAGAAATAAGTTAAGAAGATAATGGGATTGAAAGTAAAGACACAATAAGATATGGAATGGAAAAGAAAGAAAGAGTTGAGATTGGGGAATGAAAGATAATGTTGAGAACGAGCCAGAGCTGGGAAGAGTGATGTTGATAAGAAATGTGATGTTGATTACGGAATGGGATGTGATCTGAGCGGAGCTGGGCTCCTTTTGTTTTTGGTTTTAGTCTGGGACTAGTGTTGAGTTGAGCTTGCTCTTCCATTAGCGCCTAGCAAAGTTGTAAGTTTTCAAAAAGGTTTTTGAAAAGCAGTTTTCGAAAAGGTTTTCAAAAAGAGATTTTTGGTGAAGAACTGTGAAGGGGAATGTTTGAAAAAGGTTTGTGGAAATAGGTTTTTTGGGGAAAAAGGTATTTTCAGAAAAGCTTCTGAAATGAAACTTTGTGAAAGGTTTTGAAAGGAGATTTTATAAACTTTGAGAAAAGAAATTGTTGAGAAAACTTTGGAAGAAAGATTCTCAGTAAATTTGCGAAATCAGATTTTTGAGAAAGTGGTGTGGAATGATATTTTTGAGAAAGAGCTTGTGAAAACACTATTTTGAACAGTTGTGAAACTAGATTTTTGAGAAAATTTATGAAAGGGAATTTTAGGAAAATGAGGTTTTGTGAAAGCTTATAAAATGGTTTTTTGATGAAGTTTGTGAAAAGATTGTGGAATGAGGTTGTTGAGAGAGATGGTGATTTGTATTTTGTGAAATGAGATATCAGCTGAGTGTTCAGTGATGTGATCCCAGCTCTGTGCCATGTGAGAAATGAGGAGAGAAAGATTGTGCCAAGTTAGTGGTCGGGTCTCATTGAAGGGATGTACGAAGGATGGGCCGACCTTAGGATAATTAAAAAGATTAAAAGACTTAAAAGAGATACGTGGTGAGATATGAGAGTGCGAAGTAGTGGAGAGGAAGAAACGATAAGTATCTGCGGATACTTAGGACGAGATTGCATTAGGGGAGGACGATGATGGTGAAACGTCAAGAAGTCTAGAGTATGTTTCTAGGCAGAACGAACTCCACATGTGGCGCACTAACGTGGTGGGGACTGGGTCTAATGTCGTGGCAAGTTCTGCGGGCCCACTAGAAACATACTGTCGCCCCCTAGATTGCAAATCGAGAATAGTGAGAGGGACTGGAACGGGGCATTGTGTTTGCCACTGTGAAACAGTGAGCCTTGATTATTGTTATTGAATTGATTTGAGGACGAGATCCTCCTGGTCTGGGACCATTTATGTGTTGTGACAGCTGCGCCCGCGTGGTAAAGGTCCTGTACTCCTGTTTCCTTCCGACTAGGTTGGGTGAATGACCGAGGAGATGTAGACGTGAGTGATATCCGATAATGAAATGAGTACCCCGATGATGTTTTGTAAGAGGAAATTATGAGTGTGAGAAGGAAAAGATGGAGAAAGAAAGAATGTTTATGGGAAGTGGAATCAATAAGAGAATGAAAAATGAATAATGATGGATAATAATAAGGATGATAATACGAGATAATAATGATAAGGATGTCAGTAATATTCTTGATGTGTTGTGTGCATGTATGTGGTATTGTTTGTTGTATGGTTCTACTATCTTGCCTACCGTAATCCCACACCGTCGACGATCCGTCGTTCGGAATGCTTACTCTCTCCTTTTCGTTGGCATATCGGTGCTGCTGGTATTTCAACGGGCATATGGAGTATTGCATGAATATCGCCATGTGGAATAAGTATGGAAGAGGATGGAAGCACACCCCACAAGGTTGGGCATGGACCGGTTACACGGAGATTGTGATTCCGGATCCAGAGCATCAACTGAGCGGAGCTAACCTGGAGCCACGCTTAGGGCAAGTTAACGTACGAGGTTTTCAGAGCTACGAGGAGAAGGTCCGGTGCGAGCAGCAGAGTAGTTCTATTGTAGCCGATGGAGTGGCACAAAAGTCTCGCAACAATGAGGAAACCACCACCCAAACGGCATCGTCTTCGAGGGCGAGAAGAGGACGCAAGAAGGAGAAGGAGCTACACCCACTTGCCTTCAATAGGAGAATTTAAGAATAGGATTCTAGTATATATTTGTGATGAGTGTTTTAAGGTAAGGATTACCTAAGTGATGAATCATCCATGTAACTTATTTTGTTTTGAAACACGCCCTACTTTTGTACCATCATGTGAAGAATGTTCAATGGTTTTTTAAAATACAAAGAACTACCTTGAACTGGAACAAAACATTTTCCTGAAAAATGTTTTTTTTTGGGCAAACTTGGGTGGATACGTTTTGGTTTAGTAACAACTCGGTTTTCATTGAATGAGATTTGTGAACCCCAAGACTTTTCCATGACGTTTTCCAATACTTCAACAATGTTGAAAAAAAAATTGGCCTCATTTTTTCAACATTAATGAATAAAAGTCAATTATGTTGGTTTACGAAAATCAGGCTGTTACACCTGGGCCATTTCACTACCAGTAAAGCTCAGCCAAAATCTGAACATCACCTGTCGCAAATTAAGCAAGGAAAAGATGAGTCACTAAGGGATTTCCTCACCCGATTCAATTCAGAATACCTATCGATCAGTGACATTGAAGCATCTGTGGCCCTTCACTTGTTGATGAGAGCCCTAAAACCTGGTGAGTTTACTGATCATTTGGTCATGCACAGGATTAGAACCATGGACGGAGTGATGGAAAGGGCAGAAAAGTATATCTACTTGGAAGAATATCAGAAGACCCAGGATAACTATGTCGTTGGAGGAACAGGTAAGAAGAAGGAAGCATTCTTTCCAAAAGGATCAGGAAAAGGCAATCGAGAAGGGGAAAGGTATGGGAGAGGAGATTCAAGAGGAAGGAAGCCAGAGTGCGAATATGATGAGTACATGCCCTTGAACACTTCTAGGTCTCAGATCCTAAGAGAGGTAATGAATGCTGAACTGATGGAAGTAGACAGACCTCCTCCGCTAAGAAGACCACCCACCAAGGAAAATCAGCGTAAAAGATGCAGTTGGCACGGCGGATATGGCCACACAGATGAAGAATGTGTCCAACTGAGAGACGCATTAGAAATGCTGATAAGAAGGGGAAAACTGAATAGGTATGTCCGGTCTCCTGGAGGATCATCCAACGAACGTAATTCTGGAAGGAGAGCTAGAAGCCCAGTAAGGAAGAGAACCAGGAGTCCTGTGCGGAGAAGAACCCGATCACCAGCGAAAAGAGATAGAACCCCCAGGCACACCAGAAATTCTCCCGTCAAAAAAGAAGGTAACAGCGGTACTAGTAATGAAGATTTAGAACTAATCTCTACAATTGCAGGAGGATTTTCAGGTGAGAATGATTTTATAACATCTCAAAAGCGATAGCTAAAACTTGCAACAATGGCTGTCGCCTCCTCTAGCAGACAAAAAATTTCCCATCCGCCTATTATGTTCATTGAAGCAGACCTGGAGGGAGTCATTCCTCATCAAAATGACCCACTGGTGATAACAGGGATAATTGACAGGTTCAAAGTTTGCAGAATGATGGTAGACCAAGGGAGTTCTTCCGACATCATGTTTTCTGAGCTTTTTGATCGATTGAAGTTGAAGCCTCAGGATCTTCGCCCATGTCAAAAGGAATTAATTGGTTTCACCGGAGACACCATCAGACCAAGAGGATATATTGACATCAGGCTGACACTAGGAACACCCCCTCGATGTCGGACTGAGAAGATATCTTTTGCAGTGGTAGATTGCCCATCAGCGTATAACGCGATTCTAGGGCGCCCCACCCTGAAGGCATTCCAGGCGGTCGCTTCCCCTCTTCACATGGCAATGAAGTTTCCAGGAGAGAAGGGTTTGGTTATCACAGTACGGGCAGACCAGATGCAAGCGAAAACCTGCTATATTGCTAGTTTGAGGACTACTAAGGAGAATGCAAAGAAGCAAACGCAGATAAAGAAAGGCAAAGCCCCCGCTTCCTCTTCTGGTGTGATGATGGTAGATTTAGACATGAGAGATGACATTAAATAAGAACGTCCCAAACCTGAAGGGGAATTGGAGAAAGTTCAGATAGGCGAAACCTCGGATCACTGGACACAGGTAGGAAAAGATTTGCCAAAAGAAGAGAAGGAGAAGCTGGTTACTTTGTTAAGAGAGAACAAATATCTGTTTGCATGGACAGCTGCTGACATGCCTGGTTTGGATCCGGAGTTTATTTGCCACCGTCTGTCTATAGATCCTACATTCAGACCAGTGGCTCAGCGCAGGAGGAAGATGGGTGCTGAACGACAGAAAGTCATCGCTTCAAGTGTGGAGGAGCTTTTACAGGCCGGTTTCATTCGAGAAGTCCCTTACACTACATGGCTGGTGAATGTGGTCTTGGTGAAAAAAGCTAATGGGAAATGGCGCATGTGCGTTGATTATACAGACGTCAATAAAGCATGCCCCAAGGATACCTACCCACTTCCTAATATTGATAAGCTTGTAGACAGCTCAGCCGGTTACCAGCTACTCTCCTTTCTAGACGCTTATTCTGGTTACAATCAAATTCCAATGTTTGAAGATGATCAGGAGAAAAAAACTTTCATGACTGATAGGGCAGCCTATTGTTATACTGTAATGCCCTTCGGTTTGAAAAATGCAGGTGCTACTTATCAAAGGATGATGGACAAAGTTTTCGCTGAACTAATAGGTCCAACTTTGGAAGTTTACGTGGACGACATGATTGTCAAGTCCAGGCTACAAGAGAACCACAAACAAGATCTAGAAGCGGTCCTTGCCAAGGTACGTAAGCACAATATGCGGCTTAATCCACTGAAGTGTGCCTTTGGTGTCACGGCAGGGAAGTTATTAGGTTTTATGCTCACCAACAGAGGGATAGAGGCTAACCCGGAGAAATGCGAGGCAATCACTCGTATGAGGAGCCCGAATTTAGTCAAAGAAGTTCAATAGCTTACAGGTCATATTGCTGCATTAACAAGGTTTTTGTCCAAATCAGCTTACAAGTCGCTTCCTCTGTTCAAATTACTGAAGAAGGACAAGGACTTTAAGAGGTCTGGAGAATGCGAGGCTGCTTTCCATGAGCTCAAACATTATCTATCAAATCCTCCGATCCTCAGTAAACCTAAATCAGGTGAAACGCTGTATTTATATTTATCTGTTAATGATGAAGCTGTAAGTGTTGTCTTGGTCAGGGAAACTTAGGAAGGACAAAAGCCCGTATATTTTGTTAGCAAGGTATTACAGGAGGCTGAAAAAAGGTATCAGAAGGCGGAGAAGATGGCGTTCGCGTTAGTCGTCACTGCTAGGCGTCTGAGACAATATTTCCAATGCCACCCGGTGGTGGTACGAACTGATCAACCCATCCGATAAATACTGCAAAAGCCTGATTTGGCGGGTCGCATGATCGCTTGGTCAGTAGAGCTTTCCGAATATAGGATCAGCTATGAAGACAGGACAACCATAAAGTCACAAGTGCTAGCAGACTTTGTAGCAGAATTAACACCAAGAGAAAATCCTAAAAGCTGGACCCTCTTCGTGGATGGATCTTCTAACCCCTCTGGAGGAGGAGCTGGAATCATTCTTGAGAATGCCCAAGGTATTTCTATTGAATACTCTCTTAGATTTGATTTTCAAACATCTAATAACCAGGCGGAGTATGAAGCATGCTTGGCCGGCATGACTATGGCCAAAGATCTTGGAGCTCATTCTATTCTCCTGTACAGTGACTCTCAACTGGTGATTTCTCAAATAAAAGGAAATTTTCAAGCAAAAGAGCCTTTGCTGCAGCAATACCTCATGAAATGCAAACAACTGGCAGAAACGTTTGAGGAAGCGGATTTTGAACATATCCCAAGGGAGCAGAATTCTCGTGCAGACACTTTATCAAAATTGGCTAGCACCAAGAAAGCGGGAAATTACAGATCAGTGGTGAAACAAACTATATTCCACCCTAGTGCGACACTAGCAGTGGAAGATGAAGACTCGTGGGCCTCCCCTATTTTGGCGTATCTACTCCATGGCACGCTTCCAGCAGAAGAAGAAGCATCCAGAAAGGTACGAAGGATGACCCCACATTTTGTCATTCAGGATGGGTTATTATATAGAAGAGGATTTTCCTCGCCCCTGCTCCGATGCTTATCCAGCAAAGAGGCCGAAACAGCCATGAAAGAAATATATGAAGGAAGATGCAGCCACCACCTAGGAGGAAGGAGTTTGGCAAGGAAGATCTTAAGAGCCGGGTTTTACTGGCCTACAATACAGCTGGATTCTATGAACCACGTCAAAAAATGTGATAAATGTCAAAAGCATGCAGACGTTCATCTTGCCCCTCGGAAGAATTACATTCGATTTCTACTCCATGGCCGTTTTATCAATGGGGAATGGACCTATTAGGCCCTTTTCCACAAGCTGCTGGGCAAGTGACACATCTGATTGTAGCAGTAGATTATTTCACGAAGTGGATCGAGGCCAAGGCAGTGGCCACCACCACTTCAGCTCAAATCCAAAAATTTCTAAACAACCAGATAATCCCACGTTTTGGCATTCCGGCCGTAGTTGTTACTGATAACGGTCGCCAGTTTGTCAGCGAAGCCTTTCAAAATTTCCTCCGAGAGTTGGGAATCAAACAACGCTTATCCTCAGTGGAACATCCACAGACCAATGGCCAGGCAGAGGCGGCAAATAGGTGCATCTTAAGAGGAATAAAAAGGAAGCTGGAAGATAGTAAAGGAATCCAGGGAGATGGCTATTATTCGCATGGCAACGATCCAACAGCAATCAGCCAAGCAGTACAACTTGAAGGTTATCCGCCGTTCATTCAAAGAAGGGGACCTGGTCCTAAGAAGGTCAGATGTGCATGGAAAAGAACCAACACATGGGAAGTTAGTTGCCAATTGGGAAGGTCCATATCGGATTCGTGCAAAAACAGATAATGGAGCTTACTTTCTGGAAACAATAACAGGAAACAGGATCAAGAATCCATGGAATGTGGCAAAACTTCGAATTTATTACAGTTAAAAACCCCCTAGAGAGGAGAAAGCAGCTTTTAGGACGTTTTTCTTTGAATAAGGCTTACTAAGTCATTGTCATTTCCTTTTCAATAAGGCCATTGTGCCACTGTTGTTAGTAGAGATGAAGGCTTTCTCCTGTAAAAAAATTTTCATTGAAGTAATCACAAATTTCAGTTTGCAGTGATCATTCTATCTTTCGGTTTTCTATTATTCAAGCACACTAAACCGGTTTTACGGTTTGGAAGTGCATTATGACTTTTTCTACATCCATAAATCGGATTAGCGACTTATAGAACACATCAATCCAGTTTTATGATTTGAGAGTGTTTTCTACAATCATAATTCGGTTTAACTGATTACATCCACAAATGGATTCAACAATTTCCCAGCTGCAAATCGGTTTATTAGTTCGAACATCCGGTTTCATGGTTTGATTACGTCCACGAACCGGTTCAATTTCTTTACAATTACAAATCGGTTTAACAACTGTTTGGTTCGAATATCTGGTTTCATGGTTTGATTATGCCACAAACCAGCTCAACAACTATACAGATAAAATTACTCTTCAATAAAATTCTATAACCCCTAAACCGGTTTAACGGTTTTAAAGGGTGTTTAACCATATAAGAATCCAACTTAAAGTACACCACCTATTTGGCTAGCCACCCTATAGGGAGTGAAATGGGTTAGAAGATGTTCTAAAATATATGACACCACCCATGTACTGATAGTAAGACTACTTTCAGATTCTAGTAGAGTCTGATAACGATAAAAGAATTTCATTCGCTGGCTAGAATAGAAAATTCTTAAAGTCTACTAAGTATGGATATGATTTGAAAACAAGGCTTGAGGAAACAAAGTAAATTCTTCATTAATAAAAAGAAAATTACAACTAGATTCACTTGATACAAGGAAAGAAAATACTGAAATGGTAAAGAACGACAAGATAAAAGCCATAAAACAAACAAAGCAGTACAAAGTCAGCAAACCAGTTCCCTATGGAGTGGCCTCATCATCATCATCATCATCATCATCATCATGGTCACCCTCATGGTCAACATCTTCTCCTTCAGTTGCCAAGAAATCAGGACAACCAGGATCAGCTAAGTCCACAGACACCCTTCTTCCATCAGAAAGATAGTTATATAGAACCTCATCTTCAACACGATGAAGATAATGAATTCCTTTGGCTGTGAAATTTGGATTCAGAAAGTTAGCTTGCTCAACAACATTCATGAAGAAAGATTGAACTGAGTCTATCCACTTCCCCTTATACATGTCCCTCTCCGACTCCATATCCCTCAAGGCATCCCTCAAAGTAGTAAGAGCCGCGTTATGTGCCTCATTCATTTCAGTGACCTTGGAGTTCAAGTTTCTAGTGTATTCCTCCTCAACTTGAGATAAATCCTGTTTGGCTTTGTTCAGTTTAGCAGTCTCTGAAGCCAGTTGCTGAACCAACTCAGCTTCCCTCTTGACATGATCAGCCAAATCTACAGCGTCTTGTCCAACGAACAGGACTTTTTCAGCATTCTCTTCAAGAAACCGAATAGTTGACGCAGCTTTGAGTTGTTCCCTTTTGAGGGACTTCAGCAAGGCGAAAAATTCCCTTCGGCTCGTATTACTCATCTGATGAGAAGTAGAGTCAGCGAGAAGCAACTGGTCGAAGCTTTTAGATAGATCATCTGGCCAAAGAGAAGAGCTTCCACCCTGGGGGTTAGCCGAACTACCGGCTTCATGATGAGAAGGACCATCATTTCTCCTTCGTTTTGGAGTACCAGCAGGAGCAGTGTCCATTTCCTCCACAGTTGCTGGAGAATGAGGAGGCCTCGGAACAGTAGATTTGCTGATTCGGGGACGCAGATTGCGAGGAGCATTTCCAAGAGCTGCTGCAAGTGTTGCCAAATCAGAGGGTTAAGCCATTTCAGCTGCATAAATGAAATTCGTGTTAGAAATAGGAAGAGAAGGAAAAGTGCAGTATAAAATATTGCAGAATTAATAAAGCAGAAATTCCTACCAAAAGTCGTTTGTAAATCGTCAGGGGAAGAGTCCACAATGGATCTTGTACTTATACGCTCAAAGCGGTCGCAGAAGGAAAGAAGAAAAGAAACAGTAGACTTCTCTAAATCAGTTAAGCGGTTTTCCGGAGTCGCAAACAGCTTAGCCGCAATGAGGGAATTGCGAGGTGACCAGAAGAGAGGAAAATAGGGATTTCCTCCGTGGTCGAAAAGGAAAGGCCAAACATCTTTTGTCCCTGTTATCTTAAAATATTTGTCTTTAAAATCTTTCCACGTTTCAGAGTAAGATTCAAACACCCTCCTTCCACTACGGGATTTGAGTGTGACCCAAGCCCACTTTCCTTTCACTTCGCTAGATTGGAAGGGGCCAAAAATATAAAAGAAGACAGGAATTGTGCATTGGAGGTTAAAATGATTGCAAAAAAGTTGAAAGGCTCTAAGGTAGCACCAGGCGTTGGGGTGAAGTTGAGAAGGGGAAACCTCTAAATGTGTAAGAACTTGATTTTCAAAATCAGTGAACGGAATTCTTACACCACATACATCAAACAAAACACTGTACATGAAGAAAAAGTTTTCATCAGTATTACCCACTGTACATATCCGGTCTTGGTTATTAGGAGCTGCCACAGCATAAAAATTTGGAGTAATACCGGGCCTCACCAAATCGGCTCGAAGGTGATAATGACGGAGTTTGGTTAAATCTACAAATTTTGAAGGTCTACCTAAGGCATCTAAGTCTACCCTCTCATAGCCAGAAATATCGTCCGGTTTGATGAATTCCTCCGGATTAGTTTCCGATCTCTTGTTTCCCATCTATGATTCCTGAGAAAGATAGGAAACATTAGGAGGAGGAGGTGGTTTGCTAACTACTTCAACAAAATAATTTTTTATTACAAATTGTCTAGCAAGTTCGTCCAGCAAAATTTTTTCAGAAGAACTGATAGAAGTACTTCCTAAGTGTGAACAAGAAGGGTTAATAGGGGGTATACTATCAGTTGCTGAGTTATTTGAAGAAGAAGATGAAGAAGAAGAAGAGGTCTCAGTAGGATAAATGACAGAAATGGGAAGGTTATCCATGAGAAAAGAATAAGAAAATACCTGAAAATGAGTGAAGAGGAAATGAAACTGGAAGGAGAAAACACAGTAGAGCTGGACGAATTTCTCTGGAAAAGAGAAGTAAAACACATTTTTTGGAAGATGAGAGAAGCTGGACGAATTCTTCTACTCTTTGGTAACTAAGTGTTCAAGTGACGAAGGAGTGAGGTTGAAATGAAACAAACCCCCCTTATTTATAGTCAAAATCGACTTCTGGAAAGCCAATGAGGGGACTTTAGTATTTATTGAGACTTTGAATGGATAAGAAGCTTAAGAGATTGGTCAGTTCGAAATCAGAGGAAGAGGAGAAATTTGACAGGTCAAGGCCTGATAGGCTGAAGCATGCTTCATAGATTTTTAGAGAATCTTTTCAGATTCCTTGGGAAGACCAGTTCTTTTATTAAATGCAGTAATAAGTCATGTCATTTATGACAGAAGTGACTTTATGTCAGTTGGGAAGATGAAGCATGGTTTGGAATTAAAGTATGAAAAATAATTCTCTCTGAATACGAAATAAGGCTGGGAAATCGGTTTCTCAGTGTTGGTTAAAGAGTAGTCAAAGAGGATTTTTTCAAGACACATTTGAATTTCAAAATTCAAATCAAGCTTAAAGAAGAGCAAGTTGGGACACGGCAGACGAGAAAAAGATTCCCTTGGGAAGGCCATGCTGAATTCTTGGTGACCGTGTGCTTGGAAATCTGAGCTGACAAGATTGATGAGAGACCAACGAAAAGAAGCCAATAATTCGGTCAAGAGGGGAAGGAAAGCCGAATATACACAGTGTAAATTGAAATTGGGAAAGCGACTGGGTAAAACCGGTTAATCGGTAAGATTAATCGATAAGAGGATTCAATGGATCCCAACTTAAGCGGTAATTCGGTCAAGCAGAGCAACATCACGATTTTATGAAACCGGTAAATCGGTGTCTTTGTTACCTAAACCCGAAATAGCTGTTTAAAAACCACCATGTTTTGGAGCCAAGGTGTATAATTTGAGTTTCAAATTTTGAATTTCTCCTTGGGAACACGAATTGGCACAGCATACGAGGAAAAGGATTCCTCTGAAAATGACAAGATAACACTTGGAAATATAAGATTTCTTGAAGACTGTGTGACAGCCATTATGACACATGGAAAAAGAAAAGTACACGCTTTGGGAAATGGTGATGAACAGGAAAAATTGAAGTTTGAGCAGGGTGAAGGCCAAACCGGTATACCGATATACCGGTATAATTGGTGGAATACCCCTCTTTCTTTAATCAGCTTACCAGCCATAAATAAATATTTATACGAGGGTGAAGATACCGTGTTAAACCGGTTAACCGGAATATCGGTGTATCTGTCTTAAATCCTTCAGTAATGCGAAAAGAGAAGAGGTCCATCAGGACCCAGCCTTTTTTGACAGACTTAAACCGACAAGGAGTTATATTTAGAGGAATTACCGGTGTGATGGTTAAGAAGCTCGAACGCTTCACAAAACCGGTTAAGTTTCTAAATGAGCTACTTTTCATGAAAACAACAAAACCAAGGTTCATAATTATAAACCATGGTCTGGGGGGCAACTGTTATGGACCAGAAGTAGAATTATACTTCGGTAAACCGGTTTATCGGTAAGGTCTGGTCCATTTAGGATCTCTGACCTCATGAAATCGGTTAACAAGTATTAGAAGCCCTTTAAGGGCCCAAGTCTTCAGCAGATCAGCTTACCGACATAAAAGCCTTTTTAAGGGCCCATGGCACCTAGAAACCGGATTACCGGTATGTGAGGCCCAATAAGGGTCCAAATCCTCCTTTTACCCGAATTGACAAAGAGGAAGACTTCTGGTTGACAAGCATAGGGAAGAAAGATTCCATTACCTCGTGATACCGGTATAGCGGTTACACAGAGGATAGGGCAATGAAGTAGAATTCTCTTGGATTCCTATGCAATGATGAGCAGCAGCTCTCCCATAATATCCATTTAACTCCTGCTATTATCACTTGCCGTTAGCGGTTATGCGGCCGTACCCATTGATGAGAAGGGAAACCCAACGATGAGGTTATTAGCTTATATAGGAGAGTGGAGGATAACCAGGTATGCATCCTTCAATCTCACACAAACACACACACACCCCCCCCCCCAATCTAAGAACGACAATAGAGCTGGTATCCTGGTGATCAGGGTGCCTATCTACAGTCTAAAAGCAAACAGTAGAATACTGGTACACTTGACCGCTTAGCTCAAGTACTAGACGTTCTACAACAGAACAGCACCGATAGTCTAAAGGTTTTTTACACCGTCGGTTCGTTATCCTTATTTATGTAATATTATTTTTTTCAGTCTGTACTTTTTGGTCAGTACCACAGGTGTTCCCAAGAGCACTCTTATTATACCAGGGAATCCTTGAGACTAATCTTACACGAGGTCGCGTTCCTATGCCTCTCTCAGCGGGGTGTGTTAACTGAGAATCGAACCTGTCTCAGGCCCCATTCCCAAGTTCTCAAGTTGGCAGGATCGCACCACTTGAGCCAACCCCCGTTGGTACCTTATTTATGTATTTTTAGTCATTGACTTCTAACTAAAATTAATGCAGATGAATAATCCTATAACAATGTAAAAAAAAAATACACTTTGAATCTACCCATTAAACGCATGAGTTAGGATCCGTTGACACCAGTGTAAAACTTGATTGATCACTTACACCTTCACATAACTTTTTATATATATTATAAAATTTGTCAAATTCAACCGTTGAATTTTATGTTGTTATCAAGTAGATCAAGTCTACAAATTTCATAGAATATAAAAATTATTTGATACTTCATCCGACTATTCTATTTTAACGGATAATACGTTGTTTAAAATATAAATAAATATGCATTATTATATTATATACCTACGAATCTCCGAATGATCTGAAATTTGGTATGTATGATCGTCATGATAACAACATATAATTCAACGGTTGGATTGAAAAATTTCACATTATATAAAAAGTTATGTAAAGGTGTAAGTGACCAAATTTTATACCTAATGTCAATGGATCCTAACTCTAAACTCATTTATGAAAGGATTTTCTAACGTGTTTCCAAGCACACACGATAATGTTACTGAAAAATTAAAGGCAAAACTAATAGATTGGTCCATGGTCCAGTAAGTTATTTTTTGGTTGCGATTTCGTCCCTTAACTTTTTTTCGTTTCAAATAAATCCGTAAGTTTGTAACTTGTTTCAAGTAAATTGTAACAACCTCACATTAATTAGTTAATTTATAGGTTTTAAACAAAATCAGAGTTTAAAAATTCTTTTTAAAACTTAATTTCTTTAAAGGGTTTTACGAAAATCCGACAGAGTTTCCTCTGTTTTCTGGACTTCCCAAAATTTTTCTTCTTAAAACCTGTCAGTTTAGAAATATTTAAAAACATATACCACAGCAGTTTAATAGCAAAAACCGATCCTAACGCCCGATTAGTATAAGCTTCAGGGCACGACTAATACATATTCTAAAATTACAAAAATAGTTGTCCACTCATACATTAATAAATATACATTCCACGTAGTGGAATGAAAATCCTGCTCGGCCATGTCCTATGTAAGCTCCACTTCAATACCTGCAAAAATATAGCAAGAAGGGTAGCATTACACAGAACTTAAAAAGATAAATTCTACAAGAGACATAGCAATAAAATAAGCCTACCCTATTACTGATATCAGTTACTCGTAAATATCCATATAATTATTTTTCTTTTAGTTTCTCCAATTATTCTCATACTTCCACTCTTAGCCTTCAATTCATTTTATCTCATTCCTTAGTCGCTTTCCTTTCCTATTCTTTTTCTTTTACTTTGTCTTTTCATTTTCTTTCTTTTTCATTTCACTTTTATTCTTTGGCCACAGGGTCATCACGATCATCCTGTGCCGATTATCTTTTATATTTATTAGGCCACAAGGTCACCATGATCATCCTGCGACGATTATCATTTACATTTATTAGGCCATAGGGTCACCACGACCATCCTGCGACAATTATCATTTACATTTATTAGGCCACAGGGTCACCACGACCATCCTGCGACAATTATCATTTACATTTATTAGGCCATAGGGTCACCACGACCATCCTGCGACAATTATCATTTTTATTTATTAGGTCACAGGGTCACCACGACCATCCTGCGCCGATTAACATTTATATTTATTAAGCCACAGGGTCACCACGACCATCCTGCGCCGATTAACATTTATTTTTATTAGGCCACAGGGTCACCACGACCATCCTGCGACAATTATGATTTATATTTATTAGGCCACAGGGTCACCACGACCATCCTGTGACGATTAACATTTATATTTATTAGGCCACAGGGTCACCACGACCATCCTGCGCCAATTAACATTTATATTCTTTCTCATCATTAATTCGTCTTAGTCTTTTCTCTTAACTTTTAGTTCCTTAGTTTTCTTTAATTCTTTTAATTTCTTAACCCCTTCTTTTATCTTCTTATATATAAATGTTTCTCATTTTTAACTAGTTCTGCTTGATTAAGCCATATACGTTATATTTTAATTCTCGTTCCTAGCTCTTAGTTATTTCCCTGTTCTCTTTCTTTCTTTTTTTTCTTCTCTTCCTTTTCCTTTTTCCTTTATTCTTTTTATTAATTACTCTAGTTTACATCTAACTCCACTTAGCTTTGACATAGTCGTTATATCTTAAACTCTCATTTCAAATTCTTAGTTATTCCATTAATTCCTTTGTCTCACACTTTTATTTACTTATTATTCCTATTTCATTACTCTACTTTAATTAGATACCCTTCTTAACTTAGTTTAGTTTCCATATCTTATTACAACATTTTATTTAACTTCCCTAACAACTCACTCTCTCTTGGCTTTAGTATCTTTTTATTAATTTCCTCTTACCGGTTATCTATTTTCTTGTACATCTAATCCATTACTTTGTTTCTATTCCCATATTCGACTCCGCACGTATATCTTATACCACATTCTAATCCCTCTTTTATCCCATTTAAATCTTCACTTACTAATTTACTTATTATCTTTCAGCTTATTAGTTCTACTCTTTTTACCTATTACGTTTACTCTTTTATTCTTTTACTCCCAAGTTTAGTTTATTTATCCTTAAATTCTCCCTTGTGTTACAGTGTATACTTTTCTACATTTTCGTTCAATATTAACCATTTAATATCCTAAATATACTCATTCGTTCCGGACCTTGTCCTACACGTACATATTCTATTCCCTAAGGTGGGGTTTCCATTAATAATTCTAATTACTTCCTTTATGTCAGGGGGAAACTATCCTAAGGTCCATTAACATATTACCCTATTCCTAGTCACCACTATAGCATCCTAGAATTTACTTCTCAAGTAGAGGAAATACGACCCTTCTTACCTCGGGCTTTCTTTTAAAAGAACCTGGGTTGTGGCTCAGTGACGATGACGGCGTCGGTGAGATCCGTGGAGAGAAAGAGAACTCGTGGATGAGAGAGAAAGGGCCAATAAAACCCTAACACACAAAGAGAGAGACAAGAGTTAGAGGTGATGATGATTAGCTCTTGAAATGGAAGAAATAGGAGGAAGAGAACTTGTTCTCACATACCTAGGACTTGATGGGAGTGTTGGAGTTAGAGAGGGAGGAAGCCATGAAGAGAGAGGGAAGCACCAAAAGATAGGGAGAAGAGAGGATGACACTTGGGACCTTGAGGATGATGATGGATGGCCACAATAACTTGAGGTTTTTGGGTCTCAAGGCATGGAATGAGTGTTCTTGGGGTGGAGGAAGAAGAAGGGACGAACTGGGAATGAAATGGGGCTTGATTCCCTTTTATTTTTTTCAACAGCAGCACGATTTAATCGATTAAGAGACGATTAAGACTTTTCACCCAATCTGACCTTAATCGATTAAGCTACAGCTTAATCGATTAAGCTGCATAGTTTTGCAGTAGCCTGACTTTGAAAGGCCATAACTTCTTCGTTACCCGTTGGATCTTGCTCAAAATTTGTGGAAAACTTCCTAAGACACTTAACTTCACATCCAACGGTGAAATTTGGCTTTAGAGATGTAAATCTTTTATTTTGAATTTCCTAATATAGGGTGTTTATAACACCAAAAACATCGCTTCTAACGCTCTTTTGTTCATCTTCCAACCTCCTTTCTGATGCCAATGCTTCGTGATTCCTTTATGACATTCAAAGAACTCCTAATCCATCATTTTAAATCCTTTTTAGAATAATCCTTACTTCCAAATCTTATCATTATTCTAATTACTCTTAGAATTAAAATTCGGGATGTTACATAAATCCTTTCATCCAATTTTGTCTTAACCCCGTTAATGGGAGCTTCCTATGTGGCAACCATTGGTCTTATGTGGCTAAAACGCAACGTTACACCCCAAAATAATGTCATATGAGACCAAAAGAGAAAACCAAAACAGTTAGGGATAGCCGAATAAGCTTCTATTTTGGTCTCATACGACATCATTTTGGGGTGTAACGTTGATTTTTAGCCTTGTAAGACCATTGGTTGCTACGTAAGAGGCTCCTATTAACGGTGTTAAAACAGAATTGGACGGAAAGATTTATTTGAAAGGAAAAAAAGTTAAGGGACGAAATCGCAACCAAAAAATAACATATAGGACCAATCTAATAGTTTTGCCAAAATTAAAAGTAAAGTCGTTCTTTGGAAAATTATATCTTTATTTTTTTTTGGTGTACAGGAAAATTATATCTTTAATACATCGTAGAATGATGTTTTGTTTTCACTTTTGTTATCACACTTTATTTACTTATGTATATTTAACATATGCCCTAATAAGGCACATTAAAAAAAAACATTTTTGAACGTGGGAGTAAAAAATAAAGTTTTCTTGAGAACAAAGCTAAGTAAAGAAAAAAAGAAGGTTTAACGATTCAATTTTAGTTTTAGCCCTTAATTTTTTTAATAGTAAATAGTTTCAAAGATGACACTATCACCAATTTAGTCTCTAAAAAATATTTGTCACCAATATAGTGTTTCAAAGATCAATTGTGTCTCCAATTTACTATATTTGTCATCAATATAATCTCTCAAATATCAATTGTGTAACCAATTTAGTTATCTAAAAATATTTGTCATCAATATAATCTCTTAAAGATCAATCATGTCACCATGTTGGTTCCCTCCGTGTTACTCCAGAACATTTTAACAATACTTACATGACACGTTAAATAAAAATTATTGTAAAATAAAATTACAAAATTTAAATAAATAAACAAACATGAATAAAAAGAAGAAACTAACACTCAACACCTATTTGCTCGGGTTGAAATGAAAACACTTGCAGTGTTAGAAATAAGAATAATAATTTACACCCATGTTTGAGGATCGCCATGGAGAATGCCCTATTTTAGGCAAAATGGGTTTTGATATTTCCATGTGGGAATGGGGATGAAGAAGAAAATCTCCTCGAAAGTTATTTGGAGAATGAGAATTATAGAAAAAAATTATATTATTATGCAATTAATACAAATAATTCAACAACACTAATTTAAAAAATATATAAAATTACTTAAAAATACATAAAATATATAAATAATAAAACTAAATTAATTCAAATGAAAATACATAGAAATAAATATAATAAAATTTCAACATTAATTGTCCGTACGACTCTCGTGCTCCCAAACATGTTCTACTAAATCGACTTAAAGTTTGTGATGGAATATTCTGTCATGAACAACGAATCTCCTTTGCAGTTAATCTTGAATATCAGGGTCACGATCATTATTAGATGCTTCCACCATGTCGTTGTCAAGATCAGACTAATCAAAATTACCACCATAAGTTTCTAGTTCATCTTCGACAATCATGTTATGTAATATGATACAAGCATATATTATACGAGCAAGTGAATCTAATTGCCATTGTCGAGCTAAGCAACATATAATTGCGAATCGAGCTTGGAGTACTCCAAATGCTCCCTCGATATCCTTTCTAACACCTTCCTACTACTAGGCGAAAAAATTGTCTCTTCTCTCCTTGTGTCAGTGGGATGCTCTTGACAAATGTAGCCCATTCAGGGTAAATGTCGTCTACTAGATAATACCCCAAATTGTATTTAGTTCCGTTAAATGTGTACTGCACTTCTGGAGCTAGCTCGGCCTTGTAGAACATCGTTAAAGACAGGTGATTAATTTAGCACATTAATGTCATTGTTTGAACCAACAACACCAAAGAATGCATGCCAAATCCATAAGTTTTTTGATGCAACTGCTTCAAGCATAACTGTAGGATTGCCATGATCACCTCGACAGAATTGACTTTTCCATGCTATTGGGTAATTTTTCCACTCCCAATGCATACAATCTATTTTACCCAACATACTTGGAAAACCACGATCCTTCCCTATTTGCAACAAGCGTTGAATGTCATCAGTTATAGGCCTCCTTAGATATTGTTCCCCAAATACCTTGATCACACCACTTGTAAACTTCTCTAAGTATTCCACCGAAGTGCTTTCCCTCATTCTGACATAATCATAGAGGCTGTCTGCAGGTGATGCATATGCCAACATACGAATAACATAAGTGCATTTCTGAAGTGGTGAAAGGCCTTCTCTACCACGTTTGTCCACCCTCATTCGATAATACTCATCACGGTCACCAATGGCTTGTACAATGCAAAGGAAAACATGCTTGTGCATTCGGATCCTTCGGTGAAACTGCTCATCCGTATATACTGGATGTTCAAACAAATAATCGTTGAACAATCTGGTATGTCCTTCTTCACGGTTCATCTATATATGCCTTCTTTTCCCTATACGCCTAGTAGACCTACTAACTTGTTGCTCTTTTTGCCTTTCAAGGATAATCCTCATCATTTCCTCTTCACTGTTGTCGTTAATAACATGACCAATATGTCATTTGAGGATTTTGTGAAATTTGAAAGCCTATGAAGGGTCAAGTCCATTAGAAAAATTGGAAAGATGAAAGAGGAAAGAAGAATTTGGAAGAATGAAAGATGAAAGAAGAATTGGAGTGTGAAGTATATATAGGCTAGTTTCTAATGACTAGTTTTTAACGGGTAGTTTACAACGGCTAGTTTATGTTATATATAATTCAAGTACATAAACACTCTAAATACTCCCTCACAATTCATGCCTTTGACTCCCTCCTCCTTGGAGACTCCCTTCTCTCTTTCTTCTCCTCTTCTTTCCTTCTTTCTTCTTCATCAATGACTCACTCACTGCCTCATCATAACTCACTCACACACTCGCTCGATTCCTTCTCTCTCTCCCTCACGATTCCAAATCCCTCACCACCGTCACTCACCTCCAAATCACTCACCACTACCTGTTGGTTCTTCTCCCTCACTACCACTCACCTCCAAATCCCTCACCATCGAAGACGGTTCTTCTCCCTCAAACACCTCAAATTCGTGATTTTTTTTCCTTTTTTGGATCATCAAACACATCTAATACCTCAAAAACAAATCTTGGATCAACAAAATTGGCTCTGCATGTGGCTGGATTTCACCCACCACCATCAATTAGCCGATTTGGCAAATTTGGGATTCTAGGGTTTGCTGAGAATCCCTTTTCCTTCTTCTCCTTTTTAATTCAATTTTGTAATATTGATTTTATTTTGTATTCATTCTGGACTGATCATATGTGATGAATGTTTGATTCAAAAAGGTTTTTTTTCAAGGTTTTTTTTTTTAATTCTGAACCGAGGAAGAACATGCTCTAATTTTTTATTCTTTGTCATAGGGTGGGCCCTCCTCAAGAACCGTCCCTTGCTGAAGGGACAAGCCTTGACAAGAGCTGCCATATAGGCATGCTTCAACGCCCTCAGTTTCTTCCCTTTCGGTTCTTCACAGAAACCCGGTCTCAAGGGATTGAGTTGGAAATGCTCTAAGTCATTTTATCAATAGCCTGCACTTAAGAACGCGTCAATGAATACTTGTAAAGCAATAAAACATTGTAACCATTCTCAAATTAGAGATGGTCATAACAGCAAGGAATACAAATTGATTGCACAATCTATCACTCCAAAGAACGGTGGATTTTCATAAACTACTACAACATTCTACATGACACAACACCGGCATTAAAGGCATACCTAATCAACTAACTCAATCCTACATGGACAGAAACTCGGTAAACTCTGAAAACATGTTGGTTCTAATGCATGGTCAATAAGCTTACAGACATAGCAAACCAAACAAGGAAAAGAAAGTCAACAATTTAAACGGCAGATGAGATGAAGCCCTATTGATTACCCTCCACGAAGTGAGGCGTTGATGTCGGTTTGCTTATTTGTGGTATCTGCTGGAACGGCAGACCAATTATCCCCTCGAAAGGAAGGTTGTGATGATAGAAAAGGTATTGGATCAGCAGAAGAGATTGGAACAATTGCAGTTGGTGTCACTGATGATATAACCTCATGTTTCTGTTTTCTTTGATTCAGCTCGTGTTGGTTTCCTGCCAGAAAACTGCCTACCACTACCTGATAGACATCAATCGATAGGAAATTAGAATGATACGAATTCACATAAACTTTTCCTCAAATATTATTTGCTAGCAGCCTAACAATGGTTGTTCTTAGTGGAAATGAATTGTAACCCAAGGTGAAACATATCTACAATATTAGGGGTTTATTTCCTGAAGTTGCTACTTTTGGAGAGACTTTACCTAACCACTACTATCACCAGCCTGCAAAAGTGCAAGCAATTTACCAGAACCCGGATCATGAACTTCATTCATCCTAGATAATACTCCCTCTGCTAGGTTTCTTGAAACTTTAAAAAAATACTTCAACATTACAGTCTTACCCTCTTAATTTGCATTGAGAATTTCACTATGTATTACTTCACATTAATGGGCAAAGGACAAATAAAAGAAAATAACAATAAATGCCTCTTAGAAAATACAAAGTGAGTTATAAATAGGACCAAAGAATCCTTCTAGAATGTAATTTATAAATAGGACCGGAGGGAGTAGCATAAAAGTCCTATTGAGTGATTGTTTACAGATACAATTTTAGGCCTATGCTAACTTCGCTAGTAAAACAAGGAAAAAAGAAAAAAAATTTGAGGATAGAATAGATACCTGCACAGGACTAGCAGCCACCAATAGACCAGCTACTCCCCCACCTACAACACGTCCATCCGGACTAGCTAAAGAAACACTCATGCCACCCGATCTGCTTCGTGTTCCTCCACTTTCATTTGGCATGAACGAGCCAGATAGAGACAGAATTTCAAATCGTCCCTGTTGAAATAGCAGCAAGAAAGATGTGATTTCTACTTGTGATAGAAAGCAGTGGTTTTAGAAGGCTAAAGATAGATACAGTAGTATTTAAAAACATGAATGACAACAAGATGAGCATGAGTTTTGACTAGATTCAATGAAAATGTTTAGGTCAAGTAGCAGCAGTGACCAAGAGTGATACATTCAGCAACTATAAATCTAAAGAACAAAAGCATGCAAATTGCAAAACAAAGGATATGCTAAAATGAAGAGCAAAAACAATGTGCAGAAAGGCAGGATTGATAGCATTCTTGAACAGTGACTAACATGACACATTTGTTAAGCCGACATTATTCACTCTTGAATGGTTGAGAAACATCCCAACTAAGTCTGTTTAGGAATAAAGGTAGATCTGCCAGGCTATAAAGCAATGTCCAATATTAATTTTCATTGAATTGAAACTAAGATTTCCACTAGATTGTACATGATGCAGAGTCAATATAGTGATCAACACCAATGTATGTATAAAGAATAAATTAAAAATAAAAGTTAAAATGCATATCCAATGATTGTGATGAAAACAGTGAGTATTGCATGCAATTTTCGTCTATCAAAAGTAAACCTAAAAACAACAGACAAATAACTACAAATAAATTGCATATTCTGTTAGTTGAATTGGAGAAAATAATGCTATCAAATTTCATCAATGCTTCACCTCATATGTCAATGTACCCCCAGAAGAATCAGGCTGACGAAGTGTGACACTAGATATGACACCATTTGCTGAAAGAATGCATATAGCTCGAGGCCCTTGCTGAGAAAATGATATTACTTTCATGGTAACATCCTAAGATAACCAAATGAAAAATAGAAGTCAAACCTGAAATCACATGTACTGTTTTCCGGTTGTCACAGTTTAAATAAATTGAATATAGCTATTCCAGGAAATTAACAAGAATATTGAAAGATGTCTCTTTCTTGTGATTATTATAAAAATTCATCCTCCATGTTACATATAACTATCACTTCATATGCTGAAATATACGCATTAATTTTTCATCTTCGAAAAGAAAAAGGAAGAATAATTTGTAAAGTGGCAACTGATAAAAAAGAATGAAGGGGGTAAAAATCAAGAAAAGTCATAGACACAATGCTTATTTTTGGTGAAACTTGAGCTTCTACCCATGAAAAATATCAGATAAGTTTGGCAGTTTTATTACCATGAATATCAGAAAATTCTGAGAATTGTATAAGGAAATACTTCATATGCATTACTCCCTTAGTTCCTAAATATAAGCATCTCTTAGGATCTTTTCTTTAGTTCTATTTATAAGCCTATATTCCAATTTCTATTGGTATTAATTACTTCTACTCCACAAACACGCTATTTACTCCTTATTTTTTAGAGTTTTAAAAATAATTATAGGGGTAATTTTGAAAAAATATACCAAATGTTATCAACTCTAATGCCACTAATAATATAAGTCCAACTAACTTTCTTCATTCTTGTGAATTTCTACAATTAAGACTTATATTAAGTAAAGGAGGTAGAATTATGCAATTGATAATTTGATATTTCTGAAACTTACCTCCCCTGCATTAACAGTGATGATATGGGGTGTAAAATTTGCACCAACTGCTGAGCATGCAACCCAATCACCTAAAAAAACAAGAAAATTTAGTAATTAACAATCATGATTGGTAATGAAGACATTCCTGTAATCTTATCAAATTGGAAATGCAAACGGCATCAAAGTAAAAGTGTGAAAGAACCCAGCTACCATTAACAAGTTCAAACATTATTTTGTCATAGACTGATAAAACATGGAAGTAGAACTAACATATTTCTTTTAATACTCAAAAGATTATTCTTTACAGTCCATAATTTGAAGATTCTTTATGTCACTTTTTTGTACGCACCTATCGCGAACTAAGGACACTTATCATGCATGATTCAATCTACAACGAAAGGTTTTAAGCCCAAAATAACCCGGCAAAGCTCGGAAATAAACTTGATCTACAGACAAGTTATGAGACGTATTCCTAAAGTAAATCTCCAGAAGATAAACAACTTAATTATCGACGATTGATGTTAAATTATGTATGGATTATCAACAATTATAGAAGATAATTGATTATCTCCTTAGAGATAAGATAACTTGAAGATTATTCTAATAAATAGAAGATTTGTCAAGAACATACATCAGAGTAAGTTGTTCATCCTGATTCTATAAATACTACTCTCATGCAAGGGTCTAAGGCATCCAATTCTCAACAATGCTCCCCATTGTATAAGCAATTTATACACCTTGAGAGTATCATTAACACTTCCTCAATAGAGATATTCAGCGGTGAGAGAGCCAAAACTCATGCTGAGTTCAACCCCACCACGAAGGTTCAACAATTACTTGAAGCTCACCGCCAAACAGTACTGAGAGTCTTAACTTTGGGATCCTAAGCGGTATGCCATCCCCTTTACATAGAAGATCCTATACCACAAACGACTTCCCTAAGAGTAGGGGGCATATTGTTGACTATTTTTATGGACAGTTTGAATAAGTTTTGTTCTCCCTTGAAACACTATTTCAACATGCTTCATAGAACTACGTAGTCTAGGACCAAAAACCCATTCTTGCCAGACTAAAAATCTTTAACAAATACCCTCCTCCTTAACAGGGACTTCTGTCTGATATGAACAGAACAATTTTGCTCTTTAAAAGGACAATGTACCAAAGATAAAAGTTAAAACTTGCAAGTTCAATTTGAAAAAAAAAATTAACACACAAAAGAAGTATGGTAAAACAGAATAACAGATTAGAAGAAAAATAATTTTGTATGTAATACCCAGCTAATATCATATTACCATCTTATCTTAATATACAACAACTAAAACTCCATGAAGCTTAGAGTATTCCAAGTTCCACCTCACAGTTTATCTGTTTTTGAATTGGCTGAATTTAATAGTAGACTTCCAGATTTAATATTTACTCTATCTAATCAAAATATGAACAAACATTTAGTTTCCCTATTAGTTCAAAATAGGTTAGAATTGATCAGCTTATTAACAATCCATATCAGCCTCCTTATTAGTATATATATATAGTAAAAATGTATCAGGAGGAAGGACCACACAACTGCATCAGCTTACTACTAAGTAATTAGTAAAGAGAGTAGAAATGAGAACACCAAAAAGAGGAGATTGTTGGTTGTGGTCAGGTGGGGTCCGAGCTAGATTCAAACATGGCATTTGGTTACTATTGAGCTTAAGAAAATAAAGTTGCATCTGGACTAACAACTATATCTTTTTAGAATTTTGACCTCTTGACTTGACATAGATTAGAGAGTCCCAACATGAAAGAAAAGCCCGATTTTTCTATGTTCCTCCAGCTTTGTATATTCAAGATAGTAGCATATTTTTAGCGAAGTACCTAACAAACATGGCACCAAGCAAGATTGGGTTCCAACTTCCAAGGATCAAGGTTTGAACTTTGAACTGCCAAATAACAGCCATAACGAGATTCCTCCGTCTCACATCAACCCACAAAGCTAACTTACTTTTCAGTACTAAACCGCACTTATTACCAACACCACACGATCCTAACTACCCGAAGTCCATCAAATCCAATCAATCACAGGTCCCACATCCCCTATTATCCCAATGTTTGCACCACTGCAAAGAAGACACACAACATAACAAAATAACAGAAAACATAACACAAACATGACCCAACAAGCCAACACAGCAAAACCTTTTTCTTTTATTATTATTATTATTCTCTTCAAGAGACAATTTTGTTCTGAGCTAAAAATATCTACAATGTGATAGAACTATTTCTTTGGGTGAGATTTTTTTTACACATACAACTCAAACTCGAACGCTCTACTCATAAAAAAAAAAAGCAAGTTGTATCACCTGAACCAACTATCTCGGTAGACAACAACACTTTGCACTCAAATCAAATCAAATTAAATAAATGCAAATGTATTTAAAAAAATAAACAAAAAGAGCACTAAAAAGAAAGATTCTGTTTGTTACCAATATTCACTATCTCAAACTTGGCTTTGCTGACTGAGCTTGGCTTCACTTTCCCGCGCTTCCCCACCGAGAAATCGATCACCGGCGGCATCGGAGCCGCGGATGATATCGGCTTCGGAGACAGCGCAGTCACCGAACCGTCTGGTCCATACTTTCTAGGCCGACCCCTTTTTTTCTTCCCCGGCACCATCTCCCCCACCGGCGCCGCCGTCAAAATCGCCGTGTGCGGCGGCGGAACACTCGCTTGAGTTGCCGGGTTCGGTGTCGTGGACCCACCGGCCGGAGCTGAGTTTTCTGTCCTCGGAGCTACATGATATTCCGACGGAGCATCTGATCCCACCACCGTAACGCCGCCGGTTACTCCGCCGCTGGCCTCCATGTTTAAGCACTTGTGAACTCAAACTTCAGCTTCTCATTTTTTTTTCCTTCAAACTCAATCACCTAAAACCAAAACCTTTGCTAGGGAATTTTTTAAAGCAAAAAGATTAAAATTAAGCTCAAAAAATCAAACTAAAAGTTGTAGCTGAGCACCAAATGAAACATGAAGTAAAAATCTTCAACTTTGCACCAATTGCATAAACTGTCAATTAAAAAAAAGAAAGCTGAAAAAAAAAGAAGATTATGATCTAAAGTTAATTTTGTACAGGAAAATAAAATTGGTTTTGAGAAAATAGATGGTGGAAAATTGTGAAGGAAGAAAGAGTGAAATTTTTGAAATTTTGTGAGTTTTTCAAAGGAAATGAAAATGGCCAGATAAAATGAATGCTTGTTTTTGTTTGTTCAGGTAATTGGATTCCTAACTTTCATATGATAGTCCAAATTGAGATTAAAAAAATAAACAGAAGGAAAAGGAGATATACTGAATTGAGGGTATTAAAAAATATTTTGGTGAACAATATTTAATGAGTAAATAATATTTAATGGAAATAGTTATGTGGTTTTGGTTGGAATCTGGTGAAGTAATGTATAAGTTAATATTAAAGTTGTTGGGAGGGGCTTTCTTTTTCTTTCCCCATTTTTAAAATATATTTTTGTGTCAATATGGGCAAAGGAAATAAATAAAAGCAAAAAAATAATCACCACGCATGTTACCATATATTGTTTTAGGTGAAAGAAAAAGTAAATAGGTTGGTTGCCAAGAAATAAAGAAACTATACTGGAAAGGAAAAAAGGAAGGCATGGTAGGAAGTCTCCCAAGGCAAGCCATATTTGACAATATCATAATAGCTGAGTAGGGGGTTAGGGTTAGGGTTATGGCATGAATTGTAAGTAATGAGTGCTACTATCAAATATTCAACATAAATATTTATTTAAAAAAGGCAAAACAGGGGGAAAAATTGAAAAGGAGCTGCGACCTACACTTTCACTTTTTTCACGCTTAAACCGACCTTTATTTATCATTGGAATAAATTGAAAAGCAAGACATTCATAAATTCTCCCCCCACTTACTTACAATTTGAGTTATTTAAAATAATTAATAATTAAAATAAGTAAATAAATAAACCATTATATCTCCAAAAAAATAAAAATTCAAACGTGAATGGAGTGCAAATAAATACTTCCTTTCATTTTTATTATAAATTATATTTAACCGAATTACTCATATTAAGAAAAATAGTTAATTTTATGAATTTTATTCAATGAAAAAATATTTTAACATTACAATTTTTTCCTCTCAATTTTTCTTGAAAAATTCATACTCATTAATTAAAAAAACATACATATCAAATTTTTGTTAACATAACTTGCATTGCTAACTCTTCAGCAATGACATATTTTTGTTTCAAATGTACAATACTCAAGACAAGATGTCTTAATCATAATTATGACATATTTTTCTCTCTCAATTTAAATACATAATAAATACGGAGTATGTGGTAGTAGATACAGTATAATGTTAATAATAAGTTATTGATCTTAAGGCGAAAAAACGTCCTTAGTATTGCTTACAGTTTACTCATAACCTTTTCATTTTAAAACAATTTTATACTCGTTAATATAAACCCATATACCCAGAAGCGGGCTATCTCTGCAACTGCAAGTACTTCATGTGCTTAAGTGACTACTGGTTGTTGGTGGCTGCACATGTTGGAGTATATAAAATTTAGTGCCCTCTCTTCATTTGTTCATTTGTTCTGTCTAATTGTGAGAATATGCATACGTGTGTATTATCACTCTTATTTTATTTTAATGGTTCAAAATAAGAAATAAGTTGTTCGGGGTGGATCATTTGATGGGTTTATCTTAATCCAAATCCATCCCCATAGCTCGGTTGGATTATTTGTTTGGACTAATACCTCATTCAATTTTGATAAAATAATATGCCGGACGGAACCGGATCTATATTATATGATAATATTATCGATTGATAAAAATGAACATTATAGCGAGCTAAATTATAGAATTAAAGTAGTAATATGAAACTTAAACTAAAATATATATTATACAATGTTAGTTTTTTCTAAAAGTTAAATAAAAACTAAATAAAACAAGAAATTAAAGAATGTGCATTGATGATGTAAAGTTTTTTAAACCATGAGTCTATTATTCACCGTTCATTTATATTATGTACTTTTATATAAACATTAACAACAATGAATGCATGAATGATATATGATAAACTGATGTTGTAGAAACATTTACACTATCAATGCACCTTCTATTTTCTCATAAAACAATAAATAATAATAATTAAATTAGAAATATTAAACATAATTACCTGATTACTGATTTAGTTAATAATAAAAAATAACTATAGGAATTACAAAAACTGTATTAGTATTTTATTTTCCAATTTGGAATATTTTTATTGTATATAATTAGTGTTAGGTCCAAGAAATTTTAGTTGTGGGGTGACTCATACATAAATATATAATATTAAAAATATAATATTGTTTTTTTTCTTTCTAAATATTAGTTATTAATGTAAGTAAAAATACACTCAACTCTTGACCTTATCCAAAATCATATGATAATAATATTGTCACATATTCATATTAATAAAAATTTAAAATAAAAAAAAGTACTTAAAACATATTTTTATGATTGTTTTAATTTCTTTAAGTTGGCATTCACTAATAATTAATTCATATACTAGAAATAATATGTAAGATGATAGGATTTAAAAATAAAATTGATCAGGAGCCTAAATTTGAGGTCAAATATATAATGAATATTCTCCCTTGTTTAAACTTCCCCAAATCGAACTAATGCTTCATTACACAACATGATGAGTAACACCCAACCACCTAGGAAGCTTTTCAGAATGGTCACTACCTCGTATAGTATACATGTTCGGTTCTCACATTTTATAGGTTAGGGGTGAGAAAAAATATTGGGATTCTCTTATTTATGCCACTTGTTAGCAATATTTGAAAAATTTGTGTAACACCTACACTGTACTACTCTTAACTACCCATTATTCAAAATAGCGAAGTTAAAATTTCCTTTTTAATTATTAAAAATCTCCTGTCAAAGGGACGAAGTTTCTTCTATTTATAGGACTTTCCAAAAAATTATGTTTTTCCTGCAACCTGATAAACACATTCATTTTCAACAACCAGAAACCAACAGGCTATCAACAACACATAATCAAAAATCAGTGCTACCTCGCACAACACATATCACCATAGTTAAAAATAAATTAATTACAACCAAATAGTCTATAATTTCCTCTAACTAACTTACACTCCACTCCAGTGGAGTGTGCACCTGCTCGGCCAGTAATCGTGTAAGCTCAAACTCTGTACCTGGAAAAATGGTAAGGAGGTGAGCATTACACATAAAATAGGAATAGCAGTTTCTAATATGACATAATAACTGACTAAGCCAAACAAAATTAAACCAAGTAGTTCACATAAACACTTAATCATTCCGGTCAAGTCCACATGCACATCAAAACCATATTATCAGTTTTCTCGTCTTATTCACTTTAACACTTGTTCATTCAAGTCATATTCACATGCACATTAAAACCAAAATGTCATTTTTCTCATAATTGTACATATATCCAACTTCACATCTTTTCATGTTTTTCCTCTCATACTCAAGTTTTATCATATCTTTCATATTCTTGTAGATTATCATAAGCTTTTCATCTTTTCGTGGACTATCCGATTCACGCTACATCGCAGTCGGATTCCACACGTTTCATCTTTTCGTGGACTATTCGATTTGCGCACTCGCAGTCGGATTCCACACCTTTCATCATTTCGTGGACTATCCGATTCGCGCACTCGCAGTCGGATTCCACACATTTTAAATAACTAGTCCTCTTCGCATTCTAGCCGATTCGCGCACCCGCAGTCGACCCCGATTCGCGCACCCGTAGGAAGATTAGTTTACTCGGGTCATACAAATTAAATAATAATCAATATAATGTGTTTTACGAAAAAGGGACTTTAACTTAAAAACCGAGACAAGTTAAATTAGAAAACATTTAATTATTCATAAATCAGAGTCAAATAGAAATTTCAACTTAAAATCATTGCTCCCTCAATAAAATAGTACAAGCTTCTGTTGAAAATACCTTAACTTTCAAAACTAACGTAATCGTCAAAAATATATTAAACTTAAGTAGTTTTAGCTTCAAGTCACAAAGTGAAATGTTATGTTACTTTGACACTATTAATTCCGAACTAAAAGGAAGCGTCCTCGGTTCAAAATAAGTAAAAGTCACATTTTTAACTTTTAGGCATTTACACTTCCTTTCAATTTGAAATTAAAGTTCAAGCCTTTAACTCGAATTAACGTTGTTGGAAACCAACAAGCGGGCTAAGCAAATACTATAGGGGGGGTGAATAGTATTTTGAAGCACTAATACCAAATATTTCGATTGATAATTGAAGAATGGAGCTAAGACTGAATTTTCTGCAATCAGACACAAAATACTCGAGTCTTTTGTGAAATACTCGAGTTTTTCAGTGATGAACAACTCGAGTCTTTTCTGAAATACTCGAGTTTTTCCTATCAGATATGGGAAAAACCAGAAACGAAAATTCAGCAATTTAACTCAAATCAATTCAATAATAAACAGGAACTTATCCAACAGAATAGCAAGCAATCTAAATAACTTTTAAACACAAAGATTCCTTGAACTTGCTACCTAATTGTATAAATCCTAATTGATTGAAATGACTTAAGTCTATTGAGCTAGAAAGTAGATTAAAAGCAATAAACCAACACTCAAGCAATTTTATCCTGGTTCACTCCAACAATGAGCTACATCCAGTCCTCCTAATCACTTAGGAGTTTCTACTAATAATCAAATTGTTAGAAATTACAAAGGATTGCTTGAGAATGGCCTCACTCAACCTAACCCTTTCAAGAGTGTACCAAACTCTTGATTTCTACCCCAATTTGATTCCGGTGATTGAAGAACTCTTCACAAAGCTTCCTTGAACTCCCTTCAAGAAACTCCACCGGGCTAGGAACCTCCTAGTCTTGTGCTTGAGAACCTCTCAAGACTTCCAACACCCTAAGCCACTTAGGGTTTGCTTGGGAACAATCCAAGACTTTGAATAATCAAGCTTTTTGTATGTGTATTACTAATCTCACAATGGATTAGCACAAATAAGCACAGCTCAATGTAAGAATTGAGGCCTAAAACTCAACTTGGAATAAAATGACAATATGATTGAGAAGTTGAGCTTTTTGGGAATTAACACTTGAGAAAAGGAAATTATGAAAGCTTGTGATCAATAATGTGTTGTTGTCTTGTTTGTTCTTGCACAAATTCAAAGAGAAATTTTACAATAAGGTTCTGAATTCTCTCTTGGGGTTGGATGAGACTCAAATGCCCTCAATTGAGTTTTTGAGTCTCTCCAACGTTCATTTTTGCTGACTGGACAAAAATACTCGAGTCTTTTGGTAAAAACTCGAGTCTTTTTGGTCGGTCACGAGTGAATTGGTGCACGAACAAGACTAACGGTCATAATTGCTGACCTGGCACAAATACTCGAGTTTTTCTACAAATACTCGAGTGTATACTCGAGTCTTTTTCAAAATACTCGAGTATTTTGATCAGATATGGGAAAAATTATTTTTCAATTTTATTTTTCCTCTCAAGTATTAATTTTTGGTCAATCTCAACTTAATAAACATATAAAAATTTATTCCTAGAAGAGACTAACTATTTCTACCCACTCTCAACCACTCTCAACATAAATTAGAAATTTACAATTAATATTTGATTGAGAATGATTGGGCACTTGTCTTCTTTTCTTGACTTCTTGTTGATGTTGATGTTGCAATATCTTCAAGGCATGATTTGTTAATTATTTTGTCATCATCAAAACATAATCCACATAATTAGGAGCATTGAATTCACAATCTCCCCCTTTTTGGTGATGACAAAATAATTAACACTTGATCCATTTGTTAAGCTTGATCCACTTGGAGATGCAACTCCCCCTCACTATATGATATTTTTCACCTATCTAAAAATTCAGCTTGAGCAAGATGTTATGACAATTTAATTTTAGCACCAAGCCTATGGTATTAGAGAATTTAACAATTATCAGAGTATATACCATAATTAGAGATTTTAGGTGCAACAATATCAAGACAAGACAAGTGTAATATTTCTCCCCCTTTTTGTCATACGCCAAAAAGATGTAACAATTTAGAAAAAGATCAAGGGAGGAGAGGTGCATAATCGGAAAACCCCATAACCAACTATGCAAATAAAACGGAGATATAATAACGATAAAGAGCTCCCCCTGAAGCTTTGCACAAACATCATAATGAAGACCAAATTCATTAACATAAAGACATCATAAATGGTCCAAATCAAAGGTGCAATAAGAAACCCAAAGTCTCAAAACACCAAGTTCTCAAAATACAGAAAATGTAACAAAGACCAATATGATAAAAACAGAATGAAAACTAAGATAAAATCCAAAGGTCAACATCATCAAAACATCAAAGGAGCTGGAGCATCTGGAGGAGGATAAAACCGAGAGAAGAGTTTAGAGGATGAAAAACTAGTAAGATTTGACAAAACTTTGAGGAAAATCTGAGTTTTGAGGAGAGAGATATGAGAAAACCGAGAGAGAAGAGGGTCGCAAAAAAAAACTTGAGTCTGAGAGTATATATAAACAGTTCAAAATATATTCGAGTCGGTCGTGACTCAGCCCAGATTTCCCCAGAAAAGTCGAGTAAAAATTGAAAAACTCGACTTTGGTCCGAAAGTTCAAATTTCAGGAAAACTCAAAATACTCGAGTTTTTTGGAAAATACTCGAGTTTGGTCTGAAAGTTCAAAAATTGGGGGTTTCGAAAGACTCGAGTGTTTTGAAAAACACTCGAGTATTTCAATAAAGACTCGAGTGTTTTTAGAAACACTCGAGTATTTTTATCAGACCCTGATTAAAAACTTTTTCAATTTAAAACTGATTTAATTTTGAATTAAAATACTTGAGTGTTTTTGGTAAAACTCGAGTATTTTGACAGAACAGAAAGTAAAAACTCAGTTTTAAAAGACCAAACACAAATCAAACACAAATGCTTCACTACCAACTTGGAATACAGTACAGAATCACACACAATTAACATATACAATTTCAAATATCATCAAGGACAATTTAACTAAGAATCAATAACACATTAGAGTAAGACTAATATGGTGATTTTCCAAAAATGACACACAATGCAATTAGCCTATATTAGCTTCATCTAAAATACCAAGTTCTCTCCTAATATGATAAAAGGTGTCCCTTGGTAGAGGTTTTGTAAAAATGTCGGCTAATTGATTTGTGGTACTAACAAATTCAATTGTGCAATCACCCTTTTGTACATGATCTCTTAAAAAATGATGTCTTATTTCAATGTGTTTAGTTCTTGAGTGATACACCGGATTCTTAGTCAAATTGATTGCACTCGTGTTATCGCATCTAATCGGAATATTTTCAAGTTTCAAACCAAAATCCGATAATTGTTGTTTCATCCATAACAGTTGAGCACAACAACTACCGGCTGCGATATATTCCGCTTCGGCGGTAGAAAGAGCGACACAAGCTTGCTTTTTAGAAAACCATGACACCAATGAACTTCCCAAGAAATGGCAAGTACCACTGGTGCTTTTGCGATCAAGCTTGCATCCCGCGAAGTCGGAATCCGAGTAACCAACTAAACTAAGATTGGCATCAGCAGGATACCACAAACCAGTGTTAATTGTTCCTTTTAGATACTTAAATATATGTTTAACTGCGGATAGGTGAGATTCTTTAGGATTAGCTTGAAATCTAGCACACATGCATACACTAAACATAATATCCGGTCTAGATGCAGTGAGATATAGGAGACTACCTATCATACCCCTATACTTACTAACATCAACCGGTGTACCTTGTTCATCCTTGTCTAGGTAGCATGATGTGCTCATTGGAGTGTAGGCTTCCTTGCACTTGTCCAATCCGAATTTCTCAAGGAGCTCTTTGCAATATTTCCCTTGATGCACAAAAATCCCCTCCTTGACTTGCTTTATTTGTAAGCCTAGGAAGAACTTGAGTTCTCCCATCATTGACATTTCAAATTCCTTTTTCATCAAATTTGAAAACTTTCTACAAAGAGACACGTTAGTAGCACCGAAAATGATATCATCAACATAGATTTGTACTAACAAAATGTCATCCTTGGTTTTATAAATAAATAATGTATTATCAACCTTCCCTCTTTGAAACTTGTTTTCTAATAGAAAGGAACTCAATCGATCATACCATGCTCTAGGAGCTTGTTTCAATCCATAGAGTGCCTTTTTCAATTTATAAACATGGTTTGGAAATTCACTATTTTCAAAACCGGGGGGTTGTTTGACATACACTTCTTCATTTATAAACCCATTCAAGAAAGCACTTTTAACATCCATTTGATATAAAGTGAATTTCATGATTGAAGCATAAGCAAGTAAGATTCGGATTGCTTCAAGACGTGCAACCGGAGCAAAGGTCTCATCATAATCGATACCTTCCTCTTGGTTGTACCCTTGAGCTACTAGTCTAGCTTTGTTTCTTATAATCAACCCGGATTCATCAAGTTTGTTTCTATAAATCCATTTAGTACCAATTATGGTATGATCATCGGGTTTAGGGACTAGATCCCAAACTTCATTTCTTTCAAATTGGTTTAATTCTTCTTGCATAGCAAGAACCCAATGATCATCCTCAATGGCCTTTTTAATTGAATCGGGTTCAATTTGAGAAACAAATGAGACATAGTGGCAAATGTTTTGAATAGACCTACGAGTAAGTACTCCCTTTGACATATCTCCTATGACTTTGTCTATAGGATGAGCCTTGACCGATTTCCAAGTTGGAGGAAGTTCTTCCCTTACTTCTCCTTCATCAACTTTTGATTTCTCTCTCTCTTTTTCTTCTTTTGAAAAGTCAATGCCATCTTCACTAGCATCACATAAAACACTATCTTCTTTTGAAGACTCATTAAAAACCACATGAATTGATTCCTCAATAGTTAAAGTTCTTTTATTGAAAATTCTATAAGCTTTACTATGAGAAGAATAGCCTAAAAATATGCCTTCATCGGATTTGGAATCAAACTTGCCAAGGTGTTCTTTTCCATTATTTAAAACAAAAACTTGGCATCCGAAGACATGAAAATGAGATATATTTGGCTTTCTTCCCTTGTAAAGTTCATAGGGGGTTTTATCCAAAGAGGGCCTTATCAAAATACGATTTAAAACATAACAAGCCGTATTGACGGCATCGGCCCAAAAATATTGAGGTACTTGAGAATCATTTAACATGGTTCTAGCAAGTTCCTCTAGCACCCTATTTTTCCGCTCTACCACTCCGTTTTGTTCCGGAGTTCTTGGTGCGGAGAATTGGTGCTCAATACCATTTTTAGCACAAAATCTATCAAATTTGTGGTTTTCAAATTCTCCACCATGATCGGTACGAATAATAATTACTTTTTGATTTACTTGGTTTTGCAAAAGTTTGACATGATGTTTAAAAGATTTGTAGGTCTCACTCTTAGTAGTTAAAAATAAAGTCCAAGTAAACCTAGAGAAGTCATCAACAATCACCAATGCATAATAGTTGCCACCAAAGCTTTTTACTTGTGATGGTCCAAACAAGTCCATATGAAGCATTTCTAATGGCCTTGATGTGGACATCACCATTTTTGATCCAAAGGTGTTTTTAGTTTGTTTACATTTCTTGCAAGGAGAACAAACACCTTCAATAGAAAAATTTAGCTTTGGTAAACCAACTACTAGATCTTTAGATTGTATTTTCTTCAATTGGTTTACATTAATATGAGCGGTCCTACGATGCCATAACCAAGTGTCATTTTCTTTGCTCACTAAACAAGTAGAGACCAAAGAAGTGACTTTGTTCAAATCAACTAAGTAAGTATTATTTGACCTTCTACCAACAAATTTGATTGATTCATCTTTGTCACTTTTAATGAGGCAATGGGTAGAGGTAAAAACTACATGATTACCAACATCACATAATTGGCTTATGCTCAAGAGATTATGTTCTAATCCTTGAACATAGAGCACATTATCAATAATCAAGTTTGAAGAGTTTCCGATTTTACCAATACCAAGGATTTTGCCTTTGTTGTTGTCCCCATAAGTGACATAACCCTTTTCCTTTGGAGTAAGCTCAATGAAGTGCCGCTTATCTCCCGTCATGTGCTTCGAACATCCACTATCAAGATACCACAATTGTTTTCCCGTTCGAAGACACACCTACAAAATGAAGTCACTTTTTCATTTTGGGTACCGAAACAATGTTGGGTCCCTTAGGGTTAGTGTTGGGACTTTCTCCCTTCTTAATCCACATATAAGTGCCCTTTTTCATTTCAAACTTCTTAATGTGGCACTCAATGTTGATATGTCCAACTTTTCCACAATAAGTACAAGTTGGTCTCTTTGATGAATTTTTCTTAGAAAATGTTCCAACCACCTTGTACTTTTTGTCCTTTTTATGAACATATCCTAAACCGGTTTTGTTGTGATTATGTCTTTGAGAGTTCAACAACCGGTTGAGGTTTCTATCACTATGTGAGATTGTGAGTTTGTTTTTCAACTCTTTCACTTCTTTTTCAAGATCATCACATCTCTCACATGAAGTGATAATTTTCTCATGATTTGCACAATCACTTTGATGACTAGAATTAATAAGTTCCAAGGATTCATTTTGAAGTTTCAACTCATTTATAGATTTTTGCAATTCATCAATTTCATGTTGAAACTCCAAAATTTTCTTTCCTTTTTCCTTATTAATTTTAGCAAGCCTTTTAAATTGAATTAACATTTCATTGTAGGCTTCTTGCAAATCATCATATGAAATGGAGTTTGAAGAGGAACAAGAAGAACTAGAGGTTACCTCATCATCACTTTCACTCATGCCATGATTAGCTCTTGATGAGGACTCATGATTGTTCTTGGCCATGAGACAAAGGTTTGCATTTTCATCACCGGAGCTACTTGAAGATGATTCATTGCTCTTCTCCGGTGCATCCCAAACAATGTATGCACGCTTCCCTTTGGTCTCTTGGGTCTTCTTGTCATTCTTCTTCAAGAATGTGGCACATTCCATTCTTATGTGACCAACCCCACCACATTCATGACACTTAACTCCATCGTTGGTACTCTTTTCTCTTTGTTTGGAGTCTTTGGTTCTCTTGAAATTGGATGAAGATCCACCTTTCTTCCCTTTGAAAAATTTGTTGAATCTTTTCACAAACATCCCAAATTCTTCTTGATTTGATTCACCATCGGAATCTCCACTTGTAGAGCATTCTTCAACTTCTTTTGTAGCTTTGGTTGAAGCTTTGAGTGTTATGCTCTTTTTCTTTTTGTCCGATTCCTCATGCATCCCAAGTCTTGTAAGTTCCATCTCATGCTCTTGGAGTTTGCCAAACAAAGTGGCTAAGTCCATGCTATTTATGTCTCTTGATTCCTTGATGGCGGTTACCTTGGGTTGCCAACTCCTATCAAGACATCTTAGAATTTTGTTAGTAGTTTCACCATTGCGAAATACTTTTCCCAAGGAAATCAAATGATTAACAATGTGAGAGAATCGCTTTTGCAAGTCACTAATGGATTCATTTGGCAACATGTGGAACAATTCATATTCGTGAGTTAGAGAATTCAATCTTGCATCTCTAACCTCACTTGTTCCCTCATGTGTGACTTGCAAAGTATCCCACATTTCTTTTGCCGATTTACATTGGGAAACTCTATAAAATTCATCATGGGATAGAGCCGAAAAGATGATGTTTTTAGCTTTTAAATCAAATGAGACTTTTCTCTTTTCATCATCATTCCAACTACTCCTTGGAATTTCAACAATTTCATCATTTATTTTCTTTTTGGGAATGAAAGGACCATTTTCAATTGCATCCCAAATATCCATATCAATTGCTTCAATAAAAACTTTCATGCGAGTTTTCCAATAAACATATCCTTCACCATTAAATAGTGGAGGACGATTTATTGAAGCTCCTTCTCCACCAAAGTTATTGCTAGAGCCCATTAAGTTTCCAAAAGGATCTTTTTCGAAAAAGTTGTTACACTCGATCTTTCGACCGAGCTCTGATACCACTTGTTGGAAACCAACAAGCGGGCTAAGCAAATACTAGAGGGGGGGTGAATAGTATTTTGAAGCACTAATACCAAATATTTCGATTGATAATTGAAGAATGGAGCTAAGACTGAATTTTCTGCAATCAGACACAAAATACTCGAGTCTTTTGTGAAATACTCGAGTTTTTCAGTGATGAACAACTCGAGTCTTTTCTGAAATACTCGAGTTTTTCCTATCAGATATGGGAAAAACCAGAAACGAAAATTCAGCAATTTAACTCAAATCAATTCAATAATAAACAGGAACTTATCCAACAGAATAGCAAGCAATCTAAATAACTTTTAAACACAAAGATTCCTTGAACTTGCTACCTAATTGTATAAATCCTAATTGATTGAAATGACTTAAGTCTATTGAGCTAGAAAGTAGATTAAAAGCAATAAACCAACACTCAAGCAATTTTATCCTGGTTCACTCCAACAATGAGCTACATCCAGTCCTCCTAATCACTTAGGAGTTTCTACTAATAATCAAATTGTTAGAAATTACAAAGGATTGCTTGAGAATGGCCTCACTCAACCTAACCCTTTCAAGAGTGTACCAAACTCTTGATTTCTACCCCAATTTGATTCCGGTGATTGAAGAACTCTTCACAAAGCTTCCTTGAACTCCCTTCAAGAAACTCCACCGGGCTAGGAACCTCCTAGTCTTGTGCTTGAGAACCTCTCAAGACTTCCAACACCCTAAGCCACTTAGGGTTTGCTTGGGAACAATCCAAGACTTTGAATAATCAAGCTTTTTGTATGTGTATTACTAATCTCACAATGGATTAGCACAAATAAGCACAGCTCAATGTAAGAATTGAGGCCTAAAACTCAACTTGGAATAAAATGACAATATGATTGAGAAGTTGAGCTTTTTGGGAATTAACACTTGAGAAAAGGAAATTATGAAAGCTTGTGATCAATAATGTGTTGTTGTCTTGTTTGTTCTTGCACAAATTCAAAGAGAAATTTTACAATAAGGTTCTGAATTCTCTCTTGGGGTTGGATGAGACTCAAATGCCCTCAATTGAGTTTTTGAGTCTCTCCAACGTTCATTTTTGCTGACTGGACAAAAATACTCGAGTCTTTTGGTAAAAACTCGAGTCTTTTTGGTCGGTCACGAGTGAATTGGTGCACGAACAAGACTAACGGTCATAATTGCTGACCTGGCACAAATACTCGAGTTTTTCTACAAATACTCGAGTGTATACTCGAGTCTTTTTCAAAATACTCGAGTATTTTGATCAGATATGGGAAAAATTATTTTTCAATTTTATTTTTCCTCTCAAGTATTAATTTTTGGTCAATCTCAACTTAATAAACATATAAAAATTTATTCCTAGAAGAGACTAACTATTTCTACCCACTCTCAACCACTCTCAACATAAATTAGAAATTTACAATTAATATTTGATTGAGAATGATTGGGCACTTGTCTTCTTTTCTTGACTTCTTGTTGATGTTGATGTTGCAATATCTTCAAGGCATGATTTGTTAATTATTTTGTCATCATCAAAACATAATCCACATAATTAGGAGCATTGAATTCACAAACGTATGTCGAATATATATATCGGATTCCTATTTAATTGGTTTATTGTTAGTTCAGGGACAATTCCACCCAACTAACCCACAACCCAATTACTTAGGGACCCAACACATTTAACAAAAAATACTTTTTAAAACTCATCATTCGACATAACGGTTAACCCGATATTACAGCAAGTCAAAACAACTAACTGAGTTATCATCAACAACGATATATTAATCTTAATACGAAATCATACTCCCATTAAATTTCCAAAACAATAATAAGGTTCCAAAACACTAACTTTCCAAAAAATTTAACACTAAATAATTATTACCAAGATTCATTAAGATTATTATTATTATTATTATTTTTAAAATACAACATAAAGCAGATAAAAAGTATCAGGGATTTACCCTCAAGATTGGATTTTGAAGCAACAGATCTGATGCAACATGTTAATGCACCGCGATAGCTCCGCCGGCAACGGTTTGGTTCGAGGCTACAACATGAGCCAGCGGTGGTGGGGACCTTGACCGTCGGCGGCGCAAGCAAGAACAAGGGAGGAAGAGGCGGCGACGATGGCCCAACAGCGGCGGTGGCACGCGACACCTAGCGGCGGAGGGAGAACACGAACAGGGACCTCCCGACCATGGATCAGCACACGTGAACCGGAGAGAGGAAAGAGGTGGCGGAGATGAAGGCCGGAGATCTGCGGCTCGCGAGGAACAACGGCGGCGGCGAAACCTCGACTCCGGGGAAAAGACGAGTCGCGACTGGAGGGAGAGCACGCGAGCTGTGACACCCTCATTTATAATACCAATAAATAGAGTAATAAATTAACAATTACTCGAATAGATATGGACTTGTTTAAAGATAGTAAATATAAGGTTAAATTTTTCCTTTTCATTTTCTAAAAGAGCGGGTGCACAAACCAAAGTATGTGATCCTTGGAGAATAGATGTCGTCTTATTTAAAATGTTGATTTCAGCGCTTTCTTTGTCAAGGAACTCATTTTACAAATTAGATAGCATATACTTTTTTAAAATTTCCTTTACATAATAATAACTTAGGTGATGCTACCCATTCTTTCACATTGCGGAACTATACCATTTTAAAACATCATAGCCGAACTCTTTCAAAATCATTATCAGAGTAAGCGGAAATAATAGGACTATGCAACCAGTTTTAATATAAACATAAATTATATATATATATATATATATAAGACATGAAATACATATTCCAAGTGGAAGTCTCCAAGTTCCAGTACAAGTCCATAAACTGTATACATATATATAACATCAAAATAGACCATCACTCCAGAGTTCTCAAAGCTATATATACAATATCTACATATCAAAAATCAAGACTCTAAAGCTGATCATAAGCAGCAGCAGTAGTAGTAGTAGAAGTCTCCTAATAGTAGCAGCAGTCACCATCAATCATAAGCAGTATCTCCTCCTCAGCAGCAAACGCACCGGATCCCTGACCCTCATCATCTATCCTAGCACATACCTAAGGATCATCGTCCCTCTACTGACTCCCGGTAGAATGCACGACAGGCTCGCCTCCGCTCTCGTCCTCGACGGGGTCCTCCTAAATCTCATCCGATGGAGTGGGTACCCTACCACTGGTACAGGGTTTGGTGAAGGCGAGACCCTAATAGGACTCTTCGGAACAGATGAGGGAGTCTCCTCTCGGACGAATCTAAAAGTAAAAGGGTGTGAGCGGGTAGGTCGGAATTGAAAACTGTGATACGAGCGAGCTGGTCGTGTGGGAGTTGGTCCATGGTAAGTGTAAAAGGGTGGTACATGCATAGTGTATATGATGGGGATCCTAAACCTACGAGGACAAAACTGAATCAGCGGGTTGGGGTGATAGAAGGTAATCTCTACCTCACCCTCGAATACCACTCGTTGATCCACGTAGATACATATGCCACTAGGAAGTGGTCGGATCTCGATGCAAGCGATGTAACGTGACATCACCTACAAGGGCAGAGGATAAGCAATTCTATACACATAATAAATAGAGCATAAATAAATACACAATGTAAATATAAATGTATGCAGCAATAATCAACAACCACATTTACCACTTAGCAAATATTTGATGCAAGTAGAATGCTCATACTTATTTACATTTATCAATGTTAGATTAGATGAGTGGCATGATGTATGAGTCTAGCTCTCAACCCTAACTCCACCAATCTATGTCACTCTTTGACGTCCATCCTTTACTTCATATCAGCACTCAATGTAACACCCCTAATTTTCGTCTCCCGGATAATAAGAAAATTAATAATAAAGTTTTATTATTAATTTATATAAATTTTCCAAGTTTATATTTGTATTTAATTAGCCTTGAAATATAAAAATATGTGAAGGTATTTTTATATGGTGAATATATATAAAAATATGGATATTGCATTTTAGTCCTTGGATTAGGACCCAAATGTAATATTAGAAAGGTTCTTGGAGGGAAAAGTTTTAAAAATATTAATTTTTAAATTTTACACTGATCTAACCGGTTAGTAATGCCCTGTAACCGGTTACACGATGAACCCAGAAACTGGGTTAGTGCGTTTTGATGAGTAATCACTAGATTAATCCACGAATTCGCCACGAAATCAGCTCTAGATTAGTGGAAAACACGCGTCATTGTGCATGTCAACCTAATCTCTCTATAAAAGGATGGATTGTTGAAGGATTGGGTTTGATTTTCTGAGTTTGGTGTTGGGGAGGCTTTGTTAGGGTTTCTAATTCGTCTGGAGTAATTCTTCTTCGTTTCTGAGTGTTGGAGAGTGAGTGATACACCTTCACAAAGCTTGAATCAAGGGCTTTATTTTGACATAAAAATCGTGAGCAAAGAGTTCTTGTGTGAGGAGAAATCGATCTTGGAAGTTGAAGTTGGAAAGCTGATTCTGTGTTTTTCTTGTTTCTAGAAGCTGGGTTTAAGCTTTGATTTTGGTAAGTACAGATAACTTTTAAGCCTCAAATCACTTCGATTCTTTAGTGCATGTTACCTAGAGCAAGTTCTAATTGTTTTCCCTGAATTGTTTGGTCAATCTCTATGTCAAAATCCCTGGTGTTTGGACCCTGTTGCTGAAAAACGTGGTTGAGAGCAGAACCTAGAATTTCTGTGGAGTTTGTGGATTTTCTTCAATCTCAGTGATTATACTCATCAAACACGACTTTGAGGTATGGGAGAAGTTTACCTTATACTAGATTGAGACTAAAATCGTGTGTTTTAGGATTTGAGTCAACAAAGACTCAAAAGGGCATTATGTGAAAAGGTTAAAAAGGCTTGGAGGCCAATTCTGTGACTCAATTCTTTTTGAGCAAGTTTGACAATCTGCATGCAAGTGATTTTGATGATTGAATTATAATCTAAATGTTTATTATGAGTTTTGTGGTATTAAATTGTGTTTATGTGGGTTTTTGTGCAATTTGATACTCTAAATTGAATGCATGCAAATGAAATATGTTTCTGTGGTTGAACATGTTTAAATTAAGGTATGTGAACTCTATTAAGTGTTGAAATTGGTTAGATTTGAGTATTAGAAAGAATGGTATGCAAAACCTCATTTTTCAATGTACAGCCTGCATAATCTAACCGGTTATTCGAAATTTGTAACCGGTTAGATACTGTAAATTTTCAAAGAAAAATGAATTTCTGAAATTGGCCTTGTGTTCTTACCATTTTCACTCAAGTCTATACTCTAATTTCACTTGAAATCAAACTGAAAACATGTTGATAAATACTGTTTGCTTCAGATTGTAATGGAGGAGTCAATGCCTTAATAGTATAAGATAATTTCAAGAGGAAATTATACTTAATTGGAATTGAGTTGTGATTTAGACTTTTGAATGATGAAATTAGTGGTATTTGAGGTATATAACAAAGCTAAGAATCTGTTTATGGATTGGGTAGAGAATTCAAGAAAAAGGGTTTTCTGAATTTCAATGGTTAATGAGTTCAGGTCTGTAATTCTAACCGGTTAGCCTGAGACTGTAACCGGTTAGTACCTGAAACTGAAAAATAAAAGTTAAGTCTTTTAAGTGAAAAGTGGATACCATTGGTTAAGTTTTTCCCAATCCAAGCCTAATGGCATGTTTTTAAGTTAATTCATGGATGAATTTTTGTGCCAAAGGTTATACCTCTAATTAATCATTCAAAAGAGAAATTAAGATATTTCTAAATCACAATAATTAAAGTAAATATAAAAACCAACCTTAATAATTGTGCATTCATGCATAGAGAACGGAAGATAGGTTGGTAGGAAACGATTATCATATTCTGGGAATATGAGGAGGGTACTCCGGGAGTACCAAATTTGTAACCTACTTGATGACACATTCTGGGAATGTGGCCAGTGTTTGGGACATGGTTTTTGTGCGTTCCGGGAACGTGATACACACTCTGGGAGTGATGTTTATTTATCCAAGTATGGTTTGGCATACGTTCTGGGAACGTATGTTAGTGTTCTGGGAACACACTGGTGTATTGGATGGACGTCCAAGATGGACTAATAGTGGAGGCCTCAGTTGTGGATAGAAATCTTGCATCATGCCACCTGCATTATAAGAGATATAATGTTGAAAATTGGTGTGCTCATATGTATTTGCATTATTGTCTGTCCATGATATACTTGTGTTTGTATTTTAGTCTTTATTGATTATGTATATGTGTATACTTACTCCCTATGCCCTGTTTAGGTGATGGCCAGATACCTAGCCTGCATCGAGATACGCCCTATCCGTAGTGGTATGTGGACGTACGAGGAGCATCGAGCCACCTTTGAGGGGGAGGTGGAGATCACTCTTTACCACCCTAACCCTCTGGTTCGGGTGCGACCTCGTAGATTTAGGATCCCTTTAGTCTATACTATGCATATTCCACCCTTTTATACATATAGAGGACCACCCCCGGCTCGACCAGTGCGTTGATTTCATAGTTTTCGTTTTAGAGCTGCCACTCATACTAATCCTTCTTCCCATAGAGTTGTTACTAAGGAGACTCCTTCTCCTGGTCCGACTGATTTTGAGAGGACTGCTTCTACAGATCCTAGGCCCAGTGGTGGGATCTCGGCACAGTCGGGCGAGCTCGAGGAGGATCCCGTGGAGGATGAGGAAGAGTAGGAGGTGCCTGTCGAGCCTACTGTTTCTGTTAGAGGTGGACCTGCTGGTTCCTAGGAGCCCGCATAGCATAGATGTTTTGGATCCTAGGTTTAGGGTTAGAGCCGCAGAGGATCAGAGGAGCTGCTGAGGACATGGATGACCTGCTCTGGGACTTATATTTTGGTATTGTGATATATTGTACATATTTTTGAGAAGTCTTAGAGTGAGGTTTATTTTTGAGCAGCTGATTATGTATTTGTTTTACCAAAAACTTGCTATCTCGACTTTGTGACTTGCTACTGGATACTGGTGGGGATGTTTTTATATTATGATATATATATATATATATACGATGTTTACTTTACCTCAACAGTGCCCCACAAGTATTATTTTACTTCTGCATACTCTGATTTTGGTTCAAAAGGATTCGGCAACAAGTCTATATTCTATAAGTACGTTTCAACTCAAGATACAAATAATATGTTTTTGATAAACGTTACGAATATGTTTCATTGTGTTAAAAAGACATTGTCTCGAGAGCCTTTTTGTAGTCAAGATATTATTAAGCCGAATCCAAATTATTAATCAAGGTAAGGGTGTTTATAATTGAGCAAGTACAAACTAAAAAGGAAAAATTTTCTAGACCAAATTTTTGGATAGCAAGTATTCTATATTTGGAAATATTAATTATTTTCAATATATAAAACAAGGGTGTCACACTTAACAGTGCGTTGTACTCCTAGGTGTACAACATTCGTACATTCACCCTAGAATGTACACGACAAGCTTGGAAATGGTACATAACGTGCTCCTCGAGCAACGTCCCGTCGTCTTAACGGAATAACCATATCATCAGCATATTACTCTCGCTGGCCACATCGTCCACCATAATGTGTCATCAAGCAAGCCGTCAATTAGCACTCCCAGAGGCCCTCCTCATGTTATCATAACATGAAAAATGATCTAACACCCGAACTCTAGGATGAATGCAATTTCTTAACTTAAAAGAATTGATTGATATATATCAATTAATAATATCTCACATTATTAATCCAATGATTTCATACCATCATCAATCAATTGCTTTTAAGTTTCTGATCATATGGATTATTATCATTTGAACATAAATAAAATGGTTCAGAAGAAAAAATGGCATTTTAAGTTCTCTGGTCAAAAAGACTCGAGTACTTCTCACATAACTCGAGTAGTTCTTCAGACTGTCCAGTAGACTCGAGTGGTTTATGGAAAAACTCGAGTGGATCATCAATTCCCAAAAAGTTTTTGTTTCAGGTTTTCTCAAAATACTCGAGTCATTCATGATATACTCGAGTCGTTTCTCAACCAAGAAGACTCGAGTGGTTCATGCGGGACTCGAGTGGTTCGTCAGCAAAATTCATTGATGCATCAGTCAATACCCGAGTCTTGGACCGGATACTCGAGTGCTGGTGCCAGCAGACGCACTGGTGCATCATAAATCACTCGAGTCTCGAGTCAAAGACCCGAGTCTTGACAGACAGTGGACAGTGAAAAATTGATTTTTAACATACCATTTTCATTTCTAACCAATTCTAATCCAATCCAATGATCAAAAGAACTCATATAACATATATTAAATATGTTCAAACACTTAGAACACATCAATTTACAGAATTCACAGAGATTCACAAGATTATGCATAAAACTTAGAAAATTCACAACTCAATATACCAATTTGCATAATACTCAGAATACTCATGATTTAAAGTTCCAAGTAGCTTGCATGCAACATACAAAACTTGCTCAAAACCATTTTAGAGCACAGGTTGGTCTCTAAACCAATTTCGCTATTCAAACTAAGCCCTTAGAGCTTCTTGGTGGCTCTCTAAACAAATTCATGCAATTTATACTCTATCTAGTGAATAGAAAGCTTTACCCCTACCTCTCAAACGTGTACCAACAGAAAATTTGGAAAGAAAAGCTCCACAACACAGAAAACCACTTCAAGCACCAACATGCAGAGCAGTTTGAGTAGAGCACCAAAACCGAATTGGTTGACACATGAAATAACAATAAGAATTGGGGAAATTATTTTCTCTAGATTCTCTGCAACACATACTAACTAGAGAAACAAGTTTGAGACTCAGAGGATGCGAGAGCTTACCAAAATCAATGACTAAAGTAAGCTCCAGAGACTATTGACAACAAATGAACTCCAACTTCCAAGCCTCAATTCTTCCAATACACGAACTCTCAGCTCACAATTTTTGTGTCTATACAAAGCTCATGATGTGAGCTTTGTATGGTGTATGATTTGTGACTCGAATCAAAACAGAGAGGGAGAATGGATTGGAACGATTTAGGAACCCTAATGCATGAATTCTTCACAATTTGAGCAAATGGGTTGGTTGATTCGTCAACCATGGCTTAAATAACCATTCGTGAAGCACATGCACGGCGACACGATGGTGGAGATGTGTTGCTGGAGGTGTTTTCGTGTCACACGACGAGAATCGTTGGTGGTGACTCACCAAAACGCACTAACTCGTTCAACTCTGACTAGAATATTCGAGTCTTCCCAGAAATACTCGAGTATTTTGGTCAATTTTTGAAAAATATTTATTTTATTTTATTTCCCTCCAAAGTCTTTCCTAAAATTACTTTTAGGTCCCAAAGCAGGGACTAATATGCAAATATTTATTTTCATCTAGAAAATAATCACCAAATCATATTCACACATTTCAAACATTTACTAATAACCTAAAGACAAATTTTAATCAAAGATTAGAATAGAAATAATTAAATTATAAATAAACTTTATAATTAACATTTCATTAATCAGGGATTAAAATTATGGGGTGTTACACTACCCCCCCAATTACAAGGAATTTCGTCCCCGAAATTCAACTTACAAAAACAACTCAGGATAATCATGACACATCTTATCCTCTAATTCCCAAGATGCTTCCAAGACATCACCACAGATCCAGATAACTTTGACCAAAAAAATATCCTTCCCTCTAAGCTGCTTGACTATTCGATCTTCAATGCGGATAGGCATAGCTTCAAAGGTTATATTCTCTCGTATTTCTAGGTCATCAAACTGGATTCTAAGAACAGTGGTGGGATCATGAACATACTTTTTCAACTGAGACACGTGAAACACATTATGAAGATTAGCTAAAGACGGAGGTAAGGCTAATTGATAAGCTACTGGACCAACTCTTTTAAGAATTTGGTAGGGACCAATAAACTTAGGTGATAGTTTCTGGGTTTTCAAAGCTCTACTAACACCTTTGTTTGGTACTATTCTAATGAAAACATGGTCACCTTTGGCAAATTCTAATGGTTTCCTTCTCCGATCAGCATAACTCTTCTGTCGGCTCTGAGCAGTCCTCATCTTCTCTTGTATCATCTTAATCTTCTCAGTTGTCTCTTGCACAAAATCTGGACCAATAAGAGAACTCTCCCCCACTTGAAACCAGCATAGCGGAGTCTGACACTTTCTCCCATATAGAGCTTCAAATGGCGCCATTCCAATGCTCGTATGATAACTATTGTTGTAAGTAAATTCCACGAGCGGCAACATTTGTTCCCAACTTCCTTGACCTTCCAAAACACAGGCTCTTAAAATATCCTCTAATGACTGAATAGTCCTTTCCATTTAACCATCAGTCTGGGGATGATAAGTAGAACTCAACTTCAACCTTGAACCCAGAGCTTTATGTAGATTCTTCCAAAACTTTGATGTAAACCTTGGATCACGATCTGACACGATACTAGATGGCACACCATGCAGACGAACTACTTCTTTGATACACAACCGAGTGAGCTTCTCCAAAGAATAGAGCACATTTACCGGAATAAAATGTGCTGACTTAGTCAAGCGATCTACAATCACCCAGATTGCATCATGACCAGTAGGTGTCCTTGGCAAATCGGACACGAAATCTATTGAGATACTGTCCCATTTCCATAGCATAATCTCTAAGGGAAGTAATTCTCCTCCTGGCCTTTGGTGTTCCACCTTAGCCTTCTGACACACCAAACAACACGCTACATACTTTGCTACATCCTTCTTAAGACCAGGCCACCAAAATATCTTCCTCAAATCCTGGTACATTTTGGTAGCTCCCGGATGCATAATCATCTTGCTCTTATGTGCTTCATCCAGAATCATTCTCCTTACTTCAAAATTATCGGCCACACAAATCCTTGTTCTGAAACGAAGAATTCCGTCCTTCCCTTCTTGAAACTCTAACTCTTTGTCTTCCTTCATAAGCCTCCTCTTCTCCTTATGTTCATCATCCTCTTGTTGCAAAACTCGAATCCTTTTCAAGAATTCTGATTTAGGTCCAATATATATAGATTTGAGCATTATTTGGACTCCCTTTTACTATGTATTTGGCTTGTTTCTCTAGCAAATTTAGGACTTTTTAGTAGATTTTAATTATTTTTAGTAGTTTAGGGTCCTTTGAACGTTTTGATCCGTTTGCTAGTGTTTCAGGTACTTTTTGGAGCTTAAATGGAGGAAATATTTATGGACCTAAAAAGAGGACGAAAAGATCTTGCAAATGGAAAAAGAACGGAGCAAAACGGAGTCGGGAACTTTCCCGCGCGCCTGAGGCGCGAGACCGGGTGCGCCTGAGGCGCGCCTGTGTGGAAAAGAAGCTGTCATCAGACCTGCGCGCCTGGGGCGCGAGGTCGCGTGTGCCTGGGGCACGCGTACTGCTGGAGGCCCAATTTGACCAGATTCTGAACAAAGTAGAAGAAGAGAAGTCTAATTTGGCTTCATATCTTAGACTTGGTCAGAAATTAGAAGATAAACATGGACCTTATCTACTAGATTTAATTAAGATTTATTTTAGGATTTGTTTTACTCTTTAAATAGAGGATTTGTAAATAGTTTTCAGTAGGTTTTGTGATCATAGAATTCAATTAGGATTAGAGAGAGAGGTTAGTAACATATATTGAGAGCAAGGAGGCAAGGCACAAAGGTTGGAGATCATCACTACAAGAGAGATCTGCGTGAAGATTGAAGGTCTCTTGGAGAGTTAACCTGTATTGTCTATGATATGAGGTTTTCTCTTTGCTTCTGTTTTCTTTATTTCTATATGTGTAACTAAAACCTCTTGTTAGGAACATGGTGTAAATTGTATGGTGTAACTTATTTTGATTTATGATTTAGTGTTTCCTGTTTTTAATTCATGTGTTAATTGTGTTTTTATTGTATACGTAAAACTGACCACTTTATGTTATGGATCTCTTAATTCTTAATGAAAGTTAGGAATTTTGAATAGGCCTTGTAATTAACGGTATAATCAGTTTAGTTATAGAGATATGATTGAATGATTATATGATTTGGTAATTCCCTTGTGCTGAATATGTTATTTTCTAATATTGTAATTTGTTGAGAGATCAAGGATTAAGTATTTAGAGAATAAAGGTTAATGTTAGAGAGATCTAATTATTGATATTTGAGAGGAATTGTCCATGAATTAAAGGAAAATCTAAATTATAGTTGAATAAGTGAATCATACAATGAAACCAAGTTCCTAACCTTTTTCTATTGCTTTCTAACCATCTTATCTCCTCAATCTTTTTATTTTTTTTATTATTTAAATTCTCCTTCTCCTTCTAAAATTCAATAACAAGTTGCATTAATAATTACGAATTGGTGAAAAGTTATTAGAAACAATTTGCAATCCCCAAGTGGAACGATACTCACTTACTATCTGTATTACTTGTCGACCTAGTACTCTTGCTAGACAATCATTAAATTCATTTGCGATCTGCAACATTCCCATCTTGATACTTGTCGGCTCCACTTGCATCGTCAATCTCAAATCTCTAAATTCTTCTATCAATGCAGCTTCTTTGATCATCATTGAACTGATATGCATTGCTTTTCGACTCAATGCATCCGCCACAACTTTTGCCTTCCCAGGATGGTTATGAAGCTCAAACTCATAATCCTTCAAGAACTCCATCCATCGACGTTGCCTCATGTTCAACTCTTTCTGATCGAAAAGGTACTTTAAACTCTTATGGTCACTAAATACCTGAAACGTAGTGCCATAGAGGTAGTGCCTCCAAATCTTTAGAGCAAGAACAACAGCTGCCAGCTCTAAATCATGAGTTGGATAGTTCATTTTATGAACCTTTAGTTGTCTCGAGGCATAAGCTACCACCTTTCCATCTTGCATCAACACACTCCCAAGTCCTTGTTTTGACGCATCATAGTACACCTCAAAATTCTTCTGTGGATCAGGCAAAATCAACACAGGAGATGATGTCAATCTTTCCTTCAACTCTCGGAAACTCCTTTCGCACTTCTCATCCCATATAAATGGTTAGTCTTTCCGAGTTAACTTCGTCCACGGTAGCGCAATCTTTGAGAAACCTTCTATGAATCTTCTGTAGTACCCAGCCAAACCAAGAAAACTTCTCACTTCCGTGACTGACTTCGGTTGTTCCCATTGTAAAACTGAATTCACCTTCGCCGGATCAACAGCTATTCCCTTGTTGGATATCACATGTCCTAAAAACTTAACTTCCCTCAGCCAGAACTCACACTTTGCAAGTTTGGCGTACAATTGCTTCTCCTTTAGGACATTCAACACTATTCTTAAGTGTTCAACATGCTCCTCCGAACTTTTGGAATAAATTAGGATATCATCGATGAACACAACCATGAATGAATCTAAATAGGGTCTAAAGATTTGATTCATGTAGTCCATGAAAATAGATGGTGCATTAGTCAATCCGAACGGCATCACAACATACTCATAATGTCCGTATCGGGATCGAAATGCAGTTTTTGAGATATCCTCTTCTCTAATCCTGATCTGGTGATACCCCGACCTCGGATCAAACTTAGAAAATATTGAAGCCCCTCGAACTTGATCCATAAGGTCATCTATCCTTGGTAAAGGATACTTGTTCTTAATTGTGACCTTATTCAACTACCGGTAATCAATACACATCCTCATGCTACCATCTTTCTTTTTGACAAACAAAACCGAAGCACCCCAAGGTGACACACTGGGTCGGATCATCTGCTTCTGTAATAACTCCTCAATCTGCTTCTTCATTTCAGCCATTTCCGGTGGTGCCATTCTATAAGGAGCAATAGAAATGGGACCAGCCCCCGGAACTAGATCGATTCCAAACTCAATCTCTCTCTTAGGTGGAAAACCCGGTATCTCATCTGCGAATATCTCAGGAAAATCTCTGACAACGGGAATCTCTTCAATCCTTTGGCCATCTTCTTCTACTTCAATGTTGAACAAACACATATAGCCTGAAGGTTTTGGGTCTTTATAGATAACTATCTTCTTATCACAATCAATGGTCACTTGGTTTCGACTTAACCAGTCCATTCCCAAGATCACATCCAATTGCGATAAGGGTAGGCAAATCAAATCTACCCTAGAGAGTTGTCCTAACACTTCTATACAAAAGTTAAGACATGCTCTAGAAACAACTACAGGAGCATTAGTAGGGGTTTCTACTTTAAGAGTATAAGGAAATTCAGACATGGGCAACCTCAATCGATTTACACATTCATAAGAAACAAATGAATGCGTTGCACCAGAATCAAACAACACATGGAAAAATTGACCATTCAGCAAGTAATTACCTTGCACAAGATCAGAGGATTGGCTTGCTTCCACACCACTAAGCATGGTAACTCTGCCTTGAACCACAGACTTATAAGCTGCCCCCTTCGGATTGGTCTTGACCGGTTCCTTGCAGTCCTTCGCAAAATGTCCCGGCTTTCCACAATTGAAGCAACCACTTGTCGCCCAACAAAGATGGCCTTAATGACGATGCTTGCACTTGTCACAATAGGGAGCCTCACTCCGGAAATTACTTCTATCATTTCCTCCAACTTTTCCCTTGCCTTTTCCTCGGTGCTCATATGGACCTTTGCCTTGATTGTTGAAATCTTTGCGTCTCTGAGGTCCATAACTCTGATTGTCTTTCTTCTCCGGTGCTTGCAACCCTTCTGCCTTTTTGTCCTCCTCATACATCCTACACATATCCATTAGTGCAGGAAAGCTCTGAATCCGTTGATAACTGAAAATAGATTTCAGTTTAGGCCTCAAGCCACCTTCAAACTTGATACATTTGCTTCTCTCATCTGGATTGTTCTGGTAATATGGAGAGTACTTCATCAACTCCTCGAACTTAGCTGCGTACTCACCCACACTCATGTCTCCTTGCTTCAGCTACAAGAACTCAACTTCCTTCTTCCTCCTCAAATCTTCTGGAAAGTATTTATTCAGAAACTTCTCCATAAACACACCCCAGTTTACATCCCTTCCTTCATAATGCAGGAGCTGAACTGTATGGTTCCACCAATTCTCAGCCTCGTCTTCTAACATATAAACTGCATATGCCACCTTCTGAGCTTCTGTGCAGTCTAATGTTCTGAAAATTTTATCCATAGTATGAATCCACTTATTAGCCTTCTCAGGCTTAAATTCTCCTTCGAACTTAGGTGGATTACAACTCCTAAAATCCGTCAAACTCTTAGCCTCGACATTACCAACATTACACTGATGAGGTGGATTAACTGGTTGCGGTGGTTGGTGAGATTGCTGTTGTTGCCGTTGCTGCATAGACTCCAACACAGCGGTGATTCTCTCTAACATCGCGTTACTATGATTTTGGTTTCTAGTCGTCATAATAGACATGCACTATGGGCTTATGGTAACATATGATGGACTAAAGAAACATTCATCACACAACCTATACTAAGGCTTTAACAATAACTCCAAACAAGCATTCAATTTGTATCTATTGCTTAATTCAAGCAAGATACTACCATTCAAAAACAATAAATATACCCTGTGGATACCTACTTGATGTTGATGACTACCTTTCTGGGACTACTTCAACTACTACAGGATCTGACTTTTGCTCCGATACCACTCAGTGTGACACCCTCATTTATAATACCAATTAATAGAGTAATAAATTAACAATTACTCGAATAGATATGGACTTGTTTAAATATAGTAAATATAAGGTTAAATTTTTCCTTTTCATTTTCTAAAAGAGCGGGTGTACAAACCAAAATATGGGATCCTTGGAGAATAGATGTCGTCTCATTTAAAATGTTGAATTCGACGCTTTCTTTGTCAAGGAACTCATTTTACAAATTAGATAGCATCTACTTTTTTAAAATTTCCTTTACGTAATAATAACTTAGGTGATGCTACCCATTCTTTCACATTGTGGAACTGATACCATTTTAAAACATCACAGCCAAACTCTTTCAAAATCATTATCAGAGTAAGCGGTAATAATAGGACTATGTAACCAGTTGTAATATAAACATAGATTTTATATATATATATATATATATATATATAAGACATAAATACATAGTCCAAGCGGAAGTCTCCAAGTTCCAGTACAAGTCCATAAACTGTATACATATATATAACATCAAAATAGACCATCACTCCAGAGTTCTCAAAGCTATATATACAATATCTAAATATCAAAAATCAAGGCTCTGAAGCTGATCATAAGCAGCAGCAGTAGTAGTAGTAGAAGTCTCCTAGTAGTAGCAGCAGTCACCATCAATCATCAGCAGCAGTATCTCCTCTTCAGCAGCAAACACACCGGATCCCTGATCCTCATCATCTACCCTATGAACATACCTAAGGATCATTGTCCCTCCACTGACTCCGGGTAGAATGCATGACATGTTCGCCTACGCTCTCGTCCTCGACGGGGTCCTCCTCAATCTCATCCGATGGAGTGGGTACCCTACCACTGGTACAGTGTCTGGTGAAGCCGAGACCCTAATAGGACTCCTCGGAACAGATGGGGGAGTCTCCTCTCGGACGATTCTAGAAGTAAAAGGGTGTGAGCGGGTAGGTCGGAATCGAAAACAGTGATACGAGCGAGCTGGTCGTGTGGGAGGTGGTCCATGGTAAGTGTAAAAGGGTGGTACATGCATAGTGTATATGATGGGGATCCTAAACCTACGAGGACGAAACCGAATCAGCGGTTTGGGGTGATAGAAGGTAATCTCTACCTCACCCTCAAATACCGCTCGGTGATCCTCGTAGATCCATATGCCACTAGGAAGTGGCCGGATCTCGATGCAAGCGATGTAACGTGACATCACCTACAAGGGCACAGGGATAAGCAATTCTATACACATAATAAATAGAGCATAAATAAATACACAAGGTAAATATAAATGTATGCAGCAATAATCAACAACCACATTTAGCACTTAGCAAATATTTGATGCAAGTACTTATTTTCATTTATCAACGTTAGATTAGATGAGTGGCATGATGTATGAGTCTAGCTCTCAACCCTAACTCCATCAATCTTTGTCACTCTCTGACGTCCATCCTTTACTTCATATCAGCACTCAATAGTGCGTTGTACTCCTAGGTGTACACAATTCGTACATTCACCCTAGAATGTACACGACAAGCTTGGAAATGGTACATAACGTGCTCCTCGGGCAACGTCCCGTCGTCTTAACGGAATAACCATATCATCAGCATATTACTCTCGCTGGCCACATCGTCCACCATAATGTGTCATCAAGCAAGTCGTCAATTGGCACTCCCAGAGGCCCTCCTCATGTTATCATAACATGAAAAACGATCTAACACTCGAACTCCAGGATGAATGCAATTTCTTAACTTAAAAGAATTGATTGGTATATCTCAATTAATAATATCTCACATTATTAATCCAATGATTTCATACCATCATCAATCAATTGCTTTTAAGTTTATGATCATATGGATTATTATCATTTGAACATAAATAAAATGGTTCAAAAGAAAAAAATGGCATTTTAAGTTCTCTGGTCAAAAAGACTCGAGTACTTCTCACATAACTCGAGTAGTTCTTCAGACTGTCCAGTAGACTCGAGTGGTTTGTGGAAAAACTCGAGGGGATCATCAATTTCCAAAAAGTTCTTGTTTCAGGTTTTCTCAAAATACTCGAGTCGTTCCTCAACCCAGAAGACTCGAGTGGTTCATGCAGGACTCGAGTGGTTCGTCAGAAAAATTCATTGATGCATCAGTAAATACCCGAGTCTCGGACCAAATACTCGAGTGATGGTGCCAACAGACGCACTGGTGCGTCATAAATCACTCGAGTCTCGAGTCAAAGACTCGAGTCTTGACAGATAGTGGACAATGAAAAATTGAGTTTTAACATACCATTTTCATTTCTAACCAATTCTAATCCAATCCAATGATCAACAGAACTCATATAACATATATTAAACATGTTCAAACACTTAGAGCACATCAATTTACAAAATTCACAGAGATTCACAAGATTATGCATAAAACTTAGAAAATTCACAACTCAATATACAAATTTGCATAATACTCAGAATACTCATGATTTAAAGTTCCAAGTAGCTTGCATGCAACATATAAAACTTGCTCAAAACCATTTTAGAGCACAGGTTGGTCTCCAAACCAATTTCCGTATTCAAACTAAGCCCTTAGAGCCTCTTGGTGGCTCTCTAAACAAATTCATGCAATTTATACTCTATCTAGTGAATAGAAAGATTTCCCCTTACCTCTCAGACGTGTACCAATAGAAAATTTGGAAAGAAAAGCTCCACAACACAGAAAACCACTTCAAGCACCAACAAGCAGAGCAGTTTGAGTAGAGCACCAAAACCGAATTTTTTGACACATGAAATAACAATAAGAATTGGGTAAATTAGTTTCTCTAGATTCTCTGCAACACATACTAACTAGAGAAACAAGTTTGAGACTCAGAGGGTGCGTGAGCTTACCAAAATCAATGACCAAAGTAAGCTCCAGAGACTATTGACAGCAAACGAACTCCAACTTCCAAGCCTCGATTCTTCCAATACACGAACTCTCAGCTCACAATTTTTGTGTCTATACAAAGCTCGTGATGTGAGCTTTGTATCAGTGTATGATTTGTGACTCGAATCAAAACAAAGAGGGAGAATCGATTGGAACGATTTAGGAATGCTAATGCATGAATTCTTCACAATTTGAGCAAATGGGTTGGTTGATTCGTCAACCATGGCTTAAATAGCCATTCGTGAAGCTCATGCACGGCGACACGAAGGTGGAGACGTGTTGCTGGAGGTGTTTTCGTGTCACACGACGGGAATCGTTGGTGGTGACTCACCAAAACGCACTAACTCATTCAACTCTAACCAGAATACTCGAGTCTTCCCAGAAATACTCGAGTATTTTGGTCAATTTTTGAAAAATATTTATTTTATTTTCTTTCCCTCCAAAATATTTCCTAAAATTACTTCTAGATCCCAAAGCAAGGACTAATATGCAAATATTTATTTTCATCTAGAAAATAATCACCAAATCATGTTCACACATTTCAAACATTTACTAATAACCTAAACACAAATTTTAATCAAAGATTAGAATAGAAATAATTAATTATAAATAAACTTTATAATTAACATTTCATTAATCAGGGATTAAAATTTTTTGGGTGTTACACGAGCGTGGCGGCGGCGCGCGGTGATGGAGAAGCAAGCGCTGGTGTGTAAGGAAGAGAAAGAAACAACCATGAGAGAGGGAGAGAGAGAACCGAATGGGGAGAGAAAGCTAGCGACCGAGAGAAGGAACAAGAGAGAGAGCACGAGTTTGTTGGGTGATGGTGCTTGGCGGTGGCAGCGGTGGGCACGACCGAGAGACGAAGGAGTGAGAGCGGTTGGATGAGGAGGGAGAAAGGAAGGTGGCGACTCCATTGGAGAAGAAGGGGAAGAAAATAGGGTTTACTACCCACTTGCACAACACACGCGTTTTTCCCCCCTTTTTTTTAAACATATACTTCCATTCATTTATTTATTTATTTGTTCCTAAAAATATTAATAATAAAAATTTAGCATCATATAGCTTCGTATAGGAAAACTATAAAGTAAGAAATTAGTTAGATACTTGGAAATAACAAAATTTTATTTAATATTATATCTTTGTAAAAATCAAGGTAAGGAATAGAAAGTATATTATTCAAATAGGGTAATTTTTCTAAATGAATTTACTTTAAAATACAATTAAAGGTACTTTCGTAATTAACATAATGTATTTTATAAAAATACCCAACAACTAAATAATTGATTTCAAGAAACAAATATTTAATTCATTAAAACTTATAACTATACTAGGGATTAAAATTAGGGATGTTACAATTTGTAAATAAAAAAAATTTTAACAACAAAGTTTAAATAACATTTTTTTTAAAATAAGGACTTTCTCAAAACTCACACGAGCTACAAAAGTAGTTAATTCCATGATTAAAGAAGTTTAAAAATAAAGAAGTTTTTGAGGCGGAGTTTGAACAAAATGTTAGAAATAGTTGAAATAAAAATAGAAATATGTATTATATAAGTACTAGGTTCAAAGGATAAACAAATGTTAAAAAGTAAATATTCATGAAAAATTGATATGTTTAGTGAATAAAAAAATGATTGTTTAAATTTTCAACACATGTTTATCATTATTGTTTGTTTATTCTATGCACTTGGTGCATATGTTAGAAAGACCCAATTATAACTATATTTCGTCCCAGTTTAAGTTTTCTTTTATTGAAGGTATTTACTGTAATTAAAAATAAATAAATAAATAAATAATAATAATATTTTTTAAAAGTATATCTAATTGTGAAAGTATATCTAATTATATTTTTTTTAAAAGTAAATTCATTTGAAGTAATTACCCTATTAAAAATAATAATAATAAAATATATAAATAAATGAATATGATTTCTCTTCTTTAATTTGATTTTGATATATTCGATAGTAAATTATGTTAATACTTCCAAGGTTTTAGCTTTATGTCTTTCTTATGAGTATTTAGTTTACAATAAAATTTACTGTAATTAAAAATAAATAAATAAATAAAAGTGTGTATTAGTATATATGTTTAAAAAAATATTTATTAGTAATTTTAAAATAATACTAACATACATTACTACTACCAATAATAATAATAATAAATAAATAAATAAATTAAAAAAAAAATAAAATAAAAGAGTATGGGGTTCGAAACCCCCCCCCCCCCCAACTTCTCCTTCTTCATTGTGAAGGGCCGCCGGCCCTAAACCCCCACCTCTCCCTCTCACCACCGCCAAGCCGCCAGCCATCGCCGAGCTCGCGCCACCTTCTCCATCAACACGCGCCGCCACTGTAACACCCCTAATTTTCGTCTCCCAAATAACCGATAAATTAATTATAACGATTAATTTATATTTGATTTATATTAGTTTTGAAGGTTTTAGTTTTTGTACATTATGTGTTTTATATATAAAAATATGAGATATATTTTTATATGGTTATTTTGTACAAAAATGTGAATATTGTAATTTAGTCCTTGGGTTAGGACCTAATTGCAATATTAAAAGAGTTTTTGAAGAAAGAGTAGTTAAATTATTATGTTTTGAATTTTATCAGTATGTAACCGGTTAGAAGGGCTGTGTAACCGGTTACACGATGAACTCAGAAATTGGGATTAGTGCGTTTGATGAGTAATCACCCAATTAACCCAGAAATTGCCACGATTTCTTCCTTCCTTGAGTGGAGATAGACGTGTTGCCTTGCATGTTACTCCAATTCGTCTATAAAAGGCTGGGTTGCTGAAGGATTTGGGGTTGATTCTCTGAATTTAGGGTTGAAGCTCTGTTTAGGGTTTGTAAGTTCGTCTCTGAAATTCTCCTTCATTTCTGAGAGATAGAACATGAGTGATACACTGTTACAAAGCTCACATCAAGGGCTTTGTATTGATATAAAGATTGTGAGTTGAGAGTCCCTGAATCAAGAGAACAAAGCTTTCAAAGTAAGGGTGTTGGAGCTGTCAACACTGATTCTGAGTTTCTGGAGCTTGCTTTGGACTTCGATTTGGGAAGCACATGCACTTTTTGAGTCTCAAATCTGTTCAAATCTGTAGTGCATGTTGCATAGATTGAGTGTTGATGGTTTTCCCCAATTTGTTTGTCCAATTCATGTGTCAAATCTTGTAGTTTTTGGACCCTGTCAAACCTATTGTGGATTGGAAATGGGGATTGTGGATTCTGGGGAGATCTGGCAAATTCCAGTGATTAGATTCATCAAGCACGAATCTAAGGTAAGGGGGAAGCTTACTATTTGCTAGAATGAGGATAAATTGTGGTAGAATATAGGATGAGTCACCAAGAGACTCAAAGGGCATAAGTTAAAATGGTTAAATGGCTTGGAGGCCAATTTGAGCTCAATTGTTGTTTTGAGCAATGTTATCTGGATGCATGCAAGCTATGTTGATGTTGATTTCATGACTTAATTGGATATTATGTGAATTGATGCATTAAGTTGTGAAATATGTGCAATTATGTGCAATTTGAGTATCTAAATTGAATGCATGCAATATAGATAGGTTTCTGTGGTTGAACACACTAGAATTAAGGTATGTGAACTCTATTTATGAATGAAATTGGTTAAATTTGAGTATGGTAGAAAATGGTGTGAAAAACCTCATTTTTCAGTGTATGTTCTGTCTAATCTAACTGGTTAGTCGAAATTTGTAACCGGTTAGATACTGTCAATTTTCAAAGAAAATGAATTTCTGAAATTGGCTAAGTATCCATACCATTTGTACTCAAGTTTAAGCTAGAATTTCATACAAAGACCAATCTAAAACTATGTGTTTGAGCACTGTTTGGTTTAGATTGGAGGTGATGAGTTAATACCTTAATATCAAAGGATAATTTCAAGAGGAAATTATGCACAAATGAAATCGGATTATGACTTAGATCTTTTGAATGATATTATGTGTTGAACTTGAGGTATTATGTTATGCTAAGACCTTGTTATTGGATTGAGTAGAGAATCCAAGAAAAGATTCTTTGAAAATAAGTGGTTTTATATTCAGGTCTGTAATTCTAACCGGATAGGTGATGATGTAACCGGTTAGTACTTGAAACTTAAAAAAAAAAGTTAAGTTTTTGAATAAGGGTTTCTAATACCAATGATTATATTCTCTCAATCCAGGTCTATGAGCATATGTTAAATTTAAATTCAAAGGTGAATTTTATGAGTAAAGTCATACCTCAAGATATCATTCAGAAGTTGTGTTTTTCTAAGTCATAGTAATGGAATTAATGGGAACATGACCCTGTACTCTAGGAGTACCAAACTGATGCAACCTACTTGATGACACATTCTGGGAATGTGGCCATTGTCTGGGACATGGTTTCTTGGACACGTTCTGGGAACGTGATGCACACTCTGGGAGTGATGCTTGATTATATTCCAAGTATGGTTTGTGATACGTTCTGGGAACGTATGTTAGTGTTCTGGGAACACATTGGTATAATAATGGAATTAAAGATAAAACCAATCTTGATGATTGTGCATTCATATAGAATGGAAGTTTGGTTGGTAGGAACGTTTATCATATTCTGGGAATATGAGGAGGGTACTCCGGGAGTACCAAATTTGTAACCTACTTGATGACACATTATAGATATGTGGCCAGTGTCTGGGACCTGGTTATATACGTTCTGGGAACGTATGTTAGTGTTCTGGGGACACATTGATATGCAACCTACTTGATGACACATTATAGATATGTGGCCAGTGTCCGGGACCTGGTTTTTATGCGTTCTGGGAACGTATGCGTTTTGGGAACGTGGTGCACACTCTGGGAGTGATGCGTATTTATCCAAGTATGGTTTGCTACACGTTCTGGGAACGTGGTGAACGCTCTGGGAGTGATGCGTATTTATCCAAGTATGGTTTGGCATTACGTTCTGGGAACGAATGTCAGTGTTCCGGGAACACAACGGTGTATTGGATGGACGTCCAAGATGGACTTTTAGAGGCCTCAACTGTGGAAGGAAATCATGCATCATGCCACCTGCATTGAAAGAATTATTATGATTAACCGGGTGTGCACATATGATTATGCATCATGATTTGCTACATGTTGACGTGTGGATGTTAGTTTTATTCTCATTTGATTATGCGAATATGTATAGCTAACCCCCATGCCCTTATTAGGTGTTGATCGTGCATCTAGCTTGCACAAGAATCAGTAAAGGGAGATGTCCCTTAGGTGCATGCAGAGTGTATAAAGTGTGGGTTGGGAACCCGTTGTGCAGATATCGAGGATCCGGCCAGATAAATGTTTGGGCAGAGGACCAGTGACCAGCTCTATAACATCTATGTTTTTAATAGTATTTATATGATACACATTTTCAAAGAGGTATCATAAGATGAATATGGTTTCATAATAATATTTATTTGGCATCCCTGGACTTGTTACACTTGATACATTTTGAGAGTATAATATGACTATTTTACTATGTTTCCGCAAACTCTGATTTTGTTAGTCAATTTCATTATTAATCAAGTGTTTGTGAAAAGGAATTTTCAAGGGAAGGGAAAATTCTTATTTTCAGATCTTTTTCCAACGATAACAAGTCCAAATATTCATAAACTTATTAATTTTCTTATAAAGTAAGATGATATACAAGGAGCGTTACATTTTTATGGTATCAGAGCAATGGTCCTGACTCTTGGTCCTTGGGTGTGTGGTCCAATACGCTGGTCATCGATATCTGCAATGTTTCCTGGGAAGTATGCTTTCATATACTTCCAAACTAGAGCTAAGGTTATGGGAAATGGCTCTAGATAAGTGGCTCATTATGTTATTAAGAAATGTTCTATGTAGTCTAAGTAGAAGTATGATAGTTGTATGCTTCTCTTTAGACATGTGGTAAACCTAAAACTATAGTGTTGGTTTATTCCGTTCTCATAGAACCAGTTATAAGGAAATCTTAAGGAGTGGTAGTTAAGTCCTTGACTCTGAGGAGGAGTGTTTACCCTCACTCATGTTAAAGTTAATCAACTTTTCAGACCGAGTGTAGGGCAGTTATCTTCTTAAAGATCAACCTTGTTGAGTTTGTTAAACTCTAAAGCTATCCTTTCTTTTGTTCCTTTTGGATAAGGGTAGTGATCAAAGTTGCTCTATGCCTTACCCAATCTGCTACCTCAAAGTGGAGACTCCTACAAATCTTCTTGTAGTTGTTTCCAAGGTATGTCTGAATCGTTCTATTAAGGTATTAGACTTTGTCTATCTACCTGTGTCATGATTACATCTGATCTTAAGCACGGTTTGGAAGCCGAGAGATCAAGTGATCATGATTAATGATGATAGAACAACCCTGTATCGGGATTCCCAAGTTTCGAATCTGGAATCCAATGGACCCATGTGGTTGCTTCTGGGCAGCAGTAAAGGAATAAGGGGGTCAAAGAAATCTTGATTACAAGAAATGATGTCAGGTTTACCTTTGAATAAAGCGATAGAGTTTGGAATCAAGTTAATTATTGAAACTGATTCTATCTCTACTACCTTTATAATATGGTACCATCGGGAATGGTCAAATGGGAGAAACACGTAGAGAAGTTGCTAAAAGGATTGGTTGGACCAGGTTAAAGGAGTCTAAGTGTTTTCTAAGATTGATTGGCGATTGGATTAACCCCAAATCAGGATTCGGGGCAGGGATACACTTAAGACTGCATTTTTGATCTCGATACGGACATTATGATTAGGAAATAATGTCGTTCGGATTGACTAATGCACCTGTTCTTTTATGGATTAGAAGAACTGGACCTTTAGATTATATTTGGATTCGTTTGTAGTTTATCCTAAGAATCCGGAGGAGCATGAAAAACATCTCAGGATTGTGTTGAGAATCCTGCAAGAGGAGTAGTTGTGTGCTAAGTTCACCAAATATGAGTTTTGGTTGAGCGAAGTTAAGTTCGCAGGGCATGCGATCTTTAAAGTAAGAAGTTCTTGGGGCTGGCTGGGTACTATCGCCGGAGTATTTAAGGATTTTTAAGATCGCATGGCCTTTGACCAAGTTGACATGGAAAGATCAACTGATGGTATTGAATGATAGGATGTTGTTTAATTATGGTGGGGTAGTGATGGATTATACCCCAACATAATATGATTAGTCCAAGAGGAATTATGGAAATTGTGAGTAGACTATGATTTAAATCATTTCAGTGATGAATTCAGTTGGAATCAAGGTATTAGATTATGATCAAATCCTATTTTGAGTTGGATTGGACGATGTAAAGAAAATGGTTTTTGAAAGTTCTTTGGTTTTATTTCTAAAACTATACTTCATAACCGGTTAGAGTTTCTTGTAACCGGTTAGAAACTGAAAGTTTAAAATAAAAATTTAAGTCAATTGTGAAGTAACTTTTGGCATCAATAAACATTTTTCTCTAATCCAAACTCAATGTCAATTACCTAACTAAAATTTAAGGAAGGATTTAGTGTGATAAAATAACTTAATGCCTTGATTCATCATTGAAAATGATTTAAGAGGATTGAATCGTAATATTTATGGACTAATCAAGAGTTAAAATTAGGGAGATACTCCAATCAGGAGAAGGTAGAAAATTGAGCTGGATAATGCAAAAGAGTCAATAGATACTAAGATAAGAAGGTTGTGATTCATGAACAAGTTTGGAGTTTGAAAGTATGAATGACAATAAGAAGAGGAAGAGTTGAATGTAAAATAAAAGCGATGGATGGAGTTTCTTAAAGATTATGGGTTTGAGCTCCATTATCATCCTGGCATAAGCAAACGTAGTTGCAGACGATTTGAGCTGAAAGGCTATTTCTGTGAGCTCAATGATGGTCAAGGGGGATATTCTGATTGAGGAATTCAGAGACCTAAGTCTGGTAACCCAAGAGGAACCCTCTAGTATTAGATTGGGAATGTTGCCAATCACCAACGAATTCCTGAATCGGATTCGTGAATTACAACCCGAAGATGAGGAGTTGAAAGAGACAAATGAGACTTAATCTTTGGAATTAAAGTCAGGATTGTGGATATTAGAAAATATATTATGAAGGCAAGAGATTTATGAAATATTGTTTAGAACAACCTAGATGAGAAATCCAAAGGCATGAACTTCAAGAATAGATTATGTTCGAACCCAAGTCAGCTATCAACTATCAAGGTTAAAGAATCCTCGACTAAAGAAAAGTGACTAAGGAGGAAATGGGTAAGGGAACAATCATCCATCTCAAGGTGAAAACTGTGAGGCACATCACTTTGAGTTTAGTTGTGATGTATCTAAGGGAATAGTCAATTCCGATTGTAGGAAGCTGGAGTATTATTCACCGAATTGTCTTGAAGGAAAAAGGTGAGAAAAGAATGGACGAATCTAGCACGAGAAGAATTCACCGGCTGAGATGAGAGTTGAGTGTGATCCTGACGTAGACAACCCAAGCCTATCTCTTCCTTTGATCTGAGTTAACGTAGTTAAATGTTTTCGATTACGCTAATCTAATTGTTTAAGAATATCAATATCCTGTTGGAAGTTCAACTCCAATCTTTCTATGATCAAAACCCTTATCACAGTTGGATGTGATAATATCTGTGGACACTACAGAAATAGAAAGATCAGTTATGGCTAGAGAGATTAACAACCACCGGGATAGGACAAATTTTTGTCTCCCCAACGGAAATGTCTCTAGAACTTGACTATCTAACTAAGTCTAATATTGATAATTACCCTATCTTTAAGTTCATCTAACTTAAAGACCTGTCGTATGATCTTTCTTGCGAAAGATTATATCTGAAAGGGATGACTTTGTTGTTAATGGTTTGAATATTAGGACTGATCACCCTAATGTCTCAAACTATTAAGGAATAAAGTCGTACAAATGTTTCTTTGATCGTGCTCGAGAGATCAGAGTGCGCAACCCGAAAAGTTTTTCCAAAAAGTTTATTAGAAAGTGTTTTGTTTGAAAAATATTTATGTGAAGTGTATTATTCAAAAGAGTATTTCTTTTAAAAGAAATTCTTTCACATAAGAGTTTTATACGAAAAATCCTTGTGGTTTAGTTTGGAAAGTTTTTCCTGAAGGGTTTTATTTGAAACGTTTCAAAATACAAGGATTATATCGAAACTCTTTTAAGTGGGGGAGGAACCTAAAGAACAAATTTTTGGGAACAAGATGAAGTTTCTAGTATAAAAACACCCCTAATTTTCGTCTCCCAAATAACCGAGAAATTAATTATAACGATTAATTTATAATTGATTTATATTAGTTTTGAAGGTTTTAGTTTTTGTACATTATGTGTTTTATATATAAAAATATGAGATATATTTTTATATGGTTATTTTGTACAAAAATGTGAATATTGTAATTTAGTCCTTGGGTTGAGACCTAATTGCAATATTAAAAGAGTTTTTGAAGAAAGAGTAATTAAATTATTAATTTTTGAATTTTATCAGTATGTAACCGGTTAGAAGGGCTGTGTAACCGGTTACACGATGAACTCAGAAATTGGGATTAGTGCGTTTGATGAGTAATCACCGAATTAACCCAGAAATTGCCACGATTTCTTCCTTCCTTGAGTGGAGATAGACGTGTCGCCTTGCATGTTACTCCAATTCGTCTATAAAAGGCTGGATTGCTGAAGGATTTGGGGTTGATTCTCTGAATTTAGGGTTGAAGCTCTGTTTAGGGTTTGTAAGTTCGTCTCTGAAATTCTCCTTCGTTTCTGAGAGTTAGAACATGAGTGATACACTGTTACAAAGCTCACATCAAGGGCTTTGTATTGATATAAAGATTGTGAGTTGAGAGTCCCTGAATCAAGAGAACGAAGCTTTCAAAGTAAGGGTGTTGGAGCTGTCAACACTGATTCTGAGTTTATGGAGCTTGCTTTGGACTTCGATTTGGGTAAGCACATGCACTTTTTGAGTCTCAAATCAGTTCAAATCTGTAGTGCATGTTGCATAGATTGAGTGTTGATGGTTTTCCCCAATTTGTTTATCCAATTCATGTGTCAAATCTTGTAGTTTTTGGACCCTGTCAAACCTGTTGTGGACTGGAAATGGAGATTGTGGATTCTGGGGAGATCTGGCAAATTCCAGTGATTAGATTCATCAAGCACGAATCTAAGGTAAGGGGGAAGCTTACTATTTTCTAGAATGAGGATAAATTGTGGTAGAATATAGGATGAGTCACCAAGAGACTCAAAGGGCATAAGTTAAAATGGTTAAATGGCTTGGAGGCCAATTTGAGCTCAATTGTTGTTTTGAGCAATGTTATCTGGATGCATGCAAGCTATGTTGATGTTGATTTCATGACTTAATTGGATATTATGTGAATTGATGCATTAAGTTGTGAAATATGTGCAATTATGTGCAATTTGAGTATCTAAATTGAATGCAAGCAATATAGATAGGTTTCTGTAGTTGAACACACTAGAATTAAGGTACGTGAACTCTATTTATGAATGAAATTGGTTAAATTTGAGTATGGTAGAAAATGGTGTGAAAAACCTCATTTTTCAGTGTATGTTCTGCCTAATCTAACCAGTTAGTCGAAATTTGTAACCGGTTAGATACTGTCAATTTTCAAAGAAAATGAATTTCTGAAATTGGCTAAGTATCCATACCATTTGTACTCAAGTTTAAGCTAGAATTTCATACAAAGACCAATCTAAAACTATGTGTTTGAGCACTGTTTGGTTTAGATTGGAGGTGATGAGTTAATACCTTAATATCAAAGGATAATTTCAAGAAGAAATTATGCATAAATGAAATTGGATTATGACTTAGATCTTTTGAATGATATTATGTGTTGAACTTGAGGTATTCTGTTATGCTAAGGCCTTGTTATTGGATTGAGTAGAGAATCCAAGAAATGATTCTTTGAAAATCAGTGGTTTTATATTCAGGTCTGTAATTCTAACCGGTTAGGTGATGATGTAACCGGTTAGTTCCTGAAACTTAATAAAAGTTAAGTTTTTGAATAAGGGTTTCTAATACCAATGATTATATTCTCTCAATCCAGGTCTATGAGCATATGTTAAATTTAAATTTAAAGGTGAATTTTATGAGTAAAGCCATACCTCAAGATATCATTCAGAAGTTGTGTTTTTCTAAGTCATAATAATGGAATTAATGGGAACATGACCCTGTACTCTAGGAGTACCAAACTGATGCAACCTACTTGATGACACATACTGGGAATGTGGCCATTGTCTGGGACATGGTTTCTTGGACACGTTCTGGGAACGTGATGCACACTCTGGGAGTGATGCATGATTATATTCCAAGTATGGTTTGTGACACGTTCTGGGAACGTATGTTACTGTTCTGGGAACACATTGGTATAATAATGGAATTAAAGATAAAACCAACCTTGATGATTGTGCATTCATATAGAATGGAAGTTTGGTTGGTAGGAACGTTTATCATATTCTGGGAATATTAGGAGGGTACTCCGGGAGTACCAAATTTGTAACCTACTTGATGACACATTATAGATATGTGGCCAGTGTCTGGGACCTGGTTATATACGTTCTGAGAACGTATGTTAGTGTTCTGGGAACACATTGATATGCAACCTACTTGATGACACATTATAGATATGTGGCCAGTGTCCGGGACCTGGTTTTTATCGTTCTGGGAACGTATGCGTTCTGGGAACGTGGTGCACACTCTGGGAGTGATGCGTATTTATCCAAGTATGGTTTGCTACACGTTCTGGGAACGTGGTGCACGCTCTGGGAGTGATGCGTATTTATCCAAGTATGGTTTTGCATTACGTTCTGGGAACGAATGTCAGTGTTCCAGGAACAGAACGGTGTATTGGATGGACGTCCAATATGGACTTTTAGAGGCCTCAGCTGTGGAAGGAAATCATGCATCATGCCACCTGCATTGAAAGAATTATTATGATTAACCGGGTGTGCTCATATGATTATGCATCATGATTTGCTACATGTTGACTTGTGGATGTTAGTTTTATTCTCATTTGATTATGCGAATATGTATAGCTAACCCCCATGCCCTTATTAGGTGTTGATCGTGCATCTAGCTTGCACAAGAATCAGTAAAGGGAGATGTCCCTTAGGTGCATGCAGAGTGTATAAAGTGTGGGTTGGGAACCCGTTGTGCAGATATCGAGGATCCGGCAAGATAAATGTTTGGACAGAGGACCAGTGACCAGCTCTATAACATCTATGTTTTTAATAGTATTTATATGATACACATTTTGAAAGAGGTATCATAAGATGAATTTGGTTTCATAATAATATTTATTTGGCATCCCTGGACTTGTTACACTTGATACATTTTGAGAGTATAATATGACTATTTTACTATGTTTCCGCAAACTCTGATTTTGTTAGTCAATTTCATTATTAATCAAGTGTTTGTGAAAAGGAATTTTCAAGGGAAGGGAAAATTCTTATTTTCAGATCTTTTTCCAACGATAACAAGTCCAAATATTCATAAACTTATTACTTTTCTTATAAAGTAAGATGATATACAAGGAGCGTTACACCCACCGCCACGTTGTCCCTACTACTTCTGTTGAGCCGCTGTCACCCCCTCCCCCTCTTGATCTCTCTCCCCATGTTCTCTCTCCCTCCTCTGCCCATTGCCGCCGCCCTCAACCTCCACCCTGCGACCTCTCTTTCATCTTCTTCACTGCGCCCAACCACCTTCTCCTCTTTCCTAGACCCAAAACCAGATTGCGACCCCCCTGTAACTTCAGCCGCCGGCCCTGCTCTCATCCCTCTTAGCTGCTATACCGCCACCGTGACCCACCCCCGGCAACAGATCGCGAACTTCTCCTCTAGCCGCCATAGCCTCTCCCTCTCTTGTTCTTGGTTCCGCCGCTGCTGTTGTTGTTGTTGAAGGGCTCGCGATTCTCACCGGAGCCGTTATCGCCACCCGTGGCTGTGTCGGGTGCCCGAAGCTCGATGCTCCTTCCCTAGTCCAGCCAAGGATCGTTCCTGTTAGTTCCATGATGAACATGATGAATGTTTTGATAATGACAAAGTGTTTTTGAACAAGCTACAAGTGTTGATCAAGTTTCAAGCTCAACAAGCAACAACAAACATCAAATGAAGAAGAGAGAAAGCAAGCTCATGAAGACCTAAGTTTGAGTGTATTTGTATTTCTTTTATCTTTTGCCTCTCAAGCTTCATAGGTTTTTTATTTGGGTAGATTATTATAGAGGGTAGTGAATCTCATTCATAAGTCATGATTTAATCATAATTTGAGTTTTCACTTAACCTAGAATCAATAGGTGGCTTAAAGGTTTTAAAGGAAAGGTTGGATTTTGAGAAAACAAGTTTTGAACATGTGTTGTACCAACTTAATCGATTAAGTGACTAACTTAATCGAGTACTACTCGAGTAGTCTGCAACTGAATCGATTAAGTACTGCTGAACTGATTTTTAAAATACGTTTTTCATTTTTCAAAATCAGTTTTCAAGTGCTACAACTTTTGGGTATTCTATATAAACCTTTTCCTATTATTTGTGATCAATTAGAATCATTTCATACAAGTTTTACAAAGAATCAAGCCACTCTATTCTCTCTCATTTTCTAAAGATCAAAGTTCTCATATTTTCATATTCTTTGATCAAGAATCTTTGAATCTCTTATGGTGAATTGTCATAACTCTTGATTGAGATTCATAGGATTGTTTTGTGTTTTCTATTGTGTTGTAATCTTTGCAAGAAGGCAAGCCACTACAACAAACAAGAAGCCTTGGTGTGTCGATTTTATCATCAAGCAAGTGCATTCTTATTGAAGAAGAAGAAGAAGTCTTGGTTGTGAATCAAGCAAGTGAAGCCTTGGTGTGTGGTTTATCATCAAGCAATTGAAGACTTGTTGTGTCGATTATCAACACGGGGTAGAGGTTAGATTAGAGAGAAGATCAATAGGATTACAAGGCAAGGGTGTCGGTTATCTCTTGTAGGCTAGCAAGAAGGAAGTCTTGTGAGGCAATCACTTGTAATTTGAGAACTCTAATTCCTCATAGTGAAGAATCTCTCTTGGTTGAAGAGGGGACTGGATGTAGCTTTCAAGCGGATGAAAGTGAACCAGGATAAATCACTGTGTCGTATCTCTAAACCCTTACTCTTTATATTCAAGTCATTTGATTGCGTTCTTGGTTGAAAACCTAGAAAGATTGTTTTTCATAATTGATTGAATTGAATCTTTAATTGTTCAAATTGATAAAGGGAAAATCATTTTTATAACTAGGTTAATCAATAAGAATATAGGTGTTAATCATCTTCGCTGTATCTCTGATCTTGCATGTGAATTGATTGATTTTCGTATTCGATTGAAAAAGTGATTTTTCAGTTTCTGATAGATTTAATCGATTAAGTGTTCGTTTAATCGATTAAGGACTTTTGAACTTTCAGGTTTAATCGATTAGTACTCGATTAAATTGCAGGTTAATCGATTAAATTTTAGGTTAATCGATTAAGTGCTGTAGAATTTGCAAAAATCATTTGTTTTGATTGTTTTGATTTGTTTCGTTCGAAAATCTTTCAAGGTAGCTTAGACACCTATTCAACCCCCCCTTCTAGGTGTATTCCTAGGGTTCCTTTGTCTCTCCAACCACCAATTGCGGTTTCCTCAGTTCCCGCTACTCACCGATGTTGACCGCCGTCGACCCATTCATCACCTCGGGACACTAAAGCTTCACGGATCGCCGCTCCCTCTCCGAAGTTAAGCTTATCCCTTTATTTTCGTCAATCGAGGTAAGGGGTTCTTTACCTTGCTTTAGAGAGTATTTTCTAATTAGTATATAATACTTGCTAAGAATATGTGGGTATGCTTGTGACTGATTATTCGGGTAATTAATTTAAATTTAAATTAAATATAAAATAAGAAAGTAAATGAGATGAACTATAAATTGATGCTGGTGATTGAATATGCAGGCTAAGTGCTATATGTTATCATGTATGTTTATTTGAAGAACATGAACTTTGGTTGTTAATTGTGAATGATTATTGTTCTGTATGTCTGGTTGATTTAAAGAGATATATGTGAATCATACAAGTGGTTGAATTGTGATGTTAGTGTGCTAAATGTGTATCGCATAATGAATTGAATAATTGAATAATAAATAAAAGAAAGTAAGTATGTATGAGATGTGAACTAGAATGAGAACTAAGGAATAGAAAGAGTTAAAAATGTCGTATCATAAACTTAGGGAATTGAAAATATAAAATGTGAAAATTGTTGTGTATGCTTGTATGATAAATGTGTGTTGAATGACGAATGAGATAACAAGTTAATAATGAAAGGCAAAAGAGAAAAGGATAATTATAAAGAAATTAAAGAAGAGAAAAAAGCATAAATAAAAAGAATAACTAAATAAGATAAACGAAATGAGGATGAGAATAATAAAAGGATACCTGTCATAGGTTAGGTCGGGAGGACCTGGTCGTGAGACCCTGTGGCCAATTGATAAAAGATTAATAAAAGAATGGGCTGATGCAGGTTAGATCGTTGGATCTGGTCGTAAGACCCTATGGCCAACGCAGGTTAGATAGTATGATCTGGTCGTGAGACCCTATGGCGCAGGTTAGGTCGAAAGATCTGGTCGTGAGACCCTGTGACATAGGTTAGGTCATATGAATCTGGTTGTTAGACCCTGTGGATAGATAATAAAGAGTATTTTGGTGCAGGTTAGGTCGGTGGGCCTGGTCGTAAGACCCTGTAGCCAAATTAATAAAAAGTAAAGAAAGGATAAAAAGAAAAGAAAGAGATAAAGAAAGAAAACAAGAAAGAAAAGTAAATGGAAAGACTAGAATGAAAAGAAGTGGAATGAATAATTGTGTTTGAATATTGAAATTGTGTCTATGTGCTAAATGATATATTTACATGAGTTGGTAATTTATGAGAATGGAAATGGAAAAAAAAATGAGACTTAATGAAGATATTAGAAAGGTAAAACGGATGGAATAAATGAATGGATACTAATAAAATGGCTGGTTGTGTATGATGCATGTTGGGTTTGCCTAAATGAAATTATGTGTTATGTGCTAAATGTGTTTGACTTAGTAGGTCATTATGTTTAGTTAGGGACTACTTTCTACTTCATGTGTAAAGCTCACCCTTACAACCATTTTTCAGGTTTTGAGCTTGGAGCTTACATAGTTTCTGGCCGAGCAGGTTGAACCTCCACTACGTGGAGTATCTGTTTATTATTTATGAGTGGACTGCAGTTTTAGATATGTTAAAAACTACTATTTTGTAATTTAAAGATATGTATTAGTTGTACGCCCTATTTGAGATATTCAGGGCATTAGGATCTGTTTCTGGATAATATTTAAACGTTTTATGTTTTAAAGTTTGCTGGACTGAACAGGTTAAGCAGGTACAAAATTGGAAATTTTGGAAAAGTCCGAAAAACAGAGGAAACTCTGTCTGTTTCTCCGGAAAAATATTCTTAAGTATTTTAATTTAAAAAGAAATTTTCAAGTACCGTTATTTTTAAAACATCAATTTAATTAATTATTTGTGAGGGTGTTACAAATGGAGGGAATATATATTTTATTAAAAACACTAATAGTTAAAGTTCAAAATGAGTTTTTTTAAAAAAAAAATAAAAGTCAGTTTTATGTTATTTCCGTAGAGAATAGCGTGACATTAGTAAGCTTATTTTTATTGCCCAGCAAAAATTAAAAAAAAAAACCAACAATGAGATTCGAACCTCATACCTCAATGATTAAATTAAAGTGTGTAGTGGCCGGACCTATAAGCCGACTACATGTCCTCAATACCGACCAACGACTCAACGGATAAGCTTAAAATTCCCTAGTTCATGATAAGGATGAATGACTCACCCTTCTTATCCTCTAAGAGCCACGTCAGCCCTATTGGGCCCAAAAGGCCCATAAGGTATCACAACACACCTAACAGGTAATCCCCTATAAGAACCACCATGCTATAGGGGCTAAGGTATGTCTCTCATCCCTACTCTCAAGAACTACGTCTGGCTTGATCCCCCTTATCACTGGGGGTACGTAGGACCGGGGTCACCCTCGTCAGCTGCAACAACCCCAAACACACATCGTGGTGTATCCCTAACAATGGAACATCACAAAGTGCAATAATCAATTGGGATGCAACAAGCTATTGTTGGAATTTACAAGAGGAGTCTACACACACTAAAGGGGGTGATTAGGTGTAGTGGTTAATTTGTCCAATTTTCGCTTACAATCAGAGATATGTGCATTAGCATATATGACTTTACTTGGTTGTCGTATTGTTTTACCCTGTTAACCTTCATTTTACTTGGTAGATAAACCAAGTAACCTGAGAGAAATCGACTTGAAAAACGATTCTTTCAAGATCTTTTTTCACACCCAGTATACACACTTAACAACAATCAATAATAGATACTAAACAAGTTCCAAAACACTTGAAAAGGTTATTCTTGATTGGTTCTTGAACCGAATGTGTTAAAGAACGGTTTTTCACAAAATAATCGAAATAAGCATAAAGTAAAGGAGATTAGGGAAAGAAATACAACACAATGATTTATATTGGTTCACTCTCAACCTCTCGAGAGCTACATCAAGTCACCCCCTTTCAATTTATGGGATTTGCTTCACTATGAATTTAGAAGAATTGTTTTGTACAAACACGCTTCAAGATACCTCACTTACTTTGTACATCCCTCAATATTATAAATTCCCTTGTGAACCTCTAACTTGAAAGATACTTCACTCTCAAGCACTAAGAAGATACCTCACTTCCTAGTTTTCTCCACATTTCTAAGAGGATGCCTCACCCCTTTGACTTCTCCTTCACTAGGTGATACTTCACACTTAAGAAGCCTTTGATCTATTGGTGATACCTCACACCTCAATCAATTCCTAGATCTTTTGGTAATACCTCATACCTCAATCTTTCTTGGCTTGTGTTGCTTTCTAAGAACACCTTGATGTGTAGTAAACAACTCAAATTACAATACTTGAATCTATGAGTCTTGAATCTCAAAGAATGCACTATGAACAATGATGAGTTATTGAGATCAAGAATGAAAGAGATGAAATGAATATGAAAATCCTCTTAAATTTTGATTCTCTTCAAAATAATGGCAAAGGGTTTTTGTGTTTTTCTCTTATGAAAAGTATCTTAAAATTACCCTTTTATAATGGGTTTTTATATGTCAAATCGGTTAAGGAGTTTGTTTAATAAACAAACTTATTTTGGCCTCTATGCTGTTAGTTTTACCCGTTTAACCACTGGTCTTACCGGTTAACGGGCTTCAACATCAAAGTTGACCCTTGAAACTAGATTTGCATATTAAAACATGATTTTTAAACTCATTATTAAGTAAAAGTATGATGCAGATACTCGTTTTTAAAATGTTTATTAAATCACATGCATCATTTTCAAAAGATTGGTTTTGTAATGAATCAATTTCATGATTATTCAATATGAATGCATTGAGACTCACTATCCAATCTAGACTCTACCCAAGCAATAATCTTAAGGACCTAATAAAATATAAATAAAAATAAAAATAAAGTCCTAATAGATTTGCTCTTGACTCTTTTTGTTTGTTGTTGTTGTTTGCTTTTCTTTTTCTCTTGCACATTATCTTCATCAAAACACTTGATAAGTCACTTGCTTCACAATTTCCCCCTTTATGACGATGACAAATTTGTTTGCAACTTGTAATGAAATTGTTTTGCCTTTGAAATTTTCTCCCTCTCAATTTATACACTTTAATTCACTTATGAATTGCACTTTGTGGAAGCTTTGCATTGAGAGAAGCTAAGCTTTCTCCCCTTTCACTTTGAGCTTTTCAACCAATCTACATAAAACAAACAAACACAACATTTCTTGCCCTTTTGCCATGATAAAAAAGTATTAAATAAGTAATTACATGTGTCAAAAGTTAGGAAAATACATTAAAATGCAAATTTTTGGTGTCAGACAGGTCACTTAATCGGTTAAATGGCTCACTTTACTAGTTAAATTATGCAGTTTTGGACAGATTTGATAGTTTGATCATATGCTAGTCTTTAGCATCAAAATCTCATGATTTACCAACTAATAAAACATATGTGATATGATCAATAATATGAATGATGGAACACAGTAGATTAATAACATAGCAAATTTAGATCCAATCATGCATCATAAAGATCAAACTAAATCACTAAAAACCATAGTATGCAAAGACTGTTATGTTGAAACAGTGTTAAAAAAATCAGCTTATTAAAGCATATTTTTCATCATTAAATGTGACATATTTGGCTAAAATATAATGAATATAAACTAAACTAATGAAAGATATATGATAACACATGATAAGCATTCATTTAATTTCATACTACATTATAAATCAAGATACCATTTGTTAAAACAAGATGATTTATTTCCATTTCTAGAATCACTTTTTAGTGTGATAAGGAATACTGTCTATGAAAGACATCAGAAAGCATAGAATAGAGAAGGAACAAAGGAGAAAAACTCTATCAAGAAACTTAGAAGGCTTCTTTCAAGAAACTAAAAGATAATGAAGGCAATAGATTAGACCTAGTACATAATAATGTAAGGATCATAAATTCAAGATCCTTAAAATTAAAACTGCTTGAGAATGAAGGCAAGGCCATCATCGTCACCCCTCTCCACCTAGTCGCTCCTTCTACTATCAAAGTTCCTTTATTCACTACTCCTCTCCAACCACCGCATGACCGTCACCATGATTCTATCGAAGGAGTGCCCTCAACCATCATCATCTCCATGCTATCCGATGTATCCCTCACACATCTCATAGCAAGCTCTTTTCTCTCTTTTATTCAACCCACAAATTCCCTTGAAAATCCATGAAGCCATTCTCTCTACTTTCTCTATTATTTTGTTTCCTTTTTTTCCTTTTTTCATTGACGGTGTTGGAATATGCTCCAAATTTTTAGATAATTTCATGAGGTGCAGCATCTAGAGTCAACTAATTTCTAGTAGCTTCTAGCCAATTGAAGTAAAATCCTGTAATAGCAACAAATAAACAACCAAGTCTAGATACATACATGTAGAAAAACATGTAAGTAGATGTGATGATCCATTGTTAGGGATACACCACGATGTGTTTTTGGGGGTTGTTGCAGCTGAAGAGGGTGACCCCGGTCCTACGTATCCCCAGTGAAAAGGGAATCAAGTCGCACGTAGTTCTTAGGTTAGAGAGAATGTACCTTAGCCCTTGTGTAAGGGGTGTCTTCATAGGAGGAGAGGTGTTGTGATACCTTATGGGCCTGTTTGGCCCAATAGGGCTGACGTGGATCTTAAAGGATAAGAAGGATTGGTCATCATCCTTATCCTGTACTAGAGAGCTTATCCTTATCCTTCGAGTCATAAGGGCTGTTCGGGCTCGGTGCTCGGGTCCTCGACATTGGAGGCCCTTCCTGGTCCGAGACTGATAAGGCGAGGCGCTCGTGGTGTACTTGGTACGTGGTGGCCGAGGTTCCTTGATGGCGCTGCGTGGTCAGCAGAGCCTCTTAAGGGTTGAGCCGAGGTCCGGTCCACTACATAAGCCCCCCAGCTCGGGAAGAGTCGTAGAGACTCTGTGCCGAGTTGAGATTCTTTCTCCTTTGGTCCGATCAGATGTCCTTTTCCGAGGGTTGGTGATGACGTAGAAAACTGCTTGCAAGCTGAGGCCTTTTATTCGGAAGAGTATTGGGGATGGTCGATAGCGTTCTTCGTGCTCGGATAATGACACTAAAAGAGTAACCCGATAGGAGATTCTTACACCTCTCTCATCGAGGTGCACCAAGAGTAATATCATAAATTGGATCGTTATGTTCACCGGGGATGCTGTCAGAATGACGGCCTTAGCCGAGGTATATTCCTCGATCTGCTATGTACTCGACCGATGGCCGAGTTATCGGGTAGCAATCCCCGTTTCCACCTGTGGCCTCGCCTATCTGGCCGGACAACCGTGAGATTGTGAGCAAGTGCTTAGGAACATGATCCGAAGATAATGAATGGATTAAAGAAAGTTGTCGATGAGAGAGGTGAATACAAAATCTAATGTTGTTAGTTCCCTTGCAGGCAAGGAGACGATATCGGGCATCATCTGGTGTCGGTACATGTGTCGGCCTATGTCGGCTTCGTATTTGTCTCCTTACATCACATGCCCCCCACTCGGTAAAGCTTGAAGGGGCTTTTGCCGAGTTCATAAGAATTGAGACGCTCAATGTTGAAATCCGAGGCACCCTCGAACTTGGTATAGGGTTCAGAAATCGGCGGGAGGTTTCCAAAGATGCTGGTCGGTGACAATGATACTTGGCATATGGTGAGCATGGGGACTTCCTTGTTACCTGAGAATCAGACGATGTGGCAAAGTGTGGCCACTCGAGAGGGAGTCCTCAGACCCCGGTTGGCTGAAATACGCCGACATGTGGAAGAACAAATGTTGCTGAGCTAGAGAAATAAGCAGATGATGAAGCTGAGAAATAAAGCCAAGAAATAAGCAGAAGATGAAGCCGAGAAGTGAAGCCGAGAAATAAGTAGAAGATGAAGCCAATAAATGAGATAATCTTTAACAAAGCCGAGATCAAGGGAAGACTTATGGTTCCTTGGTCGCATGGGGACAAACTGAACCGATCTGGGAAGGGTTCGGATGAGGGTGATGAAGTTACGGGCCAGATAAAGCCCTGTTGCATACGATAAATGCATGATTGTTGAATAAAGCACGATTTTCTCAGTTGCCGCAACATAAGGGTGGACGACTGATGTTGGACTCTTTTAGAAATCCTGAGTCGCTTGTATCTCCATAGTTGTACCTTTCATCATATATACAGAGATAGGAATTAGACAATTAAATTAGAAATGAGACATAAGTATGTTATTTGACGAGAGTGATGCATTCCCTTCGTAAACTATGAGTCATATTCAGACACTATGCAGGTAGTATGATACTCGTAGCATGAATAAAGCGACCATGTGTACCTCTCATGGCCAACAACTACAACTATCTCATATGGAAGTCAATATGCGTAATTAAGATATAAAACATAAATGTAATAAAAAGTAATGAATTAAATTTAGGATAAGGAAAGATTATTTTCCTGATCAAGCAAGAGGAGGGAGTGTTATATCCTTGCATTTGGGCCGACTGTTCTCTGAGTTGTCGGGCATGCCTTCCTCTTTTTCTTCTCAAAACCTTTAACCCGAGAACAGGAGTGCCATCCGAGGAAACATCGGAAGGATTGGTGATTGAGGTCTCCATGAAACATGGAAATCTATGCATGTCCAACAGCATGAATTACGCGTATTCTAATCTTTATTGCTATTATCAAAGAGGCAGTTTGGCATGGTGGATTTGACGAGGGAGCGAATGTTTGTTTGATGAAGGCTTCCGCTTTAAGACACTAGTACTAGTCCAAGTATGCTTTCCCAATTAGATCTGGTTCGTCCTCCGAGAATGCTCTACCGATTAGATCGAATTCACCCCAGCTTGTTTGAGAGACTTTCGGATTCAGATCTGTGTGAGGGAGCACAGAGAAAACGTCCGAGAAGCATGAGAGACCCATAATCAGTTTATGCGCATGAGAGACCCATAATCAATTTATGCGTGCTCTTCGATAGTAGGAATCCCAACTTAGGTTACGTGAGAAAAACTCGGACCAAGCTTGGCCGTCATGCTCAGGCTATCGTGCTCGATAGTTCTGATCAAATTTGTACTTTAGTCTTGTATTGCTAGTTTGTTTTCCGCTTATCGGATTGTCGTTCGAGGTGTTAAGCTTTTGAATGCGGTAAGGAGAGCTGGGATCTCACCACCTGAGACAAGGTGGGGTCCTCGTCCCCGACTTTAGTATGATATTTTGATAGAGTCCTGTGTAGTCGGGTGCTCCTTTGTACTTGGTATTCTTATAAGCTTTATTTTAGAAAAGTTGCTGTGTATAAGGGGCCGAGTTCCAATCGGGTGGCTAGCCCAAAGGGAAAGGCAAGTACGTACGCATATAAGAGCTTGTTTTTTACCGACTTTCATGCGAGAGATAACTCGGATCACAGGTGCCTGAGCCAAGGCAGTGTCCTCGGCCCGCGACTGTCTAGGCTCTGTCAAGAGAGCTCTATATAGTCGGGTGTCTCTACTTACTTGGATAATTTATAAGCATCCCTTAAAAGGGGCTGTATATAAAACGTCGAGTTTCTAACGGGATGGCTAGTCTAGTGAGAAAGGCGGATACGTGTAGGCATGTAAGTGCGGTGGCACAACGGACCGTTCTACCACAAAGGTGGGGTCGCGTTCGTGCGCTCGGACCAGTGTTGGCGATCAGCTTGTACGAAGCGATGGTTCTCGTATAAATGACCATCAAAGCGCGTAAATGGGTTGGAAAATTTCCCCGGTCAGATACAAGCATGAGTTAAAATTGCTTTGAATTGTTCTTAATTATAAGATGTGGTGGTCACGTCAATATTAAAGAGGATCTTAGCTGCTTGGGCTCTCTTCTCGGTCGGTCAGGTGGCTCCGACAAAACAGAAACAATCTTAGCAGCTTGGCCCTCCTTTTCGATAAATCCGACCATCACTTTCTTGAACCTTAAATTACATGTAAAAGAATAGTAATCAGTGATCGTTGTTTCGTTGGCAATCTATGACAATTATATAGCAACAATGGAAATTGTTGAAAGGCGAATATAGAATGTCAGAATAAAAGTGGCTTGATTTAAAAAAGACCACATGTAACAAATAGGATAATGGCAATTATTGGAGATTAAGTATCATACAACCAGACAGGATTTCCCACGAAAAGATGATTTCTGATATATCACACGTAACAAATATAGTAGGGGCAATTATTGGAAACTAAGTGTCGTCCAATCATACAAGACTGCCAACCGAAAGATGGATGATGTCAAATATATCACGAGCAACAATAGACGACATTCACAAATATGTCAGAGCATTTGATGGCAACAAATAAGATGAAAGCATTAATTCATGAAAAACAACAATGTGCGATTGCCAGAAACTGCCTAGTGTCACTTAAAAGGCAATGCATAAATATAATTATCCTATCATGATAGGAAAGTCAGACATTTAAGGACATTCAGTAGCAAGGAAGTTTGCATAACAATACGTCTAGTATCAACAAGTATAAAAAATCACGAGTAGAGAATAAGTGACAAGTAATGAACTTAAAGGGATTAGGCACTAAAACCACATGTCAGAAATATTGCATCAGGTAAATTAATATCAGCATGCGTGCGAAGTGATCACGTAAAATGCCAAGTAAATAGGAAAATAATATAGGACCGAGAATTCCTTCCATGATTCGGTGAGGTGAGGAATGTCAGATTGAGGAACGTCAGATCGAATAATGTTGGATTGAAGTTTTCTGTCAATCCTCTTAAAATGGGCTTTTTTGAGCATTAAGGGTCGACCTCCATTTTACTTGAATTAGTATGATTTCGAGCAAGGGGAACCAGCAAAATATTCTTCATACCCGGTGCTAGGTTTTCGTAATTGTCTTATAAATCCGAGGAGAAAATAATAGTGTGTGGTTCCCGACATTCTGAATGTACGAGATATCAAAAAGGGGGACGTTGCCGAGGATCGCCACAATTGGCACATGTATTTGAAGCGGGGAACCGAAGACAGGCTTCTCTATGCTCAGAACATGAGCTTCAAGAGGGGAACTAGGCGTGGGGGTCCTCGCTCTACGCCAGAGCACGAGCTTCAAGAGGAGAACTCGGTGCGGGGGTTCTCGCCATCACCACCAGATTCCGAATAGAGAACTCGAAAAATTATTTGTCCATGAGTTATTCAGTGGCTCGGACACCTTTGCTGGGTGTTAAACCCCATTTTGTCTTTCTCTCTTTCTTTTTGTTTGGGCTTGTACGAGTTAAGTCGTACTCTTCTTCTTCTTCTTCTTCTTCTTCTTCTCATTTTTTTATTTATTTTTATTTTTTTTATATTTTTTCTTCTCAACCCAGATTTTTGTTCTGTTTTGTTTTGTTTTTTTAAGTGCTGGGCTTCAGCACAAATTTTTCGTTTTTTTATTTTTTTTGGATTGGGCCTACGGCCCGACTAATTTTGGGAACCCTAAGGTCCCCATTTTGTTCTGCATCGACAGGGGCTGCTACGTGCAGCGGCAGCGCCGAACTGGGAAGCACTCAAGCGACGCCGGTGACATAGGCGCGAGGGTGAACGGGAGTCACCAGTGGCTCACTAGATTGGAGGCCTCCAAGGTCGCCGGCGGCAGTGGTGGATCTTTCTTCTCGTTCAAGTTCCTTCCCTTCTTCTTTCTTGGAGTAAGTTTAAAACAACCACGGGGGCAGCAGTTCAGAGGTCGACACTGCCCCCTTCATCTTCCCCGTTTCCTTTTTGCGCATCAAGGCAACGGAGCTTGGTGGCTATCTCGATCGCATAGGGACAAAGGGAAAGCGACGCGATGGTGGCCGTTCATCGTGCTTCGTGCTTCCTCGTCAAGGTACTGACCCACGGATCTTGCCCGCACCGATTCGTACCACCACTTTTTCTGCTCTTCGCTGCAAGCCCCAGCAGAGGACGCGAGGAGAGGCTTGTTGCTGCTTTTGACACAGCGCTGCCACGGTGTCATCGTCATCAACACCTCGGTACACCGGCGGCGACGGAGATGGAGATTCAAGCCAGCCAGAGGTGGAGAGAGCGTGGGAGTGGAAGAGGATGGTGGTGGTGATGCGTCAAAACCGTGGACCTCTACTACTAAGAGACCGAAGAAGGGAACCATGGTGATGCTCATCTTCCTAGTTCATACAACAACTGCTTCTTCGAACAACACCATCAGTAGTAACGCCGGCGGTAACAGCACGCATGGTGGCGGCGGCCCAAAGGAAATGGTGTTCAAAGAATAAGGAGAAGGGACCTTGAAGAAGGTGTTCCCTCATGTAACAAGAATGACACCCATGGAACTGGTTCGAGGTTTATGCGCTGGTATCAGCTTCGGTGTTGGTGTTCGAGTTGAGCACCGGATCACGAGGGGGTGTAGATGCAGCAGCGCCGGTCTCTAGACTCGAACAGCACCAACAACACTGATGAAGGAGGCACAACATCCACGAAAAACACCGCCGCACCAGTCGAGCACCGATGCCTAGCTTCATATAGCACCAGCAAGCGGTGCCAACGAAGGAGGCACCCTTCTTCCACTGTAGCATCAACACGCCATTGTTGTTGTTTTGTCTCTTTTTTTTGTTGGAAAGTGGATGGGAATCAAAGTTTATCGTTCCCCACAGACGGCGCCAATGTGATGATCCATTGTTAGGGATACACCACGATGTGTTTTGGGGGTTGTTGCAGCTGACGAGAGTGACCCCGGTCCTACGTATCCCCAGTGAAAAGGGAATCAAGCCGCACGTAGTTCTTAGGTTAGAGAGAATGTACCTTAGCCCTTGTGTAAGGGGTGTCTTTATAGGAGGACAGGTGTTGTGGTACCTTATGGACCTGTTTGGCCCAGTAGGGCTGACGAGGCTCTTAGAGGATAAGAAGGATAAGTCATTATATTCATCCTTATCCTGTACTAGAGAGCTTATCCTTATCCTTCGAGTCATAAGGGCTATTCGGGCTCGGTGCTCGGGTCCTCGGCATTGGAGGCCCTTCCCGGTCCGAGACTGATAAGGCGAGGCGCTCGTGGTGTACTCGGTACGTGGTGGCCGAGGTGCCTTGATGGTGGTGTGTGGTCGGCGGAGCCCCTTAAGGGTTGAGCCGAGGTCCGGTCCACTACAATAGAAATCACTAGAAGTTTCTTCCACCTACTACATCTCCTATAAATAGGAAACTAGGAAGCTATTGCAAGGTGCAGTGGTCTAATAAAGGGTAATCTGAGAGAACAATACCATGTATCAAGTGCATGCCCTTCATCCCACCAAAATATTCCTCCAAATACTATTCAATCTAAAATTTGTTACATTTCATGTGCTAATATATCTCCTCCCATATCCATCCATTCAACTATTATCTTTATCTTCCACTAAAAACCAACAATGGTGATGATAGAAATTTGGTGAACATAGCTTCATAATAAATCGTTTCTATGTATATTGAATTATTATTGCGCCCTTCTTTGCTTCTCCCACCACCCTCTTTGAAAATTGAAATTACATTAACAACCTTCACTCTATGGCTTTTCTTAGGAACAAGAGACCAAAACCGGACCTTCTTCATGTTTTGTACTTGCTTGAGTCAATTTGAAATTCACAGTATGTTAAGCAGATATGGCAGAAAGCCAAGGTATTAGGATCAACTAATTAAATAATTCTAGTTCCAAAATTATTAACACTAAAATGATGAGTCTAAATTGAGCTCTTAATTGAGTGAAGAGAATGAGGCTTAAGTGTAAAATGAAAAAGTTTGCGGAGTATAAAAAATAAAAATTCAGCGGTCAGCGGCCTTTCATCATAAATAAATTTTAAAAAAAAATGAAACAGTGAGTACCCAGTAGTTGATTACCGCATTCCCCAAATTTGCAATAGCACATGGTTGCACCAATTTTTTTCTGGTGCATCAAAGCCAATGCATGTAATCATATGCAAGATAATTTATCTCTAAATTACGATTAACGGGACAATTTTAAAGAGCTTATAAAAAATGTTTTTGGGTTTATCTTGTCATATACTAACCATTAACCACTAATATAATAGATATTTGGAAAAGGTTAAAAAAAATAGCTCATGACTAAATTCTTTTTAATTTATTTCAAAATGATAAGCTAAGAAAAGCTTATAGGAAGGTTATAAGCTATCATAAATAAGTGCTTATTCAAAAATTGCTCAATTAAGCTGATTGCATGCACTCTTCTCTTTGTTCATATCATCATATGTCTTACCTTAGCTAATTCCATAGCAAGAAGCATATCATCTACATATGTCAATCTGAAGTGTCTAGGACACTGTGTTCCAGATGTATCCCTAGCTCAAAGGTATTGAGAGACCAGTGAGGTAGAGAGTAGTCTGATGTTAGTATATGATTTCTTAGGTATGCTAGAAGTCCAGTTGGGACAGCTAGGGTTTCCCTAATCACTGGTGTGTGCAAATGTGCAATTAGGGAGAAAGAGAACGTACCAGAGCCCCTTGCTGGAGACAGCTATTTATAGGGGTGGCATTGTACCTTGTGGGCCTGTATGGAGGTCCAGCAAGGCTACTAACGTGTCCCATTTAGGATAAGGGATGAGTCATTCATCCTTATCCTGTATTGGGAGATCTTATCCCTGTTGGCAAGTTAGGCTCACGCGCCCCTATCTCGGACTCTTTAGGGGGCAAGGCCCATATGGTCGGTCATAGGTCGCTGGGGTGGGTCCTAGGACAAGCGCTCGGCCTGGATAGGCATGACCTGTCAGATAGATAAATCTGGTCGGCCGAGTACTTAGAGGGTAGGCCGAGGGTCGGTCTACCACATAAGCCCCCTAGCTCGGTAAGACTTTTTGAGTCTTGAGCCGAGCTGAGAGTTTTCCATTATCGTTTGTTCGAGGAGTCGAGTATCATGGTGGAAATAAGGCAATGACCTTTAGGTGACCCGTTGTGCTTAGCTGTCCCTTCGTTTGTTCGAAAGGACGTTTGGGTGTCCTTTTATTGACACGTGTTGCTTGTGTCAGATGTGTCATTATTATGCATGCTGGCTTTCGGGTTTTTTAAATGTTTCCGTCCACTGATTGCTCGCCACGTGCCCCTTTTCGTGGCTCAATGCAGGCTTTGGGCCTTTTGCAAACAGGCCCAAATGCTCAAAACGTGGGGGGAAGTTCCTTTTTGAACTTCAACTGCCCCTTCCACTTCCTTTTTCTCACTTTCCTCCAAAAGCTTGTGCCTCTGACATTCTTCCTCCTCCTACGACTTTCCTCTTTGGTTCTTTGGATTCCAAAGTTCTCTTCCTTGCGTTTTCTCTGCCATTCCCTCTTGAAGTTATTTGGCTTCTGTCTTGTTACTCCAGTTTGTTCGTGCCAGTCTTCTAGTTTCAGGTATTTTGATCCTTTCTTGTTGCATTATTTGTTCTGGGTTCTAAGGTTCTGCATTTCTTTTTGGGAGTTCTTTTTCTGGGTTTTGCTTCTGGGTTTTGTTTCTGGGTTTTGTTTCTGGGTTTCGTTTCTGGGTTTTGTTTCTGGGTTTTGTTTCTGGGTTTTTTATTTAATCATGGATAATGAATGGTATGAAAAGTGGTCTAAAATTTTAGGTTTGAGTGATATTGAGGATTCTTCCTCTTCTTCATCATCATCCTCTTCCTCTGACTTGGAGATATTGGATTTTCTCCCTTCACCCTTCCGCCATTGTATGGCGGATCCTACGGTGGAGACACCGTTATTGGTAGATTATCCCCAAAATTCCACAGACGAGGAAAGTAGAAAGTTAGCTTATCGTGCGGCGGAGGAGCGGGCGCAAGTAGCGTTTCGCACCTCAAAGCGCTCCGCCACGAATCGTCCTTGGGAGAGGCCTTTTTGCGGGAAAACCGTAAAGGTTAGGGGGAGGTGTAGTAGGCTCGGCTATAGGACCAACCGACCTAGGGTTAGGGTTTCTGTAGATTATAATTTTATAGATTCTGATGCCGAGTCTTCCCTTTCCCTAGGTATGGTTCGTTGGTGCGTCACACATCCTCACGAATTTATTTTGCCACCCAATGCTGGAGCGTATGATTGGGTTGATTTGGAGGTGCTCGGCACAAAGTCAACCTTAGTCAATAGCAATCTCAGTCATATTCGAGCTCACATACTCCCCTGTCCGACGGACGAGGCTGGAACATCTTATACAATTAGTGCTCCGTCAGCTAATGATCGGGTGTGCACGGCAATTGAAGGGAATCGTAAAGAGTTTTTCATGTATGAGGAAGTCGTGATAAGGTTGGGCGTTAAGATGCCCTTTACTGATTTGGAGATGGCTCTATTGCAGCAATTACGCTTGGCCCCCACTCAACTACATCCCAGCGGGTGGGGCTTTGTCCGAGCGTTTCAAAAATTTTGCACAGCTCGTGGGCTGACGTGCTCGCTCCGAGCGTTTCTATGGTTGTACATACCGCAAATAAACATTTTTGAGAAGGGGTCGACCAAAAGGTTGTGGGTCTCGTTGAAGGCGCGTAACGACCACGCCCTCTTCGCCAAATTCACTGACTCGTGGAAAACTTTCAAACAACTATTCTTCAAGTATCAATTCGTCGGAGAGGGAGAATGTTGGTTTTTGGAAAATGGTAATCCTCGGTTTCCCCTATCTTGGTCGCCTGGTTTCTTCAACAGACACCCAAAGCTTTACCAGTATCATCGTGATAAGGAGTTGACGGATGACGATAGGCATACTTGCGATACCTTCTACAAGTATCTTAAAGCCAATGGTCAAGTTGATATTAGGAATATCATTATTTTCCCACAAGAGCTTGTGAAAGCCGAGCTTGGTATATAACATTTTTTTTAAACTTGCATACTATCTTTTGCAGTTAGGATGGCAAGAGAGAACAAAGTTGTTGCTCGCATGAGGGAGCTTTCCAGGGCTAGGGCGGGGGAGAAGGTGGATGGGTCTCCGAGTAAGGTTGTTTCCTTGGAGGCTACCCAGTCTATGACGATGGCCGAGGCAGCACCTTCTGAGGTTGAAGTGATGCAGGATGTCCGACCACCGTCAGTTCGTGAGGTGGGAGTTGCTTTCGGAATCCCTATTGTTCATACGGAAGGGGAGTAAGAAGAAGATCAAATGCCATAGTCAAAAAGGGCTAGAGTGGACAAGGGAAAGGGGAAAGCTGTTGAACTGCTGAAACCATTGCAAAGAAGTAATTAGTGGTTTGACGTTTCGGACCCCGGGGAGGAGACCGTTTGGGCTCGGAAGCTGAGGGAGAAATTTGTTGATTTGATTTACACTTCAAATGATGAGAAAAGATTGTCGGACCAATCAGCCAATACTTTGAAATGTCACTGTGATTTATTGGGCAAAAATATGTTAAGGGCTGCAAGCTATATGTTTCACATTAGCAAGAATGCCGAAGAGATTAGCGCAACTCTTTCGGCAACTGAGAAGGAGAAGAGGAGAGCTGCTGCCACTCAAGCTCAAAATTTGTTAACTCAAATTAAGGAGAATGAAGCAAATCTCCATGCTATGACAGAGGCCAATACCGAGCTGCAGAAAAAACTCGAAGCATCTGAGAAAGCTCGGGAGACTGCTCAAAAGGCTTTAGAGGATGCTGCTGGAAGGGATGCTGAGAAAGGGAGGTTGTTGCAAACTGCCCAAGAGAAACTGGCTGAAGCCCGACAAAAAGTTACCGAGCTAGAGGGTATTCACAGTCGGTTAGCAAATTCTGAAAATGAGGTGGGTCGGTTGCAGGGAGAATTGGTGAAGGCTCGTCGGAAAGCTTTGAAACATAAAGTTGTGGCCAAGCAGAATCACTTCAGCTGGGACCATGCAGTTAATGATTCTTTTGTCAATGCTGTTAAACAACTGTCCCTTATGAATCCGGGAATCCGAGTTGTGGGGGCAAGTCCAAACTTTGGAGTTGATGGTGGTCGTATCATTGACTACGCACATGAGGATAGGGAGGTGGACTTATCAATGCCGAATCTCCCCAACCCCTTGGACTTGGAAAATGAAGATGAAGCTGATTTTGATGGGTCAACCATTGCACTTTCCGAGGATGAAGATTAGATCTTTTATGATGTATTTCTCTTTGCTACTATTGTGTTTTTATTTTTCGTTGTTTGATGAAGTATTGAATACTGTAATGTGATCGGTCTGATCATAACTTGGTTTTTGATTTTTGTTGTTTATGAAGTATTCTCCTTATCTTTGCACGATCTTCGGTTTTTGTTGTTTATCTTGTTATGAACTGTTATCGAGATCTCGGATCTCCTACCTTTGGCCAAGGTGGGATCCTCGATCCTCGGCTTGTGGAAACTGTGTAAGTTTTTGGCCGGGCATCTCTAAAAGCACTTGTTATTGTTAGTTTATAAGTCCCAGTTGAAAGGGCATGTATAAACGCCTAAGTTCGACTCGGTGGCGAGCCGAGAAGAAATGGCTAGTGCGTTAACAGTGAAAAGATAAAAGGATGTGAAACTGAAAGGGAATTTCCATTAGATTCTTTTGATCTGCTGGTAAACAACAGAAGTCAAATACAACATAAACATAAAAACGCTAAAATAAATGACATGGAATTTAAACAACAGAATTTTAAAATCAGGGTTGAAACTTTGCAGGAGTTGTTGTGGGATTCCAATTAGCTATAGTAGGGTTTGAGCTTGGTGGCATTCCAGGAGTTGTTTAGTGGCTGCTTTGTCAGTGTTTCCAACCTGTACGCCCCGGACCCTATTTTCGAGACGACCCTGTAGGGGCCTTCCCAATTCCTTGCCAATTTTCTTTCTTTTGAATTTTTCAAGCCGATGTCGGCTCGTCTGAGGACCAGATCTCCTACCGCGAAGAAGCTTCTTGGAACCACCCACTTGTAATATTCTCGGGATTGCCTTTCTTTTGCCTTTTTCTCTCGGTCAGCCGCAAGAGATCGGATCTCATCGATGAGAGTTAACTCTTCCTTTAACAAACCATCATTCACCTCAACTGGACGTTCGAATACTCGGAAGGTGGGAATCCGAGTTTCAATAGGTAACACAGCCTCACAACCGTAGGTAAGTCGAAATGGGGTTTCTCCTGTCGAGGTGTGTATGGTCGTTCGAATTGACCATAGTACCTCTGGAAGGAGGTCAGCCCATGACCCCTTGACTTCCAACAATCTTTTCTTCACCCCATCGATGATGATTTTATTCACTGCTTCAGACTGTCCGTTCGTCTGCGGGTGCTCGACCGATGAAAAATGGTGGGTGATATAAAAGTGGTCGACCAACTCTTGGAAAACCTTGGCAGTAAATTGTGTGCCATTGTCGGTTACGAGAGTGTGCGGGACGCCGAAGCGAGCGATGACTTGTTTGAGGAAGAATTTTAGGATTTTAGCTGAAGAGATTGTGGCCAAAGCCTCGGCTTTAACCCATTTTGTGAAGTAATCCACCGCGACCACAACGAACTTTAGTTGTCCCGGAGCTGTTTTGAATTTCCTGATGATGTCCATGCCCCACTGATAGAAGGTCCATGGTGCAATCATTGAGTGGAGCTCCGTCGGGGGTCGTTGGAAGACCTTTCCGTGGAATTGACAGGATTTACACCTTTTGACATGTTCTGAAGCATCGCTTAGAAGAGTGGGTCAATAATAGCCTGCTCGGAGTACTTTTCGGGCTAGAGCTTTTGCACCTACATGATGGCTCGAGATTCCTTCATGAACCTCGGCCAACACTAGATCATCCTCAGCAGGGTCTAGACACTTTAGCATAGGGGAGTCCATTCCCCGTTTATACAAGGTGTCACCAATCATGGCATACTGGGCAGCTTGCTTGAGTATCTTCTTTCCTTGAGAAGGGTCGGTCGACAAAACTTGGTATTTAAGATTTTGCTTGATGGGGTCCATCTAGTTGGTGGTTAAAGATATTGCCAGAACCACGCTCGGCTGATGGACAGTTTCTTGAACTAGACTTTTGTTGTTTTCAGGGCCTTTGGTGCTGGCGAGCTTGGATAGGATGTCAGCTCGCCCATTGGAGGCTTTGGGGATATGAGTGATGGAAAATTGTGAAAAAAGGTCTGAAAGGGTTTTGACTTGTTCCAGGTATTTTTGGAGAATTGGTTATTTAGCCTGAAACTCCTCGTTGACCTGGGATACAACTAACTGAGAGTCACTGAAAACTTCGATTTTTGAAGCCCCCATTTGATGGGCCATCCGCAAGCCGGCCAACACCTCCTCATATTCCGCCTGATTGTTTGAGGTGGGGAACTCAAACTTGAGAGAATATTCTACACTGAGGCCCTCGGAATTTTCAAGAATTATACCGGCCCCAGCCCCCTTAGTGTGGCTTGTAACACCCCGCATTTTTCCCGTACGTGCGTAAACGGTTTTTAACAAAAAAGAACCTTTGAAGTGATGATTTTTAGAAAAAGTATTTTTCATGAGAAAGAAAAAATAATAATAATAAATGATTTTTTTGAGATGAAAAATGATTTGCTAAATTGTGATTTTTATTAAAAGTTGATTTTGTGGAAAATGAGATTTTTGGGGTCTGTTGTGTTTGAAAATCCATAACTTTTAAACCGTGACTCAAAATATTATGATCTTTATATGAAAATGATCGTTTTGAAACCTAGAATTTGAAAATGTAATTTCTATAATTTTCTGGAGTGATTTACAAAAATTTATTTTCAGACTATAAGAAAAACGAATTTTAAAGAAATTGTGTCTTGTAATGTGTTTTGACATGAATTCTATGTGATATGTGTTTGATGTAATGTGTGTGCATTATGTGATGGTTGTGAGTGTGATTTCCTAAAATTAATTGCATTAGCACATGAATTAATAAATTAAAGTAAACATGACTAGAAAATAAAAGAATAATAATCATATATGCATGTGTGTGACATGTGTGTGCATTTGAGGTTGCCACGGTTTGTACCTTGCATGCATGTGAGTGTATGTGTGTCATGTGTGTGTGCTTCTACGTGTGTGTGTGTGGGAGAGACTTAGGGAGTAAGCAACTAAGAAACCAAGTAGAAACCAAGCCAACTAGATGGAAGAATTAAGGAGTAACTAAGCTAACTAAACCTTGACTAAAGCCAACCATCCATTGAACCTAGTTGACCCCTAAGACCTAGACCACTTCACTTTGTTCCCTTGACTTTGGTGACCTTGGCCATGCAAACTTTTGGGAAGACCAATTCGTCCTCCTTAGTGGTGCTTAGGTCGAATTTTACAAGGCCAAAATGGGAAATTGTGAGCTTGCCTACATATAGAAGTAAGCCTTGGTGCATTTCATTCCAACTCATTTCATTTCCACCCTCCAAACACCAACACACTCTAAGGACTCATTCAACCCTTAGAGAGAAATAGGAAAGAAATAGCGGAAGAGAGAAGGAGAAGAGGCCGTGAGCCTTAGGAGAAGAGGAAGTAGATCCACTTTAGATCAAGCCATTTCTTTTGAAGCTCTAAGTGCTAATAACCTCAAGAACCAACCCATCTTGGTAGAGAACCGAAGAACAAGAGAAGAATGTAATAGTTTAGTCCTTTTCTTTTTAGTTTGTAGATCCCTTCTTTTTCTTCTTGCATGTTGGTTTTTGTGACTTGTAAGATAAATTTATGTGTTGTTCTTTCATGATCTTGAACTTTCATGGACTAAACATTATTTGTAATATTTGTGACTTTATGTTTATGATTCGGTTTATGTTTTCTTTGTTAGATCTACTTATTTTCTAACTCAAACCTAAAGATCTAAAAGTTTTGTTTGTAATTTTGTGAAGCTTAACCTATATCTTTCATGCATGTATATTTTTCTTGTTTCAAATCATGACCTATGTGAGTTTAAGTGTTTATTCAACAAATCAATTTATGATCTAAGTTTAATAAATGGTAAAGAAAAATTATTTGGTCTTGCATGTTAGATTTTTGCTAAAACCGTGAGCTATTGTATTTTTTTAAGAAAAGGATTTTATAAATTAGATTATTCTTTGAGCTTGACTTGAGATCTTTTATCTTGCATGTCAAATTCTCCTTGCTTAAATAATGATCCATGATGTGTTTGTATGATTTCTTCATGAATGAATGCATAATCTAAGTGAAATCTTTGGTTTTGGCTTGTTAACTTGATGATGACTTTGTTGGTTTATGTGTATATATTTAATGATCCAAGTTTTTGAAATCATGCATGTAATTTTAAGTAGAAAAATCATGTTTTATCTTATGCATGTCACGGTTTTGGAAGAAAATTAAAGAGACAAGTTTAAAAATGATTTTTGAAGAAGTGAACATGATTTAACCTTAGTAATTGAATTTATGTGTGCTATTTTTGGTATTAGGCCATTCGTCCATGGTTAATAAAAATAAATCTTGTACTTTTGTCATGTAAAAAGTTTATGCATGTACATGATAAGACTAGATCTAGAGATTTTAAGTGCATGCATGTCATTTCTTAAAGTCTAAAGTGTAATCTTGATTTTTATTTGAGATTAAGTAATGAACTTAAGTTTTATTGAAATTCTTTAATTTAAATCTTGCTTTGGTAAATTTGATGTATGCTGATGTGAATGAGTGATGTATTTGATGTCTTGCTGATTGATTTTTGTGACTTTGTGTAATTGGAAAAGTGAATGAGACCTTGCATTCTTGCATGTGAGCATTCGGCCATGAGGAAAAGAAGTAGGAAATTATATTTGATCATTGTTTAAGTTGCATACATAATGAAATTAATTGAATTTAAGAGGCTTAGAAAGTACATGCATGAAATAATTGAATTTAAAAGAAAATAAAAATGAAACTTTGAAGTGATTGTGCTGTAACTTGTTGTTTGATTTAAATTTGTTAAATTTCTTTTGCTCTCGGTTTTAATCTAAAAAGAAAAGAAAATAATTTCATTTGCTTGGTGTTTCATGTGTGCATTAATCTTTGTAAGTTTATATTTATATGATTCGGTCTAAGTATGCTAGAGTAGTTAGAAAATTGTTCTCATGAAATGACCCTTGTAAATGATTATGTTTTCATGTGCATGATGCTATGTGTGTGATTGGAATGATATGTTGTATGTTTTGATCTTCTTTTCGGTTTTTAGAGAATAAAATAAATAAATTGATTTAATGATTAAAAAGGAATTCTGTGTTAATAATTCAATAATATAATTAGCCTTGTGTGTGAAATTGTGAATGTTTTATAAAGTGATGTGTTTCCTATATTTGAATTTCCAAAGGATTGAAAATGTTTTACTGAAAGTATGATCCAAGAAACTTAAATTGATTTTCTTAAGTTCTGAATCTTGTTTAACAAAGAATAATGATTTTGTAACATGAGTTCTGTTTTAGAGTGATTAATTTTAAGTTGTTTCAAAGTTTTCTTAAAAACGTTTTATTATAAACTTGATTTGGATTCGAAAACCTTTTTGGGGATATGAACAATATGTTTTCAAAAAGAAATGACTTCGAAGTGTTTTCTAAAACAAATTAAATGAATTCGTTAAAATGTTTCTAACGCACGGGGAAAAATACTATAGTTCGGACGAACGACGCAAAGGAAACGAGGCGGGATTAAAGATCGGCAAATCTTGGAAAGCTTTCGAAGGCCTACGGTATTTGAGGTGAGAGAGGGGTTTTCCTTAAGACGCCGTGGTAATAGGTAACTTATTAAGAGGTCCAATCATCTCAAAGGTTGGACTCCAATCTCATTTAGCGTAGTGGTGTATGTGATAGCAATTGTTTGCTTGTTTGTTTGGCTATCCACCCGAACGGCTGAGATTGGTTTATTTATGATGTTAAGTTTCCTGATTGGTTATGCTTGAGTTATCTATCCGTTCTGCTTTACGAATGATCTATTTATTGATTAAGTAATTATGTTGTGAATTGAGAAATATTGGTGTGCTGAATAATATGTGATGAGAATGAAATTGTAAGAACAAGAAAACGTGGTTGAAAGATAGAAGAGTGAAATAGTAGCCGTATACGTGATGGATTACAGAGAGAAAGAGGTTGAAAGAGATGTGATTTGAGAAATGAGATTGAGATGAGTTATGGAAGTGAGTTGAGTTATGGAATTGAGATGTGAGGTGGCTCTTGTTGTTTTTGGTTTTAGTCTGGGACTAGTGTTGAGTTGAGCTTGCTCCTCCATTAGCGCCCAGCAAAAATGTGATTTTATTTACGTTTTTGGAAAGAAGCCTAGTGTTGAGTCGAGCTTGCTCCTCCATTAGCACTCATCCAAAAACATGACTTTTTGAAAAATGGTTTTTTTGAAAGGAGGTTTTTGAGAAGAAAATTGTGGAAAAAGGTTTTCGAAAAGATATTTTGAGGAGGTGTGAAACAATGTCTTCAAACGAGTTTTATGAAACAATCTTTTGGAAAGATTTTTGTGAAAGGATATGCTTTTGAGAAAAGTTTTTGGAACCAATCTTTCTGATAAAGTTTTTGGAATGATAAAATCTTTTTGAAACAACATTTTAAGGGAGTCTTTAATGATATTTTTTTTGGAAGTCTTTTCGAAATAATATTTTGAGAAAAGGCTTGGTGAAAACAGTATTTTGTGAAATGTTTTGTGTAAGACAGTTTTGTGAAGTTATGTGTTCGAAAAGTTTTTGCGAAAAGATGTTTTTGAGAAAAATGAGGAAATGAGTCTTGAGAAAGAGAGAAATGTTGTGTAATGGGATGGGATGAGATGAGAAGGATGATGAAATGTGATAAGAAAAGTTGATGAGATGAGATGAGAAAGAATGTGAAATGAGGTTGAGAAAATGTGATGTGATGAATTGGGGAACAGTTTGAACGCTTTAGTGGTCGGGTTTCGTTGAAGGGATGCACCAAGGACGAGCCGATCATTAGGATTAAGTCGTTAATTAAAAGCCTGAAAACTTTAAAAGATTATTAAAAGACATGAATAACGCGGTGAGGTATGAGAGTGTGTCGAAGTAGTGGAGAGGAAGAAACGATAAGTATCTGCGGATAGTTAGGACGAGATTGCATTAGGGGAGGACGATGATGGTGAAACGTCAAGAAGTCTAGAGTACTGTTCTAGGCAGAATGAACTCCATAAGTGGTGCACTAACGTGGTGGGGACTGGGTCTAATACCGTGGTAAGTTCTGCACTCGAGACTAGAACTGTACTGTCGCCCCCTAGATTGCAAATCGAGAACAATGAGAGGGACTGGAACGGGGCATTTGTGATTGCCGCTGAGAGCGTGCACTGTTAATTATGATTATGATTTGAGGCAAGGCCTCCTGGTCTGGGACCATTTGTTGTTTGACAGCTGTCGTGCCCGCGTGGTAAAGGTCCTGTACTTCTGTTTGCTTCCGACTAGGTGTGGACGGATGACCGAGGAGATGTAGACGTGAGAGTCGTTTTTCCTCAATGATGGTTCCCCAAGTCATTGAGTGAACCGTGATGATAAGACTTAATAAACCTAAAGATCAAAAAGGAAAGGAATGAGAATGATATTAAGTACTAAAGGAGATTTGAGAAGTGATGATAAGATGTTGTTTATGTGATGATGATGATGATGATTAGGTTTGTCTATTTTTTTGTATGTTGTTTACTGTCTTATCTTAATAATTGCCTATCGTAAATCCACATAGTCGACATTACATGTTTTGGGTAGCTCACTCTCTCCTATATGTCTGTTTGGTATTGGGAAAATTCTGTATGGGTTTTTAGAAAGGAAACATGGAGAGACTGCTAGCTCGTTACGAGGAAGAAAAGGAAACACGAGAAGCTGCCATGGAAAGTATCACTAACGAGGCTGCTGAGGATGGCGCTGCTGATAACCCGAGAATTTGACAAGAATCAGAGTAGAGCAGCGGAAGCATTAGTGTCGATGACTAGCAGCTAGGTAATTCCCTTTCAGAGTATTGTATTTCCATTGCAAGTTACTTAGAAATCCTAACTCTATAGTGCTGTAACCCCAACTAAAGTTTATTTTAGTACTAATGTTTTGAAATGAGTATCGGGCCGTGTTTTAGACAATGTTTTCGAAAACAAGTTTCAAGGTGCGGTGTCTTATGACATCTCGGTTTGGAACTTGAAAGGTTTATGCAATGTGAGAACATGAGTTTTAAATTGTAACTGTGTTTTGAAAACCCAAGTGTTCTCATCTTGCATAACACTTGTTTAAAAAAAAAAATTTGCCCTAACTTTCACTAAATTTAATTATAAACAGCTGTGGTTTTCAAGTGGCCAAATCGGGGTGTTACATGGCTGGAACCATCAACATAAATCTTCCAAAGTTGAATCTTGTTGGGATGGTCCGAGTCTGACAGTTCTGAAATAAAATCCGCTAAAATTTATTACTTGAGAGTTCTCCTCGGTTCGTAGGTTACATCGAACTCTGACAACTCGACGGACCACGAGACCATTCTTCCAGCTAAGTCAGGTCGGTGGAGTACATGTCTTATCGGCTGAGTTGTTCTGACCACAATGGGGTGGTTCTGAAAGTACCGTCGGAGTCTCCTGGCAGTAACTACCAAAGCAAAGGCAAGTTTCTCAATCTTGGAATATCTTATTTCAGGTCCTTGAAGGGCTTTACTGACAAAGTAGATAGGCTGCTCGGTCCCTGAGTCATCTTTGACCAGGGCCGAGCTAACAGATGTCTCACCAATAGACAAATACAGAAACAGGATTTCCCCTTCCCGAGGACTTGTGAGGACAGGAGGGGCTGAGAGGTATTCCTTAAGTTCAGCAAACGCTTGTTCGCAAGAGTCATTCCAATGGAAATTTTTGTTTTTTCTGAGTAGTTGGTACCATGGGAGTGCTCTCTTGGCTGCTTGAGGGAGGAATCTTGAGAGGGCTGCCATCCGACTAGTCAATCTCTGAACCTCCTTCACATTAGATGGACTGCGCATACTCAAAATAGCCTGGCATTTCTCTGCGTTGGCCTCGATGCCTCTCTCCGTAAGCATGAAACCTAAAAAAGCCCTGGCCGGAACCCTAAAAGTGCATTTGTCGGGGTTTAGGCACATGTTGTACATTCTGATTCTATCCAAGATGGTTGCTAGATCATGGGGATGGTCTTCCTTCCTTTTACTCTTGGCTATCATATCATCTATGTATACCTCGAGGGTAGGACCGATCAAACCCGAGAAGACCTTGTTCATCATCCGCTGGTAAGTTGCGCCAGCGTTTTTCAATCCGAAAGGCATGACTGTGTAACAGTATGTGGCCTTTTCGGTGATGAAGGTCGTTTTCTCCTGATCAGGAGGGTACATCAGGATCTGGTTGTACCATGAATATGCATCCATAAAGGAGAGAAGTTGGTAACCAGAAGAGTTGTCCACAAGTTTGTCAATGATAGGGAGGGGATACTGATCTTTTGGGCAAGCTTTGTTTAAGTCGGTGTAGTCGACGCACATGCGCCACTTCCCGTTTGATTTTTTGACCAGTACGGTGTTTGAGAGCCAGTCCGAGTAATTAACTTCCTCTCGGCCACCTTCTCCTCAATGATTGCAGCTTTCTCTGTTCCCACTCTTCTCTTTTTCTGGGCAACCGGATTGGCAGTCGGGTTGACGCTGAGGCGATGACATATAAAGTTCAGGTCAATCCCCGGCATATCCGCCGAGGTCCATGCAAATAGGTCTTTGTTTTTCTTCAAAAGTTCGAGCATTTCTGCTCGTATACTTTCTGATAGGTTGGTTCCTAGCCTCACTTTCCTGCTCGGAATGTCTTCATCCAAAACAATGAACTCCCACTCACCCTGGGGGTCAGTCTTGTGTCATCCAGCTCGGACCTAACATCTAGGTCCGCCAAAAGTACATTTCCTTTGTTCAAACTTAACTTGGGTTGGGTCTCCTCGGGGCTTTAGAGTTTCGCTAGACTAGCGTTGTAGCATAGTCTGGCTTTTTCTTGTTCGACCCTGATGCGACAACAGTCCCGTCAGATCCTTCGAATTTCATGGTCAGATGAATGGTTGAGACGACCGCCCCGAAAGCTTGCAAGCATGTTCTTCCGAGGATGGCATTATAAGCTGATGGGCAGTCGACAACCAGAAACTTGATGATCTCGGTTCTTGCCGAGGGGTGATTCCCGAGTGTCACGGGAAGTTGAATGTGTCCTTCGGGGACCACCGAGTCCCCTGTAAAGCTGATCAGCTTTCCCTCGAAAGGGGTCAAGTCAGAGATTTTTAACTTCAGAGCTTCAAAAAGATTTAGGAACATGATATCTGCCGAACTTCCCTGGTCGACAAATATCCTGGCAACCTCATAGTTGCCTATCAGAGCAGTGATGATCATCAGGTCGTTGTGACCCGGGATGATCCCTTCAAGATCCTCATCCGAGAAACAGATGGGGACACTCTTTGTAGTTCTTTTGCGGATTGGATGGTCATGGACGGCAAGCACTTGGTTGATGTATTTTTTTCTATCAGATTTGTTTTCTCCTCCTCCCGCAAAACCTCCAGCTATGGTATTGACTCTAAGGTTTTGCGGGGACTGGTCTGTGGCTACTTCTACCATAGCAATTCTCTGTGGGTTAGATGGTTGTTGCTGACTGGTGTGGTGGTCGGTTTGTCTAGCTGAGGATCGGACATTTCTGTCTGGGGATGAGGTCCTTCTTCGAGCATGTCGGTTGAGTGCCTCCCTGACATACTGTTGTAATTTCCCATCTCTTATCAATTTTTCAATCACATCTCTTATCCAGGTGCACTCGTCCGTAGTATGCCCGTAACCCCCATGGTACGAGCAGAACTTGGAACGATCCTGGCACTGACTTTTTTTCAAGGGGGGAGGTCTTTCAACCATTCGAAGGTCAGTTTGCATTGTTTCTTGCAGGATCGGACTTTTTGGGACCGTGAGAGGGGTATACTCGTCGAACTTGGGTCGGATGATGCCAAACCTCCTATCTCCCCTGGGTCATCTTCCTCTATCCTCCCTCCTGTCGTCTCTTCTCGGCTTTCCTTGAGATGAATGCTCACCTCTCTCGCCTTTTTCTCTGTACTTCTGCCCAGGAGTTAACAGAGTTCCTGGGCAGGGCCGAGTACCACCTCAAAACGGGTGGTTGCAGAGTCATTGAAAAGGCTCGGCACTTCATTAGGTCTCCTCCATCATAAAAGTTCATAGCACCTTCAAAAGATAAAATGTGTTCCAAGGGGTCGGTTAACCCGTTATACTTCGCCACACTGGTGGGGCCGAGGAATGCAGAGGGTGTCTCATAATCCATGATTCGCGGAGTAAAGGGGTGGCCAGGGTAAGCGCTGTCGTCGGTCTCATAACTAGCTGCTAGGGCTGGATTTATTGGAGGTGGTGGGGGAAGGGCAATGGGGCCTTGAGGATCCTGGGCTGGTATGGTTACTAGGGCCGTTTCTACTGCCCGTGCAGCAACTGCCCGCATGTGGATCTGCTGGAGTTCTGCTATGGCCCTTCCCTGCTGTTCCAACATTTGGGCTTGTTGTTTAATTATTTCTTCAAGCTGGGTTTCTCTTCGGCCTTGAGAGTGTCCCCTTTCTTCTCTGGAGACACGGGCATCAATGGATCGGCCGGAGCCGTGGTTTGGTACACGATTGGGGGGGTTGGGGTTTGTTTGTCTAGAGTGAACGGTGTATGGACCACTGTGAGTTCGGACTGGTATTGAGTGGTGGTTGCGGGATGGGATTTCAAGTCTTACCGATGGCATACTCTGGTGGGGAGGGTTTCTTCCTTCCAGATCTCTTCCATTGTCAGCACTGCCTTCTTCCAGTCTCTGGCGGTTTCTTCTGGCCTGGTGGTTTGCACCACGCGAGTTGTTCGCGGCGTTTCCACGTGTATTTACCATTTTTGAGTGGGGATAATAGTTTATCAGATCCCCACAGACGACGCCAATGTAGTGTCTAGGACACTGTGTTCCAGATGTATCCCTAGCTCAAAGGTATTGAGAGACGAGTGAGGTAGAGAGTAGTCTGATGTTAGTATATGATTTCTTAGGTATGCTAGATGTCCAGTTGGGACAGCTAGGGTTTCCCTAATCACTGGTGTGTGCAAATGTGCAATTAGGGAGAAAGAGAACGTACCAGAGCCCCTTGCTGGAGACAGCTATTTATAGGGGTGGCATTGTACCTTTTGGGCCTGTACGGAGGTCCAGCAAGGCTGCTAACGTGTCCCATTTAGGATAAGGGATGAGTCATTCATCCTTATCCTGTATTGGGAGATCTTATCCCTGTTGGCAAGTTAGGCTCACGCGCCCCTAGCTCGGACTCTTTAGGGGACAAGGCCCATATGGTCGGTCATAGGTCGCTAGGGTGGGTCCTAGGACAAGCGCTCGGCCTGGATAGGCATGACCTGTCAGATAGATAAATCTGGTCGGCCGAGTACTTAGAGGGTAGGCCGAGGGTCGGTCTACCACACAATCAAAATACGAAAAGAAGCAATCAAAATACTTTCATAAAAGATAGGATAACTCGATGTAGCATAAGGCATAAGAGTCATTGGAAACTATAAAAATCAGAATTAGAATGTAGCATCAGGGTCATTGGCAACTAACATCATTATTTATAATATCCTATACAAGGCAACTATAAAATTAATCGTACGTGCAAATTCAAGTGAATATAGAAACTGATATTATTTTTAAAATGTAATAAAATAACATAAATGCTACTCATGTCAAGTTATCATTTAGCTTGCTAATAACTTAAAATGGAAAGGCTGCAAAACTTGCTACAAAATCAGAATCCGTTAAACAAATACCAAAATAGAAAATCACTACATCTGTCACATGGCATATCAATGAAAACTACAACAAACTACTTGTTTACTTTGGTCATGGATATTCTTTGATATACAACGCAAAAACATAATAGCACCCAGTGGAGAAAAGTAAGAAATTAAAGGAATTACTGCTTACCATTGAATTTTTGCTTCAAATGCATTATTGTTCCTTAACTCAAAATTAAGCATTATTATTTTTTCTTAGGTTCTGTGGTCACTCTCCATTCTGGATTTACTATTCAATAGAAACCACAATATAAGAATTAGAATAGGTATGCATCGATGGTGACCAAATTTATCATTTCCTAAACATATGTTTTCTTAGGTATGCATGAAAACAAAAAAAGGAAAATGGCAAAACCAACCACAAGCTTTCAATATAGGAACTTAGGAAGCATCACAACAGACACGATACTATGCCATTGCTTAGCAAAATTAATTTAAATGAACACAAAGTAGTTGCCACTGATCAAAACAATAACAACAACACCTTGATTAATCATGACACAGCGAGCGACTCATTATATAGTATTAAGGAACCTGTAAATATTTTCTTTTTATGGAGAACCTAAGAGACTTATAAATATGGATATTGATTCTCAAGAGTAGAAATAATAAAGTAAGTTCAAAATTTGGATACAGAAACTTGTTAATAAAATGATATGTAGGTTCAAACACGCAATTCAAAACAACAAGAATCGAATCAACATAATAAGTTCTATACAAAGTAGTGGCTCCATTTTGAAGATCAAACATACTAATTAGAACAAAGAATATTAGTATTTTTTGTGAACAAACAAAGAATCACTACTAGAAAATAAGGTTTTGAAATCGGGGTTTTAAAATCGGTCGTTGTAAAGCCGATTTTAAAAAAAACGCGGTGGCAATTTTGTAAATAAAATCTAACTTTTGAAATCGGTCGTTAAACAACCGATTTCGTAAGTATTTTTTTTTTAATTTTTAATTTTTAATCTTTTGAAATCGGTCGTATTTTTTCTTTTTTTTTAATTTTTAATTTTTTATCTTTTAAAATCGGTCAAAACGACCGATTTCGTAAGTATTTTTTCTTTTTTTTTAATTTTTAATTTTTATCTTTTAAAATCGGTCAAAACGACCGATTTCGTAAGTATTTTTTATTTTTTTTTTAATTTTTAATTTTTATCTTTTAAAATCGGTCAAAACGACCGATTTCGTAAGTATTTTTTCTTTTTTTTTTAATTTTTAATTTTTTTATCTTTTAAAATCGGTCAAAACGACCGATTTCGTAAGTGTTTTTAAAATCGGTCACTGTTGACCGAGTTAGAATGTAAAAATGCGGTGGCATTTTAGTAAATAACCTGTCACTCCCCAGGAAACCCTAATTATTTCCATTTACTCTTACAGTGCGGCGCCCCATCTCCAATTCTCATTCTTCTTCTTCTTTCCTTCCATTTTCATTTTCTTTCTCACTCACAACCCGCGACGCTGCTGCCGCTGCTCAACCGAATCGCGCCGTCGGTTCCCTCCTCGGTTCGTCTCCTCTCCGGTTCGTCCTCTTCTCTCTGGTTCGTCTTCCTCCTCGGTTCATCTCCTTCTCCGGTTCGTCTCCTCTCCGGTTCGTCCTCTCCTCTCCGCCGCCACGCTGCTCCCTTGGTCAACCACGCCGCTGCTCCTCTCCGGTCAGGTAATGAATATATATATATATATATATATATATATTTATAGCATCCTGCAGAGCAACTAGAACTTTTGAAATGCATCCTTCAAGAGAAGACAAAAATTGATTGAAAACTTCATTTTTTAATTATATTTTTTTTTTGTGCTAATAATCCTGCAGAGTCATGTCCCAGTTTCCTCTACGAATCTTATAACACCTTTTTTCACGTCTATTTTGTTGTTATTGTTTTGTTTTTTTTTAATTTTATTTTCAGCATATACTGTATGAATTACTAACTACAAAAACAAGAAATAAATTGAGAAGGAAGCGGTATTTCTGTAATTATTAAATTAGGGTGTTGATAAGCATTATCACATCTGTCAGTTATATATCAAATATTATTTTTAGCTTGTCTCTCTAATCCTTCCATTTACTTAAATCCTATATTTTCGAATACAGTTTTTGTTCATTTGTCTTATGTTCTGTTATGTTAAGTCAGTTAGAGGGAAGGTCTAGATCTTTTCTCCTTATGTTACTTGAGATAGTCAACCACTCTTTGTTGTTACTGATTATAGGATTACGACATTGATTATACTCATCTTCACTCACTTAATCATTTTCACATTTAATTACCTCTTCTCAACTCACAAAAGGGGTCTGTGCTTATTAGGGTTAAGTGAAGTGAGTACTGCAGTGAGTGGGCAAAAGCACTATGCATTGTCGCTGAGAATTCCAAAGCCATCCATCCACGGTGAGTAAAGTTCAAATTTTTATGTTGTGAACAAGTGAAGTTGCAAAACCTATGGTTTTCTGATATGGGTTTTTTTTTTATTTCCAGTTTTCAATTTTTATGGTTGGTCTATAGCTTGTTTCAGTTTTCAGTTTTCAGTTTTCAGTGTTCGCATTTTTTTTTCTTCAGTTTGATATTGTAGTTAATTGTTCACGATACTTAATTAATTTGAGGATTAGGTTAGGGATTTGATTTCAAATTATTTTTGCAAAGTGAGATTTTAATACCCAAATGCCTCCTTTCTTATTGTCGCTGGCTGTTTCAGTCTGCTATGGGGGTGATAAGGCTGAACTGATATATTTGTGTCAGTGAGTTTTAATAGGAAGTTCAAGAGGTTGGAGCTCTTTTTATTAAATTATCTGTGCTGCTGCTATGATTTCTCTCTCTGTTATGCTAAGGTATTGTTGTTACAAGGGAGGCCCCTTAAAATTTAAACAAGGGGATAATAAAGAAACTCCCCAAGAAAGACTTAAAAGGATCATGAACATAAGGAACTAAACAAACAAAGTATGAGTGGTTGGATAATTTATTTTAGTTACACTTCAATGTATTCTTGAAAATCTTCTCATGTAGTGCATTGCATTAGGTTTGTGTTATACTAATTCTTTCCATGAGTGAGTCTAGCAGTTTTTATGTCGAATCTCTATCAATTCTTGATAAAGGTCTGTAACTATTTTCCTGTGTAGTTCAAAAGGACACTGCTGTAGAAATAGCTAAGAAAAATGAGCTGGAAAAGCTTGCTAGAACCCTTGTGATGCAGAAATTAGACAGAGTCAATCACAAAGACTATCGCTCAAGTAAGTTTTTGAAGCATTGCTCATGATGAATTATAATTGTTTTGTTGCTATATTTTTTTACATTCTGTTCAAGTTGCCCTACTTGTGGAGGAGATGTGGAAGGATCCAGTTACTCAGGCCACATGCAATAGGATCCAGTTGCTTGGTTCTGTGTTTTGGTAGTTGTTGCTTGGTTCTGTAGTTCAGTAGTTGTTGCTTGGTTCTGTTTTTTATTTTTTTTCGTGAAGCACCATGTATATGATGGCGGCAATGACCATGAGGTAGCAAGCCAAGCCCACAAGATCCTAATTCAGACTGGTATTCATTTTTACTAGATGAAAGGTACCGATTTATAAAGCTTTTGGTTATAGAAATGACTTGATCATTTGAAATTGACATGACTACTTGATGCATGATTCTTGTGACTTAGCACAGCCTTGGATGAAGGATGACAACAAAGAGAAAGAAACCCAAAAATTTCACATAACTACTCGAGTTTCTAAGATCATTTTTTAGAGTGGACACAATTTAATTTTTATCTTAACTTTGTCGCTCTTAGTTTTCTTTAGGATCATGCTAATAAATATTAGTACTTAGTAAACTAGCAAATAGCAGATTTCATTTACCTGATTCCTATAATTTTAGTGCTCTTATCTTCATCTAATTATACTATCCTCTTGATTAGGAATTTTCTCATACTAGTAATTGTGGCAGTGTTTCTTTGTGATCCATTGGCAATAGGACTATGTTCCATCTGTCTTTGTGATCCATTGGCAATAGGACTAATTGAAGAAAGTGAATGATTATTTGGCCATTTGTGTAACGAATATAGAGATCTTATTATCAAAATATAAAGAGTATCATGTGGCTATTGCTATTTTAAGGAAGGTTTTATGTTTAGATTGCCACTGTACTCTTTTTTTTATCATATGTTGATATATTTTTGTAGGATACGAGGAATTGAAGCTGAAATTGATAATGCCATATACATGGACATGGAAGAGCCTTTGGCATGTGCAATCTTTTTCTTTTGCATGATAGTGTGGATAATTTTTTTTTTGTACTTTTGATAGATTGATCAATAGAATGCTAATGACATTATTTGTATTAGATTGTTGAGATTTGAGCTCTTTATTTATGAGCAATTTAATAATATAAAATTTATTAATTATTTTTAATTATTATCATGATACTTCGTCATTTATACTTACTCTCAAATCAGCTAGGCTTTAATACTTAGCTTTTGTAACTCTTGCCTATTTTGTTAGTTTGATAAGTATTTTGTATTTTCTACTTCAAGATTGTTAGTTTGATATGAATTTTGCTTATGAATTTTAGCTTGCTTAGGTTCTGTAATTGGGTTATTCTTCTGTGTAAAAAAGAAAATTTTTAATTTCATGCAGCAGGGGATGTATAGAGTATGGGGTAAGCAGGAAAAAAAAGACTTTTAAAATCGGTCGTTATGACCGATTTCAAAAGTACTGTCTTTTAAAATCGGTCGTAACGACCGATTTCAAAAGTACTTTTGAAATCGGTTCTTTTGACCGATTTCAAAAATATTTTATGAAATCGGTCAAAAAGACCGATTTCAAAAGTACTTTTGAAATCGGTCATAACGACCGATTTTAAAAGACAATACTTTTGAAATCGGTCATAACGACCGATTTCAAAAGGTCCACTTTTAATTCCACCGTTTTCAACATCACCACGACGACCGATTTCAAAAGTCCAAAACGACCGATTTTAAAAGTACTTTTTCCAGCAGTGAATATTAATATTATGCAGCACAAACACAAAGATCTAAAATATTGATTAAAAAGGAAGGAGAGTAGCATATATACATACTCTTTAAAGTTTTAGTAGACAATAGCCAAGAGGGGGTCTGCTCTGCTGCGTGTGAATTGTGGTGTGTCTTACAGAGACTCTGCTACCATACCAATATGAACAATAATTTGCAAGGCTTGATACCAATCTTCTCACAGATGAAATTGAAGATGATGCAAAGCATGTTGAAAAACTCAACAAGTTGCGAAAAGCTAGCCAGGCTGATGGTGAGTAATTCCTAATGATGAGATGAGCATTCAACAACCGAAGCAATTCTAGTTTTCCATAAAAGATCTAAATAAGACTATCACCAAACATGCACTAAAATAATATTTGTAACCTCACAATTTTTACTTATTTATATTTATGACTAAAAAAATGTTGGATTAATTTCAATAATTAATCCAAGATTAATTTCAATAATTAATCCAAGAGGATTTGGATGGACAAGTAGAAAATAATATTCTTTTAATAATTCAAGGATGCTTTCAGAATTTTTATAGATTTTTAGTGTTAGCTGATCTTCGAGGTTGTTTTGGGCTTTTGATCGAACTCATTCTGCAATGTGGAGTAAGCAATTTCGCTTCGAATAACAAAATGCATTTATATAGACATTGTGAGTCTCAAAATGTTGTTTTCATATATAAAGCACTCATGTACATTTTTTATTTTCAATTAACCATTTTGCCATTATTTGCTAAAATTGTACTTGTTAAGAACATTGATTAAATTTTGGTTAAGAATAGACGAATGTTGTCAATGGTAGATGGCGGCCCGTGGAATTCCGCCATGGAAAATAGTGGATGGCTTTGTGAGAAAATAGTTGGGCGCGATGGCAGATGAGAAATGAGAAATAAAAAATTAAAAATAAGAATCTATTGTATCCAAATTTCAAGGAAAGAAAATAAGAAGGAGAGAAAGGTAATAGAGAAAAAGTATATTCCCATTTTTCATTTAAAAAATGTTTAAAAAAACCCTAATTTAGTTTTTCAGGAAGGAGTTAGGATCCGTTGACACCAGATGTAAAACTTGGTCACTTACACCTTCAGATAACTTTTTATATATTATGAAATTTGTTAATCCAACCGTTCAATTATATGTTATTATCAAGTAGATCAAGTCTACAAAATTTCATAGAATATAAAAATTATTTGATACTTCATCCGACTATTATATTTTAACGAATAATACGTTATTTCAAAATATAAGTAAATATGCATTATTAGATTACATACCTATGAATCTCCGAATGATCTGATCTGAAATTTGGTATGTATGATCGTTATAATAATAACATATAATTTAACGGTTGGATTGATAAATTTCATAATATATAAAAAGTTTTATGAAGTTGTAAGTGACCAAGATTTAAACTTGGTGTCAACAGATCCTAACTCAAGAAGAAATGGGTTGCATAGATCCGACCTATTTTATTGTGTAGATCCAAAACTCTTTTTTTAAAAAAAAAAAAAGCGATGGAACTGTAAAAACGTAGCCATCAGAAGCGATTAATGCACGACCCAACCTTTTCATGTGTGTGTAACATCCCGAATTTTAATTCTAATAATAATATTTGGAAGTAAGGATTATCCTAGAAGAAATTTAAAATGATGGATTAGGAGTTATTTGAGTGCCATAGAGGAGTAAAGGAGCATTGGCATCGAAAAGCAAATTTAAAGAAGACCAAATGAGTGTTAAAAATCGATTTTTCGGTGTTATAAACACCCGACGTTAGGAAATTCAAAATAAAAGATTTAAGACTCCAAACACAATTTCCAACGTTGGATATGAAGATATGATTTTTAGGAAGTTACTCGTCAAATTTGAACAAGATCCGACGGTGAACGAAGAAGTTATGGCTATTAGAAGTTGGGAGAAAATAGCTGAAAAATAGAAAAAACAAACTAGCAGTATCTGATCATTATACTCGAGTATTTTGTGAAATACTCGAGTATTTTGGGTCAAAACTCGAGTATTGACAGAAACACTCGAGTATTGACAGGAACACTCGAGTGTTTACAGAAACACTCGAGTATTTCGCGGTCTGCAGCTTTAAAAACGTGTTTTGGGGGTCGAAACCCCCATTCCAACCCCACTTTCTCTCTCCACCCGATCTCCCTCCCTCCTCCGACTCCGACCGCCACCATCACCGCCGCCCTTGGCCGCCCACCGTGGCCACCCTCTTCCTCCCTCAACCCGTCTCTCTCCCTCTCTTGTTCTCTCTCTCCCTCCCTCACAAACTCTCTCTCTCTCCTACCCACTCACAGCCGCCGCCACCTCCGGCCGCCACCGCCACCTCCACACGAACCACCACCACCACCATAGTTCTCCCTCCCTCTTCCCCTTTGGCTTTGGTTCCCCTCTCTTTCCCTCTCTTCGAGCTATCTCTCTCTCCACGGATCTCACCGGCGTCGTTACCGACTCGTGACCGTGCCGGACTTTTGTCGAGTACACCGAAGCTTGAAGCTCTTGCTTAGGACCAGCCGTGATTGTGCTAGCACCGGTGTCGATCGGCGTCGACCCATTCATCACCCCGGATCAATAAAGCGTAGCGGACAGCCGCTCCCTCCCCGGAGTTGAGGTTATTTCTTTGCTTTCGTCAACCGAGGTAAGAAGGGTTCGTATTACCTCTATTTAAAAAGTAAATTCTAGGAGTTTATAGTGGTGACTAGGAATAGGGTAATTAAGGAATAAGTTAATGAACCTTAGGGTGGTTCCCACAAATATAAATGATTTACTTAAATTGACAATGGAATAAATTGGATATGCATAGAATGAGTTCTGGAGTGGATGAATATGATAGGGTATTAAAAAGAGTTGATATAGAATTAAAGGGTAGGAAAACATGAAATAAAACCAAGGGAAATTAGTTAAGGAAAAACTAACTAAAATTGGGGGTAAAGGAATAAAGAGAAAGTGTGATAGGCAAGAAGAGTAGAACTAATAAACTAGAAATTAAAAGGTAAAATAGTAAGTGAAGATATAAATGGGATAAAATGAAGAAGGAATGAGAAAGTGGAATGCAGAATATATGTGGAATCAAATACAGAAAGAGAAACAAATTAGTGAATTAGATATAAAAGGAAAATAGATAATCGGTAAAAGAAATTAATAAAAAGGATACTAAAAACGAAAAGAGAGTACGTTGATAGGGAATTAAATAAAATGTTATAACAAGATATGGAAACCAAGCTAAATTAGAGAGGGTAGTTAAATTAAATATAGAGTACATGACTAGGCTAAGAGTTAATTAAAAGTGAGAATAACATTAGTAAAGAGAAACACTTAAACAGAAAAAGATAAAAGAAGGGTCAAGAGATTAAAAGAATTTAAGAGAACTTAGGAACTAAAAGTAAAGAGAAAAGGCTAAGATGAATTGATGAAGAGAAAGATAATAAAAGGTTAACGGCGCAGGTTGGTCGTGGTGACCCTGTGACCTGATAAAACTAAAAGATAAATGGTGCAGGTTGGTCGTGGTGACCCTGTGGCCGAATAATAATAAAAGAGAAATGGTGCAGGTTGGTCGTGGTGACCCTGTGGCCGCCCGAATAATAATAAAAGAGAAATGGTGCAGGTTGGTCGTGGTGACCCTGTGGCCGAATAATAATAAAAAAGAAATGGTGTAGGTTGGTCATGGTGACCCTGTGGCCGAATAATAATAAAAGAGAAATGGTGCAGGTTGGTCGTGGTGACCCTGTGGCCGAATAATAATAATAAAAGCTAAATGGTGCAGGTTGGTCGTGGTGACCCTGTGGCCAAATGGTAAATGTGAAAAAGGGAAAAAAGAGATAAAGTAAAAAGAAAAAGAAAGAGAAAAAGAAAAGAAAAGAGAGTGTAAATAATTAGATAAAAAGGTATGGAAATGAAAGAAATGTAAGAGAAATGATATAGAAACGAATAACGGACTAGAAGTGGAATAAAATGTGGAAAATAGAAAAGAGAATTAAAAGGGTAAAGGAAAGTGAGAATTGGTGAAGAAACTAAAATAAGGATAAATAATTATATGGATATTAATGAATAGCGGATGTCAATACTAGGGTAGGCTTAGTTTATTACTATGTCTCTTTTAGGATTTATCTTTTTAAGTTCTGTGTAATGCTACCCTTCTTGCTATATTTTTGCAGGTATTGAAGTGGAGCTTACATGGAATATGGCCGAGCAGGACTTTCATTCCACTACGTGGAATGTTTATTGAATATTATGAGTGAATAATTATTTAATGTAATTTAAAATTTGAATTAGTAGCTTGCCCTGAAACTTGTGTCATTTGGGCGTTAGGATCTGTTATAACTATTAAACTATTATGGGTTATGTTCTAAAAATCTCTAGCTGACAGGTTTAGAAAAGGAAAATTTTGGGAAGTCCGAAAAACAGAAGAAACTCTGCCGGATTTTCTTAGGAATTTTTATAAGTGTTTAAATTAAAAAGAAATTTTCAAACTCTGATTTTATTAAAGCCTATAAACTACCTAATAAAAGTGAGGGTGTTACAGTGTGCAACTTGGTAATTTAAATTTGCGCCACATTCCAGAGCCACTTCACCTTCCAAACCCGCCATGCGTGGCAACCCTTATTGATTTTCAAAGGAAATGGACCATGGGTAACTATTACAATTTTTTATTGATATATAGAGAAATCATTAGCAATATCCCCATAAAGCTAACTGAGAGATAAGACAAATGGCGAGTTTTACACTTTGTAACACCCACCGGAATTATCCTCGAAATCATAAATGAAATATATTAAATAGATATGAAGTAGATATAAAATAGATATTAAGTTGATACTAAGTGAATATCAAGCAAATATTATGTGAATATTTTGTAAATAACCATCAAAGTGAATTTTAGTGAAAACATCATCCAAAGATCGTGCCATATCTCATTCGTTAACCGTTGGATCGTGCTCAAATTTGGAGACAAGCTTCCCAACCTTCTTATCTTCAAATCCAATGGTGGAATTCGTGTTTAGTGATAAAAAAGTCTAGACAATCGATTGTCCAATGTGACAATTGATTATCCTATCATTTTCTGCATGACAATCGATTGTCATGGTCATGTTGCCTGAAAGCCAAAATTTGAAATTTTAAACGTGACAATCGATTGTCTAACCCTAACAATCGATTGTCCTGGCTCAAAATCACTATTTTATCAATTTTGATGATACTTAACTTTATCCAAACCCCTTTTATTGATTTTGAGATCATAATTGTAAATATATGTTGATTTTAGATGATGAATGATTATGAATTTGAATTGATGATTTTGAAATGAATTAAATTATGAAAAGTGAAACGATAAATTGTTTGTATTCGCATGAGGAGTTGCGAATTGTGAAATAATGATGATGGAATATAAACAAGAAATTCATAACTATGAAAAGAATGAATAATGAAATGTGAATTGAGAAATGAATCGCATTCGCCCAAGGAATGCGGATGTTGAGATGATGATATTGTCCTGCTGAAGGAATGACAATGAACGAATTAATGATAAAGATTGGTAACGAACCTATCTTGCATACATGCATTGAGTGATATTTGCTCCAGTTTGAGAGGCTTTGATACTAGTTGCGCTGGGCAGAGGAAGCCTGTACCTCGTGAGAGGTCGAACGGAGGAAACTCATGATGACCCATTAGCCTCCAAACCGTGATGCCCCGGGATATGATTGAGATGATATGCATGCATCATGCCATATAAATACAAGATAATATGATTTTAAATTGAGGATTGAGCATTTGTAAATGCATTACGATGATGATGTGTGTATGTTTGTGTATGATCATTCAATTAATTATCTGCTTACGCGATATGACAAGTGATTTAATCTCATCTAGCCTTTTGGTGGTAGGTACAAGTAGCTGATGAGGTTAATCAACCTTTCAAGCCAGAGACTAAGCGGAAGAAGGAAGATATACGTTACTGGATTTGATCCATTGTAACACCGAAAGAATGTAATTTAAAAGGAAAAAAATTTTAGCCACCAATCTTGAATAAAGGGGATTTTTACTCTTCCGCCATAACAATTTCTAATAAATTATTTTATTCCCTTTATAAAAGGTGAAGGTGTTACACACTTCACTCCTAGAAGTGAATTTTCTGAGACCCACAATTTTGCTCAATTTATTTAATTTGATTATTTTATTTTATGTGTGATTTTTCTTTATTGTTTGACAATAATTTAAATTGATTTTGGTCCTAGGTGTATAATTTTGTTTAATATGAATATATGTGTGTAGGGTAAATTGTATATAAATTATATCTATACGATACCTTAAATAATTGTACTAATAAATTCTATGTGGAGAATTATAAAATATTTTTAGCATGAAAGTATTTCATGGATATGATTTTATTGGCTAAAGTTATATTTCGTGTCTAATTATTTTATTTATATTGTTGAGAATTTATAAAATGAAATTTGAAGGAAATAGTTTTAGAACATTAAAAATTTAATAACTTTCAAACCGTAAGACCAAAAATTATGAATTTTATATGAAAATGATCTTATTGAAATGTAGATTCTAAAAATGTAAAAATTATAATTTTATTGCTTATCCTTCGAAAATTTCATATTTGTAGCAATTATGAACGAATTTAGAATTTTAATATTGGAAAAATTATTTTTAGACCTCCAATTAATTTTTCCTTTTGGGAATTTATTCTAAATATGAAAATATACCTTTAAAAATATTTTCTACGACTGTACCTATTTTTGTAGTACATTTTTTATTTTGAGGATTTATTTGATTTAAAGGGTATTTTATTGCTGTAAAACTATAGTAAGTATGTAAAATAAAATTTAAAAATATTTTTCTCTTTTTACTAGTATGTGTCGTCCAAATTAGAGGGAGTGAGATATGAGAAGACATTTGAATGTATTTTGGTTCAAAGTCTTTTGAAATTCCAATCTTAAGTGGCCTAGGAGTTATGTTTTGTTATTATTAGGAACATTAGAATGAAGTGTAACGGTACGTGAGATTATGGAGTTTTAAGTGTGAAGTTTAATGCACCATGAATGGAATCTTTGAACCAAAGGAATTCAAAGAGATTTTGGCCCATAAACCCCCGTTTAGTTTCCCCTTCTTTTTCATTTTGGGGTGAGAAGACCATAATTCCCTCTTAGTATAAATAGGTAACTTTAGGGATTAGGTTTTCTTTTAAATAATCATTCTACACTTAGAAAAAAAATTGTGAGAAGACCTTAGAGAAGAAGAAGAGGAACCGTGGGAGACTAATAAGGAAGAAGAGAAATTTTTGGTGTCTAGAATCTTAAAGAGTTCAAGAAAGAGTGATAAGGTGTAAGGTAATCAAACCTTCTTGATTTTCATTTTCTTAATATTTCATTCTTCTCTAATGGATTGTGTTGGAGAGATTTATTTATATTGAAAAGACTTATTTTTTTTATTGATTTCTATAATCTCTCAACACTAATCAAAAAGGGTAATGATGAAATAGTAAGTGTTTTGGATTTTCATTTGTTATTTACATTTCTATCTATAAAGAAAATGATTTTTGAACTTTGATTTCATATTGATGTGTCTTGAAAAATATTATGGATTCTTTGAGAATTGGAAAAATGAAAATGATTATCCTTTCTTCTCATTTCTTTTATTCGGTCATTATATGTATATTTTGTAACATCCCTATTTTAATTCCAAGTGTAATTAGTATTTTAAATGAGCCTTGGGTGAAGGAAATGAAGAGATTAAGTTAAAATTTGTGAATAGAAGGGTAGTGTAGAATTAGACTCATAGAGCTTTAGGAAATTTAAAATATAAGTTTCATAGCTCAAAACATGAATTCCACCATTGGATATGAAGTAGGATATATTGCCTTAAAGTTTGAGCAAGATCCAACAGGTAGCAAAGAAGTTATAGCAGTTTGAAGTGTGTAAGAGCAGACTTTTAAGTCCTCGCTTAAGCGAAAATTCGCTCGCTCATGTGAAACAGCTTAAATCAGACCCTGAGTTCCTGAGTAGTTTTCGCTCCAACGAGAGTTTGGTTCGCTCCAGTGAATCGCTTGTGGCTCGAGCGAAAACGGCTCGTGCAAAACCCAATTTGACTGAACAAATTTCGCTCAAGCGAAAAATCGCTCGCCCAAGCGAAAATGATCAGAGTAGCAAAAATAAAAATGTGTGTGGACCACTCATTTTGTGGTTTCCCTTGGAAGCCACCAATCCCCAGCCACATATCCATGAAACCATGCAACAAAAACACCTAAATACAACAACATCAACCAAACCATCACCTTCTTCCTGTTGGAACCTACACTCGGTGGGTGAAACAACTAGGATACACTAGGAGAACACCTAGAAGGGGGGTTGAATAGGTGTTAGGTAAACGTTGAAAGATTTTCGCAAGAAACAAATCAAAACGATTAAAACAAATGATTTTTACAAAATTCTTTAGCCTTAATCGATTAGTACAAAGATGTTAATCGATTAATGCCTCTGTATATTGAAAAATCACTTTTCAATCAAATACGAAAATCAATCAATTCACAAGTATAACCAGAGATTCAGCGGAAAAGATTAACACCAATATTCTTATTGATTACCTAGGTTATGAAAATGATTTTCCCTTTATCAATTTTGCACAATAAAGATTCAATTCAATCAATTATGAAAATCAATCTTTTCTAGGTTTTCAACCAAGAACAATATGAATAACAAGAATGTAAAGAGTAGAGAGTTTAGAGATACGACACAGTGATTTATCCTGGTTCACTTTCATCCACTTGAAAGCTACTCCAGTCCCCTCTTCAACCAAGAGAGATTCTTCACTATGAGGAATTAGAGTTTCTCAAATTACAAGTAAGTGCCTCACAAGACTCCCTTCTTGATAGCCTACAAGAGATACCACACCCTTGCCTTGTAACCCTATTGATATCTAATCTAACCTCTTCTCTTTTGCTTGCCGATTCCCCACAACAAGACTTCCAATGCTTGCTTCACTACAAGACTTCCAATTGCTTGTTAACACAACAAGGCTTCCAAGTGCTTGATGAAATGCCACACCAAGACTTCCATATAACTTTGCTTGATTCACAACAAAGACTTCCAATTGTTGTAGATAGCTTGCCTCTTGCAAAGATTACAACTCAAATGAAAACAAAATAACAACCTTATGAATCTCTTTCAAAAGCTATGAAAATATCAACATGAGAGATTCAAGGTTCTTGATCAAAGAATGTAAAAATGAGAACTTTGATCTTGAGAAAGTGAGAGAGAATAGAGTTGCTTGATTCTTTGTAAAATGAATATCAAAATGATGGAATATAATCACAAAGGTTAGAAATAGGTTTATATAGAATACCCAAAAGTTAGGAATGGTTAAAAGTGCTTTTGAGAAGTGAAAAACGCATTTTAAAAACCATATCTGATCGTGTTACTCGAGTAACAAAGTGGCTAATCGAGTAACCATGCCTTAATCGAGTAATGCCGCAAGCCTGTAAAAGTTTACTCGAGTAAAAGTGCAGATAATCGATTATCAGTTCATAATATACTGTTAATCGATTATCGAAACCTGTTAATCGATTATTTTGATTAAAAATCACTTAAAACTTGTTTTCTCAAAAACTAAACCTTTTCTTTCAAACCTTTAAGCCACCTATTGATTTTAGGCAAAGTGAATACTCAAAATATGATAAAATTATGCAATCAAAAGAGATTCACTACCCTCTAAGAGACTCTACCCAAACTCATAAACTAAAAGACTTGTGAGGCAAAAGATAAAACAATAAAACATAAACTACCAAACTAAGTCTTCATGAGTTGGTTCTCTCTTCATAACTTGATGTTTGTTGTTGCTTGTTGAGCTTGGACTTGATCAACACATTGAAGCTTGTTCAAAACCTTTTGTAGCTTGTTCAAAAACTTTTGGCATTTATCAAAACATTCTTCATGGATCTTACACTTCCTTCCTCCCTCTATATTTCGACTCTCTCTCTCTTAGGGCTCCAAATTCATTCATCACTTTCAACTCCTTGATCATCAACCATTGATCATCAATCATCATCATCAACACCATTGAGGCAAGGAAATGGGTTAGAGTTCCACCCTTTGCTCCCTCTATTATTCGAAGCCTCTCTCTTTCTCTCTCTCCCTATCTCCTTGGAATTTCTTCAACCCATAACCATGGAGAATCATCATCCCTATGCCATATAATCAAGATCAAGACAAGGAGAGCTCACTTCCCAAGTACAACAATCACAATAGGGTCATTCATCACCATTGGATTTTGACATTCTTGAGGTGGCAAGCTAGGCTAAGGAAATTCAAGGTTCCAAGGTTCTAAGGCTAGGGAAAAAGAAATATCCTTATCTCATCACATTTGAGGTAAGGGGGTGGGTATTGGCTTGTCCTAGAAAAGGGTTTCTAGTTAGTATATAATGTTTTACTAAGGTTTATATGTGTTTGTGTAGTGATTAGGGAACCCTAAGGTAGAGAACAATAATAATAATTATTTTAGGTAAATAAAAGAGTTGAGCCCTGGCCTAGTTAAAGTTAGTAAATAAATAATAAGTTATGTGTAATATATACATATATGTTTGTAAGTGATAAATGTGAATCTTGATGTACTGCAATTATTTGAGTGCCTGATTGATAAAATGTATATGGAAATTATGATGTGTTACTTAATATTGGAATTTAGAATATTGATAAAGAAAAGTTATGTATGTTGGAAAAATGGGAATATGAAACCTAAAACTAAACAAAAAGGAGTGCAGTGTGGTTGATCCTTGGAAGCACCGGCACACTAGGTGCCCTTCTAGGTGGTGAATTGCCTGCTAGGGCCAATTGCCTTTCAGGCCAATTGCCCATTAGGTCCAAATTCCCGTTAGGCGTCGGTGCGCCAATGGATCGATCAATTCACTGCATAACCACCTGAAAAAGAATAAAATGTGGACTGGAACTAAGAGAAATAAATTGAGAAAAATAAATAAGCATAGTCCTAACGGGAGATGCCTAATGGGTGTAAAGTCCTAACAGGTGTAAAGTCCCTAGTAGGTGGTGAATTTCCTAGCAGGTGCATAAAATCCTAGTGGTGCAAAAAGAGAAAGAAAAATAAGTAATGAGGAAAGAAAGGGAAAAGGAAAATAAGTGAATAATGTGAAGGAGAAAAGAAAAATGAAAACAAGAAATGGAAATGTGATGTAAATAGAAATAATAATGGGAATAAGAAATGATAATGATGTATAGCTTGGAAATGATTGAGTGTTATGAATGTTTGAAGATATGTGATATGTGAACTATTTGGTACCTGTGCTTGGCTTAGTGGGTTATTATCTCTAATCGGAAACTGCCTGTCTATTTCATGTGCAATGCTCACTCCCTTAACATTTTTCAGGTACTGAGATCGAGCTAGCACAGCCCCCGGCCGAGCAGGTGCACTCTCCCTCACAGGGAGAGTAGATTATAGTATAGTGGGACATGGAAATGTCCTGGGCCCAATTATCATGATGATGATGTGATCTTTTTTGTTGGTTTGTAAAAATGTAAATATTTACTTTTGGGGCCAGGACAGCCTCTTTAGAAAAGAGGTGTTTTGGAAAACTTTTTTTTTTGGTAAATAAATTTTTTTATTAATACCAACTTGCAAACTTTACCACTTACATAAACCAATGCCACCTTCTAGGAAGGGTTCATTGGTAAAATCCCAAAAACAAATTAAGACAAACTAAGACAAACTACAAGAGCTAAATGAAACACAAAATCCTTTGAACCACAACTTCATTCTGACATGCAGTGAAGTCACTCAGCTTAGTTGATATCATCATTGCCAACTCACGAAGCACAACCCTACACCTTCTCTCTGGATCTTGTTTCTTCCCCTGGAACACCCTACGGCACCGCTCCGTCCAAACTTCATACACCGCCGCAGCAAGTAGAGCACGCGAGATCTTCCGGTAAGTCTTCTCCTTTATTCCATAGCTTATCCATTTAATCCATTTAGAGCTAACACAACTCAAAAATGGCATGCACAGCCAATTTGCAAGAAGAGTAAGCAGCTCCTTACTCCAATTGCACTTGAAGAACAAGTGATCACTCGATTCAGGGTGTAACTCACACATAGGGCACATAATAGAACTTAGGTTTAGAAATCTCTATAATCGATCATAGGTACTAAGTCTGTTATGAAGCATTAGCCACATAATAAAGCTATGTTTAGGAATAGAAACCGAATTCCAAGCCACTCTGTAGAATTTGAATTTCTCAAGATGCCCACAAAGGAATCTGTAACCTGATTCAATTGAGTAGTCCTCATTATTCCACACACCATTGGCAACACCTGGAGCCAAGCAATTTCTGACTTTTAGGAGCTGTTTGTAATGCCAACCTTGATCTTGACGAGGCTGAGCTTCCCATATGGATTCATTCTTTAAGTAGATCTGATTGATCCATTTGACCCATAAAATATCTTCCTTTTTTGAGATGCTCCAAATCTGCTTCCCAAGGCCTGCTTGATTCCACAGAATAGTATTCTTGAACCCCAAACCCCCAAACTTCTTCTCTTTGCAAACATTAGACCAACTAACATTACCTGCAGGTTTATCACCCCATAAGAACTTCCTACAAATCTTCTCAACCCCCTTAAGAACAGCCTTAGGTATAATGAACACTGAGGCCCAATAAATGTGCAAAGTAAGAAGAACAGAGTTAATAAGCACACATCTTGCTTGATAGGATAAGTGTCTTGTCCTCCAGCTATTCAATCTGGCAGATACTTTGTCAATGAGAACCTTGCAAGTAGCTATTGACCATTTCTTAGCTGATATTGGGAACCCCAAATACTTAAAAGGAAAAGAACCTTCCTTAAAACCAGTGCATTCCAAAATTTCACTTCTAAAAGCCTCCTTCACTCCAGCCAGATAAATCTGAGACTTCTCATGATTAGCCTGTAGCCCTGAATTCTTAGAAAACTCCAGCATAGCATTCATAATGATTCTGACACTCTTAGGGTGCCCTTTACAAAATGTCATTAAATCATCAGCAAAAATGAGGTTAACTAGATTCAACTCTCTACAAAGAGGGTGAAACCTGAACCCTTGCTCCTTTGTGGCAGCCAATAATCTTCTAGAAAGCCCTTCCATAGCAATGACAAATAACAAAGGAGAAATAGGGTCTCCTTGTCTAATGCCACTGTGATTTCTAAACTGTTGAGAGTGCTACCCATTGATCACAATACTAAAGGTCACTGTTGAAATGCACACCATAATCCAGCTAACAAATTTAGTAGGAAATCTCAAAGCCTCCATCATGTCTCTCATAAAACTCCAGCTTAGTGAATCGTAAGCCTTCATTAGATCAATTTTCAATAAGCACCTAGCTGAGACATTCTTCCTTATATACAGTCTCATAAGATCCTGCACAATAAGTACATTGTGTACTATGCTTCTTCCCTTCACAAAAGCTGTTTGATTGTTATTAATTAACTTAGGCAGAACTTCTCTGAGCCTCATGCATAACAATTTAGAAATACATTTGTAGAGAGTATTACAACAGGCTATTGGCATGTAATCTCTAGTTGTAGTAGCATTCTCACATTTAGGAATCATGACTAAATCAGTATAGTTCCAAGCTCTTAGAAGCTTACCTGTAGTAAAGAATTCCTCAATAGCCAAACAACAATCCTCACCAACCACTTCCCAGGCTGCTTTGAAAAACCCTGAAACAAAGCCATCAGGACTAGGTGACTTGTCGTTATCAATTGACCACATGCATTGTCTAATCTCCTCCCTTGAAAAAGGCTTGATAAGAGCCAGCTGCTCCTCAACATTAAGAACTGGACCATTCTGGCAAACTATGTCCTCTAGAGACCACACCACTTCTTTTCTTCCAAACAATCTGGTATAATGATTCACAAACTCATCCATAATTCCCTGCTGGTCATGTATACACTGTCCATCAGCTGAAGTTAGGTTTAGAATGCGATTCCTGTACTGTCTGGATCTAATTGTATTATGAAAGTAAGCAGTGTTTTGATCCCCCTCCTTGACCCACTTTTCTTTAGCCTTTTGCTGTAAGATAGAAATAGAGTCATTCAAAGCCTTCATGTATCTGCCATATAGGATTTTTTCCTTCTGATGAAGCTCTGGATCCTGAGGCTTCACACTTAGCTCTGATTGAATTGAATCCAATTCCTGCCTTAGCACCTGCTCTTGCAAAACTGAGTTGACAAACTCTCTTGTGTAAAGCTGCTTTAAAGGCTGCTTCAGAAGATTTAGCTTCTTCATAACTCTATATTGAGCATACCCTTGAATATCATTCCCCCAATTCTCCTTTACGATAGACAAAAAATCTTGATCTTGAGAACATACATTAAAGAATTTAAAGCCCCCTTTAGGCCTCTCCTTAACACTAGAATTCCTTATCAAAGCTGGAGTGTGATCTGAAATACTGCTGTTTAGGAATTGAGTAAACAAAGAAGGCCACAAGTGCAACCAAGCCTCATTCACCAAGTTCCTATCCAGTTTGCTGTAAATTCTGTTTCCATCATGCTGCCTATTACACCATGTAAATAGATTCCCACAATATTTCATATCCTGAAGTCCACATTCCTGAATGCAATCTCTAAACTCCTCCATAGCCTCCCAATCTACCTGATTACCTCCCAATTTCTCAGATGCAACATAAATAATCGATTATCTTGAAAGAGTAATCGATTATCTCTGTCAAAACTTGTCTTAACAGATTTTCACAACTTAGAGAAATCCAGCTAGAGGTTGTCAAGATATATTTTCACAGTGAATCAATTAAGACATTAAAAATACGTTTTTAGAAAAACTCTTTTTGCACTTAAAAACATTTTTCATAAACTAAGTTAAAAACAAATTTTCATGAAAACATATTTTGCAATTAAAACATTTTTCACAAAAAGTCCTTTTCTTCTCCTTAACATGAAAAACTAATTTTGGCCATTAGACACTTGTAATAAAAAATCATTACCTTACAAATTTCCTATGGGCCAGGCTATACTAAACTTGAACATGAAGCTTGAGCCTTGACTTTAGCCTTGAAGCTTGATGCATGAACTTGATGCAGCTTGATGCTTGAAACTTTGAATCTTTTTTGTAATCATCAAAACATTATCTTCTAGAATCCTTCTAGCATTACTCTTTACGTCCTTTGGGGAAAGCTTGACTTCCAACACTCCCCCTTTTTGATGATGACAAACCCTTTTCTGAGTTTCTGCATCACAAGCGTTAAGCAGCAAGTATAGTACAATATAGTCCAATAATATCATAGGAAATTTAAATACAAATAGAGAATATAGAGAATAAGTGATTAAGCCATGAAATAGTTTCTCTTCATTCTCATAACCTCCCCCTGCATATATGGTTAGTATGCACATGAAGCTCAGAATTCTTCTCCCCCTTTTGTCAACATAAAAAAGGTGGTGAGAAGACTTTAGCAGGATTAGGGTTCTTCTCCCCCTTTGTACTATACTCCCCCTGAAACACTGAATAGATACATTAATAATAACAAGGGAGTAAATACATATAGACACATAGTCAATTTCTCCCCCTATTTGACATCATTAAAAGGAATTATGGGAAAAAAAATTTCTTTCCCGGAAAAACAATTTAAAAAGCGCATGATGTCAAAATGGGATGAAGAAGCAAAACATGTTTTAATGCAACTATTCAAATAATATTTTTCTCCCCCTTTCTAAAAGGTTTTTCCAAAATAAGCATAACATGAAGGGAGATGAAAAATGAATCATAAAAACATGTAAATGCTCACTATCATCAAAACTTTAAAATCCTATATGCCATGACAATAATAACATATGATTCATGATAGCACATATTGTCATATAAGGCATATATCGCATAAACAAGTATCACATAATAAAAAATAAGAGTAGTGATACTTATCGAGATGACGCTTTCCATGTATGTAGTCATTCCATTTGTGGAGTTTCTTCCTTTGATAGAGTATCATTACGTATCTTGTAGAAAGCTCTACTTGTTCAGTATGTTGCACTTCTTCCACTCCAAGAGATCATTCTCATATCGCAGAGACACTATCAAGTGCTACAAAATTATCGTAGGTGTTGATTTTCCACATGAAGTAGGGATTGTTTTGGAGTTCCTTCCATTTGAAGATTCATCGATTAGCATTTTGATGGAGGTCTCCTCTTGTTCAATGTATTCTCCTTCTCCAGAATTTTCCATTTGACACCATGAAGGAAAGAAACGTAATTTTTCATTTGGAATTCTTTAATTTGATTCCTTCGTACATAGCTCCTTTTATATTTGAAGTATTACCTGTAAGACTATATAGGAGCATTTTCTTGGTATCCAAAGACTTGGATCCTTAAGGATTAGTAGCAATGTTTTTCACAAATCTCAAATATATTGTGAAAATAGCATATAAGCAATTTTTATTCATGCACTAATCACAAAAACAATATCATGCTCATGCACACAAATGCATGTCCATAATATCAATATATATCTCTAGTATGTCATGACATGACATCAACACATAAAGAGTGTATTCATGTGATAAAAGGAATTTTTAAAAATATTTTATCACACATGATACAACTCAATATATGGTGAAAAAATAATGTAATGCACAAAAAAAAATATAATCATGTGCTTAAAAAGGTTTTCAAATAAAGCAAGACACACATGATTTATTTTATCCAAGGAGTGATCATGATAAATAAAAGATTTTAAAAAAAATATTTCAGCACTCATGATACACCTTGGTACGTGCAAAAGATAGAGTAGTCCAGGTATACCTTTGTGTAGTCGTTGTTATAGTAGGAATGATAACTTGATACCTTGGACTTGTTGATCAAGGAGACGTTTTTCCTTACCCATTGCTTCTTGCTTGAGGTCCTAGACCATTTGATTTCACTTTTAGATACGTCAGAAGCTTTGGTTGTAGGTACTTTTCTCCTTTGACCAATCCATCTATTTCTTGGCCTCTTGGACATCACCCTTGACACTTTCCCCTTTTCTTCTCCACTTGGTTCATCCTTTTGAATAAGATTCTGCACATTTGAAATACTAGGAGAACACTTTGGTACCCATTTCATCTTGGGTCCTTTGGGGTTAGTCTTAGGTTCCTTAGAGGCCTTTGGAACCCATTGCATATTATTTCTCATATTTAAATTTTTACGATAAAAACATAAATGAGAAATATGTCCTAAACAACCAAAATAATTGCAAATAATGGGTTTGGATGATGATTTGACTTTTTCAAAATTATTTTCATGAAACTTGGAATTTTGGTCATGATAGTGAGAAATACTATTGTCAACAACTTCACTTGATTTTTGTATATCAATATCATTTTCAATTTCACTTTCAAGTAAAGAAATTGAGGAAATAGATTTTTCAATATCATCACACTCAACAAATACATTCTCAACATGATTTTCAAGATTTATGCATTTTTCAAAAATGGTTGAGAAACTATTTTCTAAAAACATCTCTTTATCAAAAATATCTCCATTTTTCAAAATATTGATTTCATTTTCAATTTGAGATAATTTTTGTAAAGAGTCCAAGTTTCTATTTTCTAAAGATATCAAATCATCATTCAAATCATTATATGTATATTGCAGAAATTTAGAACATAGACTATTTTGAATTACCTCATGTTCCTCATGGGCCAAGTGTTCGGATGTTTCATTTTCATCTTCAATTGATTCCTCATCCGAAAAGCTTGATTCCTCCATTGAGTTCATGAAGCTTTCAAACAGTCGCTCCAGTTCATCCTCATCGCACATTGAACTACTCCCCACGCTTTCAATGTCATCATATTCTTCTTCTATGGAGTTAGTTCTTTCATGCTCCACATCACTTTCTTCTTGTTCCTTCTCCTCCTTTTTCCTATGGACACTAACACTTTCATGAAGATCATTAGTAGCATAGTGTGTATTCAAAGTGTCCCACATATTCTTCGCATTCAAACAATTTTCAATAATAGCATATGCATCAACATTCAAAGAATTTTTCAAAATATGCATTGCTTGAAAATTCAAGGAAAAAGATTTTTTGTCAAAATCATTTAAAACATGTTTTTGATCAAAACCGTGAAGAACGATATGCCATAAACGAAAACTAATAGATTGAAGAAATATTTTCATTCTAGCACTCCAATAATGAAAATTATTTCCATCAAAAAATGGTGCTTCATCGAATGAAAATCCCTCCATATTAAAACAAATAAAATATCCCAACGCTGCCAATCTACAACGGATCTTTAACTCAGGCTGTTAGGCCTTTACCAGAGCACGAAGCTCTAATACCAATTGTTAGAATTATTGATAGGATTGGCAGCCGACACCCAAGAGGGGGGGTGAATTGGATGTTTATAAAAACGTTGGAAAATATTCGATTTAAAACATTTTCATTAAAACACAAGAGATTTTGCAGCGGAAAACAATATATTGATGAAAGAGATTGCGCAGAAGCGAATAATATTAATACTATTATAAAAAACTAATATGCGCGGATACGAATTAAATAAGAACAACGAAAACCGTTACCGCGCTTATTATTTTAAATTCGCTTAAAATAGATTATTACGAAAATAGTTGTTATGACGCGCAACAATTAAATATAACAGAGAAAATAAAGAGATGAGGGATAGAAGAGATTGCACCGGAGATTTTTATCTCTGGTTTGGCAAACCCGGCCTACTCCAGTCCCGAAGCGACCCGCTTGAGCTTTTCACTAAACCAAGACGCCACGCGTCCCCAAGTACAACCAGAGCGCCCCGCAAGCTACTAGGAACCTCCTTTCGCCAGGGACCTCAACAACCAGATAGCCTAACTACTAGGTGCCCCACCGTTCGTCTAGCACTACCCAATACACAAGGGTTCCTCACCCTACAACCACGAACGCCGCACGTCCGCACTAGGAGATTCACTCCCTAGTCACTAAGGGTCACCCACCCCTTACACAAATGGTTACGGTATGAGTGATTGGTACAAGACCTATATTGCACTCTTAATAGTGCGGATACAACAATATAAGGCTCTAACAAAAGTGTGTTCTATATAACACGAATACAACAATAAAGCTCTATGGAAATGAAGTTAAATCACAAGTGTATAGGCCAAAGTAAAGTTTTTCTTCTCAAAAAATATGAACGATAAAACCAGAGAATTGAAGAAGGAGAAGAAGAAGCGTTCAGAAGAAAAAGTTCAATGCCGAAAATAGGAATTCTTCAAATCATTTTAAAAGCACAATTTAACACATGTTTAAAATCAAAAATCAAATCTTAAAGATTTAAGAAATAAAAATAAAGATTTGAAAATATTTTGTAGTGTCCTTGAACACTATATGTCCTTAACTCTCTGAGCCCTCAAGATTATGGTAATCAGGAGTTCAAGAGAAGGTCAAGTATCTATGTATGACCTTATGGTTTTTCTGCACTTCCAGTTGGGAAAAGCAGGGTTTCCCCCGTCAACAAGTGTGTGCAGAGTGTCAACTTAGGGATGAGAGTACGTACCTGAAACCCTAGCTGTTGTGAGCTATTTATAGGGTCTGGAGGAAGTTGATGTGGGCCGTATGGGCCTCGTATCAAGGTGAGCTGAACCGAGATTCTGTGAGGAAATATAGGAGATTCATTCCCTTAGAATCTGGATAGGATCAGCTCACGATCCCATGTAGAGGCTGTTGCGAGATTCTAGGAGAAACATGCGGAAGAGATAGGAAGCCTTGGTGAGACTGAGTCAACCTATCAGCCGACGTTATGTCTCGGTTCTAGAATCCCGAGCCGATGGAGTGAAGACCGTTATTGAGGCTCGGTCCCATCAAGTCCGAGCCTGGTCTTTTCGTATGCTCGGAATAAACGTGTCCGAGCGTGGAACGTTTGTGTTAAGTAAACCGAGGGAAAGGTCCTTAGAAAATCCTTTATATAGGACTGTAGTTTTTATACGGTCGGCAGACCCTACATATTTGAAATTCAAATTTTGAATTTGAAACTAGAATCAGAATCAAATCAAAAATGATTTTGGAAATAAATCAAATTTAAAATAAGAATGAAATCAAATCCGGAAATATTCAAAATTGATTTTATGAAATCAAATAAGTAAAATAATATTTTTGAAATCAAAATCAAATCAAGTAGATTTAAAGAATAAAATAAAATAGAATAAAATCAATTTTGAAATCAGAAACAAATAAAATAGATTTAGGAAATAAATCAAAGATTTTATTCTTAAAAACAAATAAGGAAATATTTCAAAATAATATTCAAATTCGAATTTTGAAAATAAATCAGAATCAATTATATAAAAACAAATCAGGAAATAAATCAAAATGATTCTGACACGTTTTTCAATAAAACTTGAGGTAATCGATTACTTCAGGAGAATAATCGATTATCCCCTTAAAAATAGAAACTTTTAAATTCTTTTGAAAAACTAGTAATCGATTACAACATAGAATTTAATCGATTACTTCACTTCTGTTTAATATATGATGCAACTGATATAATCGATTATCACTGGTCAAATAATCGATTACACAGCCTCTGGAAAATATATGATGCAACTCCAGTAATCGATTATCTGTGCCAAGTAATCGATTACTTTCATACAAAAAGTAATGGATTAGCCAGATTCAAATACTCGATTACACACTCTCTGGATTTTCTATGATGCAACATAAATAATCGATTATCTTGAAAGAGTAATCGATTATCTCTGTCAAAACTTGTCTTAACAGATTTTCACAACTTAGAGAAATCCAGCTAGAGGTTGTCAAGATATATTTTCACAGTGAATCAATTAAGACATTAAAAATACGTTTTTAGAAAAACTCTTTTTGCAATTAAAAACATTTTTCATAAACTAAGTTAAAAACAGATTTTCATGAAAACATATTTTGCAATTAAAACATTTTTCACAAAAAGTCCTTTTCTTCTCCTTAACATGAAAAACTAATTTTGGCCATTAGACACTTGTAATAAAAAATCATTACCTTACAAATTTCCTATGGGCCAGGCTATACTAAACTTGAACATGAAGCTTGAGCCTTGACTTTAGCCTTGAAGCTTGATGCATGAACTTGATGTAGCTTGATGCTTGAAACTTTGAATCATTTTTGTAATCATCAAAACATTATCTTCTAGAATCCTTCTAGCATTACTCTTTACGTCCTTTGGGGCAAGCTTGACTTCCAACACTCCCCCTTTTTGATGATGACAAACCCTTTTCTGAGTTTCTGCATCACAAGCGTTAAGCAGCAAGTATAGCACAATATAGTCCAATAATATCATAGAAAATTTAAATACAAATAGAGAATATAGAGAATAATTGATTAAGCCATGAAATAGTTTCTCTTCATTCTCATAACCTCCCCCTGCATATATGGTTAGTATGCACATGAAGCTCAGAATTCTTCTCCCCCTTTTGTCAACATCAAAAATGTGGTGAAAAGACTTTAGCAGGATTAGGGTTTGTGGTGTCCTGGAACACTATGTCCTTAACCCTCTAAGTGCTCAAGATTATGGAACCAGGAGCCCAAGAGAGGATCAAGTGTTAATATGTGACCTTATGGTGTTTCTGCAGTTCCAGTTGGGAAAAGCAGGATCTCCCCAGTCAACAGGTGTGTGCAGAGTGTCAACTTAGGGATGAGAGTACGTACCTAAAACCCTAGCTGTTATGAGCTATTTATTGGGTTTGGAGGAGGCTGATATGGGCCGTATGGGCCCTGTATCAGGGTTGAGCTGAGCCAGGATTCTATGAGATAATATCGGAGGTTTATGCTCTTAGAATCTGGATAGGATCAGCTCATGATCTCATGTCTAGGCTGTTAGCGAGAATCTAGGAGGGATTCGCGGAGGGGATAAGAAGCTTGAACGAGTCTGAGTCTTTCCACCAGCCGACGGTACGTCTCGATCCTAGAGTCCCGAGCCTGATGAGTGGAAAACCGTTTGTAAGGCTCGGCCCCATCAAGTCCGAGCCTGGTCCTTTTGTATGCTCGAAGCCAACGAGTCCGAGCGAGGGACGTTTGTGCTGAGCAAACCGAGGGGAGGGCCCTTGAAGAGTCCCTTAAATAAGACTTGAGTCCTTATACGGTCGGCAGACCCTACAAGCCCCTCAGCTCGTAAGACTTTATAAAGTCTGTGACGAGGTAGCATGTGTTTAGGGTTGGACCTTCTAGATGTCTTAGTTCAAATGTGTGACAGCTGTCCGAGGTGACGTTTTGGTTTCTCTAGGTACGGCGCGTTCTCTTGTAAGTTGTGCCAAATCATTGCAATTTTTGAAATTTGAAAAAGCGTCTGTTGAAACCGCCACGTCTCATTCAGCGAGTGGTTGCATGGGTTGATGGGCTTTCGGCCCAAATGCGTATCATGGAGGGAAACTGAAAAGTTTCCTTCATTAGTTCGAATCCTCTTACTACCCCCACTCATTTTCCTTCTCTCTTCAGAATCTTCTCAAATCATAATCCCCTCATTCTCTCTCCAATCTCCTTTCCACCGTCTCCGCCTTCAAATCCACAACATTCTCCCATCATCCTTTCCAGCAACTAAAAGCAGGTAACTTCCTCTACTCTTCTTATTTCCGTTTCTGCGATTTCCTCCTTTTGTGCGATTTCTGCTTTAGGGGTTTTGGTTCTGGGTTTTGCAGGGAGTCTGGACTTTAGGGGATTTCTAGGTTCTGAGTGCTGTTTAGGATTTCTGGGTAACTTGGGATTTCTGGGTAAGTAGTTAACTAATCATGAGAGGATGGAGAGGTTTGCGGAGAATTTATCGTGAACTTTGCAGGAGATTAGGAGAGGAACCCTCTAGTGATAGTGATTCGAGTGCTTCAAGTTCTTCTGGTTTTTCTGGGAATTCTGGGAATGAGGGAAATTTTGATATGGATGATTCTATACACCCTTCTACTACTCCCCCAACTAATCAGGGATCCACCGAGTTAAAACCGTTAGCTGTAGAATACCCCTCGAATCCCGCAGATGAGAATAAGTGGTTGTTAGCTTACAGATTTGCCGAGCGTCGAGCCCAAGTTAGGCTTAGCCCCGACCCTGACACCAGGGGGAAAGAACCTTTGGAGAGTCCACCGGGGGAGGGGGGAAAAAGTCCAGGGCTCGGCCTTAAGTTAAAAATAAAAACTCGTGCTATAAAAAATCCTAATGCCGAGCCTTTTGCTTTTTCCCCAGATATGGTGGAACGCAGGTGTGTTACCAACCCTGAAGAATATCCTCTGCCGCCTAATCATGCGCAGTACGATGCTATTTTTGATCGGGAAGTACTGGGGACGAGACCTTCATTATTGACAACAAATAGTCTTAATCATCTTCGGCCAATATTAACACCCCCAAGCGCCGATGGAAATACCTCAGAATTCGTATTAAGACCTTTGGGAATCGACGATCGGATATGCTTCCAAGTACCGGAAAATCGTCAATATTTTTATTTCTACGAAGAAATAGTAACTAAAGTCGGTATCCGCTTGCCCTTTTCCACCTTCGAGGTTGAAGTCCTCACTCATCTAGGAATAGCTCCTAGCCAATTGCATCCAAGTAAGTGGGCTTTCTTCCGAGCCTTCCAACAATTCTGCGACGTTGAAAACTTGGTCGCGACAGTACGATCCTTCTTTTTGTTATATGCTCCCCAAGTAAATAAGTTTGGTGATTCCAAGGGTCTTTGGGTGTCCCTAAAGGCTCGGAGGGGGCATGCCCTTTTCGCCAAGGTGACAGACTCTTGGAAATCTTTCAAACCTCTCTTCTTCCAATACGAGTATACTGGGGCCGAAGTATGTTGGTTCATGGAACGAGTTGAAGAAGGTGGAGTGATCAAGGTCGTGCCTCGGTTTTCACTGGGTTGGACGACTAACATTTATAACCGAGGATCCTCCTTGTATCAATTCGACTTTAAGACGGATTTGACAAAAGCCGAAAGGCGATTATGCGACCATGTTTGGGAATACCTTCAAGCAAATGGTCAAATTGATACCAAACAAATTCTGCTGAAAGAGACACGAGACGAAGTGAAGGCAGAGCTGGGTACTACACATTTTTTTTATTGGTGTGTTAACCCATTTTTCTTGCAGAAGCAATGGGGAAGAAAGCAACCAAGGCCAAGAAGAGTGAAGCTCGGGCAGCAAGAGTATCGCAGCTGGCTGCACTCAAAGAGACCGCATCCGGATCTCCAATCAAGAGTCAGTCTTCTGAACCGACCCATTCTGAAAGCCCGACCGTTATCCCCAATACCACCCCATCTGTAAGGGTTACGGGTGTTGAACAGGTGATCAAAAGGGACCGTGTTATCGACACGGTGAATATTGAAGTGGAAGCCCGTTCATCTCCTCAAGGCATTCCCGAGCGCCCCCTCAAGAGGACTCGGCTGGACAAAGGAAAAGGTCTCGCTGGAGATTGGTTCCATTTGAGCAAGTCTAACAAAGGGATAGAAATTCCCGAGGGTAAGGAAGATGCAGCTGCCAAGACGGTGTGGGGTAAGAAGATGTCCGACTCATTCATTGCCACCGTCTTCCCTCCTGAAAATGCTGAAGTAATTGAGGCTTGGACCCCTGGGACTTGGGAGAATAAGTGTAAGTCGTTGGTGAGAAGCTTCTTACGGGGTGCGAGCATTTTCCATCACCTTGGTCATCATGGTGATGACGCCTATGCCGGATTGGCCCCCGAGGAAAAGAAGAAAAGATATGAGGCAAACGAGCGAGAAGACTACTTGGAAATTCAGGTCCAAGGTCTAAATAAAAGGATACAAGAACTGGCAGCTGAAAACGAGCAACTTCAAAAGGTTGCACAAGATTCCGAGGGGGCCAAAGTTCGGGCTGAGAGAACACTTCAGGATGCCGAGGCACAAATAAAGAGGTCGGAAGAAATCCAGAAAAAGGCTGAGGAGGATGCTGCTGCTCTTCTGGTGGCTACAGAGAAAGCTCGTACGGCCGAGCAAGCTGCTGCAGTGGCTCAGGAGCGACATGAGTATGCTAAGGACGAGATACTCAGGCTCCGAGCTTCCTTGGAGAAGATGAGTGCGAAAGCTCTCAAGCATAAGAAAGCAGCTAAGGAGAATCTGTTCAATTGGGACCATGCAATTGAAGATTCTTTCTACAACACTGCCGAGCAACTCCGCGTTCTGAATCATGGGCTTGTGACCGAGGGTGCTGACCCTAATTTTGATGTGAAAAAAGGTCGAATTGTCGGCCCGAGTGGGGTTCCCATAGATCTGAACAACGCCGACCTTCCTGACCATTTGGCCGAAGATTCCGAGGGGGAAGGATCTGAATATCCGTAATCATGTTATGCTTCTTTTTATGCTCTTTGTTAAGAATTCAAGTGTTAAGACCTCGGAACTCCAGCACTTTAGCCGAGGTGGGTTCCTCTATCCGCAATATAAAATGATTTGAAAAAATCATGATTTAATCGGGAATCTTATTAAAAGTACTTGACGAGTTATAAGCTCTTGTTAGAGCTGTTTATAATCGTTCGCGTCATAATCGGTGGCTAATCGGTTACGAGGAAAAGTACGTGATACAATGAATTCAATAACGAACTTTTATTCATTTGAAACAAATTACAATGGGCTCGGAGTTGCACCGAGCGTACTCCATTATCAAAAATTCAAAAAGCAAAATGTAATAAAGCAACTAAAACTATTGAAAACGAAATGAAAAACTAACTGTAATAAGCTCGAAGTTTCGCCACGTTCCACGTGTTGTTGATGACGGCGCCCGAGAGGGTTTCGAGCTTGTAGGCTCCTGTTCCCGTCTTGGAGGCAACTCGGTATGGTCCTTCCCAGCTTTGGGCCAGTTTTCCATCCTTTGCATTTTTGAGACCAATATCAGCTCTCCTCAATACAAGGTCGCCTACCTCGAACTCCCTGGCTACAACCGAGCGATTATACCCTTTTGCTTGCATAATCTTAGCATGCTTTTCTCGCTCGGCGGCTAAGTCCCTGACCTCTTCCGATAAAACAAGATCCTCACACAGTAAAGTGTTGCTTAGAGGATTTGGCTGTTGCATGGCTCGGAATGAAGGGATGATTTTTTCAATAGGGATGACTGCATCACAACCATAGGTGAGTCGATAAGGTGTTTCACCTATTGAAGTTTGTATGGTGGTGCGGTACGACCAAAGCACTTCATGCAGGTTTTCCACCCAATTCCCTTTTGCGCCTTCCAATCTTCTCTTGATCCCCTGAATGATTGATCGGTTCACTGATTCTACCAGGCCGTTAGTTTGAGGGTGCTCAACTGAAGAGAAGTAGTGTTTAATATCCAAAGCACTGACCAGATCCTGGAACGCCTTTGCAGCGAACTGGGTTCCGTTGTCGGTCACCAATACCTGTGGCACTCCGAACCAAGCTACGACTTGTCTTTCAAAGAACTTCTGCACCTTGGCTGAGGAGATGGTCGCCAAAGGCTCGGCCTCAACCCACTTTGTGAAATAGTCTATGGCTACAATCACCCACTTTAGCTGTCCCGGTGCAGTGGGGAATTGTCCAATCAAATCCATTCCCCATTGATAGAAGGGATAAGGAGATGAAAGAGAATGGAGCTCCTCGGCTGGTTTTTGATAAACATCACTATGAAATTGGCATTTATCACACCTTTTCACGTGATTGATCGCATCTTGTTGAAGGGTAGGCCAGTAGTATCCTGCCCTTAGAACCTTTTTTGCCAGTGACTTCCCTCCAACATGGTGACTTCCTATACCTCCATGAACCTCTCCTAGCGTCAGCTTTGCTTCGGCAGGGTCAAGACATCTGAGCATTGGACCGCTGACCCCTCGGCGAAAAAGGATTCCATCAACTAGTGCAAACTGAGATGCTTTTCTGACAAGTTTCCTGGCTTCCACCGAGTCGGTTGGCAAAATCCCTTGTTCCAAATAACCTGCAATTGGAGTGATCCAGCTTGGATCCACTGAAATGGAGAGGACAACGCTAGGTCCATGCACCATTTCTTGAATCAGAGTTTTGTTGTTTTCAGACTTTTTTGTTGATGCGAGCTTGGAAAGAATATCCGCACGGCTATTACTTTCCCTCGGAATGTGGCAGATTTCGACCATCATAAATTCGGAGGATAGGAAATTTACCTTTTCCAAGTATTTTTGAAGGATGGGTTCCTTAGCCTGAAACTCGCCCTTGACCTGTGAAACCACCAACTGAGAATCACTGAAAATTTTCACCTCTCGGGCCCCCACCTCTTTTGCCATCCTCAATCCTGCCAAAACGGCTTCATACTCCGCTTGATTGTTCGACGTCGAAAATCCGAACTTCAAAGAGTACTCGAGGGTGACTCCCTCGGAGTTCCCCAAAATTATTCCTGCCCCCGCTCCAAGTTTGTTACTTGATCCATCCACATAAATGTTCCAATCCGAGGTTGAGCTCGTCAATGGCTCAGTAAACTCGGTGAGGAAATCAGCCAAAGCCTGAGACTTCATCGCCTTTCTTGGTTCGAAAGTGATTTCAAACTCGGAAAGCTCAATTGCCCAGGTTACCATCCTTCCAGCCAAATCAGGTTTCTGCAATATTTGACGGATCGGCTGGGCCGTTCTGACCGTGATATGGTGGCTCTGGAAATACTGGCGCAGTCGTCTGGCAGTAATAATCAAGCAGAAAGCTAATTTCTCCACTTTTTGATATCTCAACTCTGGTCCCTGGAGAGCTCGGCTAACAAAATAGATGGGAAACTCTTTACCAGATTCCTCCCGAACCAAAACCGAACTGATCACCGAGTCTCCCACTGATAAGTACAAGAAAAGAGTTTCACCATTGTTTGGACTAGACAAAATTGGAGGTGATGCCAAATAATGCTTAAGGCCAGTAAAGGCCTTTTCGCATGCTTCATCCCACTCAAAGGCCTTTTCCTTCTCCTTCCTCAACAGCTTGTACCAGGGAAGGGCAATCCTAGCTGATTGAGATAGAAACCTTGAGAGAGCTGCAACCCGACCCGTCAGTTGCTGTACACCCTTGATATCCGACGGACACTTCATCTCCAAAATAGCTCGACACTTTTCTGGATTTGCCTCGATTCCGCGCTTTGTAAGCATGAATCCGAGGAAGGACCCTGCCGGAACTCCGAATGTGCATTTTTCCGGGTTCAATCTCATATTAAATTGCCGGATCCTTCCTAAGATTTCCTTCAAATCATTAGCATGATCTTCCTCCTTTAAGCTCTTTGCAATCATATCGTCTATATAAACCTCCATCCTCGGCCCAATCAGAGGACCAAACACCTTGTTCATCATCTGCTGGTAAGTTGCCCCAGCGTTCTTCAACCCGAACGGCATCACATTGTAACAATATGTGGCGTTTTCTATGATAAACGAGGTCTTTACCTAATCCGGGGGGTACATTGGGATCTGATTGTACCCCGAGTAAGCATCCATAAAGGATAGCCTTTGATAACCTGCCGAGCTATCCACCAGTTTATCAATGCAAGGAAGTGGGTACTGGTCCTTGGGGAAAACTTTGTTCAAATCTGTGTAGTCCACACACATCCTCCATTTCCCATTGGATTTCTTGACTAACACGGGATTGACCAACCAATCAGTGTACACTACCTCTCTGATAAATCCAGCTCCCAATAGCTCGGCTACTTTCTCATCCGTCGCCTGTGCCTTCTCGATTCCGACCCTTCTCTTTTTTTGACACACTGGCTTAGCGCCAGGATACACACTTAACTTGTGGCAGATGAAGTTAGGATCGATTCCCGGCATGTCTGCCGAAGTCCAGGCAAACAAGTCCTTATTTTCCATTAGTAATTCAGTAAGCTCCTTTTCTAGTTCCTCAGACAGGCCAACTCCGATCTTGATGCAACGAGATGGCTCGGGGCCTAGGATTACCTTTTCGAAGTCCCCCTGAGGGGTCGGTCTAGTTTCATCCTCTTCTCTTACGTCAAGATCAGCCAAGTTGACACTTCCTTTGTTCAACGGTTCCTGCATAATTTTCTCATCATCCAGCTTTAACTTCCCCAAACTGATGTTGTAGCACTTCCGAGCCAACTCCTGTTCGGACCGTACTGTTACTACCTTGTCATCCAACCCCGGGAATTTCATGGCCAAGTGTACCGTTGAAACAACGGCGCCGAAGGACTGGAGTGCCGTTCGGCCAAAGATAGCATTGTACACCGAGGGAGCCTGGACAACTAACCACTTCACCATTTCAGTCCGAGCAGAAGGTGGTTCCCCCATGGTCACTGAGAGGTGGATATGGCCTAAAGGAACAATTGAATGTCCCGTGAAGCCGATCAAGCTTCCCTCGAACGGGGTGAGATCAGACCTTTTCAACTTCAATTTTTCAAATAAATCCAAAAACATGATGTCCGCCGAACTCCCTTGATCGACGAGAATCCTTCTTACTTCATAGTTGCCAATCCTTGCCGTGACGACCATTGGGTCATTGTGGTCCTGTAGGATGTCTTCAAAATCCTCATCGCTAAAACTAATGACCACATTTTTCTTTCGGGGTTTTTGTATCGGTCGGCTTGCCACCGAGAGAACTTGTCCCACATACTTCTTGCGATCGCACTTCTTTTCCCCACCACCAGCAAATCCTCCAGCAATGGTGCCAATGAGGAAATCGTTGCCTTTCTCGGATTGCTGGATAGGGGCTCCGTCCGCTGGTGGTGAAGGGCTTTTATTCCTCTTCTGTTCAGTTCTGGGAGGCGAGGGGCTTTTCCTTCTGGAACGCTTACGCAACTCTTCTCCAATATAGTGTTGAAGCTTACCATCCCTTACCATCTCTTCGATCAAATCCTTCAGTTGGATACATTGGTCGGTGGTATGCCCCCATCCGCCATGATGATCGCAAAACTTCGTCCTATCCTTTTGGGCCGCCTTTCTCAAGGCTGGTGACCGAGTGATGTTACGCATCTCTGTATGCATAGTATCACGAAGGATTTGACTCCTTCGGACTGTTAACTGGGTATATTCATCATACTTGCCTTTGGGAGACAGTTTTTCTCCTCTCTCTTGTTCTCTCTTATCTTTCCTTCCCTTATCTCGGAAACGATCATTCTGACGAGCCTCGTTTTGGCGAGGACGTTGCTCATGTCGTCCTTCGGCACTCCTTGCTGCAGTGCTAATCCTTCGGAACTCCTCTAGATTAACATATTTCCTGGATCTTTCTCTCAGTTCCGCCATGTTACTAGGTGGTTCCCCGATCAGACAATCCTTGAAATCTCCATCTTGCAGTCCTTGGGTAAGCAGAAGAACGGATACCCCCGACTGCAAACCAGATATGCCACTGGCCTCTTGCTGATACCGAGCCAGATAGTCGCGTAAAGACTCGCCAGGTCTTTGTGCAACTCCAGCTAAAGAATGGTCTGATTTGGGCTGTGACATGCTGGCTGTATATCGATTCAGGAAAACTCTTCTAAGCTCAGCCCAAGAACTAATGGAGTTAGCTGGTAGGGAGTTGAACCATCTCAACGGCGCCGGGCCTAACGTTATTGAGAAAGCTCGGCATTTCATTTCATCCTCTCCTCCATAAAACATCATGGAAGACTCGTAAGATGCAATGTGATCCATCGGATCGGTCGTCCCATTGTACCGGGAGACATTCTGATGGCCCATATAAGTTTGTGGAGTCCGAAATGCCATAATTGCTGCTGTAAAGGGGTGTCCAGGATGAGGTTCTGTAACTGCTGGTTCGGGAGTCACATTCAAATTGAGGGGTGGAGGTGGGGGAAGGTTAATTGGGTTGCCGAGAGCCACGCGAGGGCCTTGCTCGGCAAGTCTAGCCATGCTTTGCTGCTGTAGAGTAGCAATAGCCTGGTTTTGCTTTTCAATTAATGAAGTTTGGGTTCTCAATATTTCCATAATTGACTCCTCTCTCCTCCTGGCCGAAGAGGTTGTCATGTAGGATCTTCCTTGAGATTCGAAACGTTCGCCACCCTGAAGCGTTCCAAAGCGGCCTCTAGTAAAGTGTGGTACTCCCCTATCATATCGATCGGCTCGGGAGTTATCGCGAGCATGACGTTCGACTCGTCGCTCCTCCCCAGTTCGCGATCCAGCAGGGGCCCTCCTAGATTGATGTGACCCAGAATCCGCTGTGTCACGCCATTCCGACACATGGCCATCAGAAACGCGACGCGGCTGAGATCATCGTTCGTGGCCTTCAGCAACCGGAGGGACGGTGGTTGGCGCTTGGACCTCCGGAACAACTGGATCAGCAGGCTGGACAACTGGAGGATCCTGGGGATTTTCCACCTGGTTACCCTCAGGGGGTCCTCCAGGGGCATGTCTGTCCCTTACATTCCTTCCACCAACATTCCTTGGTCCAGCGTTCTTAGGTGGCCTTCCCCTAAGGCGACGGCGGAGGTCTCCTTGGTTGTTGTCATTATCATTTGCCATTAGTGCGGTGAGTGGTGGGAATACTGGTTATTCGTTTCCCACAGACGGCGCCAATGTAGTGTCTTGGAACACTATGTCCTTAACTCTCTAAGTGCTCAAGATTATGGAACCAGGAGCCCAAGAGAGGATCAAGTGTTAATATGTGACCTTATGGTGTTTCTGCAGTTCCAGTTGGGAAAAGCAGGATCTCCCTAGTCAACAGGTGTGTGCAGAGTGTCAACTTAGGGATGAGAGTATGTACCTGAAACCCTAGCTGTTATGAGCTATTTATTGGGTTTGGAGGAGGCTGATATGGGCCGTATGGGCCCTGTATCAGGGTTGAGCTGAGCCAGGATTCTGTGAGATAATATCGGAGGTTTATGCTCTTAGAATCTGGATAGGATCAGCTCATGATCTCATGTCTAGGCTGTTAGCGAGAATCTAGGAGGGATTCGCGGAGGGGATAAGAAGCTTGAACGAGTCTGAGTCTTTCCACCAGCCGACGGTACGTCTCGATCCTAGAGTCCCGAGCCTGATGAGTGGAAAACCGTTTGTAAGGCTCGGCCCCATCAAGTCCGAGCCTGGTCCTTTTGTATGCTCGAAGCCAACGAGTCCGAGCGAAGGACGTTTGTGCTGAGCAAACCGAGGGGAGGGCCCTTGAAGAGTCCCTTAAATAAGACTTGAGTCCTTATACGGTCGGCAGACCCTACAGGGTTCTTCTCCCCCTTTGTACTATACTCCCCCTGAAACACTGAATAGATACATTAATAATAACAAGGGAGTAAATACATATAGACACATAGTCAATTTCTCCCCCTATTTGACATCATTAAAAGGAATTATGGGAAAAAAAATTTCTTTCCCAGAAAAACAATTTAAAAAGCGCATGATGTCAAAATGGGATGAAGAAGCAAAACATGTTTTAATGCAACTATTCAAATAATATTTTTCTCCCCCTTTCTAAAAGGTTTTTCCAAAATAAGCATAACATGAAGGGAGATGAAAAATGAATCATAAAAACATGTAAATGCTCACTATCATCAAAACTTTAAAATCCTATATGCCATGACAATAATAACATATGATTCATGATAGCACATATTGTCATATAAGGCATATATCGCATAAACAAGTATCACATAATAAAAAATAAGAGTAGTAATACTTATCGAGATGACGCTTTCCATGTATGCAGTCATTCCATTTGTGGAGTTTCTTCCTTTGATAGAGTATCATTACGTATCTTGTAGAAAGCTCTACTTGTTCAGTATGTTGCACTTCTTCCACTCCAAGAGATCATTCTCATATCGCAGAGACACTATCAAGTGCTACAAAATTATCGTAGGTGTTTATTTTCCACATGAAGTAGGGATTGTTTTGGAGTTCCTTCCATTTGAAGATTCATCGATTAGCATTTTGATGGAGGTCTCCTCTTGTTCAATGTATTCTCCTTCTCAAGAATTTTCCATTTGACACCCTGAAGGAAAGAAACGTAATTTTTCATTTGGAATTCTTTAATTTGATTCCTTTGTACATAGCTCCTTTTATATTTGAAGTATTACCTGTAAGACTACATAGGAGCATTTTCTTGGTATCCAAAGACTTGGATCCTTAAGGATTAGTAGCAATGTTTTTCACAAATCTCAAAGATATTGTGAAAATAGCATATAAGCAATTTTTATTCATGCACTAATCACAAAAACAATGTCATGCTCATGCACACAAATGCATGTCCATAATATCAATATATATCTCTAGTATGTCATGACATGACATCAACACATAAAGAGTGTATTCATGTGATAAAAGGAATTTTTAAAAATATTTTAACACACATGATACAACTCAATATATGGTGAAAAAATAATGTAATGCACACACAAAACAAATATAATCATGTGCTTAAAAAGGTTTTCAAATAAAGCAAGACACACATGATTTATTTTATCCAAGGAGTGATCATGATAAATAAAAGATTTTAAAAAAAATATTTCAGCACTCATGATACACCTTGGTATGTGCAAAAGATAGAGTAGTCCAGGTATACCTTTGTGTAGTCGTTGTTATAGTAGGAATGATAACTTGATACCTTGGACTTGTTGATCAAGGAGACGTTTTTCCTTACCCATTGCTTCTTGCTTGAGGTCCTAGACCATTTGATTTCACTTTTAGATACGTGAGAAGCTTTGGTTGTAGGTACTTTTCTCCTTTGACCAATCCATCTATTTCTTGGCCTCTTGGACATCACCCTTGACACTTTCCCCTTTTCTTCTCCACTTGGTTCATCCCTTTGAATAAGATTCTGCACATTTGAAATACTAGGAGAACACTTTGGTACCCATTTCATCTGGGGTCCTTTGGGGTTAGTCTTAGGTTCCTTAGAGGCCTTTGGAACCCATTGCATATTATTTCTCATATTTAAATTTTTACGATAAAAACATAAATGAGAAATATGTCCTAAACAACCACAATAATTGCAAATAATGGGTTTGGATGATGATTTGACTTTTTCAAAATTATTTTCATGAAACTTGGAATTTTGGTCATGATAGTGAGAAATACTATTGTCAACAACTTCACTTGATTTTTGTATATCAATATCATTTTCAATTTCACTTTCAAGTAAAGAAGTTGAGGAAATAGATTTTTCAATATCATCACACTCAACAAATACATTCTCGACATGATTTTCAAGATTTATGCATTTTTCAAAAATGGTTGAGAAACTATTTTCTAAAAACATCTCTTTATCAAAAACATCTCCATTTTTCAAAATATTGATTTCATTTTCAATTTGAGATAATTTTTGTAAGGAGTCCAAGTTTCTATTTTCTAAAGATATCAAATCATCATTCAAATCATTATATGTATATTGCAGAAATTTAGAACATAGACTATTTTTAATTACCTCATGTTCCTCATGGGCCAAGTGTTCGGATGTTTCATTTTCATCTTCAATTGATTCCTCATCCGAAAAGCTTGATTCCTCCATTGAGTTCATGAAGCTTTCAAACAGTCGCTCCAGTTCATCGTCATCGCACATTGAACTACTCCCCACGCTTTCAATGTCATCATATTCTTCTTCTAGGGAGTTAGTTCTTTCATGCTCCACATCACTTTCTTCTTGTTCCTTCTCCTCCTTTTTCCTGTGGACACTAACACTTCCATGAAGATCATTAGTAGCATAGTGTGTATTCAAAGTGTCCCACATATTCTTCGCATTCAAACAATTTTCAATAATAGCATATGCATCAACATTCAAAGAATTTTTCAAAATATGCATTGCTTGAAAATTCAAGGAAAAAGATTTTTTGTCAAAATCATTTAAAACATGTTTTTGATCAAAACCATGAAGAACAATATGCCATAAACGAAAACTAATAGATTGAAGAAATATTTTCATTCTAGCACTCCAATAATGAAAATTATTTCCATCAAAAAATGGTGCTTCATCGAATGAAAATCCCTCCATATTAAAACAAATAAAATATCCCAACGCTGCCAATCTACAACGGATCTTTAACTCAGGCTGTTAGGCCTTTACCAGAGCACGAAGCTCTGATACCAATTGTTAGAATTATTGATAGGATTGGCAGCCGACACCCAAGAGGGGGGGTGAATTGGGTGTTTATGAAAACATTGGAAAATATTCGATTTAAAACGTTTTCATTAAAACACAAGAGATTATGCAGCGGAAAACAATATATTGATGAAAGAGATTGTGCAGAAGCGAATAATATTAATACTATTATAAAAAACTAATATGCGCGGATACGAATTAAATATGAACAACGAAAACCGTTACCGCGCTTATTATTTTAAATTCGCTTAAAATAGATTATTACGAAAATAGTTGTTATGACGCGCAACAATTAAATATAACAGAGAAAATAAAGAGATGAGGGATAGAAGAGATTGCACCGGAGATTTTTATCCTGGTTCGGCAAACCCGGCCTACTCCAGTCTCTAAGCGACCCGCTTGAGCTTTTCACTAAACCAAGACGCCACGCGTCCCCAAGTACAACCAGAGCACCCCACAAGCTACTAGGAACCTCCTTTCGCCAGGGACCTCAACAACCAGATAGCCTAACTAATAGGTGCCCCACCGTTCGTCTAGCACTACCCAATACACAAGGGTTCCTCACCCTACAACCACGAACGCCGCACGTCCGCACTAGGAGATTCACTCCCTAGTCACTAAGGGTCACACACCCCTTACGCAAATGGTTATGGTATGAGTGATTGGTACAAGACCTATATTGCACTCTTAATAGTGCGGATACAACAATATAAGGCTCTAACAAAAGTGTGTTCTATATAACACGAATACAACAATAAAGCTCTATGACAATGAAGTTAAATCACAAGTGTATAGGCCAAAGTAAAGTTTTTCTTCTCAAAAGATATGAACGATAAAACCAGAGAATTGAAGAAGGAGAAGAAGAAGCGTTCAGAAGAAAAAGTTCAATGCCGAAAATAGGAATTCTTCAAATCATTTTAAAAGCACAATTTAACACATGTTTAAAATCAAAAATCAAATCTTAAAGATTTAAGAAATAAAAATAAAGATTTGAAAATATTTGATATTCAAATTTTGAATTTGAAACTAGAATCAGAATCAAATCAAAAATGATTTTGGAAATAAATCAAATTTAAAATAAGAATGAAATCAAATCCGGAAATATTCAAAATTGATTTTATGAAATTAAATAAGTAAAATAATATTTTTGAAATCAAAATCAAATCAAGTAGATTTAAAGAATAATATAAAATAGAATAAAATCAATTTTGAAATCAGAAACAAATAAAATAGATTTAGGAAATAAATCAAAGATTTGATTCTTAAAAACAAATAAGGAAATATTTCAAAATAATATTCAAATTCGAATTTTGAAAATAAATCAGAATCAATTATTTAAAAACAAATCAGGAAATAAATCAAAATGATTCTGACACGTTTTTCAATAAAACTTGAGGTAATCGATTACTTCAGGAGAATAATCGATTATCCCCTTAAAAATAGAAACTTTTAAATTCTTTTGAAAAACTAGTAATCGATTACAACATAGAATTTAATCGATTACTTCACTTCTGTTTAATATATGATGCAACTGATATAATCGATTATCACTGGTCAAATAATCGATTACACAGCCTCTGGAAAATATATGATGCAACTCCAATAATCGATTATCTGTGCGAAGTAATCGATTACTTTCATACAAAAAGTAATGGATTAGCCAGGTTCAAATACTCGATTACACACTCTCTGGATTTTCTATGATGCAACATAAATAATCGATTATCTTGAAAGAGTAATCGATTATCTCTGTCAAAACTTGTCTTAACAGATTTTCACAACTTAGAGAAATCCAGCTAGAGGTTGTCAAGATATATTTTCACAGTGAATCAATTAAGACATTAAAAATACGTTTTTAGAAAAACTCTTTTTGCAATTAAAAACATTTTTCATAAACTAAGTTAAAAACAGATTTTCAAGAAAACACATTTTGCAATTAAAACATTTTTCACAAAAAGTCCTTTTCTTCTCCTTAACATGAAAAACTAATTTTGGCCATTAGACACTTGTAATAAAAAATCATTACCTTACAAATTTCCTATGGGCCAGGCTATACTAAACTTGAACATGAAGCTTGAGCCTTGACTTTAGCCTTGAAGCTTGATGCATGAACTTGATGCAGCTTGATGCTTGAAACTTTGAATCTTTTTTGTAATCATCAAAACATTATCTTCTAGAATCCTTCTAGCATTACTCTTTACGTCCTTTGGGGCAAGCTTGACTTCCAACACTTCCCCTTTTTGATGATGACAAACCCTTTTCTGAGTTTCTGCATCACAAGCGTTAAGCAGCAAGTATAGCACAATATAGTCCAATAATGTGACGCTATCTTTTTAACTTGAAAATAATTAATATTTCCAAATAGTTTACTACTTGCTATCAAAATTAGGACTAGAAATTTTTTCCTTTTTAATATTATTATTACTTGCTTAATCAAAACCTCTTTTTGACATAAACCGTTTCATGAATTCGGCTTAGTATTATCTTAGATTTGAAAAAGACTCTCGAGAAAGCACGTCCTTATTTATAGGAAACCTTAGTAGTTATTATCTAAACATATGATTTGCCTCTAGAGTCAGATTTGAGTTTATAAAACATAAACTTATCGCCGAATCCTTTGTAAAGTGAAATCAGAGTTCGCGGAAGTAAAATAATACTTATGGGGCTCTACTGAGGAAAATAGACAACATATATATATATATATATATATATATATAGATCATAATATAAACTGAAAACCCCATCAGTACAGTAGCAAGTAACATCAGTCGGGATAGCAAGAATTTATAAAGACATATACAACCCAGCTGTATAAAATAAAACCTCACTCTAAGACCTCTCAAAATATATACACTATATCACATGATCTCAAAATAGAAGTCTCAGAGCAGGTCTTCAGTGTCCTCAGCAGCTCCTCAGATCCTCCACCGCTCTATCCCTAGGATCTAGGATCCAAAACACCTATGCTATGCAAGCTCCTATGAACCAGCGGGTCCACCTCTAGTAGAAACAGTCTGCTCAACATGCACCTCCTCCTCGCTCCCATCCTCCACGGGGTCCTCCTCGACCTCGCCCGATGGTGTAGAGACCCCACCACTGGGTCTAGGATCTGCAGAAGCAGTCCTATCATACTCAGTCGGACCAGGAGAAGGAATCTCCTCAGTGACAACTCTATGGGATGAAGGATGGGAACGAGTGGCAGCTCTAAATCTAAAACTATGAAAACGACGCATAGGTCGAGCCGGGGGTGGTCCTCTATAAGTATAAAAAGGTGGAACATGCATAGTATAGACTAATGGGATCCTAAATCGACGAGGTCGCACACGCACCAGAGGGTTTGGGAGGTAGAGAGTGATCTCAACCTCCCCCTCAAAGTTGGCACGGTGCTCCTCATAGGTCCATATACCGCTAGGGATAGGGCGTATCTCGATGCAGGCTAGGTATCTGGCTATCACCTAAACAGGACACAGGGAGTAAGTATACACATATACATAATGGATAAAGACTAAAATTACAATCACAAATATATCATGGACAGATCATAATGCAGATACATATGAGCACACCAATTTTTCAACATTATAACCCTTATAATGCAAGTGACATGATGTATGATTTTCTATCCACAACTGAGGCTTCTAAATGTCCATCTTGGACGTCCATCCAATACACCATTGTGTTCCCGGAACACCGACATTAGTTCCCAGAACATAATGCCGAACCATACTTGGATAAAAAGCATCACTCCTGGAGTGTGCACCACGTTCCCAGAACGCATAAAAACCAGGTCCCGGACACTGGCCACATATTTATAATGTGTCATCAAGTAGGTTATACTTTGGTACTCCCGGAGTACCCTCCTCATATTCCCAGAATATGATAAACGTCCCTACCAACCAGACTTCCAGTCTATATGTATGCACAAACATCAGGGTTGGTTTTATCTTTATATTAATTAATGTGATTTAGAAATATTCCAATTTCTACTTTTGAATGATTTATTTGAGGTATAACTTTTGGCATAAAATTCCCCTTTGAATCTTTCTCAAAATATGACTTTTAAAACCCAGATTGAGCATTACAACTTCAATGGTATTTAAAAACTTAACTTTTTATTTTTCAGCTTCAGGTACTAACCGGTTACAGTTTCAGGCTAACCGGTTAGAATTACAGACCTGAACTGTTTACCATTGCAATTCAGAAAAACCCTTTTTTCTTGAATTCTCTACCCAATCCAAAACACATTTACCATTGTTTTATACCTCAAAAACCATTGTTCCAACATTCAAAAGTCCAAATCACATTTCCTTTTCCAATGAACATAATTTCCTCTTGAAATTATTTCATTAACTTAAGGCATAATTTTGATCCTTCAATTCAGAACTTTGACAACTCAAGTTCAGACCATGTATAATGAAGTTTAAGCTTAAATTTGAGCAAAGGCCATTGATATTTCAGAACTGATTAATAAACCAATTTTCTTTGAAAATCTGCAGTGTCTAACCAGTTACGAAAATCGTGTAACCGGTTAGATTATGCAGTCAGATCATTAAGACAAGAGTTTTAACAACTCATTTTCCTCCTTTCTCAAATCTAACCAAATTTCAGTATACACAAAGTTCATATGCCTTAAAACAAACATGTTTACACTCAGAAACACATTCATATTGCATGCATCAAGTTTATTGTATCAAATTGCATAAAAATCCACATAAATACAATTTAACACAACCAAACTTAGATTAAGCACTCAAACACAGAATTCAGCATTTATATAGCTTGCATGCATCAAATTAAAGTTGCTCAAAACCACAGTGAGCAAGTTTTTGGCCTCGAAACCTTTGTGCTTAAAAACACATAATGCCCTTTTGAGTTTTGTGAACTCAAATCCTAAATCACATGGATTTTAGTCTAAATCTAGTATAAGGTAGACTTCTCCCATACCTCTAAGACGATTTTGATGAAGACTTTCACTGGATTAGAGGAAAAACCACAGATTCTCACAATTTCCCCAAGTCTGCTCTCAGATTCGGTTTCCAGCAACAGGGTCCAAAAACCACAAAATTTGACATTGAATTTGGCCAAAGAAATTGGGGAAAATTGTTAGAATTCAAAGTAGGTAACATGCATGAGAGAATCAAAGAAGTTTGAGACTCAAAGATCAACTAAGCTTACCACAATCAAGTTTGGAAATCAGCTTCCAGAATCAGGATCCACAGAGAACTCAGCTTTCTACCTTCCACTTCCAAGCTTGATTTCTCCCTCCACACTAACTCTCAACTCACAGTGTTTAGATCTTTGTAAAGCTCTTGATGTAAGCTTCACAATCGTGTATCACTCGATTACTAACACTCAACAACGAAGACGAATTGCTCAGCACAATTCAGAAACCCTAATCACCCTCCTTCAACCAGAAATCAATTGATCAACCCCTAATTCATCAGAATTTCCACTATTTATAGACAATTGAAGGTAACATGCAAGGCGACACGTGTTTCCCATTAACACCAGGTTGATTTCGTGGCGATTAAACGAGTAATTCAAGTGATTACTCATCAAATTCCACTAAACCAGTTTCTGAGTTCATCGTCTAACCGGTTACAGGGCATTACTAACCGGTTAGATCAGTTCAAAATTTAAAAATTATTATTTTTAAATCTTTCCCTCCAAGAACCATTCTAATATTGCCTTTTAGTCCTCATTCAGGGACCAAACTGCAATTTCCTTATATTCTGTATTTATTTGCCATATAAAAATATTTTAACTTATTTTTATATTTAAGGCTAATTAAATACAAAATATAAACTTGAGAAATTCTATAAATTAATAATAAAACTTTTTATTATTAATTTCCTATTATTCGGGAGACAAAAATTAGGGATGTTACACTACTCCCCCACTTAAAAGGAATTTCGTCCCCGAAATTCTAGATTACAAAAACAACTCCGGATACTCTTGACGCATCTTCTCCTCTAATTCCCATGTCGCTTCCGATACGTCAGCATTCTCCCAAATTACCTTGACCAAGGGTATTTCCTTTCCTCTGAGCCGCTTGACTTCACGATCTTCTATCTGAACCGGTTTGGTCTCAAAGGTCAGGTTTTCTTTCAGAGTTAGGTCATCAGGTTGAAGTTTCAGAACAACAGATGGGTCATGAACATACTTTTTCAATTGCGAAACGTGAAAGACATTATGCAAATTGGACAGAGAGGGTGGTAAGGCCAATTGATAAGCAACAGGGCCAACTCTCTTAAGAATCTGATATGGACCTATACACTTAGGCGAAAGCTTTCGGGTTCTCAAAGCTCTACTAATTCCTTTCATCGGAACTACCCGAAGGAACACATGATCGCCCTCAGAAAACTCTAATGGTTTTCTCCTCTTATCTGCATAACTCTTCTGTCGACTCTGAGCCGTTTTCATCTTAGTCTGAACCATCTTGATCTTTTCAGATGTCTATTGTATTATTTCTGGTCCAACCATCAAGTTCTCCCCCACTTGGAACCAACATAGCGGGGTCTGACACCTCCTTCCATACAACGCCTCGAACGGTGCCATTCCAATGCTCGTATGGTAGCTATTGTTGTATGTGAACTCTGCAAGAGGTAACACTTGATCCCAGCTTCCTTGTTCTTCAAGTGCACACGCTCGCAACACATCTTCCAAAGATTGAATTGTTCTCTCCGTCTGGCCATCCGTCTGTGGATGATACGCAGAACTCAATTTCAACCTTGTCCCCATCGCTTCATGCAAACTCTTCCAGAATTGCGATGAAAACCTCGGGTCTCGATCAGACACAATGCTCGAAGGCACTCCGTGAAGACGAACTATCTCCTTGATATAGATCTGGGTAAGCTTGCTCAAAGAATAGCGCATATTTATCGGAATAAAATGCGCCGACTTGGTTAACCTATCCACAACCACCCAGATTGCATCATGATTTGCTGCGGTCCTCGGAAAACCAGACACAAAGTCCATCGAGATACTATCCCACTTCCACTGGGGAATCCTCAGAGGTTGCAACTGTCCTCCCGGTTTCTAATGTTCTACCTTCGATTTCTGACAAATCAAGCACGCCGCCACATATTCTGCCACATCTCTTTTCAATCCCAACCACCAAAATATCTTCTTCAAATCCTGATACATTTTGGTCGATCCGGGATGCATACTCATCCGACTCTTATGGGCCTCATCAAGAATTAGTCTTCTAACTTCTTGATCTCTTGGTACACAAATCCTTGTCCTAAAACGAAGGATTCCATCCTGCCCTATCTTGAAATCAGGTTCCTTTCCTTCCAAACCTAGTCTCATCTTTTCCATCAACTCTTCATCTGCTCGTTGCAACTCCCGAATTCTTTCCAAGAACTCGTTTGTGATCTGCAACGTCCCCAACTTGATACTTGATGGCTCCACTTGCATCAACAAGCTCAAGTCTCTGAATTCTTCAATCAATGCTGCTTCCTTGACCATCATCACACTAACGTGGATTGCTTTCCGACTCAACGCGTCTGCAACCATATTCGCTTTACCCGGATGATAATGGAGTTTAAAATCATAATCCTTTAAGAACTCCATCCATCTTCTTTGCCTCATGTTCAACTCTTTCTGGTCGAACAAATATTTCAAACTCTTATGGTCACTAAATACTTGGAATATAGTGCCATAGAGATGATGTCTCCATATCTTTAAGGCAAACACGATCACAGTCAACTCCAAATCGTGTGTCGGGTAATTCACCTCATGATTCTTCAATTGCCTCGATGCATACGCCACTACTCTTCCTTCTTGCATCAATACACAACCCAGTCCTTTCTTAGATGCATCACAATAAACTTCAAAACTCTTGTGAGGATCGGGTAAGATTAACACATGAGACGATGTTAACCTTTCTTTCAACTCACGAAAACTAACTTCGCACCGATCATCCCACACAAACGGTTGATCTTTCCGAGTCAACTTAGTCAAAGGCAATGCAATCTTAGAAAATCCTTCTATGAATCGACGATAGTATCCAGCCAGTCCTAAGAAACTTCTCACCTCCGTCACCGTCTTAGGTTGTTCCCAACTTAGTACTGAACTTACTTTCGCTGGATCCACCGCAATTCCCTCTTTAGAGATCACATGCCCCAGAAACTTCACTTCATTCAACCAAAACTCACACTTCGTAAGCTTGGCATATAGTTGCTTCTCCTTCAGGACCTTTAACACAATCTTGAGATGCTCTTCATGTTCTTCCGGATTTTTAGAATAAACCAAAATATCGTCAATGAATACCACCACAAACAAATCCAAATATGGTCTAAAGATCCGGTTCATATAATCCATGAAAATAGCAGGTGCATTTGTCAATCCGAACGGCATCACAACATACTCATAATGATCGTATCGCGATCGAAATGCAGTCTTGGGTATATCCTCCTCCTTTATCCTGATCTGATGATAACCCGATCTCAGATCAATCTTGGAGAATACTGCAGCTCCCTTCACTTGATCCATAAGGTCATCAATCCTTGGCAAAGGATACTTATTCTTAATAGTGACCTTATTCAACTGCCTGTAATCCACGCACATCCTCATACTTCCATCTTTCTTCTTTACAAACAGTAATGGAGCTCCCCAAGGCGAAACACTTGGCCTGATCATTTGTTTCTGCAACAGCTCCTCGATTTGCTTCTTCATTTCTGCCATTTCTGGTGGTGCCATTCTATAAGGAGCAATAGAGATGGGACCAGCTCCAGGGACTAAGTCGATCCCAAACTCTATCTCTCGCTTCGGAGGTAATCCTGGTATCTCCTCAGGAAATACTTCCAGAAATTCCCTCACCACTGGAATCTCTTCGATCGGCATCGACTCTTCTTCTCTAGAGGCCGAGAATAAACACATATAGCCCTCCGGTTCAAGGGTCCTATATTGAATTGTCCTTTCCTCACAATTGATGATCACTTGGTTCTTCATCAACCAATCCATTCCCAAGATCACATCCAATTGTAACTTAGGAAGACAAACCAAGACTACATTGGATGAACGACCTAGAATTTCTACCTCACACCCTAAACAGACTTTAGCGGTGTAGATCGGTATACCCGTAGGGGTAGCTATACTAAGATAGCAGGGTGAATCAGAAACAATAAGATTCAGCCTACTCACACATTCAGGGGAAACAAAAGAATGTGTAGCTCCAGAATCAAACATGATTTTGCAAGGTTGATTATTGAGCAGGAAATTACCTTGCACGAGATTCGGGGTTTAGGTTGCTTCACTACCACTTAGGGCAAATACTCGTCCTTGTACCACAAACTTTCCAGCAGATCCCTTTGCATCCCCCTTTGCAGATTCCTTGCATTCACGGGCAAAGTGACCTTGCTTCCCACACTTGAAACATCCTCCTGTGGACCAGCAAAACTGACCATGATGATAACACTTGCACTTCTCGCAATAAGGAGCATTATCGCGAGGCTTGTTCCGGTTATCCATCACTGCCTTGCCTTTCCCCTTGTTCTTAGAATATGGACCATTATTCCGATGGTCAAACTTCTTCTTCCTTTGGGGTCCATAGTTCTGTCCAACCCCCTTCGCTTGACCTCCTATCAACTCTGCCTTCTTATCATCTTCATACATTCTGCACATGTCCACCAGTGCAGGGAAACTCTGAATCCTTTGATAACTGAAGATAGACTTCAGCTCCGGCCGTAGCCCACCTTCAAACTTCACACACTTACTTCTTTCATCAGGGTTATTTAAGTAATAGGGAGAGTATTTCATCAGTTCCTCGAATCTGGCAGCATACTCTCCTACACTCATATCCCCCTGCTTCAATTGCATGAATTCCACTTCCTTTTTCCTCCGCAAATCTTCTAGAAAATATTTATTAAGAAATTTCTCCATAAATACTCCCCAGTTGATTGCTCTCCTTTCAAAATTCAGCAATTGGACCGTGTGATCCCACCAGTTTTCAGCTTCCCCATGAAGCATGTAAACTTCATAGGTCACCTTCTGTTCATCAAAACACTCCAGAGTTCGGAAGATCTTATTGATCTCATACAACCACTTGTTCGCCTCATCAGGTTTATATCCTCCCTCAAATCTTGGTGGATTGCACTTCCGGAACTCCGACAGAGTCTTAGCATCATGATTCGCCATGTTGCCAGCAGATGGATTACCAACTCTCCCTTGAGATGATTGATGCCTCTGCTACTGCTGCATGCCTTCCAGCACAGTCGTGATTCGTTCTAACATTTCGTTAGTAACATTTTGATTTCGGGTTGCCATAGAAAGACCTGCACTATGGGCTTTGGGTTACTAAAAAGGTCTTTAAAACATAAATACTACCACTAACTTACTCAAACATATTCAATCAACATTGAATATCATACTTAGCTGCATCTTCAGGCCATGAGGAACAGGACCAATGCTCTGATACCACCAAAGGGTGTGACGCTATCTTTTTAACTTGAAAATAATTAATATTTCCAAATAGTTTACTACTTGCTATCAAAATTAGGACTAGAAAATTTTTCCTTTTTAATATTATTATTACTTGCTTAATCAAAACCTCTTTTTGACATAAACCGTTTCATGAATTCGGCTTAGTATTATCTTAGATTTGAAAAAGACTCTCGAGAAAGCACGTCCTTATTTATAGGAAACCTTAGTAGTTATTATCTAAACATATGATTTGCCTCTAGAGTCAGATTTGAGTATATAAAACATAAACTTATCGCCGAATCCTTTGTAAAGTGAAATCAGAGTTCGCGGAAGTAAAATAATACTTATGGGGCTCTGCTGAGGAAAATAGACAACATATATATATATATATATATATATATATATAGATCATAATATAAACTGAAAACCCCATCAGTACAGTAGCAAGTAACATCAGTCGAGATAGCAAGAGTTTATAAAGACATATACAACCCAGCTGTATAAAATAAAACCTCACTCTAAGACCTCTCAAAATATAAACACTATATCACATGATCTCAAAATAGAAGTCTCAGAGCAGGTCTTCAGTGTCCTCAACAGCTCCTCAGATCCTCCACCGCTCTATCCCTAGGATGAAGGATCCTTGAACATGAAGCTTGAGCCTTGACTTTAGCCTTGAAGCTTGATGCATGAACTTGATGCAGCTTGATGCTTGAAACTTTGAATCTTTTTTGTAATCATCAAAACATTATCTTCTAGAGTCCTTCTAGCATTACTCTTTATGTCCTTTGGGGCAAGCTTGACTTCCAACACTCCCCCTTTTTGATGATGACAAACCCTTTTCTGAGTTTCTGCATCACAAGCGTTAAGCAGCAAGTATAGCACAATATAGTCCAATAATATCATAGGAAATTTAAATACAAATAGAGAATATAGAGAATAATTGATTAAGCCATGAAATAGTTTCTCTTCATTCTCATAACCTCCCCCTGCATATATGGTTAGTATGCACATGAAGCTCAGAATTCTTCTCCCCCTTTTGTCAACATAAAAAAGGTGGTGAGAAGACTTTAGCAGGATTAGGGTTCTTCTCCCCCTTTGTACTATACTCCCCCTGAAACACTGAATAGATACATTAATAATAACAAGGGAGTAAATACATATAGACACATAGTAAATTTCTCCCCCTATTTGACATCATTAAAAGGAATTATGGGAAAAAAATATATTTTAACACACATGATACAACTCAATATATGGTGAAAAAATAATGTAATGCACACACAAAAAAAAATATAATCATGTGCTTAAAAAGGTTTTCAAATAAAGCAAGACACACATGATTTATTTTATCCAAGGAGTGATCATGATAAATAAAAGATTTTAAAAAAAATATTTCAGCACTCATGATACACCTTGGTATGTGCAAAAGATAGAGTAGTCCAGGTATACCTTTGTGTAGTCGTTGTTATAGTAGGAATGATAACTTGATACCTTGGACTTGTTGATCAAGGAGACGTTTTTCCTTACCCATTGCTTCTTGCTTGAGGTCCTAGACCATTTGATTTCACTTTTAGATACATGGACTTGTTGATCAAGGAGACGTTTTTCCTTACCCATTGCTTCTTGCTTGAGGTCCTAGACCATTTGATTTCACTTTTAGATACATGAGAAGCTTTGGTTGTAGGTACTTTTCTCCTTTGACCAATCCATCTATTTCTTGGCCTCTTGGACATCACCCTTGACACTTTCCCCTTTTCTTCTCCACTTGGTTCATCCTTTTGAATAAGATTCTGCACATTTGAAATACTAGGAGAACACTTTGGTATCCATTTCATCTTGGGTCCTTTGGGGTTAGTCTTAGGTTCCTTAGAGGCCTTTGGAACCCATTGCATATTATTTCTCATATTTAAATTTTTACGATAAAAACATAAATGAGAAATATGTCCTAAACAACCACAATAATTGCAAATAATGGGTTTGGATGATGATTTGACTTTTTCAAAATTATTTTCATGAAACTTGGAATTTTTGTCATGATAGTGAGAAATACTATTGTCAACAACTTCACTTGATTTTTGTATATCAATATCATTTTCAATTTCACTTTCAAGTAAAGAAGTTGAGGAAATAGATTTTTCAATATCATCACACTCAACAAATACATTCTCGACATGATTTTCAAGATTTATGCATTTTTCAAAAATGGTTGAGAAACTATTTTCTAAAAACATCTCTTTATCAAAAATATCTCCATTTTTCAAAATATTGATTTCATTTTCAATTTGAGATAATTTTTGTAAGGAGTCCAAGTTTCTATTTTCTAAAGATATCAAATCATCATTCAAATCATTATATGTATATTGCAGAAATTTAGAACAAAGACTATTTTGAATTACCTCTTGTTCCTCATGGGCCAAGTGTTCGGATGTTTCATTTTCATCTTCAATTGATTCCTCATCCGAAAAGCTTGATTCCTCCATTGAGTTCATGAAGCTTTCAAACAGTCGCTCCAGTTCATCGTCATCGCACATTGAACTACTCCCCACGCTTTCAATGTCATCATATTCTTCTTCTAGGGAGTTAGTTCTTTCATGCTCCACATCACTTTCTTCTTGTTCCTTCTCCTCCTTTTTCCTGTGGACACTAACACTTCCATGAAGATCATTAGTAGCATAGTGTGTATTCAAAGTGTCCCACATATTCTTCGCATTCAAACAATTTTCAATAATAGCATATGCATCAACATTCAAAGAATTTTTCAAAATATGCATTGCTTGAAAATTCAAGGAAAAATATTTTTTGTCAAAATCATTTAAAACATGTTTTTGATCAAAACCATGAAGAACAATATGCCATAAACGAAAACTAATAGATTGAAGAAATATTTTCATTCTAGCACTCCAATAATGAAAATTATTTCCATCAAAAAATGGTGCTTCATCGAATGAAAATCTCTCCATATTAAAACAAATAAAATATCCCAACGCTGCCAATCTACAAGGGATCTTTAACTCAGGCTGTTAGGCCTTTACCAGAGCACGAAGCTCTGATACCAATTGTTAGAATTATTGATAGGATTGGCAGCCGACACCCAAGAGGGGGGGTGAATTGGGTGTTTATGAAAACATTGGAAAATATTCGATTTAAAACGTTTTCATTAAAACACAACAGATTTTGCAGCGGAAAACAATATATTGATGAAAGAGATTGCGCAGAAGCGAATAATATTAATACTATTATAAAAAACTAATATGCGCGGATACGAATTAAATAAGAACAACGAAAACCGTTACCGCGCTTATTATTTTAAATTCGCTTAAAATAGATTATTACAAAAATAGTTGTTATGACGCGCAACAATTAAATATAACAGAGAAAATAAAGAGATGAGGGATAGAAGAGATTGCACCGGAGATTTTTATCCTGGTTCGGCAAACCCGGCCTACTCCAGTCCCCAAGCGACCCGCTTGAGCTTTTCACTAAACCAAGACGCCAGGCGTCCCCAAGTACAACCAGAGCGCCTCGCAAGCTACTAGGAACCTCCTTTCGCCAGGGACCTCAACAACCAGATAGCCTAACTACTAGGTGCCCCACCGTTCGTCTAGCACTACCCAATACACAAGGGTTCCTCACCCTACAACCACGAACGCCGCACGTCCGCACTAGGAGATTCACTCCCTAGTCACTAAGGGTCACACACCCCTTACACAAATGGTTACGGTATGAGTGATTGGTACAAGACCTATATTGCACTCTTAATAGTGCGGATACAACAATATAAGGCTCTAACAAAAGTGTGTTCTATATAACACGAATACAACAATAAAGCTCTATGGCAATGAAGTTAAATCACAAGTGTATAGGCCAAAGTAAAGTTTTTCTTCTCAAAAGATATCAACGATAAAACCAGAGAATTGAAGAAGGAGAAGAAGAAGCGTTCAGAAGAAAAAGTTCAATGCCGAAAATAGGAATTCTTCAAATCATTTTAAAAGCACAATTTAACACATGTTTAAAATCAAAAATCAAATCTTAAAGATTTAAAAAATAAAAATAAAGATTTGAAAATATTTGAAATTCAAATTTTGAATTTGAAACTAGAATCAGAATCAAATCAAAAATGATTTTGGAAATAAATCAAATTTAAAATAAGAATGAAATCAAATCCGGAAATATTCAAAATTGATTTTATGAAATCAAATAAGTAAAATAATATTTTTGAAATCAAAATCAAATCAAGTAGATTTAAAGAATAAAATAAAATAGAATAAAATCAATTTTTAAATCAGAAACAAATAAAATAGATTTAGGAAATAAATCAAAGATTTGATTCTTAAAAACAAATAAGGAAATATTTCAAAATAATATTCAAATTCGAATTTTGAAAATAAATCAGAATCAATTATATAAAAACAAATCAGGAAATAAATCAAAATGATTCTGACACGTTTTTCAATAAAACTTGAGGTAATGGATTACTTCAGGAGAATAATCGATTATCCCCTTAAAAATAGAAACTTTTAAATTCTTTTGAAAAATTAGTAATCGATTACAACATAGAATTTAATCGATTACTTCACTTCTGTTTAATATATGATGCAACTGATATAATCGATTATCACTGGTCAAATAATCGATTACACAGCCTCTGGAAAATATATGATGCAACTCCAGTAATCGATTATCTGTGCCAAGTAATCGATTACTTTCATACAAAAAGTAATGGATTAGCCAGGTTCAAATACTCGATTACACACTCTCTGGATTTTCTATGATGCAACATAAATAATCGATTATCTTGAAAGAGTAATCGATTATCTCTGTCAAAACTTGTCTTAACAGATTTTCACAACTTAGAGAAATCCAGCTAGAGGTTGTCAAGATATATTTTCACAGTGAATCAATTAAGACATTAAAAATGCGTTTTTAGAAAAACTCTTTTTGCAATTAAAAACATTTTTCATAAACTAAGTTAAAATCAGATTTTCATTAAAACACATTTTGCAATTAAAACTTTTTTCTCAAAAAGTCCTTTTCTTCTCCTTAACATGAAAAACTAATTTTGGCCATTAGACACTTGTAATAAAAATTCATTACCTTACAAATTTCCTATGGGCCAGGCTATACTAAACTTGAACATGAAGCTTGAGCCTTGACTTTAGCCTTGAAGCTTGATGCATGAACTTGATGCAGCTTGATGCTTGAAACTTTGAATCTTTTTTGTAATCATCAAAACATTATCTTCTAGAATCCTTCTAGCATTACTCTTTACGTCCTTTGGGCAAGCTTGACTTCCAACACTCCCCCTTTTTGATGATGACAAACCCTTTTCTGAGTTTCTGCATCACAAGCGTTAAGCAGCAAGTATAGCACAATATAGTCCAATAATATCATAGGAAATTTAAATACAAATAGAGAATATAGAGAATAATTGATTAAGCCATGAAATAGTTTCTCTTCATTCTCATAACCTCCCCCTACATATATGGTTAATATGCACATGAAGCTCAGAATTCTTCTCCCCCTTTTGTCAACATCAAAAAGGTGGTGAGAAGACTTTAGCAGGATTAGGGTTCTTCTCCCCCTTTGTACTATACTCCCCCTGAAACACTGAATAGATACATTAATAATAACAAGTGAGTAAATACATATAGACACATAGTCAATTTCTCCCCCTATTTGACATCATTAAAAGGAATTATGGGAAAAAAAATTTCTTTCCCAGAAAAACAATTTAAAAAGCGCATGATGTCAAAATGGGATGAAGAAGCAAAACATGTTTTAGTGCAACTATTCAAATAATATTTTTCTCCCCCTTTATAAAAGGTTTTTCCAAAATAAGCATAACATGAAGGGAGATGAAAAATGAATCATAAAAACATGTAAATGCTCACTATCATCAAAACTTTAAAATCCTATATGCCATGACAATAATAACATATGATTCATGATAGCACATATTGTCATATAAGGCATATATCGCATAAACAAGTATCACATAATAAAAAATAAGAGTAGTGATACTTATCGAGATGACGCTTTCCATGTATGTAGTCATTCCATTTGTGGAGTTTCTTCCTTTGATAGAGTATCATTACGTATCTTGTAGAAAGCTCTACTTGTTCAGTATGTTGCACTTCTTCCACTCCAAGAGATCATTCTCATATCGCAGAGACACTATCAAGTGCTACAAAATTATCGTAGGTGTTGATTTTCCACATGAAGTAGGGATTGTTTTGGAGTTCCTTCCATTTGAAGATTCATCGATTAGCATTTTGATGGTGGTCTCCTCTTGTTCAATGTATTCTCCTTCTCCAGAATTTTCCATTTGACACCATGAAGGAAAGAAACGTAATTTTTCATTTGGAATTCTTTAATTTGATTCCTTCGTACATAGCTCCTTTTATATTTGAAGTATTACCTGTAAGACTACATAGGAGCATTTTCTTGGTATCCAAAGACTTGGATCCTTAAGGATTAGTAGCAATGTTTTTCACAAATCTCAAAGATATTGTGAAAATAGCATATAAGCAATTTTTATTCATGCACTAATCACAAAAACAATGTCATGCTCATGCACACAAATGCATGTCCATAATATCAATATATATCTCTAGTATGTCATGACATGACATCAACACATAAAGAGTGTATTCATGTGATAAAAGGAATTTTTGAAAATATTTTAACACACATGATACAACTCAATATATGGTGAAAAAATAATGTAATGCACACAAAAAAAAATATAATCATGTGCTTAAAAAGGTTTTCAAATAAAGCAAGACACACATGATTTATTTTATCCAAGGAGTGATCATGATAAATAAAAGATTTTAAAAAAAATATTTCAGCACTCATGATACACCTTGGTATGTGCAAAAGATAGAGTAGTCCAGGTATACCTTTGTGTAGTCGTTGTTATAGTAGGAATGATAACTTGATACCTTGGACTTGTTGATCAAGGAGACGTTTTTCCTTACCCATTGCTTCTTGCTTGAGGTCCTAGACCATTTGATTTCACTTTTAGATACATGGACTTGTTGATCAAGGAGACGTTTTTCCTTACCCATTGCTTCTTGCTTGAGGTCCTAGACCATTTGATTTCACTTTTAGATACATGAGAAGCTTTGGTTGTAGGTACTTTTCTCCTTTGACCAATCCATCTATTTCTTGGCCTCTTGGACATCACCCTTGACACTTTCCCCTTTTCTTCTCCACTTGGTTCATCCTTTTGAATAAGATTCTGCACATTTGAAATACTAGGAGAACACTTTGGTATCCATTTCATCTTGGGTCCTTTGGGGTTAGTCTTAGGTTCCTTAGAGGCCTTTGGAACCCATTGCATATTATTTCTCATATTTAAATTTTTACGATAAAAACATAAATGAGAAATATGTCCTAAACAACCACAATAATTGCAAATAATGGGTTTGGATGATGATTTGACTTTTTCAAAATTATTTTCATGAAACTTGGAATTTTTGTCATGATAGTGAGAAATACTATTGTCAACAACTTCACTTGATTTTTGTATATCAATATCATTTTCAATTTCACTTTCAAGTAAAGAAGTTGAGGAAATAGATTTTTCAATATCATCACACTCAACAAATACATTCTCGACATGATTTTCAAGATTTATGCATTTTTCAAAAATGGTTGAGAAACTATTTTCTAAAAACATCTCTTTATCAAAAATATCTCCATTTTTCAAAATATTGATTTCATTTTCAATTTGAGATAATTTTTGTAAGGAGTCCAAGTTTCTATTTTCTAAAGATATCAAATCATCATTCAAATCATTATATGTATATTGCAGAAATTTAGAACAAAGACTATTTTGAATTACCTCTTGTTCCTCATGGGCCAAGTGTTCGGATGTTTCATTTTCATCTTCAATTGATTCCTCATCCGAAAAGCTTGATTCCTCCATTGAGTTCATGAAGCTTTCAAACAGTCGCTCCAGTTCATCGTCATCGCACATTGAACTACTCCCCACGCTTTCAATGTCATCATATTCTTCTTCTAGGGAGTTAGTTCTTTCATGCTCCACATCACTTTCTTCTTGTTCCTTCTCCTCCTTTTTCCTGTGGACACTAACACTTCCATGAAGATCATTAGTAGCATAGTGTGTATTCAAAGTGTCCCACATATTCTTCGCATTCAAACAATTTTCAATAATAGCATATGCATCAACATTCAAAGAATTTTTCAAAATATGCATTGCTTGAAAATTCAAGGAAAAATATTTTTTGTCAAAATCATTTAAAACATGTTTTTGATCAAAACCATGAAGAACAATATGCCATAAACGAAAACTAATAGATTGAAGAAATATTTTCATTCTAGCACTCCAATAATGAAAATTATTTCCATCAAAAAATGGTGCTTCATCGAATGAAAATCTCTCCATATTAAAACAAATAAAATATCCCAACGCTGCCAATCTACAAGGGATCTTTAACTCAGGCTGTTAGGCCTTTACCAGAGCACGAAGCTCTGATACCAATTGTTAGAATTATTGATAGGATTGGCAGCCGACACCCAAGAGGGGGGGTGAATTGGGTGTTTATGAAAACATTGGAAAATATTCGATTTGAAACGTTTTCATTAAAACACAAGAGATTTTGCAGCGGAAAACAATATATTGATGAAAGAGATTGCGCAGAAGCGAATAATATTAATACTATTATAAAAAACTAATATGCGCGGATACGAATTAAATAAGAACAACGAAAACCGTTACCGCGCTTATTATTTTAAATTCGCTTAAAATAGATTATTACGAAAATAGTTGTTATGACGCGCAACAATTAAATATAACAGAGAAAATAAAGAGATGAGGGATAGAAGAGATTGCACCGGAGATTTTTATCCTGGTTCGGCAAACCCGGCCTACTCCAGTCCCCAAGCGACCCGCTTGAGCTTTTCACTAAACCAAGACGCCAGGCGTCCCCAAGTACAACCAGAGCGCCTCGCAAGCTACTAGGAACCTCCTTTCGCCAGGGACCTCAACAACCAGATAGCCTAACTACTAGGTGCCCCACCGTTCGTCTAGCACTACCCAATACACAAGGGTTCCTCACCCTACAACCACGAACGCCGCACGTCCGCACTAGGAGATTCACTCCCTAGTCACTAAGGGTCACACACCCCTTACACAAATGGTTACGGTATGAGTGATTGGTACAAGACCTATATTGCACTCTTAATAGTGCGGATACAACAATATAAGGCTCTAACAAAAGTGTGTTCTATATAACACGAATACAACAATAAAGCTCTATGGCAATGAAGTTAAATCACAAGTGTATAGGCCAAAGTAAAGTTTTTCTTCTCAAAAGATATCAACGATAAAACCAGAGAATTGAAGAAGGAGAAGAAGAAGCGTTCAGAAGAAAAAGTTCAATGCCGAAAATAGGAATTCTTCAAATCATTTTAAAAGCACAATTTAACACATGTTTAAAATCAAAAATCAAATCTTAAAGATTTAAAAAATAAAAATAAAGATTTGAAAATATTTGAAATTCAAATTTTGAATTTGAAACTAGAATCAGAATCAAATCAAAAATGATTTTGGAAATAAATCAAATTTAAAATAAGAATGAAATCAAATCCGGAAATATTCAAAATTGATTTTATGAAATCAAATAAGTAAAATAATATTTTTGAAATCAAAATCAAATCAAGTAGATTTAAAGAATAAAATAAAATAGAATAAAATCAATTTTTAAATCAGAAACAAATAAAATAGATTTAGGAAATAAATCAAAGATTTGATTCTTAAAAACAAATAATGAAATATTTCAAAATAATATTCAAATTCGAATTTTGAAAATAAATCAGAATCAATTATATAAAAACAAATCAGGAAATAAATCAAAATGATTCTGACACGTTTTTCAATAAAACTTGAGGTAATGGATTACTTCAGGAGAATAATCGATTATCCCCTTAAAAATAGAAACTTTTAAATTCTTTTGAAAAATTAGTAATCGATTACAACATAGAATTTAATCGATTACTTCACTTCTGTTTAATATATGATGCAACTGATATAATCGATTATCACTGGTCAAATAATCGATTACACAGCCTCTGGAAAATATATGATGCAACTCCAGTAATCGATTATCTGTGCCAAGTAATCGATTACTTTCATACAAAAAGTAATGGATTAGCCAGGTTCAAATACTCGATTACACACTCTCTGGATTTTCTATGATGCAACATAAATAATCGATTATCTTGAAAGAGTAATCGATTATCTCTGTCAAAACTTGTCTTAACAGATTTTCACAACTTAGAGAAATCCAGCTAGAGGTTGTCAAGATATATTTTCACAGTGAATCAATTAAGACATTAAAAATGCGTTTTTAGAAAAACTCTTTTTGCAATTAAAAACATTTTTCATAAACTAAGTTAAAATCAGATTTTCATTAAAACACATTTTGCAATTAAAACTTTTTTCTCAAAAAGTCCTTTTCTTCTCCTTAACATGAAAAACTAATTTTGGCCATTAGACACTTGTAATAAAAATTCATTACCTTACAAATTTCCTATGGGCCAGGCTATACTAAACTTGAACATGAAGCTTGAGCCTTGACTTTAGCCTTGAAGCTTGATGCATGAACTTGATGCAGCTTGATGCTTGAAACTTTGAATCTTTTTTGTAATCATCAAAACATTATCTTCTAGAATCCTTCTAGCATTACTCTTTACGTCCTTTGGGCAAGCTTGACTTCCAACACTCCCCCTTTTTGATGATGACAAACCCTTTTCTGAGTTTCTGCATCACAAGCGTTAAGCAGCAAGTATAGCACAATATAGTCCAATAATATCATAGGAAATTTAAATACAAATAGAGAATATAGAGAATAATTGATTAAGCCATGAAATAGTTTCTCTTCATTCTCATAACCTCCCCCTACATATATGGTTAATATGCACATGAAGCTCAGAATTCTTCTCCCCCTTTTGTCAACATCAAAAAGGTGGTGAGAAGACTTTAGCAGGATTAGGGTTCTTCTCCCCCTTTGTACTATACTCCCCCTGAAACACTGAATAGATACATTAATAATAACAAGTGAGTAAATACATATAGACACATAGTCAATTTCTCCCCCTATTTGACATCATTAAAAGGAATTATGGGAAAAAAAATTTCTTTCCCAGAAAAACAATTTAAAAAGCGCATGATGTCAAAATGGGATGAAGAAGCAAAACATGTTTTAGTGCAACTATTCAAATAATATTTTTCTCCCCCTTTATAAAAGGTTTTTCCAAAATAAGCATAACATGAAGGGAGATGAAAAATGAATCATAAAAACATGTAAATGCTCACTATCATCAAAACTTTAAAATCCTATATGCCATGACAATAATAACATATGATTCATGATAGCACATATTGTCATATAAGGCATATATCGCATAAACAAGTATCACATAATAAAAAATAAGAGTAGTGATACTTATCGAGATGACGCTTTCCATGTATGTAGTCATTCCATTTGTGGAGTTTCTTCCTTTGATAGAGTATCATTACGTATCTTGTAGAAAGCTCTACTTGTTCAGTATGTTGCACTTCTTCCACTCCAAGAGATCATTCTCATATCGCAGAGACACTATCAAGTGCTACAAAATTATCGTAGGTGTTGATTTTCCACATGAAGTAGGGATTGTTTTGGAGTTCCTTCCATTTGAAGATTCATCGATTAGCATTTTGATGGTGGTCTCCTCTTGTTCAATGTATTCTCCTTCTCCAGAATTTTCCATTTGACACCATGAAGGAAAGAAACGTAATTTTTCATTTGGAATTCTTTAATTTGATTCCTTCGTACATAGCTCCTTTTATATTTGAAGTATTACCTGTAAGACTACATAGGAGCATTTTCTTGGTATCCAAAGACTTGGATCCTTAAGGATTAGTAGCAATGTTTTTCACAAATCTCAAAGATATTGTGAAAATAGCATATAAGCAATTTTTATTCATGCACTAATCACAAAAACAATGTCATGCTCATGCACACAAATGCATGTCCATAATATCAATATATATCTCTAGTATGTCATGACATGACATCAACACATAAAGAGTGTATTCATGTGATAAAAGGAATTTTTGAAAATATTTTAACACACATGATACAACTCAATATATGGTGAAAAAATAATGTAATGCACACAAAAAAAAAATATAATCATGTGCTTAAAAAGGTTTTCAAATAAAGCAAGACACACATGATTTATTTTATCCAAGGAGTGATCATGATAAATAAAAGATTTAAAAAAAAATATTTCAGCACTCATGATACACCTTGGTATGTGCAAAAGATAGAGTAGTCCAGGTATACCTTTGTGTAGTCGTTGTTATAGTAGGAATGATAACTTGATACCTTGGACTTGTTGATCAAGGAGACGTTTTTCCTTACCCATTGCTTCTTGCTTGAGGTCCTAGACCATTTGATTTCACTTTTAGATACATGGACTTGTTGATCAAGGAGACGTTTTTCCTTACCCATTGCTTCTTGCTTGAGGTCCTAGACCATTTGATTTCACTTTTAGATACATGAGAAGCTTTGGTTGTAGGTACTTTTCTCCTTTGACCAATCCATCTATTTCTTGGCCTCTTGGACATCACCCTTGACACTTTCCCCTTTTCTTCTCCACTTGGTTCATCCTTTTGAATAAGATTCTGCACATTTGAAATACTAGGAGAACACTTTGGTACCCATTTCATCTTGGGTCCTTTGGGTTAGTCTTAGGTTCCTTAGAGGCCTTTGGAACCCATTGCATATTATTTCTCATATTTAAATTTTTACGATAAAAACATAAATGAGAAATATGTCCTAAACAACCACAATAATTGCAAATAATGGGTTTGGATGATGATTTGACTTTTTCAAAATTATTTTCATGAAACTTGGAATTTTTGTCATGATAGTGAGAAATACTATTGTCAACAACTTCACTTGATTTTTGTATATCAATATCATTTTCAATTTCACTTTCAAGTAAAGAAGTTGAGGAAATAGATTTTTCAATATCATCACACTCAACAAATACATTCTCGACATGATTTTCAAGATTTATGCATTTTTCAAAAATGGTTGAGAAACTATTTTCTAAAAACATCTCTTTATCAAAAATATCTCCATTTTTCAAAATATTGATTTCATTTTCAATTTGAGATAATTTTTGTAAGGAGTCCAAGTTTCTATTTTCTAAAGATATCAAATCATCATTCAAATCATTATATGTATATTGCAGAAATTTAGAACAAAGACTATTTTGAATTACCTCTTGTTCCTCATGGGCCAAGTGTTCGGATGTTTCATTTTCATCTTCAATTGATTCCTCATCCGAAAAGCTTGATTCCTCCATTGAGTTCATGAAGCTTTCAAACAGTCGCTCCAGTTCATCGTCATCGCACATTGAACTACTCCCCACGCTTTCAATGTCATCATATTCTTCTTCTAGGGAGTTAGTTCTTTCATGCTCCACATCACTTTCTTCTTGTTCCTTCTCCTCCTTTTTCCTGTGGACACTAACACTTCCATGAAGATCATTAGTAGCATAGTGTGTATTCAAAGTGTCCCACATATTCTTCGCATTCAAACAATTTTCAATAATAGCATATGCATCAACATTCAAAGAATTTTTCAAAATATGCATTGCTTGAAAATTCAAGGAAAAATATTTTTTGTCAAAATCATTTAAAACATGTTTTTGATCAAAACCATGAAGAACAATATGCCATAAACAAAAACTAATAGATTGAAGAAATATTTTCATTCTAGCACTCCAATAATGAAAATTATTTCCATCAAAAAATGGTGCTTCATCGAATGAAAATCTCTCCATATTAAAACAAATAAAATATCCCAACGCTGCCAATCTACAAGGGATCTTTAACTCAGGCTGTTAGGCCTTTACCAGAGCACGAAGCTCTGATACCAATTGTTAGAATTATTGATAGGATTGGCAGCCGACACCCAAGAGGGGGTGAATTGGGTGTTTATGAAAACATTGGAAAATATTCGATTTAAAACGTTTTCATTAAAACACAAGAGATTTTGCAGCGGAAAACAATATATTGATGAAAGAGATTGCGCAGAAGCGAATAATATTAATACTATTATAAAAAACTAATATGCGCGGATACGAATTAAATAAGAACAACGAAAACCGTTACCGCGCTTATTATTTTAAATTCGCTTAAAATAGATTATTACGAAAATAGTTGTTATGACGCGCAACAATTAAATATAACAGAGAAAATAAAGAGATGAGGGATAGAAGAGATTGCACCGGAGATTTTTATCCTGGTTCGGCAAACCCGGCCTACTCCAGTCCCCAAGCGACCCGCTTGAGCTTTTCACTAAACCAAGACGCCAGGCGTCCCCAAGTACAACCAGAGCGCCCCGCAAGCTACTAGGAACCTCCTTTCGCCAGGGACCTCAACAACCAGATAGCCTAACTACTAGGTGCCCCACCGTTCGTCTAGCACTACCCAATACACAAGGGTTCCTCACCCTACAACCACGAACGCCGCACGTCCGCACTAGGAGATTCACTCCCTAGTCACTAAGGGTCACACACCCCTTACACAAATGGTTACGGTATGAGTGATTGGTACAAGACCTATATTGCACTCTTAATAGTGCGGATACAACAATATAAGGCTCTAACAAAAGTGTGTTCTATATAACACGAATACAACAATAAAGCTCTATGGCAATGAAGTTAAATCACAAGTGTATAGGCCAAAGTAAAGTTTTTCTTCTCAAAAGATATGAACGATAAAACCAGAGAATTGAAGAAGGAGAAGAAGAAGCGTTCAGAAGAAAAAGTTCAATGCTGAAAATAGGAATTCTTCAAATCATTTTAAAAGCACAATTTAACACATGTTTAAAATCAAAAATCAAATCTTAAAGATTTAGGAAATAAAAATAAAGATTTGAAAATATTTGAAATTCAAATTTTGAATTTGAAACTAGAATCAGAATCAAATCAAAAATGATTTGGGAAATAAATCAAATTTAAAATAAGAATGAAATCAAATCCGGAAATATTCAAAATTGATTTTATGAAATCAAATAAGTAAAATAACATTTTTGAAATCAAAATCAAATCAAGTAGATTTAAAGAATAAAATAAAATAGAATAAAATCAATTTTTAAATCAGAAACAAATAAAATAGATTTAGGAAATAAATCAAAGATTTGATTCTTAAAAACAAATAAGGAAATATTTCAAAATAATATTCAAATTCGAATTTTGAAAATAAATCAGAATCAACATGAAGCTTGAGCCTAATTTTGAAACTAATTTTGGCCATTAGACACTTGTAATAAAAATTCATTACATTACAAATTTCCTATGGGCCAGGCTTTACTAAACTTGAACATGAAGCTTGAGCCTTGACTTTAGCCTTGAAGCTTGATGCATGAACTTGATGCAGCTTGATGCTTGAAACTTTGAATCTTTTTTGTAATCATCAAAACATTATCTTCTAGAATCCTTCTAGCATTACTCTTTACGTCCTTTGGGGCAAGCTTGACTTCCACCAAATTAAACTAAGTTTAAAATGAGTTTTATTTGATTAATGCATGTGATGGAGTGTATGATATTGTGTACTTGTTTGGGTGTGAGTTGTGAGTAATAGAAACCCTTTTAAAAGAATTGTTTTGGTTGTTTAAGCTAAATGAATTAATAGCATCAAATGAAAATGATTTGATTTAATGTTTTTAGTAGCTTGGTAGTTGTTATATAAGTATTTGGTTAGGGATAACCAAAGCTTTGTGATGTCCTAGACGGTGAGGTCCTCCAAGGGTATAGGGAATGACCTTCAAAGGAGCCTCTGTCTAGGGTTTCTATGTGATGTTTGGTAGGAGTCCTCAAGTGGCTAAGGGATAGAGCCAGGAAGTAACCCTAATCACTTGTGTGTGAGGGTGACAATTAGGGTTAAAGGACGTACCTGAGCCCCATGTAGTACGGAGCTACTTATAGGGGGGGAGCTGGTTGCCCTAATGGGCTTGCTTTAGGCCCAAGTAGGGCCAGCCTGTACTGAGCTATGAGTGGATGAGCTGTCCTAGAGGATAAGGTGGTGAGCTGTCCTTGTGGATAAGGAGGGAAAACATCATCATGTCCTTGGTGTCGGACTTGGGAAGGTGTCGGACTCAGACGTCGGACCTGAGTTGGAGCACGAGGTCGGCCCGTATCTGGCGTCTGTTCGGCCGTTGAGCATTGAGCTCGGCCAAGCGTTCAGAAGGATTCCTGAAGGGTTCTTAGGTCTTTGGCGAAGAGTCTGCGGACCTCGGCTAGGCCGAGTCCACCACATAAGCCCCCCAGCTTGGTCAAGGCTATCTGAGCCTTGTTCCGAGGTTCTGGTTTAGGTCCTTTTCCCAAACCCACCTCATAAGGGCCGAGTTCATCGCATAAGCCCCCCAGCTCGGTCAAGGCTATCTGAGCCTTGTTCCGAGGTTCTGGGGAGTTCGGACGATAAATCTACCAAGAGCTGGATTCAGCTGTCTCTGACGTCTTCTCATTATGATGGAGCGGGTTTGACAGCTGTCTACTCACCAGTACCGAAGTGACGTTTGCTTTTACCAGATCTGACACGTGTCAGAAATCGCCACCTACGAAGCGTCACCATCATTGTGACGTTGCTCGAGGTCCATAATTTCCTCTGCTGTGCGCCACGTGTTCTAGTATGTGTGGCTGCACGCTGGGTTGGGCCTTTTGGGCTAGGCCCAAACTTCAAATTTGAGGGGGAAAACGGTTTCTCTTCCCCCCTCTACCCTCAAAAACCGCTTCTCCTCTTCAATCTATCGATCATTCTCTTTCTCCTTCGAAAAAAAGAAAAACTTTTCTTCTCTCTTCATAGAAACATTCCTTCTCTCTTCGCAGCAACTTTCCCATTGAACCCTGTTCCTCTCCTCTGCCCATCGCCTTCTTCTTCTTCAGTAGTGACTCCTTCCCACTTTACCAGTTTCCAAATTCCTTTGCTCCCATTTTACTCAAGGTACTGTTACACTTGCTTCTTCTCTTTCATTTCTGTTTCCCGCTTCTCTCTAGCTTTTGCTTTTTTCTTTACTACTTCATGCTTTACGCGGTGGGAGATTAGAATTTCTTGTTTCTGGTTTCTACTTTCATGGCGGTGGGGCTTTTTTCTTAGGTTTTGTGGCTCTGATTTTGGGGAGTAATGCTGGAGTCTGATGATTTTCTGGGTTTGGGTGTTTTGATTTTGGAAGTCGTTCCTGGGGTTTTGGCCTTCTTTGGGCTAGGCGTGTTTTGAGGTTTTTGGAGTGTTTTTGATTCATGTTTTTTGTTTATTTTCCAGAAAACCAAAGGAGTAGATTGGGTCCAATATGAGTAGGGAGTGGTTTAGGAAATGGGCCGGGGTAGTCTCCCTGTCATCTAGCAGTAGTGATGAGGAGGACGGCTCTTCCTCCTCGTCCTGTTCCTCCACGGAGGTAGACGAGGCGCTCCGTCGCCAAAGGGAGTATCGGCAGAAGTACGAGAAGCGGGTTCTAGAGGTTGATCCTGTTGAGGTAGTTTATCCTTGGGATTGGGAGGAGAAGAGGGAGTGGATACGGCAGTACGCCTGGGCCGAGTTTATTGACGGTAGGGAGCGTGCCGATTTCGAGAGGATGGAGAAGGAGGGAATGTACGAACGAGGGGTACCTGTGGTAGAGGGGAGATGCTTGCCCCTCGGAATGACTTCGAGGGGGTTCTCTGGGGGGTTATTTTTCGTAACCCGTAAGACTAATACCGAGCTCCCTTGTTCTTCCACAGGTACCATGCCGCTCAGGAAGTGCGTCAGTCGACCCGAACTTTACCCCGCGCCCTTCGATGCCGATCAATATGAATGGGTCGACGTGGAGCCTAAAGGAATCCAGTCCAGCCTTTGCTCTGAGGACAAGCTTGCCGAGGTAAGGAGGGCCGTGCTGCCTTGCCCAGGGGACCCCGCCGGGACTTCTTATGAAGTGCTCTCCTGTTCGGCAAATGACAGGATTTGCAGCCAGACTGACAATAATTCCTTTTTCTTTTACGCCGATTTGATTCATAACCTCGGCGTGACCCTCCCGTTCACCGACCTGGAAATGAGGGTTTTAAACGAGCTCGGACTAGCTCCTTCCCAACTTCATCCCAACACTTGGTCGTTTCTCCGAGCATTCCAAAAGTACTGTGGAGCTAGGAATTTGGTATGCACTTTTCGGCTGTTTTGTGGATGTACAACCCGTTCATCAGCAATAAGGACGGGGTCACTGGTCGTCTTTGGGTGTCGGCTAAGGCCCGAGCTCACTGTGGGCTGTTCGGCATGTTCTCCGAATCGTGGAAACATTTTAAACCAAGATTTTTTAAATACATGTACGTTGGACAGGGGCTACCTTGGTTTCGGTCCGAGATGGGACCGAAGTTCCCTTTGGAGTGGACCCCCGAGTTCTTTAATCGCCATACTAGCACACCGCAAAGGTGGTCGGGTGTATCCTTGGATGCCGATGAGTCCGTAACGGCCCACCATTTTCAAACTGAATATCGTGCTCGAAAATTCCAACTTGATGTTGGAGTTTTCATAAAGTGTCCTGACAACGAAGTCTTGGAGAAAATTGGTAGTTACTTTTACTCTTATACTTATACAACTTCTTTTCAATTCTCTTGCTAATAGTTTTTTGTTGTTTTTTTTTTTTGCAGAAGAGCATTGGACCGAGATGTCCTCTAGAGCGCTGAAAGCTGCTTTAGAAGCTCGGAGGAAGAAGAAGTCCGAGGCTCCTTCAGCTGATGCCGTGTCGTCCAAGGTTTCCACTGATACACTCTCGGGCGACTCTGGTCCACTCCATCCTACCCCTCCTACCGTCATCATTGCCCCACCTCCTCCTGCATCGCCTAGTCCAAGTGCCGAGGTAGCTATCGTTGCGGATACGCCGTCCTCAGGTACTGGAACTCAACCGAGACTGCCGACTACTCTTGCCAAACCTTCACTGAAAGATACACTTGTCAAGATGTCGGTTGTCGAGTGGAAGAAAAAAGCTGAAGAGATGGCTTGCCAATTGAAAAGGGCCACAACCATGTTTAACATGCTGGCCGAAGTGGCTGATGATGTGGCGGATGGTGTTTCGCCTGCTAAGAAAAAGGCTCGGTCGGCTATGGCGGCCGAGGTGGAGGAACTGAGGGGTGGCAAAAGGTCAGCCGAACAAAAGTTATCCGAGGCTGAGGAGGAGCACCGCCGACAGATGGAGGAGCTTCAAAAAAGGCATGAAGAGGTCTTGGCCCAAGCCAAAGTAGATGCTAAGGAGGCTGGTCGGCAGGAGGGCCTGGCCGAGGTGGAAAAAGTTAGGAATTTCCTGAAGAAGAGGGTTGCACAAGCTCTTAAGCATAAAGTGGCAGCATCCGAGTCGGGCTTCGACCTTGAAAGGGTGGCAAGCAAGGTTTTCACCAGTGCGGTTGAGCAAATTCTTCATATGAACCCAGGGCTCCGAATTCGGTATGTCGGCGCATCTGCCGGGTTCGGAGTGGAAGGTGGTAAGATGGTTGATTGTGACACGGGTGGGGCCGAGGTTGACCTGGATCAGCCCGAGGAGAATTTGCCCAACCCTTTGATTGAGAAAATGGATGAAGAGTTTGACCCGCGCTCGGTTGTCCTTTCGGATGTCGAGGATGAAGCAGCGTAGGCCCCTTATGCTGGGCAGCTTATGATTTGTCTATGTTCTTTTTATAACATGTTTGACAATGTGGGGTTGTATTTCGCTTTGCTTATTGTGTACAACATTTCATCTCAACGCCATTTTATTTCAGTTTTAATCTGTTGCACGTTGTTATGTTTATGCAAGTTTTTACTCTAACTCGTTGCATATGTGCTATGTCCGAAGTTGGAGTTATGCGAGCCTTTTCTTTAACTCGTTGCATGTTCATTCGTTCGACTTCGGATCTGAACTGCGATTTGGTCAGGCGGTCACCCGAAAGGCTTTTAATAAAGAATGCAAGTGTTTGAGACTTGTCGCATATTGTAACTTTTATGTAAGTTCTTGTTTAACTTGTCGCATATATGCTGCGTCCGAGGTCGTTTCAAAGTAAAACTACTTTTGAGAATACAAGTCCTTTACCAACTTGTTGTATTTCGGCCTGATCGGACCTAGAAAACTTGTACCCAAGACATTGGTGTTTAAAATCTCGTATTAATAACTCAGATAAACTCGGATGACTCAGTGAGTGCAGTAATCTTATAAGTTTTCCTCTGAATAAAGGTACTGTATATAAGTGCATACGGTAGGGAACTCGGATCTACCCACCTTAGCCGAGGTGGGTATCCTCGGCCCCGATGTAAAAGAGAGTGCTGAGTGAAGCTATGTGGAAACATTTCACAGCAGTCTGTTCTTTATCGGGTGTCCCTTGTACACTGTGCATATGAGCCGATCTTATCTAGAAGACGTTGGCTGTGCATAGCGCCATGCAACATTTAGGTGGCTAGTGCTAAATGAGAAGCTAGTACGTACGTATATAAAACTGTGGCACTTGAGTATGAGCAAGTTTGTACTTTTCATTAATTGTAGTCGTGAGTACATTGCTTTTTCTTTTGAAAGGTGAATATCTCACAATGGAAATGTAAAAACATGAACAAAATTGAAGGAAGCAAAAAATAAAAAGAAGTTGGATTTGAATCTCCTAGAAGAGGATGCTGATGACTGCCAAAATATATGAGGTAAACCTATTTGAAACAGGTTCTCAATGTTGTGAAATCTTGGGAATCTGAGCTCGGTAATTACCCAGAGTATGTTTCCAGAACGCCTCTGTTGGGACTTACCGATTTCGGGTTCATTTCCCGCTTTTCCGGCCGTTAAGACCGATGTCTGCTCCTCGGGGGGCAAGGTGATCAGACTCGGACAACCCGGGTTGCTTTGCTTTCTTGTCTTGGTCGGCTGGCTCTTCCATTGCTATCTTCTTCGGACCAGGAGCATCTTGTCGGATTTCCTCTGCCCTGTGATGGTCCTCCGAGGAGAACTGATAGGAGAGGCTGCCGAGATTGTTGGTAGTGTTGCAAAGTGAGAGCATTTCCATTTTGGAGCGCCCGATCTTGGGAATTTTAGAAGCTCGGCTTAAGACATGGGCCAGAAGTTTACCTCGGCCCTCAATTCGAAGATGTACCGAACGGAGGGCAGGGTTGTTGACAATTACATGAAAGAGAAAATTCTCCTCGTGCGGGGGGTTGGAGAGGACTGAAATAGAAAGGAGATTTCCTTTAACTGCGTCTTGGATTATTCGGGGAAGGTTGGCATTCATGGTAACATCTTTGCCTGGGGGAGAGGTGAAGGGGGGAATTACTGCGCGCTTTTTATGAGCAGAGGACCTACGAATATCTCGTCCGGACTGAACCTCGGCCAATAAGACTCTTCCCTTGGATAACGTCGGATCAGTGAACTCTTTCTGCTTCTTCTTTACCTCCCGTAGGCTCGCATTGTAGCAGAGCCGGGCTTTCACCTGGTCAGCTTTGACCGTAACAACCTTATCGTCTGATCCGACGAACTTCATTGCCAAGTGTACTGTCGAAACCACTGCCCCAAAAGCTTGTAGGCAGGTTCGTCCCAGTATTACATTATACGGGGAGTCGGAGTCAACTACTAAAAATTTGATGATCTCCGATCGGGTCGAAGGCTGGTTGCCTAAGGTCACCGGGAGATGAATGGCTCCCAGGGGGCGGATTGCCTCACCTGTGAAGCTGATGAGATTACCTTCGAATCCTATGAGGTTGGCAGACCTCAGATTCAATGCTTGGAAAGTATGAAAAAAGAGAATGTCGACCGAGCTTCCTTGGTCCACGAAGACTCGGGCGACTTCAAAATTGCCAATTAACGCCGTTATCACCATAGGATCGTTGTGATCTGGGATGACGTCTTCCATATCTTGGTCAGAAAAAACAATGGGAACACTCCGAGATGGCTTTTTGTAAACAGGTTTGTGATGGACAGCGAGAACTTGGTTGATGTACCTTTTCCTCTCTGCCCTCCTTTCTCTGCCACCGGCGAAACCTCCCGAGATAGTTTCAACTCGGAAGTTTTCCGGTGACTTGTCTAGGTCTTGCACCACAACCATGTTTACTCGCTGTGGTTCTTCTTCCTTCTTCTCAGGGGACGGGTCGGCTTTGGCTTTTCCTTTATCGTTGTCTGGGCTGCGAGACCTTCTTCGGCCCCGTCTTTCCACCGCTTCGCGCACATACTGCTGCAGTTTGCCCCTTCTCACCATATCCTCAACGACATCCCGCAGCCAAGTGCACTGATCGGTGTGGTGGCCGTACCCGTCATGGAAGTTGCAATACTTGGATTTATCCCTGACATAGTTTTGATTTCTGAGAAAAGGGGGCCGAGGTACACTCCTGAGTTCGGTCTGCATGGTCTCTCTCCAGACTTGAGACCTCGGGACCGTCAGGGGGGTGTAAGAATCGTACTTAGTGATGTACGGACGTTGGCGGTCCTCTTCCTGGCCGACTTGAGAACGACCTCGGTCTCCCTGGTCCGCTCTTCCTCCTCTTTCATCCCTGTTGCCGCGAGGTCGACCTCGGGGCAGGGCGTTCTGCGAGGCGGTTTGAGCGTTTTCCATCCTACTTGACTGTCCTTTGTTGAATTATTCAAGATTGATGTATTTGTTTGATCTCTGTCTCAGCTCGGTCATGTCCCTTGGTGGCTTTCCAATGAGTGAATCTTTGAACCCTCCTTCGGTCAATCCTTGGGTCAAAAGGAGGACAGCCACCTCGGGAGATAGATTGGGGACTGAGCTGGATTCGCTGTGAAACCTGTGCAAGTATGCGCGTAAGGATTCTTCTGGCTTCTGCGTCAGTGTTGCTAGCGTGTGGTTCGACCTGGGTTGGACACAGCTAGCAGTGTATCTGTTAAGGAAGACCCGCTTCATTTCTGCCCAATTGTTGACAGAATTCTTGGGAAGTGTTGAGTACCATCGGAGGACAGGGGCCTGGAGGGTCATGGAGAAAGCTCAGCACTTGAGCCGATCTCCTCCACCATGAAAGTTCACAGCTCCCTCATAAGAAAGGACATGCTCCTGAGGGTCTGTGAGGCCATTGTATCTGGGATATTGCTGGGTCCAAGGTACCCAGGTGGTGGTTCATAAGCCATGACGGCTGGTGTAAACGGATGCCCAAGGTGGGAATCATCCAAATCAGGTTGTTGCTGGTCATGGGGTGGTGTAAGTTCTGTGACGGTTGTGTGTGGTGTTACAAAGGTTTGTGGAGTTAACGGAGGTTGTGGTGGAAGAGGTGGTGGAGGGGGTGGTGGTAGGAACTCATTTGGGGACGGAGCTTGAACAACAGCTCGTTCAGCCAAATGTTGCATAGCAACCTGTTGTAGATCTGCAATAGCTTTACCTTGCTGTTCTACGATTCTCATCTGCTGTCTCATCAAGGATAAGAGTTCAACATCTCGAGAGAGCGTAGACTGTCGAGAGTGGGAACGGTGTGTCGTGCTGACAGAATGAGCACGTTCGCCGTGGTGGCGATGCTGTTCAGTGTTGGTTTCTCCGAGCTCAGAGCATAACTGTACGCGCCGACCTCCGCCATGAAGCTGGGTTGGATTTGTAGTGTCTCCGGTGTGGATGGTGTAAGGTCCACTATGGGTATGGGTGAATTCTGGTGGTGGATGTGACGGGGGAGGAGGTGGAGGTGGTGGAGGGGGTGGCGGTGAGGACCTCGCTGCCCTGTTGGCTTCGAGATGCAGGCGCAAGTCTTCAGTTGACGGCACCCTCCTTGGACGCCCCCTCCTTCTCCTCTGGACTGGCTGTTCTTCAGACATGGTAAAATCTTCTGGGTGGGGATGAAGTTTATCTTCCCCACAGACGGCGCCAATGTGATGTCCTAGACGGTGAGGTCCTCCAAGGGTATAGGGAATGACCTTCAAAGGAGCCTCTATCTAGGGTTTCTATGTGATGTTTGGTAGGAGTCCTCAAGTGGCTAAGGGAGAGAGCCAGGAAGTAACCCTAATCACTTGTGTGTGAGGGTGACAATTAGGGTTAGAGGACGTACCCGAGCCCCATGTAGTACGGAGCTACTTATAGGGGGGAGCTGGTTGCCCTAATGGGCTTGCTTTAGGCCCAAGTAGGGCCAGCCTGTACTGAGCTATGAGTGGATGAGTTGTCCTAGCGGATAAGGTGGTGAGCTGTCCTTGTGGATAAGGAGGGAAAACGTCATCATGTCCTTGGTGTCGGACTTGGGAAGGTGTCGGACTCAGATGTCGGACCTGAGTTGGAGCACGAGGTCGGCCCGTATCTGGCATCTGTTCGGCCGTTGAGCATTGAGCTCGGCCAAGCGTTCAGAAGGCTTCCTGAAGGGTTCTTAGGTCTTTGGCGAAGAGTCTGCGGACCTCGGCTAGGCCGAGTCCACCACAAGCTTATAATGATTTATCAAGTTACGTAATTATTTTGTTTAAGTTATGTTATGAATTTAATGTTTGTTTTAAAAGTTTTAATTGAATTGATTTCGTAATTCAAATAGTTTGATTTTGAAAACGAAATGAAGCTTTTGTTTTACAAATGTGTTATAGAACCTTGGATTTTGTTTAAATTAATCTGAGTTTAGTTATGCAGTTTAATAATATTGTTATTTGTTTGAGGATAAAGAGCTTCAAGGAGAAGTACGGAACGACGTTAGCAGAAGTTAAGAAGTTGCTGCAGTAGTTTCTACTTGAGGTGAGAGAGAAGCTTTCCGAAGACACAACGACCCTTTGGGGTAGCAATAGGACATTCTCGATCATCTCAAAGATCATGACTCCGTAGTTAATTGTTGAATAGCGTGACGACAATTGCTTGTGATGGTTTAGCTGACCAACGCCAAGGCGATAACTTTAACTTGTATGTTTGATATCGATTATTATTTTGTAATGTTTATTCATAAAATGTGATCGTACTATTTTGATATAATTGTATAACATGAATTACCTGATGAGATTATCATTGTTTTGATGTTATCTTGAGACAATTGAATTTCTATTGGAAGTGAAATTATCGTTTGAAATTGTTAAGTTTTGTAAAGCTTGAGTTTGTGGTAACGCCTGATTAGTGTACACTGGTGGTGCGCGGTGTAACACCCTCACTTTTAGTTAGTTAAATTAAGTTTCATTTAAAATGGTACATGAAAATTTCGATGAAAATCCGGCAGAGTTTCCTCTGTTTTTCGGACTTTCCCAAAATTGACAAATTTTAAACCTGTCAGTCCAGAGTAAATTAAAACTAAAACTTAAATTTATGTTACAACCATAATATCCTAATGCCCTGGTAAGAAAATAATATAAGATGTGGGCTACAATTATTAAACTATACAAATTACACTACTTTAATTTTTTTAGTTCTCTCCATGCCTAATTTACACTCCACGGTGTGGAGTTTACTCCTGCTCGGCCATGCATAGTGTAAGCTCCATCTTCGTACCTGTAAAAAAATAGGCAAGAAGGGCAACATTACACAGAACTTAGGAAATAACCTCTAAGAGGTCATAGTAATAATTAAGCCTATCATTATTATTAACATACAACCGCATAGTCATTCATACATTCATTCTCATTCTTTTCTCTTTTCACTTTCTTTTCTTTATTCACTTCCTTTTCTTTATTCTCTTTCTTTTCCTTATTCTCTTTCTTTCCTTTTTATCATTTGGCCACAGGGTCTCACAACCATCCTGCGCCGTTTACCTTTTATTACTTGGCCACAGGGTCTCACAACCATCCTGCGCCGTTTACCTTTTGTTATTTGGCCACAGGGTCTCACAACCATCCTGCGCCGTTTACCTTTTCTTATTTGGCCACAGGGTATCACAACCATCCTGCGTCGTTTACCTTTTTATTACTTGTCCACAGGGTCTCACAACCATCCTGCGCCGTTTACCTTTTTATTATTTAGCCACAGGGTCTCACAACCATCCTGCGCCATTTACCTTTTATTATTTGGCCACAGGGTCTCACAACCATCCTGTGCCGATCTGTTGTTTCTTTCTCATCACTAACTTATCTTTTCTCTTCGTTTTTAGTACCTTAGCTCTCTTTCGTTCTTTTAATTTCTTAGCTCTTCTTAGGTTTCCATTTATTATTCACTTCTCTCATTCCTTTCATTAGTGATCTACTATCATCTTCATTTCATCCCATTGAGGGTTAACAAACGATTCATACATTCATTACATAACCAAACATACCCTTTTCATCCCTTACTTTGTGATACTTATTAGTTTACTATATCCTAAATTCATTTTCAAACCCGACCCAACATACACTTCACATACATAACACATCATTCATGCCCACAATAATCATAAACACACAAGTGGTCTCATTATCCTCATTTTCCTACTTAACCTATTATTAACATTTCTATTATATTTCTACACATTACAAACATCGACATACAACACATATATTCACAACATGCAATTAGTTTCCTTTTACCTTATTTCTATTCTTATCCTATTGACAATATCAACTACTCTATTAATTATCCTCATAGCTAATCTCATATTATCCCTTATGGTTTACAAACAAATTCAAACATTCAGTGCACACAAACATACACAATAATCTTCATCCTACCAACCCTTAATCCTCTTCTATTATCCTTATTATTAACTTATCGTTTATTCTTGGTTACACTCCTTAGCTTATGATGCCCATTAGCTTTACACCTATCCTAGGCCCATTTTGAATCCCACCCCTCATACACATCATTGCACACAACAAATATCAACATCCAGCACATATATTTACAACATCCAATTTATATTCACTTTTATTTATTTGCATCCTTAACTTATTGGCAACATTAACTATCCTATTGTTTATCATCCTAACTAATCTTTTCTATTCCTAGCCATCACCATAAACAACATAGAGATCATGTCCTAAATAGAGGTAACACAACCCTCTTACCTTAACCTTATAGAGAGAGAAGGGAGTACCAAACTAACTCTTTAAAATCCCCCTTTTTATCTCCAACCAAATAGCCTCCAAATGTGTAGTGATAGAGAGTTTGCTTCTCCAAGCCTTAATGTAGAGAGAGAAAGCTTCAAAGCTATGGAGGAGAGAGAAAATGAGCCATGAAGCAAAAGAAGTGAAATTAGTTAGAGATTATGGGGGGAAATTCGTATAACATGAAGGAAATGAGGAGGAAAGCTTGAATCTCACTTACTTTGAGCTTGAAATGGTGGAAATCAAGAGTGGGTGTTGAAGCCTTTGAACCCTAACTCATACCCATGGTTTGAGAGAGAAATAAAGGTGGGGAGGGTGATGATGAGGATGAGGATGATGGAGATGATGATGGTGAAGCTTGGATGATGAAGGAAAAAGCTTGGAAATGAGCTATGGAACCTAGGGTTGTCTTGGAAATTTGATATCCCAACTTGGGGAGGAAGAATGGGGCATTTCGTGTGCCCCATGACCTTTATTTTTTTCTCTGCAGACTCGTGGTACTCGAGTAGTCCATGTACTACTCGAGTAGCCACTGCTACTTCCCTTTTTATTTTTCTCCTATTTTCCTTTTATTTTCATCTTGCTTTCAAATCGCCATAACTTCTTCGTTAACCGTTGGATCTTGATCAAATTTTAAAGCAAGCTTCCCTACATACTAATCTTCACATCCAGCGGTGGAATTCTTGTTTATAGTTTTAAATCTTTTATTTTGAATTTCCTAATATAGGGTGTTTACAACACCGAAAACATCGCTTCTAACACTCTTTTGTTCATCTTTCAACCTCCTTTCTGATGGCAATGTTTCTTGACTCCTTTATGGCATTCAAAGAACTCCTAATCCATCACATTAAATCATTTTTAGAATAATCCTTACTTCCAAATCTTATCATTATTCTAATTACTATTGGAATTAAAATTCGGGATGTTACAATTCTCCCCCACTTACTGGAATTTCGTCCCCGAAATTCCGTTCAGTTCCTTAAATGGAGAACTTTCCCGTGGATAAAGCTTCTGACTACGATTGTTAATTCTCTTTTGTTTTGTTCTCCCGCCTAGGATACTTCTGAGTCCATACTCCTTGACGCTTCCGAACTTATGTCCAAACACTTCACTTCTTGTTCTCGCCCGACATCCCTTATCGCTCCCGCCTATTACATCGTTAAGACATTAATTAGGTCACTAAGTTCTCCCCCACTTGGCATTGACATACCGGGTCATATCAACGACAAGAAGCAGGGAATTGAATGCGTCAGATCCTGATCGTCTTTCATACAACTTTCAATGAAGAACATAAGAATCTAACAACGAAAGGAAATATAATCTTTGGAGTTTCCCGAGGAATTTGTGCTTTCGCTTTAAGAAAATAGCCTAAGATCATGCGATCCAAATACTTTTCGCAAAATGCAATAAGTTATGGCTAGAACTTTCCTTGACAATGAGGATCCGAATTGAATAGACACGACTGGAACTCCAGGAACGATTGATATCCAAGGATGAGGAACAAGGAGAAGATCACGAGTTCACAATCCTTGGTCAGTTACAATGAGAAAACCTTTGATTATGATTAAGATTGCTGCTTTAAGAACGAATAAACCAAAAAGGAATATGAAGTAAGAGGTTCACTTGCACGAATGGTGACATCATTCTAGGTTCAACCAAAGCACTAAGAAAGCCTTGAGTGACACTTAGTGGCCATTAGTTGAGGTAGGCAAGTCCTCTTGGAACTTAGACGCTTTATCAAACAACTTTCGGGATCTACGAAACTTAAGTCACCCAGGGGTGCATGCTAGCAATCCCATTTTAACTTATATTGAGCTGAACCTTGGAAGAAGTTTGAACCAATTTGGTGTGGACTAAGAAGGATAATGCAATCCGACCCTACTATCACTCTCATAAACGAGCGCTACGTTGAATTAACTATCCGATGGTAGTCGTTGAGTTAGACCGAATTTCCTAAGGTTTAAGAATTCTAACATCTTCATTCATTCAGGTTCTTGTATTCATTGATAAGTACTGGCAGTTTGTTCCACTTGGTTAGCCTTGATGTGGAGACTTCATGAAGGTGTCGGATTGGCTTCTCTAACGGGTGGTCATTTCAAGGACTTTGTTAGGATATTCAGAAACCTTGGTAAGATGCTCGGCAAGTCGTGGGTCACCTAAAACTGGCTTGACTGTCATGACAGTTAGTGATGGTTCCTATAGGGTTTACTCCATTCCTTTCGAGGATTCGGTATTAAGCTACACTACCCTTAAATAGATAAGACAACTTGAGGTTCTCGTCCTATGATTTTATTCTAAGTCTGCTTCTCGATTCTGTGTGAAGGTTCTGAAAGAATACTTTCCGAGCTAGCTTATTTACTTCTAAAGGATCAATTCCTTGGTGAGCTACAATTTTGGTTGTCTTGATTTTCACTTAAAAGATTGCAATGATGTCATCCATCAATAGATGTAAAGATTGAGGTGATCAATCCCAACCTCGCGTCTATCAACAGCACATCATTGTCGGGCTTTTGCTGATATTATCATCACATAACAGATGCAAGAATCAGAATGATCAGTTATAACCTTACATTCCATTAAATGACAACATCATCGCGGGTTTTGACTAATTTCCTATTAATGTCCTACTTCTACTGGTTTGTACTAAACTAGATAAAACGTGCTTATTTCTTGCCAAAATAATCTAATCAAGACATTCGGTACATGATCAATGCAAGAGTACCTTGGACAAGCTCAGTTGCTCCCTTTAGCCCTTCGTGCTCTAGTCATGCTTGTTCTCTTTTTCCAGGGTGTTCTTAGGACACTCTGCAGCATGGTGTCCGGGTTGACCTCACTGAAAACAGAGGCCTTCTTTCCTGTGCTGCTTAAACATCCAACATTTACGAGTATGCAGTCTTCCGCAATGTGGACATGGAGGCCTAGTACTTGAAGCGGTCTGAGGGGTTTCCTTTGGAACTGCTGTTTGAGTACTGGAGCTTTTATACGGACTTACTTCTCGAATCGGCCCCTTTTCCCTGGTAGGACCTCCAATCCTCTGCATACCCTTGTTTTTGTCCTTTGCCTCCATCCGCTTCAAACTCTTTTCATATGTGCTGGTCATATTTACCAATTGGGAAAAATGGGCAATGTTCTGGTACTCGAAGGCCAACTGGATTTCTGGGCGAAAGCCAGATTCAAACTTGATGCACTTTGCTCTCTCGCCAGCATTTCTGTAGCCGTCAGCATATCGGATCAAATCCTCAAAAAGAGCTGCATACTCCCCTACGCTAAGATCTCCCTGAGTCAAACTCAAAAAGGCCAGCTCCTTCTCTTTGCGAACATCTTCTGGGAAATACTTTCCCAGAAATGGACCTTGAACGTGTCCCATGTAATAGCCTGATCAGCCGCCTCCAAGTCTCTTCGTTGATGCTCCCACCAATACTCTGCCTCGCTAGTCAACACATACTCGGCCAATCGGACCCTGTGATCAGCCGGTGGTTGCAGGGCGTGGAGGATCTTCTCCAATTCCTGGAGCCATTGTTGAGCCCCATCTGGGTCGTAGCCTCCTTCGAATCTAGGCGGTTCACACTTCCTAAATCGTGCCAATCAATCGATCTCCATTGGAGGTGGTGGTGGAGGTTGCATGGCTGCTATTGCTGCGGCTGCTGCTGCTGCTGTAATGTTTTCTGCCTGGTCGTGATGCATCTGCGCTAGGTTAGCAGCCTGATTTTGTTGCATCTGAGCCATGGCCTCAGCTTGGTTCTGTTGCATTTGAACCAAATTCTCCAGGACAGCGACAATTCTGTCATTTTCTACACGTCTCCCAGCCATACTGCTAAGTCATGGAGTAGACAACCAGTTAAAGGGTAAACACTAAACTAATATATCAACTACCTATTTCTAGACTTTAGACTTGTAAGTAAGTAAACTAGTTACTCGCTTGGTGAGTAACCACTGGAGTTGTGAGTCCACACTCCAAAGGCCGAGGGGAAATTGCTCTGATACCATAAATGTAACACCCTCACTTTTAGTTAGTTAAATTAAGTTTCATTTAAAATGGTACTTGAAAATTTCGATGAAAATCCGGCAGAGTTTCCTCTGTTTTTCGAACTTTCCCAAAATTGACAAATTTTAAACCTGTCAGTCCAGAGTAAATTAAAACTAAAACTTAAATTTATGTTACAACCATAATATCCTAATGCCCTGGTAAGAAAATAATATAAGATGTGGGCTACAATTATTAAACTATTCAAATTACACTACTTTAATTTTTTTAGTTCTCTCAATGCCTAATTTACACTCCACGGTGTGGAGTTTACTCCTGCTCGGCCATGCATAGTGTAAGCTCCATCTTCGTACCTGTAAAAAAATAGGCAAGAAGGGCAGCATTACACAGAACTTAGGAAATAACCTCTAAGAGGTCATAGTAATAACTAAGCCTATCATTAATATTAACATACAACCGCATAGTCATTCATACATTCATTCTCATTCTTTTCTCTTTTCATTTTCTTTTCTTTATTCTCTTCCTTTTCTTTATTCTCTTTCTTTTCCTTATCATTTTTATCATTTGGCCACAGGGTCTCACAACCATCCTGCGTCGTTTACCTTTTATTACTTGGCCACAGGGTCTCACAACCATCCTGCGCTGTTTACCTTTTGTTATTTGGCCACAGGTCTCACAACCATCCTGCGCCGTTTACCTTTTTATTATTTGGCCACAGGGTCTCACAACCATCCTGCGTCGTTTACCTTTTTATTACTTGGCCAGAGGGTCTCACAACCATCCTGTGCCGTTTACCTTTTTATTATTTAGCCACAGGGTCTCACAACCATCCTGCGCCATTTACCTTTTGTTATTTGGCCACAGGGTCTCACAACCATCCTGCGCCGTTTACCTTTTCTTATTTGGCCACAGGGTATCACAACCATCCTACGTCGTTTACCTTTTTATTACTTGTCCACAGGGTCTCACAACCATCCTGCGCCGTTTACCTTTTTATTATTTAGCCACAGGGTCTCACAACCATCCTGCGCCATTTACCTTTTATTATTTGGCCACAGGGTCTCACAACCATCCTGTGCCGATCTGTTGTTTCTTTCTCATCACTAACTTATCTTTTCTCTTCGTTTTTAGTTCCTTAGCTCTCTTCCGTTCTTTTAATTTCTCTCTTCTTAGGTTTCCATTTATTATTCACTTCTCTCATTCCTTTCATTAGTGATCTACTATCATCTTCATTTCATCCCATTGAGGGTTAACAAACGATTCATACATTCATTACATAACCAAACATACCCTTTTCATCCCTTACTTTGTGATACTTATTAGTTTACTATATCCTAAATTCATTTTCAAACCCGACCCCACATACACTTCACATACATAACACATCATTCTTGCCCACAATAATCATAAACACACAAGTGGTCTCATTATCCTCATTTTCCTACTTAACCTATTATTAACATTTCTATTATATTTCCACACATTACAAACATCGACATACAACAAATATATTCACAACATGCAATTAGTTTCCTTTTACCTTATTTCCATTCTTATCCTATTGACAATATCAACTACTCTATTAATTATCCTCATAGCTAATCTCATATTATCCCTTATGGTTTACAAACAAATTCAAACATTCAGTGCACACAAACATACACAATAATCTTCATCCTACCAACCCTTAATCCTCTTCTATTATCCTTATTATTAACTTATCGTTTATTCTTGGTTACACTCCTTAGCTTATGATGCCCATTAGCTTTACACCTATCCTAGGTCCATTTTGAATCCCATCCCTCACACACATCATTGCACACAACAAATATCAACATCCAGCACATATATTTACAACATTCAATTTATATTCACTTTTATTTATTTGCATCATTAACTTATTGGCAACATTAACTACCCTATTGTTTATCATCCTAACTAATCTTTTCTATTCCTAGCCATCACCATAAACAACATAGAGATCATGTCCTAAATATAGGTAACACAACCCTCTTACCTTAACCTTATAGAGAGAGAAGGGAGTACCAAACCCTAACTCTTTAAAATCCCCCTTTTTAGCTCCAACCAAATAGCCTCCAAATGTGTAGTGAGAGAGAGTTTGCTTCTCCAAGCCTTAATGTAGAGAGAGAAAGCTTCAAAGCTATGGAGGAGAGAGAAAATGAGCCATGAAGCAAAAGAAGTGAAATTAGTTAGAGATTATGGGGGGAAATTCGTATAACATGAAGGAAATGAGGAGGAAAGCTTGAATCTCACTTACTTTGAGCTTGAAATGGTGGAAATCAAGAGTGGGTGTTGAAGCCTTTCAACCCTAACTCATACCCATGGCTTGAGAGGGAAAGCAAGGTGGGGAGGGTGATGATGATGATGAGGATGATGGAGATGATGATGGTGAAGCTTGGATGATGAAGGAAAAAGCTTGGAAATGAGCTATGGAACCTTGGGTTGTCTTGGAAATTTGATATCCCAACTTGGGGAGGAAGAATGGGGCATTTCGTGTGCCCCATGACCTTTATTTTTTTCTCTTCATACTCGTGGTACTCGAGTAGTCCATGCACTACTCGAGTAGCCACTGCTACTTCCCTTTTTATTTTTCTCCCATTTTCCTTTTATTTTCATCTTGCTTTCAAATCGCCATAACATCTTCGTTAACCGTTGGATCTTGCTCAAATTTTAAAGCAAGCTTCCCTACATACTAATATTCACATCCAACGGTGGAATTCTTGTTTGGAGGTTTAAATCTTTTATTTTGAATTTATTAATATAGGGTGTTTACAACACCGAAAACATCGCTTCTAACGCACTTTTGTTCATCTTTCAACCTCCTTTCTGATGCCAATGTTTCTTGAATCCTTTATGGCATTCAAAGAAATCATAATCCATCATTTTAAATCCTTTTTAGAATAATCCTTACTTCCAAATCTTATCATTATTCTAATTACTATTGGAATTAAAATTCGGGATGTTACAATTCTCCCCCACTTACTGGAATTTCGTCCCCGAAATTCCGTTCAGTTCCTTAAATGGAGAACTTTCCCGTGGATAAAGCTTCTGACTACGATTGTTAATTCTCTTTTGTTTTGTTCTCCCGCCTAGGATACTTCTGAGTCCATACTCCTTGACGCTTCCGAACTTATGTCCAAACACTTCACTTCTTGTTCTCGCCCGACATCCCTTATCGCTCCCGCCTATTACATCGTTAAGACATTAATTAGGTCACTAAGTTCTCCCCCACTTGGCATTGACATACCGGGTTATATCAACGAGAGGAAGCAGGGAATTGAATGCGTCAGATCCTGATCGTCTTTCATACAACTTTCAATGAAGAACATAAGAATCTAACAACGAAAGGAAATATAATCTTTGGAGTTTCCCGAGGAATTTGTACTTTCGCTTTAAGAAAATAGCCTAAGATCATGCGATCCAAATACTTTTCGCAAAATGCAATAAGTTATGGCTAGAACTTTCCTTGACAATGAGGATCCGAATTGAATAGACACGACTGGAACTCCAGGAACGATTGATATCCAAGGATGAGGAACAAGGAGAAGATCACGAGTTCACAATCCTTGGTCAGTTAAATTGAGAAAACCTTTGATTATGATTAAGATTGCTGCTTTAAGAACGAATAAACCAAAAAGGAATATGAAGTAAGAAGTTCACTTGCACGAATGGTGACATCATTCTAGGTTCAACCAAAGCACTAAGAAAGCCTTGAGTGACACTTAGTGGCCATTAGTTGAGGTAGGCAAGTCCTCTTGGAACTTAGACGCTTTATCAAACAACTTTCGGGATCTACGAAACTTAAGTCACCCAGGGGTGTATGCCAGCAATCCCATTTTTACTTATATTGAGCTGGACCATGGAAGAAGTTTGAACCAATTTGGTGTGGACTAAGAAGGATAATGTAATCCGACCCTACAATCACTCTCATAAACGAGCGCTACGTTGAATTAACTATCCGATGGTAGTTGTAACATCCCTAATTTTAATCCCTAGTATAATTATAAATTTTATTGAATTAAATATATGTTTCTTAAAAATCAATTATTTAGTTGTTTTGTATTTTTATAAAAAAAATACAATATGTTAATTATGAAAATATATTTCATTTCTTTTATGTTCTAAAATAAATTTATTTAAAATAATTATTCCATATCAAAAATATACTTTATATGCTTTACTTTACTTTTGATATATTTTATATGGAAATATTTTATTTGAAATATTTATAAGTTTCTTACTTTATGATTTTCATTCCGGTGTTTAAAAATTTATTATTGGTATTTTGAACTTTAAAATAAAAGCATAGTAAATATATATGTGTGGGTATATGTTTTAAAAAAAAAAAGAAAAGAAGAAGAAGAAAAATCGTGTGTGTGTGCTGTGGGTGAGGGCAAAAGCCCTAGTTCTCTTCTTCAAGGGGGGAACCGCCGCCACCTTCCCCATACCCTCTCTCTCTCTTTCATCTCTCTACCATGGCCGCCGCCCCATCCCTCCGGCTTTCTCTCCTCTTCGTCTCTTTCCTCCCCTTCACACCAAGCCTTTCTCGCTTTCTCTGTGGTTCCAGCCACAACCACCGCGTGTGCCCTCCTTCCCTCTCGCTCCAATCCCTCTCTCCGTCGCGGTCAGTTCCTCTCTGCCGCCATGCGTGCGTCCTTCTCCCTCCATGGCCGATTGATGCTCGCTGCAGCTGCTAGGAGCACGAACCGCCGCTCTCCTTCCCTGGTTCATGCTATGGAAGTCGCCGCCGTCCCTCTCTTGTGGCTGCCGCCGTTCAATGCCACGGTGGAGCCATCACCACCACCATTTCTTTCCCTTCCTGGTTCGCGGTTGCTGCCCCCTGGACCGATAGGTCCGTGTTCGTTGAGTTAAGTCAAAACTTTGTGAACCGACGCCGGTATCGCCATCCTCCGTGCTGTGGCCAACCCTTTTGACGTGCTTTGAACCAGACTTGGGTGGAGCTTTAGAATCAAACCGGTCTTGATCTCTTTCCAGCCTTCAAAATCGGATTTGAGGGTAAATCCCTAATTCTTTTCTAATTGCTCTATGTTGTGTTTTAATTTTTATATTAATACTAATTTTAATATTATTGTTAATAATTATTTAATATTAAACTGTTTTGGAAATTAAATTTGTAATTATAGTTTATATTGATTTTAATTATATTGTTATTAATAATGATTTTTAATTAGTACGTTGATTTATGTTAGAGCAGAATTAACTGTTATGTCGAACGATTAATTTTAAAAGTACTTTTGTTAAATGTGTTGGGTTCCTAAGTAAGTGAGTTGTTGCTTAGCTTGATTGAGTTGTCCCTGAGCTAAACGATACCTCAGTTAATTAGGAAACTGATATAGTCGACATAATGTTAATTCGAGTTAGGACGTTGAACATTAATTTCAAACTGAAGGGAAGTGAAACTGTTTTAATTATGAATTGGACTTATTTTTGAATCAAGAACACTTTCTTTTAGTTTGGAATTAATAGTGTTAAATAACAACCTTTGATTTTGTGGTTTCAAAAACTAAAACTAATTAACTTTAGTGAATTTTTGGTGATTATGTTAGTTTCAAAATGTTAGTGTATTTTCGATAGAAAGCTATACTATTTATTAAAGAGACAATGATCTTAATTTGAAATCCTATGTTATTTTGGTTTGTAAATTATAGTTAAATGATTTCTTGATTTGGAAAACTTACGAAAATACTCTACTTTGATATATGATAAGTATATACCGAGATTTTAATTTGAGTCGCTTTTGGTGCATTAAATTGATTACTATATGATTTAATAATATAGTTAGAATACGAAGGAGCTTTAGGACAAACACAAGCGATAACAATGGGCCACGATATGTGCGAGTATCGGTATATGGAAACGAGTGCGTTGTGAAAAGCTAAGAGTTAAAGCAATTGCAGGTAAGGGGTTCTTTACCTTGCTTTAGGGAGTATTTTCTAATTAGCTCATAGTGCTTGCTAAGAGTATATGTAAATATTTGGTTTGGGATTTAGATAGTTATTATAGGCTTAACAATCAAGAATGAAATTAAATGAAATAGTTGTTAAATGGATATATGTGATAAATTTTGTATGCTAAGTGCTAAATGTCATTATTTATGCCTAACTGAAGTATATGGAGACTTGGTTGGTTTAACAATCTCTGGACTTTCAATATTAAGATACTTCCTTTTAGAGTTGTGACTTATCACTGAAAGACAATTGTATGAGCTATATGGTTAGTGGAATGTTTATCATATAAAATGTTTTCTTTGATCAGTTGATGCTGCCTTTGCATTTAAAATTTAGTGTTTAGCTTCAGATGTATCAATTTGTTCTGGGACTGTATAATGCGGTGTTTTGTTAATTTATATTGGAATTTGGAAATATAGAAGGATAGTTAAATTGATGATTTTATGGAAGAGTTTGCAAATGAAACAATTGAAAATGAAATTAAAAGATTTATAAAGGAAATGAATAAGGAAATTACATGAATGCTATTTGGGAAGATTCGATAATTAACATATGAAATGAGTATGGATGAGTTATGCATGGGTAACTGTAATTATGTGTAAATTGTACGTATACATGCTAAGTGATGATGCATGCCTTTGGAATGATGTTCGTGCATGAATAATGTATGTTGTGGTGGTATGAGGTACCTTCCAGTGTGGAGGTGAAGTACCATCAGGCCAAATTGTATGAGGTACCTTCCTGTGTGGAGGTGAAGTACAATGGTATGAGGTACCTTCCGGTATGGAGGTGAAGTACCCATAGGCCATATTGTATGAGGTACCTTTCGGTGTGGAGGTGAAGTACAATGGTATGAGGTACCTTCCGGTGTGGAGGTGAAGTACCCATAGGCCATATTGTATGAGGTACCTTCCGGTGTGGAGGTGAAGTACAACGGTATGAGGTACCTTCCGGTGTGGAGGTGAAGTACCCATAGGCCATATTGTATGAGGTACCTTCCGGTGTGGAGGTGAAGTACAAGGGGATAAAATACATCTTAAAATTGAAATGAAAGAGAAAGTAAAAAGAATGAAAAGTAAAGGGAATGGAATAATAAAGAAAAATGGAAATGAAAATGAATATAGGTGGTGTTAAAGCAAAAATGTGGGAAGGGAAATATGTACATTGGAATGAAATGTAATATAAATGTTTAGCCATGAATGAGAATGCTATTTTGTATGATTGTGATAACTGAGAAAGGAAATGTGAAATTAAGTAAAGAGTTGAGAAAGTATCAGTTTGTAAAAGCTGTAACTGTATGAAATAATGAGTTAAAGAATTATAAAAGAAATCATTTGTTATTGATGTGAATATAATTGCTGTGAATTGGGATGAATGATTGAGCTTTGTGCAATATATGGCTAATTGTGTTTGGCTTAGTAGGTCATTATGTCTAGTTAGACACTACTTTCTACTTCATGTGTAAAGCTCACCCTTACAACCATTTTTCAGGTTCAGAGTTTTAAGCTGCACTATATTTGGCCGAGCAGGAGCCAGTGGAGTGTAAACTAGTTAATTAGAAGAGAGTTATTTTACTTTGTATTTATTTTGTTACAATTAAGTATTGTTTAGTTTTATTATTTTCATCCGTGAGAGCCTTGAGGATGTTTTATTTGATTAGCAGGGTATAAGAGAATCAAATTAGTATGTTTATAAATATTGTCTGAACTGTACTGGTTGACAGGTTTATAAATGTTATTTTTGGGAAAGTCCGATAAACAGAGGAGACTCTGTCCGTTTTTCTGGAAAAAAAAATATTCTTAAGTATTTTAATTTAAAAATAAATTTTCAAGTACCATTTTTATTAAAACATCAATTTAATTAAATATTTGTGAGGGTGTTACAGTAGTCGTTGAGTTAGACCGAATTTCCTAAGGTTTAAGAATTCTAACATCTTCATTCATTCAGGTTCTTGTATTCATTGATAAGTACTGGCCGTTTGTTCCACTTGGTTAGCCTTGATGTGGAGACTTCATGAAGGTGTCAGATTGGCTTCTCTAACGGGTGGTCATTTCAAGGACTTTGGTAGGATATTCAGAAACCTTGGTAAGATGCTCGGCAAGTCGTGGGTCACCTAAAACTGGCTTGACTGTCATGACAGTTAGTGATGGTTCCTATAGGGTTTACTCCATTCCTTTCGAGGATTCGGTATTAAGCTACGCTACCCTTAAATAGATAAGACAACTTGAGGTTCTCGTCCTATGGTTTTATTCTAAGTCTGCTTCTCGATTCTGTGTGAAGGTTCTGAAAGAATACTTTCCGAGCTAGCTTATTTACTTCTAAAGGATCAATTCCTTGGTGAGCTACAATTTTGGTTGTCTTGATTTTCACTTAAAAGATTGCAATGATGTCATCCGTCAATAGATGTAAAGATTGAGGTGATCAATCCCAACCTCACGTCTATCAACAGCACATCATTGTCGGGCTTTTGCTGATATTATCATCACATAACAGATGCAAGAATCAGAATGATCAGTTCTAACCTTACATTCCATTAAATGACAACATCATCGCGGGTTTTGACTAATTTCCTATTAATGTCCTACTTCTATTGCTTTGTACTAAACTAGATAAAACGTGCTTATTTCTTGCCAAAATAATCTAATCAAGACATTTGGTACATGATCAATGCAAGAGTACCTTGGACAAGCTCAGTTGCTCCCTTTAGCCCTTCGTGCTCTAGTCATGCTTGTTCTCTTTTTCCAGGGTGTTCTTAGGACACTCTGCAGAATGGTGTCCGGGTTGACCGCACTGAAAACAGAGGCCTTCCTTCCTGTGCTGCTTAAACATCCAACATTTACGAGTATGCAGTCTTCCGCAATGTGGACACGGAGGCCTAGTACATGCAGCGGTCTGAGGGGTTTCCTTTGGAACTGCTGTTTGAGTACTGGAGCTTTTATACGGACTTACTTCTCGAATCGGCCCCTTTTCCCTGGTAGGACCTCCAATCCTCTGCATACCCTTGTTTTTGTCCTTTGCCTCCATCCGCTTCAAACTCTTTTCATATGTGCTGGTCATATTTACCAATTGGGAAAAATGGGCAATGTTCTGGTACTCGAAGGCCAACTGGATTTCTGGGCGAAGGCCAGATTCAAACTTGATGCACTTTTCTCTCCCGCCAGCATTTCTGTAGCCGCCAGCATATCGGATCAAATCCTCAAAACGAGCTGCATACTCCCCTACGCTAAGATCTCCCTGAGTCAAACTCAAAAAGGCCAGCTCCTTCTCTCTGCAAACATCTTCTGGGAAATACTTTCCCAGAAAATGGACCTTGAACGTGTCCCATGTAATAGCCTGATCAGCCGCCTCCAAGTCTCTTCATTGATGTTCCCACCAATACTCTGCCTCGCTAGTCAACACATACTCGGCCAATCGGACCCTGTGATCAGCCGGTGGTTGCAGGCGCGGAGGATCTTCTCCATTTCCTGGAACCATTGTTGAGCCCCATCTAGGTCGTAGCCTCCTTCGAATCTAGGCGGTTCACTCTTCCTAAATCGTGCCAACCAATCGATCTCCATTGGAGGTGGTGGTGGAGGTTGCATGGCTGCTGCTGCGGCTGCTGCTGCGGCTGCTGCTGTTGCTGCAATGTTTTCTGCCTGGTCGTGATGCATCTGCGCTAGGTTAGCAGCCTGATTTTGTTGCATCTGAGCCATGGCCTCAGCTTGGTTCTGTTGCATTTGAACCAAATTCTCCAGGACAGCGGCAATTCTGTCATTTTCTACACGTCTCCCAGCCATACTGCTAAGTCATGGAGTAGACAAACAGTTAAAGGGTAAACACTAAACTAATATATCAACTACCTATTTCTAGACTTTAGACTTGTAAGTAAGTAAACTAGTTACTCGCTTGGTGAGTAACCACTGGAGTTGTGAGTCCACACTCCAAAGGCCGAGGGGAAACTGCTCTGATACCATAAATGTAACACCCTCACTTTTAGTTAATTAAATTAAGTTTCATTTAAAATGGTACTTGAAATTTTCGATGAAAATCCGGCAGAGTTTCCTCTGTTTTTCGGACTTTCCCAAAATTGACAAATTTTAAACCTGTCAGTCCAGAGTAAATTAAAACTAAAACTTAAATTTATGTTACAACCATAATATCCTAATGCCCTGGTAAGAAAATAATAAAAGATGTGGGCTACAACTATTAAACTATACAAATTACACTACTTTAATTTTTTTTAGTTCTCTCCATGCCTAATTTACACTCCACGGTGTGGAGTTTACTCCTGCTCGACCATGCATAGTGTAAGCTCCATCTTCGTACCTTTAAAAAAAATAGGCAAGAAGGGCAGCATTACACAGAACTTAGGAAATAACCTCTAAGAGGTCATAGTAATAATGAAGCCTATCATTATTATTAACATACAACCGCATAGTCATTCATTCATTCATTCTCATTCTTTTCTCATTTCACTTTCTTTTCTTTATTCTCTTCCTTTTATTTATTCTCTTTCTTTTCCTTATTCTCTCTCTTTCCTTTTTATCATTTGGCCACAGGGTCTCACAACCATCCTGCGCCGTTTACCTTTTCTTACTTGGCCACAGGGTCTCACAACCATCCTGCGCCGTTTACCTTTTATTATTTGGCCACAGGGTCTCACAACCATCCTACGCCGTTTACCTTTTTATTATTTGGCCACAGGGTCTCACAACCATCCTGCGCCGTTTACCTTTTTATTATTTCGCCACAGGGTCTCACAACCATCCTGCGCCATTTACCTTTTATTATTTGGCCACAGGGTCTCACAACCATCCTGTGCCGATCTGTTGTTTCTTTCTCATCACTAACTTATCTTTTCTTTTTATTTTTAGTTCCTTAGCTCTATTCCGTTCTTTTAATTTCTTAGCTCTTCTTAGGTTTCCATTTATTATTCACTTCTCTCATTCCTTTCATTAGTGATCTACTATCATCTTCATTTCATCCCATTGAGGGTTAACAAACGATTCATACATTCATTAAATAACCAAACATACCCTTTTCATCCCTTACTTTGTGATACTTATTAGTTTACTATATCCTAAATTCATTTTCAAACCCGACCCCACATACACTTCACATACATAACACATCATTCATGCCCACAATAATCATAAACACACAAGTGGTCTCATTATCCTCATTTTCCTACTTAACCTATTATTAACATTTCTATTATATTTCCACACATTACAAACATCGACATACAACACATATATTCACAACATGCAATTAGTTTCCTTTTACCTTATTTCTATTCTTATCCTATCGACAATATCAACTACTCTATTAATTATCCGCATAGCTAATCTCATATTATCCCTTATGGTTTACAAACAAATTCAAACATTCAGTGCACACAAACATACACAATAATCTTCATCCTACCAACCCTTAATCCTCTTCTATTATCCTTATTATTAACTTATCGTTTATTCTTGGTTACACTCCTTAGCTTATGATGCCCATTAGCTTTACACCTATCCTAGGTCCATTTTGAATCCCACCCCTCATGCACATCATTGCACACAACAAATATCAACATCCAGCACATATATTTACAACATTCAATTTATATTCACTTTTATTTATTTGCATCCTTAACTTATTGGCAACATTAACTACCCTATTGTTTATCATCCTAACTAATCTTTTCTATTCCTAGCCATCACCATAAACAACATAGAGATCATGTCCTAAATAGAGGTAACACAACCCTCTTACCTTAACCTTATAGAGAGAGAAGAGAGTACCAAACCCTAACTCTTTAAAATCCCCCTTTTTAGCTCCAACCAAATAGCCTCCAAATGTGTAGTGAGAGAGAGTTTGCTTCTCCAAGCCTTAATGTAGAGAGAAAAAGCTTCAAAGCTATGGAGGAGAGAGAAAATGAGTCATGAAGCAAAAGAAGTGAAATTAGTTAGAGATTATGGGGGGAAATTCGTATAACATGAAGGAAATGAGGAGGAAAGCTTGAATCTCACTTCCTTTGAGCTTGAAATGGTGGAAATCAAGAGTGGGTGTTGAAGCCTTTGAACCCTAACTCATACCCATGGCTTGAGACCCGTTAGAAGCACTGTACTTAGGGAGGTGTTTGTGTCTTGTTCCCTTAGAGGTCGAGACCCGTTAGAAGCGAGGCTTAGAATGGGTCGACCAAAATTTTAAGTTATTTAACTAAAACTCTTTTGCTAAAATACTTTAAGACCTTTAAAAGCTTTAATCCTTTCCTAACTCTGCGTTGAGAGAGAAGTAGTGGAGAGGAAAGATAGCGGATACTCGGAGGTCTGTACTCTTCGAGTGGTGATTGTGATAGGGGAGGGCAAGGACGGTGAACGTCAAGAAGCCTCGAGCGTTTCCCTAGGTGGGACAAAGTTACAATGATCAAGGTCACCTGTTGGGCGTTGATCGTAGCAAGGATTGCACGTACAACTAGGGATAGAGTTGTCACCCCCTTGAGTAAATCGGAGATGGTGAGAGGGAATCCGAAACGGGGCTAGAAGTCACTGATTTTATAAACGATTATATCACAGTTTTATTTTGTTGGCCCTTTGTATGTGGTTTCAGCCTGGTACTTACCCTTTGACTTTCGATGCCAGCGTGGTTAGGATTCCTGTGCGTCCCATCTGCTTTCCGACTTAGGTTGTGGTTGGATGATTGAGGAGGAGATGTATCGTGTGTGCTGACTTATCCCTTTACCTCAATAATTTCCCTCCCTAAATCATCGAGGGTTATGTTTCAGCTAAGATAAAAAGTAGTGAAAAGTATAAGTTTTAATAAAGCATCTTGAGTAACAAAGTTATGATATGATATGATGTTATGATATTGAGTTACTGATTATGATGTCGTATGCCTTGTGACATACCGTTGAGATTGATGTGAATATTTTATGAAGTTAATGTCGTATTGTTGTTATTGATGCTGTGATGTACCTATGTTTGGTATTAATGTCTCCCCTTAGAATAAGCTCATGCTGTCGACGTTTATTCGTTCGAAAATGCTTACTCTCTCTTTCTTCCTTGATGTTTGGGTATGTGTGTTTAGATGCCTACGGATGGTGGCAAGCGGAGTTGTGATGGATCTTTGGACATCGAATAGTTGGTGGAAGCACTCGTAGTGTGGGAGCTGTGGAATCGGAAGTATCACAAAGGAGGATCTCTCGAGTGAAATGCCTTCTCTATTGATAGTGTAGTTCTTTTGTTTTCTATCTTAGGATAAATAGGACATGATTACTCTACCCGATGTAACCTCATTTGTAATGAAGGATCATTTTTAAATGAATGAAAGAAGTTTCCTTTTTGTTATGTATCAAGTTTAGTAATATAATAAAATGTTTTCCGCAATTTAACCATCGAATAAAGTGGTTTAAGAAAATGAGTTTTTTTGAAGTGTGTTAGTAATATCTCAGTTTGGAAAAAGAATTGTATCATGATCATTTTCTGAATCAAGTTTTATTAAGTATAAATCATGATAACTGATAATGAAAATATTTTGGAATAAAGTATAAGTTGAAAATGTTTTGTTATTAATGCTATAAAAAAATGGCACGAATTTTTACTAAAATTCTAAGTTCCAAATTGGGGTGTTACAAATTTTCTATTAAAAGTACTTATAAGCTTTGTCTAAAGTGGAAGAATGAAATCCACCTAGTACTCATGTGAATAAAATGCTTTTTTTTTAAAAAAAAAAAAAAGAGTTGAAGAATGAAGTTGGAAAGGAATGGTTTTGTGGTGATTACTTTGCATATGTGACCTCCAATGATCTCTGTTTGGTATCTTTCCATAGAGTAACATGCATGGATACTCCCACGCCTTAGACCAAAAAATTTCATATTAGTATTCCATACTCATTAAATTTTTATATATTGCAAAATAATCATTTTCTACATCTTCATCAGAGTGTTACCCTAGCACCATCACTCGCTCCCTTTAGCCACCACACCACCACCACATTAAAATCATATCCCATCATCAATAATTGGAGATTTAGTCTGCTAAATCATCCCTCCACCACCCTTAATACCGCATCTACAAAATTCAACCTCCTTTACCATTAACCATTTTCTTGAAATTTAGGAGTGACATGTATGTGGACTAAGTTTTAAACAAATTATTTAGCCATTTTTGGTTTACTAATAGTAGTTTGCTCAAATTTTGAACAAACTTTTCCACTTAACTTTCACAATAGATAATCTGTTCAGTTGGTTTAGTTTGTTCCGTATAGAAATCAAATTTTATTTTCATTCTAATTTTTAAGTTCAACATTTCATATAATAAATAATTGATATATTTTATTTTAATCTAATGTCCTTTATTTAATTAAGATCATGCAATGGCTATTGCTATCAACTTTCTTTTTTATAAGCAAAGTACTTTTGATTTTTTTTACGGGATAGGGGAAGGGGATTTAAATTCATCAAATGATGACACCCAAGATCAAATCCGGGACTTCCATCTCTCAAGCCTTAATACTTGGTACATGACCATATGGGCTATTGCCATAAACTAAAATATCATGTATTTTGTAGAAAAAATGACGTGTATTTAAAATAAATATTCATTATGATGATGAATGTGTCAAATTTATTAGATAAATAATTATTTTAACAGCCCATGGCAATGGCTTAAAACTAATTTTACATGTGAATGATCTTTCCCATTCATGTTGATTTTGTTTATTGAAGTGCCAAGTGTTTGGCTTACTTTATATAGTCCCACATTCAAGTTTTGTGATTGTGTAAAAACTAGTTAGTAAGTCGTGCATACAGTTTCTTTCCTAAATGTTTGTCATTATTTATTTATGTAACATCCCGAATTCTGATTCCAAGCTTAATCAAAATAAGCCTAAGTTAGAACCAATGAAAGAATCAGTAGTAAATCATGTATAGGAGTTAAGAGTAATGCCCTAGAGTTAGAAACCATTAAAATATGAAAATTTAGTGATGTAATCGATTACCTAGGGGTGGTAATCGATTACAATCATTCTGTGAGAAGCCCTAAATTTGATTTCAGGGAAGTAATCGATTACCTTGGGGAAGGTAATCGATTATCAAGCTTCTGTTAGAAAGTAATTAGTTGAAGAATTAGGGTGGTAATCGATTACTGCCTGAGGTAATTGATTACCAGTCCTACAACCTAGAAAAAAAAATAAGACTCGAGGCCAATTAAAGGAGGCTTCTCCAAGAAGCTACTCCCTCTCTACCACACAAAGGTGGCTTCCTCATGAAGCTATTGTGTAATAGCCACACAAACCATTTTCAACCAAAATAAAACAAGGCAAGACACAACAACAACAACAACAACAACAAACACACTTCTCATTCCTTCTTCATTCTTCATCATCTTTTCATTCTCTCTCAAGCGACCAAGAACAAAGCATCATCATCATCAACAAATCCCAGCCAAGATCAAGCATAAAATCACCCCATCATCACACCACACCTCACGCCCCATCACCACCTCCCTTGAAGTTTTTAAGTTCCATGATCATGGGTTTTGGTGTACTCTCATGCCTCAATCTTCTCAAGTAAAGTAGAACTCCCTTCCGTCATATAACTCTCATCACAAGCTCATTCATACTCGTATTTTGGTGGCTATACTAAGGTGGCAAGCTAGGGCTAAGAGGTTCAAGTTCTAGGGTTCATAAAGCTAAGGAAAAGGTAGGGTTTTGGTTGCTCTCTCCCTTCAATTTGAGGTAAGGAGGGGGTATTACCTCTATTTAGAGGGTATATTCTAGATTGTATATAGTGAGGACTAAGGATAGGAAATTAAGCAGAGTAAAGAACCTTAGGGTACATGAGATAGATTTTAGAGTAAATAGTATAGAAAGGAACTTGTTAGCATGCTTGTAGAAATATATAAATATTGATAGATATGAAATATGGAACCCTAGGGATGTTTGCGAAGTAGATAAAGAAAAGGAAACATGAATTGTAGACTTGGTAAAATATAGATTAATGTTGGATAATGAATATGGAAACCTAGGGATATTGATGCATGCCAAGTGAAAATGAGGAGGGTGTTAGAGAAGGGCTTAATTTGAATATTAATATTGGATAATGGGATTATGAAGTGAATAGGTTAAGAACTTTAGAATTTAGAATGGAATTGGAAGGAGCTAAGTAATGAGCAAATTAATTATGAGTGTTGACAAATGAACAATGGGAACTATACTACTAATGTGAGATGGACCCACCTATTATGGTGTGTGAATATAGGACTATAGTGAGAATTATGATATGAATGAATGTATCAATACGATGTGTGTATAGGTATGAGTAGGATGTATGTGAATATAAATATGGACCCTCCAAAAAGAAGCGTGTATAATGACCATCCATAAAGGAGCGTGTATATAAATGGACCCTCCATAAAGGAGCGTGTATAATGACCCTCCATAAAGAGCGTGTATATAAATGGACCCTTTATAAAGGAGCCTGTATATAAATGGATCCTCCATAAATGAGCATGTATAATGAACCTCCGTAACGGAGTGAGAATGGGTATATAGGGACCCTCCAATATGGAGTGTGTAATAATTGTAAATAGGACCCGTCTTTATGGCGTGCGTAAGCGAGATATGATAGGACCCGCTGTGTGTAATTTAAAAACGATAGGATCCACCTTAGAGGCGGGAAGTAATGGTAATAGGACCGCCGCGAGGTGAGTGAAGGATAAAAAAGATTAGAAGTGAATAGATAGAACTATAGAAAACATAATGATTAAGGAGGCAAGGACATAGAAACATGAAAGGAAGCTAAGATACTGTAGGTGTCGAATAAGACTTAATTTAATAGTTAATGGTAAGGACTTAGTTGTTTACTACGTCTTTTTAGAATGTATTTTGTAATTATTGTGTAATGCTCACCTCCTTGCTATTTTTACACAGGTATCGAGACTGAGTATACACCTTTGCAGGCCGGGAAGGAGTACTCTCCCTGGGAGGGAGAGTAGGTTGCAGTAGTAGGTTCTGAAACATGTTTTGGGCCAAGTATTTTGGTTATAATGTAACACTTTTTGGTATAAAATGTAAATAATGCTTTGGGTATTAAAATGCTGCATCAGGTTGGCCCAGAACTACTTTACCTTTTGGGAAATGGGTTATCTTTTGGAAATCAAACTAATCCAAGACTTGTAAATATTTTTGAACTGATATGAATGTACACTTGCACTTGTGCACGATGCCCTGTTGGCTTTTCTGAATTATATAAATGTTGTTATAACAGGTTTAATAAGAAATGCTTATTTTGGTAAAGTTCAATAAACAAAGTAAACTCCGTTCAATTTTACGGAGAATTTTCATAAGTAATTATTGTATCCAAGGACTTTAATGAGTAACTAAGAGCTTTAAAAAGAAATTTTTAAGTAACCAAATCTAATCGGGGTCTCTAGTGTATTAATTAAGTTAGGGTGTTACAATTTACACAATGTTTTATTACATATGTTAATTTTTAAAAAAAAAATAAATTACCTATAAATTAAAGTATGAACTATGAAGTCGTGCTTATGTTTTTTAATAAATTTGTCTTATAAAAAAAATATTAGTCAAACGAAGTATGAAGTTCTTCTATTTTTTTTTTAAGGGAAATGTGTATTTTATTCATAGATCATAAATAGTACAAGTAATGATCAGCATGACAATTACAAGTACAAGATATTTCACACTAATAATAGTTAAAGGAAAAGCAAAATACTCTTCCATGTGGACATGGATCATCAGCAACTGCCAGAACCGGACTCTAACAGCAAATTCAATAGCCTTTAATTCCAAGATAACAATCTCATTGAAGTTGGGACTAAGTTCAGTTCGGCGACAAGGAAGCTCAGATCTAAAACGAGGGAACCGTTGGACGCTAGCCAAATCAATAGTCGGCAAAGGAAGATATGTCTCGACGAGTAGCCTTCCAATTATTGGAGCAAAGAGGATGACCATCAGATCTTGAAAGTATAAACTATCCAGAGGCATCCCTCCACTAGAAACACACAAAACAAAAAAACTTGCACAAAGGCAAGACAAAACCTAAATAAACTGGAGGAAATTAAACAAACTCACACAATTTCCTAAAAGAAGGGAAGGGACAGATCTCCCTCCCCCTACCGAGAAAATAATAGATGAAAACAAGCAGGAAAAGAAGAAGGAGGAAGGGAGGGAAAATCCTAAATTTTTATTTAACACTGCCTGTTCATGAAGTTCTTCTATTTGCATGAATTTATATTGAATCTTGATCTTGATATAAATTTATTAATTGAGTATAATGATCTCAATCTTTAACTACAAGAAAAATCCTTTATAACAACAAAAAAAACCCCTTTATTTGATCATATTCAATGGTATAAATTGATTTACTTTAAGAAAAATATACTTTTGAGTAGTGAAAGCCATAAATTATAGCTATCAAATCATCAATAAGATAAAATACAAATGTTAATAATTCTCCTTTTCCTATAAGGAAATTATTTTCTTTTGAGGGCATTAAATTTTTGTTTTTGGTAATTTTTTTTTCACGTAGATGCAAACGTAAGTTTAATAATTTAAACTTGGCTTATTTAATATTTTAGTCCCTGAACTTAGGTGATCTTTTGGAATTGGTCCTTAAACTTTTATTTGGATGTTTTAGGTCCCTGAACTTTGTTTAATTTTTGGAAATGGTCCTTTCGTCGCTTAAGTAGTGATATGATTGAGAATATGCCACGTCACCTTTGCCAAATCAATAGGTAACGACCTAGATGATGATACATGAATTTTTTAAATTAAAAAAAAAAATCAAATTTATTAAAAATAATTAAAAATTGTATTTTTTTTAAAAATAAAATCGAATCTTTTAATAAATTTTAAAATAAATTATTTTTTTATAATAATGATGTGTCTCATGGCTCTTGTAACGTCCCTAATTTTAATCCCTAGTATAATAAACCAACACTGGTTTAATCCCTAGTAGAATATGCTGGTTTGTAACGTCCCTAATTTCCTCATCACTGGTTCTATGAAAACATAATAAACCAACACTGTGGTTTTGGGTATTCAACATATCTAAAGAGAAGCATACGACTATCATACTTCTATTTAGACTTCATAGAACACTTCTTAATAGCAGAGTAAACTACTTATCTAGAGCCATTTCCCATAACCTTAGCTCTAGTTTGGAAGTATATGAAAGCATACTTCCCAAGAAACATTGCAGATATCGATGACCAGCGTATTGGACCACACACCCAAGGACCAAGAGTCAGGACCATTGCTCCAATACCATAAAAGTGTAACACTCCTTGTATATCATCTTACTTTATAAAAAAAGTAAGAAGTTTATGTAAACTTGGACTTGTTATCGTTGGAAAAAGATCTGAAAATAATAATTTTCCCTTCCCTTGAAAATTCCTTTTCACAAACACTTGATTAGTAATGAGGTTGACTAACAAAATCAGAGTTTGCGGAAACATAGTAAAATCATCATATTATACCCCCAAAATATATCAAGTGTAACAAGTCCATTAATACCAAATAAGTATAATTATGAAACTGAATTCCTCTTATGATACCTTTTTCCAAAATATGTATCATATAAATTCTATTAAAAATAGAAATGTTATAGAGAAGGTCACTGGTCTTTTGTCCAAACATTCATCTGGCCGGATCCTCGATATCTGCACAACGGGTTCACAACCCACATTTTCTACACTCTGCATGCACCTAAGGAACATCTCCCCTTACTGATTCTTGTGCAAGCTAGATGCATGATCAACACCTAATAAGGGCATTCGGGTTAGCTATACATATTCGCATAATCAAATGAGAATAAAACTAACATCCACAAGTTAACATGTAGCAAATCATGATGCATAATCATATGAGCACACCCGGTTAATCATAATAATTCTTTCAATGCAGGTGGCATGATGCATGATTTCCTTCCACAACTGAGGCCTCTAAAAGTCCATCTTGGACGTCCATCCAATACACCGTTGTGTTCCCGGAACACCGACATTCGTTCCCAGAACGTAATGTCGAACCATACTTGGATAATAAGCATCACTCCCAGAGTGTGCACCACGTTCCCAGAACGTGTAGCAAACCATACTTGGAATAATAAGCACCACTCCCAGAGTGTGCACCACGTTCCCAGAACGCATAAAAACCAGGTCCCGGACACTGGCCACATATCTATAATGTGTCATCAAGTAGGTTGCATATCAATGTGTTCCCAGAACACTAACATACGTTCCCAGAACGTATAAAACCATGTCCCAGACACTGGCCACATATCTATAATGTGTCATCAAGTAGGTTATAATTTGGTACTCCTGGAGTACCCTCCTCATATTCCCAGAATATGATAAACGTTCCTACCAACCAAACTTCCATTCTATATGAATGCACAATCATCAAGGTTGGTTTTTATGTTTAATTCTATTATTAAACCAATGTGTTCCCAGAACACTCACATACGTTCCCAGAACGTATCGCAAACCATACTTGGAATAAAATCAAGCACCACTCCCAGAGTGTGCATCACGTTCCCATAACGTGTCCAAGAAACCATGTCCTAGACAATGGCCACATTCCCAGAATGTGTCATCAAGTTGGTTGCAATCAGTTTAGTACTCCTAGAGTACAGGGTCAAGTACCCGACATCACAAACCATCCCTGGCAACCTATTTCATTACCTTTCCCTATGCATGCATTGCATACGTAATTACTAAGGTTGGTCTTTCCATTAATTACTGTGATTTAGAAATATTCTAATTTCTCTTTTGAATGATTTATTTGAGGTATAGTCTTTGACACAAAATTCTCCTTTGAATTATCTCAAAACATGCCCTTAATCTTAGATTGGGTAAAACAAAGTCAATGGTATTCAAAAACTTAACTTTTTATTTTTGAGACTAACTGGTTAAAGTTCCAGGCTAACCGGTTAGAATTACAGCCTGAACTGTTTACCATTGTAATTCAGAAAACCCTTTTTTTTGAATTCCCTACCCAATCCATAAACCAGTTTAACAATGTTTATACCTCAAAACCACTGTTTATATCATTCAAAAGTCTAAATCACATTTCATTGTCCAATGAGCATAATTTCCTCTTGAAACTATCTCATTACCTTAAGGTATTAACTCTTTAACTGCAATCTGAACTATAACAGTGTAATCAACTTATTTTCAGATTGTTTTCCATGAAATTAAGGCCTAGATTTGAGTAGGATTTATAAGACCACAATGCTGATTTTGTAAACTTATTTTCTTTTGCATTTTAACAGGGTCTAATCGGTTACGAATATCGAGTAACCGGTTAGATTATGCAGTCTGACACTAAAACATGAGTTTTAACAAACCATTCTCTTCACTACTCCAATCTAACCAAATTTCAACCTTTAACAGAGTTCATATACCTTAAATAAATATGTTTGAACACAGAAACATATCTATCTTGCATGCATTCAATTTGGATACACAATTTGCACATAATTGCACATATTTCACAACTTAATGCATCAATTCACATAATATCCAAGTAAGTCATGAAATCAACAACAACATAGCTTGCACGCATTCAATTAACATTGCTCAAAACATCAATTGAGCTCAAATTGGCCTCCAAGCCATTTAACCATTTCAACTTATGCCCTTTGAGTCTCTTGGTGACTCATCCTATATTCTACCACAATTTATTCTCATTCTAGCAAATAGTAAGCTTCCCCCTTACCTCTATGTTGTGCTTGATCCAAAACATTGCAGAGAGAAAGGCTTCTACAAAGATTTCCATTAAATCCACAATTCTGCTCTCAGCCACGATTTTTATTAACAGGGTCCAAAGACCAGAAGATTTGACATAGCAATTGGCCAAAGAAATTGGGGAAACCAATTAGGACTCAATATAGGTAACATGCACTAGAGAATCAAAGAGATTTGAGGCTCAATGGTGGACTGTACTTACCAGAATCAAAGCTGGTATTCAGCTTCCAGAACAGGGAATGACAGAGAACTCAGTTTCCAATTCCTAGCTTCCAAGCTTGATTTCTCCTTCCACACGAACACTCAGCTCTCAAATCTTATATCAATGGAAAGCTCTTGATTCAAGCTTTCCAGAAGTGTGTGTTTTGCTCTCTAAAACTCAAGAACCAACACGAATTGAACAGGGCGATTATGAAACCCTAAAACACAGCCTCCCCCAAAATCAGAGCATCAACAACCCCATTCTTCAGAAATTCCTCTATATATAGACCAATAACGATTACATGCACACTGACGCGTGGTTTTCCACTTGATTCAAGCTGTAATCGTGGCGAATTCTGGATTAATTGGGTGATTACTCATCAAAATCCAGTAACCCAGTTTCTGAGTTCATCGTGTAACCGGTTACAAAGCCCTTCTAACCGGTTACATACTGGTAAAATTCAAAAATTAATAATTTAATTACTCTTTCTTCAAAAACCTTTTTAATATTGCAATTAGGTCCCAACCCAAGGACTAAATTACAATATTCACATTTTTGTACAAAATAACCATATAAAAATATATCTCATATTTTTATATAATAAAAACACATAATGTACAAAAACTAAAACCTTCAAAATCAATTATAAAATAATTGTTATAATTAATTTCTTGGTTATTTGGGAGACGAAAATTAGGGGTGTTACACTAATCCCCCACTTAAAAGGAATTTCGTCCCCGAAATTCATCTTCTGAAATTTTCCACTTTTCCAAAGTGTTTTTATACTAGAAAACTTCATCTAGCTTTCAAAAATTTGTTCTTTAGGGTCCTCCCCCACTTAAAAGAGTTTCCATATAATTCTTTTATTTCGAAACATTTCGAATAAAATATTTCAATTTTTACCATAAAGATTCTTTGCATAAAACTCTCATGTGAAAGAATTTCTTTTAAAAGAAGTACTCTTTACACTTCACATAATTATTCTTCAATTAAAACACTTTCCAATAAACTTTTTGGAAAAACTTTTTGGGCTGCGCACTCTGATCTCTCGAGCACGATCAAAGAAATATTTGTATGACTTCATTCCTTAATAGTTTAAGACATTAGGGTGATCAGTCCTAATATTCAATCAATTAGTAACAAAGTCATCCCTTTCAGATATAATCTTTCGCAAGAAAGACCATACGACAGGTCTTTAAGTTAGATGAACTTAAAGATAGGGTAATTATCACTATCAGACTTAGTTAGATAGTCAAGTTCTAGAGACATTTCCGTTGAGGAGACAAAGATTTGTCCTATCCCGGTGGTTGTTAATCTCTCTAGCCAAAACTGATCTTTCTCTTTCTGTAGTGTCCACAGATATTATCACATCCAACGGTGATAAGGGTTTTGATCACAGAAAGATTGGAGTTGATCTTCCAACAGGATATTGATATTCTCAAACGATTAGATTAACGTAATCGAAAAACATTTGACTACGTTAATTCAGATCAAAGGAAGAGATAGGCTCGGGTTGTCTACGTTAGGATCACACTCAACTCTCATCTCAGCCAGTGAATTCTTCTTGTGCTGGATTCGTCCATTTCTTTCTCACCTTTTCCTTCAAGACAATTCAGTGAATAATACTCCAGCTTCCTACAATCGGAATTTGCTATTCCCTTAGGTACATCACAACTAATCTCAAAGTGATGTGCCTCACAGTTTTCACCTCGAGATGGACAAATGTTCCCTTTCCTATTTCCTCCTTAGCCATTTTTCTGCAATCGAGGATTCCTTACCCTTTATATTTTCGTGGTAGATATTCTCCCACTTACCTTTCCTCTTTCCCCCATTGGGCCTTCATTTCATCAATCTTTCCCTTATTCTGAATTCTGATACTTCACGCATGAAATTCATGTACTTCCCGTAGTTCTCACACATGCTTACCAACATCGAGAAATTCCTTATTCCTTAATAGTTGATAGCTAACTTGGGTTCGAACATAATATATTCTTGAAGTGCTTGCCTTTGGATCTCTCCTCTAGATTGTCCTAGAAAACACTTCCTAAATCCCTTATTTCCATAATATATTTTCTAATATCCATAATCACAGACTTTGGTTCTAAAGATTAAATCTCTTTTGTTTCTTCATAGAGATCTAACTCCTTTTTCCTCAAAAGTTAACTTCTTTTTCTTCTCTTCATCTTCTAGTGGTAATTCACGAATCCGATTCAGGAATTCGTTGGTGATTGGCAACATTCCCAATCTAATACTTAGAGGGTTCCTCTTGGGTTACCCGACTTAGGTCTTTGAATCCCTCGATCGGGATAACCTCCTTAACCATCATTGAGCTCACAAGAATAGCCTATCAGCTCAAATCGTCTGCAACTACGTTTGCTATGCCAGGATGGAGCTCAAAGCCATAATCTTTAAGAAACTCCATCCATCGCCTTTATCTTACATTCAACTCTTCCTCTTCTTATTGTCATTCATACTTTCGAACTCCAAACTTGTTCATGAATTAAAACCTTCTTATCTTAGTACCTATTGTCTCTTTTGCATCATTCAGCTCAATTCTCTACCTTCTCCGATTTGGAGTAGCTCCTTAATTTCAATTCTCGATTAATCCACAAGTATTATGATTCAATCCTCTTAAATCAATTTCAATGATGAATCAAGGCATTAAGTTATTTTACCACCTTAAATCCTTTCCTTAAATTTTACTTAGGTAATTGACATTGAGTTTGGATTGGAGGAAGATGTTTATTGATACCAAAAGTTCCTTCACAAGGACTTAAATTTTTATTTTAGACTTTCAGCTTCTAACCGGTTACAAGAAACTCTAACCGGTTATGAAGTATAGTTTTAGAAATAAAACCAAAGAATTTCAAAACCATTTTCTTTACCTCATCCAATCCAACTCAAAATAGGATTTATTCATAATCTAATACCTTGATTCCAACTGAATCCATCACTGAAATGATTTAAATCATAATCTACTCACATTTTCCATAATTCCTCTTGGACTAATCATATTATGTTGGGGTATAATCCATCATCACCCCACCATAATTAAACAACATCCTATCATTCAATACCATCAATTGATCTTTCCAAGTCAACTTGATCAAAGGCCATGCAATCTTAGAAAATCCTTAAATACTCCGACGATAGTACCTAGACAGCCCTAAGGACTTCTTACTTTAAAGATCACATGCCCTGCGAACTTAGCTTCGCTCAACCAAAACTCATCTTTGGTGAGCTTAGCACATAACTACTTCTCTTGCAGGATTCTCACACCATCCTGAGATGTTTCTCGTGCTCCTCCGGATTCTCAGGATAAAACACAAACGTATCCAAATATAATCTATAGGTCCCGTTCTTATAATCCATAGAAGAACAGGTGCATTAGTCAATCCGAATGGCATTACTTTCTACTCATAATGCCCGTATCAAGATCAAAATGCAGTCTCAAGTGTATCCCTGCCTCGAATCCTGATTTGGGGTTAATCCAACCTCCAACCAATCTTAGAAAACACTTAGACTCCTTTAACCTGGTCCAACCAATTCTTTTAACAACTTCTCTACGTGTTTCTCTCATTTGACCATTCTCGATGATACCATATCGTAAGGGTAGTAGAGAGAGAATCAGCTTCAAGAATTAACTTGATTCCAAACTCTATCTCTTTGCTCAAGGGTGAACCTAACATCCTTTCTTGAAACCCAGATTTCTTTAACCCCCTATTTCCTTCACTGCTGCCCAGAAGCAGACACATGGGTCCATTGGATTCAAGATTCGAAACTTGGGAATTCCGATACAGGGTTGTTCTATCGTCATTAATCATGATAATTTGATCCATCGATTCCCAAACCGTGCTTAAGATCAAATGAAATCATGACACAGGTAGATAAACAAAGTCTAATACCTTAATAGAACGATTCATACATACCTTGGAAACCACTACAAGAAGATTTGTAGGATTCTCTGCTTTGAGATAGCCGATTGGATAAGGCATATAACAACTTTGATCACTACCCTTATCCGAAAGGAACAAAAGAAAGGATAGCTTTAGAGTTTAACAAACTCAACAAGGTTGATCTTTAAGAAGATCACTGCCCTACACTCGGTCTGAAAAGTTGATTGACTTTAACACGAGTGAGGGTAAACAATCCTCCTAAGAGTCGAAGACTCAACAACAACTCCTTAAAATTTCCTCATCACTGGTTCTATGAAAACATAATAAACCAACACTGTGGTTTTGGGTTTTCAACATATCAAAAGAGAAGCATACGACTATCATACTTCTATTTAGACTTCATAGAACACTTCTTAATAGCAGAATAAACTACTTATCTAGAGCCATTTCCCATAACCTTAGCTCTAGTTTGGAAGTATATGAAAGCATACTTCCCAAGAAACATTGCAGATATCGATGACCAGCGTATTGGACCACACACCCAAGGACCAAGAGTCAGGACCATTGCTCTGATACCATAAAAGTGTAACACTCCTTGTATATCATCTTACTTTATAAGAAAAGTAAGAAGTTTATGAAAACTTGGACTTGTTATCGTTGGAAAAAGATCTGAAAATAATAATTTTCCCTTCCCTTGAAAATTCCTTTTCACAAACACTTGATTAGTAATGAGGTTGACTAACAAAATCAGAGTTTGCGGAAACATAGTAAAATCATCATATTATACCCCCAAAATATATCAAGTGTAACAAGTCCATTAATACCAAATAAGTATAATTATGAAACTGAATTCCTCTTAGGATACTTTTTTCCAAAATATGTATCATATAAATTCTATTAAAAATAGAAATGTTATAGAGATGGTCACTGGTCTTTTGTCCAAACATTCATCTGGCCGGATCCTCGATATTTGCACAACGGGTTCACAACCCACATTTTCTACACTCTGCATGCACCTAAGGAACATCTCCCCTTACTGATTATTGTGCAAGCTAGATGCACGATCAACACCTAATAAGGGCATGGGGGTTAGCTATACATATTCGCATAATCAAATGAGAATAAAACTAACATCCACAAGTTAACATGTAGCAAATCATGATGCATAATCATATGAGCACACCCGGTTAATCATAATAATTCTTTCAATGCAGGTGGCATGATGCATGATTTCCTTCCACAACTGAGGCCTCTAAAAGTCCATCTTGGACGTCCATCCAATACACCGTTGTGTTCCCGGAACACCGACATTCGTTCCCAGAACGTAATGCCGAACCATACTTGGATAATACGCATCACTCCCAGAGTGTGCACCACGTTCCCAGAACGTGTAGCAAACCATACTTGGAATAATAAGCACCACTCCCAGAGTGTGCACCACGTTTCCAGAACGCATAAAAACCAGGTCCCGGACACTGGCCACATATCTATAATGTGTCATCAAGTAGGTTGCATATCAATGTGTTCCCAGAACACTAACATACGTTCCCAGAACGTATAAAACCAGGTCCCAGACACTGGCCACATATATATAATGTGTCATCAAGTAGGTTATAATTTGGTACTCCCGGAGTACCCTCCTCATATTCCCAGAATATGATAAACGTTCCTACCAACCAAACTTCCATTCTATATGAATGCACAATCATCAAGGTTGGTTTTTATGTTTAATTCTATTATTAAACCAATGTGTTCCCAGAACACTCACATACGTTCCCAGAACGTATCGCAAACCATACTTGGAATAAAATCAAGCACCACTCCCAGAGTGTGCATCACGTTCCCAGAACGTGTCCAAGAAACCATGTCCCAGACAATGGCCACATTCCCAGAATGTGTCATCAAGTTGGATGCAATCAGTTTAGTACTCCTAGAGTACAGGGTCAAGTACCCGACATCACAAACCATCCCTGCCAACCTATTTCATTACCTTTCCCTATGCATGCATTGCATAAGTAATTACTAAGGTTGGTCTTGCCATTAATTACTGTGATTTAGAAATATTCTAATTTCTCTTTTGAATGATTTATTTGAGGTATAGTCTTTGACACAAAATTCTCCTTTGAATTATCTCAAAACATGCCCTTAAACTTAGATTGGGTAAAACAAAGTCAATGGTATTCAAAAACTTAACTTTTTATTTTTGAGATTCAGGTACTAACCGGTTACAGTTCCAGGCTAACCGGTTAGAATTACAGACCTGAACTGTTTACCATTGTAATTCAGAAAACCCTTTTTCTTGAATTCCCTTCCCAATCCATAAACCAGTTTAACAATGTTTATACCTCAAAACCACTGTTTATATCATTCAAAAGTCTAAATCACATTTCATTATCCAATGAGCATAATTTCCTCTTGAAACTATCTCATTACCTCAAGGTATTAACTCTTTAACTGCAATCTGAACTATAACAGTGTAATCAACTTATTTTCAGATTGTTTTCCATGAAATTAAGGCCTAGATTTGAGTAGGATTTCTAAGACCACAATGCTGATTTTGTAAACTTATTTTCTTTTGCATTTTAACAGGGTCTAACCGGTTACGAATATCGAGTAACCGGTTAGATTATGCAGTCTGACACTAAAACATGAGTTTTAACAAACCATTCTCTTCACTACTCAAATCTAACCAAATTTCAACCTTTAACAGAGTTCATATACCTTAAATAAATATGTTTGAACACAGAAACATATCTATCTTGCATGCATTCAATTTGGATACACAATTTGCACATAATTGCACATATTTCACAACTTAATGCATCAATTCACATAATATCCAAGTAAGTCATGAAATCAACATCAACATAGCTTGCATGCATTCAATTAACATTGCTCAAAACATCAATTGAGCTGAAATTGGCCTCCAAGCCATTTAACCATTTCAACTTATGCCCTTTGAGTCTCTTGGTGACTCATCCTATATTCTACCACAATTTATTCTCATTCTAGCAAATAGTAAGCTTCCCCCTTACCTCTAAGTTGTGCTTGATCCAAAACATTGCAGAGAGAAAGGCTTCTACACAGATTTCCATTAAATCCACAATTCTGCTCTCAGCCACGATTTTTATCAACAGGGTCCAAAGACCAGAAGATTTGACATAGCAATTGGCCAAAGAAATTGGGGAAACCAATTAAGACTCAATATAGGTAACATGCACTAGAGAATCAAAGAGATTTGAGGGTCAATGGTGGACTGTACTTACCAGAATCAAAGCTGGTATTCAGCTTCCAGAACAGGGAATGACAGAGAACTCAGTTTCCAATTCCTAGCTTCCAAGCTTGATTTCTTCTTCCACACGAACACTCAACTCTCAAATCTTATATCAATGGAAAGCTCTTGATTCAAGCTTTCCAGAAGTGTGTGTTTTGCTCTCTAAAACTCAAGAACCAACACGAATTGAACAGGGCGATTATGAAACCCTAAAACACAGCCTCCCCCAAAATCAGAGCATCAACAACCCCATTCTTCATAAATTCCTCTATATATAGACCAATAACGATTACATGCACACTGACGCGTGGTTTTCCACTTGATTCAAGCTGTAATCGTGGCGAATTCTGGATTAATTGGGTGATTACTCATCAAAATCCACTAACCCAGTTTCTGAGTTCATCGTGTAACCGGTTACAAAGCCCTTCTAACCGGTTACATACTGGTAAAATTCAAAAATTAATAATTTAATTACTCTTTCTTCAAAAACCTTTTTAATATTGCAATTAGGTCCCAACCCAAGGAGTAAATTACAATATTCACATTTTTGTACAAAATAACCTTATAAAAATATATCTCATATTTTTATATAATAAAAACACATAATGTACAAAAACTAAAACCTTCAAAATCAATTATAAAATAATTGTTATAATTAATTTCTTGGTTATTTGGGAGACGAAAATTAGGGGTGTTACACAAATAATCGATTACACAGCCTCTGGAAAATATATGATGCAACTCCAGTAATCGATTATCTGTGCCAAGTAATCGATTACTTTCATACAAAAAGTAATGGATTAGCCAGGTTCAAATACTCGATTACACACTCTCTGGATTTTCTATGATGCAACATAAATAATCGATTATCTTGAAAGAGTAATCGATTATCTCTGTCAAAACTTGTCTTAACAGATTTTCACAACTTAGAGAAATCCAGCTAGAGGTTGTCAAGATATATTTTCACAGTGAATCAATTAAGACATTAAAAATACGTTTTTAGAAAAACTCTTTTTGCAATTAAAAACATTTTTCATAAACTAAGTTAAAAATAGATTTTCATGAAAACACATTTTGCAATTAAAACATTTTTCACAAAAAGTCCTTTTCTTCTCCTTAACATGAAAAACTAATTTTGGCCATTAGACACTTGTAATAAAAATTCATTACCTTACAAATTTCCTATGGGCCAGGCTATACTAAACTTGAACATGAAGCTTGAGCCTTGACTTTAGCCTTGAAGCTTGATGCATGAACTTGATGCTTGAAACTTTGAATCTTTTTTGTAATCATCAAAATATTATCTTCTAGAATCCTTCTAGCATTACTCTTTACGTCCTTTGGGGCAAGCTTGACTTCCAACAGATTCTACCTGATACACAGAAGAATTTCGAAGTGTATTGTGACGCGTCGAAACAAGGACTTGGGAGTGTTTTGATGCAAGATGGGAAGGTAGTCGCTTATGCCTCGAGACAGCTAAAAGTTCATGAAATGAACTATCCAACTCATGATCTAGAGTTGGCAGCAGTTGTTTTCGCTCTAAAGATTTGGAGGCACTATCTCTATGGCACTACGCTCCGGGTATTTAGTGACCATAAGAGCTTAAAGTACCTCTTTGACCAGAAAGAGTTGAACATGAGGCAACGCCGATGGATGGAGTTCTTGAAGGATTATGAGTTCGAGCTTCATTACCATCCTGGGAAAGCAAACGTGGTGGCAGATGCATTGAGTCGAAAAGCAATGCATATCAGTTCGATGATGGTCAAAGAAGCTGCATTGATAGAGGAATTTAGAGATTTGAGCTTAACGATGCAAGTGGAGTCGACAAGTGTCAAGATGAGAATGCTGCAAATTGCTAATGAATTCTTGCAAAGGATTCGTGAGTTGCAACAAGAAGATGAGGGGCTTAAGGAAAAGAGGAAGCTTATGGAAGAAGGAAAGGAGTTAGAGTTCCAAGAGGGAAAGGATGGAATCCTTCGTTTTAGAACAAGGATTTGTGTACCTGTCAATCTAGAAGTAAGGAGGATGATTTTGGATGAAGCGCATAAGAGCAAGATGAGTATGCATGCGGGAGCTACCAAAATGTATCAGGACCTGAAGAAGATATTTTGGTGGCCTTGTTTAAAGAAAGATTTGGCTAGTTACGTGGCGTGTTGTCTGGTGTGCCAAAAGGCGAAGGTGGAACACCAAAGGCCAGGAGGAGAATTACTTCCCTTAGAGATTCCATTATGGAAGTGGGATAGTATCTCGATGGATTTCGTGTCTGGATTGCCAAGGACAGCTACTGGTTATGATACAATCTGGGTGATCGTAGATCGCTTGACGAAGTCAGCGCATTTTATTCCAGTTAACATGCGCTACTCTTTGGAAAAGCTCACTCAGTTGTATATCAAAGAAGTTGTTCGGCTGCATGGTGTACCATCAAGTATCGTGTCAAGTATCTGAGGTTTACGTCGAAGTTTTGGCAAGATCTGCATAGAGCTCTGGGTTCAAGACTGAAGTTGAGTTCTGCATACCACCCTCAGACTGATGGTCAAACGGAAAGGACTATTCAGTCACTGGAGGACATCTTAAGAGCTTGTGTTTTGGAAGGTCAAGGGAGTTGGGAGCAAATGTTGCCGCTCGTGGAATTTACTTACAACAATAGTTACCATGCGAGCATTGGAATGGCACCATTAGAAGCTCTGTATGGAAGAAGGTGTCAGACACCATTATGCTGGTTTAGGATTCCCATCATATACACTATGCACGTACCCCCTTTTTACACATATCATGGAGCACCTCCCACACGACCAGCTCGCTCGTATCATAGTTTCCGTTTTCGACCTACCCGCTCACACCCTTTTTTCTTCGAGAGTCGTCCGCGAGGAGACTCCCCCATCTGATCCGAGGAGCCCAGTTAGGGTCTCACCATCTCCTGACCCGTTACCCAGTGGTAGGGTACCCACTCCATCGGATGAGATTGAGGAGGACCCTGTGGAGTACGAAAGCGGAGGCGAGCCAATCGTTCACTCTACCGGGAGCCAGTGGAGGGACGGTGATCCGTAGGTATGTGCATAGGGTACATAATGAGGATCAGGGGATCAGGTGTGAGGATGCTGTGGAGGAGATACTGCTGCTGCTGCTGTTGATGATGACTGATGATGTTTACTACTTCTACTATCTAGAGACTACTACTACTATTGCTGCTGCTGCCAGATCCATGTGACCACCTCTAGAGTTTCATATTTTTGTGATGTATATTTTGTAGATATACTTTTGAGAACTCTAGGGTTATGGTTTTACTTTTGGTATAGATCTTTATGATAGACTTGTGTATGGGTCTTGGAGATATGACAATGGAACTATGTACTTTATGACTTACTTATATATATATATGCATATTATGTTTATCTTATAATTATGCATAGTTCCACTATTTCCGCTTACTCTGATTTAACTTATTAAAAGAATTCGGCTACGATAGAAATGCATGGTATCAGTTCCGCAAAACGAAAGAAAGGATGGCATCGCTTAATTTCTATTTTATAAATACTATTTCAAAGTACTGATGCTATCTAATTTGTGAAAAAGTTTTAGAGTATGCCGAATTCAACAAAATGTTTAAAATGATATGAACTATCCTCTCCAAGAATTCCATGTTTTGATTGTGCACCCGCTCTTAAAAAAGAAATTTTATTTCTACATTTTCTAAATACTTACAAGTCCATATTTTATCCGAGTAATAGTATAATTAGTATATTGATTACTTGGAATTTGATAAAGGGTGTCACATTTATCGTCATCTATCACACTCCTACAATCTTTGATATGATAATCACGTTTCTCTCTTCTCTTCTTCTCTAACATTCTTCAAGTTTTTCATCGTTCATAATTTTTGAGAAGAAAACACTTGTATTGGCCAACACTCTTGTGATTTAATCTCATTATCATAGAACCTATATTGTTGTATCCGTGTTGTTGAGAACACACTATACGATTGTAATCACTCACATCATATTATATTGAACCTTAGTGGTTAGGGAGTGAATCCCATAGTTGAACGTGTGAGACGTTCGTAGGGTGAGGAACCATGCTGTGTTATTGAGGCCCCTAGCGAACGGAGGTTCCTAGTAGTGTGCGGGGTGCTCTGGTTGTTGTAACACCCCGCATTTTTCCCGTACTGCGTAAACGATTTTTAATGAAAGAAACTTTGAAATCATGTCTTTAGAGAAAGTATTTTTCATGAGAAAGAAATGAAGTTCTGATTTCCATGGATTTTTATAAATAAAATATTTTCATGAGTGAAAAGTAAATGATTTTGTTAAAAATGAAGTTTTTGAGTCTGTTATCTTTGAAAATTTGTATCTTTTAAACCGTAACTCGGATTTTTATGATCCATATATGAAAACGATCGTTTTGAAACCTAGATTTTGAAAATGTAATTTTTAGAATTTTTTGGAATGATTTATAAAATTTATTTTCAGATTTTAAGAAATACGAATTTTTAAGAAATTGGTTTTGTGATGTGTCGTGGCACGAATTTTTGTGTGATGTGTATTTGATGTGTGTGTATTATGTGATGTATGAAAATGGTTGAGAATATGATTTCTTAGAATAAATTGCATGGTTGAATGAATTAATAATTTTAAGAAAATGTGCTTAGAAAATAAAAGTATGAGACATGTGTGTGTGTATGAGAGTGCCACTGTAACACCCTCACAAATATTTAGTTTTATTAAGTTTTATTAAAAAGTGGACTTGAAAATTTCGACGAAAACTGTAACACCCTATCTTAAATAATACTCTAATTACCCCGATTTAATTAGTGACTTGAAAATTTCTTTTTAAAACCATTTTAGCTTATAAAAATCTCTGTCAAATCGGACAGAGTTTCCTTTGTTTTATGGACATTCCAAAAATAAGAGTTCTCCTTGAAAACCTGTATAACATTATCACATAACCAGCAGTGTGCCAGCAGGGCAAAATACAAATCAGTTCATTACATTCGAGCACATCGGCTCCAAAATAATATTAATCAAGTTATAAAATAGTTTAGTTTTTCCCCAAAAGATAATACATCATATTTATTTACATCAAAGGCCAAAGTTTTCATTGCTGGAATAACATAATATTACACCCCTAATATTCACACTCGACGTTGGGGAGTGTGTCCCTGCTCGGCCACGGTTAGTGCATGCTCCGCTTCGGTACCTGTAAAAATATATCAAGAAGGGTAGCATTACACAGAACTTAGAAATATAGTTTCTACAAAAGCATAGTAATGAACCAAGGACCTACCCTACACCATTCTATCAAAATCACATACTACTTCACTTTCCTTTTATACGACTCAACCTTTCCTTATAATTTCAGTTACATACTTTCTCTCTGCTTTTCAAGTCTTTCCATTACTTTCATTCATTCGCACACCTTTCGGTGGGTATTATTTCCATTTATTCGCACACCACAAGGGCGGGTCCTAATCGCATTTACACACGCCATATAGGCGGGTCCATCACATACATTATCACGCTCCCGTAGGGAGGGTCCATATCATGCATCTATCCACTCCTCTATGGAGGGTCCATAAGCATACACATATCCACTCCTAAATGGAGGGTCCATTATATACACGCTCCGCTATGGAGGGTCCATTATATACACGCTCCACGATGGAGGATCCATTATATACACGCTCCGCGATGGAGGGTCCATTATATACACGCTCCGCTATGGAGGGTCCATTATATACACGCTCCGCAATGGAGGGTCCATTATATACACGCTCCGCTATGGAGGGTCCATTATATTTTCACACTCCACTTAGGGAGGGTCCATATAGATTACACATATTCTCACTTCCATCGGAAGGGTCATTCATAATCATTAACATATTCACACTCCCTTAGGGAGGGTCATTATTCAACTCCACTTAGGGAGAGTCATTAACACATATATCCATTCACATCGTAAACTCATCTTTTCACATTCCTATATTCACTCCTCAATAGGTGGGTTCTTCTCACATTAACCATATCATTCCATTGTTCAAGTATTCACTCACTTTCATCTCATTCCCTATATAATTTCTATTCAATTCATTGCACACTTTAGCACTCATAGCCCACTTTAGCCACAAATGCCCCTTTGTGTTATTAATTCACTTTCATACACATTTATCACTCACATTATTTATTTATCACTAAGTCAACATTTTCCCCTAGTATTCATATATCATTTTCTCTTAGCATACATTCTTCTATATTTTCCATACATAGTTTCCATCATCTTCCCGAATTAAAACCAGTCTATCATTAACACTTCCCCTTTTCTTTACCTATCTCATAATTATCCCAATAATATAATATTTCATTCCTTCCACAATCTCCATATCTTTTCAAGCTTACCACCAGTCTCTAATTATTTTTACTCTATCATTCACCCTTAATTTCCTTTATAACTTTCTTATGGTTCATCAACTAATTATTCTCATTACTCTCAAATTATATAGTTACTTAGTCCATTATTAACTTTCTATCCATTATCACTTATATGTTTGTTCTCACAAATTTTACTAGCTTCTCCTTCTATTTTCCATTAATTATTTCCCTTAATTTCATTATCAAATACCCTAAGGTTTTTATGCTATACTCCCTCTCTACCCCTAGCCATCACTATAACTAAAGAGAATCTACTTCCTAAGCTAAGGTAATACGAACCCTCTTACCTTCTTAAGAGGTGATGATGAATTCAAGCTCTAGCTCCTTGATCCTTGGTATGTGAGTTCCTTGTCCTTGACTTGGTTTTGAGTTGGAAGCATGAAATAAAGTCCTATACATTCATGAGTGCAAGAACCCTAAGGACTTAAACTCAATTTCTATGAACTAAGGAAAGTTGGAATGGAAAGGAAATTAATTCATGATATAAAGCTAGCTTACTCAATTAGTGGTGGAAAATTGAAAAGCCAAGGAGAATGGAAGGAGGGAGTAACTCGTGAGGTCCAACGGAGGAAGAGGATGAAGCTTTAACCCATCTTCATGGTGAAAAGCTTGATGGAGTTTGGTGGTTTTGGGTTTGAGGTGCCCAATACAATGTGTTTATGGTGGGATGTTGATGGGTGTGTGATGGAGTTGGGTTCTTGGTAGAATGGTGAGTATGATGGTTGCTTGGTTTGATTCTTGGGATTTATGTGATTGATGTTGGTTTGTGCTTCTTGGACCAAGGAGGAGAGAAGGGTGGAGAGAATGGAAGAATGAGGAGGATGATGGAAGAGGAGGATGAGGAGGAAGGAGATGATGTTGATGATGGAAAAAATGTGGTGTTGTTGTTGTTGTAATTTGTTTTATGCCAAGACAAGATGAATCAGACGGCTGAGATGGGCCAACTTGGTGCCCAAGCTGAATCCAACGCACCAGATCTGATCTGGTGTCGCGCGCGCCTGAGCGCGGTTCAGACGCGCCTGAGCGCGGTCACGCACCAGTTGGTGCAGCTGATGCGAGCTGGCGGGCGTGCTGGTGCTGGTGGGGCGTGCAGGTGCGCCATTTTCCCTTGGCTGGTGCGCACGGGGCGCGCCTGGGCGCATGATTGGCGCGCCTGAGCGTCTAGCTCCCTGAGTTGGTGCACCAATTGCACCCTGGTGTGCCTGGGCGTGCACCGGTGCGCCTGGGCGTGCACCAGGAACTTGAAACTTCGATTTGCCGTAACGTTTTCGTCAACCGTCGGATCGGGCCCAAATTTTTAGACAAGCTTCTTCAACCAATAAACTTCATATCCAACGGTGGAATTTATTTTCTTTGCATCCTATAATAAATTTCTAATTTTCTATTTTCGGTCGATTTCTAACATCGAAAACGCCGATTTAACTCCCGATTTCGCTTATATGACTTTGCCCGAAGCGACAATTGCCTTCTATACAGCCCCTAGGACTTATAATTACCACTCACCTATCCACTAAAATTCGTTAAGTCATTATTCCAATTTTTCTTAGGTTTTTTTATTAATAATTTCATTTAAAAATAAAGTTTGGGATGTTACAATTCTCCCCCACTTATTAGAATTTCGTCCCCGAAATTCCGTTCAATTCCTTCAATTGGAGAACCATCCCATTGCAAACTTTCTATAATTACATTCCTTAATTCTTTCGCCCCCGCTTGTCTACACTTCACTCTGAGGTTACCCCGACAAGGATCTTTAAAGTTTCATAATTAAGCTCTCCCCCACTTATTATAGGCATACCCCTTCGTACCCGTATACCCTTAAGTCCTCGTACTCAATGGGAGTACGAATTCGAATCAAGCTAACTGAGTTTTGTGTGGCTCCTTCACACAGTTATTAAGATTGGCTTCTCTTACGTTTGTCCGTTCAGGGATCTTGGTGAGATCCCGGGGGTTTTGTGTAGCTAAAGACTCTTATCCATAAGCTTCGTTGTGGGTCTAGTACTCGATTAGGTGTGAGGAATTTTGGGAAGAACACCATTCAAGCTAGTGTTTATCCCACTAATGGATCTTTGTATTCGCAGAATTCCTATCTCAATTAATTTCTCACTTTATTAAGAAAGTTGCCATGACATCGTCCGTTAATAGATGCAAAGATCGAGGCGACCGACCCCAATCTTACGTCCGTTAACAGCACATCATCGGCGGTTTTGCTGATAGCATCATCATTTAACAGATGTAGGATCAGAGTGGTCAGCTCTAATCTTACATTCTCTTAAACAACGACATTATCACGGAGTTTGGTTACTTCTACTTGTCATTCAAAAACTTAGTACTTTATTCTTTCTGATTTCTGCCTAATAAGTGTAGTTGCATCTATGCGTTTTTCTTAAATTACATAACTCTTTATTCAGAGATTAGGGATCAAGGCTCTAAATAGCACATGCTTTTCTAAGCTTTCACTAAAGAGGTTCCTGATCATTAAAGATCAACACCTAAGACTCACAGGGGATTTCTAATTTGGAGAAACTTCATTTCCATTCAAGTAATTAAGGGAAACATACAAGCATGTGACTCAGTAATTAAACATCGTCTCCTAGAGAGTGTTAAAGACTCAGCGTTTACCTCAGTTTGGTTTGCCTGCATTTCCCACTTCCTTCCCTTTCGAAGTGAGTACCTTTCCTCTCTGGATAGATCGTCTTGCACCTACTGGATGGGCTCTAGCTGTATTCACCTCTTTCTTCATAGTATTCTTGGGAAAATTGGCAGCATAGTGTCCGGGTTGTCCGCACACAAAACAACTAAAACTTCTTCTAGTTTGGTTCCAGAACCAGCACTCTCCACTGTGTTGCTTTCCACAATGTGGGCATGATGGAGTAGTGTCCACAACAGTCTCACTCTTGCCCATAATTCTTGGGACAGCTGCCTTGTTGTGGGGAACAACATAAGGGCTTGATCTTTGAGTTGGCCCATCATTTCTGTTTGAACCTCCTGCCTTCTGCCCACTCTTAACTTTCTCTTTCGCCCTGTGCTTCCTACTCTTTTCATAAGTACTGGTCATATTGACCAGTTGGGACAGATTTGCAATGTTTTGATACTCAAAGGCCATCTTAATCTCCGAACAAAGTCCTGTCTCGAATTTGATGCATTTAGTCCTTTCATCAGCGTCCCTGTAGCTTCCGGCATATCGGATCAGATCTTCAAAATTAGCAGCATACTCCCCGACACTCAGATCCCCTTGCACTAACTGCAGAAAGGCGATCTCCTTTTCTCTACGGACATCTTCAGGAAAATGCTTTTCCAGAAATCGGATCTTAAACAAATCCCAAGTGATTTCCTGATTGTTCGCCTCCAAACCCCTCCGCATCTGTAGCCACCAGTGTTTTGCTTCACTAGTCAACATGTATTCTGCTAGCAGAACCTTCTGTTCCTCCGGTGGTGCCATGGTATTAAGGATCTTTTCGATCTCCTGCAACCAAAGCTGTGCCCCATCGGGATTGAATCCTCCTTCAAACTTTTGAGGCTCGTTCTTTCTGAATCGGGCCATCCAATCGATCGCGACCGGAGCTGGTTGTTGAAGGTTCACTGTCGCTGCTGTTGCCGCTGCTGCTGCTATGTTCTCCGTCTGATTGTGATGCATCTGAGCGATATTCGCAGCGTGGGCCTGTTGCATTTGAGCCATATTCGTTGCCTGAGCTTGCTGCATTTGAACTATACTTTCCAGGATAGCAGCTATTCTATCGTTTTCTGCACGCCTTCCAGACATTTTGACTAAATCCTGAACGAAATAACTAGTCAATACTCATACAACTAAATAACTAATTAACCAATCTAGTACTATAACTTAAACATTTGACTCTATACCGATTACTCGCTTGGTGAGTAACCACTGGAGTAGTGATTAACTCCAAGGGCCGAGGAAAAACTGCTCTAATACCATAAATGTAACACCCTATCTTAAATAATACTCTAATTACCCCGATTTAATTAGTGACTTGAAAATTTCTTTTTAAAACCATTTTAGCTTATAAAAATCTCTGTCAAATCGGACAGAGTTTCCTTTGTTTTATGGACATTCCAAAAATAAGAGTTCTCCTTGAAAACCTGTATAACATTATCACATAACCAGCAGTGTGCCAGCAGGGCAAAATACAAATCAGTTCATTACATTCGAGCACATCGGCTCCAAAATAATATTAATCAAGTTATAAAATAGTTTAGTTTTTCCCCAAAAGATAATACATCATATTTATTTACATCAAAGGCCAAAGTTTTCATTGCTGCAATAACATAATATTACACCCCTAATATTCACACTCCACGTTGTGGAGTGTGTCCCTGCTCGGCCACGGTTAGTGCATGCTCTGCTTCGGTACCTGTAAAAATATATCAAGAAGGGTAGCATTACACAGAACATAGAAATATAGTTTCTACAAAATCATAGTAATGAACCAAGGACCTACCCTACACCATTTTATCAAAATCACATACTACTTCACTTTCCTTTTATACGACTCAACCTTTCCTTATAATTTCAGTTACATACTTTCCCTATGCTTTTCAAGTCTTTCCATTACTTTCATTCATTCGCAGACCTTTCGGTGGGTATTATTTCCATTTATTCGCACACCACAAGGACGGGTCCTAATCGCATTTACACACGCCATATAGGCGGGTCCATCACATACATTATCACGCTCCCGTAGGGAGGGTCCATATCATGCATCTATCCACTCATCTATGGAGGGTCCATAAGCATACACATATCCACTCCTAAATGGAGGGTCCATAATATACACGCTCCGCTATGGAGGGTCCATTATATACATGCTCCGCTATGGAGGGTCTATTATATACACGCTCCGCGATGGAGGGTCCATTATATACACGCTCCGCGATGGAGGGTCCATTATATACACGCTCCGCTATGGAGGGTCCATTATATACCACTATATACACGCTCCGCTATGGAGGGTCCATTATATACACGCTCCGCTATGGAGGGTCCATTATATTTTCACACTCCACTTATGGAGGGTCCATATAGATTACACATATTCTCACTTCCATCGGAAGGGTCATTCATAATCATTAACATATTCACACTCCCTTAGGGAGGGTCATTATTCAACTCCACTTAGGGAGAGTCATTAACACATTATCCATTCACATCGTAAACTCATCTTTTCACATTCCTATATTCACTCCTCAATAGGTGGGTTCTTCTCACATTAACCATATCATTCCATTGTTCAAGTATTCACTCACTTTCATCTCATTCCCTATATAATTTCTATTCAATTCATTGCACACTTTAGCACTCATAGCCCGTTTTAGCCACAAATGCCCCTTTGTGTTATTAATTCACTTTCATACACATTTATCACTCACATTATTTATTTATCACTAAGTCAACATTTTCCCCTAGTATTCATTTATCATTTTCTCTTAGCATACATTCTTCTATATTTTCCATACATAGTTTCCATCATCTTCCCGAATTAAAACCAGTCTATCATTAACACTTCCCCTTTTCTTTACCTATCTCATAATTATCCCAATAATATAATATTTCATTCCTTCCACAATCTCCATATCTTTTCAAGCTTACCACCAGTCTCTAATTATTTTTACTCTATCATTCACCCTTAATTTCCTTTATAACTTTCTTATGGTTCATCAACTAATTATTCTCATTACTCTCAAATTATATAGTTACTTATTCCATTATTAACTTTCTATCCATTATCACTTATATATTTGTTCTCACAAATTTTACTAGCTTATCCTTCTATTTTCCATTAATTATTTCCCTTAATTTCATTATCAAATACCCTAAGGTTTTTATGCTATACTCCCTCTCTACCCCTAGCCATCACTATAACTAAAGAGAATCTACTTCCTAAGCTAAGGTAATACGAACCCTCTTACCTTCTTAAGAGGTGATGATGAATTCAAGCTCTAGCTCCTTGATCCTTGGTATGTGAGTTCCTTGTCCTTGACTTGGTTTTGAGTTGGAAGCATGAAATAAAGTCCTATATATTCATGAGTGCAAGAACCCTAAGGACTTAAACTCAATTTCTATGAACTAAGGAAAGTTGGAATGGAAATGAAATTAATTCATGATATAAAGCTAGCTTACCCAATTAGTGGTGGAAAATTGAAAAGCCAAAGAGAATGGAAGGAGGGAGTAACTCGTGAGGTCCAACGGAGGAAGAGGATGAAGCTTTAATCCATCTTCATGGTGAAAAGCTTGATGGAGTTTGGTGGTTTTGTGTTTGAGGTGCCCAATACAATGTGTTTATGGTGGGATGTTGATGGGTGTGTGATGGAGTTGGGTTCTTGGTAGAATGGTGAGTATGATGGTTGCTTGGTTTGATTCTTGGGATTTATGTGATTGATGTTGGTTTGTGCTTCTTGGACCAAGGAGGAGAGAAGGGTGGAGAGAATGGAAGAATGAGGAGGATGATGGAAGAGGAGGATGAGGAGGAAGGAGATGATGGAGAAAATGTGGTGTTGTTGTTGTTGTTGTAATTTGTTTTATGCCAAGACAAGATGAATCGGACGGCTGAGATGGGCCAACTTGGTGCCCAAGCTGAATCCAACGCACCAGATCTGATCTGGTGTCACGCGCGCCTGAGCGCGGTTCAGACGCGCCTGAGCGCGGTCACGCACCAGTTGGTGCTGCTGATGCGAGCTGGCGCGCGTACTGGTGTTGGTGGGGCGTGCTGGTGCGCCATTTTCCCTTGGCTGGTGCGACTGGTGCGCACGGGGCCCGCCTGGGCGCATGATTGGCGCGCCTGAGCGTCTAGCTCCCTGAGTTGGTGCACCAATTGCACCCTCGTGCGCCTGGGCGTGCACCGGTGCGCCTGGGCATGCACCAGGAACTTGAAACTTCGATTTGCCGTAACTTTTTCGTCAACCGTCGGATCGGGACCAAATTTTTAGACAAGCTTCTTCAACCCATAAACTTCATATCCAACGGTGGAATTTATTTTCTTGGTATCCTATAATAAATTTCTAATTTTCTCTTTTCGGTCGATTTCTAACATCGAAAACGCCGATTTAACTCCCGATTTCGCTTATATGACTTTGCCCGAAGCCACAATTGCCTTCTATACAGCCCCTAGGACTTATAATTACCACTCACCTATCCACTAAAATTCGTTAAGTCATTAATCCAATTTTTCTTAGGTTTTTTTATTAATAATTTCATTTAAAAATAAAGTTTGGGATGTTACAAAAATCCGGCAGAGTTTCCTCTGTTTTTCGGACTTTCCCAAAATTTCCTGTTTGTACCTGTCCAGACCAGAATAGTTCAAAAGCTTAAGTCATAAATATTACAATAAATGAAAACCTAATGCCCACTAATACCCAACTCTGGGCACACACTAATACACACATTTAATCATAAAAATACATTAAAATTCACTCTTGGTATCATAAAAGACGCCCCTCGTGGTGAGGGTTTCCTGCTCGGCCAGCACTGGTGTATGCTCCACTTTTGTACCTGAAAAATATTAACCACACAGGGGAAGCATCACACAGAACTTAAAGAGAGATTTCTAAGCAGCTATATACGACACACCAAGACAATTCAAGCCTATGCTATACTACTCAATTCATGTTCTTCTTTCCTTTTTACCTCTTAACTGTTTCCCAATTCTTTTTCTTTTCTAATTGTTTTCTTTTAGATAATCCCTAACCTCTAATTATTCTTGTTCCGCATTACTTTCGTTATTTTCCTTTTTATTCCCATTTTCCATTTGTATTTCCATTTTAATGCCATTATTTGATTAACATGCCGGTTACCTTTTCGTTCCTTTAATCATTTATTGGTGGTAGTGTCTACCGACCTCCTGCCATTTTACTTTTTCTCGTGACAGGGTCTAAACTTTTTCTCGTGACAGGGTCTAACGACCTCCTGCCATTTTACTTTTTCTCGTGACAGGGTCTAACGACCTCCTGCCATTTTACTTTTTCTATGCTCTCTAACTTCTTTTATTTTAAGTATATTCTCTTCTCTTTACTTTTAATTCATTAGTTCTCTTTAATTCTTTTAATTTCCTAACTCTTCCTTATCCTCTATTATCATCTCACTTCGCTCAATCCTTCCTTTAACGACTTATTGTTATTTCTTTGCCATCTTATACTTAAGTACTTTTCGTTACCAATTATTCTCATACTAACTCTTAGTTATTTACCCTTTTCTTTTTCTTTTCTTTTTCTTCTTCTCTTCCTTTGTTTCTTTTTCCTACATCACTCATATTTAATAGTACCAAGCTCGTGCATTTAGAACCAAGCATATTATTTTTTTTTTCCGTTAACTCTCTCTTTCTTATTTTCCGTTTATTTCTTTCCTCTAATGGCTAATTACTCATTCACTCCATTTATTTCTATTAACCTTATTTTATCCTAATTCAGTTCTCAACTCATTCCTACACTTTCTTTATTTAATTCCGGCTCTCCATAGTTAATCTCTAATTTCTCCCTTTTCTTACTTACGCTACTCACTCGTTCTTATAATTCTGTTTATTTATTTCTTTCTTATTATTCCGCTTATTTCGTTGCTAATTGCTTTAACTCTTTTTTAACTAAATTTTCTTTCCTAATTATCTTCCTTATTACATATCCTATTATTATATTATTGGTCCTATTCTACTCAGTGGTCTCACTAAATTCTCTTTACTCTCATTTGTTCATTTCTAAATTTATTTCCCTATTCACCATTTCTATTCTTTTGCCACACCCTACCGATCTAATTGATTAATTATTCTGTTACCTATCTTTTTATTCATCACTATTTGGTTCCCCTATTTACTCCATCTATCTTTCTTCATTATTAGCGGGTTACTCTAAGGTTCATTAACAATCAACATTTCCCCCGGTCCTAGCGATAGATATAACTACCCAGAAATACACTCCTTAAGGACTGGTAATGAAACCCCTTACCTCAGGGTTTTATTAGAACCAATTTGAAGGCGTGCAGCGAGCTCCCGATTCGGCAAAGATCCATTCGATCCCGATCCAAGCATCCGCACCGATCCAATTCGGTTGAACCTAACCAGCAGCAACAACAAATCGCGGTTCAGCAACAAACCCCATCCGCTTCGAACCGGTTCATGATTAAACCTCTCTAGACCCAAAACCTAACAACAATAGCAACCCCGGTCTAACCCGGTTCATGGCCAGACCGGTTCAGACTCCAAACCAGAAACACCATCACCTCAAGCAATGGCGAACGACGGTAACGACACCACAACTCCCATCGACGACAAGTTCATTTCCGGCGACTGCCCAGGTGTTGGCCACGATCGATGACAGCAACAACAATGTTCGTGACCAGCGGTAGCAGCAAGAATCAAGGAAGGAGGAGATCATCGTGGCTATGGCGAGCGGGAAGGAGGGATGGAGGCGCGACGGCTTCATCGGCTACGGCGATAGAGGGTGAGCACTCGCGATCCGCAGCAAGGAGAAGAGGAATCGCGATGGAGAGAGAAAACACATGGCGGCGACTGCAACAACTGGAGGGAGGACGCGTGCGGCTGAGCCTCCACGGGGACGAGTGGCGGCGGCTAAGGCTGGTGGGTCGCGGTTTGTGCCCAAACCGAGAGAGAGAGAGAGAGAGAGAGAGAGAACATGGAAGAGAGAGAGAGACGAAGGTGGTCATGGTGGTTGGTTGATGGTAGAGGGCGGACGAAGAAGCTAGCTGAGAGGGGGGTGGGGCGCGGCAATTTGTGGGGAGATGGGGTTTTAGGGTTTCTACACCTCCCCCTTTTAGTATTATTATTATTATTATTTTTATTAGTGGTAGAGTTAGTATTATTTTAGAATACTAATAAACATTTTTTTTATCAAGAAGTACTAGTAATTAAAAATGTAAACATTCAAATAAGTACATTTATAAAATCATAAAGTTAAAGATTTTAAAGTTCTTAAAACAAGTTTACTATTAAATATGACAAAAGCAAATTAAAATATAGAAAGTATATTTTTCAATTAGGATAACTACTTTTTAAATTAATTTACTTTAAAGTATATAAATAAAATAGTCCAATAGAAATAATATACGACACTTTATAGGAATACCCAACACTTAATAATTATTTACAAGAATTAATCTTTTGGTTTGATAAAACTCAAAATTTATAATACAAAATAAAAATCAGGATGTTACAGCCACGGTTTGTGTATGTGCATGTAGGTGTGTGTGCTATATGTATGTATGTGTGTGTGTGTGATTATAGGTGTGTGTGTGTGCGCATGTGGGTCTTAGAGACTTAAGGAGTAAGAAACTTATGAAACTAGGTTGTAACCAAACCAAACTAAACTAGCAAAAACCCTAACTAAGAAACCAACTAATAGTTAGACCTAGATGACCCCTAAAGCCCTAGCCCACTCCACTTTGTCTCTTTAGTTTTGCTAAAGTTCACCCATGCAAATAATTGTAGTGACCAAACCGCCCCTCCCATCATGCATGACTCAACCAAGACTTAAGGGCAAAAGATGGAAATTCGTGGCTTATATATATAGGTAGCCTTAGTTCCTTTTCTCTTCATCACACCCCTTTCTTCCAAACACAAACACACTCTAAGAGTCATTCAAACTCTTAGAGAGAGATAGAAAAGAAATAGAGAAAGGGAGAAAGAGAGTAGGCCGAGAAGTAGAGGAAAGAAGAAGGAGGTTTCAAATTAGATCTAGAGCAACCCTTTGAAGATCTAAGCACTAGGAGCTTGAAGAACCAACCCATCTTGGTAGGAAATTCGAAGAACGAGAGAAGAAATGTAATTGTTTAGTCTTTTTCCTTTTTAGTTTGTAGATTTCTTTTACTTTCTTCTTGCATGTTTATTTCCATGACTTGTAAGGTGAATTTATGTGTTATTCTTTCTTGATCTTGGAGTCTTGAGGACTAAACAAAATTTGTAATAAGTGTAATTTTATGTTTGTGGTTCGGTTTATGCTTTCTTGCTAGATCTTCATGTTTTCTTAACTAAAAAAAACTTAGAGATCTAAAGTTTGTTTAAGATTTTGTGAAGCCTAACATAGATCTTCCTTGCATGTATGTTTTTCTTGTTCTAAATCATGATCTATATGTGTTTATGTGTTTATGTGACAAATCAATTTATGATCTAAGTTTAATAAATAGTAAAATAAATTATTTGGTCTTGCATGTTGAAATTTCTTGTTGAAACCGTGAGCTATGATGATTTTTAGTCTTGCATGTTAAATTTTGTTTGCTTAAATGATAATCTATAATATGTTTGTGTAATTTCTTTATGAACGAATGTATGATCTAAGTTGCTTGAAAATAAACTTGAGATCTTTGTCTATACATGTTGATTTCATGATGTTCTTGTTGATTTGTGTGCAAACATTTCATGAACCATGTCCTTAAAGCATGCATGTTAATTTTAAGAAGAAAAATTATGTTTTTGGTTAATGCATGTCACGGTTTTGTAAGAAAAATTTAAGGGACAAGTTTTAAAATGATTCTTGAAGTGCAAACATGATTTGGCTTTAGTAATTGATTTTATGCATGCTATATCTTATAAGAGGCCATTCGGCCATAATTAATAAAAAAATGAATCTCATGTTTTTATTATGTGAAAAAGTGGATGCATGTGCATGATAAGATTAGATCTAGTAATTCTAAGTGCATGCATGTAATTTCTTAAAGTTTAAAGTGTAATCTTGATTTATATTTGGAATTAAGTGATGAACCTAAGTTTTGTTCTTTATTAAGAATTTTGCTTTGATAAAGTGATGCATGTTGATGTGGATAAGTGATGTGTTTGATGTTTTGATTTGATTTTGTGATTTTTGGTGTGTTGAAAAGTGAACAAGACCTTGCCTTCTTGCATGTTGGCATTCGGCCATGAGGAAAAGAAATAGGAAATTGTATTTGATCTTTGTTTAGGTTGCATTTAGGATGAGATTAGCTTAATTTAAGAACCTAGGAGTACATGCATGAAGTAATTGAATATGTGCATGATGCTATGTGTGTGATTGGTATGTTGTTTGTTTTGATCTTTTCGGTTTTTTTGAAATAAAACTAATAAGTTGATTTAATAATTGAAAAAGAATTTTGTACTAATAATCCAATGATTTTTAATGTGACTAATATTATGTGAAGTGTGAATGTTTTCGTGATATGTTGTTTGAATGTGTTTTTCTATATTTGAATTTCCTAATAATTGAAAAATGTTTTTCTGAAAAGTATGGTTTAAGAAATTTAAATTGATTTTGGAATTTTATTTTCTGAATTTGTTTGAAAACTAAGAATAATGATTTTTATAACATAAACCTTTTAAAGTAAGATTACCTTAAGAAGAATGAATTCTGTTCTGATGAGAAAATCATTTTCAAAGTTTTCTTGAAAACGTTTTATTATGGATTTGGATTTAAAAACTTTCGGAATGTGAATAACGTGTTTCCAAATAAGAATGATTTCAAGGTGTTTTCTAAAATAAAGTAAAGAATTTGTTAAAAACGTTTCTAACGCACGGGGAAAAAATGCTATAGTTTGGACGACAGACGCAAAGGAAACGAGGCGGAGTTAGCAGTCGGGAAACCCTGGAATGTTTTCGGAGACCTACGTCATTTGAGGTGAGATAGGGGCTTCCCTTAAGACGTCGTGGTATTTAGGTAACTTATTAAGAGGTCCAATCATCTCAAAGGTTGGACTCCAATCTCATTTAGCGTTGTGGTGTATGTGATAGCAATTGTTTGATTGTTTGTTTGGCTATCCACCCGAACGGCTGAGATTGGTTTATTAAATCTGATATGATGTTATTCTTGTTGATTATGTTTGAGTTATTTAATTATCTTATGATCTGTTTATGTGTTCGAATAATTGTGTTGCTGTTTGAGAAACATTGGTGTGCTGAATAATGGGTCGATAAGAATAAATTTGTTAAAGTAAGGAAGTGTAATTGAAAGGATGATAAGTAATAACAAGGTGATGTAAGTGAAGGAAACATTAAGATAAAGAGTTGAGAGTTTGATGGAAAAGAGATAAAGAGATGAGACTGAGGGAGAGTTATGGAAGTAAGATGAGTTATGGAAGTGAGATGTGACTTGGCTCCTTTGTTTTAGTCTGGGACTAGTGTTGAGTTGAGCTTGCTCCTCCATTAGCGCTCAGCAAAAATGTGGTTTTTGAAAAATGATTTTTTGAAAAGCTTTTTGTTAAAAGATATATTTTTGAAAAAGTTCTGTGAACCAATCTTTTCGAAAAAGTTTTTGTGAAGAGATCTATTTTTGAGAAAGGTTTTGGAAAACAATCTTTTTTGATAAAGTCCTTCGAAATGCTATTCTGGGAAAATCTTTTTATAACAATATTTTGAGAAGGTCTTTTTGAAAGAACAATTTTTTTAGAAAGTTTAGAAGATGAAAGTTTTAAGAAAGTTTTATGAAATGGTTCCTTTGAGAAAAAGTTTGTGAAAACAATATTTTGTGAACGATTGTGAACACAGATCTTGTGAAAGTTTTTGGGAAATAGTATTTTTGGAGAAAGTTTGTGAAAGGATATTTTGAGAAAATTTATGAAATGATATCTTTGAAAAAGTTTTGTGAAGTGAAAGTTTTCTGAAATTATGTTTTTGAAAAAGTTTTGCGAAAAGTATTTTGGAGAAAGATAAGGAAATGAGTTTGAGAAAGTTGATGAGATGATATGAGAAAGAGTGTGATATGAGATGTGGAAATGTGATGTGATGAATTGGGGAACAGTTTGAAAGATTAGTGGTCGGGACTCGTCGAAGGGATGCACGAAGGATGAGCCGACCGTTAGGAATAAGCTTTTAAGTAAAACATTAAAATCTTTAAATCTTTAAAAGACTAGTAAAAGACATGAATAACGCGGCGAGGTATGAGAGTGTGTGACGAAGTAGTGGAGAGGAAGGAACCATAAGTATCTGCGGATACTTAGGAGGAGATTGCATGAGGGGAGGACGATGATGGTGAAACGTCAAGAAGTCTAGAGTACTGTTCTAGGCAGAACGAACTCCATATGTGGTGCACTAACGTGGTGGGGACTGGGTCTAATACCGTGGTAAGTTCTGCACTCGAGACTAGAACTGTACTGTCGCCCCCTTGATTGCAAATCGAGAACAGTGAGAGGGACTGGAGTGGGGCATTTGTGATTGCCACTGTAGTGAGACAATGTGCCTTGATTATGTATATGAATTGAATTGAATTGATTTGAGGCTAAGTCCTCCTGCTCTGGGACCATTTGTTGTGTGACAGCTGTCGTGCCCGCACGGTAAAGGTCCTGTACTCCTGTTTGCTTCCGACTAGGTTTGGATGGATGACCGAGGAGATGTAGACGTGTGAGCCGTTTGCCTCAATGATGTTCGTTCCCCTAATCATTGAGTGGACTGAGATGATAAGACTTAATAAACTTAAAGATTCAAAAGAATAGTATAGTAATGGTATTAAGGATTGAATGAGATTTGAGAAGTGAGGATAAGATGATGCTATATGATGAGGATGATGATGTTTATGTTTGTTGCTATATGTTGTATGTTATTTATTGTTTTATCTTAATAATTGCCTATCGTAAATCCACATAGTCGACATTACATGTTTTGGGTAGCTCACTTTCTCCTATACTTCTGCTCTGTATTGGAAAATTTCTGTACGGTCCTTAGATGGAAAACATAGCGAAGTTCCAGTTTATTCGGGAGATAGGAGCCTCTCCTTTGAAGGGAGACAATATAACTATGACTGGCCGTGTCATATTTTATATCGAGATGAAACGGAATAGAAAGGAAATCATGAAGAGACTTTTAGCTCGTTATGAGGAGGAGAAGAAAGCACGGGAAGCTGCCCTGGAAAGTATTTCTAAGGAGGCTGCTGAAGATGATGCTGCTGGAGACCCGAGGATTGGACTTACCAAGAATCAGAGTAGCGTAGCGGAAGCGTTAGAGTAGATGACTAGAGGTTAGGTAATTCCCTTTCAGAGTTTTGTAATTCCATTGCAAGTTACTTAGGGTCCTGGCTCGCTCGTTCTGTAACCCCAACTAAAGTCATTTTCAGTAATTATGTTTTGGAAATTAAGTTGAATGGGCTGTTAATTTGAAAAACAAGTTTCAAGGTGCGGTGTCTTGTGACATCTCGGTTTGGAACTTGAAAGGGGTTACGTAAAATGAGAACACGAGTTTTAAATTGTAACTGTGTTTTGAAAACATAAGTTTCTTATCTTGTGTAATACTTGTGTTGAGAAAAAAAAATTTGGCCCAAATTTCACTATAAACAGCTGTGGTTTCAAGTTGCCAAATCGGGGTGTTACAGAAGTGGTATCAGAGTAGTGTTTGATTCTAAGTAACATTTTGCATGGATTTACATACTCTGTGTGCGCGCTAGTATTAAGATAACAATAGCCAAGACTAGAAGTGCTAGGAGTATGCTGACGTATTCCCGAAGAGTGTCAGCTTTCATCTACAGCAAGGGCCAAGAACAATGATCAGTGTTGTCATGGAAGGATAATTCGTGGTTCGAACCTTCTTCGTTGCATTTCTCTTGACGTGAATCCGTTTGTTTGCAATGACCCTTAATCCATAAGATTTGTTTTGTGACTAGAACCTTTCCTTTCTAGATTGAAACTTCTCTTGTAAAAACCCTATGTGTGCCAAATTGCTTTGGCATGACATTTGAAGAAACCTTTTTCTGAAAATCTTAGACCCTGTTGTGACAATGCCCTGATTGTTTATAAACCTGAAGTTTCTTCTTTTGATCTTTTGACCAGACCATTATTCCTTCCTAAAGTGATAGTGAGAATTTCTGAACCCTGACACCTTACCCGGTCAAGTAGAGAGTGGTAGAGTAGAAAGTTAGTGGTGAAATGATGTTAAAGTCAAGGGGGATATGAATTAAAGGAAGTATAAGTCTGGGAGTGGATAGGAATATCCTTTTGAGTCATAGATGAGTGACTAGATAGGTAAAGAATTTTGGTGCCGGATTGGTTAAATTAATGGTTTAGATGGTGATAAGATGAGGAAGAAATTAAGGTGATGATAAGAATTTAGAGTCCTAAGTGTTTTGACTTGAGTTGAAAAAGGATTAGACCGAGATAAATAAGTGATGATTTGGTAGAGTCAAGTGATAAGATGGTGGGAATTGTGGGTAGAATCCTTAAGTATTGACCCCACGGTTAGGTAAAAGTCTAAGATTTGATGTGGTAATGGGTCATAGGTTTTTGAGTTGAGGAATTTTGAATGGTTTCGAATGTGAGGAAAATTGAGGAAAATGGAAAAAGGTTTAGAGTGTCTAAGTTATGTGATCAAGTGTTTGAGGTAGGAAGAGAGATAATACGTGTTTCTTGAGGATTAGTGGTTGTTAGAGCAAAAAGAGGATGAGATAGTGATCATGGGAGTCTGAATAAGACGGGTATTTAGTGAAACATGAGGCAATAAGAGGATAGATTGGAGTTAAGTGATGGGAAATTTTGTAAGAATTGATCAAAGAGTGGTGAAGGATAGGAGAGTTTAGAGGTTAAGTTGTGATAACGAATGTAATATGTAGAGATATGAGTCATCGAAGTTGGGGAGTAGTCGGAAATGTGAGGTTTTGGCAGTAGTTTGCTAGGCTTGAATTGTTGGCAAGGATGTAACCCTAGGCATGATAGTATCTTGACCCTAGATAAACATAACCCTGATGTCCTTGGATACTGTTTTGATGCCTTTGAAACCCCCAGGTCCTTGTGTTCCCTGAAACCGTATTGTTTTACCCCGCCCTATTCGTTGTTAAAAGTACCCCAAGAGATTACTTTTGCAAGTAATCTATCAGAATTGCCCTAGAGAGCGGTGAATCTACGGTGTTAATTTCAAAGATGCAACGATTACTGCAGTCAAATAGGAAAGAATTTCTTCTAAGAGTTGCGAGTTCACGGATTAGACAGACTCTGCGCAGCATTTCTCGAGGACGAGAAATCTTCAAGTTGGGGAGAATGTAACACCCCGCATTTTTCCCGTACGTGCGTAAACATTTTTTAACGAAAGAAACTTTGAAATCATGTCTTCAGAGAAAGTATTTTTCATGAGAAAGAAATGAAGTGCTGATTTCCATGGATTTTTATAAATAAAATATTTTCATGAGTGAAAAGTAAATGATTTTGTTAAAAATGAAGTTTTTGAGTCTGTTATCTTTGAAAATTTGTATCTTTTTAACCGTAACTCGGATTTTTATGATCCATATATGAAAACGATCGTTTTGAAACCTAGATTTTGAAAATGTAATTTTTAGAATTTTCTGGAATGATTTATAAAATTTATTTTCAGATTTTAAGAAATACAAATTTTTAAGAAATTGGTTTTGTGATGTGGTCGTGGCACGAATTTTTGTGTGATGTGTATTTGATGTGTGTGTATTATGTGATGTATGAAAATGGTTGAGAATATGATTTCTTAGAATAAATTGCATGGTTGAATGAATTAATAATTATAAGAAAATGTGCTTAGAAAATAAAAGTATGAGACATGTGTGTGTGTATGAGAGTGCCACGGTTTGTGTATGTGCATGTAGGTGTGTGTGCTATATGTATGTATGTGTGTGTGTGTGTGTGATTATGCGTGTGTGTGTGTGTGCATGTGGGTCTTAGAGACTTAAGGAGTAAGAAACTTATGAAACTAGGTTGTAACCAAACCAAACTAAACTAGCAAAAACCCTAACTAAGAAACCAACTAATAGTTAGACCTAGATGACCCCTAAAGCCCTAGCCCACTCCACTTTGTCTCCTTAGTTTTGCTAAAGTTCACCCATGCCAATAATTGTAGTGACCAAACCGCCCCTCCCATCATGCATGACTCAACCAAGACTTAAGGGCAAAAGATGGAAATTCGTGGCTTATATATATATATAGGTAGCCTTAGTTCCTTTTCTCTTCATCACACCCCTTTCTTCCAAACACAAACACACTCTAAGAGTCATTCAAACTCTTAGAGAGAGATAGAAAAGAAATAGAGAAAGGGAGAAAGAGAGTAGGCCGAGAAGTAGACGAAAGAAGAAGGAGGTTTCAAATTAGATCAAGAGCAACCCTTTGAAGATCTAAGCACTAGGAGCTTGAAGAACCAACCCATCTTGGTAGGAAATTCGAAGAACGAGAGAAGAAATGTAATAGTTTGCATTTAGGATGAGATTAGCTTAATTTAAGAACCTAGGAGTACATGCATGAAGTAATTGAATATGTGCATGATGCTATGTGTGTGATTGGTATGTTGTTTGTTTTGATCTTTTCGTTTTTTTTGAAATAAAACTAATAAGTTGATTTAATAATTGAAAAAGAATTTTGTACTAATAATCCAATGATTTTTAATGTGACTAATATTATGTGAAGTGTGAATGTTTTCGTGATATGTTGTTTGAATGTGTTTTTCTATATTTGAATTTCCTAATAATTGAAAAAGAATTTTGTACTTGTAACATCCCGCGTTTTTCCGACTAGGACGAGTAAAATTTATTAAAGAAAAAGTTTTGAGAAATTGTTTTACAAAAGGTTTTCAATGAGAATTTTATTCGATTTCGCAGTAAAGTGTTGATTTTACGCAGTTTTGATAAACAAATATGTTTTGAAGTTAGCGAAAAGGATTTTTATTGAATTGATTTGGTTAATAAGAAATTAAAAATGATTTTCATTGTTGGTGATTTGTTTTGAAAATGATTTTTTATGGACTTTCTTAGAAGTATCAACTTCATAAATTCATAACTTTTTAACCGTAACTCCAATTTTTATGATCTTTATATCAAAATGATCGTATCGAAATGTAGTTTTCAAAAATGTATCTTTCATAATTTTCTGGGTTGATTTGCGAAAATTATTTTTTAGTACTGTAAAGGACGAATTTCCAAGGAATAAACCATGAAAAATAGTTTTTGATTTCTAATGAATTTTTCCTTTTGGGATTATCTTTAATATATTAAAGTATGATTTTAGAAAATGAAATAAGGGCTATAAGTGCAACCAATAAGTACAGTTTATGATGTGAAAAGAAAATATGTTTAATTGTTAATATTTGTGCTTGATTAGTTAGTGAAAGAAGAAATTATTTTGTGATTAAGTGTGTGCTTGATTTATGAATGTGTGCCTATATGTGTGTGTATGATTGTGTTAATTGATTGATTATGTAAATTAATAATTATGAATTAATATAATTAAGGAATGAAAATTGGGAGACATGTGTAAGTGTGCATGTGTGCCACGGTTTTTGGTGTGTGTGTGTGTGCATGAAGAATAGATGTGGGATGTGTGTGTAAATGACAAGTGTATGCATGGTGTGTAGGTGTGTGTTTATGGTGCAATTGCTTGATGACTAAGTGGGAAGGAAAAATAAAATAAAAAGAAAAAGAAAGTAAAAACTTGGAGACCAAGTAGTAGAAGTTTAGTGTTGACAAAATACCCTCATTTGTTTCATGAATTGGCCGAACAATACAAAGGCTAAGGAAGGGAAATGATCTTTCACTCTTAAGCCTATTTCCTTTCCATTTATTTCATTAGTTCCACTCATCTTTCCATTTCCTCCTTTCCTACGTTCCTTTCTTTCATTCTTCCAATTCCTCTTTTCATTCCCTTTCACACTACCACCTAAACACACTTGGTGTTGGAGCATCATCAAGCTCAACACCCTTAAAAAAAAAGAGAGAACCATGGAGAGAAAGAGAGAGAACCGAATTGGAGAGAAGAGGAGAGGAAGAGAGAAAGCTTTGATCCTAGCCCATTTTCATCTATGTTCTTAGGGTATAGACTTAATCCTTGTTGTTCTTTCTTCTTCCCCGTTTTTATTTTTCGGATTCTACATGTTTTTATTTTAAAGAGGATGATTTGTTTGAAGTTTGTTCTTGCATGTGGATTTCTAAGTTCTCTTGTGATTTTCTAAACTTGATTTTACTTGTATTTGAGTTTTAAAAATGAAAAATGAACATGCAAAAATATTTGAAAGGTGATTCGGTTTTATAACTATTTTGGTGTAAATGATTTTGTTTTCTTTGATGAACTTTGATTTTATACATGTGTTTGAGAAAGGAAATTGATTTTTGAAGTTGTTCTTTAATGCATGTTTGTTTTTAAGCTAGATCTAGTGTTTTTAATTACATGCATGCAAAGATCTTGATTTCTACTATGTTGTAAAGAACTTGATGATCAATTCGGTTTCCAAAAGAATTTTATGCTCATGATTTTTTTTATTGTTTAATTCGGTTTTTTATGTACATAAAAAGGGAATTATTTTTAGTAAAAGAGTTTAGCTTAAAGCATGAAATTTTTGGAAAAATGAATTTATTTTCTTGATCTATGTTTCGGTCATGGCTTGAATGTTTAGACATAAATTTTTAATTGAAGTATTTGATGCATGCATGAAAAGATCTAATGAAAAAGAGTAAAGCTTTGATGTTAGTTTTGATTTTTCCTTGAAGTCTTGATTTTGGCTCTTAAAAGTTGATGCATATGATTTTTCTTAAGATCTATAAAATTTAAGCATGTGCATGTTAAGATCTAGGTTAGTTTTGTTGATCCTTGATTTTTAGTTTAAAAGGCCTTGATTTTTATGTTGATGCATGTTGTAATTGAATCAAAGAAAATTGTTTTTCATAATATATTAATTCGGTTTTCAAAAGGAAAAATAATTGATAGATGGATTCTTGTGTTGATTTGTATGTATGTGTGCATTTTTAATTATCATGAAAAAAATGGTTGAATAAATTGTTGGACAAAATGTTATGCTGAAATTGTGAATATGTGTGTTTTGACTTGGATGAATGATATTTTTGTATGTTCAATGATTCTGAAATTTTGTCACTAACTTAAGTATATCAAAATGAACCTCTCTGGAGTTTTGAATGATTTTTGGATTTGATTTCCTATTTTTATAAGAATAAACTTTGTGAAAACCATTTTAAGAAAATAAGTTTTTCAGTTTAAAGATAAACAAAATTTTCGAACTTGTGCTTTTTGAAATGGGTTGAAAATTGTATGGTAGCTTCCTGGACATCTCTAAATGTTCTCCGTAAAATTTGAAGAGATTTGGAGTTGATTTGGTATTTTTACTAAAGGCAAAACAGTGAATCACTTGGTTCAGATTTTCTGGACTTAGTGACAATTTTAATTAGAAAAGTATGACTTTCACAGCTCCAAATATTCTGAAAATTTTATGCGATAGTCTTGATTGTATAAGGAAGAGTTATACCAATTTTTATGCAATTTTGAGTTGATAAACTATTTTTAATAATAACGTTTTTGCCTCTGACCAGCAACAGTTCTGTTTTGTTTTCATGTAAAAATTGATTTGAAACCTAGCTTAGGATTGTTTAAATAACTTGAAATTTTTATATGTTGAACTTTATTATATATGTGTATGTTCTGGAAATTTAGAAGATCAAATAAATTAATTTGATATGGTTTTGAATTTTATCTTTTGTGCACACTAAGTGTCTATTTGGATGTTTTTGGTGAAGGTGAATTTTTATACTTGATGTTGTGGCTTGATTGGTTTGTATGATAATTGTGATGTCTTGAAATGATTGAATGAGTGATTGTTTGATGTTATGCTTGGGTTGTGCATAAATGAATTATTTATTTAATCAAAGTGTTGTGTTTGATTGGCTTTGAAATGGTTTAGTCTTAATTCAAATGGAAACCTTGGACTTAATGGTTTCTGCCCTTAATTCATTTCATGGTTTTAAGTTTGAAAAATAAACTATTTAAGTGTTTATTTTATAACAAAGCATCATATGAACCAAAGAATGATTTTTCGGTGTTTTCGGATTTTCTAAAAAGTAATTTATGGACTTGCATAATTGCTGTCCAGATTTTATTCAAGTTGTTTTCAATCTTAAAAATTTATTTGGTTGGTTTAAAGTTTAAGTTTTAACTAGTATTTAACTTGAGAAAGATTTGATTTGGAAAAGTTTTATCGTTTTACGATTCTCCGACAAGAAGTAAAAAGAGTTTTCGAAAACACGTTTTAATTCTAAGTAGGACGGTTATTTAAGATAGACTTATGACGTTAGTATTATCTCCCTTAGTACAAGGTGCGTATAAGTCGAAAAGCGGAACGGCTGACTTGTTGGGAAGGACCCGCGACGATTTCAGATGCTGGAGTGTGAGGTGAGAGATGCAGTAGGCCTAGGTCATCGTGACGCGTAGACTCGGTTCTGAACTGAGTACATCGAGTCCGATTAGAGTAATTGTCATATGTTAGGTGCTACATGATAATATGTGACATTTATGTGCTAGATGCTTATCTGTTTTGTTAAATATGATGCATGATTTATTTAGTTACGTATTGGATTTCTTTGTGAATTATCGTGTGGAGTGTATCTTGTTCTATTTGGAAAAAAGTTGAATGTGGAAATGGGAATTATGAGAAAGAGTGAGATTTGAAATTTAAGAGATACGATTGAGAAAGAGATAAAACGTAACGCGAATAAAATTATGAAAGAAATGAGTTATGAGATGAATGAATTGTCAAAGTAAGAAAATGTGATTGGGAGAAAGAGGAATGATAATAAAGATTGTATAAGTGATGAAATACAAAGAGTTGTGATTGGAGAAGAGTAATGTTGTTGTGAAAGTGAGATGTGAATGGAGATGCGATTCCTCGTACACGTTTTTGGGAAGAAGCTTAGTGTTGAGTTGAGCTTGCTCCTCCATTAACACTCACCCAAAAATGTGATTTTTGAAAAGGTTTTGAAAGGAGATTTTTGAAAAGCTTTTGGAAAGTTTTTTGAAACATTACTTTTGAAAAAGTTTTGTGAAAGGATTTATGAAATAAGGTTTCTAAAAATGTTTTGCGAAGTGAAAGGTTTTGTGAAATCATATTTTCGAAAAAGTGTTGCGAAAGGATGTTTTGAGAAAGACGAGGAAATGATGCTGATGTTGTGATGAGATGAGATTAGTTGATGTGAATTGTGATAGTGAGATGAAAGTGATTGAGGCCTGGGGCCATTGAGAATTTAGGGGGAAACAGATTGCGTTTAGTGATCGGGCTTCGTTGAAGGGATGCACCAAGGACGGGCCGATCGTTAGGATTTAGCCGCTAATTAAAACGTTAAAACCTTAAAGACTTTAAAAGACATTTATATACGCGGTGAGGAATGAGTGTCGTATCGAAGTAGTGGAGAGGAAGATACTACGGGTATCTGCGGATACTCAGGTGGGGATTGCAGGAGGGGAGGGCAAGGACGGTGAAACGTCAAGAAGCGTAGAGTATATTTCTAAGAGGAACGAATCCCACATGTGGTGCACTAACGTGGTGGGGACTGGGTCTAATACCGTGGTAAGTTCCGCATCGCGAACTAGAAATTATACTGTCGCCCCCTCGATGCAAGTCTAGAACAGTGAGAGGGACTGGAATGGGGCATTTGTGATTGCCGCTGAGAGCGTGCCTTTGATTATGTGAATTGATATGATATGATTGAGGCTGAGTCCTCCTGGTCTGGGACCATTTGTTTGTATGACAGCTGTCGTGCCCGCATGGTAAAGGTCCTGTACTCTTGTTTGCTTCCGACTAGGTTGGGTGGATGACCGAGGAGATGTAGACGTGTGTGAGCTCAATGATGTTTCCCCCTCATCATTGATGCTAACCGATTATGATAAAACTTAAGAATAATGAAAGATTACAAGAATGAAAGTATAAGGAATTTATTGAGAATGATTCAAAGAAAGAAAGTACATGGATTGTTGGAAGAATGAGAAAAAGAATGAAGAGACTGAAAAGATCGAAGGCTTGTGATGCCAAGTGCGATGATGTATATGGTGATGAGTTATGATATGTTGGGTTGGTTGTGATGTGTTTAAATGTTCCCTATGTGCCTATGTGAATATATTTGTCATATGCATAGCATGAGTAATTGTGATTGCATGAGTATTAGTAGGTCCTATGTATTTATTATATACCTCTAGTCATTACTATACTGTCTGGTCATGAATGTACTTCTGGAGTACTGACCATCTCTCCTATCATGTTGTCATATCGGGTTATTCCGGTATTGCAACGGATAGATGGCCGTCCCTGTAGGCTTCGACAGTGGACTTCAGCGAAGAAGATTAGAGGTCAAAATTAGCAGTAGGTAATCCCTTCGAGTACTGTATTCCTTGCAACTACTTGGTTAATGTTGTCTTATCATTCTTTACCCCATTTGATACCTTAGTGAATATGGCTTTTGTAAGAATAAAGTTTTATAAAACAAGATTTGAAAATGTTTTCTTAAAAGAGATTTATGAAGTTAAGTTACAAAGCGCGATGTTAAGTAGCATCCCGGTTTGGAACTTGACTTGTGATGTGTGACATGGGAATGCTATTACAATTAAGATAATGAAATGTTTTTGAACCTTAAGCTTCTCATGTCCATGTCACCAAAAAAAAAAATTTCCCAAATTTTTACGATATTTTGTTAAAGAGATAATGTTTTCAAGTTGCCGGAATCGGGGTGTTACAGAATGGTATCAGAGCAATGGTTAACCAAAGTAGCCTGATGCATGGGCTTACATGTTTGCTCGTGTGTGTGTTTGTCTGTGTGTTAGTGTTAGGCTTGCGATGAGTAAGAATAGGAGTACGGAGTCACGTGAGCATCTCTATTGTGTCGCCTCTATCGTTCTATTTCTTTATCATCAGAACGTGTCAAGAATTTGTCTACGATGGTACGAGGAACACTGCTCAGAATCACGAGGAGACTTTATTCTTTGTGACCGGAACCTCTCTTGACTGTTGAAACCCCTTTTTGTTGAGAATCCCTTTTTGTTTGTAACAACCTCTGGGCTATCAACCTACGACTTTGTTTTGCGACTAAAACCCTCTTTTCTTGTTAAAACTTCTTCTTATATAAACTCTATGTGTTGTTGAGTTGCCTCGACAAGACGTTTGATTTCTCTAAAAGCCTTTCATGAAAACCTTAGACCCTAACACCTTATGCCAATCGACTAGACATATCTAAGTTATGAGGCGGACAGCGAGGTGATGTATAGGAATATGATCCGTCAAAGTTGGGGAGTAGACAGAGGTTTTGAGGTTTGTAGTCACCCACCTAGGCCTGAAAAGATAAGAAGAGTCAAATTAAGGCGGAAAGACCATGAAGAAAGTAGTACCCTTGTCAGGATTGGCATAAGTACGTCATTCTTTTTGAATTTTTTTTCGAAACCATTGAACCCTTTGAACTCTTGTTGACAAAGTTATACCATTATTATTCCATTGTGTCTGATGATGGAATGACTCAAGAAGACTACCTTTGAAAGAACGATGCATATGCGACGACTCGAAGACGACGACCGCCGTTATAGATCGAGAGAATCACTCCAAGGAATCCGACATCCGTTGATCGTGGAATTCTGCATAGCATTTCTCGAGGACGAGAACTCTGCAAGTTGGGGAGAATGTAACATCCCGCGTTTTTCCGACTAGGACGAGTAAAATTTATTAAAGAAAAAGTTTTGAGAAATTGTTTTACAAAAGGTTTTCAATGAGAATTTTATTCGATTTCGTAGTAAAGTGTTGATTTTACGGAGTTTTGATAAACAAATATGTTTTGAAGTTAGCGAAAAGGATTTTTATTGAATTGATTTGGTTAATAAGAAATTAAAAATGATTTTCATTGTTGGTGATTTGTTTTGAAAATGAATTTTTATGGACTTTCTTAGAAGTATCAACTTCAGAAATTCATAACTTTTTAACCGTAACTCCAATTTTTATGATCTTTATATCAAAACGATCGTATCGAAACGTAGTTTTCAAAAATGTATCTTTCATAATTTTCTGGGTTGATTTGCGAAAATTATTTTTCAGTACTGTAAAGGACGAATTTCCAAGGAATAAACCATGAAAAATAGTTTTTGATTTCTAATAAATTTTTCCTTTTGGAATTATCTTTAATATATTAAAGTATGATTTTATAAAATGAAATAAGGGCTATAAGTGCAACCAATAAGTACTGTTTATTATGTGAAAAGAAAATATGTTTAATTGTTAATATTTGTGCTTGATTAGTTAGTGAAAGAAGAAATTATTTTGTGATTAAGTGTGTGCTTGATTTATGAATGTGTGTCTATATGTGTGTGTATGATTGTGTTAATTGATTGATTATGTAAATTAATAATTATGAATTAATATAATTAAGGAATGAAAATTGGGAGACATGTGTAAGTGTGCATGTGTGCCACGGTTTTTGGTGTGTGTGTGTGTGTGTGGATGAAGAATAGATGTGGGATGTGTGTGTAAATGACAAGTGTATGCATGGTGTGTAGGTGTGTGTTTATGGTGCAATTGCTTGATGACTAAGTGGGAAGGAAAAATAAAATAAAAAGAAAAAGAAAGTAAAAACTTGGAGACCAAGTAGTAGAAGTTTAGTGTTGACAAAATATCCTCCTTTGTTTCATGAATTGGCCGAGCAATACAAAGGCTAAGGAAGGGAAATGATCTTTCACTCTTAAGCCTATTTCCTTTCCCTTCATTTCATTAGTTCCACTCATCTTTCCATTTCCTCCTTTCCTACGTTCCTTTCTTTCATTCTTCCAATTCCTCTTTTCATTCCCTTTCACACTACCACCTAAACACACTTGGTGTTGGAGCATCATCAAGCTCAACACCCTTAGAAAAAAAAAAGAGAGAACCATTGTAACACCCCGCAAATTCCTCGTATTAAATTAAAATACTAAAGGGATTTATTTTTGAGAAAAGTGTTTTTGAAAGAATATCTCTTAAATAAATTTTTCCAATTAACGTTTTAGGGAAACGAGTGACTTTAAGAAAATGGTTTTCATAAAATAATGTCATGAGTTTTAAAGTGGATTTTGAGAACTAATTATATGTTGGACGATTTTATGCCTTAAAGAAAAGGTGATTTTTTTAAAACAAGGGTATTTTCATAAGAAAGAGATTGTTTTCTAAATATATGTGTTAGTTGATGTGTGTTTGATGTGTGATTATGTTAATGTGATTCCTTGAAACATTTTGAATTACTAGGTGAGTTGGTAATTAGATGTGCTAAAATAGAATTAATTAAGGAATCAAAAGATGATTCATGTATGTGTGGTGTGCTACGTGTATATCTATCTACATATAAGATTATATGGAATTAAATTAGCTTAAGAGTGTGATAATGCATGAATGATGAAATATGTGTGTGATAAGTGTAGGTGTGCATGTATGTGTGTGCCACGTGTGGGGGTGGGTGTATGATGAATATGTATGCATGAGTTGATGCTATGTGATCAACATGAAAATAAATTGCATAAGTGTATGTGTGTGCTAGTGTGTATGGTTCGGCTATGTGAGGAGTAGAAAACCAAGTAAGAGCCATTTCCTTATGCATTAAGAAAATAGAAGTTTAGGTGGCAAACAAGAGGAAACCTAGAGTGATGACTAATGAAGCCTAAGGGAGACTTTTCTTCCCTCCTTGTCCCCCACGAGAAAGAGACCCCCATGCAACATTTGGAGAGGACCAACTTGCCCTTAAGATGGCACCTTGAACCGAGGGTAGAAAAGGAAAATTTCCATTCCCTTGCCTTTGCATATAGAACCGTGTGTATGTGGGTGTGTTAGGCTAGTTGATTCACTTTCTCTCTTCTTTCATTCACTTCCTTCACATTCTCACATCAACATAAACACCTTTAGTCCAAGAGCAACACAAAAGCTCTTGAGACCTTAGAAAGAGAGTTAGGCCGAGGCAAACCATTGAGGGAAGGGAAGAGGAGATCAAGACCTAAACCTAGGAAATCCTTAAAGATCAAATGTTCGAAAGGACTAGAAGACCTATTTCTTGGTATAAACCGAAGATCCTAGAAGAGTAGACCTAGTTTTTATTTTGAAATCTTGTAATCTTTGTTTCTTCTCTTTGCATGTTCATTTTATCCTTTGAAAGATGACTCTATGTGTTGATCTTTCTTAACCATGGACTTTTAAAGACTCAATCTAATTTTTAATATATGTAACTTATGTTTGATGATTCGGTTGATGATTTTCATGGTAGATCTTGATGTTTTTCTCTTTGATCTAAAGTTTTGTTTGTGATCCTTGTGAATTTGAAATAGATCTCCTTGCATGTTTGGTTTTGATGCTTGAAACCGTGAATCAAGAAGTGTTTATGTGTTTATTTGGTACATCAATGCTTGATCTAAACTTGTTTTTAAATTTTGGTCTTGCATGTTAGTTATGATGTTGATCTTGAACCGTGTATGTGTAATTTTGGTTTAATCTCAAGAAATGCTTTGATTTGAGCTTTGATTCTTGATTTGATCCTTTGATTTTTGTTTTGATCTTGATTTTTGTCTTGAGTTTTGTAAGGGATTTTTTTTAAACAAAAGCTATCTTATTTTCTTGGATTATGCCTCGGTTTTGACCCCTTTTCATCTAAAATAATTTTTCTTCCTCTTCCTCTAGCCCTTGTAGTACCCGACCACACATAGGCGAAACAATTGAGAAGGATATGGCAATCAATGCCTTATCAAAAGACATGATTTATGATAGGCCTTTATGGCGTCGTTTAATCCATGTAGCCGACCCCACCTAGTGGGACAAAGGCTTAGTTGTTGTTGTTGTTGTGCTTTAATTTCCTAACTTGATCTACATGATTTAAGTGCATGCATGTGAATGTTGAACTTTGAAAAGTTATTTTTAAGATTCCTTTTAAAATAAATTAAAAGTGCTTGTGATGATCCATGATTTTTACATGTTTTGTTAGCAAAGCTTAGGATTCATTTATGCATGTTAGTTTTAAATGAAAAGATTAGGTGTTCTCTAGTTGTATGTCTCGGTTTTTGAAGAAATTAGGGAGAACAAAATGCTTTTTCTAAATTGATCTATGTTCCTTGTCCTTGTATGATCTTTGCTTTGATTTGATTTAAGGAAGATAAATTAAAGTGTTGATTTGTGCATGTTGTATTCGGCTATGTTTAATTTAAGATCCATACTTTTTATTTTGTGAGAACTTGATATGTGCTTTATGTTCTTGCATAATTTTTTTGACTTGTTTCAAGTTAAAAAAAAATAAATTGAAGATTGATTATCTTTCCAAAGTTGTGACTCACGGTTTTTGCTAAGAAAAAGAATAAATGATTGCATGATTTAGTGTGTTCGATGATGTATGAAGCTTGCCTTAATTTGTGATAACTTTCGGTCTATGCATGTTACTTAGGATAGAATTCTTTTCCATGAAAGTAACATAGGAATAATGCATGTATTTTGTAAAATAATTGATTAGGAATAAGTTTTGTGTTTAAATAAATCCATGTGCGTGTATTCGGTTTGTGAATCTAAGTGTGTTTAAATATTCCTATTTTATAAAAGTGAAATGTTTATGAAAGTAATTATGTGTTGAATAATTTAATTAAGTGCTCAATGGTAAGAATGTTTGCTTAAGAATGAATGTTTGATTTGTAGTTAAATTGAATAATTGATTAATTGTTTATGTGCCTTGATTTACCAAAGTATGTTGTCAATCGTGTGTGTGTATGAGGTTTTGAAATCTATTGGACTTAATTTATTTGAGTTTGCAAGATTATGTTTATGGCTATCCAAAGTTGTTTTGAGATGAAGACTTGAGTTTTAAAAAGGATAATTTAAATGAAGGAGTTGTTTTAAACGAAAAAGTATTTTTACGATGTTCTCGGGGTTTTATCAAAATGATTTTTATAAAGTAACTCTTTGCTGTCCAAGAGTTATTTGGACATGCTTCTTGTATTTAAAATTTTTTTCATGTAATTTAAAGTGTGGTTTTCAAATGATATTTGATTTAAGAAAAACCCGGATTGAAAACGGGGCATTTTTCGGTGTTTTCGAACACGTTTTTGGTGCTATCCAAAACGGACCAGCAACCAAATAAATTGGTTTAAATTATATTACCAAATGTTTTCCAAATAATTTTTAAGGCATTAGAGAATGTTAGAGTCATTTGAGAGGAAACGGCTATGTTTTAAGTTTTCCGACGAGGAACAAAAAAGTGTTTTGAGATATGAAAAGATTTTCTTATTACACATTAATAACGTAAGCGTATTTTATTTAGTACGAGGAATAATCTTAAAGACGAGGGATTAGGGCAGCCGGCAGCAACCAGAATCCAAGGAGACGGTACACATTTCATAGCTGGACCTCAGGTGAGAGAGAAGCTTTCCTAAGACACCGTGGTAGCTAGGTGATTTATTAGGACGTTCCGTATCATCTCAAAGATCGGAACTCAGTGGTTGGAGTCAGTAGTATAAACAGCAATTGCTTGTTTTGTGTGGCTGCTTATATGAAGGTGACAAAGACCACAATATTCTTGTGTGATGTGTGTATTGATAGTGTGCTTTTATTTAATTATGTTAATAATGTCTATTGTCGATGATTATGATGAGTAAACGGTTGATGGACGTCTGTTACGTCTTGAATCAGAAAATGAAAATAAGATAAGTAAGTTGAAGAAAATAAGATATGTACTGGAAAGGAAAGAAAGAGTTGAGAATTGGGGAATGAAATTGAGGATAATGATGAGAACGAGCCAGAGCTGGGGAGAGTGGTGTTGTTTGGGATGAGATGTGGATTGAGCAGAGCTGGGCTCCTTTGTTTTGGTTTTAGTCTGAGGTTAATGTTGAGTTGAGCTTGCTCCTCCATTAACACTCAGCACGGTTTTAGTCTGGGATTAGTGTCGAGTTGAGCTTGCTCCTCCACTAGTGCTCAGCAAAGTTGAGGTTTTTGAAAAAGGTTTTTGAAAAACAATTTTTGAAAAGGGTTTTCGAGAAGAGCTTTTCGAAAAGATTTTTGGAAAAGAGATTTTATGGAAAATGGTGAAAAGAAAACTTTAGAAAAGGTTTGTGAAAAGAAATTCTTTTGAAAATGTTTTGAAAGGAGGTTTTGAGAAATATTATAAAAGTGTTTTCAGAAAGGTCTTTGAAATGGAATTTTGCGAAAGTGTTTTTGAAGTAAAATTTTCTGAAGAAGTTTATAAAACAATATTTTCGAAAGAAGAATCTGTGAAATAACATTCTTGAGAAAAGTTTGTGGAAGCTATGTTTTGGTTGTGAAAGCATATGAAAAGAAATTTTTGAAATATTATTTTGGAAAAGGTTTGATAAAAGAAGATTGAGATATGAGATTGTGGTTTGTCAAGAGAGATGGTGGAATGTATTTTGAGATATCAGTTGAGAATTCGTTGATGTGATCCCAGCTCTGTGTCATGTGAATTGATGAGAGAAAGACTGTGCAAAGTTAGTGGTCGGGACTCATGGAAGGGTTGCACGAAGGATGAGCCGACCTTAGGTTAATTAAAAAGATAAAAGACTTAAAAGACTTACGCGGTGAGGTATGAGAGTGCGAAGTAGTGGAGAGGAAGAAACGATAAGTATCTGCGGATACTTAGGACGAGATTGCATTAGGGGAGGACGATGACGGTGAAACGTCAAGAAGTCTAGAGTATGTTTCTGGGCAGAACGAACTCCACATGTGGTGCACTAACGTGGTGGGGACTGGGCCTAATGCCGTGGTAAGTTCTGCGGGCCCACTAGAAACATACTGTCACCCCCTAGATTGCAAATCGAGAACAGTGAGAGGGACTGGAACGGGGCATTGTGTTTGCCACTGCGAGGCAGTGTGCCATGATTATTATGAATTGAGGCTGGGCCTCCTGGTCAGGGACCATTTATGTGTTGTGACAGCTGTCGTGCCCGCGTGGTCCTGTTTGCTTCCGATTAGGTTGGGTGGATGACCGAGGAGATGTAGACGTGAGTGATATCTGAGAATGAAAATGATTCCCGATAATGTTTTCTGATTCCTAATTAAAGGAACGATATGAATTGATGAGATTGAGAAAGAGAAGTTCTGTGTATAAAAGGAAAAGGATTGTGAAGGAAAGAATAATTGAGGGGAATGCAGTTAAATTTGGAAAAGAAACTGAAGAATAATGACAAAGATAATAAGACTGAAAATGACGATATCATGTTTATTGTTGTGTGTTTGTATGTTGTATGTTGTATGGAAATTTTGAATGGTCCTTCTATCTTGCTTATCGTAATTCCACACCGTCGACGATTCGTCGTTCGGATCGCTTACTCTCTCCTATTCGTTGGCATATTGGTGCTGCTGATATCTCAACGGGCAGACGGAATATCACGTGGAGTTCATTACTTTGAATGAGATAGAGCTGGAGTTTAGCGTCAACAAGGAAGTAATGACAAGAAACGACTTCACTTTCGGGGATGAAGAAAAGGTGCAAGAGGAAAGGGAAGCTGCACCCGGTGGTCTTCATCATAGTAGCGCAGCGGAAGCGATAGTAGTAAATCTTAGTTTTAAGTTATGATTTGGGTGTTGAGTCAAGGATTACCAAGCAATGTGCCAATTATGTAACTAAGCCAAGTTTTTATTCTGTATTGGAAAAACAAACACTGTAGTCTTTTGGGAAATATCATGATGAAAGTTTTCTAAGAATAAATGTTTTAGTAACAACTCGGTTTTCGAAAGGAAGTGTTGAAGTACATCAGAACTCTTCATTAATGTTTCCAAACACTTCAACAAGGAATAAACCATGAAAACTAGTTTTTGATTTCTAATAAATTTTTCCTTTTGGGATTATCTTTAATATATTAAAGTATGATTTTAGAAAATGAAATAAGGGCTATAAGTGCAACCAATAAGTACAGTTTATGATGTGAAAAGAAAATATGTTTAATTGTTAATATTTGTGCTTGATTAGTTAGTGAAAGAAGAAATTATTTTGTGATTAAGTGTGTGCTTGATTTATGAATGTGTGTCTATATGTGTGTGTATGATTGTGTTAATTGATTGATTATGTAAATTAATAATTATGAATTAATATAATTAAGGAATGAAAATTGGGAGACATGTGTAAGTGTGCATGTGTGCCACGGTTTTTGGTGTGTGTGTGTGTGCATGAAGAATAGATGTGGGATGTGTGTGTAAATGACAAGTGTATGCATGGTGTGTAGGTGTGTGTTTATGGTGCAATTGCTTGATGACTAAGTGGGAAGGAAAAATAAAATAAAAAGAAAAAGAAAGTAAAAACTTGGAGACCAAGTAGTAGAAGTTTAGTGTTGACAAAATACCCTCATTTGTTTCATGAATTGGCCGAACAATACAAAGGCTAAGGAAGGGAAATGATCTTTCACTCTTAAGCCTATTTCCTTTCCATTTATTTCATTAGTTCCACTCATCTTTCCATTTCCTCCTTTCCTACGTTCCTTTCTTTCATTCTTCCAATTCCTCTTTTCATTCCCTTTCACACTACCACCTAAACACACTTGGTGTTGGAGCATCATCAAGCTCAACACCCTTAGAAAAAAAGAGAGAACCATGGAGAGAAAGAGAGAGAACCGAATTGGAGAGAAGAGGAGAGGAAGAGAGAAAGCTTTGATCCTAGCCCATTTTCATCTATGTTCTTAGGGTATAGACTTAATCCTTGTTGTTCTTTCTTCTTCACCATTTTTATTTTTCGGATTCTACATGTTTTTATTTTAAAGAGGATGATTTGTTTGAAGTTTGTTCTTGCATGTGGATTTCTAAGTTCTCTTGTGATTTTCTAAACTTGATTTTACTTGTATTTGAGTTTTAAAAATGAAAAATGAACATGCAAAAATATTTGAAAGGTGATTCAGTTTTATAACTATTTTGGTGTAAATGATTTTGTTTTCTTTGATGAACTTTGATTTTATACATGTGTTTGAGAAAGGAAATTGATTTTTGAAGTTGTTCTTTAATGCATGTTTGTTTTTAAGCTAGATCTAGTGTTTTTAATTACATGCATGCAAAGATCTTGATTTCTACTATGTTGTAAAGAACTTGATGATCAATTCGGTTTCCAAAAGAATTTTATGCTCATGATTTTGTTTTCTTGTTTAATTCGGTTTTTTATGTACACAAAAAGGGAATTATTTTTAGTAAAAGAGTTTAGCTTAAAGCATGAAATTTTTGGAAAAATGAATTTATTTTCTTGATCTATGTTTCGGTCATGGCTTGAATGTTTAGACATAAATTTTTAATTGAAGTATTTGATGCATGCATGAAAAGATCTAATGAAAAAGAGTAAAGCTTTGATGTTAGTTTTGATTTTTCCTTGAAGTCTTGATTTTGGCTCTTAAAAGTTGATGCATGTATGATTTTTCTTAAGATCTATAAAATTTAAGCATGTGCATGTTAAGATCTAGGTTAGTTTAGTTGATCCTTGATTTTTAGTTTAAAAGGCCTTGATTTTTATGTTGATGCATGTTGTAATTGAATCAAAGAAAATTGTTTTTCATAATATATTAATTCGGTTTTCAAAAGGAAAAATAATTGATAGATGGATTCTTGTGTTGATTTGTATGTATGTGTGCATTTTTAATTATCATGAAAAGAAATGGTTGAATAAATTGTTGGACAAAATGTTATGCTGAAATTGTGAATATGTGTGTTTTGACTTTGATGAATGATATTTTTGTATGTTCAATGATTCTGAAATTTTGTCACTAACTTAAGTATATCAAAATGAACCCCTCTGGATTTTTGAATGATTTTTGGATATGATTTCCTATTTTTATAAGAATAAACTTTGTGAAAACCATTTTAAGAAAATAAGTTTTTCAGTTTAAAGATAAACAAAATTTTCGAACTTGTGCTATTTGAAATGGGTTGAAAATTTTTTGGTAGCTTCCTGGACCTCTCTAGATGTTCTCTGTAAAAGTTGAAGAGATTTGGAGTTGATTTGGTATTTTTACTAAAGGCAAGACAGTGAATCACTTGGTTCAGATTTTCTGGACTTAGTGACAATTTTAATTAGAAAAGTATGACTTGCACAGCTCCAAATATTCTGAAAATTTTATGAGATAGTCTTTATTGTATAAGAAAGAGTTATACCAATTTTTAGGCAATTTTGAGTTGATAAACTATTTTTAATAATAACGTTTTTGCCTCTGACCAGCAACAGTTCTGTTTTGTTTTCATGTGAAAATTGATTTGAAACCTAGCTTAGGATTGTTTAAATGACTTGAAATTTTTATATGTTGAACTTTATTATACATGTGTATGTTCTGGAAATTTAGAATATCAAATAAATTAATTTGATATGGTTTTGAATTTTATCTTTTGTGTTTTACTTTAATCACACTAAGTGTCTATTTGGATGTTTTTTGTGAAGGTGAATTTTTATACTTGATGTTGTGGCTTGATTGGTTTGTATGATAATTGTGATGTCTTGAAATGATTGAATGGGTGATTGTTTGATGTTATGCTTGGGTTGTGCATAAATGAATTATTTATTTATTCAAAGTGTTGTGTTTGATTGGCTTTGAAATGGTTTAGTCTTAATTCAAATGGAAACCTTGGACTTAATGGTTGCTTCCCTTAATTCATTTCATGGTTTTAAGTTTGAAAAATAAACTATTTAAGTGTTTATTTTATAACAAAGTATCATATGAACCAAAGAATGATTTTTCGGTGTTTTCGGATTTTCTAAAAAGTAATTTATGGACTTGCATAATTGCTGTCCAGATTTTATTCAAGTTGTTTTCAATCTTAAAAATTTATGTGGTTGGTTTAAAGTTTAAGTTTTAAGTAGTATTTAACTTGAGAAAGATTTGATTTGGAAAAGTTTTATCGTTTTACGATTCTCCGACAAGAAGTAAAAAGAGTTTTCGAAAACACGTTTTAATTCTAAGTAGGACGGTTATTTAAGATAGACTTATGACGTTAGTATTATCTCCCTTAGTACAAGGTGCGTATAAGTCGAAAAGCGGAACGGCTGACTTGTTGGGAAGGACCCGCGCGATTTCAGATGCTGGAGTGTGAGGTGAGAGATGCAGTAGGCCTAGGTCATCGTGACACGTAGACTCAGTTCTGAACTGAGTACATCGAGTCCGATTAGAGTAATTGTCATATGTTAGGTGCTGCATGATTATATGTGACATTTATGTGCTAGATGCTTATCTGTTTTGTTAAATATGATGCATGATTTATTTCGTTACGTATTGGATTTCTTTGTGAATTATCGTGTGGAGTGTATCTTGTTCTATTTGGAAAAAAGTTGAATGTGGAAATGGGAATTATGACAAAAAGTGAGATTTGAAATTTAAGAGATACGATTGAGAAAGAGATAAAATGTAACGCGAATAAAATTATGAAAGAAATGAGTTATGAGATGAATGAATTGTCAAAGTAAGAAAATGTGATTGGGAGAAAGAGGAATGATAATAAAGATTGTATAAGTGATGAAATACAAAGAGTTGTGATTGGAGAAGAGTAATGTTGTTTTGAAAGTGAGATGTGAATGGAGATGCGATTCCTCGTACACGTTTTTGGGAAGAAGCTTAGTGTTGAGTTGAGCTTGCTCCTCCATTAACACTCACCCAAAAATGTGATTTTTGAAAAAGGTTTTGAAAGGAGATTTTTGAAAAGCTTTTGTGAAAATAATATTTTTGTGAAAGTTTTTGGAAACATTACTTTTGAAAAAGTTTTGTGAAAGGATTTATGAAATAAGGTTTCTAAAAATGTTTTGCGAAGTGAAAGTTTGTGAAATCATATTTTCGAAAAAGTGTTGCAAAAGGATGTTTTGAGAAAGACGAGGAAATGATGCTGATGTTGTGATGAGATGAGATGAGTTGATGTGAATTGTGATAGTGAGAAGAAAGTGATTGAGGCCTGGGGCCATTGAGAATTTAGTGGGAAACAGATTGCGTTTAGTGATCGGGCTTCGTTGAAGGGATGCACCAAGGACGGGCCGATCGTTAGGATTAAGCCGCTAATTAAAACGTTAAAACCTTAAAGACTTTAAAAGACATTTATATACGCGGTGAGGAATGAGTGTCGTATCGAAGTAGTTGAGAGGAAGATACTATGGGTATCTGCGGATACTCAGGTGGGGATTGCAGGAGGGGAGGGCAAGGACGGTGAAACGTCAAGAAGCCTAGAGTATATTTCTAGGCGGAACAAATCCCACATGTGGTGCACTAACGTGGTGGGGACTGGGTCTAATACCGTGGTAAGTTCCGCATCGTGAACTAGAAATTATACCGTCGCCCCCTCGATGCAAGTCTAGAACAGTGAGAGGGACTGGAATGGGGCATTTGTGATTGCCGCTGAGAGCGTGCCTTTGATAATGTGAATTGATATGATATGATTGAGGCTGAGTCCTCCTGGTCTGGGACCATTTGTTTGTGTGACAACTGTCGTGCCCGCATGGTAAAGGTCCTGTACTCTTGTTTGCTTCCGACTAGGTTGGGTGGATGACCGAGGAGATGTAGACGTGTGTGAGCTCAATGATGTTTTCCCCTCATCATTGATGCTAACCGATTATGATAAAACTTAAGAATAATGAAAGATTACAAGAATGAAAGTATAAGGAATTTATTGAGAATGATTCAAAGAAAGAAAGTACATGGATTGTTGGAAGAATGAGAAAAAGAATGAAGAGACTGAAAAGATCGAAGGCTTGTGATGCCAAGTGCGATGATGTATATGGTGATGAGTTATGATATGTTGGGTTGGTTGTGATGTGTTTAAATGTTCCCTATGTGCCTATGTGAATATATTTGTCATATGCATAGCATGAGTAATTGTGATTGCATGAGTATTAGTAGGTCCTATGTATTTATTATATACCTCTAGTCATTACTATACTGTCTGGTCATGAATGTACTTCTGGAGTACTGACCATCTCTCCTATCATGTTGTCATATCGGGTTATTCCGGTATTGCAACGGATAAATGGCCGTCCCTGTAGGCTTCGACAGTGGACTTCAGCGAAGAAGATTAGAGGTCAAGATTAGCAGTAGGTAATCCCTTCGAGTACTGTATTCCCTGCAACTACTTGGTTAATGTTGTCATATCATTCTTTACCCCATTTGATACCTTAGTGAATATGGCTTTTGTAAGAATAAAGTTTTATAAAACAAGATTTGAAAATGTTTTCTTAAAAGAGATTTATGAAGTTAAGTTACAAAGCGCGATGTTAAGTAGCATCACGGTTTGGAACTTGACTTGTGATGTGTGACATGGGAATGTTATTACAATTAAGATAATGAAATGTTTTTGAACCTTAAGCTTCTCATGTCCATGTCACCAAAAAAAAAATTCCCAAATTTTTACGATATTTTGTTAAAGAGATAATGTTTTCAAGTTGCCAGAATCGAATGTATCAAAGAATAAAAAAAAAATTAGGATTTCTCTCTTCTCTCTCTTCCTCCTCGCGGTACCCTGGTGCCGCCGCTGCCTTCTATGGCTAGGAAGAGGGGTAGGCCCCCGAAATCCCCTTCTTCTTCTTCAAAGACTGAACAGCATGATCGTTCTGAGCCTCTTGATCCTCTATCCCTTGATTGGGAAACCTTGAATGACATTGATTTTGCTTCTCTCAATCCTGATCAAACAAAAAAAATGTTACTTGCATTAGAAGTAATGAAGAATAAATTGCAGCAGCATGATGTATCAAACAGTGAAGGAGGACAGAAGGAAGGGACTCCAGTCAACCCTTCAACTGATAGCCCTAGGCAGCCCCAACAGCCGAATGTTATGGAGAAACAACCAAATGTGTGGGAATCCTTTGATATCACAAAACTCAGGAATGTAGGTGGTAAATTACAGTTCCATCAGCCAACCCTAAAGGATGGAGTCTCGATTGGGAAAATAGATCAGAGTGATGTTGAAGAAGAGATGAAATATTGGCAGGATTCTATTGTCTGCTATGTCCTAGGAGCAAACCCTCCTTACCCAGTTCTCAGTGGATACTTAAAGAAGGTTTGGGGACAGTATGGGATAGATAAAATTCTCATGAACACTGATGGTACCTTTATAGTCAGATTTAACTCAGCAGAAGGGAGAGACAATGTTTTAGAAGTGGGAATCTTCCACTTTGATAAAAAGCCCCTGATTATTGCCCCTTGGACAGGCAGGAATGTCTCAAAATCTTTCATGGATAGAGTCCCTGTTTGGGTGCAATTCCCTAATCTGAATTTAAGGTTTTGGGGTGAAAAGGCCTTAGGGAAAATAGCAAGTCTGGTTGGAACACCTATAATGGCTGATAAGGTGACAAAAGAGAAGAATAGAATCAGTTTTGCTAGGGTGCTAGTGGAAGTCAATCCTGCCATACTTCCAGAAGAAGTCTATTTTGAGGATGAAAAACAGAATGTAGTGGCTCAAAAGGTTAGTTATGAATGGAAACCCACTCTTTGTAGAAAATGTCATTCTTATGGTCATGATGCCAAAGCTTGCAGGAAGGATGTGAAACAGCAATGGGTTGTCAAGAATAAACCAACTCAAGCAGAGATGAATAAATTAGATCAGGCTCTAAAGCTGAAGCAAAACATAGAAGAAGGAATTGTTCTAGAAGAGAATGTTGAAGGTGCTATTCAGGCTATTACAGAGGTTATTGATAACCTATCTACAGATAAGATAGATAAAGGGAAGCAGACTACTTCTACTAAATCACATCTATCTGAAGAGAGTGGCTGGACAAAAGTGCGCACCAGGAGTAAGGCTCAGCAGAGGTCTATTCTGTTGAAGGGGGAATCTTCTAACCACCCTCCCAATGGTTAGAATTGGAGCCTGGAACATTCGAGGGATGAACCACCCTCGAAAACAAAAACAGGTTCAAGAATTGCTTTTTAATTATAGTATTGGTCTTTTTGCAATTTTGGAAAATAAGTTGAGAGTTCAGAACTTCCAACATGTACAAAATAAAATAGCTAATGGCTGGGGCTCTTATATTAATCTGGATGTTTGTCCAATAGGAAGAGTTTGGGTTCTTTGGAAAAAAGACTTTTTTGATGTGCATATTGTATCTACTTCTCCTCAGTTTGTTCACTGCCTTGTCACTTTGAAGCAGACTCAGCAACAATTCTATGCAACTTTTGTTTATGCAGATAATGATATTCAGAGAAGGAAAGAGGTATGGCAGGCTCTCTCTGGTTTTAAGGATTCCATTCAAATCCCTTGGGTTATTCTTGGCGATTTTAACTGTTGCCTTGGCCAGCATGAGAAGATTGGGGGTAATTCTGTGGAAGTTAGAGACTATGAAGATTTTCAGCAATGCATCTTGGATTGTAATCTTCTTTATATGAGATACAGAGGCAGTTTCTTTACTTGGACAAACAAGCAGCTAGGGGATGATAGAATTCTTGTTAAATTGGATAGAGCCCTTGTTAATGTGGAATGGTGCAATAGATGGGAGAATGCAGAGACAGATTTCACTGTCCCTGGTCTCTCAGATCATTCGGCCATTATCATTGATTGGGGGGGTGATAATAAAAAAAGAAGACATCATTTCAAATTTTTCAACATGTGGACCAAGCATCAAAACTTTTCTGATCTAGTTTCTAATGCTTGGTAGCATAATCCTAGAGGCAGTCTAATGTTTCAACTCTACAGGAAGCTTAATGGTCTTAAAAAGCCTTTAGCTGAGCTGAATAAAAATGCTTTCTCTCAGATTGACTTGTAGGAGAGAGATCTTAAGCCTAAGCTGGATGATATTCAAAGAAATCTTATTTTGAATCCTCTTGATAGGGAGCTTCAGATGATGGAAAGGGAGGTTTCCTCTCAGTATAGTACTGTCCAGCAACAGGCTTTCTTATTTTATCAGCAGAAGGCTAAAATTCAGTGGTTTAATGAAGGGGATATGAATTCTAAATTGTTTCATGATTCCATCAGGAAGAGACAGTATAAGAATGCTATCCTCAGACTAATGAATGATAGGGGTGAAATTTTTCAGACTTGGATTCTATTCAGCATCTTATGGTTGATTACTATCAGAATCTCTTTTGCTCCAATTCATCAGGAAGCAGACTCTCTCAGGAGGTTATTGATCAAGGTGCCATTCTTTCAGTTGAGCAACAACTGAAATTAATCCAGCCTATTTCTAATGAAGAGATCAAGCAAGCCATGTTCTCTATTGATAAGAATAAGACCCCTGGTCCTGATGGCTTTGGATCAGGGTTTTTTCATGCTACTTGGGACTATACAGGATCAGATGTGTGTGATGCAATTAAAAGCTTCTTCCACTCAGGTCATCTTCTCAGGGAAGTCAATCACACAAACTTAATTTTAGTTCCTAAAGTTGATTTCCCTACAAAAGTGAGTGAATTTAGACCTATAGCTTGCTGTAATACTATTCTTAAATGTATTACAAAAATTATTAGTGCTAGACTGTCCTCTATGCTGCCTTTCTTAGTTCAGGATAATCAGAATGCTTTTATCAAGGATAGAATTATATTGCACAATATTCTGATTTCTCAAGATCTTATCAGATTGTATGGTAGAAGAGTAATCTCTCCAAGATGCATGCTTAAGATTGATATTAGAAAAGCCTATGATACCCTAGAGTGGAGTTTCATTGAGGATATGCTCTTAGCTCTTAAATTTCCTATGAAATTCACTAACTAGGTAATGGAATGCATTAGAACAGTATCTTTCTCAGTGGTGATTAATGGTCAACAAGGTAACATTTTCAGGGGCACCAGAGGTATTCGTCAGGGTGATCCTATGTCCCCCCTTATTTTTGTTCTGGCTATTGAGATTCTCACCAGGAAGCTGAGTTTAGCCTCTCTCCAGAGAAATTTCAGATTCCATCCACAGTGTAAGGAGGTCAGGCTAATAAATCTAGCTTTCGCTGATGATTTGATGATTTTTGCGAAAGCTCATCTTGCTAGTGTCCGAATTATTATGGAAGCTCTAGAGGATTTTGGTAACTGGTCAGGTCTTATTGCTAGCCTTGATAAATCTGCTATGTTCTTAGCTGGGATCAATCAAGCAACTAAAGATGAGCTTTTAGCTCTAACAGGTTTCAGATTGGGGACTTTTCCTTGTAAGTATTTAGGTATCCCCCTTGCTGCTAAGAAGTGGAATGCTAATACTTGCCAAGGCTTAGTTGACAAAGTGGTCAACAGGATTAAGATTTGGAAATCTAGAAACTTATCCTACCAAGCTAAGGTATGCCTTATCAATTCAGTTCTAATGAGCTTACATGTCTACTGGGCATCAATCTTTCTTCTACCTGTGTCGGTTATAAGAAGCATTGAAAAGCACTGTAGAATGTTTCTCTGGAATGCTAATGAAGATGGAATCTATAAAGCTAAAGTTGCTTGGAACACTATCTGCAATGATAGAAAATATGGGGGCCTAGGTGTTCATGATTGTTTCAATTGGAATTGTGCTGCTGTGGGTAAGCAAATTTGGCACCTTGTTGAGAAAAAAGATTGCCTATGGGTTCGCTGGATTCATGCTTACTACATTGGAGAGCAATCTATCTGGACGAGTAGTTGGAGGCAAGGCCAAAGCTGGCACTGGAAGCAGCTATTAAAGATAAGGGACAAAATTCAAGAAGGGTTTCAAAATGACAGATGGGTTTCTTGTTCTGATGGTGTATATACCATTAATTCTGGGTATCGATTCCTTAAGGGTAATCGATCGATTTTCCCTTTGCATCGATTTATCTGGAACCGTATAAACATTCAAAAGCACAGCTTCATTTCATGGCTTATGGTTCATGATAAACTTCAAACTTTAGATAATATGAAGTGGAGCTACATACCTAACCACTGCTGCTTGTGTATGATGGCTGAAGAAAATCGTGCTCATCTCTTCTTTGTCTGTAAGTGGAGCAGAGAATTACTTCGATTAAGCTCAGATTGGTTGAGGCTGACTTCGATCCCAGCTCGTTATGCACACTGGAGTCGCTGGGTTCTTCATGCATTTGCTCGAAAACGGAGATTCAAGGTTGTTGGTGCTCTTCTCACAGCTGTAATTTATGAGATCTGGAAAGAAAGGAATAATCGTATTTTCAGGAACTGTGCTCAAACTCCAGATAATGTGTTTAGTGTTATGAAGAAGAAGCTTACTCATAGATTTGCCTATTGTTATCCAGATTTTAGATTGGCCCATTAGTTTTGGCCCATTAGTCGTTGGTTATTGTTTCTTTTTTTGTAAGGATTTTGTTTGGAAAAAGAACCCTTCCTAGAAGTTGGCTTTTTCCTGGATTATTCCCTTAGAAACTTATTTTTTATTTAGAACCCTTCCTAGAAGGTGGCTAAATAAGAGATGAGTTGTCTTTTGATGTATTCTCTTTGCATGTGGTAATTGATTTTTTCTTCTACCAAAAAAAAAGTTGCCGGAATCGGGGTGTTACAGTACTAATAATCCAATGATTTTTAATGTGACTAATATTATGTGAAGTGTGAATGTTTTCGTGATATGTTGTTTGAATGTGTTTTTCTATATTTGAATTTCCTAATAATTGAAAAATGTTTTTCTGAAAAGTATGGTTTAAGAAATTTAAATTGATTTTGGAATTTTATTTTCTGAATTTATTTGAAAACTAAGAATAATGATTTTTATAACATAAACCTTTTAAAGTAAGATTACCTTAAGAAGAATGAATTTTGTTCTGATGAGAAAATCATTTTCAAAGTTTTCTTGAAAACGTTTTATTATGGATTTGGATTTAAAAACTTTCGGAATGTGAATAACGTGTTTCCAAATAAGAATGATTTCAAGGTGTTTTCTAAAATAACGTAAAGAATTTGTTAAAAACGTTTCTAATGCACGGGGAAAAATGCTATAGTTCGGACGACAGACGCAAAGGAAACGAGGCGGAGTTAGCAGTCGGGAAACCCTGGAATGTTTTCGAAGACCTACGTCATTTGAGGTGAGAGAGGGGATTCCCTTAAGACGTCGTGGTATTTAGGTAACTTATTAAGAGGTCCAATCATCTCAAAGGTTGGACTCCAATCTCATTTAGCGTAGTGGTGTATGTGATAGCAATTGTTTGATTGTTTGTTTGGCTATCCACCCGAACGGCTGAGATTGGTTTATTAAATCTGATATGATGTTTTTCTTGTTGATTATGTTTGAGTTATTTAATTATCTTATGATCTGTTTATGTGTTCGAATAATTGTGTTGCTGTTTGAGAAACATTGGTGTGCTGAATAATGGGTCGATAAGAATAAATTTGTTAAAGTAAGGAAGTGTAATTGAAAGGATGATAAGTAATAACAAGGTGATGTAAGTGAAGGAAACATTAAGATAAAGAGTTGAGAGTTTGATGGATAAGAGATAAAGAGATGAGACTGAGGGAGAGTTATGGAAGTAAGATGAGTTATGGAAGTGAGATGTGACTTGGCTCCTTTGTTTTAGATTGGGACTAGTGTTGAGTTGAGCTTGCTCCTCCATTAGCGCTCAGCAAAAATGTGGTTTTTGAAAAAGGTTTTTGAAAAATGATTTTTTGAAAAGCTTTTTGTTAAAAGATATATTTTTGAAAAAGTTCTGTGAACCAATCTTTTTGAAAAAGTTTTTGTGAAGAGATCTATTTTTGAGAAAGGTTTTGGAAAACAATCTTTTTTGATAAAGTCCTTCGAAATGCTATTTTGGGAAAATCTTTTTATAACAATATTTTGAGAAGGTCTTTTTGAAAGGACATTTTTTATTTAGAAAGTTTAGAAGATGAAAGTTTTAAGAAAGTTTTATGAAATGTTTCCTTTGAGAAAAAGTTTGTGAAAACAATATTTTGTGAACGATTGTGAACACAGATCTTGTGAAAGTTTTTGGGAAATTGTATTTTTGGAGAAAGTTTGTGAAAGGATATTTTGAGAAAATTTATGAAATGATATCTTTGAAAAAGTTTTGTGAAGTGAAAGTTTTCTGAAATTATGTTTTTGAAAAAGTTTTGCGAAAAGTATTTTGGAGAAAGATAAGGAAATAAGTTTGAGAAAGTTGATGAGATGATATGAGAAAGAGTGTGATATGAGATGTGGAAATGTGATGTGATGAATTGGGGAACAGTTTGAAAGATTAGTGGTCGGGACTCGTCGAAGGGATGCACGAAGGATGAGCCGACCATTAGGAATAAGCTTTTAAGTAAAACATTAAAATCTTTAAATCTTTAAAAGACTAGTAAAAGACATGAATAACGCGGTGAGGTATGAGAGTGTGTGACGAATTAGTGGAGAGGAAGGAACCATAAGTATCTGCGGATACTTAGGAGGAGATTGCATGAGGGGAGGACAATGACGGTGAAACGTCAAGAAGTCTAGAGTATTGTTCTAGGCAGAACGAACTCCATATGTGGTGCACTAACGTGGTGGGGACTGGGTCTAATACCGTGGTAAGTTCTGCACTCGAGACTAGGACTGTACTGTCGCCCCCTTGATTGCAAATCGAGAACAGTGAGAGGGACTGGAGTGGGGCATTTGTGATTGCCACTGTAGTGAGACAGTGTGCCTTGATTATGTATATGAATTGAATTGAATTGATTTGAGGCTGAGTCCTCCTGGTCTGGGACCATTTGTTGTGTGACAGCTGTTGTGCCCGCACGATAAAGGTCCTGTACTCCTGTTTGCTTCCGACTAGGTTTGGTTGGATGACCGAGGAGATGTAGACGTGTGAGCCGTTTGCCTCAATGATGTTCGTTCCCCTAATCATTGAGTGGACTGAGATGATAAGACTTAATAAACTTAAAGATTCAAAAGAATAGTATAGTAATGGTATTAAGGATTGAATGAGATTTGAGAAGTGAGGATAAGATGATGCTATATGATGATGATGATGTTTATGTTTGTTGCTATGTGTTGTATGTTATTTATTGTTTTATCTTAATAATTGCCTATCCTAAATCCACATAGTCGACATTACATGTTTTGGGTAGCTCACTCTCTCCTATACTTCTGCTCTGTATTGGAAAATTTCTGTACGGTCCTTAGATGGAAAACATAGCGAAGTTCCAGTTCATTCGGGAGATAGGAGCCTCTCCTTTGAAGGGAGACAATATAACTATGACTGGCCGTGTCATATTTTATATCGAGATGAAACGAAATCGAAAGGAAATCATGAAGAGACTTTTAGCTCGTTATAAGGAGGAGAAGAAAGCACGGGAAGCTGCCCTGGAAAGTATTTCTAAGGAGGCTGCTGAAGATGATGCTGCTGGAGACCCGAGGATTGGACTTACCAAGAATCAGAGTAGCGCAGCGGAAGCGTTAGAGTTGATGACTAGAGGTTAGGTAATTCCCTTTCAGAGTTTTGTAATTCCATTGCAAGTTACTTAGGGTCCTGGCTCGCTGTAACATCCCTAATTTTGATTCCAGCATAATAGGAAAGTATGCCAACTATTTAGGATGAATTTCCAAGAATTGGGAAAGGTTTCAAGTATCAAACCAAGCCTAAAGGAGTATGGGGACTTAAGGAAATGAATTGGAGTTAGAAAATCATCAAATTATAACTTTTCCACTCAATAATCGATTACTAGATGGTCAGTAATCGATTACAAGGCCCCTGATGAAAACAATAAAAAGTTGCAGCAATTCTAATCGATTACCTCATATGAAGTAATCGATTATTTTGAGCTATAATCGGTTACTTTCAGGGCTTTAATCGATTATAAGGCCTCTGGTGAATGTACTGAGAAATGTTGCATTGAAGAAATAATCGATTATTTGGCTAGAATAATCGATTATTTTAGGGTCTGTACAAAAAAAAAAGAAAAGAAGAGTGCACGTTGTGCTCTCTCCACCACACAAAAGAGAATCTCTTTTTGTGGATTAAACCATAGCCATTCATTTTACCTCCCCAAACAAATAAAACTCACTCATACTCTCTCTCTCTCTCTCTACCAAACTCGTTCTCCCCCTTTCTCTCTCTCTCAACTCACGAGTTCCCTCTTCTTCCTCATAGGGGTTCCATTTTCTTTCCTCAGGATCCACCAAGAACAAGTGATCCTTGCATCTCTATCATTGTAATTTCTTCTTTCTCATCTCAAGGTAAGTGTTTAAGTTTTGATTTCTTCCTTCCCTCTCTAAAATTCGTGCTTTCTCTCTCCTCTAGGGTTCAAGATTTTCTCACTTCCATTTGGCCAAGGATCAAGTGGGTGGCACTCATTCCATCATCAAGGATTGTTATTATCATCTTCAAGTAAGTGTTGTGTGTGGGTTCCTCTCTTTCTCTCTCAAAAATTCGTTTGCTCTTTTCTCTCTCTACAAACCATGGTGGTTTTCAACTTCTAAGCTATGAAACTCTAATTTTCTTGAGTCTTGATATGAACCATGTCATAAATGACAACCCTTTCTCTTTATGACTCTTGTTTTAGGTTCTCTCCCTCTCTTGTTGGTTATAAGCTTATAGGTGGAAAAGCTCAAAGTAGAGCAAGCTAGAATCTCCTAATCTCTAAGGACTTGAGGTAAGGGGGTGGATATAGTGAGCTTTGCCTTGTTCTAGGGAGTTGGGTCTAGTTAGTATATAATGCTTGTTAGGAGTATGTGTTAGGGGAGAAAATTATATTATAAAGCCCTAGGTTATGAAACATAAAATTCTAATTAATTAAATATGCATGATGATTTGATGTTAAGACTAGGAAAAGGAAACCCAATACCATAAGAATCAATCATTTGATAAATGAAATTTGGTTAATGATTATATTGAAATACATGAGGAATTGGGTAATGTGTTAATGAAGTGGACATAAATGATTTCTATGATTGTTGCTTTTATTGGTAAAGTTGTGAATCAAATGATAATTAATTGCTATAGCTAATATAAGTATGTGTTGTGGAATAAATTGATATAGGAAGAAGATGGAATGAAAATGAATATATGAGATGAATGTGCGTAGTTGTTTCTAAATTCTAAATGAGAATAAATGTTAAGTATTATCAATTGTGAATAAGGGTTATGGTTTATGAATTGAACATGTGAAAATAGGAAATGGAAGTAAAAGGATTACGTGCAAAACAAAGTAAAAGATGATATATGTAAAATCTAAATGTTGGGCTATGAAAGAGAACACTATTTGGTATGAATGTGGTAACTAAGAAAGGAAATGAATACGGAAATTACATGAAAGATTATGTGTTGATTGTGGTTAAATGTGTTTATGAATGAATCGTTTATCATGAGATTAATGTTTAAGTATAATCTGGGTGGTTGTATGAGGTACCTTCCGGCGTGGAGGTGAAGTACCCACCGGCCAAATTGTATGAGGTACCTTCCGGTGTGGAGGTGAAGTACGATGGTATGAGGTACCTTCCGGTGTGGAGGTGAAGTACCCATAGGGCAAATGTATGAGGTACCTTCCGGTGTGGAGGTGAAGTACGATGGTATGAGGTACCTTCCGGTGTGGAGGTGAAGTACCTGCAGGCCAACTTGTATGAGGTACCTTCCGGTGTGGAGGTGAAGTACAACGATATGAGGTACCTTCCGGTGTGGAGGTGAAGTACAATGGCGCAAAATGTATTTTTAAGAATAAGATGTTAAAATGTGTTGACCTCTGACCTGAGGGGCACGAAATGAATAAAATGTTAAAATGTGTTGACCTCTGACCTGAGGGACACCTAATTTAAATAAGGAAATGTATGAGGTACCTTCCAGTGTGGAGGTGAAGTACAATGGTGTGTGATGCATCTTAAAGAATGAAATGGAAAGAAAAAGGAAAGGGGTGTTGAAATGAAGAATGAAAATGGATATTGAAATGAAATAAGTATGTGAAATGAGTAAATTAATAAGGGAAATGAATGTTGAAATGAATAGTGAAATTGGACGTTGAAATGAATAATGAAGATGGAAATGTGAAATAAGTAACGAGTATGGAAATAATGAAATGAGTGTGGTATGCTATATGTGAAAATATGCTTATTTGCTAATTGTGCTTGACCTAGTGGGTGTTATGTCTAGTTAGAAACTGCTTTCTATTTCATGTGCAATGCTCACTCCCTTACATTTTCAGGTACGGAGATTGAGTTGGCACAGCCCCCGGCCGAGCAGGTGTACTTTCCCTTACAGGGAGAGTAGGGATATTATGGGATTGGGTGAATATTATGAACCTAAGCCTCCTACACTATTTTTGATGTAAATTTGCTATAAAAATTTTTAACTGAGGCTTAGGATGTGCTGTTTTGAGAAAATTTTATGTTTTAGTTTTTAATGATCAAACTCTGTACTTTCCGCTGAACTCTGAATATTTGATGTCTCTGTTGTATCTGGAGCCAATAGGGTCTTGTTATGATTTATTTATGTAATCTGAAGCCCTGCTGGCTATTAATTGTTTGTTTGAAACTATTTATAGCAGGTTAAATTTTGGGAATATTCCTAAAAACAAACAAAACTCCGTCCGTTAGACGGTTGATTTTAATAAAATAAAAAGGAATTTTCAAGTCCGTATTTTATTATAAGGGGGAATTAAGGGTATAAAATCCTAGGTGTTACATTTATGGTATCAGAGCAGTTTCACCTCGGCCAAGGAGTTATACAAACTCCAAATGATTACTCACCCAACGAGTAATTGATGCTCATAGTATTAGTCTAAGATTATAATAGGATAATTATAGTGCTATCTATACCTTTAGTAGTTAAGTTTTGCTGGTCTGTTCTCTCTGGCTAAGCAGTATGGCTGGAAGAAGGAGATTGCTTTTCTCTAATTGACTCAAGGTTCTATGTCAGTTGGGGACTATGCAGCTCGGTTTGAAGATCTCATCCGTTTTTCTAACTATCGGTATGCAAGTGACCGTAGCAAGTGGGTTAAGTTTGAAGCCGGGCTTAGGAGTGACATCCGCCTTTCGTGTGAGAATCACAACATTGACAACTTTGCTCGCTTGGTCAACATGGCAAGCACCTATGAGAAGGGTCTCAAACGAAAGCTAGCTGATGAGAGATCTCGGGCAAACCAGAGAATCGGAGGTCAAAGTAAGGACAAGGGAGAGATTCAGAAGTCAGGTCCCTACTCTCATCCCGGGGTCAGTTTTCCTAGGGAATCCGGACCAACAGTGAAAGCTTATGGTCCAATACCAACTTGTCAGCGCTGTGGCAGGATACATAGGGGAATGTGCTGGACATTGGGTCAAAAGGAGGAGTTCTGCTTTCACTGTGGACAACCCGGACATTTTGCTTCAAATTGTCCTAAGAACACAATGAAGAAGGAAATTAATGCTTCTAGGGCACAGAAAGCCCGTGGAGGTCCATCATTACAGAAAGGGAAATTGTTCACCGTAGAGGGTGACGCGGTGGACCCAGCTGATGCGGTTGCAGGTAACTAACGTTTGCCAAGTCTATGCTTAATGCTTTTAAGTTCGATCGTTGTGGAGTTAGTTTGCCCCTCTGTTAACTAAGTAGTGAGTAGTGATGTCTTAGAATGGAAGTGATTAAGACATAGTGGATACCTTCCCTTCCAAAATTCGATCTTGTTCTTATAGAGAACTTATGAAAGACCTTATAAGAAAATTCTTATTGCCTAAGATTTCTAGCGTCAAGTGACCAATATTGTGTTGTGATGTTGTTATTTGATGTAATGTAAGGTTAGAACTGATCACTCTAATCCTTGCATTTGTTAAATGATGACATCATTTACAGAACCTGACAGTGATGTGTTGTTGGTAGACGTGAGGTTGGGATTGATCACCTCAATTCTTGCATCTATCAATAAATGCTATCATTTTAACCTATACAGTGAAAGTAGACAACCAAAGTAGTGACTTCCAAGGAAAATAATTCTGGTAAGTGAAGTCAACCTAACCCAGAAACATTTGTTTAAGAGCTTCATATAGAGTTAGAGAATAGATAGAAGATAGTTCTAAAGAAAGGAAGTTTTGGTGTATGCTACTTTTTCCAAAGTAGTATAGCTAAGTGCTAATCCCTTGGATGAGTTAAGAAAACTCTCCAGGAATTATTCCTACCCATTATATAACCTAAATCAATCTTGAAGCAATTTGGCAGTTGCTTCGAATCTTTTCCTGGTTCTTAGGTAACCATTCGTAAGAATGGCTTGTCTTGTCAAATTTGTAAATCCCAGCGTTAAGACCAAACAATCTTGATAATTGACCCAGCCAACGGCAAGTTGTCGTACCTTTCGCCCTTCGTATGCCATGGTTACAAGGCAAGTCTTCAAGAAAAAGATTCTAGAACTATGTCGGACTGCTATGCATCTCGAGTTTTCTATGTTTAGTTCTTACAACTCCTGCCCCAGAGTTAATTGTAAAGCGATTAGAATTGAACTCAAATCCGTGCCATATCTTTTAACATGGAGTGTAATCGGGTATGTCAACGCTAAGTGGGGGAGTATTTCTTAACTTAAGTCGAACCTTGGTTAATTTAGGACGAATCGATAAGTTGACGAAAGGGAACGAAGGAAAGTAAAGATAGGAAACCACAAGCCCTACCATTGGGATGATTCTCCATGGACTGAACTTAACGGAATTTCGGGGACGAAATTCCAATAAGTGGGGGAGAATTGTAACATCCCTAATTTTGATTCCAGCATAATAGGAAAGTATGCCAACTATTTAGGATGAATTTCCAAGAATTGGGAAAGGTTTCAAGTATCAAACCAAGCCTAAAGGAGTATGGGGACTTAAGGAAATGAATTGGAGTTAGAAAATCATCAAATTATAACTTTTCCACTCAATAATCGATTACTAGATGGTCAGTAATCGATTACAAGGCCCCTGATGAAAACAATAAAAAGTTGCAGCAATTCTAATCGATTACCTCATATGAAGTAATCGATTATTTTGAGCTATAATCGATTACTTTCAGGGCTTTAATCGATTATAAGGCCTCTGGTGAATGTATTGAGAAATGTTGCATTGAAGAAATAATCGATTATTTGGCTAGAATAATCGATTATTTTAGGGTCCGTACAAAAAAAAAAAGAAGAGTGCACGTTGTGCTCTCTCCACCACACAAAAGAGAATCTCTTTTTGTGGATTAAACCATAGCCATTCATTTTACCTCCCCAAACAAATAAAACTCACTCATACTCTATCTCTCTCTACCAAACTCGTTCTCCCCCTTTCTCTCTCTCTCAACTCACGAGTTCACTCTTCTTCCTCATAGGGGTTCCATTTTCTTTCCTCAGGATCCACCAAGAACAAGTGATCCTTGCATCTCTATCATTGTAATTTCTTCTTTCTCATCTCAAGGTAAGTGTTTAAGTTTTGATTTCTTCCTTCCCTCTCTAAAATTCGTGCTTTCTCTCTCCTCTAGGGTTCAAGATTTTCTCACTTCCATTTGACCAAGGATCAAGTGGGTGGCACTCATTCCATCATCAAGGATTGTTATTATCATCTTCAAGTAAGTGTTGTGTGTGGGTTCCTCTCTTTCTTTCTCAAAAATTTGTTTGCTCTTTTCTCTCTCTACAAACCATGGTGGTTTTCAACTTCTAAGCTATGAAACTCTAATTTTCTTGAGTCTTGATATGAACCATGTCATAAATGACAACCCTTTCTCTTTATGACTCTTGTTTTAGGTTCTCTCCCTCTCTTTTTGGTTATAAGCTTATTGGTGGAAAAGCTCAAAGTAGAGCAAGCTAGAATCTCCTAATCTCTAAGGACTTGAGGTAAGGGGGTGGATATAGTGAGCTTTGCCTTGTTCTAGGGAGTTGGGTCTAGTTAGTATATAATGCTTGTTAGGATTATGTGTTAGGGGAGAAAATTAGATTATAAAACCCTAGGTTATGAAACATAAAATTCTAATTAATTAAATATGCATGATGATTTGATGTTAAGGCTAGGAAATGGAAACCCAATACCATAAGAATCAATCATTTGATAAATGAAATTTGGTTAATGATTATATTGAAATACATGAGGAATTGGGTAATGTGTTAATGAAGTGGATATAAATGATTTCTATGATTGTTGCTTTTATTGGTAAAGTTGTGAATCAAATGATAATTAAATGCTATAGCTAATATAAGTATGTGTTGTGGAATAAATTGATATAGGAAGAAGATGGAATGAAAATGACTATATGAGATGAATGTGCGTAGTTGTTTCTAAATTCTAAATGAGAATAAATGTTAATTATTATCAATTGTGAATAAGGGTTATGGTTTATGAATTGAACATGTGAAAATAGGAAATGGAAGTAAAAGGATTACGTGCAAAACAAAGTAAAAGATGATATATGTAAAATCTAAATGTTGGGCTATGAAAGAGAACACTATTTGGTATGAATGTGGTAACTAAGAAAGGAAATGAATACGGAAATTACATGAAAGATTATGTGTTGATTGTGGTTAAATGTGTTTATGAATGAATTGTTTATCATGAGATTAATGTTTAAGTATAATCTGGGTGGTTGTATGAGGTACCTTCCGGCGTGGAGGTGAAGTACCCACCGGCCAAATTGTATGAGGTACCTTCCGGTGTGGAGGTGAAGTACGATGGTATGAGGTACCTTCCGGTGTGGAGGTGAAGGACCCATAGGCCAAATGTATGAGGTACCTTCCGGTGTGGAGGTGAAGTACGATGGTATGAGGTACCTTCTGGTGTGGAGGTGAAGTACCTGCAGGCCAACTTGTATGAGGTACCTTCCGGTGTGGAGGTGAAGTACAACGATATGAGGTACCTTCCGGTGTGGAGGTGAAGTATCCCTAGGCCACATTGTATGAGGTACCTTCCGGTGTGGAGGTGAAGTACAATGGCGCGAAATGTATTTTTAAGAATAAGATGTTAAAATGTGTTGACCTCTGACCTGAGGGGCACGAAATGAATAAAATGTTAAAATGTGTTGACCTATGACCTGAGGGACACCTAATTTAAATAAGGAAATGTATGAGGTACCTTCCAGTGTGGAGGTGAAGTACAATGGTGTGTGATGCATCTTATAGAATGAAATGGAAAGAAAAAGGAAAGGGGTGTTGAAATGAAGAATGAAAATGGATATTGAAATGAAATAAGTATGTGAAATGAGTAAATTAATAAGGGAAATGAATGTTGAAATGAATAGTGAAATTGGACGTTGAAATGAATAATGAAGATGGAAATGTGAAATAAGTAATGAGTATGGAAATAATGAAATGAGTGTGGTATGCTATATGTGAAAATATGCTTATTTGCTAATTGTACTTGACCTAGTGGGTCGTTATGTCTAGTTAGAAACTGCTTTCTATTTCATGTGCAATGCTCACTCCCTTACATTTTCAGGTACGGAGATTGAGTTGGCACAGCCCCCGGCCGAGCAGGTGTACTTTCCCTTACAGGGAGAGTAGGGATATTATGGGATTGGGTGAATATTATGAACCTAAGCCTCCTACACTATTTTTGATGTAAATTTGCTATAAAAAATTTTAAGTGAGGCTTAGGATGTGCTGTTTTGAGAAAATTTTATGTTTTAGTTTTTAATGATCAAACTCTGTACTTTCCGCTGAACTCTGAATATTTGATGTCTCTGTTGTATCTGGAGCCAATAGGGTCTTGTTATGATTTATTTATGTAATCTGAAGCCTGCTGGCTATTAATTGTTTGTTTGAAACTATTTATAGCAGGTTAAATTTTGGGAATAGTCCTAAAAACAAACAAAACTCCGTCCGTTAGACGGTTGATTTTAATAAAATAAAAAGGAATTTTCAAGTCCGTATTTTATTATAAGGGGGAATTAAGGGTATAAAATCCTAGGTGTTACACTCGCTCGTGCTGTAACCCCAACTAAATTCATTTTCAGTAATTATGTTTTGGAAATTAAGTTGAATGGGCTATTAATTTGAAAAGAAGTTTTGAAAAACAAGTTTCAAGGTGCGGTGTCTTGTGACATCTCGATTTGGAACTTGAAAGGGGTTACGTAAAATGAGAACACGAGTTTTAAATTGTAACTGTGTTTTGAAAACCTAAGTGTTCTCATCTTGTGTAATACTTGTTTTGAGAAAAAAAAATTTGGCCCAAATTTCACTATAAACAGCTGTGTAAAGTTGCCAAATCGGGGTGTTACAGTTGTAATTGGGTGCGGCTCAATTCAAGTATATAAAAGGCTCAAGCGGATCGCTTGGGGACTGGACGTAGGTCACTCGCTGGATTGACCGAACCAATATAAAAATTGGTTTGCATGTTCTTCTTCCTTATCTCTTTTAATTTCCGCAATTTCTATAATTTACGTTTCTGCGCAACTCTTATTTTAATTATTTATCGCTATCGCTCTCCATCACAATCTCTTAATCTCTCCGACGCAAAAATATTTTAAATTATACGTGCTTTCACAATAAACTAATAAAACTCGATTCACCCCCTTCTCGAGATTTTGAGCCACGATCCTAACATTAGGAACATGAGATATTCGACACAATGTTAATTCGAGTTACAACGTTGAACATTAATTTCAAATTAAAGGGAAGTGTGATTATTTGAATGTTGTAATTATGATTTGGACTTACTTTTGAACTAAGAACGCTTCCTTTTAGTTCGGAATTAATAATGTCAAAGTAACATAACATTTCACTTTGTGACTTGAAGCTAAAACTACTTAAGTTTAATGTATTTTTGACGATTATGTTAGTTTTGAAAGTTAAGGTATTTTCAACAAAAGCTTGTACTATTTTATTGAGGGAGCAATGGTTTTAAGTTGAAATTTCTATTTGACTCTAATTTATGAATAATTAAATGTTTTCAAAATTAACTTGTCTCAGTTTTCAAGTTAAAGTCTCTTTTTGGTAAAATGCATTATATTGATTATTATTTAATTTGTATGACCCGAGTAGACGATGAAGGAGCTTTAGAACCTGTCGCCGCGCATAAGTAAAGGACTCGGATACTTTTGGTATCTATCTTACGAAAAGGAGCAAGTTTTTGGAACGCAAGGTAAGGACTGAGTATTACCTTATTTTAGGGACAAGTTTCTAATGTGTATATAGTGCTTGCTAAGAATTTGTTGTTAGTTTAGTATTTTGCACCTTAGGGTAGTTGATGAGATTGATAAATAAAGCCTAGAAACTAAGAAAAATAAGTTAAGAATGTAGTCATAGATGTGAATGTAGTTGTTGTTAATGTTATGTGTTATCTCTGTATATGTGTTCATTTTGTTGAATGTTCAATGGTTTTGAGGTGTAGAAATTATGGTAGTAATTAACAGTTAATTAGTTAGAATGGCGAAAATTAAATAATAAGGAGATAATAGAATAATTCAACTTAAGGAGAGAAGTAAATAATAAAAATAAATTATAATATGGTGTGGAATCCGACTGCAATTTTACGCGAATCAGATAGTCCACGATAAAGAGAAAACAAAAGTAATACAATAATATGTGGAATCCGACTGCGATTTAACGCGAATCGGATATATAGTCCATGATAAAGAAAAGAAATGGTTATGTGTGGAATCCTACTGCGAAGTTACGCGAATCGGATAGTCCACGAAGAACTGAGAGGTAATCCCTTGCGGCCGACTACGATGTTACGCGAATCGGTTTCCGACTGTGATTTTACGCGAATCGGATGGACCGCGTCAAAGGATTACTTAGTTCTCCCTTGCGGGCGACTGCGATTTTACACAAATCGGTTTCCGGCTGCGATTTTACGCGAATCGGATTGTCCGCGTCAAAGGATTGCGTGTAACACCCTATTTAAACCTTACCCTTAAACTGAAAATAGGACTTCAAATTTTCTTTTGCAAAAGCGGCATAAAGGTAATTATGATTGTAACACCCCAATTTGGAAATAGAATTTTCACTAAAAATTTGCGCCATTTTTTTTTTATTAACATTGATTACAAGAGATAATTTAAAGGTAAGTTTGCACATGAACTTAGTTCCAAAAATATTTTCGCAACTTATCTTTTCAAAAATTGTATTACATAAACGACTTAGTTTCTTGAAAAGGTTCTGTTCCATAACTTAGTTCTATTTTCCAAAATGAAGTGCCACGGCGTATTTCCATTCACAAAACATACTAATCGAAAATGCGAAATAAAACATCATTATGTTAATTTCAAAATTAACCGTCATAATAAAAAGAGTTTCGGCCCAACGGCCATTATCCAAAATAAAAGCGAAATAACATAAATCTCCCCATAGGGTGTACATAGAGATAATCAGAGGGTCCGCTATCCAAGACTTTAAAACAAACAGAGATCAATACTACTAGAACTAAGCTACTCGTCATCATGCACATCCTCATCAGGGTCCTCCTCCGGATCTTCTTCTTCTTCTGGGTCCTCTTCCTCTTCTGGGTCTTCCTCCTCTTCTGGATCCTCCTCCTCATCAACATTGTGATCATCAGGTGGAGCATTATGAAAAGCATGAGGTCCACCTGACATAAGATCCCTCAGATGATATCGCACTTCCTCATGGTCCGTAGCTACTCCTCGTAATACATGATCTCGATCGGTAATAATGAGTCTTGTTGGTCCCTCCCAGATCCATCCGTTTGCAGTTCTATACCATTGTCCCCCCATTAAAGGAGACATCTCCACTTGAATTACCCGGTCCACCATCTAATAATTTCATAGATAACACAAGAGCATAACAGAAAAATAGAGAGAGTTAGCGACCAGACGATCAAGACGTCGACGGCATGGGCTTACTCCATGGGTCGCATTAGGACTAACATAAACATAACATTCTTTTATATGCCACAAAATCGTTTGTTATATTATTGCAACTTCGTTATTATAATAATAATTTCGCATCATTATCCACGAGTTCCAATTATAAAGTTTTCCATTAAGTCTTTCATGACCGTCAATGATTTAGGGAGAGAAATCATTGAGGTAAGGGAAATTAGCACACTCGATACATCTCCTCCTTCAATATCCAACCACATCCTAGTTCGGAAAGCAGATGGGATGCACAGAAATCCTAACCATGCTGACCTCAAGCCAAAGGGTACGTACCAGCTGAAACCACACAAGTTGGCCAACAAACAAAATACAATAACAATTCATCATTTCAAAAACAATGGCTTCTAGTCCCATTCGGATTCCCTCTACACCATCTAGGATTTGTTCAAGGGGGCGATGTAACACCCCGATTCGGCAACTTGAAACTTAAACTCAAAGTAGTGAAAATTTGGGGCCATTTTTTTTTTAAAACAAGTGTTATGTGAACGTGAGAACACTTAGACTTTTAAAACATAGTTACAACTAAAACTCGTGTTCTCACATTACATAAACTCTTTCAAGTTCCAAACCGAGATGTCACAAGACACCGCACTTTGAAACTCGTTTTCGAAACATCATTTGCAACATAGCCCATTTACTTGTTTCAAACAACAACGTTAAATAAAACTTGTGCCGGGGTACAGTATGGCAGAGCTAGGTAACTAAGAACTTACAATGGAGGACATTCCGCCAGGGGAATTCCTAGCTTCTAGTCATGCTTCCTATTACTTGTCGTCTAACTCCGGACTTTGGTTGATGAAGCCCACCACGCTTCCGCTGCGCCATCTACCAGTCGCAATATCAGCAATTCCCGATACGACAACATGGTAGGAGAGAGTCAGTGTTCCAAACACTAACGGGTTGACCTTGCGGTCTCAGGGTAAATTCGATGTAGAAAGAGACAGAGGATATAACATAACTATATAACTAAAACAAAATACTAAAGAATGCAATCATCATCAACATAAATGCATCTAGCATGTTATACACATAGCATGAAGCACAACAATAATATAATCATCATCAACATCATCATAAACACCATTACATTATTCGAGTTCTCATTCCTAACATCTTTCTCATGAGCTTTCGCAACTGATCTCAATCCTTCTTTCCTCATAACTTCCACACTTATTACTTATTCCATGAATTTTCTCATCTTATAAATCTTATTCGATGCTTAATTTCTATTGATATACTTTTCTTTGAAACCTCTTTGTCTTTTAAATTTTTTTGTTTCGATTAGCATCAATGATGAGGGGGAAACATCATTGAGCTCACACACGTCTACATCTTCTCGTTCAACCACCCAACCTAGTCGAAAGCAAACAGGAGTACAGGACCTTTACCACGCGGGCACGACAGCTGTCACACAAACAAATGGTCCCAGACCAGGAGGACTCAGCCTCAAATCAATTCAAATCATATCATATAATCAAGGCACGCTCTCAGCGGCAATCACAAATGCCCCGTTCCAGTCCCTCTCGCTGTTCCTGAAATGCCATAGGGGTAACAGCACTATTCCGGTCCCGGGTGCAGAACTTACCACGACATTAGACCCAGTCCCTACCACGTTAGTACACCACATGTGGGATTCATTCCGCCCAGAATAGTACTCAAAGCCTCATGGCATTTTACCGCCCTAGCTTACCCTATTTCATTCACAACCCGAATATCCTTGATATCCGGGGTAACTTCCTCTCCACTACTTCGATACGACACTCATGCCTCACCGCGTTTGTAAATGTCTTTTAAAGTCTTTTAATGTTTTACGATTTACTTAACAGCTTAATCCTAACAGTCGGCTCGTCCTTGGCGCATCCCTTCAACGAAGCCCGACCACTAAACGCAATCCATTCCCCCTAAATCTCCATGGCCCTTGGCCTCAACATCAAATTCTCATCTCATCGTCATGATTCTCAAAAGCTCATTCTCCACATATTCCTCATAAACATCATCAATCTCTCTCTTCCTCGTCTTTCTTAAAATATCTTTCGCAAAACCTTTTTCAAAAGATAATATTTCCAAAAACTTTCGCAAAATATCGTTTTCACAAAAACTTTTCAAAAATCTCTTTTCAAAACCATTTTAAAAAAAATCATATTTTTGGATGAGTGTTAATGGAGGAGCAAGCTCAACTCAACACTAAGCTTCTTTCCAAAAACATGAACGAGGAATCACATCTCCATTCAATCACATCACACTTTCACAACCACGTTCTCTTTCAAATCTCAACTCTCCATATCTTTCACAATTCATTCATCTCATGATTTACTTCTTCCTCAGTTTTATTCGCGTCACGTTTATCTCTTTCTCAATCATTCTCATACTTTCTCTTCATTCTCAACTCATCACTTATTTCTTTCTCAATTTTTTCTCATGTTTCTTATTCGTTTCTCTTTTCTCATTTCAATTCATCTTACTACTTTCATGGTTCCATCATCATCATCTCACTATCCAGACAAAATTAAACAATATCTAAACAAGATAAAGTATGCACAACAAATAACCATCTAGTGATGCATAGCAAATAAACATTTAGTATGCAAACAGAACATCTAACACACATATTTGTATCGCCTAATTCGTAGTACCCTCACAATCCTTCTATTCGGATTGTGAGCAACCACGTTACGGGATCACAGCACTCTCACTCACCTGGATGACGACACATCCAAAAACTTTCCATGATTTCCAGTCGCCAACCTTGCCACGTTTCCTTCGCATCCGACACCCGAACTAGACATTTTTCCCCGTGCGATAGAAACGATTTTACGTGAATTCTTAATTTTGTTTTAAAACACTTTGAAACAATTTCTTTCTTGAAAACACATTACCAATAACCAAAAGGTTTCAGAACCAAATCAGATTTCAAAAAGAGTTTTCAAGAAAATTTTGAAATAATCTCTTTATCAAAATAAAATCCATTTATCTTAACTTCAAACACTTTGATTGAAAAATCAATTTCTTTAATCATTGAATGAAAACAACCCTTTGAAAATTTTTCTTAAATCAAATACAAGAATTCAGAAAGGTAAAACTTCAAAAACCAATCAGATTAGTTTATTTAATTTCTAGACTTCATAGCATCCCAAACACTGATCAAAGAAGGTTCTTTAAAATTTTCAAACCAATTTAAGTTATTTAAATCACACTTTTTAAACAAAACATTTTTCACAAATAAATCTCTCAAACAGTATTCAAAACAAACACATTCAATTAACACAAGAACAATCACATGCATATTTCAAAGCATACAAATCATTCACAAACATATACACAGTAAGTCACCTTTTTAATTATTTAAAATCATTAATTAAATTAATTAAATTATCCTTAAGAAAATAATTTAACTTAATTTTCTAATTAGTTCTATCAAAACCGAATCACACAAGCTTAACAATTTTCCAATTACAAGAAAATTTTAATCTAAAAATCATTAAATCAATATTACAAAAATTCCTTTATACAAAATCAATTTAAATCAAAAATAATTAAAAGAAACATGCATCGCTTTCACATAGCACCTAGGAATATGAATACAATCACAAGTCATTTTATGAAAATAATTCTCCTATTAATTAAACATACAGTGGCCGAATTATGCATGTATAATATTGCAAGGATTAGATGCACAAATAAAACATAGAATCATGAAATTACTTTCTTTATTTTTTATGCTAAAACCGTGAGCATTAACAAGGAAAATAAACAACTTTAATTTCATTTTCAAAACACAATCAACACCACAATTTAAATCACAACTATCACCCATAATTTCTTTTAAATTTAATTACTTCATGCATGTGCTTTTAGAATCTTTAAATTCAAATAATCTCATCATGCATGCACCCTAAAAGAGGAACAAACATAGCTACTACCTAATCCTAGGATGGCTCAAAGTCAGCATACCACATCATCATGCATTAAAACAAATTCTTTTTCAAATATTTTTGGCATTCATAAAATAAATTCAAGGTTACACTTTAAATTTCCAAAAATAACATGCATGTACTTTGAATCATTAGATCTTGTAACACCCCGACTTGGTAACTTGAAAACATAATCATTTTTTTTTTAGTGAAAATTAGGGGCCATTTTTTTATTTAAAATGAGTAGCATGCGAAATGAGAACACCTCAATTGTAAAACATAGTTTCTTGAAAAGCCTAGGTTCTCAAGTTGCACCAACTCCTTCAAGTTCCAAACCGGGATGTCACAAGACACTACGCTTCGAAACTCTTTTTCCAAAAACATTAGTTGAGTAGAATAGCCCATTTAATTTCATGTCAAAATATTAGTACACAGATTAACTTGTTGGGGTTACAGCAGGACCAGGTTGCTAAGAACTCATGGGGAGATTACATACTCAAAAGGAAAATTACCTACTCCCTGGTCATACTCATAAATCCTTCCCTAATCTTGCTTCCCAAACTTGCTATACCACTATTCATCATCAGCCAGTAGATCCTCTGGACTAATGATCCAGCTCCCATCACTGTAGTACTCCTCTAGGTCATCCCTATCAGACCAGAGGTCAGGATCCTCCTCCTCAGCGTCCTCAGGAAGCTCCGCCTCAGCATCATCAGCCTCACCATTCGTCTCCTCTTCCGCAGCAGCCTCCTCTTCTTCTAACTCAGCCCTTCGACGCGGGATCTCTATGAAGAACAGCTCATAGACACACATAATGCTGTTGGTGCCTCTTCTGGGAGTCGCTCCTATCTCCCGCAACTGCTGGTATCGTACCATATTGGCCATCTAAGCTCCAAACGATTTTATAAAAGAAAGAATAGATAGAGTAGAGAGAGTGAGCAACCCAAAACGGCAATGTCGACTATGTGGGATTACATCAGGTAAATATTAAGACAAAATAAATATAACAACTTAGAATCAAACAACCAATCGAATATACTTAACCACACATATTTATCATCAAAATATAAATGGAAGCACACATTCTATCATCCAAAATGAAAATTCAAGGTTCTTAAACATCACAATCTCCACTATAAGACTTTCCTTTTCTTTTCTCTTCCTCAGACTCATCAATGCATCAAAAGTACTCATATCATTTACCATACGTAAATCCTATCCATCACTTGAGGCTAACATCACTATCAATATTATCTTTATTATCATTACACTTATCTTTGGAATTTCTGGGTTATTTAAGTCTTATTAATTCGATTAGCATCAAATGATGAGGGGGAGGCATCATTGAGCTCACACACGTCTACATCTCCTCGGTTCACCACCCAACCTAGTCGGAAGCAAACAGGAGTACAGGACCTTTACCACGCGGGCACGACAGCTGTCTCAACAAATGGCTCCAAGCCAGGAGGTCTCAGCCTCAATCACATATAATATCATTAATCAGGCTCACTGTCTCACAGTGGCAAAACACAATGCCCCGTTCCAGTCCCTCTCACTGTTCTCGATTTGCAATCTAGGGGGCGACAGTATGTTTCTAGTGGGCCCGCAGAACTTGCCACGGCATTAGACCCAGTCCCCACCACGTTAGTGCACCACATGTGGAGTTCGTTCTGCCTAGAAACATACTCTAGACTTCTTGACGTTTCACCGTCATCGTCCTCCCCTAATGCAATCTCGTCCTAAGTATCCACAGATACTTATCGTTCCTTCCTCTCCACTACTTCGATTCGACACTCATGCCTCACCGCATTTATAAATGTCTTTTAATAGTCTTTTAAAGATTTGATTACGGCTTAGTCCTAATGATCGGTTCATCCTTAGTACATCCCTTCAATGAAACTCGATCGCTAATCGTTAGCACCTAATCCCCCTAATACTCACATAGCATCACTTGAATCATCACAATCATCATTGCATCATCTTTCTCTTTCTCACATCACAGCATATTGCTCTCATCAACATTAGCGTCACTACTCCAGGCCAATTGAAACTTTGTACGCTATCATTGTTCTCCTTGCCAATGGTGATTCCGCAGCATCATTGGTGTCCTTCCTCGCCCAGTTGGCTCAGCAGCATCAGTAACTCCCCTCGTTCGTTCCAAATTTCCAATTACCAATTACTTCTCTCGCAATTCAATCTCATCATTACTTGCCTCTCTCCCTTATTCACTCTCATTATTCGAATCCATTATTCTTTTCTTATCATACTCAGTTTGTTACTTCTACCATTATCATTTACAAACTCTCAATCATATAATTTCCCACAATATCTCCTTTAAGTAACAAATAGATAATCATAGGATACTCAAATAATTCATCATGCATAAACAGAAATCATAAAATCATTTTAATAGTCCAATCTCAGTCGTTCGGGTGGATAGCCAAACCAATCAAACATTCGCTATCACATACACCACTACGCTAAATGAGATTGGAGTCCAATCTTTGAGATGATTGGACGCCTTAATATGTTACCTAATTACCACGGCGTCTTAAGGGAATGCCCCTCTCTCACCTTGATGACGAACGTTTTAATGTGCTCCACGATCTCTCGATCATCTCTCCTCGCCTCATATCCTCGCATCCTTCGCTCAACTAAGACATTTTCCCGTGCATTAGAAATGATTTGATACACTCTTTTAACTTGTCTTGAAAACAATTTCTCTTTTGAAAACTTTTTATCATTATCCAAGATTTCCAAATTCAATTCAAATTCATGATTAAAACAGTTCTTGGGGAAAACGTTTGGAAATAGCTTAAAAATAATTTCATTTCATTATTAAAACATAATTTAAAACATTAATGTTATGAAAACATAATTCTTAAAACATTCACATTAACCAGCTCATAGAAATCCAAATCATTCATCATCCACCTATTTGCGAAACATTCTTAGACTAGAGAAAATAACCATTTAGATTAATAGACCATCATACAAATTCAATCATGCACAAGAAGAGAATTTAGACTTAATTTCTTGATTAGAACATGGCAAAACCGAATTGCCTATAATCAATATTCCCTAATTACTAATAACTTTTAACCTTGAAAACCATAGGATTATCATTATGAAAATTGTTTCTATTAATTTTATTTATTTCCAGCCCTTAAAACCAAAAGAATAAAAGAAAATAGCACATCTTTGTATCAAACATATGATAACACAAACATAGAAATTAATCACTTTCATTAGTCCTTTAAGAAGAAAAGTCACTCTAGGCACCTACACATGCACTCACCGAATTATTCTTGTAAAAGCTTGCAAAGACATAACATACAATCAAAGACATGAGACAATGAAATGATTTTATTTCTTCCAAGACCAAACCGTGAGCATCATAGGGAAATTAAACAAATTTAAATTTCATTTTTCTTAACTTGGTTCAAAGCAACAATCAAGACCACAAATCACTTCGTGCATGCACCTTTTTGTTTTTAAAAGGAGGTTAATCTTAGTCTATTTGCAATACAAATGATTATCAAGCACACTTTCCTATCTTAGTCTATTTTTCTTAGCTCACTTTTTGATACACTAAAGACAAGCAAAGCAAATCACATTGCATCATCATGCATGAACCATCATGAGATTTCCTTAGACTTTTTATTAAAACTTAAACTTATAATTTTTCTCAAATGAAAACATGGTTTATAGCTTGATCCCCTAAAAGAATAGCATGAATGAACTTAAGACCACCATATCTTTCCTTAATACATACATGCACCTAAAAATCATGCACCAAAACATTCTTAGTACTCATGACCGAATGGCCCTAACACACATGGATAAAATAAATCTCTAAATCAAATCATGTTTGTAAAAAGAAAAATCATCTTTAAAGGCTATCACCCTATTATTTCTTCTAGACCGTAACACACACAGAAGGGAAACTTAGTTTCTTTGCTTGAAAAGTGACATGCAAACCTTGAAGTTCACGGATTAAAACATACACATATATGAAATCAACCAAAAATCATTACAACTCAATATGCAAAGCTCAGAATTCCTATTTTCTTCTCAAGTAATCTTAGATTATCAAATTATTAATCAAACATTCACACAAACACACCTAGGTCACGGATTGGGTACAAGAACTCAACATGCAAGACTTGAAATCCTCAATTTAGCACAAACCATACTTAGATCATGAAATATATGTCCAATCCTTTCATAAAACCTTATTGATCACGGATTAGAAGAAGAAATCCAACATGCATGGGGTTGTAATTTTAGTTTTCATAAAAATGCCCAAGTAGTTAGTTAGATCCATTAGAAATTGTTTAGAAATCATCATGATCTTCCTAAAGAGAACATAACCGAAGCACATAGAGTCCATATATTACAACCGAAATTAAAAGTCCATAACAAAAATCTAAATCTTACTTGCACTCATCTCTCAAGCTATGGAAATAAACATGAAATGAAAAGAGAAGAAAGAAAAATTACAAAACCAAAAGAAAATTCTAATTCTCATGATTCTACCCTTTGATCTTCGAAATAACCTACCAAAAGAGTTGATCTCCTACTTCAAGGTCCTTGATCTTCAAAGAAAGTTCAAAGTCTTGGTCCAAATCTCCTTTCTCCTTCTTGATGTTCCTCACGGCCACACTCTCTCTTTTCTCTCTCTCTATTTCTTCTAAGGGTTGGATAGTCCCTTAGAAAGTGTTTAGGTTTCTTTGTGAAGGAAATGAAAGAAAGTAAGGAAATGAACTAAGGCATGGTTGGATATAAGGGCACCAAAATTGCCTCCTTTGCCCTTGGAATGGGTTTCGGCCAACACATCAATTAGGAGGGTAGTTTTGGATTTACAAAAGTTTGCATGGGAGGGGTTCAATCAAAGGGAACAAAGTGAATAGGCTATAGCTTAGGTCTCATCATGCATGGTCATTTCAAGCTCCTATTTTCCACTCTTCTAATCCACTTGTTGGCTTCTAAGCCTTCCAAGTATCTCTTCCCACTTTGAAAATCTACCCCCAACACACACACACTCACCATAGCAACACACACACATACACACACTTCATGCAATTCTTCATTTTTATTTTCTATTTTAAGATATCATTAATTCAAGAATCACATACATGCATTCACACACATGGTAAAACCGTAGCACCATATGCACATACACATAGTCTATATTTTTCTTATGACCACCAATTCACATAAATATGCAAGTATTTTCAAGGTTCATATGTACATACACACACCAATACCATACACATGCTCATATATACACACATATTTATTTTTCAAGCCACATCCTTATATGAAATCAAACATATAGCATAGTGAGCACAATTAATTTCATGTCATGGCAATCATTTTAATTTTCTATAAAACACATTTGATTGTAAAGAAAACTTAGACTATTTCCAAGTAAAACAATTTTCTAAATATAATACACACAAACAGAAATCTCTAAAATCAAACTTTTAATACAAATAGGAAATTTTCAAAAGACAAATTTATTTAAAATTGTCAACTCTCAAAAATCATGGTTTCTTAAGAACATAATTCGTCCTTTCAAAATTTCAAAGAAATAACTTTTGTAATTCAATCCAGAAAATTCAAAAGATCACATTTTCAAGGTTTACAAATCCAAAAATGCAAATTATTCCATAAAGAAATTCACTTTTTAATAAAATCAGAAATCCTCTTTAGAAAATCCTTTTGAGAACCAAAAACTCCAAGTTGGTTTTCATCGAAATCGTTTTCGCACGTACGGGAAAATGCGGGGCGTTACAGATCTAGTCCTAAAACATACATGCATCAACTTGTTATAAAATAAAAAGCATAGATCTATCTTAATCAAGTATGGCCGAATGGCCTCACAAAATAAAACACACACTAAATCAAACACCAAATCAAATTATGCACATGACTAACACTAGATCTAAACATATTCATGCTTGAGAAAAACTCATTTCTAAAACTCACTTCTTTACTTTTCCTTTTGAAACCGTGGCACACCTCAAAGAAAACATGATCATCCATTTAAAATTTACATGCAAATCAAAGATCTAAATATTTTTCATTTATCAAGTGAAGGAAATCACATGCACACACTTTAGATCAACTTAGAACATCATTAGACCAACATGCAAGACTAGAACTTTAAACCTTTTCACAAAACAAGTTTAGATCATAGATTTTCTTGTCACATAATCACAAATACACACATAGATCAAGATCTAAAAACCAAAATTCCACTTTATTAATAAATAAACTTAGATCATGGATTTATTTATCAAATCATCACATAAACACAAATAGTCCACGGTTTAGAGAAGCAAAAATAGACATGCAAGAGAGTTTATTTTAGCTTTCACAAAAACCGTAGTTTTCTTTAGATCTTTAAAGATTTAGTTAAGAAAATATTAGATCCATCAAAAAGACTTTAAATCGAAACATAAAGCATCAAGATCACATATTACAAATTATTTAAAGTCCTTAAAAGTTCTTGATCAAGCAAGATCAACATATAATAACAACATGCAAGAAGGAAGAAATAAAGATCAATAAACTAAAAAGGAAAAACTAAATTATTACAACTCTTCTTCTTGATCTTCAATCCTACCATGAGAAAGGTTGGTTCTTTAGCTTTAACAATCTTGATCTACAAGGAATGGGACTTGGTTAGGCTTGGATCTCCTTCTTCTTCTTCTTCTAAAGCTCACGGCCATACTCCCTCCTTTCTCTCTATTTCTTTTATCTTTTTCTCTCTAAGAGTCTAATGGTCTCTTAGAGATGTGTTTGTATTGGTGTGAAGGAAATGAAATGGGAGAAGTGGAAAATGAACTAAGGCCTTACACATATATAGGCCACGAACCATTCTCCATTTTGACCTTAGGTTTTAGGTTTTGGTTACACACTATGGGAGGGGCGGTTTTGGGTTTACAATTAATTGCATGGGTGGATTTTATCATTTGCAAGGGTACAAGGTGGGATGATCTAGAGCTTAGGGTCATCCTAGGGCTAAGACTTAGTTAGCACATGGTTAGGGTTTTCTAACTTAGTTTTCTATTTGGTTTCTACTTCCTTAGTCTTTAAGCTTCTAGAATTCATGCATACACACACACATGTACATACATACACACGCATATACACACAAATACATACCACCCGTAGCATACTCACACTCATACATACATTTTACATTTTTATTTCTTAATCCTATTTACTTAAACATTCTAATTATTAATTCATACAATCATGCAATCAATTCACCATTCACATTCACACAACAATTCTTATGTATCATACACCAAGCACACAGAACACACACACATGAAATAAAACATACATCATATAAAAATTTCAAGCCAAATCATTAAATTACTTTTCTTTAAAACACAAATTCCAAAAATTCGTATTTCATATCTCTGAAAATAAATTTTTGTAAAACCACCCAGAAAAATATGAAAATCTCATTTTTAAAATCGACGTTTCAAGACGATCGTTTTGATATAAAGTTCATGAAAATCCGAGTTACGGTTAAAAAGTTATGAATTTTTAAAGTTAACAGACCGAAAGATTACATTCCTAACAAAAATCTTTTATTTTTAATAAAATCACCACCAATTTCTTATAAATCAAGTCAACAAAACCATTCACTTCACATTTATAAAAACATTTTGTTTATAAAAATCCTTGAAAAATCATCATTTCATTTCTTTCTCACATAAAATATTTTTCTGAAAATCTCTTTTATCGCAAAACTTCAAGGTTTATTTCGACGAAATCGTTTACGCACGTACGGGAAAAATGCGGGGTGTTACATTCTCCCCAACTTGAAGATTTCTCGTCCTCGAGAAATACCGTGTAGAATCTGTCTGATCGGCGGACGCGTAACCTCTTGACAAAATTCTTTTACTCTCTAGCTGCAGCAATCGTCGCAATCTTTGAATTTACACCGTCGATTCATCGTTCTTAAGAGCAATTCAAATGGATTACTCGCAAAAGTAATCCCTCGAAGGGCTTTCAATAACAAAGATGGCGGGGTAAAAACAACACGGTTTCATTGACAACAAGGACTGATGGGCTCATAGGCACCAAAATAGGATTCAGAAACAACATGGTTACGTTTCTTTGGGGTCAGGACGCTATCACACTTAGGGTTAAACCCTTCTCATCAATTCAAGCCTCAACAAATTACTCCTCATCTACTCCCCAACTTAGATGACTCATATCTCTCTACACTCCATTTACTATCACAAACTCAACCTCTAAATACTCCTATCCTTCACCACTTTTTATCAATTCCACAAAATTTCCCATCACTTAGCTCCAATCTGTCCTCTTATTGCATTACATCTCTCCAATAATTGTCCTTATCAGACTCCGATAGTCACTATTAAATCTTTCTCTTACTCTAACAACCACTAATCCTCAAGAAACATGCACTATCTCACTCCTTATCTTAAACTTTGAATCATATAACTTAGACGCTCTAAACCTTTTTCCACATTCCACGATTTTTTTCTTACATTCTAAACCATCAGAATTCCTCAATTCAAAGACCTATTATCCGTTACCAAATCAAATCCTAGCTTTTTACCTAACCTTGAGTCAATCACTTAAAGATTCTACCCTCAAATTCCACCATCTTACCATTTCGACTTTACCATATCATCACATACGCACCTCCATCTAACCATTTCCAACTCAAATCAAGACACTTAGGACTCTAAACCCGAATTATCACCTCCATTTCTTCCTCATCTTATCACCGTCTAAGCCATTATCTTGACCCATCCGACATCAAAACTCTTAATCCTAACCACTTACACAACTCACCACTCATCTAAGATTCCTACTTCTTCCAAGACTCATACTTACTTCATCCATACAACACTTGCCTCATTCGCCTTGGTCCTTACAACACTTGCCTAACAACACTTCTTAACCCTCTTCCTCACTTAGGTACATCTACTTGACTGGGTAAGGTGTCAGGGTCCAAATATTTTCACCAAAAATTTTAGGAACAAATATTTGTCTGATCAAAGATCAAAAGAAGCTTTGGGTTTAGCAACAATCAAGGTTTTGTCAAAAACTGGGTCTAAGAATTTCAGAAAAAGCTTTTTCAAATGTCATGGCAAAGCAATTTGGCACGCATAGGGTTTTCACAAGAAAAGTTTCAACTGTGACACCCTTCTTAATAACTTAAGTTTAATATAATAATTAAACTATTTCCTTAACAATATATGGACTTGTAAGTATATAAGAAAATGTGGAAATAAAATTTTCTTTCTTTAAGCGGGTGCACAAACCAAAACTTGGAATTCTTGGAGAAGAAATTCTAAATCATTTTAAATCAGTTGTATTGAGTTCGGCAATCTCTAAAACCTTTTCATAAGCGGGATAGCATTCGTATTTGAAATCGTCTTTATATGATAGAAAGTAAATGGAGCTATCCTTTTCGTAGCCGAGCTCTTTAAAAAGATTAAATCAGAGTAAGCAGAAATTATAGGACTATGCAACTAGTAGAAATATAACATAGACTTTATGTACATATATAAATAAAAAGTCAGGTGATACATAGTCCAAGCGTAAGTCATGTCTCCAAGATCCATATCACAAGTCCATAACAGATCTATGCTCAAAATAAAACCATAGCCCTAGAGTACTCATAGTGTACATCTACAAAATATATACATATCAAAATATGAACTCTAGAGGTGGTCACGTAGATCTGGCAGCATCAGTAGTAGTAGTGATAATGGTAGTAGCAGTCTCCAGGTAGCAAAAGAAACATCCACATCAACAGCAGCAGCAGAATCTCCTCCACAACATCCCCACACCGGATCCTCTGATCCTCATCATACACCTTATGCGCGTATCTAGGGATCATCATCCCTCCACTGACTCCCTGTGAAATGAACGACAGGCTCGCCCCCGCTCTCATCCTCCACGGGATCCTCCTCGATCTCATCCGATGGAGAGTGTACCCTACCACTGGGAACGGGGTCAGGAGATGGTGTGACCCTGACTGGACTCCTCGGATCAGAAGGGGGAGTATCCTCGCGGACGACTCTCGAGGAAAAAGGGTGTGAGCGGGTAGGTCTGAAACGAAAGCTATGATAAGAGCGAGCTGGCCGTGTGGGAGGTGGTCCATGATATGTGTAAAACGGGGGTACATGCATAGTGTATATGATGGGAATCCTAAATCTACGAGGACGAAATCGAATCAACGGGTTCGGGTGGTAGAAGGTAATCTCTACCTCTCCCTCGAACACCGCGCGATGGTCCTCATAGATCCATGTGCCACTAGGAAGTGGCTGGATCTCGATGCAAGCGATGTATCGAGACATCACCTACAAGGGCATAGGGGTAAGCAATTCTATACACATAATCAACAGAGTTTAAATATGTACAATTTGAATATGTAAATAGGCAACAATGAACAGCAATCACATTTAGCACTTAGCAGGTATTGAGTGCAAGTAGGATGCTCATACTTATTTCATTTATCACAGTTAATTTAAATGAATGACATGATGCATGGATTTAACTCTCAAACCTATCTCCATTAATCTATGTCACTCTCTGACGTCCATCCCTGACAACCCAGCACTTACCAGTGCGTTGTATCCTAGGTATACAACATTTCGTACATTCATCAAGAATGTACACGACGAGCTTGGAATCCGTGCCACCCGAGCACATCCCGTCATCCAAACGGTATAACCATATCGGCATCCACTAAGCCGACCACGTCTTCAACGTGTCATCAAGCAAGCGTGTTGGCACTCCCAGAGGCCCTCCTCATGTTGCTAATACTTGATAAACGACCTACCATCCAAACTCCAAATGAATGCATCATTTTTAAGCTTAAAGGAAATTGGTTAATATATAACGTGCCACCCGAGCACATCCCGTCATCCAAACGGTACACTCATATTAATCAATTTCTTTTAAGTCTAGATCCCTTGGATTATTGTCATTCAATTATTAATTAAATGATTCAGAATGAAAATGGTATTTTTAAGATTTTGGGTAAATTACTCGAGTGTTCTTCAGAAGACTCGAGTGTTCTTCAAGTATTTCCAGATTACTCGAGTTTTCTTCAAACTACTCGAGTGTTCATGTCTTTCTGGGGATTTGGGATTCAGATTCATAAAAATACTCGAGTGATTCATGAGTTACTCGAGTGTTCTTCAGCATTTCCAGAATACTCGAGTGACCCCTGCATTACTCGAGTGGTTTACCTTAACATATCCCATGCAACACTCGATTACTCGAGTACTAGGCATGGTACTCGAGTATTCTTGCTCAAAATACATTGTTTTACCAAAATTTTACTCGAGTAACCAGCCTAATACTCGAGTGTTTTATTGCAGAACAGACTGAAATCTTGGTTTTAACACACCATTTTCAATTCTAATCATTTTTAGTCCAATCCAATGATCAACAGAGTTCATATACCACATAATGAACATGTTACAACACTCAATTCATATCAAATTACAGATTTTACAGGAAATCAATCATTAATGCATAAAACATATAATTTCACAACTTAACACCTCAAAATGCAAAATAATCAACAAACTCATAAAATAGTGTTTATTACAGCTTGCATGCATCATGAGAAACTTGCTCCCAAATACCATAGAGCGTAAATTGGTCTCCAAACCAAAGCTCCTATTCAATCTAAACCCTTAGAGCCTCTTGGTGGCTCTCTAATGAAAATAATGAAATTCAAACTCTATCTAGTGCATAAAACCACTTCCCCTTACCTCTCAGACGTATAGCAACAGAGAATTCCCAAGAGAAAGCTCTCCAACCCCAGAAACCACTTTGAGTATCACATGCCGGACAGTTTGAGTGCATCACCAAAATTGAATTGGTTTACATGGAAAACAGAATAACAATGGGGGAAATTAGATTTTCTGGACTCTATGCAACACATACTAACTAGAGAAATCGAATTTGGGACTCAGAGACTCGTGGGCTTACCAGAAATCAGAATCAAAGTAGGCTCCAGACAAAAACTTGACAAAGAACAACTCCACTTCCAAGCCTTGATTCTTCCACCACACTCACTCAAACCTCACGATTTTGGTGTTTATACAAAGCTCGTGATGTGAGCTTTGTATTCGTGTATGATTTGTTACTCAATTTGACTCAGAGAAGGAGAATCGAAGGAAGTAAATCAAGAACCCTAACTTGCTCAACAACCCAAGCTTTGCCAAATCCTTCACGAATTCGGTGTTGATAGGCTTAAATAGGAGGGGAGAAGGCTCATGCAAGTCGACACGACCTCCATAGACGTGGAGTGGTGGTGATTTCGTGTCAACGACATGAAATCGTTGGTGGTGACTCACCAAACGCACTAACTCGTGCAACTCTGTCCAGAATACTCGAGTATTTCAGAAAGTACTCGAGTATTTTGCCCAGTTTTTGAAAAATAATTATTTTATTTACTTTCCCTCCAAAATCTTTCCTATATTTACTTCTAGGTCCCAACTCAGGGACTAATATGCAAAATATTTATTTCATGCATAATTATATTTATTAAATAAATTCAAACACATCTCCCAAATACATAACACAGAATTTTAATAAGGATTAAAATAGAAATCATTAATTATAATTAATTTTTATAATTAACATTTCATTAATCGGGGATTAAAATTTTGGGGTGTTACACTACTCCCCCACTTACAAGGAATTTCGTCCCCGAAATTCAACTTATACAAACAAGTCAAGATAGTCCTGACGCATCTTATCCTCTAATTCCCAAGATGCCTCTATCACATCGCCACAAACCCAGACGACTTTGACCAAACAAATATCCTTCCCTCTAAGCTGCTTGACTCTTCGGTCTTCAATGCGAACTGGCATAGCTTCGAAGGTTAGGTTCTCATGAATTTCTAGGTCATCAGGTTGGATTCTAAGGACAATGGTGGGGTCATGGACATACCTTTTTAACTGAGACAGATGGAATACATTATGAAGATTAGCTAAGGACGGGGGTAGGGCTAACTGATATGCTACTGGGCCGACTCTTTTAAGGATTTGATAGGGACCAATGAACTTAGGTGATAGTTTCTGGATTTTCAAGGCTCTACTAACACCCTTGGTTGGTACTATTCTAATGAATACATGGTCACCTTCAGCAAACTCTAAGGGTTTCCTTCTCCTATCAGCATAGCTCTTCTGCCTACTCTAAGCCGTCTTCATCTTCTCTTGTATTATCTTGATCTGTTCCGTGGTCTCTTGCACAAAGTCTGGTCCAACCAGAGAACTCTCCCCCACTTGAAACCAGCACAACGGTGTCTGACACTTTCATCCATATAAAGCTTCAAATGGTGCCATTCCGATGCTCGCGTGGTAACTATTGTTGTAAGTGAATTCCACGAGCGGCAACATTCGCTCCCAACTCCCTTGGTCTTCCAAAGCACAAGCCCTCAAGATGTCCTCCAATGACTGAATAGTCCTCTCCGTTTGACCATCAGTCTGAGGGTGGTATGCAGAACTCATCTTTAATCTTGAACCCAAGGCTCTATGTAAATCTTGCCAAAACTTCGACGTAAACCTCGGATCGCGATATGACACGATGCTTGATGGCACACTGTAGTGTCCTTGAACACTATGTCCTTAACCCTCTAAGTGCTCAAGATTATGGAACCAGGAGCCTAAGAAAGGATCAAGTGTTAATGTGACTTTGTGGTGTTTCTGCAGTTCCAGTTGGGAAAAGCAGGGTTTCCCAGTCAACAAGTGTGTGCAGAGTGTTAACTTAGGGATGAGAGTACGTACCTGAAACCCTAGCTGTTATGAGCTATTTATAGGGTTTGGAGGAGGCTGATATGGGCCGTATGGGCCCTGTATCAAGGTTGAGCTGAACCAGGATTCTGTGAGATAATATCGGAGGTTTATACTCTTATAATCTGGATAGGATCAGCTCAAGATCTCATGTCTAGGCTGTTAGCGAGAATCCAGGAGAGATTTGGGGAGGGGATAAGAAGCCTAAATGAGTCTGAGTCTATCCACAAGCCGACGGTATGTCTCGGCCCTAGAGTCCCGAGCCTGATGAGTGGAAGACCGTTTGTAAGGTTGGGCCCCATCAAGTCCGAGCCTGATCCTTTTGTGTGCTTGGAGCCAATGAGTCCGAGCGAGGGACGTTTGTGCTGAGTAAATCGAGGGAAAGGTCCTTGAAGAGTCCCTTAAATAAGACTTAAGTCCTTATATGGTCGGCAGACCCAACAAGCCCCCCAGCTCGTAAGACTTTATAAAGTCTGTGACGAGGTAGCATGTGTTTAGGGTTGGACCTTCTAGATGTCTTAGTTCGAATGTGCGACAGCTGTCCGAAGTGACATTTGGTTTCTCTAGGTACGGCGCGTTCTCTTGTACGTTGTGCCAAATCATTGCAATGTTTTGAAATTTGAAAAAGTACCTGTTGAAACCGCCACGTCTCATCCAGCGAGTGGTTGCATGGGTTGACGGGCTTTCGGCCCAAATGCGTAACCTGGAGGGAAACTGAAAAGTTTTCATCATTAATTCGAATCCTTTCAACCTCTTATTACCCACATTCATCGTTCCTTTCCTCACTCCAGAATCTTCTCAAATCAGAATCCCATTATTCTCTTTCCAATCCTCTTTCCACCGTCTCCGCCTTCGAATCCACAACCTTCTCCCATCATCCTTTCCAGCAACTGAAAGCAGGTAACTTCCTCTACTCTTCTTATTTCTATTTCTGCGATCTCCTCTTTTTGTGCGATTTCTACTTTTTGTAAAGGAGTTTTGGTTTTGGGTTTTGCAGGGAGTTTGGATTTAGGGAATTTCTGGGTTCTGGGTTTTTGTTCTGGGTAAGCTGTGTTTAGGATTCTTTACTTTTAGACCATGAGAGGATGGAGACGTTTGAGGAGAGTTTATCATGAACTCTGCAGGAGACTAGGAGAGGAACCTTCTAGTGATAGTGATTCTTCATGTTCTTCTGGGAATTCTGGGGATGAGGGTAACTCTGATATTGACGATTCTATACACCCTTCTACTCCCCCTTCTGGCCAACGATCCACCGAGGCAAAACCGCTAGTTGTAGAGTACCTGTTGAATCCCACAGATGAGAATAAATGGTTACTAGCGTATAGGTTCGCTGAGCGTCGGGCTCAAGTCAGGACTAGCCCCGATCGTCGCACCGAGGAAAAACCTTTAGGAAGTCCACCGAGGGAGGGGGGAAAAGGTCCAGGGCTCGGCCTTAATTTTAAAATAAAAACATGTGCTGTAAAAAATCCTAACGCCGAGCCGTTTGCTTTTTCCCCAGATATGGTGGAGCGCAGGTGTGTTACCAACCTTGAAGAATATCCTCTGCCGCCCAATCACGCGCAGTACGACGCCGTTTTTGATCGGGAAGTACTAGGGACGAGACCTTCATTGCTGACAACAGATAGTCTTAACCATCTACGACCAATTTTAACTCCTCCGAACGCCGATGGAAATGCCTCAGAATTCGTATTGAGACCTTTGGGAATCGACGACCGAATATGCTTTCAAATACCGGAAAATCGTCAATTTTTCTATTTCTACGAAGAAATAGCAACTAAAGTCGATATCCGCTTCCCCTTTTCCACCTTTGAAACTGAACTCCTCAGTCATCTAGGAATAGCTCCTAGCCAACTGCATCCAAGTGGGTGGGCTTTCATCCGAGCCTTCCAGCAATTCTGTGACGGTGAAAATTTGGTAGCAACTGTACGATCTTTTTTCTGGTTATACGCTCCCCAGGTAAATAAGTTTGGTGACTCCAAGGGGCTTTGGGTGTCCCTAAAGGCTCGGAGGGGACACGCCCTCTTCGCCAAGGTGACTGATTCTTGGAAGTCTTTCAAACCTCTCTTCTTCCAATACGAGCATACTGGGGTTGGAGTATGTTGGTTCATGGAACAAGTTGAAGAAGATGGAGTGATCAAGGTCGTGCCTCGGTTTCCACTGGGTTAGACGACTAACATTTATAACCGAGGACCCTCCTTGTATCAATTCGACTTTAAGGCGGATTTGACAAGAGCCGAAAGGCAATTGTGCGACCATGTTTGGAACTACCTTCAAGCAAATGGTCAAATTGATACCAAACGAATCTTGTTGAAAGAAACACGAGATGAAGTGAAGGCCGAGTTGGGTACTATATATATATATATTTTTTTTTTTTTTACTGATCCATTTTTTCTTGCAGAAACAATGGGGAAGAAAGCAACCAAGGCCAAGAAAGGCGAAGCTCGAGCAGCTAGAGTATCACAGTTGGCAGCAATCAAAGCTGCATCTGGCTCCCTAAACATGAGTCAATCTTCTGAACCGACCCGTTCTGAAAGTCCGACCATTATCCCCAATGCCACTCCGACTGTTAGGATCAAAGGCGTTGAGCCGGTAATCAAAAGTGATCGTATCATCGACGTTGTAAACATCGAAGTGGAGGCTCAACAACTCCTCAAGGCACTCCCGAGCGTCCCCTCAAGAGGTCTCGGCTGGAAAAAGGAAAAGGTCTTGCTGGAGATTGGCTGAATTTGAGCAAGTCAAATAAAGGGGTAGAGGTTCCTGAGGGGAAGGAGGAAGCAGCTGCCAAGACAGTGTGGCACCGAAAAATGACTGATACACTTGTTGCTACTGTCTTTCCTCCCGAGAATGCTGAAGTGATTGAGGCCTGGACCCCTGGGACTTGGGAAAACAACTGTAAGTCGTTGGTGAAGAGTCTCCTGAGGGGTGCGATCATACTTCATCACCTCGGTCATGATGGAGACGACGCTCATGCTAGGATAGCCCCCGAAGAAAAGAAGAAAAGGACCGAGGCAGCCGACCGGGAGGATTATTTGCAACTTCAAGTTGAAGGTCTGAACAAGAAGTTGCAAACCTTGGCAGCTGAAAACGAACGGTTGCAAAAGGTGGCACAAGATGCTGAAGGGGCCAAGGTTAGGGCCGAGGAGACACTCCAGGGGGCCGAAGAGAGGATGAAGCGCTCGGAAGAGGTTCTGAAAAAAGCCGAGGAAGACGCTGCTGCTTTCCGAGCGGTGATAGAGAAAGCTCGGAAAGCGGAGTAGGCTGCTGCCACGGCTCAAGAGCAGCATGAGTATGCCAAGGATGAGATTTTGGGGCTTCGAACTTCTTTGGAGAAGATGAGAGCAAAAGCTCTCAAACACAAGAAAGCAGCCATGGAGCATTTATACAACTGGGATCATGGGGTTGAGGATTCTTTCTACAACACTGCCGAGCAACTCCGCGTTCTGAATCCTGGGCTCTTGACCAAGGGTGCTGACCCTAATTTTTATGTGAAAGATGGTCGAATTGTCGGCCCAACTGGGGCTCCCATAGATCTGAACAGCGCCGATCTACCTGACCATTTGGCTGAGGATTCCGAAGGGGACGATGCCGAGGATGCCGAAGGTGAAGAAGAAGAAGAAGAAGATAAATTTGATGCCGACGGCATTGTACTGTTCGACTTAGAATAGCTTTATCATTTTGCTTCCCCTTTTGTAATTGCCCCAGTAAATGGGTTTAAACTTATATTGTTGTGTTTCGTTTGGAATACTTTTATAATATTCATAACCGTGTTATGCTTCTTTTTACACTCTTTGTTAAGAATTCAAGTGTTAAGACCTCGGAACTCCAGCACTTTAGCCGAGGTGGGTTCCTCTATCCACGATGTAAAATGATTTTATGAAATCATGATTTAATCGGGAATCTTATTTAAAGTACTTAACGAGTTATGAGCTCTTGCTAGAGCTGTTCATAATCGTTCGCGTCATAATCGGTGGCTAATCGGTTACGAGGAAAAGTACGTGATACAATGAATTCAATAACGAGATCTTTTATTCATTTGAAGCAAATTACAATGGGCTCGGAGTTTCACCGAGCGTACACCATTATCAAAAAAGAAACAATTCAAAAAGCAAATGTAATGAAACAACTAAAACTATTAAAAATGAAATTGAAACAATGAAAAACTAACTGTAATAGGCTCGAAGTTTCGCCACGTTCCATGTGTTGTTGATGAGGGCACCCGAGAGAGTTTCGAGCTTGTAGGAAACTCGGTATGGTCCTTCCCAGCTTTGGGCCAGTTTTCCGTCTTTTGCATTTTTGAGACCAATATCAGCTCTCCTCAAGACAAGGTCGCCTACCTCGAACTCTCTGGATACGACCGAGCGATTATACCCTTTTGCTTGCATAATCTTAGCATGCTTTTCTCGTTCGGGCGCTAAATCCCTGACTTCTTCCGATAAAACAAGATCCTCACACAATAAAGCGTTGTTGAGGGGATTCGGTTGTTGCATAGCTCGGAATGAAAGGATGATCCTCACGATGGGGATGACCGCGTCGCAACCAAAAGTGAGTGATCGAGGCCGTACCCGATCAAAATAAAAGGTGTTTATTCTGTAGTACTAGGAAGGTGATCCTAGGTCGTTTCCCAGCGAATATCGGTCTAGGCAAAGTATCAAACACGTAGTGTGCAGTAAAATGGGGGGGTTTTTATGTGTGACAAATGTGAAGAACAAAACATAAACAGAATATAAAAACTAAGAAAATCAGAAACAAAAGCGGGCAAACCCCTTTGGCTACGTACACTACTCAATCCTAGCTCACTAAAGATCGATTCCTCTCCTCTCCTCTGTCCAACTCGTGATAACCAAATACTAAGCGAAAATTCAGTTATCACTCCAAACCCTAACTTCTAATTAAGCATCAGAAACCAGAATTGGAGTTTTTACGAGTTAATACAAATTAAGCATTTATATTCATGTATTATCTCTACGAAATGGAATTAAGCAAACCACTACACATCGATAAACATGAAAACAGAGAAGAGAAAACGAAATTGCATTAATAACAAGAGCTCAAGAGTAGATAATACAATACCAAAGGGATTAACCCTTGAAGTCTAGCCTTCCATGGCCATAAATGAAGAAAAACGAGTAGAAATGGGGAAGAACAAAACCCTAGCAGCCACCACCACTTGGGAGAGCCAAGAGAGAAGTTCTAACCTAGAGAGAGAGTGAGAAATCTGAAATGGGAGTGTGTCTTGGGGGGTTACACGAATTTCCCCTCTTTAGACATGAAAATGGGCCTAAAACATGGGCCCAAGTCCTAAGAAACACTATTCTGAAAATTACAATTAAAAAGGGACCTAAATGCAAATTACAATCTTCACTTCAATACTTCAATCTTCATTTCCAAACTTCCCAAAGTGTCCTTGTGCCACATATGACCTGAAAATAGAAATAGAATTAATTAGGCCAAATAATCCCAAATTAAACAATATTCGGAATATTAGTCCAATAAACTCTAAATCACTAAATCAAGCTAATCAATGTCAAATGGGCAACAAGTATCAATAATAAGAGTAAAATAATGCAAGGAATAATGGGAAATAAAATGCTCATCAAATACCCCCACACTTATCCTTTTGCACTCCTGGGCAAAACCAAAAGATAGGACTATGAAGATCAATATGCACCAAAGTGAATAATGCAACAAGATGACTACAACTAAGAAATGCTAACCTAAGAGATTACATACTTCACAATGAATTCTAGGAAATGCAAAGAAATGGGCAAACTCAAGCACACAAAATGGTTAAGGATCAAAGAGTCAAAGCATCCGCGAACATCATCCAATTACTTCAAGTATGCAAAGAAACCAATGACATCAAGAGGATAGTCACAAAGATGATAGAAACTCACAAGGATCACTCAAAAGTGTTTACACTCAAGTGTTTGGGGTTAATCATTATTTACACTCAAGGCACATCATGAAAAACAAACACAACCATAAGCTTGACAAGCCTCTAACATCAACCATCAACACACATGCACAAAATGATCAAAAGGTCTTTTAAGGGTTGTAATGGGGCCAAGGACAAGGTAGGATAAAAATATGGGAATGTAGCTAAAACCAAGGGAATAGAGGAGCAATGGGGAATAAGTAAAAAGTAAGCAAAATCCACCCCAAAATCAACAACCACTAATTCCAATCCTCTTTGCCTCAACAACCTTTTATTCACTTTTTTTTTTTTTTTCTTCTTTTTTTTTTCTTTTTATTTTTGCATTTTTTTTTATTTTTTTTGTTTTTGAGAGATATACAAAAAGAAAAGAAGAAACAACACAAATGGCATGAAGATGAAGCCATAACTATAACAACCAATGAGGCAAAACCAAGAACTCAACCAATTAAAGCATAAAGCATACTTCTTACCTAATACCCATTCCCAAAACAATTCCAAAGCTCCAAAATTCCCTAAGGTTAGGACAATCATGGTTTTTCAGTCATAGGCTTGTAATGAGCTAAAGAACAAGGAAAGGGATAAAAAGGCTCAAAGGGGCTAGCAAAGGATACATTCATTCAAGGTAGGCTCATATGGCTAGTAGCTTATTCAAGAAAGAAAGTGCCTAAATCATTTCAAAATGTGCATGAGCAATCAAGTATCAACAAGAGTCAAGTCAAGTTCTAGAGTGCAAGTAATCCAGAGTGCAATCACACATGAAAGAAAATTAGGTGGCATATATAGCAATCCACCCACAATTAAGGCTCAAATCCTCACAAAAGGGACAATTCTATCACAGTGTTACCACCTCTTAATTATCAAAAGCAACTTTACACACAGAAATGCATGAATTCAGACACGAGATACCAAAACTCTACTAAAATGAAGCAAAAACATGCAAGAAAATGCCCAAAACTAAGCAAAACCTAAAAAAAAATCAAAGCAAAATATGCAACCTAAACTACTCTCCCCCCCACACTTAAATCACACATTGTCCTCAATGTAACACAATCAGCAGAATCAGATAGATATAGACAAGTGCAATGAAAGTAGTGAAGAAGGAGAAAAGAAAACTCCCGAAGTCATGGTGGGAAGAAGGTGAGTGCTCTCTTCAGCGGATCGAATGCCATCTTGCATTGGTCTCCTAATCGAAGGACTATGTTTCTGAAGTTCACAAGTGGCACCCCAGGTAGATATGCTAAAGTCCATCCGACTGCCCTCTTGTTCTGTCTAATCATATCTAGCAGTTTCTCCTCTTGATCAACAGAAAGTGAGGTAGAGATGATCACTGGGAGTTTCTGCTCATCCTCAAAGTAAGCATATTTGAGATGAGGAGGGAGGGGCTCCAGGTCCAATGAGGGTGCCTGCATAATGGATGGAACTAAAGGGACAGTAGAAATGGATTCTGCTGCCTGCACCTGAACAAAAGAATCAGACTCTTGCATAACAGAGAGGGGGTTAGCAAAATCTATAATATGAGAGTCATCAACAGATGCAGTGTCAGAAGCTAGAAATTGATCAATGCATGACATGCACATTTCGGAATCAGTACATGCAGGACAAGAAAATGAGTCTGTAAATGATGGCAAATCAGGATCATGCAAAACATCAAGCACATGTTCATCAATCTCATCAAGAAAGTCTATATGAAAGACAGAGTGATCCTCAGGAAAATGTTTCATAGCATGGAAAATGTCAAATCGGATCACACTGCCATCAAACTCCATGGAAAGTGAACCTGAATGCACATCTATCTTGGTTCGGGCTGTTTTCAAAAATGGCCTCCCCAAAATAATAGGAACAGCATTACGGGGGGAGTCATCTTCCATATCAAGTATGTAAAAATCAGCAGGGAAGATCAGCTCTTCAACCCGAACCAAGACATCCTCTATCAAACCTGCAGGGTGGGCAGTACTTCTATTTGCCAATTGAATCACCACACCCGTAGGTTGAAGAGGTCCAAGAGAAAGAGACTTAAAAACAGACATAGGCATGACATTTATGGATGCTCCTAAATCTAGCATAGCATTTTCAAACTTCACATTGCCTATGATGCAAGGTATAGAGAAAGTTCCAGGATCCTTACATTTTTCAGGAATGTGAGGGATAGGTTTACCTATGAGAGCGGAGACATTCCTTCCCATGCTTATCCTCTCATTGCCCTTGAGTCTTCTCTTATTAGTGCACAACTCCTTAAGGAACTTCGCGTACCTTGGAATTTGTTTTATTACATCAAGAAGGGGTATGTTGACTTCCACCTTCCTGAATGTGTCAAGAATATCCTTGTCCACCTCTTCCACCCTTTTGTTTTGAGGCACTCTTGGTGGGAATGGAAGAGGAATGGGAGGAGGTTGCAGGACAACAGCAGGTTTTGTGGTTGAGCTTGAGGAAGGTTGAGTTGGATGACTCTCCTTGGTGCTAGGGTGTTCACCTTCCTCTATCACTTGGCTCTTCCCTTTAGAGGAAGCTAGAGCATCATTGTTGAGGTGAGGTTGTGGTGTGGGTCTGACAATCTGCTTTCCTGACCTCAGGTTGATGGCACTCACATTCTGATTTTGAGGGTTGATCACTGTTTGGGAAGGTAACTTGTCAGAATTTTGAGATTGCAAGTTGTTGAGAGAAGTTGCCATTTGACCCATCTGATTTGTCAAAGTCTGAATGGATACCTCTTGTCTCTGAATGGCTGCTCTAGTTTCTTGTTGAAATTGGAGGTTTTGCATGGTCATTTGCCTCACCAACTCCTCCAAGGTAGGTTGGTTGGATGGAGGGGCTGATGGTGCAGGATGAACCACTTGTTGCTGTTGTTGTTGCCTTTGCTGCTGGATTGGAGGAGGTACATATGGTGGTCTGCTCGGTCCAGCGGTGTTCTGAAATGGAACATTAGGAGGAGGTTGTTGTTGTTGATCAGACCACTTCAGATTGGGATGGTTCCTCCATCCAGGGTTGTATCTATTGGAAGAGAGGTCATGATTATGTTGTTGTGGGCCTCTATTGTTGTATATGTCTGCTGCATAGGCCTCGGGTTGGTCACCACTTGTCATCGGCTGTTGCTGCTGAAGGGAAGGGCATGCATCTGTGGGGTGCTCAATGGATGTGCATATGCCACACACTCTAGCAGGAAGTATCATCTTTTTCTGATTGACAGCCAATTGTGTGACCAATGTTGTGAGAGAATCAATTTTCTGCTCAAGCTTCTCAACCTTGCCCGAGTCTGCACCAACATCATTTACATCCCTCACAACTATTGCATCACTGTTGCTTCTTGCATGGAATTGTTGACAATTGGAAGCCATCTTCTCAATTTTGCTCCTGGCTTGTAAGGGTGTCATATCTCCCAATGTACCACCACTTGCAGCATCTACCATGTTTCTTTCCATGAAGTTGAGACCTTCATAAAAGTACTGGATGAGAAGCTGCTCTGAGATCTGATGGTGAGGGCAGGAAGCACACAACCTCTTGAATCTCTCCCAATAATCATAGAGACTCTCTCCATGTTGTTGCCTGATACCAGAAATTTCCTTTCTGATTGCAGTGGTCCTATTTGCAGGGAAGAATTTTTCCAGAAATGCCCTCTTCAAGTCATCCCAGCTTGTGATGGAACCAGGGGCCAAGTCAGATAACCAATCTTGTGCTAGACCCTCTAAGGAATGTGGAAATGCTCTGAGACAGACATGATCCTCTTGCACATCATGTGGTTTCATTGTGGTGCACACTATATGGAATTTCTTGAGATGCTTATGAGGATCCTCACCTGCAAGACCATGAAACTTGGGCAACAAATGGATTAGTCCTGTTCTAAGCTCAAAAGGAACATCCTCATCAGGATACCGGATACACGAGTCTTCAATAGTGAAGTCAGGTGCAGCCAGCTCCCTAAGTGTCCTTTCCCTTGGTGGGGGTTGAGCCATGTTATCACAATGTATAGAATCAGATTGAATAAAAGTAGAAGGAATAGAAGAAATAGAAACAGAATCAGAATTAGATGGACTATAAGATGACTCTGACTCACTACCTAATGACTGATTCCTATTTTGTCTAACTAATCTGTGATAAGTTCTATCAATTTCAGGGTTATAAGGATGCAAATAACTTGGGTTGCCCCTAGTCATGTACTGAACAGAACAGCATCAACCATAGCATACTGTAACAGATATGCATGACCAAAATCGGCAACAAAATTTATTATTTTTTTAAAATTTTTTTCTTTATTTTTTTCAGCACCCTAAAATCATGAAAACATATCACAGAAAGTTTGAGGACAAAATTCAAAAGGGAACCAAGTCAAAGAATTAAAACAGGGACCAAAAACTAAGAAAATAAAACTTGTAAAATAAAAAAGAAATAGTAAACAAGCTTTTTCAGGATCCAAACGAAGGGGTTTTCTGACGAAGTGCTGCTGAAACTTGGAAAATTCGTCCAATTCCGACAACCTGATCAAAAGTTATGCCTATTTATAGTAAGTGCTGCTGAAACTTGGAAAATTTTTCTGGAACTCACAACCAGTGCATATCTAAGTGTCTGTGATGCATCAACACACTAATATATGATGAAACAAGTGTGGATACCAATTTTCGTGCAAAAATTCCACCCGCAGCTATGTTGAATGGCACTCACAGAATCACTAGAATAACATCAGTTGTGCAGAACAGCAAATCAGCAAACAGGGCAACTTTCAATCAGTTATCAGAATGCTTATTCACACACTAACTACACTAACTAATCTAATTAACTACTGTATGATCTTTGGCAAGAACCGATAATCCCCGGCAACGGCGCCAAATTTTGATCGAGGCCGTACCCGATCAAAATAAAAGGTGTTTATTCTGTAGTACTAGGAAGGTGATCCTAGGTCGTTTCCCAGCGAATATCGGTCTAGGCAAAGTATCAAACACGTAGTGTGCAGTAAAATGGGGGGGTTTTTGTGTGTGACAAATGTGAAGAACAAAACATAAACAGAATATAAAAACTAAGAAAATCAGAAACAAAAGCGGGCAAACCCCTTTGGCTACGTACACTACTCAATCCTAGCTCACTAAAGATCGATTCCTCTCCTCTCCTCTGTCCAACTCGTGATAACCAAATACTAAGCGAAAATTCAGTTATCACTCCAAACCCTAACTTCTAATTAAGCATCAGAAACCAGAATTGGAGTTTTTACGAGTTAATACAAATTAAGCATTTATATTCATGTATTATCTCTACGAAATGGAATTAAGCAAACCACTACACATCGATAAACATGAAAACAGAGAAGAGAAAACGAAATTGCATTAATAACAAGAGCTCAAGAGTAGATAATACAATACCAAAGGGATTAACCCTTGAAGTCTAGCCTTCCATGGCCATAAATGAAGAAAAACGAGTAGAAATGGGGAAGAACAAAACCCTAGCAGCCACCACCACTTGGGAGAGCCAAGAGAGAAGTTCTAACCTAGAGAGAGAGTGAGAAATCTGAAATGGGAGTGTGTCTTGGGGGGTTACACGAATTTCCCCTCTTTAGACATGAAAATGGGCCTAAAACATGGGCCCAAGTCCTAAGAAACACTATTCTGAAAATTACAATTAAAAAGGGACCTAAATGCAAATTACAATCTTCACTTCAATACTTCAATCTTCATTTCCAAACTTCCCAAAGTGTCCTTGTGCCACATATGACCTGAAAATAGAAATAGAATTAATTAGGCCAAATAATCCCAAATTAAACAATATTCGGAATATTAGTCCAATAAACTCTAAATCACTAAATCAAGCTAATCAATGTCAAATGGGCAACAAGTATCAATAATAAGAGTAAAATAATGCAAGGAATAATGGGAAATAAAATGCTCATCAGTGAGCCGATATGGTGTCTCTCCTGTTGAAGTTTGTATGGTGGTTCGATACGACCAAAGCACTTCGTGCAAGTTTTCCAACCAATTCCCTTTCGCTCCTTCGAGTCTTTTCTTGATCCCCTGGATGATAGATCGGTTTACAGGTTCTACTTGGCCATTAGTCTGAGGGTGTTCGACCGAGGAAAAGTAATGTTTTATACTCAAAGCATTGACTAAGTCTTGGAACGCCCTTGCCGTGAATTGGATTCCGTTGTCAGTCACCAGCACTTGTGGCACTCCAAACCAAGCCACAATTTGCCTTTCAAAGAACTTCTGCTCCTTGGCCGAGGATATGGTCGCAAGAGGCTCGGCTTCCACCCACTTGGTAAAATAATCAATGGCCACTATCACCCACTTTAGTTGTCTTGGAGCGGTGGGGAACTGTCCAATCAGATCCATTCCCCATTGATAGAAGGGATAGGGAGATGAAAGTGAATGGAGTTCCTCAGCCGGTTTCTGATACACATCACTGTGAAATTGACACTTGTCGCACCTCTTCACATGGAAGATCGCATCCTGTTGAAGAGTCGGCCAGTAGTATCCTGCCCTTAGAATCTTTCTAGCCAGTGACTTCCCCCCAATATGTGACTTCCAATGCCCCCGTGAACTTCTTCCAACGCCTGTTTTGCTTCGGCTGGGTCTAGACATCTCAGCATTGGGCCGCTAACCCCTCGGCGAAACAAGACTCCATCAACTAAGGCAAACTGTGAAGCTTTTCTGACGAGTTTCTTGGCCTCTATTGGATTACTTGGAAAAACCCCTTGTTCCAAGTAGTCCGTTATCGGAGCAATCCAGCTCGGATCCAGCGAAATAGAAAGGACAACGCTAGGTCCATGCACCATTTCTTGGATCAACGTTCTGTTGTTCTCAGGACTTTTTGTCGAGGCAAGTTTAGAGAGGATATCTGCTCGGCTGTTACTCTCCCTTGGGATGTGGCAGAATTTGACCTTAGCAAACTCCGAGGATAGGAACTTCACCTTCTCCAAATATTTTTGAAGGATTGGTTCCTTAGTCTGGTAATTGCCCTTGACTTGTGAAACTACCAACTGAGAATCACTGAAAATTTTTACTTCTCGGGCCCCTACTTCTTTCGCCATTCTCAGCCCGGCCAATACGGCTTCATACTCCGCCTGATTGTTCGAAGTTGAAAATCCAAACTTCAAAGAATATTCGAGGGTGACCCCCTCGGAGTTTTCCAAGATTATTCCTGCACCAGCCCCGAGTTTGTTACTTGATCCATCAACATAAATATTCCAATTCAAGTTTGAGCTCGTCAATGGCTCAGTAAACTCGGTGAGAAAATCAGCTAAGGCCTGAGATTTCATTGCCTTCCTCGGTTCGAAGGTGATTTCAAACTCGGAAAGCTCAATGGCCCACGTCACCATTCTTCCTGCCAGATCAGGTTTATGAAGTATTTGACAGATCGGCTGTGCTGTTCTAACTCTGATATGGTGGCTCTGAAAGTATTGACGTAATCGTCTAGCTGTGATAACCAGACAAAAAGCCAATTTCTCCACTTTCTGTTACCTCAACTCTGGTCCCTGAAGAGCTCGGCTGACGAAATAGATGGGGGATTCTTTGCCAGATTCCTCTCGGGCCAAAGCCGAACTTACTAAAGAATCACCCACTGATAAGTAAAGGAACAGAATTTCTCCATTTACCGGACTTGACAAGATCGGGGGAGATGCTAAGTACTGCTTAAGGTCAGTAAAGGCCTTTTCGCATGTCTCGTCCCATTCAAATGTCTCTTCCTTTTCTTTCCTCAACAGTTTGTACCAGGGGAGGGCCTTCCTAGCTGACTGAGACAGAAACCTCGAGAGACCCGTAACCCAACCTGTCAGTTGTTGGACACCCTTGACGTCTGACGGACTCTTCATATAAAGAATGGCTCGGCACTTTTCTGGATTTGCCTCAATTCCGCGCTTGGTGAGCATGAATCCGAGGAAGGCCCCTACTGGAACTCCAAACGTGCATTTTTCCGGGTTCAACCTCATATTGAACTGTCGGATCCTTCCCAAAATTACCTTCAAATCCTTAGCGTGATCTTCTTCTTTCAAGCTCTTTGCAATCATATCATCTATGTATACCTCCATTCTCGGCCCAATCAAGGGGCCGAACACCTTGTTCATCATCCGCTGGTAAGTTGCCCCAGCGTTTTTCAATCCAAATAGCATCACATTGTAACAATATGTGGCCTTTTCTGTGATAAATGAAGTCTTCACCTGATCTGGGGGATACATTGGGATCTGATTGTACCCCGAATAAGCATCCATAAATGAAAGCCTTTGATAACCCGCCGAGCTATCCACAAGTTTATCGATGCAGGGAAGTGGGTATTGATCGTTAGGACAAACTTTGTTCAAGTCTGTGTAGTCCACGCACATCCTCCATTTCCCATTGGACTTCTTTACTAGCACGGGATTGGCCAACCAATCAATATACACCACCTCCCTGATAAATCCTGCTTCTAGTAGCTCGGCTACCTTCTCATCTGTTGCCTGTGCCTTCTCAACTTCGACTCTTCTTTTCTTCTGACAAACTGGCTTGGCTCCAGGATACACACTCAACCTGTGGCAGATGAAGTTCGGATCGATCCCTGGCATATCCGCCGAGGTCCAAGCAAACAAGTCTTTGTTTTCCACCAGCAATTCAGTCAGTTCTTTCTCCATTTCTTCAGAAAGGCCAACCCCCATCTTGACGCAATGAGAAGGATCGGGGCCTAAAATCACCTTTTTGAAGTCCCCTTGATGGGTCGGCCTAGTTTCATCCTCCTCTCTTACGTCAAGATCTGCTAAATTGACACTTCCTTTGTTAAGTGGTTCTTGCATGATCTTCTCATCATCAAGCTTCAACTTGCCCAGGCTGATATTATAACATTTCCGAGCCAACTCTTGTTCGGACCGCACTGTTACTACCTTGTCATCAGACCCTGGGAATTTCATGGCCAAGTGGACCGTCGATACAACAGCACCAAAAGATTGGAGTGCAGTTCGGCCAAAGATGACGTTGTATGCCGACGGGGCCTGGACAACTAGCCACTTTACCATTTCAGTCCGAGCAGAGGGTGGTTCCCCCATGGTCACTGGGAGATGGATGTGGCCTAAGGGAACAATTGAATGTCCCGTGAAGCCAATCAAACTTCCCTCGAATGGAGTGAGATCAGATCTTCTCAACTTCAATTTTTCAAACAGATCCAGAAACATGATGTCTGCCGAACTCCCCTGATCGACAAGAATCCTTCTGACTTCGTAATTGCCGAGCCTGACTATAACTACCATTGGGTCATTATGGTCTTGTAAGATGTCCTCAAAATCCTCATCACTGAAGCTGATGACTATGTTTTTCTTCCTGGACTTTTGGATTGGTCGGCTGGCCACCGAAAGGACTTGTCCCACATATTTCTTGTGATCACACTTCTTTTCCCCTCCACCTACAAATCCTCCAGCAATGGTGCCGATGAGAAAATAATCCTTCCCTTTCTCGGATGGTTGGGTAGAGGCCCCCCCTGCAGGCGGTGAAGGGGTTCTAGTTCTTTTCTGTTCGGTTTTGGGTGGTGACGGACTCTTTCTCCTGAAGCGTTTGCGCAACTCTTCGCTAATATATTGTTGAAGCTTACCATCCCTTACCATCTCTTCGATTAGGTCCTTCAACTGGGTACACTGGTCGGTGGTATGCCCCCATCCACCGTGATGATCGCAGTACTTTGTCCTATCCTTTTGAGCTACCTTCCTTAAAGCTGGTGGCCGAGTGATGTTACGCATCTCTGTATGCATAGTCTCACGAAGGATTTGACACCTCGGGACTGTCAACTGGGTATATTCATCATACTTGCCTTTTGGAGGCAGTTTTTCGCCTCTCTCTCTTTTGTCATTCCTTCCCCTATCTCGAAAGCGATCATTTTGACGAACGTCGTTTTGACGATGACGTTGCTCATGTCGTCCTTCGCCACCCCTTGCTGCAGTACTTATCCTACGGAATTCCTCCAGATTAACGTATTTCCTGGATCTTTCCCTAAGTTCGGCCATGTTCTTAGGTGGTTCCCCAATCAAGCAATCCTTAAACTCTTCATCCTACAATCCTTGAGTGAGCAAGAGAACAGATACTCCTGATTGTAGACCTGATATGCCACTGGCCTCTTGTTGGTACCGAGCTAGGTAGTCGCGTAGAGACTCGTCGGGTCTCTGTGCAACTCCAGCTAGTGAGTGGTCTGATTTGGGCTGTGACATACTGGCCGTGTACCTGTTTATAAATGCTTGTCTAAGCTCGGCCCACGATCGAATCGAATTGGCGGGTAGAGAATTGAACCATCTCAAAGGCGCCGAGCCCAGAGTCATTGAGAAAGCTCGGCACTTCATAAAATCCCCTCCTCCATAAAACATCAGAGGACTCGTAGGCAGCTATGTGGTCCATCGGGTCAGTTGTTCCATTGTACCGAGGAATATTCTGATGACCCATGTAACATCCCTAATTTTAATTCAAGCATAATATGGATTATGCTAAATATTTAGGAAGAATTTCCAAGATTTGGGGAAGGTTTTGGGTATCAATCCAACCCTAAATGAGTATTGAGCCTAAGGAAAGGAATTGGAGTTAGAAAAATCCTCAAAAAATAACTTTTCACTGAAGTAATCGATTATTCTACAGGGCAGTAATCGATTATAAGGCCTCTGGTGGAAGCACTTAAGATGTTGCAGCAATTTAATCGATTACAAGGGTAAAGTAATCGATTATTTTGAGTAATAATCGATTATATTTAGGGGGTTAATCGATTATTTAGGCTCTGATAAATGTACTGAAAATGTTGCATTGAAGGAATAATCGATTATCAGGTAAGATAATCGATTATTTTAGGGTCTGTACAAAAAATGAGAGAAAGAGAGTGCACGTGATGCACTCTCCTCCACACAAAGAGCATCTTTATTTTGGGCTTTTAATCACATCCACTCATTCTCCTTCACCATTAAACATAATACCCTCCCTTTTTCACTCACTTCTCTCTCACAAACCCTTCCTCTTCTTCCTCTCACTCAACTCACGAGCTCCCCTCTCTTCCTCATAGGGGTTTCATTTTCTTTCCTCAAGATCAACCAAGAACAAGTGATCCTTGCATCCCTATCATTGTAATTTCTTCTTTCTCATCTCAAGGTAAATGTTTAAGCTTTGATTTCTTCTTTCCCTCTCTAAATTCGTGCTTTCTCTCTCCTCTAGGGTTCAAGTTTCTCTCACTTCCATTTGGCCAAGAATCAAGTGTGTGGCACTCCTTCCATCATCAAGGAGTGTTATTATCACCTTCAAGTAAGTGATTGTGGGTGGGTTCCTCTCCTTTCCTTTCAAAACTCGTTTTTCTCTCTCTCTACCATTGATGGTGGTTTTTCAACACTAGGCATTAGAAACTCTATTTTTATTTTATTCTTGGTTTGAATCATGACACAAATGATAATCCCTCTCTTTTATGGCTCTCTATTTTAGGTTCTATCCTAATCTTGGAGTTTGGTATCTTATTGGTGGGCAAAACTCAAGCATAGGGCATTTTGAATCTTCTTATCTCTGAGTATTTGAGGTAAGGGGATGGATATAGTGAGCTTTGCCTTGTTCTAGGAAGTTGGGTCTAGTTAGTATATAATGCTTGTTAGGGTTATGTGTTAGGGGAGAAAACTAGATTATAAATCCCTAGGATATTGAATATACAATTTTAATTAATTGAATATGCATGATGATTTGATGTTAAGATTAGGAAAAGGAAACCCACTATTTTGAGAATGAATAATTTGCTAAATGAAATTTTGTTAATGATGATAATGAAGTACAAGAAGGTTTTGGTAACATGGTAGGAAAGAGGATATGAACGATTTCTATGATTTTGGTTTTATTTGTAAAGTTGTGAATTAAATGGTAATCAATTACTGTAGCTATTATATATATGTGTTGTGGAGGAAATTGACATAGGAAGAAGATGGGATGAAAATGTCCAAATGTGATGAAGGTGTGTAGTTGTGTCTAAATGCTAAATGAGAATAAATATTAAGTATTAACAATTGTGTACAAGGGTCGTATCTTATGAGTTGAAATGTGAAAATAGGAAAAAGGGAATAAAATGATTAAGTGCAAACAAGAGTAAAAGATGATATATGTAAACTAAAAATGAAGGGCAATTCAAATGTTGGGTTATAAATTAGAATACAATGTGAAAGATAATGATGGTTGAGAAAGGAAATGAATAAAGGTAATATATGAATGATTATGTATTGACTTGTGGCTTGTTACGATTAAATGTGTTGTGATTGATTGGATGAGAAAGTGTAAAATTCTTGGCCTCTGATTTGAGGCACCAAATAATTAGAATGATGTTAAAAGTATAATTTTGGTGGTTGTATGAGGTACCTTCCGGTGTGGAGGTGATGTACCCACCGGCCAAATTGTATGAGGTACCTTCCGGTGTGGAGGTGAAGTACGATGGTATGAGGTACCTTCCGGTGTGGAGGTGAAGTACCCATAGGCCAAATGTATGAGGTACCTTCCGGTGTGGAGGTGAAGTATGATGGTATGAGGTACCTTCCGGTGTGGAGGTGAAGTACCTACAGGCCAACTTGTATGAGGTACCTTCCGGTGTGGAGGTGAAGTACAACGAGATGAGGTACCTTCCGGTGTGGAGGTGAAGTATCCCTAGGCCACATTGTATGAGGTACCTTCCGGTGTGGAGGTGCAGTACAATGGCGCGAAATGTATTTTTAAGAATAAGAGGTTAAACTGTGTTGACCTCTGACCTGAGGGGCACGAAATGAATAAAATGTTAAAATGTGTTGACCTCTGACCTGAGGGACACCTAATTTAAATAAAGAAATGTATGAGGTACCTTCCAGTGTGGAGGTGAAAAACAATGGTGTGTGATGCATCGTAAAGAATGAAATGGAATGAATAACGAAAATGGGTATTGAAATGAATAATGAAAATGGATATTGAAATGAATAATGAAAATGGAAATGTAAAGTAAATAATGAATATGGAAATGATGAAATGAATATGGTGTGCAGTATGTGATTATATGCTTTAATTGCTAATTGTGTTTGACCTAGTGGGTTGTTATGCCTAGTTAGAAACTGCTTTCTATTTCATGTGCAATGCTCACTCCCTTACATTTTCAGGTACGGAGATTGAGTTGGCACAGCCCCCGGCCGAGCAGGAGTACTTTCACTTACAGGGAGAGTAGGGATATTATGGGATTGGGTGCATATTATGAACCTAAGCCTCCTACACTATTTTTGACGTAAATTTGTTATAAATATTTTTCAGTGAGGCTTAGGATGTTTTGTTTTGAGAAAATTTTATGTTTTAGTTTTTTAACGATCAAACTTTGTACTTTTCGCTGAACTCTGAATATTTGATGTCTCTGTTATAATCTGAAGCCCTGCTGGCTATTAATTGTTTATATGAAACTATTTATCGCAGGTTAAATTTTGGGAATAGTCCTAAAAACAAACAAAACTTCGTCCGTTTGACGGTTGATTTTATTGTAATAAAAAGAAATTTTCAAGTCCGTATTTTATTATAAGGGGAATTATGGGTATAAATCCTAGTTGTTACATTTATGGTATCAGAGCAGTTTCACCTCGGCCATGGAGTTATGCAAACTCCAAATGATTACTCACCCAGCGAGTAATTGATGCTCATAGTATTAGTCTAAGATTATAATAGGATAATTATAGTGCTATGTATACCTTTAGTAATTGAGTCTTACTGGTATATAATTGTTTAAAAACATGTTGGATATCTGCCTCTCCAAATTCAATCATGTTCTTGTAGATGACATATGAAAGACCTTAGAGAGAATTCTTAAGTCTGAGAATTCTAGTATCAAGTGACCAATACTATGTTGGGATGTTGTTATTTGACGTAATGTGAGGTTAGAATTGATCACTCTAATCCTTGCATTTGTTAAATAATGACATCATTGACAGAACCTGACAGTGATGTGTTGTTGGTAGACGTGAGGTTGGGATTGATCACCTCAATTCTTGCATCTATCAATAAATGCTATCATTGTAACCTATCCAGTGAAAGTAGGCAACCAAAGTAGTGACTTCCAAGGAAAATAATTCTTGTAAGTGAAGTCAACCTAACCCAGAAACATTTGTTTAAGAGCTTCATATAGAGTTAGAGAATAGATAGAAGATAGTTCTAAAGAAAGGAAGTCTTGGTGTATGCTACTTTTTCCCAAGTAGTATAGCTAAGTGCTAATCCCTTGGATGAGTTAAGAAAACTCTCCAGGAATTATTCCTAACCATCATATCAACTAAACCAATCTTGAAGCAATTTGGCAGTTGCTTCGAATCTTTTCCTGGTTCTTAGATAACCATTCGTAAGAATAGCCTGTTTTGTCAAATTTGTAAATCCCTGCGTCAAAACCAACCAATCTTGATAATTGACCCAGCCAATGGGAAGTTGTCGTACCCTTCACCTTTGGTAGTTGGGTAAATCTTGGAACTAATGTGGACCTCTTTCTTCCTATTCTTTTTAATCGATTCATGGAAGAAGTTGATTGTGAGCATTTAGTAGGAGTTATGTTTGCTCTAATCAACTAAGCATTGGAAGAGTTTCTCGTTTCTGAATACCTGTTGTTTTTGGAAAGCTCTAAATCCTATCGGTGCTAATCGATCTTTGTAAGAGTCAAACTCTAAGGAGTTATATTCTATAAGAATCTTCGCATGCCATAACTTCGGGGCATCTCTTTAGGGAAAGATCCTAAATCCATGCTGGAATGTTAAGCATTTTGAGTTTTCTATATCTAGTCCTTACAACTCCTGCCTCAAAGTTAATTGTAATACTATCAGAATTGGATCCGAATCCGTTCCGTATCTTTTAGCATTGGATGTAATCTGGTATGTCGGCGCTAAGTGGGGGAGTAGTTCTTAATCTAAGTTAAGTTCCGGTTAGTTTAGGGCGAACCGAGAAGTTGACGGAAGAAAACGAAGGAAAGTAAAGATAGGAAACCGCAAGCCCTACCATTGGGGACGATTCTCCATGGACAGAACTTAACGGAATTTCAGGGACGAAATTCCAATAAGTGGGGGAGAATTGTAACATCCCTAATTTTAATTCAAGGATAATATGGATTATGCTAAATATTTAGGAAGAATTTCCAAGATTTGGGGAAGGTTTTGGGTATCAATCCAACCCTAAATGAGTATTGAGCCTAAGGAAAGGAATTGGAGTTAGAAAAATCCTCAAAATATAACTTTTCACTGAAGTAATCGATTATTCTACAGGGCAGTAATCGATTATAAGGCCTCTGGTGGAAGCACTTAAGATGTTGCAGCAATTTAATCGATTACAAGGGTAAAGTAATCGATTATTTTGAGTAATAATCGATTATATTTAGGGGGTTAATCGATTATTTAGGCTCTGATAAATGTACTGAAAACGTTGCATTGAAGGAATAATCGATTATCAGGTCAAGATAATCGATTATTTTAGGGTCTGTACAAAAAAAAAAGAGAAAGAGAGTGCACGTGATGCACTCTCCTCCACACAAAGAGCATCTTTATTTTGGGCTTTTAATCACATCCACTCATTCTCCTTCACCATTAAACATAATACCCTCCCTTTTTCACTCACTTGTCTCACACAAACCCTTCCTCTTCTTCCTCTCACTCAACTCACGAGCTCCCCTCTCTTCCTCATAGGGGTTTCATTTTCTTTCCTCAAGATCAACCAAGAACAAGTGATCCTTGCATCCCTATCATTGTAATTTCTTCTTTCTCATCTCAAGGTAAATGTTTAAGCTTTGATTTCTTATTTCCCTCTCTAAATTCGTGCTTTCTCTCTCCTCTAGGGTTCAAGTTTCTCTCACTTCCATTTGGCCAAGAATCAAGTGTGTGGCACTCCTTCCATCATCAAGGAGTGTTATTATCACCTTCAAGTAAGTGATTGTGGGTGGGTTCCTCTCCTTTCCTTTCAAAACTCGTTTTTCTCTCTCTCTACCATTGATGGTGGTTTTTCAACACTAGGCATTAGAAACTCTATTTTTATTTGATTCTTGGTTTGAATCATGACACAAATGATAATCCCTCTCTTTTATGGCTCTCTATTTTAGGTTCTATCCTAATCTTGGAGTTTGGTATCTTATTGGTGGGCAAAACTCAAGCATAGGGCATTTGGAATCTTCTTATCTCTGAGTATTTGAGGTAAGGGGGTGGATATAGTGAGCTTTGCCTTGTTCTAGGAAGTTGGGTCTAGTTAGTATATAATGCTTGTTAGGGTTATGTGTTAGGGGAGAAAACTAGATTATAAATCCCTAGGATATTGAATATACAATTTTAATTAATTGAATATGCATGATGATTTGATGTTAAGATTAGGAAAAGGAAACCCACTATTTTGAGAATGAATAATTTGCTAAATGAAATTTTGTTAATGATGATAATGAAGTACAAGAAGATTTTGGTAACATGGTAGGAAAGAGGATATGAACGATTTCTATGATTTTGGTTTTATTTGTAAAGTTGTGAATTAAATGGTAATCAATTACAGTAGCTATTATATATATGTGTTGTGGAGGAAATTGACATAGGAAGAAGATGGGACGAAAATGTCCATATGTGATGAAGGTGTGTAGTTGTGTCTAAATGCTAAATGAGAATAAATATTAAGTATTAACAATTGTGTACAAGGGTCGTATCTTATGAGTTGAAATGTGAAAATAGGAAAAAGGGAATAAAATGATTAAGTGCAAACAAGAGTAAGAGATGATATATGTAAACTAAAAATGAAGGGCAATTCAAATGTTGGGTTATAAATTAGAATACAATGTGAAAGATAATGATGGTTGAGAAAGGAAATGAATAAAGGTAATATATGAATGATTACGTATTGACTTGTGGCTTGTTATGATTAAATGTGCTGTGATTGATTGGATGAGAAAGTGTTAAATTCTTGGCCTCTGATTTGAGGCACCAAATAATTAGAATGATGTTAAAAGTATAATTTTGGTGGTTGTATGAGGTACCTTCCGGTGTGGAGGTGAAGTACCCACCGGCCAAATTGTATGAGGTACCTTCCGGTGTGGAGGTGAAGTACCCATAGGCCAAATGTATGAGGTACCTTCTGGTGTGGAGGTGAAGTACGATGGTATGAGGTACCTTCCGGTGTGGAGGAGAAGTACCTGCAGGCCAACTTGTATGAGGTACCTTCCGGTGTGGAGGTGAAGTACAACGATATGAGGTACCTTCCGGTGTGGAGGTGAAGTATCCCTAGGCCACATTGTATGAGGTACCTTCCGGTGTGGAGGTGAAGTACAATGGCGCGAAATGTATTTTTAAGAATAAGATGTTCAATTGTGCTGACCTCTGACCTGAGGGGCACGAAATGAATAAAATGTTAAAATGTGTTGACCTTTGACCTGAGGGACACCTAATTTAAATAAAGAAATGTATGAGGTACCTTCCAGTGTGGAGGTGAAGAACAATGGTGTGTGATGCATCGTAAAGAATGAAATGGAATGAATAACGAAAATGGGTATTGAAATGAATAATGAAAATGGATATTGAAATGAATAATGAAAATGGAAATGTAAAGTAAATAATGAATATGGAAATGATGAAATGAATATGGTGTGCAGTATGTGATTATATGCTTTAATTGCTAATTGTGTTTGACCTAGTGGGTTGTTATGCCTAGTTAGAAACTGCTTTCTATTTCATGTGCAATGCTCACTCCCTTACATTTTCAGGTACGGAGATTGAGTTGGCACAGCCCCCGGTCGAGCAGGAGTACTTTCCCTTACAGGGAGAGTAGGGATATTATGGGATTGGGTGCATATTATGAACCTAAGCCTCCTACACTATTTTTGACGTAAATTTGTTATAAATATTTTTCAGTGAGGCTTAGGATGTTTTGTTTTGAGAAAATTTTATGTTTTAGTTTTTTAACGATCAAACTTTGTACTTTTCGCTGAACTCTGAATATTTGATGTCTCTGTTATAATCTGAAGCCCTGCTGGCTATTAATTGTTTATATGAAACTATTTATCGCAGGTTAAATTTTGGGAATAGTCCTAAAAACAAACAAAACTCTGTCCGTTTGACGGTTGATTTTATTGTAATAAAAAGAAATTTTCAAGTCCGTATTTTATTATAAGGGGAATTATGGGTATAAATCCTAGGTGTTACAACCCACATAAGTCTGCGGGGTTTGGAAAGCCATAATCTCAAGTGTGAAAGGGTGTCCAGGACGGGGTTCCCCAGTGATACGTTCTGGGATTAAGTTTTGGTTGAGGGGTGGAGGTGGGGGAAGATTTCTCGGATTACCATAGGCCGCGCAAGGGCCTTGCTCGGCAATCCTTGCCATGCTCTGCTGTTGAGGAGTAGCAATGGCCTGGTTTTGCTTCTCAATTAAAGAAGTCTGAGTCCTCAAGATCTCCATGATCGACTCCTCTCTCCTTCATGCCGAAGAAGTAGTCATGTAAGATCTGCCTTCCGTTTCAGAACGCTGACCACCTTGAAGAGTTCCAAAACGACCTCTAGTCAAATGAGGTATCTCCCTTCTGGACTTGTCATCCCTGGAATGATCACGCCGATCGGCCCATTCAACTCGCCGATCCTCATCAGTTCGTGAGCCAGCAGCAACCCGACGAGACTGATGTCCAGAATCAGCCATGTCACGCCATTCTGAAACGTGGCCATCAGGGACGGTATGAGGGTTAGTCTGCCCTCCGCCGCCCTCAACGAGACCTTGGCCAGCTGGAGGAACCGTGGCTTGTGCCTGATCCGCCGTTGGAACCGGCGGAATTATCTGAACGTCAGCCTGATTACCTCCGGTTGGTGCTCCCGGAGCAATTCTGTCCCTCACGTTTCTCCCGGTCTTGGGTGGCCTCCCACGGAGACGACGGCGGAGATCTTCTTGATTACCATCATTATTGTTGTTTGCCATGAGATTAGTGGGTGGGAATACTGGTTATTCGATCCCCACAGACGGTGCCAATGTAGTGTCCTTGAACACTATGTCCTTAACCCTCTAAGTGCTCAAGATTATGGAACCAGGAGCCTAAGAAAGGATCAAGTGTTAATATGTGACTTTGTGGTGTTTCTGCAGTTCCAATTGGGAAAAGCAGTGTTTCCCCAGTCAACAAGTGTGTGCAGAGTGTTAACTTAGGGATGAGAGTACGTACCTGAAACCCTAGTTGTTATGAGCTATTTATAGGGTTTGGAGGAGGCTGATATGGGCCGTATGGGCCCTGTATCAAGGTTGAGCTGAACCAGGATTCTGTGAGATAATATCGGAGGTTTATACTCTTAGAATCTGGATAGGATCAGCTCAAGATCTCATGTCTAGGCTGTTAGCGAGAATCCAGGAGAGATTTGCGGAGGGGATAAGAAGCCTAAATGAGTCTGAGTCTATCCACAAGCCAACGGTATGTCTCGACCCTAGAGTCCCGAGCCTGATGAGTGGAAGACCGTTTGTAAGGTTCGGCCCCATCAAGTCCGAGCCTGATCCTTTTGTGTGCTTGGAGCCAATGAGTCTTATCCACCCAGATTGCATCATGACCAGTGGCTGTCCTTGGCAACCCTGACATGAAATCCATTGAGATACTATCCCATTTCCATAATGGAATTTCCAAGGGAAGTAATTCTCCTCCTGGCTTTTGGTGTTCCACCTTCGCCTTTTGACACACCAAACAACACACCACATAATTCGCCACATCTTTCTTTAGACCAGACCACCAAAACATCTTCTTCAGGTCCTGATACATTTTGGTAGCTCCCGGATGCATACTCATCTTGCTTTTATGTGGTTCATCCAAAATCATTCTTCTTATCTCCAGATTATCAGGCACACAAATCCTTGCTTTAAAGTGAAGGATTCCATATTTTCCCTCTTGAAATTCTAACTCCTTGCCTTCCTTCCTAAGTCTCTTCTTCTCCTTGAGTCCTTCATCGTCTTGTTGCAATTCTCGAATCCTTTGCAAAAATTCATTAGTAATCTGCAGCATCCCCATCTTGATACTTGTTGGCTCCACTTGCATTGTCAGACTCAGATCTCTAAATTCTTCTAACAGTGCAGCTTCTCTAACCATCATTGCACTGATATGCATTGCCTTTCGACTCAACGCATCAGCCACCACGTTTGCCTTCCCAGGATGGTAATGAAGTTCGAACTCATAATCCTTCAAGAACTCCATCCATCGGCGTTGCCTCATATTCAACTCCTTCTGATCAAAGAGATACTTTAAACTCTTATGGTCACTAAACACCCGGAATGTAGTGCCATAGAGATAGTGTCTCCAAATTTTTAGAGCAAAGACAACAGCTGCGAGCTCCAGATCATGAGTTGGATAGTTCATCTCATGAACTTTTAGCTGTCTCGAGGCATAAGCGACGACTTTCCCTTCTTGCATCAAAACGCTTCCAAGACCTTGTTTTGATGCGTCACAATACACTTCAAAATTCTTTTGGGGATCAGGCAAAACCAACACAGGAGATGACGTCAACCTTTCCTTCAACTCTCGGAAACTCCTTTCACACTCTCGGAAACTCCTTTCACATGCCCCAAAAACTTAACCTCCTCCAACCAGAACTCACACTTTGTAAGTTTGGCGTACAACTGCTTCTCCTTCAGAATACTCAACACTATCCTCAAGTGTTCAGCATGCTCCTCCGGGTTCTTAGAGTAGATAAGGATATCGTCAACGAACACAACCACAAATGAATCTAAATAAGGTCTAAAGATTCGATTCATGTAGTCCATGAAAATGGCTGGTGCATTGGTCAATCCGAACGGCATCACAACGTACTCATAATGTAACATCCTCACTTTTAATAGTTAATTTTAGATTTTAATAAAATCAGAGTTTGAAAATTCATTTTTAAATTTGATTTCCTATGAAAGGTTTTTCGAAAATCCGGCAGAGTTTCCTCTGTTTTTCGGACTTCCCAAAAATTCTCTTCTTAAAACCTGTCAGTCCAGAATATTTAAAAACTTAAAACATAATAGTTCAATAACCAGATCAGATCCTAAAGCCTAATTAGTACAAATTCAGGGCATACAATTACTACGCATATTAAATTACAAAAATAACAGTTTTTAATATAATTAAATCCACTCGGGGTATCACAATTTCACTCCACGTGGTGGAGCGTTTCCAGTTCGGCCCGCAACAGTGTAAGCTCCGCTCCCGTACCTGTAAAATGATATCAAGAAGGGTAGCATTACACAGAACTTAAAAAGATAAATTCTAAAAGAAGACATAGCAAATAACTAAGCCTACTTAATTATTAATACATTTTATTCATAGTTATTCACATAATTAATCTCTTTTAATTCTTCCCTTATTCTCACATTCTTTTCATCATTGATTCCCTTTTCATTCTTTCTTTCCCATTCTTTATTCTTTTTCCATTATTCATTAGGTAGTCCAGCCCCAGCCAGCCGTACGGTACTGAGCTCTAGGAGTTCCCTTATTCATTATTCATTTTCCTTTCTTTTTCCATTTTAATCGATACGCCTTCACAGGCTCGCATCGATGCCGATACGCCTTCCTAGGCTCGCACCGGACTTTCATTTTCTTTTTAATCGTCTTTTCTTTTCTTTTTAATCGACACCCCTTACCAGACTCGCATCGATGCCGATACGCCTTCCTAGGCTCGCACCGGACTTTCATTCTCCTTTTTAATCTTTTTAATCGACACGCCTTCCTAGGCTCGCATCGACGCCGATACGCCTTCCTAGGCTCGCACCGGACTTCCATTTTCCCTTTTTAATCGACACGCCTTCACAGGCTCGCATCGATGCCGATACGCCTTCACAGGCTCGCATCGGACTTCCATTTTTCTTTCCTTCCTTTCTCTTTCTTTTTCTTTCTTTTTCTTTCTCTTTCTCTTTTCTTTCTCTTTCTCTTAGTCATATATCTTTTCTCTTTTTCTGATTTACTGTATTCTTTCTCTTTTCTCTCATTTCTTTTCTTATAGACTTATCATCACATTATTTAATTTCTACTATTTTCAACATCTTTCTTTCTTTTCCTTTTTCTTCTTTTCTTCCTTTTCTTTTTCTTATAATTTAAATAATTCTTTTATACTCATCTAAATCTTTTAGCCTTTATCCTCATTTATTACTTATCACATTTTCTACGTTTTCTACTTCGTTCTTTTTCTCTTTGTTAGTTTCCCCCGATTTTATCCAACTCTAATCAATACGGTCAAATATAATATATTCTAGTTCTTGTTATTAATTCTTAGTTATTTCTCAGTTTCCTTATCTCAATCAATTACCCAATTCATTGTTCCTATTTCATTAACTATATTAGTTTTAATTGCTCTATTCTCTTAATCTAACTTTTCAATTATTTCACTCCAACTTCCCTCATAATGTACTCTCTCTTAGTTTTCTTATCTTTTCGTAAATCCACTTATCGTTTTCCTTATTTTATTTTAAATCTTAATTCATCATTTTATTTCTATTCTCTACTTTACTCCGCGTGCATTCCTTATTCCTTATTCTAGACTCTCTTTTACCCTTTTTGTTCCTTTACCTCCCCTATAGCTTTTACTTTATAATTTCCCACATTTGGTTTTATATTAACTATTTCAATATTCTAAACACGCTCATCCATTCCGGGACTTATTCTATGCTCATACATCTTGTTCCCTAAGGTGTGGTTTCTCGTCACAATTTTATTTACTTTATTTCTATCAACGGGGTACCCTAAGGTTCATTAACATACTTTTAATTACTCTATTCCTAGCTACCACTATATAATCCTAGAATTTACTTCTTAAGCAAAGGTAACGCGAACCCTCTTACCTCGGGCTTTTTAAATAGAACCTGGATTTTAGCTCGGTGACGATGACGGCGTCGATGTTGCTCCTCGTTAGCGGGGAACGATCGTGACTAAACCGAGGCAAGGCTTCGAGCTCCGAGGTTCCCGACACGAGCCCAGCACGATCACCGACCGGTAACGGCGCCGGTGCGATCCGAGGAGAGAGAGAGAGAGCTCGTGGTTGAGAGAGAGAGCTTGGAAGGAGGGAGAGGCTATGGTGGTTTGGTGATGGTGGCGGTCACCACCGCGAGTGGCAGCTGCGGTGTTGAGGGGCGGCGGTGTATGTGGGTGGAGAGGGAGAGAGAGAAAGCTTGAGGGAAAGATTCACGGGGAGGGAGGAGTTAGTGATGGTGTTGATGATGATGGTGGTGGATAGTGGTGGAGGTGGCGGTGGCGGCCTTGGCGGCGGCGGCCGTGGTGGAGGGTGAGTGGGGAGGAGAGAGAGAGCTTGTGAGGGAAGAGAGGGAAAGCAAGGGAGAGAGAGAGGAGGGAGGCCACGGTGGGGCGGCTTGGGCGGCGGTGGAGGTGCTGGACGGAGGAAGGAGGAGGAGGAAGATCGGAGGGAGAGAGAAAGAGGGATTGGAATGAGGGTTTCGACCCCCAAAACGCGAATTTAACGTTTCAGACCGAAAAATACTCGAGTTTTTCTGTAAATACTCAAATGTTTTGTCCCAAAATACTCGAGTATTTCACAAAATACTCGAGTAAAATGATCAGATACTGCTAGTTTGCTTTTCTATTTTTCAGCTATTTTCTCCCAACTTCAAATAGCCATAACTTCTTCGTTCACCGTTGGATCTTGCTCAAATTTGACGAGCAACCTCCTAAAAATTATATCTTCATATCCAACGGTGGAAATTGTGTGTGGAGTCTTAAATATTTTATTTTGAATTTCCCAAGCTAGCGAATTTAAAACACCGAAAACACCGCTTTTAACCCCCGTTTGGTCTTCTTTAAATTCGCTTTTCGATGCCAATGCTCCTCGACTCCTTTATGGCACTCAAAGAATTCCTAATCCATCATTTTAAATCCCTTTTTGGATAATTCTTATTTCAAAATCTTATTATTATTCTAATTATTATTAGAATTAAAATTCGGGAAGTTACATTTCTGCCCCACTTATTAGAATTTCGTCCCCGAAATTCCAGTTGTCCCTTATCTTGAAGGAGCATCCCTTGACATAGTTTCCACCCATGTCATTTCAATTCCTTTGGTTCCAATCTTCCCCTTTGAGGGAGTTCTGAATTAAGGGTTCTGCGGTATAATTATTCGCCTCAGGTATGGTTTATCTCAGTCACTCAGAAATCCGCGTAATACACAGAGTCTTAAGAGACTGAGACAATTATTTGCGGTGCTCTGACATAACTTCTTAAGTGAGACTCCACTTCGCGACTCCACTTTTTCCTGTTTGTTTCTTACTCCTTCAAGTGAGTCTAGTGAGGTCGTCCTTCAATTCCACCTTAGCTATATCTGCATTCTACTTCGGTGGTACATCCTTCCCGTTCGTTTAACGATTTCAATTTGGTATAGGGGTTCCTATGGGTCCATTTCATTTATGGGTCAAGGTCAGGGTTTTAGATTTATTACCCAATTGTCTGATGGTCCGAGAAGGTATTGATTGATCTTTAACTTAATTCTCGTTCCATTCTCCGCGAACCTCTTCGACAGTTAATGCAGAGCGTTTAGGGTGAGTTATTCATTAGCCCTACGGGTTATGGTATGATCATCGGACATTGAGTCCGGCTCGATGCCATCTTCCTTACGCTTCGTTACCATTCTGCATTCCACCTTGTTACTCGGATAGGATCCACAATTTTCTTTTTGTTAAAGTTCCATCTTCCATTCCTTGGATTGAAATCCTCCCCCACTTAGCATCAACATACTTGATTATATCCATGCTTGGGGGTATGCTCATTCGTTATTCAGAATTTCGCACGTAAGCTTCTCGACCGGTATCCAAGGTTAGAAGGGACATGTGGATGGTTATCTATCGGTAGGCACAGGACTATGTTGGGTTTCTATGTCCTGGTGAATTCTCACCTCTGCATCTGAGATGCTTGAAGCTTGAAGAGAGTGAAGATGAAAAGAAGAAACACGAAGCACTCAAGGATGGGTTTTATAGTCTTCATACGACGACCCAGGATGTACTGGATACATGTCAAGCAAGAAGACAATGGAGATTATCCTTAAGTGTGCGTTTCTAGCAGAGAGTCATCGAAAAATGCATTTTCTTTGGAATTACTGCTGATTTGATTTGGTCTTGATGAAGGCATATGGTGCAATGGCTAAACTCGCTTCCTTTGAGGGAATCGCTTGGGAACTGGACTAAGTTCTTAAGTGAACTCTAATTCCTAATGGTGAGCACGATTCACTAGTTTACTTGGGTTGGTCTCGGTGTGGATACCCTACTTATTTATCAAGTTTCGCCTTTCTCGCGAATAACCACTTCGGATTCTTAATAAAATGTTTGATGTGTTTTGGGCTTTTAGTTTGACTTTCCATGAAGTCTAAAGACGGTTACTACGGGTTCGCTCGGCTCGGTTCTCTCGCGTGTTCTGTTTGCGGCTACACTACTAGTAAGTGGGTGCACAGGCTTAAGGCTCCTATCTATCTGTCGTGATTTTTGGTTGGAAAGTGTCAATGATATCGACCACTAATAGTTGCGAAGATCGAGGTGATCAGTCCCAATCTCACATCTATCAATAGCAACATCATCGTCAATTTTGTCGATGTTATCGTCCCCTAGCGGATGTAAGAATCAGAGTGATCAGTTCTAACCTTACATTCTACCAGTGGCAATACCGTCACTGTGTTTGGTGAAACTTTAACTAATGTATTATCATTTATTGATTTCTTTTTAAGTTAAATCAAATATGCTTTATGCTTTATGCAAAACATTTTTAATTAAGTATTTTAAATAAACGTTTGGTATATAGTTAACATTAAAAGTACCGCGGGTGAATTCATTCGCTCCCTTCACCTATACGTCCAGGACAGTTTGTCCCCATGTGTCCTGGTTGTCCGCATATATAGCAGAGACCCTGTTTTCGGTGCTACCTCAATATTAGGCACAGCTTCCGGTGGATTTTCCCACATAGTGGACATGGTGACCTGTTTCTCGGGGCATTCACGTCTGGAGCGGTGTCCCTTGGCACCATTGCCATAGCGTTGATGTCGGCATGTGTATCGGATTCCTGAATCGGTACATTGCCTCTGCTCGAACCTTCGGCCCACTGTATCATCCTGTTCCTATCCCCAGATGTCCACTGCCCAATTCCCTTCTCATAAGTGCTAGCCATATTTACCAGTTGAGCCAAATTATCTATGTTCTGGTACTCAAAAGCCACCTTGATCTCCTTGCGAAGTCCTGCTTTGAACTTGATACACTTAGTTCTTCCATCAGCATCCCTATAGCTTCCAGAATACCGAATGAGATTCTCTAACACTCATACTTCCTTGTGTTAAGGTCAGAAATGCTAGTTCTTTCTCTCGGCGAACATCTTCTGGGAAGTACCTTCCGAGAAATTCCTCCTTAAAGAAGTCCCAAGTAATCTCCCGGTTGGAACTCTCCATGTCTCTTCGTACATGCTCCCACCAATATTCTGCTTCTCCAGCGAGCATGTACGCCGCCAAAAGGACTATCTGCTCCGCGGGCGGTGACATTGTGCGGAAAATCTTCTCCAATTCTTGGATCCATCTCAGTGCTGCGTCAGGATTGTAGCCACCTTCAAACTTGGGAGGATCATTCTGCCTGAATCGGGCTAGCCAATCAATGTTGATTGGGTTTGGTGGTTGCTGGAGTGCGGCAGCTGCTGCTGCTGCGGCTGTTGCTACCGTTGCAGCCTGATTCTGATTCATTTGAACCAGATTCTCAAGTATCGCGGCCATCCTGTCATCGCGGTCACGTCTCCGAGGCATGGTGACCAAGTTCTGGAAAAAGAATACGTTATTCCACAATTGACTAAAAACTCTTATTTAAATATATCTATTTATCTATTCTACGACTTGACACTATTACTTGATTACTCGCTGGGTGAGTAATCAATAGGAGTTGTGAGTCCAAACTCCATGGCCGAGGGAAACTGCTCTGATACCATAAATGTAACATCCTCACTTTTAATAGTTAATTTTAGATTTTAATAAAATCAGAGTTTGAAAATTCATTTTTAAATTTGATTTCCTATGAAAGGTTTTTCGAAAATCCGGCAGAGTTTCCTCTGTTTTTCGGACTTCCCAAAAATTCTCTTCTTAAAACCTGTCAATCCAGAATATTTAAAAACTTAAAACATAATAGTTCAATAACCAGATCAGATCCTAAAGCCCAATTAGTACAAATTCAGGGCATACAATTACTACGCATATTAAATTACAAAAATAACAGTTTTTAACATAATTAAATCCACTCGGGGTATCACAATTTCACTCCACGTGGTGGAGAGTTTCCAGTTCGGCCCGCAACAGTGTAAGCTCCGCTCCCGTACCTGTAAAATGATATCAAGAAGGGTAGCATTACACAGAACATAAAAAGATAAATTCTAAAAGAAGACATAGCAAATAACTAAGCCTACTTAATTATTAATACATTTTATTCATAGTTATTCACATAATTAATCTCTTTTAATTCTTCCCTTATTCTCACATTCTTTTAATCATTGATTCCCTTCATTCTTTCTTTCCCATTCTTTATTCTTTTTCCATTATTCATTAGGTAGTCCAACCCCAGCCAGCCGTACGGTACTGAGCGCTAGGAGTTCCCTTATTCATTATTCATTTTCCTTTCTTTTTCCTTTTTAATCGACACGCCTTCACAGGCTCGCATCGATGCCGATACGCCTTCCTAGGCTCGCACCGGACTTTCATTTTCTTTTTAATCGTCTTTTCTTTTCTTTTTAATCGACACGCCTTACCAGGCTCGCATCGACGCCGATACGCCTTCCTAGGCTCGCACCGGACTTTCATTCTCCTTTTTAATCTTTTTAATCGACACGCCTTCCCAGGCTCGCATCGACGCCCATACGCCTTCCTAGGCTCGCACCGGACTTCCATTTTTCCTTTTTAATCGACACGCCTTCACAGGCTCGCATCGATGCCGATACGTCTTCCCAGGCTCGCATCGGACTTCCATTTTTCTTTCCTTCCTTTCTCTTTTTTTTCTTTCTTTTTCTTTCTCTTTCTCTTTTCTTTCTCTTTCTCTTAGTCATATATCTTTTCTCTTTTTCTGATTTACTGTATTCTTTCTCTTTTCTCTCATTTCTTTTCTTATAGACTTATCATCACATTATTTACTTTCTACTATTTTCAACATCTTTCTTTCTTTTCCTTTTTCTTCTTTTCTTCCTTTTCTTTTTCTTATAATTTAAATAATTCTTTTATACTCATCTAAATCTTTTTAGCCTTTATCCTCATTTATGACTTATCACATTTTCTACTTCATTCTTTTTCTCTTTGTTAGTTTCCCCCGATTTTATCCAACTCTAATCAATACGGTCAAATATAATATATTCTAGTTCTTGTTATTAATTCTTAGTTATTTCTCAGTTTCCTTATCTCAATCAATTACCCAATTCATTGTTCCTATTTCATTAACTATATTAGTTTTAATTGCTCTATTCTCTTAATCTAACTTTTCAATTATTTCACTCCAACTTCCCTCATAATGTACTCTCTCTTAGTTTTCTTATCTTTTCGTAAATCCACTTATCATTTTCCTTATTTTATTTTAAATCTTAATTCATCATTTTATTTCTATTCTCTACTTTACTCCGCGTGCATTCCTTATTCCTTATTCTAGACTCTCTTTTACCCTTTTTGTTCCTTTACCTCCCCTATAGCTTTTACTTTATAATTTCCCACATTTGGTTTTATATTAACTATTTCAATATTCTAAACACGCTCATCCATTCCGGGACTTATTCTATGCTCATACATCTTGTTCCCTAAGGTGTGGTTTCTCGTCACAATTTTATTTACTTTATTTCTATCAACGGGGTACCCTAAGGTTCATTAACATACTTTTAATTACTCTATTCCTAGCTACCACTATATAATCCTAGAATTTACTTCTTAAGCAAAGGTAACGCGAACCCTCTTACCTCGGGCTTTTTAAATAGAACCTGGATTTTAGCTCGGTGACGATGATGGCGTCGATGTTGCTCCTCGTTAGCGGGGAACGATCGTGACTAAACCGAGGCAAGGCTTCGAGCTCCGAGGTTCCCGACATGAGCCCAGCACGATCACGGACCGGTAACGGTGCCGGTGCGATCCGAGGAGAGAGAGAGAGAGAGCTCGTGGTTGAGAGAGAGAGCTTGGAAGGAGGGAGAGGCTATGGTGGTTTGGTGATGGTGGCGGTCACCAACGCGAGTGGCAGCTGCGATGCTGAGGGGCGGCGGTGTATGTGGGTGGAGAGGGAGAGAGAGAAAGCTTGAGGGAAAGATTCACGGGGAGGGAGGAGTTAGTGATGGTGTTGATGATGATGGTGGTGGATAGTGGTGGAGGTGGCGGTGGCGGCCTTGGCGGCGGCGGCCGTGGTGGAGGGTGAGTGGGGAGGAGAGAGAGAGCTTGTGAGGGAAGAGAGGGAAAGCAAGGGAGAGAGAGAGGAGGGAGGCCACGGTGGGGCGGCTTGGGCGGCGGTGGAGGTGCTGGACGGAGGAAGGAGGAGGAGGAAGATCGGAGGGAGAGAGAAAGAGGGATTGGAATGGGGGTTTCGACCCCCAAAACGCGAATTTAACGTTTCAGACCGAAAAATACTCGAGTGTTTCTGTAAATACTCGAGTGTTTTGTCCCAAAATACACGAGTAAAATGATCAGATACTGCTAGTTTGCTTTTCTATTTTTCAGCTATTTTCTCCCAACTTCAAATAACCATAACTTCTTCGTTCACCGTTGGATCTTGCTCAAATTTGACGAGCAACCTCCTAAATATCATATCTTCATATCCAACGGTGGAAATTTTGTTTGGAGTCTTAAATCTTTTATTTTGAATTTCCCAAGCTAGCGAATTTAAAACACCGAAAACACCGCTTTGAACCCCCGTTTGGTCTTCTTTAAATTCGCTTTTTGATGCCAATGCTCCTCGACTCCTTTATGGCACTCAAAGAATTCCTAATCCATCATTTTAAATCCCTTTTTGGATAATTATTATTTCAACATCTTATTATTATTCTAATTATTTTTAGAATTAAAATTCGGGATGTTACACATAATGCCCGTATCGGGATCGAAATGCAGTCTTAGAGATGTCCTCTTCTCTAATTCTAATCTGATGATATCCCGACCTCATATCAATCTTGGAAAATACCGAAGCCCCACGAACTTGATCCATAAGGTCATCGATCCTTGGCAACGGATACTTGTTCTTGATTGTGACCTTATTCAGCTGCCGGTAGTCGATACACATCCTCATACTACCATCTTTCTTTTTGACAAATAAAACTGGAGCACCCCAAGGTGACACACTTGGTCGGATCATCTGTTTCTGCAACAGCTCCTCAATCTGCTTCTTTATGATGTCCTAGACGGTTAGGTCCTCCAAGGGTTAGGGAAGAAGACCTTCAAAGGAGCCTCAGTCTAGGGTTTCTGTGTGATGTTTGGTGGGAGTCCTCTGGTGGCTAAGGGGAGAGCCAAGAAGCAAACCTAATCACTGGTGTGTGAGGGTGATAATTAGGGTTAGAGGACGTACCTGATCCCCATGTAGTACGGAGCTACTTATAGGGGGGAGCTGGTTGCCCTAATGGGCTTGCTTTAGGCCCAAGTAGGGCCAGCCTGTACTGAGCTATGAGTGGATGAGCTGTCCTTGTGGATAAGGTGAGAGACGTCATCTTGTCCTTGGTGTCGGACTCTGGGAGGTGTCAGACTCTGGGAGGTGTCGGACCCTAGGAGGTGTCGGACAGGGAAGTCGGACCTGGGTAGGAGTATGAGGTCGGCCCGTATCTGGTATCTGTTCGGCCGTTGAGCCTTGAGCTTGGCCCAGCACACAAAGGGCTTCTTATAGGGCCGTGAGGCCTTAGGCAAGGGGTCTGAGGACCTGGGCTAGGCCGAGTCCACCACATAAGCCCCCCAGCTCGGTCAAGGCTTTCTGAGCCTTGTTCCGAGCTCTTGGTTTAGGTCCTTTTCCCAAATCCACCATATCAGGGCCGAGTTCACCACATAAGCCCCCCAGCTCGGTCGAGGCTATTTGAGCCTTGCTCCGAGGTTCTAAGGAGTTTGGACGTCGGGTCGTCGAAAAGTTGGATCCAGCTGTCTCTGATGTCCTTTCATTATGACGGAGCGGGTTTGACAGCTGTCTACTCACCAGTACCGAAGTGACGTTCGCTTTTACCGGATCTGACAGGTGTCAGAAATCGCAACCTACGAAGCGTCACCATCATTGTGACGTTGCTCGAGGTCCATTATTTCAGTTGCTGCGTGCCACGTGTCCCAGTTGATATGGCTGCATGCTGGGTTGGGCCTTCTGGGCCAAGCCCAAATTTCGAAAATGGAGGGAAGATGGTTTCTCTTCTCCTATTTTGACAAAAACCGTTCCTCTTCTTCTCTCTACCAAACGGTTGCTCTTTCATTCACTTACACCAGTCTTATTCTTCCTCTTCCCTTTAAAATTGCTTTTTGGAATTGTGCTCCTCTTACCTTCCTTCTCAGCAGAAGATCAACAGCAAGTTACTTTCTCCCTCCCGTTCATTCTTTACGGTCGCATACTTAAGGTATTCTCTTACTCCATCTTTTTCGTTTTTGCCTTTTCTTCTTCTCTGTTCTGGTTTGCCTGGGTAGGATTTAGGATTCTAAAAGCTTTGTTTCTATATTGAGGGGTGGTTTTTTCTAGCTGTCGGGTTTTGTGTTAGTCTCTTTGGGGAATGAAATTGGTGGCTTATAATGTTTCTGGGTTTGGAGCGTTTTAGGACTTGTTGGAGGGTTTTTGCTTTGATTTTTCAAAATATCAAAGGGATATACTGGGTTCAATATGAATAGGGAATGTGTTAGGAAATGGTCTAGAGTGATCTTCTTATCCTGTAGCAGTAACGAGGAAGAGGACGGTTCCTCTTCCTCATCCTGTTCCTCCCTGGAGGTCGACGAGGAATATGAGGAACAGGTTCTAGAGGTTGATCCCGTTGAGGTTGTCTATCCTCGGGATTGGGAGGAGAGGAAAGAGTGGGTTTGGCAATACGCCTGGGCCGAGTTTATTGGTGGTGGGGGCTGTGCCGATCTCGAGAAGATGGGGGAGGGGAGAGGATATGAATGGGGGGTGCCTGTGGTAGAGGGGAGGTGCTCGCCCCTCGGAATGACTTCGAGGGGGTTTTCTGGGGGGTTATTCTTTGTAACCCGTAGGACTAACATCGAGCTCCCCTGTTCTTCCACAGGTACCATGCCGCCCAGGAAATGAGTCAGCCGACCTGAGCTGTACCCTACACCCACCGATGCCGACCAATATCAATGGGTTGATGTTGAACCGAAAGGTGTGCGGTCCAGTTTAGATTCCGAGGATAAGCTCGCCGGGGTGAAAAGAGTTGTACTACCCTGTTCGGGAGATGCCGCTGATACTTCTTATGAAGTTCTCCCTTGTTCAGCGAATGACAGAATATGCTCTAGAACTGATGACAACTCCTTCTTTTTTTATGCCGATTTAATCCACAATCTCGGCGTGGCCTTGCCGTTCACCGACCTAGAGATGAGGGTTCTGAAAGAGCTCGGACTGGCCCCTTCGCAACTTCATCCCAACACCTGGACGTTTCTGAGGGTGTTTCAAAAGTATTGCAGGGCCAAAGGGTTGGTATGCACAGTGCGGCTCTTTCTGTGGATGTATAACCCGTTCGTTAGTAACAAAGACGGGGTTACTGGTCGACTTTGGGTATCGGCCAAAGCCCGAGCTCGCTGTGGGCTGTTCGGAATGTTTACGGAATCTTGGAAGCATTTTAAGCCCAGATTCTTCAAGTACAAGTTCGTGGGCACTGGTCGACCTTGGTTCCGGGACGAGACGGGTCCGAGGTTTCCCTTGGAGTGGACCCCGGAGTTCTTCGATCGCCACCTCGGCACGCCACAAAGATGGTCGGGCGCGACCCTTGATGCCGACGAGGCCGCCACAGTCCACCATTTCCAAAATGAATATCAGGCTCGAAAATTCCAACTTGATGTTGGAGTTTTCATGAAATGTTCTGACAACGAAGTCCTAGTAAAAATTGGTAGTTAACCTTGCTCTTATACTCTTGTAATTTTCTTTCAATTCTCTTACTGATTTTTCTTTATCTTTTTGTTTGCAGAAGAATACTGGTCAGCCATGTCGTCTAAGGCACTGAAGGCTGCGTTAGGGCGCAAAAGAAAGAGGCCGGAGAGTACTTCCAATGAGGCCGCAACCGCTGATACAATATCGACCGACTCCGCTCCTCCACACCCCACTCCACCTGCGGTGATCACTGCCCCACCTCCTCCTCAATCTCCGACACCAAGTACTGAGCTCGTCAATACTGCCGGTACCCCAAGGCCAGCGACCCCCACTTCTAGGGCCTCGGTCAAAGATGCTCTTGTAAAGATGTCGAGAGCCGAGTGGAAGAAGATGGCCGAAGGGTTGGCCTATCACTTGAAGAGATCAACAAATATTTTCAATGTGCTGGCCGAAGTTGCTGATGACGTTGCGGAAGGCGTGTCGCCAGCTAAGACGAGGGCCCGATCTGATATGGCAGCTGAGGTGAATGAGCTGAGGAATAGTAAAAACTCTGCCGAGCAAAAGTTGGCCGAGTTAGAAGAGAAGCACCGTCAGCAGATGGAGGAGCTTCGGAAAAGTCAGGAGGAGACCCTGGCCCAAGCGAAGGCGGATGAAAGGGAGGCTGGTCGGCAGGAAGGCCTTGCCGAGGTGGAGAAGTTGAGGGCATTGCTGAAGAGAAGAGCCGTTCAAGCTCTTAAACACAAGGTAGCCGCATCTGAGTCGGACTTCAATCTTGAGAAGGCGACGAGTAAAATTTTTACCAGTGCGGTAGAGCAGATTCTTCACTTGAACCAAGGGCTCCGAATTTGGTATGTCGGCGCCTCTGCTGGGTTCGGGGTGGAGGACGGGAAGATGGTCGATTACGACAAGGATGGGCTCGAGGTTGACCTTGACCAGCCCGAGGAGAATCTGCCCAATCCTTTGGTGGAGAAACCGGATGAGGAGTTCAACCCAAGCTCGGTTGTCCTGTCCGATGTTGAAGATGAAGCAGCATAAGTCCCTTATGCTGGGCAGCTTGCGATTTATCTATGTTTTTTGTAACATGTTTGACAATGTTGAGTTGTATTTTGCTTTATTGTGTACAACATTTTATTTTTATGCAAGTTCTTTCTAGTTTTAACTTGTTGCATGCTGTTATATTTATGCAAGTTTTTATTCTAACTTGTTGCATATGTACTACGCCCGAGGTCGGAGTTATGCAAGCCTTTTCTTTAAATTGTTGCATGAATGTGAGTTTTACCAACTCGTTGCATGTTTACTCGTTAGTCCTCGGATTCGAACTGCGATCCGTTAGGTAGTCACCAAGAAGGCTCTTTAAAAAAGAATGCAAGTGTTTGAGACTTGTTGCATTTTAGACAACCTAAACTCGACTGTTTTTGAAAATACAAGTACTGTTTTCACTTGTTGTATTCGAGATTGATTATAGCTAAAACTGTCATGCCAAGAGCTGCCATGCTAAGAGCGTTTGATCATATCAATAATAAGACGAAGCTCGACCGACTGAGTAAGTGCAGTAATCTTATAAGTTTTCCTCAAAAAAGAGGTACTGTGTATAAGTGCATACGGTAGGGAACTCGGATCTACCCGCCTTAGCCGAGGTGGGTGTCCTCGTCCCCGATGTAAAAGAGAATGCTGAGTGAAGCTATGTGGAAACATTTCACAGCAGTCTGTTCTTTATCGGGTGTCCCTTGTACACTGTGCATATGAGCCGATCTCCTTTACAAGACGTTGGCTGTGCATAGCGCCATGCAACATTTAGGTGGCTAGTGCTAAATGAGAAGCTAGTACGTACGTATATAAAACTGTAGCACTTGAGTAATGGGCAAGTTTGTACTTTTTTATTAATTATAAACATGAGTACATTGCCTATGAATTAAAAAGGTGGGTATATCCCATAGTGGAAAATAAGAGCATGACTAGGGGAAGTAAGTGTAAAATGTTAACAGAAATGAAGATAGAACTTAAACTGTTAGCTGGGGCGGCTGATAACATCTGAGGTAAACCTAGCTGAAGTAGGTTCTCAGTTTTGCAACGTTCCAAGAATTTTTGACTTCGGCTCCTTCAAGAGTCTCCAGTCTGTATGCCCCAGAGTGTGTATTTTAAATGACTCTGTAGGGGCCTTCCCAATTTTGAGCAAATTTCCCATCTCTTCGGTTTTTAAGGCCGATGTCAGCTCTCTTGAGAAAGAGATCTCCGACCTCAAAAGACCTAAGTTGTACCGTTTTGTTATACTGCTTGGCTTGCCTTTCTTTTGCTTTCTTTTCCCGAGCAGAGGCGGCGTCCCGGATCTTTTCAGCCAGTATCAAGTTTTCTTTGATCAAATTTCCATTTTCTTCCTCGGGTCTGTCCCTCATTCGAAAGGTATGAATCCTTCGTTCGATGGGGATGACCGCATCACAACCATAGGTGAGTCTGAAGGGGGTCTCTCCGGTTGAGGACTGAACCGTGGTCCTGATTGACCAGAGGACCTCGGCTAGAAGATCGGCCCATGCTCCTTTGGCCTGCGTAATTCTCTTATTGAGGCCGTCAACGATAGCTCGGTTGGCGGCCTCAGCTTGGCCATTAGTCTGGGGGTGCTCTACCGAAGAAAACCGATGAGAGATCCCGAGATTCTCAGCTAATATCTGGAAGTTGTTGGCAGCGAACTGACTACCATTGTCGGTGATTAATGTGAGTGGAAGGCCAAAACGGGAGATGGCTTGTTTCATAAAAAATTTATGGATCCTTGCCGAAGTGATGGTTGCTAGGGGCTCAGCTTCGATCCATTTGGTGAAGTAGTCTATTTCTACCACGATGAATTTTAGCTGGCCTGGAGCCGTTGGGAACTGTTCCACAATGTCCATTCCCCACATGCTGAAAGGCCAGGGGGAAGCTAGAGAGTGGAGCTCCTCGGAGGGTTTCTGATAAACATCGCTGAAGAATTGGCATTGAGGACATCGTCGAACATGGTCAATGGAATCCATAACTAAGGTCGGCCAGAAATATCCAGCCCTTAGTATCTTTCTTGCCAAGGATTTTCCTCCGACGTGGTGGCTCCCCATTCCTCCATGGACCTCGTTCAAGGTCTCTTGAGCTTCCTCGGAGGTAAGACATTGGAGGAGTGGGGAAGACATTCCTCTTCTATAAAGGACTCCATCCATAATGACATACTCAGCCGCCTTTCTCTTAAGTTTCTTTTCTTCCTTTTGATCGGCAAGGAGTATTCCATGTTCGAGGTATGCCTTTATCGGATGCATCCAGTTCGGCAGTACTAAAATGGCCATTATTACGCTTGGGGTCGAGATTTGTTCTTGAATGAGGCTTTTATTGTTCCCTCCGCCTTTCGTGCTTGCCAACTTGGAAAGCACATCGGCTCGGGAGTTTGAACTGCGGGGGATATGGGTGATGGAAAATTTGGCAAAATCAAGAGCCAGGGATTTAACTTTATCAAGGTATTTCTGCAGGATGGGCTCTTTGGCTTGGTAGTCTCCAACGACTTGGGAAACCACCAACTGGGAATCGCTCATAATTTGGACTTCAGTTGCACCGAGCTCCTTGGCCATGCGGAGGCCGGCAATGACTGCTTCGTACTCGGCCTGATTGTTCGAGGTTAAAAACTCGAATTTCAGGGAGTATTTGATGCTGAGTCCTTCCGCATTTTCCAAAATAACACCGGCTCCTGCACCCTTTTGATTGCTCGAACCATCAACGTATATCACCCATGTGTCCGAGCTAGAGCTTTGGTTGGGCTCTGTGAACTCGGATACAAAGTCGGCTGATGCTTGTGATTTGATTGCCTTCCTCGGTTCGTAGGAGATGTCGAACTCGGACAGTTCGATTGCCCATGCCATCATTCTCCCAGCGAGGTCGGGCTTCTGAAGAACTTGTTTAATAGGCTGGGCGGTCCTTACGACAATAGGGTGACTCTGAAAGTATTGTCGCAGCCGTCATGCAGCAAGTATTAAACAAAATGCAAATTTCTCAATTTTGGAATACCGGAGCTCGGAACCTTGCAGAGCTCGGCTTAAGAAATAAACAGGGAACTCGGTTCGGCCCTCCTCTCGGACCAACACCGAGCTGAGTGCGGAATCGCCAACAGAAAGGTAAATAAAAAGACTCTCTCCCTGGAGAGGGCTAGAGAGGACTGGCGGGGAAGAGAGATATTCCTTAAGTGCCAGGAAGGAAGTTTCACAATCTTGATCCCAATGAAAATTTGTACCTTTTTTCAGCAGTTTATACCAGGGTAAGGCCTTTTTTGCGGCCTGCTGGGACTCCAAAGGTGCACTTTTCCGGATTCAGCCTCATCTTATGAGCTCTCACCCTTTCCAGAACCATGGTGAGATCTCGGACATGATCCTCCTTTTTCTTGCTTTTTGTGATCATGTCGTCAATATAGACCTCCATGGTGGTACCAACGATTCCATCGAAAACTTTGTTCATCATTCTTTGGTAGGTTGCCCCAGCGTTCTTCAAGCCGAAGGGCATGACCGTATAGCAGTAGGTTGCCTTTCCGGTTGTAAACGTGGTCTTATCCTGATCCGGCGGATACATAGGGATCTGGTTGTATCCCGAGTAAGAGTCAGTGAATGATAATAACTGGTATCCTGCCGAATTATCGACGAGTTGGTCAATAATCGGTAGTGGATACTGATCCTTTGGGCAGGCCTTGTTGAGGTCGGTGTAATCTACACACATCCTCCAACTGCCGTTTGCCTTTTTAACCAGCACAGTATTTGCCACCCATTCGGCATATGGTACTTCTCTAATGAACCCTGCTTCCAGCAGCTCGGAAACCTTTTCCTGAATAACTTTTGCTTTCTCTGTTCCCACTCGTCTCATCTTTTGCGCTACCGGCCTTGCCTTTGGATCCACGCTGAGCTTGTGACATATAAAGTTTGGGTCAATTCCTGGCATATCGGCCGAGGTCCACGCAAACAAATTTGAATTAGCTCGTAATAGATTGATCATTTCCTCTTGGATCTCCTGAGGGAGGTCAGCACCAACTTTGACAGTTTTGCTGGAGTCAGAAGGATCAATGGGAATTACCAACCATTCTCCTTGAGGAGACGGTCTGAGATCATCCTGTTCGGCCCGGACATCCAATTCGGCCAAAAGGACCTTCCCTTTGGCTAATGTTGGATCAGAGAGTTCTTCTTGCTTTTTCCTAGTTTCCCGTAGACTCGCGTTATAGCAGAGTCGGGCTTTGAGCTGGTCGGCTTTAACGGTGACAAGGTTGTCATCAGAACCGACGAATTTCATTGCTAAGTGAACTGTTGAGACCACTGCCCCGAAGGCTTGCAGGCAGGTTCGTCCCAGTATCACATTGTATGGGGATTGATAATCAACCACTAAAAACTTGATAATCTCCGTTCGGGCCGAAGGCAGTTTGCCCAAGGTCACCGGGAGGAGGATGGCTCCAATGGGGCGTATTGCCTCGCCCGTGAAGCTGATAAGATGCCCTTCAAAATGTACGAGGTCGGCGAACCTTAGTTTCAGTGCTTGAAATGTGTGGAGAAAAAGAATGTCAGTCGAGCTTCCTTGGTCGACGAGAAATCGGACGATTTCGAAGTTGCCGATCATCGCCGCGATCACCATTGGGTCATTGTGATCCGAGATGATATCTCCTAGATCCTGATCAGAAAAACTGATTGGGATATTCCGAGATGGTTTTTTACCAATAGGCTTGTGGCGAACAGCTAATACTTGCTGAACGTACTTTTTCCTTTCCGACTTTTTCTCGCAGCCACCGGCGAAACCTCCAGAGATAGTTTCCACCCGGATATTTTTCGGTGTCTTAAACAGATCTTGTACAACAAAATTTCTTGGTTGTTGTTGGGACCCATCGGGGGCTGAGGGTTGAACGGTGGCTCGTTTGGCGGGATGCCGCACGGGCAATCTCTGATGCGACGACAGTGACGGTGGGTGAGGAGAGGGGGTGGTGGAGACCTTGCTTCCCTGTTAGCCTCAAGGTGTGATCGCAGGTCCTCAGTTGACAGGATTCTCCCTGGGCGCTCCCTCCACCTCTTCTGATCTGGTTGTGCTTCAGACATGGTAGAATTTCTGGGAATGAAGTTTATCTTTTCTCACAGACGGCGCCAATGTGATGTCCTAGACGGTGAGGTCCTCCAAGGGTTAGGGAAGAAGACCTTCAAAGGAGCCTCAGTCTAGGGTTTCTATGTGATGTTTGGTGGGATTCCTCTGGTGGCTAAGGGGAGAGCCAAGAAGCAACCCTAATCACTGGTGTGTGAGGGTGATAATTAGGGTTAGAGGACGTACCTGAGCCCCATGTAGTACGGAGCTACTTAAAGGGGGGAGCTGGTTGCCCTAATGGGCTTGCTTTAGGCCCAAGTAGGGCCAGCCTGTACTGAGCTATGAGTGGATGAGCTGTTCTTGTGGATAATGTGAGACACGTCATCCTGTCCTTGGTGTCGGACTCTGGGAGGTGTCGGACTCTGGGAGGTTTCGGACCCTAGGAGGTGTCGGACAGGGAAGTCGGACCTGGGTAGGAGTATGAGGTCGGCCCGTATCTGGTATCTGTTCGGCCGTTGAGCCTTGAGCTCGGCCCAGCACACAGAGGGCTTCTTATAGGGCCGTGAGGCCTTAGGCAAAGGGTCTGAGGACCTCGGCTAGGCCGAGTCCACCACATAAGCCCCCCAGCTCGGTCAAGGCTTTCTGAGCCTTGTTTCGAGGTCTTGGTTTAGGTCCTTTTCCCAAATCCACCATATCAGGGCCGAGTTCACCACATTCTTCATCTCCGCCATTTCCGGTGGTGCCATTCTATAAGGAGCGATAGAAATGGGACCGGCTCCCGGAACTAGGTCGATGCCAAACTCAATTTCTCTTCTTGGTGGCAAACCAGGGATCTCATCAGCAAATACCTCCGGGAATTCTCTAACAACAGGTATCTCTTCCAACCTTGGACCATTCTCCTCTACTTCAGCATTGAACAGGCACATGTAGCCAGAGGGTTTTGGGTTTCTATAGGTCACTATCTTCTTATCACAATCGATGATCACTTGGTTTTGACTTAACCAGTCCATCCCCAAGATCACATCCAATTGTGCTAAGGGTAAACAGATTAAATCTACCCTAGAGGTTTGTCCTAACACTTCTATACAACAGTTAAGACATGCTCTAGAAACAACTACAGGAGCATTAGTAGGAGTTTCTACTTTCAGAGTATATGGCAATTCAAACATAGATAAACCCAAACGATCTACACATTGATATGAAACAAATGAATGCGTTGCACCAGAATCAAACAAGACATTACAAAGCTGACCATTTCGCAAGTATTTACCTTGCACCAGATCAGAAGAGCGGTTTGCTTCCACACCACTAAGAGTGAAAACCCTTCCTTGAGCCATAGGCCTATCCGTAGTCCCTCTTGAATTAGCTGGTTCCTTGCAGTCTCTCGCAAAATGTCCCGGTTTTCCACAGTTGAAACATCCACTTGATCCCCAGCAAACACGACCATAATGATGGCGCTTGCACTTGTCACAAAATGGAGCCTCGCTACGAAAATTTCTTCCATCCGAACCACCAACCTTCCCCTTGCCTTTCCCTCGGCGATCGTACGGACCCTTGCCTCGGTTGTTGAAACCTTTCCGCTTTTGAGGTCCATGATTCTGGTTGTCCTTTCTTTCTGAGACTTGCAACTCTTCAGCTTTCTTGTCATCTTCATACATCCTACACATGTCCACAATAGCAGGAAAACTTTGAATCCTCTGGTAGCTGAAAATTGACTTCAACTTGGGCCTCAAGCCTTCCTCAAACTTGATACACTTGCTCCTTTCATCGGGGTTGTTCTGGTAGTATGGAGAGTACTTCATCAATTCCTCGAACTTGGCCGCGTACTCACCCACACTCATATTCCCTTGTTTCAGCTGTAAGAATTCCACCTCTTTCTTCCTCCTTAGATCTTCAGCGAAGTATTTATTGAGAAACTTCTCCATAAATACACCCCAATTCACATCCCTTCCTTCATAATGCAGAAGCTGAACCGTGTGATTCCACCAATTCTCAGCTTCGTCTTCTAGCATGTAGACAGCATATGCCACCTTCTGAGCTTCTGTGCAGTCCAAAGTCCTCAGAATCTTGTCCATGGTGTGAATCCACTTGTTGGCCTCCTCAGGTCGAAATCCTCCTTCAAACTTAGGCGGATTACAACTCCTAAAATCAGCCAGACTCTTTGCCTCGGTGCTACCCACATTGCATTGATGAGGTGGGTTAACCGACTGAGATGGTTGTTGGGATTGTTGCTGCATGGTCTCCAACACCGCGGTTATCCTTTCTAACATCGCATTGGTGTGATTTTGGTTTCTAGTTGCCATAATAGACCTGCGCTATATGCTCATGGTCACATATGTTGAACTAAAGAAACATTCCTCACACCACCTATACTAAGGCTATAGCTTATAACTTTAAATCAACATTCAATTGTGTCTTGTGTTCAAAAGAGACAAGATACAAACATTCATAACAATAAATATGCCCTGTGGATACCTGCTTGATGTTGATGGCTACCTTTCTGGAGCTACTTCCACTACTACAGGATCTGACTTTTGCTCTGATACCACTCAGTGTGACACCCTTCTTAATAACTTAAGTTTAATATAATAATTAAACTATTTCCTTAACAATATATGGACTTGTAAGTATATAAGAAAATGTGGAAATAAAATTTTCTTTCTTTAAGCGGGTGCACAAACCAAAACTTGGAATTCTTGGAGAAGAAATTCTAAATCATTTTAAATCAGTTGTATTGAGTTCGGCAATCTCTAAAACCTTTTCAAAAGCGGGATAGCATTCATATTTGAAATCGTCTTTATATGATAGAAAGTAAATGGAGCTATCCTTTTCGTAGCCGAGCTCTTTAAAAAGATTAAATCAGAGTAAGCGGAAATTATAGGACTATGCAACTAGTAGAAATATAACATAGACTTTATGTACATATATAAATAAAAAGTCAGGTGATACATAGTCCAAGCGTAAGTCATGTCTCCAAGATCCATATCACAAGTCCATAACAGATCTATGCTCAAAATAAAACCATATCCCTTGAGTACTCATAGTGTACATCTACAAAATATATACATATCAAAATATGAACTCTAGAGGTGGTCACGTAGATCTGGCAGCATCAGTAGTAGTAGTGATAATGGTAGTAGCAGTCTCCAGGTAGCAAAAGAAACATCCACATCAACAGCAGCAGCAGAATCTCCTCCACAACATCCCCACACCGGATCCTCTGATCCTCATCATACACCTTATGCGCGTATCTAGGGATCATCATCCCTCCACTGACTCCCTGTGGAATGAACGACAGGCTCGCCCCCGCTCTCATCCTCCACGGGATCCTCCTCGATCTCATCCAATGGAGAGTGTACCCTACCACTGGGTACGGGGTCAGGAGATGGTGTGACCCTGACTGGACTCCTCGGATCAGAAGGGGGAGTATCCTCGCGGACGACTCTCGAGGAAAAAGGGTGTGAGCGGGAAGGTCTGAAACGAAAGCTATGATAAGAGCGAGCTGGCCGTGTGGGAGGTGGTCCATGATATGTGTAAAACGGGGGTACATGCATAGTGTATATGATGGGAATCCTAAATCTACGAGGACGAAATCGAATCAACGGGTTCAGGTGGTAGAAGGTAATCTCTACCTCTCCCTCGAACACCGCGCGATGGTCCTCATAGATCCATGTGCCACTAGGAAGTGGCTGGATCTCGATGCAAGCGATGTATCGAGACATCACCTACAAGGGCATAGGGGTAAGCAATTCTATACACATAATCAACAGAGTTTAAATATGTACAATTTGAATATGTAAATAGGCAACAATGAACAGAAATCACATTTAGCACTTAGCAGGTATTGAGTGCAAGTAGGATGCTCATACTTATTTCATTTATCACAGTTAATTTAAATGAATTACATGATGCATGGATTTAACTCTCAAACCTATCTCCATTAATCTATGTCACTCTCTGACGTCCATCCCTGACAACCCAGCACTTACCAGTGCATTGTATTCCTAGGTATACAACATTTCGTACATTCACCAAGAATGTACACGACGAGCTTGGAATCCGTGCCACCCGAGCACATCCCGTCATCCAAACGGTATAACCATATCGGCATCCACTAAGCCGACCACGTCTTCAACGTGTCATCAAGCAAGCGTATTAGCACTCCCAGAGGCCCTCCTCATGTTACTAATACATGATAAACGACCTACCATCCAAACTCCAAATGAATGCATCATTTTTAAGCTTAAAGGAAATTGGTTAATATATAACGTGCCACCCGAGCACATCCCGTCATCCAAACGGTACACTCATATTAATCAATTTCTTTTAAGTCTAGATCCCTTGGATTATTGTCGTTCAATTATTAATTAAATGATTCAGAATGAAAATGGTATTTTTAAGATTTTGGGTAAATTACTCGAGTGTTCTTCAGAAGACTCGAGTGTTCTTCAACTATTTCAAGATTACTCAAGTTTTCTTCAAACTACTCGAGTGTTCATGTCTTTCTGGGGATTTGGGTTTCAGATTCATAAAAATACTCGAGTGATTCATGAGTTACTCGAGTGTTCTTCAGCATTTCCAGAATACTCGAGTGACCCCTGCATTACTCGAGTGGTTTACCTTAACATATCCCATGCAACACTTGATTACTCGAGTGCTAGGCATTGCACTCGAGTATTCATGCTCAAAATACATTGTTTTACCAAAATTTTACTCGAGTAACCAGCCTAATACTCGAGTGTTTTATTGCAGAACAGATTGAAATCTTGGTTTTAACACACCATTTTCAATTCTAATCATTTTTAGTCCAATCCAATGATCAACAGAGTTCATATACCACATAATGAACATGTTACAACACTCAATTCATATCAAATTACAGATTTTACAGGAAATCAATCATTAATGCATAAAACATATAATTTCACAACTTAACACCTCAAAATGCAAAATAATCAACAAACTCATAAAATAGTGTTTATTACAGCTTGCATGCATCATGAGAAACTTGCTCCCAAATACCATAGAGCGTAAATTGGTCTCCAAACCAAAGCTCCTATTCAATCTAAGCCCTTAGAGCCTCTTGATGGCTCTCTAATGAAAATAATGAAATTCAAACTCTATCTAGTGCATAAAACCACTTCCCCTTACCTCTCAGACGTATAGCAACAGAGAATTCCCAAGAGAAAGCTCTCCAACCCCAGAAACCACTTTGAGTATCACATGCAGGACAGTTTGAGTGCATCACCAAAATTGAATTGGTTTACATTGTTGGAAACCAACAAGCGGCTCAATATAGTCTAGAGGGGGGTGAATAGAATATTGAAGCCTTATTACAGATTTTTCGTCCACCTAAGAGAATGGTTTTATGAAAATAAATTTTCTTAAAAATGCAAATCAAATTACTCGAGTAACTCAAGTCTTCACTCGAGTAATACGCAACCAAAAATAATTTCACTCGAGTATTCAGCAAATCACTCGAGTATTACGAAAGCAAATTTTAACTCACTCGAGTATCAGAAAACCTACTCGAGTAATATTCATAAACTGAAAGCAGATTACTCGAGTGATGAGAACTTTACTCGAGTAAACTGGGTAAAATTCAATTTAAAACTTAGCTTTCAATGGAGTTCTTCAAGAATAACAATGCTATGATGATTCAACAAATTATGAATGATTAATATGAACAATTTCAAGTAATATTAACATGCAATTTTAGATCAATTATGTTGAATTAAGAAAACCCCAATTCTAACCTAAAAATGCAATTGTTAATGAATTAATGCAATACAAGGAATGAAAATAAAAGAGACACAAGGATTTATCCTGGTTCACTTTCACCCACTTGAAAGCTACTCCAGTCCCCTCTTAAATCAAGAGAGATTCTTCACTAGAAATCTTCAAATGTAGATTTTACAATGTTTTAAGATGCAACTAGATTCTTAGTTCTCCTATCTTAAAACCCAACTCAAAGTGTGTACCAAACACTTTGATCTAATCTACCCCTTTTGAGTATTCTAGATTTCCTTGCTAATTGATTGAAGATGCTTCCAACCAATCCTCTTTTCTTGCTTTGATTTGATCCTCAAAGTCTTCCTTGTGAGATTCTTCACTTGTGTTGAAACTTCAATAATGCAATCACAAATTGCAAATCTTCAACAACCACTAAGAACAAAAATATGATCTCAAGAATATTTGAACAATGATAGAAAATAGAGTGAAGAATGAAAAGTTCTTTGTTGAATCTTGATAGCTCTTGAAAGATGTAAAATAGCTCTTGGATTGCTTTTGAAAGTATTAGAAAATTGTAAGAATGAATGTCTCTCTATGAAAGAGAAAATTAAGTCCTTTTAAAATTTTCCCAACACTGATTGAATTACTCGAGTAAACCAAACAACGTCACTCGAGTGAAACATGTCAGATTAAGTTACTCGAGTGATGTGTAAACCATTACTCGATTAATCTGTCATGACATAAATTACTCGAGTGATCCAGTACTCATTACTCGAGTAAACTGATCAGAATCTGAATAAAAACAAAGTTTTTCTAAAATGATTTTCACAAGCTATTTAATCAAGATTTAAAGTATCTTCACTCTTAATCAAACATTATTTAAATATTCTTAAAATCACCTAAGCTACCCACACCAATGAGATGCATTGCATAAAATAAAGATTACATTGAAATAGAATTAATAAAAATCCTAATTCTAATCTTCATGTGGTGTAGCTTGCTTGTTGCCAATGTTGTTGCTTGGAGAGAGATTGTTAGCATCAAAACATGAGAATCCTACAAACTCCCCCTTTTTGATGATGACAAACCTCCTTTCAAATTAAACACTAAGTTTTAACATACTCCCCCTAAATGTAAAACATCTAGGAAAAATATAATAAAACTAAACCTACAAGAACAACATCAACAAAATATTCTCCCCCTTTTGGCATCATTAAAAAGATAGAAAAGTTGAGAAAAGTCCTTTGCCAAAAGTTGAAGGTAAGTAGTTCACAATGGTATGTAAAATATATAACAATAAAGACAATACCAAAATAAACCACAATAGTGCCACAACGAATATAAACAACGAATATAAACGCACAACGAATATAGCACCATAATATCAGAGTATCACACTATGCAGCAAATCATAGCAGATAAGCAAAACGAAAACTAACCAAACGAAACCATACGCAAGGTCTGAAAAAAAAATATAGTAGCAACAGAGTCAGAAACATGAGACAGAAACATAAACAGAAATATGCATATGAAACATGAAATAGAAATCAAGCAGGCAAAACATCATCAGCATCCACAGGTCTAGGAATCAGGTGGAGGAGGAGGGAAATGGTGAGAAAATAGGCCAGACATGTAATCCATCAAACGATGCTCCATGGCAATATTCTTCACATCCTGTCGCATCTCCAACTGAGTGAATTGAGCATTGATGTGCTCAACCAATGACTCATGAGCAGCCTGTGCATCAAATGGAGTACCAAGATTATCCAAATCGATATAGTCCTCAACACGATCGGTATCCATCGGATCAGTAGAAGAAGGAGGAACAGAAGAAGATGCACCAGCCCTATCAGCAAGTAAATTCCTTTTTCTAGAACCTGAAACTCTTGCAGCCTTTGCAGCTTCAGCCATTTCCTTAATTTGTGATTTCCATAACCAAGTGCGACTTTCCCTATGCCAAGCAATTTTCATATAACTAATGTGCGAATCATTAAGACACCAGTTATTTTTCTTTTCCATTTCAGCTGGCTCATCATCAGGGATTGGAACACGATAATACCTCATGATCTTGGTGACATGCATAGGATATGGCAAGAATTGGGTAGGAGGAGATTGAGCAGCAGCTTCCATACGAGCTAAAAACATTTTATTCCAATTCATCTCATACCTCTTTTTAATCCCATGAAACAAAGTAAGATCATCATCTCCCAATTGAGCATAATTTTGATTGCATTTAGGAATCAAACAATAAGAGATAATGTACATGAGCACCCTATCCACAGCATGCAAAGGTGATACAGTTCTAGTAGTCCTATCACCCCAAGATTCACCAGTACGCAACAAATCAGTATAAATCTGAGTAGTATCCACATTCAAATCCAGACATTCAGTATCACCAATAAAAGTTCCCTTATTTTCTAAACCAAACATCATAGTCAAATCCGCAGGCTTTATAACAAAATGATGTCCTCTAACCATTGTTTGATACTCACCATCTAGCTTAGTAAAATTCTGATAAAATTGTCTGACAAGCCTAGGGTAATAATGAGTCTCAAATTCCAAAAACCTCTTCAAATTCTGAAATTCTAAATCCTCTACAAACGAAAATTGCTCCTTACGCAACCAAGCAAACTTAACATACCTTGTAAGACCAAAAGAGCGATTGATAAATGCCGGTTCCCGCAAATCTCGGTTGATTCCAGAAAACCAAGGATCATTACGACCTGCTCCTTGCTTTGCTTTCTTTTGAGGAGGTTGATAGTGAGAGGAAGAAGCCATTGATTCAGAAAGTGCAGATTCGGTTTTGGGGGTTAGGGTTTTGATTTGGGGTTTTCGGATTTTTGGATAAAATTGGTGAAATTGATGAATGAAATGAGTAGAAATGATGATATAATGAGGAAATATGGAAAAAATTTGTATGATTTGTGAGTTTTGTGGCTGAAAAATGATGATTTGATGAAGACCAGTATGAGAGAGAAGAGAGAAAGACGAACAAGAGAGAGAAAAAGTCGTGAAAATGATGCAGATTTCAACAGTGCAGCTTTTAAAATCACGTAAGTTACTCGAGTAATGTTCATACGTCACTCGAGTGATTCGAGCAGTACTCGAGTGAAAAAGAATGTTACTCGAGTATGCCGAAAGATAAAAAAAATTACTCGAGTGATGGATGAACTTAATCGAGTGATACGAAAGTCATTTTAAAATTAATCGAGTGACAGACAGAATTACTCGAGTAATACGAAAGAGATTTTAAAATTACTCGAGTGAAAAAATCTGTTACTCGAGTGAACTGTCCAGATTTTTAAAAATTTCAATTTTTCATGCAAAAACACTTTTCATGCACAAACACATAGAAACACTTAGCATTTTGCAAGAAACACACATACAAATAAAGCAATTAGCATATTATAGAACACATACACACATGACTACATATCAAAAAGTTAAGAAACACTTTAATAAGGTACAACAACTCAAAATACAAATCACATTGAAATAGGCTTGAAGGTGATTTCAAAAAGCATCAAATACAATTAGCTAATAGTTGATTCATCAAAAATACCAAGTTCTCTTCGAATCTTATAAAATGTGTCTCTTGGTAATGGTTTTGTAAAAATATCAGCTAATTGATCTGAAGTTTGAACAAACTCAATAACACAATCACCTTTTTGAACATGATCTCTCAAAAAGTGATGCCTAATTTCAATATGCTTTGTCCTTGAGTGTAATACTGGATTTTTAGTCAAATTAATTGCCGAAGTGTTATCACACTTTATAGGGATTTTTGTCAAATTTAAACCAAAGTCAGATAATTGTTGCTTCATCCATAAAATTTGAGCACAGCAACTACCTGCAGCTATGTATTCGGCCTCGGCGGTTGATAAAGCTACACAATTTTGCTTTTTGGAAAACCACGATACAAGTGAATTACCAATTAAATGGCATGTTCCGCTTGTACTTTTTCGCTCAACTTTACAACCGGCAAAGTCAGAGTCCGAATAACCTATAAGTTTTAGAAAAGCATCCCTAGGATAATAAAGTCCAGTATTTGTTGTACCCTTTAAGTATTTCATTATTCTTTTGACAGCAGTTAGATGCGACTCTTTCGGTTTTGCTTGAAAACGTGCACACATACATACACTAAACATGATGTCAGGCCTAGATGCAGTTAAGTATAACAAACTACCAATAATACCACGATACTTCGTTACCTCTACCGCTTTTCCAGCCTCATCTTGATCTAGGTAGCATGCAACGCTCATTGGTGTAGAAGCGGATTTGCACGAATCCATTCCAAAACGTTTGAGAAGCTCTCTACAATATTTACTCTGATGAATATAAATGCCATCATTAAGCTGCTTTATTTGAAGACCAAGAAAGAATGTAAGCTCTCCCATCATCGACATCTCGAATTCGCTTTGCATCAAGTCTGAAAACTTCTTACACAAGTTATCGTTAGTAGCACCAAATATAATATCGTCAACATATATTTGAACCAATAAAATATCCTTACCGGAACGTTCAATAAAAAGAGTAGTGTCAACAGTGCCTCGTTTAAAACCTTTTTGTAATAAAAAGTTGCTTAGACGATCGTACCAAGCTCTAGGAGCTTGTTTCAAACCGTACAAAGCCTTTTTCAGTTTGAAAACGTAGTCCGGATGCTCAAAACTCTCGAATCCGGGAGGTTGTGACACATAAACTTCCTCTTGAATGTATCCGTTAAGAAAGGCGCTCTTAACATCCATTTGAAACAATTTAAAATTCATAATTGAAGCAAAAGCGAGAAGAATACGAATAGCTTCTAGTCTAGCAACGGGAGCATATGTCTCATCGTAATCGATTCCTTCTTCTTGACTATAACCTTGTGCTACCAACCTAGCTTTATTCCTAACAATAATACCCGATTCATCTAACTTATTCCTATAGATCCACCGAGTACCAATTACAGGACGATCATCGGGTTTTGGCACACGCTCCCAAACTTGGTTTCTTTCAAATTGATTTAATTCTTCTTGCATGGCCATAATCCAATGATCATCTTGAAGAGCCTCTTTGATATTCTTAGGTTCTATTTGAGATACAAAGGCAACATAATAACAAAAATTATTTAAAGTGCGTCGGGTTACCACTCCCTTCGCAATGTCACCTAAGATATTAGAAATCGGATGATTTTTGTTGGACTTCCAAGCTATTGGTAATTGAGGTTGAATCACTTTTGCTAAGTCTTTATCTTGTGCTTGCACCTCTCTATCTTCATTTTGATTCTCTTCCATTTGTTGTGGTGTTGAATTCTCATGATCCAAAAATGTACCTATATTATCATCACAAGAAACAACACAATCTCCTTTCGAAGATTCATCAAATACAACATGCACGGATTCCTCAACGGTTAATGTTCTTATATTGTAGACTCTATATGCTTTGCTATGAGTTGAATAACCTATGAATATGCCTTCGTCGGCTTTGGAGTCAAACTTGCCGACCGGTTCCTTTCCGTTATTTAAAACAAACACCTTACACCCAAAAACATGAAAATGTGAAATATTTGGCTTTCGCCCTTTTAAAAGTTCATAAGGTGTTTTATTTAAATGCGGATGAATAAGAACCCTATTAAGCACATAACAAGCAGTATTTACTGCATCAGCCCAAAAATATTTAGGAACATTTGATTCTATCAACATAGTACGAGCAAGTTCCACTAATATTCTATTTTTCCTTTCTACAACTCCGTTTTGCTCCGGAGTCCTAGGGGCCGAAAATTGATGATCAATACCAAACTTATCACAAAACGCATCAATTCTAGTGTTTTCAAACTCACCTCCGTGATCACTTCTAATAGACACAATTTTCAAACTTAGTTGATTTTGGATGAGTTTGGCAAACTTTTTAAAACATTTATAAACTTCACTTTTTGCGGATAAGAATAAAGTCCATGTGAATCTAGTAAAATCATCTACTAAAACAAATCCATAGTAATTGCCACCTAAACTTTTAATTTGTGAAGGTCCAAACAAATCCATATGGATTAGCTCCAAAGGCTTTGTTGTGCTTATCACATTTTTAGGTTTAAAAGAACTTTTAACTTGCTTGCACTTTTGACAAGAGTCACAAATGCCATCAAGCTTAAAGTTTAGTTTAGGCAAACCAATCACTAAATCTTTTCGTAAAAGTTTGTTTAATTGATTCACATTCACATGAGCAATTCGTCTATGCCAAAGACGAATTTCATCATCAAAAGATTTGAAACATTTTGAAAATAGTGAAGTTATCTCATCCAAATCAATTAAGTAAGTGTTATTAGAGCGACGACCAACAAACTTAACACTATCATCTATAGAAGACTTAATGAAACATAATTCCGGAGTAAAAGTCACATAATTGCCCATATCGCATAGTTGGCTTATACTAAGCAAGTTGTGTTCTAAGCCTTCTACGTATAGGACATTTTCTATGACAAGGTTAGATACGTTACCGATCTTCCCGACTCCTAGAATTTTGCCCTTGTTGTTGTCGCCGTATGTCACAAATCCATCACTTTTCGGAGTAAGTTCCATGAAGTGCGTTTTGTCTCCCGTCATGTGTCTCGAACATCCACTATCCAAATACCATTTGCGCTCTTTGGTTCGAAGACACACCTACAAAAAAATATCATTTGGTTGACTTAGGTACCCAAGTGGTCTTGGGTCCTTTGTTGTTAGCATGGGGAGAAGTCCCCTTAACAATCCAAATATATTCACCGCTTGGTATACCAAATTTCTTTATATTACATTTATTCGTGGTATGCCCAAAGATTCCACAATAATGGCAAGTTGGGTTTTTAGAAATCTTATTCTTTGAAAATCCACCAACTTTGCGATAATTGCGTTTCTTAGGTTTGGTATAGCCAAGACCGGATCTATTGCTATTGTTCCTTTGAGTTGAAAGCAAATGATCTAATGAAGTATCTCCTTTCATGAGCCTTGCAAGTCGATCATTCAAATTAAAAACTTCTTTTTCCAAAGACTTGCAATTTTCACAAGATGGAGTGTCATTTGATTTCAATTCACAATTGCATGTAGAGTTTGCATAAATGAGTTCAAGAGTTTCATTTTGAAGCTTAAGTTCTTCTAAATCTTTTTGAAGTTCAATTATCTTTTCATGTTGCTTCATTATGAAATTCTTTCTTTCAACATATATTTTTGCAAGTTTCTTCAACTCTTTATGCATCTCTACATACACATTGTACAATTCATTGAATGAAGGAGAATTAGAACTTGAGCTAGCATCGGAAAGATAATCTACCTCATTGACGTTCTCACTTGATTTAATGCTCGAAGATTCCTCTTCATCAAGCTTTGTCATTAAACATAGATTTGCAAGTTCTTCATCATCCGACGAGCTAGATGTTGATTGACTCTCTACTTCATCCCATACTATGTAAGCCCTTTTTCCTTTAGATGAGTTGAACTTTGAGTTGTCACCTTCCGACTTCTTAGAATTAGTTGGACAATTCGATCGATAGTGACCAAGCTTTCCACACCCATGACACTTGATGTGATCCTTGTTAGTCTTATTTCTTGGTTGTGAGTCCTTAGAATCTCTTTGTCTATTTCTATTAAAGTTCCCCTTTTTCTTAAGGAACCTACCAAGCTTTTTAACTAGCAAGCCAAGGGTCTCATCATCTATATCGGAGTCCGAGTCATCCACTTGAAAGTTTTCCTCTTGTGCCTTAAGGGATTTTGAAGTTGATTTAAGAGCAATCCCCTTTTTCTTTCTATCGGCATCTTCATTCATGGATAACCGTCCAAGCTCCATTTCATGCTCTTGAAGTTTTCCGAATAGAGTTGCTAAATCAATTTGATCCACGTCTTTAGCTTCCATAATGGCCGTCACCTTAGGTTGCCATTCCCTGCTAAGACATCTCAAAATCTTATTAACAACTTCACCATTAGTAATAACTTTTCCAAGTGCAGAAAGATGATTTATGATATGAGTGAACCGCTTTTGCATGTCACCTATATTTTCATTAGGTAACATACGAAAGAGTTCATATTCATGCATGAGTGTATTTAGCCTAGCCCTTCTAACCTCCGAAGTTCCCTCATGTGTGACTTGTAATGTGTCCCACATTTGTTTAGCATCAACACATTGAGATACTCGAAAGAACTCATCATAAGAAAGAGCGGACGTGATGATATTTTTAGCTTTTAAATCAAATGCAACTTTCTTCTTATCATCATTGTCCCAACTCGATTGAGGTTTAATTGAAACAACATCATTTACTTTCGTTTGAGGAACAAAAGGTCCATTCTCTATGGCGTTCCAAATTTCCATATCTATGGCTTGAATAAAAATTTTCATGCGGACCTTCCAATAAGCGTAACCCTCACCACTGAATAGTGGAGGACGATTAATGGAAGTTCCTTCACCACCAAAAGGATTTGAAATTGAGCCCATTGTTTCCAAGTAAAAAGGATCTTTTCGAAAAAGCTTTTTAAGGCTCGGATTTTTCGTCCGAGCTCTGATACCACTTGTTGGAAACCAACAAGCGGCTCAATATAGTCTAGAGGGGGGGTGAATAGAATATTGAAGCCTTATTACAGATTTTTCGTCCACCTAAGAGAATGGTTTTATGAAAATAAATTTTCTTAAAAATGCAAATCAAATAACTCGAGTAACTCAAGTCTTCACTCGAGTAATACGCAACCAAAAATAATTTCACTCGAGTATTCAGCAAATCACTCGAGTATTACGAAAGCAAATTTTAACTCACTCGAGTATCAGAAAACCTACTCGAGTAATATTCATAAACTGAAAGCAGATTACTCGAGTGATGAGAACTTTACTCGAGTAAACTGGGTAAAATTCAATTTAAAACTTAGCTTTCAATGGAGTTCTTCAAGAATAACAATGCTATGATGATTCAACAAATTATGAATGATTAATATGAACAATTTCAAGTAATATTAACATGCAATTTTAGATCAATTATGTTGAATTAAGAAAACCCCAATTCTAACCTAAAAATGCAATTGTTAATGAATTAATGCAATACAAGGAATGAAAATAAAAGAGACACAAGGATTTATCCTGGTTCACTTTCACCCACTTGAAAGCTACTCCAGTCCCCTCTTAAATCAAGAGAGATTCTTCACTAGAAATCTTCAAATGTAGATTTTACAATGTTTTAAGATGCAACTAGATTCTTAGTTCTCCTATCTTAAAACCCAACTCAAAGTGTGTACCAAACACTTTGATCTAATCTACCCCTTTTGAGTATTCTAGATTTCCTTGCTAATTGATTGAAGATGCTTCCAACCAATCCTCTTTTCTTGCTTTGATTTGATCCTCAAAGTCTTCCTTGTGAGATTCTTCACTTGTGTTGAAACTTCAATAATGCAATCACAAATTGCAAATCTTCAACAACCACTAAGAACAAAAATATGATCTCAAGAATATTTGAACAATGATAGAAAATAGAGTGAAGAATGAAAAGTTCTTTGTTGAATCTTGATAGCTCTTGAAAGATGTAAAATAGCTCTTGGATTGCTTTTGAAAGTATTAGAAAATTGTAAGAATGAATGTCTCTCTATGAAAGAGAAAATTAAGTCCTTTTAAAATTTTCCCAACACTGATTGAATTACTCGAGTAAACCAAACAACGTCACTCGAGTGAAACATGTCAGATTAAGTTACTCGAGTGATGTGTAAACCATTACTCGATTAACCTGTCATGACATAAATTACTCGAGTGATCCAGTACTCATTACTCGAGTAAACTGATCAGAATCTGAATAAAAACAAAGTTTTTCTAAAATGATTTTCACAAGCTATTTAATCAAGATTTAAAGTATCTTCAATCTTAATCAAACATTATTTAAATATTCTTAAAATCACCTAAGCTACCCACACCAATGAGATGCATTGCATAAAATAAAGATTACATTGAAATAGAATTAATAAAAATCCTAATTCTAATCTTCATGTGGTGTAGCTTGCTTGTTGCCAATGTTGTTGCTTGGAGAGAGATTGTTAGCATCAAAACATGAGAATCCTACATACATGGAAAACATAGATAACAATTGGGGAAATTAGACTTTCTGGACTCTATGCAACACATACTAACTAGAGAAATCGAATTTGGGACTCAGAGACTCGTGGGCTTACCAGAAATCAGAATCAAAGTAGGCTCCAGACAAAAACTTGACAAAGAACAGCTCCACTTCCAAGCCTTGATTCTTCCACCACACTCACTCAAACCTCACGATTTTGGTGTTTGTACAAAGCTCGTGATGTGAGCTTTGTATTCGTGTATGATTTGTTATTCAATTTGACTCAGAGAAGGAGAATCGGAGGAAGTAAATCAAGAACCCTAACTTGCTCAACAACCCAAGCTTTGCCAAATCCTTCACGAATTCGGTGTTGATAGGCTTAAATAGGAGGGGAGAAGGCTCATGCAGGTCGACACGACCTCCATAGACGTGGAGTGGTGGTGATTTTGTGTCAACGACACGAAATCGTTGGTGGTGACTCACCAAACGCACTAACTCGTGCAACTCTGTCCAGAATACTCGTGTATTTCAGAAAGTACTCGAGTATTTTGCCAAGTTTTTGAAAAATAATTATTTTATTTACTTTCCCTCAAAAATCATTCCTATATTTACTTCTAGGTCCCAACCCAGGGACTAATATGCAAAATATTTATTTCATGCATAATTATATTTATTAAATAAATTCAAACACATCTCCCAAATACATAACACAGAATTTTAATCAAGGATTAAAATAGAAATCATTAATTATAATTAATTTTTATAATTAACATTTCATTAATCGGGGATTAAAATTTTGGGGTGTTACATCAACCAAGAACAGAAAGGTTCTAGTTACATAACGAAGCCTCATATCAAGAGTTCAGGGGTTATCTCAAACAAAAGGGTTCATATCAAAGGAGGATTCAACGAAAGAAGATTCCGAATCACGCATCAACATCCCATAACGATACTAATCTCTGCTCCTCGTTTCCACTGTAGTCATAAACCATCACATTCCAGAGAAAACATCCGCGCACCCTTAACGTTCCTATTCTCATCTGTCGCGATCTTACTACTAACGCGCATATATAGAGACACACAGCAGAGTATGTAAGTCCATGCAGAGGTTACTTAGATTAACCATTGCTCTGATACCATTCTGTAACACCCCGATTCGGCAACTTGAAACTTAAACTCAAAGTAGTGAAAATTTGGGGCCATTTTTTTTTAAAAAACAAGTGTTATGTGAACGTGAGAACACTTAGACTTTTAAAACATAGTTACAAATAAAACTCGTGTTCTCACATTACATAAACTCTTTCAAGTTCCAAACCGAGATGTCACAAGACACCGCACTTTGAAACCCGTTTTCGAAAAATCATTTGCAACATAGCCCATTTACTTGTTTCAAACAACAACGTTAAATAAAACTTGTGTCGGGGTACAGTATGGTAGAGCTAGGTAACTAAGAACTTACAATGGAGGACATTCCGCCAGGGGAATTCCTAGCTTCTAGTCATGCTTCCTATTACTTGTCGTCTAACTCCGGACTTTGGTTGATGAAGCCCACCACGCTTCCGCTGCGCCATCTACCAGTTGCAATATCAGCAATTGCCGATACGACAACATGGTAGGAGAGAGTCAGTGTTCCGAACACTAACGGGTTGACCTTGCGGTCTCAGGGTAAATTCAATGTAGAAAGAGACAGAGGATATAACATAACTATATAACTAAAACAAAATACTAAAGAATGCAATCATCATCAACATAAATGCATCTAGCATGTTATACACATAGCATGAAGCACAACAATAATATAATCATCATCAACATCATCATAAACACCATTACATTATTCGAGTTCTCATTCCCGACATCTTTCTCATGTGCTTTCACAACTGATCTCAATCCTTCTTTCCTCATCACTTCCACACTTATTACTTATTCCAAGAATTTTCTCATCTTATAAATCTTATTCGATGCTTAATTTCTATTGATATACTTTTCTTTGAAACCTCTTTGTCTTTTAAATTTTATTGTTTCGATTAGCATCAATGATGAGGGGGAAACATCATTGAGCTCACACACGTCTACATCTCCTCGGTCAACCACCCAACCTAGTCGGAAGCAAACAGGAGTACAGGACCTTTACCACGCGGGCACGACAGCTGTCACACAAACAAATGGTCCCAGACCAGGAGGACTCAGCCTCAAATCAATTCAAATCATATCATATAATCAAGGCACGCTCTCAGCGGCAATCACAAATGCCCCGTTCCAGTCCCTCTCACTGTTCCTGAAATGCCATAGGGGTGACAGCACTATTCCGGTCCCGGGTGCAGAACTTACCACGGCATTAGACCCAGTCCCTACCACGTTAGTACGCCACATGTGGGATTCATTCCGCCCAGAATAGTACTCAAAGCCTCATGGCGTTTTACCGCCCCAGCTTACCCTATTGCATTCACAACCCGAATATCCTTGATATCCGGGGTACCTTCCTCTCCACTACTTCGATACGACACTCATGCCTCACCGCATTTGTAAATGTCTTTTAAAGTCTTTTAATGTTTTACGATTTACTTAACGGCATAATCCTAACAGTCGGCTCGTCCTTGGCGCATCCCTTCAACGAAGCCCGACCACTAAACGCAATCCATTCCCCCTAAATCTCCATGGCCCTTGGCCTCAACATCAAATTCTCATCTCATCGTCATGATTCTCATAAGCTCATTCTCCACATATTCCTCATCAACATCATCAATCTCTCTCTTCCTCGTCTTTCTTAAAATATCTTTCGCAAAACCTTTTTCAAAAGATAATATTTCCAAAAACTTTCGCAAAATATCGCTTTCACAAAAACTTTTCAAAAATCTCTTTTCAAAACCATTTTAAAAAAAATTATATTTTTGGATGAGTGTTAATGGAGGAGCAAGCTCAACTCAACACTAAGCTTCTTTCCAAAAACATGAACGAGGAATCACATCTCCATTCAATCACATCACACTTTCACAACCACGTTCTCTTTCAAATCTCAACTCTGCATATCTTTCACAATTCATTCATCTCATGATTTACTTCTTCCACAATTTTATTCGCGTCACGTTTATCTCTTTCTCAATCATTCTCATACTTTCTCTTCATTCTCAACTCATCACTTATTTATTTCTCAATTGTTTCTCATGTTTCTTATTCGTTTCTCTTTTCTCATTTCAATTCATCTTACTACTTTCATGGTTCCATCATCATCATCTCACTATCCAGACAAAATTAAACAATATCTAAACAAGATAAAGTATGCACAACAAATAACCATCTAGTGATGCATAGCAAATAAACATTTTGTATGCAAACAGAACATCTAACACACATATTTGTATCGCCTAATTCGTAGTACCCTCACAATCCTTCTATTCGGATTGTGAGCAACCACGTTACGGGATCACAACACTCTCACTCACCTGGATGACGACACATCCAAAAACTTTCCAAGATTTCCAGTCGCTAACCTTGCCACGTTTCCTTCGCGTCCGACACCCGAACTAGACATTTTTCCCCGTGCGTTAGAAACGATTTTACGTGAATTCTTAATTTTGTTTTAAAACACTTTGAAACAATTTCTTTCTTGAAAACACATTACCAATAACCAAAAGGTTTCATAACCAAATCAGATTTCAAAAAGAGTTTTCAAGAAAATTATTAAATAATCTCTTTATCAAAATAAAATCCATTTATCTTAACTTCAAAACTTTGATTGAAAAATCAATTTCTTTAATCATTGAATGAAAACAACCCTTTGAAAATTTTTCTTAAATCAAATACAAGAATTCAGAATGGTAAAACTTCAAAAACCAATCAGATTAGTTTATTTAATTTCTAGACTTCACAGCATGCCAAACACTGATCAAAGAAGGTTCTTTAAAATTTTCAAACCAATTTAAGTTATTTAAATCACACTTTTTAAACAAAACATTTTTCACAAATAAATCTCTCAAACAGTATTAAAAACAAACACATTCAATTAACACAAGAACAATCACATACATATTTCAAAGCATACAAATCATTCACGAACATATACACAGTAAGTCACCTTTTAATTATTTAAAATCATTAATTAAATTTACTCAATAATCCTTAAGAAAATAATTTAACTTAATTTTCTAATTAGTTCTATCAAAACCGAATCACACAAGCTTAACAATTTTCCAATTACAAGCAAATTGTAGTGGATCTGAGAAGTAGATCCACCACGATGTGTGTTTGGGGTTGTTGCAGCTGACGAGGGTGACCCCGGTCCTACGTACCCCTAGTGATAAGGGGATCAAGCCACACGTAGTTCTTGAGAGTAGGGATGAGAGAACATACCTTAGCCCCTATAGCATGGCGATACTTATAGGGGAAGTTGTGTTGTGGTGCCTTATGGGCCTGTTCGGCCCAGTAGGGCTGACGTGGCTCTTAGAGGATAAGAAGGATGAGTTATTCACCCTTATCCTGTACTAGAGAGCTCATGCTTATCCTGTAGCGGTAGGATTTATTATTGGTTAACCCTACAAGCCCCCCAAGCTCGTATAGGCTCGAAGAGCCTGTGCTGAGCTTCTGAGAGTTGGTGGTAACATAAAACATTGTTTGCAGGCGTGGTCTTCCGCTCGGAAGAGTGTTGCGGATGGTTGATAGTGCTCTTTTGTGCTCGGATGATGAAACTGAACGAGTACCCCGATCTCGAACCGAGTTCCCGCGGGGGGATCCGCCACAAGCTTGGTGAGGCAAGCTCGGTGAGGCTCATCTCGAACCGAGAACAAGCTCGGTGAGGAACATCTCGAACCGAGTACAAGCTCGGTGATGCTCATCTCGAACCGAGTACAAGCTCGGTGAGGCTCATCTCGAACCGAGTACAAGCTCGGTGAGGCTCATCTCGAACCGAGTACAAGCTCGGTGAGGAACATCTCCAACCGAGTACAAGCTCGGTAAGCTCGGTAAGGAACATCTCGAACCGAGTACAAGCTCAGTGAGGCTCATCTCGAACCGTGTGCAAGCTCGGTGAGGCTCATTTCGAACCGAGTGCAAGCTCGGTGAGGAACATCTCGAACCGAGTACAAGCTCGGTGAGGGTCATCTCGAACCGAGTGCAAGCTCGGTGAGGAACATCTCGAACCGAGTACAAGCTTGGTGAGGCTCATCTCGAACCGTGTGCAAGCTCGGTGAGGAACATCTCGAACCGAGTTCCCGCGGGGGGAGTTCCATAATGGATTTAGGGGTGCTCCGAGATGAGGGTGATGAAGTTATGAGTGTAGTCAAAGTCGAATTGGACTATTGTTTTAAAAGTCACGTCATTTTTAAGGAGACATCCTTTTATGTGCTTGCCATGGTGAAAGCCGAAAGGCTTGTGCCAATGTATGCTGGCACGACTCAAACTGTTATTTGAAGTTCGAAGTGTGCCAAGATTATCACCAATTGGACCGTAACGTTTACGAGGGATTGCTTGTCGGAATGACAACCTTAGCCGAGGTGTATTCCTCGATCCGCGATGTATTGGGCCAGATATGAGCCGAGAGGCTTTGAGCCGAGAGGCTAAGCCAAGCTATCGGGTCGCAATCCTCGTTTTCACTTGTAGCCTCGCCGATCTGGCCGGCTAACCGAGATCGTGGGCAAGTGCGTAAGAACATGATCCGAAGTGAGTGAGTTTAACATATGTCCTTAATGAGGACGGTAAATGATCAATTTGGTGCCTCATGGGACGTGGTGGTCCTCTTTGGCACGACATTTGATCACGAGTAACTTATGCATCACATAATACCAGTATTCAAGGTCGGCCAATGTCACGATGTATACGCCTCATCACATACTAGTCCCCTACTCGGTAAAGCCTGAAAAGGCTTGTGTCGAGTTCATAAGGTCTGTGAAACGCTCGGGATCAAAGTGGGCCTCGGACTCGGTATAGGTCCGAAAGCTCGGTGAGAGGTTCTAAAGATGTGGTGCGAAGGCACCCAAATATAACCGGAGCATCTGCTGCTCAGGGCTTTACAATTCTTCTCGGATTATTTTAAAGAGTCGGAGTCCATTCTACCCGCCGAGCAGTAAGCTTCATGGCCGAATAAGGTCACTCGAGTGGAAGTCATCGAAAGTTTATCGAGCTGATGAAGCGGGCGAGGATGTCGAGAAGGGAAAGAATGAAGCCGAGGAAGCAAGAACAGGTAGAGAAGGCAAGGACGACCGTTTCCCTTGTCGTAACTGTTTAGTCAACTTCAATTGTTGAACCCCTCTTGAATCCGAGTAATTAGGGCGAAGGCAAGCTGATCGATCATAATAATAAATTTGAAGCAAACCTTTACTCCATTGCATAACCAACCCCCTTTCTCGCTAAAGCCTGAAGAGGCTTGTGCCGAGTTAAGAAGTCCTTTAAGGTGTGATAGTCGTTTTCCGCCAATTAGATCGTGTTCATCCAAGCCTCTTTGAGAGACTGTCGGATTCAGATCTGTGTAGGCGAACGCTGAGCGAAGGCTGAATATTTGCGAGTTGTGGGTGTGGAATTAGCAGTGTGGTTCCTCGGAGATGCTGGGATCCGACTTAGATCACTGGGTGTTGGCACTGCGGATCGTGCTACCAAATAGGTAAGGTCGCGATGGTGCGCAAACCAAGGAAAAATTGATCGGCAACCGGTGTCAAGGCTTGAATTAAGTTGGGTCGTCATACTCGGACTCGAATTAATCATAGGTCATCATGCTCGGCAGATCCGATCGTTCTGTTTGTACCTTTTTATGATGTATAAAAATAACGATTAGAATATCAAGTAATAGATGATATGTAATGACATTAATTAGCAAAGTATGAATTAATTCACTGTTAATTACGATTATTATCTAAGATAACACATGTCATGTGGTAAGTGATTCAATAGTAATGAATATGACAGTTAAACCATAAAATTGAAATAATATTAATGGGGTAATGAGAAAGATCCTTCCCTGTCAATCCCTGTTTTTAGACCATTTCTGAATGTTGATATGCCCGACACCCTCTTGGCAGTGAGGCGTTTCCTCTTTTATTGTTGGAATGGGCGGTTGCCTAGTACTCTTCATCCTCTTCCTACCAAAAACCCTGTATGCCGTTATGGACAAGTCATTGTGTAGCACTTGTGTGAGCAAGGCCGAGATCCCGAGGAGGGATCTTGACAACGATCGTCTTTGGCTCTAAGTGACCGTGAGAGGCAAGGGTGTCGTGGCAGAGGGTACGAGGATGTTGTAGGCTTTGGTCTTGTTATTTGAAGCGGGAATCCGAGTATTGACGTTGAGGTCATGATAAATTGAAATGGTCACAGTAAGCATGTGTAATAGAGGAGACAGCCATGTCATCATGAGATTTTGCCGAACCCTGTTAAAGGCGCTGTAATATTAGATGCCCATCGTGACTGAGTAGTCTAGCACCGATTAATTTGAGGATATCTTTGGCGGTCGGAAGCTCGAAATAGGCCTTTTAGAGAAATGAGCCATCATAATCGTACCTCGCATGTGTAAACAAAATTAATAATTGGTAATCGTCGTTATTTAACAATTTATAACAATTATATAACGATAATAACAATTATTTGGCAAAGACACGATGTATAATATCGGTATAGAGGTAGTATGATTTTAATAATATCACACGTAATAAACATAATAATGACAATTATTGGGGTTAATAACCTCGTAAATCATAGATGATTGTCTACGAAAAGAAGCATGATTATAAATATATCACGCGCAATAATTGTAATGAATGACATTTAACAATATGTCAGAGCATGTAATGACAACAAATCAAATGATGAAAGTTTATCCATGAAAAACGACAATGCACAATTGTCGGAAACTGCCTAATGTCATTCGAAAGACAATGTATATAAAAAACGACAATGCACAATTGTCGGAAACTGCCTAATGTCATTCGAAAGACAATGTATATAAAATATTATTATCCTATCACGACAGGAAAGACAGACATTTAAAAACAATCAGCAGCAAAGAAATTTGGCTAACAATATGCCACGTATCAGCATGTATACAAAAAATCATAATTAGAGAATATCAAATAATTAGTGGCATGTAATGAGATTATAAGGAATAAGCATTAAAAGCACATGTCAAAAGCACTGCATCAGGTAAATTAATATAAGCATGTGTGTAAAGTAATCACGTAAAATGCCAAGTAAATAGGAAAATAATACAGGAATGAGAATTCCTTCCCTGATTCAGTGTGGTGAGAAATGCCAGATTGAGGGATGTCGGATTAAAGAATGTTGGATTGAAGTCTTCTGTCATTCCTTTCCAAATGGACTTTGTTGAACATTGAGGGCTGACCTCTGTTTTCCTTAAATATGATTTTCTCTATGCTCGAAACACGAGCTTCAAGAGAGGAACTCGGCGCGGGGTCCTCACTCTTCGCTCGGAGCACAAGCTTCAAGAGGAGAACTCGGCGCGGGGGTTCTCGCGATCACCACTAGATTCCAAACAGAGCAAAAAATTATGTCCATTAATGGGGATCTCGAAATGGGTTATTCAGCAGCTCAGGCCTATTAATATAATTATTTGTCCATGTACCTCGCATATGTGCATAGAAAATAATTTAGCGGTTGTCGTTCAAGTTTATAACAACAATAATAGATAACAATAGACATGTAATGACTTTAATTAGCATAATTGTAATATTTTTGCTGTTAACTAATAGTCTTGTGAGTCAATAAAATATTTGTGCAATTATTAAAAATTAGAAGAATTATCAGCCGATGATAATATAAGATATAATCAAATAAAAATAAAAACGTTGGAATGCATAAGAATTTGATTTTAAATGAAATAGCTTCCCTGATGTAGGAGTAGCTTGCTGCTGTTGGGCCCGTAAAGTTGTTGATATCCCTAAGAATGCCTTCTCAAGAATTTGTCCAGTTGGGCCGAATGAATGTTGATAGTCCTTTTTTTTTTTTGGTTTGGGCCTGTTGAGACCCTTTTCTTTTCTTTTTTTTTTTTAGGGCCTGTTGAGGCCCTTTTTTTTTTGTGTTAGGGCCTATTGAGGTCCCTTTTTTTTTGTTGAAGTGGGCCTGCTGGCCCTTTTTCTTTCTTTTCTTTTTTTTTTTTTACCCGTTAGGGCTTCTGCAGCAGCTGGTCCTTGCTGTTGCTTGCTGTAGCATCCCCTTCTTCACCAACATGGCGGCGGCAGAGGGCGTTGGCGTCGGTGGTCCAATTGCTGGCAGCATCGAAGGGGTCGCCGGCTTCTCAATGGCAACGGCGAGCGTCAGCGGAGAGGAGTGGAGCCGCCACTGAGAGCGACGAGGCTCGAGGGCGGCGGAAGTCGTGGCACCGAATCGCGTGCGGTCTTCTCCTCGCGATGCTCGCCTGCGGCGGAGTGAAGGGGACCAGAGGTCCAGCGACGGAGTGACAACTCGGGCCTGCGGTTCGATCACGAACGCACCTGATGAAGACGCGGTGGTGGATCGTTCGCCGCCGCGAGCTTGTGCCACAGCAGAGGGCAGATCTACGATTCGACCGCCATGGAGCTTGGTGCGCCGCTCGCCTCTGAACTGGTGCCGCGGTGTGAGCTTGCTCACCACTTTTGTTGCTTGGTGCGTTCGAACGGGGAGAAAGCGGGTGGCGGAAGTGGCACTTGGCGGAGTAACGGCCCCGGGGGGGTGGCACCGGGAATAGAGATCAGCACCGAAGGAGCAACGCACCGTGACCACACCGTGAACAACCACCGTGAATGACACCGGTTACCGATAACAGCAGTGGCAATTTTGTTTTATTTTTATTTTTATTTTTTTTATTTTTTTTCTTTGTGGATGGGGATCGAAGTTTACCGATCCCCACAGACGGCGCCAATGTAGTGGATCTGAGAAGTAGATCCACCACGATGTGTGTTTGGGGTTGTTGCAGCTGACGAGGGTGACCCCGGTCCTACGTACCCCTAGTGATAAGGGGATCAAGCCACACGTAGTTCTTGAGAGTAGGGATGAGAGAACATACATTAGCCCCTATAGCATGGCCATACTTATAGAGGAAGTTGTGTTGCCTTATGGGCCTGTTCGGCCCAGTAGGGCTGACGTGGCTCTTAGAGGATAAGAAGGATGAGTTATTCACCCTTATCCTGTACTAGAGAGCTCATGCTTATCCTGTAGCGGTAGGATTTATTATTGGTTAACCCTACACAAATTTTAATCTAAAAATCATTAAATCAATATTACAAAAATTCCTTTATACAAAATCAATTTAAATCAAAAAGAATTAAAAGAAACATGCATCGCTTTCACATAGCACCTAGGAATATGGCTACAATCAGAAGTCATTTTATGAAAATAATTCTCCTATTAATTAAACATACAGTGGCCGAATTATGCATGTATAATATTGCAAGGATTAGATGCACAAATAAAACATAGAATCATGAAATTACTTTCTTTATTTTTTATGCTAAAACCGTGAGCATTAACAAGGAAAATAACAATTTTAATTTCATTTTCAAAACACAATCAACACCACAATTTAAATCACAACTATCACCCATAATTTCTTTTAAATTTAATTACTTCATGCATGTGCTTTTAGAATCTTTAAATTCAAATAATCTCATCATGCATGCACCCTAAAAGAGGAACAATCATAGCTACTACCTAATCCTAGGATGGCTCAAAGTCAGCATACCACATCATCATGCATTAAAACAAATTCTTTTTCAAACATTTTTGGCATTCATAAAATAAATTCAAGGTTACACTTTAAATTTCCAAAAATAACATGCATGTACTTTGAATCATTAGATCTAGTCCTAAAACATACATGCATCAACTTGTTATAAAATAAAAAGCATAGATCTATCTTAATCAAGTATGGCCGAATGGCCTCACAAAATATAACACACACAAAATCAAACACCAAATCAAATTATGCACATGACTAACACTAGATCTAAACATATTCATGCTTGAGAAAAACTCATTTCTAAAACTCACTTCTTTACTTTTCCTTTTGAAACCGTGGCACACCTCAAAGAAAACATGATCTTCCATTTAAAATTTACATGCAAATCAAAGATCTAAATATTTTTCATTTATCAAGTGAAGGAAATCACATGCACACACTTTATATCAACTAAGAACATCATTAGACCAACATGCAAGACTAGAACTTTAAACCTTTTCACAAAACAAGTTTAGATCATAGATTTTCTTGTCACATAATCACAAATACACACATAGATCAAGATCTAAAAACCAAAATTCCACTTTATTAATAAATAAACTTAGATCATGGATTTATTTATCAAATCATAACATAAACACAAATAGTCCACGGTTTAGAGAAGGAAAAATAGACATGCAAGAGAGTTTATTTTAGCTTTCACAAAACCTTAGTTTTCTTTAGATCTTTAAAGATTTAGTTAAGAAATCATTAGATCCATCAAAAAGAATTTAAACCGAAACATAAAGCATCAAGATCACATATTACAAATTATTTAAAGTCCTTAAAAGTTCTTGATCAAGCAAGACCAACATATAATAACAACATGCAAGAAGGAAGAAATAAAGATCTATAAACTAAAAAGGAAAAACTAAATTATTACAACTCTTCTTGATCTTCAATCCTACCATGAGAAAGGTTGGTTCTCTAGCTTTAACAATCTTGATCTACAAGGAATGGGACTTGGTTAGGCTTGGATCTCCTTCTTCTTCTTTTTCTAAAGCTCACAGCCATACTCCCTCCTTTCTCTCTATTTCTTTTCTCTTTTTCTCTCTAAGAGTCTAATGGTCTCTTAGAGATGTGTTTGTATTGGTGTGAAGGAAATGAAATGGGAGAAGTGGAAAATGAACTAAGGCCTTACACATATATAGGCCACGAACCATTCTCCATTTTGCCCTTAGGTTTTAGGTTTTGGTTACACACTATGGGAGGGGCGGTTTTGGGTTTACAATTAATTGCATGGGTGGATTTTATCATTTGCAAGGGGACAAGGTGGGATGGGCTAGAGCTTAGGGTCATCCTAGGGCTAAGACTTAGTTAGCACATGGTTAGGGTTTTCTAACTTAGTTTTCTATTTGGTTTCTACTTCCTTAGTCTTTAAGCTTCTAGAATTCATGCATACACACACATGTACATACATACACACGCATATACACACAAATACATACCACCCGTAGCATACTCACACTCATACATACATTTTACATTTTTATTTCTTAATCCTATTTACTTAAACATTCTAATTATTAATTCATACAATCATGAAATCAATTCACCATTCACATTCACACAACAATTCTTATTTATCATACAGCAAGCACACAGCACACACACACATGAAATAAAACATACATCATATAAAAATTTCAAGCCAAATCATTAAATTACTTTTCTTTAAAACACAAATTCCAAAAATTCGTATTTCATATCTCTGAAAATAAATTTTTGTAAAACCACCGAGAAAAATCTGAAAATCACATTTTTAAAATCTACGTTTCAAGACGATCGTTTTGATATAAAGTTCATGAAAATCCGAGTTACGGTTAAAAAGTTATGAATTTTTAAAGTTAACAGACCCAAAGATTACATTCCTAACAAAAATCATTTTTATTTTTTTTTTAATAAAATCACCACCAATTTCTTATAAATCAAGTCAACAAAACCATTCACTTCACATTTATAAAAACATTTTGTTTATAAAAATCCTTGAAAAATCATCATTTTATTTCTTTCTCACATAAAATATTTTTCTGAAAATCTCTTTTATCGCAAAACTTCAAGGTTTATTTCGACGAAATCGTTTACGCACGTACAGGAAAAATGCGGGATGTTACAGGCGATAGCTCTATCCCTAGTTCGCGTTGCAGTACTTACTACGATCAACGCCCAGCAGGTGACCTTAACCATTGCAGCATCGTTCCGCCTAGGGAAGCACTCATAGGCTTCTTGACGAGTCACCGTCATTGCCCTCCCCTATCACAATCACCACTTGAAGGAATGCACGACCTCCAAGTATACAGTATCTTTCCTCTCCACTACTTCTCTCTCAGCGTAGTCAGAAAGGATTTTAAACTTAGAGTATTTTAAATCTTTTAAGTCTTTTATTATCCTAACTTGGTCGACCCATTCTAAGCCTCGCTTCTAACGGGCCTCGACCTCTAAGGGTAACAGCAACAAACTCCCTATTGTACAATGGAATCCACAAGACAAAATCACGGAACAATTATTCACGTGATTAGTCACTTAAGGGAAAAGATTACAAGTTAAGTGCCACGATGCACCATCACTGTACACAAGCATTATCATCATATTGTCATAACATTGATCTTTTACAGGTTCTCTTAAACAATATCAAAATACAAGGTCTTGCTCCTTCCAATATTTCCATGATCATAAACTCTTAGCCAATAATCTTTCATCACTTATATAATCAACATCTCACAATTGCATAATTTCATTGGAATATTTACAACATAATTATTATCATTTCCAAATTCAATTGAACAACATCTCATAATTATTTTTTTTAATAGCATAACAAAATATAGTCATAACAACATCATACAAATAGAGTTACTATCGCACGAAGGACAACTAAACATTCATAACCAATTGTCGTCTCGTGTCTTGACACGTAACTCGGATTCCGACTTTTGAGATGGTCGAAATCATCCTAATGATTACATGGTGCCATTATGTCTAAAGGTTGCTACTCTCTCACCTTGGTATGATGTGAAAGAATTTAGATCTGCTCGATTCACAGTAGCGCTAACCTTTAATCAAACCACATTTACAAAAATAGCTCCATAAATATCCATAACAACTTAAAATTACTATAACTTTTGGGCAATTCCATTTTCTTTTAAAAATCCTTGATGTTTTGAAAATACATAAACTCTTAGAAAATAAATTACTCCTTTAAAAATCAAAACCTTTTTTGAAAATCAAGCACAGACTACAGTATCAGGAAATCACTTTTTCTTTTTAGCTTTTAAATCATGAAAAAATTTTCCAATCCGAATATAACTTTTAAAACATAGTTATAACACCTTAAGAATAAATCTAAATTTTTCCTTTACTAAAAATCTTACTCCTAAGTACCTTATAACAACTACCATGTTCAGACCACTCATACAGCATGACTTTAAAGTATTTTTCTTTGGATGCAACTTTTTAATCAGACCAAGCAGTAAACAAATTTTGAAAAATCATGTTATATAAATATATAACTAAATAAGAAAATAAACTCAAGCATTCAAAGTTCAAAAATACTTTTTCTACCATTAATTAGATTAACTTACCGACTATAAACAGATTACAGAAAATTCACTTCAAGCATCAGTACATTCACAAAATCACTTTTATACATCCTAATAATTTTAAATACTTATAATAAGGATTCTATCATAAAGCACACATTACCAATTATTTCAAAATGATTTTAAGCCTTGATGCAATTGTTTTACAATCTTGGACAGCACATACAGAACTTCTAAAAATCAATTTTTTTTTCTCCTAATCAGTTCATCGAAAACACATGCCACTTTTTCCTAAAAATTCCTTACAAGTTCTACTATAATAAAATGATTAAACATGTTTAAAATAAAGCATATTGGTTTGTTGGACAGACACCTTAAGTCCAGTTGCATCACTTCAAAAAATAAACTAACAGACTCTAACATTACTGTACATATTGCAATTACATATAAACAGTCAAGCATAGTATACACCTATACAAATTATTATTTGAAGCCTTGTACCTTATGAAAATAATACTTTTCAGCATTAAAAAAATTTCTAGCTCTAAATATATTTTTATCAGAATACCTAATACTTACTGATAATTGTTTATTCACATCAAAACCAAATAAATTAAAATAATGAAGCATTCTTGTTTTTTTCCCTTAAAAAAAAATCGGCCAACCTCATATATAAAAGAGCACTTTTTGAATTTTTCAAACACACATGTATACTTTAGGCACATAATTTCATATACTCAAAATAATTAATTTGACACAGGCTAATCACTTTTAAGAAAATTTACTTTTGTACAGTAACTAATTTACAATTTCTACTAATCACATAGTCAGACATTTACACAATCACAAAATAAAAATTTACTTACTTATTCCTAAATTTACCAAATCAAATAATATAACTCAAGTGTAACTTTTAATCAGAAATCATTCATACTTCACTGTTAACACCATAGAATCCAGAATTTCAATTGTTTTTATAAACCTATTTTCATTTCACTACAGCAACATCAGAGATCAAATAATCATCACATAATATAATAATAAAAACTACCACTTTATATACATATCATGACCAATCAATAATAAAAAAAAGCAAAAGACTAAATTTTTTTCTTTTCTTTTATTGCTACATCAGATCTCAGTAACACAATTTTCAGAATCAATTTTAGTTTCCATTTTGAATCAAAACAAAGAGAACTAAAATACTTCAATCAAATACAAAATATAAACGTCTATATTGTAAAAAATTTCAGAATATAAATTTCCCTTTTGTGCTACAAAATTAGGCCATCTCAAGGCCAAAGAAAAGGGGAAATTATTCTCTTTAAACAATTTACTTTGTCACTTTCCTATAAACCTTTATTCATTTGACCACAAAACAAAATACCATCAACAAATACATGGTTCATTCTAATATAAAAAGAAGAAGTAGAAACTTTTTGTTCTTACTGTTATAAAAAGAATTAGGGATTCTAATATCAGTAGAAGAAGAAATGAATTAAATCGAAAATAAGAACTTAGAATTACCTCTCCTCCTAAAGCTAAAAGACTTCACCAAAGGTGAGAAAATTTTCCTCCTCTTCCCCTATGCCACTCGCCACCTTCCTCTCTTCCTTCTCTTGGAATAAAATTTTTTCTCAAAATAATAACAAATAGTGTGTGTGAAATTGTGAGAGGTGTGATGGTCTATTTATAGGTGAAGAGATGTCCAATTTACCCTCCCATCAGATCACTAATTCGTCCCCCTTTAGCCAAAGTGAGTCAGCAACTTTAATTCCCACTTTGAAACACACACATGCATTAATGTACTTTGTATAATTTCTATGGCTTCTTAACTTAAGAATGATTCCCCACAATTTTCAGAAAATTCTCCTCTCTCCTACCTACTAATTTTGGACGGTGCATATATATATAAATAAAGAGAAAATTTTCCATTGGCCCATTTTGAATTCACCACAAAATTGACCAATCACAATAAGGCTTGCATTTTAAGAATTCAGAACAAAATTTAGAAAAAGCTAATATTTTGACTGTGCAACCAGTAGGCATTTAAATAAACTTCTCTATACACAAATAAGATTATTTTATAGCCCAATAATTTATTTCATACTCCAAAATAATTTTTTTCTATGTTAAGGATACCAAAAATTCGTTTATTCCTACTGTACATAAATTTTTTGTAAATGCCAAAATAAAAATTCTCTTTTCACATATTCAGATACTACATTCCAATATGATCGTTTTCATATAAAGTTTATAATTTTTGGACTTACGGTTTGAAAGTTATGAATTTTTGAAGTTCTAAGATCATTTCCTTCAAAAATGCACTTCATAAGCTTTCAAAAAAAAATTTATAATAAGAAAATACGAAAATATATTTTATTTGAATGGTAGTCCAATAGAAAACCTCAGAAATGTATTTTTGTTTTTAAAAAAATGAAATACACTTGAGTCAAAGAATCATTTAATGCATTGAAAACACACCTTTTCACTTAAAACTCAAAAATTCGTTCATCACTGTAGCAGTGATAAAATCTTGAAAACTCCAGAATAAAAATCAAAGTTTTACATTTTCATAATCTACGTTTCGATACGGTCGATTTGACATATCATTTGTAATTTTTCGACGTACGGTTTAAAAGATATGAATTTCTGAAGATAAGATACTTTAATCCTTCACCAAGCAGTTCATTCTTCTAAGATCAGTTAAATCAAATACTTTACCTTAAAATCTTTCCTTTAATTACACTAGGGAAAACATTGGTATATATATATATATTCCGTGTATATATATATATATATATATATCTATATAATTCATACGATTTTAATTAAATCCAGGTATCAAAATCAAATATAATTTCTTAAATTCAATTATAAATTCACAAATAAATTGGGTAAAATTGTGGGTCTCACAATCCTCCCCAACTTAGAGATTTCTCGTCCCCGAGAAATACATACCTGATTCAAACAAGTGAGGGTATGATTCCCTCATGCTACTTTCACGCTCCCAAGTAGCATCTTCCCCATGATCTTGACTCCATATTACTTTGACCAAAGGGATTTCTTTTCCTCTCAACCTTTTAACACTACGGCCATCGATCCGCAAGGGCAATGTTTCATACGTAAGATTATCCTTGAGTTGTATCGAGTTAGGCTCAACAATGCGGGATGGGTCACTAATATACTTCCTTAACTGAGATACGTGGAAGACATTGTGTAGGTTTGAAAACATTGGGGGTAAGGCTATCTGGTATGCTACAGGTCCTACATGTTTTTGGATTTGATAGGGTCCTATGAATCTAGGTGTTAGTTTTATGGTTTTGAGCACTCTGCCAATACCGGTAGTAGGCACTACCCGCATGAATACATGATCACCTTCCTTGAATTCCAACGGAGTCCTTCTTTTGTCATGATAGCTCTTCTGCCTGCTTTGCACGGTCCTAATCTTCTCTTGGATCAACTTAATCTTATCCATCGTCTGTTGCACTATCTCTGGCCCTAACTGTAAGTGCTCTCCGGTCTCAAATCAGCACAAAGGGGTTCTGCATTTCCTTCCATACAGAGCTTCATACGGTGCCATACCTATACTTGAATGAAAACTGTTGTTGTAAGTGAATTCAATCAATGGTAAGAAAGAATCCCAGCTTCCAGCTTCCTCCAACACACATGCTCTTAACAAATCTTCCAAAGTTTGAATTGTTCGTTCAGACTGACCATCCGTTTGCGGGTGATAAGCAGAACTCATACTTAGACGGGTTCCCATTGCAGTTTGCAGACTTTCCCAAAATTTCGAAGCAAAACGCGGGTCTCTGTCTGACACTATAGTAGACGGTACTCCATGTAGCCTCACTACTTCTCTGATGTACAAATTAGCCAATTTCTCCAAGGTATACCTCATGTTAATTGGAATAAAATGCGCTGTTTTGGTGAGACAATCCACTACTACCCAAATAGCGTCAAGTCCTTGCTGAGTTCTTGGAAAACCAGACACGAAGTCCATGGAGATGATATCCCACTTCCAGACAGGTACCGGTAACGGTTGCAATTCTCCTCCAGGTTTCTTGTGTTCTATCTTGGCTTTCTGACATACTAAACATTTTGACACATACTCTGCTACTTCTCTTTTCATTCCTGACCACCAAAAAATCTTCTTCAAGTCTTGGTACATTTTTGTTGCTCCGGGATGAAAACTTAACTTGCTTTTATGTGCTTCCTCCAATATCATCTCCTTAACTTCTTGATTGTTCGGCATACAAACCCTTTCTTTGAATCGTAGAATTCCGTCTGCTCCTAGCTGAAATTCTGTTTCTTTTCCTGCATCTGAAAGCTCCTTCTTCTCTTGCAGCTCGGGATCTGCTAACTGTAAGGCCTTGATTTTTTCCATGAATTCATTGTTTACTCTTAGAGTTCCTAGTACCATACCTCTCGGTTTCAACTCCACTGCCATGTTTAGATCTCTAAACTTCTCTATCAGCTCCAACTCATTTATCATTAATGCAGACACATGCAGGGATTTCCTACTCAGCGCATCTGCTACAACGTTGGCTTTTCCAGGGTGATACTGCACTTCAAAATCATAGTCCTTCAGGAACTCTATCCACCTCCTTTGCCTCATATTTAGCTCCTTCTGCTCGAATAGATACTTCAAGCTCTTGTGATCGCTGAATACCTCGATCCTCACACCGTACAAATGATGTCTCCAAATCTTCAATGCAAATACTACTGCTGCGAGTTCCAGATCATGCGTAGGGTAATTTTGTTCATGAATCTTCAACTGTCTTGAAGCATATGCTACCACTTGGCCATCTTGCATAAGCACACATCCCAATCCTTGCTTTGATGCATCGCAATAAACACAAAAAGTCTTTGTTGGGTCGAGTAAAACTAACACTGGGGCAGATGTCAATCTTCTTTTTAGTTCCTGAAAGCATTCTTCACACTTCTCTGTCCAAATAAACGCTTGTCCCTTCCTTGTTAACTTGGTCAGTGGCAATGACAATCGAGAAAATCCTTCGATGAACCTCCGATAATAACCAACAAGTCCAAGAAAACTCCGGATTTCCGTCACGGTTGTTGGTGCTTTCCATTCCAACACTGCTTCCACCTTTGCGTGATCTACCGCAATTCCATTCTTGGTTATCACATGCCCTAGAAAATTCACTGACTCCAGCCAAAAGTCACATTTTGACAATTTGGCGAACAGCTCCTTCTCCTTCAATACACTTAACACCTTCGCTAAATGTTCCGCATGCTCCTCCTTGTTCCGTGAATAGAATAAAATGTCGTCAATAAACACAACGACAAAAGAATCTAAAAACGGGTGAAAGATTCTATTCATGTAATCCATGAATATTGCGGGCGCATCAGTCACTCCAAAAGGCATGACCAGATACTCGTAGTGCCCATATCTAGTTCTGAAAGCTGTCTTGGGAATATCCTCTTCTTTCACTCTGATCTGATGATAGCCTGATCTCAGGTCGATCTTGGAAAATACCGTAGCTCCTCCTAACTGATCCATCAAGTCGTCAATTCTTGGCAATGGATACCTATTCTTAATAGTCACTTTGTTCAGCTGACGGTAATCGGTGCACAACCTCATACTCCCGTCTTTCTTTTTCACTAATAGAACAGGTGCTCCCCACGGTGAAACACTTGGTCGAATGAATTGTTTTTCCAGTAACTCCTCCAATTGCTTCTTTAACTCTACCAACTCCATCTGTGCCATGCGATACGGTGCTTTTGAAATCGGTGCCGTTCCAGGGATCAAGTCGATTCCGAACTCCACTTCTCGCACAGGCAGTAATCCAGGGATTTCCTCAGGAAACACTTCAGGAAAATCTTTGACAACAGGTAACTCCTCCATCTTTTTATCCTCCTTGACATCCAAAGAAGCGAGAAACATGTATATCATGGCTCCATCTTCCCATGAAGCTTTGATTTGATGGGCAGTCACGTGCTCGGGTTCTAAGGTTTGGGGTACACTAGGTCTTAAGTTATTGAAAGTGAGAGTCTTTTCGGCACAATTTAGGAGAACATGATTAGCAGTTAACCAATCCATGCCTAAAATTATGTCGAGTTGGGTAAGGGGTAAGACAATTAAGTCCACTAAGTACTCTCTATCTTCTATTCCTACAGGGCATTTAGAAACAAAAGTCGACACCATGACTGGGTCACTAGTAGGCGTAGACACAATTAGATCAAAAGGCATAACATTTACTGGTAAGTTTAGTCTATTAACCACATCACGAGCAATAAACGAATGCGTAGCACCCGAATCGTACAACACATGCAAAGGTATCTGTGATGTCCAAGATCGGAGGCACCACATGAGGTGTTTGGGGGTTGTTGCAGCTGACGAGGGTGACCCCGGTCCTACGTATCCCATGAGACGGGAATCAAGCCACACGTAGTTCTTAGGTTTAGAGAGACCTTACCTTAGCCCCTACGGAGAGGGGGATATATATAGGAGAGTTGGTTGCCCTAATGGGCATGCTTGAAGCCCAAGTAGGGCCAGCCTGTAATGAGCTATGAGTGGATGAGCTATCCTTGTGGATAAGGAGGGAAGACGTCATCATGTCCTTGGTGTCGGACTTGGGAAGGTGTCGGACTTGGACGTCGGACCTGAGTAGGAGTGTGAGGTCGGCCCGTATCTGGTGTCTGGTCGGCTGTTGAGCCTTGAGCTCGGCCCAGAGCACAGAGGGGTGAGAGCAATGATATCGACCCGTGTCTGATGTCTGTTCGGCCGTTGAGCCTTGAGCTCGTCCGAGCATACAGAGGACCTGCTGAAGGGTCCTCAGGTCCTGAGTGAGGGCCACGTGGAGCTCGGCTAGGCCGAGTCCATCACATAAGCCCCCCAGCTCGGTCAAGGCTATTTGAGCCTTGCTCCGAGGTCTTGGTTCGAGTCCTTTTCCCAAGTCCACCACATAAGCCCCCCAGCTGGGCGAGACTTTGTGAGTCTCGAGCCGAGTTAGGAAAAAGAAAGCATAGCACTAAGCATCATAGCACTAAGTACCCCCCACCTTCTAGGAAGGGTTTGAGTACTAGTCCACAATCATGTGCTCAAGGCTAGCGATGGATAGCAGGGCGGGTTAGGCGAAGTCGATCCGCCGACTCTTCCCGAGTTGAGGTCCTTTCTACGTCCGTCTGATCAGTGCTGAGTTGGTGATGAGGTAGAAACAAACTTTGCAGGCGTGGCCTTCCGCTCGGAAGAGTGTTGCGGATGGTTGATAGTGCTCTTTTGTGCTCGGATGATGAAACTGAAAGAGTACCCCGATCTCGAACCGAGTTCGCGCGGGGGGATCCGCCACAAGCTCGGTGAGACTCATCTCGAACCGAGTACAAGAGGCTCATCTCGAACCGAGTACAAGCTCGGTGAGGAACATCTCGAACCAAGTACAAGCTCGGTGAGGCTCATCTCGAACCGAGTACAAGCTCGGTGAGGCTCATCTCGAACCGAGTGCAAGCTCGGTGAGGTACATCTCGAACCGAGTACAAGCTCGGTGAGGCTCATCTCGAACCGAGTACAAGCTCGGTGAGGCTCATCTCGAACCGAGTGCAAGCTCGGTGAGGAACATCTCGAACCGAGTACAAGCTCGGTGAGTCTCATCTCGAACCGAGTACAAGCTCGGTGAGGCTCATCTTGAACCGAGTGCAATCTCGGTGAGGTACATCTCGAACCGAGGTGCAAGCTCGGTGAGGAACATCTCGAACCGAGTACAAGCTACGTGAGGAACATCTCGAACCGAGTTCCTGCGGGGGGAGTTCCATAATGGATTTGGGGATGCTCCGAGATGAGGGTGATGAAGTTATGAGTGTAGTCATATGAACAGATTCCTTGTGGATGGGAGAGAAGTAGCGTTAATTTCTTCATCCATGCTGTTAATTAACCGCAACTGCTGAGTTCCTCGGAATTCGAGAAGTCGGATAAAATCTCACGAGTTGTCGGGAGTGTCTCTCCCCTTTACTTTTCAAAACCTTTGATTTGAGAACAACAGCGCCAGGGGCAAGCATGCAAAGCAAGGAATCGCCGAGCAAGGTTGTGGTGTCTGTGCAAAAGAGCCTAGGAAACGCCAAGCTGTAGGCGAACCGACGAGCTTGTCAAGGCTCACAGGGGACCACTAACAAAGCAGAAGGCGGAGAGGAATGCAGAGGTGAAGAAAGTGCAGTCCATAAAATATTGGCCGAGAATGCCTCTCTGACCTGGAGAAGTTGGCAGACGACATCTTTGACACCTTCGGGAATGCTGTGAGTCAGATTAATACCCTCAACCCCGACCTTCGCCTCAAGGTGTTCAGGGTTGAAGACGGCATGCTGATGGATTACAACAACACCAATGCCGAGGTTGATAACTCGGCTGACAACCTGCCTGCCCCCCTTGCCGAGAAGGAGAAAGAGATTTTTGATCGTTGTTTTAGACCCGATGAGGGTTGTGCTCTGCATGCGGTATGGAGAGCTCGGATCCTGCACCGTTCACCGAGGACAGTGAACTTCCAACGCAAGTTGTTGCACATAGGATGTGGTTGTCTAAACCTTTGACTTCGGACGACTCCCCCTGACCAGTGCAGTAACTTATAAGTTTTCCTCTGAAAAAGAGGTACTGTATATAAGTGAATGCGGTAGGGAACTCGGATGCCATCCTCGGCCCCAGTGTAAAAGAGGTTGCTGAGTGAAGTTATGTGAAAACATTTCACAGCAAGCTGTACTTTACCGGGTGTCCCTTGTACCCTGAGCTTATAAGCCGATCTCAGAAGATGTTCACTGTATATAAGCACCGTGCAACATTTAGGTGGCTAATGCTAAATGAGAGGATTTGTACGTACGCACTGTCTGTAGCACTAGTACCGACTTGTATGCGTGAATGCATGTAAGTGCGGTGACAGGGGGGACCGTTCTACCACAAAGGTAGGGTCGAAATGATAACAGCTCGGTGGGAGCATGAATTGACCGTTCTACCACAAAGGTAGGGTCGAAATGATAACAGCTCGGTGGGAGCATGAATTGACCGTTCTACCACAAAGGTAGGGTCGAAATGATAACAGCAAGATGGGAGCATGAATTGACCGTTCTACCACAAAGGTAGGGTCGAAATGATAACAGCTCGATGGGAGCATGAATTGACCGTTCTACCACAAAGGTAGGGTCGAAATGATAACAGCTCGATGGGAGCATGAATTGACCGTTCTACCACAAAGGTAGGGTCGTGATGATAACAGCTCGGTAGGAGCATGAATTAAAGAGAATAATAGTAGCTCGTCAGATCAGATAGAAACATGAATTAGAGAGAATAATAGCAGCTCGGCAGGTGAGATATAAACGTGAAATAAAGAGAATAATAGTAGCTCGGCCTCCCTTTTCGATAAACCGCGCAATTTGAAATAGAGAATCTCCGAGCTCAGAAATAAGCATGAACTAAGAAATAATATATGCCTTTGGAATTGTTCACCTTTGAGAAGCCGTGGTGGTCCTGTGAAAACCAAAGAAGATCCAAGCCGAGATGAAAAGTGGGGCCAATAAGATAATATAGGCAAACATAGCAGTTCGTCCAACGAAGATCCAAGCCGAGATGAGAATAGAGATCGTAAGATGGCTTCGTTCAAAATAGAGACAGCCGTAGCACCTCGGCCTTCCTTTTTTCGACCATCATTCTCCTGAATCTTACATTACATGTAAAATAATAATAATAAGTGATCGGCATTAATTTTGACACTTGATGATAATTCATGATAATTAAATAACAACAATGAAAACTGTTGGCAGGAGAGAATAAAACACCGACATAAGAGAAAGATGATTCGAGCAGGTCATACGCAACAGATATGAAAGCGGCAAATACTGAAATTTAAGATATTGTTCAACAAGATAGTATTGTCCACGGAAATATGCATGATTTCGGGTATATCACACTCCATAACAGAAGACATTTATAAACGTGTCAACAAACCAGATGAAAGCATTTAATTCGTGAAAAACGACAACAGGAGAGGCAACGGAAATCAAATATTATCATACTATCAGAACAGAAGAGGCAGAGATTTAAGGACATTTAACAGCAAGAAGGTTTGGTTAATAGTAAGTTATGTAACAACACGGAGAATACCAAATAATAAGCAATAAGTAGAGAAACTATAACGAAGCAAGGATTAACAGCACATGCACCAGGTAAATAAATATCAAAAAGCATGTAGAGTAAACACATAGAAAAACGAAGAGATAGGAGAATAATATGAGAACTATAATCTCTTCCCTGATTTAGTGAGGTGAGGGATGTCGGGTTGAAGTTTGTCGGACTGAAGGATGTCGGATTAGGAGTATGCAGTCCGTCCTTTTCGAATGGGCTTTGTCGAGCTTTGAGGTCCGACCTCCATTTTCCTTAGTGTGATGTCGAGCGAGAGAAACTAGCAGAATAGTCGTCATACTCGGATTAAGAGATCGGCTCGAGTGTGAAACAATGTGCGAGTCTTTCGAAATTTCCTTGAAAATCCAAGGAGAGAAGAGTGAACTCGGATTATGATTTTCGAAATCATGTAAATCCGATGAGATAAAAGTAATGTGTGGTACTATGAATTTTTTTTTTTGGTACCTGGGCTTGTTGGCCCGTTAGGTCTTAGTAATTTTACTTTGTAAATACCTGGGCTTGTTCACCCGTTAGGTAGTTTTCCCCTTTTTTTTATTTGGGCTTGCTGGCCGATTTTCTTTTTCTTTCTCTTTTCTGAATTGGGCGGCTAAACTTCTTCTTCTTCTTCTTTTTTTTTTAAAATTGGGCCTGTTGGCCCGTTAGGGTTTGGAACCCTAATGAGGAGTTGTTGCACGCAAGTGGGTACCGCTATTGTACGGCAGCGGCGGCGGCAAGCTCAGCCACGCTCTGAAGCCTTCGGTTTCGTGAAGACTTATCAACGGGAAAGGAGAAGCACTACGACAGTATCACCATCATCAACAAACAAGGCATCAACAAGAAGGGCAAGCACGATTTGGAGTCCGTCACCATCCTCAACTCCTATACCGACGGCGGTAGCGATGGAAGCAGATGCATCAGAGAGGTGATTGAATGCAAAACTCGGCGTTGGCGTCACGTGACTATGCTCGCGGTGACTAGAGACGCGGCGACAAGCCTGGTGCCGGTTTTGGGGTGTAGCACCTCGATCTGGGTTCAGCTTCTGTCATCGATATTCGTGGTGGCGGCACCTCGATCAAGCCTTGGCTCGGCGGTATGAAGATCGGAGGAAACCGCAGGAAAACGTGATCTGAAACGGACTTGTCACCGGTGCCATTTTTGTTGTGACTGGAGAACCTCGATGGGGCGAGAGATCGTCGCACGCGCGCCGCCATGCTTGTTGAAGAGCAGCAGAGGCGGCGGTGGAGAATCTTTGTTCTGCGCCACGAAAACCGAAGGAGACGGCCGCACTTCACGTTGCTGGGAGTGGCGGCGGAGGGGTTACAGACCCGTCGCTCCAAGGTGGTTTGGGTGTCGGTGTTCGAGTATGATGAGGAAGCCATGAACTTCATGGTTGCAAGAGGAATGCACGGTCCAGAAAAACCTTGACGGCGTCGACTTCATTAAACCGACCACCGTGAACATCACCGTGCACCATGGTGATGAACAGTACCCGCACCATCAAGAATGCCCCCCTACCGCCGAAAACCCTGTTGCTGTTCTTTTTTTTTTCTTTTTTTTTATTTATTATATATATATTTTTTTTTTAATGTGGATGGGGATCCAAGTTTACCGATCCCCACAGACGGCGCCAATGTGATGTCCAAGATCGGAGGCACCACATGAGGTGTTTGGGGGTTGTTGCAGTTGACGAGGGTGACCCCGGTCCTACGTATCCCATGAGAGGGGAATCAAGCCACACGTAGTTCTTAGGTTTAGAGAGACCTTACCTTAGCCCCTAGGGAGAGGGGGATTATATAGGAGAGCTGGTTGCCCTAATGGGCTTGCTTGAAGCCCAAGTAGGGCCAGCCTGTAATGAGCTATGAGTGGATGAGCTGTCCTTGTGGATAAGGAGGGAAGACGTCATCATGTCCTTGGTGTCGGACTTGGACGTCGGACCTGAGTAGGAGTGTGAGGTCGGCCCGTATCTGGTGTCTGGTCGGCCGTTGAGCCTTGAGCTCGGCCGAGCATACAGAGGACCTGCTGAAGGGTCCTCAGGTCCTGAGTGGGGGCCACGTGGAGCTCGGCTAGGCCGAGTCCATCACATAAGCCCCCCAGCTCGGTCAAGGCTATTTGAGCCTTGCTCCGAGGTCTTGGTTCGAGTCCTTTTCCCAAGTCCACCACAGTATCTTACGAATGAAACACTTACCTTGGATCAGATTAGCGTTGCTAGCAGCTTCTGCTCCGCTCATTGAGAAAACTCTTCCTTGTCCATGGGGTCTAGCCACATTTACTGCGTTGACTTCTCTTTTGGGCTCTGGGCAATTCCTTGATATGTGTCCTACTGGTTTGTTGCAATTGAAGCAGTTGGGATTATTCCAAGGGCAGGTTGGTCCAAATGATTCCTGTTACACTTGTTGCAAAATGGAGGTGCATTCCCTTGTCCTCTAGCAGCATTCCCATTGTTACGGGATCCACCAGCATTTCCATTATTTCCTCGATTTCCACCATTGTTGTTGTTGTTCCCTCTGAATTGATTGTTGCGATTGTTGTTGTTTCTGCTGTTGTTACGATGTTGGTTGTTGTGGTTGTTGTTCCGAGGATGATTCCTTTGATTAAAGCCACCATGAAACCTTGACCAATTGTCCCTTTGTCCACTTCCTTGTCCATAAGGACCATGATGCCTCGCTCCACTGTTCGGATTTCCATGTCCAGAAGAGTGTCTCATCGGACCACCACTCGGGACTTGCACAGCTGACTTCCCTGCCGAGTTCCTTGTCTTCAATCCACTTTCCACAATACTTCCCTTGTTCACCAGAGTTGTAAACACAACTATCTCCAAAGGTTCCAGGGCTTGCTTAATCTCCGGCCTTAAACCATCCAAGAACTTCGCACACTTTGACCTCTCATTCGCAGCTTCTCCATAGTAAGGCATAAACCTCGCCAGATTCTCAAATATGGCAGCATACTCCCCTACACTCATGCTACCTTGCTCTAATCCCAGGAATTCCAATTCCTTGGCTATCTTCGGGTGCTCCGAAAAATACTTCACCAAAAGCCTACTTTGAACCGATCCCAGGTTATTCCTCTAGCTTCTCCAGCTAACACTTGCCTCTCATTACGCCACCAGTCGGCCGCCTCTCCTACCATCATGTATCCAGCATAGGCAACCTTTTGATCATCTGTGCACTGCACCATTCCCCCGAATATCCTTTCCAGACTTGCTATCCAGGCCTCTGCCTCTTCCGATGCGAAACCTCCAGCAAATTCCTTTGGATTCCTACGACAAAACTCATCGAGTCCTCTGATTCCTTGCCCACCAGCGTTCACATTCTGATTCTGCTGAAGTTTTTGATGCATAAGGTTCATGTTGTCCCTTACTCCTGCCAAGACCGCAACTGTCTGAGCCAAAACAGCAGCTGGTTCCTCATTCGCTTGTCGACGTGCCATCTTGCTTCTGTTACATACATAGGATTGGAGTCTTAGGTCAAGCAAAGGGTTGAAAAAGGTAAGCATATTAGGCTATGGTCGAGCCGAAAGGGTAACTATACTATAACTACCAAACAGAGTCACACAATGAAAGCATATAAGGCTATGCTTAAGGCCACTAAGGACAACCGTCGCTCTAATACCACCAAATGTAACACCCCAATTTGGAAATAGAATTTTCACTAAAAATTTGCGCCATTTTTTTTTATAAACATTGATTACAAGAGATAATTTAAAGGTAAGTTTGCACATGAACTTAGTTCCAAAAATATTTTCGCAACTTATCTTTTCAAAAATTGTATTACATAAACGACTTAGTTTCTTGAAAAGGTTTTGTTCCATAACTTAGTTCTATTTTCCAAAATGAAGTGCCACGACGTATTTCCATTCACAAAACATACTAATCGAAAATGCGGAATAAAACATCATTATGTTAATTTCAAAATTAACCGTCATAATAAAAAGTTTCGGCCCAACGGCCATTATCCAAAATAAAAGCGAAATAACATAAATCTCCCCATAGGGTGTACATAGAGATAATCAGAGGGTCCGTTATCCAAGACTTTAAAACAAACAGAGATCAATACTACTAGAACTAAGCTACTCGTCATCATGCACATCCTCATCAGGGTCCTCCTCCGGATCTTCTTCTTCTTCTGGGTCCTCTTCCTCTTATGGGTTTTCCTCCTATTCTGGATCCTCCTCCTCATCAACATTGTGATCAGCAGGTGGAGCATTATGAAAAGCATGAGGTCCACCCGACATAAGATCCCTCATACGATAGCGCACTTCCTCACGGTCCGTAGCTACTCCTCGTAATACATGATCTCGATCGGTAATAATGAGTCTTGTTGGTCCCTCCCAGATCCATCCGTTTGCAGTTCTATGCCATTGTCCCCCCATTAAAGGAGACATCTCCACTTGAATTACCCGGTCCACCATCTAATAATTTCATAGATAACACAAGAGCATAACAGAAAAATAGAGAGAGTTAGCGACCAGACGATCAAGACGTCGACGGCATGGGCTTACTCCATGGGTCGCATTAGGACTAACATAAACATAACATTCTTTTATATGCCACAAAATCGTTTGTTATATTATTGCAACTTCGTTATTATAATAATAATTTCGCATCATTATCATCGAGTTCCAATTATAAAGTTTTCCATTAAGTCTTTCATGACCGTCAATGATTTAGGGAGAGAAATCATTGAGGTAAGGGAAATTAACACACTCGATACATCTCCTCCTTCAATATCCAACCACATCCTAGTTCGGAAAGCAGATGGGATGCACAGGAATCCTAACCATGCTGACCTCAAGCCAAAGGGTACGTACCAGCTGAAACCACGCAAGTTGGCAAGCAAACAAAATACAATAACAATTCATCATTTCAAAAACAATGGCTTCTAGTCCCATTCGGAATCCCTCTACACCATCTAGGATTTGTTCAAGGGGGCGACAGCTCTATCCCTAGTTCGCGTTGCAGTACTTACTATGATCAACGCCCAGCAGGTGACCTTGACCATTGCTGCATCGTTCCGCCTAGGGAAGCGCTCATAGGCTTCTTGACGAGTCACCGTCATTGCCCTCCCCTATCACAATCACCACTTGAAGGAATGCACGACCTCCAAGTATACGGTATCTTTCCTCTCCACTACATCTCTCTCAGCGTAGTCAGAAAGGATTTTAAACTTAGAGTATTTTTAAATCTTTTAAGTCTTTTATTATCCTAAGTTGGTCGACCCATTCTAAGCCTCGCTTCTAACGGGCCTCGACCTCTAAGGGTAACAGCAACAAACTCCCTATTGTACAGTGGAATCCACAAGACAAAATCACGGCACAATTATTCACGTGATTAGTCACTTAAGGGAAAAGATTACAAGTTAAGTGCCACGATGCACCATCACTGTACACAAGCATTATCATCATATTGTCATAACATTGATCTTTTACAGGTTCTCTTAAACAATATCAAAATACAAGGTCTTGCTCCTTCCAATATTTCCATGATCATAAACTCTTAGCCAATAATCTTTCATCACTTATATAATCAACATCTCACAATTGCATAATTTCATTGGAATATTTACAACATAATTATTATCATTTCCAAATTCAATTGAACAACATCTCATAATTATTTTTTTTAATAGCATAACAAAATATAGTCATAACAACATCATACAAATAGAGTTACTATCGCACGAAGGACGACTAAACATTCACAACCAATTGTCGTCTCGTGTCTTGACACGTAACTCGGATTCCGACTTTTGAGATGGTCGAAATCATCCTAATGATTACATGATGCCATTATGTCTAAAGGTTGCTACTCTCTCACCTTGGTATGATGTGAAAGAATTTAGATCTGCTCGATTCACAGTAGCGCTATCGTTTTCTGTTTGCAAACCTTTAATCAAACCACATTTACAAAAACAGCTCCATAAATATCCATAACAACTTAAAATTACTATAACTTTTGGGCAATTCCATTTTCTTTTAAAAATCCTTGATGTTTTGAAAATACATAAACTCTTAGAAAATAAATTACTCCTTTAAAAATCAAAACCTTTTTGGAAATCAAGCACAGACTACAGTATCAAGAAATCACTTTTTCTTTTTAGCTTTTAAATCATGAAAAACTTTTCCAATTGAAATATAACTTTTAAAACATAGTTATAACACCTTAAGAATAAATCTAAATTTTTCCTTTACTAAAAATCTTACTCCTAAGTACCTTATAACAACTACCATGTTCAAACCACTCATACAGCATGACTTTAAAGTATTTTTCTTTTGATGCAAATTTTTAATCAGACCAAGCAGTAAACAAATTTTGCAAAATCATGTTATAAGCATATATAACTAAATAAGAAAATAAACTCAAGCATTCAAAGTTCAAAAATACTTTTTCTACCATTAATTAGATTAACTTACCAACTACAAACAGATTACAGAAAATTCACTTCAAGCATCAGTACATTCACAAAATCACTTTTATACATCCTAATAATTTTAAATACTTATAATAAGGATTCTGTCATAAAGCACACATTACCAATTATTTCAAAATGATTTTAATCCTTGATGCAATTGTTTTACAATCTTGGACAGTACATACAGAACTTCTAAAAATCAATTTTTTTTCTCCTAATCAGTTCATCGAAAACACATGCCACTTTTTCCTAAAAATTCTTACAAGTTCTACTATAATAAAATGATTAAACTTGATTAAAATAAAGCATATTGGTTTGTTGGACAGACACCTTAAGTCCAGTTGCATCACTTCAAAAAATAAACTAACAGACTCTAACATTAGTGTACATACTGCAATTACATATAACCAGTCAAGCATAGTATACACCTATAAAGATTATTATTTGAAGCCTTGTACCTTATGAAAATAATACTTTTCAGCATTAAGAAAATTTCTATCTCTAAATATATTTTTATCAGAATACCTAATACTTACTGATAATTGTTTATTCACATCAAAACAAAATAAATTAAAATAATCAAGCATTCTTGTTTTTTTCCCTTAAAAAAAATTCGGCCAACCTCATATATAAAAGAGTACTTTTAAATTTTTCAAACACACATGTATACTTTAGGCACATAATTTCATATACTCAAAATAATTAATTTAACACAGGCTAATCACTTTTAAGAAAATTTACTTTTGTACAATAACTAATTTACAATTTCTACTAATCACATAGTCAGACATTTACACAATCACAAAATAAAAATTTACTTACTTATTCCTAAATTTACCAAATCAAATAATATAACTCATGTGTAACTTTTAATCAGAAATCATTCATACTTCACTGTTAACACCATAGAATCCAGAATTTCAATTGTTTTTATAAAACTATTTTCATTTCACTACAGCAACATCAGAGATCAAATAATCATCACATAATATAATAATAACAACTACCACTTTTACACTGAGGAGAATATGGGAGGAAATATTGTCCAACCAGAGGAGGCAGTGGGTGCAGTACTTGCTAACTCTAAAGGTAAGAACATTGCTGAAGAATCAGGGGATGCTGGCAAGTCAGGACCAGGAAGCATGGGTGAAGCTGAAGGGAGTCAATTGCAGATGGTGACTAATGGCAGTAATTCAAAGACTAGCATGAATAGTGGAGGTAACAATTCTAAATCTAATTCAGAGAGTGATCAGGGAGGTCCTTGGACTCCAGTAAAAACAAGAAGCAGGACACAGCTGAGGGGTGAGGGTTCTCACCTACAACACCATGGATAAAATTGCTAGTTGGAATAATAGAGGGCTTAATGGGCCTTCTAAACAGAAGGAAGTGAGGAACTTCCTTAAGATGCATAAGGTAGGACTACTGGGAATTTTGAAAAATAAACTAAGGAGTGATGCTATTGATTATGTGATGGGGAATATTGCACCAGGTTGGGGTTTCTTTGCAGACTCTGATATTTGTGCTATAGGGAGGATTCTGGTGATGTGGAGGAAAGACATGTTTAATGTCTTGGTGATGGCTAGATCTGGGCAATATACTCATTGTTTGATAACTGAGAGAATTGCTAACAGATCTTTTTTTGCAACATTCATTTATGCTTCAAATGAACAATTAGAAAGGAAGGAGCTATGGGAGGTTCTAAAAGGAGTTGAAAGATTTGTGGATTTACCATGGATTATTCTTGGTGATTTTAATACAATGCTTCAGCCTGAGGAAAAGTTTGGGGGAATCCCTTTGGATGTGAGCCAGTATGAAGATCTTAGGGACTGTTTAAATGAGTGCAACTTGGTTGATCTGAAGTCTAAAGGGCATTATTTTACCTGGTGTAATAAACAGGATGGTACTAATAGGATTTATTGTAAGCTAGACCGGATGGTGGTAAATCAAAGATGGATTGATGCTTGGCCAGGATCAGAAGCTAACTTTCTGAATCCAGGTCTATCTGATCATTGTCCTATTGTACTTGAGTGGAACCAGAATGTTGATGTTACAAGATCAAGGTTCAAGTTCTTTAATATGTGGGCTGAGGATGTAAACTTCTTAGCTATTGTCCAGGCTAGGTGGAATAAGCATGTTACAGGCTATCCTATGGTGCAAATCATGAAGAAGTTATCCTTATTAAGGAAGGATTTTCTTATTCTCAATAAAACAAACTATGCTGACATTGTCAATAAAGAAAAGGAGCTTAGAGAAAGATTAGAGGTTGTTCAGTCCCTATTGAGTGCAGATCCAACAAATGTTAACTTACAGCATGAAGAAAAGGAAGTTATTAATTTGCACAAAAGAGCCAACTTAGCAGCCTTTTCCTTCCTAAAGCAGAAGGATAAAATTAGTTGGATTCAAGAAGGGGATCAGAATACTGCCTTATTTCATCAGGCTATCGGACAGAGGACTTATAGGAATCGAATCATTGCAATTTCTGATGAGAGAGGCAATCTATTTTCTGGGCAGAAAGAAATCTTGGAGAAATTCACTAACTATTATTCTAACCTATTCACAAGGAAGCAGTTTTATCAGTGGAATGATGGGATTGTTGATTGTGGACCCATTCTATCTACTGAGCAACAGTTATATCTTCTGAAGCCTTTCTCTCATGAGAAAATTAAGGAGGTGGTTTTCTCTGTTCATAAGGATAAAGCACCAGGACCTGATGGCTATGGTGCTGGTTTCTATAGAAATGCTTGGGATATTGTGGGTGAGGATTGCATCAAGGCTATTATTGAGTTTTTCAGAACTTCTATAATGCCTAAAAGCCTTAATGCTACAAACTTGGTGATGGTTCCAAAGGTGGATAGCCCTACTCAGGTTAAGGACTTCAGACCTATTGCCTACTGTAACTTCCTTATAAATGTATCTCTAAGCTGTTATGCTTGAGGTTGAGTGTGGTTTTACCTAGCATTATCCAGGAGAATCAGACTGCGTTTATTAAGGAAAGAAGTATTATTCATAATATTTTGATTACACAGGAGCTATTAAGGTTGTATGGTAGGAAAAATAGCTCTCCTAGATGCCTAATGAAAATAGACATCAGGAAAGCTTATGACACGCTTGATTGGAACTTTATTGAAGATATGCTAATAGCTTTCAAGTTCCCTATGCAATTTAGGAGATGGGTGATGGTTTGCATTACTACTGCTTCCTATTCAATTTGCTTAAATGGGCAGAGTTCAGAGGTTTTTAAGGGGTCTAGAGGGATAAGACAAGGTGATCCATTGTCTCCTCTTCTATTTGTTTTAGCAATGGAGGTGCTAACTAGAGGTTTACAGAAGGCTTCTTTCCATAGGAATTTTAGATTCCACCCTTTGTGCAAAACCCATAGATTAATCAGCCTTGCTTTTGCTGATGATCTGATGGTATTTTGCAAAGGTCATGCAGCCAGTGTGAACATTTTATGGTCAGCAATTAAGGATTTTGCTGACAGCTCAGGATTGCAGCCTAGTAGTGACAAATCCCAAATTTTCATGGCAGGGGTTCATCAAGCTAGGGAGAGTGAGATTCTTAATATCACTGGATTCCAGAAAGGGAGTTTTCCATTCAGATATCTAGGTATCCCTATCTCAGCTAAGAAGTGGTCTAATGCTACATGCTCTATCCTAATTGACAAAATCAGTATCAGGATCAACTCTTGGAGGTCTAAAAACCTCTCTTATCAGGCAAGGTGCACCTTAATTAATTCTGTGCTTATGTCTTTGCATACTTATTGGGCCTCTATATTTATTATTCCTAAAGCAGTGCTTAAGGGAGTGGAGAAGAAGTGTAGGGAATTCTTATGGGGTGTGGACTCTGAAGGGCAGTATCATACCTCAGTGGCTTGGGAATCAGTGTGTAGGCCTAAGAAGAATGGAGGATTGGGTTTTAAAAATGCTATTTTGTGGAATTTGGCTGCTGTTGGGAAACAAGTTTGGCATATTGGTGCTAAAAAGGAGTACCTTTGGGTTAAATGGATAAGCTCCATTTACTTATGGGACAGAGATTTTTGGCAGATTGACTCAAGGCAAGGGGACAGTTGGCACTGGAAACAAATTGTTAAGGCGAAGAATAAGCTAGCTTCTGGATTTTCTGGTGATTGTTGGAATGCTAATGCTACAGGGATCTATACTATCAAGAGTGGCTATCTATTCTTACTAGGATCTGTTCCTAACTTCTATTTGCACCGTTTTGTTTGGAATTCTACTTCGATTCCTAAACATATGTTTATTTCATGGCTTGCTGTGCAAAATAAATTAAAAACAAAAGACAGATTGTTTATGCAAGACCGTACCTGTGTGCTCTGTAATGGAAACTATGAGACTCGAAATCACCTCTTCTTCGAATGTCCATGGTCTCAAGCTCTCCTGGAATCAGCTTGTCTGTGGATAGGGATCAACAATTGGCCTTATAAGTTTACGAATTAGAGTAAATGGATTACTCATGCATTCAAGGATAAATCAAGGAGGAAGCTAAGTGTATGTTTACCGTGTATTCAGTTGTTCTTTATGCAGTCTGGACTGAGAGGAATAAGCGAATCTTCATGGGTGTAAGCAGATCGATGGCTGTGGTGTTGCATGCATTGAGGAAGGAGACGGCGTGGAGGTTGTCGTTTTGTTTTCCCCGATTCCGAACTTGGAAAGATAGAGTTCTTGTTGATAGAATTGTGTCTGAACTATAGTTGCTTTTTTTCTTAGTCATTTGGGTTGATTTTTATTTGGGCTGGCTGGGTTCTGTGGGCCGGTCTTTTTTCTTTTGTTGGTTTAATCCTCTTGGTCTGGTGAACCCTTCCTAGAAGGTGGCACTTGGACCATGGAGTGATTTGTTTGATTCATTTTTTTGCTTGTGGTTTAATAAAATTATTTATTTTACCAAAAAAAAAACAACTACCACTTTATATACAAATCATGACCAATCAATAATAAAAAAAAAGCAAAAGACTAAATTTCTTTCTTTTCTTTTAATGCTACATCAGATCTCAGTAACACAAAATTTTCAGAATCAATTTTAGTTTCCATTTTGAATCAAAACAAAGAGAACTAAAATACTTCAATCATATACAAAATATAAACGTCTATATTGTAAAAAAATTTCAGAATATAAATTTCCCTTTTGTGCTACAAAATTAGGTCATCTCAAGGCCAAAGAAAAGGGGAGATTATTCTCTTTAAACAATTTACTTTGTCCCTTTCCTCTAAACCTTTATTCATTTGACCACAAAACAAAATACCATCAACAAATACATGGTTCATTCTAATATAAAAAGAAGAAGTAGAAACTTTTTGTTCTTACTGTTATAAAAAGAGTTAGGGATTCTAATATCAGTAGAAGAAGAAATGAATTAAATCGAAAATAAGAACTTAAAATTACCTCTCCTCCTAAAGCTAAAAGACTTCCCCATAGGTGAGAAAAGTTTCCTCCTCTTCCCTTATGCCACTCGCCACCTTCCTCTCTTCCTTCTCTTGGAATAAAATTTTTTCTCAGAATAATAACAAGTAGTGTGTGTGAAATTGTGAGAGGTGTGATGGTCTATTTATAGGTGAAGAGAAGTCCAATTTCCCCTCCCATCAGATCACTAATTCGTCCCCCCTTAGCCAAAGTGAGTCAGCAACTTTAATTCTCACTTTGAAACACACACAGGCATTAATGTACTTTGTATAATTTCTATGGCTTCTTAACTTAAGAATGATTCCCCACAATTTTCAGAAAATTCTCCTCTCTCCTACCTACTAATTTTGGACGGTGCATATATATATGTATATATAAATAAAGATAAAATTTTCCATTGCCCATTTTGAATTCACCACAAAATTGACCAATCACAATAAGGCTTACATTTTAAGAATTCAGAACAAAATTTAGAAAAAGCTAACATTTGGAATGTGCAACCAGTAGGCATTTAAATAAACTTCCCAATACACAAATAAAGTTATTTTATAGCCCAATAATTTATTTCATACTCCAAAATAATTTTTTTCTAAGTTAAGGATACCAAAAATTCGTTTATTCCTACTGTACAGAAATTTTTTGTAAATGCCAAAATAAAAATTCTATTTTCTCATATTCAGATACTAAATTCCAATACGATCGTTTTCATATAAAGTTTATAATTTTTGGACTTACGGTTTGAAAGTTATGAATTTTTGAAGTTCTAAGATCATTTCCTTCAAAAATGAACTTCATAAGCTTTCAAAACAATTTTATAATAAGAAAATACGAAAATATATTTTTGTTTGAATGGGAGTCCAATAGAAAACCTCAGAAATGTATTTTTGTTTTCAAAATAAAATACACTTGAGTCAAAGGATCATTTAATGCATTGAAAACACACCTTTTCACTTAAAACTCAAAAATTCATTCAGCACTGTAGCAGTGATAAAATCTTGAAAAATCAGGAATTAAAATCAAATTTTTACATTTTCATAATCTACGTTTCGATACGGTCGATTTGACATATCATTTGTAATTTTTCGACTTACGATTTAAAAGATATGAATTTCTGAAGATAAGATACTTTAATCCTTCACCAAGCAGTTCATTCTTCTAAGATCAGTTAAATCTGTGGTGGACTCGACCTAGCCGAGGTCTTCAGAACCCTTGCCCAAGGCCTCACGACCTTACAAAAAGCCCTCTGTGTGCTGGGCCGAGCTCAAGGCTCAACGGCCGAACAGATACCAGACATGGGCCGACCTCATACTCCTACCTAGGTCCGACTTCCCTATCCGACACCTCCCAGAATCCGACACCTTCCAGAGTCCGACACCTCCCAGAGTCCGACACCAAGGACATGATGACGTGTCTCACCTTATCCACAAGGACAGCTCATCACCTTATCCGCAAGGACAGCTCATCCACTCATAGCTCAGTACAGGCTGGCCCTACTTGGGCCTAAAGCAAGCCCATTAGGGCAACCAGCTCCCCCTATAAGTAGCTCCGTACTACATGGGGCTCAGGTACGTCCTCTAACCCTAATTATCACCCTCACACACCAGTGATTAGGGTTGCTTCTTGGCTCTCCCCTTAGCCACCAGAGTATTCCCACCAAACATCACACAGAAACCCTAGACTGAGGCTCCTTTGAAAGTCTTCTTCCCTAACCCTTGGAGGACCTCACCGTCTAGGACATCACATTGGCGCCGTCTGTGGGGAAAGATAAACTTCATTCCCAGAAATTCTACCATGTCTGAGGAACAACCTGTCCAGAGGAGAAGGAGGGGGCGTCCAAGGAGGGTGCCGTCAACTGAGGACCTGCGCCTGCATCTCGAAGCCAATAGGGCAGCGAGGTCCTCACCACCACCCCCTCCACCACCTCCACCTCCTCCCCCGCCACCACCCCCGTTTCCACCGCCACCTCCACCACCAGAATTCACCCATACCCACAGTGAACCTTACACCATCCACACTGGAGACACTACAAATCCAACACAGCATCACGGCGGAGGTCGACGCGTACAGTTACGCTCTGAGCTCGGAGAAACCAACACTGAACAGCACCGCCACCGCGGCGAACGTGCCCACTCTGTCAGCACAACACACCGTTCCCACTCTCGACAGTCTACGCTCTCTCGAGATGCAGAACTCTTATCCTTGATGAGACAACAGATGAGAATTGTAGAACAGCAAGGTAAAGCTATCGCAGATCTCCAACAAGTTGCTATGCAGCCTTTGGCTGAACGAGCTGTTGTTCAAGCTCCGGCCCCAAATGAGTTCCCCCCACCACCCCCTCCACCACCACTTCCACCGCAACCTCCGTTAACTCCACAAACCTTTGCAACACCACACACAACCGTCACACAACTTACACCACCCCCTGACCAGCAGCAACCTGATTCGGACGATTCCCACCCTGGGCATCCTTTTACACCAGCCGTCATGGCTTATGAACCACCACCTGGGTACCTCGGGCCCAGCAATATTCCATGATACAATGGCCTCACAGACCCTCAGGAGCATGTCCTTTCTTATGAGGGAGCTGTGAACTTTCATGGTGGAGGAGATCGGCTCAAGTGCCGAGCTTTCTCTATGACCCTCCAGGCCCCAGTCCTCCGATGGTACTCAACACTTCCCAAGAATTCTGTCAAAAACTGGGCAGAAATGAAGCGGGTATTCCTTAACAGATACACTGCTAGCTGTGTACAACCCAGGTCGGACCACACGCTAGCGACAGTGACGCAGAAACCAGAAGAATCCTTACGTGCATACTTGCACAGGTTTCACAGCGAATCCAGCTCAGTCCCCAATCTATCTCCCGAGGTGGCGGTCCTCCTTTTGACCCAAGGATTGGCCGAAGGAGGGTTCAAAGATTCACTTATTGGAAAGCCACCAAGGGACATGGCCGAGCTGAGACAGAGATCAAACAAATACATCAATCTTGAAGAATTCAACAAAGGACAGTCAAGTAGGATGTAAAACGCTCAAGCCGCCTCGCAGAATGCCCTGCCCCGAAGTCGACCTCGCGGCAACAAAGATGAAAGAGGAGGAAGAACAGACCAGGGAGACCGAGGTCGCTCTCACGTCGGCCAACAAGAGGACCGCCGACGTCCTTACATCACTAAGTATGATTCTTACACCCCCCTGACGGTCCCGAGGTCTCAAGTCTGGAGAGAGACTATGCAGATCGAACTCAGGAGTGTACCTCGGCCCCCTTTTCTCAGAAATCAAAACAATGTCAGGGACAAATCCAAATATTGCAACTTCCATGACGGGTACGGCCACCATACCGATCAGTGCACTTGGCTTCGGGATGTCATTGAGGATATGGTGAGAAGGGGCAAACTGCAGCAGTATGTGCGCGAAGCGGTAGAAAGACGGGGCCGAAGAAGGTCTCGCAGCCCAGACAACGGTAAGGGAAAAGCCAAAGCCGACCCGTCCCCTGAAAAGAAGGAAGAAGAACCACAGCGAGTAAACATGGTTGTGGTACAAGATCTAGACAAGTCAGCGGAAAACTTCCGAGTTGAAACTATCTCGGGAGGTTTCGCTGGTGGCGGAGAAAAGAGGGCAGAGAGGAAAAGGTACGTCAACCAAGTTCTTGTTGTCCATCACAAACCCGTTGGCAAAAAACTATCTAGGAACATCCCTATCATTTTTTCTGACCAAGACATGGAAGACGTCATCCCGGATCACAATGATCCAATGGTGATAACGGCGTTAATCGGCAATTTTGAAGTCGCCCGAGTTTTCATCGACCAAGGAAGCTCGGCCGATATTATTTTTCTTCATACTTTTCAAGCGCTGAAGCTCAGGTCCGCCGACCTCGTTCAGTTCGAAGGCAATCTCATCAGCTTCACAGGTGAGGCAATCCGCCCCCTGGGAGCCATTCATCTCCCGGTGACCCTAGGTAACCAGCCTTCGGCCCGAACGGAGATCATCAAATTTTTAGTGGTTGACTCTGACTCCCCATATAATGTAATACTAGGACGAACCTGCCTACAAGCTTTTGGGGCAGTGGTCTCAACAGTACACTTGGCAATGAAATTCGCCGAGTCAGACGACAAGGTTGTTACGGTCAAAGCTGACCAGGTGAAAGCCCGACTCTGCTACAATGCGAGCCTACGGGCGGTAAAAAAGAAGCAGAAAGAGTTCACTGATCCGACATTGTCCAAGGGAAGAGTTCTATTAGCCGAGGTTCAGTTTGAACAAGGTGTCTTTGGAACCTTCCCTCAAGAAGAATGGTTGGCAATCCCCCCCTTCCCCTCCGCCCCAAGCAAAGATGTTAACAAGGATGCCAACCTTCCCCAAAAAATCCAAGATGCATTTAAAGGAGAGTCCCTTTCTTTTTCAGTCCTCTCCAACCCCCCACAGGGGGAGAATTTTCTCCTTTCTCTAACTGTTAATAACCCTACCCTCCGTTCAGTACAGCTCCGAATTGAAGGCTGAAGTAAACTTCTTGCCCATTTCTTAAGCCAAGCTTTTCAAATTCCCAAGCTCTGGTGCCTCAAGATGAAAAAGCTCCCACTTTGCAACATTACCAACAATCTCAACAGCCTCTCCTATCAGTTCACCTCGGGTGACCATCACAAAGCAGAAGAAATCCGGGAAGCTGCTCCTGGTCAGAAGAAGATAGCAATGGAAGAGCTAGCCGACCAAGACAAGAAAACAGCACAACCCGAGTTGTCCGAGTCTGATCACCTCGCGCCCCGAGGAGCAGACATCGGTCTTAACTACCGAAAAAGCGGGAAATGAGCCCGAAATCGGGAAGTCCCAACAGAGGCGTTCTGGAAACGTACTCTGGGAAATTTCCAAAAGAACCGAGCTCAAGGATTCCCAAGACTTTACAACACTGAGAACCTGTTTCAAATAGGTTTACCTCAGATATCATCGGTAGTCATCAACATCCTCATCTGAAAAATTCAAATTCAAGCTCATTTTAAATTTTGCTTCCTTTAAATTCTGTTCATGTTGTTACATTCCCATTGTGAGATATTCACTTTCCCAAAAATAAATGTACTCATGTCCACAATTAATGAAAAGGACAAACTTGTTCACACTCAAGTGCCACAGTTTTATATACGAACGTACTAGCTTCTCATTTAGCACTAGCCACCTAAATGTTGCATGGCGCTATGCACAGCCAGCGTCTTCTAGATAAGATCGGCTCATATGCACAGTGTACAAGGGACACCCGATAAAGAACAGATTGCTGTGAAATGTTTCCACATAGCTTCGCTCAGCATTCTCTTTTACATCGGGGACGAGGACACCCACCTCGGCTAAGGCGGGTAGATCCGAGTTCCCTACCATATGCACTTATACACAGTACCTCTTTTTTGAGGAAAGCTTATAAGATTACTGCACTTACTGAGTCGGCCGAGCTTCGTCTTATTATTGATATGATCAAACGCTCTTAGCATGACAGCTCTTAGCATGACAGTTTTAGCTATAATCAATCTCGAATACAACAAGTGAAAACAGTACTTGTATTTTCAAAAACAGTCGTGTTTAGGTTGTCTAAAATGCAACAAGTCTCAAACACTTGCATTCTTTATTAAAAGCCTTCTTGGTGACTACCTAACTGATCGCAGTTCGGATCCGAGGACGAACGAGTAAACATGCAACGAGTTGGTAAAGAAAAACTCGTGTTCGTGCAACAAGTTAAAGAAAAGGCTTGCATAACTCCGACCTCGGACATAGTACGTATGCAACAAGTTAATACTAGAAAAAACTTGCATAAAAATAAAATGTTGTAAACAATAAAGCAAAATATAACCCAACATTGTCAAACATGTTACAAAAAAGAACATAGACAAATCACAAGCTGCCCAGCATAAGGGACTTACGCTGCCTCATCCTCAACATCAGAAAGGACAACCGAGCTCGGGTCGAACTCTTTATCTGGCATCTCCATCAAGGGGTTGGGAAGGTTCTCCTCGGGCTGGTCCAGGTCAACCTCGATTCCGTCCTTGTCATAATCGACCATCTTCCCATCCTCCACCCCGAACCCGGCAGAGGCGCCGACATACCGAATGCGGAGCCCTTGGTTCAGATGAGGAATTTGCTCCACTGCACTGGTAAAAATTTTGCTCGCCACCCTCTCAAGATTGAAGTCCGACTCAGATGCGGCTACCTTATGTTTGAGAGCTTGAGCAGCCCTTCTCTTCAGCAAGGTCCTAACCTTCTCCACCTCAGCTAGGCCATCCTGCCGACCAGCCTCCCTAGCGTCCGCTCTCACTTGGGCCAAAGCTTCCTCATGATTTTTTAGAAGCTCCTCCGTCTTTTGATGGTGCTTCCCTTCCAACTCGGCCAGTTTTTGCTCAGCTCCTCCACCTCGACAGCCATAGCAGACCGAGCTTTCTTCTTGGCCGGTGACGCTCCATCAGCCACATCGTCAGCGACTTCGGCCAGCACATTAAACATTGTTGTGGCCCTTTTCAGTTGACAGGCCATATCCTCAGCTTTCTTTTTCCACTCAGCCCCTGACATCTTGATGAGAGCGTCTTTGACCGAGGTTTTGGCGAGGGTGGTCGGCGGCCTCGGAAGAGCATCAGCTTCTGAGGGCGAAGTACCTGCAGCAAGGATTACCTCAGCGCTTGGACTCGGAGATTGAGGAGGAGGTGGGGCTATGATCACTGCAGGCGGAGTTGGGTGAAGAGGAGCGGAATCGGTTGAGGTCGTCTCAGTGGAGACCTCGGTAGCCACCGTTTCGTTGGAAGGGTTTTCGGACCTCTTCCTCTTCCGTGCATCCAGCACAACCTTCACCGCCCTGGACGACATGTTCGACCAATGTTCTTCTGCAAACACAAAAGGATAAAAAGGAATTAATAAGAAAGCTGAAAGAAAATGTACAAGTATAAGAGCAAAAGTAACTATCAATTTTCGTCAAGACTTCGTCGTCAGGACACTGCATGAAAACACCAATATCAAGTTGGAATTTCCGAGCACGATATTCGGTCTGAAAATGGTGGGCCGTTACGGACTCGTCGGCATCCAAGGTTACACCCGACCACCTTTGCGGCGTGCTGGTATGGCGATTAAAGAACTCGGGGGTTCACTCCAAAGGGAACTTCGGTCCCGTCTCGGACCGAAACCAAGGTAGCCCCGTTCCAACGTACTTGTATTTAAAAAATCTTGGTTTAAAATGTTTCCAAGATTCGGAGAACATGCCGAACATCCCACAGTGACCTCGGGCCTTAGCCGATACCGAAAGGCGACCAGTGACCCCGTCCTTATTGCTGACGAACGGGTTGTACATCCACAAAAATAGCCGAACAGTGCATACCAAATTCCGGGCTCCGCAGTACCTTTGGAATGCTCGGAGAAACGACCAAGTATTGGGGTGAAGTTGGGAAGGAGCCAGTCCAAGCTCGTTTAAGACCCTCATTTCCAGATCGGTAAACGGGAGGGTCACTCCGAGATTGTGAATCAAGTCGGCATAAAATAAGAAGGAGTTATCGACAGTTCGGCTGCATATCCTGTCATTTGCCGAACAGGGGAGTACTTCGTAAGAGGTCCCGGTGGCGTCCCCTGGGCAAGGCAACACGGCTCTCCTTACCTCAGCAAGCTGGTCCTCGGAACAAAGGCGGGACTGGATTCCTTTGGGCTCCACGTCGACCCACTCGTATTGGTCGGCATCAAACGGCGCAGGATAAAGCTCAGGTCGACTGACGCACTTCCTGGGTGGCATTGTACCTGTGGAAGAACAGGGGAGCTCGGTATTAGTCCTACGGGTTACAAAAAATAACCCCCCAGAAAATCCCCTCGAAGTAGTTCCGAGAGGCGAGTATCTCCCCTCTACCACAGGTACCCCCCGATCATACATCCTCTCCCTCTCCATCCTCTGAAAGTCGGCACGTTCCCTACCATCAGCAAACTCGGCCCAAGCATATTGCCGTATCCACTCTCTTTTCTCTGCTCAATCCCGAGGGTAGACGACCTCAACAGGATCGACCTCCAGAACTCGTCTCTCATATTTCCGCCTATACTCCCTCTGGCGGCGGAACGCCTCGTCTACCTCGGTGGAGGAGCAGGAGGAGGAGGAGGAGCCGTCCTCCTCCTCACTGCTGCTCGATGACAGGGAGACTACCCCAGCCCATTTTCTAAACCAATCCCTACTCATACTGAACCCAACCTACTCCTTTGGTTTTCTGAAAAATAAATAAAAAACACGGATCAAAAGCCCTCCAAAATTCTAAAAATGCCCAAACCCAGAAACACTCTAAACCACAAAATTACTCCCCTAAATTAAAGCCTCAAAACCACAAAGTTTTAAAGGAAAACCGCACCATACCCATGAAAACGGAGAACAAGAAATGCGAAAAATATTAAACCCCTCGCATATAAACCACAAAACAGTAAGAGAGGAAGAGAATCAAAGAAAGAAGAAGAAGAGATGAGAGAGAACCAGTACCTTAAGAGTTGAAGATCGAATAAAGCTTGAAAGATCAAAGCAGGATCCGCTAATGGAGGAGAAGGCAGGGAAGTGCAGAAAAGAAGAATGCAGTTTGATTATGGAGGAGCGAAATCGGTGTTTTTGTGGGGAAGAGAAACAGTCTTCGGTAGAAAGAGAGAAGGCAATTGTGTTGAGAGAGAGAATAATTGTGGAAAAGAGAGAGAAAGCAGCGGTTTTGGGAAAGAGGGGGGAGAAAAACCGTTTTCCCCCACTTTCGAAATATGGGCCTGACCCAAGAGGCCCAACCCAGCATCCAGCCACAGGTACCGGGACACGTGGCGCATAACAGCTGGAATCACGAACCTCGAGCAACGTCGCAGTAATGGCGACGCTTCGATAGGTGGAATCTCAGACACGTGTCAGACGTGAGAATGCAAGCGTCACTTCGGAGCAGGCGAAAGGACAGCCCTCAAACCTGCTCCATCATGATGAAAGGACATTTCAGAGACAGCTGGATCCAGCTCTCGGCAGTTCATCGTCCAAAATCCCTAGAACCTCGGAGCAAGGCTCAGATGGCCTTGACCGAGCTGGGGGGCTTATGTGGTGAACTTGGCCCTTATGTGGTGGATTTGGGAAAAGGACCTAAACCAGGACCTCGGAACAAGGCTCAAATAGCCTTGACCGAGCTGGGGGGCTTATGTGGTGGACTCGACCTAGCCGAGGTCCTCAGAACCCTTGCCCAAGGCCTCACGGCCTTACAAAAAGCCCTCTGTGTGCTGGGCCGAGCTCAAGGCTCAACGACCGAACAGATACCAGACATGGGCCGACCTCATACTCCTACCTAGGTCCGACTTCCCTATCCGACACGTCCCAGAATCCGACACCTCCCAGAGTCCGACACCTCCCAGAGTCCGACACCAAGGACAGGATGACTGTCTCACCTTATCCACAAGGACAGCTCATCACCTTATCCGCAAGGACAGCTCATCCACTCATAGCTCAGTACAGGCTGGCCCTACTTGGGCCTAAAGCAAGCCCATTAGGGCAACCAGCTCCCCCCTATAAGTAGCTCCGTACTACATGGGGCTCAGGTACGTCCTCTAACCCTAATTATCACCCTCACACCAGTGATTAGGGTTGCTTCTTGGCTCTCCCCTTAGCCACCAGAGGATTCCCACCATACATCACACAGAAACCCTAGACTGAGGCTCCTTTGAAGGTCATCTTCCCTAACCCTTGGAGGACCTCACCGTCTAGGACATCACAAAATCAAATACTTTACCTTAAAATCTTTCCTTTAATTACACTAGGGAAAACATTGGTATATATATATATATATATATCTATATAATTCATACGATTTTAATTAAATCCAGGTATCAAAATCAAATATAATTTCTTAAATTCAATTATAAATTCACAAATAAATTGGGTAAAATTGTGGGTCTCACAATGATAATGATCAAAACAATAATTCATTTCATTAGTGTTAATGACAGAGTTTTCAGCGGAAGACTAGCTCGTACAAAGTAAGAAAGCAAAACAACTTTGATTACATCAGTCGATTATACAAAACGTAAGTTATAGAAGCAGTATTTTAGCTCGGCCAACTGGCCGAGGCCTAACTTTGTTTCCAACTCTAAAGACTTACTCTCCTTGTGAAGGAGAGTGAACCTGCTCGGCCGGGGACTGCGTCTGCTCAGGCTCAATACCTGAAAAATGGTAAGGAGGTGAGCATTACACAGAACTTAAGTAAGCAGTTTCTAATATAACATACCGAAATACCAAGCCAAACACAAATAATCAATTAGCATATTAACACATATTAAATCAGATGACCTATCACATACAAACAACTTCATTCTACTCGGTCCATGTTATTTTCTAATGTATCCTTTACCGACCAGTTTTACTCCTATGTCCCCGTTTAGTTATCCTTACCCTCTTTCCCCAATCTCTATCCTTCGTTACTCGGTCTTTCTTTTCGTTCTCGGTATACGAATCCTCTCTCAGTCTCTATTCTAATCATTCATCTTTTACATATCTTACAATCTTTTACTCTTCTCGGCCGCATACACCCAATACATGTCTTACACCATTTAAGGTCGGATTCCGGAGTGTCCATAACTGCGAGTACCCAGTACCCGTCTTACAGCTGCACATACCAAGTATGTGTCTAACGCGATCAATGCACGCACCCAGTACGCGTCTTCTATGACCAGGAGCACTTCCGCCGATTTCTTTTATGGAGTTAAGGAGTGTCCATAACTGCGAGTACCCAGTACCCGTCTTACGCGATCAATGCACACACCCAGTACGTGTCTTCTATGACCAGGAGCACATCCCACCGATTCCGTGCTCGGAACATCATGTGAGTCATAACTGCGAGTACCCAGTACCCGTCTTACAGCTGCGCATACCCAGTATGCGTCTGACGCGATCAATGCACGCACCCAATACGCGTCTTCTATGACCTGATCACACAACCATTTCTCTTTAAATACTCTTTTATCCTTTAGACCATTCCTTACTTGGCTTCTCTCGACTCATCCTCTTAGTTACCCTTTATGCTCGTTTTCTCCCATTATTTAATTCTTTAATTACTATAGTTTCTCTCTCCAGTTGTCAACTACATTTCCCTTAATCCCTCTCGGCCCCTCACGCTCGGCCCATAGACAGTTTAAAGAAACACATGAGTAACATTTATCCCAACTTATAAGCAAGGATACAGCAGCAAAATAGGATTGAAAAACACTTAGCAAGCGTACAATTATTTTCACTTAGTTCAAGAATTCATGGCTCTAGTTCCTCTATTAATCTCCTTCTTAGTTATTTCTCTTTCTCCCTAGTATTATCCTATGTCTCTTCCCTAATCTAACACCCACTCTTAGCACCCGTTATGGATACACTAGCTACCCTAACCTAACCAAAGGTAACACTCACTCCTTACCTCAACCCACTGGAGATAAGAGTTTGAGAGCTTGAGTGTGGCTTCTTTGCTGATCGTCCTCCTTGAGCTTAAAATCCCTTGAACCGCTTCTCTCCTTGTTGCACTCCTAACACAACGAAGACCCAAGGAACGTCCAACAAGGCAAAGGAGATGAAGAGATGTAGCTTCTAGTTAGTGAGTCTTGGTGGAGGAAGAAGAGAGATTTGCGTGAGTGAAGAGAGTGTATGTTGAACTGTTGGTGCAGGAACTTCAAAGAAAATGAGAGAGACGAAAGATAAAGAGAATGGAAAGTGTTGTTGCATTTGGTTTTGGGGTTTTCTTTTATTCTTCCATAGGAATTAATTGTGTGGTCCTTATTGGAGGCATCTTTGAGAAGCTTGGAACATGTGGACATGATTTATTGGCTTCTAAAGGAAATCACCAATAGTGACTTGAAAAAGACATAAAGTGATTGATAGAGGAAGCTGTATGGAAGGCGTGAAAATCAAGGAATTAGCAATTCAGTTCGAGCTGCCACAGAGGAATAGAAGAGAAAGGACGTCGGCTCAGACATGAAGAGGTAGTAGTAGTCCGAGTCTCTTCTCGGTCAACACAACGAGATTTTTTGCGGTAGGCTCGTCCGAGTTGACGCTAGATTTCGCGTTCTGTCTCCATTCAGCTCGGCTGAGATCGGTCCGAGATCCAGCATTTCCTTATCTGATCGGCCCACGCTTCCTATTTCCCTCTCGACACTGTACTCATTTCTACGACCTCGCTCTACTACTAAATAAATTTATATTTAAGTCTATTATTATAATGGCTATTAAATCTTGGAATGTTATAGTGCGACTCAACCTCTTGCGTCTGACTGCGATTTTACGCGAATCGGTGTTCGACTGCGATGTTACGCGAATTGGACTGTACGGATGAGGGATGTTGAAAACATGATAAGAATGAAAAAGAATAAAAGTCATATTAAACACACGGAAATTCTAAAAATATTTAAGCTATGAGAGGGGTAAAACTTGAGAACGTTTAATGCATGAAAAATGGTTTTATATGTAGGTGTGCATGGTATACATTGATTTTATGATTATATGCATTCTTGTGCTAATTGTGGTTGACTTAGTGGGGTACTATAGCATATTAGAAACAGTGATTCCTACTTTATGTGTAATGCTCACCTCCTTACCATTTTTCCACACATACAGAGATTGAGCTTGCACTATCTTTTGGTCGAGCAGGTGTGGAGTGTAAGTTAGTTAGTGGGAAATTATAGACTATTTGGCTGTAATTAATTTATTTTAATTTTGATGATATGTGGTGTGCGATGTAGCACTGATTTATATTTTTGTGCTGTTGATAGCCCTGCTGGCTCTGACTGATATAAATGAATATGTTTATCAGATTGCAGGAAAAATATGATTTTTGGGAAAGTCAGAAAAACAAAGGAAACTCCGTTCATTTGACGAGATATTTTTAATAATTAAAACGGAAATTCTAAATTCACTATTTTCAATAATGGGTATTTAAGGGTAGTTAACTAAGGGTGTTACAGCTCTACATAACACGTCACTCGTCGATACTGTGAGAGTCAAGTGACATATCGTCGACTATATTATCATTAAGTGACAAAAGGACCGTTTCCAAATATTAAACAAAGTTCAGGGACTTAAAGCAACGAAAGAAAAGTTTATGGACAAATTTCAAAAGAACAACTAAATTCAGGGACTAAAATATTAAATAAGCCTTTAAACTTTAACGAGTGATGTCGAAGATCAAAAGTTTTCTGAAAAAAGTTATTAAAATTTCATCTTTTAAGCAAGTGTTTCGTCTATTACAATTATATTTGGTTAATTTTAAAATACGGTTTTGATATACTCAGCCCTAAGGGCTTTAATTTAAGCATTAAATAGGATACCAAAATTATCTCAATATCCTAAGTAATCAATAGTTAATTAATACTCATTTATTAATTTTAATGACAAAAAATCTTAGTTTTATTTTCTCACGTTAATTTATATCGATCAAATAAAACAAAGATACTTCTAAAGTTTTATTAATAATAATAAATGATTTACTTAAGAAGATGGATTTCCTTTTATGATTGCAAAGCTGCCATAGATACTACAGTAAATTTCTTTTTGAACGTTCATAACTGTGCAATCTAAAAATAAATATTTATTTGTGTCAAAATAGAGGTGCAATGTTATTTTTGTATTCGACAAAAATTCGTAAACTTGATATCTTTGAACTAAAGGTTGGATTGTTGAATTTCAAAATCTTTAAAAATTGATTTGAAGGTATAGGTGTGTGAAATTTATGACACTTGGTGTCACTAGATCCTAACACATATAAGAATATTTTAGGCATCCGCAGTAGGTCTTAACTTCAGACTCATCAGACTCTTACATATCAACATTACATCATTATTTTGTTATAAGACTCAATTTCAGACTTTTCATATATTCTATCACAGAAAAGTCTTAACACCAGACTCACCAAACTCATGCATCAGCATCACATCATCATGTACTTTTAGACACAATTTCATTTTAATAATATTATTGTAATATAATTTCAATAATATTAATTACCTACAATTTATAAAACTAATCCCAAATAATATTTAAATATTAAAATTGAATAAAAGTTAACATTATAATAATTGAAGTTAATTTCACCTACTAAAAATTATAAAGTGCGTAAAAAAATACAACATAATGCTGAATAATGCAATGGAACATTATTTCAATGGCTATTTATTTAAAATTATTAATTTATTTATTTGAATATAAAAATATGTATTTTTCCATAACAAGACAATATTTTCAAGAATAAAAGAGAAAAAACATATATTTAAGTATATTATTTTTTATTATTTAAAAAATATTATTATTATTATTTTTAATTATTATTATTTATGTATTTTTTATTTTTTATTTATTAGTGTATTATAAAGTGTGATGTCTGTGATGTCCTAGACGGTGAGGTTCTCCAAGGGTAAGGGAAGAAGACCTTCAGAGGAGCCTCTGTCTAGGGTTTCTGTGTGATGTTTGGTGGGAGTCCTTAAATGGCTAAGGGAGAAAGCCAAGAAGCAACCCTAATCACTGGTGTGTGAAGGTGGCAATTAGGGTTAGAGGACGTACCTGAGCCCCATGTAGCACGGAGCTACTTATAGGGGGGAGCTGGTTGCCCTAATGGGCTTGCTTTAGGCCCAAGTAGGGCCAGCCTGTACTGAGCTATGACTGGATGAGCTGTCGTTGTGGATAAGGTGAGACACGTCATCCTGTCATTGGTGTCGGACTCTGGGAAGTGTCGGACTCTGGGAGGTGTCGGACAGGGAAGTCGGACTTGGGTAGAAGTATGAGGTCGACCCGTATCTGGTATCTGTTCGGCCGTTGAGCCTTGAGCTCGGCCCAGCACATAGAGGGCTTCCTGAAGGGTCCTTAGGTCTTTGGCGAGGGCTTCATGGAGCTCGGCTAGGCCGAGTCCACCACATAAGCCCCCCAGCTCGGTCAAGGCAATCTGAGCCTTGTTACGAGGTCCTGATTTAGGTCCTTTTCCCAAATCCACCACATGAGCGCCGAGTCCACTACATAAGCCCCCCAGCTCGGTCAAGGCCATTCGAGCCTTGTTCCGAGGTTCTAGGGAATTCGGTCGTTGAGCTGTCAAGAGCTGGATCCAGCTGTCCTTGATGTCCTTTCATTATGACGGAGTAGGTTTGAAAACTGTCCTTTCTCCTGCCCCGCCGTGACGCTTGCTTTTTCCTGATCTGACACGTGTCAGAAATCGTAGCTAACGAAGCGTCGCCATTACTGCGACGTTGCTTCGAGATCCATCATTCCAGCTACTCTGCGCCTCTGCGCCACGTGTCTTATTGCATGTGGCCTCCTGCTGGGTTGGGCCTTTTGGACCAGGCCCATATTTCAAAAGTGGGGAAAATGGCGGTTTCTCTTCCCCCTTTATCACAAAACCGCTTCTCTTTTCTCTCTCTACCGCTCCATCTTCCTTTGGCGTTGTTCTCCTTTCTCTCTCTATCAGAAACTTTTCCTTTTCCCACGAAATCGCAGATTCAAACTCCTTCTCTGCCATTTCCATAGTCAAACTCTCCTCTGCTCTTCACTGTCTTCCCCTTCACCAGCGGGTCTTTTAAGCTTCACGTTCCCTCGACTTCAAACTCCTAAGGTACTGGTTGTTTTCACACTTCTTCTTCTTTGCTTCTCTTCTTCTCTTACTGTTTTGTGGTTTATATGGGAGGGGTTTAATATTTTTCGCGTTTCTTGTTCTCCGTTTTCATGAGTATGGTGCGGTTTTCCTTTACAACTTTGTGGTTTGAGGCTTTAATTTAGGGGAGTAATGTTGTGGTTTGGAGTGTTTCTGGGTTTGGGCTTTTTTAGGATTTTGGAGGGCTTTTGATTCATGTTTTTTGTTTATTTTTCAGAAAACCAAAGGAGTAGGTTGGGTTCAGTATGAGTAGGGATTGGTTTAGAAAATGGGCTGGGGTAGTCTCCCTGTCATCGAGCAGTAGTGAGGAGGAGGATGGCTCCTCATCCTCGTCCTGCTCCTCCACAGAGGTAGACGAGGCGTTCCGTCGCCAGAGGGAGTATAGGCGGAAATATGAGAGACGAGTTCTGGAGGTCGATCCCATTGAGGTCGTCTATCCTCGGGATTGGGAAGAGAAAAGAGAGTGGATACGGCAATATGCTTGGGCCGAGTTTGCTGATGGTAGAGAACGTGCCGACTTTCAGAGGATGGAGAGGGAGAGGATGTACGATCGGGGGGTACCTGTGGTAGAGGGGAGATGCTCGCCTCTCGGAACAACTTCGAGGGGATTTTCTGGGGGGTTATTCTTTGTGACCCGTAAGACTAACACCGAGCTCCCCTATTCTTCCACAGGTATCATGCCACCCAGAAAGTGCATCAACCGTCCCGAGCTTTACCCTGCACCTACTGATGCCGATCAGTACCAATGGGTCGATGTGGAACCCAAGGGAGTCCAATCCAGCTTAAACTCTGAGGATAAACTAGCTAGAGTGAGGGGAGCCGTGCTACCTTGCTCGGGGGATTGTGCTGGGACCTCGTACCAGATTCTCCCCTGCTCAGAAAATGACCGAATTTGTTCTCGGACAGATGCCAACTCCTTCTTCTTTTATGCTGATTTGATACACAATCTTGGTGTAACCCTGCCATTTACCGATCTGGAAATGAGGGTGTTAAACGAGCTCGGATTAGCGCCTTCGCAGCTTCACCCCAACACTTGGTCATTCTTGCGGGCATTTCAAAAATATTGCGGGGCCAAGGGGTTGGTATGTACAGTTCGTCTTTTCCTATGAATGTACAACCCGTTCGTCAGCAATATAGACGGGGTGACTGGTCGTCTTTAGGTGTCGGCTAAGGCCCGGGCTTACTGTGGTTTGTTCGGCATGTTCTCCGAATCTTGGAAACATTTTAAACCAAGATTTTTTAAATACAAGTACGTTGGAACGGGGCTACCTTGGTTTCGGTCCGAGACGGGACCGAAGTTCCCTTTGGAGTGGACCCTCGAGTTCTTTAATCGCCATACCAGCACGCTGCAAAGGTGGTCGGGCGTAACCCTGGATGTCGACGAGGCCGTAACAGCCCACCATTTCCAGACCGAGTATCGTGCTCGGAAATTCCAGCTTGACATTGGAGTTTTCATGCAGTGTCCTGACAACGAAGTCTTGACAAAAATTGGTAGTTACTTTTGCTCTTATACTTGTACATTTTCTTTCAGCTTTCTTATTAATTTCTCTTTATCCTTTTGTGTTTGCAGAAGAACATTGGTCGAACATGTCGTCCAAGGCGCTGAAGGCTGCGCTAGATGCACGGAAGAGGAAGAGGCCCGAAAACCCTTCCTATGAAGCGGTGGCTGCTGAAGTCTCCACTAAGACGACCTCAACCGAATCCGCTCCTCTTCACCCAACTCCGCTTGCAGTGATCATAGCCCCACCTCCTCCTCAATCTCCGAGTCCAAGCACTGAGGTAATCCTTGCTGCAGGTACTCCGCCCTCGGAAGCTGATGCTCTTCCGAGGTCGCCGACCATCCTCGCCAAAACTTCGGCCAAAGACGCTCTCATTAAGATGTCGGGAGCTAAGTGGAAAAAGAAGGCTGAGGATATGGCCTGTCAACTGAAAAGGGCCACAACCATGTTTACTGTGCTAGCCGAAGTCGCTGACGATGTGGCTGATGGAGTGTCACCGGCCAAGAAAAAAGCTCGGTCTGCTATGGCTGCCGAGGTGGAGGAGCTGAAGAGTGGCAAAAACGCTGCTGAGCAAAAAATGGCCGAGTTGGAGGGGAAGCACCGCCAACAGACGGAGGAGCTTCTAAGAAATCATGAGGAAGCTTTGGCCCAAGTGAGAGCGGATGCTAGGGAGGCTGGTCGGCAGGAAGGCCTTGCTGAGGTGGAGAAGGTTAGGACTTTGCTGAAGAGAAGGGCTGCTCAAGCTCTTAAATATAAGGTAGCCGCATCTGAGTCGGACTTCAATCTTGAGAGGACGACTAGCAAAATTTTTACCAGTGCAGTAGAGCAAATTCTTCACCTGAACCAAGGGCTCCGAATTCGATATGTCGGCGCCTCTGCCGGGTTCGGGGTGGAGAATGGGAAGATGGTCGATTATGACAAGGATGGGGTCGAGGTTGACCTTGACCAACCCGAGGAGAACCTTCCCAACCCCTTGGTGGAGAAGCCAGATGAAGAGTTCGACCCGAGCTCAGTTATCCTTTCCGACATTGAGGATGAAGCAGCGTAAGTCCCTTATGCTGGGCCGCTTGCACTTTGTATAATCATGTCCTTGTACTTTGCTACCTTCGTATAACATTTTATATTTATGCAAGTTCTCTTTAGTTTTAACTTGTTGCATGTTATTTTGATGCAAGTTTTTGCTTGTTGCATACCCATGGTGTTCGAGGTCGACTTTTTGCAAGCCTTTACTTTAACTTGTTGAACAAACGCGAGTTTTATTTTACCAACTGGTTGCGCGTTTATTCGTTGGACCTCGGATCCGAATTGCGATCACTTAGGTGGCCACCCAGAAAACTTATAAAAGGATGCAAGTGTTTGAGACTTGTCGCATATTGTAAATTTTATGCAAGTTTTTGTTTTAACTTGTTGCATATACCCTGTGTCCGAGGTCGTCTCTAAGCAAGCTTTGCATAAATGCGAGTTTTTATTGACTCGTTGCATGCTTCATTCATTTTAGATAACCAAGTAAAACTACTTTTAAGAATACAAGTCCTTTACCAACTTGTTGTATTCAGACCTGATCGGACCTAAAAAACTTGTGCCCAAGACATTGGTGTTTAAAATCTAGTATAAATAACTCGGATAAACTCGGACGACTCAGTGAGTGCAGTAATCTTATAAGTTTTCCTCTGAATAAAGGTACTGTATATAAGTGCATACGGTTGGGATCTCGGATCCACCCACCTTAGCCGAGGTGGGTGTCCTCATCCCCGATGTAAAAGAGGTTGCTGAGTGAAGCTATGTGGAAACATTTCACAGCAAGCTGTTCTTTATCGGGTGTCCCATGTACACTGTGCATATGAGCCGATCTTATCTAAAAGACGTTGGCTGTGCATAGCGCCATGCAACATTTAGGTGGCTAGTGCTAAATGAGAAGCTAGTACGTACGTATATGAAACTGTGGCACTTGAGTATGAGCAAGTTCGTACTTTTCATTAATCATAAGGGTGGATACATTGCCTTTCATGAAAATAAAGTGAGTATATCACAATGGAATAGAACCTGAGTAGAATATGACTGGTAGATGTAAATACATGAACAGAAACTAAAATGAAAGTTAAACTTTGGCTGAGGAAGCTGGTGATTGCTGAGGTAAACCTGATTGGAATAGGTTCTCAGTGTTGCAACGTTCTGGGAATTCCTGAGCTCGGTTCCTTCCAGAATTTCTAGCCCTTATGCCCTAGAGTATGTTTTTGAAACGCCTCTGTTGGGGCTTTCTTGAGTCCGAGCACATTTTACTTCCCTTCAAATCTCATGATCAATATCTGCTCTTCGGAGCACGAGGTCTCCGAGCACAGCCTTGTTGTCTTGGTTGGCTAGCCTTTCCTTCGCCATCTTCCTCTGAACAGAGGTGGCTTCTCGGACATCCTCGGCCGGTATCGGACTCTTGCTCTCGACCTCGGGCCTATCCCTCCTTCGGAAGGTCTGAAACCTTCGTTCGAAGGGGATGACAGCATTGGTCGGGCAGCGCGCGGCCGATGAGGAACGATGAGGGATGCCGGGGTTTCCGGCCGATACTTGGAAATTGTTGGCAGCTTTGCAGAATGCAATGTTTTTCATCTTGAAAAACCAGAGCTCGGGACCTCGGTTTAAGGAATGAATGGGGAGCTTGCTTCGGCCTTCGCCTCGGGACAAAACCAAGCTGAGGGCGCAATCACCGATAATTAAATGAATGAAAAGATTCACCTCCTGCGGAGGGCTGGAGAGAACTGGAAGGGAAGAGAGGTTTTCCTTAATTGCACCTTGGATTTCTTGAGGGATATTGGCACCTACTCTGACAACCTTGCTCGGGCTGGAAGGATCGAGGGGGATTGCTGACGATCCCCCTCGAGGGGAGGACCTGAAACCATCTTGTCCGACCTGAACATCAGCCAATAGAACTCTCCCTTTGGCCAATGTCTGATCGGTGAGCTCTTTCTGTTTCTTTTTTACTTCCCGTAGGCTCACATTATAGCAGAGCCGGGCTCTCACTTGGTCGGCTTTGACCATGACGACTTTGTCGTCAGAACCGACGAATTTCATTGCCAAGTGAAACGTTGAAACCACTGCCCTAAAAGCCTGCAGGAAGGTTCGCCCCAGTATCACATTGTACGGGGATTCAGAATCAACAACTAAGAACTTGATGATCTCCGTTCGGGCCGAAGGCTGGTTGCCTAAGGTCACCGGGAGAGGGATGGCTCCAAGGGGGCGAATTGCCTCCCCTGTGAAGCTGATGAGATTGCCTTCGAACTGTACGAGGTCGGCTGATCTCAGCTTCAACGCTTGAAATGTATGAAGAAAAAGAATGTTGGCCGAGCTTCCTTGGTCGATGAAGACTCGGGCGACTTCGAAATTGCCGATCAACGCCGTTATCACCATTGGATCATTGTGATCCGGGATGACGTCTTCCATGTCTTGGTCAGAAAAAATGATAGGGATATTCCTAGATGGTTTTTTGCCAACGGGTTTGTGGTGGACAGCGAGAACTTGGTTGACGTACCTTTTCCTCTCTGCCCTCTTTTCTCCGCCACCGGCAAAACCCCCCGAGATAGTTTCAACTTGGAAGTTTTCCGGTGACTTGTCCAAATCTTGTACCACGACCATGTTTACTCGCTGTGGTTCTTCTTCCTTCTTTTCTGGGGACGGGTCGGCTTTGGCTTTTCCTTTATCGTTGTCTGGGCTGCGAGACCTTCTTCGGCCTCGTCTTTCCACCGCTTTGCGCACATACTGCTGCAATTTGCCCCTTCTCACCATATCCTCAATAACATCCCGAAGCCAGGTGCACTGATCGGTATGATGGCCGTACCCGTCGTGGAAGTTGCAATATTTATATTTGTCCCTGATATTGTTCTGATTTCTGAGAAAAGGTGGCCGAGGTACACTCCTGAGTTCCGTCTGCATGGTCTCTCTCCAGACTCGAGACCTCGGGACCGTCCGGGGGGTGTAAGAATCATACTTAGTGATGTACGGACGTCGGCGGTCCTCTTGTTGGCCGACGTGAGAGCGACCTCGGTCACCCTGGTCTGCTTTTCCTCCTCTATCATCCTTGTTACCGCGAGGACGACCTCGGGGGAGGGTACTTTGCGAAGCTGCTTGAGCGTTTTCCATCCTACTTGACTGTCCTTTGTTGAATTCTTCGAGGTTGATGTATTTATTAGATCTCTGCCTCAGCTCGACCATATCTCTCGGCGGCTTCCCGATCAAAGAGTCTTTAAATCCTCCCTCGGCCAGGCCTTGAGTGAGGAGGAGGATGGCCACCTCGGGAGATAGATTGGGGACTGAGCTGGATTCGCTGTGAAACCTGTGCAGGTATGCACGTAAGAATTCTTCTGGTTTTTGCGTCACTGTTGCTAGCGTGTGGTCCGACCTGGGTTGCACACAGCAGGCAGTGTACCTGTTAAGGATGACTCGCTTCATTTCTGCCCAGTTGTTGACAGAATTCTTGGGTAGTGTTGAGTACCATCGGAGGACTGGGGCCTGGAGGGTCATAGAGAAAGCTCGGCACTTGAGCCGATCTCCTCCACCACGAAAGTTCACAGCTCCCTCATAAGAAAGGACATGCTCCTGAGGGTCTGTGAGGCCATTGTATCTGGGAATGTTGCTGGGTCCAAGGTACCCAGGTGGTGGTTCATAAGCCATGACGGCTGGTGTAAAAGGATGCCCAGGGTGGGAATCATCCGAATCAGGTTGTTGCTGGTCAGGGGGTGGTGTAAGTTGTGTGATGGTTGTGTGTGGTGTTGCAAAGGTTTGTGGAGTTAACGAAGGTTGTGGTGGAAGAGGTGGTGGTGGGGGGAACTCATTTGGGGTCGGAGCTTGAACAACAGCTCGTTCAGCCAAACGCTGCATAGTAACTTGTTGGAGATCTGCGATAGTTTTACCTTGCTGTTCTACAATTCTCATCTTCTGTCTCATCAAGGATAAGAGTTCTGCATCTCGAGAGAGCGTAGACTTCCGTGAGTGGGAACGGTGTGTTGTGCTGACAGAGTGGGCACGTTCGCCGCGGTGGCGGTGCTGTTCAGCGTTGGTTTCTCCGAGCTCAGAGAGTAACTGCACGCGCCGACCTCCGCCGTGATGCTGGGTTGGATTCGTAGTGTCTCCAGTGTGGATGGTGTAAGGTCCACTGTGGGTATGGGTGAATTCTGGTGGTGGAGGTGGCGGTGGAAACGGGGGTGGTGGCGGGGGAGGAGGTGGAGGTGGTGGAGGGGGTGGTGGTGAGGACCTCGCTGCCCTATTGGCTTCAAGATGCAGGCGCAGGTCCTCAGTTGACAGCACCCTCCTTGGATGCCCCCTCCTTCTCCTCTGGACTGGTTGTTCCTCAGACATGGTAGAATCTTCTGGGTGGGGATGAAGTTTTTCTCTCCCCACAGACGGCGCCAATGTGATGTCTGTGATGTCCTAGACGGTGAGGTTCTCCAAGGGTAAGGAAAGAAGACCTTCAGAGGAGCCTCTGTCTAGAGTTTCTGTGTGATGTTTGGTGGGAGTCCTCAAATGGCTAAGGGAGAAAGCCAAGAAGCAACCCTAATCACTGGTGTGTGAAGGTGGCAATTAGGGTTAGAAGACGTACCTGAGCCCCATGTAGTACGGAGCTACTTATAGGGGGGAGCTGGTTGCCCTAATGGGCTTGCTTTAGGCCCAAGTAGGGCCAGCCTGTACTGAGCTATGAGTGGATGAGCTGTCCTTGTGGATAAGGTGAGACACGTCATCCTGTCCTTGATGTCGGACTCTGGGAGGTGTCGGACAGGAAAGTCGGACTTGGGTAGGAGTATGAGGTCAGCCCGTATCTGGTATCTGTTCGGCCGTTGAGCCTTGAGCTCGGCCCAGCACACAGAGGGCTTCCTGAAGGGTCCTTAGGTCTTTGGCGAGGGCTTCATGGAGCTCGGCCAAAACTCTATACCAAAACTCTGCCAAAATCTATACCAAAACTCTATACCAAAACTCTGCCAAAACTCTGCCAAAATCTCTATACCAAAACTCTGCCAAAATCTCTTCTCAATTCGTGTATACAACTTGCCTTGAGTTGTTGCACATCAATCTTGTGAGTTGTGAGTGTGTGAGCTTGCTTTTGAAGGTGGCTTGTTCTGTTCTTGTTGCTGTCCTTGGTGGCTGCTATTGTGGCTGTCTTGTAGCTGTTGTTCTAAGGTGTTTTAGGGTTTGTCCAAGTGCTGTCCAATTTGTCCAAGGTATGGGAGAAGTCGTTCATATTGCTAGGATTATTGATTGTTAAGTTTGGAATATGTTTTATGTGGAATTGATGAATTGAGACCAAGACATGGTCACTTGATTTGGAGATCAAGATGCCCACTTGGCTGTAGAATTGATAGCTTGAACTAAATGAATTAAATAAAGATATGAACTATGTTGGTCTGGATATATGTTGCTGGAATATTATGAATTGAAGTTGCTTTTTGAGTTGAACTTGACTCTAGGAATATGAGCATGCATATTAATTAAGATTAGATCTGTAACAAGAGAACAATTATGTGCTAGTTGTTACTTGAGTCTAGTTGAAGGTTATATTTGATGATTGAAGTCATTAAAGTATGAAATTGATGCTTTTGCTCTCAGGTGCTGCATAATCTAACCTGTTAGCAGGTTGCTCTAACAGGTTAGAACCTGAGAAAAGAGGGTAATTAACCAGTTTCATTGAAATAATTTTCTAATAACTAGGAATTTCTCTATGTTTTTATGAACATGCTAAATAAGATGTATGATGATGCTTTATAGTATGGCTGAATTATAATTGGTAAGATTAAGGAATTACCTTTGGTTTAACGTTAAAACCCTTCCTTGACCATAAGTATGCTTTGGTCTTGTTTGAGAGTTGATAAATTGGAATTGAACTTGTTGGGTTCATTCTTAGCATGTTGTAACTATGCTTTAAGTGAGATTGATTGGAAGTTTGTGGGTATGCTAAAACTCTAAAATGATGTTAAGTTTATGCATAATTGATTATGAGTTTGATGGTATGTAATTATGTGTCAATGAAATTGTAATTGCAAACCAATTTAGAATCATGAGAATATTATAGTATGTTGATCACTAAGAAGTAAAGTTGAGATATGGGAATAAGTAGAATTTAAATGTGATCTGTTTACTTTCAGGTCTGCATAATCTAACCGGTTAGCAGGCTTTGTAACCGGTTAGAACCTGAGAATAATAATGAATCAAGTTTTCCTTACACAATAACCTATTATTAATGAAGCAAGTCTATTATGTTTTGATTAAGGATGATATGAAATAATATTTAATTAGTTTTGTCATTGTCTTTTGACTTGGTTCCAAAGCTTTGTGTTTATATCAAACTTAAGTTATTAGAATCATTGTTCCCTTGTTAACTTAATTAAATCATTAGAGTCATAGTCCAATGATAATTTAACTAGATCATACTCTTGGTAATGCCTTAAGTTGCTGAATGATATTTGTGAAAACTTCTTGTGGTTTTAAAATGAATGAGACATGAATTTGAGACTATTTTGCTCTCAGGTACTGCTACCTCTAACCGGTTAGTAGGTTCTGTAACCGGTTAGAACCTGAGACAAGAGAATAATTAATTGAGTTTTCTTATGATCTTTAAAGGCTTTACCTAACTATTATTTTAGTTTCTAAAGGAATTAGGCATAATGTTAACAAGTTAGAAAGGGGTAATCCTTATTTATCTAATTAATTAAGAATCATCTTTTTAATTGGAACTTTGGTTTATTTCTCATTGGTTGATAGTGTCTTCTTGAAGATGATAAATAAATTGCGAGTGGTATATGATGATTGCATATGCCTAATGAATTATGTCTTGGGTATGACGATTGTTCATGATTAATGAATAATACTTTGAGTATGATATCTGGATAGGTGGATTAATAAGGTATGATTAGTGGAGTAATCATAATGCCTTCATTGGATTAAAAGTGATCATGATTACACTGAGGATATAGAATGAGATTAATAATTCATGATCTGAGTATGATGTTGAGCAAGGGTTTGATAAAGCCCGATTAAGTCTATTTGATAATTAATGTTTTGGAGCATAAGAGAATAATGACTTAAGGAGAATTAATGATAATGCAAGAATGGTGATGCTCGATGATTATGAGGATCCAATCCAAAAGCATTAAGGCTTGTTGCTCCGATTTGCATAAGTTAAAGTTGGATAATTGGATTGCTTCGATTCGCATATGTTGAGGTTAGCTCCTACAAGAAGTCATTATACTTAAAGGATTCTGTATAGTACGGTGTGACCGCTATACGAAGACATGTGGAACGGTGTGGCCGCCATATGTGTGGTAATTGTGATGGGATTCTGTATAGAACGGTGTGGCCGCTATACGAAGACATGTGGAACGGTGTTGCCGCCATATGTGTGTGATTCCATATAGTACGGTGTGGCCGCTATATGAAGGCATGGAACGGTGTGGCCGCCATGTGTATAATGTGATGATTAATATGTTTGTTATGCATCTCATGCATGGTGTACAGGGAATTGTAAAACGAGTGAGGTGCATGCGGGATTGGAAACCATGTAGTACGGTGTGGCCGCTACATGAGACGGTTGGAACGATGTGGCCGCCACCGTAGAAATGACAAGGACCTAGAACTATTGGTGGACAATAGTTCAGGGATCATCCCCTTGTATCATTTTAGGATCGTGGTCGATGGGGTTCCAGTATAGAACGGTGTGGCCGCTATACAGGTTGCGGAAACATCGAGCGCACGATTGCTTATCCCAGAGTGTTGCTTTCTGGAAGAGTTGATTCTGGAGAAATGATTTGAGAGACGTGCATGCATAGCATGAAAGATGAATGGTTATAGTTTATATTGTTTAATAAGACACTTGAGCATGCATTTATTGAAATGATATCTGTGATGATTGTGTTTGACCAATCATATAATCTGCTTAGGCGATATGACAAGTGACTTACTCCCATCTACCATGTTTGTGGTGGTAGGTTCTTTCAAAGGACAGGACTGAAGCCACTCCTGTAAGAGTGAAAGTTGTTTAGAAGGAATAGCCAGGATGATGTCTCGTCATCCGAATCCTTTTGCAGAAGGATCGAGTTGTGAAGACCAATGCTCTGGGTGTAAAAAGGGTTTTTGGGGTTTTGTATTATACATGCTTTACACTCAGAACATTTTGTAAAAGTAATATTACTCTAATGAAAAGTACTTTTGGTTTTCACACTCTAAGGAAAAAGTTTTTGTTAACCCGTATTTTTAATGGTCTGGTTTTTGGGGCGTTACACACAGAGTGTTAAGTTGAGTCTTCTATTTTACAGACTCAACTTAAAACTGTTCATCAGATTTTGAAGATTAGCATTGTCTTGAGAGAGTCTGGTAGAAAATCTGAACTTAAGACTCTCCACCAGACTCTCACCAAACTCTATTGTGGATGAACATTAAATTATACACCTATTTTTTTTTAATTTCCAAGATACATACTTTTTTTGGACGTACACCTAGATACATTCATGTATGAATTTTATAAGGTTTTTTTTTTTTAGGCAAAGTTTTTTGCTGGTTCAAAGTTTAAGTAAAATTTTTGCGGTTTGAGAGATTGCGGTCTCAAATTTGTTTAAGGAAAATCTGTGAGACACACCACCATTTTCTTGGGTGTAGTTGGTGTCACGAAGAGAGAAAAAAGAAAGAATCAAGGAGATGTGATTGGTGGTATTAAAAGAAACATAAATAGAAAGAAACATGATATGATAATAAACTATAGGAATATTATTAAACTTCACGAAATTCACTTATTTTAAGGAAATTCAATTTTAGTTTTTAGTAATTTTCCAATATGATTTCATGTAGATATATAAACGTTTTTTCTATAAGCACAAAAATATGAACGTATTCTAAAACACAGATGATAAAAGTTATTTAAATTTATTTATTTACAAAATAGCAAGAATCTAACCTTTTACAGGGTTATCTTTTAATTCAAAAAATAACAAAAATAAAGATAATTCTAAAAATGTATTTACAGCTGTGAATGATTTATATAATCAACTTAATTTTCCTTTTCAGGAGAAACAAATCTATTTAATTTATTATATGATTATATTGTTTAACTAATATGAGCATGATTTAATTTATTTCTTTTTCAAGAAAATTAAATTTGAATAATAGATAGCAGCATGGTTAAGAAACATTTTTAGTTGGTAGTTCCAGAACACTCCCCTGTAGCAGAATGATCTAGATTTTGATTTAAAGATGGTGAATCCTTATGGCTTCAATAACATGGGAGTATATGATCCTGGCGGTTAATTCTGCCGATATGCTAAGAGCTTCCTGGCATGATATGTTACTTCATAAAATGATGGGTTAATATTTTGGATTTGATCCATGTAATGTATTTAAATTTTGGATTTGATCCCTAATCTATCAGAACTTAACATAACTAAAATAAAATTAATTAGCTTTACAAGGACTTTGACCTAATTTTTTACAGGGACCAAAATTTATATACTATTACTTTATAAAAACAGAAAACATTTTGAAGTGTCCGCGTAAGACAACCCAGTTGGTGGCTGCAGGGATACTTAGGATTTCCCCCTCCTCAGGTCATGGGTTCTAGTCCCAGACCTCCCATGTAAAAAAAAAAACATTTTTAAGCGAAACATGTTTTATGTTAGAAAGACCCTACTTACTTAAATTGAGATTAATCAAACAAATCAAATAAGAGAAGTGAATGTTTTATGTTAGAAAGACCCTACTTACTTAAATTGAGATTAATCAAACAAATCAAATAAGAGAAGTGATATATAGATTTACGTGCAATCTTTTAAATATAGGCCTACACAACAAAAAAGTGACACATGTCACTTTTTGATCAACTAGGATCTATGCCCGTGCGATGCACGGGTCGGTATTTGTTTCGGTTTTGATAATGTAAGTGTGAAAAAAATTAAGTGTATATTGAAAATTTGAGTGTGATAGCAAAATTACTAATGATATTATCAAAATTGTATTAATTAATTTTTATATTTGGAAATGAGTCTAATCATTCCCAAATACATAAAATTCTTGATTTTTATGAATTATGAGTTATGACTTTAATGTCTTAAGTTTTCTTATGTTGTAAATATTTTCTTAATCATTAGACTTATTTCCAAATATTTCATTAACATGAAGCTCAATTGGCAAGTCTTAGAGACATTTTCATATTTCTTTAGAAACATATGTTTAATTTAATATTTGGAATGTTCCTGTAAATTTTAATAGCATGTTGAGACTGTTTTATTTTTAACTCCCAGACTGATGTTAATATATTACTGGTATAAGTTATATTTAATGACTTATTATTTCAGGATTCCGAATATTATATTTTATCAAGTTTGACATCAAGATTGAGAAAATGTATTTATATTTGAATTTTGATACTTTTTTTTACATATAGTAGCTGATCTGTAAGGACCGGTAACTTTATTATTATTTCAAGATTCTGAATATTATATTTAATCAAGTTTGACATCAAGATTGAAAAAATGTATTTATATTTGAATTTTGATACTTTTTCTTACACATTAGCTATCTGTAGGGATTTGTAACTTTATTATTTTTCAATCAGTTTTGAGTAATTAGAAATACAATATTGATGTACTTAAAAGTATTTTATTTTTAGGATCATCAAATTTTTAGTTATGATACAAAATACTTACACACATTAACCCACAAATGAATAATAATAGTATTATATAAAGAAAAAAAAAGAAGGGTTGAAGTTTTGGCGAGTTGAGCGGGAAAGGAGAGAAAGAAGATTCTCCTATTTTATATACAGTGATTACTAATACGCAAAATAAAATAACACTTTTTTGATGCATGTACCAATTTATAAATTGATTTTCTAAACTTATATATCACCAATCACACCTCCTCATGATTATTAATTTAAAAATATTTTAAAAAATGATTCTTCATTGTTTGTTAATTATTTTTTTTTTCGAATTACTTGCGGAACCACCAGTATTCCCAAGAACACCTTAATACCAGAGAGCTCTTGAGACTAATCCAGAGCGAACTACGTGGCTGGCTCTCCCAGCGGGATGTTTTTAGTGGGAATCGAACCCGGGGCTACTAGCACCCTTGTCCCATTCCCAAGATTTCAGTTGGGGCCTTACACCAACTGAACCAAGCCCCGTTGGAAACATGAGAATTATTTGTTAATTTTTTGAAAATATGAGTAATGAATGGAAACAATGATTTCTAGTTTCTCTTTTTTGGAAATTAGACTTCTAAATTTTAAAATTTAAAATGTACTAACTTTTTTTAAACTAAAAATACTAACTAATTAATTAGTTTAATAAGCATTCCATTGCATATGGCTGGATTGTCCAGGACTTAATTTTTTTTCCTACTTTTGCTCTTATTCAAGGAATTCTCCAAAAAAGATGATGAGACTCCATAGGTATATGTTTTTATATAACTACTAATATAGTTTACCTGTGCCATGCACAGGTTAAAATATTAATTAAAATTTATGAAGGGGTGGCAAAAAACCAAAATGAGAGAACCCTTATAAAATATGCTCAAACATTTTATTAAAAAAAATACAGAAAAAAAAAATTATAAATGCCCCCAGCTAACAACAATCTCCTTTGTCCCCAACCCTTCCCTTCTTTTCCATTCATATTCATAATAATTTTCACTCTCTTCATATTTTCACTCCGTGGTTTTCTTGATCTATGTTTGTTTACTTGCTTCTGTCGTACGTCCATATTATCATGTGACCAAATCCTCAAGGATTTCTTCTACAGGAATTGTATGGTTTCCTAGAGGGAAGAAATTTTTTTTACTGGAGCAATTGGATTTATAGCAAAAGGTATTAGTTTAATTAAGAGTAGCAGCAATTTTTTTTTCGCAATACTCTTCTTCTTTGCTTCTCAAAGTTTTCCTACATGCTTCCGCCGCTTTGAACTATGATATTACATGATTAACATTTATTTACTATTGATCCAGATCCAGTTCTTAACGAGAAGATTTTTAGTCAGAGCTTGATGTGGGGAAAATGCACCTTTTCATCAAAGATGTGAGAATAAAAAAAATAGCTGCAATGGAGATCAGAGATTGAAGAAGGAAGTAAGGTTTTTGACATTTTATTTTTTCAGCTTATTGCATTAAATCATTCAAATTTTAGTAGTTTTGCAAATAATTATTGAGTTATTTCTTTTTAATTTTTGCATGCATTCATGATTCTCCAATTCGATAGTCAAAAATTGATTCTTTTCGAAGCATAGAAAACATCAAAAAGAACATTATCTCTACCATCGAAGTCTGGAAATTATGCTTGAAGAAGACAAATTTGCGCACCCTGTTAGTATACTTATGTCTTCTTTATACACAAAATATTCAACTTAATTGATTAAACACTCCATGATTTTATTTTTTTTTTAGGATGAAATCATGAATTAGAGAGCTTCTGGACTATTTTCTCAAAATTTAGTGTGACACATCCATATCTCAATAATTTTAAAAAATATTTTTTTTTAAATGTGAAATAAAAATTAGTGATTAAAAGTAGTACCATTGGATTGATTTCCTAAATAAATTATTTAAGTTCAAAAATCATTTGCAAACGAAATCACCATATTGATCTTCAAAATAGGTTATTTAAAAAGAATTTTTCAATTGTAATTGAAACATATGTTAATTATAATTTATTTTTAATTATTAAAATAGAAATCAACTCATTAGTTAGAATTGATATTTCAACCACAGAAAAGTTTACACTTAATGAGTTTTTATATATATTAAATAACTTATTTTCCTAATATGATGATTTGGTATATATACATAATAGTAATAGTAATAATAACATTAATAGTTCCCTTAAAAAAAACATTAATAGTTTAATTAACTTTAATTTATACTCCCTCCGTCTCATTATCTTGGTAAAAAAATGCAAAAAAATTTGTCTCCTATCAAAGTAAAAAATAAATAAAGAATCTTAAAGATCGTATATTGTATCGATGATAGATAAGTAATTAAGGAAAACATATTTAAAGATTTTTTTTGGAGGCAATATCACAATATGCATTAACTGTAATGATATGAAAATTTATATAATATCAATTTGCAATTAATGAGTGAATCATGCATTATATTAAACAGATACTCTCTTATTTTCATTGACTTGTTTGACTTTTACCAAGATAATGAGACGTAGGGAGTATGTTTTAATTTCAAATATACAATTTCCTTTTTTTTTTTTCTTAATTGTTTTTTAAGTGTGGATAAATAAAGTTGTTATCCTCGTAGACTGTATTAGACAAAAATACTTGTGAATCTTTAAATAAGTTAAATAATTATTATAATAAACAAATTTGTTTATCATGTACATATTTCTCTTTAAATTTTTATTTCTTTTAAAAAAATATTTTATACATCACTTTTTCAGGATACAAATTTCTTAAAATCTTGTAGAATAATAATCTTACCTATCGTATTAAAAGATTTAAAATATAATTATCTTAATCATTTACTATAAAAAAATTATTAAAAAAACAAGCAAAATCTCCAAATCCTATAATACTTCACTTATTTTCCTTCTACAACTTAATAATGTTCAAATTTAAAAAAAAAACATTGCTATGTTTTCTTAAACAGAATTGTAATTGACCTTGCTCCTTACTCCCTTTTTAAGGTTTTAACTATGTTGAGCTCAGAGAGAAGTCAGGTTCGCCAAAAGATTGAGATGAAGAAAATGACAAATAAAAACAACCTTCAAGTGACCTTCCCTAATCACCGTACTGAAATATTAAGAAAGCAAGCAAGCTCTGCAACCATTTCGATGTAGAGGTCTCTTTCGTCGTCATTTTTTCTTAGGTCACAAGGAATTCTCTGTTTGTCGAAAAATCGTTAAATCTCCTTCTCCTTCTAAGGCATATATGTTGCATGAATTGGTCAGTAATTTATACACGGGAGGAGTTTGAAGAGATTCGGCACAAGGTCGTTTAGGAGCCTTTATTTTTTACACGAACAAGCCAAATCCATCTTGTAATGTTCTTGTTGATCTTTATTTTGATTCGACTCAAAACATGAGTCATTGAAAAACCTAAGCTCCCAAAGACTTCCAAAGGTTTTAAGAAAAGCTTGGTGCTCAAAAAAGAATACTCTAAATTGGATGCGAACTACATCACACCTATAGGGAAAAGGCTGAGAGCCTGCAATGAGATAGTAGTATATCTTAGAGATAATCCACAATGTGAAGGTATATATTTTACAGACTTTGATTTTTCATCCCCAAAGATCATGCAAGACACTATCCTAAAGATTTTTCAGTAGAAGGATTCTTCAATCAAAAAAGTCAAGAAACCCAAAAATGATCTTTGAGAAATGTCTTGACAAGTTTGCATGATGTATTAGATATATAGATGGTCATTCTAGTGGATTTGTTATATTTATTTAAGCTCTACAGATTATGTTAGCTAAAACTTAGGATCCCTTCATTACTTTTGTGTTATAGATCCTTAAGTATGTTATTTTAATGTGATCCCAAACCTAGATAGATATATATTCCTTGCATTTTGCCTTTGTTAAAATGTAAAAAAAAAAACAAGGAAACACATCTTCTTTCTTTTTCTTTTACATTTAAACAAAGAAAAACACAATCAATATCTGCCTAGGTTTGGCATCACATTTAAATAGCATTCTTAAGGATCTATTAACAAAAGCAATGTTAGGATCATAAGTATTAGCAAACATAATCTCAAGAGATTAAATAAATATAACAAACCAACAATAATGACCATCTATCTAATACGTACAATATCCAAACTTGTTAAGACATTTCTCAAAGATCATTTTTGGGTTGCTTGACTGTTTTGATTGAAGAATCCTTCTGCTGAAAAATCTCTGGGATAGTGTCTTGCATAATCTTTTGGGATGAAAAGTCAAAGTCTGTAAGAGAAATAGCTTCGCATTATGGATTATCTCAGATATGTTGCTATCTCATTGTGGGTTCTCAGCTTTTTCCTTGTCGGTGTGATGTAGTTAGCATCCAATTTAGAGTAATCTTTTCTTAGCACCAAGCTTTTATTTAAAACCTTTTGGAGTCTTTTGGGAGGATAGGCTTGTCAAAGACCCATGTCTGAGTCGAATCATAATTAAAATCAGCAGCAACATCATAGGAACGATTTGGCTTGTTGCTTCAATAAAAAGATTCCTGAATGACCTTATGCCTAATCTCTTTAAACTCCTCCAGTGTATCAATCACTCTCCAATTCATGCAACTATTGGACTTATAAGGAGAGGTAGATTTAACTATTTTTCGACCAATAGAGAATACCTTTTGACCCAAGGAAAAAGACGATGAAAGAGACCACTGAACCGAAATGGTTCCAAAGCTTGCTAGCTTTCTTAATATTCCACAACGGTGATTAGAGAAGGTCACTTAAAGGTTTCTTTCATATATCATTTTCTTCATCTCAATCTTTTGGTGAACTCGACTTTTCTTTAAGTTCAACAGAATTAAAACCGGAATACAAAGTTAAATGTACGAAGGAGCCTTTGAATTAGAATACTGAAAAGGTCAAATTACAAAGAAATTGTTAAGAAAACATAGCAATGTTTTATTAAATTTGAACATTATTAAATTGTAAAGGTAAATAAGTGATAAGTTATAGGATTTGAAAGTTATACAATTTAATTACGAGATGTAAAAATAAAATGAATAATAAATTTTTTTTTACAAATCAATGATTAAGATAATTATATTTTAAATCTTTTAATAAGATATGTAAGATTATTATTCTACAAGAGTTTAAAGAAATCTGGATCCCAAAACAAAAAGTATAAATTTTTTTAAAAGCAAGAAAGTATTAAAGAGAAATGCGTGAATCATTAAGAAATTTGTTGATTAGGGAAGGTATTAAAGAGAAAAGCTTTCCACAGGCTGCTATCTACCATTTGTTAGAAACCAACAAGCGGCTAAAACAATCTTTTAGAGGGGGGGGGGGTGAATAGAAGTTTCAAGCGATGATACCAAACTTTCGTATGTAATTGGAAACGAATCAGAAAACTGTCAATTTTAATGAATTTTATAGATCTTAATTGATTAACTTGGAGCTTAATCGATTATTGCCTAACTGGTGATAAATGCTTAATCGATTAACAGCTTGCTTAATCGATTAACCACTGATTATTTTCAGAAAATTAGTTTTTAATCATTATCAAGAATTACTACGAATTAGAGAAACTAAAACACAAAACCTAGAATCAATAAGGAACAATCAATCAAATAGAGATTTAAAGCTTGAAATTGAAATCCCCAATTCTAACTTAAAATTGATTCTCTCTCACGAAATCATGTAATTAAAGAAAATAAAGCAAGAAAATAACACGTGCAAATTTTATACTGGTTAACTCTCTACCACTGAGAGCTACATCCAGTCCTCCCCTTCAGACTTGGGAGATTTGCTTATTCTTAGAAAAAATCACAAGAGTTAATACAATTAGATTAGAGATTCATCACTCAAAACCTAACCCTTTTCAAGAATGTACCAAATTCTTGAAGTCTACCCAATTAACTCCTTGTATTTTTCTAAGCTCCTTGTTGAAGAACTTCTTCAACTCTCTTGCTCATTTTTAAACACTCAAAGCTTGAGGTGATTCCGCACACCCTTCTTTTCAATTTACAAATTGAAAAATCTTCTTTGTTGAATACTTCAAGCATAACCTTCTTGTTGCAAATGATTCAACGAACTTCTAAGCATAGTCTTGAAAATCTCAATTGAAACAAATACTTGAAAGATATGAAATTGAATTGAGATTTAGTAGAAGATGAATTTGTTCATGATAGAGTGGTTATGAAAACCAAAAGTTTAAATTTGCTCAATAATCTTTTTTTGAAAAAATATGAAAGTGTGTAAAAAAAATGCTCTTGAAAGAATAATAGCTTGATATATATTGAGTCATGAAAAAGAAAAACTATTAAACTAAAAACATATTATGTTATAACAGCTGTTAATCGATTAACCAGAGGTTTACTCGATTAACCACGGTACACTGAATGTTTTTTTTTCAAGATTTACACGTGTTAATCGATTAACCAAAGTGCTTAATCGATTAACCACTGTAACATGATATATAAAAATATGTTTTTCTATTTTATTCACATTTACACCTTTCATTTTTAATCAAATATGAGCCAACCTCTATCATGTTTTAATCTCAATCAACAACATATATTTCCAATCAATTTAAATTGAGATTAAACTAATCCTAATCTACCACCCGCACTAAATATAAAGTTTAAATACAACATATGAATATGAAACATAAAACTAATAACAATGGTAGATCATCTTCTTCTTGTAATTGTTGTGTAGTGTTTGGTCAAAGCCATTGTCTTCATAAAACTCATTTGATTCTACAATCTCTCCTTTTTGATGATGACAAACCATTGCACTTGATAGTCCCTGTGTTTTGCATACTCCCCCTAAATGTTTGCACACTTAGGAAAAATAACAAAACCACAAACAAACACCTACAAAACAATCACAAACCTTTCTCTCCCTTTTGGCATTATCAAAAATATAACAAATAAGAAACTTTCCAAAAGCGAAAAGAAATAAAACATAAACATGTATAATCCACACACACATATGCATAAACAACAACTATAAAAGGAACAACCCTAAAGCATAAGTGACAACCACAGTGCAGTGCATAAAACATAATAAAAGTTTAGAAGCAAAAACCAAGTTCAAGTAACCAATAGGTAACAGCGAACCAAGTCCAAACAACCTAAAACAGGAGTGCACTAAAAGAAAGTGAAATATGATCAAGATGGTGGTTATGGTGGAAAAAATCTCCCAAAAGCATCAATCAACCTCTCCTCCATTGCCCTTTGGCTATCCCTCCATGGCACGAAAAGCCGCTTGTAGACGAATTTCCATGTGATGAAAATCTTTTTGTCGACTTTCCCATAGAGAATCAAACCGACGATCAACATGAGCAGTAAGGGAACTAATCCGACCATCAACAAGAGCAGAAATAGAATCATGAAGTGCTCGATAGTCAAAACCAGAAGAGGTATGTGAAGGAATATCATGAGAAGCATGCTCAATCTCCGAAAAAGTAGTAACGTCCACAAAATCCTCAATATTAATATCTTCTTGATTTTTATCCTGATTTTGAGGCACTGCATCTTCCATTTTCCTTGCCTTTTCAGCTTCAGCATTCTCTTGTTCTTGAATTTCCTTGACCTCATCTTTCCACATCCAACGATTAGAAGTCGGATATTCTTGCATGCCTTGAAACCTTAGATTTGCTGCATTTACACAATTTTGAGCTTCATCTAACTTAATCATAGGCTCATTATCTCTAATAGGCACTTGATAATGATGCAACAACTTGGTTACGACCATAGGATATGGCAACCAAGCGTTCCCACGAGTTGTAGAAGTGGCCAACATCTTATCCATAATAACCTTACACCAATTAATATTGATATGATTTTTAATACCATATAACAATTTTAATTCATCCTCACTAGCTTGTGCATAATTCTGTGATGTCCTAGGCACTAAGCAATATGAAATAGGATACAACAACATTCTATTGTCCACCGTCATCAAACCAACTCTTTTTGTACCACTATGCCAAGTCTTTCCTGGTCTTAATGAATTTTGAAAAACTGTTGCAGGATCACAATCATTAAGACTAACATCCTCATGATCATCAATAAAAGTTCCAGTAGTACACAGCCCAAACAAAATCCGAATGTGCGAAGGTTTAATCACACACAAAGTACCATTACCATAGTCTTTATCTTACCTGCATCTTTTTGCATGTTAGCATAGAATTGTCTGACTAACCTAAGGCAATAGTGCATATTAAATTCTAGAAATTTCTGTAAACCTTGCTCTTGCAGTAAAGAAACACATTCAAACCTCTGAGATTGTAACCATGAGAACTTCATCCACCGTAAAATGCCAAACCCACGCTCCTTAAAGTAAGCCTCCCTCTCATGCCTAGCCTCAGATGAGTAAAACTCGCTATCTCTGTCAGTGTTGGCACGCTTCTTGATGTGTTTCCCAGGGCGAGAGGAAGAGGAAGCCATTGATTACACTTTTAGGGTTTGAAAGGGGGTAAAGCAGTGGAGACAGTGAATAGTGAAAACTGAGTGAAATTGATAGAGAAATTCGTGTAGAGGAGTGAAATGCAAGTGATTTTGATGAAAACCTTGTGTAATTTTGATGGAATATGAAGAAATTAGAAGAGAGAGTAGAAGAGAGAATAAAGAACACATGAAAGAGAGAAGAGAAACACGGTTTGCACTGAGAAAGAGAACGTGTTTTAAAACTGAACGCACAGGTGTTAATCGAGTAGCCAGAAACGTTAATTGATTAACGCCTGATAGGGAAGGCAAAATTAATCGAGTATGAAACAGATTAATCGAGTGTTGCCTGATAAGCATTAAAAACTTAATCGAGTAAGAAGCAACTTAATCGATTAAGGGCTATATAAAAATACTTTTTTTACTCAATTAATCCCTGAAATACATGATTAATCCTTTTTCAAAATAGTTTTAAACCACAAAACAGACTAGCACACAACAATATTCATATTTAGGAATTCATTTAAAGAGAATTATGAGCTCAAAGAAATATCAAATATGTTCACTATTAAGAGAATTATGAAGAAAATTGTGATACAAAAAACAACACATATTGAAGAAAGGCTTTACAAGATGATGGACTTAAAACAAAATAGCTTCAAACAACAACTAGTTAATACTAGATTCATCACGTATGCCTAGCTCTCGTCTTATAAAATAAAAAGTATCTCTAGGAAAAGGCTTGGTGAAAATATCAGCTAGTTGGTTTGATGTGTTTACAAACTCAATAATACAATCACCTTTTTGAACATGATCCCTTAAAAAGTGGTGCCTTATTTCAATATGTTTTGTTCGTGAATGTAATACCATATTTTTGGTTAAGTTAATTGCGGAGGTGTTATCACATTTAATAGGTATTTTGTCAAGATTAAGTCCAAAATCCGAGAGTTAATTACTTCATCCATAAAATTTGAGCACAACAACTTCCGGCCACAATATATTCGTCTTCGGTGGTTGAAAGTGCAACACATGCTTGCTTTTTGGAATTCCACGCAACAAGTGAATTTCCAATAAGGTGACATGTGTCGCTTGTGCTTTTTCTATCTAATTTACAACCAACAAAGTCCGCATCACTACAACCAATCAAATTTAAAAAAGCATCTCTAGGATACCATAAACCACTATTTATTGAACCTTTTAAATACTTCATGATTCTCTTGACGGAAGATAAGTGAGATTCCTTAGGGTTAGCTTGATACCTAGCACACATTCAAACACTAAACATAATATCCGGTGTACTAGCAGTTAGATATAACAAGCTACTTATCATACCTCTATACTTTGTTACCTCTACCGATTGACTGCTTTCATCCTTATCCAAATAGCAATTGGTAGACATAGGTGTTGATGCATGTTTAGCCTTGTCCATTCCAAATCTTTTTAGTAACTCCGTGCAATATTTTGATTGATGAATGAATATTCCATTGTCCAATTGCCTCACTTGCAATCCTAGGAAGAATGTCAACTCTCCCATCATGGACATTTCAAACTCACTTGTCATCAAGTCTGAAAATTTCTTGCATAGAGAATTGTTAGTCGCACCAAAAATAATATCATCAACATAAATTTGGACTAACAAAATATCTTTACCAACTTTATCTATGAAAAGAGTTGTATCAACCAATCCTCTTTTGAATCCCTTTTCTAGCAAAAAGGAACTTAACCGATCATACCAAGCTCTAGGAGCTTGTTTCAACCCGTAAAGCGCCTTTTTGAGTTTAAAAACATGATTTGGGAATTCAAAATTTTCAAAACCGGGTGGTTGTGACACATAAACTTCTTCTTAAATGTATCCACTCAAGAATGCACTTTTCATATCCATTTGGTAAAGTGTGAAATTCATAATAGAAGCAAAGGCTAAAAGCATCCTAATGGCTTCTAATCTAGCTACGGGGGCATAAGTTTCATCATAATCAATACCTTATTCTTGACTATACCCCTTAGCAACTAGTCTAGCTTTATTTCTAACAATTAGACTCGATTCATCAAGCTTGTTTCTATAAACCCGTCTAGTTCCAATCACTGGACGATCGGGTTTTGGCACTAGCTCCCAAACATTGTTTCTTTCAAATTGATTTAATTCTTCTTGCATGGCTAAAACCCAATGTTCGTCTTTGATTGATTCATGAATGTTCTTAGGTTCTAATTGAGAAACAAAAGCAACAAAATGACAAAAATTATTAAGAGAGCTTCGGGTTACCACTCCCTTAGCTATATCACCTAATATGTTAGAAATTCGGTGATTCTTATTTGTCCTCCAAGTATCAGGTAGATCATTGTTTTGAGATTGTGCTAGCTCATTTCCTTGTAGTTGTATTTCTCTTTCACCATGTTGCATCTCTACTTCTTTTTCCTTTGGCTCTTCAACTCCATTGATGACTCCTACATTATCATCACAAAGAACACTTTCCTCTCCTTTCGGGGATTCATCAAATACCACATGAACGGATTCCTCCACAGTTAAAGTTCTCTTATTAAAAACTCGAAAAGCTTTGCTTTGCATAGAATAACCAAGAAAGATGCTTTCATCGGCCTTAGAATCAAACTTGCCGAGATGGCTCTTATCATTATTTAAAATAAACACCTTACAACCAATGGCATGAAAATATGAAATATTAGGTTTTCGCCCTTTAAGAAGTTCATAAGGAGTTTTATTTAAATGCAGACAAATAAGTATGCTATTAATAACATAACAAGCAGTGTTAACAGCATCGGCCCAAAAATAAGAGGGAACTTTAGACTCTTTGAGCATAGTCCTAGCAAGTTCCTTCAAAACACGATTCTTTCTCTCTACAACTCCATTTTGTTCTGGAGTTCTAGGGGCCAAATATTAATGATCAATCCCAAACTTTTCACAAAAAGCATCAAACTTAGAATTTTCAAACTCACCACCATGGTCGCTTCTAATTGTCACGATTTTTAAATTTAATTGATTTTGGATGAGTTTGGCAAAAAAATTTTAAAACATTTATAAGTTTCACTTTTAAAGATAGAAACAATGTCCATGTAAATCGAGTAAAGTCATCTACCATAACAAATCCATATTAATTTCCACCAAAACTTCTAACTTGTGATGGGCCAAACAAATCCATGTGGATCAACTCCAATGGTTTTGTTGTGCTTATCACCTTTTTAGGTTTAAAAGAGTTTTTGACTTGTTTGCATTTCTTACATGAATCACAAATACCGTCAAGTTGAAATTTCATTTTTGGTAGACCAATTACTAAGTCTTTGCGTAGTAGCTTGTGTAGATGATTTACTTTAACATGTGCTATTCGCCTATGCCAAAGTCCAACCTCATAATCATTGGTTTTAAAACAAGTAGAAATCAAAGAGGTTATCGCATCCAAATCAACTAAATACGTGTTATTAGAACGCTTCCCTACAAACTTAATCTTTGATCTACGTCACTTTTAATTAAGCATACATCGGAGGTAAAAGTAACATTATTGCCCATATCACATAATTGACTTATACTTAGCAAGTTATGTTCTAAACCTTCTACGTATAGAACATTATCAATTACAAGATTAGAAATGTTACCAATTTTACCAATGCCGAGTATCCTTCCTTTGTTGTTATCACCATATGGGACGTGACCCTTCTCCTTGGTAGTATGCTCAATGAAGTGGGACCGATCTCCCGTCATATGCCTCAAACATCCACTATCAAGATACCACCTTTTATCCTTGGTTCGAAGGCATACCTACAAATGGAATTAATTTGAAGATTTAGGTACCTAAACTATTTTGGGTCCTTGATGGTTAGTTTCCGGACTTTCTCCCTTGACAATCCAAATATAATCCTTCTTAGGTACACTATAATTTTTATTGTTACAAAACTTTGAAGCGTGTCCAAAAACTCCACAATAGAAGCAAGTTGGCTTATTTGAAAAATTAACCTTAGAAAAATCACCAACCTTTCTATAGGACTTCTTCTTTTTAGTGGTGTATCCTAATCCGGTTTTATTTGCATTGTCTCTTTGGATAGAAAGAAAATCATTCAAATTTCTTCTTCCCTTTGTGAAAGTTGCAAGTTTATTTTCCAAATCATTTAAGTCATTTTCATTTAACTTTCATTTTTCACAAATAGGGGTAATCTTTGAAGCACAATCACAAGTTGCATTAGCATATATAAGATCAAGAGTTTCATTTTGAAGTCTCAACTCATCAATTTGTTTTTGCATTTCAGAAATTTTCTCTTGATAGTTCAAAATGAGTTTCTTACTTTCTACATTAATCTTAGCTAATTTCTTAAGTTCCTTATGCATGCCAACATATGCACCATACAACATATCATAAGTAGGAGAAGAACATGAATTGAAATCAGAATCAAGTTCATGATTAGAAGTTACCTCCCTTGAGCTAGATTGCTCAAGTGATTCATCAATTGAGGAAGTCTCTTCATCATGCTTAGTCATAAGACATAGGTTTGCCAATTCATCTTCATCTGAGGTGCTTGAATTTGGTTCATCCTCCGGCTCATCCCATACAATATATGCTTTATTTCCCTTGGGGTAATTTTACTTCTTCTTGTCATAATCAGATTTCTTGGAATTTTGGGGGCAATTTGACTTATGTGTCCGACTTTCCCGCACTTGTGACAAATAACCTTGTCAATGGGGGTTTATGATCTATGAGGTGCATTCTTGGATTCCTTTGGTTTGAATCGATTGAAGTTACTTTTCTTCTTTAGAAATTTGCTAAACTTCCTTACAATCAATCCAAGAGTTTCATCATCTATTTCTGAATCGGACTCTTCTATTTGAGAAGATTCATCTTGAGCATTCAATGACTTTAAACTAGATTTAAGTGCAATGCCCTTCTTCTTCTTGTCTGAATCTTCATGCATAGACAATCTTCCAAGCTCCATTTCATGCTCTTGCAATTTTCCAAACAAAGTTGCTAAGTCCATTGTATCCAAGTCCTTTGATTCAATTAAAGCTGTAACCTTCGGTTGCCATTCCCTGCTTAGACATCTTAAAACTTTGTTAATAACTTCACAATTTAGAAAAAATTTTCCAAGGGCAATAAGATAGTTCACAATATGAGTAAAACGTTTTTGTATGTCATTTATTGATTCATTAGGTAACATGCGAAAAAGCTCATACTCATGCATTAGAGAATTTAGTCTAACACGTCTAACCTCAGTAGTGCCCTCATGAGTGACTTGAAGTGTGTTCCACATTTCCCTAGCATTCTTACATTGTGACACACAAAAAATCATCATAAGAGGTGATGATGTTTTTAGCTTTCAAATCATATTGTACCTTTTTCTTATCATCATCATTCCAACTAGCTCTAGGTTTTTCCAGCAACAATGTCATTTACTTTTGTAGAAGGGATAAATGGTCCATTTTCAATTGCATTCCAAATTTCGATATCAATCGCTTCAATAAAAATTTTCATTCGCACTTTCCAATAAGCATATCCTTCACCATTAAATAGTGGAGGACGGTTTATTGAAGCGCCTTCACCTCTAAATGGGTTATTGTTAGAGCCCATGGTTTCCAAAGGATCTTTTCGAAAAAGCTTTCATGCTCGGTTTATTCGACCGAGCTCTGATACCACTTGTTGGAAACCAACAAGCGGCTAAAACAATCTTCTAGAGGGGGGGGGTGAATAGAAGTTGCAAGCGATGATACCAAACTTTCGAATGTGATTGAAAATGAATAAGAAAACTGTCAATTTTAGTGAATTTTACAGATCTTAATCCATTATTGCCTGGCAGGTGATAAATGCTTAATCGATTAACAACTTGCTTAATTGATTAACCACTGATTATGTTCAGAAAATTAGTTTTCAATCAATATCAAGAATTACTACGAATTAGAGAAACTAAAACACAAAACCTAGAATCAATAAGGAACAATCAATCAAATAAAGATTTAAAGCTTGAAATTGAAATCCCAAATTCTAACCTAAAATTGATTCTCTCTCAAGAAATCACGTAATTAAAGAAAATAAAGCAAGAAAAGAACACACACAAATTTTATACTGGTTCACTCTCTACCACTGAGAGCTACATCCAGTCCTCCCCTTCAGAATTGGGAGATTTGCTTATTCTTAGAAAAAATCACAAGAGTTAATACAATTAGATTAGAGATTCCTCACTCAAAACCTAACCCTTTTCAAGAATGTACCAAATTCTTGAAGTCTACCCAATTAACTCCTTGTATTTTTCTAAGCTCCTTGTTGAAGAACTTCTTCAACTCTCTTGCTCACTTTGAAACACTCAAAGCTTGAGGTGATTCCGCACACCCTTCTTATCAATTTACAAATAATTGAAAAATCTTCTTTGTTGAATACTTCAAGCATAACCTTCTTGTTGCAAATGATTCAACGAACTTCTAAGCATAGTCTTGAAAATCTCAATTGAAACAAATACTTTAATTGAGATTTAGAAGAAGATGAATTTGTTCATGATAGAGTGGTTATGAAAAACAAAAGTTTAAGTTGGCTCAATAATCTTTTTTTGGAAAAATATGAAAGTGTGTAAAAAAAAATGCTCTTGAAAGAATAATAGCTTGTAATATATTGAGTCATGAAAAAGAAAATTAACGAGAGTTTTACTCGATTAACCCTATACACTGAATGTTCTTTTTCAAGATTTACACGTGTTAATTGATTAACCAAAGTGCTTAATCGATTAACCACTGTAACATGATAAAAATATGCTTTTCTATTTTATTCACATTTACACCTTTAATTTTTAATCAAATATGAGCCTACCTCTATCATGCTTTAATCTCAATCAACAACATATATTTCCAATCAATTTAAATTGAGATTAAACTAATCCTAATCTATGTTGAATCAAAGGTTTTGATGATGACAAATATACCATGAGCACGGTTCTCGGCCAAGGGTTTTGATGAAACCAAATGAATCAGCTCAGGCGTACTCGAAAGTGATCAATTCTTGCTATCGCTCAAAGCTGAAACAGGTGCCAAATGCGAACAATCATCAAGCTCGGCTCAAAGCTCGAAAAGATGCCAAATGCGAACAATCATCAAGCTCGGCTCACAGCTCGAACAAATGATAAATGAGAACAATCGTCAAGCTTGGCTCACAGCTCGAACAGATGCCAAATGCGAACAATCATCAAGCTCGGCTCACAGCTCGAACAGATGCCAAATGCGAACAATCATCAAGCTCGGCTCACAGCTCGAACATATGCCAAGTGAAAGTCATCAATCTCGGCTCAAGTTCCCCAAGATCGGTGACGTTGTCAAGCTTGAACTTTCGTCAAGCTCGACAACACTGCTCATCAAGAAGATTAATCACTCAAGTCCCCAAGCTCGAACTTTCGTTAAGCTCGGCAACACTGTTCGCCTCAAAGCAGCTCAGCTTAAGCTCGACATCACATCAGATCAGCTCAGCTCAGATCATGTCAAGCTCGGCATCACATCAAATCAGCTCAGCTCAGGTCAGATCTATCACTCAAGTCCCCAAGCTCGACTTAAGGAAGTCGGTCGAAAGATTAGCTCGGTCAGCTCAGAGAAGATTAATTACTCAAGTTCCCAAGCTCGAAGCGATGTCAAGCTCGATCTAGTTGTCAAGCTCGACATCCCTATTTATCTTCTTCATCCTTCAGCAGTACGCCGCATGCACCACTACGTCACTGTACTGATATTATAGTACTGTGCATTGCTTGAAATTTTGTCTTTATCTCAACAACACTCATCTGTCACCATCCTTAATATTTCAAAATTGAAAATTCAAAGCATCAATGCAAGAGAGACTAATTCAGAACGTTATAAAGAAGCGGAAATGGCTGAACAAAGGACAAACGTATCTCTAAACAGTGAAAAAATTGTCTAGTATATCCGTTGCAAAGGACATATGTATCCCAAGATATTTTCCACTCTCTCTCGTACCTCATGCATGCTGGCATCATTATAAAAGGCATGGGTTTTCTTCTTCAGAAGACAAGCAGAGAAAGACAAGAGAACAGAGCAGAAATTTTAAATCATTCTCTGATAAACACAAGAAGAGCATACACGGTGAAGCAAAAACGGAGAAAAGGGAACGATAGAGCTAGAGAGAGAAACTATTACATTTTGAATCTAAGCTCCAAATCGTTCCCTGCAAAATCCTTTCTCAAACACACAACCGTACACTCATTTGTTCATCAAACTTTCAGAATCAAACACATTTGAGTTTCGGGTTGGAGCCATCTCATTCATTCAATCATTTCTTCAAGTCTTGAGGTGCTCTCAAGCAAGTGAAAGTCTTGGAAGGTTTCCAAGCTCGTCTAAGAGGTTCTTGGCGATTGAATTCTTAGGAGGTTCCTGAGCAAAAATCCAAAGAGGTTCTTTGGTGAAAATCCTTGAAGGTTTCAAGGTGTCTTGAAGGTTTCAAGACTTGTTAAATTAGGTAGAAGCCAAGAGTTTGGTATTCTCTTGGTGGGTTAATTGATCCCTTGTAATTTCTATCAATTTAATATTATTAAAGGCTCCCTAAGGTTCAGGGGGGATTGGACGTAGCTCACCGTGGTTGTGAGTGAACCAGTATAAAATCTTGGTGTCTCATTTTCTCTTTACAGCTTTCAGTTTTTATCCCGAGCATTTAGTCGTCTTTGTTTAACTTATATCTTGTGCTCGGATAGTGCTAGCAAATTTCCGCTGCAAACCTGATATTTGAGTGGCGCAGCTCGAATAATCGGTGGTCGGTCTAGATAACCGATTATCAGATACTACTGGGGCCCAAAGTCAGCATTTTTTTTTTAACAGCTAGTTTTGTTCGACCGATTTCAATCACATCGCGAAAAATTGGTATTATTGCTTCCAACTACTATTCATCCCCCCTCTAGTAGATTGTTAGGCCGCATGCTGGGTTTCCAACAATTGGTATCAATGCTCGGTCGAAAGATCGAGCTTAACAACTTTTTTGAAAAAGATCCTAGGAAACCATGGGCTCTAACAATCCATTCGGAGGTGAAGGCTCTTCAATAAACTGACCACCACTATTTAATGGTGATGTTTATGCTTATAGGAAAGCCAGAATGAAAAGTTTCATAGAAGTAATAGATATTGATAGCTATGCACACAACACGTGTAGGTTCATTATGGATGTTGGGATTGATTGTTGAGGTGATGTGATATTGAAATATGCATGTATTTAATGCGATGATGGTGGCAAAATCATCATAGAATTTGAGGTCGCGGATGTTTGATGATCTTCATTATTAGACCCACATTTTCCCTATTTAAATTATTTAATTTTAGTATCTCATATTGCACAATTTTAGGAAATTCTAGTTTATGAAGTGTTGAAATGTGATGTTTATAACTATATTATGGTTTAGTAAAATTCTAAGTGATATAAAGTGATTCTTTTTATTATCAAGTATGATATTTGTAGAATCATTTATTTTGTTATTGGATTTTGATCGAACATAAATTTAAAATATTTATGTGACTTTCAATCCTATATTTTTATGGCAATTCTAATTTGAATGATTAGAGGGTCTAAGTGATCATATGAAAGTATAATATTTATTTATTTGAATGAAGAAGTATATGCGATTTTTTAAGAAACTATATATGCGTGTTGCTTTAATTGATAATGAGATTATAGTATCAAGATATGATTTCTCTAATGTGAATTTATTAAAATGCTAAGTGTATAAAAAAAATTTTTTGTGGGGTAAAATCTAATAAACCATGTATTTTGTTTTATTGTGGTGATTTAAGTATTTTTATTTATTTGATATTGTTTATGGAATTTTTTCGTAATTTCATAACTTTTTCATGGTTAATCCAAAAGAAGTGATTTTATAGTCAAAATGTTTGTATTAAAATGTAGAATATATTTCTAACAATGAATGTCTAATTTTGTTTTTTGAAAATTTATATTTTTTGAGAAGTATTATAAAAACATTAGTATTTTCATCATTTAAATAATTTAAAGTATGGTGTTGATACATTGCCTAATGTATAAAAAATTTTAGGCTTATTTAATATTTTAGTCCTTGAACTTAGGTGCTCTTTTGGAATTGGTCCTTAAACTTTTTTTCCGATGCTTTGGGTCCTTGAACTTTGTTAATTTTTGGAAATGGTCCTTTCGTCGCGTAAGTGATGATATAGCCGACGACATGTCACGTCACTTTCACTATATCGACGAGTGACGTGTTATGTAGGATCACGGGACACTACATGATTTCTTTTTATTAAAAAAATAATTTCTTTTAAAGTTTATTAAAAGATTCGATTTTCTTTAAGAAATACAATTTTTAATTATTTTTAATAAATTTGAATTTTTTTTATTTTGAAAATTCACGTGGCATCATCTGGCATGTTACCTATCGATGTGGCGAAGGTGACATGGCATATCCTCGGTTATATCACCACTTAAGTGTTGAAATGATCATTTCCATAATTTGAGCAAAGTTTAAGGATTCAAAGCATCGAAAAAAAAGTTTAAGGACCAATTCCGAAAGAACACCTAAGTTCAACGACTAAAAACTTAAATAAGCCAAAATTTTATTTTCCCTCCCTTGTGTGATGTGTTGCTTGCCCAAATGCAAGAGAAAGAAGAGATCATTTTTGTTTTGGATGCAAAATTTGAAAATCAAATTTGAAAAAGCTGCAATGATGATGCACAAAACAATAAAAAGTACTTTTGAGCATGCAAGCTCCCAACCAACTCAATTAACTATTTAGTACTCCCTCCTTGCACGCCACCCTCCTCTCTTTTTGGCTAAAAGCCCTACTTCTCCTCTCCTATAAATACTTTCACTTAAAGTTATCATCATTTTTTTTTCATTTTGAATTCTACTAACAAAGAAAAAAAAAGAAGAGAAGAGAAAACATTTTCCCCTTTGAGAGAGAGCAGACCGTGGGACTTGAAGAGGGAGGAGAACAAGGAGATTTTGCATTTTCTTTGTAGGAGAAAAAAGTATTTCTAATCATTCATTCATTCTTTCATTCTTTCTTTTTGTATGATATCCATGCTTTAATATTATCTTTGCATGTGTTGTCATCTTCTCTTGAGTTTCAAAAAGAATTCTTTTTACTCTATGATGATCTCATTTTCATAAATGAACATGTATTTGTTTTACTTTGTTAAAGAAAGAAATGAGTGATTTTATCTTTGCATGTTAGATTTTGTGAATGATAATGAAAGCTTCTCTCCTTGCATGTTAACTTTTTTAAGGTTGTAGGGTTAACCAATAATAAGGCGCGACGAAGCCGACTAAGATACATTAACTCGACAACCCTGACCGACCAAAGGCCTATCTTACAAGGACTCACCCCGACCTCCAACAAGTCGGGAATTTCTTGATATAATCAACCTCGAATAGGTCGACCTTCACATGGTCGCCAGCCGACCGTAAACTCAGCCTCCTCTCGAAGAGCCTCGAGTGGCCTACTAAGGATAGATGGGATAATCTGGTCTCGGGAAGCCGTACAGGCCACGTGTCATCCATCCCCCACAACCTTTACGGGTTAGACATGAGAAGGGACATGTTGTGTTGTCCAAGTTCTAGAATATGTTGTGTTGTCCCTATTCTGGAAAGGTCCCATATATTTTGCAGATATTTCCCACAGAACCTGACGTAAGAATGGAAACCCTAAAGGGCCCCTATTTTGGGTATGACCCTATAAAAGGCATAACGATGCCTAGGGCTCAGGTACGTTCTCTCATCCCTAAGTTGCCACTATAGCACACGGTTTGTTGACAAGGGGAGACCCAGGGTATCCCAACTGGATATTCAGATATTTCACACATGTCACACATTAATTGTCTGATCCTTCACCGATTCAAAGGCCATTAGACATTGGTCCTAGGGTCATAAAGATCAGCTACATTTTCTCTATTTCATATCCACTACATTGGCGCCATTTGTGGGAATCTGAGTAACAAAACATTCCCACCCCACTCTTTACCACACAAGCATGGTTAACAGTACAGGAAACCACGGTGGTGACAACCAACAGGAGGGGGGCCGCTGTAACATCCTAGAAATTAGTAGTAATATAAATCTAATAAACTTATAAATATTTATTTAGGAATAGGATTAAGTCGTAGAGATTGTATAAGGGTAGTGAGGTGATAGGAAGCCTTGATCGAACTAGTATGTAAGTTTTGGTCGTCGGACCAATCCCGGCCGAGCTAAACAGGGTTATACGCGGAACCTGTGTCACGCTCGGATTATCCGACCTCAGCGCACCTCATAGCGTTATCTGAGAATTAAGCTCGGACTACTGTTAGTCCTTCATACCGAGCTGACGTATCCCTAGCCGACTTATCCTCGCTCCTCCGTGCCAGCTCATGTTGAGCTGTTGGTTCCTTGGTTTTTGTACCGTCCGTACGGTACTATCTTTCACTTTATGTCATTGTCATTGCTTTATGTACCTTTCAAGTACTATTCATGGCTTCCTCAAGAAGCTAATGAATCCTAGCCACATGTTTTGGCTTCCTCAAGAAGCCTCCAATGAGGACCACACAAATATCCTTCCTAAAACACTAAAAGTGAAACCAACGCACAACCCTCAACACTTTCATTTTCTTCCTCATTCGTCTCTCTCTCTCTCTCCCTTACTTTCTCTGAAGTTCCAGCAACACCATCAAACCCCAACATACCTTTCTCCTCTCTTCTTCTCACAAACATTCCCCTCTCTTCTACCAGCCGGAGACCTTCTCCCCGTCGTCTTCTCTTCCGTCCCGGACGTCCCTGGACCGCCTTGGAGTTCATGTGAATCGTGGTGGAGTTGTGTGCAGCTTGGAAGAAAAAGGGCTCAAGGGTGTTAAGCTCAAAGTCAAGCAACAAGGAAAGCCTCACTCAAACTCTCAACTCTTATCTCACCCGGTTTGAGGTAAGGAGTGCGTGTTACCTCTACTTGAGTTTGGGTTTCTAGGATGTTCATAAAGGGTACTAAGAGTGGGTATTAGATTAGGGAATGGACATAGGTTAATGTTAGAAGAGAAATGGTAAAAAGGGTAAAAGGGGAATTAATGAATGAACTAGAAACATGGATTTTAGGTGAAGATGGAATATCACTTTTGATTACATGCAATATTTCATATGCTGCATTTTATATGATGGGTTGACTAAATGTTTTGTTCATGAGGTTGTTGAGGTATAAGTGTTTATGATGCTTTGATATTCGGTATTTGTATCTGTGGCCGAGCCGAGAGAGGGTGTGAATGGAGAATGAGAAGAATGGTAACCAGGGTGGATCGAAAAGACAAACTAATAAGTTATATAATGAGATAGGTAGATGAGATAGATAATAGGGATAAGGGAAATCGGAAATGGGTAAAGGGTTGAGTTGAGATAGGCCGAGCTAAGTAAGTAATGAGATTAATGCAAAGAGGAATAAATTAAAGAGGTGAACTGAGGTGGGCCGAACTAAAAGTAATAGTTAATAAGATAAGGGGGAATTAAAGAGAAATGGTTGTGTGGTCGGGTCATAGCAGACGCGTACTGGGTGCGTGCATTGATCGCGTAAGCCGAGCATTGTGGTGTTCGCAGCTGTAAGTCGAGTATTGTGCTGCTCGCAGTTATGACTCACACAAGGTTCCGAGAACGGAATCGGTGGGCAGTGTTCCTGGTCATAGCAGACGCGTACTGGGTGCGTGCATTGATCGCGTAAGCCGAGCATTGTGGTGCTCGCAGCTGTAAGACGAGTATTGTGGTACTCGCAGTTATGGACACTCCTTACTCCATAGAATGATCGGCGGTAGTGTTCCTGGTCATAGCAGATGCGTACTGGGTGCGTGCATTGATCGCGTAAGCCGAGCATTGTGGTGCTCGCAGCTGTAAGACGAGTATTGTGGTACTCGCAGTTATGGACACTCCAATATCCGACTTAAATGGTGTAAGACATGCACTAGGTGTATGCATCCAAGAAGAGTAAAAGATTGTAAATTATGTGAAAGTGAAATATTGAGTAGTGAACCTGAGATAGAGATGGTAATCCGAGACATGAGAGGATAAACCGAGGTATAGCTAGCAATGAGTTAACTGGTTTATGATGTGAGCCGAGCTAGACGAGGATGTGGGTATGCGAACCGAGCTAAATGTTGATATATGCATGAGATATATGAGTTTGATTACTTGATTTATTTGCTATTTGACTACTTGTGTTTGGCTTGGTAGTTCGGTATGTCATTCTAGAAACTGCTTACTTAAGTTCTGTGTAATGCTCACCTCCTTACCATTTTTCAGGTACTGAGCCCGAGCAGACGCAGTCCCTGGCCGAGCAGGATCACTCTCCCTCACAGGGAGAGTAAGTTATTTAGAGTCAGATAGGTGGATGGGTCTCGGCCAGTTGGGCCGAGCTAGAACATTGTTTTGTATTGGGTCTCGGCCAGTTAGGCCGAGCTAAAACACTGATTGTATTTTGAAATGACCGAACTGAATGTACCTAAACTTATACTTTATGGAATTGATGCCTTTAAAGTCTTCCGCTTTATTAACTCTGATGTTTTTGTTATTAATGAAAGGAAATATTATTTTGGAAAATATCATATCCATCTTAAAAGAAATTTTAAATCCTCAGTAAGGGTATTTCTTTCATAGGGTGTTACATTTTTGGTATCAGAGCAGTTTCTCCTCGGCCTATTGGAGTTGCGAAAGACTCTAGTGGTTACTCACCAAGAGAGTGACAAATAAGTAAAGTCTAGAAGTCTAAGTTAGACAATAGAGCTCATAGGTATATATGTTTATATATATATATATATATATATATTTACTTGATTAATCGAAAGTTAATTGGCTTTCTCTCCATGACCAAACAGGATGGCTGGGAGACGAGCTGATAACGACCGAATTGCCACTGTGTTGGAAACTCTGGTTCAGCTACAGCAGAACCAAGCGCAGGCTCAGCAGAATCAGGCTGAGAACCTCGCTCAAAACATTGCCGCAGCCGCAGCAGCTGCAGCTGCAGCCCTTCAGCCCTAACCTCCGGCTCCGGTCGAGATAGACTGGATGAGCCAATTTCGGAAGAACGAACCACCTCGGTTCGAAGGAGGATATAACCCAGATGGAGCTCAGAGATGGCTCCAGGATAATGAGAAGATCTTTCAATCTCTGCAACCTCCCTATGAGAACAGGGTGAGGTTAGCTGAGTTTGTGCTGGCTAGTGAAGCCGAGCACTGGTGGGATCAACAAAGCCGAGGATTGGAAGCGGCAAATGAGGTCATCACTTGGGAATTGTTCCGAGCCCGCTTCCTCGGAAAGTATTTTCCCGAAGATGTTAGGAGAGAGAAGGAACTCGCTTTTCTCAAGCTGGAACAAAGGAACTTGAGCGTTGGGGAGTATGCCGCTCAGTTCGAGGATTTGATCCGCTATTCAGGAAGCTATAGAGATGCTGACGAACGCACCAAGTGCATCAAGTTTGAGTCTGGTCTCCGTGACGTTATTCGGCTCGCATTCGAATATCAGAACATGGCCAATATCTCGCAATTGATAAACATGGCTAGTACTTATGAGAAGGGGCTCAAAAGGAAAGATGATGGAAAGAGGAGCATGTCAGTACAAAAAGGAGTGGGTCCGATCAGAGGAAAGGGAGCTGTCCAGAGATCTGCTCCCTATGTGAATCCGAACTCCAGAATGTCAACAGCTCCGAGGAGCGGTGGTCAGATGGTAGTTGTTCCTGGCCCGTATCCGATCTGGCAACATTGTGGAAGACAGCACAGGGGAGAATGCTGGAGTCTGGATCCGAGCAAAGCGAGAGGATCTTGTTTCCGATGTGGCAAGCCTGGTCATTTTGCAGCTCGGTGTACCGAGAATATTGTGAAGGAAGAGGTCAATATGACAAAGACTCATCAGACTGGTGTTAACCGACCTATGCAGAGGGGCAAAGTTTACACTATGGATGGTGAAGAAGTGGCTGATGATGACGAACTGATCCGAGGTACTTGTCGAGTAAACAGTATTCCATGTGCCGTGCTATTTGACTGTGGAGCCACACATTCTTTCATTTCCCTTGACTGTATGAATAGACTAAAACTATCCCCAGTAGAAATGCCTTACAAACTATCTATTTCTACCCCAACCAATTCTTCTGTAATCACTTCTAAAATGTGTCTAGAGTGTCCTATCCAAGTATTAGGTAGAGAATTTAAAGTCAATTTGATTTGTCTACCCTTAACCAAGCTAGATATCATCCTTGGCATGGACTGGATGTCTCAGCACCATGTCCTGCTCGATTGCCGAGAAAAGACCGTAATCCTTAGTGGCCCTTCTGTAGCGAAGTTAGAGATAACAGAGGAACCGACCTTAGATCAAACTCCCGTAGTCGGAGAATTTCCAGAGGTTTTCTCCGATGAAATGCCTAGCTTACCGCTGAGCAGAAAAGTAGAGTTCAGTATAGACCTTCTTCCAGGAACTGGCCCGATCTCAATCGCTCCGTACAGAATGGCACCTCCCGAGCTAGAAGAGCTTAAGAAACAGCTGGAAGAACTTTTGGCCAGAAAGCTAATCCGACCAAGCATCTCACCTTGGGGAGCTCCGATTCTATTTGTTAAAAAGAAAGATGGCAGCCTCAGAATGTGCACTGATTATCGGAAGCTCAACGCGGTAACAGTGAAGAACAAATATCCCCTCCCTCGGATTGACGATTTATTGGACCAACTCAAGGGAGCGTCAGTGTTCTCAAAGATAGACCTTCGATCTGGATATCACCAGATCCGAGTTCGAGAAGAAGACATTCCGAAGACAGCCTTCCGAACAAGGTATGGGCATTTTGATTACGTGGTTATGCCCTTCGGACTTACCAACGCCCCTGCTATCTTTATGGACTACATGAATAGGATTTTTCGACCCTACCTGGACTCGTTTGTGATAGTCTTCATTGACGATATCCTCATCTACTCCCGAAGTCCGAGTGAACACGAGCAGCATCTGAGGACGGTGTTGCAGGTTTTGAAGGATAAGAATCTCTACGCTAAACTCTCTAAGTGCAGTTTTTGGCTCAACGAGGTTCATTTCCTTGGACATGTGATATCCGAGCAAGGTGTAGCAGTTGATCCCTCCAAGGTGGAAGCGGTGCTTAAGTGGGAGAGACCGAACTCGGTGACGAAGATTAGGAGTTTCCTCGGTCATGTTGGATACTATAGGAGATTCATTGAAGGATTCTCTAAACTAGCTCTACCATTGACCTCGTTAACCAGAAAGGATGCATCCTACCAGTGGTCTGAAGTGTGCGAGCAGAGCTTTCAAGAGCTAAAGAAAAGGTTGACGAGCTCGCCCGTATTGATTTTACCCGATCCGACCAAAGCCTTTGATGTATTTTGCGACGCCTCGAAGCAGGGTCTCGGCTGTGTGCTGATGCAGCAGGGAAAGGTGGTGGCTTACGCCTCCCGGCAACTTCGGCAACACGAACAGAATTACCCCACCCATGACCTTGAATTAGCAGCCATGGTGTTTGCCCTTAAGATTTGGAGGCACTACCTGTATGGCACTAAATTTGAAGTGTTCCGTGACCACAAGAGTCTCGGCTACCTATTCGACCAGAAGGAGCTGAACATGAGGCAACGCAGATGGGTAGAATTCTTGAAGGACTATGATTTAAACTTGCACTATCATCCCGGAAAAGCCAACGTTGTGGCCGACGCATTGAGCAGGAAAAGTCTTCATCTGAGCAATATGATGGTCCGAGAGATGTAGTTGATGCAGGAGTTCAGTGACCTTAACCTCGACATACAGAAGAAGGAAAACAGTGTTGTCCTGGAAATGCTGCAAGTAACCAATGATTTTGTGGGTTTCATCAAGGAAAGGCAGGCTGCCGACCTAGAACTCCAGAAACTACTCGAAAGAGCAGGTGACAAGGATGAACCCAACTTCACTAAGGGACCTGATGGTCTCGTACGATTTCGAGGCAGAGTTTGCATCCCCATGGACTTTGAAGTCCGAAGAGAGTTGATGGAAGAAGCCCACAAGACGAAGATGAGTCTTCACCCAGGTGCCACAAAGATGTACCAAGATTTGAAGAGGTTATTTTGGTGGCCAAAGTTGAAGACCGACGTGGCCGATTATGTGTCTCGGTGCTTGACATGTCAGAAAGCCAAGATCGAGCATCAGAAACCAGAAGGATTACTCAAATCCTTGGAGATTCCACAATGGAAGTGGGATAGAATTTCGATGGACTTTGTATCGGGTCTACCAAGGACGAGATCAGGGCAGGAAGCCATTTGGGTTGTCGTGGACCGACTTACAAAGTGTGCCCATTTCTTGCCAATCAGCATGAAGTACAGTTTGGAGAAGCTGACGCAATTGTACATAAAGGACATCTTCAGACTCCATGGTGTTCCGAGCAGCATAGTGTCGGACCGTGATCCTCGTTTCTTATCTCGATTCTGGCAGAGTCTGCAAGAAGCCATGGGTACAAAGTTGAGGTTTAGCACTGCTTATCATCCTCAAACTGACGGACAATCCGAGCGCACCATTCAGACTCTTGAGGACTTGCTGAGAACATGCGTGCTTGAACAGTCGGAAAGCTGGGAAACACTATTGTCGTTGGTCGAATTTACCTACAATAACAGCTTCCATTCAAGTATCGGAATGGCTCCTTTAGAAGCCTTGTATGGTCGGAAATGTCGGACGCCGTTATGCTGGTTCCAGATAGGAGAAAACTTGTTGATTGGTCCTGACATTGTGCACGAGACAACCGAGAAGATTCGAATGATACAAGGAAAGATGAAAGCAGCGCAAGACCAACAGGAGAGCTATGCCGACAAGAGAAGAAAACCCTTGAACTTCATTGAGGGCGATCACATATTCCTTCGGGTATCCCCTGTAACAGGTGTCGGCCGAGCTACCAAATCAAAGAAGTTGACCCCGCGGTTTGTCGGACCATATCAAATATCGGAGAAGATCGGACCAGTAGCTTACAGAGTTGCCCTACCTCCGCACTTGTCTAAACTCCATGATGTATTTCACATCTCTCAACTCAGGAGATACATTCATGATCCCTCGCATGTGATAGCATTGGACGAGCTGCCGCTAAAGGACAACCTGACTTTTGAAGTTCTACCAGTCCGAGTTGAGGACAAGCAAGTCAGACGGCTCCGAGAAAAAGGAAATCTCCTTGGTCAAGGTCGTCTGGAACCGGAATGATGTGGAAGAAGCTACTTGGGAACTCGAGGAGAAAATGAAACAGTCATATCCGCAACTGTTCCACACCGACTAAATTTCGAGGACGAAATTTCTGTAAGTGGGAGAGGAATGTAACATCCTAGAAATTAGTAGTAATATAAATCTAATAAACTTATAAATATTTATTTAGGAATAGGATTAAGTCGTAGAGATTGTATAAGGGTAGTGAGGTGATAGGAAGCCTTGATCGACCTAGTATGTAAGTTTTGGTCGTCGGACCAATCCCGGCTGAGCTAAACAGGGTTATACGCGGAACCTGTGTCACGCTCGGATTATCCGACCTCAGCGCACCTCATAGCGTTATCCGAGAAGTAAGCTCGGACTACTGTTAGTCCTCCATACCGAGCCGACGTATCCCTAGCCGACTTATCCTCGCTCCTCCGTGCCAGCTCATGTTGAGCTGTTGGTTCCTTGGTTTTCGTACCGTCCGTACGGTACTATCTTTCACTTTATGTCATTGTCATTGCTTTATGTCCCTTTCAAGTACTATTCATGGCTTCCTCAAGAAGCTAATGAATCCTAGCCACATGTTTTGGCTTCCTCAAGAAGCCTCCAATGAGGACCACACAAATATCCTTCCTAAAACACTAAAAGTGAAACCAATGCACAACCCTCAACACTTTCATTTTCTTCCTCATTCGTCTCTCTCTCCCTTACTTTCTCTGAAGTTCCAGCAACACCATCAAACCCCAACATACCTTTCTCCTCTCTTCTTCTCACAAACATTCCCCTCTCTTCTACCAACTGGAGACCTTCTCCCCGTCGTCTTCTCTTCCGTCCCGGACGTCCCTGGACCGCCTTGGAGTTCGTGTGAATCGTGGTGGAGTTGTGTGCAGCTTGGAGGAAAAAGGGCTCAAGGGTGTTAAGCTCAAGGTCAAGCAACAAGGAAAGCCTCACTCAAACTCTCAACTCTTATCTCACCCGGTTTGAGGTAAGGAGTGAGTGTTACCTCTGCCTGAGTTTGGGTTTCAAGGGTGTTCATAAAGGGTACTAAGAGTGGGTATTAGATTAGGGAATGGACATAGGTTAATGTTAGAAGAGAAATGGTAAAAAGGGTAAAAGGGGAATTAATGAATGAACTAGAAACATGGATTTTAGGTGAAGATGGAATATCACTTTTGATTACATGCAATATTTCATATGCTGCATTTTATATGATGGGTTGACTAAATGTTTTGTTCATGTGGTTGTTGAGGTATAAGTGTTTATGATGCTTTGATATTCGGTATTTTTATCTGTGGCCGAGCTGAGAGAGGGTGTGAATGGAGAATGAGAAGAATGGTAACCAGGGTGGATCGAAAAGACAAACTAATAAGTTATATAATGAGATAGGTAGAGGAGATAGATAATAGGGATAAGGGAAATCGGAAATGGGTAAAGGGTTGAGCCGAGATAGGCCGAGCTAAGTAAGTAATGAGATTAATGCAAAGAGGAATAAATTAAAAAGGTGAACTGAGGTGGGCCGAACTAAAAGTAATGGTTAATAAGATAAGGGGGAATTAAAGAGAAATGGTTGTGTGGTCGGGTTATAGCAGACGCGTACTGGGTGCGTGCATTGATCGCGTAAGCCGAACATTGTGGTGCTCACAGCTGTAAGTCGAGTATTGTGGTGCTTGCAGTTATGACTCATACAAGGTTCCGAGAACGAAATCGGTGGGCAGTGTTCCTGGTCATAGCAGACGCGTACTGGGTGCGTGCATTGATCGCGTAAGCCGAGCATTGTGGTGCTCGCAGCTGTAAGACGAGTATTGTGGTACTCGCAGTTATGGACACTCCAATATCCGACTTAAATGGTGTAAGACATGCATTGGGTGTATGCATCCGAGAAGAGTAAAAGATTGTAAATTATGTGAAAGTGAAATATTGAGTAGTGAACCTGAGATAGAGATGGTAATCCGAGACATGAGAGGATAAACCGAGGTATATCTAGCAATGAGTTAACTGGTTTATGATGTGAGCCGAGCTAGACGAGGATGTGGGTATGCGAACCGAGCTAAATGTTGATATATGCATGAGATATATGAGTTTGATTACTTGATTTATTTGCTATTTGACTACTTGTGTTTGGCTTGGTAGTTCGGTATGTCATTCTAGAAACTGCTTACTTAAGTTCTGTGTAATGCTCACCTCCTTACCATTTTTCAGGTACTGAGCTCGAGCAGACGCAGTCCCCGGCCGAGCAGGATCACTCTCTCTCACAGGGAGAGTAAGTTATTTAGAGTCAGATAGGTGGATGGGTCTCGGCCAGTTGGGCCGAGCTAGAACATTGTTTTGTATTGGGTCTCGGCCAGTTAGGCCGAGCTAAAACACTGATTGTATTTTGAAATGACCGAACTGAATGTACCTAAACTTATACTTTATGGAATTGATGCCTTTAAAGTCTTCTGCTTTATTAACTCTGATGTTTTTGTTATTAATGAAAGGAAATATTATTTTGGCAAATATCATATCCATCTTAAAAGAAATTTTAAATCCTCAGTAAGGGTATTTCTTTCATAGGGTGTTACAGCCGCAACGTTGGCCATGGGCGCGGACGTCCTAGAAGAAGGGGGCGAGGCTGCAGGAACCAAGGGGAGCCACCCCTCTTCCTCGAAGCACCAGTGGTTCCACCCCCACCTCCTGGATTCAACACTGTCTGGAATCATAAATATGGTTGCCATAGAAGATTTAGGAAAGACACAATATAAAATAGTGCAACCATAATAAGCATCATAAATGTCATCCGGTATATCTTCATCAGAGTTGAGATAGCAATCAAAAGTAGTACACAAAGTAGTACATAAAGTCTAAAAATTAAAACTCTGAGTCATCTATCTCAAAACTATGTACAATATAATACAACTCAAAAATAGAGAAGATGTCTCAAAGCGGCTCCATGATCCCCATCCACTGGTCGCTAATACACTGGTCCAACAAGCTGTAGAACACTACCCTCTCCTCATGATCCAGGTCCTGCCCATACTCATGGGTCATCCACACGCCACTGGCTACCGGTCGACTGATCCTCATGGGCTCGATCGTCGGCTCCCTTGTCCAAGTCCTCAACTAGATCCTCCTCCTCGTCATCCTCATCTGACACTGGGTTCCTACAGTGCGAGGCACTGGCTCAGGTGATGGAAAAAACGAACCCTCGTGGACGGACCAGGGCGAGTAGTGGTAATGACATCGTCACGGGATGATATAGGATTCGTATGAGTAGCTGGACGAAACCTAAAGTTATAAAACCTACGACCGAGACGGGGTGGTGGTGGTGGAGTACCACGACGATAACTTTACATAGGGGGTACGTGCAAGATATAGATCATGGGGAGACGGATCCTCCGAGGTCTCACACGAGCAAGGGGGTTGGGGTGACGAAAGATGATATCAACGTCCCCCTCGAAAATGGCTCGGTGACCCTCGACATCCCAAACACCACTATGGAGCGGCCTGATCTCCATGTTTTCTAAGAAACGAGCCATCACCTGCATATAGGGCTAGGTAGTAAGAAACTACAATCACATAATCAAATAGAAGATAATGGCATAAGTAAATATAACTCAATTATACAAGCATTAGTTAACAACTCATGGAAATTGTAATCATCATCAATAATCATGTCAGAATCATGCATATGTCAAATGCATACTCAGTACATGTGCATGCTTAACAACGTTGGCCAACACTAAATCTCGGGCTCCCAGAGTACCTATACTAACATGCCCCCCGTTCTTACGACTGCGTCTCAAACTCGGAAACCACATAAATAACGTCACTCTTAGAGATCATAGAGTGCCCTCCCACGTTCCTACGAATGTGTCTCGAGTTTGGCCATTCTAAGACATGCCCATGCTCCTCGAGCGTGTCTCCACCAATGTGGGAAATCACTAGGTACACTCTGGTTGCCGACATGCCCCACGTTCCTACGAACGCGTCTCAAACTCGGATACTACATAACGTCACTCATCAAGTGCCTGCCCACGTTCCTACGAACATGTCTCGAGTTTGGCCATTCTAAGACATGCCCACGTTTCACGAACGTGTCTCCACCAATGTGGGAAAATTGTCAATCAACCTAATGTTTAATGCTTCTACCATGCATGAATACTTTCAATTCATTAGGTTGTCAAACGTGTCATATCACAAGTTCACACACTTACAAAATTTATTTACCTTTAATAATGTTTGAGAACATATGTTATCGTCTTGGTACTTTAAATCCCCTTTTTCGCATATAGATAATTGACAATTATTATTAATAATCAATTACTATATACTCTTTCACTTTCATTCCAGTTTTCAGCTTTGTAATCGATTACTCAAGCCTGGTAATCGATTACTACAGTGTATTCTCAATTCTGTTTCATTTTAAACTGGGTAATCGATTACTCAAGCCTGGTAATCGATTACTTCAGTGTATTTTCAAATCTATTTCATTTTAAATTAGGTAATCAATTACTCAATTTTGGTAGTCAATTACCACGACTGCAGAATACACTGAAACTGATTTTTAAGTACCAAAACTAATAACACTCAATTTCCATCAAGTTCAACCTCAAACACGGTTTAAAGGCAACAAATAGAACTTGTCTAAATCATCAATTTCATACCAAACTCACTGAATCAAAGTTTCACATTCAATTTGCATAATTTCATAATTATGATAACTCAAGATACCAAATTTTGATTCAGAGGTTTTTGATGCAATTAATTCATTCACACAATATCATCGTGCATATAAAAACATGTTCAGATTTATTTATAACATTAAATTGGCCTCCAAGCCATTGAACCAATTCACTATGCCCTTGAACCTCAAGTTGGTTCATCCTATATGTAAATACCCATTTTAATCCATTCTAGTGAAAGTAAAGCTTCTCCCTTACCTCTATGAAGCTTTTCCAATTGATTCCAAGTCAGAGAATGCCCAATTCCTTCAACACCCACTCACTGTTTCAGGGTCAAATCCAGTTTCGGGTGTGCATGTTCATCAGATGATTTGACATAGTAAATGGGCATGAAAACGAATAATTAGGGTCAATAACGAATCTATATACTTCCTACTTGCAGTAAAAATAGATTTGACACGAATTGATAGCTTGTGCTTACCAAAACCAAACCCTAAAGTCAGCCACTTCAAGTCTGGAAGCTCTGTTTCCAATGTTGAGAGCTCAACTTTGCAAGTCTCTATCTCACAATACAAGTCACCAATACTCACAGTCTTATTATCAATTTGAAGGTCTCATAACAAGCTTTAAAATTTTGTAAAGCTTGCTACCAGTGTTTGACCATGGAAGGAGAACGAATGCGAAGAAGCAGGGTGGTTCGTTTCAGATCAAAATAGGGCATGAAGCTTAAAGCTTTAACTCTTCACAACTATGGCTTATTTATAGCCTCAACTCCGATCCATGCAGCTCATTGCGCGTCCCTCCACTCACTTTGAGCTTGGCTAGGTGTCAACAGGGGGTCTTCTTCCTTGTTTACTCATCAAACCCACTATCCGGTTCCTATAGCATCGGGGTAATCAATTACTGCCTCATGCTAATCGATTACCACGACTGCATTCTCAAATAATTATATTTTATTCACTTTTTCTTCAAATATCTCTTCAATACTGCACTTTGGGACCTTCCTAAGAACCAAAGTGCAAAGAAATGCCACTTTTCTTTACTAAAATATTTTTCCAATATTTTCCTTTACTTATAACTTAAAAACAAACATAATTAACAAACAAAACTAATTAGTTTCCATATAATTAATTTTGTTTATTAAATTTCCTTTTTATTTGGGAATTAAAATTCGGGGTGTTACATTTCTCCCCCACTTACTAGAATTTCGTCCTCGAAATTCGGCCCTAAGTAAACAACTCAGGGTAGTTCCTTCTTATACTATCTTCTAATTCCCAAGTTGCTTCTAATATATTTGAATTTTACCAAATAACTTTAACTAGTGGAATTTCCTTTCCTCGCAGTTGCTTCAGTCTTCGACCTTCAATTTTGACTGGAACGGTTTCGAACGTGAGATTTTCTCGCAGAGATAAATCATCAGGATGAATCTCAATTACTGAACTAGGACCCGGTATATACTTCCGTAGTTGTGACACGTGAAACACATTATGCAGCTTAGCCAATGAAGGAGGTAAAGCTAGCTAATATGCGACTGAACCAATCCACTTAAGAATTTGATAAGGACCAATGAACTTTGGTGAGAGTTTCTTTGTCCTTAAAGCTCGTCCGACTCCAATTGTCGGTCTCACACGAATGAAAACATGATCACCTTCATCAAACTCCAGCGGTCTCCTTCTCTTGTATGCGTAACTCTTTTGTCGGCTTTGTACCATCTTCATGTTTTCTTTAATCATTCTTATTTTCTCCGTTGTTTCTTGTACAATTTCAGTTCGAATGATTGTACTCTCCCCCACTTGAAACCAACATAGAGGGGTTTAACACTTCCTACCATGCAATTCTTCGAACGAGGCCATTCCAATACTTGTATGGTAGTTGTTATTGTAAGTATATTCTACAAGTGACAAAAGTTGCTCCCAACTTCCTTGATTTTCCAATACACAAGCTCTTAACAAATCTTCTAAGGATTGAATTGTTCTTTCCGACTGACCATCAGTTTGAGGATGATAAGCAGAACTCATCCTTAGCTTTGTCCCCAGAGCTTGATGCAGACTTTGCCAAAATCTTGAATTAAATCTTGCATCATGATCCGAAATAATACTCGAAGGTATTCCATGCAAACGAACTATCTCTTTGATGTACAACTGAGTAAGTTTTTCCAAAGAATAACACATGTTGACCGGAACAAAATGAGCTGACTTTGTCAATTGATCCACAATTACCCAAATTGCATCATGTCCTCCAACAGTCTTTGGTAATCCAGACACAAAATCCATGGAGATATTGTCCCACTTCCATTGGGGAATATCCAGAGATTGTAATTCTCCACCACGCTTTTTGTGCTCAGCTTCGTCTTTTGACAAATCAAACATGAAGTTCCATACGTGATTTGGGTCTAATATATAATGATTTTGAGCATTAATTAACTCCCTTTTACTATGGATTTGACTTGTTTCTTAAGTAAATTTAGGATTTTATTATGTTTTTGGGAAGTTTAGGTAATTTAGAATCCTTGAACGTTTTGATCCATTTTGCGTTTGATTTCAGGTAGTTGAAGCTTTATAGGATGATTTGTGCAAAGGAATGGAAAGAATCTTTGAAGGCCAAGATATTGGATCTGAAATGGAGAAAAATGAAGTTTATATCTGCTGTCCACGCCCTGGCGTGGAAGACCCACGCCTAGGCACGTGGGGTTCAAAGGGCCAGTTATAGGGTGCAAAGTGTTAAGTTTTGGTGCACAATTCAGAGAGGTCTGCGCCCAGGTGCATGGTGAGGCGCACCCAGGCGTGCAAGCTACATGCAACAAGAAGAAGGCCAATTCTAATGATCACGCCTAGGCGTGGGAAGCATGCGCCTAGGCACGAGTGTCTGATCAATAAGAGATTTCAAGGATTTAATAAGATTTCAGATAGATTTGTTTTACGATTAGCTTTTTCTATTTAAACTAGGATTTATAATTAGGTTAGAAGCTTTTAAGAGAGGGAGTTTACATATTTTGTGAGAGCATTAGAAGAGAAGAAGGTCGGAGATTCATCAAAGGAGGGATCCGGAGAAAAGATTGAAGACCAATTCGTGGTATTTCATCATTGTCTATGATAATGGATTCTACATCTTATTCTTCTATTATCTCTTTTATAATGTGTAACTAAACCCTCAATAGTTAGGAATATGGTGGCCGATTTTCATTGATGAGTTTATTTAATTTATGAATTAATGTTTTTACTTTAAATCAAGTGTTTGGTTGTGTTTTGATTACAATTCATGAACCTGATCAATTTATGTTTTGCTTTGGATTTCTAATTCTTCAATTGGAAAATTAAGGATTATAATATGCCTTGCAATCAAACAATATCATTATTCAATTTGTAGGGATACTTTTGGGTAATTGTATAACAATTAATAAATTCCACTGTTCTAAATTAAAGGTTATTCAATGGTTTAATCAATTAAGGGATTAAGGATTATCAAGTTGAATAATAAACAATAATTATACAAGAGGGATCTAATAATCATCAACTTAGGGATTGTTCTTGATTTATGGAAAAATAGAGATTCATAGTTAGTAAACAAAGTCCTGCAATGAAACTAGATTCCTAACCCGTTCTCAAATCGCTCACAAATATCTTTTAATTTTTGTTTTGTTTTTATTCTATTTTAATTCAAATCAATTTCAAATAATCAATTACAAACCCATAGATTTCCCTTATTAACTAAAACTTAGGTGAGAATTAGTTGAAAACAATTTACAATCCCCGAGTGGAACGATAATTTTACTTTCATTATATTACTTGTTGATCTGGTACACTTGCCAGTTTCACAACAATACGAAGCTACATCTCTTTTCAAACTAGACCACCAAAACAACTTCTTCAAATCTTGGTACATCTTAGTCGATCCGGGATGAATACTCATCCAACTTTTATGTGCTTCGTCCAAAATTAACCTTCTTATCTCTTGATTTGTCGAAACACAAATTCTATCCTTAAAACGAAGGATTCTATCATCTCCAATATGGAGGTTTGGCTCACCTACTTCTCTTTCTCTTGTAATTCCTCATCCACTTGTTTCAATTCCTTGATTTGGGACAAAAATTCATTAGTGATTTGTAGTTTTCCGAGTTTGATGCATTTCGGCTCCACTTGTGTTCATCATTGATCAGTTCTTTGTCCGAGTCACTTTCAGTTGCTGGTGCTTCAGCCTTGAATGCCAGACTTTTGACCTTCTTGCTCTCCTCTTCGTGTTGAGCCAATCTTTTCAGTTCACTTTCATGCTCTTGTAACTTTCCGAAGAGAGTTGCCAGCGTCATAGTTGAAAGATTTCTTGACTCAGAAATTGCCGTCACTTTCGGTTTCCATTCTCTTCCCAAACACCTCAGAACTTTGTTGATGAGATCCTCATTGGTGAATTTCTTCCCAATGTTGTTATCTGGTTGACAATCATCGTGAAGCATTTTTGGATCTCTTGGATTTGTTTCTCCATCTTTCATTCTGAATAATTCATATATATTCACCTGTCAGAGTGTTGATTCTCGACCTTTTTCACTTCAGTTGTACCTTCATGTGTGACTTCTAATGTATCCCACATTTGTTGCGCAGTCTCACACGATATCCTGAAAAACTCATCATAGCTCAAAGCAGATGTTATAATATTTTTCGCTTTCAAATAATACTAGACTCTACGTTCCTCCTCCTCCGTCCACTCAGTCATAGGCTTTTCGACTGTGTTACCATTAACTACATAGGTAGGAACATAGGGACCATTTACGACCGCATCCCAAACCTTTAATCCAACTCCTTGAATAAAAATTTTCATACGGGCTTTCCAATACGCGTACCCTACCCCATCAAACATAGGAGGACGGTTAATAGAACTCCCTTCACCACCAAACAGAGAGTTTGAAACCATACTCTTGAGACGGTTAAGTCTTAACACATACAAGAGACTAGCTCTGATGCCAATTGTTGGGTTTGGCCTCAAAATCTCGAGAGGGGGGGGGGTGAATCGAGTTTTATTAAATTATTGCAAAAACCCTTATAAATTAAAAAATGTTATGCGATGGAGCGATTAGACGTTTGAGAAGGAGAGCGAAAGCGATTGATAGAAAATACAAGAGTAGCGCAGAAACATAAATAAATGAAATATGCGGAAAATAAAAGAGATAGGGATAGAAAAGCTTGCACCGGAAATTTTATACTGGTTCAGCCTTCCCGTCGAAAGGCTTAGTCCAGTCCCCAAGCGACCTGCTTGAGAGTTCTATAACCAGCAATTGAACTGCACCCAATTACAACCGAGAGCACCCCGCACACTACTAGGAACCTCCATTCGCTAGGGGCCTCAACAACACACAGCAGGGTTCCTCACCCTACGAACGCCTCAACGTTCAACTATGGGATTCTCTCCCTACCACTAAGATTGAGTACAATTCAATGAGAGTGATTACAATAAGTTTGATGTGTTCTTCAACAACACATATACAACAATTCAATGCTCTACGATAATGAAGTCTTCTTGTGAAGTCTAAAGGCCAACAAGAGTTTCTTAGAGTTCTTAAAAAAAAATGAGCGTTATGATCAGAGAAAAGTAGGAGAAGGAGAGAACGTGAATTCAGAAAAATTGTCAGATGAAAGAATGAAAGAATGTTGGAGTGAATTCTGAAAGAATAACTTTTATAATTCAAAAATATTTAAATCAATAAATCAAAATCAATTTTAAATCAAAATAAAATAAAATATGATTTTGTAATAAGTTTTAAAATCAAAACTAAATCAAAATGATTTAAGAAATAAAATAAAGATTTGATTCTTAAAACGAATAAGGAAATAATTCAAATTTAAAATCATTTTTGAATTTTTTAAAATAAATCAGAATCTTATATATAAAAACAAATCTGGAAATAATCAAAATGATTCTGACATGTTTTTCAATAAAAGTTGAAGTAATCCATTACTTTCTGAAGGTAATCGATTATTCCTTCAAAAATAGAAACTTTTAAATTATTTTGAAAAACAAGTAATCAATTAGACCAATAATAATTAATCGATTACATCACCCCTGTTCATTATATGATGCAACTCAATTAATCGATTATCACTCATCAAATAATCGATTACTGAACCTCTGTTAATTGAATGATGCAACATCATGTAATCGATTACTACAAAGCAATAATCGATTACTTTGTCTCAGGAAAATGTATGATGCAACAATTGTAATCGATTACTTGATCCAGATAATCGATTACTCTCATAAGAAAGTAATGGATTAGCAAAGTTCACTTAATCGATTACAAGCTTTCTGATTTTTCTATGATGCAACAAAGTTAATCGATTATCTCAGGCAAGTAATGGATGACACCTTCTTGCATAACATAAAAATATCCAGAGTTTTGTATCATCAAGTATTTCCACCAAAACTAAGATAGAAAAACAAATTTTTCATGAAAACACATTTTCTTCTCCTTTTTAATAAATGAAAAACTCATTGGCCTTTTAAACTCATTAAGAACAGAAACTTCATTACCTTACAAATGTGTCCTAAGGGAAAATGCTTCTAAACTTATATCTTGCTTGAATCTTCAACTTGAACTTGAAGGAACTTGTGAGCTTGAATCTTGAGTTTGTTTGTTATCATCAAAACCTTATCATGAATATAGCTTGAAGTCCATGAGATAGTTTGAAGGATGTCTTCCAACACTAGCTTGACTTCCAACAACTTTAAATCAAGCATGTCCCAAAGACAATGCGATTCAAGGATATACATCAAATCATTATCTGTGCTTCTTGCACCTTCACTGTACACTAATCCAGGTTTCATAACTTTGCTGCCTTATACCCATAAGGTCTTTAACATACTTTAATAATTCCACAACTTTTGTATAATTCTTTTATTGACAGATAATTCTCATCTCAACAGATAAATAGTTATCACAGGATAACCTCAGCAAAATATGATTCACATATAGTAAAATCATGCTATTTCATTTATCTTAACTGTACAGTAATTAACTCATATTACACATTACAAATAACTCATCGATTTTAGCAAATAGAATAGTTATGGTCTCCACGTAAAACGACCAAACAATCAAACAATTGTCGTTATACATTTTGACGGATAACTGCGGAGTTCTGATCTTTGAGATGATCGAGAACATCTCAATGATACCCAAAGGGCCATTATGTCTTAGGAAAGCTTCTCTCTCACCTGGATGCATGTGAAGCTAGAGACAACTGATTCTTGATTATCCGAATCCGCCTTACTCGAACCTTTATATTTGATAACATAATCTAAAGGATCAATCAATTACACATTCGCATAACAATTAACTTAACAAATTAAATCCTTTTTCAAAAGTACTTAGTAAAACTTAAGGTTACAAAATAGTATCACTAACTTGAAGACTCCTTCCAAAATAAAAAAAAAACAGATTACTGTTTCAACAGAACATTTTTTTTATAGCGTAATAAATTATGAACACCTTCTCAAATCACAAAATGATCTTTAGAACTTAATTATAACATCACACAAATAAATTCTAGCTTTTCATTTACTTAAAAATTCCTTTTCAAACACCTTATAACAACTACCAATATTAGACAAATCATACAACATGAGTTAAAATCACTTGTCTTTGATGCAATACTGAAATCAACTTTTAGCAGAAAGTAAAATCACCAACCATACTATAATCACACATAATTTCATAGAAAACATAAACTCATTCATTTTTAAATTCAAAATAATTTTCTAGAGTTGATGCAACTTATCAAAGATTCTAGACAGCAGGCAAAAAAAATCACTTTTAGAGCATTAGTACACATATATATCAATCATATATAGTTTTTAACACATAAATTCATACATCTTATCACATTAGGACAATTTCTAAAAAACTTATACAACTAAATTAAAAATTCTTGGACAACATTAGTTTTAAGAACTTGAAAATCACTTGTCTCTTAAACGATTAATCCAAAAATATTGTCACTTTTTTCTATAGCTTAAATACAAGCTCTATTATAAAAATAACACAAGGTTTGATTCAACTAAACAAATTAAGCTTACTGGACAACCACATAACTTAGGTTGCATTTACTCAAAAATTCATTTTTCTACAAGTTCTAACACTTACATATCACAACATATAATCTATAACTCAAAAATAAACTTAACTTAGAAAAAAAATAAATACATTTTCTAAATCACATCAAATCTGGACAGCAACACCATTTTCCAGAAAATAATAATCTTATTCACATTTAAACATACATTTTCACACTATACTTTATATCATTCACATATACATATAAGCACATCACAAATACTTATAAAAATAATATTTTGGGACATACAGCCCTAAAGAAAAAAATCTTTCCAGAATTAGAATAAATTTTTCAGATTTATTTCTTTTCATCAAAATCATTCATTTAATTCTTATTTCATAAAATTACATCAAACAATTAGAATATAAACATCATATAATCATGTAGGCACTTAGGAAAATTGAAATAATGCACCTACTTACCCAACTATTAATTCGGTCTTAAAAATACAACAGTAACCAAATTATTTTCATAACTTTATTTTCATTTCACATATGAAATCATACACACATCATATTATAAGTAACTAGCACATATACAATTAATCACAACCAAAATTACTTAAATAAATTCATTCTTTGGCCACACGGCCCAAAAAATAATTAATTTTCAGGATTACTTTTTATTATATAAAATACTTATCATTTTTCATGTTTCAAGCATATTCACACCAATAATTAACCATACATGTATCTAGTAACACTTAGGCATTTAAACAAAATCAAAAATTATTTTCCTTCTTTACAAATGAGTATTTGGCCTAATAATATGAAAATTTCAGCAACTATTAAATTTTCCAAATAGTCATTTTTTATTTCATGAAAAACTCATACTTTTTCGTCTATACTTTATAATATACACATATAAACAATTACTCATCACAAATACATAAAATACCAACTAGGGACCTACGGTCAAAAACAAATTTTATTTTCCAGCATAAAAATATAATTTTCCGTAATTAATTTACTTCAATAAAAATACTTATTATCATGTTTGTTTTATCAAATGAACACATTATAGTTATCACACAACACTTGAACAATTACGAAAATTTAAAAATCACCAATTCACTCAATATAAAATTCGACCAACTCATTGAAAATGCAAACGGTGACTAAAAAATTTCAAAACAATTTATAACACATTCCTATAATTTCTAAACTTTAAAACAATGGTTACAAATGTCAAATCAATTTAAGATAAGCACTTTCAAAGTAAAACACTTTTCTGGACAGCAACTAAAACAACTTATTTACTTATTGCATATGAATCACTTATATATATATATATATAGTTACTTCATTATATACCATATAAATTACTCATACAATCACACACCATGATGCAAGGCAGTCCCAGGACCTTGAGAACTTAAGCAACTTTCCATTTGATCCAGGATCATGCTATGCTGAGGAATCCTTTTCTCTTTCAGTAGAGGAAAAAGGAGGAAGATTTAATTAAGTTTTAACTTTCTTACAAAGTGTTGTAATAAGAGCTTAGGGTTTTGCTCATTTTAGTTTGAACTTTTAAGCTTGTAATTTGTTTAGAAAATTGTAATAGTTAAGTAGAGGTTAAGCCAACCATGAAGGTTTCATGTGCCAGAGAATATTCAAGACTCAAGATCAATCATGTTCTTTCAAAAGAAGAGCTTGAAGCTTGACTTTTGATTCTTCTCTTGCCACATGTTTTGAGCTAAGAAGGTCAAAGAATAAAAGCCATTCAATGAGACCATCAAGTGCATTGAATACATCATGAAGACAAAGGTTACAATGAGAATGGCTTTAATGGGTGGTTACAAAAATTAAGATGCCTTAAATCCAGTTATGAAGGTCATCATAAAGAAGGGAGTTACAATATTAATGACCATTATGATGCATTAAAGGTTTCAGTTACAAAACTCATGGCCATGAAGGTAATCATCAAAGCCATCAATAAGGTGCATCAAAGAGGTGAAGGTTACAATTCAAAGAATCATCATTAAGCCTTAATGAGGAAAGGATGCTACACTTACAAGGCCTTATAGAATTTGGCCAACTTAAGAAGGAGGAGTTATGGCCAATAAATGAGAAGTCAATCATGCTCATGGTCATTAATGCTGGAGGTTACACTTTGCAAATCATTAGGAGAATTAAAATGTGTAACTTCCTCTCTTCACTCTTACACGGCCAAGGCTTAGTGAAGAAGATTCCTTTTCTTATGTTGCTTAGAAAGCATTCGGCCAATCAGTGATGAGGGAAGGATACAAAGGTTCAAGGAATCATCAACATGCAAGTCCTTATCTTCACGAGCAAATTCATATTTTTGAAGAGCATCAAATCATGTCTTAGCTTGCTCATCATTGGTATTAAATTGTGTAACCTCCATTCCCATAGTTAAGAGTCATCATAGGACTTTAATTTGTAACCCCCCCAGCCTTTATTCCCCATTATTTTGCACGGCCATGAAAGGCTTGGAATTAGTGATTGTAAACTCCTATATAAGGAGCCTTATTTGATGAAATAAAACTTAGTTTTGGATTTTGAGTAAAACCGTGACTTGTTCACAATCTCTAAAGAGAGTGATTCTCTTTCACTTGGTTGCAAGAAGGAATTCATTTTGTGTGATGCAACTTGAAATCAACCAAGGGCTTATCTCTTGATTCCTCAAGAGTGGCGCCTTCCCTTCACCTATCCTTTATTCATTTTATTGTTATTTTTCCCTCTATTCAGTTTTCACATCTTCTTCTTTTGATTTCATTTTCAATCATACCTATCAAGACATAATCTATTTGAAAGAGTTCTTAAGGATTTGACAAGATTCCATCACCCAAGTGCACTTGAGTCAATTCAATCAAGAGGAACCTCATTGGAAACATAGGTCTCAAATCTTGGGTGTATTAATTTGGTAATTAGAGCAAGGCTTTTTGTTGCAACCATTTTATAAAAAAAAATTGTTCTTTGAACTTGTTGCAACAAAAAAATCAGTCATTACCAAAATTTTGGTTGTTGTTTTGCAACGCTGTGTAGTGTTGCTGTTTGAGTGTGTTCCTTTTGCAGCATGTCCTGGTCGCTGCTATAGGTTCTGAAATTATACAGTGACAATTTTATTCCGTCGTTGTTTGTTTAATATAAAAAAAATCAAGTCTGTGTCTTTTTGCAACGTTTTTACTTTGTTGCTATTTAATTTTGTGTTATAGCAACATCTTGGTTTTGTCGCTGTTGCTTGTGGTTTTGAGTTAGCAACAGATCAGATAGGGTCCCTGTTTTTGAGTCTGTTTGTGGCAATTTAATTAATTCGTCGCTGCCTGGAATTTTATTTTTTTTCTACAGCAATTCGGGACGGAATTTTCCTTCGCTATTTTCTGTGCTGCAGCAACCATGGCTATGTGTTTTAAGGCTTAAATCGTGACCAAATCTTAGCTTGTTTGTCACGAAAAGTTTTGTCCCTAAAATTCTGATAAGCTTAAAAACCGTGTCCAATTTTAAGGCCCTGTTAGGCACGACTTTTTCTGTCCCTAAAAGTTTCTATTTTTTTTAAAAAAAATTGGGTGCAGTCACTTATTACATCACTTTCGTTAGTTTGTGGGTCTTTAGATATTCCTTGTTAGTTTTATCTTTTGATGCAACTTTGTCATTTTGATTCTAGAATTGCTAAGATTGCATTCTTTTGTCTTTAGAGTCTTAATTTTTGGGTGTCAAGTTTGTGGTCTTTTCTTTTTGGTCATTCGTGGTTTCTCATTTGAGTCTCTAATCTTTAGTCCTGAGTTTTAGTTGTCTTTGTTGTTTTGAGTCTAGAGCAAAAGTAGGAATTGTCCTTTCTTGTTCAAGCCCTTTGGTTTTAAGAGTTTTTTTCCATGGCTAGAAAAGACCTTGATGACCAACAAAAGTTTTTCTGTGACACACTCGCATCAACCTTACAAGAGATGTGGAGAGAAACCTCTGACTATTTTGGTCAAAAGGTGAAAAATCTAGAAACACAGTTAAGAGTCTCCCAAGGAAAGAAGCAATTCAGGTGTTTCAGATGTCATGAAAAATATCATAGGACCTTTGATTGTCTTACAAAGAAAAACAAGTTTGTCTTGGAGTGTGGTGAAATCCAAAATAAATGAGATTCGTCTGGAAGGCAAGAACAACAAGGAGAAGTCCCTGTAACTATGTCTTTGCAACCATACAAAGAGGAACAAGTGGAAGGGGGAAAAAGAGAACTCTCCAAAACAAGTTCTCATGGAAAATAGAAACAATGATGAATCTGGTGATTTTGATTTTTCTGTAGCCTCCAATGATAACTTGAATATTGTTTGTCCTAAAGAATCACAGGTATCAGTGAAAGCCAAGAATCCTGAGAAGAATAGAACAGGAGTTGGGTTGGTTCTAAGAAGCCCTATGTTAACAACCCCTAGCCAGGTTGAACCTCCACTTGATTCTATCAAGAGAACTGGTGCATACTGGGAAGCCTCCTCCTTCACTTATCCTTTTAATCAAATGCAGAAAGCATATGTGAAACATGAACAACACCTAGAGGGTGTTTTGACCAACCATGTTGTGATCAAAGAGGCCAATTCCATTTGGGTAACAACTTGGCCAATTGTAAAAATATTAAGGGATCATGATCTCAAATCAAGGGAAGTTTTCGTTTTCATTGATGCCATCCTACTTTTCAAATGCAATTTTAGAGGAGGAAGTCCTATAAACATAGACATATTTGTTTCTTATAAAGTTTTATTTGCAGTTAAGGAACTTCCAGATTTGAGGGCAAATCCTCTTTAAGTGGGAGGGAGTGATGCAAGGCAGTCCCAGGACCTTGAGAACTTAAGCAACTTTCCATTTCATCCAGGATCATGCTATGCTGAGGAATCCTTTTCTCTATCAGTAGAGGAAAAAGGAGGAAGATTTAATTAAGTTTTAACTTTCTTACAAAGTGTTGTAATAAGAGCTTAGGGTTTTGCTCATTTTAGTTTGAACTTTTAAGCTTGTAATTTGTTTAGAAAAATTTAATAGTTAAGTAGAGGTTAAGCCAACCATGAAGGTTTCATGTGCCAGAGAATATTCAAGACTCAAGATCAATCATGTTCTTTCAAAAGAAGAGCTTGAAGCTTGACTTTTGATTCTTCTCTTGCCACATGTTTTGAGCTAAGAAGGTCAAAGAATAAAAGCCATTCAATGAGACCATCAAGTGCATTGAATACATCATGAAGACAGAGGTTACAATGAGAATGGCTTTAATGGGTGGTTACAGAAATTAAGATGCCTTAAATCTAGTTATGAAGGTCATCATAAAGAAGGGAGTTACAATATTAATGACCATTATGATGCATTAAAGGTTTCAGTTACAAAACTCATGGCCATCAAGGTAATCATCAAAGCCATCAATAAGGTGCATCAAAGAGGTGAAGGTTACAATTCAAAGAATCATCATTAAGCCTTAATGAGGAAAGGATGCTACACTTACAAGGCCTTATAGAATTTGGCCAACTTAAGAAGGAGGAGTTATGGCCAATAAATAAGAAGTCAGTCATGCTCATGGTCATTAATGCTGGAGGTTACACTTTGCAAATCATTAGGAGAATTAAAATGTGTAACTTCCTCTCTTCAATCTTACACGGCCAAGGCTTAGTTAAGAAGATTCCTTTTCTTATGTTGCTTAGAAAGCATTCGGCCAATCAGTGATGAGGGAAGGATACAAAGGTTCAAGGAATCATCAACATGCAAGTCCTTATCTTCACGAGCAAATTCATATTTTTGAAGAGCATCAAATCATGTCTTAGCTTGCTCATCATTGGTATTAAATTGTGTAACCTCTATTCCCATAATTAAGAGTCATCATAGGACTTTAATTTGTAACCCCCCAGCCTTTATTCCCCATTATTTTGCACGGCCATGAAAGGCTTGGAATTAGTGATTGTAAACTCCTATATAAGGAGCCTTATTTGATGAAATAAAACTTAGTTTTGGATTTTGAGTAAAACCGTGACTTGTTCATAATCTCTAAAGAGAGTGATTCTCTTTCACTTGGTTGCAAGAAGGAATTCATTTTGTGTGATGCAACTTGAAATCAATCAAGGGCTTATCTCTTGATTCCTCAAGAGTGGCGCCTTCCCTTCACCTATCCTTTATTCATTTTATTGTTATTTTTCCCTCTATTCAGTTTTCACATCTTCTTCTTTTGATTTCATTTTCAATCATACCTATCAAGACATAATCTATTTGAAAGAGTTCCTAAGGATTTGACAAGATTCCATCACCCAAGTGAACTTGAGTCCATTCAATAAAGAGGAACCTCATTGGAAACATAGGTCTCAAATCTTGGGTGTATCACACCAACATAACAGTAAATCGATTATATAATCAACATCAAACAAAATTTTGTTAAAACATCTCCTAGGACACATAGCCTACTGCATAAAATAAGAAAATAATTTACTTTCCAAATAGTATTTGTTCATTATTCTTTTGATTATTTCATTAAGATTTCATGATTAACAACAAATCTTCATTATTTTAAAACTTCAACGAAAAGGAAATCACATAAACACATTCATATGATAAAATCAAACTTTTCACTTCCTTATTTCTTATCATAGAATTTGGTCATCTCAAGGAAATAAAAAGGGGAAACTTTGTTTCTTTAAACCTCTTTTTGAGTCCCTTTTAATCCTTGTTCATATGACTATAAACAAAATACTTACTGTAATTGAAAACCTTCATTTTAGGGTTCATGAAGAGAAGATAAAATAGGAACAAAGACTTTACTATTTGTTTTCTTAAAATAAATCAGGAAAGCTTAAAATTGAAAGTAACAATAAAAGATTATAAGTTTATAGAAAGAAATACCTTTTTATGAATCAAGATGAACACTTCAAGCTTTTTGACACAAAATCTACTCCCTTTCTTCCTCTAAACGCCACGGCCTAGCTCTCTCTCTCTCTCTAGGTTTCTTTCACAATTTTTCTAAGTGTGGAATGTGTGAAGTGTGGAATGCTTCTAGGAAACTCTCTATTTATAACATGGAAAATTTGGTCATCTCACCCCAAGCCAAAAAGGGTCTCACGAATGGGGAATGGTTTGATGACCAAGTTCGGAATTTTTTTGAATGCATGATACTAAAGAGAACCTAGTAGTTTGTGGTTAACTATTAATGCTTCACATAAAACCTATGCAAATTCAAAATAATGCAAAGAATCATGTGCTGAAGATGACCAAATTCAAAAAGTTTGGGAAGTTTCTAAGGAAGAAAAGCAACTTCAACTCCCAAAATAGAAAAGACAACAACAAAGGTGGAGGATCATCCATTACATGTCATGAATGTGGCAAGCCTGGTCACATCAGAGCGGATTGCTACCAGTTGAAAAAGAAAGAAAATTCAGAAAGAAGCACCTCCAATCCAAGGAAAGGGAAGCAAGCATACCTGGCGTGGCTAGACAACGAGGGAAGTTCAGACGAGGATTCAGACGAACAAGAAGATATAGCCAACATAGGCTTGATGGCACATGGAAATGAGGTTACTCCGGAAGAAAGGAAATCGTGGTGGTACTTGGACAGTGGATGCTCGAAACACATGACGGGAGACAAATCAAAATTTTTGCATCTCGTTCCAAAGGACCAAGGACATGTGACTTTCGGAAATAACAACCAAGGAAAGATTCTTGGAGTCGGTAAAATAGGTACACCTCCTAACCCTTGCATAGAAAATGTATTACATGTTGAGGGCCTAAAACATAACTTGCTAAGTATTAGTCAGTTACGTGATAAGGGCAATAGAGTTATATTTGATTCTGGTAGATGTATTATCGAGGGTAAAGTTGATAATCTTATAAAGCTAATTGCTCGCAGGATAACCAATGTATATGTAATTGATTTGAACTCAATACCCTCAAATGATGCTAAATGTTTATTAAGTAAAGAGGATGAGTCATGGCTATGGCATCGTAGAATAGGTCACATCCACATGAATCATTTGAACAAAATTTCTTCTAAAAACTTAGTAGTTGGCTTACCAAAGCAAAATTTTTCTATTTCTGAAAAATGTGATCCTTGTTCAAAATCAAAACTCACAAGGGCATCTTTTCCTTCTAAAAATCTTGTTTTATCTCAAAGGCCCTTGGAACTTTTACATATGGATCTTTTTGGACCTTGTCAAACAAAAAGCTTTGGTGGCAACTATTATTGTCTGGTTATTGTGGATGACTATTCTAGGTATACATGGACATTATTTATTACTCATAAAAATGATGCATACCATGAATTTAAAAAGCTATCTAAGATTGTTCAAAACCAAATGCATATGAGCATTGCATCCATTAAGACTGATCATGGTGGAGAATTTGAAAATCAATTTTTTGAAAAATTTTGCGAAAAACATGGAATGAAGCATTATTTTTCAGCTCCATGAACTCCAGAGTAAAACGGGGTTGTGGAGAGGAAAAATCGTTCCTTAAAAGAGCTTTCAAGAACAATGCTTAATGACATGAATTTGCCTGCATATTTTTGGGCCGATGCAGTGAGTACAGCTTTTTATGTTATGAACCGTGTTTTGATACGGCCTATTTTAAAGAAAACCCCCTATGAGCTGTATAAGGGGAGAAAACCAAATATTTCCCATTTTCGTGTCTTTGGATGTAAATGTTTTGTGCATAATAATGGTAGAGACAATCTAGGAAGTTTTGAGGCTAGAGTTGATGAGGGAATATTCCTTGGATATTCTGTTTTGAGCAAAGCTTATAGGATTTACAATAAATCTCATAATACTATTGAAGAATCTATTCATGTATCATTTGATGAATTCCATCCCAGAAAGCTGGGAAAGGTATCTGTTAATGACATTTCAGGTATCCTTGGAGACTTATACATTGATGAGGATGAAGAGTCCAATGCTAAAGAAAAAGATAAATCCCAAAGCAATGAAAAGTCAAATGAATCACTTGAGGATAAAGATCAAGAACAATCCATGGAGCTTAACTCTGATTTGCTTATGGAATGGAGAACATCGAGGCACCATCCAATTGACCAAATCATAGGTGATATCACAAAAGGTGTAAGTACTCGCAATTCAATTAGCAATCTGTGTAACTATTTTGCTTTTGTTTCTCAAGTGGAGCCAAAGAATATTTCCGAGGCTACACTTGATGAGCATTGGTTACTGGCTATGCAAGAAGAATTAAACCAGTTCGAAAGAAACCAGGTTTGGGAACTTGTTCCTAGGCCTGATTCTCATCCAATTATTGGAACTAAATGGATTTATAAAAACAAACTTGATGAGGCTGGTTTAATTGTTCGAAACAAAGCTAGGTTAGTTGCACAAGGTTACAACCAGGAAGAGGGGATAGATTATGAGGAAACATTTGCCCCTGTAGCTAGGTTGGAAGCCAATAGGTTGCTTTTAGCTTTTGCATGCATTTTAGACTTTAAATTATATCAAATGGACGTAAAGAGTGTCTTTCTTAATGGTTTTATTAATGAAGAAGTGTATGTTTGTCACCCTCCCAGCTTTGAAAATTATGAACACCCTGATTATGTTTTTAAATTGAAACAGGCTATGTACGGACTCAAACAAGCTCCTAGAGCGTGGTATGAGCGTCTGAGCAAGTTTTTACTTGAAAATAATTTTGAAAGAGGGAAGGCTGATAACACGCTTTTTATCAAAAAGAAAGGAAAGAACATTCTTTTAGTTCAAATTTATGTAGATGATATTATTTTTGGTGCTACTAATGAAACCCTTTGCAAGGATTTTTCAAGTATGATGCAGGAAGAGTTCGAGATGTCTATGATGGGCGAGCTGAACTTCTTTCTAGGATTGCAAATAAAACAAGCAAAGGATGGAATTTTCATAAGCCAAACAAAATATTTCAAGGAACTATTGAAACGATTCGGCATGGATAAGGCCAAGGCAGTAGCTACACCAATAAGCACATCATGCTATCTGGATAAAGAATGTAGTGTCTAGGACACTGTGTTCCAGATGTATCCCTAGCTCAAAGGTATTGAGGGACCAGTGAGGTAGAGAGTAGTCTGATGTTAGTATATGATTTCTTAGGTATGCTAGATGTCCAGTTGGGACAGCTAGGGTTTCCCTAATCACTGGTGTGTGCAAATGTGCACTTAGGGAGAGAGAGAACGTACCAGAGCCCCTTGCTGGAGACAGCTATTTATAGGGGTGGCATTGTACCTTGTGGGCCTGTACGGAGGTCCAGCAAGGCTGCTAACGTGTCCAATTTAGGATAAGGGATAAGTCATTCATCCTTATCCTGTATTGGGAGATCTTATCCCTGTTGGCAAGTTAGGCTCACGCGCCCCTAGCTCGGACTCTTTGGGGGGCATGGCCCGTATGGTCGGTTCTAGGTCGCTAGGGTGGGTCCTAGGACAAGCGCTCGACCTGGATAGGCATGACCTGTCAGATGGAGAAATCTGGTCGGCCGAGTACTTAGAGGATAGGCCGAGGGTCGGTCTACCACATAAGCCCCCTAGCTCGGTAAGACTTTTTGAGTCTTGAGCCGAGCTGAGAGTTTTCTGATATCGTTGGTTCGAGGAGTCGAGTATCGTGGTCGAACTGAGGCAATGTCCTTGAGGTGACCCGTTGTGCTTAGTTGTCCCTTCGTCTGTTCGAAAGGACGTTTGGGTGTCCTTTTAATGACACGTGCTGTTTGTGTCAGAGGTGTCATCATTATGCATGCTGCCTTTTGGGTTTTTGAAATGTTTCCTTCCACAGATTGCGCGCCACGTGTCCTTTTTCGTGGCTCAATGTAGGTTTTGGGCCCTTTGCAAACAGGCCCAAATGCTGAAAACGTGGGGGGAAGTTTCTTTTTGAACTTCAACTTCCCCTTCCCTTTCCTCTTATTCACTTTCCTCCAAACCTTGGTTTCTGATATTCTCCTCCTTCCTACGATTTTCCTCCTTGGCTTCTGCATTTCAGATATTTCTCCATCGCTTTTTCACTACCATTCTCTCTTGAAGCTTTTTGGCTTCCGTCTTGCTACTTCAGTTCAGTTGGTGCCAGTTTTCAAGTTTCAGGTACTTTGATCCCTTCCTGCTATACTGTTTTCTAAGTTCTAAGGTTCTGGTTTTCTAGTTTTCATTGGGTTTAGCATTTCTTTCTGGGTTTCTCTCTCTGGGTTCCGTTTCTGGGTTCCGTTTCTGGGTTCTTTACTTAATCATGGATAATGAATGGTATGAAAAGTGGTCTAAAATTTTGGGGTTGAGTGACATCGAGGATTCTTCCTCTTCTTCTTCCTCTTCGTCCTCTTTTGATTTAGAGATCTTGGATTTTCTCCCTTCCCCTTTCCGCCATCGCATGGCGGATCCTACGGTGGAGACACCGTTATCGGTGGATTATCCCCAAAATTCCATAGATGAGGAAAGTAGAAAGTCAGCTTATCGTGCGGCGGAGGAGCGGGCGCAAGTAGCGTTTCGCACCTCAAAGCGCTCCGTCGCGAATCGTCCCTGGGAGAGGCCTTTTTGAGGGAAAGCCGTAAAGGTTAGGGGGATATGTAGTAGGCTCGGCTATAGGACCAATCGACCTAGGGTTAGTGTTTCTGTAGATTATGATTTTATAGATTCTGATGCCGAGTCTTCCCTTTCCCCAGGTATGGTTCGTCGATGCGTTACACATCCTCATGAATTTCCTGTGCCTCCGAACTTTGAAGCCTATGATTGGGTTGATTTGGAGGTGCTCGGTACACCGTCGGCTTTAGTTGGCAGCAATCTGGGCCATATCCGAGCTAATATACTCCCGTGCCCCACAGATGAAGCTGGGACGTCTTACACCATTAGTGCTCCTTCGGCCAATGACCGAGTGTGCACAACAATTGGAGGGAACTGTAGGGAGTTTTTCATGTACGAGGAGGTCGTGATAAGACTGGGCTTTAAGATGCCCTTTTCCGATCTGGAGATGGCTCTGTTGCGTCGGCTGCGTTTGGCTCCCACCCAACTACATCCTAGCGTTGGGCGTTTGTTCGTGCTTTTCAAAAATTTTGCACGGCCCGAAGACTGACATGCTCGCTCCGAGCATTCCGATGGCTGTACATACCGCAAATAAATATTTTCGAGAGGGGGTCAACCAAAAGACTGTGGGTATCACTGAAGGCACGTAATGAGCATGCTCTTTTTGCCAAGTTCACGGATTCGTGGAAAACTTTTAAGCCGTTATTTTTCAAGTATCAATTCGTCGGAGAGGGAGAATGTTGGTTTATGGAGGGCGGTGAGCCTCGGTTCCCTTTATCATGGACACCTGACTTCTTCAACAGACACCCAAAGCTTTATCAATACCATTATGACAAAGAATTGACGAGCGATGAGAGGCATACCTGTGATACCTTCTTCTACTACCTTAAAACCAATGGTCAAGTCGATATTAGGAACATCATTATTTTTCCCCAAGAGCTTGTGAAAGCCGAGCTTGGTATATGCTTCTTTTTTTTTAACATTTGTACTTTTTGTTTTGCTATTTTGCAGTCAAAATGGCTAGGGAAAATAAGGTTGCTGCTCGCATGAGGGAGCTTGCTAAATCGAGGGCGGTCGGCTCTTCGGGCGGAGCAGTTTCCTCGGAAGCGACTCGATCAGTTACGGTGGCCGAGGCATCACCTTCTGAAGTTGAAGTGATGCAAGATGTCCGACCACCGTCAGTTCGTGTGGTGGAGGTAGCTACTGGGAGCCCCGTTGCTCAAGTGGAGGAGGAGGAGGATTGAGTGCCTTTGTCTAAAAGAGCTAGAATAGACAAGGGTAAAGGCAAAGCTGTTGAGTTGCTGAAACCACTGCAAAGAAGTAATTTGTGGTTTGACGTTTCGGACCCCGAGGAGGAGACCGTTTGGGCTCAAAAGCTGAAGGAGAAGTTTGTTGATTTGGTTTACACTGCCAATGATGAGAAGAGATTGTCGGACCAAACTGCTAACACTTTGAAATGCCACTGTGATTTATTGGGCAAAAATATGCTAAGGGCTGCGAGCTACATGTTCCACCTTAGTAAGAATGCCGAAGATATCAGCGCAACTTTTTCGGCAACTGAGAAGGAGAAGAGGAGAGCTGCTGCCGCGCGAGCACAAAATTTGCTAACTCAAATTAAGGAGAGTGAAGCAAATCTCAATGCTCTGACAGAGGCCAATGCCGAGTTGCAGAAAAGACTCGAAGAATCTGAGAAAGCTCGGGAGATTGCTCAAAAGGCTCTAGAGGATGCTGCTGGAAGGGATGCTGAGAGAGGGAGGCTGTTGCAAACTGCCCAAGAGAAACTGGCTGAAGCTCAGCGAAAAGTTACCGAGCTTGAGTGTATTCAGGGTCGGTTAACAAATTCTGAAAATGAGGTGGGTCGATTACAGGGAGAATTGGTGAAGGCTCGTCGGAAAGCTTTGAAACATAAGGTTGTGGCCAAGCGGAATCATTTCAATTGGGACCATGCAGTTAATGATTCTTTTGTCAATGCTGTCAAACAGTTGTCTCTTATGAATCCAGGAATCCGAGTTGCGGGGGAAAGTCCAAACTTTGGAGTTGATGGTGATCGTATCATTGACTATGCACATGAGGATAGGGAGGTGGACTTATCAATGCCGAATCTCCCCAACCCCTTGGACTTGGAAAATGAGGATGAAGCTGATTTTGATGGGTCAACCATTGCACTTTCCGAGGATGAAGATTAGACCCTTTTATGATGTATTTCTCTTTGCTACTATTGTGCCTTCTTTTTTTGTCGTTTATGAAGTACTGAATGCTGTAATATGATCGGTTTGATTTGAACTCGATTTTTTTTGTCGTTTATGAAGTATCCTCCTTATCTTTGCACAATCTTCGGTTTTTGTTATTTATCTTGTTATGAACTGTTATCGAGATCACGGATCTCCTACCTTTGGCCAAGGTGGGATCCTCGGTCCTCGGCTTGTGGAAACTGTATAAGTTTTTGGCCGGGCATCTCTAAAAGCACTTTGTTATTATTAGTTTATAAGTCCCAGTTAAAAGGGCATATATAAACGCCTAAGTTCGACTCGGTGGCGAGCCGAGAGGAAATGGCTAGTGCGTTAACAATGAAAAGATAAAAAGATGTGAAACTGAAAGGAAATTTTCATTAGATTCTTTTGATCTGTTGATAAACAGCAGAATTCAAATACAATATAAACATAAAGACGCTAAAATAAATGACATGAAATTTAAACAACAGAATTTTAAAATCAGAGTTGACACTTTGCAGGAGTTGTTGTGGGATTCCAATTAGCTATAGTAGGGCTTGAGCTTGGTAGCATTCCAGGAGTTGTTCAATTGCTGCTTTGTTAGTGTCTCCAATCTGTATGCCCCCGACCCTGTTTTTGAGACGACCCTGTAAGGGCCTTCCCAATTTCTTGCCAATTTTCCTTCTTTTGAATTTTTTAAACCGATGTCAGCTTGTCTGAGGACCAGATCTCCAACAACGAAGCTTCTTCGAACCACCCATTTGTTGTATTCTTGGGACTGTCTTTCTTTTGCCTTTTTCTCTCGGTCAGCCGCGAGGGATCGGATCTCATCGCTGAGGGTTAACTCTTCTTTTAACAAACCATCATTCACCTCCACTGGACGTTCAGATACTCGGAAGGTGGGAATCCGAGTTTCAATAGGTAGCATAGCCTCACAACCGTAGGTTAGTCGAAATGGGGTTTCTCCTGTCGAGGTGTGTATGGTCGTTCGAATTGACCATAGTACCTCTGGAAGGAGGTCAGCCCATGACCCCTCGGCTTCCAACAACCTTTTCTTTATCCCATCAATGATAATTTTATTCACTGCTTCAGCCTGTCCATTCGTCTGCGGATGCTCGACCGATGAAAAATGGTGGGTGATATGAAAGTGGTCGACCAACTCTTGGAAAACCTTAGCAGTGAATTGTGTGCCATTATCGGTTACAAGAGTGTGCGGGACACCGAAGCGAGCGATGACTTGTCTGAGGAAGAATTTTTGGATTTTGGCTGAAGAGATTGTGTCCAAAGCCTCGGCTTCGACCCATTTTGTGAAGTAATCAACTACGACTACAACGAACTTTAGTTGTCCCGGAGCTGTTTTAAATTTCCCGATGATGTCCATGCCCCACTGATAGAAGGGCCATGGTGCGATCATTGAGTGGAGCTCCGTCGGGGTCGTTGGAAGACCTTTCCGTGGAATTGACAGGACTTACACCTTTTGACATGTTTTCAAGCATCGTTTAGAAGAGTGGGCCAGTAATAGCCTGCTCGGAGTACTTTGCGGGCTAGAGCTTTTGCACCTACATGATGGCTCGAAATTCCTTCATGAACCTCGGCCAACACTAGGTCAGCCTCAGCAGGGTCTAGACACTTCAGCATAGATGAGTCCATTCCCCGTTTATACAAGGTGTCACCGATCATGGCATACTGGGTAGCTTGCTTGGCTATCTTCTTTCCTTGAGAAGGGTCGGTCGGCAAAACTTGGTATTTAAGATACTGTTTGACGGGGTCCATCCAGCCGGTGGTTAAAGATACTGCCAGAACCACGCTCGGCTGAAGGACAGTTTCTTGAACTAGACTCTTGTTGTTTTCAGGGCCTTTGGTGCTGGCGAGCTTGGATAGGATGTCAACTCGCCCATTGGAGGCTCTGGGGATATGAGTGATGGAAAATTGTGAAAAAAGGTCTGAAAGGGTTTTGACTTGTTCCAGGTACTTTTGGAGAATTGGTTCCTTAGCCTGAAACTCCCCGTTGACCTGGGAAACACCTAACTGTGAGTCACTGAAAACTTCGATTTCTGAAGCCCCCATTTGATGGGCCATCCGCAAACCGGCCAACACCGCCTCATATTCCTCCTGATTATTTGAGGTGGGGAACTCAAACTTGAGGAAATATTCTACACTGAGGCCCTCGGCATTTTCAAGAATTATACCGGCCCCAGCCCCCTTACTGTGGCTGGAACCATCAACATAAATCTTCCAAAGTTGGACCTTGTTGAGATGGTCCGAGTTTGATAGTTCTGAAATAAAATCCGCTAAAATTTGGGACTTGAGAGTTCTCCTTGGCTCGTAGGTCACATCGAACTCTGACAGCTTGACGGACCATGAGACCATTCTTCCAGCTAAGTCAGGTCGGTGAAGCACCTGTCTTATCTGCTGAGTTGTTCTGATCACAATGGGGTGGTTCTGAAAGTACTGTCGGATCTCCTGGCAGTAACTACCAAAGCAAAGGCAAGTTTCTCTATCTTGGAATATCTTATTTCAGGTCCTTGGAGGGCCTTACTGACGAAGTAGACAGGCTGCTCGGTCCCCGAGTCATCCTTGACCAGGGCCGAGCTAACAGATGTTTCACCAATAGACAAATACAGAAACAGGATTTCCCCTTCCCGAGGGCTTGTGAGGACGGGAGGGGCTGAGAGGTATTCCTTAAGTTCAGCAAACGCTTGTTCGCAAGAGTTATTCCAATGGAAATTTTTGTTTTTTCTGAGTAGTTGGTACCATGGGAGTGCTCTCTTGGCTGCCTTAGGGAGGAATCTTGAGAGGGCTGCCATCCGACCAGTCAATCTCTGAACCTCCTTCACATTAGATGGACTACGCATACTCAAGATGGCCTGGCATTTCTCTGGGTTGGCCTCAATGCCTCTCTCCGTAAGCATGAAACCTAAAAAAGCCCCTGCCGGAACCCCGAAAGTGCACTTGTCGGGGTTTAGGCGCATGTTGTACATTCTGATTCTATCCAAGATGGTTGCTAGATCATGGGGATGGTCTTCCTTCCTTTTGCTCTTGGCTATCATATCATCTATGTATACCTCGAGGGTAGGACCAATCAAACCCGAGAAGACCTTGTTCATCATCCGCTGGTAAGTTGCGCCAGCGTTTTTCAATCCGAAAGGCATGACTGTGTAACAATAGGTGGCCTTTTCGGTGATGAAGGCCATTTTCTCCGGATCAGGAGGGTACATCGGGATCTGGTTGTACCCTGAATATGCATCCATAAAAGAGAGGAGTTGGTACCCAGAAGAGTTGTCCACAAGCTTGTCAATGATAGGGAGGGGATACTGATCTTTCGGGCAGGCTTTGTTTAAGTCGGTGTAGTCGACGCACATGCGCCACTTCCGGTTTGATTTTTTGACTAGTACTGTGTTTGAGAGCCAGTCCGAGTAATTGACCTCCCTGATGAATCCTGCCGAGAGGAGCTCGACCACCTTCTCCTCAATGATTGTAGCTTTCTCTGTTCCCACTCTTCTCTTTTTCTGGGCGACCGGCTTGGCGGTCGGGTTGACGCTGAGGCGATGACATATGAAGTTTGGGTCGATCCCTGGCATATCCGCCGAGGTCCATGCAAACAGATCTTTGTTTTTCTTCAAAAGTTCGAGCATTTCTACTCGTATACTTTCTGACAGGTTAGTTCCTAGCCTTACTTTCCTGCTTGGAATTTCTTCATCCAAAACAATGAACTCCCACTCACCCTGGGGGGTGGGTCTACTGTCATCCAGCTCGGACCTGACATCTAGGTCCGCCAAGAGTACATTTCCTCTGTTAAAACTTAACTTGGGTTGGGTCTCCTCGGGGCTTTTGAGTTTCGCTAGACTAGCGTTGTAGCATAGTCTGGCTTTTTCTTGTTCGGCTCTGATGGCGACAACAGTCCCGTCAGATCCTTCAAATTTCATGGTCAGATGGATGGTTGAGACGACCGCCCCGAAGGCTTGCAAGCATGTTCTTCCGAGGATGGCATTATAAGCTGATGGGCAGTCGACGACTAGAAACTTGATGATCTCGGTTCTTGCCGAGAGGTGATTCCCGAGTGTCACGGGAAGTTGAATGTGTCCCTTGGGGACCACCGAGTCCCCTGTAAAGCTGATGAACTTCCCCTCGAAAGGGGTCAAGTCAGAGGTTTTTAACTTCAGAGCCTCAAAAAGATTTAGGAACATGATATCTGCCGAACTCCCTTGGTCGACAAATATCCTGGCAACCTCATAGTTGCCTATCAGAGCAGTAATGACCATCGGGTCGTTGTGACCCGGGATGATTCCTTCAATATCCTCATCCGAAAAACAGATGGGGACACTCTTTGTAGTTCTTTTGCGGATTGGATGGTCATGGACGGCAAGCACTTGGTTGATGTATTTTTTTCTATCAGATCAATTTTCTCCTCCTCCCGCAAAACCTTCAGCTATGGTATTGACTCTGAGGTTCTGCGGGGACTGGTCTGTGGCTACTTCTACCATAGCGATTCTTTGTGGGTTGGTCGGTTGTTGCTGACTGGCGTGGTGGTCGGTTTGTCTAGTTGAGGGTCGGGCATTTCTGTCCGGGGATGGGGTCCTTCTTCGAGCATGTCGGTTGAGTGCCTCCCTGACTTACTGTTGTAACTTGCCATCTCTTATCAATTGTTCAATCACATCTCTTAGCCAGGTGCACTCGTTCGTAGTATGCCCGTAACCTCCGTGGTAAGAGCAGAACTTGGAACGATCCTGGCGCTGACTTCTTTTCAAGGGGGGAGGTCTTTCAACCATCCGAAGGTCGGTCTGCATTGTTTCTTGCAGGATCTGACTTCTTGGGACCGTGAGAGGGGTATACTCGTCGAACTTAGGTCGGATGACGCCAAACCTCCTATCACCCCTGGGTCCTCTTCCTCTATCCTCCCTCCTGTCATCTCTTCTCGGCTTTCCTTGAGATGAATTCTCACCTCTCTCGCCTTTTTCTCTGTGTTTCTGCCATTTGCTGAACTCTTCCAAATTTATGAACTTGGTAGATCGGTGCCTCAATTCTGGCATATCCCTCGGAGGCTTCCCCACTAGGGAATTCTTGAAGTCTCCGTTCCGAAGTCCTTGTGTAAAGAGAAAGACTGAGAAGCTTGGTTCGAGATTTGGAACAGATCCTGCCTCCGAGTGGAAGCGAGAGAGGTATTCTCTCAAGGGTTCTTCTGGGAGTTGCATAGCTCCTGCTAGTGCGTGGTCGGACTTCGGCTGGACGCAGCTAGCAGTATATCTGTTGAGAAAAACTCTCTTCATTTCTGCCCAGGAGTTAACGGAGTTCCTGGGCAGGGCCGAGTACCACCTCAAAACGGGTGGTTGCAGAGTCATTGAAAAGGCTCGGCACTTCATTAGGTCTCCTCCATCATAAAATTTCATTGCACCTTCAAAAGATAAAATGTGTTCCAAGGGGTCGGTTAACCCGTTATACTTCGCCACACTGGTGGGGCCGAGGAATGCAGAGGGTGTCTTGTAAGCCATGATTCGCGGAGTGAAGGGGTGGCCAGGGTGAGCGCTGTCGTCGATCTCACAACTGGCTGCAAGGGCTGGATTTATTGGAGGTGGTGGGGGAAGGGCAATGGGGCCTTGAGGATCCTGGGCTGGTATGGTTACCAGGGCTGTTTCTACTGCTCGTGCAGCAACCGCCTGCATGTGGATCTGTTGGAGTTCTGCTATGGCCCTTCCCTGCTGCTCCAACATTTGGGCTTGTTGTTTAATTAGTTCTTCAAGCTGGGTTTCCCTTCGGCCTTGGGAGTGTCCCCTTTCTTCTTTGGAGACACGGGCATCAATGGACCGGCCGGAGCCGTGGTTTGGTACACGATTGGGGGGGGTTGGGGTCTGTTTGTTTGGAGTGAACGGTGTATGGACCACTGTGAGTTCAGGCTGGTATTGAGTGGTGGCTGCGGGATGGGATTTCAAGTCTTACCGATGGCATGCTTTGGTGGGGAGGATTTCTTCCTTCCAGATCTCTTACATTGTCAGCACTGCCTTCTTCCAGTCTCTGGCGGTTTCTTCCGGCCTGGTGGTTTGCACCGCGCGAGCTGTTTGCGACGTTTCCAGGTGGGTTTACCATTTTTGAGTGGGGATAACAGTTTATCAGATCCCCACAGACGGCGCCAATGTAGTGTCTAGGACACTGTGTTCCAGATGTATCCCTAGCTCAAAGGTATTGAGGGACCAGTGAGGTAGAGAGTAGTCTGATGTTAGTATATGATTTCTTAGGTATGCTAGATGTCCAGTTGGGACAGCTAGGGTTTCCCTAATCACTGGTGTGTGCAAATGTGCAATTAGGGAGAGAGAACGTACCAGAGCCTCTTGCTGGAGACAGCTATTTATAGGGGTGGCATTGTACCTTGTGGGCCTGTACGGAGGTCCAGCAAGGCTGCTAACGTGTGTAAGATCCATGAAGAATGTTTTGATAAATGCCAAAAAGTTTTGAACAAGCTACAAATGTGTTGATCAAGTTCAAGCTCAACAAGCAACAACAAACATCAAGTTATGAAGAGAGAGCCAACTCATGAAGACTTAGTTTGGTAGTTTGTGTTTTAATGTTTTATCTTTTGCCTCACAAGTCTTTTAGTTTATGAGTTTGGGTAGAATTTATTAGAGGGTAGTGAATCTCTTTTGATTGCATGATTATATCATATTTTGAGTATTCACTTTGCCTAAAATCAATAGGTGGCTTAAAGGTTTGAAAGAAAAGGTTTAGTTTTTGAGAAAACAAGTTTTAAGTGATTTTTAATGTTAATAATCGATTAACAGATTTTGATAATTGATTAACAGTGTATTTTGAACTGATAATCGATTAACAAACTTTTGATAACGATTATCTGCACTTTACTCGAGTATTTTTGGTCTCACTCGAGTGAAAATTATCTTGCTTTCGGTTTACTCGAGTCACACTCATTTCACTCGAGTAACTTGATCGGATATGGTTTTTTAAATACGTTTTTCACTTCTCAAAAGCCATTCTAAGTGCTCTAACTTTTGGGTATTCTATATAAACCTTTTCCTAATCATTTCTATCAACTAGAATCATTTTGATACACAATTTTACAAAGAATCAAAGCCACACTATTCTCTCTCACTCTCTCAAGATCAAAGCTCTCATTTTTATATTCTTTGATCAAGAACCTTGAATCTCTCATGTTGATATTTCATAGCTTTTGAAAGAGATTCATAGGATTGTTATTGTTTTTCATTTGAGTTGTAATCTTTGCAAAAGGCAAGCTATCTACAACAAAGGAAGACTTGATTTTGTGAATCAAGCAAGTTTCATTGGAAGCCTTGGTGAGGCATTTCATCAAGCACTTGGAAGCCTTGTTGAAGAACAAGCATTTGGAAGTCTTGTGAGTGAAGCAAGCAATTGGAAGTCTTGTTGTGGGGTATCGGCAAGCAAGAGAAGAGGTTAGATTAGATATCAATAGGGTTACAAGGCAAGGGTGTGGTATCTCTTGTAGGCTAGCAAGAAGGAAGTCTTGTGAGGCATGTACTTGTAATTTGAGAAACTCTAATTCCTCATAGTGAAGAATCTCTCTTGGTTGAAGAGGGGACTGGAGTAGCTTTCAAGTGGATGAAAGTGAACCAGGATAAATCACTGTGTCGTATCTCTAAACTCTCTACTCTTTACAATTCTTGTTATTAATTGTGTTCTTGATTGAAAACCTAGAAAAAGTGATTTTTCTATATTTGATTGAATTGAATCTTTATTGTTCAAATTAATTTGAGGAAAATCATTTTCATAACTAGGTGAATCAATAAGAATATTGGTGTTGATTGTTTCCGCTTAATCTCTGATATAATATTTGTTAATTGATTGATTTTCATTGGTTTTAATCGTTTAGATTTGTTTCTTGCGAAAATCTTTCAAAGTTTCTATAACACCTATTCAACCCCCCCTTCTAGGTGTTCTCCTAGTGTTCCTATTTGTTTCACACACCGAGTATAGTTTTCCAACAATTGGTATCAGAGCTCGTCGAAAGACACGAGCATAGAGCTTTTTCGTTAAGATCCTTGAGAAACTACAATGGGTTCTACGAATCCTTTTGGTGGTGAAGGTGCTTCAATAAATCTCCCTCCTATGTTTGGTGGAGAGGGTTATGCTTATTGGAAAATTAGGATGAGAATCTTTATAGAAGACATAGATATGAACATTTGGAAAGCCATAGAAAATGGTCCTTATATTCCCTCAAAAGATGTAGAAGGTGTGCTTACACTTACTCCCAAAGATAAGTGGACCGATGATGATAAAAGGAAAATTCAATATGATTTAAAAGCAAAAAATATCATCACCTCCGCTCTATCTTATGATGAGTTCTTTAGAGTCTCCCAATGTAAAGATGCCAAAGATATGTGGGACACCTTGCAGGTCACACATGAAGGCACTAGTGAAGTTAGGCGTGCTAGATTAAATTCTTTGATGCATGAATATGAATTGTTTCGTATGTTGCCTAATGAATCTATATGTTTTATGAAAAAACGTTTTACACATATTGTTAATCATCTCATTGCTCTTGGTAAAATTTTCGTGAATTGTGAACTTGTTAACAAAGTTTTAAGATGTCTAAGTAGGGAATGGCAACCCAAGGTTACCGCAATAGTTGAATCAAAGGACTTGGACACCATGGACTTAGCAACACTTTCCGGAAAGCTACAAGAACATGAAATGGAGCTTGGACGTTTGCATATACATGAAGAATCGGATAAGTACAAAGAGAGAAAAGGAATTGCTCTTAAAGATCAAAAGTCATATAAAAAGGAAGAGAGTTCCGATGATGATGATGTTGATAATGAAGATTCCGATTCGGATATTGATGAAGAGGAGATGAAGCTTCTACTAAGAAAGTTCAATAAAATTCTAAGGAGAAAAGGAAGGTTGAACAAGGACAAAAGTAAAGAGAAGGATCCCCCACACTACAAGACCAAGACTTCAAAAGAAGGTGTAGTTTGCCATGAATGTGGAAAGCCCGGTCATCTCAAGTACTCATGCTCTAAGTATCTCAAGAAGAAGGAGAAAGAGAAGAAAAATGCAAAACACAAAAGGGCATACATAGTTTGGAATAGTGATGATGAACAAGACAAGAAAAGCACAACTAGTAGTTCTTCGGATGATGAACATGCCGCTTGTCTCAATTTGATAGCTCTAGTAAATGAAGAGGAAAGTTCAAATGATGAATCAAGTGAGCAAAGTGACGAAAGCGATGTAAGTCTTACTAAATCCGAAATTTCTTCAAATTATGAAATGTTATATAATGCTTATGAAGAAATGCATAAACAATTTAAGAAACTAGCTTTGAAAAACATTGAAAGGAAGAAGCTCATTTTGAAACATCAACAAGAGATTTTAGAACTTCAAAAACAAGTTGATGAGCTTAATCTTCAAAATGAAACTCTTGATCTTATATATGCTAGTTCTTCTTGTGATTGTGCTAGTAGATTGAATATTGTGGTTGATTGTGAGAATTGCAAGTTGCTTAAGGATGAAAATGCTATTTTGAAAAATAAGCTTGCAAGTTTCTCAAATGGTGATATTAGATTGCGCACATTGTTAAATTTTCAAAGAGAAAATTCAAACAAGTTTGGTTTGGGTTATACTAATGCTAAGAGTAATTCTCATAGAAATGTTGTTGATTTTTCTAAAGTTGATTTCTCAAATGCACCAACATGTTTCTATTGTGGTACTCATGGACATACTTCAAATGTGTGTTATATTAAAGTGCATGGTATACCTAAAGGAGATTTTGTTTGGATGAAAAAGGGTGAGAGTCCCTACACTAACAAAAATGGATCCAAAACCATTTGGATACCAAAAAGCAAAGCATGATTGTTTTGTAGGTTTGATTGAAGAAGCAAATGAAGGTCTATACACATTTGATACAATTGACATTATTGATCTTCTTCAATTGGTATTAAGGAGAAAATCCTACAAATTGGTAACATTTGATATTATACAATTGGTATCTACAATTGATATTGTTAGAGATTGCTCATAGTTCTCTCAATTGGTATTATTTCTTATAATGTGATATTGTTTATACTATTGAGAAAATACTATTGGTATCAAATTCTTACAATTGTTTTACAATTGGTATCATGTTATTGGTATACAATTTGTTATAATTGATATCATTGAGTAATCATTAGATGATTATCATGCTTTGGTTATATTTCTTCTATTTTGGCTTAGATCTTATTTCAATTGGTATTTGTTTAGTTACAATTGGTATATATTTCTTTTTGGTAATGCCAAAGGGGGAGAAATATGTTGTTTTGAAAAAGGAGAGAAATATTATCATTTTGGGGAGAAATAAAATGGTATGTTTGGAGAAAGGTTGTTTTGTTGTTTTTATGTAGGTTGAGCAAAGTTGTTGAAGATAGGGGGAGAATCAAGCTTAACTCAATTGGATTTCAAATGTCAAAAGCATTAATTGAGGGGGAGCAAGAGTCTCACCAAGTGATCAAATGGTTCAAGCATCAACAACTTCAATGAACTTCAAACGATTTCAAAACATGTTTGTCATTTTCAAAAAGGGGGAGATTGTAAGAGCCATGAAGAATGTTTTGATAAATGCCAAAAGGTTTTGAACAAGCTACAAATGTTTTGATCAAGTTCAAGCTCAACAAGCAACAACAAACATCAAGTTATGAAGAGAGAGCCAACTCATGAAGACTTAGTTTGGTAGTTTGTGTTTTAATGTTTTATCTTTTGCCTCACAAGTCTTTTAGTTTATGAGTTTGGGTAGAATTTATTAGAGGGTAGTGAATCTCTTTTGATTGCATGATTATATCATATTTTGAGTATTCACTTTGCCTAAAATCAATAGGTGGCTTAAAGGTTTGAAAGAAAAGGTTTAGTTTTTGAGAAAACAAGTTTTAAGTGATTTTTAATGTTAATAATCGATTAACAGATTTTGATAATTGATTAACAGTGTATTTTGAACTGATAATCGATTAACAAACTTTTGATAACGATTATCTGCACTTTACTCGAGTATTTTTGGTCTCACTCGAGTGAAAATTATCTTGCTTTCGGTTTACTCGAGTAACACTCATTTCACTCGAGTAACTTGATCAGATATGGTTTTTTAAATACGTTTTTCACTTCTCAAAAGCCATTCTAAGTGCTCTAACTTTTGGGTATTCTATATAAACCTTTTCCTAATCATTTCTATCAACTAGAATCATTTTGATACACAATTTTACAAAGAATCAAAGCCACACTATTCTCTCTCACTCTCTCAAGATCAAAGCTCTCATTTTTATATTCTTTGATCAAGAACCTTGAATCTCTCATGTTGATATTTCATAGCTTTTGAAAGAGATTCATAGGATTGTTATTGTTTTTCATTTGAGTTGTAATCTTTGCAAAAGGCAAGCTATCTACAACAAAGGAAGACTTGATTTTGTGAATCAAGCAAGTTTCATTGGAAGCCTTGGTGAGGCATTTCATCAAGCACTTGGAAGCCTTGTTGAAGAACAAGCATTTGGAAGTCTTGTGAGTGAAGCAAGCAATTGGAAGTCTTGTTGTGGGGTATCGGCAAGCAAGAGAAGAGGTTAGATTAGATATCAATAGGGTTACAAGGCAAGGGTGTGGTATCTCTTGTAGGCTAGCAAGAAGGAAGTCTTGTGAGGCATTTACTTGTAATTTGAGAAACTCTAATTCCTCATAGTGAAGAATCTCTCTTGGTTGAAGAGGGGACTGGAGTAGCTTTCAAGTGGATGAAAGTGAACCAGGATAAATCACTGTGTCGTATCTCTAAACTCTCTACTCTTTACAATTCTTGTTATTAATTGTGTTCTTGATTGAAAACCTAGAAAAAGTGATTTTTCTATATTTGATTGAATTGAATCTTTATTGTTCAAATTAATTTGAGGAAAATCATTTTCATAACTAGGTGAATCAATAAGAATATTGGTGTTGATTGTTTCTGCTTAATCTCTGATATAATATTTGTTAATTGATTGATTTTCATTGGTTTTAATCGTTTAGATTTGTTTCTTGCGAAAATCTTTCAAAGTTTCTATAACACCTATTCAACCCCCCCTTCTAGGTGTTCTCCTAGTGTTCCTATTTGTTTCACACACCGAGTGTAGTTTTCCAACAATTGGTATCAGAGCTCGGTCGAAAGACACGAGCATAGAGCTTTTTCGTTAAGATCCTTGAGAAACTACAATGGGTTCTACGAATCCTTTTCGTGGTGAAGGTGCTTCAATAAATCGCCCTCCTATGTTTGGTGGAGAGGGTTATGCTTATTGGAAAATTAGGATGAGAATCTTTATAGAAGACATAGATATGAACATTTGGGAAGCCATAGAAAATGGTCCTTATATTCCCTCAAAAGATGTAGAAGGTGTGCTTACACTTACTCCCAAAGATAAGTGGACCGATGATGATAAAAGGAAAATTCAATATGATTTAAAAGCAAAAAATATCATCACCTCCGCTCTATCTTATGATGAGTTCTTTAGAGTCTCCCAATGTAAAGATGCCAAAGATATGTGGGACACCTTGCAAGTCACACATGAAGGCACTAGTGAAGTTAGGCGTGCTAGATTAAATTCTTTGATGCATGAATATGAATTGTTTCGTATGTTGCCTAATGAATCTATATGTTTTATGCAAAAACGTTTTACACATATTGTTAATCATCTCATTGCTCTTGGTAAAATTTTCGTGAATTGTGAACTTGTTAACAAAGTTTTAAGATGTCTAAGTAGGGAATGGCAACCCAAGGTTACCGCAATAGTTGAATCAAAGGACTTGGACACCATGGACTTAGCAACACTTTTCGGAAAGCTACAAGAACATGAAATGGAGCTTGGACGTTTGCATATACATGAAGAATCGGATAAGTACAAAGAGAGAAAAGGAATTGCTCTTAAAGCTCAAAGGTCATATAAAAAGGAAGAGAGTTCCGATGATGATGATGTTGATAATGAAGATTCCGATTCGGATATTGATGAAGAGGAGATGAAGCTTCTACTAAGAAAGTTCAATAAAATTCTAAGGAGAAAAGGAATGTTGAACAAGGACAAAAGTAAAGAGAAGGATCCCCCACACTACAAGACCAAGACTTCAAAAGAAGGTGTAGTTTGCCATGAATGTGGAAAGCCCGGTCATCTCAAGTACTCATGCTCTAAGTATCTCAAGAAGAAGGAGAAAGAGAAGAAAAATGCAAAACACAAAAGGGCATACATAGTTTGGAATAGTGATGATGAACAAGACAAGAAAAGCACAACTAGTAGTTCTTCGGATGATGAACATGCCGCTTGTCTCAATTTGATAGCTCTAGTAAATGAAGAGGAAAGTTCAAATGATGAATCAAGTGAGCAAAGTGACGAAAGCGATGTAAGTCTTACTAAATCCGAAATTTCTTCAAATTATGAAATGTTATATAATGCTTATGAAGAAATGCATAAACAATTTAAGAAACTAGCTTTGAAAAACATTGAAAGGAAGAAGCTCATTTTGAAACATCAACAAGAGATTTTAGAACTTCAAAAACAAGTTGATGAGCTTAATCTTCAAAATGAAACTCTTGATCTTATATATGCTAGTTCTTCTTGTGATTGTGCTAGTAGATTGAATATTGTGGTTGATTGTGAGAATTGCAAGTTGCTTAAGGATGAAAATGCTATTTTGAAAAATAAGCTTGCAAGTTTCTCAAATGGTGATATTAGATTGCGCACATTGTTAAATTTTCAAAGAGAAAATTCAAACAAGTTTGGTTTGGGTTATACTAATGCTAAGAGTAATTCTCATAGAAATGTTGTTGATTTTTCTAAAGTTGATTTCTCAAATGCACCAACATGTTTCTATTGTGGTACTCATGGACATACTTCAAATGTGTGTTATATTAAAGTGCATGGTATACCTAAAGGAGATTTTGTTTGGATGAAAAAGGGTGAGAGTCCCTACACTAACAAAAATGGATCCAAAACTATTTGGATACCAAAAAGCAAAGCATGATTGTTTTGTAGGTATGATTGAAGAAGCAAATGAAGGTCTATACACATTTGATACAATTGACATTATTGATCTTCTTCAATTGGTATTAAGGAGAAAATCCTACAAATTGGTAACATTTGATATTATACAATTGGTATCTACAATTGATATTGTTAGATATTGCTCATAGTTCTCTCAATTGGTATTATTTCTTATAATGTGATATTGTTTATACTATTGAGAAAATACTATTGGTATCAAATTCTTACAATTGTTTTACAATTGGTATCATGTTATTGGTATACAATTTGTTATAATTGATATCATTGAGTAATCATTAGATGATTATCATGCTTTGGTTATATTTCTTCTATTTTGGCTTAGATCTTATTTCAATTGGTATTTGTTTAGTTACAATTGGTATATATTTCTTTTTGATAATGCCAAAGGGGGAGAAATATGATGTTTTGAAAAAGGAGAGAAATATTATCATTTTGGGGAGAAATAAAATGGTATGTTTGGAGAAAGGTTGTTTTGTTGTTTTTATGTAGGTTGAGCAAAGTTGTTGAAGATAGGGGGAGAATCAAGCTTAACTCAATTGGATTTCAAATGTCAAAAGCATTAATTGAAGGGGAGCAAGAGTCTCACCAAGTGATCAAATGGTTCAAGCATCAACAACTTCAATGAACTTCAAACGATTTCAAAACATGTTTGTCATTTTCAAAAAGGGGGAGATTGTAAGATCCATGAAGAATGTTTTGATAAATGCCAAAAGGTTTTGAACAAGCTACAAATGTGTTGATCAAGTTCAAGCTCAACAAGCAACAACAAACATCAAGTTATGAAGAGAGAGCCAACTCATGAAGACTTAGTTTGGTAGTTTGTGTTTTAATGTTTTATCTTTTGCCTCACAAGTCTTTTAGTTTATGAGTTTGGGTAGAATTTATTAGAGGGTCGTGAATCTCTTTTGATTGCATGATTATATCATATTTTGAGTATTCACTTTGCCTAAAATCAATAGGTGGCTTAAAGGTTTGAAAGAAAAGGTTTAGTTTTTGAGAAAACAAGTTTTAAGTGATTTTTAATGTTAATAATCGATTAACAGATTTTGATAATTGATTAACAGTTTATTTTGAACTGATAATCGATTAACAAACTTTTGATAACGATTATCTGCACTTTACTCGAGTATTTTTGGTCTCACTCGAGTGAAAATTATCTTGCTTTCGGTTTACTCGAGTAACACTCATTTCACTCGAGTAACTTGATCAGATATGGTTTTTTAAATACGTTTTTCACTTCTCAAAAGCCATTCTAAGCGCTCTAACTTTTGGGTATTCTATATAAACCTTTTCCTAATCATTTCTATCAACTAGAATCATTTTGATACACAATTTTACAAAGAATCAAAGCCACACTATTCTCTCTCACTCTCTCAAGATCAAAGCTCTCATTTTTATATTCTTTGATCAAGAACCTTGAATCTCTCATGTTGATATTTCATAGCTTTTGAAAGAGATTCATAGGATTGTTATTGTTTTTCATTTGAGTTGTAATCTTTGCAAAAGGCAAGCTATCTACAACAAAGGAAGACTTGATTTTGTGAATCAAGCAAGTTTCATTGGAAGCCTTGGTGAGGCATTTCATCAAGCACTTGGAAGCCTTGTTGAAGAACAAGCATTTGGAAGTCTTGTGAGTGAAGCAAGCAATTGGAAGTCTTGTTGTGGGGTATCGGCAAGCAAGAGAAGAGGTTAGATTAGATATCAATAGGGTTACAAGGCAAGGGTGTGGTATCTCTTGTAGGCTAGCAAGAAGGAAGTCTTGTGAGGCATTTACTTGTAATTTGAGAAACTCTAATTCCTCATAGTGAAGAATCTCTCTTGGTTGAAGAGGGGACTGGAGTAGCTTTCAAGTGGATGAAAGTGAACCAGGATAAATCACTGTGTCGTATCTCTAAACTCTCTACTCTTTACAATTCTTGTTATTAATTGTGTTCTTGATTGAAAACCTAGAAAAAGTGATTTTTCTATATTTGATTGAATTGAATCTTTATTGTTCAAATTAATTTGAGGAAAATCATTTTCATAACTAGGTGAATCAATAAGAATATTGGTGTTGATTGTTTCCGCTTAATCTCTGATATAATATTTGTTAATTGATTGATTTTCATTGGTTTTAATCGTTTAGATTTGTTTCTTGCGAAAATCTTTCAAAGTTTCTATAACACCTATTCAACCCCCCCTTCTAGGTGTTTTCCTAGTGTTCCTATTTGTTTCACACACCGAGTGTAGTTTTCCAACAATTGGAATCAGAGCTCGGTCGAAAGACACGAGCATAGAGCTTTTTCGTTAAGATCCTTGAGAAACTACAATGGGTTCTACGAATCCTTTTGGTGGTGAAGGTGCTTCAATAAATCGCCCTCCTATGTTTGGTGGAGAGGGTTATGCTTATTGGAAAATTAGGATGAGAATCTTTATAGAAGACATAGATATGAACATTTGGGAAGCCATAGAAAATGGTCCTTATATTCCCTCAAAAGATGTAGAAGGTGTGCTTACACTTACTCCCAGAGATAAGTGGACCGATGATGATAAAAGGAAAATTCAATATGATTTAAAAGCAAAAAATATCATCACCTCCGCTCTATCTTATGATGAGTTCTTTAGAGTCTCCCAATGTAAAGATGCCAAAGATATGTGGGACACCTTGCAAGTCACACATGAAGGCACTAGTGAAGTTAGGCGTGCTAGATTAAATTCTTTGATGCATGAATATGAATTGTTTCGTATGTTGCCTAATGAATCTATATGTTTTATGCAAAAACGTTTTACACATATTGTTAATCATCTCGTTGCTCTTGGTAAAATTTTCGTGAATTGTGAACTTGTTAACAAAGTTTTAAGATGTCTAAGTAGGGAATGGCAACCCAAGGTTACCGCAATAGTTGAATCAAAGGACTTGGACACCATGGACTTAGCAACACTTTTCGGAAAGCTACAAGAACATGAAATGGAGCTTGGACGTTTGCATATACATGAAGAATCGGATAAGTACAAAGAGAGAAAAGGAATTGCTCTTAAAGCTCAAAGGTCATATAAAAAGGAAGAGAGTTCCGATGATGATGATGTTGATAATGAAGATTCCGATTCGGATATTGATGAAGAGGAGATGAAGCTTCTACTAAGAAAGTTCAATAAAATTCTAAGGAGAAAAGGAAGGTTGAACAAGGACAAAAGTAAAGAGAAGGATCCCCCACACTACAAGACCAAGACTTCAAAAGAAGGTGTAGTTTTCCATGAATGTGGAAAGCCCGGTCATCTCAAGTACTCATGCTCTAAGTATCTCAAGAAGAAGGAGAAAGAGAAGAAAAATGCAAAACACAAAAGGGCATACATAGTTTGGAATAGTGATGATGAACAAGACAAGAAAAGCACAACTAGTAGTTCTTCGGATGATGAACATGCCGCTTGTCTCAATTTGATAGCTCTAGTAAATGAAGAGGAAAGTTCAAATGATGAATCAAGTGAGCAAAGTGACGAAAGCGATGTAAGTCTTACTAAATCCGAAATTTCTTCAAATTATGAAATGTTATATAATGCTTATGAAGAAATGCATAAACAATTTAAGAAACTAGCTTTGAAAAACATTGAAAGGAAGAAGCTCATTTTGAAACATCAACAAGAGATTTTAGAACTTCAAAAACAAGTTGATGAGCTTAATCTTCAAAATGAAACTCTTGATCTTATATATGCTAGTTCTTCTTGTGATTGTGCTAGTAGATTGAATATTGTGGTTGATTGTGAGAATTGCAAGTTGCTTAAGGATGAAAATGCTATTTTGAAAAATAAGCTTGCAAGTTTCTCAAATGGTGATATTAGATTGCGCACATTGTTAAATTTTCAAAGAGAAAATTCAAACAAGTTTGGTTTGGGTTATACTAATGCTAAGAGTAATTCTCATAGAAATGTTGTTGATTTTTCTAAAGTTGATTTCTCAAATGCACCAACATGTTTCTATTGTGGTACTCATGGACATACTTCAAATGTGTGTTATATTAAAGTGCATGGTATACCTAAAGGAGATTTTGTTTGGATGAAAAAGGGTGAGAGTCCCTACACTAACAAAAATGGATCCAAAACCATTTGGATACCAAAAAGCAAAGCATGATTGTTTTGTAGGTATGATTGAAGAAGCAAATGAAGGTCTATACACATTTGATACAATTGACATTATTGATCTTCTTCAATTGGTATTAAGGAGAAAATCCTACAAATTGGTAACATTTGATATTATACAATTGGTATCTACAATTGATATTGTTAGATATTGCTCATAGTTCTCTCAATTGGTATTATTTCTTATAATGTGATATTGTTTATACTATTGAGAAAATACTATTGGTATCAAATTCTTACAATTGTTTTACAATTGGTATCATGTTATTGGTATACAATTTGTTATAATTGATATCATTGAGTAATCATTAGATGATTATCATGCTTTGGTTATATTTCTTCTATTTTGGCTTAGATCTTATTTCAATTGGTATTTGTTTAGTTACAATTGGTATATATTTCTTTTTGATAATGCCAAAGGGGGAGAAATATGATGTTTTGAAAAAGGAGAGAAATATTATCATTTTGGGGAGAAATAAAATGGTATGTTTGGAGAAAGGTTGTTTTGTTGTTTTTATGTAGGTTGAGCAAAGTTGTTGAAGATAGGGGGAGAATCAAGCTTAACTCAATTGGATTTCAAATGTCAAAAGCATTAATTGAAGGGGAGCAAGAGTCTCACCAAGTGATCAAATGGTTCAAGCATCAACAACTTCAATGAACTTCAAACGATTTCAAAACATGTTTGTCATTTTCAAAAAGGGGGAGATTGTAAGATCCATGAAGAATGTTTTGATAAATGCCAAAAGGTTTTGAACAAGCTACAAATGTGTTGATCAAGTTCAAGCTCAACAAGCAACAACAAACATCAAGTTATGAAGAGAGAGCCAACTCATGAAGACTTAGTTTGGTAGTTTGTGTTTTAATGTTTTATCTTTTGCCTCACAAGTCTTTTAGTTTATGAGTTTGGGTAGAATTTATTAGAGGGTAGTGAATCTCTTTTGATTGCATGATTATATCATATTTTGAGTATTCACTTTGCCTAAAATCAATAGGTGGCTTAAAGGTTTGAAAGAAAAGGTTTAGTTTTTGAGAAAACAAGTTTTAAGTGATTTTTAATGTTAATAATCGATTAACAGATTTTGATAATTGATTAACAGTGTATTTTGAACTAATAATCGATTAACAAACTTTTGATAATCGATTATCGGCACTTTACTCGAGTATTTTTGGTCTCACTCGAGTGAAAATTATCTTGCTTTCGGTTTACTCGAGTAACACTCATTTCACTCGAGTAACTTGATCAGATATGGTTTTTTAAATACGTTTTTCACTTCTCAAAAGCCATTCTAAGTGCTCTAACTTTTGGGTATTCTATATAAACCTTTTCCTAATCATTTCTATCAACTAGAATCATTTTGATACACAATTTTACAAAGAATCAAAGCCACACTATTCTCTCTCACTCTCTCAAGATCAAAGCTCTCATTTTTATATTCTTTGATCAAGAACCTTGAATCTCTCATGTTGATATTTCATAGCTTTTGAAAGAGATTCATAGGATTGTTATTGTTTTTCATTTTAGTTGTAATCTTTGCAAAAGGCAAGCTATCTACAACAAAGGAAGACTTGATTTTGTGAATCAAGCAAGTTTCATTGGAAGCCTTGGTGAGGCATTTCATCAAGCACTTGGAAGCCTTGTTGAAGAACAAGCATTTGGAAGTCTTGTGAGTGAAGCAAGCAATTGGAAGTCTTGTTGTGGGGTATCGGCAAGCAAGAGAAGAGGTTAGATTAGATATCAATAGGGTTACAAGGCAAGGGTGTGGTATCTCTTGTAGGCTAGCAAGAAGGAAGTCTTGTGAGGCATTTACTTGTAATTTGAGAAACTCTAATTCCTCATAGTGAAGAATCTCTCTTGGTTGAAGAGGGGACTGGAGTAGCTTTCAAGTGGATGAAAGTGAACCAGGATAAATCACTGTGTCGTATCTCTAAACTCTCTACTCATTACAATTCTTGTTATTAATTGTGTTCTTGATTGAAAACCTAGAAAAAGTGATTTTTCTATATTTGATTGAATTGAATCTTTATTGTTCAAATTAATTTGAGGAAAATCATTTTCATAACTAGGTGAATCAATAAGAATATTGGTGTTGATTGTTTCCGCTTAATCTCTGATATAATATTTGTTAATTGATTGATTTTCATTGGTTTTAATCGTTTAGATTTGTTTCTTGCGAAAATCTTTCAAAGTTTCTATAACACCTATTCAACCCCCCCTTCTAGGTGTTCTCCTAGTGTTCCTATTTGTTTCACACACCGAGTGTAGTTTTCCAACAATTGGTATCAGAGCTCGGTCGAAAGACACGAGCATAGAGCTTTTTCGTTAAGATCCTTGAGAAACTACAATGGGTTCTACGAATCCTTTTGGTGGTGAAGGTGCTTCAATAAATCGCCCTCCTATGTTTGGTGGAGAGGGTTATGCTTATTGGAAAATTAGGATGAGAATCTTTATAGAAGACATAGATATGAACATTTGGGAAGCCATAGAAAATGGTCCTTATATTCCCTCAAAAGATGTAGAAGGTGTGCTTACACTTACTCCCAAAGATAAGTGGACCGATGATGATAAAAGGAAAATTCAATATGATTTAAAAGCAAAAAATATCATCACCTCCGCTCTATCTTATGATGAGTTCTTTAGAGTCTCCCAATGTAAAGATGCCAAAGATATGTGGGACACCTTGCAAATCACACATGAAGGCACTAGTGAAGTTAGGCGTGCTAGATTAAATTCTTTGATGCATGTATATGAATTGTTTCGTATGTTGCCTAATGAATCTATATGTTTTATGCAAAAACGTTTTACACATATTGTTAATCATCTCATTGCTCTTGGTAAAATTTTCGTGAATTGTGAACTTGTTAACAAAGTTTTAAGATGTCTAAGTAGGGAATGGCAACCCAAGGTTACCGCAATAGTTGAATCAAAGGACTTGGACACCATGGACTTAGCAACACTTTTTGGAAAGCTACAAGAACATGAAATGGAGCTTGGACGTTTTCATATACATGAAGAATCGGATAAGTACAAAGAGAGAAAAGGAATTGCTCTTAAAGCTCAAAGGTCATATAAAAAGGAAGAGAGTTCCGATGATGATGATGTTGATAATGAAGATTCCGATTCGGATATTGATGAAGAGGAGATGAAGCTTCTACTAAGAAAGTTCAATAAAATTCTAAGGAGAAAAGGAAGGTTGAACAAGGACAAAAGTAAAGAGAAGGATCCCCCACACTACAAGACCAAGACTTCAAAAGAAGGTGTAGTTTTCCATGAATGTGGAAAGCCCGGTCATCTCAAGTACTCATGCTCTAAGTATCTCAAGAAGAAGGAGAAAGAGAAGAAAAATGCAAAACACAAAAGGGCATACATAGTTTGGAATAGTGATGATGAACAAGACAAGAAAAGCACAACTAGTAGTTCTTCGGATGATGAACATGCCGCTTGTCTCAATTTGATAGCTCTAGTAAATGAAGAGGAAAGTTCAAATGATGAATCAAGTGAGCAAAGTGACGAAAGCGATGTAAGTCTTACTAAATCCGAAATTTCTTCAAATTATGAAATGTTATATAATGCTTATGAAGAAATGCATAAACAATTTAAGAAACTAGCTTTGAAAAACATTGAAAGGAAGAAGCTCATTTTGAAACATCAACAAGAGATTTTAGAACTTCAAAAACAAGTTGATGAGCTTAATCTTCAAAATGAAACTCTTGATCTTATATATGCTAGTTCTTCTTGTGATTGTGCTAGTAGATTGAATATTGTGGTTGATTGTGAGAATTGCAAGTTGCTTAAGGATGAAAATGCTATTTTGAAAAATAAGCTTGCAAGTTTCTCAAATGGTGATATTAGATTGCGCACATTGTTAAATTTTCAAAGAGAAAATTCAAACAAGTTTGGTTTGGGTTATACTAATGCTAAGAGTAATTCTCATAGAAATGTTGTTGATTTTTCTAAAGTTGATTTCTCAAATGCACCAACATGTTTCTATTGTGGTACTCATGGACATACTTCAAATGTGTGTTATATTAAAGTGCATGGTATACCTAAAGGAGATTTTGTTTGGATGAAAAAGGGTGAGAGTCCCTACACTAACAAAAATGGATCCAAAACCATTTGGATACCAAAAAGCAAAGCATGATTGTTTTGTAGGTATGATTGAAGAAGCAAATGAAGGTCTATACACATTTGATACAATTGACATTATTGATCTTCTTCAATTGGTATTAAGGAGAAAATCCTACAAATTGGTAACATTTGATATTATACAATTGGTATCTACAATTGATATTGTTAGATATTGCTCATAGTTCTCTCAATTGGTATTATTTCTTATAACGTGATATTGTTTATACTATTGAGAAAATACTATTGGTATCAAATTCTTACAATTGTTTTACAATTGGTATCATGTTATTGGTATACAATTTGTTATAATTGATATCATTGAGTAATCATTAGATGATTATCATGCTTTGGTTATATTTCTTCTATTTTGGCTTAGATCTTATTTCAATTGGTATTTGTTTAGTTACAATTGGTATATATTTCTTTTTGGTAATGCCAAAGGGGGAGAAATATGATGTTTTGAAAAAGGAGAGAAATATTATCATTTTGGGGAGAAATAAAATGGTATGTTTGGAGAAAGGTTGTTTTGTTGTTTTTATGTAGGTTGAGCAAAGTTGTTGAAGATAGGGGGAGAATCAAGCTTAACTCAATTGGATTTCAAATGTCAAAAGCATTAATTGAGGGGGAGCAAGAGTCTCACCAAGTGATCAAATGGTTCAAGCATCAACAACTTCAATGAACTTCAAACGATTTCAAAACATGTTTGTCATTTTCAAAAAGGGGGAGATTGTAAGATCCATGAAGAATGTTTTGATAAATGCCAAAAGGTTTTGAACAAGCTACAAATGTGTTGATCAAGTTCAAGCTCAACAAGCAACAACAAACATCAAGTTATGAAGAGAGAGCCAACTCATGAAGACTTAGTTTGGTAGTTTGTGTTTTAATGTTTTATCTTTTGCCTCACAAGTCTTTTAGTTTATGAGTTTGGGTAGAATTTATTAGAGGGTAGTGAATCTCTTTTGATTGCATGATTATATCATATTTTGAGTATTCACTTTGCCTAAAATCAATAGGTGGCTTAAAGGTTTGAAAGAAAAGGTTTAGTTTTTGAGAAAACAAGTTTTAAGTGATTTTTAATGTTAATAATCGATTAACAGATTTTGATAATTGATTAACAGTGTATTTTGAACAGATAATCGATTAACAAACTTTTGAAAGAGATTCATAGCTTAACATGATTCATAGGATTAACATCGATTAACATGTTGATATTTCATAGCTTTTGAAAGAGATTCATAGGATTGTTATTGTTTTTCATTTGAGTTGTAATCTTTGCAAAAGGCAAGCTATCTACAACAAAGGAAGACTTGATTTTGTGAATCAAGCAAGTTTCATTGGAAGCCTTGGTGAGGCATTTCATCAAGCACTTGGAAGCCTTGTTGAAGAACAAGCATTTGGAAGTCTTGTGAGTGAAGCAAGCAATTGGAAGTCTTGTTGTGGGGTATCGGCAAGCAAGAGAAGAGGTTAGATTAGATATCAATAGGGTTACAAGGCAAGGGTGTGGTATCTCTTGTAGGCTAGCAAGAAGGAAGTCTTGTGAGGCATTTACTTGTAATTTGAGAAACTCTAATTCCTCATAGTGAAGAATCTCTCTTGGTTGAAGAGGGGACTGGAGTAGCTTTCAAGTGGATGAAAGTGAACCAGGATAAATCACTGTGTCGTATCTCTAAACTCTCTACTCTTTGCAATTCTTGTTATTAATTGTGTTCTTGATTGAAAACCTAGAAAAAGTGATTTTTCTATATTTGATTGAATTGAATCTTTATTGTTCAAATTAATTTGAGGAAAATCATTTTCATAACTAGGTGAATCAATAAGAATATTGGTGTTGATTGTTTCCGCTTAATCTCTGATATAATATTTGTTAATTGATTGATTTTCATTGGTTTTAATCGTTTAGATTTGTTTCTTGCGAAAATCTTTCAAAGTTTCTATAACACCTATTCAACCCCCCCTTCTAGGTGTTCTCCTAGTGTTCCTATTTGTTTCACGCACCGAGTGTAGTTTTCCAACAACGTATCCCATTTAGGATAAGGGATGAGTCATTCATCCTTATCCTGTATTGGGAGATCTTATCCCTGTTGGCAAGTTAGGCTCACGCGCCCCTAGCTCGGACTCTTTGGGGGGCATGGCCCGTATGGTCGGTTCTAGGTCGCTAGGGTGGGTCCTAGGACAAGCGCTCGGCCTGGATAGGCATGACCTGTCAGATGGAGAAATCTGGTCGACCGAGTACTTAGAGGGTAGGCGAGGGTCAGTCTACCACAAAGATGAAGGAGGTAAATCCGTAGAAATCACTAAATATCGAGGTATAATCGGATCCCTTCTCTATTTAACGGCAAGTAGGCTGGATATTATGTGTAGCGTATGTTTATGTGCACGTTTTCAAGCGAATTCAAAAGAAACGCACATGGTTGCTGCAAAACGAATTATGAAATATCTTTCTGGAACAACTGATATGGGTTCATGGTACCCCAAAGGTTCCTCTTGTAACCTTGTTGGGTATTCCGATTCTGATTTTTCTTGGTGCAAAGTAGAAAGGAAAAGCACGAGCGGCACTTGTCACCTCCTAGGTAATTCATTAGTATCGTGGGCTAGCAAGAAATAGTCTAGTGTAGCCCTATCCACAGCTGAGGCTGAATATGTCATTGCGGGTAGCTGTTGTGCCCAAATCTTATGGTTAAAAGAGCAACTCCTAGACTTTGGTGTAAGTCTAGATCACATTCCCATAAAATGTGATAACACAAGTGCAATTAGTATTACCAAAAACCCTGTGCAACATTCTCGCACTAAGCATATAGAGATACGTCACCATTTCATACGTGATCATATTTAAAAGGGTGATTGTGTTATTGAGTATGTTGTTACTTCGCGACAGTTAGCTGATATCTTTATGAAACCGCTTCCAAAAGAAAATTTCTTTTTTATTCGTAGATAAATCGGTTTAACTTCTGCCTCTCACCTGTTTTGAGTATGTGATTATTTTATCTCTCTTGTTATTATTAATGTGTTTACTTAGTGTTTCAGGGGGAGTTAGCACATTCTTTTTGATGAGGACAAAAGGGGAAGAAATATGTTGATGATGATATTGAAATTATTTGATAATTTATGCATCAATACAGGGGGAGAAGCTGAGAAATGATATTATATGGTTGAATATTGTTCTAGGGAAGGTTATTTTTCAATTATATATATATATATATATATTTTGCTTGTATAACACATGCAGATATTCGAGATTAATCAGAATAGGAGTTTGTCATCATCAAAAAGGGGGAGTGTTGGAAGTCAAGCTAGTGTTAGAAGACATGCTTCAAATTCTCTCATGGACTTCAAGCTATATTCATGCTAAGGTTTTGATGATAACAAACAAACTCAAGATTGAAGCTCACAAGTTCCTTCAAGTTCACGTTGAAGATTCAAGCAACATATAAGTTTAGAAGCCTTTTCCCTTAGGACACATTTGTAAGGTAATGAAGCTTCTGTTCTTAATGAGTTTAAAAGGCCAATGAGTTTTTCATTTATTAAAAAGGATAAGAAAATGTGTTTTCATGAAAAATTTGTTTTTCTATCTTAGTTTTGGTGGAAATACTTGATGATACAAAACTCTAGATATTTTTATGTTATGCAAGAAGGAGTATCGATTACTTGCCTGAGATAATCGATTAACTTTGTTGCATCATAGAAAAATCAGAGAGCTTGTAATCGATTAAGTGAACTTTGCTAATCCATTACTTTCTTATGAGAGTAATCGATTACCTGGATCAAGTAATCGATTAAAATTGTTGCATCATATATTTTCTTGGGACAAAGTAATCGATTATTTCTTTGTAGTAATTGATTACATGATGTTGCATCATTCAATTAATAGAGGCTCAGTAATCGATTATTTGATGAGTGATAATCGATTAAATGAGTTGCATCATATAATGAACAGGGGCGATGTAATCGATTAACTATTATTGGTTTAATTGGTTACTTGTTTTTCAAAAGAATTTAAAAGCTTCTATTTTTGAAGGAATAATCGATTACCTTCAGAAAGTAATCGATTACTTCAACTTTTATTGAAAAATGTGTCAGAATCATTTTGATTATTTCCAGATTTGTTTTTATATATAAGATTCTCATTTATTTTAAAAAATTCGAAAATGATTTTAAATTTGAATTATTTCCTTATTCGATTTAAGAATGAAATCTTTATTTTATTTCTTAAATCATTTTGATTTAGTTTTGATTTTAAAACTTATTACAAAATCATATTTTATTTTATTTTGATGTAAAATTGACTTTGATTTGTTGATTTAAATCTTTTTGAATTATAAAAGTTATTCTTTCAGAATTCACTCCAAAATTCTTTCATTCTTTCATCTGACAATTTTTCTGAATTCACGTTCTCTCCTTCTCCTACTTTTCTCTGATCACAACACTCATTTTTTTTAAGAACTCTAAGAAACTCTTGTTGGCCTTTAGACTTCACAAGAAAACTTCATTATCATAGAGCATTGAATTGTTGTATCTGTGTTGTTGAAGAACACATCAAACATATTGTAATCACACTCATTGAATTGTACTCAACCTTAGTGGTAGGGAGAGAATCCCATACTTGAACGTTGAGGCGTTCGTAGGGTGAGGAACCCTGCTGTGTGTTGTTGAGGCCCCTAGCGAACGAAGGTTCCTAGTAGTGTGCGGGATGCTCTCGGTTGTAATTGGGTGCGGCTCAATTGCTGGTTATAGAACTCTCAAGCGGGTCGCTTGGGGACTGGACTAGGCCTTTCGACAGGAAGGCTGAACCAGTATAAAATTTCCGGTGCAAGCTTTTCTATCCCTATCTCTTTTATTTTCCGCATATTTCATTTATTTACGTTTCCGCACTACTCTTATATTTTCTATCAATCGCTTTCGCTCTCCTTCTCAAACGTCTAATCGCTCCATCGCAAAACATTTTTTAATTTATAAGGGTTTTTATGCAATAATTTAATAAAACTCGATTCACCCCCCTCTCGAGATTTTGAGGCCAAACCCAACAAAAGTAGCTGGCCACGTGAATGACGTGTTGTGGTTGCGAGCAATTGTGGAATCCACTGTACTTAGGGAGATGTTTGTTTCGTTTTTCCCTTAGAGGTCGAGGCCTGTTAGAAGCGAGGCTTAGAATGGGTCGACCAATGTTTGGATGCTAGAACTAAAACTTTTTCTAAAAGACTTAAAATGCTTAAAAGACTTAAAAGCTTTAATCATTTCCTAACTCTGCGTTGAGAGAGAAGTAGTGGAGAGGAAAAATACCGTATACTTGGAGACCGGTGTATCTTCGAGTGGTGATTGTGATAGGGGAGGGCAAGGACGGCGAAACGTCAAGAAGCCTTGAGCACTTTCCTAGGCGGGACAACGTTACAATGATCAAGGTCACCTGCTGGGCATTGATCGTAGCTAGGACTGCACGTACAACTAGGGATCGAGCTATTGCCCCCTTAGCAAATCGGAGATGGTGAGAGGGAATTCGAATCGAGGCTAAAGGTCATTGTTTTTATATATTGACCAACAGAGCGTTGTTGCAGCTGGTACGTACCATTTGACACTTGATGCATGTGTGATTAGGATTCCTGTGCGTCCCATCTGCTTTCCGAACTAAGTTGTGGTTGGATAATGAGGAGGAGATGTATCGTGTGTGCTGACTTACCCTTCGCCTCAATGATTTTCCTCCCTAAATCATTGACGGCTATGTTATGATTCCAGATAAGTGAATTGAGAAAAATTATTAAAGTTTATGATGAAACACTTTTTGCAGTAAAGTGAAATTACTATGGGAATGATGTTATGAAATGAATATGTTGTTATGATAAATCACGATGTAATATGGAATTGTTTTCTATTTGTGTACTTATGTTGAATATGTATGTCGTATCCTAATGTGATCCCTTAGAGTAAGTCCATGCCGTCGATGATTATATCGTTCGGATCGCTTACTCTCTCTGTTTTCCCCTTTTCTATGGACATTGGGAATGATGTCCACAGATGGCAGATTCAGTTATGTGTCGGTTGGACATTTCAAATAGTGGAGTAGTGTCTTTGGAAGATTTCGGGAATTGGAAGGTGAAGCAGGCTGGATGGTTATGGGAAGGACCAGCCAGGATTGAAATCATTGACCCTGACTCGATTGTTAGTGGGAGGATGACGGACGTAGACCCATGTGTGTTGTATCTTCGCGACCAAGTGGTTGGTGGTCCTGTCACTTATCACTAGGTTCATCCGGCAATGAGGCGTATGGACTTCGATGATATCTCTGATGGAGAAGAAGATCCAAATACGGCATCCGAAGGAGAAGAGGGTGTAGCTTCAGACGGAGAATTAGAGGAATTTCCGGAAGAGGAACCAGAAGAAGTGATAGAAGAAGATCCAGAAGAGGATATTTAGGAAGAATTTCTAGAGGAAGTGGCAGGAGACATGTACGAAGAGGATCCACAGGACGCGGAGATGATGAACCTATAAGAAGAAGATGATGCTGCTATTTGGGAGCTTGATGATCTTCAAAAAAGACTTCGAGGTTTGGGAGCCTGGGGAGGAGGAAGTACAAGACGAAGGGCCAGTGGAGTGGGAGTTCGACCCTGAGGAGGCACCCGCTGTTGAGGGTAGTGATGATGAGGGGTTTTATGTCTGTCATAAGATTTAAGTAGATAGATGGAGTCTGCTCTGATAGGACTGATGTACCCTTTAGTATTGGCATAGACCCCTTTTTGTTTAGTATCTTCATTGCAATCAATGTCATGCCTTTTTAGGTAATGACCTTAATGAAATGACTAATCAGTATAAATTTTTGGATCAATAGTACTACTGAAATTTCAATATACTACAAGGAAACCATTAGAGAAAAGTAATGTTTTGACAAGATGAGTTTTTGGAAATGTGTTTCGTACTGTCTCAGTTTGGAATAAAATAATATGAAAGATATTTCGCAAATTAAGTTATTGAACTAAAGCAATAGAAACCCTTTTTATAAATATGTGGAAATAAATATTTTTGAAAAGTTATATAAAAAAAATGGCGCAATTTTTTGCTAAAATTCTATGCCCAAATTGGGGTGTTACAACATGAATGGCTAAGAGTGTTAAAGGAATATGAAAGGTCCTAGCGGGTATAAAATGTCCTAATGGGTGTTCAAAGGTCCTGATGGGTGTCAAACGTCCTAACAGGTGAAAATGTCCTATTGGGTGCAAACGTCCTAACAGTTATAAATGTTCTAATGGGGAAACCAAAGGAAACAGGAAAGTGGGTAAAGGTGGAAAAGGAAAGAGAAATGAGTGAGTCGAGAATAAAAATGAGAATGAAAATGTGTATTTGAATGTGATTGTTGTGATGTTAATATTGTTGTATAAATTTTTTAGGCTTAGTATATTATTATGACTCTTTAGAGATTATTTTCTAAGTATTGTGTAATGCTCACCTCCTTGCTGTTTTTACACAGGTACCGAGACTGAGCATACCCCGTCACAGGCCGAGCAGGAGTACACTCCCCCTTGGGGAGTGTAAGTAGTATGGTAGTCATAGTTAGTATGTGTCAGTCCTGGGCTGTGTTTTTGGATTTTTGATGTGTATCTAACTTCTTTATATGAATTACGTAAATAGTATTTTGGGCGCTAGAATGTCGGACAGGGTCGGCCCAGAACTCCTCCTTTTGGGAAAGGAGTGATTTTGAGAATGAACTAATCCAAAGCTTGTTAATATTCTAGAAATGATGTGAATGAATGCATGATGATGCTATATGCCTTGCTGGCTTTTCTATTGATGTTATAAATGTGTTAATACAGGTTTACAGGAAAAACTAATTTCTGGAAAGTCCTAAAAACAAAGTAAACTCCATCGAATTTCGTGGAGAATTTTTATAAGTAATCAAGTTTAAAAAGAAATTTTGAAGTAATCATTTGGATATGGGTAATTAAGGTATTAATTAAAGGTGGGTGTCACACCGGGGCTCCACAAGGAGAAATACTTGGTCTTATCATTTGCTTTTGTAACAGCTCTTCTACTTGCTTCTTTAACTCAGCCATCTCTGGCGTAGCCATCCTATATGGGGCAATGGAAATATGGCCGGTTCCCGGCATTAAATCAATTCCAAACTCAATTTCGCGTTTTGGCGGTAAACCGGGAACTTCTTCTAGAAATACTTCAGGAAATTCTATAATGTAACACCCTCACATTAAATAGTTAATTTATAGGTTTTAAATAAAATTAGAGTTTTAAAATTCTTTTTGAAACTTAATTTCTTTAAAAGGTTTTATGAAAATCCGGCAGAGTTTCCTCTGTTTTCCGGACTTCCCAAAAAATTTCTTCTTAAAACCTGTCAGTTCAGAAATATTTAAAAACATAAACCACAACAGTTAAATAAACATAACAGATCCTAACGCCCGATTAGTACAAGCCACAGGGCATACATCTATTTCATATTATAAGACAAAAATAACTGTTCCCTCATAATAATAAATATATTCCACGTAGTGGAATGAAGTCCTGCTCGGCCATCACTAGTGTAAGCTCCACTTCCGTACCTGCAAAATATAGCAAAAAGGGTAGCATTACACAGAACTTAAAAAGATAAATCCTATAAGAAGACATAGTAAATAACTAAGACTACATTATTTTTATCATACATTATCCATATACATCCATATATTAAATTTCCTTTTACTTCATCTCTTACTATCACATTCTTATTACTCTTAGCTCTCAACTCATTCTATTTTTGGTTTTTCATTGATTCAGATTTCTTTCTTTTCATTCTTTGATTTTCTTTCATTTATTTGGTCTCTTTCCTTTCTTTTTCTTTTTCTTTTACTTGGTCTTTTCATTTTTTTTCTTTTTCTTTTTCATTTCACTTTTATTATTTGGCCACAGGGTCACCACGACCAACCTGTGCCCATTGTCATTTATTTTTATTAGGCCACAGGGTCACCACGACCATCCTGTGCCAATTATCATTTATATTTATAAGGCCACAGGATCACCACGACCATCCTGCGCCGATTATCATTTAATTTTATTAGGCCACCGGGTCACCACGACCATCCTGCGCCGATTATCATTTATTTTTATTACGCAACCGGGTCACCACGACCATCCTCCACCGATTATCATTTATTTTTATTACACCACAGGGTCACCACGACCATCCTGCGCCGATTATCATTTATTTTTATTAGGCCACAGGGTCACCACGACCATCCTGCGTCGATTATCATTTAATTTTATTAGGCCACAGGGTCACCACAACCATCCTGCGCCGATTATCATTTATTTTTATTAGGCCACAGGGTCACCACGACCATCCTGCGCGGATTATCCTTTTTTTTTTATTAGGCCACAGGGTCACCACAGTAACATCCCGCGTTTTTCCGACTAGGACGAATAAAAATTTATTAAAGAAAAGTTTTAAGACATTGTTTTACAAAAGGTTTTCAATGAACATTTTATTCGATTACGAAGTAAAGTGTTGATTTTACGGAGTCTTGATATATAAATATTTTTATGGAGTAAGTAAAAATGATATTCATAAGAAATGATTTTACTGATTGGTGAATTATTATAAAAATGAATTTCTTTATGGACCTTGAAAGATTAATCAACTTTGAAAATCCATAACTTTTTAACCGTAACTCCGATTTTGATGATCTTTATATCAAAACGATCGTATCGAAATGTAGTTGATAAAAATGTATTTTCCATAATTTTCTGGGCTGATTTGAGAAAATAATTTTTCAGTACTGTAAAGGACGAATTTTCAAGGAATTAATCATGAAAAATAGTTTTTGATTTTCAATAAATTTTTCCTTTTGGGATTGTCTTTAATACATTAAAATATGATTTTAGAAAATGAAATAAGGGCTGTAATTGCAACCAATAAGTACAGTTTATTATTTAAAGGAAAAAGTGTTAGTATTTGTGTTTGATTAATTAGTGAAAGAAGAGATTATCTTTGTGATTAAAGTGTGTGTTTGATTGTGAGTGTGTGTGCATGTATGATACATGTGTGGTTGTGTATGTGTGACACGTGGTGCATGGGGTGTATGTGTGTGTTTGTGAAGCATGTGCTTGGTGACTAAGCTAGGAAGAGATAAAATAAAAAGAAAAGAAAAATAGAAGACTTGGGGACCAAGTAGTAGAAGTCTAAGAATGCCTAAAATACCTCTCCCTTAGTCCATTTCCTATCAGTTCCATTCACACCTTCATTTCATTTCATTCTTCCATTCATTCTTTCTTTCCTTCGTTCCTTCATTCTTTCATTCCATTCTTTCACTTTTCATTTCACACCCACAACAAACACTTGGTCTCAAAGAGCAACATTAGCTCTTGAGACACATAAAAAGAGAGAGAGAGAGAGAGAGAGAGAGAACCATGAGAGAAAGAGAAGAAAACCGTGAGGGAGAGAAGAAAGGAAGGAGAGAAAGCTTTGATTCCTAATTTATTTTCATTCATCTTCATAGGTATAGACTTGGTCTTTGTTGTTCTTCTTTCTCTACTATTTTTATTTTTGGTTTTTGTTGTATAAGTGTTGATCTACTCAAAGTTTGTTCTTGCATGTTGATTTCTAAGATGGATCTATGTTTTTCAAAGAAAAATAAATGGAGATTTAAAGTTTTAAAACAAAAATGAACGTGCAAAAATGATTAAAGAGTGATTCGGTTTTTATAATTATTTTGTGTAAATAATTCTTGTTTCCTTGATGCACTTTGATTTTATTCATGTATTTAAAAAAAGAAATCAATTTTTAAAGTGGTTCTTCATGCATGTTTGTCTTTAAGCTAGATCTAATGTTTTTCTTTGCATCCACATGATTTTCTCAAATGGATCTTAATTTTTCTTACATGCATGTGAAGGGTTTTGATTTAAAATGAGAAATCTACTATGTTTTAAAGCTTGATGTTCAAATCGGTTTCAAAAGGATTTTTTGTGCTCATGATTTTGTTTTCTTACTTGTTTCGATTTTATGTGCATGTAAAGGAAATTATTTTTAATAAGAAAATTTAATCTAAGCATGAAATTTTTAATAAAATGAATTTACTTTCTTGATGTATGTTTCGGTTTTGCTTAGATTTGTAGAAAAGAATTTTTAATTGAAGTAGGTGATGCATGCATGCGTAGATATAGTGAAAAGGAGTATGTTTTAATGTTTGTTTTGATTTTTCTCTTAAAGTCTTGATTTTAGTTCTTGAATGTTGATGCATGTGTAATTTTCTTTGAGATTTCTAAACCCTAAGTGTATGCATGTCAAGATCTAGGGTAGTGTAATTTAATTCTTGATTTTTAGTTAAAAGGCTTAAATTTTTATTTGTAAATGTGATGCATGATGTATAAAATTTTTTAGTTAAAAGGCTTAAATTTTTAATAAAATGAATTTACTTTCTTGATGTATGTTTCGGTTTTGCTTAGATTTGTAGAAAAGAATTTTTAATTGAAGTAGGTGATGCATGCATGTGTAGATCTAGTGAAAAGGAGTATGTTTTAATGTTTGTTTTGATTTTTCTCTTAAAGTCTTGATTTTAGTTCTTGAATGTTGATGCATGTGTAATTTTCTTTGAGATTTCTAAACCCTAAGTGTATGCATGTCAAGATCTAGGGTAGTGTAATTTAATTCTTGATTTTTAGTTAAAAGGCTTAAATTTTTATTTGTAAATGTGATGCATGATGTGTTTGAAAATTATTTTTACAAACTATGTTAATTCGGTTTTTGAAGAAAATAATAATTAATGGATTGATTTTGTAATTGAATTGTGTGTATGAGTGTATTTTTAATTTTCATGAAAATAAATGAATGAACAAATTTGTAGAATAAAATGTCATGTTGAAATTGTAATGTGTGTGTTTTTAACTTCGATGAATGATATTTTTATATGCTCAATAATTCTGGAACTTTGTCACTGTCCTAAGTAGGTTAAAATGAACTTCTCTGAATTTTTGAATGATTTTTGGAATTGATTTCCTATTTTTATGAGAGTCAACCTTGTGAAAACAATTTTAAGAAAATAAGTTTTTCAGTTTAAAGATAAACAACATTTTCGAACTTGTGCTACTCCAAATTGTTTGAAATTTTTATGGTAGCTTCCTGGACATCTCTAGATGTTCTCTGTAAAATTTGAAGAGATTTGGAGTTGATTTGATATTTTTAATAAAGGCAAAACAGTGAATCACTTGGTTCAGATTTTCTGGACTTAGTGACAAATTTAATTGGAAAAGTATGACTTGCACAACTCCAAATAATCTGAAAATTTTATGAGATAGTCTTGACTGTATAAGGAAGACTTATACCAATATTTATGCAATTCGGAATTGAACAACTATTTTTAATCATGCCATTTTTGCATCAGACCAGCAACAGCTCCGACTTGCTTTTCATGCAAAATTTGATTTGAAACCTAGCTTAGGATTATTTAAATGACTTGAAATTTTTATATGATGAACTTTGGCATGTATGTGTATGTTCTGGAAATTTTTAGAATTAAATAAATTTATTTGATTTAGTTTTGGATTTTTATCTTTTGTGTTTCTCCTTTAAACACACTAAGTTTCTATTTGAATGTTTTTGATGAATGTAAATTTTTATGCTTGATATTATGGCTTGGCTGACTTGTTTGATAATCATGATGCTCTGAAATAATTGGATGAGTGATTGTTTGGTGATGTGTTTAAGTTATGTATGAATGAACTATCTAATTAATCAAAGTGTTGTGTTTGATTTTATAATTGGCTTTGAAATGGTTTAGTTTTGATTTGATTAAATGAAAAATCTTGGACTTAGTGGTTGCTGCCCTTAATTCATTTCACAATGTTAAGTTTTAAAAATAAATCGTTTAAGTGTTTATTTTATAACAAAGTATTACATGAACAAAAGTTGAGTTTTTCGGTGGTTTCGGATTTTCTGAAAAGTAATTTATGGACTTGTATACTTGCTTTCCAGATTTTATTAAATTGTTTTTCAATCCTAAAAATTTATTTGGTTGGTTTAAAGTTTAAGTTTTAAGTGGTATTTAAGTTGAGAAAGATTTGAATTGAAAAAGTTTTAACGATTTACGATTTTCCGACGGAAAATAAAAAGAGTTTTCGAAAACGCATCGTAATGTTAAGTAGGACGATTATTTAAGATAGACTTATAACGTTAGTGTCATCTCCCTTAGTACAAGGTGCGTATAAGTCAAGAAGCGGAACGACCGACTTGTTGGGAAGGACTCGCAACGATTTCAGATGCTGGAGTGTGAGGTGAGAGATGCAGTAGGCCTAAGTCGTCGTGACGTTTAGACTCAGTTCTAAACTGAGTCCATCAAGCGTAATTAGAGTCAATGTCATATGTTACATGCTGCATTATCATATGTGATGCATATACGTGTTAGATGTTTACCTATTTGTTAAATATGATGCATGATTGGTTTTATTATGTATTGGATTTCTCTGTGAGTATACTGTTGGATATGTATTGTTCTGTCTGGAAAAGCTAAATGTGAACATATGAAAAAGGAAATAAGACATGAAACGAAAGAAATGATTGAGAAGAGATAAATCGTAACGTGAATAAGATAGTGAAAGAAATGAGTTGATGAGATGAATGAATTGTGAAAGTAAGGAAATGTGATTGAAAGAAAGAGGAATGATAATAAAGGTGGTATAAGTAATGAAATACGAAGAGTTGAGATTGGAGAAGAGCGATGTGGTATGAAAGTGAGATGTGGTTTGAGTGGAGATGTGATTCCTCGTTCACATTTTTGGGAAGAAGCTTAGTGTTGAGTTGAGCTTGCTCCTCCATTAACACTCACCCAAAAATGTGATTTTTGAAAAAGGTTTTTGAAAAGTAATTTTGAAAGAGCTTTTGTGAAAATAATATTTTGTGAAAGTTTTGGAAACAGTATTTTTGAAAAAATTTTGTGGAAGGATTTTTGAAATGAGGTTTCTGAGAATGTTATGTGAAGCAAAATTTTTGTGAAATCATGTTTTCGAAAAAGTTTTGCGAAAATAATATTTTTGAGAAAGACGAGGAAAAGATGCTGACGATGTTGATGAGAAATGTGCTGAGAATGAGCTTTGTGAAAGTTGATGAGATGAGATGAGAAAGAGTGTATCATGATGATGAGATGAGAGTGATTGATTCATGATGCCATTGAGATTTAGGGGGAAACGGATTGCGATTAGTGGTCGGGCTTCGTTGAAGGGATGCACCAAGGACGAGTCGACTGTTAGGATTAAGCCGTGTAATTAAAACTCAAAACTTTAAAAGACTTAAAAGACATTTATATACACGGTGAGGTATGAGTGTCGTATCGAAGTAGTGGAGAGGAAGGAACCAAAGGTATCTGCGGATACTTAGGAGGAGATTGCATGAGGGGAGGACGATGACGGTGAAACGTCAAGAAGTCTAGAGTATATTTCTAGGCGGAACGAATCCCACATGTGGTGCACTAACGTGGTGGGGACTGGGTCTAATACCGTGGTAAGTTCCGCATCGCGAACTAGAAATTATACTGTCGCCCCCTTGATTGCAAATCGAGAACAGTGAGAGGGACTGGAACGGGGCATTTGTGATTGCCGCTGAGAGCGTGCCTTCATATATGTGAATTGAAATGATATGATTTGAGGCTAGGCCTCCTGGTCTGGGACCATTTGTTGTGTGACAGCTGTCGTGCCCGCGTGGTAAAGGTCCTGTACTCCTGTTTGCTTCCGACTAGGTTGGGTGGATGACCGAGGAGATGTAGACGTGTGCGAGCTCAATGATGTTTTCCCCCTCATCATTGATGCTAACCGTTTGATAAGATTTAATAATGATAAAAAGATTATAAGAAAGAAAGCATAAAGAATTTATGAAGAGTTGAGAAAGATTCAAAAAGGAAAAGTATAAGTGTTGGTTGGAAAGATTGAGAAAGATGATGATAAGACTGGAATATTCGAAGGCTTGTGATGCCAAGTACGGTTATGGGAATTGGGATGAGTTATGAATTTTCATATGTTTGGAATGTTATGATGTGCTTTGTTTATAAATGTTTCCTATGTGAATATATTTGTCATATGCATAGCATGAATGCATGATTCCTATATTTTTATTCTGAGTATTCTTTTTATATGAAGTCGTTAGTATTTTGTCTTGTCATGTTGTACTTCTGGAATACTGACCATCTCTCCTATCATGTTGTCATATCGGGTTATTCCGGTATTGCAACGGATAGATGGTCGACCCAGCAATAAATCTATCTCGATGAGGCTGCTGCAGTGGACTTCAGTTAGGAAGACTAGAGGTCAAGACTAGCGGTAGGTAATTCCCTTGAGCACTGTATTCCTTGCAACTACTTGGTTACATTGTCGTTTCATTATGAACCCCGCTTGGAATTTTATGGAGAATGGTTTTAAGAAACAAGATTTGAAAATGTTTTTCTCAAAAGAGATTGATGAAGCTAAGTTACAAAGCGCGATGTTAAGTAACATCTCGGTTTGGAACTTGACTCATGATATGTGACATGAGAACAAAATTTTATTTCAATTAAGTTACTGGAATGTTTTTTGAACATAAAGGTTCTCATGCCCATGTCACCTTTTAAAAAAAAAATTTCCCAAATTTTTACTATAAAATGGTTAAAGAGATGGTGTTTTCAAGTTGCCAAAATCGGGGTGTTACAACCACGACCATCGTGCGCCGATTATCATTTATTTTTATTAGGCCACAGGGTCGCCACGACCATCCTGCGCCGATTATCTTTTATTTTCTTTCTCATCATTAATTCGTCTTAGTCGTTTCTCTTTACTTTTAGTTCCTTAGTTCTCTTTAATTCTTTTAATTTCTTAACCCTTCTTTTATCTTCTTATTGTTAAATGTTTCTCTTTACTAATTTATTCTTACTTTTAATTAACTCTACTTAGCCTGGTCATATACTTTATATTTTTAACTCTCGTTACTAGTTCTTAGTGATTTCTTTGCTTCCTATATCTCACGTTATTATTTACTATTTTTTCCTATTTCATTAACTCCACTTTATTTAACTACCCTATTTAACTTAACTTAGTTTTCCTATCTTAATACAACATTTTATTTTACTTCCCTAACAACGTACTCTCTCTTTGCTTTAGTATCTTTTTATTAATTTCTTTTACCGGTTTCCTATTTTCTTTTACATCTTGTAACACCCCAAAATTTTAATCCTGGACTAATGAAATATTAATTATAAAGTTTATTATAATTAATTATTTCTATTTTTAATCTTTAATTAAGATCTTTGTTGATATTGCTAGAAATTATTTTGGTGAGTAAATTTGTGCATAAATAAATATTTTTGCATATTAGTCCCTGGGTTGGGACCTAGAAGCAATTATAGAAAAGGTTTTGGAGGGAAAGTAAATAAAATATTTATTTTTCAAAATCTGGGCAAAACACTCGAGTATTATTCTGAATACTCGAGTATTTTGGGTCAAACTGCACGAGTTAGTGCGTTTGATGAGTCACCATGAACGATTCCCTCCTCCTGCCACGAAATCGTCTTCTTGCCAACGCCATGGGTTGCGTGTCGACGTGCATGAGAGCTTCCTTGCCCTATTTAAGCTCATCAACACCATTAAGTTGAAGATTTTGATCAAACTTGCATTTGTTGATGAAGTTAGGGTTTCAGATTTGTTGCTTTCGATTCTTCTTCAATTCTGAGTGTTAAGACTTGAGTGATACACGAATATAAAGCTCACATCTCGAGCTTTGTATAAACACCAAAATCGTGAGGATTGAGTGAGTATATTGGGAGAATTGGAGCTTGGAAGTGAAGCTGTTTCTGTCAAGTTCTGGTCTGGGAGCTTACTTTGATCATTGATTCTGGTAAGCTCACGAATCCTTGAGTTTCAAATTCGATTTCCTTAGTTAGATTATGTTGCATAGAGTCTAGAAAATCTAATTTCCCCAATTTTATTCTCTGTTTCATGTGTAAACCAATTCCACTTTGGTGTTGCACTCAAAATGCTCTGCATATGATGCTTGAAGCCATTCTGAAAGTTGTGGAGCCTTTTCTTGTCAATTCTTGGTTGAAAAACGTCTGAGAGGTAAGGGGAAGTAATTTCGTACACTAGATAGAGTTTAAATTCCATTATGCATTAGAGAGCCACCAAGAGGCTCTAAGGGCTTAGATTGAATAGGAACTTTGGTTTGGAGACCAATCCATGCTCTAAAACTGTGTTGAGCAAGTTCTAAATCATGCATGCAAGCTTAAATGAACTTTACTTCATGAGTATTGTGCTTATTATGCAATTTGAGGTGTTGAGTTGTTAAAATGTCTATTTTATGCATAATTGTTGAATCCTCTGTCAAATCTGTTTTTTGATATGAAATGAGTGTTGTAGCATGTTCTATTTATGATATATGAACTTTGTGGATCCCTGGATTGGACTAGAATTGAGTAGAACTGAAAATGGTGTGTTAAAACTAAGATTTCAGCCTGTTCTGCTGGGAAACACTCGAGTATTGGACAGGGTACTCGAGTAAAATGTTTGTAAAACAATGTAATTTGAGCAAGAACACTCGAGTATTGTGTCTAGTACTCGAGTATCGAGTAAGACCTGGGAACATGTTAAGGCAAACCACTCGAGTAATGCAGGGGTGACTCGAGTATTCTGGAAATCATGATGAATACTCGAGTAACCCATGAACTACTCGAGTAATTTAATAAATTTGAAACCCAAATCCCCAGAAAGTCATGAACACTCGAGTAACCCTAAGAACACTCGAGTAATCTGGAAAAGTTGAAGAACACTCGAGTATGCTGAATTATACTCGAGTAATTTACTCAAACCCTGAGAAACACCATGTTCAATCCTGACTCAATTGGTTAAAGATTTCATAACCATAATCCAAGGGATCTGAACTTAAAAGAAATTGGATGACGGTCCGTTTGGATGACGGAATGTGCCTAGGTGGCATGTGATATATTAATCAATTTCTTTTAGGGTTAAAAGTAATGCACTCATTTTGGAGTTTGGATGGTAGGTCGTATATCATGTTTTTGGTAAACATGTGGAGGGCCTCTGGGAGTGCCAATACGCTTGCTTGATGACACGTTGAAGACGTGGTCGGCTTGGTGAATGCCGATATGGTTATACCGTTTGGATGACGAACCGTTTGGATGACGGGACGATGCTCGGGTGGCACGTTATAACTGTGCTCGGGTGGCACGGATTCCAAGCTTGTCGTGTACATTCTAGGTGAATGTACGAATTGTTGTATACCTAGGAATACAATGCACTGGTGAGTGCTGGGTTGTCAGGGATGGACGTCAGAGAGTGACATAGAATGATGGAGATAGGCTTGAGAGTTAGATTCATGCATCATGCCATTCATTTAAATTAAGTGTGATGAATGAAACAAGTACGAGCATCCTATTTGCATTCAATAACTGCTAAGTGGTAAATGTCATTGTTGTTCATTGCTGCATATTTACATATTCATATTGTACAAATTTATACTCTGTTGATTATGTGTATAGAAATGCTTACCCCCATGCCCTTGTAGGTGATGTCACGTTACATCGCTTGCATCGAGATCCGGCCACTTTTTAGTGGCATATGTATCTACGAGGATCACCGAGCGGTATTCGAGGGAGAGGTAGAGGTTATCATCTACCATCCCAACCCGATGGTCCGGTTTCATCCTCGTAGATTTAGGATTCCCATCATGTACACTATGCACGTACCCCTCTTTTATACTTACCATGGACCACCTCCCACACGACCAGCTCGCTCATATCATAGTTTTTATTTTCAACCTACCCGCTCACATCCTTTTACCTCGAGAGTTGTCCGCGAGGAGACTCCCCTTTCTGATCCGAGGAGCCCAGTCAGGATTTCACCATCACCTGACCCGGTACCCAGTGGTAGGGTACACTCTCCCTCGGATGAGATCGAGGAGGATCCGGTGGATGACGAGAGTGGGAGCGAGCCTGTCGTGCATTCTACGGGGAGTGATTGGAGGGACGATGATCCCTAGGTATGTGCGTATGGTGTATGATGAGGATCAGAGGATCCGATGTGTGGAGACTGTGGAGGAGATCTTGCTGCTGCTGTGATGATGATGATGATGCTACTACTTTATGACTTTTTGGAGGCTGCTACTACTACCACTACTACATCTGATGATGCCAGATCTACGTGACCACCCTTTGAGTTGTATTTTGGCTATGAATATATGCTGTAAATATACTTTTGGAATACTTTAGGGTTTGGTTACACTGCTATGTAGATCTGTTATGGGCTTGTATATTTTGGATCTTGGAGACTTTGATCATGGGACTATGTACTCACTACTCTTTATATATATATTAAAAAAAAACTTATGTTTATCTTACTATTAAATTGCATAGTCCGATAAATTCCGCTTTACTCTGATTTAATCCATGTAAAGAGTTCGGCTGTGAAAACTATTCAATGGTATCAGTTTTATCAAATAAAGTAAGGGTAGCTTCTGTTATTCTCCATAATATAAGTACGATTCTAAAAGACGAATGCTGCCCAACTTTTGAAAAGGTATTAGAAACCGCCGAATTCAAAATAACTATTTTGTAAGGCCTTAGGGTTTATTCTCCAAGAATTCCAATTGTTGATTTGTGCACCCGCTTTAAAAAGAAAATTTTATTTCAGTTATTTTCTTAATACTCACAAGTCCATATATTTTACAAGTAATACTTATTTAATGTAATAATTAATTGTTTGGAGAAAGGGTGTCACACATCTAATTCATTCATTCATTTTTTTTTGTTTCTATTCCCATACTCGACTCCGCACGTATTCCTTATTCCACATTCTAATCCCTCTTTTATCCCATTTAAATCTTCACTTACTATTTTACTTATTATCTTTCAGCTTATTAGTTCTACTCTTTATGCCTATTACGCTTACCCTTTATTCTTTTACTCCCAAGTTTTGTTGGTTTTTCCTTAACTTCTCCCTTGTGTTACAGTGTATACTTTTCTACATATTTGCTCAATATTAACCAATTTAATATCATAAATACGCTCATTCGTTCCGGACCTTGTCCTACACATACATATTCTATTCCCTAAGGCGTGGTTTTCATTAATATTTCTAAATACTTCATTTATGTCAGCGGGGACTACCCTAAGGTTCATTAACATATATTACCCTTTTCTTAGTCATCACTATAGCATCCTAGAATTTACTTCCCAAGTAGAGGTAACACAACCCTTTTTACCTGGGCTTTCCGTAGATATATTTATTTCCGTATTAAGATGTCCAAAAGTACAGAGGTTCATTGTTCGGCATTGCAACTGGTCCTAAAGTCCTTCGTTGTCCTCAAATCCGATTTTTCAGCAACAAGGAGAAGGTTGGTTCTGGTTTGGTTCAAGGCACAGCAAGGAGACTCGAATCCGGTTCATGATTAAACCTATCTAGACCCAAAACCCGGCAACAATAGCAACCCCGGTCTGACCAGATTCATGGCCAGACCGGTTCACACTCCAACCCAGCAACAACAGCAGTCGCCACAAGGAGAAAGTGGCTGGAATACTGGTCTCACAGAGAGATCGGAGCATAACAGCAGAAGGTAGTGGTTGCGAGCTTCAACCATGGAGGTCACGGTGGGGAGAGGTGGACGGCGGCATGAGTGTTGATGGCGGCTACGGGGTTCACCATGGTGGCGGTTCGGTTCTGTTCGAACCTTCCTTAGGTGGCGACGACAAAAGAACCAGAGGCGGCATTGGCAGCGGCTGGACTCGAAATCCACGAGTCCCCAACCATGGCGACTCGATTTGGTTCGTAGCAAGCACAACAACAGGAGCGGTGGCGGGTAGGCTGTTCGCGAGTGGTCCCGGTCGCGATTCCAACAGTGGCGGCGATTCGCGAGCTTCGTCGCGTCTAGACTCGCGATTGACGGCTGCTGCAGCGGTGAGCACGAGCGGCGGTATATGGAGCAAAGAGAGAGAGAGCGTGCCGCGTGAGAGGGAGGGACAATAGCAACGATGACAGCGCCAGCGTCGATGGGCACGACCGAGAGATAAAACGGTGAGGGAGTGAGAAAGAGAAGGGGGGTGGCGGCACTAGGAAGAAGGAAGGAACAAAATAGGGTTTCATGCCCTCTTAGTTTACCATTATACCCCCCACTTATCTAATTAAATTTTTAACAAAAAACCATATTATTCCTATCATAATTATTATTATTGCTTAAAGGAAAAATCAACACTAAAAATAAATTGTCATATCAACACATATAGGGTAAATAATAAGGTTAGTAATTTGATATTACTCACAAAATAATTTAATATTGGTATATCTAAATCAAAGCAAAGTATAGAAAATATATTTTTAACATAGGGTAATTACTTTAAATGAATTTATTTTAAAATATACGAATAAAAATGTACTTTCCCAAATAATATAACGTACTTTATGAAAATACCCAACGCTTTAATTATTAATTAAAAGAATTAATTACTTAATTCGATAAAACTCTAAATTTATAATACTAAAGAAAATCAGGATGTTATAATCCTTCTCCCCAAAAAGAAATTACGTCCTCGAAATTTGATTAGCTTGAATCATAAGGTTAGAATACGAGAATCCTTGACCATCATTCCAATAAAGGTAGACAAATACAACCCTAAACAAACAAACACAACATACAAGGGTCTTGGTCTAACTCATAAGCCAAGTGGCAAACTTCATCCCAATGTCGAACTCCACGAGTTTGTTAATTATACTCTTCGCATGTAACAGCCCGATTTTCGTAAGCCAAAATAATTAACTTTGTGTATTAAAAATTACCAAAAGTGAGGCCAAAATTTATTTTTTTTTCACATTGTTGAAAAGTCATTGATGTAATTAAACGTCCTTTTGTTGAAAATCGAGTTGTTACTTAAAACATTTATTCTCAGAAAACTTTCATTTTCACCACAAGACTTGTTTCCAAATCGTCATGATATTTCCTCAAAGTCTACATTGATTGTTCTTCCAAAATAGAGTATTCCACTATACAGAATTAAAACTGGGCTTAGTTACAAAGTTGGCACATTGCTTGGTAATCCTTGACTCCAAACACAAATAATAGACTTAACTAAAACACTACCCCTAACTCTATCTGTCGTACACCACCGGATGAGGCTTCCCTTTCCTTCTTGTAGGCTTTCCTCGTTCTCGAAAGTGAAGTCCCCTCTGTTGCTGCTTCCTTGCTGTTGTTTAAGTTTTTGCTTCCATTCCTCCAGAGTGATGATCTCCTTATGATACTCCGTCTGCCCGTTGTGATATCAGCGTCACCAATATAACAACGAACAGGAGAGAGTAAGCGTTCCGAACGACGAATCGTCGACGGTGTGGGATTACGCTAGGCAATATAATAGAATTATACAAGCATACAATATAACACACAGGCACACAACAACCAAACATATCATTGTCATTATTATTATTATTATCCATCTCTTTTGTGCATTGCTCACTAGTATTCTCTCTTTCTTTCTTTCATTTCTTTACTTCCTTTAATTTCTCACTTTCTTTTTCATCCAATCTTATCAACTTACCCTCTTTAATGCTTTGGGGGAAAAATACCAAACACAATCTGAATATTCGTTTCGTTCTCGACTATCACTCACGTCTACATCTCCTCGGTCATCCACCCAACCTAGTCGAAAGCAAACAGGAGTACAGGACCTTTACCACGCGGGCACGACAGCTGTCACAACACATAAATGGTCCCTGACCAGGAGGCCCAGCCTCAATTATATCAATTCATAATAATCATGGCACACTGCCTCGCAGTGGCAAAACACAATGCCCCGTTCCAGTCCCTCTCACTGTTCTCGATTTGCAATCTAGGGGGCGACAGTATGTTTCTAGTGGGCCCGCAGAATTTGCCACGACATTAGACCCAGTCCCCACCACGTTAGTGTGCCACATGTGGAGTTCGTTCTGCCTAGAAACATACTCTAGACTTCTTGACGTTTCACCGTCATCGTCCTCCCCTAATGCAATCTCGTCCTAAGTATCCGCAGACACTTATCGTTCCTTCCTCTCCACTACTACGTACTCTCATATCTCGCCGCGCATGTCTTTTAAAGTCTTTTAATCTTTTTAATTATCCTAAGGCCGGCTCGTCCTTCGTGCAACCCTTCAACGAGTCCCGACCACTAACTTTGCACAATCTTTCTCTCAACATCTCTCACATAGAACAGAGCTGGGGTCACGCCTCAATCTCAAATCTCAAACCTCATTTCTCAAACTGTCACAACATTCTCCCTCCTTTCCAGAAGAACAACTTACTCTCGTCAAAACACATTTTCATAAATCCTTTTTGCAAACTTTCTCAAAAATATCTTTTCCCCATGTCTTCCCAAAGATACCAATTCCAAAACTTTCACAAAATCTCTCTTTACCCGCATCCCTGAAATGATGTTTTCACAAAATCTTCCTCAAAATATCCTTTCATAACACTTTCTTAAAAATTACTATTTCGAAAAGACTTATCCTTTTTACATCTCTATAAAAATCTCTTTCCCAAAAATATTTTCAAAACCTCTTTCTACAAATCTTTTCGAAAACCTCTTTCTAAAAACCTTTTCAAAAGTCCTTTCGAAACATTTTTCTTCCCAACCTTTTCAAAAATCGCTTTTCAAAATCTTTATCAAAATCATTTTTTAAAAACCTTTCTCAAAAATACAACTTTGCTGGGTGCTAATGGAGGAGAAAGCTCAACTCAACTCTAGTTCCCAGACTAAAACCAAAAACAAAGGAGCCCAGCTCCGCTCAAATCACATCTTGTTCCAACAACAACGATACTTTCCCAGCTCTGGCTCGTTCTCGACATTATCATCAATTCATTCCCCAATCTCAACTCTTTATCTCCTTTCAAATCCATCTTATCATTATCCTTTTCTCTTTACATCTTTCTTTTCTTCCACTTACTGATCTCATTTCATTTTCTTATTCAGGACGTGACAGACGTCCAACAGCATGTTACTCATTTAATTCAACAACAATATAAGGCATAATTAAATGAATATATATAAAAGCATGCTATCATTCACACAAACATCACACAATCATGTGGTCTTCGTCACCTTCGTATAAGTGGCCACACAATCAAACAATTGCCACTTATACTACTGACTCTCACCACTTAGTTTCGATCTTTGAGATGATACGGAACGTCCTACTAAATCACCTAACTACCAAGGTGTCTTAGGAAAGCTTCTCTCTCACCTGAGGTCCAGCTATTAAGTGCATACCGTCACCTTGGATCCTTTGTGCTGCCGGCTGCCCCAATCCCTCGTCTTTAAGATTTATTCCTCGTACTAAATAAAATACACTTACGTTATTGTTTGGTTCTAAGAAAATCTTTTCTTATTTCATGACACTTTCCGTTCTTAATCGAAAGACTTAAAACACTACTGTTTTATCAAAACAATTCTCATGGTTTCTAGCGCTTTAATTATTTTAAAACCATTTGAAAACATTTAATAGAATAATTTAAATTATTTGGTTTGGTTGTTGGTCCGTTTGGACAGCACCAAAAACATGTTCAAAAACACCGAAAAGTGCCCCGTTTTAAATCCGGGTTTTTCTTAAATCAAATATCACTTGAAAATTTTACTTTGAATCACTTGAATGCATATTCAGAGTTAAGAAACAACTATAAATACTTCTGGACAGCAAAGGGTTATTTTACAAAAATCATTTTAATAAAATCCCGAAAACATCGTAAAAACACTTTTTATTTCGAATACTTCTTTAATTCAAAGTTAACATTTTAAAACTCAAACTTTTATCACAAAACAAACTTTGGACAGCCATAAACACCTTTAAATAGATCAAACCGAATCAATTAATTTAAAAACCAGTTACTAATACAAACATTTTCAAACATCATTCAATTAACTTAACACTCAGCAAACAACACTTAGATATTCACATACTCACATAGATATAAATCAAGCACATTTAAACATCTTAAATCCTTTTCAAAAATCATTATATAAATTTGCTTTCATGCAACTAAATTTCTTAGACCCACTTACAATACATGACCGAACCTAATCAAGGAAAATAAGTCGAAATTTACAAATATAAAACACACAAATCAACTTGGTTTATTTAAAGTACTTAATTTCTATTTTCTTTTTCATGCAACAAAATTATTTACTCTTCCCTTTTACTCTTAACCGAATGCACACACATATATCCAATTGAACCTAAAACTGTCCTTCCAACTATTTAGTTCATTCATTTCTTTTATTCTTAATTCAAAACCACATGGAAATTAAACCTGCATAATACAATTTCAAACAATTCCTTTTTGTACAATTTCACAAAACATATTCATTACTTCAAGTATACTCATGAAAAAGAACCCTAGTCTATTCATTTATCCTAGGCCGAATCCTACTTTGACAAAAACAAGGTTCTTGGTTCACTTTTCATCATGCAAAAACACAAGCTTCTTTAAGTCAAAAAGAGATTAACATGCAGGTGCCCTTTTTTCATGGAAACAAAACATGATTCCCTAACTCTAGATCTAGACCAAATGCACATCATCATAAATCAAGACTTTATTTTCAAATCTTTCACATGCAAGATCACAGTACATAAAAAATTATTTTTCCAATAACATGTTTCCTTGATTTCCTTGTAAAACCGTGATGAAGTATTTGAGGAAAATTAAACCCTCTTGGTTTTAAAACAATCATGCATGGCTTCAAGAACCTAACTTTTTCATAGACCAACATAAGATTTAAAACTTTTAAAAAAAAATCAAAACCCACAATCAAAGTTCCATCAAAACTAACTCAAAATCAAGCACTTCAACAACTTCAATCAATTTTTCTAAACATGATATTAACATACAAGGACTTAAAATAGATTAAAAAGCATTAAGGTCCATAGTTCTAGTCAAGGCCGAATCATTTGGCTCTTGATCTAGGGTCTTATGGGTTTATTTATTCTTAAAAATTAAAGATCAAGGCAAAAACAAGACATGCATGTCCTCAAATCATCAAGAACATCATCATATCAACAAGCAACAACAAAGATTTCAATCTCACTAGTAACCAAGTTTAGATCATCCATTCATTTCTTAAATAAACTCTCAAACACATTACAAATCACAGTTTCAAGAAAGGGAATTAAACATGCAAAGAGATCTACGTTACACTTCACAAAATTTTATCAAACCTTTAGATCTTTAGGATTTAGTTAAAAAAACTTTGAGATCTTTCATGGAAACTTTAAACAAGTGATAGAGTCCGTTGATTAGAAATTTACAAGTTATTTTTGGCTATAAATTTACATGCAAGGAAGAAAAGAGAAGAGATCACAAGATCGAAAAAAAACTACACTATTGCAACTTCCTGTTGCTCACTCGATCCACCCACCTAAGGAAAAGGTTGATCTCCTAGCTTTTGGGTCTTGAATCTTCAAAGGAAGGGTTAGGTTTTTGGCTTGGTTTCTCCCTCTTCTTTTTTCTTCCCTCACGGCTTCCCTCTCTATTTTATATGTGTTGTGAGCTTTGATAGTTGTTCTCAACTAATGTGTTTGGAAAGGAAATGAAAATGAAGGAAAGAAATGGGAATGAACTATGGGTGGCGACTTATATAGACAAAAGCAAAGACATGAAATTTTTCCCTTTTTGTCCTCAAGGGAATTCGGTCATGGTGTGTTCAAGGGAGGGTAATTTTGGCTCTTCAAATCTTTGCATGGGTGGACATTATCATTTCTAAGGAGACAATGTAGGGGACATTAGGTGCTTAGGAGCCATTCTAGGTTTGTTGACCTTTGGGGTTCTCCATTAGGTTTTAATATTTAGTTAGGGCTTGGTTAGGGGTTTAGTTAGGATTTTGGTTACACTTAGTTACTTATAACCCCACCCTAGTCCATGACTCCCTAACCTAAAAGTCCTAGCCCCCATTCATGCATGCATACACATAGCACACACTCACACACTCTCACACGTGTCACACACACACATCAACACTTATGCATGCATGATTTTATTTTACTAGTTTAATTCTAAGCATATCCATGTGTATTCATATATATATATATATACATATATATAGCACATATACACTTATGCATACACACATATACACGTATCATACATATACACACATGGAACATAGATCTTTTCTCATAAAATAATTCACACATAAAAGTCACAATTCTCCTTTAAAAAAAATATCAAGTGTATAAATCTTTTCTAGCAACTCGATTTCTTCACTCTTATCATTTTATTTCTGAAAATCCTTTCTTTAGAATCAATCAATACTTTAAAACGTAAATTAGGAAAATCATTTAAGAAATTACCCTTTTAAAATACTTTTCTCAAAATTAATTATCTTTAGTATTTTAAATTAATACGAGGAATTTGCGGGGTGTTACATCGCAAGGCATAGAATAACTAGTTAGGTAAGGCAAAATCTAGAGCAAACCATCAACGAATAAGGTAAATGGTCGACTCATATCGTCAATCAGACAATAGCACAATAACATGGGACATCGATTTTCTTGGATGAAAACATTATTCTGGGTAGGATAAGAAAGTCTGTTGACTACGCATTTGAGAGACATGATATAATAGACTCATGAAAGTGTCAATAGAATCTACAGATAAGATAAATCAGGAGATTATCAAAAATCAATTTCAATGTATATCAAAGAGTAAGGACAAGATCTCAGGAGTCACCACAATCAAAAGCATTAGAGTCATGACCCAAAATAAGTATGGTCATGCAATCATAGGTCACACGAAAAGAACTGCATGTTACTTGGAATGTATTCGAACTAGCAAGTATGCATTGATTTAGGTCCAATATATATAGATTTGAGCATTATTTGGACTCCCTTTTACTATGTATTTGGCTTGTTTCTCTAGCAAATTTAGGACTTTTTAGTAGATTTTAATTATTTTTAGTAGTTAAGGGTCCTTTGAGCGTTTTGATCCTTTTTGGGTATGTTTCAGGTACTTTTGGAGCTTAAATGGAAAATATAATTGTAGACCTGAAAAGAGGACTAAAAGACCTTGAAATTGGAAAAAGAACGGAGCAAAACGGAGTCGGGAACTTTCCCGCGCGCCTGGGGCCCGAGACCATGGGCGCCTGAGGCGCGCCTGTGTGGAAAAAAATATAGATCAGACCTGCGCGCCTGGGGCGCGAGGTCGCGTGCATCAGAGGAGGCCTAATTTTACCAGATTCTGAACAAAGTAGAAGAAGAGAAGTTTAATTTGGCTTTATATCTTAGACTTGGTCAGAAATTAAAAGATAAACATGGACCTTATCTACTAGATTTAATTAAGATTTATTTTAGGATTTGTTTTACTCTTTAAATAGAGGATTTGTAAATAGTTTTCAGTGGGTTTTGAGATCATAGAATTCAATCAGGATTAGAGAGAGAGGTTAGTAACATCTATTGAGAGCAAGGAGACAAGGCACAAAGATTGGAGATCATCACTACTAGAGAGATCTGCGTGAAGATTGAAGGTCTCTTGGAGAGTTAACTTGTATTGTCTATGATATGAGGTTTTCTCTTTGCTTCTGTTTTCTTTATTTCTATATGTGTAACTAAAACCTCTTGTTAGGAACATGGTGTAAATTGTATGGTGTAACTTATTTTAATTTATGATTTAGTCTTTTCCTGTTTTTAAATCAAGCGTTGATTGTGTTTTTATCACATAAACCTGCGCAATTTATGTTGTGGATTTTCTAAGTTCCTAATGAGAATTAGGATTTAGAATAGGCCATGCAATTCAACGGTATAATCAGATTTAGAATAGGCCATGCAATTCAACGGTATAATCAGTTCAAAATATAGAGATATAATTGAATGATTATACAACTAATTAATTCCATGTTCTTAATAAATTATTTATTCGGAAATGTAATTACTTAAGAGATTAAGAATTAATTATCGGAAAAATAAACGGTAGTTGCATAAGAGAGATCTAGTAACTACTAATTTAGGAATTGTTCTTGATTTGAAGGAAAACCTAATTCATAGTTAAATAAGTGAATCATACAATGAAACCAAGTTCCTAACCTTTTTCTATTGCTTTCTAACCATCTTATCTCCTCAATCTTTTTATTTTTATTTATTTAAATTCTCCTTCTCCTTCTAAAATTCAATAACAAGTTGCATTTATAATTACGAATTGGTGAAAAGTTATTAGAAACAATTTGCCATCCTCGAGTGGAACGATACTCACTTATTATCTGTATTACTTGTCGACCTAGTACTCTTGCTAGACAATCAACGAGTTTTTGGCGCCGTTGCCGGGGATTGAAATTCGATTCTAATTTCTTTTCGGTACTTTTCTGTAATTATTTGTGTAATTTGTACTTTCTCATGTATAATTATAGTTGTAATAGTGATTCAAATTGTGATAGATTTATTCCATATTATCCTTATCCTCCATACTATGTTGCACAAAATATAACTCCTAGGAAGGCCAAATGGGAAATAGATATAGAAATAATGAATCAACAGATTAATGATATGAAAAAGGAAAGATACTATTCTCAATTCTCTCATGTGGAGCCTCCCCCTCCTAGTAAAACCCCAATGGAAATAGCTCTAGAGAGATTGGCTCAAGCCGCCGAGGATTATGCTAAAGATTGCAAAAATAATTTTGGATTACCTCGTGTTAAGCCAATTCCTCCCCCTGTGGAGAAAGAGTCATGGGAAATTAACCAAGAGAAATTAGCTCAAAAAGTTAGTAGTAATGTTCAAGAAATTAATTTTATAAAAGAAGAAAACAGAAAGAGTTTTGAGAACATAAAAATAGCACTTGAGCAAATTTCAAAACATTTATCTGAGGAGTCACAAGCATTATCAACAATTTTTGACTCTCCTAAAAAAGAGGAAGAAGTTGTGGTGATGGATGTTGTAGGGTCTGCCGACCGTATAAGGGCTTGTAGGGTCTGCCGACCCTACAAGGGCCCTTTCCTCGGGTTGCTCAGCACAAACGTCCCCCGCTCGGACTCGTTGGCTCTGAGCATACAAAAGGACCAGGCTCGGACTTGATGGGGCCGAGCCTTACAAACGGTTTTCCACTCATCAGGCTCGGGACTCTAGGGCTGAGACATACCGTCGGCTTGTGGATAGATTCAGACCCATTTAGGTTTCTTATCCCCTCCGCAAATCTCTCCTAGATTCTCGCTAACAGCCTAGACATGAGATCTTGAGCTGATCCTATCTAGATTCTAAGAGTTTAAACCTTCGGTATTATCTCACAGAATCCTGGTTCAGCTCTACCCTAATACAGGGCTCATACGGCCCATATCAGCCTCCTCCAAACCCTATAAATAGCTCATAACAGCTAGGGTTTCAGGTACGTACTCTCATCCCTAAGTTGACACTCTGCACACACCTGTTGACTGGGGAAACCCTGCTTTTCCCAACTGGAACAGCAGAAACACCATAAAGTCACATATTAACACTTGATCCTCTCTTGGGCTCCTGGTTCCATAATCTTGAGCATTTAGAGGGTTAAGAACATAGTGTTCCAGGACACTACATTGGCGCCGTCTGTGGGGAACGAATAATCAGTATCCCCACCACTCACCGCACTAATGGCGAATGATAATGACAACAACCAAGGAGACCTCCGCCGTCGCCTTAGGGGAAGGCCACCTAAGAACGCTGGACCAAGGAATGTTGGTGGAAGGAATGTAAGGGACAGACTTGCCCCTGGAGGACCCCCTGAGGGCAACCAGGTTAAAAATCCCCAGGATCCTCCAGTTGTCCAGCCTGCTGATCCAGTTGTTCCGGAGGTCCAAGCGCCAGCCACCGTCCCTCCGGTTGTTGAAGGCCACGAACGACGATCTCAGCCGCGTCGCGTGTCTGATGGCCATGTGTCGGAATGGCGTGACACAGCGGATTCTGGGCTACATCAATCTAGGAGGGCCCCTGCCGGATCGCGAACTGGGGAGGAGCGACAAGTCAAACGTCATGCTCACGATAACTCCCGAGCCGATCGATCTGATAGGGGAGTACCACACTTTACTAGAGGCCGCTTTGGAACGCTTCAGGGTGGCGAACGTTCCGAATCTCAAGGAAGATCCTACATGACAACCTCTTCGGCCAGGAGGAGAGAGGAGTCAATTATGGAAATACTGAGAACCCAAACTTCATTGATTGAAAAGCAAAACCAGGCTATTGCTACTCTACAGCAGCAAAGCATGGCTAGACTTGCCGAGCAAGGCCCTCGCGTGGCTCTCGATAACCCAATTAACCTTCCCCCACCGCCACCCCTCAATTTGAATGTGACTCCCGAACCGGCAGTTACAGAACCCCATCCTGGACACCCTTTTACAGCAGCAATTATGGCATTTCGGACTCCACAAACTTATATGGGCCATCAAAATGTCTCCCGGTACAATGGGACGACCGATCCGATGGATCACATTGCATCTTACGAGTCTTCCATGATGTTTTATGGAGGAGAGGATGAAATGAAATGCCGAGCTTTCTCAATGACGTTAGGCCCGACGCCGTTGAGATGGTTCAACTCCCTACCAGCTAACTCCATTAGTTCTTGGGCTGAGCTTAGAAGAGTTTTCCTGAATCGATATACAGCCAGCATGTGGCAGCCCAAATCAGACCATTCATTAGCTGGAGTTGCACAAAGACCTGGCGAGTCTTTACGCGATCATTTCCGTTCTTCTGCTTACCCAAGGACTGCAAGATGGAGATTTCAAGGATTGTCTTATCGGGGAACCACCTAGTAACATGGCGGAACTGAGAGAAAGATCCAGGAAATATGTTAATCTAGAGGAGTTCCGAAGGATTAGCACTGCAGCAAGGATTGCCGAAGGACGAATGAGCAACGTCCTCGCCAAAACGAGGCTCGTCAGAATGATCGTTTCCGAGATAAGGGAAGGAAAGATAAGAGAGAACAAGAGAGAGGAGAAAAAATTGCCTCCCAAAGGCAAGTATGATGAATATACCCAGTTAACAATCCCGAGGAGTCAAATCCTTCGTGAGACTATGCATACAGAGATGCGTAACATCACTCGGCCACCAGCCTTGAGAAAGGCGTCCCAAAAGGATAGGACGAAGTATTGCCATCATCATGGCGGATGGGGGCATACCACCGACCAATGTATCCAACTGAAGGATTTGATCGAAGAGATGGTAAGGGATGGTAAGCTTCAAGACTATATTGGAGAAGCGTTGCGCAAGCGTTCCAGAAGAAAAAGCCCCTCGCCTCCCAGAACTGAACAGAAGAGGAATAAAAGCCCTTCACCACCAGCGGGCGGAGCCCCTATCCAGCAATCCGAGAAAGGTAACGATTTCCTCATTGGCACCATTGCTGGAGGATTTGCTGGTGGTGGGGAAAAGAAGTGCGATCGCAAGAAGTATGTGGGACAAGTTCTCTCGGTGGCAAGCCGACCGATACAAAAACCTAGAAAGAAAAGTGTGGTCATCAGTTTTAGCGATGAGGATTTTGAAGACATCCTACAGGACCACAATGACCCAATGGTCGTCACGGCAAGGATTGGCAACTACGAAGTAAGAAGGATTCTCGTCGATCAAGGGAGTTTGGCGGACATCATGTTTTTGGATTTGTTCGAAAAATTGAAGTTGAAAAGGTCCGATCTCACCCCGTTCGAGGGGAGCTTGATCGGCTTCACGGGACATTCAATTGTCCCTTTAGGCCATATCCACCTCCCAGTGATCATGGGGGAACCACCTTCTGCTCGGACTGAAATGGTGAAGTGGTTAGTTGTCCAGGCTCCCTCGGCGTACAATGCTATCTTTGGCCGAACGGCACTCCAGTCCTTCGGCGTCATTGTTTCGACGGTACACTTGGCCATGAAATTCCCGGGGTCGGATGACAAGGTAGTAACAGTACGGTCCGAACAGGAGTTGGCTCGGAAGTGCTACAACATCAGTCTGGGGAAGCTAAAGCTGGATGATGAGAAAATTATGCAGGAACCGTTGAACAAAGGAAGTGTCAACTTGGCTGATCTCGATGTAAGAGAGGAGGATGAAACTAGACCGACCCCTCAGGGGGACTTCAAAAAGGTAATCCTAGGCCCCGAGCCATCTCGTTGCGTCATGATCGGAGTTGGCCTATCTGAGGAACTAGAAAAGGAGCTTGCTGAATTACTAATGGAAAATAAGGACTTGTTTGCCTGGACTTCGGCAGACATGCCGGGAATCGATCCTAACTTCATCTGCCACAAGTTGAGTGTGTATCCTGGCGCTAAGCCAGTGTGTCAAAAAAAGAGAAGGGTCGGAATCGAGAAGGCACAGGCGACGGATGAGAAAGTAGCCGAGCTATTGGAAGAAGGATTTATCAGAGAGGTAGTGTACACTGATTGGTTGGCCAATCCCGTGTTAGTCAAGAAATCCAATGGGAAATGGAGGATGTGCGTGGACTACACAGATTTGAACAAGGTTTTCCCCAAGGACCAGTACCCACTTCCTTGCATTGATAAACTGGTGGATAGCTCGGCAGGTTATCAAAGGCTATCCTTTATGGATGCTTACTTGGGGTACAATCAGATCCCAATGTACCCCCCGGATCAGGTAAAGACCTCGTTTATCACAGAAAACGCCACATATTGTTACAATGTGATGCCGTTCGGGTTGAAGAACGCTGGGGCAACTTACCAGCGGATGATGAACAAGGTGTTTGGTCCTCTGATTGGGCCGAGGATGGAGGTTAATATAGACGATATGATTGCAAAAAGCTTAAAGGAGGAAGATCATGCTAAAGATTTGAAGGAAATCTTAGGAAGGATCCGGCAATTTAATATGAGATTGAACCCGGAAAAATGCACATTCGGAGTTCCGGCAGGGTCCTTCCTCGGATTCATGCTTACTGAGCGCAGAATCGAGGCAAATCCAGAAAAGTGTCGAGCTATTCTGGAGATGAAAAGTCCGTCGGATATCAAGGGTGTACAGAAACTGACGGGTCGGGTTGCAGCTCTCTCAAGGTTTCTATCTCAATTAGCTAGGAAGGCCCTTCCCTGATACAAGCTGTTGAGGAAGGAGAAGGAAAAGGCGTTTGAATGGGATGAAGCATGCGAAAAGGCCTTTACTGATCTTAAGCATTATTTGGCATCACCTCCAATTTTGTCTAGTCCGAACAATGGTGAAACTCTTTTCTTGTACTTATCAGTGGGAGACTCGGTGATCAGTTCGGTTTTGGTTCGGGAGGAATCTGGTAAAGAGTTGCCCATCTATTTTGTTAGCCAAGCTCTCCAGGGACCAGAGTTGAGATATCAAAAAGTGGAGAAATTAGCTTTCTGCTTGATTGTTTCTGCCAGACGACTGCGCCAGTATTTCCAAAGCCACCATATCACGGTCAGAACGGCCCAGCCGATCCGTCAAATATTGCAGAAACCTGATTTGGCTGGAAGGATGGTAACCTGGGCAATTGAGCTTTCCGAGTTTGAAATCACTTTTGGACCAAGGAAGGCGATGAAGTCTCAGGCTTTGGCTGATTTCCTCACCGAGTTTACTGAGCCATTGACGAGCTCAACCTCGGATTGGAACATATATGTGGATGGATCAAGTAACAAACTTGGAGCGGGGGCAGGAATAATTTTGGAGAACTCCGAGGGAGTCACCCTCGAGTACTCTTTGAAGTTCGGATTTTCAACGTCGAACAATCAAGCGGAGTATGAAGCCGTTTTGGCAGGATTGAGGATGGCAAAAGAGGTGGGGGCCCGAGAGGTAAAAAATTTTAGTGATTCTCAGTTGGTGGTTTCACAGGTCAAGGGCGAGTTTCAGGCTAAGGAACCTATCCTTCAAAAATACTTGGAAAAGGTAAAGTTCCTATCCTCCGAATTTATGAAGGTCGAAATCTGCCACATTCCGAGGGAAAGTAATAGCCGAGCGGATATTCTTTCCAAACTCGCATCAACAAAAAATTCTGAAAACAACAAAACTCTGATTCAAGAAATGGTGCATGGACCTAGCGTTGTCCTCTCCATTTCAGTGGATCCGAGCTGGATCACTCCAATTGTAGGTTACTTGGAACAAGGGATTGTGCCAACTGATCCAGTTGAGGCCAAGAAACTCGTCAGAAAAGCATCGCAGTTTGCCTTGTAAGTGGAGTCCTGTTTCGCCGAGGGGTTAGCAGCCTAATGCTCAGATGTTTGGACCCTGCCGAAGCAAAATAAACGCTGGAGGAAGTTCACAGGGGGGTTGGAAGTCATCATGTTGGGGGGAAATCACTGGCTAAAAAGATCCTAAGGGAAGGATACTACTGGCCGACCCTTCAACAAGATGCAATCCACCATGTGAAGAGATGTGAGAAATGTCAGTTCCACAGTGATGTATATCAGAAACCCGCCGAGGAACTCCATTCACTTTCATCTCCATATCCCTTCTATCAGTGGGGAATGGATTTAATCGGACCGTTCCCTACCGCACCAGAACATATCAAGTGGGTGATAGTGGCCATTGATTATTTCACAAAGTGGGTTGAAGCTGAGCCGCTTGCTACCATTTCATCAGCAAAGGTTCAGAAGTTCTTCGAGAGACAGGTCGTAGCTCGATTCGGAGTTCCGCAAGTGGTAGTAACAGACAATGGAACCCAATTTGCGGCAAAGGCATTCAAGGATTTGGTCAACGCTCTGAGCATTAAGCACTACTTTTCCTCAGTCGAGCATCCCCAGACTAACGGGCAAGTAGAATCCGTTAACCGATCCATCATTCAGGGAATCAAAAGAAGACTCGAAGGTGCGAAGGGGAATTGGCTGGAAAACTTGTATGAGGTACTTTGGTCGTATCTCACAACCATACAAACCTCAACAGGAGAAACACCTTATCGGCTCACTTATGGGTCTGACGCAGTCATTCCCATTGAAACAATCATCCCTTCATTCCGAGTTATGCAACAGCCGAATCCCCTCAACAACACTATATTGTGTGAGGATCTGATTTTGTCGGAGGAAGTCAGGGATTTAGCCGCCGAACGAGAGAAGCATGCCAAGACGATGCAAGCGAAAGGATATAATCGTACGGTTGTGCCCAGAGAGTTCGAGCTAGGCGACCTTGTCTTAAGAAGAGCTGATATTGGTCTCAAAAATGCAAAGGACGGAAAACTGGCCCAAAGCTGGGAAGGACCATATCGAGTAGCCTCTATGACTGGAACAGGAGCCTACAAGCTCGAAACTCTCTCGGGAGCCCTCATCAACAACACTTGGAACGCGGCAAAGCTCAAAGCATACTATAGTTAGAATTTTTCTTTCATTTCAATTTTATAGTGTCAATTGTTTTTATTGTATTGTTTATTTCTTTTTAATGATGGTGTACGCTCGGTGGAATTCCGAGCCCATTGTACTTTCTGCTTCTGGTTAATAAAAAGACTTGTTATTGAATTCATTGTATTACGTACTTTTCCTCATACTCGATTAGCCACCGTTTATGACGCGAACGATTATAAACAGCTCTAACAAGAGCTTATAACTCGTCAAGTACTTTTAATAAGATTCCCGATTAAATCATGATTTTTTCGAATCATTTTATATTGCGGATAGAGGAACCCACCTCGGCTAAAGTGCTGGAGTTTCGAGGTCTTAACACTTGAATTCTTAACAAATCATAAAAAGAAGCATAACATGATTACGGATATTATAAAATATTCCAAACGAAACAGTAATACAAGTTTAAACCCATCTACTGGGGAAATTACAAAAACGATAGCAGAATAATCAAACTATTCTAAATCGGACAATACAATGCTGTCAGCATTGAATGTGTCCTCTTCTTCTTCTTCACCTTCAGCATCCTCGGCTCCTTCCCCCTCGGAATCCTCAGCCAAATGGTCAGGAAGGTCGACGTTGTTCAGATCTATGGGAACCCCACTCGGGCCGACAATTCGACCTTTTTTCACAGAAAAATTAGGGTCAGCACCCTTGGTCACGATCCCAGGATTCAGAACGCGGAGTTGCTCGGCAGTGTTGTAGAAAGAATCTTCAATTGCATGGTCCCAATTGAACAGATTCTCCTTAGCTGCTTTCTTATGCTTAAGAGATTTCGCACTCATCTTCTCCAAGGAAGCTCGGAGCCTGAGTATCTCGTCCTTAGCATACTCATGTCGCTCCTCAGCCACTGCAGCTGCTTGCTCGGCCATACGAGCTTTTTCTGTAGCTACCTGAAGAGCAGCAGCATTCTCCTCAGCCTTTTTCTGGATTTCTTCCGACCTCTTTATTTGTGCCTCGGCATCCTGAAGTGTTCTCTCAGCCCGAACTTTGGCCCCCTCGGAATCTTGGGCAGCCTTTTGAAGTCGCTCGTTTTCAGCTGCCAGGTCTTGAATCTTTTTATTCAGGCCTTGAACCTGAATTTCCAAGTAGTCTTCCCGCTCGTTCGCCTCATATCTTTTCTTCTTTTCATCGGGGGCCAATCCGGCATAGGCGTCATCACCATGATGACCAAGGTGATGGAAAATGCTCGCACCCCGTAAGAAGCTTCTCACCAACGACTTACAGTTATTTTCCCAAGTCCCAGGGGTCCAAGCCTCAATTACCTCGGCATTTTCAGGAGGGAAGACAGTGGCAATGAATGAGTCGGACATCTTCTTACCCCACACCATCTTGGCAGCTGCATCTTCCTTACCCTCGGGAATTTCTATCCCTTTGTTAGACTTGCTCAAATGGAACCAATCTCCAGCGAGACCTTTTCCTTTGTCCAGCCGAGTCCTCTTGAGGGGGCGCTCGGGAATGCCTTGAGGAGATGAACGAGCTTCCACTTCAATATTCACCGTGTCGATAACACGGTCCCTTTGAATCACATGTTCAACACCCGTAACCCTTACAGATGGGGTGGTATTGGGGATAACGGTTGGACTTTCAGAATGGGTCGGTCCAGAAGACTGACTCATTATTGAAGATCCGGGTGCGGTCTCTTTGAGTGCAGCCAGCTGCGATACTCTAGCTGCCCGAGCTTCACTCTTCTTGGCCTTGGTTGCTTTCTTCCCCATTGCTTCTGCAAGAAAAATGGATTAACACACCAAAAAAAATAATAAAAAAAAATAAAAAAAATGTAGTACCCAGCTCCGCCTTCACTTCGTCTCGTGTCTCTTTCAGCAGAATTCGTTTGGTATCAATTTGACCATTTGCTTGAAGGTATTCCCAAACATGGTCGCATAATCGCCTTTCGGCTTTTGTCAAATCCGCCTTATAGTCAAATTGATACAAGGAGGATCCTCGGTTATAAATGTTAGTCGTCCAACCCAATGGAAACCGAGGCACGACCTTGATCACTCCACCTTCTTCAACCCGTTCCATGAACCAACATACTTCGGCCCCAGTATACTCGTATTGGAAGAAGAGAGGTTTGAAAGATTTCCAAGAGTCTATCACCTTGGCGAAAAGGGCATGCCCCCTCCGAGCCTTTAGGGACACCCAAAGACCCTTGGAATCACCAAACTTATTTACTTGGGGAGCATATAACCAAAAGAAGGACCGTACTGTCGCGACCAAGTTTTCAACGTCGCAGAATTGTTGGAAGGCTCGGACGAAAGCCCACCCACTTGGATGCAATTGGCTAGGGGCTATGTTGGAAAACTACACTCGGTGGGTGAAATAACTAGGAACACTAGGAGAACACCTAGAAGGGGGGGTTGAATAGGTGTTATAGAAACTTTGAAAGATTTTCGCAAGAAACAAATCTAAACGATTAAAACCAATGAAAATCAATCAATTAACAAATATTATATCAGAGATTAAGCGGAAACAATCAACACCAATATTCTTATTGATTCACCTAGGTTATGAAAATGATTTTCCCTTTATCAATTTTGCACAATAAAGATTCAATTCAATCAAATATAGAAAAATCACTTTTTCTAGGTTTTCAATCAAGAACACAATTAATAACAAGAATTGTAAAGAGTAGAGAGTTTAGAGATACGACACAGTGATTTATCCTGGTTCACTTTCATCCACTTGAAAGCTACTCCAGTCCCCTCTTCAACCAAGAGAGATTCTTCACTATGAGGAATTAGAGTTTCTCAAATTACAAGTAAATGCCTCACAAGACTTCCTTCTTGCTAGCCTACAAGAGATACCACACCCTTTCCTTGTAATCCTATTGATATCTAATCTAACCTCTACTTGCTTGTTGATAACCCCACAACAAGTCTTCTTTGCTTGCTTCACTCACAAGACTTCCAAGTACTTTGAGATTCTTCAAAGTGCCTTCCAAATGCTTGATGAAATGCTTCTTCAAGACTTTCAAATAAACTTGCTTGATTCACAAAATCAAGGCTTCCTTTGTTGTAGAATGTTTGCCTCTTGCAATGATTACAACTCAATAGAAAACAAAAACAATCCTATGAATCTCTTTCAAAAGCTATGAAATGTCAACATGAGAGATTCAAGGTTCTTGATCAAAGAATATAAAAATGAGAGCTTTGATCTTGAGAGAGTGAGAGAGAATAGTGTGGCTTTGATTCTTTGTAAAATTGTGTATCAAAATGATTCTAGTTGATAGAAATGATTAGGAAAAGGTTTATATAGAATACCCAAAAGTTGGAGCACTTAGAATGGCTTTTGAGAAGTGAAAAACGTATTTAAAAAACCATATCTGATCAAGTTACTCGAGTGAAATGAGTGTTACTCGAGTAATACGAAAGCTGCATAAATTTCACTCGAGTGAAAAAGGTTTTACTCGAGTAAAAGTTCAGATAATCGATTATCAAAAGTTTGCTAATCGATTATCAGTACAAATACACTGCTAATCAATTATCAAAATCTGTTAATCGATTATTAACATTAAAAATCACTTAAAACTTGTTTTCTCAAAAACTAAACCTTTTCTTTCAAACCTTTAAGCCACCTATTGATTTTAGGCAAAGTGAATACTCAAAATATGATAAAATCATGCAATCAAAAGAGATTCACTACCCTCTAATAAACTCTACCCAAACTCATAAACTAAAAGACTTGTGAGGCAAAAGATAAAACAATAAAACATAAACTACCAAACTAAGTCTTCATGAGTTGGTTCTCTCTTCATAACTTGATGTTTGTTGTTGCTTGTTGAGCTTGAACTTGATCAACACACTTGAAGCTTGTTCAAAACCTTTTGGCATTTATCAAAACATTCTTCATGGATCTTACAGGCTATTCCTAGATGAGTGAGGACTTCAACCTCGAAGGTGGAAAAGGGCAAGCGGATACCAACTTTAGTTGCTATTTCTTCATAGAAATAAAAATATTGACGATTTTTCGGCACTTGGAAGCAAACCCGATCGTCGATTCCCAAAGGTCTTAATACGAATTCTGAGGTATTTCCATCGGCTCTCGGAGGTGTCAATATTGGCCGAAGATGATTAAGACTATTTGTTGTCAACAATGAAGGTCTCGTCCCCAGTACTTCCCGATCAAAAACAGCATCGTACTGCGCATGATTAGGCGGCAGAGGATATTCTTTAGGGTTGGTAACACACCTGCGTTCCACCATATCTGGGGAAAAAGCAAAAGGCTCGGCGTTAGGGTTTTTTATAGCACGAGTTTTTATTTTTAACTTAAGGCCAAGCCCTGGACTTTTTCCCCCTTCCCCCGGTGGACTCTCCAAAGGTTCTTTCCCCCTGGTGTCAGGATCGGGGCTAAGCCTAACTTGGGCTCGACGCTCGGCAAATCTGTAAGCTAACAACCACTTATTCTCATCTGCGGGATTCGATGGGTATTCTACAGCTAATGGTTTTAACTCGGTGGATTCCTGGTTAGTTGGGGGAGTAGTAGAAGGATGTATAGGATCATCCATATCGAAATTTCCCTCATTCCCAGAATTCCCAGAAAAACCAGAAGAACGTGAAGCACTCGAATCACTATCACTAGAGGGTTCCTCTCCTAATCTCCTGCAAAGTTCACGATAAATCTTCCGCAAACCTCTCCATCCTCTCATGATTAGTTAACTACTTACCCAGAAACCCCAAGTTTCCCAGAAATCCTAAACAACACTCAAAACCTAGAAATCACTTAAAGTCCAGACTCCCTGCAAAACCCAAAACCAAAACCCCTAAAGCAGAAATCACACAAAAGGAGGAAATCGCAGAAACGGAAATAAGAAGAGTAGAGGAAGTTACCTGCTTTTGGTTGCTGGAAAGGATGATGAGAGAGTGCTGAGGATTTGGAGGCAGAGACGGTGGAAAGGAGATTGGAGAGGGAATGAGGGGATTATGATTTGAGAAGATCCTGAAGTGAGAAGGAAAATGAGTGGGGGTAGTAAGAGGGTTCGAACTAATGAAGGAAACTTTTCAGTTTCCCTCCATGATACGCATTTGGGCCGAAAGCCCATCAACCCATGCAACCACTCGCTGAATGAGACGTGGCGGTTTCAACAGACGCTTTTTCAAATTTCAAAAATTGCAATGATTTGGCACAACTTACAAGAGAACGCGCCGTACCTAGAGAAACCAAAACGTCACCTCAGACAGCTGTCACACATTCGAACTAAGACATCTAGAAGGTCCAACCCTAAACACATTCTACCTCGTCATAGACTTTATAAAGTCTTACGAGCTAGGGGGCTTGTAGGGTCTGCCGACCGTATAAGGGCTTGTAGGGTCTGCCGACCCTACAAGGGCCCTTTCCTCGGGTTGCTCAGCACAAACGTCCCCCGCTCGGACTCGTTGGCTCTGAGCATACAAAAGGACCAGGCTCGGACTTGATGGGGCCGAGCCTTACAAACGGTTTTCCACTCATCAGGCTCGGGACTCTAGGGCCGAGACATACCGTCGGCTTGTGGATAGATTCAGACCCATTCAGGTTTCTTATCCCCTCCGCAAATCTCTCCTAGATTCTCGCTAACAGCCTAGACATGAGATCTTGAGCTGATCCTATCTAGATTCTAAGAGTTTAAACCTCTGGTATTATCTCACAGAATCCTGGTTCAGCTCTACCCTGATACAGGGACCATACGGCCCATATCAGCCTCCTCCAAACCCTATAAATAGCTCATAACAGCTAGGGTTTTAGGTACGTACTCTCATCCCTAAGTTGACACTCTGCACACACCTGTTGACTGGGGAAACCCTGCTTTTCCCCACTGGAACTGCAGAAACACCATAAAGTCACATATTAACACTTGATCCTCTCTTGGGCTCCTGGTTCCATAATCTTGAGCATTTAGAGGGTTAAGAACATAGTGTTCCAGGACACTACAGATGTGACCAATGATCAAATCCCTTTGGAGGAGCAAAAATCTGAAAAAGAAATTGTGCATGATAGGTTTGAGGAAGAGGATCGAAATAGTAATATAGGATTAATGTTTTTATGATGTACAAACTCTTATTAAAGTTCATTTAGCTGATAGGGTGTTAGCAGAGATTTAATTTTCATTTAGTAATCTAGTTGAAATCAAACCCTACATAGTAGGTGGGGATTTTGACTAGTTTACTCTTGTAAGTGATTTTATTTTGTTCGTGGTAATAAGATTTTTTCTTTACCAAAAAAAGAGGATCGAAATATAACAATAGAAGGTTTGAAAATTGTAGAAAAAATTGAACCACCCTTGCATGAGGAATTTGTTGTTATAGAGAATTTTATTAAATCTAGTTCATGCTTGGGTGATTCAAAATTTTTCTATTATATTCAGCCTAAGTACTTTTATGAAAAATATCTAGAGCAATCTGAGTCATTATTAGGCAATGGGAAGCATGAGAAAGTAATTCACTATCATCACCTAAGGTCTTCCCCATGGGATGTGGGCATAACTCATTATTGTTGCATCACATGGGATTTGACCCATAGAATTTGGGATCCTGGTGGATTTGTTTTGTACATAAGTAGTAGTGTAGGTTTCAATTCTTAGGTAGTTGTTATATATATATATATATATATATATATATGTGTGGAGGTACAGACCTCGTGCGCCCCAGGCGCACGCAGTGGCGCGCCTCAGGCGCGCAGGGCTGTGAAAGCCCTGTTTGGGGGAATTTCACTCCTACCTGGGGTGCAAAAGTTCAGTTTTGGGGTCCAATCCCAATTCTACCATTTTATCTTTTAGGATTAGATTTATCTTTATCTCTAGGAAGTTTTTTTTTAGCAATAGATTTTTTTTTATTCTTATCTTTTAGGATTAGATTAATTTTATATCTTTTTAGGATTTTGTTTTTATTTTTTTTAGGATTAGATTTCTCTTCTTAGGATTATTTTTAGAATAGATTTTTTTTATTTTATTATTTATTTTCTATTTTTTAGGGATATATTTTTTTTAGGATTAGATTTGTATTTTTAGAATTTGGACCTCATTAGCCCAATTTTTTTTAATATTTCACCCCGGGACTTGTAGCTCACCAAAAAAATTGTCCAACTTTCTTAGGTAGTTTTAATTTTTATTTTGTAGTGTAGGCTAGATTAGTTTGCTTGAGGACAAGCCAACATCTAAGTTTGGGGGAGGATATACAAAATAAAAATTTTATTTTTCAGATCTGAATTTTTTTTTCTCCCATATTTTGTATTGGTTTGTGTCCTTAGCAAGAGTAATTATTTTTTCTAACCTTAGGACTTTTTCTCTGATAATGTATGTATATACTTAGTTTAGGACTTAGACTTTTTGGCTTTTGGCACTGTTTGATTGAGCTGTGAATACTGTTGTGAACTAGTTATTTTGACAAATGCTTTCAGAACTTGTGATTAGTGAACTGACTTTAGCCCTGTGAGGTTTTGAGCCTTATATTGAGGGGTATGAATTTTATTGAAATATTCTGATATTGAGACCCCTATTCTATCATGAGTGTGTTCACTTTGGTATTGTTGTTCTAGAACTCGACCTGTGACCATTTCAAGATTGATTTTTGTTTGTATGCATGAAAATGATTAAGGCACTTAGGTGTGTTTTTGAGGCCTTCAGAATGTTGCATTGAAAATTGTTCCCTTAGTTGTCCACTTTGAGCCTAATGATATTATATGATTTTTCTTTGGTACCCTGCATTGATTGCATTGTTCTTTGTGAGTACCTTAGGAATTTTGGATGAGCAATTAAGTGGAATGTGATGCAAAAGAAAAGAAAAAGAAGTAATGTGTTGTGCCTACTACTCTTCCAAAAAAAAGAGAAAAGAGAAAAGAATTGAAAAAGAATGAAAATTATGAAAAGGAAGAGGGTAGAGGAAAAATTGAAAAGTAAGAAGAATAAAGTTGTGAATTGAGTTGTGATTCCATGGTAATATACTTAGTGCTCATTCATGATTCTGGGGGAAATTTTGCTTTGAATTTTTAGCCCTTAGTTTTATTCCTTCTTTCTATTATCCCACCTAACACTTTAGCCAAGCCCCATTACAACGAAAAAATAAGACCTTTTGATTTGTGCATACATTCAATAATTTCTGTGTCGATTTTGGTATATGGCCAAGCTTATGGTAACACATTATCATTGTTGAACTTGAGTGAATTGAAAATATGACCCTGATACACTTTTGAGAGATACATTTAAGAGGTTGAGAGTGTTCACTAGTCCTGAGTTCTGATTGGGTTTGTTACTCTAACTAGTTTTTGATTGTGTAAATAGCTTGTGATAATATGTGTTGGAGTCATGAGTCGAAGTCTTAGATTAGGTGTGTTCATATTGATTTAGGGAGGTTGTCTTTTGTTTAGATTTTTATTTTACTTTTGCCTGAGACATGCAAAATGCTATGTTTGGGGGAGTGATTTAGGTCCAATATATATAGATTTGAGCATTATTTGGACTCCCTTTTACTATGTATTTGGCTTGTTTCTATAGCAAATTTAGGACTTTTTAGTAGATTTTAATTATTTTTAGTAGTTTAGGGTCCTTTGAGCGTTTTGATCCTTTTAGGGTATGTTTCAGGTACTTTTGGAGCTTAAATGGAAAATATAATTGTAGACCTGAAAAGAGGTCTAAAAGACCTTGAAATTGGAAAAAGAACGGAGCAAAACGGAGTCGGGAACTTTCCCGCGCGCCTGGGGCGCGAGACCGTGGGCGCCTGAGGCACGCCTGTGTGGAAAAAAATATAGATCAGACCTGCGTGTAACACCCCGATTTCGGCAACTTGAAAACACTATCTCTTTAACAAAATATAGTAAAAATTTGGGAATTTTTTTTTAATCGTAACATGGACATGAGAAGCTTTAAGTTCAAAAACATTTCATTAACTTGATTGTAATAAAATAACATTCTCATGTCACACATCACAAGTCAAGTTCCAAACCGAGATGTTACTTAACACCGCACTTTGTAACTTGGCTTCGTAAATCTAATTTGAGAAAACATTTTCAAATCTTGTTTCATAAAACTTTTAAAGTTCCTTAAAGCCATGCTCAATAAAATTCCATGCGGGGTACAAAACGATATAGCAATGTTAACCAAGTAGTTGCAGGGAATACAGTGCTCAGGGATTACCTACTGCTAATCTTGACTTCTAATCTTCTTCGCTGAAGCCCACTGCCGAAGCCGCATCGAGACGAAAGTACAGATTCTACTACAGGATCGTCCATCTATCCGTTGCAATATCGGAGTAACCCGATATGACAACATGATAGGAGAGATGGTCAGCATTCCCGAAGTACAAACATGACAGGATAGTAAACTACTGACTTCATATAAAAAAGAATACGCAGAGTAAACTAAATCTAAATGCAGGACTTGACCGATACTTCTCACTAACTAGGACATGACAATTATTCATATGATGCACATAACAATTATATTCACATAAGCATATAGGAAGCACATATAAACAAAGCATATCATCATAACTCATCACAATATACATTATCACAATTGGCATCACAAGCCTTCAAACATTCGAGTCTCATCATCATCTTTCTCAATCTTTCCAACATTCATTTATACTTCCTTTCCTCGAATTTTTCTCAATAAATTCTTTATACTTTCATTCTTGTAATCTTTTATCGGTCTTAAGTCTTATCAAACGGTTCGCTCAATGATGAGAGGGAAACATCATTGAGCTCGCACACACGTCTACATCTCCTCGGTCATCCACCCAACCTAGTCGGAAGCTAACAGGAGTACAGAACCTTTACCACGCAGGCATTGACAGCTGTCTGCTACCTCGTAGCACATTAAAAAAAACATCATACTGGCTCATTATACAAAATATCACATTGCCTCGTTCCGGTCCCTCTCACTGTTCTCGAATTGCCATAGGGGGCGACAGTACTAATTCTAGTTGATCGTGCAGAACTTACCACGACATAGGACCGATCTGCCCGTACCACATATGGAATTCGTTCTGCCTAGAATAGCACTCAAGGCTTCTTGACGTATCACTGTCCTTACCCTCCCCTATTGCAATCACAACCCGAATATCCGCAGATACTCTGGGGTATCTTCCTCTCCACTACTTCGCACTCATACTCACCGCATTAGTTAATGTCTTTTAAAAGTTTTCTTATATCTTTCGTCTTTTAATAACCTAGGGTCGACTCATCCTCGTAACATCCCTTCGATGAGTCCCAACCGCTAATAAAGTTATTCTCTTTCCCCAAAAGTACAAGGTTCCACATTCCTCAAGATATCATTGCGAGCCAGCTTAAATCGTTGAGCCTCAAACATTGCGCATTCACATTTCCTTGCCTTCGGCATTTCATCAATTGAATTCACATCTCTACACATATTTTGAACTTTGACAAACAGAGCCACAATTCACCTCATATTTCTTTACTCATAATTCTCATCAGTCTTGTTCTCTTTCATCCATAATAAGAACCAGGATTTCAGAATATAACAGATGTCATTCGAACATACTTATCAATTTAAAGCAAAGCAGAACATATATAATTAAAATGCATGGTATTCAAAATCATAAGCATATACTCATGTATTCATGCATCATATAGTAATTTAAATAACTTCAAACTATATTTACTCAGTTTAGCACCGAGTCTAAACGTCGCGTTGACTTAGGCCTACTGCATCTCTCACCTCTCGCTCCAGCTTCTGAAATTGTTGCGGGTCCTTCCCAACATGTTGGCCGTTCCACTTCTCGACTTATACTCACCTTGTACTAAATAGACGATACTAACGTTACAAGTCTATCTTAAATAATCGTCCTACTTAAAATCAGAACACGTTTCCGAAAACTCTTCTTATTCCTCGTCGGAAAATCGTAAATCGTTAAAACTTTTTCAAATCAACTTCAACTTTTGAAAATACTTTAAACATATCAAAAATCTTTTTAAGCAATTGACAAAACAATTTAAAACCATTTCCTTTGGTTGTTGGTTCGTTCCAGACAGCCACTAACCAAAACTCAAAAACACCGAAAAACTTAACTTTAGTTCATATATTACTTTGCTATAAAATAAACACTTAAATGATTTATTTTTAAAACTTTAACATTGTGAAATGAATTAAGGGAAGCAACCATTAAGTCCAAAGTTATTCAAGTAGATCAAGACTAAATTATTTCAAAACCAATTACAAAATCAAACACAACACTTTGATTAACTAAATAATTAATTTATGCATAACCTAAACATATCATCAAATAATCACTCATTCAACCATTTCAAGACATCATGATTAAGGTAGCCAAATCATAATACAAAGCATAAAAGTTCACATTCATCAAAAAACATTCAAATAGAAACTTAGTGTGATTAAAGGTGAAACACAAAAGATAAAATCCAAAACTAAATCAAATAAATTTATTTAATCTTCAGAATTTCAATAACCCACACATATATGCCAAAGTTTATCATATAAAATTTTCAAGTCATTTAAACAATCCTAAGCTAGGTTTCAAATTAGGTTTCACATGAAAAGCCAAACGGTACTGTTGCTGGACTGAGGCAAAAACGTCATGATTAAAAATAGTTATTCAACTCCGAATTGCATAAAATTTTTTATAAATCTTCCTTATATAGTCAAGACTATGTCATAAAATTTTCAGATTATTTGGAGTTGTGAAAGTCATACTTTTCCAATTAAAATTGTCACTAAGTCCAGAAAATCTGCACCAAGTGGTTAACTGTTTTGTCTTTATTAAAAATATCAACTCAACTCCAAATCTCTTCAAATTTTACAGAGAACATCTAGGGAGATTCAGGAAGCTAGCATAAAAATTTCAAACAATTTGGAGTTACACAAGCGCAAAAATTATGTTTCTCTTTAAACTGAAAAACTTGTTTTCTTAAAATTGTTTTCACAAAGTTTATTCTCATAGAAATAGAAAATAATTTCCAAAAATCATTTAAAAATTCAGAGAGGTTCATATTATCATACTTAAGACAGTGACAAAATTCCAGAATTATTAAACATACATAAAGATCATTTATCAAAGTCAAAAGCACACATATTCACCATTTCAGCATACTCTTTATTTAACAAATTTGTTCATTCATTCATTTTTATGAAAATCAAAAATACACTCATACACACAATTCAATTACAAAATCAATCCATTAATTATTTTTCCTTTGAAAACCGAATTAATATATTATGAAAACATTTTCTTTAATTTAAGTACAACATGCATCAATCATCCAAAAATAGAAATCAAGCCTTTTAAACTAGAAATCAAGAATTAAATTAAACCATACTAGATCTTGACATGCACATATTTAAATTTAGTAGATCTCAAGGAAAATCATACATGCATTAAGTTAAATTCTTTTACTATAAATAATTTCCTCTACATGCAACAAAACCGAATCAAACAAGAAATAAAGTCATGAGCATAAAAATTCTTTTAAAACCTAATTGATCATTAAGCTCTTAAAAATAGTAGATCTTTCATTAAAACTCAAGCATCAAACATATCATAGTTCAAACATAGATTTTGTCATGCATGTAATCAAAATTACTAGATCTTTGAAAAACCCTTTATGAAAGACTTAAAATCAAACTTTTTCTTAAAACACTTTAAGAGATCAAGAGGGAAATGAATTGGTTCATGAGGTAACTTAAGAATTATAGAAGAAAATGCTTATTTATCAAGATCTTTTAAATCAAGCTTAGAAATCAATTTGTGTGTAAACCAAAATACTAGATCTAACTTAAAAATCAACATGCAAGACTAGAAACTTGAACTTTTTCACAAAACAAATTTAGATCATAAATTTATTTAACAATCATTACATAAACATACATAATCCACGGTTTAGAACAAGAGAAATAGTCATGCAAGGAGATCTATTTTAGGTTTTACAAAAAGCTTAGTTTTCTTTAGATCTTTAAAATTTTAGTTAAGAAAACATTAGATCCATCAAGAAAACTTTGAACCGAAACACTAAGTAACAAGATCACATATTACAAATTATTTTTAAGTCCATAGAGTCCAAGATCAAAGAATAACAACTCACAAACTCAACTTTCAAGCCATAAAGCAAACATGCAAGAAGAAAGAGTATAGATCTACAAAATCAAAAGAAAAATCTAGACTATTACAAGTCTTCTTTCGGATCTTCAAGTCCTACCATGAAAAGGATTGGTTCTTCTAGTCTCCTAACACTTGGATCTTCAAAGAACAAGGCTTGATCTAGCATGGGTTTTCCTTCTCCTTCTCCTCTATGCCTCACGGCCGTGCTCCCTTTCTCTCTCTCTCTCTCTATGTTTCTTTCTTTTTCTCTCTATGTCTCTATGTGTCTCTCTATGTCTCTCAAGAGCTAGTGTTGCTCTTGGAGACTATGTGTTTGTGTTGGAAGTGTGAAAGGAAGGAAATGAAATGAAAAGAAGGAATGAAGAATGAAGGCAACGATGGAAAGAATGAAAGGAAATAAGCTAGGAGTAAGGCACAATTTCCCTTCTTTGGCCTTTGACTAGTTCGGCCATCATGCATCAAAGGGGGGTATTTTTGGGCATTCTAAATCATCTACTTGGTCCCCAAGTTTTTGGTTTTCTTTTCTTTTTTATTTTATTTTCCCTTTCTACTTAGTCATCAAGCAAGTGCTTCACACACACACACATACACACCATGCATACAAGTGTCACCTTCACACATTGTGAAAACCTACAATCGGTGGGTGAAACAACTAGGAGACACTAGGAGAACACCTAGAAGGGGGGTTGAATAGGTGTAAAAGAAACCTTGAAAGATTTTCACAAGAAACAAATCAAAACAATTAAAACAAATGATTTTCTTGAAAATTCTTTAGCCTTAATCGATTAATGACATGAACTAATCGATTAATGCCTCTGTATAATGAAAAATCACTTTTCAATCAAATACGAAAATCAATCAATTCACACATATAACCAGAGATTCAGCGGAAACAATTAACACCTATATTCTTATTGATTACCTAGGTTATGAAAATGATTTTCCCAAAACCAATTTTGCACAATTAAGATTCAATTCAATCAATTATGAAAAATCACTTTTTCTAGGTTTTCAACCAAGAACACAATTAATAACAAGAATTGTAAAGAGTAGAGAGTTTAGAGATACGACACAGTGATTTATCCTGGTTCACTTTCATCTACTTGAAAGCTACTCCAGTCCCCTCTTCAACCAAGAGAGATTCTTCACTATGAGGAATTAGAATTTCTCAAATTACAAGTAAATGCCTCACAAGACTCCCTTCTTGCTAGCCTACAAGAGATACCACACCCTTTCCTTGTAACCCTATTGATATCTAATCTAACCTCTTCTCTTGCTTGTCAAATCCCCTCAACAAGACTTCCAATTGCTTGCTTCACTACAAGACTTCCAATTGCTTGTTAACACAACAAGGCTTCCAAGTGCTTGATGAAATGCCACACCAAGGCTTCCAATATAACTTTGCTTGATTCACAACCAAGACTTCCTTTGTTGTAGATAGCTTGCCTCTTGCAAAGATTACAACTCAAATGAAAACAAAATAACAATCCTATGATTCTCTTTCAAAAGCTATGAAAATATCAACATGAGAGATTCAAGGTTCTTGATCAAAGAATGTAAAAATTAAAGCTTTGATCTTGAGAAAGTGAGAGAGAATAGAGTGGCTTGATTCTTTGTAAAATGTGTATCAAAATGATTCTAGATGATAGGTAATAATCACAAAGATTAGGAATAGGTTTATATAGAATACCCAAAAGTTAGAAATGATTAGAAGTACTTTTGAGAAGTGAAAAACTCATTTAAAAACAGTAACAGCTCGTGTTAATCGAGTAACAAATTCACTACTCGAGTAACAAGTGTAAAACTTGTTCACTACTCGAGTATTTGAGTTACTACTCGAGTATTTACGCAAGGCTTCAAAATTCTACTCGAGTAATTAGCCCCTTAATCGAGTAAGTGCGCAAGACACAAAAATTCTACTCGAGTAATCAAGTGGCTAATCGAGTAGTCAGTTCAAAAAACACTTAAAAACTTGTTTTCTCAAAATCTAAACCTTTTCTTTCAAACCTTTAAGCCACCTATTGATTTTAGGCAAAGTGAATACTCAAAATATGATAAAATCATGACTATGATAGAGATTCACTACCCTCTATATACTCTACCCAAACTCATAAAATAAGAGACTTGAGAGGCTAAAGATAAAACAATAAAACATAAACTACCAAACTAAGTCTTCATGAGTTGGCTCTCTCTTCATAACTAGATGTTTGTTGTTGCTTGTTGAGCTTGAACTTGATCAACACATTTGTAGCTTGTTCAAAACCTTTTGGCATTTATCAAAACATTCTTCATGGATCTTACACACATATCACACATACACTCTTCATGCACACACAAACCAAGCCGTGGCACTCATGCACACACACACATGTCCTACATTTTTTTTTCTAATTACATTATAATTATTAATTCATAGGATAATGTAAACATCACTTAAGAAATCATACATATTAACAATTAAACACATAATGAACTGTACTTATTGGTTGCACTTATAGCCCTTATTTCATTTTCTAAAATCATACTTTAATATATTAAAGATAATCCCAAAAGGAAAAATTCATTAAAAATCAAAAACTATTTTTCATGATCAATTCCTTTAAAATTCGTCCTTTACAGTACTGGAAAATAATTTTCACAAAGCAATCCAGAAAATTATGAAAGATACATTTTTGAAATCTATGTTTCGATACGATCGTTTTGGTATAAGGATCATAAAAATCGGAGTTACGGTTAAAAAGTTATGGATTTTCGAAGTTGATACATCTAAGAAAATCCATAAAGAAATTCATTTTTTAAAATAAATCACCACCCAATAAAATCATTTCTCATAAAAATCATTTTTACTAACTTCATAAAAATATTTGTTTATCAAAACTCCATAAAATCAACGCTTTACTTTGTAATCGAACAAAACATTCACTGGAAACCTTTTGTAAAATAATTTCTCAAAACTCTTCTTTAATAAAATTTCATTTGTCCTAGTCGGAAAAACGCGGGATGTTATACTGCGCGCCTGGGGCGCACGTGCATCAGAGGAGGCCCAATTTTACCATATTCTGAACAAAGTAGAAGAAGAGAAGTTTAATTTGGCTTTATATCTTAGACTTGGTCAGAAATTAAAAGATAAACATGGACCTTATCTACTAGATTTAATTAAGATTTATTTTAGGATTTCTTTTACTCTTTAAATAGAGGATTTGTAATTAGTTTTTAGTGGGTTTTGAGATCATAGAATTCAATTAGGATTAGAGAGAGAGGTTAGTAACATCTATTGAGAGCAAGGAGGCAAGGCATAAAGATTGGAGATCATCACTACAAGAGAGATCTGCGTGAAGATTGAAGGTCTCTTGGAGAGTTAACCTGTATTGTCTATGATATGAGGTTTTCTCTTTGCTTCTGTTTTCTTTATTTCTATATGTGTAACTAAAACCTCTTGTTAGGAACATGGTGTAAATTGTATGGTGTAACTTATTTTAATTTATGATTTAGTGTTTTCCTGTTTTTAAATCAAGCGTTGATTGTGTTTTTATCACATAAACCTGCGCAATTTATGTTGTGGATTTTCTAAGTTACTAATGAGAATTAGGATTTAGAATAGGCCATGCAATTCAACGGTATAATCAGTTCAAAATATAGAGATATAATTGAATTATTATACAACTAATTAATTCCATGTTCTTAATAAATTATTTATTCGGTAATGTAATTACTTAAGAGATTAAGAATTAATTATCGGAAAAATAAACGGTAGTTGCATAAGAGAGATCTAGTAACTACTAATTTAGGAATTGTTCTTGATTTGAAGGAAAACCTAATTCATAGTTAAATAAGTGAATCATACAATGAAACCAAGTTCCTAACCTTTTTCTATTGTTTTCTAACCATCTTATCTCCTCAATCTTTTTATTTTTCTTTATTTAAATTCTCCTTCTCCTTCTAAAATTCAATAACAAGTTGCATTAATAATTACGAATTGGTGAAAAGTTATCAGAAACAATTTGCAATCCCCGAGTGGAACGATACTCACTTACTATCTGTATTACTTGTCGACCTAGTACTCTTGCTAGACAATCAACATGCATTTAAACTTTACAAGAGATAATTCGAATCTATGATGATCACGATGCAATTGGAGTTGAAAAAAAATACCAAATAATCAAACTACTTGGCGTATAAGAGAGGGTAAGGATTATGAACCAAAGATATATTTAAGTGCCATTTCCTCCAATCAAAACTGCATTTTTGTTATTACAAACTAGGTCATGATTAAAGGAAGAAATGATAACTCTCTAATTATATTGGAAACACAAGGAGTCAAGTTTGTTCAGAATAACAACTATTGTTAATGGTAATAGGGGAGTCGTCTTCGATATCAAAAGGCTATGGGTGTATGTAAGACCCAACCCATGCAAAAATAAGAATAGGTAACCTTTTTATTTTGTATTCAAATGTTGGCATAGAACTTAGAACGATGGATGCAATGTACTCAAGAAATTGTACATTAACGAGTGTACCACGAAATAATAAAATCTATTCACAGTCAATTGATATTCGGAGCCAAATGAAATCTAGATTCTATAATTAATATCTAAGGTATCAAGAGTTAAACGAGGAAAATAAAGGTTCAAGGTGCCAAGCAATTATTAAAGCTCCAGACAAACGGGATCGACGCTCCAGATTCGAGACACCAATCATAGATTAGGGATTCATGAAAAAGGAAAGGGGAAAATTCTATAAGACTTTCTAGCATTGTCTTCTCATCACTTAAGAAATCATACATATTAACAATTAAACACATAATGAACTGTACTTATTGGTTTCACTTATAGCCCTTATTTCATTTTCTAAAATCATACTTTAATATATTAAAGATAATCCCAAAAGGAAAAATTCATTAAAAATCAAAAACTATTTTTCATGATCAATTCCTTTAAAATTCGTCCTTTACAGTACTGGAAAATAATTTTCGCAAAGCAATCCAGAAAATTATGAAAGATACATTTTTGAAATCTATGTTTCGATACGATCGTTTTGGTATAAGGATCATAAAAATCGGAGTTACGGTTAAAAAGTTATGGATTTTCGAAGTTGATACATCTAAGAAAATCCATAAAGAAATTCATTTTTTAAAATAAATCACCACCCAATAAAATCATTTCTCATAAAAATCATTTTTACTAACTTCATAAAAATATTTGTTTATCAAAACTCCATAAAATCAACGCTTTACTTTGTAATCGAACAAAACATTCACTAGAAACCTTTTGTAAAATAATTTCTCAAAACTCTTCTTTAATAAAATTTCATTTGTCCTAGTCGAAAAAACGCGGGATGTTACACTGCGCGCCTGGGGCGCGCGTGCATCAGAGGAGGCCCAATTTTACCAGATTCTGAACAAAGTAGAAGAAGAGAAGTTTAATTTGGCTTTATATCTTAGACTTGGTCAGAAATTAAAAGATAAACATGGACCTTATCTACTAGATTTAATTAAGATTTATTTTAGGATTTGTTTTACTCTTTAAATAGAGGATTTGTAATTAGTTTTCAGTGGGTTTTGAGATCATAGAATTCAATTAGGATTAAAGAGAGAGGTTAGTAACATCTATTGAGAGCAAGGAGGCAAGGCATAAAGATTGGAGATCATCACTACAAGAGAGATCTGCGTGAAGATTGAAGGTCTCTTGGAGAGTTAACCTGTATTGTCTATGATATGAGGTTTTCTCTTTGCTTCTGTTTTCTTTATTTCTATATGTGTAACTAAAACCTCTTGTTAGGAACATGGTGTAAATTGTATGGTGTAACTTATTTTAATTTATGATTTAGTGTTTTCCTGTTTTTAAATCAAGCGTTGATTGTGTTTTTATCACATAAACCTGCGCAATTTATGTTGTGGATTTTCTAAGTTACTAATGAGAATTAGGATTTAGAATAGGCCATGCAATTCAACGGTATAATCAGTTCAAAATATAGAGATATAATTGAATTATTATACAACTAATTAATTCCATGTTCTTAATAAATTATTTATTCGGTAATGTAATTACTTAAGAGATTAAGAATTAATTATCGGAAAAATAAACGGTAGTTGCATAAGAGAGATCTAGTAACTACTAATTTAGGAATTGTTCTTGATTTGAAGGAAAACCTAATTCATAGTTAAATAAGTGAATCATACAATGAAACCAAGTTCCTAACCTTTTTCTATTGTTTTCTAACCATCTTATCTCCTCAATCTTTTTATTTTTCTTTATTTAAATTCTCCTTCTCCTTCTAAAATTCAATAACAAGTTGCATTAATAATTACGAATTGGTGAAAAGTTATCAGAAACAATTTGCAATCCCCGAGTGGAACGATACTCACTTACTATCTGTATTACTTGTCGACCTAGTACTCTTGCTAGACAATCAACATGCATTTAAACTTTACAAGAGATAATTCGAATCTATGATGATCACGATGCAATTGGAGTTGAAAAAAATTACCAAATAATCAAACTACTTGGCGTATAAGAGAGGGTAAGGATTATGAACCAAAGATATATTTAAGTGCCATTTCCTCCAATCAAAACTGCATTTTTGTTATTACAAACTAGGTCATGATTAAAGGAAGAAATGATAACTCTCTAATTATATTGGAAACACAAGGAGTCAAGTTTGTTCAGAATAACAACTATTGTTAATGGTAATAGGGGAGTCGTCTTCGATATCAAAAGGCTATGGGTGTATGTAAGACCCAACCCATGCAAAAATAAGAATAGGTAACCTTTTTATTTTGTATTCAAATGTTGGCATAGAACTTAGAACGATGGATGCAATGTACTCAAGAATTTGTACATTAACGAGTGTACCACGAAATAATAAAATCTATTCACAGTCAATTGATATTCGGAGCCAAATGAAATCTAGATTCTATAATTAATATCTAAGGTATCAAGAGTTAAACGAGGAAAATAAAGGTTCAAGGTGCCAAGCAATTATTAAAGCTCCAGACAAACGGGATCGACGCTCCAGATTCGAGACACCAATCATAGATTAGGGATTCATGAAAAAGGAAAGGGGAAAATTCTATAAGACTTTCTAGCATTGTCTTCTCATCACTTAAGAAATCATACATATTAACAATTAAACACATAATGAACTGTACTTATTGGTTGCACTTATAGCCCTTATTTCATTTTCTAAAATCATACTTTAATATATTAAAGATAATCCCAAAAGGAAAAATTCATTAAAAATCAAAAACTATTTTTCATGATCAATTCCTTTAAAATTCGTCCTTTACAGTACTGGAAAATAATTTTCGCAAAGCAATCCAGAAAATTATGAAAGATACATTTTTGAAATCTATGTTTCGATACGATCGTTTTGGTATAAGGATCATAAAAATCGGAGTTACGGTTAAAAAGTTATGGATTTTCGAAGTTGATACATCTAAGAAAATCCATAAAGAAATTCATTTTTTAAAATAAATCACCACCCAATAAAATCATTTCTCATAAAAATCATTTTTACTAACTTCATAAAAATATTTGTTTATCAAAACTCCATAAAATCATCGCTTTACTTTGTAATCGAACAAAACATTCACTGGAAACCTTTCGTAAAATAATTTCTCAAAACTCTTCTTTAATAAAATTTCATTTGTCCTAGTCGAAAAATCGCGGGATGTTAGGCGCGCATCAGAGGAGGCCCAATTTTACCAGATTCTGAACAAAGTAGAAGAAGAGAAGTTTAATTTGGTTTTATATCTTAGACTTGGTCAGAAATTAAAAGATAAACATGGACCTTATCTACTAGATTTAATTAAGATTTATTTTAGGATTTGTTTTACTCTTTAAATAGAGGATTTGTAATTAGTTTTCAGTGGGTTTTGAGATCATAGAATTCAATTAGGATTAGAGAGAGAGGTTAGTAACATCTATTGAGAGCAAGGAGGCAAGGCATAAAGATTGGAGATCATCACTACAAGAGAGATCTGCGTGAAGATTGAAGGTCTCTTGGAGAGTTAACCTGTATTGTCTATGATATGAGGTTTTCTCTTTGCTTCTGTTTTCTTTATTTGTATATGTGTAACTAAAACCTCTTGTTAGGAACATGGTGTAAATTGTATGGTGTAACTTATTTTAATTTATGATTTAGTGTTTTCCTGTTTTTAAATCAAGCGTTGATTGTGTTTTTATCACATAAACCTGCGCAATTTATGTTGTGGATTTTCTAAGTTACTAATGAGAATTAGGATTTAGAATAGGCCATGCAATTCAACGGTATAATCAGTTCAAAATATAGAGATATAATTGAATTATTATACAACTAATTAATTCCATGTTCTTAATAAATTATTTATTCGGTAATGTAATTACTTAAGAGATTAAGAATTAATTATCGGAAAAATAAACGGTAGTTGCATAAGAGAGATCTAGTAACTACTAATTTAGGAATTGTTCTTGATTTGAAGGAAAACCTAATTCATAGTTAAATAAGTGAATCATACAATGAAACCAAGTTCCTAACCTTTTTCTATTGTTTTCTAACCATCTTATCTCCTCAATCTTTTTATTTTTCTTTATTTAAATTCTCCTTCTCCTTCTAAAATTCAATAACAAGTTGCATTAATAATTACGAATTGGTGAAAAGTTATCAGAAACAATTTGCAATCCCCGAGTGGAACGATACTCACTTACTATCTGTATTACTTGTCGACCTAGTACTCTTGCTAGACAATCAACATGCATTTAAACTTTACAAGAGATAATTCGAATCTATGATGATCACGATGCAATTGGAGTTGAAAAAAATTACCAAATAATCAAACTACTTGGCGTATAAGAGAGGGTAAGGATTATGAACCAAAGATATATTTAAGTGCCATTTCCTCCGATCAAAACTGCATTTTTGTTATTACAAACTAGGTCATGATTAAAGGAAGAAATGATAACTCTCTAATTATATTGGAAACACAAGGAGTCAAGTTTGTTCAGAATAACAACTATTGTTAATGGTAATAGGGGAGTCGTCTTCGATATCAAAAGGCTATGGGTGTATGTAAGACCCAACCCATGCAAAAATAAGAATAGGTAACCTTTTTATTTTGTATTCAAATGTTGGCATAGAACTTAGAACGATGGATGCAATGTACTCAAGAAATTGTACATTAACGAGTGTACCACGAAATAATAAAATCTATTCACAGTCAATTGATATTCGGAGCCAAATGAAATCTAGATTCTATAATTAATATCTAAGGTATCAAGAGTTAAACGAGGAAAATAAAGGTTCAAGGTGCCAAGCAATTATTAAAGCTCCAGACAAACGGGATCGACGCTCCAGATTCGAGACACCAATCATAGATTAGGGATTCATGAAAAAGGAAAGGGGAAAATTCTATAAGACTTTCTAGCATTGTCTTCTCATCACTTAAGAAATCATACATATTAACAATTAAACACATAATGAACTGTACTTATTGGTTTCACTTATAGCCCTTATTTCATTTTCTAAAATCATACTTTAATATATTAAAGATAATCCCAAAAGGAAAAATTCATTAAAAATCAAAAACTATTTTTCATGATCAATTCCTTTAAAATTCGTCCTTTACAGTACTGGAAAATAATTTTCGCAAAGCAATCCAGAAAATTATGAAAGATACATTTTTGAAATCTATGTTTCGATACGATCGTTTTGGTATAAGGATCATAAAAATCGGAGTTACGGTTAAAAAGTTATGGATTTTCGAAGTTGATACATCTAAGAAAATCCATAAAGAAATTCATTTTTTAAAATAAATCACCACCCAATAAAATCATTTCTCATAAAAATCATTTTTACTAACTTCATAAAAATATTTGTTTATCAAAACTCCATAAAATCAACGCTTTACTTTGTAATCGAACAAAACATTCACTAGAAACCTTTTGTAAAATAATTTCTCAAAACTCTTCTTTAATAAAATTTCATTTGTCCTAGTCGAAAAAACGCGGGATGTTACACTGCGCGCCTGGGGCGCGCGTGCATCAGAGGAGGCCCAATTTTACCAGATTCTGAACAAAGTAGAAGAAGAGAAGTTTAATTTGGCTTTATATCTTAGACTTGGTCAGAAATTAAAAGATAAACATGGACCTTATCTACTAGATTTAATTAAGATTTATTTTAGGATTTGTTTTACTCTTTAAATAGAGGATTTGTAATTAGTTTTCAGTGGGTTTTGAGATCATAGAATTCAATTAGGATTAAAGAGAGAGGTTAGTAACATCTATTGAGAGCAAGGAGGCAAGGCATAAAGATTGGAGATCATCACTACAAGAGAGATCTGCGTGAAGATTGAAGGTCTCTTGGAGAGTTAACCTGTATTGTCTATGATATGAGGTTTTCTCTTTGCTTCTGTTTTCTTTATTTCTATATGTGTAACTAAAACCTCTTGTTAGGAACATGGTGTAAATTGTATGGTGTAACTTATTTTAATTTATGATTTAGTGTTTTCCTGTTTTTAAATCAAGCGTTGATTGTGTTTTTATCACATAAACCTGCGCAATTTATGTTGTGGATTTTCTAAGTTACTAATGAGAATTAGGATTTAGAATAGGCCATGCAATTCAACGGTATAATCAGTTCAAAATATAGAGATATAATTGAATTATTATACAACTAATTAATTCCATGTTCTTAATAAATTATTTATTCGGTAATGTAATTACTTAAGAGATTAAGAATTAATTATCGGAAAAATAAACGGTAGTTGCATAAGAGAGATCTAGTAACTACTAATTTAGGAATTGTTCTTGATTTGAAGGAAAACCTAATTCATAGTTAAATAAGTGAATCATACAATGAAACCAAGTTCCTAACCTTTTTCTATTGTTTTCTAACCATCTTATCTCCTCAATCTTTTTATTTTTCTTTATTTAAATTCTCCTTCTCCTTCTAAAATTCAATAACAAGTTGCATTAATAATTACGAATTGGTGAAAAGTTATCAGAAACAATTTGCAATCCCCGAGTGGAACGATACTCACTTACTATCTGTATTACTTGTCGACCTAGTACTCTTGCTAGACAATCAACATGCATTTAAACTTTACAAGAGATAATTCGAATCTATGATGATCACGATGCAATTGGAGTTGAAAAAAATTACCAAATAATCAAACTACTTGGCGTATAAGAGAGGGTAAGGATTATGAACCAAAGATATATTTAAGTGCCATTTCCTCCAATCAAAACTGCATTTTTGTTATTACAAACTAGGTCATGATTAAAGGAAGAAATGATAACTCTCTAATTATATTGGAAACACAAGGAGTCAAGTTTGTTCAGAATAACAACTATTGTTAATGGTAATAGGGGAGTCGTCTTCGATATCAAAAGGCTATGGGTGTATGTAAGACCCAACCCATGCAAAAATAAGAATAGGTAACCTTTTTATTTTGTATTCAAATGTTGGCATAGAACTTAGAACGATGGATGCAATGTACTCAAGAATTTGTACATTAACGAGTGTACCACGAAATAATAAAATCTATTCACAGTCAATTGATATTCGGAGCCAAATGAAATCTAGATTCTATAATTAATATCTAAGGTATCAAGAGTTAAACGAGGAAAATAAAGGTTCAAGGTGCCAAGCAATTATTAAAGCTCCAGACAAACGGGATCGACGCTCCAGATTCGAGACACCAATCATAGATTAGGGATTCATGAAAAAGGAAAGGGGAAAATTCTATAAGACTTTCTAGCATTGTCTTCTCATCACTTAAGAAATCATACATATTAACAATTAAACACATAATGAACTGTACTTATTGGTTGCACTTATAGCCCTTATTTCATTTTCTAAAATCATACTTTAATATATTAAAGATAATCCCAAAAGGAAAAATTCATTAAAAATCAAAAACTATTTTTCATGATCAATTCCTTTAAAATTCGTCCTTTACAGTACTGGAAAATAATTTTCGCAAAGCAATCCAGAAAATTATGAAAGATACATTTTTGAAATCTATGTTTCGATACGATCGTTTTGGTATAAGGATCATAAAAATCGGAGTTACGGTTAAAAAGTTATGGATTTTCGAAGTTGATACATCTAAGAAAATCCATAAAGAAATTCATTTTTTAAAATAAATCACCACCCAATAAAATCATTTCTCATAAAAATCATTTTTACTAACTTCATAAAAATATTTGTTTATCAAAACTCCATAAAATCATCGCTTTACTTTGTAATCGAACAAAACATTCACTGGAAACCTTTCGTAAAATAATTTCTCAAAACTCTTCTTTAATAAAATTTCATTTGTCCTAGTCGAAAAATCGCGGGATGTTAGGCGCGCATCAGAGGAGGCCCAATTTTACCAGATTCTGAACAAAGTAGAAGAAGAGAAGTTTAATTTGGTTTTATATCTTAGACTTGGTCAGAAATTAAAAGATAAACATGGACCTTATCTACTAGATTTAATTAAGATTTATTTTAGGATTTGTTTTACTCTTTAAATAGAGGATTTGTAATTAGTTTTCAGTGGGTTTTGAGATCATAGAATTCAATTAGGATTAGAGAGAGAGGTTAGTAACATCTATTGAGAGCAAGGAGGCAAGGCATAAAGATTGGAGATCATCACTACAAGAGAGATCTGCGTGAAGATTGAAGGTCTCTTGGAGAGTTAACCTGTATTGTCTATGATATGAGGTTTTCTCTTTGCTTCTGTTTTCTTTATTTGTATATGTGTAACTAAAACCTCTTGTTAGGAACATGGTGTAAATTGTATGGTGTAACTTATTTTAATTTATGATTTAGTGTTTTCCTGTTTTTAAATCAAGCGTTGATTGTGTTTTTATCACATAAACCTGCGCAATTTATGTTGTGGATTTTCTAAGTTACTAATGAGAATTAGGATTTAGAATAGGCCATGCAATTCAACGGTATAATCAGTTCAAAATATAGAGATATAATTGAATTATTATACAACTAATTAATTCCATGTTCTTAATAAATTATTTATTCGGTAATGTAATTACTTAAGAGATTAAGAATTAATTATCGGAAAAATAAACGGTAGTTGCATAAGAGAGATCTAGTAACTACTAATTTAGGAATTGTTCTTGATTTGAAGGAAAACCTAATTCATAGTTAAATAAGTGAATCATACAATGAAACCAAGTTCCTAACCTTTTTCTATTGTTTTCTAACCATCTTATCTCCTCAATCTTTTTATTTTTCTTTATTTAAATTCTCCTTCTCCTTCTAAAATTCAATAACAAGTTGCATTAATAATTACGAATTGGTGAAAAGTTATCAGAAACAATTTGCAATCCCCGAGTGGAACGATACTCACTTACTATCTGTATTACTTGTCGACCTAGTACTCTTGCTAGACAATCAACATGCATTTAAACTTTACAAGAGATAATTCGAATCTATGATGATCACGATGCAATTGGAGTTGAAAAAAATTACCAAATAATCAAACTACTTGGCGTATAAGAGAGGGTAAGGATTATGAACCAAAGATATATTTAAGTGCCATTTCCTCCGATCAAAACTGCATTTTTGTTATTACAAACTAGGTCATGATTAAAGGAAGAAATGATAACTCTCTAATTATATTGGAAACACAAGGAGTCAAGTTTGTTCAGAATAACAACTATTGTTAATGGTAATAGGGGAGTCGTCTTCGATATCAAAAGGCTATGGGTGTATGTAAGACCCAACCCATGCAAAAATAAGAATAGGTAACCTTTTTATTTTGTATTCAAATGTTGGCATAGAACTTAGAACGATGGATGCAATGTACTCAAGAAATTGTACATTAACGAGTGTACCACGAAATAATAAAATCTATTCACAGTCAATTGATATTCGGAGCCAAATGAAATCTAGATTCTATAATTAATATCTAAGGTATCAAGAGTTAAACGAGGAAAATAAAGGTTCAAGGTGCCAAGCAATTATTAAAGCTCCAGACAAACGGGATCGACGCTCCAGATTCGAGACACCAATCATAGATTAGGGATTCATGAAAAAGGAAAGGGGAAAATTCTATAAGACTTTCTAGCATTGTCTTCTCATCACTTAAGAAATCATACATATTAACAATTAAACACATAATGAACTGTACTTATTGGTTTCACTTATAGCCCTTATTTCATTTTCTAAAATCATACTTTAATATATTAAAGATAATCCCAAAAGGAAAAATTCATTAAAAATCAAAAACTATTTTTCATGATCAATTCCTTTAAAATTCGTCCTTTACAGTACTGGAAAATAATTTTCGCAAAGCAATCCAGAAAATTATGAAAGATACATTTTTGAAATCTATGTTTCGATACGATCGTTTTGGTATAAGGATCATAAAAATCGGAGTTACGGTTAAAAAGTTATGGATTTTCGAAGTTGATACATCTAAGAAAATCCATAAAGAAATTCATTTTTTAAAATAAATCACCACCCAATAAAATCATTTCTCATAAAAATCATTTTTACTAACTTCATAAAAATATTTGTTTATCAAAACTCCATAAAATCAACGCTTTACTTTGTAATCGAACAAAACATTCACTAGAAACCTTTTGTAAAATAATTTCTCAAAACTCTTCTTTAATAAAATTTCATTTGTCCTAGTCGAAAAAACGCGGGATGTTACACTGCGCGCCTGGGGCGCGCGTGCATCAGAGGAGGCCCAATTTTACCAGATTCTGAACAAAGTAGAAGAAGAGAAGTTTAATTTGGCTTTATATCTTAGACTTGGTCAGAAATTAAAAGATAAACATGGACCTTATCTACTAGATTTAATTAAGATTTATTTTAGGATTTGTTTTACTCTTTAAATAGAGGATTTGTAATTAGTTTTCAGTGGGTTTTGAGATCATAGAATTCAATTAGGATTAAAGAGAGAGGTTAGTAACATCTATTGAGAGCAAGGAGGCAAGGCATAAAGATTGGAGATCATCACTACAAGAGAGATCTGCGTGAAGATTGAAGGTCTCTTGGAGAGTTAACCTGTATTGTCTATGATATGAGGTTTTCTCTTTGCTTCTGTTTTCTTTATTTCTATATGTGTAACTAAAACCTCTTGTTAGGAACATGGTGTAAATTGTATGGTGTAACTTATTTTAATTTATGATTTAGTGTTTTCCTGTTTTTAAATCAAGCGTTGATTGTGTTTTTATCACATAAACCTGCGCAATTTATGTTGTGGATTTTCTAAGTTACTAATGAGAATTAGGATTTAGAATAGGCCATGCAATTCAACGGTATAATCAGTTCAAAATATAGAGATATAATTGAATTATTATACAACTAATTAATTCCATGTTCTTAATAAATTATTTATTCGGTAATGTAATTACTTAAGAGATTAAGAATTAATTATCGGAAAAATAAACGGTAGTTGCATAAGAGAGATCTAGTAACTACTAATTTAGGAATTGTTCTTGATTTGAAGGAAAACCTAATTCATAGTTAAATAAGTGAATCATACAATGAAACCAAGTTCCTAACCTTTTTCTATTGTTTTCTAACCATCTTATCTCCTCAATCTTTTTATTTTTCTTTATTTAAATTCTCCTTCTCCTTCTAAAATTCAATAACAAGTTGCATTAATAATTACGAATTGGTGAAAAGTTATCAGAAACAATTTGCAATCCCCGAGTGGAACGATACTCACTTACTATCTGTATTACTTGTCGACCTAGTACTCTTGCTAGACAATCAACATGCATTTAAACTTTACAAGAGATAATTCGAATCTATGATGATCACGATGCAATTGGAGTTGAAAAAAATTACCAAATAATCAAACTACTTGGCGTATAAGAGAGGGTAAGGATTATGAACCAAAGATATATTTAAGTGCCATTTCCTCCAATCAAAACTGCATTTTTGTTATTACAAACTAGGTCATGATTAAAGGAAGAAATGATAACTCTCTAATTATATTGGAAACACAAGGAGTCAAGTTTGTTCAGAATAACAACTATTGTTAATGGTAATAGGGGAGTCGTCTTCGATATCAAAAGGCTATGGGTGTATGTAAGACCCAACCCATGCAAAAATAAGAATAGGTAACCTTTTTATTTTGTATTCAAATGTTGGCATAGAACTTAGAACGATGGATGCAATGTACTCAAGAAATTGTACATTAACGAGTGTACCACGAAATAATAAAATCTATTCACAGTCAATTGATATTCGGAGCCAAATGAAATCTAGATTCTATAATTAATATCTAAGGTATCAAGAGTTAAACGAGGAAAATAAAGGTTCAAGGTGCCAAGCAATTATTAAAGCTCCAGACAAACGGGATCGACGCTCCAGATTCGAGACACCAATCATAGATTAGGGATTCATGAAAAAGGAAAGGGGAAAATTCTATAAGACTTTCTAGCATTGTCTTCTCATCACTTAAGAAATCATACATATTAACAATTAAACACATAATGAACTGTACTTATTGGTTTCACTTATAGCCCTTATTTCATTTTCTAAAATCATACTTTAATATATTAAAGATAATCCCAAAAGGAAAAATTCATTAAAAATCAAAAACTATTTTTCATGATCAATTCCTTTAAAATTCGTCCTTTACAGTACTGGAAAATAATTTTCGCAAAGCAATCCAGAAAATTATGAAAGATACATTTTTGAAATCTATGTTTCGATACGATCGTTTTGGTATAAGGATCATAAAAATCGGAGTTACGGTTAAAAAGTTATGGATTTTCGAAGTTGATACATCTAAGAAAATCCATAAAGAAATTCATTTTTTAAAATAAATCACCACCCAATAAAATCATTTCTCATAAAAATCATTTTTACTAACTTCATAAAAATATTTGTTTATCAAAACTCCATAAAATCAACGCTTTACTTTGTAATCGAACAAAACATTCACTGGAAACTTTTCGTAAAATAATTTCTCAAAACTCTTCTTTAATAAAATTTCATTTGTCCTAGTCGAAAAAACGCGGGATGTTACACTGCGCGCCTGGGGCGCGCATGCATCAGAGGAGGCCCAATTTTACCAGATTCTGAACAAAGTAGAAGAAGAGAAGTTTAATTTGGCTTTATATCTTAGACTTGGTCAGAAATTAAAAGATAAACATGGACCTTATCTACTAGATTTAATTAAGATTTATTTTAGGATTTGTTTTACTCTTTAAATAGAGGATTTGTAATTAGTTTTCAGTGGGTTTTGAGATCATAGAATTCAATTAGGATTAGAGAGAGAGGTTAGTAACATCTATTGAGAGCAAGGAGGCAAGGCATAAAGATTGGAGATCATCACTACAAGAGAGATCTGCGTGAAGATTGAAGGTCTCTTGGAGAGTTAACCTATATTGTCTATGATATGAGGTTTTCTCTTTGCTTCTGTTTTCTTTATTTCTATATGTGTAACTAAAACCTCTTGTTAGGAACATGGTGTAAATTGTATGGTGTAACTTATTTTAATTTATGATTTAGTGTTTTCCTGTTTTTAAATCAAGCGTTGATTGTGTTTTTATCACATAAACCTGCGCAATTTATGTTGTGGATTTTCTAAGTTACTAATGAGAATTAGGATTTAGAATAGGCCATGCAATTCAACGGTATAATCAGTTCAAAATATAGAGATATAATTGAATTATTATACAACTAATTAATTCCATGTTCTTAATAAATTATTTATTCGGTAATGTAATTACTTAAGAGATTAAGAATTAATTATCGGAAAAATAAACGGTAGTTGCATAAGAGAGATCTAGTAACTACTAATTTAGGAATTGTTCTTGATTTGAAGGAAAACCTAATTCATAGTTAAATAAGTGAATCATACAATGAAACCAAGTTCCTAACCTTTTTCTATTGTTTTCTAACCATCTTATCTCCTCAATCTTTTTATTTTTCTTTATTTAAATTCTCCTTCTCCTTCTAAAATTCAATAACAAGTTGCATTAATAATTACGAATTGGTGAAAAGTTATCAGAAACAATTTGCAATCCCCGAGTGGAACGATACTCACTTACTATCTGTATTACTTGTCGAACTAGTACTCTTGCTAGACAATCAACATGCATTTAAACTTTACAAGAGATAATTCGAATCTATGATGATCACGATGCAATTGGAGTTGAAAAAAATTACCAAATAATCAAACTACTTGGCGTATAAGAGAGGGTAAGGATTATGAACCAAAGATATATTTAAGTGCCATTTCCTCCGATCAAAACTGCATTTTTGTTATTACAAACTAGGTCATGATTAAAGGAAGAAATGATAACTCTCTAATTATATTGGAAACACAAGGAGTCAAGTTTGTTCAGAATAACAACTATTGTTAATGGTAATAGGGGAGTCGTCTTCGATATCAAAAGGCTATGGGTGTATGTAAGACCCAACCCATGCAAAAATAAGAATAGGTAACCTTTTTATTTTGTATTCAAATGTTGGCATAGAACTTAGAACGATGGATGCAATGTACTCAAGAAATTGTACATTAACGAGTGTACCACGAAATAATAAAATCTATTCACAGTCAATTGATATTCGGAGCCAAATGAAATCTAGATTCTATAATTAATATCTAAGGTATCAAGAGTTAAACGAGGAAAATAAAGGTTCAAGGTGCCAAGCAATTATTAAAGCTCCAGACAAACGGGATCGACGCTCCAGATTCGAGACACCAATCATAGATTAGGGATTCATGAAAAAGGAAAGGGGAAAATTCTATAAGACTTTCTAGCATTGTCTTCTCATTATTCTGCTGCGCAATCAAATCAATAGGGCATTTCACCTTATCAATTTATACTCTTAAACCCAGAAACTTCAATGATATCACCCATCAATAAATGTAAACGTTGGGGTGATCAAGCCCAACCTTACATTCTATTGGTGGTCAACATCATTTCCATATTAACTGAGCTTTACTGTCCTACGGTAGACAACTTGTCATTTCTCTCGAGAAAAGTTACACGACTTGGTTCAAGATTTTAGATGTATGAAAATTTTATTTGAATTACTTTGTCTGAATTGTCACCTTTGGAATTCATGCATTGTTCTCCAAGTGTGACAATATAACAAAATGGGGAAATTGGGTTTGAACACTTTATGAAGTTTAAACAAACACTAAGAAATAACCTATGAATTAAGAAGTATTATTCCAAGCCCACTAAATCCTAATTCTTAATCTAACTAATTTAGACATCTAATTCCTCTATCGGTTACTCGCTTGGTGAGTAAACCACAGGAGTTATGAGTCCACACTCCAAAGGCCGAGGAAAACTGCTCTGATACCATAAATGCAACACCCTCATATTAAATAGTTAATTTATAGGTTTTAAATAAAATTAGAGTTTTAAAATTCTTTTTGAAACTTAATTTCTTTAAAAGGTTTTATGAAAATCCGACAGAGTTTCCTCTGTTTTCCGGACTTCCCAAAAATTTTCTTCTTAAAACCTGTCAGTCCAGAAATATTTAAACACATAAACCACAACAGTTAAATAAACATAACAGATCCTAACGCCCGATTAGTACAAGCCACAGGGCATACATCTATTTCATATTATAAGTTACAAAAATAACTGTTCCCTCATAATAATAAATATACATTGAAGTTCTGCTCGGCCATCACCAGTGTAAGCTCCACTTCCGTACCTGCAAAATTTAGCAAGAAGGGTAGCATTACACAGAACTTAAAAAGATAAATCCTATAAGAAGACATAGTAAATAAATAAGCCTACATTATTTTTATCATACATTATCCATATACGTCCATATATTAAATTTCCTTTTACTTCTTCTCTTATTATCACATTCTTATTACTCTTAGCTCTCAACTCATTCTATTCTTGGTTTTTCATTGATTCAGATTTCTTTCTTTTCATTCTTTGATTTTCTTTCATTTCTTTGGTCTCTTTCCTTTCCTTTTCTTTTTCTTTTACTTGGTCTTTTCATTTTCTTTCATTTTCTTTTTCATTTCACTTTTATTATTTGGCCACAGGGTCACCACGACCAACCTGTGCCCATTGTCATTTATTTTTATTAGGCCACAGGGTCACCACGACCATCCTGCGCCGATTATCCTTTATTTTTATTAGGCCACAGGGTCACCACGACCATCCTGTACCGATTAACATTTATTTTTATTAGGCCACAGGGTCACCACGACCATCCTGTACCGATTAACATTTATTTTTATTAGGCCACAGGGTCACCACGATCATCCTGCGCCGATTATCATTTAATTTTATTAGGCCACAGAGTCACCACGACCATCCTGTACCGATTAACATTTATTTTTATTAGGCCATAGGGTCACCACGACCATCCTGCGCCGATTATCCTTTATTTTTATTAGGCCACAGGGTCACTACGACCATCCTGCGCCGATTATCATTTATTTTTATTAGGCCACAGGGTCACCATGACCATCCTGCGCCGATTATCTTTTATTTTCTTTCTCATCATTAATTCGTTTTAGTCGTTTCTCTTTACTTTTAGTTCCTTAGTTCTCTTTAATTCTTTTAATTTCTTAACCCTTCTTTTATCTTCTTATTTTTAAATGTTTCTCTTTACTAATTTATTATTACTTTTAATTAACTCTACTGAGCCTGGTCATATACTTTATATTTTTAACTCTCGTTACTAGTTCTTAGTGATTTCTTTGCTTCCTCTATCTCACGTTATTATTTACTATTTTTTCCTATTTCATTAACTCCACTTTATTTAACTACCTTTATTTAACTTAACTTAGTTTTCCTATCTTATTACAACATTTTATATAACTTCCCTAACAACGTACTCTCTCTTTGCTTTAGTATCTTTTTATTAATTTCTTTTACCGGTTTCCTATTTTCTTTTACATCTAATTCATTCATTCATTTTTTTTTTGTTTCTATTCCCATATTCGACTCCACACGTATTCCTTATTCCACATTCTAATCCCTCTTTTATCCCATTTAAATCTTCACTTACTATTTTACTTATTATCTTTCAGCTTATTAGTTCTACTCTTTATGCCTATTACGTTTACCCTTTATTCTTTTACTCCCAAGTTTAGTTGGTTTTTCCTTAACTTCTCCCTTGTGTTACAGTGTATACTTTTCTACATTTTCGTTCAATATTAACCAATTTAATATCATAAATACGCTCATTCGTTCCGGACCTTGTCCTACACATACATATTCTATTCCCTAAGGCGTGGTTTTCATTAATATTTCTAAATACTTCAATTATGTCAGCGGGGACTACCCTAAGGTTCATTAACATATTACCCTATTCTTAGTCATCACTATAGAATCCTAGAATTTACTTCCCAAGTAGAGGTAACACACCCCTTCTTACCTGGGCTTTTCGTAGATATATTTCTTTCCGTATTAAGATGTCCAAAAGTACAGAGGTTCATTGTTCGGCATTGCAACTGGTCCTAAAGTCCTTCGTTGTCCTCAAATCCGATTTTTCAGCAACAAGGAGAAGGTTGGTTCTGGTCCGGTTCAAGGCACAGCAAGGAGACTCGAACCCGGTTCATGATTAAACCTCTCTAGACCCAAAACCCGGCAATAATAGCAACCCCGGTCTGACCCGGTTCATGGCCAGATCGGTTCACACTCCAACCCAGCAACAACAATAGTCGCCACAAGGAGAAAGTGGCTGGAATACTGGTCTCACAGAGAGATCGGAGCAGAACAGCAGAAGGTAGTGGTTGCGAGCTTCAACCATGGAGGTCACGGTGGGGAGAGGTGGACGGCGGCGTGAGTGTTGATGGCGGCTACGGGGTTCACTATGGTGGCGGTTCGGTTCGGTTTGAACCCTCCTTAGGTGGCGACGGCAAAAGAACCAGAGGCGGCGTTGGCGGCGGCTGGACTCGAAATCCACGAGTCCCCAACCATGACGACTCGATTTGGTTCGTAGCAAGCACAACAATAGGAGCGGTGGCGGGTAGGCTGTTCGCGAGTGGTCCCGGTCGCGATTCCAACAGTGGAGGCGATTCGCGAGCTTCGTCGCGTCTAGACTCGCGATTGACGGCTGCTGCAGCGGTGAGCACGAGCGGCGGTATATGGAGCAAAGAGAGAGAGTGTGTCACGTGAGAGGGAGGGACAATAGCGAGGATGACGGCGCCAGCGTCGATGGGCACGATCGAGAGATAAAACGGCGAGGGAGTGAGAAAGAGAAGGGGGTGGTGGCGGCACTAGGAAGAATGTAACATCCCTAATTTAATTCCAAGCACGATTAATAAATTCATAGGTTTAAAGTGTAGGGAATGGGTAAATTAATTGCTTAAAGAATTTTGGGAGCAAGGTGAGTAGCAATTATAAGTATTAGGGGTGGTGTAGGAGACATTGGTAGCAAGGGGCAAAATTATCTAAACGAAATCGGGAGTTAAATCGGCGTTTTAAGTGTTAGAACTCATCCGGTGAAAGAAAAATTAGGAATAGAATATCCATAGCTCTAAACACTAATTCCACCGTTGGATATGGAGATAAGTGCCTTAGGATGCTTGTCTCCAAATTTGGACAAGATCCGACGGTTAACGAAGGAGTTATGGCACGGTCAACCCTGAGTCAACAGACTCGCGCCCCAGGCGCGAGAAGCCGCGCCCCAAGCGTGCGTGGTGCATCAGATGCACCAGCCCAGCCAATTATGCGCGCAGGCGCGCCCTTCACGCATCAGAACCCCCAGCTGGCGCACCAGACGCGCACCAATCCTCCCCTGACCGCACCAGCTCTGGTGCTGGTGCCAGACTCGCCCCAGGCGCGCGCAGTCTGGTGGGCTGATCCCAGCCACCCGATTGGAACTTGGTGGCCAAGCTCTTTCCTCCCAGCCACACGATGGCTCCTTCCTGGTGCTGAAAAAAATAAAAGTGGGTGACCACCTCCACACCACACAACAAACACAACACCACCATCTCCCATCCTCTCTCTATTTCGTCTCTCTCCTAGGTCTCCAAGAGCAAGTTGATGTTCTCCTTCTTCCTCAAGCTTCTCACCCTTAAGTGATCATCCCCAAGCACATTTGGTAAGTTTCCCTTCCCTCTTCATACCCCCACACGAATTTCTTCTCTCTCTTTGAGATCCATACGAGTTTTCCCCTTTCAATTGCTCATCTTGTTGAAATATTGAACCTCACTTCATGGAGCTCCACAATCTCATGTTTATTTTGTTCTTGTGACTTAAGGAAGCTCAAGACCACTCAAATCCCTCTCATTCCTTTGGAGCTCTTGATTTTGGGGGCTAGAAGCTAGGGCTTGGGTTCACTCTCTCTCTCTCCTTGGTTAAGTTAAGGGGGTGGATATTGTGAGCATTGGCTTGTTCTAGGAAGGGGTTTATATTTAGATATAATGATTGGCTAGGAGTTTATGTGTTAGGGTAGGAAATTAGAAACCCCAATTTAGAACTAAGGAAAATGGTAAAAATAGGCTTAATTTATTAATTATGGAACTCTAAGAAGTAGAGAATGAGGTTAGGTTTTAACTGAGGAAAATGAATGGCATGATTATATAAAAAGGTGAATTTTGTGGTTACTTTTACTAATTGTTTATGTGAAAACTGTGGTTATGCATGAATAGTGGTGGTTGTATTTGTGTGTTATATATGGAGTTACTTTAATATTGGAATGGTAATAACTATGAAAGTGAATTGTGGCTATTTGGTTAAATATGTAATGATGTTGTGTGTGAAAGGATTAAGTGGAAAGAAATGGATATGGTCGGTTAATTAATGACATATAATATGGATAACTAAAATTGGATAAATATGATGATGTATTGTAGGCCTTCGATTTGGGGGAGACAATACATCGTAAATGGGGGTTGTATTGTAGGCCTTCGATTTGGGGGAGACAATACAACGTAACTGGGGCGATGTATGTAGGCCTTCGATTTGGTGGAGACATACATCGTCGATGGTGTATGTATGTAGGCCTTCGATTTGGTGGAGACGTACATACACCCTAAGTAAAAGGGAAAAAGGAAATAGAATTGGTTAAGATAATGGTAATGGACAAGCGATGTATGTAGGCCTTCGATTTGGTGGAGACATACATCGTGATTGGTGTATGTATGTAGGCCTTCGATTTGGTGGAGACATACATACACCGAAATTAAAAGGAAATGAATAAAGGAAAAAGGGGATAAAATTGAATAAGATAATGGTAATGGAAAAGCGATGTATGTAGGCCTTCGATTTGGTGGAGACATACATTGTAATTGGTGTATGTATGTAGGCCTTCGATTTGGTGGAGACATACATACACCGTAAATATAAGGAAAAGAATAAGGAAAAAGGTAAGGGGATATAACGGGATTTATTTGGAAATGGGGAAAATAATTAAAAGGGATTCATAAGGTGGAAATGAATTAACTAAGAGGGAACCGACACTTGTAAAATGATGGAATTGGAAAATGTGGTACGCTTGCAATGATAATGTGATTATATGAATAAATGCTAAGTGTGTTTGGCCTGGTGAGTTGTTATGTCTATCTAGAAACTGCTTTTCTATTCATGTGCAATGCTCACTCCCTTACCATCTTGCAGGTACAGAGATTGAGATAGCACAGCCCCCGGCCGAGCAGGTGTGCTTTCCCTCACAGGGAGAGTAGGGTTGTTATTGGGATTAGGATTATATGTGACCTAAGCCTCCTTATTCTTTTGATGTGTATGTGATGTCCATATATTTTTGATGAGGCTTAGGATATTATTCTTGGCATAACTATATTTTGAGCATCATGCTAGTTGCACCTAGTACACATATTCCGCTATACTCTGATAACTGATACTGGATGTATATTTTGCGCCCATGGGGCTTTTGTTTGCTATGTGCATGAGGTGCAGCCCTGCTGGCTGTTGATTATATATATATTGGTATTGTTATTTACAGGTTAAATTTTGGAAAGTCCGAAAAACAGACAAAACTCTGTCCGTTTAACGGGTGATTTTACTAAACTAAAAAGGAATTTTTAAGTACACATTTTTAATACTTGGGAATTAAGGGTAGTAATTATTAGGGCGTTACAAAGAAGGAAGGAACAAAATAGGGTTTCATGCCCTCTTAGTTTACCATTATACCCCCCACTTATCTAATTAAATTTTTAACAAAAAACCATATTATTCCTATCATAATTATTATTATTATTGCTTAAAGGAAAAAGCAACACTAAAAATAAATTGTCATATCAACACATATAGGGTAAATAATAAGGTTAGTAATTTGATATTACTCACAAAATAATTTAATATTGGTATATCTAAATCAAAGCAAAGTATAGAAAATATATTTTTAAAATAGGGTAATTACTTTAAATGAGTTTATTTTAAAATATACGAATAAAAATGTACTTTCCCAAATAATATAACGTACTTTATGAAAATACCCAACGCTTTAATTATTAATTAAAAGAATTAATTACTTAATTCGATAAAACTCTAAATTTATAATACTAAAGAAAATCAAGATTTTACATCTAACAACAGGGGGCTCCTCAATCTTTTCCTCTTTCTTCTCTTCCACTGTTGTAGAGAACAGAGACATATAACCTTTAGGTTCAAGACTCAAAGGTTTATGGTCTTGGAAATGGATTGTTCTTTTATCACAATCAATGATGACCAGATTCCTGGCTATCCAATCCATTCCCAATATCACATCTATTTGTTATAAGGGTAGACATATCAGATTCACCCTCGATACATAGTCTAGAATCGCTATTCTACAGTTTAGACAAACTTTTAAAGCAATCAGATGATGATTGGTAGGGGTTTTTATTTTAAGATATTGAGGTGAATCAGTCACTACCAACTTTAGACAATTAACACAATCATAGGACATAAAGGAATGAGTAGCTCCTGAATCAAACAGTACTACATAGTATTGACCATTAAGAAGACAGGTACCTTGAACTAAATCCGATGATTGAGTTTCTTTTGTTCCATTGAGAGCAAACAGTTTTCCCGGAACAGTCGGTTTATTCATCGAGCCCTTAGGATCCTTCTATGATGACTCCTTACATTCGCGAGAGTAGTGTCCTTTCTTCCCACAATAGAAACATAATCCATGTTGTGCAGCCCAACATTTTTGTGCATAGTGAAAGCGATTACACTTTTCACACAGTCGCGAGCCTGAATGAGAAGTGTTCTTTCCATCACTTGCCTCTTTGCCTTTGCCTTACTGAAAATAAGGACCCTTGTTTTGATGATTGAAACCCTTTCGTCTCTGCAGTCCATAACCAGCTTGATTCTTTCTTAGTTGCAGTTGTGCCTCCTCTTCTTTCTTGTCATCTTCATACACTCTGCACATTTCCACTAGAGCAAGAAAACTTAGAATCTTTTGATACCCAAAAGCTGACTTTATCTCCGGCATAAGGCCACTTTCAAACTTTATACACTTAGACCTTTCATCCAGTTGAGTTGATAGTAAGGAGAATATTTCATTAACTCCTCAAACTTGGCAGCGTATTCCTCAGGAAAATATTTATTGAGAAACCTCTCAATAAAAACTTCCCAAGTTGCATCTCTTCTTTCATAGTTCAACAGTTGTACAGTATGATGCCACTAGTTTTCAGCTTCTCCAGAAAGCATGAAACTGGCAAATTTTACCTTATGTGCATCGGTGCATTCCAAAGCCTAGGCGCGTGGACCACGAACCAAGAGCCTCCCCAACTACTGATGACCACGCCTAGGCGTGGAAGGAGTGCGCCTAGGAGCGCGCGCAGCGAGTTTAAAAACTTAAGATAGATTTATGAGATTTGCTTGAGGATTAGTTTTTCCTATTTAAATTAGGTTTTAGGCATATAATAGGAGGAGATTAGAGAGGGAGATTACATAGCTTTTGAGATAGAACTAGAAGGAGAAGAAGATTGGAGATCAAGAGCGGAGGGATCTGTAGTGTCCTAGAACACTATATGTCCTTAACCCTCTAAGTGCTCAAGATTATGGCAACCAGGAGCCCAAGAGAGGATCAAGTGTTAATGTATGACTTATGGTATTTCTGCAGTTCCAGTTGGGAAAAGCAGGGTCTCCCTAGTCAACGTGTGTGTGCAGAGTGTCAACTTAGGGATGAGAGTACTTACCTGAAACCCTAGCTGTGATGAGCTATTTATAGGGTTTGGAGGAGGCTGATATGGGCCGTTTGGGCCCTGTATCAGAGTTGTGCTGAACCAGGACTCTGTGAGATAATATCGGATAATTATGCTTTTAGAATCTGGTTAAGATCAGCTGAAGATCTCATGTCTAGGCTGTTGCGAGAATCTTGGAGAGATTTGCGGAAGGGATAAGAAGCCTCGGTGAGCCTGAGCTTATCCATGAGCCGACGGTATGTCTCGGTCCTAGAGTCCCGAGCCTGATGGATTGGGGATCGGTCGGGAGGCACGGTTCCATCAAGTCTGAGCCTGGTCCTCTCGTATGTTCGGACCTCACGAGTCAGAGCGAAGGATTTTCATAGTAGGTGAACCGAGCAAAGTGCCCTTAAAAGAACCCTTTGATGAGACTCGGGTCCGTACATGGTCGGCAGACCCTACAAGCCCCCCAGCTCGCAAGACTTGGAAAGTCTGTGACGAGGTAAGAAGTGGCTAGGGTTGACCTTTAGCATGTCTTGATCCAGATGTGACAATTGTTTCCAGCCTTAACCATGTAGCCTGTCCGAGGTGACGTTTTAGGTTCTCTAGGTGCGGCCCGTGTCCTGGGAAGTTGTGCCAAATCATTTCATTTTTCAAATTTTGAAAAAGTGCCTCGAATAATCGCCACGTCTTTCCCTGTGAGTGGCTAAGTGGGTTAATGGGCCTTAGGCCCAACCAACGTATTATGGAAGGAGGGAAACTGAATGGTTTTGAGGGGTACTATTCAAATCCTTTATTCATTTCCTTCTACTACTTTACATTCGTTTGCATTTTAACTTCACACACCCGACTCCTTCTTCATTCTCTAATTCCAAACACGTTTCTGTGCATCCCCTGACCGCATTCACGATCAACCATCACAATCAAACTCTTCCATAAAGATCAAGCAGCAACCAGAAGCAGGTAATCTTTTCTTCTTTTCTAGCTTAAACAATTAGTTTGGTTCTGTCATTTCTGGTTTTTTGAGAGGGTTTTGTTTTTTCTAGGTTTTTGCAGGGATTTGGGATTTTAGTTCTAAGTGGGTGTAACATCCCTGATTTTTAACCCCTGATTAATAAAATGTTAATTATAAAGTTTATTTATAATTAATTATTTTTAGCCTTGATTTCATGTAATTTATTATCAAAGATGATATTAGAAAATTTTAATATGAGAAAATAAATATTTTCACATTAATCCCTGTTCGAGACCTTGAAGTAATTTTAGAAAGGTTTTGGAGGGAAAGAAAATAAAATTATATTTTTCAAAAACTGGTCAAAATACTCGAGTAGTTTTGGAAATACTCGAGTATTCTGGTCAGTGAAGAACGAGTTAGTGCGTTTTGGTGAGTCACCATCAACGATTCTCGTGTGTTGACACAAAATCGTCTTCCTCAACACGTCCTAGCTTTCGTGTCGCCATGCATGATTGTTAGGTTCAAGTATTTAAGCTCAATGGTTGCTGGAAATCAACCATTTTGGCAAACTTCGAGTGTGTTGATTAAGTTAGGGTTCCGACCTTGTTTCTTTCGATTCATCCTCTGTATTCTGATTCAAACCACAAATCATACACCAATACAAAGCTCACATCTCGAGCTTTGTATAGACACCAAGATTGTGAGCTGAGAGTGAGTAGATTGGAAGAATCGAAGCTTGGAAGTGGAGTTCGTTTGTTGTCTCAGGTTTTCTGGAGCTTACTTTGGAGCTCGATTCTGGTAAGCTCAGACAACCTCCTCATGTGAATCTTGTTTCTTTAGTTAGTGTGAATTGTAGAGAGTATATAGAGACTAATTTCCCCAATTTTTATGGCTATTTCATGCATCAACCAATTCAATCTTGGTGCTCTGCTGAAACTGCTCTGTTTCAGTGTAGATTTTGGGGAATTCAGCTTGGAAGCTAAGTTTGGGGTAAAGTCTCTGTTGATTCACATCTAAGAGGTAAGGGGAAGTAATTTCGTACACTAGATAGAGTTTAAATTCCATTAAATGCATTAGAGAGCCACCAAGAGGCTCTAAGGGCTTAGATTGAATAGGAACTTTGGTTTGGAGACCAAGTCATGCTCTAAAACTGTGTTGAGCAAGTTCTAAATCATGCATGTGAACTTAAATGAACACTATTTCATGAGTATTGTGCTTATTATTCAATTTGAAGTGTTGAGTTGTCAAATTGTGTATTTTATGCATTAAGGATTGATTCTCTGCCAAATCTGTAATTTGATATGAAATGAGTGTTGTAACATGTTCTATTTATGATATATGAACTTTGTGGATCCCTGGATTGGACTAGAATTGAGTAGAACTGAAAATGGTGTGTTAAACTAAGATTTCAGTCTGTTCTGCTGTGAAACACTCGAGTATTGGACAGGATACTCGAGTAAAATGTTTGTAAAACAATGTAATTTGAGCAAGAACACTCGAGTATTGTGTCTAGTACTCGAGTATCGGGTAAGACCTGGGGACATGTTAAGGCAAACCACTCGAGTAATGCAGGGATGACTCGAGTATTCTGGAAATTATGATGAACACTCGAGTAACCCATGAACTACTCGAGTAATTTAATGAATTTGAAACTCAAATCCCCAGAAAGTCATGAACACTCGAGTAATCCTAAAGAACACTCGAGTAATCTGGAAAAGTTGAAAAACACTCGAGTATGCTGGATTATACTCGAGTAATTTACCTGAACCTGAGAAACACCATTTTCAACTCTGACTTAGTTGGTTAAGAATTTAACTACAATAATCCAAGTGATCTAGGACTTAAAAGAGATTGATTGATTATATGGTTATTCATTTTGGACGATGGGACGTTGCTCGGGTGGCACGTCATAACGTTGCTTGGGTGGCACGTTACATATTGAAATATACCAATCAATTTCTTTAAGCAAAAATATTACATTCATGTTTGAGTTTGGATATGAGATCGTTCACTCATGTTCGGGTGACATGAGGAGAACCTCTGGAATTACAAAAAGTTGATGCTAGCTCGATGACACATTAAGGTGGACAATGTGGACAGTATGTGGTATACTGTTGATTTGATGGTTCAACGGTGTGGTGCACACAAGTGATAAGGTTTACGACCTTAGGCGACGTGACGTTCATCAGACATGGTGACGTTGTTTACCACCTCTGTCGTGTATCACAAGTGATAAGGTTTACGTCCTTAGGCGACGTGACGTTCATCAGATGTGGTGACGTTTTTTATCACACCCGTTGTTTGTTGAGAAGGGTGTGGTGCACACAAGTGATAAGGTTTACGTCCTTAGGCGACGTGGCGTTCATCAGACATGGTGACGTTGTTTATCACCTCTGTTGTGTATCACAAGTGATAAGGTTTACGTGCTTAGGCGACGTGACGATCATCAGATGTGGTGACGTTTTTTTTATCACACCCTTTGTACGTTGAGAAGTGATAGGTTTACGTCCTTGGGCGACGTGACGTTCACCAAGTAGTGTGATGTTTTTATCACTTCCGAGCTAGTACGCCATACGTTTTGGTAACGTATTCGTGATTTGGAAATGCATTGTGGTATTGGATTGGCGTCCGTGAGGACATTAGATGGAGAATCTCAGAAAGAGAAGAATGTCAGGCATCATGCCACTTGACCTTATTTGAGCTAAGGTTTGATATTAAGAATGAGTATGAATTTCGTATCTGCATTAAGTGCTGCTAAGTGCTAACCATGGGTGTTAACTGATTTAGGGTTATATGTGCATAATTATGAACACTTCTACATTTAAGCTCTATTGATTATGTGTATAGATTTGCTTACCCCTATGCCCTTGTAGGTGATGTCACGTTACATCGCTTGCATCGAGGTCCGCCCACTTCTTAGTGGCATATGGATCTGCGAGGATTGCCAAGTAGTGTGTGAGGGTGAGATAGTGGTTACCTCCGATCACCCTAATCCACGGGTTCGGTCACATCCTCGTAGGTTTAGGGTTCCCATCATATACACTATGCATGTACCGACTTTTATACTTACCATGGATCATCTCCCACTCGACCAACTCGCTTGTATTACAGTTTTCAATTCGAACCTACCCGCTCATACCCTTTTTCTCTTAGAGTCATTCGAGAGGAGACTTCCCCGTCTATTTCAAGGAGTCCTATTAAGGTCACGTTTTCATCAAACCTTGTTCCCAGTGGTAGGGTAACTACTCCTTCAAATAAGATCAAGGAGGATCCTGTCGAAGATGAGAGCGGAAGCGAGCTTGTCGTTCAATCTATCGGGAGTCAATGGAGAGGCGATGATCCCTAGGTATGTGCATAAGGTAAATGATGAGGATCAGGGATCCGGTGTGATGGATGCTGTGGAGGAGATTAGCTGCTGATGATGGTGTTGGATGATGATTGATGCTATTTCTTGGAGACTTCTACTACTACTGCCGCGACCAGTGCTATGAGACCAGCTTTGGGAGTTTTATATATTGTGGGAATTTCTTTTGAAAACTCTGGAGCCATGGTCTATTTTGATGTACATATAAATACATAGCCTTATGGACTTGTTCTGGGATTTTTGAGATCCTTACCCCCGGACTATGTATTACGTACCTTTTGATATAAATAAAATCCATGCTTATACTAAAGTCTATTACATGGTCCTGATATTTCCGCTTACTCTGATATTGATTTGAAAGAATTCGGCTATGACATTTTGGAAATGGTATCACTTGGCTAGACGAAAACTGGATGGCAATACTTGAGTTCCTTTATATGAAATAGAGTACATTTATCCTCAAAGAGAATGCTATCCAAGATTTGCGAAATTACCTTTTGAACAAAGTAAATGCCGAATTCGATTTTAAAAGTAATACGTGAACTATTCTCCAAACATCCTATGTTTTGGTTTGTGCACCTGACTATTTGGAAAATATAAAAGAAAATTTTGAATCCAGTATTTTCTAACATTTTACAAGTCCATATATTCTCAAGTAATAGTATTCATTTTGTATTAATTACTTGGGTTATTTTGAGGGTGTTACACTTAGTGGTATCAGAGCAAAAGTCAGATCCTGTAGTAGTGGAAGTGGCTCCAAAAAGGCAGTCATCAACATCAAGCAGGTATCCACAGGGCATATTTATTGTTTTGAATATCAGTATCTTGCTCGAATGGAGCAATTGATATAATGTAGAAATTGAATTCATTGTAGAAATCTATTGTTAGAACCTTAGTATAGGTTGTGTGAAGAATGTTTCTTTAGTCCATCATATGTGACCATAAGTTATAGCGCAGGTCTATTATGACGACTAGAAATCAAAATCGCACCGATGCGATATTAGAAAGAATCACCGCTGTGATGGAATCTATGCATCAATGGCAGCAACAGCAATCTCAACAACCGCCTCATCAATATAACGTTGGTAATTCGGAAACTAAGAGTTTGGTGGATTTTAGAAGTTGTAATCCACCTAAGTTCGAAGGAGGATTTAGGCCTGAGGAGGCTAATAAGTGGATTCATACTATGGATAAGATCTTTAGAACATTAGACTGCACTGAGGCTCAGAAGATGGCATATGCAGTTTATATGTTAGAAGACGAGGCGGAGAACTGGTGGAATCACACAATTCAGCTCCTGCACTATGAAGGAAGGGATATTAATTGGGGTGTGTTTACGGAAAAGTTTCTTAATAAATATTTCCCGGAAGACTTAAGAAGGAAAAAGGAAATTGAATTTCTGCAATTAAAGCAAGGAGACATGAGTGTAGGTGAGTACGCAGCTAAGTTCGAGGAACTGATGAAGTACTCTCCATATTATCAAAACAACCCCGATGAAAGGAGCAAATGCATCAAGTTTGAAAGTGGTTTGAAACCTGAACTGAAATCTGTTTTCAGTTATCAGAAGATTCAAAGTTTTCCTACGTTGGTAGATATGTGTCGAATGTATGAGGATGATAAGAAGGCGGAAGTATTAGCTGATCAAGCAAAGAGTAACCAGCCGAGTTATGGACCACAAAGAAAGAAAAGATTTGATCTTCGGAATAAGGGTCCATATTCGGATCCAGATCGAGGCAAAGGAAGAGTTGAAGTTAAGGATGGGGTTAAGTCTCGCAGTAATGCTCCTTACTGTGAGAAGTGTAAGCATCATCATTATGGAAGGATCTGCTGGGCAACAAGTTATTGCTTCAATTGTGGAAAGCAGGGTCATATTGCACGTTACTGCAGAGAGTCTATGAAAAGTAACCACACCAGATTTGCTAGCAAACCAAAGACTCAAGGCAAAGCGTTTACCCTGAATAGAGTAGAAAAGAACCAATCTCCCGATCTCGTGCAAGGTAACCATTTATTTCAAAACCAACTTTGCATGATTGTGTTCGATTTGGGAGTTACTTATTCTTTTGTTCAACATATATGTGTGAGTAGATTGAAGTCGGATTTCCCTAATTGTTTTAAAATTTGAGGCCCTATGAAACTACCCAAACATGTTTCTAAAGTTGTTAGATTATAGTGTCGAGATATTTGATCGCGGCACTAAGTTAAATTCAATCTATCATCCTTTATCACATTTGGACGTGATTCTGGGGAAGGATAACATTTCCTCCTGTGTTACTCCTACTTGATTCATGCCAAAGTATTGGAGCGTACTTTCATGTGTCGAGAACGGGACTTGGAAGGAAGTAGTTCTATGAAAGAAAGGTAGATGTGTGTATGCATCAAAGGGATTGAATATACAAGGTGATACACTTGGCGCATGACTTGAGCTTTGCAACGATCATGATTGTTGTGAGGGCTCGAGGCCTTTCCTCGCGTCACTACGCTTTAGGCGTTAATGACCCTGGAGAGTCGAAATAATTGTTTAATCGAGAGGAGGAGTTGAACAAGGGACAACGTCGACAGACAGAATTTTAAAGGCTCATGATCGGAGACTCTGTCGTCGTCATGACAAATCAAATGAGGAAGCAATCACAATGGGCTGAAAGGCAATTCATGTGAGCTCTACGGAGTTTAAGGAAGTAGATTTAAGGAGTCTAATAGATTCGAGCTTGATGGTACCAGTAGACGACGAGAAGTAAGGAGGGAAGGCTGCAAATCAAAATAGAATTCCTAACTCGAATTCGTGAATCGCAACAAAGAACCGAAGAACTAAGGACAAATAAGAGATTGATTTCGAAAGGGAAGAAGCCTAAGTTCCATAGGGGACATTTTAAGAACAAGAATTTGGATTCCGGATGATTTGGAAATTTAAGGCTAATTATGGAATTATGCAAAATGGATGAGTGAAGGTTATACCACTTATATGTTAAGTGGTGAAGTTAAGACATAGTGGAATTATGTAAATATGATATTAGAAGAAAAGGATTGGCATATCACTTGGGAATTACTCTAGGATGAAGTTTTGAAAAATTGGAGGAAGGAAATTAAATTGTTGGAAATAAGGTAGGGCAATATGAATCTCGGGGAAAACATTGCCGAGTTTAAAAGATCGGAGAAGTATGTTTCGTTGAAATTTTGATAGAAGGTTCAAACATGCGGAGTTCGAAAGGAATGATGTGTGAATCTCAAACCAGTTATCAACCATTAAGGAATAAGGGATTCCGGACATTGGTGAACATGTGTAGAATGGGTATGGATGATGAGGAAAGCACGAGAATCTTATGAGTGAATCCCTTATGGGGACTAGAATTTCATAAGGAGTTAAGGAAACCTCAATCGCATGAAAGTAACTGAAAAGCCGATGGAAAGAAATTATTTGAGAAGGTAAGGTGCATCATCATGGATTGAATAATGATGAACGGAAAGGAATATGTGATTTCGGTCATAAGAAAATGGAGTCTTATTCGCCAGATTGCTTGAAGGAGAAATACGAAAAGGGAATGGTCAGCCAGCAAATCAAGAATGGGAGTGTTTTCCATCCTGTTAGGATGCGTGATTAGATTCGGATATAGGTAGTCTGAGTTATCTCTTTGTCGATTCGAATTAACGTGGTCAAATGCTTTCAACTGCGTTAATTAAATCGTTTTGTAATTGGTATATCTGAACAAGTCTTTAACTTGAATTTCTGTGATCAAAACCCTTATCACAGTTGGATGTGATAAATGTCTTTGGGCACTACAGAAAGAGGAAGATCAGTTAAGACTAGAGAGATTAAGAACCACCGGGATAGGACAAGTATTTGTCTCCCCAACGGAAGTTTCTCTAGAACCTGGCTATCTGAATAAGTCTGATAGTGACAATAATACTCTTAATCTTTAAGTTCATCTAACTTAAAGGTAAATCGTATAGTCTTTCTTGAGAAAGATTATATCTGAAAGGGATGATTTCATTACTGATAGTTTAAATATTAGGATTGATCACCCTGATGTTACAACTATTAAGAAATGAAGTCATACGAATATTTCCCTACTCGTGCCGAGTGATCAGAGTGCGCAACGGGACGGGGTTTTCCTCAAAAAGGAACTTTGGAAAATGTTTTAATTGAGGAGTATATAGGTATATTTTAAAGGTGTTATTCGAAAAAGTTTTTAGTCAAAAGATTTCATTTGAAAGAATTACAAGATAATTTTCGAGGAAGTTTAAGAAAAACCCTTTTATGTGAACAAGGATTTGTATATGCTTTAGAATGCAAAAATTTTATTTGAGAAAAAGTTCAGTGAAATATTTTGTGAAACATTTTGGGACAGAGAGTTTGAAAAAGTATAAGAAAATTCATTTTAAGTGGGGAAGGGTTCTTCCTAACTATATTTTGAAAATATATAACCTTAGAACAACTTTTATGTAACTTTGGAAATTATAGAACTTTTAAAGAAGAATTTCGGGGACGAAATTCCTTTTAAGTGGGGAAGAGTGTAACATCCCTGATTTTTAACCCCTGATTAATAAAATGTTAATTATAAAGTTTATTTATAATTAATTATTTTTAGCCTTGATTTCATGTAATTTATTATGAAAGATGATATTAGAGAATTTTAATATGAGAAAATAAATATTTTCACATTAATCCCTGTTTGGGACCTTGAAGTAATTTTAGAAAGGTTTTGGAGGGAAAGAAAATAAAATTATATTTTTCAAAAACTGGTCAAAATACTCGAGTAGTTTTGGAAATACTCGAGTATTCTGGTCAGTGAAGAACGATTTAGTGCGTTTTGGTGAGTCACCATCAATGATTCTCGTGTGTTGACACGAAATCGTCTTCCTCAACACGTCCTAGCTTTCGTGTCGTCATGCATGATTTTTAGGTTCAAGTATTTAAGCTCAATGGTTGCTGGAAATCAACCATTTTGGCAAACTTCGAGTGTGTTGATTAAGTTAGGGTTCCGAGCTTGTTTCTTTCGATTCATCCTCTGTATTCTAATTCAAACCACAAATCATACACCAATACAAAGCTCACATCTCGAGCTTTGTATAGACACCAAGATTGTGAGCTGAGAGTGAGTAGATTGGAAGAATCGAAGCTTGGAAGTGGAGTCCGTTTGTTGTCTCAGGTTTTCTGGAGCTTACTTTGGAGCTTGATTCTGGTAAGCTCAGACAACCTCCTCATGTGAATCTTGTTTCTTTAGTTAGTGTGAATTGTAGAGAGTATATAGAGACTAATTTCCCCAATTTTTATGGCTGTTTCATGCATCAACCAATTCAATCTTGGTGCTCTGCTGAAACTGCTCTGTTTCAGTGTAGATTTTGGGGAATTCAGCTTGGAAGCTAAGTTTGGGGTAAAGTCTCTGTTGATTCACATCTAAGAGGTAAGGGGAAGTAATTTCGTACACTAGATAGAGTTTAAATTCCATTAAATGCATTAGAGAGCCACCAAAAGGCTCTAAGGACTTAGATTGAATAGGAACTTTGGTTTGGAGACCAAGTCATGCTCTAAAACTGTGTTGAGCAAGTTCTAAATCATGCATGTGAACTTAAATGAACACTATTTCATGAGTATTGTGCTTATTATGCAATTTGAAGTGTTGAGTTGTCAAATTGTGTATTTTATGCATTAAGGATTGATTCTCTGCCAAATCTGTAATTTGATATGAAATGAGTGTTGTAACATGTTCTATTTATGATATATGAACTTTGTGGATCCCTGGATTGGACTAGAATTGAGTAGAACTGAAAATGGTGTGTTAAACTAAGATTTCAGTCTGTTCTGCTGTGAAACACTCGAGTATTGGACAGGATACTCGAGTAAAATGTTTGTAAAACAATGTAATTTGAGCAAGAACACTCGAGTATTGTGTCTAGTACTCGAGTATCGGGTAAGACCTGGGGACATGTTAAGGCAAACCACTCGAGTAATGCAGGGATGACTCGAGTATTCTGGAAATTATGATGAACACTCGAGTAACCCATGAACTACTCGAGTAATTTAATGAATTTGAAACTCAAATCCCCAGAAAGTCATGAACACTCGAGTAATCCTAAAGAACACTCGAGTAATCTGGAAAAGTTGAAAAACACTCGAGTATGCTGGATTATACTCGAGTAATTTACCTGAACCTGAGAAACACCATTTTCAACTCTGACTTAGTTGGTTAAGAATTTAACTACAATAATCCAAGTGATCTAGGACTTAAAAGAGATTGATTGATTATATGGTTATTCATTTTGGACGATGGGACGTTGCTCGGGTGGCACGTCATAACGTTGCTTGGGTGGCACGTTACATATTGAAATATACCAATCAATTTCTTTAAGCAAAGATATTACATTCATGTTTGAGTTTGGATATGAGATCGTTCACTCATATTCGGGTGACATGAGGAGAACCTTTGGAATTACAAAAAGTTGATGCTAGCTCGATGACACATTAAGGTGGACAATGTGGACAGTATGTGGTATACTGTTGATTTGATGGTTCAACGGTGTGGTGCACACAAGTGATAAGGTTTACGTCCTTAGGCGACGTGACGTTCATCAGACATGGTGACGTTGTTTACCACCTCTGTCGTGTATCACAAGTGATAAGGTTTACGTCCTTAGGCGACGTGACGTTCATCAGATGTGGTGACGTTTTTTTATCACACCCGTTGTTTGTTGAGAAGGGTGTGGTGCACACAAGTGATAAGGTTTACGTCCTTAGGCGACGTGGCGTTCATCAGACATGGTGACGTTGTTTATCACCTCTGTTGTGTATCACAAGTGATAAGGCTTACGTGCTTAGGCGACGTGACGATCATCAGATGTGGTGACGTTTTTTTTATCACACCCTTTGTACGTTGAGAAGTGATAGGTTGACGTCCTTGGGCGACGTGACGTTCACCAAGTAGTGTGACGTTTTTATCACTTCCGAGCTAGTACGCCATACGTTTTGGTAACGTATTCGTGATTTGGAAATGCATTGTGGTATTGGATTGGCGTCCGTGAGGACATTAGATGGAGAATCTCAGAAAGAGAAGAATGTCAGGCATCATGCCACTTGACCTTATTTGAGCTAAGGTTTGATATTAAGAATGAGTATGAATTTCGTATCTGCATTAAGTGCTGCTAAGTGCTAACCATGGGTGTTAACTGATTTGGGGTTATATGTGCATAATCATGAACACTTCTACATTTAATCTCTATTGATTATGTGTATAGATTTGCTTACCCCTATGCCCTTGTAGGTGATGTCACGTTACATCGCTTGCATCGAGGTCCGCCCACTTCTTAGTGGCATATGGATCTGCGAGGATTGCCGAGTAGTGTGTGAGGGTGAGATAGTGGTTACCTCCGATCACCCTAATCCACGGGTTCGGTCACATCCTCGTAGGTTTAGGTTTCCCATCATATACACTATGCATGTACCGACTTTTATACTTACCATGGATCATCTCCCACTCGACCAGCTCGCTTGTATTACAGTTTTCAATTCAAACCTACCCGCTCATACCCTTTTTCTCTTAGAGTCATTCGAGAGGAGACTTCCCCGTCTATTTCAAGGAGTCCTATTAAGGTCACGTTTTCATCAGACCTTGTACCCAGTGGTAGGGTAACTACTCCTTCAAATAAGATCAAGGAGGATCCTGTCGAAGACGAGAGCGGAAGCGAGCTTGTCGTTCAATCTATCGGGAGTCAATGGAGAGGCGATGATCCCTAGGTATGTGCATAAGGTAAATGATGAGGATCAGGGATCCGGTGTGATGGATGCTGTGGAGGAGATTAGCTGCTGATGATGGTGTTGGATGATGATTGCTGCTATTTCTTGGAGACTTCTACTACTACTGCCGCGACCAGTGCTATGAGACCAGCTTTGGGAGTTTTATATATTGTGGGAATTTCTTTTGAAAACTCTGGAGCCATGGTCTATTTTGATGTACATATAAATACATAGCCTTATGGACTTGTTCTGGGATTTTGGAGATCCTTACCGTCGGACTATGTATTACGTACCTTTTGATATAAATAAAATCCATGCTTATACTAAAGTCTATTACATGGTCCTGATATTTCCGCTTACTCTGATATTGATTTGAAAGAATTCGGCTATGACATTTTGGAAATGGTATCACTTGGCTAGACGAAAACTGGATGGCAATACTTGAGTTCCTTTATATGAAATAGAGTACATTTATCCTCAAAGAGAATGCTATCCAAGATTTGCGAAATTACCTTTTGAACAAAGTAAATGCCGAATTCGATTTTAAAAGTAATACGTGAACTATTCTCCAAACATCCTATGTTTTGGTTTGTGCACCCGACTATTTGGAAAATATAAAAGAAAATTTTGAATCTAGTATTTTCTAACATTTTACAAGTCCATATATTCTCAAGTAATAGTATTCATTTTGTATTAATTACTTGGGTGATTTTGAGGGTGTTACAGTGGGTAGTTTAAAGGGTTTTCGGTATTTTAGTATTTCTCAATAATGAGGGGTTGGAGATATTGGAGGAAGGTTTACCATGATCTCTGCAAGAGATTAGGCGAAGAACCTTCCAGCGACTCTAGTTCTAGTTCTTTTGGGGATTCTAGGGTTTATGAAACTGAATCTGTTCCCCTAGAAACTGCTTATGATACCGCTAATACCACTGTAAATCCTCTTACCCCCCCTTGCGGTGAGAAGGTAAACGAGCCATTCGAGGTTGAACCTTTGACCACGGAATACCCCACCGATCCCACAGAATCATTGAGATGGTTACTAGCTTATAGGTTTACCGAGCGTCGGGCTCAGGTTAGGACTAACCCAGAATGCTTTACAAGAGGGGAAGAGTTACCTGTAAGGGTAGGGGGAAAAGGTCCAGGGCTCGGCCTTAGGTTTAGAATTAAAATACCTGCTTTAAAAAATGCTAACGCCGAGCCTTTTACTTTTTCCCCAGATATGGTGGAGCGCAGGTGTGAGACCCATCCCGATGAATTCCCTTTACCACCCAACCACGCGGAGTATGATGGAACTTTTGATCGAGAAGTACTTGGGACGAGGCCTTCTCTGCTGACGATGGATAGCTTGCACCACCTTCAGCCTATCCTGACCCCTCCGAACGCAGGCAGGAATGCCTCGGCTTTTTCTTTGAGGCATGCAAGCATAGACGACCGCGTATGCTTCAAAGTGCCAGAAAATCAACAATTATTTTACTTTTACGAGGAGGTGGCCACGAAGGTCGGCATTCGCATGCCCTTTTCCACCTTTGAGATAGAGGTCGTTAACCACTTAGGTGTAGCCCCGAGCCAACTGCATCCGAGCTAGTGGGCCTTTGCCAGAGCTTTCCAACAGTTTTGCGATGCTGAAGGTCTGGTAGTGACATTACGAGCCTTCTTCTGGATATATGCCCCCCAAGTAAATAAATTTGGTAACTCTAAGGGGCTCTGGGTGTCATTGAAGGCTCGGAAGGACCATGCCCTTTTCGCGAAGGTAACCGATTCTTGGAAGTCCTTCAAACCACGATTCTTCAAGTACGAGTATACAGGAGCCGAAGTATGCTGGTTTATGAAAAGAGTTGAGGATGGAGAAGAGATTAAAATCGTCCCTCAGTTCCCGCTGGGCTGGTCAGGCAACATTTACAATAGAGGGGCCTCCTTATACCAATTTGATTATAAAGTGGATTTGAACAGGGCCGAGAGGCGTTTGTGTGATCGGGTTTGGCAGTATCTTAAAGAAAAGGATCAAATTGATACAAAACAAATTCTTTTGAAGAGAACACAGGCTAAAGTAAAGGTCGAGCTGGGTACACCTTTTTTTTTTTGCTCGGTATATTACTGACATATCCATTTTGTTTGTAGAGAAAATGGGGAAGAAAGCATCGAAGGCCAAGAAGAGCACTGTTGCCTCCTCCAGGATGGCTCAACTGGCTGCAATGAAGGCAGGCTCTGGCTCGTCAAGTAAGAGTCAATCCTCTGGGCCCACACCGACCAACAGTCCAACCGTCACTCCAGATGCTATTCCTGCCGAGGTGACCATGGCAGCCGAGGTCATTGAGCCAATAGTCAACTTGGAGGCTCAGCCAAGTGCCAAAGATACTCCCGAGCGTCCCACCAAGAGGCCTCGGATGGAAACGGGAAAAGGGGTAGCCGGGGAGTGGCTAAACCTCAGCAAATCCCACAAAGGGGTACAAGGCGCGGAGGGCATGGACGACATTGTTGCCAAAACAGTGTGGGCGAATAAAACTTCTGATGCCTTCAATGCAGCAGTCTTCCCCCCCCCCCCCCCCCGAGGATGCACAAGTAATGGATGCTTGGCCTGCATCAGTTTGGGAAAACAACTGCTCCGCTTTGTCAAAGAGCCTTCTAAGGGGAGCGAGCATACTTCGCTACCTCGGTCAACGGGGTGAGGATGTTCATGCTGGGGTGACCCCTGAAGGGAAGAAAAAGCGCAAAGAGGCTGACGCTCGTGAGGATTATTTAACCCTCCAGGTAGAAGCATTCGAAAAAAGACTTCAGATCCTAGCTGCCGAGAAGGAGGGGCTGCAGAAAGAGAAGCAAGAAGCTGAGGACGCCAAAGCTAGAGCCGAGGCTGATAAGGAAACGGCTGAGAAAACTCTTCAAGAAGCCAATGAAAGGATGAGGCGAGCCGAGGAAATCCTGAAGAAGGCTGAAGAGGATGCCACAGCTTTGCGAGAGGCCACGGAGAAAGCTTGGAAATCCGAGGAAGATGCTGCAGTGGCTCGAGAGCAACTTGAATATGCCAAGGATGAGGTCGCTGGACTCCGAGCCTCTCTGGACAAAATGAGAGCGAAAGCTCTTAAGCATAAAAGGGCAGCCGGGGAGAATCTTTATAACTGGGATCATGCAGTTAAAGATTCTTTCCTCAATACAGCCAAGCAGCTTCGTATTCTAAACCCTGGCCTCATAACAAAAGGTGCTGACCCCAACTTCAGTGTCAAAAATGGTCGGATCGTGGCTGATAATGGAGCCGAAATAGACATGGGTGGAAACGATATGCCTGACCATTTCGCTGAAGAGTCCGAGGAAGATGCGAGCGAGGGTGGAGAAGAAGAAGAGGATAAATTTGACCCTGAAAGTATTGTGCTATCTGACATAGAGTAGATCTATCCTTTCTTTTCAACTTGATGTATTTACCCCCAATAGATGGGTTTGAACTTCTTTGCTGTAATTATTCTGAATATTTATAATATCTGTCATGATCTTATGCTTTTCATATTATTCTTTTTGTTATGAATTCAAGTGTTAAGACCTCGGAACTCCGACACTTTAGCCAAGGTGGGTTCCTCTATCTGCGATGTAAAAAATGATTTTAAGATAATCACGTTTGAATCGGGAATCTTTTAAAGTACTTGACGAGTTATAAGCTCTTGTTGAGCTGTTTATAATCGTTCGCGTCATAAACGGTGGCTAATCGGTTATGAGGAAAAGTACGTAAATACAATAAATTCAAAAACAGAACTTTCATTTATTCGAAGCAGTAAATACAATGGGCTCGGAGTTTCACCGAGCGTACACCATTATCAAAAATAAACAGTCCTAACATTTAGCAAATGAAATAATGAAACTAGAAACAAAATTGAAATAGGGATGAAAAACTTTAGCTGAAGTACGCTTTAAGCTTTTCCACATTCCGAGTGTTATTGATGGCAGCACCAGAGAGAGTATCGAGCTTGTAGGCCCCTGTTCCCGTTTTGGAAGCTATTCGGTATGGCCCTTCCCAATTTTGAGCCAGTTTCCCATCTTTAGCGTTTTTGAGGTCAATGTCAGCTCTTCTTAGGACGAGGTCACCTACTTCAAATTCTCTAGGTACTACCAGGCGATTATACCCTTTTGCTTGCAGTTGCTTGGCATGTCGTTCTCGCTCGGCGGCTAGATCTCTAACTTCATCAGATAGAATGAGATCTTCACACAGCAAAGTGTTATTGAGGGGGTTTGATTGTTGTATGGTTTGGAATGAGGGGATGATCCTTTCTATCAGGATGACCGCGTCGCAACCGTAGGTAAGCCGATAAGGAGTTTCCCCTGTCGAGGTCTGTATTGTGGTGCGATACGACCAAAGTACTTCATGCAAATTGTCCAGCCAATTTCCTTTTGCACCAATGAGCCTCTTCTTAATTCCCTGGATGATGGTTCGATTCACTGATTCCACTTGTCCATTGGTCTGAGGATGCTCAACCGAGGAAAAATAGTGCTCAATGTTTAAAGCATTGACCAAGTCCTGGAACGTCTTTGCTGCGAACTGAGTTCCATTATCAGTCACCAGAACTTGTGGAACTCCATACCGAGCTATGACCTTCCTTTCAAAAAACTTCTGAACCTTGGCAGACGAGATAGTTGCTAGAGGCTCGGCTTCTACCCACTTGGTAAAGTAATCTATGGCAACTACCACCCATTTCAGCTGTCCTGGCGCGGTGGGGAACTGGCCAATCAGATCCATTCCCCATTGATAGAAAGGATAGGGAGATGAAAGTGAGTGGAGTTCCTCGGTCGGCTTCTGATACACATCGCTGTGAAATTGACACTTTTCGCATCTCTTCACATGATTAATCGCATCTTGCTGAAGGGTCGGCCAGTAATATCCTGCCCTTAGAATCTTTTTGGCCAATGATTTTCCCCCAACATGATGGCTTCCGATTCTTCCGTGAACCTCTTCCAGTGTTTGTTTCGCTTCAGTGGGATCTAAACATCTGAGCATAGGGCCACTGACCCCTCGGTGAAACAAAATTCCTTCAACTAGAGTAAATTGCGACGCCTTCTTGACGAGCTTCTTAGCCTCGGTTGGATCAGCAGGCAAAGTTCCCTGTTCCAAGTACCTCGCAATTGGAGCAGTCCAACTTGGATCCACCGAAACGGAGAGGACAACGCTAGGTCCGTGCACCATTTCTTGGATCAAAGTCTTGTTATTTCCGGGGCCTTTCGTTGAAGCAAGTTTTGAAAGAATGTCTGCTCGGCCATTGCTTTCCCTTGGAATATGACAAAATTCAACTTTGGCAAACTCTGAAGACAAGAACTTCACCTGCTCAAGATACTTTTGGAGGATGGGTTCTTTGGTTTGATAATCACCTTTAACTTGAGAGACCACCAAATAACAAAGAAATTAGTTATAACAGTTATTTTATAATCGATTTATATTAGTTTTGAAAGTTTTAGTTTTTGTACATTATGTGTTTTTATATATAAAAATATGAGATATATTTTTATATGGTTATTTTGTACAAAAATATGAATATTGTAACTTAGTCCTTGGGTTGGGACCTAATTGCAATATTAGAAAGGTTTTTGAAGAAAGAGTAATTAAGTTATTAATTTTTGAAGTTTTATCAGTATGTAACCGGTTAGAAGGGCTTTGTAACCGGTTACATACTGATAAAACTTCAAAAATTAATAACTTAATTACTTTTTCTTCAAAAACCTTTTACACGATGAACTCAGAAACTGGGTTAGTGCGTTTGATGAGTAATCACGCGTTTTAACCCAGAATTCGCCACAAAATCATCTTAATCGTAGTGGGAGCTACGTGTCTTGATGCATGTTAGCTTGATTAATCTATAAATAGCCTCACTTGTGATGAATTTGGCTCATTTTTGCTCCATTGAAGTGTGGATGCTCTGTTTTAGGGTTCCCGAATTCATTCCTTCGATTCTCTCTTGTCCTTGCGAGTTAGAGTGCGAGTGATACACCGTTGTGAAGCTTATTCCACGAGCTTCACATTGATGCTAAGTTTGTGAGTTGGGAGTCTCTGTGGAGGGAGTTCCGAACCTGCAAAGTTGAGGTTGCAAACCTGTCAAACTCTGCTGCAGATTCGTGAAGCCCTCTTTTAGCTTCGATTTTGGTAAGCTCCTGCTATCCCTTGGTCCCAAATCTTTCCTAATCTCTTTAGCATGTTGCAGAGATTAAGTCCTAACTATTTTCCCCAATTTTGATGCATGTTCTCTATGTCAAATTCTCTGATTTTGGGAACCCACCAAAACTGTGTTGCATGTCCAGCAGAGAAGGGAATTAGTGGATTTTGGTGTTCAAACTCATTTCTCTGTGAAGTCTTTGTTCTCAATCGATCTAGAGGTAAGGGGGAAGTTTACTATTTGCTAGAGTGAGGATAAACATGTTTGGTAAATAGGACGAGTCACTAAGAGACTCTAAGGGCATAGCTTGAATTAGTTTTATGGCTTGGAGGCCAACTTAGCTCATTTATGGTTTTTGAGCAATTATAATATGATGCATGCAAGTTATTGTGATGACAATTTCATGACTTATTTCGATATTATGTGAATTGATGCATTAAGTTGTGAAATATGTGATTTATGCACTTTTGGTGTATGATGATTTTGCATGAATGAATTGTGAGGTGTTTAAGTGTTTAAACATGTGTACTTTAAGGTATTAAACTTCGGTTAATGATGAAAATAGGTTAGATTTGGGTATTGAAAAGAATGGTATGCAAAACCTCACTTTTCAGTGTGTTTTCTGCATAATCTAACCGGTTAGTCTGAGGCTGTAACCGGTTAGATACTGTCAGTTTTCAAAAGAAAAAGGTTTCTGAAATTGGCTAAGTGTTCATACCATTTATACTCAAGTTTAAGCTAGAATTTCATATAAAAACCAATCTAAAACTATTTGATTGAGCACTGTTTGGTTTATATTGGAGGTGATGAGTTATACCTTAATATTAAATGATAATTTCAAGAGAAAATTATGCATAAATGAAATTGGATTATGACTTAGATCTTTTGAATGATATTATGTGTTGAACTTGAGGTATTCTGTTATGCTAAGACCTTGTTATTGGATTGAGTAGAGAATTCAAGAAAAGATTCTTTGAAAATCAGTGGTTTTATGTTCAGGTCTGTAATTCTAACCGGTTAGGTGATGATGTAACCGGTTAGTACCTGAGACTTAAAACTAAAAGTTAAGTTTTTGAGTAAGGATTGTTAAAACCAATGATTAAATTCTTTCAATCCAGGTCTATGAGTATATGTTTAACTTAAATTCAAAGGTGAATTTTATGAGTAAAGTTATACCTCAAGATATCATTCAGGAGTGGTGTTTTCTAAGTCATAATAATGGAATTAAAGGAAAGACCAACCTGAGCAATTATGTGTGCATTCATGCATGGAAAAAGGTGATGAAATAAGTTGGCACGGATCGTTTGTCATGTTCTGGGAACATGAGGAGGGTACTCTAGGAGTACCAAATTGATGCAACCTACTTGATGACACATTCTGGGAATGTGGCCAGTGTCTGAGACATGGTTTCTTTGGTGCGTTCTGGGAACGTGATGCACACTCTGGGAGTGGTGCTTGTTTATATTCCAAGTATGGTTTGCTATACGTTTTGGGAACGTATGTTATTGTTTAGGGAACATGAGGAGGGTACTCTGGGAGTACCAAATTGATGCAACCTACTTGATGACACATTTTGGGAATGTGGCCAGTGTCTGGGACATGGTTTCTTTGGTGCGTTCTGGGAACGTGATGCACACTCTGGGAGTGGTGCTTGTTTATATTCCAAGTATGGTTTGCTATACCACTACTACAAATAAGCTTTTTCAGACCGGTTCCGAACCATTTTTCAGAGCGGTTCCGAACCGGTCTAAATGAGCCTGTTGCTAAAAATACCATGTTATACCAGAGCAGTTATGAACCGGTCTGGTTTACGTTAACGAGACTGGTTATTAACCGCTCTGAAATAAAAAATGAACCGCTCTGAAAAATGAACCGCTTTGAATTAAAAAATGAACCGCTCTGAAAATGAACTGCTCTGAATTAATTTTATCCGCTCTGAATTATTCTTTTTGAACCGCTCTGAATTATTCTTTTTGAACCGATCTGAATTAATTTTTGAACCAGCCAATCTCAATTTTTGAACATATACCAATTTAGTAATGTTTGCCATATTTATAGTCATCCCATCTAAGCCTCTGCTCATAGGAATTTAAAATTTTTGCCAAGAAGCAATACATAATTATATATATATATATATATATATATATATATATATATATATATAGAAAGATTTATCAAATAAAATTTTATTAAAAACTAGAAGCAAAAGCATTGCTTCTAGATAAAGATCAAAACCAAATACATTACACCATAAATTAACGGGTTACTTACAAAGATCAAATACTAGCGAAAACAGACCTTACTGTTGGAAACTAACAAACAGAACAAAAACTCCTAACCTCCTACACCAGCAAAAAGAATAAAAAAACTACATAACTAGAGTCGTCAATATCCCTGCATAAAAACTCCAAGATTGCAAAGCCACTCCTTCAATTTTTCCATACATATGCAACATTCCTGCTGGAAACCAGATACACATCTCATGAGCCTAGTCTCATGGCAGTTTAAATACCACCGTGTATTTAACACAGGTTTTGTAACAATAAAAAGAGATGGTAAAACATCCAATTAAACGCATCCCACTCAAGGGAAATAACTACAACTTCACTTATAGAACTACTTAGCACAAGGTACAAGTTTAAAATAATAATTTAAAATATTTATAATAAAAAAGTATTAAATAACCTTAAATTAGATTAGATGACAAATTGAATGGCACCTTTAGAAACACTCTTTTTTATATATTTTTGATAAGCGGAAACACAATTAGTCACAAACTATCAGCATGAAAAAGATTCTTATCGCTATAAATTATACGAGTAACACAAAACTTACGCAGTTTCCGATTGACTATCATCCTGCCCTGAATCCTGGTCCTTACCACCACTATTAGCACTATCTTGCTTCTTAGCTGAAGTAAATTGACCCTTGTTACGGTGCATCCTGCTCAGCTGGTACACAAGAGTGTTCCTGATTTCTCTTAGAAAGATCTCTCAAAGTACCCTGCAGAATACAATTGTCATAAGGTGGGACTACTGACAAGTATAAGAAACTGCAGATTCACAGTTGAGCAAATTTGAACAAATCAATGCTCCCAAAGAATATAGTTAATTACAACTCTCTCTAAGCAAAAGATAATATAAGAAAAGTTAAATTACCCCCTGACAACATGAAGATAGCTCACTAACAAGTTCATATGTAATATCAACACCATTTCCCAAGATTTTGATATTCCCATTTAGTATAAGAAAAAACCACATACGCATAATACAACCAAAAGATTTCATCACTTTCTTGGGCAAACCCTGAATATGTTTCCCCACCATTAAGTCTACAATGTACTGGAAGTGGGAACATAATCATAATCAAGAACTAAAAGGCACATATAATCATATGCAATCCATGTCATAATCACTAACTAGTATGGCTATCAGACCATGTAGCCAAAGGACATATCAAAACATCTACGGTATGCAAATTGATTTATTACTTCATTATTTTTCAACCAGAGGAAACTAAAATTCAAACAGTGTTTTAGACATGAAAGTTGAAAGATAATTTAAAAAACTAAGTTTTCAGTAATCATAGAAAAATGACCCTAATTATAGGCCTTTTTGTGACTTCTCAAACCACCTCTCAGCTAAAAATTCATAATAGCAGCATGCATTTCCAAATTCTGATACAACTTAACACAAATAAGGAATCATTGCATGTAAAAGCAACAAGATCAGCAAAAGCTGGAAAATAATGCCCAACTTAACATGCATATGCATTCAGCAAAATATCACACAGAGCAGGAAGATAAGTAAAATGTTCATATTGTATGCTTCATTAAAAATTAAAATGTCCAGAACCATTCCCTGCATATGGCCAAAGGAAGTGTATTATTATCAAGGCTACATGACCATGTTATGTAAGAAGGAAAATCTAAAAGTATAGGGCAAGGGAAAAATTGAGGGCATCGGCAAGACAAGCAAGCAAATTGATGGCAAATTATAAACCCATATAACAATATCTGCAAATGGAAAGACCCTGCCTTCAGAAAATTCTAAATCGGATTTAACTGTTAGGATACATTCTAAATGAAATTCTAAGGTTTAGAGGCAAAAGATAAAGACACCATATTTCTAAATTCAGAATACTGTTGCAGTTTTGAATTTTGATTTGAAACAAGTAGCAGAAGACCTCAGCAGGTATTGAAGATCTTCTGTGTCATACTGACTATTTGAAGGTCTTGAGACAATGCAAAATGACTCTTTTGGTGGATTACAGAACTTCTTCACTAGCCAAATACTACAACACAATAGGGCCTTGCGGTGCGAGAAGAAACTTCTAATTTTTTTTATAAACTTACCACCCAAAACAATCTCTCTATCAAAATGCAGAATCCTCACAACAATCTAAGTCTGTTTTGCAGGCAAGAAAATATGAAAGTTGGAAAGTAAAATCCAAGGAAACCAACCATATTTCATATCACTCACACAGTTACACATTTAAGCACTTAATCTACTATCTGATGCTTTCAAAACCATATAAAAGGTAAATAATAATAACTGACATACTAAAGTTGAAGTTTGATAACTATAGTAGTCAAACATATATGTTATGAAATTCTGATGTAAGAAAATGTATTTCGCAATAAGCTACTAACCCTGGTGCAGATATAGATTCATCATCTTGATGGTAATACAATATATAATAGCTGACTTACATATCAGCCCGTTAGTTACAACAATTGCGATCTTTGAAAACGTCCCACAAGGATAGAGGGATGTCTTTACACCTGCAAATCAAACTTGGGGCTTGGTCCTGGTTTATAACTTCAATTTTAAAGCAACATACCCCCTAACAAACCAGTCCAAAATGAATTCAAATTTGCAAAATCAATACCAAACACCTTTTAACAAAAAAAAAAAAAAAAAATAGAAATCAATGCAGAACAGTACAGCCCCCACTCATCTACCACTTCAATAGGTCCTGCACTCAAATAACAAATTAAATTAAACTACACTTTGGCTGGTAAAAAAAAATAAACTACACCTCACATTGTAATGAAGAAAGGAATTGCTAAATTGATGAGGGAATAAAACATGTTCATTAGAAGAGAGTATTACCAAGAACTGCCATCACTGTTCTGGAATCTGAGAGAATGAAAGGGAAAAAATGTTAACTATGACAATCATTAAAGTATCCAGACATTTATATTCAACAGATATAACAAGAAGAATAAGAAAATAATGACTTAATAAAAGCCTGTTTGCAATTCATTCTCAGTTTCTAACAACTATTGATAACATAAATCAATTTATCTTTTCTCTCAATGGATAAAAAAATACAGTCAACTCAAAGGAACCAACTAAGCTCCTTTTTACTGCAGAATGTATGCAAGAACCAGTAATTTTGAGCATGGGTTCAGCTTCATTATAAATAACGAGGAAAAAAAAAGATAACCATTTTATTCTAAGGGGATGGTGGAATATTATCTCTAGTTTCAAACTTTCAATTCTAGCTGTACATGGACCCTGCAGACACAATTTAATACAAGATCTGAGCTAGACCTTTTTTTTATGACTTTTTCATTACTGCTAGGATAAATTAAAACATAAACAATGGTGATTTCAATTATGTGGCTGATACAAGAAATCAATCAGCTATAAGTTAACTATATTTTCAGTACTCACTTGGTGCAATCCGTGTTCTCCCAGCATCAATTGTCATATGGGTGGGTAGCTTCAGAGATTTAGCCCTTTCCTGAAATATTAAACACCAATCTTAATAAAATAGAGACAAACCAAGTGAGTATATGCCCTGCTTTACAACTAGTTGCTGAACTTATCTTGCATAGTTGCGAAGAATGCAAATTTAACCAGACCACAGATAAAAGCTAAATGTTCAACCACTATTTTCATGACTAAAGTATAAATGACAAGCAAATTGATTTAGTTCTTTTTGAATCCGCTGTTCCTCACCTGCTAGGGGGTGGTGGTGGCAACGGCGGTGATCTCCCTCTGCCGCCTTATCCTCTCCTTGGTATCTTCGGTCTGAATCTGCAAATCGGACTCCATGGCCTTCTTCAAACCCAAGCACCCTTTCCGTGAGCACCTGCGGAATCTGGATTGGCAGGAGACATCGAAGGAGAAGAGGGAGAGCTCAAAGAATGAGAGAGAGTGGAAATTAGAGTTTCGACGAGAGAGAGTGGAAGAACGACAACAGACGTCGAAGGAGAAGAGGGAGAACTCATTGAATGAGAGAGAGTGGAAATTAGGGTTACGTAGAGAGAGAGAGTGGAAGAAGTGAAACAAAATTGAGTGAAAGATCAAAGAATGAGAGTGAGGCCCTTGAGGAGGAGTAAGGGCCGCCGTGAGCAGGTGATGGCGGCGTGGTATGGTGGGCAGTGAAGAACTGAAGAAGAGAAGAAGAAGAATAAGTAGAAGAAGGGCTAGGACACGAAGAAGAAAGGAAGAATATCTATTTTTCGGAGTGGTCATCAAAATGAACCACTCTAATATGAACCAATGCCATCTTCCAGACCGGTTCCACATCGGAACCAGTCTCAAATAATATATTTTCAGACTGGTCATTTAAATGAACCAGTCTTGTTTAAACTAATTCAAACTTCCAGATCGGTTCCGTGCGGAACCGTTCTTAATGAAGTGGTCTGAAAAATATATTTTGAACTAGTGTACGTTCTGGGAACACATTGGTGTATTGGATGGACGTCCGAGATTGATTAATATTTGAGGCCTCAGGATTGTGAGATAGAAAGCATGCATCATGCCACCTACTTTGAAAGACTTATTATGATTAACCGGGTGTGCTCATATGGTTATGCATCCTGATTTGCTACATGATTTCTTGTGTATGTTAGTTTTATTCTCATTTGATTATGCGAATATGTATAGCTAACCCACATGCCCTTATTAGGTGTTGATCGTATAAAGTAAGATGATAATATAAGGAGTGTTACACTTTTATGGTATCAGAGCAATGGTCCTGACTTTTGGTCCTTGGGTGTGTGGTCCAATACGCTGGTCATCGATATCTGCGAGGTTTCCTGGGAAGTATACTTTCATGTACTTCCAAACTAGATCTAAGGATATGTGTAATGGTTCTAGATAAGTAGCTTAGTCTGCTATTAAGAAGTGTTCTATGTAGTCTAAGTAGAAGGATGATAGTTGTATGCTTCTCTTTAGACATGTTGTAAACCTAAACCCATGGTGTTGGTTTATTACGTTCTCATAGAACCAGTGATAAGGAAATCTTAAGGAGTTGTAGTAAGTCCTTGACTTTGGGGATGAGCGTTTGCCCTCACTCGTGTTAAATTTAATCGACTTCTCAGACCGAGTGCAGGGCAGTCATCTTCTTAAAGATTAACCTTGTTGAGTTTGTTAAACTCTAAATCTAACCTTTCTTTTGTTCCTTATGGATACGGGTATTGATCAAAGTTGTTCTATGTCTTATCTGATCTGCTATCTCAAAGTAGAGACTCCTACAAATCTTCTTGTAGTTGTTTCCAATGTATGTTGGAATTGTTCTATTAAGGTATTAGACTTTGTCTATCTACCTGTGTCATGAATACATTTGATCTTAGACACGGTTTGGAAGCCAAGAGATCAAGTGATCATGATTAATGACGATGGAACAACCCTGTATTGGGATTCCCAAGCTTCGAATCTGGAATCCAATGGATCCATGTGTTTGCTTCTGGACAGCAGTGAAGGAAAGGAAGAAGGGGGTTAAAGAAATCTTGGTTACAAGAAATAATGTCAAGTTTACCCTTGAGTAAAGAGATAGAGTTTGGAATCAAGTTAATTCTTGAAACCGATTCTATCTCTACTACCCTTATAATATGGTACCATCGGGAATGGTCAAATGGAAGAAACACGTGGAGAAGTTGCTAAAAAGGTTATGGTTGGATCAGGTTAAAGGAGTCTAAGTGTTTTCTAAGATTGATTGGAGGTCGGATTAACCCCAAAACAGAATGCGGGACGAGGATACACCTAAGACTGCATTTTGATCTCGATACGGACATTATGAGTAGGAAATAATGTCGTTCGGATTGACTAATGCACCTGTTCTTTTATGGATTATAAGAACTGGACCTTTAGACTATATTTGGATTCGTTTGTGGCTTATTCTAAGAATCCGGAGGAGCATGAGGAACATCTCAGGACTGTGTTGAGAATCCTACAGGAGGAGTAGTGTGTGCTAAACTCACCAAAGATGAGTTTTGGTTGAGCGAAGTTAAGTTCGCAAGGCATGTGATCTTTAAAGAAGAAATTGTGGTGGATCCAGCGAAGGTGAATTCAGTGGTGTAATGTGAACAACTTAAGACTGTGATTAAAGTAAGAAGTTTCTTAGGGCTGGCTGGATACTATCGCCGGATTATTGAAGGACTTTCTATGATCGCATGGCCTTTGACCAAGTTGACTTGGAAAGATCAGTTGTTTGTATGAATGATAGGATGTTGTTTAATTATAGTGGGGTAGTGATGGATTATACCCTAATATAATATGATTAGTCCAAGAGGAATTATGGAAAAATGTGTATATTAGGATTTAAATCATTTCAGTGATGAATTCAGTTGGAATCAAGTTATTAGATTATGATTAAATCCTATTTTGAGTTAGATTGGATGATGTAAAGAAAATGGTTTTGAAATTCTTTGGTTTTATTTCTAAAACTATACTTCATAACCGTTTAGAGCTTGTTGTAACCGGTTAGAAGCTGAAAGTTAAAATAAAAATTTAAGTCATTTGTGAAGAAACTTATGGTATCAATAAACATCTTCCTCCAATCCAAACTCAATGTCAATCACCTAAGTAAAAATTAAGGAAGGATTTAATGTGGTAAAATAACTTAATCCCTTGATTCATCATTGAAATTGATTTAAGAGGATTGAATCATAATACTTATGGACTAATCAAGAGTTAAAATTAAGGAGCTACTCCAATCGGAGAAGGTAGAGAATTGAGCTCAATGATGGTCAAGGAGGCTATTCTGATCGAGGAAGTTCAGAGACCTAAGTCTGGTAACGCAAGAGGAACCATCTAGCATTAGACTGGGAATATTCCAAATCACCAACGAATTCTTGAATCGGATTCGTGAATTACAACCAGAAGATGAGGAGAAGAAAGAGAAGTTGGCTTTTGAGGGAAAGGAGTTAGATTTCTATGAAGAAGCGAATGGAATTCTCTGTTTCGAGATGAGAATCTGCATTCTGAGCAAACTGAAACTTATAAGGATGGGTAGGGACGAAGTGTGTAAGAGATGAATGATCAAAGATATGGTGAAAACTTGTAAATCAGATGCTGGAAGCCGGTAACCGATAAAATCATCGGAGGGATGGTTAAAGAAAAGCCTTTGAAAATATTCCCAGACGAGGTAAGAAGGAAGAATGAGATTTAATCTTTGGAATTAAAGCCAGGGATTAGGGATATTCAAAAATATATTACTGAAGGTAAGGGATTTAGGAAGTGTTTTCTGGAACAATCTAGATGAGAATTCCAAAGGCATGAACTTCAAGAATAGATTATGTTCGAACCTAAGTCAGCTATCAACTATCAAGGAATAAGGAATTTCTCGATGTTGGTAAGCATGTATGAGGACTATGGGAAAGCACATGAATTTCATGCGAGAAATGTCTGAGTTCAGAATAAGAGAAAGATTGATGAAATAAAGGCCCAACTGGAGAAAGAAGAAAAGTAAATAGGAGAATATCAACCACGGAAATATCAAGGTTAAGGAATCCTCGACTGAAGAAAAGTGACTAAGGAGGAAATAGGGAAGGGAACATTTGTCCATCTCTAGGTGAAAAATGTGAGGCACATCACTTTGAGTTTAGTTGGGATGTACCTAAGGGAATAGTCAATTCCGATTGCAGGAAGCTGGAGTATTATTCACCGAATTGTCTTGAAGGAAAAGGTGATAAAAGAATGGATGAATCAAGCACGAGAAGAGTTCACCAGCTGAGATGTGAGTTAAGTCTACTCCTGACGTAGACAACCCAAGTCTATCTCTTCCTTTGATCTGAGTTAACGTAGTCAAATGTTTTTCGATTACGTTAATCTAATCGTTTGAAAATATCAATATCCTATTGGAAGTTCAACTCCAATATTTCTATGATCAAAACCTTTATCACAGTTGGATGTGATAAATATCTGTGGGCACTTCAGAAATAGAAAGATCAGTTATGGCTAGAGAGATTAACAACCACCGGGATAGGACAAATCTTTGTCTCCCCAACAGAAATGTCTCTAGAACTTGACTATCTAACTAAGTCTGATAGTGATAATTACCCTATCTTGAAGTTCATTTAACTTAAAGCTCTGTCGTATGGTCTTTCTAGCGAAAGATTACATCTGAAAGGGATGATTTTGTTATTAATGGTTTGAATATTAGGACTGATCACCCTAATGTCTCAAGCTGTTAAGGAACGAAGTCATACAAATATTTCTTTAATCGTGCTCAAGTGATTAGAGTGCGCAGCACAAAAAGTTTTTCCCAAAAAGTTTATTGAAAAGTGTTTTATTTGAAGAATGTTTATGTGAAGTGTATTACTCAAAAGAGTATTTCTTTTAAAAGAAATTCTTTCACATAAGAGTTTTTATGCAAAGAATCGTTATTGTTTAAATTGAAAGGTTCTATTAGAAATGTTTCGGAATAAAAGAACTATATTGAAACTCTTTTAAGTGGGGGAGAACCCTAAGAACAATTTTTTTTAAGGGAATTAGATAAAGTTTTCTAGTATAAGAACATTTTGGAAAAGTGGAAAATTTCAGAAGATGAATTTCGATGACGAAATTCCTTTTGAGTGGGGGAGTAGTGTAACACCCCTAATTTACATCTCCCAAATAACAAAGAAATTAGTTATAACAGTTATTTTATAATCGATTTATATTAGTTTTGAAAGTTTTAGTTTTTGTACATTATGTGTTTTTATATATAAAAATATGAGATATATTTTTATATGGTTATTTTGTACAAAAATATGAATATTGTAACTTAGTCCTTGGGTTGGGACCTAATTGCAATATTAGAAAGGTTTTTGAAGAAAGAGTAATTAAGTTATTAATTTTTGAAGTTTTATCAGTATGTAACCGGTTAGAAGGGCTCTGTAACCGGTTACACGATGAACTCAGAAACTGGGTTAGTGCGTTTGATGAGTAATCACGCATTTTAACCCAGAATTCGCCACGAAATCATCTTAATCGTAGTGGGAGCTACGTGTCTTGGTGCATGTTAGCTTGATTAATCTATAAATAGCCTCACTTGTGATGAATTTGGCTCATTTTTGCTCCATTGAAGTGTGGATGCTCTGTTTTAGGGTTCCCGAATTCATTCCTTCGATTCTCTCTTGTCCTTGCGAGTTAGAGTGAGAGTGATACACCGTTGTGAAGCTTATTCCACGAGTTTCACATTGATGCTAAGTTTGTGAGTTGGGAGTCTCTGTGGAGGGAGTTTCGAACCTGCAAAGTTGAGGTTGCAAACCTGTCAAACTCTGCTGCAGATTCATGAAGCCCTCTTTTAGCTTCGATTTTGGTAAGCTCCTGCTATCCCTTGGTCCCAAATCTTTCCTAATCTCTTTAGCATGTTGCAGAGATTAAGTCCTAACTATTTTCCCCAATTTTTATGCATCTTCTCTATGTCGAATTCTCTGATTTTGGGAACCCACCGAAACTGTGTTGCATGTCCAGCAGAGAAGGGGAATTAGTGGATTTTGGTGTTCAAACTCATTTCTCTGTGAAGTCTTTGTTCTCAATCGATCTATAGGTAAGGGGGAAGTTTACTATTTGCTAGAGTGAGGATAAACATGTTTGGTAAATAGGATGAGTCACCAAGAGACTTTAAGGGCATAGCTTGAATTAGTTTTATGGCTTGGAGGCCAACTTAGCTCATTTATGGTTTTTGAGCAATTATAAGATGATGCATGCAAGCTATTGTGATGATAATTTCATGACTTATTTGGATATTATGTGAATTGATGCATTAAGTTGTGAAATATGTGATTTATGCACTTTTGGTGTATGATGATTTTGCATGCATGAATTGTGAGGTGTTTAAGTGTTTAAACATGTGTACTTTAAGGTATTAAACTTCGGTTAATGATGAAAATAGGTTAGATTTGGGTATTGAAAAGAATGGTATGCAAAACCTCACTTTTCAGTGTGTTTTCTGCATAATCTAACCGGTTAGTCTGAGGCTGTAACCGGTTAGATACTGTCAGTTTTCAAAAGAAAAAGATTTCTGAAATTGGCTAAGTGTTCATACCATTTGTTGATACCCCATTGTTCGGTAGCCCAAAGTCGCAAGGCCCAGTCCATATGAAAGTCCAAGATCACCAAACCCAAGATCACCGCACAACGAGGGCATCAGGAGAAAGCGTGGAAACACCAGGAGCTGCTTAAAGCGCTACGCCCAGAGCGACAGCCCTCAAGGCGTCATATTCTGACGTCGCAACCAACAAGAAGAGCAAGGTGCGCCGATGCCAATGAGCACAACGTACCCTCTCAGAGCGCCTCGGGTGATACGGAAACTTGGGGAGAAAGTCATGATAAATGAGAGCGAATAGGAAACGGAGCCTGTGGAAGGCGTACGCGTACAGACAAGAGATTCCGGTTCCCCAGACTATGAGGAGCGTGCAAGAGAAGCCAGAGCATCTTGGCTTACATCATGCAGCCCCTTCTTTGAGGAAAGTCGAAAAAGGGAAGTCTCGTGAGCCTCCCACTGTGATAATCAAAGAAAGAGCTTAAAGAAGTAGAGTATTTTTATTCTCCTTAATCTGCCAGACCTGATTCCCTAGCGCTGCTAGATTCCATAAGTAAATATTCTGGAACCCAAGTCCCCCCTTTTTCTTGCTCATACAGACCTTGGACCAGGCAACCTTAGCCTTAGCTCTCCCTCTTTCATCTTTGCCCCATAAGAAACCTCTGCAAATTCTTTCAACTTCTTTGATAACAGTTTTAGGGATTATGAAAGTGGAAGCCCAGTATACATGCATAGTCATAAGAACCGATTGAATTAACTGAGCACGCCCTTGAAACGATAGGTTCCTTGTTGTCCACATATTGAGTCTTTTTGTTATCCTTTCAACCAGGGCCCTGCAAGTAGCCACATTCCATTTTTTTTCACATATAGGAAGCCCCAAATATTTAAAGGGGAAAGAGCCCCTACTAAACCCAGTGATTTCTTCCAGCTTCTCCTTTAAGTATTCATTCACTCCAGCAATGTAAATTTGAGACTTAGCTTGATTAGGACACAAACCAGAGCTGAGGGCAAAATCTGTGATTGTTTTAACAAGGATTCTAACACTAATCTCATCAGCTTTGCAAAAGATCATTATATCATCAGCAAACGCTAGGTTTATTAACCCCATCCTTTTGCACATAGGGTGGTATTTAAACCCATTCTCAGTAGTTGCCTTCTTTATTTTCCTTGTAAGCATCTCCATTACAATAACAAAAAGGAGAGGAGAGATAGGATCCCCTTGCCTCAGTCCTCTAGTACTGAAAAACCTGTCATGCACATTACCATTTATCACCAGTCTATATGAGATAGACTGCACACACATCATTACCCATCTTACAAACTTTTCTGGAAACTTCAGGGCCTGCAAACTTCTATGAATAAAATCCCAATTAACACTATCATATGCCTTTTTCAGATCAACTTTCATAAGGCATCTAGGAGAGATAGTCTTCCTTCTATATAATCTTAAAAGATGCTGAGATATGAGAACATTATGGAGGATGGATCTGTCCTTGATAAAAGCTGTTTGGTTCTCATTGATCAGGCTAGGCAAACATTCTTGTAGTCTATTGCAGAGAAGTTTAGATATAGTTTTATAGATAACATTGCAACAGGCTATAGGGCAAAAATCACTTACAAGATTAGGACAATCAATCTTAGGAATGAGGACCAATAAGGTCTGATTAGCTTCCCTTAAAAGCTTCCCATTAGAAAAGAAATCCAGGACTGCTTCAATAATATCTTTCCCAATGACTGGCCAAGCTGCTTTAAAAAAAGCTGCTCCATACCCATCAGGCCCAGGGGCCTTGTCATTTCCAATTTGAAACACACACTGCTTGATCTCATTTTCAGTGAAAGGTCTAATAAGCTTCAACTGCTGATCAGCCCCTAACACTTTTCCTTGATCAATCTCCTCATCATTGATAAGCCATGGTCTACTACCATCAGATAACAAGTTTTGGAAATATTCTTCAAAAGCATGCCCAATCTGATCCTGGTTAGAAACCACATTGCCATGTGAATCCTGAATCCTCAGTATTCTGTTTTTGTATCTTCTAATACTAATTGTCTGGTGAAAGAACTTAGTGTTCAGGTCACCTTCACAAAGCCATTCCTGTTTGGCTTTCTGTTTCAGGAACATAATAGCAGCTTTATACACTTCAGCATGATCCATACTGGCTTCTTTTTCCATCTTCTGAAGGTGTATATTGGAAGGGTCTGTTTGCAACAAATCTTGGATTGTGTCCAGCTTAGTCCTAGCCTGACTCTCCTTAGTGTCAATATCCTTAAACTTTCTCTTGTTCAGCTCTCTCAACATAGGCTTAATGTGATCAAGGTTTCTCATAACTCTAAACATAGCATACCCTTCACCCTCATGCCTCCAATTTTGTCTGACAATATCAATGAATTCCTTATCAAGAGTGAGATGATTAAGGAATTTGAAATTCTGACCTCTCCTGATCACATTCTTATTCCACTGAATGACCATAGGACTATGATCTGAAACTCCACAATTAAGAAACTCTGTATGAACCTCAGCCCAGTCTCTGCACCAATAAAAATTTACTAGAGTTCTATCTGTAACATCCTAAATTTAATTCTTAGTGTAAATTGTGCTTTGATAGTCTTAGGATAGAAGCAATTATGAAATAAGTTAGAAAATTGGCCATTTAGACATGTAAATTCAAGTTTAAAACATAGGAAATTGGGGAATGAGAATAACAAGATTGGTAGCTTAGAATACAAATTCCACTGTTGGATGTGAAGTAGGATATGTGAGGAAGCCTGTGTCAAAATTTGAGGAAGATCCAACGGTTAACGAAGAAGTTATGGTCGTTCACAGTCGGGGTGCTGAAAATCCTGCAACTTAATCGATTAAACTGCAGCTTAATCGATTAAGTCCAGAATGTTTGAAACCCTTAATCGATTAATAATCGATTAAACGACCATGCAGTGGAAAAAAATAAAAGCATTTCACGAGTGATTTTGCCAAAGAACTCGACATTCCTCTCTCTAGGGCACAAAACCTCTCATCCCAAATCCACCAAACCTTAAGGGAATCACTCCAAGGTCCATTATCAAGTCCCTCCTTGTCTCTCCAAGTAAGTATTCATGATTCTTGAAGTTCCTCTCTCTCTAATTTGGATTTGCTCTCTCTCTTTCCCTTCTTTGGGAAATCCGAATTCTCTATGGAAATGGGGCAATAATCTCATTATCATTCCATTCCTTTGGCTTAGGGAAGATTATTATCACTATCTCCATCTTCGTGCGTTTGGAGCTCTTGGTTTTGGGAGCGCTTGGAGCTACAGCTTGGGTTCTTCCACTTTCCCTCTCTTTGGTTAAGGTAAGGGGGTGGATATAGTGAGCATTGGTTTGATCTAGGATTGGGTATCCCTATGGTTATAGTGATTTTCTAGGAGTTATGTGTTTATAAAAATTAAGGGTAGAATCTTGGATAGTAATTTAGGGAATGGTGAATATAATAGAAAGGAACTTAGAAATCATAATTAGAAAGGGGAAGGTAATGTGAACTTTGAATGTGAAATGATGTTGAGTAATTGATGAAATAATTATTGTGCAATACATGTATACTTGGTCATGGCTAAATTAGGATTTATTGGTTGGAAATGAAAAATGACAACATGGATAGTGTGCATTATGTGTGTTTACTGAAATTGGAATGGATTATGATTATGATTGTTGATAATAAAATGTTTATTTGTGATTATTTGAAAAGGGTAACCTTTATGTACGTAATTGAATTAGAGTGAGTTGCAGTTATGCTTACTTGTGACTATTTGGAGTATGGTGATTATGTGTACAACCAATGGACTGAGTTGTGGTTAATTAAAGGGTAATTGTTGTGAAATGAATATATATATGGGTATATTAGATTATGGGAAAATAAAGGAAAACGGTTATAAACGCTAATTGTGGAACGTGACCTTAAAGGGGAGTAATTGAAAATGTGTATTGGAATTATATGTTTGATTATTTGGAAGTGGCTATTTATATGTATTCATTGGAAATTTAGAGGTATTTATTGGAAATGAAATGTGATAAGCTAGAATGGATTAAGTTCATTTATGCTGTTGAATATTAATGGAAATTATGTCAATGGCTATATTAATGAATTGGACTGTTGGTTAATTTAAATGGTAAAGGTAACTAAAGTGGAAACTGATCAGTGGGGCCCGGAACACTAGGTACCCAGCTAGGTGTTCCAATTACCTGTTAGGGCCAATTACCTGCCAGGCCAATTACCCATCAGGCCAAGTCGCCCTGTAGGCGCCGGGTGACCCACAGGATCAGTTTTCCACACCAATAATTTGACTAAATAAATGGATTGGTAAAAGTACATAGTCCTACAGGTTATGGTCTGGATGGGTGTAAAGTCCTGGACAGGTGTTCCAAGTCCCTAGACAGGTGTGCCAATTACCTAGCGGGTATCCAAATCCTAGTGGTGTACGGTAAAAATGGAAGTGTCTGCAGATCACTGTCTGTGGTTGCTTACACTATGTGTGTAGATCTCTGTTTGGGGTTACACACATTAATGGAAAATGAATAATGGAAAGGTAAAAAGGAAAAGGGAAGTTTATGTAGATCTCTGTTTGAGGTTACATAAACGAGATGGAGTGTATGCAGATCACTGTCTGTGGTTGCATACACAGTGTATGCAGATCACTGTTTGTGGTTGCATACACCGTGTGTAGATCTCTGTTTGGGGTTACACGTGATGGTAAGGTGTAGATTGAGGAAATCGCAATTGGTGGTTGGAGAGACAAAGGAACCCTAGGAATACACCTAGAAGGGGGGGTTGAATAGGTGTTGAAGCTACCTTGAAAGATTTTCGAACGAAACAAATCGAAACAATCAAAACAAATGATTTTTGCAAATTCTACAGCACTTAATCGATTAAGCAAGTCGTGTACTCGAGTAGTACTCGATTAAGCTTGAACTTAATCGATTAAATATGACAGAAAACAGAAAAATCAATTTTTCATTCGAATACGAAAATCAATCAATTCACATGCAAGATCAGAGATTCAGCGGAAATAATTAACACCTATATTCTTATTGATTAACCTAGTTATGAAAATGATTTTCCCTTTATCAATTTGAACAATCAAAGATTCAATTCAATCAATTATGAAAATCAATCTTTCTAGGTTTTCAATCAAGAACGCAATCAAATGACTTGAATATAAAGAGTAAGGGTTTAGAGATACGACACAGTGATTTATCCTGGTTCACTTTCATCCACTTGAAAGCTACATCCAGTCCCCTCTTCAACCAAGAGAGATTCTTCACTATGAGGAATTAGAGTTCTCAAATTACAAGTGATTGCCTCACAAGACTCCCTTCTTGCTAGCCTACAAGAGATAACCGACACCCTTGCCTTGTAATCCTATTGATCTTCTCTCTAATCTAACCTCTACCCCTTGTTGATAATCGACACAACAAGTCTTCAATTGCTTGATGATAATCCACACACCAAGGCTTCACTTGCTTGATTCACAACCAAGACTTCTTCTTCTTCTTCAATAAGAATGCACTTGCTTGATGATAAAATCGACACACCAAGACTTCTTGTTTGTTGTAGTGGCTTGCCTTCTTGCAAAGATTACAACACAATAGAAAACACAAAATAATCCTATGAATCTCAATCAAGAGTTATGACAATTCACCATAAGAGATTCAAAGGTTCTTGATCAAAGAATATGAAAATATAAAAGCTTTGATCTTTGAAAATGAGAGAGAATAGAGTGGCTTGATTCTTTGTAAAACTTGTATGAAAATGATTCTAACTCATCACAAAATAATAGGAAAAGGTTTATATAGAATACCCAAAAGTTGTAGCACTTAAAAACTGATTTTGAGAAGTGAAAAACGTATTTTAAAAATCAGTTCAGCAGTACTTAATCGATTAAGCAAGTCTTGTACTCGAGTAGTACTCGATTAAGTTATCACTTAATCGATTAAGATGGTACTGTACATGTTCAAAACTTGTTTTCTCAAAATCCAACCTTTCCTTTAAAACCTTTAAGCCACCTATTGATTCTAGATTAAGTGAAAACTCAAATTATGATTAAATCATGACTTATGAATGAGATTCACTACCCTCTATAATAATCTACCCAAATAAAAAACCTATGAAGCTTGAGAGGCAAAAGATAAAAGAAATACAAATACACTCAAACTTAGGTCTTCATGAGCTTGCTTTCTCTCTTCTTCATTTGATGTTTGTTGTTGCTTGTTGAGCTTGAAACTTGATCAACACTTGTAGCTTGTTCAAAAACACTTTGTCATTATCAAAACATTCATCATGTTCATCATGGAACTAACAATCTCCCCCTTTTTGAAAATGACAATCCATGTTTTGAAATCATTTGAAGTTGTTGATGCTTGAAACATTTGATCACTTGAGAAGACTCTTTCTCCCTCTCAATCAATGCTATAACACTTGAATCCAATTGAGATAGAAGCTTGATTCTCCCCCTATCTTAAACAACTTAGCTCAACCTACATAAAAACAACAAAACAACCTTTCTCCAAAATATAATATCATATTTCTCTCATGTTTTAAAAACATACCATTTCTCCCCATTTGAGAAACATTTCATTCAATTCAAAACATCATATTTCTCCCCCTTTGGCATTATCAAAAAGTAATATATACCAATTGAAATATAACATCTAAGCCAAGGTAAGAAATCAATGATCATTTCTTCACAACATTGATACCAATTGAACAAATACAATAGAGCTATACTTTGAAATGTGATATCAATTGGTAAGAGAATATAACAATGAAATATAATACCAATTGAGAACTAAAAAGATCATAATATCACTTAACAAAGAAGATATCAATTGTAAAGAAGAATCAATAATCACAAAAACATGATAATCAACTAATAATCTCTCAATGATACAAATTGAATTAACTAAACATTTAGAAAAGTAATATCAATTGAGAAGATACCAATTGAGATAATATATCAATATCAAATATTACCACTTTGTAGGACATTCACTTAAGATGCAAGTGTGATACCAATTGAAGATGTGAATATAGACATTCATAGTTGAGACCAATTGAGAATATGTGTCATTCATTTGCATCTTCAATCAAACCTACAAAACAATCATGCTTTGCTTTTTGGTATCCAAATGGTTTTGGATCCATTTTTGTTAGTGTAGGGACTTTCACCCTTTTTCATCCAAACAAAATTTCCTTTAGATATACCATGCACTTTAACATAACACACATTTGAAGTATGTCCATGAGTACCACAATAGAAACATGTTGGAGGATTTGAAAAATCAACTTTAGAAAAATCAACAACATTTCTATGAGATTTACTCTTAGCATTAGTATAACCCAAACCAAACTTGTTTGAATTTTCTCTTTGAAAATTTAACAATGTGCGCAATCTAATATCACAAATGGTGAAACTTGCAAGCTTATTTTTCAAAATAGCATTTTCATCCTTGAGCAACTTGCAACTCTCACAATCAACCACAACATTCAATCTACTAGCACAATCACAAGAAGAACTAGCATAGATAAGATCAAGAGTTTCATTTTCAAGATTAAGCTCATCAATTTTTTTTTTGAAGATCTAAAATCTCTTTTTGATGTTTCAAAATGAGCTTCTTTCTTTCAATGTTTTTCAAAGCTAGTTTTTCAAGTTGTTCATACATTTCTTCATAAGCATTATGTAACAATTCATATTTAGAAGAAATTTCGGATTTAGATTCACTTACATTGCTATCCTCGCTTTGATAACTTGATTCATCATTTGAACTTTGTTCTTCATCATCTACTAGAGTTATCAAGTTGAGACAAGCGGCTTCTTCATCATCCGACGAACTACTCGATGTGCTTTTCTTGTTATCTTCATCACTATCCCAAACTATGTATGCTCTTTTAGATTTAGAATTTTTCTTGTCTTTCTCCTTCTTCTTGAGATACCTAGAGCATGAGTACTTGAGATGTCCGGGCTTTCCACATTCATGGCAAACTACACCTTCTTTTGAATTTTTGGTCTTGTAGTGTGGGGAATCCTTCTCTTTACTTTTGTCCTTGTTCAACCTTCCTTTTCTCTTTAGAAACTTGTCAAATTCTTTTAACAAAAGTTTCATGTCTTTTTCATCAACATCGGAATCGGAATCTTCACTATCATCATCATCGGAACTATCTTTCTTTTTGTATGATCTATTGACTTTAAGAGCAAGTCCCTTTCTTTCTTTGTTTTTATCCGACTCTTCATTGATACTTAATCGTCCAAGCTCCATTTCATGTTCTTGAAGCTTTCCGAAAAGTGTTGCTAGATCCATAGCATCCAAATTTTTAGATTCAACAATAGCCGTTACTTTTGGTTGCCAATTCCTGTCTAAACATCTCAACACTTTGTTAGAAAGTTCACCTTGTAGAAAAGTTTTACCAAGAGCAAGTAAATGATTTATAATATGAGTAAAACGCTTTTGCATATCATTTATAGATTCATTTGGAAGCATATGAAACAATTCATAATCACGCATTAAAGCATTCAATCTAGCTCTCCTAACCTCACTAGTTCCTTCATGAGTCACTTGTAAAGTGTCCCACATTTCCTTAGCACTAGAACATTGAGAAACTCTAAAGAACTCGTCATAGGATAAAGCGGATGTAATGATATTCTTTGCTTTATAATCATATTGTACTTTCTTTCTATCATCATCCTTCCACTTATCCTCGGGGATCAATTGTTCTACACCTTCAACTAAACTAGAGGGGATATGAGGACCTTTTTCAACTACTTTCCAAATTTCACTATCTATGGCTTGGATAAAGATTTTCATTCTAACTTTCCAATATGCATAGCCTTCTCCGGCAAACAATGGAGGACGACTTATTGAAGCACCTTCACCACCAAAGGGATTCGTAGAACCCATTGCGATTTTCTTAAAGGATCTTTACGAAAAAGCTCTTATGCTCGTGTCTTTCGACCGAGCTCTGATACCAATTGATGAAATCGCAATTGGTGGTTGGAGAGACAAAGGAACCCTAGGAATACACCTAGAAGGGGGGGTTGAATAGGTGTTGAAGCTACCTTGAAAGATTTTCGAACGAAACAAATCGAAACAATCAAAACAAATGATTTTTGCAAATTCTACAGCACTTAATCGATTAAGCAAGTCGTGTACTCGAGTAGTACTCGATTAAGCTTGAACTTAATCGATTAAATATGACAGAAAACAGAAAAATCAATTTTTCATTCGAATACGAAAATCAATCAATTCACATGCAAGATCAGAGATTCAGCGGAAATAATTAACACCTATATTCTTATTGATTAACCTAGTTATGAAAATGATTTTCCCTTTATCAATTTGAACAATCAAAGATTCAATTCAATCAATTATGAAAATCAATCTTTCTAGGTTTTCAATCAAGAACGCAATCAAATGACTTGAATATAAAGAGTAAGGGTTTAGAGATACGACACAGTGATTTATCCTGGTTCACTTTCATCCACTTGAAAGCTACATCCAGTCCCCTCTTCAACCAAGAGAGATTCTTCACTATGAGGAATTAGAGTTCTCAAATTACAAGTGATTGCCTCACAAGACTCCCTTCTTGCTAGCCTACAAGAGATAACCGACACCCTTGCCTTGTAATCCTATTGATCTTCTCTCTAATCTAACCTCTACCCCTTGTTGATAATCGACACAACAAGTCTTCAATTGCTTGATGATAATCCACACACCAAGGCTTCACTTGCTTGATTCACAACCAAGACTTCTTCTTCTTCTTCAATAAGAATGCACTTGCTTGATGATAAAATCGACACACCAAGACTTCTTGTTTGTTGTAGTGGCTTGCCTTCTTGCAAAGATTACAACACAATAGAAAACACAAAATAATCCTATGAATCTCAATCAAGAGTTATGACAATTCACCATAAGAGATTCAAAGGTTCTTGATCAAAGAATATGAAAATATAAAAGCTTTGATCTTTGAAAATGAGAGAGAATAGAGTGGCTTGATTCTTTGTAAAACTTGTATGAAAATGATTCTAACTCATCACAAAATAATAGGAAAAGGTTTATATAGAATACCCAAAAGTTGTAGCACTTAAAAACTGATTTTGAGAAGTGAAAAACGTATTTTAAAAATCAGTTCAGCAGTACTTAATCGATTAAGCAAGTCTTGTACTCGAGTAGTACTCGATTAAGTTATCACTTAATCGATTAAGATGGTACTGTACATGTTCAAAACTTGTTTTCTCAAAATCCAACCTTTCCTTTAAAACCTTTAAGCCACCTATTGATTCTAGATTAAGTGAAAACTCAAATTATGATTAAATCATGACTTATGAATGAGATTCACTACCCTCTATAATAATCTACCCAAATAAAAAACCTATGAAGCTTGAGAGGCAAAAGATAAAAGAAATACAAATACACTCAAACTTAGGTCTTCATGAGCTTGCTTTCTCTCTTCTTCATTTGATGTTTGTTGTTGCTTGTTGAGCTTGAAACTTGATCAACACTTGTAGCTTGTTCAAAAACACTTTGTCATTATCAAAACATTCATCATGTTCATCATGGAACTAACATAGATCTCTGGTTGAGGTTACACATAATGGAAAATGAATAAAGGAAATAAAAATGGAATTGATAAAGGAATAAAAGGGAATAAATCATGAACATGGTAATGGAAAGGTTTTAGTAAAGGAAAAAGGGATAATGGAAAATGGATAAAGGCAATGGAAATAAATATGGAAAATGGATAAAAGCAATGGAAATGAATATGAAAAGGTATAAAGGAAAGGGAAAGGAACATTTATATTGGTTAAGGTCATGTAAATAGAATGTAAATATGTAATTGTGATAAGGAATGAGCATGTTGGAAAACGTTGATTGTGAATAGGTTGTAAATGATATGTGTTGTTACTTTACTACTTGTGTTTGGCCTAGTGGATTTATTATGATTATATGGAAACTGCAATTCTATTTCATGTGCAATGCTCACTCCCTTACTATCTTTCAGGTACAGAGATTGAGTTAGCACAGCCCCCGGCCGAGCAGGAGTGCTCTCCCTCACAAGGAGAGTAGGGTTATATTCGGGGACTAGGATTATATTGGACCTAAGCCTCCCTATTCTTTTGATGTATATGTGGTGTTCATATATTTTGTTGAGGCTAGGGTATTATATTATTTTTGGGCATAACTATATTTTGAACATCATGCTAGTTGCACCTAGTACACATATTCTGCTTATACTCTGATAACTGACACTGGACGTTGTATTTTGTGCCCATGAGGCTTTTATCTGTTATGTGCATGTGGTGCAGCCCTGCTGGCTGTTGATTATATATATGGATTATGTTATATACATGTTAAATTTTGGAAAGTCCGAAAAACAGACAAAACTCCGTCCGTTTGACGGGTGATTTTACTAAACTAAAAAGGAATTTTTAACTTCACATTTTTAATACTTGGGAATTAAGGGTAATATTTATTAGGGTGTTACACTATCCAGCTTGCTTATGATTCTGTCACCACCCTCTTGCTTGTTGTTCCAAGTATAAAAACAGCCACAATATTTCATGTCTTCAAGTTGACAATGAAGCACAAAATCTCTAAACTCCTGAGTCTGATTAACATCAAGAGGTAACCCTCCTAGTTTCTCCTGGGCATTCAAGCTGCAATTGAAATCACCCATAAGCACCCATTTGCCCTGCATCCTTTCCCCTATTTCCTTCAAATCACTCCACATCTCAATCCTCCCTTCATAGTCATTATGAGCATACACAAACGTGACATAGAACAAGGTGCCATCAGGAATGAAGGTTACCTTGCAATGCACTATTTGACTAGTATGCCTTATAACCTCCACATTAAACATATCCTTCTTTCACACTATCCAAATTCTGCCAATTAAATGATCTTCCAGATTTATAAAGCTACCCCTATCAACAAACATTCTGTTCCTCACTACTTCATATGAGTTATCTCTAAGTTTATTCTCCAGTAAAGCCATAATACCTATATTAAATTTATTTACTAACATTTTAACCTCTTTTTGTTTAAGGGGTTGGTTAATCCCCCTTGTATTCCATGCACCAATATTATCCATTCAGGTGGAGGCTTGAAGACTCCTCCTTATGGAGCTTAACTTGGGCCTTCCTCCTAGTCATAACTGGTGTCCATGACCCTTCCTGTTGCTCCTTCCTACTATGATCCTCTTCAAGAATCTGGACCTCCCCACTTTTCATCTGAGTTTCATTAACCACTGAAACCTCCACACACTGATTCTGAATGACCTCATTAACTGCCTGGATTGCAGCTTCAACATTCTCACTGGGAATAGTCCCCTCTTGCAAGGACTTATTCAGTTTGAGGGCATCATCCACTTTTTCTATGTCCTCTCTAGCAGGTTTTCTTTTTTCTACCCATTCCTTCTTAGTTTTCTTCCTGCAAGATTTGCTATCATGGCCATACATAGCACATGAAGCACACAGCACAGGCTTCCATTCATAATCAATTTTTTGGGCAATAACATTTTCTTTCTCATCTTCAAAAAACACTTCTTTTGGTAATATTGTGGGGTTAACCTCAACCAAAACCCTTGCAAAACTGATACGATTCCTTTCTTTAGTAACATTATCAACCATGATTGGTGTGCCCACAAGGCTAGCAATCTTACTAAGAGATTGAGCCCCCCAGTATTTAACATTAAGATTAGGCATCTGAATCCAGACTGGCACAGAGTCATGCATCATCTTTGAAACAGGTTTCCCTGTCCATGGGGCAATGATAAGTGGTTTCTTATCAAAATGATAAACTCCTACTTCAAGAACAGCATTCCTTGCCTCAACTGAATTGAATCTGATTACCATAGTTTCATCTCCATTCATTAACACTTTGTCAATACCATGATGTCCCCAGATTTTCCTAATGTAACCATTGAACACTGCATATGGAGGTCTAGCCCCCAAAACATAACATACAAGTGCTTGCTGCCAGTATGCTTCTTCATTCTCCACATCTGATGCATCTATCTTTCCCACTGCTACCCCTTCTTTAATTTGTGGCTGCACAAAACTAAGTTTTTCTCCAGCGTTCCTAAGTTTGGAGATATCAAATGTATCCCAGATAGATGCTTTTTTTGGGGAAGCCTCTTTTTCAATGGTGTCAGGCTGTGTAGACATTGCATCAATCGTGTTAGCAGCAATCGTGTTAACCTCTTTATCGCCTTCTATAGCTTTCCCTTTAATCCTAGATCGCAGAAGATCCAGTTTCTTCAGAATGGAGGCTGCTTTCTTAGGACTCAAGGCATCAATATCCTCGAAATCATCATCGTCCAATTGTTCAAGGTCTAGATTCTTAGGGACAGAAGAAATAGGTGTAGACATAGGAGGGGAAGAGAGTTGATTGGAAGGTGACTTGGGGGGCCGTCCCTTCTTTCTTGCCATGGAGGCAAGCAGCGGTGATCAAGATCAACCGCGAGCCAAGAGAGAAACGAAACCCTAGCAGAGCAAGTCAACCCTAGTCAAACCTTTAAAAAAAATGTTTATCCTTTATTAGTCAAATTCATTATTAGACAAATTTTTGTAAAAGGAATTTTCAAAGGAAAGGGAAATCTTTATTTTCATTCTTTTTCCAACAATGACAAGTCCATGTAATCATAAACTTATTACTTTTCTTATAAAGTAAGATGATAATATAAGGAGTGTTACACTTTTATGGTATTAGGGCAATGGTCCTGACTTTTGGTCCTTGGGTGTGTGGTCCAATACGCTGGTCATCGATATCTTCGAGGTTTCCTGGGAAGTATACTTTCATGTACTTCCAAACTAGATCTAAGGATATGTGTAATGGTTCTAGATAAGTAGCTTAGTCTGCTATTAAGAAGTGTTCTATGTAGTCTAAGTAGAAGGATGATAGTTGTATGCTTCTCTTTAGACATGTTGTAAACCTAAACCCATGGTGTTGGTTTATTACGTTCTCATAGAACCAGTGATAAGGAAATCTTAAGGAGTTGTAGTAAGTCCTTGACTTTGGGGATGAGTGTTTTCCCTCACTCGTGTTAAATTTAATCGACTTCTCAGACCGAGTGCAGGGCAGTCATCTTCTTAAAGATTAACCTTGTTGAGTTTGTTAAACTCTAAAGCTATCCTTTCTTTTGTTCCTTATGGATACGAGTATTGACCAAAGTTGCTCTATGTCTTATCTGATATGCTATCTCAAAGTAGAGACTCCTACAAATCTTCTTGTAGTTGTTTCCAATGTATGTCGGAATTTTTCTATTAAGGTATTAGACTTTGTCTATCTACCTGTGTCATGAATACATTTGATCTTAGACACGATTTGGAAGCCAAGAGATCAAGTGATCATGATTAATGACGATAGAAAAACCCTGTATTGGGATTCCCAAGCTTCGAATCTGGAATCCAATGGATCCATGTGTTTGCTTCTGGACAGCAGTGAAGGAAAGGAAGAAGGGGGTTAAAGAAATCTTGGTTACAAGAAATAATGTCAAGTTTACCCTTGAGTAAAGAGATAGAGTTTGGAATCAAGTTAATTCTTGAAACAGATTCTATCTCTACTACCCTTATAATATGGTACCATCGGGAATGGTCAAATGGAAGAAACACGTGGAGAAGTTGCTAAAAAGGTTATGGTTGGATCAGGTTAAAGGAGTCTAAGTGTTTTCCAAGATTGATTGGAGGTCGGATTAACCCCAAAACAGAATGCGGGACGGGGATACACCTAAGACTGCATTTTGATCTCGATACGGACATTATGAGTAGGAAATAATGTCGTTCGGATTGGCTAATGCACCTGTTCTTTTATGGATTATAAGAACTGGACCTTTAGACTATATTTGGATTCGTTTGTGACTTATTCTAAGAATCCGGAGGAGCATGAGGAACATCTCAGGACTGTGTTGAAAATCCTACAGGAGGAGTAGTGTGTGCTAAACTCACCAAAGATGAGTTTTGGTTGAGCGAAGTTAAGTTTGTAGGGCATGTGATCTTTAAAGAAGAAATTGTGGTGGATCCAGCGAAGGTGAATTCAGTGGTGTAATGTGAACAACTTAAGACTGTGGTTAAAGTAAGAAGTTTCTTAGGGCTGGCTGGATACTATCGCCAGATTATTGAAGGACTTTCTATGATCGCATGGCCTTTGACCAAGTTGACTTGGAAAGATCAGTTGTTTGTATGAATGATAGGATGTTGTTTAATTATAGTGGGGTAGTGATGGATTATACCCTAATATAATATGATTAGTCCAAGAGGAATTATGGAAAAATGTGTATATTAGGATTTAAATCATTTCAGTGATGAATTCAGTTGGAATCAAGTTATTAGATTATGATTAAATCGTATTTTGAGTTGGATTGGATGATGTAAAGAAAATGGTTTTGAAATTCTTTGGTTTTATTTCTAAAACTGTACTTCATAACATTTAGAGCTTCTTGTAACCGGTTAGAAGCTGAAAGTTAAAATAAAAATTTAAGTTATTTGTGAAGGAACTTATGGTATCAATAAACATCTTCCTCCAATCCAAACTCAATGTCAATCACCTAAGTAAAAATTAAGGAAGGATTTAATGTGGTAAAATAACTTAATCCCTTGATTCTGTTGGAAGTCAAGCTTTCCCAAGGGCTTCAAGTGCAAGTATTATATGGTTTTGATAATAACAAATTCAAGCTTCTCAAGTTCTTATCAAGTGCAATCACAAGCTCTTTAACCTTCAAGTCCAAGCTTCATGTTGAAGGCTCAAGCAAATAGAAGACCTTAGCCCTTTCCCTTAGGACATCATGTAAGGTAATGAAGTCAAGGTTTATATTATGTTAAAAGGCCAATATAAGTTTTTCCAAATATATTTTTCATAATTAAGTAGAAGAAAAAGAAGTTTTGTGAAAATCAGTTTTTATATCTTAGTTTTGGTGAAAATAATTGATGTTACAAAACTCTGAATATTTTTATGTTATGCAAGAAGGAGTAATCGATTACTTGCCTAAGTTAATCGATTAACTTTGTTGCATCATAGATAAATCAGAGAGTTTGTAATCGATTAAGTGAACTTTGTTAATCAATTACTTTCTTATGAGAGTAATCGATTACCTGGCTCAAGTAATCGATTAAAATTGTTGATTCATATATTTTCCTGAGACAAAGTAATCGATTACTTGTCTTGTAGTAATCGATTACATGATGTTGCATCATATAAAAATCAGAGGCTCTGTAATCGATTATTAGAATAGTGGTAATCGATTATATGAGTTGCATCATATATTAAACAGAAGTGAAGTAATCGATTACATGCATGTGATAATCGATTACTGGTTTTTAAAATGAATTTCAAAGTTTCTATTTTTAAAGGGATAATCGATTACCTCCCTAAAGTAATCGATTACCTAAACTTTTATTGAAAAACGTGTCAGAATCATTTTGATTATTTCCTGATTTGTTTTTATATAAAAGATTCTGATTTATTTTATAAAATTCGAAAATGATTTTAAATTTGAATTATTTCCTTTTTCGTTTTAAGAATCAAATCTTTGTTTTATTTTGTAAATCTATTTTTATTTGGTTTTGATTTTAAAACTTAAATTATTTTATTTCCAAAATCGTTTTTGATTTGATTCTGATTCTTTTTTCAAATTCAAAATTCAAATTTCAAATATTTTCAAATATTTGGTTTTAATTCCTAAATCTTTTATTTTATCTTTTTGATTTGTTTTGATTTCAAAACTAACTCTATTTATTTTGTTTTGGAAAATCATTTCACACTTCTACATTGAACTAATCTGATATTCACGTTCTTTCTCTTCTTCTCCATTCTTCTCTGGTTTTCACGCTCATCTTTTCTAAGAAAAACTAAACCTTATATTGGCCTTGTAACAACCTTATTTAGACTTCATTGCCATAGAGCTTAATTGTTGTATCAGTGTTGCTTAGAACACACTATTGTTAGAGTGGCCTTATATTGTTGTATCTGCACTATTAAGAGTGCACTATAGGTCTTGTACCCGATCAAGCATACCTTAACCAGTGTTGTAAGGGGGGTGTAACCCTTAGTGACTAGGGAGTGAATCTCCTAGTGCGAACGTGCGGCGTTCGTGGCTGTAGGGTGAGGAACCCTGCTGTGTGGGTAGTGCTAGACGAACGGTGGGGCACCTAGTAGTTAGGCTATCTGGTTTGTTGAGGTCCTTAGCGAAAGGAGGTTCCTAGTAGCTTGCGGGGCGCTCTGGTTGTACTTGGGGACGCGTGGCGTCTTTGGTATAGTGAAAGCTCAAGCGGGTCGCTTGGGGACTGGAGTAGGCCGGGTTTGCCGAACCAGGATAAAAATCTCCGGTGCAATCTCTTCTATCCCTATCTCTTTTATTTTCCGTTGTTATATTTATTTGTTGTGCATCATAACGACTATTTTCGTAATAATCTATTTCAAGCGAATTTAAAATAATAAACGCGGTAACGGTTTTCATTGTTCTTATTTAATTCGTATCCGCGCATATTAGTTTTTCATAATAGTATTAATATTATTCGCTTCTGCGCAATCGTTTTCATCAATATATTGTTTTCCGCTGCAAAATCTCTTTAAGTTTATTGAAAACGATTTAATTCGAATATTTTCAAATGTTTTCATAAACACCCAATTCACCCCCCCCCCCTCTTGGGTGTTGGCTGCCAATCCTATCAATAATTCTAACAGATTCATCATTGAAATTGATTTAAGAGGATTGAATCATAATACTTATGGACTATTCAAGAGTTAAAATTAATGAGCTACTCCAAGCGGAGAAGGTAGAGAATTGAGCTCAATGATGGTCAAGGAGGCTATTCTGATCGAGGAAGTTCAGAGACCTAAGTCTGGTAACGCAAGAGGAACCATCTAGCATTAGACTGGGAATATTGCAAATCACCAACGAATTCTTGAATCGGATTCGTGAATTACAACCAGAAGATGAGGAGAAGAAAGAGAAGTTGGCTTTTGAGGGAAAGGAGTTAGATTTCTATGAAGAAGCGAATGGAATTCTCTGTTTCGAGATGAGAATCTGCATTCTGAGCAAACTAAAACTTATAAGGATGGGTAGGGACGAAGTGTGTAAGAGATGAATGATCAAAGATATGGTGAAAACTTGTAAGTCAGATGCTGGAAGCCAGTAACCGATAAAATCGTCGGAGGGATGGTTAAAGAAAAGCCTTTGAAAATATTCCCAGACGAGGTAAGAAGGAAGAATGAGATTTAATCTTTGGAATTAAAGCCAGGGATTAGGGATATTCAAAAATATATTACTGAAGGTAAGGGATTTAGGAAGTGTTTTCTGGAACAATCTAGATGAGATTTCCAAAGGCATGAACTTCAAGAATAGATTATGTTCGAACCTAAGTCAGCTATCAACTATCAAGAAATAAGGAATTTCTCGATGTTGGTAAGAATGTATGAGGACTATGGGAAAGCACATGAATTTCATGCGAGAAATGTCTGAGTTCAGAATAAGAGAAAGATTGATGAAATAAAGGCCCAACTGGAGAAAGAGTAAAAGTAAATAGGACAATATCAACCACGGAAATATCAAGGTTAAGGAATCCTCGACTGAAGAAAAGTGACTAAGGAGGAAATAGGGAAGGGAACATTTGTCCATCTCAAGGTGAAAAATGTGAGGCACATCACTTTGAGTTTAGTTGTGATGTACCTAAGGGAATAGTCAATTCCGATTGCAGGAAGCTGGAGTATTATTCACCGAATTGTCTTGAAGGAAAAGGTGAGAAAAGAATGGATGAATCAAGCACGAGAAGAGTTCACCAGCTGAGATGTGAGTTAAGTCTACTCCTGACGTAGACAACCCAAGTCTATCTCTTCCTTTGATTTGAGTTAACGTAGTCAAATGTTTTTTGATTACGTTAATCTAATCGTTTGAAAATATCAATATGCTATTGGAAGTTCAACTCCAATATTTCTATGATCAAAACCTTTATCACAGTTGGATGTGATAAATATCTGTGGGCACTACAGAAATAGAAAGATCAGTTATGGCTAGAGAGATTAACAACCACCGGGATAGGACAAATCTTTGTCTCCCCAACGGAAATGTCTCTAGAACTTGACTATCTAACTAAGTCTGATAGTGATTATTACCCTATCTTGAAGTTCATTTAACTTAAAGCTCTGTCGTATGATCTTTCTTGCGAAAGATTATATCTGAAAGGGATGATTTTGTTATTAATGGTTTGAATATTAGGACTGATCACCCTAATGTCTCAAGCTGTTAAGGAACGAAGTCATACAAATATTTCTTTAATCGTGCTCAAGTGATTAGAGTGCGCAACACAAAAAGTTTTTCCCAAAAAGTTTATTGAAAAGTGTTTTATTTGAAGAATGTTTATGTGAAGTGTATTACTCAAAAGAGTATTTCTTTTAAAAGAAATTCTTTCACATAAGAGTTTTTATGCAAAGAATCGTTATTGTTTAAATTGAAAGGTTCTATTAGAAATGTTTCGGAATAAAAGAACTATATCGAAACTCTTTTAAGTGGGGGAGAACCCTAAGAACAATTTTTTTTAAGGGAGTTAGATAAAGTTTTCTAGTATAAGAACATTTTGGAGAATTGGAAAATTTCAGAAGATGAATTTCGGGGACGAAATTCCTTTTGAGTGGGGGAGTAGTGTAACACCCCTAATTTTCGTCTCCCAAATAACAAAGAAATTAGTTATAACAGTTATTTTATAATTGATTTATATTACTTTTGAAAGTTTTAGTTTTTGTACATTATGTGTTTTTATATATAAAAATATGAGATATATTTTTATATGGTTATTTTGTACAAAAATATGAATATTGTAACTTAGTCCTTGGGTTGGGACCTAATTGCAATATTAGAAAGGTTTTTGAAGAAAGAGTAATTAAGTTATTAATTTTTGAAGTTTTATCAGTATGTAACCGGTTAGAAGGGCTATGTAACCGGTTATACGATGCACTCAGAAACTGGGTTAGTGCGTTTCATGAGTAATCACGCGTTATAACCCAGAATTCGCCACGAAATCATCTTAATCGTAGTGGGAGCTACGTGTCTTGATGCATGTTAGCTTGATTAATCTATAAATAGCCTCACTTGTGATGAATTTGGCTCATTTTTGCTCCATTGATGTGTGGATGCTCTGTTTTAGGGTTCCCGAATTCATTCCTTCGATTCTCTCTTGTCCTTGTGAGTTAGAGTGCGAGTGATACACCGTTGTGAAGCTTATTCCACGAGCTTCACATTGATGCTAAGTTTGTGAGTTGGGAGTCTCTGTGGAGGGTGTTTCGAACCTACAAAGTTGAGGTTGCAAACCTGTCAAACTCTGTTGCAGATTCATGAAGCCCTCTTTTAGCTTCGATTTTGGTAAGCTCCTGCTATCCCTTCGTCCCAAATCTTTCCTAATCTCTTTAGCATGTTGCAGAGATTAAGTCCTAACTATTTTCCCCAATTTTGATGCATGTTCTCTATGTCGAATTCTCTGATTTTGGGAACCCACCGAAACTGTGTTGCATGTCCAGCAGAGAAGGGGAATTAGTGGATTTTGGTGTTCAAACTCATTTCTCTGTGAAGTCTTTGTTCTCAATCGATCTAGAGGTAAGGGGGAAGTTTACTATTTGCTAGAGTGAGGATAAACATGTTTGGTAAATAGGACGAGTCACCAAGAGACTCTAAGGGCATAACTTGAATTAGTTTTATGGCTTGGAGGCCAACTTAGCTCATTTATGGTTTTTGAGCAATTATAATATGATGCATGCAAGCTATTGTGATGACAATTTCATGACTTATTTGGATATTATGTGAATTGATGCATTAAGTTGTGAAATATGTGATTTATGCACTTTTGGTGTATGATGATTTTGCATGCATGAATTGTGAGGTGTTTAAGTGTTTAAACATGTGTACTTTAAGGTATTAAACTTCGGTTAACGATGAAAATAGGTTAGATTTGGGTATTGAAAAGAATGGTATGCAAAACCTCCCTTTTCAGTGTGTTTTTTGCATAATCTAACCGGTTAGTCTGAGGTTGTAACTGGTTAGATACTGTCAGTTTTCAAAAGAAAAATGTTTCTGAAATTGGCTAAGTGTTCATACCATTTATACTCAAGTTTAAGCTAGAATTTCATATAAAAACCAATCTAAAACTATTTGATTAAGCACTGTTTGGTTTAGATTGGAGGTGATGAGTTATACCTAATATTAAATGATAATTTCAAGAGGAAATTATGCATAAATGAAATTGGATTATGACTTAGATCTTTTGAATGATATTATGTGTTGAACTCACTACAACAAAAAGGCATTTTTGTAGCGTTTATTTTTCACATTCTGTAGCGCTTTGAAGCGCTACATATGTAAGTGTAATAAAAAGTACCTGTATTAGTAGTAGCACCTCCGAAAGCGCTACTGAAAACAACTATTTAGTAGCGCCTATGCTATGAATGCTACAAAAAAGCTACTAAAACTATAAGAATTAGTAGCAGTTTCTATAAAATGCTACTGAAAGTGAACACTTTCTGTAGCATTTTATAGAAACTGCTACAAAAAGTGAGCACTTTCTGTAGCACTTTTCATTTCAAACGCTACTAAATGTTCAGCAAATTCATAAATGCTAATAAATGTTCAATAGTTTCAGTAGCACTTTTTCCTAATAAATGCTACTAAAAGTTTAGAAATTTTTTTTTAATATAAATAATATTTGCTAGAAGAACATACTATTTGCGAACAAAAGTAATATTAAATATTTGAATAATAAACCATTACAATAATACCAAATCTGAAATGAAAAAAAGTAACTACGTGATCAAAATCTAAATGATAAGGTATATATCATTCTAATATTGTAGCAATTTCTACTAATCTCATGTACATGCTTGCTTCAAATGAGCTTCAAAAACTCTTAAACTTGGACACCATTGCACATGCATTTCTTCTATAGGTCTGCAATTGAAACCAAAAATAGATATTCACCAAATTCACTACAAGAAAAACACTTTATTGCAACGACAAAAGTCGTTGCTAAAGACCAAAAGTCGTTGCTAAAAATATTTTTTGCAACGACATCGGTCGTTGCTGGTAGCCGTTGCAAAAGGGTACAGCAACGACTTTCATCGTTGTTATAAAGAAGGGTTTTCAGCAACGACATGAGTCGTTGCATAAGAGATGCTGTTACTAAACAAGGTCGACAGAGCTATGTGTAGGTGATCTATTTTGCAACAACATTGTCGTTGCAAAACACTTTCCACTACCGCAACGACAATGTCGTTGCAGAACACTTTCCACTTCCGCAACGACATTGTCGTTGCAAAACACCTTTGGCTTCTGCAACGACAAAATTGTCGTTGCAATAGCCTTTTTTAGTTTAAAAAAATATATATTTGACAAAAGAAATCTTTTTTATGCTTCAAATTCTAAAATATTTTTAATAGGGTTATACAACTACTAAATTTATAACATATATTTGATAAAAACTCATCCAATTATTATAAGTTGTGTTTCTTACAAGATACAATATAAGAACATACAAAATAAATCCAAAAAAAAAGACATTAAAATAAAATACAAAATCTCCAATATCCTTTGTACTCTACTCCACCTCCTCAAACAACACCAATTATCCATCATTGCTTGATTCTTTGTATGCTCGGGACCTGAAATTGATATGTCCTGTCAAAATTACACACTTCAAAAACTAGGACTAGGAGAGTGTGTACATAAATTCTTAAGTGCTGAAAGTAGAAAAGTTAACATAGCAAGAAACTCTATAGCCTAAGGTCAAGAACTAAAAGGATAAAACACCCCAGAAGAATAAGACAAGATAGAGCAAAAGAATATTTTTTTTTAACTGAAGCAAAATAATACCTGTTGTAAAGATAGTAAAACATTCCAATCCAGAAAAGATCAGACAAGAACTTGATCACGCCTACTTTGGAAATAACATTTCTAAATCCAAATTCCATAAGTTGAGGACCCTCAAGCTGGAAGCCAGCCAAAACACAATTAATCATGAACTTACAGAGAAACATTAGCTAAGCTTAAGAAACCTTAAGCATGTAATGGTTTTCTAAGCTTCTCACCACTCTCTGCCCTTACAGCTGGTTTCCATCTCACATACTTGGTAAATGGCTGGATGCTTCAGGTTTATAGCTTAGGACCACAAAGGTACAAGTGATCTCAATATTCACCTCTCCACCAGCATGTTAATAAGCAATATGTAAAAAAAAAAAGTCTACTTAGAAAAATCAAATAATAAGCATCAAAGAACACTAAATAGAATATTAACAATTAAGAATTTAAAGAACCACCTGAGTGTGACAGTGCATCAAGAGCGGCCAAAGCTGCTTTCCGTGTACCGTCATCTTTAGCCGTGCTTAACATGTTTAAAAGCTCTTTATCTCCACCAATCTCAACTATCTTCATTCTTCTTTCATCTTTCGAGAAAAAGGAATGGTTACAATTTCGAATACAAACTTATGCAAGTATGAACAATTCTAATCAATTTCATGAGCAATCCATCGGTGCATTGAAGAACAATAGGTAGATAAATATAAAATGTTGCAAGCATACAAAACATAATTGGATACACAAGAAGTGGTCACCTATCTAGCGATAAGGCATGAAGAAAATTTGGCAGTAACATAATAGAACTCAGTTTTGGATGAATGCAAGCAATATCAGTGCTGAGTGAAGAAAAAATTAAAACTGAGAAAGAATGTAACTCTTTAAGCTGTTGGCTCTAACAAATGCAGGGAAATTAAAGTACCTTTAGCTTTTTCACAATTAGTTCAAGAGTGAAGTCTCATTCCGTAACGCTGTTCTGAGAAAAATATAGTTATCACAGTTGATCAAAACAATAAATTCAAGAGACAAAACATATATAGGACCAACCTCAAGGACCTGAGGTTACTCTCTCTCTCTGTTAACTGCATTTTGCAAGAATCAAAATCGAAGAATCAGTACCAGTTGAACATCAAATAATCATTAGAGCATTTAATAGATACAAAGAGTAAATAGTAAAGGGAAAGGAAACACTATAACCTTATGCAAGACAATATCAAAAGGACCTTGATTTGAAAGAGGCTTATTATTTAATTCCATCCTTATCCCTTGCTGCATAACAGAAGGTTTACTAAGCAACCAAATAAATTTGATTTAAAACATTATTATTTTTTTTGCTTAAAAGACATGATTAGTTATGTTTTACTTCATTTTGTCACCTAAACAAACTTAATCTTGTTCTTTGCCTTGCAACTATATCATAAATATTCAGTTTCACTCACATGATAACTTCTTTTATAAGAGAAAATCCATTCACAGTGAAGGAAGAAGAGGATAAGGGAAAGTAAAACCATATTAAGTGCAGATAATGCCCAGAAGTAACAAGTAACAAGTAACAAGTAACTAAATTAGCACAGGCACACACATGTGTATCTAGTGTGGTCTGTGCTGATATGTTGTAAAAAATACTAATGGATAACATGTAATTAATTCAAGAAATCTTATATATAGTTAGAAAAGAGAAGATATTAGGTTAAAGAAACAAAACTAACGAATGTAATCTTTTACATGACATAAAAAAAATGATGGGTGTCAGTATATATCCACTAAACTATGCTAAAGTCAATCAGTATTATCATGGTGGAACACATATGAAACAAGACAACATTGGGTGAATGATGTACCAAACATAGAACAATGCCACGAATTAATAATAGGATAGCTTTATTAATGCATGCAACATCAAGGCTACTTAAGGCTTCAGTGAAATAGAGCTTCAAGATTAAAATGCATCTCATTTCAGGTCACTTTTACTGCCATACATTACAACAACAGTCACATGAAATTACTTCTCAATAAGGAGAAACTTAAATGTATGGATGGGCTGGTTGGATCATGGATAAATGGATCCAACTGTCACCCTTCATCCATTTAAAAAGTATGTATTTCCTAACACTCAAGAGTACAGATTTTCCTAACATCAGTGGACCACCTAGCAGTTAGCACTCTTATACTCGAGCAATGATCAAAGCAATGTGACTCAAATTCAAACAATAAGGATCTGCAAAACTCTCTGCAAGTCTAGCAAAAAAAATACAATCAACAAGGATCTGCAAGCTGAAGTTTCAATTCAAGAAACCAAAAATAATAAATCCGAGGTATTTAGTCTTAAAATTAAAACTCTTTCTACATCAGCTACATAGCTGCTTTGACCGAAACAGAGAGCAAAATGGCAAACGACAAAAGTTATCAATCTGGTTGGCAGCTAAATAAAAAAAAATCCAAAACAAGATATCGCAGCTGAAAATCGAATCAACAATAATCAAATCAGAATAAAATGAAAATCAACCTGAGCATCGTGTCATTTTATTTCCATGTAATCCCAAACAATTGTATATAAAATCTGATTAACAATAAAAATAACACATTGATCACATATCTTACATAACACCGGTGAACCGCAACTCAGATCAACACAGGATTTTGTAATTCAAGTCATAAATTCTTTAGACCAATGACAAAAAATCAACCGATTAGAACTATATCTCGAAATTAAAGAACAAAGAGTATCAAAACCATAAAAAAATAAATCAATAGTAAGATGCATCTGAAGGAAAAAGGATTCATTAGATTACCTTCAGGACCTTGAGCTTAAGGCTTCCACAAACAAGACCGAAGGAGAAGGTAAAGGCTCGAGCGACCTGCCAAATTCCAGAAAAAGAAAAAAAATTGTCGTTAGAAAGAGAGTAGCTTGCGTGATATTTAGGGAAAAGAAATAGAGAAGAATGGAAATAAGGAACGTACCAAAGCGAGAGTGAGATGAAAAAGGATCACGGAGAGAGGAGAGGGAGAGAGAAGACGGTGCGATGGTGGGGTTCAGTGGGGAGTGGGAGAGACGCGAGCGACGGAGGATACCGAGAGAGAGGGAACACGCGGTGATGATTGAAGGCGGTGGCGATCTCGTCACCGAGAGGGATAAGGGATCGAGGGTGGGTGAGAGAGAGAGAGAGAGAGAACGATGAGGAAGAGAGAAAGAGAGAGAGGCTAGGAGCGGTGGTGGCGAATTTGCTCGACGGCAAGGAAGGCCTGCAACAATGAGGTCGGCAAGAGCGGATTGAGGAGAAACCAAATGAAACTAGGGTTTGAGAAGAGGAGGCTGCGAATGAATAAAGGGGAATACTTTCTAACTTGGTCAAGAATGGACGATATAAACATTATCATTTTAATTTAAAAATTGCCACCGTTTTTATTTTTGAACTCGGCTAGTGCAACAAACGAGTTAAATAAATAAACACTTTCTAAATCGGATGACGGTCGTTTTTGACCGATTTTAAAAGATAAAAAAAAATAAAAATTTTAAAAAAGAAGAAACACTTTCTATTTTGTTATTTTTTTATTTTTTTGACCTTTTTGTTATTTTTTTTATTTTTTATAAAAAAAATTATTTACCAATGGGGGTTATATGGGAATGGGGTCTGAGACTAAGAAGTCTCAGATTTCAATTCGCAGTTAACACACCCTATTGGGAGAGGCTAGGAACGAGACCTCGTGCAGGATTAGTCTCAAGAGTTCATTGATATTAAAGATGTTTTTGGGGACACCTGTGGTACTGGTTAAAGAGTAGAGACAAAAAAAAAATAAAAAAATTATTAATCTTATTAGCAACGGTTAAGTCGTTGCAGAAAACAAGTGTTCTGCAACGACTTAAAAAGGTCGTTGCAAAAGACCTATTTTCTGCAACGACTTTTTTAAGTCGTTGCAAAATGTTGTTGCAATAAAGGGTTTTTTTTGTAGTGAAAACATGTCTATAACTTCGGGTGTTAACCCATGAAGGAAATCAAAGAAGGACAAAATTAAAAACTAATAAAAACAAAGATACTGACCAGACCAAATAGTTATTTAGGCGCATGATTGAAAGCAACATAACGAGACCATTCTTCCTTAATTTCATCAAGTTGATCAGAAGAGTATGTCAAGCCACAGTCAGAAAAGTACTGCAACGTTATACCAAGCTAAGTTAAAAATAACAAATCTACATGGAATAATAATCAAAATTGAGAATCTCAGCAATATAAATTAAACTAAAATGTAACACAATACTTTTTTTTGGAATTGTATTGTTGTTGTGTAAGATGATTTCTTTCATGAATCTCATAACATAGTATCCACAGTCTATACCATTGTCTCGACGAGGGCCCTATATCAAAAAAATAAAAACAGATAAATTAAATAATATATGCAAGCATTCAAATCTGTTATAACTTGGCCAGCAAACCAAAGAAAACCAAAGAACTATATCAGTCTAAACAATTTGCTACAACAAAGATTTTTGTGGTTTGGAGGTTCAATAGTAATGGTAATTGAGCAAAACTCAACAATTATATAATGTTAGAGCAAACTTACAACAAAACTGCAAGAAAATTAAATTGAAGTTGACATCTAATAAATTAACAATAACAATAATAGCTAATCAAGCTTTAGATAATTGCTCGAAGTTTTGTAATAAATTAATAGAATATAATGTTTGCTCAAGTTTCATTGTTCAACAATCAAGAATAATTGCTCGAAGTTTTGTAATAAATACCTTTATTTTAATCCATTTGATGTTAGGTGTAGATTTGCACCCTGTAATTGTCATGTTATCCCAATAGCTTATCAAACCTCTGTCAAAAAGAACAAAAAGAATATAAAAGTATATACTTTGAATGATTACATCCGTATAGAATGTATAAAATTTAATAAATACAATACTTTTCAAAATTGTCCTTCATTAGCTTGTACTTAGCTGGACTACCATGCAAAGAATCCAGATAGTATATCTTCAATTCAATAGGACGAATGACAAGCAACACCCAATGGTTACTAAATAAAAAAAAATAATGTATTAGCACGCAATAAATCTAACAAAATTCATACAGTTCATTTTTGTAAACATTGTTACTAACAATCAACTGACCTTGCAACATTTACAGGTGTCAAAAACAACCTATCTTTTTCAATTTCATGGGAGAGAAGAACATTAGCAATATATTGGTGACATCCATTTAACAACTCATGTGTTCGGTGCGCAGTTAAGAACGAAAATTTACTCTCCTTATTAAAAATGAACTCTTCAGACAAGAATCTGAAAAGAAAATATAAAAATGGATTCTTAATAACATCAAAATCCTATTATTTCACTAGGATTTCACTAGGATTATTTCAGTTAAAAATTGATAAACAAGGGCATATGATTTCACTAGGATTTTCTGCATGCTGAACTGCAAACCTAATGAACTCTTTCACCCCTTCTTCATATTCCGTAGACAATCGATTAGCAAACATCCATTTTCGATCAATTCTTATGTGATCTATATATATATAATAATTATTAATATCTGTTAATAAATGCAAGTTTCTAATTATTAATATCGGGCACCGAATAATTGAAGTGACATTGAGATGCATTTCCATACAAGAATCAAAACACAACACCAGAAAAAACAAAAACAACAGCAGAAAACAATGGAACAGTAGCAAAAAACATCACAACACAACACCAACAATAAAAATAGCAAAACCAGAGCTAATTTATTGGTTTAAAGAGTACCTTTGCACCTTGATAGCAACAGATATGCCAAATGTATCAATCAGCAGAAGTTGCAAAGAGTGGTTGTAATAAGCGAAAAATGATAAACAAAGAGAAAACCAAATTGAATAAGTTAAACACAAAGTAAACCAAACTACTAAGCAATAAAAATGATAAAAAATCTGAAGCTGATTGAATTCAAAAGAACTATTTCACTGCTGCGTTCTATATGTTACTATACTCAATACATCAAGTAGTTAAATAGTTCTTAAAAAAAATATCCTCTTTTAAATTTGCTTAGCTTTTAGTTAAAAAATTGCTCTTTTAGTTAATTTATCAAAATAATCACGTTTGCTTAAGGTTTTTTTTTCCCAAATTAGTAATTCTTTTTAATAGCTCATCTTTTTTTTTTGAACAACAAACAAAAAGAATCCATTAAAAAGGAGGCAACGAAACATCAAAGCACATAACAATGACCCCACCTTCTATGAAGGGTTTGCCATAAGGTACCCTATCATGTGCTCAAAGAAGCCCCAAAGTCGAAATACAATAAGTTTCCTTTACACTAAAGTGAAGATAATGGAACATACATAATACATCTCCCACCTACACCTACCAAACTATACAAAGGAAGCACCTCATCCATGATAAAAATCTTCAAAGGCACCCTACCTCCTTAAAAAACCTTGCTAAAAAAACCCAAAAGGGAAAAAATTCAAAGCAAGGGAAAAAAAGCATGGCAGTACCTCAGAAGATACACCACCTCTAACCGGACTTGGTACAAGGTACAAGAAATACCCTTTAGCCAAAAAAACCTCCCTAATTACAATCACATAATAATTAGCTAAATACTGGGCACACATACACAAATTATTATAAGAAATATCAAACCCCCAGAATATTGATCCATTGCCACGACTTTCACTTACTTGTCTCCACCACATCTGTCGTATCTGGATCTGCATCTTGAAACACCGTTTTGTTATGTTGAAGCCACAGTACCCATACCACTGCAAACCAGATAGTTGCACCCTTTAATTTTCTCTTCTTTCCTTTCCACATCTCCATATAATTAACAAAACCTCACATACATTATTTCCATTATGAACAAGAAGTAATTGTAGTCAGTCACATATTTCAGACCATACCTTACCATCCACAAAACATGAAAAGAAAATATGCAGAGAATTTTCCTCTTTCCACACAAAGCACAATCCAAAACCATGACTATAAACCCAATTGGACCACTTTTGATTGGAGTCCTTGTGAGATAGCCACGATGGAGATTATAAGCAGAAACACAAAATAAGAGTGATTATTTTGATATTAAAAAACATAAAATAAGCAAGGAAAAAATGCTTACAACAATGGGCAGCAACGAAGCGCAGCAATCGGAACCGCATAAGCAACATAATCGCAGAAGCAGGGAACCGCAGCAATGGAATCGCAGAAGAAGCAGGGGCAGCGGTTGGGAGCGATGACCGCGAGTCCTTGCAGCGGCGGCGGGGAGCGCGGGAGTGCTTGCAGCAGCGATGGGGAGCGCGGGAGTCCTTGCAGCAGCGACGGGGAGCGCGTGAGTCCAGAGGGGAACGCGAAGCACAGCAGCGGGCAGCTGCACAGCGAAGGCAACGAACGAACGAGAAGCACGATCGAGAGGCAGCAACGAGTAGCGCGATCGAAAGGCAGCAACGGAACCATAGAGGCAGCTACACAATACACACTATATCTAAGAGTGGAGAAGAAAATCAGGGATCAGTTTATAAGAGATAACGAATAAATTTATTTATTTTTTAGAATAACTTATTAGTAGCACTTGTTAAATAAATGCTACGAATTAGTTTTAACAATTTCATAGGATTAGTAGCGCTCATGTTTCTAAGCGCTACAAATAAGTAGAAGTTATTCTATTTCAAATTAAAAAAAAAATATGATAACTTATTAGTAACATTTGTAAAATAAGTGCTACAAATTAGTTAAATAATTAGTAGCATTTATAAAGTAAGCGCTACAAATTGTATAAACAATCAGTAGCGCTTATCAGTAAAAATGCTACAAATATTAAAGAATTTTTTTAAAATTCTATGATAACTTAATAGTAGCACTTTTCTAGAATAAGTGCTACAAAAGTTTTCATATTCCGTAGCATTTATTAATTAAGCGCTACTAAAAATATGAGAATTAACATTTGTAGCATTTATTCCAGAAACGCTACAAAATATATGCGATACTTATTCTACTTTTTGTTGTAGTGACTTGAGGTATTCTATTATGCTAATACCTTGTTATTGGATTGAGTAGAGAATTCAAGAAAAGATTCTTTGAAAATCAGTGGTTTTATGTTCAGATCTGTAATTCTAACCGGTTAGGTGATGATGTAACCGGTTAGTACTTGAGACTTAAAAATAAAAGTTAAGTTTTTGAGTAAGGATTGTTAAAACCAATGATTAAATTCTTTCAATCCAGGTCTATGATCATATGTTTAACTTAAATTCAAAGGTGAATTTTATAAGTAAAGTTATACCTCAAGATATCATTCAGGAGTGGTGTTTTCTAAGTCATAATAATGGAATTTAAGGAAAGACCAACCTGAGTAATTATGTGTGCATTCATGCATGGAAAGAGGTGATGAAATAGGTTGGCAAGGATCGTTTGTCATGTTCTGGGAACATGAGGAGGGTACTCTGGGAGTACCAAATTGATGCAACCTACTTGATGACACATTCTGGGAATGTGGCCAGTGTCTGGGACATGTTTCTTTGGTGCGTTCTGGGAACGTGATGCACACCCTGGGAGTGGTGTTTGTTTATATTCCAAGTATGGTTTGCTATACGTTTTGGGAACGTATGTTATTGTTCTGGGAACATGAGGAGGGTACTCTGGGAGTACCAAATTGATGCAACCTACTTGATGACACATTCTGAGAATGTGGCCAGTGTCTGGGACATGGTTTCTTTGGTGCGTTCTGGGAACCTGATGCACACCCTGGGAGTGGTGTTTGTTTATATTCCAAGTATAGTTTGCTATACGTTCTGGGAACGTATGTTAGAGTTCTGGGAGCACATTGGTGTATTGGATGGATGTCCGAGATTGATTAGTATTGGAGGCCTCAGAATTGTGAGATAGAAAGCATGCATCATGCCACCTGCATTGAAAGACTTATTGTGATTAACCGGGTGTGCTCATATGGTTATGCATCCTGATTTGCTACATGATTTCTTGTGTATGTTAGTTTTATTCTCATTTGATTATGCGAATATGTATAGCTAACCCCCATGCCCTTATTAGGTGTTGATCGTATATCTAGCTTATGCAAAAGTCCGTGAAGAGAGATGTCCCTTAGGCGCATGCAGAGTTTAGATAGTGTGGATTGGGAACCCTTTATACATATCGAGGATCCGGCCAGATGGATGTTTGGACAGAGGACCGGTGACCAGCTCTATAACATCTCTATTTTTAATAGTAGTCATATGATACACATTTTGAAAAAGGTATCATAAGATGAATTTAGTTTCATAATAATACTCATTTGGTATCATGGACTTGTTACACTTGATATATTTTGAGAGTATAATATGATTATTTTACTATGTTTCCACAAACTCTGATTTTATTAGTCAAATTCATTATTAGACAAATTTTTGTAAAAGGAATTTTCAAAGGAAAGGGAAATCTTTATTTTCAGATCTTTTTCCAACAATGACAAGTCCATGTAATCATAAACTTATTACTTTTCTTATAAAGTAAGATGATAATATAAGGAGTGTTGTATATCTTTTCAATTATTTATTAAAGGATATATACACCAAGGTCTAAAAATAAAGTCAAACTAAATAAAATAATATTTTTACTTTATAAAACAATTTAGGACAACAACCAAATAATTTCTAAAAATTCATTTTATTTTCATGCAATCACATACTTTTACTCTATAATTCACAATATACACATATATATAATTACTCATCACAAATACACACAAAAATAAAATTTAGGGACCCACTGTCCATCATAAAATTATTTTCCAGAATAAAAAAAAATTAATTTTTCAAAATAAAAATTATTTTTCCAGAATTAATTTACTTCAATAAAAATGCTTATTTTCATGTTTGTTTCATCAAATAAACATGATATAATTATCATACAAGACTTATACAATTAGGAAAAGTAAAAAATTATTCAATAACTTACATACAATATTCGGTTTAATTAATTTAATTAAAAACAGTGACTAAATTTTTTTTAAATACTTATAACATACTCTTATAATTTCTAAACTTTAAAACAATTATTTTAAACACTAAATCAATTAACAAATAACATTTTTAGATTAATACTCATCTTTTGGACAGCCACTAAGTTAATTCCTAAAAAGGTTATTTTCATGCAATAATTCATATCTCTTCATATATCCAAATAAATTTTCACAAACATACACATATAGAATTTTATTTTTAAGGCATACGGTCCACTAACTAAGATTCAAATTTCCATAATTAAATTTTATTTTCCAACATTATATAAAATGTTTATTTTTCATTTCTCAAATAATCATAATACACATCACAATTTAATCAAACAAATCATTTACTTATTCCATAATAATTTTTGGCCAAGGAAAATTTTAAACAGCAACTAAGAATTTATTAACATACAATATACCTCCATCACTGCTTCTGCTGGACGGCTTGCCGAGTGAGAAATAGCGACGGTGAGAACGCAGAGGTGAAGTGAGAGAGGGAGGGAGTGGCGGCAGCAGCAAGGAGGGAAGTGTGGCCTAGCGTTTGCAATTGTAGAAGGGAAGGGTTTGCAATTATGGAAAGGGAATGCCGAATGATAGAGGAGGAAGGGAGTGAACTGAATGTCTTATGTCTGATGGCCTCATCACCCATGGTCCATACGTGAAAAACACCCATAGAGCAATAAAGAATGAAGAGGGGAAATGAGAGAGGGAGAGAAGGAAGACGAAGAGAAAGAGAAAAAGGACCGAGGGAATTGAAATGAGAAATTGGATGACCACAATATTACTTATTTCACTTTGAAATAAATAAATACCGAGGGCCAAATGATAGTTACCGAGGGCCCTAGCCTTCGGTATTTACCGAGGGTCGTAATAATAGATACCGAGGGCATGTGACTTTTATTAGCCGTCAGTAATAGTTTTTTAATTAAACTTTAATTTTTAACTATTTTATAATTCATTTACCGAATGACTTTTCGAAGGTTTAGCCCTCGGTAATATTTTTTTTTAATTTTAATTTTTATTTATTTTAATTTCGTTTTTCAGAAGGCATTTCCAACGGTGTGGCCCTCGGTAAAATTTTAGCATGGCGGGAAATTTTACCGATGGCACAGGCCCTCGGTAATGCATTTTTTACTGACGGCGTGGAGGGCCCTCGGTAACGACCGTCGGTAATATGCTGTTTTCTTGTAATGATTAAAATAATGTAAACTATTAGACTAATAAACTTTTTATTCTTTCAAATCAAATACCCATATAAAATACCATTTTCTCAAATCAGTGTTATGAACTAAAATATATTTTCTCTAAAGAAATTACCAAAAACAAAAGAGAAGAAGAAAAGAAACGACCATTTCATTTTCAGTATTCATAAAAATCCAACTTAAACCAAATAAGGATGTTCATGACTCAACCCAAGCTATTTTTTTTTTAGAATTTTTTTTAAGAATATAGAAGAGTAGAATATATTACTACTGTTTTTATGAAAAAATCAAAATTAATCAATAAGGAATGCATAAAACAACATAAAAAGATTAGTTTTAGGGATACCTTTTCAACAATCTCTAAAACACTTCAAGCAAATAAAAAAAAGGCTATCCTCTTATTTTCCTCTTTGTCTCCCACGAATTTTCCCCTCTCCCCCAAAGATCTTTCACATTTTTTTTAAGTCTCTATGGTGCTGAAAAAAAAATACTCAACTCTAGAAGATGAAACTATTTATAAGGTTAAAGATTTTTGTATTCCCACCCCATTGCACATAGGAAATCACGATTTTTAGGAGGGGTATATGGACTGGAAATCCTTTTCAAACTTAGTCAAGAAGTAAGTGAGTCTTGAACTTACACATTGCATTAACTCTTCCTATTTCCTAAGATTCCCTCATAACTATTGTATAGTTCCTATGGCAATTTGAATTTCAAACTAACTTGAGCATAAAGGAAATCTAGATTCTTCCTCCCCACATACATAAATTTGGACGGTGCATGTTCAGAAAATTGAGAAAAATATTTTCAAATTAATTTTGTATATTCTCCATAAATCAAAATACTTTTTAACCAAATAATTGCAAAATAAAAACTGTATTATATAAAAATAGGTACAGCCATGAAAATATTTTGTAACACCATATTTTTATTTATAAGATATAGTATAAAAAAAATAAAAAATTATTGAAGGTCCAAAAATAATTTTTTTCCAATATTAAAACTCTAAATTCGTTCTTAAATGGTACAGATACAAAATTTTTGCAGCACACCCCGATTAAAATTATAAATTTCACATTTTTGAAATCTAAATTTCAATACTATCGTTTTCATATAAAATTTATAATTTTCGGACTTACGGTTTGAAAGTTATGAATTTTTGAAGTTCTAAAGTTATTTCCTCCCAAAATGCATTTCATAAGCTTTCAAACTAATTTAAAATTAAAAAAAAATTAATTTACATATGGACGGTGCAACCAATGAGGGATTTTTTTTTAGAAAAAAATATTTACCATGTACATAAAAATATTTCTTGGTCAAAGAGTCATTAAATGACTCAAAAATGCATTTCAAAGCTTATTAATAACAAATCGAATTTTACAGTAGTAGGAATCAAAATTCGAAAACTCCATAAGAAAATCAAAATCCTTACATTTTCATAATCTACATTTCAATAAGATCGTTTTGACATAAATTTTGTAATTTTTCGACTTACGGTTAAAAAGATATGAATTTTTGAAGATAGAACACCATAATCCTTCAAAAATCATTTCATATTCAAATATTAAAATAAAATACTATACCTTATAAAAATATTTTCATGCTAAGAATACAATTTAAATTCATTAATGGAAAATATATGTATATATATCTATATATATCCCACGTGTGTATATATATATATATATATATATATATATATATATATATTCAGAAATATAAATAGGCTCCTATCAAAATCATGTTAAATTAATTCTGCTCAAAATATATTCCAATTGACTTCTTAAAATAATTAAAATAAAATATTTGGACATCTTATAATATAATAGAACCTATACATAAATATGTATATATATATATATAGCTTATAATCCATGAAAACACACACACACACACACACACATATTACTTAAATCACATACTCAGCACAAAATTAAATTAAATATATAAACAAAATTAATTTATTTTTCTAAATAACACAATTAAATTGGGGGTCTCACACAATTGGGGATTATATGACTTTATCAATTCCAGTGCTTTTAATTGTTGGTTATCTAATCATTGATGACTTAAGGGATTAAGGGTTGTGATTAAGTAAGAAACGTAATTACCTTGAGGAATCTAGTTTTTACTACCTCTGTGATGTCGTAGATTTAATGGAAAACAGAGATTCATAACTAGTAACTTAGGTCCTACAATGAAACCACGTTCCTAACACTTTTCTCATTTTCCGTTTTGTTATTTACTTCAGTTTTTCAATTAATCAATCAATAATCAATTTGATTTTAATCTCAAGTTTCACTTAATAATTACTCTCTAGTGGATATTATCGAAAGCAATTTACAATCCCCGAGTGGAACGATAATCTACTTACTCTATATTACTTGTTTACCCGATACACTTACCGGTAGTCCAACAAGTTTTTGGCGTAGTTATCGGGGATTGAAATTCGAATTCAATAATTTTCGGTACTTGTTAGTAGTTACTTAGTGAAATTTGTTCTTTTTATCTCAACATGTGCTGCTTACCTTTTATGCGCTTGTCTCTTGCAGGTAGGAAGGGTAACCTTCAGCTCAATCCTCAGATCGAGTTGAGCTCAAGGAAGAAGAGTAAGCAAGCACAGAAGGAGAGAATGAAAGAGACAAGCCATAAGAATGGCTGAAGAGGAGGTAGCCAAACCCAAAACTCTTACGGACTACCCAACCATCATCTAGGATGCCTGTACAACCAGCATCATCCGACCCGCTATTACCGCACCATAATTTGAAATTGATCCTGCCTATATTTATCTGATCAAGCAAGATCAGTTCAGTGGCAGTCCGCAAGAGGATCCAACAGAGCACATTGCCCATTTCCTCAGCATGTTGGATTTCTTCAAGATTCAGGGCGCCTCAAAAGAAGACATCCGGATGAGGTTGTTTCCGTTATCCCTGAGAGATAAAGCGAAGAGTTGGATCATTAACCAGCCAGCAGGGAGCCTGTCCTTATGGGATGTACTTGTCTGCAAGTTCGTAGACAAGTATCTCCCACCAATTAAGCAAGCTAAAATAAGGAAGAACTTCAACTCATTCGTGCAACAAGATGATAAGTCCTTACATGATGCCTGGGAGAGATACAACCATCTGTTGAAGAAGTGCCCAACACACAGACTGGATGCAAATCCATCTTTTCTATGATGGGTTGAAGAGGTCCAACAAGGACATGATTGATGTAGCAGCTAGTGGATCTTTAACCAAGAAGACTATTGTGGGGGCTAGAGATATCATCGAGACCATGGTAGACAATAGCAGCCAGGCAGGGTCAGAGAGGACAGCTATGAAGAAAGATTTCGACTCCTCACAGGTTCGGACCCTTATTTCACAAAACAAAGAGATGTAGGAACAAATAGCTGCATTGACTAAGCAATTGGGTCAAGTCCAGATGGCACCACCTGTCTCTGATTTTTGTGGAGGCGAATCTGCCTTTGTTGTGTCAACAACTGGGCCAAATGAGGAGCAAGCAAGTTACTTGGGTGAAGGCCAGTAGAAGATTCCTTTCCCCAACATTTACAATTCGAGGTACAGGGGGCACCCCAATACTTCATGGTGCGACCCTGCACCTAATTATATGCCAGAGAAGCAACCATGAGAGATAGCAATAGGGAAGCTGGCTCAGTTAACCTGTTCCTTTGTGGATGAGGTTCGAGCAAATTTCAGAACCCAGGGAGCCAGTATTTGAAACCTGGAGAGTCCGATGGGCCAGATATCCAGACAACTATTAGAGTTACATCCAAGGCACTTTCCTAGCAGTACCACAACCAAACCCGGTGAGTACTGCATAGCCATTACTCTTCGAAGTGGCAAGGCTTATGATGAGCCACAAAAGAAGAGTGATGAGGTGGTGATTGAGCAGGAAGAAGAACAGAATCAGAAACCTGAAGAGGAGAGTCCTGTAGTACAACAAGCTGAGACCAAGGAGAAGAAAAAGAGCTCACAGGTACTCTCACGGGCACCATTCTCTCAGAGACTGAAGATGGAGGAGAGCCAGAGGCAGTTTGCCAGATTTATGGAAGTGTTCAAGAAGCTCCAAATCAATATACCTTTTGCAGAGGCTCTTGAACAAATGTCCACTTATGCGAAGATTATGAAGGAGTTGCTCACCGACAAGAGGAAGATGAGATACAATGAGACAGTTTTACTCACTGAGGAGTGCAGCGCTATCCTTCACAGGAAGCTCCCACCGAAATTGAAAGATCCGAGAAGCTTCACCATTTCGTGCAACATAGGCGGAGTGGACATTGGAAAAGCTTTGTGTGACCTTGGGGATAGCATCAACCTGATGCCCCTCTCCATCTTCAAGAGGTTGGGAATTGGTGAGATCAAACCAACCATGATTTCCCTTTAGTAGGCTGACCGATCCATCATGAGGCCATATGGTAAGGCGGAATATGTGCTTGTCAAGGTAGACAAGTTTATCTTCCCAGCAGATTTTGTGATTCTAGACATGAATGAAGACAAGGATATTCCACTACTCCTAGGAAGGCCTTTCCTAGCTATTGGGAGAACCTTGATTGATGTGAAAAATGGAAAACTTATGCTCAGAGTTCATGATGAGAAAGTAACTTTCAATGTCTATGAATCAATGAAGAATGCCATGGGGGATGATCAGTGCCTGAGGTTGGATGTCATAGAGTCCATTGTGGATTCTGTGTTTGAAGAGATGTGCTATGAGACCCTGTGGAGGCAGCTATAGTGACTGAGGGTGAGAAGGAACAGAGGCCCACTGTATAAGTTCCCTTCTTGATGAATCTTCAGAGATCAAGAGGGGACAGCAACCAGAAGACCTGAGGATAAATGAAAAGGAGGTTCGGCCAAAGCCGGAACTCAAGGCTTTACCCACCAATCTCAGGTACGTATTCCTTGATGAAACTGAATATCATCCCATCATAATAAATAGTGCCTTAATTGAATCTGAAACTGAAAAATTACTTAGAGTTTTGAGGCACTATAATTCTACTATTGGTTGGAGTGTGTCAGATCTGAAGGGAATTAGTCCCTATTTTTTCATATATAAGATTCTCTTGGAGGCGAATTTTAAGCCTGTGATACAACTGCAGCGGAGGGTAAATCCTACTCTGCAAGAGGTTGTTAGGAAAGAGGTGGTGAAGTTGTTGGATGCTGGGATTATCTATCCCATCACAGACAGCACTTGGGTAAGCCCAGTGCAAGTGGTTTCTAAAAAGGGTGGTCTAACTGTGGTGAAAAATGAAAATAATGAACTAATTCCCACCCGTAGTGTTTCTTGGTGGAGAGTGTGTATTGACTATAGGAGACTGAATAGTGCCACCCGTAACGATTACTTTCCACTTCCATTTATGGACCAGATGTTAGAAAGATTAGCCGAGAATGAATATTATTGCTTTTTAGATGGTTATTCTGGTTATAACCAGATTCATGTGGATCCCAAAGACCAGGAAAAAACTGCTTTTACTTGTCCCTCTGGATTTTTCGCATATCGAAGGATGCCTTTTGGCTTATGCAATGCACCAGCAACTTTTCAAAGGTGCATGTTATCCATCTTTTCTGATATGGTCGAAAAGTTTATTGAGGTTTTTATGGATGACTTCTCAGTCTTTAGATCCTCATTTGAATCATGTCTAAATAATCTGGAACAGGTCTTAAAAAGGTGCCAGGAAACTAACCTTGTTAAGGAAGGGATAGTTTTGGGGCACCTAATTTTTGAAAGAGGAATAGAGGTAGACAAAGCTAAACTTTCTGTGATCGAGAATCTACCTCCTCCCACAAATGTCAAAGGGGTTAGGAATTTTCTGGGACATTCCGGTTTCTACCGACGGTTCATAAAAGATTTTTCAAAAATAGCCAAGCCCCTTTGTAATTTTTTGGAGAAAGATGTTGATTTTAACTTTGATAATAATTACATGAACGCCTTCAATGTTTTGAGAAAGAGACTAGTATCTACCCCTGTAATGATTCCACCTGATTGGAAAGAACCTTTTGAACTTATGTGTCATGCAAGTGATTTTGCTATAGGTTCAGTGCTAGGACAAAGAAGAATGTGTTTCATATAATTTATTATGCTAGTCGTGTGTTGAATGATGCTCAAATTAATTACATGACTACTGAAAAAGAATTATTAGCTGTAATTTTTGCTATGGATAAGTTTCGATCTTATTTGATAGGGTCGAACGTTATTGTTTATACTGACCATGCAGCTCTGAGGCACCTTATGGCTAAGCAGGATGCTAAGCCAAGATTAATAAGGTGGATCTTATTACTACAAGAGTTCGATATTGAGATCAAGGACAAAAAGGGGGTTCAGAATGTGATAGCAGATCATTTGTCTAGGCTTCCTTTAGAGGGTAGTGATAGGGATGTTCAGATACCCATACAAGATGAATTCCCTGATGAATAACTTTTGGTTGTTTCTGCTGCACCTTGGTATGTGGACATAGCCTACTTCAAAGCAGCTAAGGTAATCCCAAAGGAACTTTCATGGCAGCAAAAGAAAAAGTTTACATGATGCTAAGTTTTACCTTTGGGATGAACCTTTCATGTTTAAAAGTGGGATTGATGGAGTCCATATGAGATGTGTGTCTAATGAGGAAATACTTGATATTCTGTGGCACTGTCATGCTTCTTATTATGCTGGAAACTATAGTTATGATAAAACATCGTCTAATGTAACACCCCGATTTTGTTTCCCGAAAATATTACATTTATTTATTAATTATTAGTAAAAATGAGGGCCAATTTTATTTTTTTTAATAAAAACATGTTTCCCAAAAATATTAGCGTATATATTCGATTTACACATTCATTTTAATTTTCCGAAACATTCTTTATTAATAACTAGTTACCAAAAATAGCTTTGCACAATTTCTCATAAAGAATTATCATTTCCGTCTCACAAAACTGAGATGTCACAACACTCCCATCATAACACAAATCATATACCGAAAATACTTCTTCACATTTAAAACATTGTCAACAAGTTCTCCAGTACCTGTAGTTACATAAGTTTTCAAAAGCAGTTTACCAACAGTATTTCCAACATACTTATAAAAGCATAACATAAAAGCGTACAAACTTTAAATCCCAAAATACATCAGATATAGGTTAGTTACATCATATGTTATCTAGAGTATGACTTTCCTCAGTCAGAATCGACCCTAATCAAAACAAAATAAAACACCTAGACCACAAGACCCACGGGACTCCCTAAGCTACTGGCTGATCCCCATCATCCTTCGATGCTGTCTACTCCTCTGCAGCCTTCACATCCGCAGGCGGTGCGGCCTGCGTACCACGAGCGTAGTACGTCCAAGGTCCTCCATCCATATAGTCCCTCAAGGTAATGCGACCAATGTGTAAATCAATCCGTGCTCCTCTCAAACGATGTTCAGGGTCCTTAATCTTCAACCGAGTCAAGCCTCTCCAGATCCATCCATCAAGGGTGACTTCCCACGCTCCCCCCGCTAGGAGCCACATGGTAATCTCGATGCTGTACACCATCTGCCCGTTGCTTCCTCACGAAGGACGAAGAGAAACAACGAACAGTATAAAAAATAAGCTTTTCCGGATGCATGACATGCCAATAAATCCGGCATACCACCAACACAACTCAAGCATAAAATAAATAACATCATAGATGCAAATGAAAGATGAATGAATGCATGATTACCAATTTTATCGCTTAGTCAATTATTAATTCCACATCATCAATCTCATACGACTTTACTGCCATCTGCATCTTGTTGCCATCACACCTAATATTTCGCACTGGTAACTTTCTCAGAGTGTTGTATTAAGTCTTATCAAAAGTTCACATCACTTGTAATGTCAGGGGAATTGTAAGACATCACTATGAAAGTTTTATTATTAGCACACACGTCTACATCTCCTCCATATCCTCCCAAAACCTAGTCGGAAGCAAACGGGACGTACAGGAACCTTAACCCACGCCGATCGAACAATCGGGAAACCAACAACATACAAATATGAATGTCATGCCACAGCCGCACAGGCCGGCTAATACGACGATTAATATTCCACACGATCCCATCTCCAGCCGATCTGCCTGCCTCGTTTAGGTTCCCTCTCACCGTTTTGAATTGGATCAAGGGGGTGTCAGTACTTTTCTAGTTCGTGGTGCAGAACACGCTACAATCCCTTGGGTATTAATCCCCGATCACTTATAGACTAGTTCCGCCTAGAAAAGAACTCCAGGTTTCTTGATGTTTCGCCGTTATCACCCTCCCCTATCACAATCACACACCTGAGTATTCGCAGAGCAGAGCAAAGGGCCAGGCTCGGACTTGATGGATCCAAGCCTTACTATCGGTCCCCCATCCATCAGGCTCGGAACTCTAGGACCGAGACATACCGTCGGCTAGTGGATAAGCTCAGGCTCGCCGAGGCTTCTTATCCCTTCCGCAAATCTCTCCTAGATTCTCGCAACAGCCTAGACATGAGATCTTCAGTTGATCCTAACCAGATTCTAAGAGCATAATTATCCGACTTTATCTCACAGAGTCCTGGTTCAGCACAACCCTGATACAGGGCCCAAACGGCCCATATCAGCCTCCTCCAAACCCTATAAATAGCTCATCACAGCTAGGGTTTCAGGTAAGTACTCTCATCCCTAAGTTGACACTCTGCACACACTCGTTGACTAGGGAGACCCTGCTTTTCCCAACTGGAACTGAAGAAATACCACAAGTCACATATTAACATTTGATCCTCTCTTGGGCTCCTGATTACCATAATCTTGAGCACTTAGAGGATTAAGGACACCTAGTGTTCAAGGACACTACATTGGCACCGTCTGTGGGAAACGAATAACTAGTATTCCCACATCCACTGTTCTCATGGCAAACGATAAGGATAATTAAGGAGATCTCCGTCGTCGCCTATGTGGGAGGCCACCCAAGAACGGGGGAAACGTCAGGGACAGAATCACCCCAGGAAGACCAACTGAAGGCGTTCAGGCCGATGTTACTCCAGTTCCACCAGTTCCTCCGGCGGGTCAGGCGCAAGCCACGGTTCTTCCGGTTACTCAGGCACAAGCCACTGTTACTCCTCGCATGGAAGGCGGCGGAGGGCGATCCAACCCTCGCACTGTTCCAGATGGCCATGCTTCAGAATGGCATGATACTGCAGATTCTGGACCACATCAATCTCAAAGGGCCCCTGCTGGATCACGAACTGGGGAGGATCAGAGAGTTGAGCGTTCTGCTCATCGTGATCATTCCCGAGCCGAGCGATCCGACAGGGAAATACCTCACTTGACAAGGGGTCGTTTTGGAATGCTTCAAGGTGGTCAACGTTCTGAAACAGAGGGTAGGTCTTACATGACCACCTCTTCGGTCCGAAGGAGAGAAGAATCAATCATGGAAATTTTGAGAACTCAGACTTCCCTGATTGAGAAACAAAATCAGGCTATTGCTACTCTTCAGTAGCAGAGCATGGCAAGAACGGCCGAGCAAGGCCCTAACGTGGCTCTCGGCAACCCGAGCAATTTACCTCCTCCCCCACCCCACAACTTGAACAGGGTTCCTGAGCATGTTGTTGGGGAACCTCACCCTGGACATCCTTTCACAGTTGAGATTATGGCATTTCAAACCCCGCAGACTTATGTGGGCCATCAAAATATCCCTCGGTACACTGGGACAACTGATCCGATAGACCACATTGCGGCTTACGAGTCTTCCATGATGTTTTATGGAGGAGGGGATTTCATGAAGTGCCGCGCTTTCTCAATGACCTTGGGCTTGGCACCTTTGAGATGGTTCAATTCCCTGCCTGCTCACTCTTGGGCCGAGCTTAGAAGAGCATTCTTAAATAGATACACAGCCAGTATGTCACAGCCGAAGTCAGATCATTCACTAGCTGGAGTCGCCCAGAGACCTGACGAGTCTCTACGCGACTACCTATCTCGGTACCAACAAGAGGCTAGTGGCATATCAGGTCTGCAGTCTGGAGTATCTTTCCTCTTGCTCACTCAAGGCTTGCGAGATGGAGATTTCAAGGATTGTTTGATTGGAGAACCACCAAAGGATATGGCCGAGCTTAGGGAAAGGTCTAGGAAGTTTGTTAATCTGGAAGAATTTCATAGGATTAGTACCGTGGCACGGGGTAAAGAAGAGCGTCAAGAGCAGCGCCCTCGTCAAAACGATCCTCGCCAAGGTGATCGTTTTCGAGATAGCAGGGGGAGGAAGGACAAAAGAGAGAGAGAGAGAGAGAGAAAGAGGTGAAAAACTGTTCGAATAAACAAAAAGCCAGTTTTTCCACCTTCTGGTACCTCAACTCTGGTCCTTGAAGCGCTAGGCTGACAAAATAAACAGGGGATTCTTTGCCTGATTCTTCCCGTACCAGAACTGTGCTGATGACCAAATCACCCACTGAGAAGTAAAGAAAAAGAATTTCTCCAGTTACAGGACTAGATAAGATCGGGGGAGATGCCAAGTACTGCTTAAGGTCAGTGAAGGCCTTTTCGCATGCCTCGTTCCATTCAAATGTCTTTTCCTTTTCCTTCCTCAGCAATTGGTATCACGGTAGGGCCTTCCGAGCTGACTGGGACAAAAATCTGGAAAGAGCCGCTACCCGACCTGCCAGTTGTTGTACACCCTTGATGTCAGAGGGACTCTTCATCTCGAGGATGGCTCGACACTTCTCTGGATTTGCCTCGATCCCACGTTCAGTAAGCATGAATCCGAGGCTAAAAAAAACTACCTTTATCCTGTTCGGACAGTAGGGTAGAGGCTCCCCCTGCAGGTGGTGAAGGGCTTCTGTTTCTTTGTTTCTGCTCGGATCTAGGTGGGGAGTGACTTCTTCTTTTAGCCCGTTTCCGCAATGCTTATGAATCTCTTTCAAGAACTATGAAAATATCAACATATGAGATTCAAAGATTCTTGATCAAAGACTGTGAAAATGAAAGCTTTGATCTTGAGAGAGAAAGTTGAGAGAAAATAGAATAGTGTGGCTTTTGATCTTTTTAGAAAATGGTATGAAAATGAAATTGATTTGTTCTTATGATTCACAAAGGTTAGGAAAAGGTTTATATAGAATACCCAAAAGTTAGGAAACTTAAAAACTGATTTTGAGAAGTGAAAAACGTATTTTAAAAAACCAGTACAGCAGGTCATAATCGATTAAGCAACCCTCATAATCGATTATGCCTTTGTTAAACTAGATAATCGATTATTCAGTCCTCATAATTGATTATTACCTGATCAGACATCTGATAATCGATTATGACTTTATTATAATCGATTATGAACTGATAAAGTTGATCAAAAACTTGTTTTCTCAAAACTAAACCTTTTCTTTCAAACCTTTAAGCCTCTTATTGATTTTAGGTTAAGTGAATACTCAAAATATAATATGATCATGCACTTGATAGAGATTCACTACCCTCTAATAACTCTACCCAAACTCATCAAACTCTAAGACTCAAATTAAAGATATTACAATACAATACACAAATGAATCTTCATGAGAAGGTTCTCTCTTCATCATTTGTTGTTTGTTGATCTTGTTGAACTTTGGTGAGCTTCTCCATAACTTGAACTTGAACAAAACATTTGTAACTTGTTCAAAACATTTGTCATTATCAAAACCTTCTCACTTGATCTAACATCACAAACCAATTGCCCTCACACTAATCAACCTTATTCGATCACGGTTCCGATTTAAACAATCGAAACTAAACACAATTTCCCATGGCATACATTCCAGATAAGCTCTTATTCTCACCTTGATTAGGATTCGAAACTCCTTGAGAATTCACGAAACTCTTATCTCCGCGATCACAATCCACAACAACACCTTTAATTCCTCAAACCAAACATAATATATTAATATACAATTTTTCCTCTTTATTAAATCGTTCCAAAGTAAAACCATAACTTAAACACATTAAAATATTTTGGAAACATCCTATAAATAAATTTTTTAAAATAAATACAGGTTGCTGGTCCGCCTTGGACAGCACCTTAAAACAACTCCGAAAACATCGAAAATCCTCCATTGTCAATCCGACTTTTTCCTAAATCAAATACCACTTAAAAGCTTTGCGTTAAATCACTTAAACACATTTTTAAAGTTGAAGAACAAACTTAAACAATTCCAAGGTACTGCTTCCAAAATTCACTTTTTAAATTTTCCGAAAACAACGCAAAAGTACTTTTTGCTTCCAAACAATTCTTAATATAAAACCAGCACTTTAACACTTTAAAATTCAAGCTTTTTACCATAAAAGGAAAATTGGACAGCCACCAAACAAGTCCATCAAATCCAAATAATTGAAAGAAACCAAATTTAAAATCAATTAATTTTCAAAACCACTTTCTCATCCAAACATTTTCCAAACCTAGTTTGAAATTCAATTGTCAACAACACCTTAATAAATTAATCCACACAAGGCATACACTTTTCAAATATCAATTAACACTTAACAAAATAAATTCTTATCCTATTAAACTAGTCTTGGCCGAATTAAGCATTAAGAACAAACATCATTTATAAATTTTTCTAACACATCTTAAAGCATCAAAACAACACTAAATCAATTAAATTCAAGCACATAATCAATTAACCAACACTTATTCACTTATAGAACACATAATCACTTTCCGAAATAATTCAATTTCATATTTACCTACTCATTTTTAATAAAACCTAATTGAATAAATAAAATAATCCAAGGATTACAAGTTCAAACACTTTGAATCAACTAGATCAATTTGGAACATCATCATGCAATTTCATTTGCACAAAACCAAATCACTTAGACATATATGCACGTACAAACCGAATTGAACCAAAGAAATAAACCAAAACACATTTAATTTTTTTCCTTACTTTAAACAACTTAATTCCTTTCAAGAATCATTATACAAATTTGTTTTCATATGACAAAACTTTCTAAGTACATTTATACTACATGGCCGAATGGAACCAAAGAAAACAAGCTAAAAAATTACAAACTTAAAACACATAAACCATCTTAATTCCATTCAAGCATTCAAACACAAATTTTATTTTCATGGAACTAAATCATTTACTCTTTCTTTCTCCCTTGACCGAATACACACACATATACACATTTAAGCACAAAATTTCACCAAACAATTTGATTAATTTATTTTCTTTATGAAAATCAAGAATACTCTTAGGAAAATGATTAAATTTAACAAATCATTAATACACACACAAAATAACTCATTCTCCCAATTTTTCATGCCAAAACCGAATGCACACATACATGCAAGAACAAAACTTAAATTTTGAAAATCAAAATCATTTTAATCCTTTTTCTCTTGGTTTGGCCGAATTATATACATATATGCATATCCATTTTTTTGTGAAACAAACACATGAACATATACATATTAACCACTTTCTTAAGCACAATCATACAACAAAAATTATTAAACTCATTTGCATGTTTTCCTCCTCAAAATCGTATAGCTCAAAAATAACACAAATCAACTTAAAAATTCATTTTTCATGCATTCCTTGATGAGAACTTAAAAATACACTTAACATATATCAATATTCATCAATCCATGACATGCAAGTGAAAATAAATCCATTTACCTCATATTCTTGCTTAGGCCGTGACATTCAACAAGGAAACAAAGGAAATTTTTTCAAATCAAATACACTAAACTCATAAACAATATTAACACACTTATATTCAAGCATCCCTATTAAAAATCATTGAACAAAAATTATTTTTAAACACAAGGGGCAAAACCGAATGCCCTCATACACACATACTTAATCAAAATTTAATTTTATCATGAAATCACTTTTAGAAATCAAAAACATACAAAATAAATGTCAAGAATCAACAATCAATTGCATCCAAAACAAAACAAAATTATTTTTCCCCAAATCAAACCCTAGCCGTGATATGCATAGGGGAAATTTGAAAATTTTTTGAAAATCAACAACAAATAACTTAATAACATAATAAATCAACTCATTATCAAGTATAAAAAAATCAAATCAAAGACCAAAAATTATTTGAAACAAAAAGGGACCAAAACCGTGAGCATCATTTCACTTGATGCATGTCCATTTTTTTATTTTCAAACTCTAATACAAGTAGAATCAAGTATGAAAAGTCATAAGTGTTAGAATCGCACTCAAAATCTTGAGAGAGGGGGTGAATTGAGTTTTATTAATTTATTGAGAAAGCAGGTATAATTTAAAATAGTTTTCGCGTTGGAGAGATTTAGAGTTGAGATGGAGAACGATTGCGATAGATAATAAAATTAAGAGTAGCGTGGAAACGTAAATAATTGAAATTGCGGAAATTAAAAGAGATAGGGAAGAAGAACACGCAAACCAATTTTATACTGGTTCGGTCAATCCAGCGAGAGACCTACTCCAGTCCCTAAGCGACCCGCTTGAGAGTTTCTATAAACCTTTGAATTGAGCCGCACCCAATTACAACCAGAGCATCCCGCACACTACTAGGAACCTCCATTCGCTAGGGGCCTCAATATCACACAAGGGTTCCTCACCCTACAAAGGAATTCAATCCTTCACACCTAGGGAAACACTCCCTATGTTCTACGGTTTGAGTACAAGATGATGTGAGTGATTACAATAGTATGATGTGTTCTCAATAACACATATACAACAAGTATAGCACTATAGCAATGAAGTCTTGTTTGAGTAGTTAAGCAGCCAACAAGGTTTTTGTGTTCTTAGAAAAAGTATGAACGTTAAAACCAGGGAATTGGAGAAGGAGAAGGAGAACGTGATTCTTAGAAGAATGTAGGAGTGCGTTATATTAAAAAAGTGAAATCTAATTTTGAAATAAGAAGTAAAAGAATATTTTTGAAAATCACAAACAAATCAAAAGATTTAAAATTCAAATAAAAAAGGAATATTTTCAAAAATAATATCAAATTTGAATTTCAGAAAATAAATCAGAATCAATCAGGTAAAAACAAATCTGGAAATAAATCAGAATGATTCTGACACGTTTTTCAATCAAACTTAAGGTAATCGATTACTTCAGGAAAGGTAATCGATTATCCTCTTTAAAATGGAAACTTTGAAATCCTTTTGAAAAACAAGTAATCAATTACATCATACCAAGTAATCAATTACTTCACTCCTGTTTAATAAATGATGCAACTCATATAATCGATTACCACTAATCTAATAATTGATTACTGAGCCTCTAAAATTTGAGTGATGCAACATCAGGTAATCGATTACTCAGGGCAGTAATCGATTACTTTGCCCCTGGAAAATGTATGATTCAACAATTATAATCGATTACTTGATCTAGGTAATTGATTACTCTCATTCAAAAAGTAATGGATTAGTCAGGTTCACATAATCAATTACACACTCTCTAGATTTTCTATGATGCAACAAAAGTAATCGATTACTTTGATAAGGTAACCGATTATCTCCTCTTGCACTTTCAAAAATAGATTTTCATGACTTAGATAAAAGCATCCAGAGTTGTTTCATCATGTATTTCTACAGAAACTAAGTTAAAAACTGATTTTCACTAAAACTCTTTTTTTTCTCCTTTATTTGAAAAACTCATTGGCCTTTTAACTCATTGAGAACTTAGACTTCATTACCTTACAACATGTCCTAAGGGAAAGGGATTAAAAGCTTCTATTTGCTTGAGCCTTCAACATGAGCTTGAAAGGACTTTGCAATTGCACTTGAGACTCTTGAGTTTGTTATCATCAAAACCTTAAACTTTAACTCTTGAAGTCCATGGGAAAGCTTGACTTCCAACAGTTCCCCTTTTTGATGATGACAAACCTCTATTCTGAAATTTGTCTATTCTGAAATATCTGCATCACAAGTGTTACACAAGCAAATATATACAATACAAATATATAACCTTGTCCCTAGAACAAGAGCATATAACAGCTCCTATAACAGCTCCCCCTCTATTGATGCATTAAGAAATCAACATTTCCCTCAGAATATCACTCCCCCTTTTTTCTTCATAAAAAAAATGGGAAGTCCATGTCTTTTGTAAGAGAAGCATGTATGATCATCTGAAAATATGCCAAAATCCCCCTGAAACACTGAGTAAAGACGTTAATAATAACAAGGGAGTAAATAAGCATGCTCACATAATCAAACAAGGTGAGCGGCAGATGTTAGACCGATTTCTCTACGAATAAAAAAGAAGTTTTCTTTAGGAAGCGGTTTTGTAAAGATATCAGCTAACTGCCTTGTAGTATCCACATACTCAATAATATAATCACCTCTTTGAATATGATCACGAATAAAATGGCGACTAATCTCTACGTGCTTTGTGCATGACTGTTGCACTAGGTTTTTGGTCATGTTTATTGCACTAGTGTTATCACATTTTATGGGAATGTGATCTAGATTTACACCAAAGTCTAGGAGTTGTTGTTTTAACCATAAGATTTGTTCACAACAGCTACCCGCAGCGACATATTCAGCCTCATCTGTGGATAGGGCTACACTAGATTGTTTCTTGCTAGCCCAAGACACTAAAGAACTACCAAGGAGGTGACATGTGTCGCTTGTGCTTTTCCTATCTACTTTGCAACCAGCTAAATCAGAATCGAAATACCCAACAAGGTTACAAGTGGAACCTTTGGGGTACCATAAACCCATATCAGTTGTAAAAGGAATTTTCAAAGGAAAGGGAAATCTTTATTTTCAGATCTTTTTCCAACAATGACAAGTCCATGTAATCATAAACTTATTACTTTTCTTATAAAGTAAGATGATAATATAAGGAGTGTTACACTTTTATGGTATCAGAGCAATGGTCCTGACTTTTGGTCCTTGGGTGTGTGGTCCAATACGCTGGTCATCGATATCTGAGAGGTTTCCTGGGAAGTATACTTTCATGTACTTCCAAACTAGATCTAAGGATATGTGTAATGGTTCTAGATAAGTAGCTTAGTCTGCTATTAAGAAGTGTTCTATGTAGTCTAAGTAGAAGGATGATAGTTGTATGCTTCTCTTTAGACATGTTGTAAACCTAAACCCATAGTGTTGGTTTATTACGTTCTCATAGAACCAGTGATAAGGAAATCTTAAGGAGTTGTAGTAAGTCTTTGACTTTGGGGATGAGTGTTTTCCCTCACTCGTGTTAAAGTTAATCGATTTCTCGGACCGAGTGCAGGGCAGTCATCTTCTTAAAGATTAACCTTGTTGAGTTTGTTAAACTCTAAAGCTATCCTTTCTTTTGTTCCTTATGGATACGGGTATTGATCAAAGTTGCTCTATGTCTTATTCGATCCGCTATCTCAAAGTAGAGACTCCTACAAATCTTCTTGTAGTTGTTTCCAATGTATGTCGGAATTGTTCTATTAAGGTATTAGACTTTGTCTATCTACCTGTGTCATGAATACATTTGATCTTAGACACGGTTTGGAAGCCAAGAGATCAAGTGATCATGATTAATGACGATAGAACAACCCTGTATTGGGATTCCCAAGCTTCGAATCTGGAATCCAATGGATCCATGTGTTTGCTTCTGGACAGCAGTGAAGGAAAGGAAGAAGGGGGTTAAAGAAATCTTGGTTACAAGAAATAATGTCAAGTTTACCCTTAAGTAAAGAGATAGAGTTTGGAATCAAGTTAATTCTTGAAACCGATTCTATCTCTACTACTCTTATAATATGGTACCATCGGGAATGGTCAAATGGAAGAAACACGTGGAGTAGTTGCTGAAAAGGTTATGGTTGGATCAGGTTAAAGGAGTCCAAGTGTTTTCTAAGATTGATTGGAGGTCGGATTAACCCCAAAACATAATGCGGGACGAGGATACACCTAAGATTGCATTTTGATCTCGATATGGACATTATGAGTAGGAAATAATGTCGTTCGGATTGACTAATGCACCTGTTCTTTTATGGATTATAAGAACTGGACCTTTAGACTATATTTGGATTCGTTTGTGGCTTATTCTAAGAATCCGGAGGAGCATGAGGAACATCTCAGGACTATGTTGAGAATCCTATAGGAGGAGTAGTGTGTGCTAAACTCACCAAAGATGAGTTTTGGTTGAGCGAAGTTAAGTTCACAGGGCATGTGATCTTTAAAGAAGAAATTGTGGTGGATCCAGCGAAGGTGAATTCAGTGGTGTAATGTGAACAACTTAAGATTGTGGTTAAAGTAAGAAGTTTCTTAGGGCTGGCTGGATACTATCGTCGGATTATTGAAGGACTTTCTATGATCGCATGGCCTTTGACCAAGTTGACTTGGAAAGATCAGTTGTTTGTATGAATGATAGGATGTTGTTTAATTATAGTGGGGTAGTGATGGATTATACCCTAATATAATATGATTAGTCCAAGAGGAATTATGGAAAAATGTGTATATTAGAATTTAAATCATTTCAGTGATGAATTCAGTTGGAATCAAGTTATTAGATTATGATTAAATCCTATTTTGAGTTGGATTGGATGATGTAAAGAAAATGGTTTTGAAATTCTTTGGTTTTATTTCTAAAACTGTACTTCATAACGTTTAGAGCTTCTTGTAACCGGTTAGAAGCTGAAAGTTAAAATAAAAATTTAAGTTATTTGTGAAGGAACTTATGGTATCAATAAACATCTTCCTCCAATCCAAACTCAATGTCAATCACCTAAGTAAAAATTAAGGAAGGATTTAATGTGGTAAAATAACTTAATCCCTTGATTCTGTTGGAAGTCAAGCTTTCCCAAGGGCTTCAAGTGCAAGTATTATATGGTTTTGATGATAACAAACTCAAGCTTCTCAAGTTCTTATCAAGTGCAATCACAAGCTCTTTAACCTTCAAGTCCAAGCTTCATGTTGAAGGCTCAAGCAAATAGAAGACCTTAGCCCTTTCCCTTAGGACATCATGTAAGGTAATGAAGTCAAGGTTTATATTATGTTAAAAGGCCAATATAAGTTTTTCCAAATATATTTTTCATAATTAAGTAGAAGAAAAAGAAGTTTTGTGAAAATCAGTTTTTATATCTTAGTTTTGGTGAAAATAATTGATGTTACAAAACTCTGAATATTTTTATGTTATGCAAGAAGGAGTAATCGATTACTTGCCTAAGTTAATCGATTAATTTTGTTGCATCATACATAAATCAGAGAGTTTGTAATCGATTAAGTGAACTTTGTTAATCAATTACTTTCTTATGAGAGTAATCAATTACCTGGCTCAAGTAATCGATTAAAATTGTTGATTCATATATTTTCCTGAGACAAAGTAATCGATTACTTGTCTTGTAGTAATCGATTACATGATGTTGCATCATATAAAAATCAGAGGCTCTGTAATCGATTATTAGAATAGTGGTAATCGATTATATGAGTTGCATCATATATTAAACAGAAGTGAAGTAATCAATTACATGCATGTGATAATCGATTACTGGTTTTTAAAATGAATTTCAAAGTTTCTATTTTTAAAGGGATAATCGATTACCTCCCTAAAGTAAACGATTACCTAAACTTTTATTGAAAAACGTGTCAAAATCATTTTGATTATTTCCTGATTTGTTTTTATATAAAAGATTCTGATTTATTTTATAAAATTCGAAAATGATTTTAAATTTGAATTATTTCCTTTTTCGTTTTAAGAATCAAATCTTTGTTTTATTTTGTAAATCTTTTTTTATTTGGTTTTGATTTTAAAACTTAAATTATTTTATTTCCAAAATCGTTTTTGATTTGATTCCGATTCTTTTTTCAAATTCAAAATTCAAATTTCAAATATTTTCAAATCTTTGGTTTTAATTCCTAAATCTTTTATTTTATCTTTTTGATTTGTTTTGATTTCAAAACTAACTCTATTTATTTTGTTTTGGAAAATCATTTCACACTTCTACATTGAACTAATCTGATATTCACGTTCTTTCTCTTCTTCTCCATTCTTCTCTGGTTTTCACGCTCATCTTTTCTAAGAAAAACTAAACCTTGTATTGGCCTTGTAACAACCTTATTTAGACTTCATTGCCATAGAGCTTAATTGTTGTATCAGTGTTGCTTAGAACACACTATTGTTAGAGTGACCTTATATTGTTGTATCTGCACTATTAAGAGTGCACTATAGGTCTTGTACCCGATCAATCATACCTTAACCAGTGTTGTAAGGGGTGTGTAACCCTTAGTGACTAGGGAGTGAATCTCCTAGTGCGAACGTGCGGCATTCGTGGCTGTAGGGTGAGGAACCCTGCTGTGTGGGTAGTGCTAGACGAACGGTGGGGCACCTAGTAGTTAGGCTATCTGGTTTGTTGAGGTCCCTAGCGAAAGGAGGTTCCTAGTAGCTTGCAGGGCGCTCTGGTTGTACTTGGGGATGCGTGGCGTCTTTGGTATAGTGAAAGCTCAAGCGGGTCGCTTGGGGACTGGAGTAGGCCGGGTTTGCCGAACCAGGAGAAAAATCTCTGGTGCAATCTCTTCTATCCCTATCTCTTTTATTTTCCGTTGTTATATTTATTTGTTGTGCATCATAACGACTATTTTCGTAATAATCTATTTCAAGCGAATTTAAAATAATAAACGCGGTAACGGTTTTCATTGTTCTTATTTAATTCGTATCCGCGCATATTAGTTTTTCATAATAGTATTAATATTATTCGCTTCTGCGCAATCGTTTTCATCAATATATTGTTTTCCGCTGCAAAATCTATTTAAGTTTATTGAAAACGATTTAATTCGAATATTTTCAAATGTTTTCATAAACACCCAATTCACCCCCCCTCTTGGTTGTTGGCTGCCAATCCTATCAATAATTCTAACAGATTCATCATTGAAATTGATTTAAGAGGATTGAATCATAATACTTATGGACTAATCAAGAGTTAAAATTAAGGAGCTACTCCAAGCGGAGAAGGTAGAGAATTGAGCTCAATGATGGTCAAGGAGGCTATTCTGATCGAGGAAGTTCAGAGACCTAAGTCTGGTAACGCAAGAGGAACCATCTAGCATTAGACTGGGAATATTGCAAATCACCCACGAATTCTTGAATCGGATTCGTGAATTACAACCAGAAGATGAGGAGAAGAAAGAGAAGTTGGCTTTTGAGGGAAAGGAGTTAGATTTCTATGAAGAAGCGAATGGAATTCTCTGTTTCGAGATGAGAATCTGCATTCTGAGCAAACTAAAACTTATAAGGATGGGTAGGGACGAAGTGTGTAAGAGATGAAAGATCAAAGATATGTTGAAAACTTGTAAGTCAGATGCTGGAAGCCAGTAACCGATAAAATCGTCGGAGGGATGGTTAAAGAAAAGCCTTTGAAAATATTCCCAGATGAGGTAAGAAGGAAGAATGAGATTTAATCTTTGGAATTAAAGCCAGGGATTAGGGATATTCAAAAATATATTACTAAAGGTAAGGGATTTAGGAAGTGTTTTCTGGAACAATCTAGATGATATTTCCAAAGGCATGAACTTCAAGAATAGATTATGTTCGAACCTAAGTCAGCTATCAACTATCAAGAAATAAGGAATTTCTCGATGTTGGTAAGAATGTACGAGGACTATGGGAAAGCACATGAATTTCATGCGAGAAATGTCTGAGTTCAGAATAAGAGAAAGATTGATGAAATAAAGGCCCAACTGGAGAAAGAGGAAAAGTAAATAGGAGAATATCAACCACGAAAATATCAAGGTTAAGGAATCCTCGACTGAAGAAAAGTGACTAAGGAGGAAATAGGGAAGGGAACATTTGTCCATCTCAAGGTGAAAAATGTGAGGCACATCACTTTGAGTTTAGTTGTGATGTACCTAAGGGAATAGTCAATTCCGATTGCAAGAACCTGGAGTATTACTCACCGAATTGTCTTGAAGGAAAAGGTGAGAAAAGAATGGATGAATCAAGCACGAGAAGAGTTCACCAGCTGAGATGTGAGTTAAGTCTACTCCTGACATAGACAACCCAAGTCTATCTCTTCCTTTGATTTGAGTTAACGTAGTCAAATGTTTTTTGATTACGTTAATCTAATCGTTTGAAAATATCAATATCCTATTGGAAGTTCAACTCCAATATTTCTATGATCAAAACCTTTATCACAGTTGGATGTGATAAATATTTGTGGGCACTACAGAAATAGAAAGATCAGTTATGGCTAGAGAGATTAACAACCACCGGGATAAGACAAATCTTTGTCTCCCCAACGGAAATGTCTCTAGAACTTGACTATCTAACTAAGTCTGATAGTGATAATTACCCTATCTTGAAGTTCATTTAACTTAAAGCTCTGTCGTATGGTCTTTCTTGCGAAAGATTATATCTGAAAGGGATGATTTTGTTATTAATGGTTTGAATATTAGGACTGATCACCCTAATGTCTCAAGCTGTTAAGGAACGAAGTCATACAAATATTTCTTTAATCGTGCTCAAGTGATTAGAGTGCGTAACACAAAAAGTTTTTCCCAAAAAGTTTATTGAAAAGTGTTTTATTTGAAGAATGTTTATGTGAAGTGTATTACTCAAAACAGTATTTCTTTTAAAAGAAATTCTTTCACATAAGAGTTTTTATGCAAAGAATCGTTATTGTTTAAATTGAAAGGTTCTATTAGAAATGTTTCGGAATAAAAGAACTATATCAAAACTCTTTTAAGTGGGGGAGAACCCTAAGAACAATTTTTTTTAAGGGAATTAGATAAAGTTTTCTAGTATAAGAACATTTTGGAGAAGTGGAAAATTTCAGAAGATGAATTTCGGGGACGAAATTCCTTTTGAGTGGGGGAGTAGTGTAACACCCCTAATTTTCGTCTCCCAAATAACAAAGAAATTAGTTATAACAGTTATTTTATAATCGATTTATATTAGTTTTGAAAGTTTTAGTTTTTTTTACATTATGTGTTTTTATATATAAAAATGTGAGATATATTTTTATATGGTTATTTTGTACAAAAATATGAATATTGTAACTTAGTCCTTGGGTTGGGACCTAATTGCAATATTAGAAAGGTTTTTGAAGAAAGAGTAATTAAGTTATTAATTTTTGAAGTTTTATCAGTATGTAACCGGTTAGAAGGGCTCTGTAACTGGTTACACGATGAACTCAGAAACTGGGTTAGTGCGTTTGATGAGTAATCACGCGTTTTAACCCAGATTTCGCCACGAAATCATCTTAATCGTAGTGAGAGCTACGTGTCTTGATGCATGTTAGCTTGATTAATCTATAAATAGCCTTACTTGTGATGAATTTGGCTCATTTTTGCTCCATTGAAGTGTGGATGCTCTGTTTTAGGGTTCCCGAATTCATTCCTTCGATTCTCTCTTGTCCTTGTGAGTTAGAGTGCGAGTGATACACCATTGTGAAGCTTATCCCACGAGCTTCACATTGATGCTAAGTTTGTGAGTTGGGAGTCTCTGTGGAGGGAGTTTCGAAAATGCAAAGTTGAGGTTGCAAACCTGTCAAACTCTGTTGCAGATTCATGAAGCCCTCTTTTAGCTTCGATTTTGGTAAGCTCCTGTTATCCCTTGGTCCCAAATCTTTCCTAATCTCTTTAGCATGTTGCAGAGATTAAGTCCTAACTATTTTCCCCAATTTTGATGCAGGTTCTCTATGTCGAATTCTCTGATTTTGGGAACCCACCGAAACTGTGTTGCATGCCCAGCAGAGAAGGGGAATTAGTGGATTTTGGTGTTCAAACTCATTTCTCTGTGAAGTCTTTGTTCTCAATCGATCTAGAGGTAAGGGGGAAGTTTACTATTTGCTAGAGTGAGGATAAACATGTTTGGTAAATAGGATGAGTCACCAAGAGACTCTAAGGGCATAGCTTGAATTAGTTTTATGGCTTGGAGGCCAACTTAGCTCATTTATGGTTTTTGATCAATTATAATATGATGCATGCAAGCTATTGTGATGACAATTTCATGACTTATTTGGATATTATGTGAATTGATGCATTAAGTTGTGAAATATGTGATTTATGCACTTTTGGTGTATGATGATTTTGCATGCATGAATTGTGAGGTGTTTAAGTGTTTAAACATGTGTACTTTAAGGTATTAAACTTCGGTTAATGATGAAAATAGGTTAGATTTGGGTATTGAAAATAATGGTATGCAAAACCTCACTTTTCAGTGTGTTTTTTGCATAATCTAACCGGTTAGTCTGAGGTTGTAACCGATTAGATACTGTCAGTTTTCAAAAGAAAAAGGTTTCTGAAATTGGCTAAGTGTTCATACCATTTATACTCATGTTTAAGCTAGAAATTCATATAAAAACCAATCTAAAACTATTTGATTGAGCACTGTTTGGTTTAGATTGGAGGTGATGACTTATACCTAATATTAAATGATAATTTCAAGATGAAATTATGCATAAATGAAATTGGATTATGACTTAGATCTTTTGAATGATATTATGTGTTGAACTTGAGGTATTCTATTATGCTAATACCTTGTTATTGGATTGAGTAGAGAATTCAAGAAAAGATTCTTTGAAAATCAGTGGTTTTATGTTCAGGTCTGTAATTCTAACCGGTTAGGTGATGATGTAACCGGTTAGTACTTGAGACTTAAAAATAAAAGTTAAGTTTTTGAGTAAGGATTGTTAAAACCAATGATTAAATTCTTTCAATCCAGGTCTATGATCATATGTTTAACTTAAATTCAAAGGTGAATTTTATGAGTAAAGTTATACCTCAGGATATCATTCAGGAGTGGTGTTTTCTAAGTCATAATAATGGAATTTAAGGAAAGACCAACCTGAGTAATTATGTGTGCATTCATGCATGGAAAGAGGTGATGAAATAGGTTGGCAAGGATCGTTTGTCATGTTCTGGGAACATGAGGAGGGTACTCTGGGAGTACCAAATTGATGCAACCTACTTGATGACACATTCTGGGAATGTGGCCAGTGTCTGGGACATGGTTTCTTTGGTGCGTTCTGGGAACGTGATGCACACTCTGGGAGTGGTGCTTGTTTATATTCTAAGTATGGTTTGCTATACGTTCTGGGAACGTATGTTATTGTTCTGGGAACATGAGAAGGGTACTCTGGGAGTACCAAATTGATGCAACCTACTTGATGACACATTCTGGGAATGTGTCCAGTGTCTGGGACATGGTTTCTTTGGTGCGTTCTGGGAACGTGATGCACACTCTGGGAGTGGTGCTTGTTTATATTCCAAGTATGGTTTGCTATACGTTCTGGGAGCGTATGTTAGAGTTCTGGGAACACATTGGTGTATTGGATGGACGTCCGAGATTGATTAGTATTGGAGGCCTCAGGATTGTGAGATAGACAACATGCATCATGCCACCTGCATTGAAAGACTTATTATGATTAACCAGGTGTGCTCATATGGTTATGCATCCTGATTTGCTACATGATTTCTTGTGTATGTTAGTTTTATTCTCATTTGATTATGCGAATATATATAGCTAACCCCCATGCCCTTATTAGGTGTTGCTCGTATATCTAGCTTGTGCAAAAGTCCGTGAAGAGAGATGTCCCTTAGGCGCATGCAGAGTTTAGATAGTGTGGGTTGGGAACCCTTTATACATATCGAGGATCCAGCCAGATGGATGTTTGGACAGAGGACCAGTGACCAGCTCTATAACATCTTTATTTTTAATAGTAGTTATATGATACACATTTTGAAAAAGGTATTGTAACACCCCTAATTTTCGTCTCCCGGATAATAGGGAATTAATAATAAAAGTTTTATTATTAATTTATATGAATTTCCCGAGTTTATGTTTTGTATTTAATCAGCCAGAAATATAAAAATAAGTGAAAATATTTTTATATGGTAAATAAATGCAAAATATAAGAATATTGCATTTTAGTCCTTGGTTTAGGACCTAAAGGTAATATTGAAAAGGTTCATGAGGGAAAGTGTTAAAAATATTAATTTTTAAATTTTTTACTAATCTAACCGGTTAGTAATGCCCTGTAACCGGTTAGACGATGAACCCAGAAACTGGGTTAGTGGAATTTGATGAGTAATCACTTGATTAATCACGGAATCGCAACGATTACATCCTCAGATTAGTGGAAACACAAGCGTCCTTGTGCATGTCACTCTAAATTGTCTATAAATAGCTGAATTTCTGATGAATTGGGGGTTGTTCATCTTAGTTTTGGGTTGAAGGGCTGAGTTAGGGTTTCAATTTCGTGGAAGAAGATTCTCCTTCTTCATTGAGTGTTGAGGGACGAGTGATACACCATTGTAAAGCTTACAACAAGAGCTTTGCAAAGACCCAAACCTTGTGAGTTGAGAGTGAGGGAGCTGGGAGAACGAAGCCTTTAAAGTGAAAGAGTTCAAAAACTGGTTCAGCAAAGGCTGATTTCTGGAGCTGAATTGAAGCTTCAATTTTGGTAAGTATAAGAACTCCTTTGACCTCAAATCACTTCTATCTCCTAGTGCATGTTACCTAGATTGAGTTCTAACTGTTTCCCCAATTTCTTTGGCCAATTGCCATGTCAAATTTTCTGGTCTTTGGACCTTGTTGATTGAAATCGTGGCTGAAAGCAGAACCTAGGATTTGTGAGGAATCTGTGGATTTTTCTTCAAGTTCAGTGTTAATCTTCATCAAACTCTGTCTTAAGGTATGGGAGAAGTCTACCTTATACTAGATTTAGACTAAAAATTAAGTGATTTAGGATTTGAGTTAACAAAACTCAAAAAGGGCATTATGTGTATGAAGCACAAAGGCTTGGAGGCCAAATATTAGCTCAATGTTGTTTTGAGCAACTTTGTGTTAATGCATGCAATGGATATTGATGCTGGAATCTGTATTTAAATGCTTATTTTAAGTTTTGTTGTGTTGAATTGTGTTTATATTGATTTTTATGCAATTTGATACAAGAAGCTTAATGCATGCAAATTGAATATGTTTCTGTGATGAAATATATTTGTTTAAGGTATATGAACCCTGACAAATAATGAAATTTGGTTAGATTTGAGAAATGAAAAGAATGATGTGTCAAAACCCTTGTTTTAGTGGATTGACTGCAGAATCTAATCGGTTACTCGATATTTATAACCGGTTAGACACTACAAAATTTCAAAAGAAAATCAGTTTACAAAACAGTCCTGAAGTCTCACAAATTTTGCTCAAATCTATACTTTAATTTCACTGGAAACAATCTGAAAATGAGTGGATAATACTGTCTTGGTTCAGATGTGAGGTTAAGGGTTATTACCTTAAGTAATGAGATAATTTCAAGAGGAAATTATGCTCTTTTGGAAACAGAATATTATTTAGACTTTTGAATGATAAAAACAGTGGTTTTGAGGTATAAAACATTGTTAAACTTGTTTATGGATTGGGTAGAGAATTCAAGAAAAAGGGTTTTTCTGAATTACAATGGAAAAACAGTTCAGGTCTGTAATTCTAACCGGTTAGCCTGAAACCGTAACCGGTTAGTACCTGAATCTGAAAAATAAAAAGTTAAGTTTTTGAATACCATTGGTTATGTTCTCCCAATCTAAGCCTAAGGGCATGTTTTTGAGATAATTCAAAGGAGAATTTTGTGCCAAAGACTATACCTCAAATAAATCATTCAAAAGAGAAATTGAAATATTTCTAAATCGCAGTAATTAATATAAAGATAAAACCAACCCTGATATTTGTGCATGCATATAGAATGGAAGTTTGGTTGGTAGGAACGTTTATCATATTCTGGGAATATGAGGAGGGTACTCCGGGAGTACCAAATTATAACCTACTTGATGACACATTATAGATATGTGGCCAGTGTCCGGGACCTGGTTTTTATATGCGTTCTGGGAACGTGGTTCACACTCCGGGAGTGATGCTTAATATCCAAGTATGATTCGGCATTACGTTCTGGGAACGAATGTCGGTGTTCCGGGAACACAAGGGTGTATTGGATGGACGTCCAAGATGGACTTTTAGAGGCCTCAGTTGTGGATAGAGAATCATACATCATGCCACTTGCATTATAAGAGATATAATGTTGAAAATTGGTGTGCTCATATGTACTTGCATTATTATCTGTCCATGAAATACTTGTGTTTGTAACTTTAGTCTTTATCAATTATGTATATGTGTATACTTACTCCCTGTGCCCTGTTTAGGTGATGGCCAGATACCTAGCTTGCATCGAGATACGCCCTATCCCTAGTGGTAAATGGACGTATGAGGAGCACCGTGCCACTTTTGAGGGGGAGGTTGAGATCACTCTCTACCACCCTAACCCTCTGGTGCGAGTGCGACCTCGTCGATTTAGGATCCCATTAGTCTATACTATGCATGTTCCACCCTTTTATACATATAGAGGACCACCCACGGCTCGACCGATGCGTCGTTTTCATAGTTTTCGTTTCAGAGCTGCCACTCGTTCTCATCCTTCCTCCCATAGAGTTGTCACTGAGGAGACTCCTTCTCCTGGTCCGACTGATTTCGAGAGGACTGCTTCTGCAGATCCTAGACCCAGTGGTGGGGTCTCTACCCAGTCAGGCGAGGTCGAGGAGGACCCCGTGGAGGATGAGAGTGAGGAGGAGGTGCATGTCGAGCCGACTGTTTCTGCTAGAGGTGGACCCGCCGGTTCATAGGAGCCTGCATAGCGTGGATGATTTGGATCCTAGATCCTAGGGATAGAGCTATGGAGGATATGAGGAGCTGCTGAGGACATGGATGACCTGCTCTGGGACTTATACTTTTGGATTTTGTTATATATTGTATATATTGAGAGGTCTTAGAGTGAGGTTTCATTATATACAGCTGGGTTGTATATGTTTTTATAAACTCTTGCTATCTCGACTTATGATACTTGCTACTATGGATACTGATGGGGTTTTTATGTTATGACATATATATATATATATGATGTTTTATTTACCTCAGCAGTGCCCCATAAGTATTGCTTTTACTTCCGCGAACTCTGATTTCGATTTAAAAAGGATTTCGGCGACAAGTTTATATTTTATATAATCAATCCAACTCGAGAGACTAATAACATATTTTATGAAAGACTATGAAAAGGTTTATTGTGTTTACGGAAATATTATCTCGAGAGTCTTTTCGTAATTAAGATATTACCTCGCCGAACTCAAATAAATGTTCAAATTAAAAGTGTTTATAACCAAGCAAGTATTAAGTTAAAAAAGAAAAATTTTCTAGTCCTAATTTTGATAGCAAGTATTCAACTATTTGGAAATATTAACTATTTTCAAGATACTAAAAAGGGTGTCATACCTGTGGTGGTATCAGAGCATTGGTCCTCTCCCTCATGGCCCCGATGATACAGCTAAGTATGGTATTCAATGTAAATTGAATATGTTTTGAGTAAGTTAGTGGCATTTATGTTTCAAAGACCTTTTTAGTGACCCAAAGCCCATAGTGCAGGTCTTTCTATGGCAACCAGAAATAGAAATATTACGAATGAAATGTTAGAACGAATCACGACCGTGCTGGAAGGCATGCAGCAGCAGCAGCGACAGCAACCATCTCAAGGGCGAGCTGGTAATCCATCTGTTGGCAATATGGCGAATCATGATGCTAAGACTCTGTCGGAGTTTAGGAAGTGCAATCCACCAAGGTTCGAAGGCGGGTACAAACCTGATGAGGCGAACAAGTGGTTGTATGAGATCAATAAGATTTTCCGAACTTTGGATTGTTCTGATGAACAAAAGGTAACCTATGCAGTTTACATTCTTCATGGGGAAGCTGAAAACTGGTGGGATCACACTGTTCAATTGCTGAATTTTGAAAGAAGAGCAATCAATTGGGGAGTATTTATGGAGAAATTTCTCAATAAGTATTTTCCGGAAGATTTAAGGAGAAAGAAGGAAGTGGAATTCATGCAATTGAAGCAGGGGGATATGAGTGTAGGAGGGTATGCTGCCAGATTTGAGGAACTGATGAAATACTCTCCCTACTACTTAAATAACCCTGATGAAAGGAGTAAGTGTGTAAAGTTTGAAGGTGGACTGAGACCGGAGTTGAAGTCTATCTTCAGCTATCAGAGGATTCAGAGTTTCCCTGCACTTGTGGATATGTGCAGAATGTATGAGGATGATAAGAAAGCTGAGTTGATAGGAAGTCAAGGGAAAGGAGTTGGACAGAGCTATGGACCACAGAGGAAGAAGAAGTTTGATCATCGGAATAATGGTCTATATTCTCAGAAGAACAAGGGGAAGGGTAAGGCTGTGATGGATAACAGGAACAAATCTCGCGATAATGCTCCTTATTGCGAGAAGTGTAGGCGTTACCATCATGGTCAGTTCTGCTGGTCCACAGGAGGATGTTTCAAGTGTGGAAAGCAAGGTCACTTTGCTCGTGAGTGCAAAGAATCTGCAAAGGGTGATGCAAAGGGATCTGCTGGCAAGCCTGTGATACCAGGAAGAGTGTTTACCCTGAGTGGTAATGAAGCAACCCAAACCCCGAATCTCGTGCAAGGTAACTTTTTGCTTAATAATCAACCTTGCAAAATCATGTTTGATTTTGGAGCTACACATTCTTTTTTTCTCCCGAATGTGTGAATAGGCCGAATCTTGTTGTTTCCGATTCACCTTGCTATCTTAGTATAGATACCCCTATTGGAATACCGATTTTACCGCTAAAGTCTGTTTAGGGTGTAATGTGGAAATTCTGGGTCGTCTTTCCAAGGTAGATTTGGTTTGTCTTCCTAAGTTACAATTGGATGTAATATTGGGTATGAATTGGTTGATGACGAACCAAGTGATCATCAATTGTGAGGAAAAGACAATTCAATACAAGACCCTTGAACCTAAGGGTTATATGTGTTTGTTCTCAGCTTCTGGGGAAGAAGAGTCGATGCCAATAGAAGAGATTCCGGTGGTGAGAGAATTTCCGGAAGTATTTCCTGAAGAGATACCAGGATTACCTCCGAAGCGAGAGATAGAGTTCGGAATAGACTTAGTCCCTGGAGCTGGTCCCATCTCTATTGCTCCGTATAGGATGGCACCACCAGAGATGGCAAAAATGAAGAAGTAGATAGAGGAGTTGTTACAGAAGCAGATGATCTAGCCAAGCGTTTCGCCTTGGGGAGCTCCATTACTGTTTGTAAAGAAGAAGGATGGGAGTATGAGAATGTGTGTAGATTACAGACAGTAGAATAAGGTCACCATTAAAAATAAGTATCCTTTGCCAAGGATTGATGACCTTATGGATCAAGTTAGGGGAGCTGCAGTATTTTCCAAAATTGATCTGAGATCGGGTTATCATCAGATCAGGATAAAGGAGAAGGATATACCCAAGACTGCATTTCGATCTCGATACGGTCATTATGAGTATGTTGTGATGCCGTTCGGATTGACTAATGCACCTGCTATTTTCATGGATTATATGAACCGGATCTTTAGACCATATCTGGATTTATTTGTAGTGGTGTTTATCGACGATATTCTGGTCTATTCTAAGAATCCGGAAGAGCATGAAGAACATATTAGGATTGTGTTAAAAGTCTTGAAGGAGAAGCAATTATATGCCAAGCTTACGAAATGTGAGTTTTGGTTGAATGAAGTGAAGTTTTTGGGGCATGTAATCTCTAAAGAAGGAATTGCGGTGGATCCAGCAAAAGTAAGTTCAGTGCTAAGCTGGGAACAGCCTAAGACTGTGACCGAGGTGAGAGGTCTCTTGGGGTTAGCTGGATACTATCGTCAGTTCATAGAAGGATTTTCCAAGATTGCATTGCCTTTGACCAAGTTGACTCGGAAAGATCAACCGTTCGTGTGGGCCGATAGGTGTGAAGTTAGTTTCCGTGAGTTGAAGGAAAGGTTAACATCGTCTCCTGTGTTAATCTTACCTGATCCTCACAAGAGCTTTGAAGTGTACTGTGATGCATCTAAGCAAGGACTGGGTTGTGTATTGATGCAAGAAGGAAGAGTAGTGGCTTATGCATCGCGACAATTGAAGAATCATGAGGTGAATTACCCGACACACGATTTGGAATTGGCGGCGATCGTGTTTGCCTTAAAGATATGGAGACATCATCTCTATGGCACTACGTTCCAAGTATTTAGTGACCATAAGAGTTTGAAATATCTGTTCGATCAGAAAGAGTTGAACATGAGGCAAAGAAGGTGGATGGAGTTTTTGAAGGATTGTGACTTTAAACTCCACTATCATCCGGGTAAAGCAAATGTGGTTGCAGATGCTTTGAGTTGGAAAGAAATCCACATAAGTGCAATGATGGTTAAGGAAGTAGCTTTGATTGAGGAATTCAGAGACTTGAGCCTGTTGACACAAGTGGAGCCAACAAGTATCAAGTTAGGGATGCTGCAAATCACAAATGAGTTCTTAGAAAGAATTCGGGAATTGCAACAAGCGGATGGAGAATTGATGGAAAAGATGAGATTAGGTTTAGAAGGAAAGGAACCTGATGTCAAGGTTGGGCGGGATGGAATCCTTCGTTTCAGGACAAGGATTTGTATACCAAGAGATCAGGAAGTTAGAAGACTGATTCTTGACGAAGCCCATAAGAGTCGGATGAGTATGCATCCTGGATCAACCAAAATGTATCAGGATTTGAAGAAGATGGTTTGGTGGTCTAGATTGAAAAAGGATGTTGCAGAATATGTGGCGACGTGTTTGACTTGCCAAAAAACTAAGGTAGAACATCAGAAACCAGGAGGACGGTTGCAACCTTTGAGTATTCCCCAGTGGAAATGGGATAGCATCTCAATGGATTTCGTGTCTGGTTTGCCAAGGACAGCAACAAATCATGATGCAATCTGGGTGGTGGTGGATAGGTTGACAAAGTCGGCGCATTTTATTCTGATAAATATGCGTTATTCTTTGAACAAGCTTACCCAGATCTATATTAAGGAGGTAGTTCGTCTGCACGGAGTACCATCAAGTATTGTGTCGGATCGAGATCCCAGATTTTCTTCGCAATTCTGGAGAAGTTTGCATGATGCTATCGGAACAAGATTGAAATTGAGTTCTGCGTATCATCCACAGACTGATGGCCAGACGAAGAGAACGATTAAGTCTTTGGAAGATGTGTTGCGAGCTTGTGCACTTGAAGAACAAGGAAGTTGGGATCAAGTGATACCTCTTGCAGAATTCACATACAACAACAGCTATCATGCGAGCATTGGAATGGCACCATTTGAGGCGTTGTATGGAAGGAAGTATCAAACCCCGCTATGTTGGTTCCAAGTGGGGGAGAATTTAATGGTTGGACCGGAAATGATACAACAGACATCTGAGAAGATTAAGATGGTTCAGGCAAAGATGAAAGCGGCTCAGAGTCGGCATAAGAGTTATGCGGATAAGAGGAGAAAACTATTAGAGTTTTTGGAAGGTGACCACTTATTCCTTCGGATAGTTCCGATGAAAGGAATCAGTAGAGCTTTAAGAACCCGAAAGCTTTCGCCTAAGTGTTTAGGACCATACCAAATCCTTAAGAGAGTTGGTCCTGTTGCTTATCAACTAGCTCTACCACCCTCTCTATCCAATTTGCACAACGTCTTTCACGTTTCGCAATTGAAAAAGTATGTGCATGACTCCTCAGCCATTTTGAAAATTCAACCTGACGATCTAACTTTGAAGGAAAACCTTACCTTTGAGACCAGACCAGTTCAGATAGAAGATCGTAAGGTTAAACAGCTCAGGGGAAAGGAGATACCTTTAGTTAAGGTGGTATGGGAAAATGCAGACATATCTGATGCTACATGGGAGTTAGAGGAAAAGATGCGTCAAGAATATCCGGAGTTGTTTTTGTAAGCTAGAATTTCGGGGACGAAATTCCTTTTAAGTGGGGGAGTAGTGTAACACCCCTAATTTTCGTCTCCCGGATAATATGGAATTAATAATAAAAGTTTTATTATTAATTTATATGAATTTCCCGTGTTTATGTTTTGTATTTAATCAGCCGGAAATATAAAAATAAGTGAAAATATTTTTATATGGCAAATAAATGCAAAATATAAGAATATTGCATTTTAGTCCTTGGTTTAGGACCTAAAGGTAATATTGAAAATGTTCTTGGAGGGAAAGATTTAAAAATATTAATTTTTAAATTTTGTACTAATCTAACCGGTTAGTAATGCCCTGTAACCGGTTAGACGATGAACCCAGAAACTGAGTTAGTGGAATTTGATGAGTAATCACTTGATTAATCACGGAATCGCCACGATTACAGCCTCAGATTAGTGGAAACAAACGCTTCCTTGTGCATGTCACTCTAAATTGTCTATAAATAGCTGAATTTCTGATGAATTGGGGGTTGTTCATCTGAGTTTTGGGTTGAAGGGCTGAGTTAGGGTTTCAATTTCGTGGAAGCAGATTCTCCTTCTTCTTTGAGTGTTGAGGGACGAGTGATACACCATTGTAAAGCTTACATCAAGAGCTTTACAAAGACCCAAACCTTGTGAGTTGAGAGTGAGGGAGCTGGGAGAACGAAGCCTTTAAAGTGAAAGAGTACAAAAACTGGTTCAGCAAAGGCTGATTTCTGGAGCTGAATTGAAACTTCAATTTTGGTAAGTATAAGAACTCCTTTGACCTCAAATCACTTCTATCTCCTAGTGCATGTTACCTAGATTGAGTTCTAACTATTTTCCCCAATTTCTTTGGCCAATTGCCATGTCAAATTTTCTGGTCTTTGGACCTTGTTGATGGAAATCGTGGCTGAAAGCAGAACCTAGGATTTGTGAGGAATTTGTGGATTTTTCTTCAAGTTCAGTGTTAATCTTCATCAAACTCTGTCTTAAGGTATGGGAGAAGTCTACCTTATACTAGATTTAGACTAAAAATTAACAAAACTCAAAAAGGGCATTATGTGTATAAAGCACAAAGGCTTGGAGGCCAAATTTTAGCTCAATGTTGTTTTGAGCAACTTTGTGTTAATGCATGCCATGGATATTGGTGCTGGAATCTGTATTTAAATGCTTATTTTAAGTTTTGTTGTGTTGAATTGTGTTTATATTGATTTTTATGCAATTTGATACAAGAAGCTTAATGCATGCAAATTGAATATGTTTCTGTGATGCAATATATTTGTTTAAGGTATATGAACCCAGACAAATGATGAAATTTGGTTAGATTTGAGAAATGGAAAGAATGATGTGTCAAAACCCTTGTTTTAGTGGACTGACTGCAGAATCTAACCGGTTACTCGATATTTATAACCGGTTAGACACTACAAAATTTCAAAAGAAAATCAGTTAACAAAACAGTCCTGAAGTCTCACAAATTTTGCTCAAATCTATACTTTAATTTCACTGGAAACAATCTGAAAATGAGTGGATAATACTGTCTTGGTTCAGATGTGAGGTTAAGGGTTATTACCTTAAGTAATGAGATAATTTCAAGAGGAAATTATGCTCTTTTGGAAACAGAATATTATTTAGACTTTTGAATGATAAAAACAGTGGTTTTGAGGTATAAAACATTGTTAAACTTGTTTATGGATTGGGTAGAGAATTCAAGAAAAAGGGTTTTTCTGAATTACAATGGAAAAACAGTTCAGGTCTGTAATTCTAACCGGTTAGCCTGAAACCGTAACTGGTTAGTACCTGAATCTGAAAAATAAAAAGTTAAGTTTTTGAATACCATTGGTTATGTTCTCCCAATCTAAGCCTAAGGGCATGTTTTTGAGATAATTCAAAGGAGAATTTTGTGCCAAAGACTATACCTCAAATAAATCATTCAAAAGAGAAATTGAAATATTTCTAAATCGCAGTAATTAATATAAAGATAAAACCAACCCTGATATTTGTGCATGCATATAGAATGGAAGTTTGGTTGGTAGGAACGTTTATCATATTCTGGGAATATGAGGAGGGTACTCCGGGAGTACCAAATTATAACCTACTTGATGACACATTATAGATATGTGGCCAGTGTCCGGGACCTGGTTTTTATATGCGTTCTGGGAACGTGGTTCACACTCCGGGAGTGATGCTTAATATCCAAGTATGATTCGGCATTACGTTCTGGGAACGAATGTCGGTGTTCCGGGAACACAAGGGTGTATTGGATGGACGTCCAAGATGGACTTTTAGAGGCCTCAGTTGTGGATAGAGAATCATACATCATGCCACTTGCATTATAAGAGATATAATGTTGAAAATTGGTGTGCTCATATGTACTTGCATTATTATCTGTCCATGAAATACTTGTGTTTGTAACTTTAGTCTTTATCAATTATGTATATGTGTATACTTACTCCCTGTGCCCTGTTTAGGTGATGGCCAGATACCTAGCTTGCATCGAGATACGCCCTATCCCTAGTGGTAAATGGACGTATGAGGAGCACCGTGCCACTTTTGAGGGGGAGGTTGAGATCACTCTCTACCACCCTAACCCTCTGGTGCGAGTGCGACCTCGTCGATTTAGGATCCCATTAGTCTATACTATGCATGTTCCACCCTTTTATACATATAGAGGACCACCCACGGCTCGACCGATGCGTCGTTTTCATAGTTTTCGTTTCAGAGCTGCCACTCGTTCTCATCCTTCCTCCCATAGAGTTGTCACTGAGGAGACTCCTTCTCCTGGTCCGACTGATTTCGAGAGGACTGCTTCTGCAGATCCTAGACCCAGTGGTGGGGTCTCTACCCAGTCAGGCGAGGTCGAGGAGGACCCCGTGGAGGATGAGAGCGAGGAGGAGGTGCATGTCAAGCCGACTGTTTCTGCTAGAGGTGGACCCGCCGGTTCATAGGAGCCTGCATAGCGTGGATGATTTGGATCCTAGATCCTAGGGATAGAGCTATGGAGGATCTGAGGAGCTGCTGAGGACATGGATGACCTGCTTTGGGACTTGTACTTTTGGATTTTGTTATATATTGTATATATTGAGAGGTCTTAGAGTGAGGTTTCATTATATGCAGCTGGGTTGTATATGTTTTTATAAATTCTTGCTATCTCGACTTATGATACTTGCTACTATGGATACTGATGGGGTTTTTATGTTATGACATACATATATATATATATATATGATGTTTTATTTACCTCAGCAGTGCCCCATAAGTATTGCTTTTACTTCCGCGAACTCTGATTTCGATTTAAAAAGGATTTCGGCGACAAGTTTATATTTTATATAATCAATCCAACTCGAGAGACTAATAACATATTTTATGAAAGACTATGAAAAGGTTTATTGTGTTTACGGAAATATTATCTCGAGAGTCTTTTCGTAATTAAGATATTACCTCGCCGAACTCAAATAAATGTTCAAATTAAAAGTGTTTATAACCAAGCAAGTATTAAGTTAAAAAGGAAAAATTTTATAGTCCTAATTTTGATAGCAAGTATTCAACTATTTGGAAATATTAACTATTTTCAAGATACTAAAAAGGGTGTCATACCTGTGGTGGTATCAGAGCATTGGTCCTCTCCCTCATGGCCCCGATGATACAACTAAGTATGGTATTCAATGTAAATTGAATATGTTTTGAGTAAGTTAGTGGCATTTATGTTTCAAAGACCTTTTTAGTGACCCAAAGCCCATAGTGCAGGTCTTTCTATGGCAACCATAAATAGAAATATTACGAACGAAATGTTAGAACGAATCACGACCGTTCTGGAAGGCATGCAGCAGCAGCAGCGACAGCAACCATCTCAAGGGCGAGCTGGTAATCCATCTGTTGGCAATATGGCGAATCATGATGCTAAGACTCTGTTGGAGTTTAGGAAGTGCAATCCACCAAGGTTCGAAGGCGGGTACAAACCTGATGAGGCGAACAAGTGGTTGTATGAGATCAATAAGATTTTCCGAACTTTGGATTGTTCTGATGAACAGAAGGTAACCTATGCAGTTTACATGCTTCATGGGGAAGCTGAAAACTGGTGGGATCACACTGTTCAATTGCTGAATTTTGAAAGGAGAGCAATCAACTGGGGAGTATTTATGGAGAAATTTCTCAATAAGTATTTTCCGGAAGATTTAAGGAGAAAGAAGGAAGTGGAATTCATGCAATTGAAGCAGGGGGATATGAGTGTAGGAGAGTATGCTGCCAGATTTGAGGAACTGATGAAATACTCTCCCTACTACTTAAATAACCCTGATGAAAGGAGTAAGTGTGTAAAGTTTGAAGGTGGACTGAGACCGGAGTTGAAGTCTATCTTCAGCTATCAGAGGATTCAGAGTTTCCCTGCACTTGTGGATATGTGCAGAATGTATGAGGATGATAAGAAAGCTGAGTTGATAGGAAGTCAAGGGAAAGGAGTTGGACAGAGCTATGGACCACAGAGGAAGAAGAAGTTTGATCATCGGAATAATGGTCTATATTCTCAGAAGAACAAGGGGAAGGGTAAGGCTGTGATGGATAACAAGAACAAATCTCGCGATAATGCTCCTTATTGCGAGAAGTGTAGGCGTTATCATCATGGTCAGTTCTGCTGGTCCACAGGAGGATGTTTCAAGTGTGGAAAGCAAGGTCACTTTGCTCGTGAGTGCAAATAATCTGCAAAGGGTGATGCAAAGGGATCTGCTGGCAAGCCTGTGATACCAGGAAGAGTGTTTACCCTGAGTGGTAATGAAGCAACCCAAACCCCGAATCTCGTGCAAGGTAACTTTTTGCTTAATAATCAACCTTGCAAAATCATGTTTGATTCTGGAGCTACACATTCTTTTGTTTCTCCCGAATGTGTGAATAGGCCGAATCTTGTTGTTTCCGATTCACCTTGCTATCTTAGTATAGATACCCCTACTGGAATACCGATTTTACCGCTAAAGTCTATTTAGGGTGTAATGTGGAAATTCTGGGTCGTCTTTCCAAGGTAGATTTGGTTTGTCTTCCTAAGTTACAATTGGATGTGATTTTGGGTATGGATTGGTTGATGACGAACCAAATGATCATCAATTGTGAGGAAAAGACAATTCAATACAAGACCCTTGAAAGAAAGAATTGCGGTGGATCCAGCAAAAGTAAGTTCAGTGCTAAGCTGGGAACAGCCTAAGACTGTGACCGAGGTGAGAGGTTTCTTGGGGTTAGCTGGATACTATCGTCGGTTCATAGAAGGATTTTCCAAGATTGCATTGCCTTTGACCAAGTTGACTCGGAAAGATCAACCGTTCGTGTGGGACGATAGGTGTGAAGTTAGTTTTCGTGAGTTGAAGGAAAGGTTAACATCGTCTCCTGTATTAATCTTACCTGATCCTCACAAGAGCTTTGAAGTGTACTATGATGCATCTAAGCAAGGACTGGGTTATGTATTGATGCAAGAAGGAAGAGTAGTGGCTTATGCATCGCGACAATTGAAGAATCATGAGGTGAATTACCCGACACACGATTTGGAATTGGCGGCGATCGTGTTTGCCTTAAAGATATGGAGACATCATCTCTATGGCACTACGTTCCAAGTATTTAGTGACCATAAGAGTTTGAAATATCTGTTCGATCAGAAAGAGTTGAACATGAGGCAAAGAAGGTGGATGGAGTTTTTGAAGGATTGTGACTTTAAACTCCACTATCATCCGGGTAAAGCAAATGTGGTTGCAGATGCTTTGAGTCGGAAAGCAATCCACATAAATGCAATGATGGTTAAGGAAGCAGCTTTGATTGAGGAATTCAGAGACTTGAGCCTGTTGACACAAGTGGAGCCAACAAGTATCAAGTTAGGGATGTTGCAAATCCCAAATGAGTTCTTAGAAAGAATTCGGGAATTGTAACAAGCGGATGGAGAATTGATGGAAAATATGAGATTAGATTCAGAAGGAAAGGAACCTGATTTCAAGATTGGGCGGGTTGGAATCCTTCGTTTCAGGACAAGGATTTGTATACCAAGAGATCAGGAAGTTAGAAGACTGATTCTTGACGAAGCCCATAAGAGTTTGATAAGTATGCATCCTGGATCAACCAAAATGTATCAGGATTTGAAGAAGATGTTTTGGTGGTTTGGATTGAAAAAGGATGTTGCAGAATATGTGGCGGCGTGTTTGACTTGCCAAAAAGCTATGGTAGAACAACAGAAACCAGGAGGACGGTTGCAACCTTTGAGTATTCCCCAGTGGAAATGGGATAGCATCTCAATGGATTTCGTGTCTGGTTTGCAAGGACAGCAGCAAATCATGATGCAATCTGGGTGGTGGTGGATAGGTTGACAAAGTCGGCGCATTTTATTCCGATAAATATGCGTTATTCTTTGAACAAGCTTACCCAGATCTATATTAAGGAGGTAGTTCGTCTGCACGGAGTACCTTCAAGTATTGTGTCGGATCGAGATCCTAGATTTTCTTCGCAATTCTGGAGAAGTTTGCATGATGCTATGGGAACAAGATTGAAATTGAGTTCTGCGTATCATCCACAGACTGATGGCCAGACGGAGAGAACGATTCAGTCTTTGGAAGATGTGTTGTGAGCTTGTGCAGTTGAAGAACAAGGAAGTTGGGATCAAGTGATACCTCTTGCAGAATTCACATACAACAACAGCTATCATGTGAGCATTGGAATGGCACCGTTTGAGGCGTTGTATGGAAGGAAGTGTCAAACCCCGCTATATTGGTTCCAAGTGGGGGAGAATTTAATGGTTGGACCGGAAATGATACAGCAGACATCTGAGAAGATTAAGATGGTTCAGGCAAAGATGAAAGCGGCTCAGAGTCGGCATAAGAGTTATGCGGATAAGAGGAGAAAACCATTAGAGTTTTCGGAAGGTGACCACGTATTCCTTCGGATAGTTCCGATTAAAGGAATCAGTAGTGCTTTAAGAACCCGAAAGCTTTCGCCTAAGTGTTTAGGACCATACCAAATCCTTAAGAGAGTTGGTCCTGTTGCTTATCAACTAGCTCTACCACCCTCTCTATCCAATTTGCACAACGTCTTTCACGTTTCGCAATTGAAAAAGTATGTGCATGACTCCTCGGCCAGTTTGAAAATTCAACCTGACGATCTAACTTTGAAGGAAAACCTTACCTTTGAGACCAGACCAGTTCAGATAGAAGATCGTAAGGTTAAGCAGCTCAGGGGAAAGGAGATACCTTTAGTTAAGGTGGTATGGGAAAATGCAGACGTATCTGAAGCTACATGGGAGTTAGAGGAAAAGATGCGTCAAGAGTATCCGGAGTTGTTTTTGTAAGCTAGAATTTCGGGGACAAAATTCCTTTTAAGTGAGGGAGTAGTGTAACACCCCTAATTTTCGTCTCCCGGATAATAGGGAATTAATAATAAAAGTTTTATTATTAATTTATATGAATTTCCCGAGTTTATGTTTTGTATTTAATCAGCCGGAAATATAAAAATAAGTGAAAATATTTTTATATGGCAAATAAATGCAAAATATAAGAATATTGCATTTTAGTCCTTGGTTTAGGACCTAAAGGTAATATTGAAAAGGTTCTTGGAGGGAAAGATTTAAAAATATTAATTTTTAAATTTTGTACTAATCTAACCGGTTAGTAATGCCCTGTAACCGGTTAGACGATGAACCCAGAAACTGGGTTAGTGGAATTTGATGAGTAATCACTTGATTAATCACGGAATCGCCACGATTACAGTCTCAGATTAGTGGAAACACACGCGTCCTTGTGCATGTCACTCTAAATTGTCTATAAATAGCTGAATTTCTGATGAATTGGGGGTTGTTCATCTGAGTTTTGGGTTGAAGGGCTAAGTTAGGGTTTCAATTTCGTGGAAGCAGATTCTCCTTCTTTGAGTGTTGAGGGACGAGTGATACACCATTGTAAAGCTTACATCAAGAGATTTACAAAGACCCAAACCTTGTGAGTTGAGAGTGAGGGAGCTGGGAGAACGAAGCCTTTAAAGTGAAAGAGTTCAAAAACTGGTTCAACAAAGGCTGATTTCTGGAGCTGAATTGAAGCTTCGATTTTGGTAAGTATAAGAACTCCTTTGACCTTAAATCACTTCTATCTCCTAGTGCATGTTACCTTGATTGAGTTCTAACTATTTTCCCCAATTTCTTTGGCCAATTTCCATGTCAAATTTTCTGGTCTTTGGACCTTGTTGATGGAAATCGTGGCTGAAAGCAGAACCTAGGATTTGTGAGGAATCTGTGGATTTTTCTTCAAGTTCAGTGTTAATCTTCATCAAACTCTGTCTTAAGGTATGGGAGAAGTCTACCTTATACTAGATTTAGACTAAAAATTAACAAAACTCAAAAAGGGCATTATGTGTATAAAGCACAAAGGCTTGGAGGCCAAATTTTAGCTCAATGTTGTTTTGAGCAACTTTGTGTTAATGCATGCAATGGATACTGATGCTGGAATCTGTATTTAAATGCTTATTTTAAGTTTTGTTATGTTGAATTGTGTTTATATTGATTTTTATGCAATTTGATACAAGAAGCTTAATGCATGCAAATTGAATATGTTTCTGTGATGAAATATATTTGTTTAAGGTATATGAACCCTGACAAATGATGAAATTTGGTTAGATTTGAGAAATGAAAAGAATGATGTGTCAAAACCCTTGTTTTAGTGGATTGACTGCAGAATCTAACCGGTTACTCGATATTTATAACCGGTTAGACACTACAAAATTTCAAAAGAAAATCAGTTTACAAAACAGTCCTGAAGTCTCACAAATTTTGCTCAAATCTATACTTTAATTTCAGTGGAAACAATCTGAAAATGAGTGGATAATACTGTCTTGGTTCAGATGTGAGGTTAAGGATTATTACCTTAAGTAATGAGATAATTTCAAGAGGAAATTATGCTCTTTTGGAAACAGAATATGATTTAGACTTTTGAATGATAAAAACAGTGGTTTTGAGGTATAAAACATTGTTAAACTTGTTTATGGATTGGGTAGAGAATTCAAGAAAAAGGGTTTTTCTGAATTACAATGGTAAAACAGTTCAGGTTTGTAATTCTAACCGGTTAGCCTGAAACCGTAACCGGTTAGTACCTGAATTTGAAAAATAAAAAGTTAAGTTTTTGAATACCATTGGTTATGTTCTCCCAATCTAAGCCTAAGGGCATGTTTTTGAGATAATTCAAAGGAAAATTTTGTGCCAAAGACTATACCTCAAATAAATCATTCAAAAGAGAAATTGAAATATTTCTAAATCGCAGTAATTAATATAGAGATAAAACCAACCCTGATATTTGTGCATCCATATAGAATGGAAGTTTGGTTGGTAGGAACGTTTATCATATTCTGGGAATATGAGGAGGGTACTCCGGGAGTACCAAATTATAACCTACTTGATGACACATTATAGATATGTGGCCAGTGTCCGGGACCTGGTTTTTATATGCGTTCTGGGAACGTATGCGTTCTGGGAACGTGGTGCACACTCTGGGAGTGATGCTTAATATCCAAGTATGGTTCGGCATTACGTTCTGGGAATGAATGTCGGTGTTCCGGGAACACAAGGGTGTATTGGATGGACGTCCAAGATGGACTTTTAGTGGCCTCAGTTGTGGATAGAGAATCATACATCATGCCACTTGCATTATAAGAGATATAATGTTGAAAATTGGTGTGCTCATATGTACTTGCATTATTATCTGTCCATGAAATACTTGTGTTTGTAACTTTAGTCTTTATCAATTATGTATATGTGTATACTTACTCCCTGTGCCCTGTTTAGGTGATGGCCAGATACCTAGCTTGCATCGAGATACGCCCTATCCCTAGTGGTAAATGGACGTATGAGGAGCACCGTGCCACTTTTGAGGGGGAGGTTGAGATCACTCTCTACCACCCTAACCCTCTGGTGCGAGTGCGACCTCATCGATTTAGGATCCCATTAGTCTATACTATGCATGTTCCACCCTTTTATACATATAGAGGACCACCCCCGGCTCGACCGATGCGTCGTTTTCAAAGTTTTCGTTTCAGAGCTGCCACTCGTTCTCATCCTTCCTCCCATAGAGTTGTCACTGAGGAGACTCCTTCTCCTGGTCCGACTGATTTCGAGAGGACTGCTTCTGCAGATCCTAGACCCAGTGGTGGGGTCTCTACCCAGTCAGGCGAGGTCGAGGAGGACCCCGTGGAGGATGAGAGCGAGGAGGAGGTGCATGTCGAGCCGACTGTTTCTGCTAGAGGTGGACCCGCTGGTTCATAGGAGCCTGCATAGCGTGGATGATTTGGATCCTAGATCCTAGGGATAGAGCTATGGAGGATTTGAGGAGCTGCTGTGGACATGGATGACCTGCTCTGGGACTTCTACTTTTGAATTTTGTTATTTATTGTATATATTGAGAGGTCTTAGAGTGAGGTTTCATTATATGCAGCTGGGTTGTATATGTTTTTATAAACTCTTGCTATCTCGACTTATGATACTTGCTACTATGGATACTGATGGGGTTTTTTATGTTATGACATATATATATATATGATGTTTTATTTACCTCAGCAGTGCCCCATAAGTATTGCTTTTACTTCCGCGAACTCTGATTTCGATTTAAAAAGGATTTCGGCGACAAGTTTATATTTTATATAATCAATCCAACTCGAGAGACTAATAACATATTTTATGAAAGACTATGAAAAGGTTTATTGCGTTTACGGAAATATTATCTCGAGAGTCTTTTCGTAATTAAGATATTACCTCGCCGAACTCAAATAAATGTTCAAATTAAAAGTTTTTATAACCAAGCATGTATTAAGTTAAAAAGGAAAAATTTTCTAGTCATAATTTTGATAGCAAGTATTCAACTATTTGAAAATATTAACTATTTTCAAGATACAAAAAAGGGTGTCATAGGTATCATAAGATGAATTTAGTTTCATAATAATACTCATTTGGTATCCATGGACTTGTTACACTTGATATATTTTGAGAGTATAATATGATTATTTTACTATGTTTCCGCAAACTCTGATTTTATTAGTCATATTCATTATTAGACAAATTTTTGTAAAAGGAATTTTCAAAGGAAAGGGAAATCTTTATTTTCAGATCTTTTTCCAACAATGACAAGTCCATGTAATCATAAACTTATTACTTTTCTTATAAAGTAAGATGATAATATAAGGAGTGTTACATATCTTTTCAATTATTTATTAAAGGATACATACACCAAGGTCTAAAAATAAAGTCAAACTAAATAAAATAATATTTTTACTTTATAAAACAATTCAGGACAACAACCAAATAATTTCTAAAAATTCATTTTATTTTCATGCAATAACATACTGTTACTCTATAATTCACAATATACACATATATATAATTACTCATCACAAATACACACAAAAATAAAATTTAGGGACCCACTGCCCATCATAAAATTATTTTCCAGAATAAAAAAAATTAATTTTTCAGAATAAAAATTATTTTTCCAGAATTAATTTACTTCAATAAAAATGCTTATTTTCATGTTTGTTTCATCAAATAAACACGATATAATTATCATACAAGACTTATACAATTAGGAAAAATCAAAAAATCATTCAATAACTTACATACAATATTCGGTTTAATTAATTTTATTAAAAACAGTGACTAAATTTGTTTTAAATACTTATAACATACTCTTATAATTTCTAAACTTTAAAACAATTATTTTAAACACTAAATCAATTAACAAATAACATTTTTAGATTAATACTCATCTTTTGGACAACCACTAAGTTAATTCCTAAAAAGGTTATTTTCATGCCATAATTCATATCTCTTCATATATCCAAATAAATTTTCACAAACATACACATATAGAATTTTATTTTTAAGGCATACGGTCCAAAAACTAAGATTCAAATTTCCATAATCAAATTTTATTTTCCAACATTGTATAAAATGTTTATTTTTCATATCTCAAATAATCATAATACACATCACAATTTAATCAAACAAATCATTTACTTATTCCATAATAATTTTTGGCCAAGGAAAATTTTAAACAGCAACTAAGAATTTATTAACATACAATATACCTCTATCACTGCTTCTGCTGGACGGCTCGCCGAGTGAGAAATAGCGACGATGAGAACGCAGAGGTGAAGTGAGAGAGGGAGGGAGTGGCGGCAGCGGCAAGGAGGGAAGTGTGGCCAAGCGTTTGCAATTGTAGAAGGGAAGGGTTTGCAATTATGGAAAGGGAATGCCGAATGATAGAGGAGGAAGGGAGTGAACTGAATGTCTTATGTCTGATGGCCTCATCACCCATGGCCCATCCGTGAAAAACACCCATAGAGCAATAAAGAATGAAGAGGGGAAATGAGAGAGGCAGAGAAGGAAGACAAAGAGAAAGAGAAAAAGGACGGAGGGAATTGAAATGAGAAATTGGATGACCACAATATTACTTATTTCACTTTGAAATAAATAAATACCGAGGGCCAAATGATAGTTACTGAGGGCCCTAGCCTTCGGTATTTATCGAGGGCCGTAATAATAGTTACCGAGGGCATGTGACTTTTATTAGCCGTCAGTAATAGTTTTTTAATTAAACTTTAATTTTTAACTATTTTATAATTCATTTACCGAATGACTTTTTGAAGGTTTAGCCCTCGGTAATATTTTTTTAATTTTAATTTTTATTTATTTTAATTTCGTTTTTCATAAGGCATTTCCGACGATGTGGCCCTCGGTAAAATTTTAGCATGGCGGGAAATTTTACCGATGGCACAGGCCCTCGGTAATGCATTTTTTACCGACGGCGTGGAGGGCCCTCGGTAACGGCCGTCGGTAATATGCTGTTTTCTTGTAGTGATTAAAATAATGTAAACTATTAGACTAATAAACTTTTTATTCTTTCAAATCAAATGCCCATATAAAATACTATTTTCTCAAATTAGTGTTATGAACTAAAATATATTTTCTCTAAAGAAATTACCAAATCAAAAGAGAAGGAGAAAAGAAATGACCATTTCATTTTCAGTATTCATAAAAATCCAACTTAAACCAAATAAGGATGTTCATGACTGAACCCAAGCTATTTTTTTTTTAGAAATTGTTTTTAAGAATATAGAAGAGTAGAATATATTACTACTGTTTTTATGAAAAAATCAAAATTAATCAATAAGGAATGCATGAAACAACATAAAAAGATTAGTTTTAGGGATACCTTTTCAACAATCTCTAAAACACTTCAAACAAATAAAAAAAAGGCTATCCTCTTATTTTCCTCTTTGTCTCCCACGAATTTTCCCCTCTCCCCCAAAGATCTTTCACATTTTTTTAAGTCTCTATGGTGTTGGAAAAAAAAAATGCTCAACTCTAGAAGATGAAACTATTTATAAGGTTAAGGATTTTTGTATTCCCACCCCATTGCACATAGGAAATCACGATTTTTAGGACGGGTATATGGACTGGAAATCCTTTTCAAACTTAGTCAAGAAGTAAGTGAGTCTTGAACTTACACATTGCATTAACTCTTCCTATTTCCTAAGATTCCCTCATAACTATTGTATAGTTCCTATGGCAATTTGAATTTCAAACTAACTTGAGCATAAAGGAAATCTAGATTCTTCCTCCCTACATACATAAATTTGGACGGTGCATGTTCAGAAAATTGAGAAAAATATTTTCAAATTAATTTTGTATATTCTCCATAAATCAAAATACTTTTTAACCAAATAATTGCAAAATAAAAACTGTATTATATAAAAATAGGTACATCCATGAAAATATTTTGTAACACCATATTTTTATTTATAAGATGTAGTATAAAAAAAATAAAAAATTATTGAAGGTCCAAAAATAATTTTTTTTCCAATATTAAAACTCAAATTCGTACTTAAATGGTACAGATACAAAATTTTTGCAGCACACCCCGATTAAAATTATAAATTTTACATTTTTGAAATCTAAATTTCAATACTATCGTTTTCATATAAAATTTATAATTTTCGGACTTACGGTTTGAAAGTTATGAATTTTTTAAGTTCTAAAGTTATTTCCTCCCAAAATGCATTTCATAAGCTTTCAAACTAATTTAAAATTAAAAAAAAATTAATTTACATATGGACGGTGCAACCAATGAGGGATTTTTTTTATAAAAAAATATTTTCCATGTACATAAAAATATTTCTTGGTCAAAGAGTCATTAAATGACTCAAAAATGCATTTCAAAGCTTATTAATAAAAAAATCGAATTTTACAGTAGTAGGAATCAAAATTCGAAAACTCCAGAATAAAATCCAAATCCTTACATTTTCATAATGTACATTTCAATAAGATCGTTTTGACATAAAGTTTGTAATTTTTCGACTTACGGTTAAAAAGATATGAATTTTTGAAGATAAAACACCATAATCCTTCAAAAATCATTTCATATTCAAATATTAAAATAAAATACTATACCTTATAAAAATATTTTCATGCTAAGAATACAATTTAAATTCATTAAGGAAAATATATGTATATATATCTATATATATCCCATGTGTGTGTATATATATATATATATATTCAGAAATATAAATAGGCTCCTATCAAAATCATGTTAAATTAATTCTGCTCAAAATATATTCCAATTGACTTCTTAAAATAATTAAAATAAAATATTTGGACATCTTATAATCCATGAAAACACACACACACACATGTATATATATATATATATATATATATATATATATATATATATATTACTTAAATCACATACTCAGCACAAAATTAAATTAAATATATAAAAAAATTAATTTATTTTTCTAAATAACACAATTAAATTGGGGGTCTCTCACAATTGGGGATTATATGACTTTATCAATTCCAGTGCTTTTAATTGTTGGTTATCTAATCATTGATGACTTAAGGGATTAAGGGTTGTGATTAAGTAAGAAACGTAATTACCTTGAGGAATCTAGTTTTTACTACCTCTATGATGTCGTAGATTTAATGGAAAACAGAGATTCATAACTAGTAACTTAGGTCCTGCAATGAAACCATGTTTCTAACACTTTTCTCATTTTTCGTTTTGTTATTTACTTCAGTTTTTCAATTAATCAATCAATAATCAATTTGATTTTAATCTCAAGTTTCACTTAATAATTACTATCTAGTGGAAATTATCGAAAGCAATTTACAATCCCCGAGTGGAACGATAATCTACTTACTCTGTATTACTTGTTTACCCGGTACACTTACCGGTAGTCCAACAAGTTTTTGGCGTAGTTATCGGGGATTGAAATTCGAATTCAATAATTTTCGGTACTTGTTAGTAGTTACTTAGTGAAATTTGTTCTTTTTATCTCAACATGTGCTGCTTACCTTTTATGCGCTTGTCTCTTGCAGGTAGGAAGGGTAACCTTCAGCTCAATCCTCAGATCGAGTTGAGCTCAAGGAAGAAGAGTAAGCAAGCACAGAAGGAGAGAATGAAAGAGACAAGCCATAAGAATGGCTGAAGAGGAGGCAGCCAAACCGAAAACTCTTACGGACTACCCAACCATCACCTAGGATGCCTGTACTGCAACATTCCTCGTTTCTTAAAAAGAATTTCACTTATTATTGAAACGTGTTGGAAAAGTCTGAGTATGAAAATTTTTCCTTGAATGTGGTACTCAAATTTAAACCATGTATTGGAACTAAATTCGGTAGAAGGAGTAATTATTTGCTGAACATTTTAGAATCCTTTTGAGATAACCTTTGTAGTACAAAATAGCTTTCGAAAATAACTTAGTCATTAGGTCATCCCAGGAAATCAACTTTAACAATACTTCCTTCGTGTCGGATTATAAAATCAGAGTGAGCGGAATATATTAAAATAGTTCATTGACTCATAAAATCAGGTATATAAATTTGATGTGTACCATAATTATATTAAAGTATGAAAACTAGGTTTTCTCTTGGATACATCTCTCAAAATATATACATTGTTTCCATTATCAAAAATAGAGACGTTCTGGTTCTTCATCATCCATTCGTTCATCTGGTTGAGTCCTCAGAGTTGTACAAAAGAGTCTCTATCCCATGATGACTTGGCACTTTATGAACTTAAGAGTCATCCCATTTCATTTAATCTCTAGGTAGTCTAGGTACCTGGTCAAAACCTATTAAGGGCAGGGGTAAGCTTATACATTCGCATTATCAAATAAGAATAAAGTCCTAACATCCACAAGTAAGCACCCATCATGAAAGAAATGCATAACCATGAGTACCCGCCATTTCATTTATTTCTCTTTCCAAATAGGTGGAATGATGCATGCTTCCCATCTCTCACTTCCTGAGATTCTTCAATTAATCACTCAGATGAACGTCCTTCCATAACACCATTGTATTCCCAGAATACAAATAATATGTTATCAAACGTATGGCGTACTTGCTCGGAAGTGATAAAAACGTCACACTATCTGGTGAACGTCACGTCGCCCAAGGACGTAAACCTATCACTTCTCAACATACAACGGGTGTGATAAAAAACGTCACCACATCTGATGAACGTCACGTCGCCTAAGGACGTAAACCTTATCACTTGTGATACACAACAGAGGTGATAAACAACGTCACCATGTCTGATGAACGTCACGTCGCCAAAACGTAAACCTTACCACTTGTGTGCAACACACCGTTGAACCATTAAACCAATAGTATACCACATACTGCCCACATTGTCCACCTTAATGTGTCATCGAGCAAGCAACAACATTTGGCACTCCCAGAGGCCCTCCTCATGTTCCATGAACATGACACAACGATAACTCATCACCGTTCATTGTGCATGAATGCATGCAAGTACTCCCTTAAGATTATTCGTTAATCTCATTATATACAATATGTAATGAATTCATCAATGAGATATATCAACTTCCATGCTTAGGATGATGAGACTTATCAAAGGAAGTATCACATTATTCCCTTTGAGTGTCATTAGGTTTAAATGGAAGTGGTTAGATTAAAAATTGTGTTTTCTCCACATTTTAGTAAAAAGACTCGAGTAGTAGCTTCAATACTCGAGTAGTTCTTCAATTTCATGAAAATGTGTATCAGACTGCCCAGAATACTCGAGTATTTCACAAAATACTCGAGTAGTTTACAAATCAGAATACATGAGTATTTCACAAAATACTAGAGTATTTTTCAGCCCAGAATACTCGAGTGTTTTACCAAATACTCGAGTATTTTTGACAGCAGATGCACTACAACTTGGTTTTAACATACCATTTTCAATTATAATCAATTCTTACTTAAACCAATGATCAACAGAACTTTGTTTATACATTTAAAACTTGTCTCAACACCGAGATCGCATCAATTCATAGAAAATCATAATCATTCATCAATTATGCATGAAAATCACATATTATGCAACTTAAAGTACCAATTTCAATTCTACTCATTTTTGGCATAATTTTGTGACGCTCTCTTTTTAACTTGAAAATAATTAATATTTCCAAATAGTTTACTACTTGCTATCAAAATTAGGACTAGAAAATTTTTCCTTTTTAATATTATTACATGCTTAATCAAAACCTCTTTTTGACATAAACTGTTTCATGAATTTGGCTTAGTATTAACTTAGATTTGAAAAAGACTCTCGAGAAAGCACGTCCTTATTTATAGGAAACCTTAGTAGTTATTATTTAAACATATGATTTGCCTCTAGAGTCAGATTTTAGTATATAAAATATAAACTTATCGCCGAATCCTTTGTAAAGTGAAATCAGAGTTCGCGGAAGTAAAATAATACTTATGGGGCTCTGCTGAGGAAAATAGACAACATATATATATATATATATATAGATCATAATATAAACTGAAAACCCCATCAGTACAGTAGCAAGTAACATCAGTCGAGATAGCAAGAGTTTATAAAGACATATACAACTCAGCTGTATAAAATAAAACCTCACTCTAAGACCTCTTAAAATATATACACTATATCACATGATCTCAAAATAGAAGTCTCAGAGCAGGTCTTCAGTGTCCTCAGCAGCTCCTCAGATCCTCCACCGCTCTATCCCTAGGATCTAGGATCCAAAACACCTATGCTTTGCAAGCTCCTATGAACCAGTGGGTCCACCTCTAGCAGAAACAGTCGGCTCAACATGCACCTCCTCCTCGCTCTCATCCTCCACGGGGTCCTCCTCGACCTCGCCCGACGGTGTAGAGACCCCATCACTGGGTCTAGGATCCGCAGAAGCAGTCCTATCATACTCAGTCGGACCAGGAGAATGAATCTCCTCAGTGACAACTCTATGGGATGAAGGATGGGAACGAGTGGCAGCTCTAAATCTAAAACTATGAAAACGACGCATAGGTCGAGCCGGGGGTGGTCCTCTATAAGTATAAAAAGGTGGAACATGCATAGTATAGACTAATGGGATCCTAAATCGACGAGGTCGCACACGCACCAGAGGGTTTGGGTGGTAGAGAGTGATCTCAACCTCCCCCTCAAAGGTGGCACGGTGCTCCTCATACGTCCATATACTGCTAGGGATAGGGCGTATCTCGATGCAGGCTAGGTATCTGGCCATCACCTAAACAGGGCACAGGGAGTAAGTATACACATATACATAATGGATAAAGACTAAAATTACAATCACAAATATATCATGGACAGATCATAATGCAGATACATATGAGCACACCAATTTTTCAACATTATAACCCTTATAATGCAAGTGGCATGATGTATGATTTTCTATCCACAACTGAGGCCTCTAAATGTCCATCTTGGACGTCCATCCAATACACCATTGTGTTCCCGGAACACCGACATTAGTTCCCAGAACATAATGTCGAACCATACTTGGATAAAAAGCATCACTCCCGGAGTGTGCACCACGTTCCCAGAACGCCACGTTCCCAGAACGCATAAAAACCAGGTCCCGGACACTGGCCACATATCTATAATGTGTCATCAAGTAGGTTATACTTTGGTACTCCCGGAGTACCCTCCTCATATTCCCATAATATGATAAACGTTCCTACCAACCAGACTTCCAGTCTATATGTATGCACAAACATCAGGGTTGGTTTTATCTTTATAGTAATTAATGTGATTTAGAAATATTCCAATTTCTACTTTCGAATGATTTATTTGAGGTATAACTTTTGGCATAAAATTCCCCTTTGAATCTTTCTCAAAATATGCCTTTTAAAACCCAGATTGAGCATTACAACTTCAATGGTATTTAAAAACTTAACTTTATATTTTTCAGCTTCAGGTACTAACCGGTTACAGTTTCAGGCTAACCGGTTAGAATTACAGACCTGAACTGTTTACCATTGCAATTCAGAAAAACCCTTTTTTCTTGAATTCTCTACCCAATCCAAAACACATTTACCATTGTTTTATACCTCAAAAACCATTGTTTCAACATTCAAAAGTCCAAATCACATTTCCTTTTCCAATGAACATAATTTCCTCTTGAAATTATTTCATTAACTTAAGGCATAATTTTGATCCTTCAATTCACAACTTTGACAACTCAAGTTCAGACCATGTATAATGAAGTTTAAGCTTAAATTTGAGCAAAGGCCATTGAGATTCCAGAACTGATTAATAAACCAATTTTCTTTGAAAATCTGCAGTGTCTAACCAGTTACGAAAATCGTGTAACCGGTTAGATTATGCAGTCAGATCATTAAAACAAGAGTTTTAACAACTCATTTTCTTCCTTTCTCAAATCTAACCAAATTTCAGTATACACAAAGTTCATATGCCTTAAAACAAACATGTTTACACTCAGAAACACATTCATATTGCATGCATCAAGTTTATTGTATCAAATTGCATGAAAATCCACATAAACACAATTTAACACAACCAAACTTAGATTAAGCACTCAAACACAGAATTCAGCATTTATATAGCTTGCATGCATCAAATTAAAGTTGCTCAAAACCACAGTGAGCAAGTTTTTGGCCTCCAAGCCTTTGTGCTTAAAAACACATAATGCCCTTTTGAGTTTTGTGAACTCAAATCCTAAATCACATGGATCTTAGTCTAAATATATTATAAGGTAAACTTCTCCCATACCTCTAAGGCGATTTTGATGAAGATTTTCACTGGATTAGAGGAAACACCACAGATTCTCACAATTTCCCCAAGTCTGCTCTCAGATTCGGTTTCCAGCAACAGGGTCCAGAAACCACCAAATTTGACATGGAATTTGGCCAAAGAAATTGGGGAAAATGGTTAGAATTCAAAGTAGGTAACATGCATGAGAGAATCAAAGAAGTTTGAGACTCAAAGATCAACTAAGCTTACCACAATCGAGTTTGGAAATCAGCTTCCAGAATCAGGATCCACAGAGAACTCAGCTTTCTACCTTCCACTTCCAAGCTTGATTTCTCCCTCCACACTAACTCTCAACTCACAGGGTTTAGAACTTTGTAAAGCTCTTGATGTAAGCTTCACAATCGTGTATCACTCGATTACTAACACTCAACAACGAAGACGAATTGCTCAGCACAATTCTGAAACCCTAATCACCCTCCTTCAACCAGAAATCAATTGATCAACCCCTAATTCATCAGAATTTCCACTATTTATAGACAATTGAAGGTAACATGCAGGGCGACGCGTGTTTCCCATTAACACCAGGTTGATTTCGTGGCGATTAAACGAGTAATTCAAGTGATTACTCATCAAATTCCACTAAACCAGTTTCTGAGTTCATCGTCTAACCGGTTACAGGGCATTACTAACCGGTTAGATCAGTTCAAAATTTAAAAATTATTATTTTTAAATTTTTCCCTCCAAGAACCATTCTAATATTGCCTTTTAGTCCTCATCCAGGGACCAAACTGCAATTTCCTTATATTCTGTATTTATTTGCCATATAAAAATATTTTAACTTATTTTTATATTTAAGGCTAATTAAATACAAAATATAAACTTGAGAAATTCTATAAATTAATAATAAAACTTTTTATTATTAATTTCCTATTATTCGGGAGACAAAAATTAGGGATGTTACAAATTTCAGCATTGATTAAGCTCACATGCAACCAAATAAACTTGCCTTAGCATGTAGCATGCCTCAGATTGGCCTCCAAGCCATATTCCTATTTCAATCTATGCCCTTAGAGTCTCATGGTGACTCATCCTACTTTCTAATGCAATTTAATCTTATTCTAGCAAATGGTAAGCTTCCCCCATACCTTAGGGTCGTTCTTGAACAAAAACTCCGCAGAGAACAGCAACCAAATGCTCTAACCACTTCCCACCCGAACTTGCATAACAGATTCAGCAGGGGTTCAAAACCACATCAATCGACATTCGAATCATGCATAAAAATTGGGGAAATTGGTTAGACTATGTTCTCTATAACATGTACTTTGAAAACCAATAAGTTTCAGACCAAAAGAGAGCTTGAGCTTACCACAATTGAAGCTCAAAGTCGGCTCTCTGAATCTGAAAATCTAGTTTGGCAGATTTCAACACCTAACTTCGCAGGCCCATAACTTTTCATCCAGGAACTCAAATCTCACAAACTTGGTATCAAATCGAAGCTCGTTGAAAGTGCTTTCCAATGGTATCTCATTCACGATCTAACGCTCAAGTACGAGAGAGAATCGAAGGAAAGAAGGTGACGGGTCTGCACAACATTCTGGTTCTTGGCAGATTTGAATCTCTATCTTGCAACACTCACTACTCCTCACACACTCAGCCTTATATCACGATTTATGACTCTTTATGAAGCTCTGGATGTGAGCTTCGAAACGGTGTATGATTTGTTCTAGGAGACTCAGGGACGAAGACGAATTGAGAGCTCGAAGTTTAGAACCCTAAAACTCGATTTTCAGATCAGCTTCAGCAAAAATCCCTCAATTCTCCCAACCATGGCGTTATATGGATCGATTGAGTGCCCATGCACAGCGACACGAGTCCATGGACGTGTTGCTGAGTTGCTAACGTGTCAACTCGTGAGGTATTCGAGTGGGTGACTCACCAAACGCACCAACTCGTGCAATGCTGTCCAGAATACTCGAGTATTTTCAAAAATACTCGAGTATTTTGACCAGTTTTCACTAAAAACTTTGTTTAATTAATTTCAACTCCAAGAGACCTTCCATTATTGTTTTTAGGTCCTTCCCAAGGACTTAATTGCAAAATATAATATTTTATATGGAAAAACCTCATCATAAAATATTTTCACATAATATATATAGATATACATATAATGCAAACCAAAATCAAACACTGAATTATTATTTATTAAAAAAAACATTTTACTAACATATTTATTCGGAAGACGAAATTAGGGGTGTTACACTACTCCCCCACTTAAAAGGAATTTCGTCCCCGAAATTCATTCTTTTAAAATTCCACATTTTCATAACAAATTGTTTTGAGGTTATTATTTTCAAAACATAATTAGGGAGAACTCTCCCCCACTTAAAAGGAATTTTCCTTTTAAACTCTCTGCCCCCAAAATGTCACATAAAATTTTTTTAAATGAAACTTTCTCGGATAAACTTTTGCGTTTCCAACACACATCAAAATTCTTCAAAAAGGTTTGCCTCATGATTCCTTGAAATTATTTCACAATGAAACCCTTTTTATTAAAACTTTTCTAAAACCCATGCCCCGAGCACATACTGAAACATTTGCAACGAACCTTTCATAGAAAACTTTCTCCGCTGCGCACTCTGATCACTCAAGCACGAGTAAGGAATTAATTATATGACTTTATTCCTTAACAGTATAAATATCAGGGTGATCAGTCCTAACATTTAAACTATTAGCAATAAAATCATCCCTTTCAGATATAATCTTTCTCAAGAAAGACTATACGATTTATCTTTAAGTTAGATGAACTTAAAGATGGGGTACTTGTCGCCATCAGATTTAGCTAGATAGCCAAGTGCTAGAGTTATTTCCATTGGGCCTTTGGACCTTGTTGATGGAAATCGTGGCTGAAAGCAGAACCTAGGATTTGTGAGGAATCTGTGGATTTTTCTTCAAGTTCAGTGTTAATCTTCATCGAACTCTGTCTTAAGGTATGGGAGAAGTCTACCTTATACTAGATTTAGACTAAAAATTAACAAAACTCAAAAAGGGCATTATGTGTATAAAGCACAAAGGCTTGGAGGCCAAATTTTAGCTCAATGTTGTTTTGAGCAACTTTGTGTTAATGCATGCAATGGATATTGATGCTGGAATCTGTATTTAAATGCTTATTTTAAGTTTTGTTGTGTTGAATTGTGTTTATATTGATTTTTATGCAATTTGAAACAAGAAGCTTAATGCATGCAAATTGAATATGTTTCTGTGATGAAATATATTTGTTTAAGGTATATGAACCCTGACAAATGATGAAATTTGGTTAGATTTGAGAAATGAAAAGAATGATGTGTCAAAACCCTTGTTTTAGTGGACTGACTGCAGAATCTAACCGGTTACTCGATATTTATAACCGGTTAGACACTACAAAATTTCAAAAGAAAATCAGTTTACAAAACAGTCCTGAAGTCTCACAAATTTTGCTCAAATCTATACTTTAATTTCACTGGAAACAATCTGAAAATGAGTGGATAATACTGTCTTGGTTCAGATGTGAGGTTAAGGGTTATTACCTTAAGTAATGAGATAATTTCAAGAGGAAATTATGCTCTTTTGGAAATAGAATATGATTTAGACTTTTGAATGATAAAAACAGTGGTTTTGAGGTATAAAACATTGTTAAACTTGTTTATGGATTGGGTAGAGAATTCAAGAAAAAGGGTTTTTCTGAATTACAATGGTAAAACAGTTCAGGTCTGTAATTCTAACCGGTTAGCCTGAAACCGTAACCGGTTAGTACCTGAATCTGAAAAATAAAAAGTTAAGTTTTTGAATACCATTGGTTATGTTCTCCCAATCTAAGCCTAAGGGCATGTTTTTGAGATAATTCAAAGGAGAATTTTGTGCCAAAGACTATACCTCAAATAAATCATTCAAAAGAGAAATTGAAATATTTCTAAATCGCAGTAATTAATATAAAGATAAAACCAACCCTGATATTTGTGCATCCATATAGAATGGAAGTTTGGTTGGTAGGAACGTTTATCATATTATGGGAATATGAGGAGGGTACTCCAGGAGTACCAAATTATAACCTACTTGATGACACATTATAGATATGTGGCCAGTGTCCGGGACCTGGTTTTTATATGCGTTCTGGGAACGTATGCGTTCTGGGAACGTGGTGCACACTCCGGGAGTGATGCTTAATATCCAAGTATGGTTCGGCATTACGTTCTGGGAACGAATGTCGGTGTTCCGGGAACACAAGGGTGTATTGGATGGACGTCCAAGATGGACTTTTAGAGGCCTCAGTTGTGGATAGAGAATCATACATCATGCCACTTGCATTATAAGAGATATAATGTTGAAAATTGGTGTGCTCATATGTACTTGCATTATTATCTGTCCATGAAATACTTGTGTTTGTAACTTTAGTCTTTATCAATTATGTATATGTGTATACTTACTCCCTGTGCCCTGTTTAGGTGATGGCCAGATACCTAGCTTGCATCGAGATACGCCCTATCCCTAGTGGTAAATGGACGTATGAGGAGCACCGTGCCACTTTTGAGGGGGAGGTTGAGATCACTCTCTACCACCCTAACCCTCTGGTGCGAGTGCGACCTCGTCGATTTAGGATCCCATTAGTCTATACTATGCATGTTCCACCCTTTTATACATATAGAGGACCACCCCCGGCTCGACCGATGCGTCGTTTTCATATTTTTCGTTTCAGAGCTGCCACTCGTTCTCATCCTTCCTCCCATAGAGTTGTCACTGAGGAGACTCCTTCTCCTGGTCCGACTGATTTCGAGAGGACTGCTTCTACAGATCCTAGACCCAGTGGTGGGGTCTCTACCCAGTCAGGCGAGGTCGAGGAGGACCCCGTGGAGGATGAGAGCGAGGAGGAGGTGCATGTTGAGCCGACTGTTTCTGCTAGAGGTGGACCCGCTGGTTCATAGGAGCCTGCATAGCGTGGATGATTTGGATCCTAGATCCTAGGGATAGAGCTATGGAGGATCTAAGGAGCTGCTGAGGACATGGATGACCTGCTCTGGGACTTCTACTTTTGGATTTTCTTATTTATTGTATATATTGAGAGGTCTTAGAGTGAGGTTTCATTATATGCAGCTGGGTTGTATATGTTTTTATAAACTCTTGCTATCTCGACTTATGATACTTGCTACTATGGATACTGATGGGGTTTTTATGTTATGACATATATATATATATATATGATGTTTTATTTACCTCAACAGTGCCCCATAAGTATTGCTTTTACTTCCGCGAACTCTGATTTCGATTTAAAAAGGATTTCGGCGATAAGTTTATATTTTATATAATCAATCCAACTCGAGAGACTAATAACATATTTTATGAAAGACTATGAAAAGGTTTATTGTGTTTACGGAAATATTATCTCGAGAGTCTTTTCGTAATTAAGATATTACCTCGCCGAACTCAAATAAATGTTCAAATTAAAAGTTTTTATAACCAAGCAAGTATTAAGTTAAAAAGGAAAAATTTTCTAGTCCTAATTTTGATAGCAAGTATTCAACTATTTGAAAATATTAACTATTTTCAAGATACAAAAAAGGGTGTCATAGGTATCATAAGATGAATTTAGTTTCATAATAATACTCATTTGGTATCCATGGACTTGTTACACTTGATATATTTTGAGAGTATAATATGATTGTTTTACTATGTTTTCGCAAACTCTAATTTTATTAGTCAAATTCATTATTAGACAAATTTTTGTAAAAGGAATTTTCAAAGGAAAGGGAAATCTTTATTTTCAGATCTTTTTCCAACAATGACAAGTCCATGTAATCATAAACTTATTACTTTTCTTATAAAGTAAGATGATAATATAAGGAGTGTTACATATCTTTTCAATTATTTATTAAAGGATACATACACCAAGGTCTAAAAATAAAGTCAAACTAAATAAAATAATATTTTTACTTTATAAAACAATTCAGGACAACAACCATATAATTTCTAAAAATTCATTTTATTTTCATGCAATAACATACTTTTACTCTATAATTCACAATATACACATATATATAATTACTCATCACAAATACACACAAAAATAAAATTTAGGGACCCACTGCCCGTCATAAAATTATTTTCCAGAATAAAAAAAATTAATTTTTCAGAATAAAAATTATTTTTCCAGAATTAATTTACTTCAATAAAAATGCTTATTTTCATGTTTGTTTCATCAAATAAACACGATATAATTATCATACAAAGACTTATACAATTAGGAAAAATCAAAAAATCATTCAATAACTTACATACAATATTCGGTTTAATTAATTTAATTAAAAACAGTGACTAAATTTTTTTTAAATACTTATAACATACTCTTATAATTTCTAAACTATAAAACAATTATTTTAAACACTAAATCAATTAACAAATAACATTTTTAGATTAATACTCATCTTTTGGACAGCCACTAAGTTAATTCCTAAAAAGGTTATTTTCATGCCATAATTCATATCTCTTCATATATCCAAATAAATTTTCACAAACATACACATAGAATTTTATTTTTAAGGCATACGGTCCAAAAACTAAGATTCAAATTTCCATAATTAAATTTTATTTTCCAACATTATATAAAATGTTTATTTTTCATATCTCAAATAATCATAATACACATCACAATTTAATCAAACAAATCATTTACTTATTCCATAATAATTTCTGGCCAAGGAAAATTTTAAACAGCAACTAAGAATTTATTAACATACAATATACCTCCATCACTGCTTCTGCTGGACGGCTCGCCGAGTGAGAAATAGCGACGATGAGAACGCAGAGGTGAAGTGAGAGAGGGAGGGAGTGGCGGCAGCGGCAAGGAGGGAAGTGTGGCCTAGCATTTGCAATTGTAGAAAGGAAGGGTTTGCAATTATGGAAAGGGAATGCCGAATGATAGAGGAGGAAGGGAGTGAACTGAATGTCTTATGTCTGATGGCCTCATCACCCATGGCCCATCCGTGAAAAACACCCATAGAGCAATAAAGAATGAAGAGGGGAAATGAGAGAGGGAGAGAAGGAAGACAAAGAGAAAGAGAAAAAGGACCGAGGGAATTGAAATTAGAAATTGGATGACCACAATATTACTTATTTCACTTTGAAATAAATAAATACCGAGGGCCAAATGATAGTTACTGAGGGCCCTAGCCTTCGGTATTTACCGAGGGCCGTAATAATAGTTACCGAGGGCATGTGACTTTTATTAGCCGTCAGTAATAGTTTTTTAATTAAACTTTAATTTTTAACTATTTTATAATTCATTTACCGAATGACTTTTTGAAGGTTTAGCCCTCGGTAATATTTTTTTAATTTTAATTTTAATTTATTTTAATTTCGTTTTTCAGAAGGCATTTCCGACGGTGTGGCCCTCGGTAAAATTTTAGCATGGCGGGAAATTTTACCGATGGCACAGGCCCTCGGTAATGCATTTTTTTCCGACGGTTGGAGGGCCGTCGGTAACGGCCGTCGGTAATATGCTGTTTTCTTGTAGTGATTAAAATAATGTAAACTATTAGACTAATAAACTTTTTATTCTTTCAAATCAAATACCCATATAAAATACTATTTTCTCAAATTAGTGTTATGAACTAAAATATATCTTCTCTAAAGAAATTACCAAATCAAAAGAGAAGAAGAAAAGAAATGACCATTTCATTTTCAGTATTCATAAAAATCCAACTTAAACCAAATAAGGATGTTCATGACTGAACCCAAGCTATTTTTTTTTTTAGAAATTGTTTTTAAGAATATAGAAGAGTAGAATATATTACTACTGTTTTTATGAAAAAATCAAAATTAATCAATAAGGAATGCATAAAACAACATAAAAAGATTAGTTTTAGGGATACCTTTTCAACAATCTCTAAAACACTTCAAGCAAATAAAAAAAAGGCTATCCTCTTATTTTCCTCTTTGTCTCCCACGAATTTTCCCCTCTCCCCCAAAGATCTTTCACATTTTTTTAAGTCTCTATGGTGTTGGAAAAAAAAATACTCAACTCTAGAAGATGAAACTATTTATAAGGTTAAGGATTTTTGTATTCCCACCCCATTGCACATAGGAAATCACGATTTTTAGGACGGGTATATGGACTGGAAATCCTTTTCAAACTTAGTCAAGAAGTAAGTGAGTCTTGAACTTACACATTGCATTAACTCTTCCTATTTCCTAAGATTCCCTCATAACTATTGTATAGTTCCTATGGCAATTTGAATTTCAAACTAACTTGAGCATAAAGGAAATCTAGATTCTTCCTCCCTACATACATAAATTTGGACGGTGCATGTTCAGAAAATTGAGAAAAATATTTTCAAATTAATTTTGTATATTCTCCATAAATCAAAATACTTTTTAACCAAATAATTGCAAAATAAAAACTGTATTATATAAAAATAGGTACAGCCATGAAAATATTTTGTAACACCATATTTTTATTTATAAGATGTAGTATAAAAAAAATAAAAAATTATTGAAGGTCCAAAAATAATTTTTTTTCCAATATTAAAACTCAAATTCGTTCTTAAATGGTACAGATACAAAATTTTTGCAGCACACCCCGATTAAAATTATAAATTTTACATTTTTGAAATCTAAATTTCAATACTATCGTTTTCATATAAAATTTATAATTTTCGGACTTACGGTTTGAAAGTTATGAATTTTTGAAGTTCTAAAGTTATTTCCTCCCAAAATGCATTTCATAAGCTTTCAAACTAATTTAAAATTAAAAAAAATTAATTTACATATGGACGGTGCAACCAATGAGGGATTTTTTTTTTAGAAAAAAATATTTTCCATGTACATAAAAATATTTCTTGGTCAAAGAGTCATTAAATGACTCAAAAATGCATTTCAAAGCTTATTAATAACAAAATCGAATTTTACAGTAGTAGGAATCAAAATTCGAAAACTCCAGAATAAAATCCAAATCCTTACATTTTCATAATGTACATTTCAATAAGATCGTTTTGACATAAAGTTTGTAATTTTTCGACTTACGGTTAAAAAGATATGAATTTTTGAAGATAGAACACCATAATCCTTCAAAAATCATTTCATATTCAAATATTAAAATAAAATACTATACCTTATAAAAATATTTTCATGCTAAGAATACAATTTAAATTCATTAAGGAAAATATATGTATATATATCTATATATATCCCATGTGTGTGTGTATATATATATATATTCAGAAATATAAATAGGCTCCTATCAAAATCATGTTAAATTAATTCTGCTCAAAATATATTCCAATTGACTTCTTAAAATAATTAAAATAAAATATTTGAACATCTTATAATATAATAGAACCTGTACATAAATATGTATATATAAATATATATATATATATATATAGCTTATAATCCATGAAAACACACACACACGTATGTATATATATATATATATATATATATATTACTTAAATCACATACTCAGCACAAAATTAAATTAAATATATAAACAAAATTAATTTATTTTTCTAAATAACACAATTAAATTGGGGGTCTCACACAATTGGGGATTATATGACTTTATCAATTCCAGTGCTTTTAATTGTTGGTTATCTAATCATTGATGACTTAAGGGATTAAGGGTTGTGATTAAGTAAGAAACGTAATTACCTTGAGGAATCTAGTTTTTACTACCTCTGTGATGTCGTAGATTTAATGGAAAACAGAGATTCATAACTAGTAATTTAGGTCCTGCAATGAAACCATGTTCCTAACACTTTTCATTTTTTCGTTTTGTTATTTACTTCAGTTTTTCAATTAATCAATCAATAATCAATTTGATTTTAATCTCAAGTTTCACTTAATAATTACTATCTAGTGGAAATTATCGAAAGCAATTTACAATCCCCGAGTGGAACGATAATCTACTTACTCTGTATTACTTGTTTACCCGGTACACTTACCGGTAGTCCAACAAGTTTTTGGCGTAGTTATCGGGGATTGAAATTTGAATTCAATAATTTTCGGTACTTGTTAGTAGTTACTTAGTGAAATTTGTTCTTTTTATCTCAACATGTGCTGCTTACCTTTTATGCGCTTGTCTCTTGCAGGTAGGAAGGGTAACCTTTAGCTCAATCCTCAGATCGAGTTGAGCTCAAGGAAGAAGAGTAAGCAAGCACAGAGGGAGAGAATGAAAGAGACAAGCCATAAGAATGGCTGAAGAGGAGGCAACCAAACCGAAAACTCTTACGGACTACCCAACCATCACCTAGGATGCCTGTACTGCAACATCCCTCGTTTCTTAAAAAGAATTTCACTTATTATTGAAACGTGTTGGAAAAGTCCGAGTATGAAAATTTTTCCTTGAATGTGGTACTCAAATTTAAACCATGTATTGGAACTAAATTCGGTAGAAGGAGTAATTATTTGCTGAACATTTTAGAATCCTTTTGAGATAACCTTTGTAGTACAAAATAGCTTTCGAAAATAACTTAGTCATTAGGTCATCCCAGGAAATCAACTTTAACAATACTTCCTTCGTGCCGGACGATAAAATCAGAGTGAGCGGAATATATTAAAATAGTTCATTGACTCATAAAATCAGGTATATAAATTTGATGTGTACCATAATTATATTAAAGTATGAAAACTAGGTTTTCTCTTGGATACATCTCTCAAAATATATACATTGTTTCCATTATAAAAAATAGAGACGTTCTGGTTCTTCATTCATTCGTTCATCTGGTTGAGTCCTCAGAGTTGTACAAAAGAGTCTCTATCCCATGATGACTTGGCACTTTATGAACTTAAGAGTCATCCCATTTCATTTAATCTCTAGGTAGTCTAGGTACCTGGTCAAAACCTATTAAGGGCAGGGGTAAGCTTATACATTCGCATTATCAAATAAGAATAAAGTCCTAACATCCACAAGTAAGCACCCATCATGATAGAAATGCATAACCATGAGTACCCGCCATTTCATTTATTTCTCTTTCCAAATAGGTGGAATGATGCATGCTTCCCATCTCTCACTTCCTGAGATTCTTCAATTAATCACTCAGATGAACGTCCTTCCATAACACCATTGTATTCCCAGAATACAAATAATATGTTATCAAACGTATGGCGTACTTGCTCGGAAGTGATAAAAACGTCACACTATCTGGTGAACGTCACGTCGCCCAAGGACGTAAACCTATCACTTCTCAACATACAACGGGTGTGATAAAAAACCTCACCACATCTGATGAACGTCACGTCGCCTAAGGACGTAAACCTTATCACTTGTGATACACAACAGAGGTGATAAACAACGTCACCATGTCTGATGAACGTCACGTCGCCAAAACGTAAACCTTACCACTTGTGTGCAACACACCGTTGAACCATTAAACCAATAGTATACCACATACTGCCCACATTGTCCACCTTAATGTGTCATCGAGCAAGCAGCAACATTTGGCACTCCCAGAGGCCCTCCTCATGTTCCATGAACATGACACAACGATAACTCATCACCGTTCATTGTGCATGAATGCATGCAAGTACTCCCTTAAGATTATTCGTTAATCTCATTATATACAATATGTAATGAATTCATCAATGAGATATATCAACTTCCATGCTTAGGATGATGAGACTTATCAAAGGAAGTATCACATTATTCCCTTTGAGTGTCATTAGGTTTAAATGGAAGTGGTTAGATTAAAAATGGTGTTTTCTCCACATTTTAGTAAAAAGACTCGAGTAGTAGCTTCAATACTCGAGTAGTTCTTCAATTTCATGAAAATGTGTATCAGACTGCTCAGAATACTTGAGTATTTCACAAAATACTAGAGTATTTTTCAGCCCAGAATACTCGAGTGTTTTACCAAATACTCGAGTATTTTTGACAGCAGATGCACTACAACTTGGTTTTAACATACCATTTTCAATTATAATCAATTCTTACTTAAACCAATGATCAACAGAACTTTGTTTATACATTTAAAACTTGTCTCAACACCGAGATCGCATCAATTCACAGAAAATCATAATCATTCATCAATTATGCATGAAAATCACATATTATGCAACTTAAAGTACCAATTTCAATTCTACTCATTTTTGGCATAATTTTGTGACGCTCTCTTTTTAACTTGAAAATAATTAATATTTCCAAATAGTTTACTACTTGCTATCAAAATTAGGACTAGAAAATTTTTCCTTTTTAATATTATTACATGCTTAATCAAAACCTCTTTTTGACATAAACTGTTTCATGAATTCGGCTTAGTATTAACTTAGATTTGAAAAAGACTCTCGAGAAAGCACGTCCTTATTTATAGGAAACCTTAGTAGTTATTATTTAAACATATGATTTGCCTCTAGAGTCAGATTTGAGTATATAAAATATAAACTTATCGCCGAATCCTTTGTAAAGTGAAATCAGAGTTCGCGGAAGTAAAATAATACTTATGGGGCTCTGCTGAGGAAAATAGACAACATATATATATATAGATCATAATATAAACTGAAAACCCCATCAGTACAGTAGCAAGTAACATCAGTCGAGATAGCAAGAGTTTATAAAGACATATACAACTCAACTGTATAAAATAAAACCTCACTCTAAGACCTCTCAAAATATATACACTATATCACATGATCTCAAAATAGAAGTCTCAGAGCAGGTCTTCAGTGTCCTCAGCAGCTCCTCAGATCCTCCACCGCTCTATCCCTAGGATCTAGGATCCAAAACACCTATGCTATGCAAGCTCCTATGAACCAGCGGGTCCACCTCTAGCAGAAACAGTCGGCTCAACATGCACCTCCTCCTCGCTCTCATCCTCCACGGGGTCCTCCTCGACCTCGCCCGACGGTGTAGAGACCCCATCACTGGGTCTAGGATCCGCAGAAGCAGTCCTATCATACTCAGTCGGACCAGGAGAAGGAATCTCCTCTGTGACAACTCTATGGGATGAAGGATGGGAACGAGTGGCAGCTCTAAATCTAAAAGTATGAAAACGACGCATAGGTCGAGCCGGGGGTGGTCCTCTATAAGTATAAAAAGGTGGAACATGCATAGTATAATGGGATCCTAAATCGACGAGGTCGCACACGCACCAGAGGGTTTGGGTGGTAGAGAGTGATCTCAGCCTCCCCCTCGAAGGTGGCATGGTGCTCCTCATACGTCCATATACCGCTAGGGATAAGGCGTATCTCGATGCAGGCTAGGTATCTGGCCATCACCTAAACAGGGCACAAGGAGTAAGTATACACATATACATAATGGATAAAGACTAAAATTACAATCACAAATATATCATGGACAGATCATAATGCAGATACATATGAGCACACCAATTTATCAATATTATAACCCTTATAATGCAAGTGGCATGATGTATGATTTTCTATCCACAACTGAGGCCTCTAAATGTCCATCTTGGACGTCCATCCAATACACCATTGTGTTCCCGGAACACCGACATTAGTTCCCAGAACATAATGCCGAACCATACTTGGATAAAAAGAATCACTCCCGGAGTGTGCACCACGTTCCCAGAATGCCACGTTCCCAGAACGCATAAAAACCAGGTCCCGGACACTGGCCACATATCTATAATGTGTCATCAAGTAGGTTATACTTTAGTACTCCCGGAGTACCCTCCTCATATTCCCAGAATATGATAAACGTTCCTACCAACCAGACTTCCATTCTATATGTATGCACAAACATCAGGGTTAGTTTTATCTTTATATTAATTAATGTGATTTAGAAATATTCCAATTTCTACTTTCGAATGATTTATTTGAGGTATAACTTTTGGCATAAAATTCCCCTTTGAATCTTTCTCAAAATATGCCTTTTAAAACCCAGATTGAGCATTACAACTTCAACGGTATTTAAAAACTTAACTTTTTATTTTTCAGCTTCAGGTACTAACCGGTTACAGTTTCAGGCTAACCGGTTAGAATTACAGACCTGAACTGTTTACCATTGCAATTCAGAAAAACCCTTTTTTCTTGAATTCTCTACCCAATCCAAAACACATTTACCATTGTTTTATACCTCAAAAACCATTGTTTCAACATTCAAAAGTCCAAATCACATTTCCTTTTCCAATGAACATAATTTCCTCTTGAAATTATTTCATTAAGTTAAGGCATAATTTTGATCCTTCAATTCAGAACTTTGACAACTCAAGTTCAGACCATGTATAATGAAGTTTAAGCTTAAATTTGAGCAAAGGCCATTGAGATTCCAGAACTGATTAATAAACCAATTTTCTTTGAAAATCTGCAGTGTCTAACCGGTTACGAAAATCGTGTAACCGGTTAGATTATGAAGTCAGATCATTAAAACAAGAGTTTTAACAACTCATTTTCTTCCTTTCTCAAATCTAACCAAATTTCAGTATACATAAAGTTCATATGCCTTAAAACAAACATGTTTACACTCAGAAACACATTCATATTGCATGCATCAAGTTTATTGTATCAAATTGCATGAAAATCCACATAAACACAATTTAACACAACCAAACTTAGATTAAGCACTCAAACACAGAATTCAGCATTTATATAGCTTGCATGCATCAAATTAAAGTTGCTCAAAACCACAGTGAGCAAGTTTTTGGCCTCCAAGCCTTTGTGCTTAAAAACACATAATGTCCTTTTGAGTTTTGTGAACTCAAATCCTAAATCACATGGATCTTAGTCTAAATCTAGTATAAGGTAAACTTCTCCCATACCTCTAAGGCGTTTTTGATGAAGATTTTCACTGGATTAGAGGAAAAACCACAGATTCTCACAATTTCCCCAAGTCTGCTCTCAGATTCGGTTTCCAGCAACAGGGTCCAGAAACCACCAAATTTGACATGGAATTTGGCCAAAGAAATTGGGGAAAATGGTTAGAATTCAACGTAGGTAACATGCATGAGAGAATCAAAGAAGTTTGAGACTCAAAGATCAACTAAGCTTACCACAATCGAGTTTGGAAATCAGCTTCCAGAATCAGGATCCACAGAGAACTCAGCTTTCTACCTTCCACTTCCAAGCTTGATTTCTCCCTCCACACTAACTCTCAACTCACAGTGTTTAGATCTTTGTAAAGCTCTTGATGTAAGCTTCACAATCGTGTATCACTCGATTACTAACACTCAACAACGAAGACGAATTGCTCAGCACAATTCTGAAACCCTAATCACCCTCCTTCAACCAGAAATCAATTGATCAACCCCTAATTCATCAGAATTTCCACTATTTATAGACAATTGAAGGTAACATGCAGGGCGACGCGTGCTTCCCATTAACACCAGGTTGATTTCGTGGCGATTAAACGAGTAATTCAAGTGATTACTCATCAAATTCCACTAAACCAGTTTCTGAGTTCATCGTCTAACCGGTTACAGGGCATTACTAACCGGTTAGATCAGTTCAAAATTTAAAAATTATTATTTTTAAATCTTTCCCTCCAAGAACCATTCTAATATTGCCTTTTAGTCCTCATCCAGGGACCAAACTGCAATTTCCTTATATTCTGTATTTATTTGCCATATAAAAATATTTTAACTTATTTTTATATTTAAGGCTAATTAAATACAAAATATAAACTTGAGAAATTCTATAAATTAATAATAAAACTTTTTATTATTAATTTCCTATTATTCGGGAGACAAAAATTAGGGATGTTACACTACTCCCCCACTTAAAAGGAATTTCGTCCCCGAAATTCTAAATTACAAAAACAACTCCGGATACTCTTGACGCATCTTCTCCTCTAATTCCCATGTCGCTTCCGATACGTCAGCATTCTCCCAAATTACCTTGATCAAGGGTATTTCCTTTCCTCTGAGCCGCTTGACTTCACGATCTTCTATCTGAACCGGTCTGGTCTCAAAGGTCAGGTTTTCTTTCAGAGTTAGGTCATCAGGTTGAAGTTTCAGAACAACATATGGGTCATGAACATACTTTTTCAATTGCGAAACGTGAAAGACGTTATGCAAATTGGACAGAGAGGGTGGTAAGGCCAATTGATAAGCAACAGGGCCAACTCTCTTAAGAATCTGATATGGACCTATACACTTAGGCGAAAGCTTTCGGGTTCTCAAAGCTCTACTAATTCCTTTCATCGGAACTACCCGAAGGAACACATGATCGCCCTCAGAAAACTCTAATGGTTTTCTCCTCTTATCCGCATAACTCTTCTGTCGACTCTGAGCCACTTTCATCTTAGTCTGAACCATCTTGATCTTTTCAGATGTCTGTTGTATCATTTCTGGTCCAACCATTAGGTTCTCCCCCACTTGGAACCAACATAGCGGGGTCTGACACCTCCTTCCATACAACGCCTCGAACGGTGCCATTCCAATGCTCGCATGGTAGCTATTGTTGTATGTGAACTCTGCAAGAGGTAACACTTGATCCCAGCTTCGTTGTTCTTCAAGTGCACACGCTCGCAACACATCTTCCAAAGATTGAATTGTTCTCTCCGTCTGGCCATCTGTCTGTGGATGATACGCAGAACTCAATTTCAACCTTGTCCCCATCGCTTCATGCAAACTCTTCCAGAATTGCGATGAAAACCTCGGGTCTCGATCAGACACAATGCTCGAAGGCACTCCGTGAAGACGAACTATCTCCTTGATATAGATCTGGGTAAGCTTGCTCAAAGAATAGCGCATATTTATCGGAATAAAATGCGCCGACTTGGTTAACCTATCCACAACCACCCAGATTGCATCATGATTTGCTGCGGTCCTCGGCAAACCAGACACAAAGTCCATCGAGATACTATCCTACTTCCACTGGGGAATCCTCAGAGGTTGCAACTGTCCTCCCGGTTTCTGATGTTCTACCTTCGATTTCTGACAAATCAAGCACGCCGCCACATATTCTGCCACATCTCTTTTCAATCCCGACCACCAAAATATCTTCTTCAAATCCTGATACATTTTGGTCGATCCGGGATGAATACTCATCCGACTCTTATGGGCTTCATCAAGAATTAGTCTTCTAACTTCTTGATCTCTTGGTACACAAATCCTTGTCCTAAAACGAAGGATTCCATCCTGCCCTATCTTGAAATCAGGTTCCTTTCCTTTCGAACCTAGTCTCATTTTTTCCATCAACTCTTCATCTGCTCGTTGCAACTCCCGAATTCTTTCCAAGAACTCGTTTATGATCTGCAACGTCCCCAACTTGATACTTGATGGCTCCACTTGCATCAACAAGCTCAAGTCTCTGAATTCTTCAATCAATGCTGCTTCCTTGACCATCATCGCACTAACGTGGCTTGCTTTCCGACTCAACGCGTCTGCAACCACATTCGTTTTACCCGGATGATAATGAAGTTTAAAATCATAATCCTTCAAGAACTCCATCCATCTTCTTTGCCTCATGTTCAACTCTTTCTGGTCGAACAGATATTTCAAACTCTTATGTTCACTAAATACTTGGAATATAGTGCCATAGAGATGATGTCTCCATATCTTTAAGGCAAACACGATCGCAGCCAACTCCAAATCGTGTGTCGGGTAATTCACCTCATGATTCTTCAATTGCCTCGATGCATACGCCACTACTCTTCCTTCTTGCATCAATACACAACCCAGTCCTTGCTTAGATGCATCACAATAAACTTCAAAACTCTTGTGAGGATCGGGTAAAATTAACACAGGAGACGATGTTAACCTTTCTTTCAACTCACGAAAACTAACTTCGCACCGATCATCCCACACAAACGGTTGATCTTTCCGAGTCAACTTAGTCAAAGGCAATGCAATCTTAGAAAATCCTTCTATGAATCGACGATAGTATCCAGCCAGTCCTAAGAAACTTCTCACCTCCGTCACCGTCTTAGGTTGTTCCCAACTTAGTACTGAACTTACTTTCGCTGGATCCACCGCAATTCCCTCTTTAGAGATCACATGCCCCAGAAACTTCACTTCATTCAACCAAAACTCACACTTCGTAAGCTTGGCATATAGTTGCTTCTCCTTCAGGACCTTTAACACAATCCTGAGATGCTCTTCATGTTCTTCCGGATTTTTAGAATAGACCAAAATATCGTCAATGAATACCACCACAAACAAATCCAAATATGGTCTAATGATCCGGTTCATATAATCCATGAAAATAGCAGGTGCATTTGTCAATCTGAACGGCATCACAACATACTCATAATGACCGTATCGCGATCGAAATGCAGTCTTGGGTATATCCTCCTCCTTTATCCTGATCTGATGATAACCCGATCTCAGATCAATCTTGGAGAATACTGCAGCTCCCCTCACTTGATCCATAAGGTCATCAATCCTTGGAAAAGGATACTTATTCTTAATAGTGACCTTATTTAACTGCCTGTAATCCACGCACATCCTCATACTTCCATCTTTTTTCTTTACAAACAGTAATGGAGCTCCCCAAGGCGAAACACTTGGCCTGATCATTTGTTTCTGCAACAGCTCCTCGATTTGCTTCTTCATTTCTTCCATTTCTGGTGGTGCCATTCTATATGGAGCAATAGAGATGGGACCAGCTCCAGGGACTAAGTCGATCCCAAACTTGATCTCTCGCTTCGGAGGTAATCCTGGTATCTCCTCAGGAAATACTTCCGGAAATTCCCTCACCACTGGAATCTCTTCGATCGGCATCGACTCTTCTTCTCCAGACGCCGAGAATAAACACATATAGCCCGGTCATCTCAAGTACTCATGCTCTAAGTATCTCAAGAAGAAGGAGAAAGACAAGAAAAATTCTAAATCTAAAAGAGCATACATAGTTTGGGATAGTGATGAAGATAACAAGAAAAGCACATCGAGTAGTTCATCGGATGATGAAGAAGCCGCTTGTCTCAACTTGATAACTCTAGTAGATGATGAAGAACAAAGTTCAAATGATGAATCAAGTTATCAAAGCGAGGATAGCAATGTAAGTGAATCTAAATCCGAAATTTCTTCTAAATATGAATTGTTACATAATGCTTATGAAGAAATGTATGAACAACTTGAAAAACTAGCTTTGAAAAACATTGAAAGAAAGAAGCTCATTTTGAAACATCAAAAAGAGATTTTAGATCTTCAAAAACAAGTTGATGAGCTTAATCTTGAAAATGAAACTCTTGATCTTATATATGCTAGTTCTTCTTGTGATTGTGCTAGTAGATTGAATATTGTGGTTGATTGTGAGAATTGCAAGTTGCTTAAAAATGAAAATGCTATTTTGAAAAATAAGCTTGCAAGTTTCTCAAATGGTGATATTAGATTGCGCACATTGTTAAATTTTCAAAGAGAAAATTCAAACAAGTTTGGTTTGGGTTATACTAATGCTAAGAGTAAATCTCATAGAAATGTTGTTGATTTTTCTAAAGTTGATTTTTCAAATCCTCCAACATGTTTCTATTGTGGTACTCATGGACATACTTCAAATGTGTGTTATGTTAAAGTGCATGGTATATCTAAAGGAAATTTTGTTTGGATGAAAAAGGGTGAAAGTCCCTACACTAACAAAAATGGATCCAAAACCATTTGGATACCAAAAAGCAAAGCATGATTGTTTTGTAGGTTTGATTGAAGATGCAAATGAATGACACATGTTCTCAATTGGTCTCAACTATGAATGTCTATATTCACATCTTCAATTGGTATCACACTTGCATCTCAAGTGAATGTCCTACAAAGTGGTAATATTTGATATTGATATATTATCTTAATTGGTATCTTCTCAATTGATATTACTTTTCTAAATGTTTAGTTAATTCAATTGGTATCATTGAGTTGATTAAAGCATGATAATCATATAATTGAAATCTTATTAAAGTATGATGTTTTTGTGATTATTGATTCTTCTTTACAATTGATATCTTCTTTGTTAAGTGATATTATGATCTTTTTAGTTCTCAATTGGTATTTTATTTCATTGTTATATTTTCTTACCAATTGATATCACATTTCAAAGTATAGCTCTATTGTATTTGTTCAATTGGTATCAATGTTGTGAAGAAATGATCATTGATTTCTTACCTTGGCTTAGATGTTATATTTCAATTGGTATATATATTACTTTTTGATAATGCCAAAGGGGGAGAAATATGATGTTTTGAATTGAATGAAATGTTTCTCAAAGGGGGAGAAATGGTATGTTTTTCAAAACATGGGAGAAATATGATATTATATTTGGAGAAAGGTTGTTTTGTTGTTTTTATGTAGGTTGAGCTAAGTTGTTGAAGATAGGGGGAGAATCAAGCTTCTATCTCAATTGGATTCAAGTGTTATAGCATTGATTGAGCGGGAGAAAGAGTCTTCTCAAGTGATCAAATGTTTCAAGCATCAACAACTTCAAGCGATTTCAAAACATGGGTTGTCATTTTCAAAAAGGGGGAGATTGTTAGCTCCATGATGAACATGATGAATGTTTTGATAATGACAAAGTGTTTTTGAACAAGCTACATGTGTTGATCAAGTTTCAAGCTCAACAAGCAACAACAAACATCAAATGAAGAAGAGAGAAAGCAAGCTCATGAAGACCTAAGTTTGAGTGTATTTGTATTTCTTTTATCTTTTGCCTCTCAAGCTTCATAGGTTTTTTATTTGGGTAGATTATTATAGAGGGTAGTGAATCTCATTCATAAGTCATGATTAAATCATAATTTGAGTTTTCACTTAACCTAGAATCAATAGGTGGCTTAAAGGTTTTAAAGGAAAGGTTGGATTTTGAGAAAACAAGTTTTGAACATGTACAGTACCAACTTAATCGATTAAGTGATAACTTAATCGAGTACTACTCGAGTACACGACTTGCTTAATCGATTAAGTACTGCTGAACTGATTTTTAAAATACGTTTTTCACTTCTCAAAATCAGTTTTCAAGTGCTACAACTTTTGGGTATTCTATATAAACCTTTTCCTAACCTTTGTGATCATACTCTATCATTTTGATATTCATTTTACAAAGAATCAAGCCACTCTATTTTCTCTCAATTTCAAAGATCAAAGCTTTTCTATTTTTATATTCTTTGATCAAGAACCTTTGAATCTCTTATGGTGAATTGTCATAACTCTTGATTGAGATTCATAGGATGGTTTTGTGTTTTCTATTGTGTTGTAATCTTTGCAAGAAGGCAAGTCACTACAACAAACAAGAAGTCTTGGTGTGTCGATTTTATCATCAAGCAAGTGCATTCTTATTGAAGAAGAAGAAGAAGTCTTGGTTGTGAATCAAGCAAGGAGAAGCCTTGGTGTGTGGATTATCATCAAGCAATTGAAGACTTGTTGTGTCGATTATCAACAAGGGGTAGAGGTTAGATTAGAGAGAAGATCAATAGGATTACAAGGCAAAGGTGTCGATTATCTCTTGTAAGCTAGCAAGAAGGAAGTCTTGTGAGGCAATCACTTGTAATTTGAGAACTCTAATTCCTCATAGTGAAGAATCTCTCTTGGTTGAAGAGGGGACTAGATGTAGCTTTCAAGTGGATGAAAGTGAACCAGGATAAATCACTGTGTCGTATCTCTAAACTCTTACTCTTTATATTCAAGTCATTTGATTGCGTTCTTGATTGAAAACCTAGAAAGATTGATTTTCATAATTGATTGAATTGAATCTTTGATTGTTCAAATTGATAAAGGGAAAATCATTTTCATAACTAGGTTAATCAATAAGAATATAGGTGTTAATCATTTCCGCTGAATCTCTGATCTTGCATGTGAATTGATTGATTTTCGTATTCGAATGAAAAATTGATTTTTCTGTTTTCTGTCATATTTAATCGATTAAGTTCAACTTTAATCGAGTACTACTCGAGTAAATTGCAAGTTAATCGATTAAGTGCTGTAGAATTTGCAAAAATCATTTGTTTTGATTGTTTCGATTTGTTTCGTTCAAAAATCTTTCAAGGTAGCTTCAACACCTATTCAACCCCCCCTTCTAGGTGTTTTCCTAGGGTTCCTAAGTCTCTCCAACCACCAATTACGGTTTCCTCAAGACTTTCTAGCAGATCCCTTTGCATCCCCCTTTGCAGATTCCTTGCATTCACGGGCAAAGTGACCATGCTTCCCACACTTGAAACATCCTCCTGTGGACCAGCAAAATTGACCATGATGATAACGCTTGCACTTCTCGCAATAAGGAGCATTATCGCGAGGCTTGTTCCGGTTATCCATCACTGCCTTGCCTTTCCCCTTGTTCTTAGAATATGGACCATTATTCCGATGGTCAAACTTCTTCTTCCTTTGGGGTCCATAGTTCTGTCCAACCCCCTTCGCTTGACCTCCTATCAACTCCGCCTTCTTATCATCTTCATACATTCTGCACATGTCCACCAGTGCAGGGAAACTCTGAATCCTTTGATAACTGAAGATAGACTTCAGCTCCGGCCGTAGCCCACCTTCAAACTTCACACACTTACTTCTTTCATCAGGGTTATTTAAGTAATAGGGAGAGTATTTCATCAGTTCCTCGAATCTGGCAGCATACTCTCCTACACTCATATCCCCCTGCTTCAATTTCATGAATTCCACTTCCTTTTTCCTCCGCAAATCTTCTGGAAAATATTTATTAAGAAATTTCTCCATAAATACTCCCCAGTTGATTGCTCTCCTTTCAAAATTCAGCAATTGGACCGTGTGATCCCACCAGTTTTCAGCTTCCCCATGAAGCATGTAAACTGCATAGGTCACCTTCTGTTCATCAGAACACTCCAGAGTTCGAAAGATCTTATTGATCTCATACAACCACTTGTTCGCCTCATCAGGTTTATATCCTCCCTCAAATCTTGGTGGGTTGCACTTCCGGAACTCCGACAGAGTCTTAGCATCATGATTCGCCATGTTGCCAGCAGATGGATTACCAGCTCTCCCTTGAGATGATTGATGCCTCTGCTGCTGTTGCATGCCTTCCAGCACAGTCGTGATTCGTTCTAACATTTCATTAGTAACATTTCGATTTCGGGTTTCCATAGAAAGACCTGCACTATGGGCTTTGGGTTACTAAAAAGGTCTTTAAAACATAAATACTACCACTAACTTACTCAAACATATTCAATCAACATTGAATATCACACTTAGCTGCATCTTCAGGGCCATGAGGAACAGGACCAATGCTCTGATACCACCAAAGGGTGTGATGCTTTCTTTTTAACTTTAAAATAATTAATATTTCCAAATAGTTTACTACTTGCTATCAAAATTAGGACTAGAAAATTTTTCCTTTTTAATATTATTACTTGCTTAATCAAAACCTCTTTTTGACATAAACTGTTTCATGAATTCGACTTAGTATTAACTTAGATTTGAAAAAGACTCTCGAGAAAGCACGTCCTTATTTATAGGAAACCTTAGTAGTTATTATTTAAACATATGATTTGCCTCTAGAGTTAGATTTGAGTATATAAAATATAAACTTATCGCCGAATCCTTTGTAAAGTGAAATTAGAGTTCGCGGAAGTAAAATAATACTTATGGGGTTCTGCTGAGGAAAATAGACAACATATATATATATATATATATATATATATATATATTGATCATAATATAAACTAAAAACTATGAAAACGACGCATAGTTCGAGCCTGGGGTGGTCCTCTATAAGTATAAAAAGGTGGAACATGCATAGTATAGACTAATGGGATCCTAAATCGACGAGGTCGCACACGCACCAGAGGGTTTGGGTGGTAGAGAGTGATCTCAACCTCCCCCTCAAAGGTGGCACGGTGCTCCTCATACGTCCATATACCGCTAGGGATAGGGCGTATCTCGATGCAGGCTAGGTATCTGGCCATCACCTAAACAGGGCACAGGGAGTAAGTATACACATATACATAATGGATAAAGACTAAAATTACAATCACAAATATATCATGGACAGATCATAATGCAGATACATATGAGCACACCAATTTTTCAACATTATAACCCTTATAATTCAAGTGGCATGATGTATGATTTTCTATCCACAACTGAGGCTTCTAAATGTCCATCTTGGACGTCCATCCAATACACCATTGTGTTCCCGGAACACCGACATTAGTTCCCAGAACATAATGCCGAACCATACTTGGATAAAAAGCATCACTCCCGGAGTGTGCACCACGTTCCCAGAACGCCACGTTCCCAGAACGCATAAAAACCAGGTCCCGGACACTGGCCACATATCTATAATGTGTCATCAAGTAGGTTATACTTTGGTACTCCCGGAGTACCCTCCTCATATTCCCATAATATGATAAACGTTCATACCAACCAGACTTCCAGTCTATATGTATGCACAAACATCAGGGTTGGTTTTATCTTTATATTAATTAATGTGATTTAGAAATATTCCAATTTCTACTTTCGAATGATTTATTTGAGGTATAACTTTTGGCATAAAATTCCCCTTTGAATCTTTCTCAAAATATGCCTTTTAAAACCCAGATTGAGCATTACAACTTCAATGGTATTTAAAAACTTAACTTTTTATTTTTCAGCTTCAGGTACTAACCGGTTACAGTTTCAGGCTAACCGGTTAGAATTACAGACCTGAACTGTTTACCATTGCAATTCAGAAAAACCCTTTTTTCTTGAATTCTCTACCCAATCCAAAACACATTTACCATTGTTTTATACCTCAAAAACCATTGTTTCAACATTCAAAAGTCCAAATCACATTTCCTTTTCCAATGAACATAGTTTCCTCTTGAAATTATTTCATTAACTTAAGGCATAATTTTGATCCTTCAATTCAGAACTTTGACAACTCAAGTTCAGACCATGTATAATGAAGTTTAAGCTTAAATTTGAGCAAAGGCCATTGAGATTCCAGAACTGATTAATAAACCAATTTTCTTTGAAAATCTGCAGTGTCTAACCGGTTACGAAAATCGTGTAACCGGTTAGATTATGCAGTCAGATCATTAAAACAAGAGTTTTAACAACTCATTTTCTTCCTTTCTCAAATCTAACCAAATTTCAGTATACACAAAGTTCATATGCCTTCAAACAAACATGTTTACACTCAGAAACACATTCATATTGCATGCATCAAGTTTATTGTATCAAATTGCATGAAAATCCACATAAACACAATTTAACACAACCAAACTTAGATTAAGCACTCAAACACAGAATTCAGCATTTATATAGCTTGCATGCATCAAATTAAAGTTGCTCAAAACCACAGTGAGCAAGTTTTTGGCCTCCAAGCCTTTGTGCTTAAAAACACATAATGCCCTTTTGAGTTTTGTGAACTCAAATCCTAAATCACATGGATCTTAGTCTAAATCTAGTATAAGGTAAACTTCTCCCATACCTCTAAGGCGATTTTGATGAAGATTTTCACTGGATTAGAGGAAACACCACAGATTCTCACAATTTCCCCAAGTCTGCTCTCAGATTCGGTTTCCAGCAACAGGGTCCAGAAACCACCAAATTTGACATGGAATTTGGCCAAAGAAATTGGGGAAAATGGTTAGAATTCAAAGTAGGTAACATGCATGAGAGAATCAAAGAAGTTTGAGACTCAAAGATCAACTAAGCTTACCACAATCGAGTTTGGAAATCAACTTCCAGAATCACGATCCACAGAGAACTCAGCTTTGTACCTTCCACTTCCAAGCTTGATTTCTCCCTCCACACTAACTCTCAACTCACAGGGTTTAGATCTTTGTAAAGCTCTTGATGTAAGCTTCACAATCGTGTATCACTCGATTACTAACACTCAACAACGAAGACGAATTGATCAGCACAATTCTGAAACCCTAATCACCCTCCTTCAACCAGAAATCAATTGATCAACCCCTAATTCATCAGAATTTCCACTATTTATAGACAATTGAAGGTAACATGCAGGGCGACGCGTGTTTCCCATTAACACCAGGTTGATTTCGTGGCGATTAAACGAGTAATTCAAGTGATTACTCATCAAATTCCACTAAACCAGTTTCTGAGTTCATCGTCTAACCGGTTACAGGGCATTACTAACCGGTTAGATCAGTTCAAAATTTAAAAATCATTATTTTTAAATCTTTCCCTCCAAGAACCATTCTAATATTGCCTTTTAGTCCTCATCCAGGGACCAAACTGCAATTTCCTTATATTCTGTATTTATTTGCCATATAAAAATATTTTAACTTATTTTTATATTTAAGGCTAATTAAATACAAAATATAAACTTGAGAAATTCTATAAATTAATAATAAAACTTTTTATTATTAATTTCCTATTATTCGGGAGACAAAAATTAGGGATGTTACAAATTTCAGCATTGATTAAGCTCACATGCAACCAAATAAACATGCCTTAGCATGTAGCATGCCTCAGATTAGCCTCCAAGCCATATTCCTATTTCAATCTATGCCCTTAGAGTCTCATGGTGACTCATCCTACTTTCTAATGCAATTTAATCTTATTCTAGCAAATGGTAAGCTTCCCCCATACCTTAGGGTCGTTCTTGAACAAAAACTCCGCAGAGAACAGCAACCAAATGCTCTAACCACTTCCCACCAGAACTTGCATAACAGATTCAGCAGTGGTTCAAAACCACATCAATCGACATTCGAATCATGCATAAATATTGGGGAAATTGGTTAGACTATGTTCTCTATAACATGTACTTTGAAAACCAATAAGTTTCAGGCCAAAAGAGAGCTTGAGCTTACCACAATTGAAGCTCAAAGTCGGCTCTCTGAATCTGAAAATCTAGTTTGGGAGATTTCAACACCTAACTTCGCAGGCCCATAACTTTTCATCCAGGAACTCAAATCTCACAAACTTGGTATCAAATCGAAGCTCGTTGAAAGCGATTTCCAATGCTATCTCATTCACGATCTAACGCTCAAGCACGAGAGAGAATCGAAGGAAAGAAGGTGACGGGTCTGCACAACATTCTGGTTCTTGGCAGATTTGAATCTCTATCTTGCAACACTCACTACTCCTCACACACTCAGCCTTATCTCACTATTTATGACTCTTTACGAAGCTTTGGATGTGAGCTTCGAAACGGTGTATGATTTGTTCTAGGAGACTCAGGGACGAAGACGAATTGAGAGCTCGAAGTTTAGAACCCTAAAACTCGATTTTCAGATCAGCTTCAGCAAAAATCCCTCAATTCTCCCAACCATGGCGTTATATGGATCGATTGAGTGCCCATGCACAGCGACACGAGTCCATGGACGTGTTGCTTAGTTGCTAACGTGTCAACTCGTGAGGTATTCGAGTGGGTGACTCACCAAACGCACCAACTCGTGCAATGCTGTCCAGAATACTCGAGTATTTTCAAAAATACTCGAGTATTTTGACCAGTTTTCACTAAAAACTTTGTTTAATTAATTTCAACTCCAAGAGACCTTACATTATTGTTTTTAGGTCCTTCCCAAGGACTTAATTGCAAAATATAATATTTTATATGGAAAAACCTCATCATAAAATATTTTCACATAATATATATAGATATACATATAATGCAAACCAAAATCAAACACTGAATTATTATTTATTAAAAAAAAATTTTACTAACATATTTATTCGGAAGACGAAATTAGGGGTGTTACACTACTCCCCCCCTTAAAAGGAATTTCATCCCCGAAATTCATTCTTTTAAAATTCCACATTTTCATAACAAATTGTTTTGAAGTTATTATTTTCAAAACATAATTAGGGAGAACTCTCCCCCACTTAAAAGGAATTTTCCTTTTAAACTCTCTACCCCCAAAATGTCACATAAAAATTTTTTAAATGAAACTTTCTCGGATAAACTTTTGCGTTTCCAACACACATCAAAATTCTTCAAAAAGGTTTGCCTCATGCTTCCTTGAAATTATTTCACAATGAAACCCTTTTTATTAAAACTTTTCTAAAACCCATGCCCCGAGCACATATTGAAACATTTGCAACGAACCTTTCAAAGAAAACTTTCTCCGCTGCGCACTCTGATCACTGAAGCACGAGTAAGGAATTAATTATATGACTTTATTCCTTAACAGTATAAATATCAGGGTGATCAGTCCTAACATTTAAACTATTAGCAATAAAATCATCCCTTTCAGATATAATCTTTCTCAAGAAAGACTATACGATTTATCTTTAAGTTAGATGAACTTAAAGATGGGGTACTTGTCGCCATCAGATTTAGCTAGATAGCCAAGCGCTAGAGTTATTTCCATTGGGGAGACAAATACTTGTCCTATCCCGGTGGTTATTAATCTCCCTAGTCTTGACTGATCTTTCTCCTTCTGTAGCGCCCGAAGATATTTATCACATCCAACTGTGATAAGGGTTTTGATCACCGAAATTCAAACCAAAGATCTGCTCAGGTTTTCAGATTACGAAACGGTTTAACTAACGCAATCGAAGACATTGATTACGTTAATTCATATCAGAGGAAGGATAAACTCAGATTACCTATATCCGAATCTAACTCGCATCCTAGCAGGATGGAAAACTCTTCCATTATTGATTTGCTGGTCGACCATTTCCTTCTTGCATTTCTTCATCAAATAATCCGGCGAATAAGACTTAATTTCCTTGCAACTGAAATCAAATATCTCTTTCAGATATCACAACTCAACCCATGATGATGTGCCTCACCTTCCCACCTTAAAATTGACAAATGATTTCTTTCCATTGGCTTTTCAGTTACTTTCATCCAATTGAGATTTCTCTAACCCCTTATGCATGAAATTCTGGTTCCCATAGTTAGTTCACTTATTCCTCAATAGTTGATATCTGGTTTGGAATTCAGACATTATTCATTCCAGACTCCGCATGTTTGATCCTTCCATCAAAATTGCAATGAAATATACTTCCTCAATCTTTTGAACTTGGTAATGTTTTCCCCGAGATTCATATTACCCTACCTTATTTACAATAATTCAATCTCCTTTCTCTAATTTTTTTCAAAGATTTCATCCTTGAATAATTCTCAAGTGACATGCCATTCCTTTGCTCTCCAGTTCTTTGTTGCAATTCACGAATTCGAATTAGGAATTCTATTGTGATTTGCAACCTTCCCTTCTTACTTCTCGTCGGTCTACTTGTATCATCAAACTCGTATCCATTAGACTTCTTAAAAACACTTTCTTAATCCCCGTAGAGCTCACATAAATTGCCTTTCGGCCCATGGTAATTGCTTTCGTCTCCTACTTCGTCACGACGATGACAGAGTTTCCAATCACGAGCCTTTAAAATTCTGTCCATCGGCGTTGTCCCTTGTTCAACTCCTTCTGATTGAACAATTACTTCGAATCTCCATGGTCATTAACACTTAAAGCAGAGTGACACGGGAAAAAGGCCTCAAGCCCTCCGAGCAACCATGGTAGTTACAAAGCTCAAGTCATGCGTCGAGTGAATCACCTTGTGTATTCCATCACCTTGATGCATACACATCTAACCTCCTTTCTTAAAACTACCTCTTTCCAAGTCTTGGCCTCGACACATGAAAATGCACTTTAATACTTTTGCATGAATCGAGTAGGAGTAACACAGGAGGGAATGTTAACCTTCCCTTCAATGACTGAAAATTCTCGTTATTCTTCTTATTCCATATAAAAAGGCCATTCCTTCCGGGTTACCTTGGTTAAAAAAATATTTGACTTTAGAAAGTCCACTTAAACACCCCTAAAATAATTCAATCAATCCCTTCCCAAAATCACATCCAAGCGTGATAAGGGATAAGAGATCAAATTTAACTTAGTGTCGCGATCAAATATCTCGACACCATAATCTAAACAGACTTTAGGAACAAATTTGGGTAATTTCATAGGGTCTCTAATTTTAAAACAATTAGGTGAATCCAACTTCAACCTATTCACACATTTACAATAATCAAAGAATTGGGTAACTCCCGAATCGAACACAATCATGGAAAGTTGGTTTTGAAGTAAATGGTTACCTTGCGCGAGATCAGGTGATTGGTTAACTTCTACTCTATTCAGGGTAAACACTTTTAATTGAGTCATTGGTTTGCTAGCAAGTCCGATGTGGTTACTTTTTACAGATTTTCTGCAGTAACGTGCAATATGACCCAGCTTCCCACAGTTGAAGCAAGTACTTGTTGCCCAGCAGATTCTTCCAAAATGATGATGTTTGCACTTCTCATAGTAAGGGGCATTGCTGCGAGTCTTAACCCCATTCCCGTCTTCAACTCTACCTTTCCCTCGTTTCTGGTTGAAATATGGATCTGTTTTCCGATGATTAAATCCTTTCTTTCTTTGTGGTCCATAACTCTACTGGTTACTCTTTGCCTGATCAGCTGCTACTTCAGCCTTCTTGTCATCCTCATACATCCGACACATGTCAACCAACGTAGGAAAACTTTGGATCTTCTGATAACTGAAAACAGATTTCAGTTCAGGTCTCAGGCCACCTTCAAATTTGATGCATTTGCTTTTCTCATCCGAATTGTTTTGATAGTATGGAGAGTACTTCATCAATTCCTCAAACTTAGCTGCGTACTCACCCGCACTCATGTCTCCTTGCTTTAATTGCAGGAACTTAACTTCCTTCTTCCTTCTCAAGTCCTCTGGGAAATATTTATTGAGAAACGTTTCCATAAACATCTCCCAATTGACGTCCTTTCCCTCATAGTGTAAAAGCTGAATCGTGTGATTCCACCAATTATCAGCCTCTCCTTCTAACATATAAACTGCATATGCCACCTTTTGAGCTTCCGTGCAGTCTAATGTTCTAAAAATATTATCCATAGTATGAATCCACTTGTTAGCCTCCTCTGGCTTAAATCCTCCTTCAAACTTAGGTGGATTACAATTTCGAAAATCCGCTAAACTCTTAGCCTCAACATTACCGACATTACATTGATGTGGCAGATTAACTGGTTGTGGTGGTTGCTGATGTTGTTGTTGTTGCCATTGCTGCATTGATTCCAACACAGCCGTGATCCTCCCCAGCATCGCATTAGTATGATTTCGGTTTCTTGTCGTCATATAAGACCTGCACTATGGACGTGTGGTCATATATGGTGGACTTAAGAAACACTCATCACACAACTTATACTAAAGCTGTAGCTTCAAACGGTACATCAAACTCGTATCTATTACTTGATCAAAGTAGAATATAAATCTCATCCTGTGGATACTTTGCTTGATGCTGATAACTACCTTTCTAGAACTACTTTAGCCATTACAAGATCTGACTTTTGCTCGAACCCGACACTTTACGAGAGAATATCCGGGAGATTCTTCGTAACCATAATCTCTTTAATTCCCCTCTTCCTTTATCCCACTATGAGAACAACACTCAAACATCTTGGGTTTCGGATTCTCGCCCCTCTATCAAAATTAATTATCACTTGATTCTTGGGTATCCAATCCAAGTCCAAGATCACACCTAATTGTGAAAAATGAGTAGACCAAGTTTACTCTAAAGAGATAGCTCAATAGAATAGCTCAATCATACAAGAGAAACAACTACAAGAAAACTTGTAGGAGTTGATCTTGAGGTAGCAGGGTAGATCAAACACAAGAAAACGCAATCGATTCTCGTCCTCACCAAGGGTTAATTAACTTCAGAGTTACAACTCTGTAAAGCAAACCACTAGGGAAAATAACCTCCTAGTACTAACTCCGGGGTTTGTTAGTTTTTATACTAGAAGAAAATAACCTCCCTAGAGGATATTAGCTCGCCTCTAGATCCTTTGGAATCACCCCTTGTTGATTCCTCGATGCCATAATGGATCAGCACTATGAGCTTAAGGTTGGAATTGACCTAAAAGAAGTACATCACTATCATACTCCAACTTAGGCTACTATAAACACTATAGACAGGTACTTGGTCACATACCCAGGGTCAAGGGATAGAACCTTTTACTCCAATTAGAAGTATGTAAGAGCATACTTCACAAGAAACTCTACAATTCTTGAGGACCAGCGTATTGAACCACACACCCAAGGACCAAGAGTCAGGACCATTGCTCTGATACCATAAAATGCAACATCCCTCGTTTCTTAAAAAGAATTTCACTTATTATTGAAACGTGTTGGAAAAGTCTGAGTATGAAAATTTTTCCTTGAATGTGGTACTCAAATTTAAACCATGTATTGGAACTAAATTCGGTAGAAGGAGTAATTATTTGCTGAACATTTTAGAATCCTTTTGAGATAACCTTTGTAGTACAAAATAGCTTTCGAAAATAACTTAGTCATTAGGTCATCCTAGGAAATCAACTTTAACAATACTTCCTTTGTGCCGGACGATAAAATCAGAGTGAGCGGAATATATTAAAATAGTTCATTGACTCATAAAATCAGGTATATAAATTTGATGTGTACCATAATTATATTAAAGTATGAAAACTAGGTTTTCTCTTGGATACATCTCTCAAAATATATACATTGTTTCCATTATCAAAAATAGAGACGTTCTGGTTCTTCATCCATTCGTTCATCTGGTTGAGTCCTCAGAGTTGTACAAAAGAGTCTCTATCCCATGATGACTTGGCACTTTATGAACTTAAGAGTCATCCCATTTCATTTAATCTCTAGGTAGTCTAGGTACCTGGTCAAAACCTATTAAGGGCAGGGGTAAGCTTATACATTCGCATTATCAAATAAGAATAAAGTCCTAACATCCACAAGTAAGCACCATCATGATAGAAATGCATAACCATGAGTACCCGCCATTTCATTTATTTCTCTTTCCAAATAGGTGGAATGATGCATGCTTCCCATCTCTCACTTCCTGAGATTCTTCAATTAATCACTCAGATGAACGTCCTTCCATAACACCATTGTATTCCCAGAATACAAATAATACGTTATCAAACGTATGTCGTACTTGCTCGGAAGTGATAAAAACGTCACACTATCTGGTGAACGTCACGTCGCCCAAGGACGTAAACCTATCACTTCTCAACATACAACGGGTGTGATAAAAAACGTCACCACATCTGATGAACGTCACGTCGCCTAAGGACGTAAACCTTATCACTTGTGATACACAACAGAGGTGATAAACAACGTCACCATGTCTGATGAACATCACGTCGCCAAAACGTAAACCTTACCACTTGTGTGCAACACACCGTTGAACCATTAAACCAACAGTATACCACATACTTCCCACATTTTCCACCTTAATGTGTCATCGAGCAAGCAGCAACATTTGGCACTCCCAGAGGCCCTCCTCATGTTCCATGAACATGACACAACGATAACTCATCACCGTTCATTGTGCATGAATGCATGCAAGTACTCCCTTAAGATTATTCGTTAATCTCATTATATACAATATGTAATGAATTCATCAATGAGATATATCAACTTCCATGCTTAGGATGATGAGACTTATCAAAGGAAGTATCACATTATTCCCTTTGAGTGTCATTAGGTTTAAATGGAAGTGGTTAGATTAAAAATGGTGTTTTCTCCACATTTTAGTAAAAAGACTCGAGTAGTAGCTTCAATACTCCAGTAGTTCTTCAATTTCATGAAAATGTGTATCAGACTGCCCAGAATACTCGAGTATTTCACAAAATACTCGAGTATTTTACAGATCAGAATACTTGAGTATTTCACAAAATACTAGAATATTTTTCAACCCAGAATACTCGAGTGTTTTACCAAATACTCGAGTATTTTTGACAGCAGATGCACTACAACTTGGTTTTAACATATCATTTTCAATTCTAATCAATTCTTACTTAAACCAATGATCAACAGAACTTTGTTTATACATTTAAAACTATAACACCGAGATCGCATCAATTCACAGAAAATCATAATCATTCATCAATTATGCATGAAAATCACATATTATGCAACTTCAAGTACCAATTTCAATTCTACTCATTTTTGGCATAATTTCAGCATTGATTAAGCTCACATGCAACCAAATAAACTTTCCTTAGCATGTAACATGCCTCAGATTGGCCTCCAAGCCATATTCCTATTTCAATCTATGCCCTTAGAGTCTCATGGTGACTCATCCTACTTTCTAATGCAATTTAATCTTATTCTAGAAAATGGTAAGCTTCCCCCATACCTTAGGGTCGTTCTTGAACAAAAACTCCGCAGAGAACAGCAACCAAATGCTCTAACCACTTCCCACCCGAACTTGCATAACAGATTCAGCAGGGGTTCAAAACCACATCAATCGACATTCGAATCATGCATAAAAATTGGGGAAATTGGTTAGACTATGTTCTCTATAACATGTACTTTGAAAACCAATAAGTTTCAGACCAAAAGAGAGCTTGAGCTTACCACAATTGAAGCTCAAAGTCGGCTCTCTGAATCTGAAAATCTAGTTTGGCAGATTTCAACACCTAACTTCGCAGGCCCATAACTTTTCATCCAGGAACTCAAATCTCACACACTTGGTATCAAATCGAAGCTCGTTGAAAGAGCTTTCAATGGTATCTCACTCACGATCTAACTCTCAAGCACGAGAGAGAATCGAAGGAAAGAAGGTGACGGGTCTGCACAACATTCTGGTTCTTGGCAGATTTGAATCTCTATCTTGCAACACTCACTACTCCTCACACACTCAGCCTTATCTCACGATTTATGACTCTTTTCGAAGCTCTGGATGTGAGCTTCGAAACTGTGTATGATTTGTTCTAGGAGACTCAGGGACGAAGACGAATTGAGAGCTCGAAGTTTAGAACCCTAAAACTCGATTTTTAGATCAGCTTCAGCAAAAATCCCTCAATTCTCCCAACCATGGCATTATATGGATCGATTGAGTGCCCATGCATAGCGACACGAGTCCATGGACGTGTTGCTGAGTTGATAACATGTCAACTCGTGAGGTATTCGAATGGGTGACTCACCAAACGCACCAACTCGTGCAATGCTGTCCAGAATACTCGAGTATTTTCAAAAATACTCGAGTATTTGGACCAGTTTTCACTAAAAACTTTGTTTAATTAATTTCAACTCCAAGAGACCTTCCATTATTGTTTTTAGGTCCTTCCCAAGGACTTAATTGCAAAATATAATATTTTATATGGAAAAACCTCATCATAAAATATTTTCACATAATATATATAGATATACATATAATGCAAAACAAAATCAAACACGGAATTATTATTTATTAAAAAAAACATTTTACTAACATATTTATTCGGAAGACGAAATTAGGGGTGTTACATGTACAACCAGCATCATCCGACCCGCTATTACCGCACCATAATTTGAAATTGATCCTGCCTATATTTATCTGATCAAGCAAGATCAGTTCAGTGGCAGTCCGCAAGAGGATCCAACAAAGCACATTGCCCATTTCCTCAGCATGTTGGATTTCTTCAAGATTCAGGGCGCCTCAAAAGAAGACATCCGGATGAGGTTGTTTCCGTTATCCCTGAGAGATAAAGCGAAGAGTTGGATCATTAACCAGCGAGCAGGGAGCCTGTCCTTATGGGATGTACTTGTCTGCAAGTTCGTAGACAAGTATCTCCCACCAATTAAGCAAGCTAAAATAAGGAAGAACTTCAACTCATTCGTGCAACAAGATGATAAGTCCTTACATGATGCCTGGGAGAGATACAACCATCTGTTGAAGAAGTGCCCAACACACAGACTGGATGCAAATCTATCTTTTCTATGATGGGTTGAAGAGGTCCAACAAGGACATGATTGATGTAGCAGCTAGTGGATCTTTAACCAAGAAGACTATTGAAGGGGCTAGAGATATCATCGAGACCATGGTAGACAATAGCAGCCAGGCAGGGTCAGAGAGGACAGCTATGAAGAAAGATTTCGACTCCTCACAGGTTCGGACCCTCATTTCACAAAACAAAGAGATGCAGGAACAGATAGCTGCATTGACTAAGCAAATGGGTCAAGTCCAGATGGCACCACCTGTCTCTGATTTTTTTGGAGGCGAATCTGCCTTTGTTGTGTCAGCAACTGGGCCAAATGAGGAGCAAGCAAGTTACTTGGGTGAAGGCCAGTAGAAGATTCCTTTCCCCAACATTTACAATTCGAGGTACAGAGGGCACCCCAATACTTCATGGTGCGACCCTGCACCTAATCATATGCTAGAGAAGCAACCATGGGAGATAACAATAGGGAAGCTGGCTCAGTTAACCTGTTCCTTTGTGGATGAGGTTCGAGCAAATTTCAGAACCCAGGGAGCCAGTATTTGAAACCTGGAGAGTCCGATGGGCCAGATATCCAGACAACTATCAGAGTTGCATCCAAGGCACTTTCCTAGCAGTACCACAACCAAACCCGGTGAGTACTGCATAGCCATTACTCTTCGAAGTGGCAAGGCTTATGATGAGCCACAAAAGAAGAATGATGAGGTGGTGATTGAGCAGGAAGAAGAACATAATTAGAAACATGAAGAGGAGAGTCTTGTAGTGCAACAAGCTGAGACCAAGGAGAAGAAAAAGAGCTCACAAGTACTCTCACGGGCACCATTCTCTCAGAGACTGAAGATGGAGGAGAGCCAGAGGCAGTTTGCCAGATTTATGGAAGTGTTCAAGAAGCTCCAAATCAATATACCTTTTGCAGAGGCTCTTGAACAAATGTCCACTTATGCAAAGATTATGAAGGAGCTGCTCACCAACAAGAGGAAGATGAGATACAATGAGACAGTTTTACTCACTGAGGAGTGCATCGCTATCCTTCACAGGAAGCTCCAACTGAAACTGAAAGATCCGAGAAGCTTCACCATTTCGTGCAACATAGGCGGAGTGGACATTGGAAAAGCTTTGTGTGACCTTGGGGCTAGCATCAACCTGATGCCCCTCTCCATCTTCAGGAGGTTGGGAATTGGTGAGATCAAACCAACCATGATTTCCCTTCAGTAGGCTGACCGATCCATCATGAGGCCATATGGTAGGGTGGAATATGTGCTTGTCAAGGTGGACAAGTTTATCTTCCCAGCAGATTTTGTGATTCTAGACATGAATGAAGACAAGGATATTCCACTACTCCTAGGAAGGCCTTTCCTAGCTATTGGGAGAACCTTGATTGATGTGAAAAATGGCGAACTTATGCTTAGAGTTCATGATGAGAAAGTAACTTTCAATGTCTATGAATCAATGAAGAATGCCATGGCGGATGATCAGTGCCTGAGGTTGGATGTCATAGAGTCCATTGTGGATTCTGTGTTTGAAGAGATGTGCTATGAGACCCTGTGGAGGCAGCTATAGTGACTGAGGGTGAGAAGGAACAGAGGCCCACCGTATAAGGTCCCTTCTTGATGGATCTTCAGAGATCAAGAGGGGACAGCAACCAGAAGACCTGAGGATAGATGAAAAGGAGGTTCGGCCAAAGCCGGAACTCAAGGCTTTACCCACCAATCTCAGGTACGTATTCCTTGATGAAACTGAATATCATCCCATCATAATAAATAGTGCCTTAATTGAATCTGAAACTGAAAAATTACTTAGAGTTTTGAGGCACTATAATTCTACTATTGGTTGGAGTGTGTCAGATCTGAAGGGAATTAGTCCCTATTTTTGCATGCATAAGATTCTCTTGGAGGCGAATTTTAAGCCTGTGATACAACTGCAGCGGAGGGTAAATCCTACTCTGCAAGAGGTTGTTAGCAAAGAGGTGGTGAAGTTGTTGGATGTTGGGATTATCTATCCCATCATAGACAGCACTTGGGTAAGCCCGGTGCAAGTGGTTTCTAAAAAGGGTGGTCTAACTGTGGTGAAAAATGAAAATAATGAACTAATTCCCACCCGTAGTGTTTCTTGGTGGAGAGTGTGTATTGACTATAGGAGACTGAATAGTGCCACCCGTAACGACTACTTTCCACTTCCATTTATGGACCAGATGTTAGAAAGATTAGCCGAGAATGAATATTATTGCTTTTTAGATGGTTATTCTGGCTATAAACAGATTCATGTGGATCCCAAAGACCAGGAAAAAACTGCTTTTACTTGTCCCTTTGGATTTTTCGCATATCGAAGGATGCCTTTTGGCTTATGCAATGCACCAGCAACTTTTCAAAGGTGCATGCTATCCATATTTTCTGATATGGTCGAAAAGTTTATTGAGGTTTTTATGGATGACTTCTCAGTCTTTAGATCCTCATTTGAATCATGTCTAAATAATCTGGAACAAGTCTTAAAAAGGTGCCAGGAAACTAACCTTGTTAAGGAAGGGATAGTTTTGGGGCACCTAATTTCTGAAAGAGGAATAGAGGTAGACAAAGCTAAACTTTCTATGATCGAGAATCTACCTCCTCCCACAAATGTCAAAGGGGTTAGGAGTTTTCTGGGACATTCCAGTTTCTACCGACGGTTCATAAAAGATTTTTCAAAAATAGCCAAGCCCCTTTGTAATTTGTTGGAGAAAGATGTTGATTTTAACTTTGATAATAATTACATGAACGCCTTCAATGTTTTGAGAAAGAGACTAGTATATACCCCTGTAATGATTCCACCTGATTGGAAAGAACCTTTTGAACTTATGTGTCATGCAAGTGATTTTGCTATAGGTTCAGTGCTAGGACAAAGAAGAATGTGTTTCATATAATTTATTATGCTAGTCGTGTGTTGAATGATGCTCAAATTAATTACATGACTACTGAAAAAGAATTATTAGCTGTAATTTTTGCTATGGATAAGTTTCGATCTTATTTGATAGGGTCGAAAGTTATTGTTTATACTGACCATGCAGCTCTGAGGCACCTTATGGCTAAGCAGGATGCTAAGCCAAGATTAATAAGGTGGATCTTATTACTACAAGAGTTCGATATTGAGATCAAGAACAAAAAGGGGGTTCAGAATGTGATAGCAGATCATTTGTCTAGGCTTCCTTTAGAGGGTAGTGATAGGGATGTTCAGATACCCATACAAGATGAATTCCCTGATGAATAACTTTTGGTTGTTTCTGCTGCACCTTGGTATGCGGACATAGCCAACTTCAAAGTAGCTAAGGTAATCCCAAAGGAACTTTCATGGCAGCAAAAGAAAAAGTTTACATGATGCTAAGTTTTACCTTTGGGATGAACCTTTCTTGTTTAAAAGTGGGATTGATGGAGTCCTTATGAGATGTGTGTCTAATGAGGAAATACTTGATATTCTGTGGCACTGTCATGCTTCTTATTATGCTGGAAACTATAGTTATGATAAAACATCGTCTAATGTAACACCCCGATTTTGTTTTCCGAAAATATTACATTTATTTATTAATTATTAGTAAAAATGAGGGCCAATTTTATTTTTTTTTAATAAAAACATGTTTCCCAAAAACATTTGTGTCACACCCTCTCTATTGATTATAAAATATAGTTTCTATATTGTTTATTGAATAGAGTATATGGACTTGCGTGAGTAGAGAAGAAATGAAAACTCTTTTCCTTACATTGCGTGAAAGTAATTCTTTTCTTTTAAGTTGGGTTTTCATTTACGACTTTTAGAATCCTCCCAACTCAGCAATAAAATCGTTCTTTAATAGAGTAAAATAAAGTAATTATCAGAGTAAGCGGAAAATAGGGACCTTGATTGATGATTCACAACTCTTGTCATTTATATAAAGATATGTATATAATAGTAACCATGTCATGATATAAAAGTACCACATCCATCAAAGTCAAGGTCAAGATAGCAGAAGTTTACAAAATACAAGTCCATAATATGCATCCAAAAGATAAGACCACCTCACTGAGATCTCTCAAAAATATGTACAATATATATAGAGCAAAACATGAAAATCCCAGCAGTGGTCCAGTGATCCTCCTCCATAGCATGAATCTCCAGAGTCTCCAGCAGCTGCTCCACCTGTCCCACATCCTAATCATATATACTAAGCATCACCCGGTGGATCCCCAACTCCCCACTGGCTCCCAGTGGAGTGCTCGACTGGCTCGCCCTCACTCTCAGCCTCCTCAGGGTCCTCCTCTACCTCATCCGACTGAGTGGGTGCCCTACCACTGGGCACTGGGTCAGCTGAAGGAGTCCCATGAACCGGACTCATCGGACTAGGTATAGGAGTCTCCTCACGGATCACTCAAGAAGCAGAGGGGTGAGATCTAGTAGCAGCTCTAAAACGAAAGGAATGAAAGCGACGAGCTGGTCGAGTCGGGGGTGGTCCATGATAGGTATAAAAAGGGGGTACATGCAAAGTATAGATAATAGGGATGCGAAACCTACGAGGACGGACGCGAGTCAAAGGGTTAGGGTGATATAGAGTCACCTCCACCTCACCCTCGAACATGGCTCTGTGGTCCTCGTAGTACCACACTCCACTAGGGAGTGGGCGCAACTCGATGCAAGCTAGATAACGAGCCATCACCTATAATGAGCATAAGGGGTAAGCAATATAATCCACATAATCGAATAAGATTAAATAAAGCAAGTAACACTTGCAAGTTCCAAGTATCCAGATGCATATACAAATGAGCAAGCATGATTCATTTATGATAATTCCATTATTTATGTGTCATGATGCATGTCTCCCATTTCCATTGTCCATTGAACGTTCAATCCAGTAATTCGCATACATGACCAACATGTATTGTGGAACTGCTCGGATAGTGTGCACACAACGTCACCAAGACGTAACAGCATTCCCAAATGCTGCCCACATTACCAAAATGTGTCATCGAGCCAGTCACCACCGAATTAATTGTCCACCACCTTTCTCCATGCATGTATGCACATAAAATTTATCCATTAAGATTAACCAATAATCTCGTTATGTGCATCCAATATTATTCCTTCAGTGAATTATAATGTTGTTAATATTTCCCTCATTCCTTTACTGGAACACGATACTTTTTCCCCATAAGCATAGTTGATCTTAATTGACATTATTTTAGGTATGTTAAAAAGAAATTTATTTTTCTGTCCCTGATCCAAAAGACTCGAGTGAACTTTTCTAGACTCGAGTGTTCCTCAGATTCATCAAAATACTCGAGTGTTCCTCATGAGACTCGAGTGTTCTTTGTTTCCAAAACATCATTTTCAAAAATCCATTAAAATACTCGAGTGTTCTTCATGAGTACTCGAGTGTTCTTTAGTTTCCAGAAATACATTTTTAAATTCATGAAAATACTCGAGTGTTCTTCATGAGTACTCGAGTGTTCTTGTGTTTCCAGAAAGTCCATTTTCCAAAATAGTCGAAACACTCGAGTATCATCCTTAATACTCGAGTATTTGTAGACAGATAACACTATAAAATTGAGTTTTAACATACCATTTCCAACTATAGTCAATTCCAATCCAAACCAAGGATCAACAGAGCTTATATTATACATATTAAACATGTTCCAATATAGAATTAACAACATTTTACACTGAATCACATAATATTATCAATTATGCATAAAATCCATTTTTCCACAACTCAACATACTAAATTCAATTCTAGGCACATTTAGCACAATCACAGCTTTGGTACAGCTCATATACAACATAATACACTTGTCCAAACCAGTATTTGAACCCAGAAAGGCCTCCAAGCCTTAAACCTAATTCCAACTATGCCCATAGAGTCTTTTGTTGACTCTCCTCCTAAATTCACATGATTTAAACTTATTCTAGTGAATTAAAAGCTTCACCCTTACCTCTAGGTCGTGAATCAACGAGATATTTGCAGAGAAATTGGCTGGAATTCCTAAACCCACAAAACTCTTTGCATGCAGCCACAGTTGAACAAGGTCCAAAGACAAGAGGTTTTAACATGCAAAACCGATTTAAGAATTGGGGAAATTGGTTAGGACTTATTCTCTGCAACATAAATTAAAGGTAGAAACGAATTTGAGGGTCATAGGGTTCGTGAGCTTACCAAAATCAAAGCTTGAAGTAAGCCCCAAACTTCAGTTTCCAACTTTGATAGCAAAAACACCCTTACTTTCGATCTTCGATTCTCCTTCCACACAGAACCTCAGCTCACAATCTTTGTATCTTTGTAAAGCTCGTGATGTGAGCATTACAATGGTGTATCACTCTCAATCCCACTCTCAAACACGATCGAATAATTAGAGCACGAAATCAGGAACCCTAACTTGAAGTTTTAGAGGAATTCAACCAAAAATCCTCCATCTTCTTCACCCAAGTGCTTAAATAGACACTCCCATTGCTCATGCAACTCGCCACGATGCCCATTAACGTGTCCTGGGTGTGTTTTCGTGTCAACCAGGAAGAATCGTTGTGTGTTGACTCATCAAATGCACTAACGAGTTCTCCACTGACTCGATTACTCGAGTGTTTCCAGGAATACTCGAGTATTCTTGTCAATTTTTCAAAAATATTTATTTTAATACCCTTCCCTCCAAAATTTTCCTAATATTGCTTCTAGGTCCTATTTCAGGGACTAATATGCAAAAACAATATTTTTACATATTATACTTTATTGAAGTACTTTTTCCATCTCATACGGCATCAATACCAACACATAATTAATCCAAATTAATTATGAATATATAATTATAATTAAGGAAAATAGTTATGAAATAACCTTTCATAATCAAAATTTTCATTACATCACGGAGTGAAAATTTGGGGTGTTACACTACTCCCCCACTTAATAGGAATTTCGTCCCCGAAATTCAACTTACAAAAATAACTCAGGGTAATCCTTACGCATTCGGTCCTCTACTTCCCAAGTCGTTTCATACACATTTCCACTTTGCCATACGACTTTGACTAACGGAATCTCCTTTCCTCTAAGCTGTTTGGTTCTCCTATCTTCATCTTTAACTGGGCCAGCCTTAAAGGTTAGGTTTTCTCGTAAGGTTAAGTCATCTGGACGAATCTGAAGGATCGTGGTTGGATCATGCACGAACTTTTTCAATTGGGATACATGAAAAACATTGTGCAAGTTGGCTAAAGATGGCGGGAGAGCTATTTGATAAGCTACCGGTCCTACTCGCTTAAGGATTTGGTAGGGACCTATAAACTTAGGTGAAAGCTTCTGAGGTTTCAACGCTCTACTCACACCCTTTAGCGGCACAATCCTGAGAAACACATGGTCGCCTTCTGCAAACTCTAAAGGTCTTCTCCTTCGATCAGCATAACTTTTCTGACGAATATCAGCAGTCCTGATCTTCTCCTGGATCATTCTGATCTTTTCAGTTGTCTGTTGCACCACATCCGGACCAAGATGTAAATTCTCCCCCACTTGAAACCAACATAGCGGGGTTTGGCATTTTCTTCCATACAATGCCTCGAACGGTGCCATACCGATACTTGCATGATATCCGTTGTTGTACGTGAATTCTGCGAGTAGTAATATTTGATCCCAACTTCCTCTTTCCTCCAACACACAAGCTCGCAAAATGTCTTCCAAAGTTTGAATGGTCCTTTCGGTTTGCCCATCTGTCTGAGGGTGATATGCTGAACTCATCTTAAGTCTCGTCCCCAGAGCTTGATGCAGGCTTGACCAGAATCTAGACATGAACCTCGGATCACGATCAGAAATAATACTGGATGGCACTCCATGTAATCGTACCACTTCCCGGATATAAAGTTGGGTAAGCTTTTCCAAAGAGTAGCGCATGTTCACTGGAATGAAATGCGCCGACTTAGTAAGACGGTCCACAATTACCCAGATTGCATCATGGTTTGCAACTGTCTTTGGCAATCCAGTCACAAAATCCATGGAAATGCTATCCCACTTCCATTGTGGAATATCCAGGGGCTACAGCATTCCTCCAGGTTTTTGATGTTCCACCTTAACTTTTTGACAGATGAAACATGACGCTGCATAATCCGCAACGTCCTTCTTAAGGCCTGACCACCAAAACATGGCTTTCAAATCCCGCTACATTTTTGTCGATCCTGGATGCATGCTCATCTGACTCTTATGTGCCTCATCCAAGATCAATCTTCTAATCTCCGAGTTCTTTGGTATGCAAATTCTTGTTTTGAAACGAAGAATTCCATCCATTCCTTCTGAGAAGTCTGGCTCTTTTCCTCCTATCATCAACTTCCTCTTTTCTATTAACTCCTCATCCTCATGTTGCAATTCTCGAATTCGAGCCAAGAATTCACTAGAAATTTGCAACATACCCATCCTAATATAACTTGGTTCCACTTGCATCCCCAAACATAAATCCCGAAACTCTTCAATCAAAGCTGCCTCTTTGATCATCATGGAACTTGCGTAAATCGTTTTACGACTCAAAGTGTCTGCTACAACATTAGCCTTACCGGGATGGTAATGGAGCTCAAAGTCGTAGTTTTTTAAAAACTCCATCCACCGACGCTGCCTCATATTTAACTCCTTCTGATCAAATAAATACTTCAAACTCTTATGGTCACTAAATACCCGGAATGTAGTGCCATAGAGATAATGCCTCCATATCTTCAGTGCAAAGACTATGGCAGCTAGTTCCAAATCATGTGCGGGGTAATTTACCTCTTGAACTTGACGAGATGCATACGCCACAACCTTTCCTTCTTGCATTAGAACACTTCCAAGCCCTTGTCCAGATCCATCACAGTACACTTCGTACTCCTTGTGAGAGTCAGGTAAGATTAACACTGGTGAGGATGTTAATCTTTCCTTAAGCATCAGAAAACTCCTCTCACACTTCTCATCCCATATAAATGGTTGATCCTTTCGAGTCAGCTTGGTGAGAGGTAATGCAATCTTTGAAAATCCCTCAATGAACCTTCTATAATACCCAGCCAGCCTTAAGAAGCTTCGGACTTCGGTGACTGTCTTTGGTTGCACCCACTGCAGAACCGATTCAACTTTAGCTGGGTCAACAGCTATGCCACCTTCCGAGATCACATGCCCCAAAAATTGAACTTCCTTCAACCAAAACTCACACTTAGAGATTTTGGCGTAGAGTTGTTTCTCCTTCAAAATCTTTAGCACTATCCGAAGGTGCTCGACATGCTCTTCCGGATTCTTAGAATATATCAGGATATCATCAATGAAAACTACCACGAATGAATCCAGATATGGTCTAAAAATCCGATTCATAAAGTCCATAAAAATGGCTGGTGCATTTGTTAATCCGAACGGCACTACAACATACTCGTAATGTCCGTATCGAGATCGAAATGCAATCTTATGGATATCTTCCTCCTTGATTTTGATCTGATGGTACCCGGATCTCAGATCAATTTTGGAAAACACTGATGCTCCTCTTACTTGATCCATAAGATCATCAATCCTTGGCAAAGGATACTTGTTCTTTATGGTCACCTTATTCAACTGTCTATAATCCACACACATTCTAAGGCTTCCCTCCTTCTTCTTGACAAACAACATTGGAGCGCCCCATGTGGATACACTTGGTCTAATAAGTTGTTTCTGCAGCAACTCCTCTATCTGTTTATTCAATTCGACCATCTCGGGTGGTGCCATTCTATAAGGAGCTATAAAAATGGGACCAGTTCTTGGGATTAACTCAATTCCAAATTCAATCTCCCTCTTGGGTGGTAATCCTGGCATTTCCTTAGGGAATACCTCAGGAAATTCCCGAACAATCGGAATCTCCTTCACGGACTTTTCCCCTTCCTCCGGTTCAACAGCAGTGACTAAACAGAGATACTTCTCTGAGATTGAATCCTTGAATAAAATTGCCTTCTTATCGCAGTCAATAACCACATGATTACTAGTCATCCAGTCCATGCCCAAAATCACATCTAATTGGGACAAAGGTAGGCAGATCAAATCTAACTGGGAGACTCGATCTAATACCTTAATTCTACAATTAAGGCACACCTTTGAAGCGATCACGGGAGAATTAGTAGGGGTCTCTACCCTAAGGCAATAAGGTGATTCAGACACGGACAATTTCAAACGATTCACACATTCAAAGGAAACAAATGAATGAGTGGCTCCTGAATCGAATAGAATTTTACAAGGTTGGTCATTGAGCAAATAAGTACCTTGCACGAGTCCCGGAGTCTGATTCGCTTCAGCACCACTAAGGGTGAAAAGTCGACCTTGGGTCACTGGCTTGTCCGTAGATCCTCTTTGAGTGTTCTTAGATTGAATAGGAACTTTGGTTTGGAGACCAATCCATGCTCTAAAACTGTGTTGAGCAAGTTATGTATCATGCATGCAAGCTTAAATGAACTTTAATTCATGAGTATTGAGCTTATTCCGCAAATTGAGGTATTGAGTTGTGAAAATGTGTTTTAATGCATGATTACTGAATTCTCTGTCAAATCTGTGTTTTGATATGGAATGAATGTTATAACATGTTCAAATTATGTTGTATGAACTCTATGGATCCCTGGAATGGATTAAATTTGAGTAGAAATGAAAATGTCATGCTAAAACCAGTTTTCAGTGTTGTCTGCTGCGAAACACTCGAGTAAAAGGCAGAGTACTCGAGTAAATCGTGTTCAAAACCATGTAAATTAAGGAAGAACACTCGAGTAGTCTGTCTGGTACTCGAGTATCGAGCATGACCTGAGGACCATTATATGCCAAACACTCGAGTCAGTCAAGGTCACTCAAGTATTCTGGAAATGTTCAAGAACACTCGAGTAACCCATGAACTACTCGAGTAAATTGTTGAATTGAAAACCCAAATCCTCAGAAAGTCATGAACACTCGAGTAGTCTTAAGAACACTCGAGTAATCTGGAAAAGTTGAGTAACACTCGAGTGTCCTGAAGTTTACTCGAGTAAATTGTTCAGAACCTGAAAACACCGTTTTCAATTCTAACTTATTAAATTAAGGAATTATTAATAATAGTCCAAGGGATCAAGACTTAGAGAAATTGATTAATACAAAAAGATCGTTTGGTGACGGTCCTTTTTGATAAAGAAAATAAGCCTAGGTGGCCTGTAAAGTATTAATCAACTTCCCTTAAGTCTAGAAGATAAATTGCATTCATTCTGAAGTTTGGATGGTAGGACGTAATTCATGTTTGTTAAACATGTGGAGGGCCTCTAGGAGTGCCAATACGCTTGCTTGATGACACGTTGTTGACGTGGTCGGCTTAGTGGATGCCGATATGGATATATCGTTTGGATGACGGGATATGCTCGGGTGGCATGGATACCAAGCTTGTCGTGTACATTCTAGGTGAATGTACGAATGGTGGTATACCTAGGAATACAACGCACTGTTGAGTGCTGGGTTGTCAGGGATGGACATCAGAGAGTGACATAGTATTATGATGGAGATAGGCTTGAGAGCTAAAGTCATGCATCATGCCATTCATTCAAATAAACTGTTATGACTGAAATAAGTGTGAACATCCTACGTGCATAACCTACTTGCTAAGTGTTAAGTGTGATTGATATTAATTGATGCATGTTACATATTTATGTTGCATAATTTATTCTCTATTGATTATGTGTATAGAATTGCTTACCCCTATGCCCTTGTAGGTGATGTCTCGCTACATTGCTTTCATCGAGATCCGGCCACTTCCTAGTGGCATATGGATCTATGAGGACCATCGCGCGGTGTTCGAGGGGGAGGTAGAGATTACCTTCTACCACCCGAACCCGCTGATACGATTCCGTCCTCGTAGGTTTAGGATTCCCATCATATACACTATGCATGTACCCCCGTTTTACACTTACCATGGACCACCTCCCACGCGACCAGCTCGCTCTTACCATAGTTTTCGTTTTCGACTTACCCGCTCTCACCCTTTTTCTTCGAGAGTCGTCCGCGAGGAGACTACCCTATCTGATCCGAGGAGCCCAGTCAGGGTTTCACCATCACCTGACTCGGTACCCATTGGTAGGGTACACTCTCCCTCGGATGAGATTGAGGAGGATCCGGTGGAGGACGAGAGTGGGGGCGAGCATGTCGTGCATTCTACTGGGAGTGACTGGAGGGACGATGATCCCTAGGTACATGCATATGGTGTATGATGTGGGTCGGAGGATCCGATGTGTGGAGGCTGTGGAGGAGACTTGCTGCTGCTGCTGCTGTGATGATGATGTTGCTACTATCTTACTACTACTTTTACTTTTGGGAGACTACTACTACTACTACTCCATCTGATGCTGCCAGATCTATGTGACTATCCCTAGAGTTATATATTTTGTTATGTATATATATTGTAGATATACTTTTGGAGCACTCTAGAGCTTGTAGTTACACTGTTATATAGATCTGATGATGGACTTGTATATTTTGAAACTTGGAGACTTTACTCATGGGCTATGTACTTATGATTCTCTATATCTATGAAAACCTATGTTTATATTCTATCAGTTGCATAGTCCAGTAATTTCCGCTTACTTTGATTTAATCTGTTTAAGAGTTCGGCTATAAATGGTATCAGTTCTATCGTACAAAGCAAGGGTAGCTTAAGCTACTTGATACAAAGATATTTTCTAAAAGATCGAATGTTACTCTATTTGCGAAAAGGTTTTAGAAATCGCCGAACTCGATACAATGATTTTGAGATAATATAGACTTTGTTCTCCAAGATTTTCAAGTGACGATTCGTGCACCCGCTTTAATAGAAAATTTTATTTACCTATTTTCTTAAAACTCACAAGTCCATATATATTATCCAATATAAAAGCTTATTTATTAGTTTACAATTTGGGTAATCCGAGAAGGGTGTCACAACTTCACTCCTATTTAATAAATGATGCAACTCATATAATCGATTACCACTAATCTAATAATTGATTAGTGAGCCTCTAAAATTTGAGTGATGCAACATCAGGTAATCGATTACTCAGGGCAGTAATCGTTTACTTTGCCCCTGGAAAATGTATGATTCAACAATTATAATCGATTACTTGATCTAGGTAATTGATTACTCTCATTCAAAAAGTAATGAATTATCCAGGTTCACATAATCAATTACACACTCTCTAGATTTTCTATGATGCAACAAAAGTAATCGATTACTTTGATAAGGTAATCGATTATCTCCTCTTGCACTTTCAAAAATAGATTTTCATGACTTAGATAAAAGCATCCAGAGTTGTTTCATCATGCATTTCTACAGAAACTAAGTTAAAAACTGATTTTCACTAAAACTCTTTTTTTTCTCCTTTATTTGAAAAACTCATTGGCCTTTTAACTCATTGAGAACTTAGACTTCATTACCTTACAACATGTCCTAAGGGAAAGGGATTAAAAGCTTCTATTTGCTTGAGCCTTAAACATGAGCTTGAAAGGACTTTGCGATTGCACTTGAGACTCTTGAGTTTGTTATCATCAAAACCTTAAACTTTAACTCTTGAAGTCCATGGGTTGACTTCCAACAGTCCCCATTTTTGATGATGACAAACCTCTATTCTAAAATTTGTCTATTTTGAAATATCTGCATCACAAGTGTTACACAAGCAAATATATACAATACAAATATATAACCTTGTCCCTAGAACAAGAGCATATAACAGCTCCTATAACAGCTCCCCCTGTATTGATGCATTAAGAAATCAACATTTCTCTCAGAATATCTCTCCCCCTTTTTTCTTCATCAAAAAAAAAATGGGAAGTCCATGTCTTTTGTAAGAGAACCATGTATGATCATCTGAAAATATGCCAAAATCCCCCTGAAACACTAAGTAAAGACATTAATAATAACAAGGGAGTAAATAAGCATGCTCACATATTCAAACAAGGTGAGCGGCAGATGTTAGACCGATTTCTCTACGAATAAAAAAGAAGTTTTCTTTAGGAAGCCTTGTAGTATCCACATACTCAATAATACAATCACCTCTTTGAATATGATCACAAATAAAATGGTGACTAATCTCTACGTGCTTTGTGCGTGACTGTTGCACTGGGTTTTTGGTCATGTTTATTGCACTTGTGTTATCACATTTTATGGGAATGTGATCTAGATTTACACCAAAGTCTAGGAGTTGTTGTTTTAACCATAAGATTTGTGCACAACAGCTACCCGCAGCGACATATTCAGCCTCATCTGTGGATAGGGCTACACTAGATTGTTTCTTGCTAGCCCAAGACACTAAAGAACTACCAAGGAGGTGACATGTGTTGCTTGTGCTTTTCCTATCTACTTTGCAACCAGCTAAATCAGAATCGAAATACCCAACAAGGTTACAAGTGGAACCTTTGGGGTACCATAAACCCATATCAGTTGTGCCAGATAGATATTTCATTATTCTTTTGACAGCAACCATGTGCGTTTCTTTTGGATTCGCCTTAAAGCTTGCACACATGCATACACTAAACATGATATCTGGCCTACTTTCCGTTAAGTAAAGAAGGGAACCGATCATACCTCGATACTTTGTAATTGCAACGGGTTTACCTTCTTCATTCTTGTCTAGATAGCATGATGTACTCATAGGTGTTGCTACTGCTTTGGCCTTTTTCATGCCGAATCTTTTTAATAATTCCTTGTAGTACTTTGTTTGAATGATGAATATTACATCCTTTGCTTGTTTGATTTGTAATCCAAGAAAGAATTTGAGTTCGTGCATCAGAGACATTTCGAACTCTTCCTGCATTAGACTTGAAAATTCCTTGCAAAGGGTTTCATTAGTAGCACCGAATAGAATGTCATCAACATATATTTGAACTAAAAGAATGTCCTTTCCTTTATTTTTAATAAAAAGTGTGTTGTCAACCTTCCCCTTTCAAAATCCTTTTCAAATAAAAATTTGCTCAATCGCTCATACCATGCTCTAGGAGCTTGTTTGAGACCATAAAGAGCCTTTTTCAATTTTAAAACATAATCAGGATGTTCAAAATTTTCAAAACTAGGAGGTTGACTAACATACACTTCTTCATTTATAAAACCATTTAGAAAGGCACTCTTTATGTCCATTTGATACAATTTAAAATCTAATGTTCATGCAAATGCTAAAAGCAACCTAATGGCTTCCATCCTAGCAACAGGGGCAAAAGTTTCATCATAATCTATCCCCTCTTGTTGGTTGTAGCCTTGTGCAACCAATCTAGCTTTGTTTCGAATAATTATACCAGCCTCATCAAGTTTGTTTTTAAAAATCAATTTTGTTCCAATAATTTGATGAGAATCAGGCCTAGGAACAAGTTCCCAAACCTGGTTTCTTTTGAACTGGTTTAATTCTTCTTTGCATAGCCAGTAGCCAATGTTCATCAATTGAAGCCTCGAAAATATCCTTTGGCTCCACTTGAGAAACAAAAGCCATATGATTACACAAATTACTAAGGGAATTACGAGTACTTACACCTTTGGAGATATCACCTATAACTTGATCGATTGGATGGTGTCATGATGTTTTCCATTCCTTAGGAAGATCTGCATTATTAGGCTCGGTGGAATTCCCTTGAGTTTGCATTTGATTTTCATTTATTTCATTTGCCTTTTCGTTTCCTTGGGATTCCTTCTTTTCTTCCAGGAATGGTTCTAGATCCTCATCAAGATATAGTTTCCTTGGAATACCTACAAGATCATCAAAAGATACCTTTCCCAGCTTTCTGGGATTAGACTCATCAAAAATAACATGAATAGATTCTTCAATTGTATTACGAGATTTATTGTAAATCCTATAGATTTCCTTGACGCAGAATAACCAAGGAATATACCCTCATCAGCTCTAGCATCAAAACTCCCTAGATTGTCTCTACCATTATTATGCACAAAACATTTACATCCAAAGACTTTCAAATGGGATATGTTGGGTTTTCTCCCCTTGTACAGCTCATAGGGGGTTTTCTTTAAAATAGGCCTTATTAAAACACGGTTCATAACATAACATGCTGTACTTACTGCATCGGCCCAAAAATATGCAGGCAGGTTCATGTCACTAAGCATTATCCGAGAAAGTTCTTTTAAAGATCAATTTTTCCTCTCCACAACCCCGTTTTGTTCCGGAGTTCTTGGAGCTGAAAAATAATGCTAAATGCCATGTTTTTGGCAAAACTTTTCAAAAAAAATAGTTTTCAAATTCACCGCCATGATCAGTCTTAATGGATGCAATGCTCAAATGCATTTGGTTTTGAACAACCTTTGCTAGCTTTTTGAATTCATGGAATGCATCAGTTTTATGAGTAATAAATAAAGTCCATATATACCTAGAATAGTCATCCACAATAACCAAGCAATAATAGTTTCCACCAAAGCTTTTAGTTTGACATGGTCCAAAAAGATCCATATGTAAAAGTTCCAAGGGTCTTTGAGTAGAAACAATATTTTTAGGAGGAAAAGGTACCCTTGTGAGTTTTGATTTTTGACATTGATCACATTTTTCAGAAATAGAAAATTTTTGCTTTGGCAAACCAACTACTAAGTTTTTAAAAGATAGTTTTTTCAAATGATTTATGTGGATGTGACCTATCAAACGATGTCATAGCCAAGACTCATCCTCTTTACTAATTAAACATTTAGCATCATTTGAGGGAATTGAGTTAAGATCAATTAAGTACACATTGCTTACCCTGCGAGTAACAAGCTTAATAAGATTGTCAATTTTACCCTCAATAATACATTTATCAGAATCAAAGATAACCCTATTGCCCTTATCACATAGCTGACTAATACTTAGCAAGTTATACTTTAGGCCTTCAACATGCAAAACATTTTCAATGCAAGGGTTAGGAGGAGTACCTACTTTACCAACTCTGAGTATCCTTCCTTTGTTCTTGTCTCCGAAAGTTACATGTCCTTGGTCCTTTGGAATGAGGTGAGAGAATTCTGATTTGTCTCCAATCATGTGTTTAGAGCAACCGCTATCCAAGTACCACCATGTTTTCCTTTCTTTTGGAGTAACCTACAAGATAATATTTCATGTTTTCTTTTTAGGTACCCATATCTTTTTGGGTCCTTGCATGTTACTGTTACCATAGTTTGCATCGTGCCACCTTTTAGTTTCATTGTTCTTTTTAACGAACTTCACTTTTCGGTGTTTCCCCTCATGTGAGCCATGGCCCTTTCTTCCACAAAAATGACACATTATAATAGGCTTCTTATGTGAGCTAGCGGGGACAAAAATGGTGCTTAACTGTTTTTGGTGTCTGCCGGGTTGATATCTTAAACCGACTCTATTGAAAAAACATATTTGTCTCCCTAGTATTAAATTTAAAGTATTTATTCCTTTTGTAAACTTTGCAAGTGTTTCTTTTAAATCCTCATTTTCTTTTACTAAGTCCTTGCAAAACTTACAAGAAGATGAACTAGCTTTAAATTTAATTTCATTACTAGAGGTGTTTGAGGATTTACTTAAGGTTGTATTCAGCTCTTTGTTTTTATTTTTCAAAATTTCATTTTCCTTTTCAAGATCAGAATTCTTTTGTAAAATAAGAGCTGACTTTTTCTTTTCTAAACTAACCAATAAGGATAACCTCATTGATTCCTCATGTAACTCCTCAAATGCCTCTTGTAATTCAAGATAAGAACGTTCAAGTTCAAGTTCGGAATTTACCTCATCTCCATGTGCCATTAAGCATAGGTTGGTTGTTTTTTCCTGTTTGTTCGAATCCTCATCCGAACTTTCATCTTTATCTAACCACGCCAAGTATGCTTGCTTTCCTTTCCTTGAGTTGGAGATGTTTCTTTCTGAATTCTCCTTCTTTTTCAAGTACTGGGAGCACTCCGCTCTGATGTGATCGGGCTTGCCACATTCATGACATGTGATAGCCGATCCTCCACCTTTGTTAGCGTCTCTTCTATTTTGAGTAGCGAAGTTGCTCTTCTTTCTCAGAAACTTCCCGAACTTTTTGACAAGTAGTCCCATATGTTCATCACTGATTAGTTCCTTGTCGGAGTCACCTTCGGTGGATGGTGCTTCAGCTTTGAATTGACTGTTCACCTTTTTGGTCTCCTCTTCATGTTGTGCTAATCTTTTCAATTCACTCTCGAGTTCTTGTAGTTTTCCGAATAATGTAGTGAGAGTCATGGTTGAGAAATTTCTTGATTCCATTATGGTCGTCACCTTTGGTTGCCATTCTCTCCCTAGGCACCTCAGCACTTTGTTGATCAGTTCTTCCTTTGTGAATTTCTTCCCCAAGGTTATGAGCAGATTGACTATCATTGTGAAGAGCTTTTGGATCTCCTGTACTGATTCTCCATCCTTCATTCGGAAAAGTTCATATTCTCCCGTCAGGGTGTTGATTCTTGATCTTTCAACTTCATTGGTACCTTCATGTGTGATGTAACATCCCGTTATTTCTAATACTTTTAGTAAAATAATTAAATAATTTAATATGATGTTTTCAAGATTTGAGTCTCGGAATAAAATTCTGGTTTCATCATTATATTTGAAATATGTTTTCTAGTCAAAATAAGTATAAATTTGTTATCATATGTTTCCCAAAGATAAAGTAGTACTTTTATTTAGTTTAATTAACATTTTAACAGGGAGCTTAAGTGGAAAGCCTTAAAGGCATTTTTATAAATAGTTTCTTTAGAAAAATATGTTTAACTTAATATTTTGAGTGTCCCTGTAAATTTTCATAGTGTTCGGAGGCTGTTTTATTTTTAGCTTCTGGACTGGTTTAATAAATTACTGATATAAGTTATATATAATAATTTGCTATTTCAAAATTATAAATATTATTTTTGTCAAGTTTAATATCGGGATTGAGAAAATATATTTACTTTTAAATTTTTATACTTTTTCTTACGCAATAGCTATCCGGATGGACCGGTAACTTTATTATTTTCTAATTAGTTTTGAGTAATTAAAAATACAATATTGTTTTACCTAAATGTATTTTATTTTTGGAATCGTCAAACTTTTAGTTATAATCCAAAATACCTATACACATTAACCCACAAATGAGAACAAAATTTAAAATAATATATAATTCCCTAATGTACTACCCAGCCCCGTAGCCCAACCCAAAAACCAAAGAAAATAAAAACAAAAGAAAGAGACCCCAACCCGTCAGAGAAAGAAAAGAAATAGATTGATAGCCAGAAGTAGAAAGAGAAGCAAAGAAAGAAAGATAGAAGTGAGATCAGAGAGAGGGCTCGACAGAGGAGAAGGAAACTTTGTTCCCTTCCAACTTCCCGGTCCAATAATTCAAGATCCGACCTTTCAATCTCAAATCCTTCTTAGGTATATAATCTCCTCATCTCCCTCTATCGATTTACATAACTTATTTGACGATCCGTCAATATTTTTATTATCCCTATATTTTCAAATAAAGAGATGTTTTAGGGAAAAGTGATATATTTTTATTGTATAATAATATATATTTATTATTTTGACAAAAATGAGTTTATTTGATATATTTTTATTATTATAATTAGTTTTATCATATGTCCCTATTTAGATCCAACACACTATTGACCTTGACCCTGGAGCAAGTCGCGGATGTAAACGTGGCTCTGTTGTTATTGCTAGGATTTCCAGGTAAGGGGAGTCTCTTTTCCACATCTTGAGTTAGGGATAGTTGGGGTATATAATAGGACTTGGGTTAAGTAGTTGAATTGGGTTGTGGGTAGCAAAATAGCACCGGATTAGAATTGGTATAAGGATGTTGAATGTATCTTTGTTTTAATTTAAATATTTAATTGATTTAATTTTGGTAAAATCCCTTATGAATGTTGGTAATGTAGGAAGTGAAGAACCCTAGGGAGTTGACTTATATTAAAGCACTCTGAGGCATACCTGAGTATGTCGAATTGATTGATGATATTTGCTGTATGATAAAAGTTTACTATGTCCCCTACATGAGTGAATGATTTCTATGATTATTGATTTTATTTGTAAAGTTTTGTATTTAATGATAATTGACTGCTATTGCAAATATATGTATGTGTTATGGAGCAAATTGATATAGGAAGAAAATGGAATGGAACGATTATATGTGGTGTTAAGGCAAAACTATGAGATGGTGATAATATGTATGTTTAGGTTGAATATATTTGTACACTAACTGTGAAAATGTATAAAGGTGGAAATGAGAATAAAACAATTACATGTAAATTAAATGTGAAACGATGATGTTAAATATGCGACAAGTATGTATGGATCGTATACAATTGTATCTCGATAATGATTATGTGTGAATGTGAAATTTATGCGTTGGCCTCTTATTTGAGGTGACAATTAATGGAAAGATTTGATAATTGATATAGGGAATGAGTATGGATAAAGAATGAATGGGAAAGGTGTGTAAGTGAAATTGGGATTATATGTGTTAAGTTGTTTGAGTAAGAAGATGAAAGTATGAATTGGCCTCTGAGTTGAGGTAATGCGTAACGAAAGTGTAATAAGTGCGTTGGCCTCTGATTTGAGGTGACGATTAATGGAAAGTGATGAATTTGCTGACCTTTGTTATGAGGGGCCCAAAATGAATTAAAGTAATGAAGTGTTGACCTCTGACCTGAGGGACACAAGATGAAATGAATGTTAATGTGTTGACCTCTGACCTGAGAGACACAAGATGAAATGAATGTTAATGTGTTGACCTCTGACCTGAGGGACACAAAATGAATCGAAGTAAAGGAGTGTTGACCTCTGACCTGAGGGACACAAGATGAAATGAATGTTAATGTGTTACCTCTGACCTGAGGGACACAAAATGAATCAAAGTAAAGGAGTGTTGACCTCTGACCTGAGGGACACAAGATGAAATGAATGTTAATGTGTTGACCTCTGACCTGAGGGACACAAAATGAATCAAAGTAAAGGAGTGTTGACCTCTGATCTGAGGGACATGAAATGAATGTTCAGGTGTTGACCTCTGACCTGAGAGACACCAAATGAATTAAAGTGATTGCATGTTGACCTCTGATCTGAGGGACACAAAATGAAATAAAGTAAAAAGGGGTGCTGACCTCTGACCTGAGGGGCACATAATTTAAATAAGGAAAATTTTATAGGCCTCTGTTGTGAGGTGCCAATTATGATGATTAAGTTTGTTTCATTGGCCTCTGATTTGAGGTGATGTTCAGAATAAATGGAAAAAAATGTGTTATTACTGAATAATTAGTTAATGGAAGCATTTTGTTATTCATGGCTTGGTTTGATTATGATACTTGAGTTAGTATTATGTGCCTTTTTACTATCTTATGATTCAATGTGTTGTGAAAAGGTCTCACCCTTCGTGGTTAACATTTTAGGTGAAAGTCAAGGAGCTTGAGGATCAGAGTGTCGCAGTGAAAGAATTGGAAAGAAGGAAACCTTATGTTTGTGCTACTTGTATTGTAAATGGATGCCCAAATTTATTTGTAAATTTGATTTGTGAAAAGAAATTTTTTAGTACACTATTTTAAATTATAAAATTTTAGTCACTATTTTTGCATATAAAATAAGGGTGTTACATGTGACCTCTAAAGTATCCCACATTTGTTGTGCTGTCTCACAGGTAGATATCCTGAAAAACTCATCATAACTCAAAGCAGATGTTATTATATTTTTCGCTTTCAAGTCGTATTGGACTCTACGTTCCTCCTCTTCCGTCCACTCAGCCATAGGCTTGTCGACGGTGTTACCATTAACCACTCAAGTCGGAACATACGGTCCATTAACAACTGTTACCCAAACCTTTAATCCTACTCCTTGAATAAATATTTTCATCCGGACTTTCCAATAAGCGTACCCTACCCCGTCAAACATGGAAGGACGATTAATAGAACTCCCTTCACCACCAAACGGAGAGTTTGAAGTCATACTCTTGAGACGATTAAGTCTTAACACAAGAGACTAGCTTTGATGCCAATTGTTAGGATCGGCCTCAAAATCTTGAGAGGGGGGGTGAATCGAGTTTTATTAATTTATTGAGAAAGCACGTATAATTTAAAATAATTTTCGCGTTGGAGAGATTTAGAGTTGAGATGGAGAGCGATTGCGATAGATAATAAAATTATGAGTAGCGTGGAAACGTAAATAATTGAAATTGCAGAAATTAAAAGAGATAGGGAAGAAGAACATGCAAACCAATTTTATACTGGTTCGGTCAATCCAGCAAGAGACCTACTCCAGTCCCCAAGCGACCCGCTTGAGATTTTCTATAAACCTTTGAATTGAGCCGCACCCAATTACAACCAGAGCAACCCGCACACTACTAGGAACCTCCGTTCGCTAGGGGCCTCAATATCACACAAGGGTTCCTCACCCTACGAAGGAATTCAATCCTTCACACCAAGGGAAACACTACCTATGTTCTACGGTTTGAGTACAAGATGATGTGAGTGATTACAATAGTATGATGTGTTCTCAATAACATGGATACAACAAGTATAGCACTAGCAATGAAGTCTTGTTTGAGTAGTTAAGTAGCCAACAAGGTTTCTGTGTTCTTAGAAAAAGTATGAACGTTAAAACCAGAGAATTGGAGAAGGAGAAGGAGAACGTGATTCTTAGAAGAATGTAGGAGTGCGTTATATTAAAAAAGTGAAATCTGATTTTGAAATAAGAAGTAAAAGAATATTTTTGAAAATCACAAATAAATCAGAAGATTTAAAATTCAAATAAAAAAGGAATATTTTCAAAAATAATATCAAATTCGAATTTCAGAAAATAAATCAGAATCAATCAGGTAAAAACAAATCTGGAAATAAATCAAAATGATTCTGACACGTTTTTCAATCAAACTTAAGGTATTCGATTACTTCAGGAAAGGTAATCGATTATCCTCTTTAAAATGGAAACTTTGAAATCCTTTTGAAAAACAAGTAATCGATTACATCATACCAAGTAATCAATTACTTTACTCCTGTTTAATATATGATGCAACTCATATAATCGATTACCACTAATCTAATAATCGATTACAGAGCCTCTGAAATTTGAGTGATGCAACATCAGGTAATCGATTACTCAGGGCAGTAATCGATTACTTTGTGTGACACTCACTTTTTACTCCAATATGTAAATCTTTATTTACTTTTAATAAAGATATAAGGTTTTTAATATGGACTTGATATATAAATATTAAAGAGAATAAATAAAAAAATATCTTAATACAAGTTATTCCAAAGAGTTCTTTTCAAAACTCCAAATATAAAAAGATCTGTTAATATTGTGGTACTTAAAACTAAAATATTCTCGAATAGAGTTATCATCAGAGTATGCGGAAGTAAAACATGAACCTTGAGCTATAAAACATCCAACTAGTAGGCATATGAATATATATATATATATATATATATATATATAAAAGATATATATAAGGTAAAAGTAGCCAAGGTACATGATAGTCGAGATAGCAAAGTTTGGGTGGTACAAGTCCATAATCAAAAGAAAAGACAACCTCTCTGAGATCTCTCAAAATATATACAATATAACTACAGAGCAAAAGATGAAAATTCCAGAGTGGTGGTCCGATGATCCTTCACCACAGCATGATCCTCCTCCTCAAAGTCTCCAGCCAGAAGCTCCATGCATCCCACATACCAACCATCCATACTATGCATCACCCGGTGGATCCCCAACTCCCCACTGGCTCCCAGTGTAGTGCTCGACTGGCTCCCCCTCACTCTCTGCCTTCTCAGGGTCCTCCTCCACCTCGTCCGACTGAGTCGGTGCCCTACCACTGAGCACTGGGTCAGCAGAAGGAGTCCCATGATCTGGACTCATCGGACTAGCTACAGGAGTCTCCTCTCGAATAACACGGGAAGCAAAGGGATGAAATCTAGTAGCTGCTCTAAAACGAAAAGGAGTGAAATCAACGAGCTGGTCGAGCCGGGGGTGGTCCAAGATAAGTATAAAACGGGGGTACATGCAGGGTATAGATAATGGGTATGCGAAACCTACGAGGATGGACACGAGCCAAAGGGTTGGGGTGATAGAGGGTAACCTCTACCTCCCCCTCAAAGGTGACTCGATGGTCCTCGTAGTACCACACTTCACTAGGGAGCGGCCGCTACTCGATGCAAGCTAGATAGCGTGCCATCACCTACAATGGGCATAAGGGGTAAGAAATATAGTTCACATAATGGAATAAGCATAATGTTAAGCAGGTACACAGCATGTATAACAATGGACCAGAGATATGTACAACACATGAACAAACCAAATTATTCAATAATCAATGTTATAAATGATATGTCATGATGCTGGCACACAATCTTTCCAGTCCTAAGATTCTCCAACTAATGCTCTCATGCATGTCCATCCAAACAACCCGTATACGTGCCTCGGATGTATAGTGAACCTGCTCGGAATACAATCCAAACGACACTACTAAAGTGTACGTTGCGTCACCAAGACGTAACAACATCGCCTATGCTGCCCACATTACCAAAATGTGTCATCGAGCAAGCCACACGACTATGCCTGGAATGTGGTCCATAATACCAATATCATTGTCGATGTGCACATCTCGTCACCAAGACGAATACCCAACGTTCGCAGCAACCAATGCTGGTCACATTACCAAAATGTGACTACAGGAAAGTCGTAACAAAATTGGTACTCCCAGAGTACCCTCCTCATGTTCTTCGAACATGACAAAATGATATGCTATCACCACATCTCCATGCATGAATGCACACAAACATCCCGTCTAGGGTTATCCATTAATTTCATAATGTGCAACATGCAATATAATCAACAATGCAAGCACTAATGTATTATAACCTGTTTTGGAACATGATTATTGTATTTGATTAAACTTGACATAATTGAAAATGGCATTTGTTTATCATTCTGTTTCAAAAGACTCGAGTGATTTTTAAAAGACTCGAGTAGAGTTCTAACATACACTGAAATACTCGAGTGGTTCTTGGAAAGACTCGAGTAGATCTTAATTTTCTGGAAAATTAAAGTTTCAAGTCTTTCTGGAATACTCGAGTAGTTCATGAAATACTCGAGTCTTCATCAACCCAGAAGACTCGAGTGGATCATGCACGACTCGAGTAGTTCATCAGAAGAGTTTATTACAAGCATCAGTCAATACTCGAGTCATGGGTTAGAAACTCGAGTGTTGGTGCCACCAGACGCACTGGTGCGTCTAAAATACTCGAGCCAAAGACTCGAGTGTTGACAGACAAAATGTACTAAAACATGAGTTTTAACACACCATTTTCATTTCTACTCAAATTTAATCAAAACCAAAGCTTAACAGAGTTAACATTACATAAAATAAACATGTTCCAACCCAAGGATAACATCATATCACACTGAATTGATCTTGAGTGCCAATTATGCATAAAATCACATTTTCAACAACTTAACATATCAAATTCAATTCCAAACAATTACATGAAAATAACCTTGATATAGTTTGCATGAAACATTTAGAACTTTCTCTAAACAATTTTGACACTCACATAGGCCTCCAAGCCAAGAATCTAATTCAAGCTATGCCCAAAGAGTCTCATGGTGACTCTACACCTATAATACAATGAAATAAACTTATTCTAGTGAAAAATTAGCTTCACCCTTACCTCTAAGTCGTGAATCAACAGGAAATTTGCAGAGAATTTGGCTGGAACACTCTAACCCTCAAAACCCTTTGCATGAAGCCACATTTGAGTAGGGTCCAAAAACCATAGATTTTGACATGTCAAAACAGTTTAGAAATTGGGGAATTTGGTTAAGAATTGTTCTCTGCAACATGGACTAAAGGTAGGAATGAAATTGAGGTTCATAGGGTTCATGAACTTACCAAAATCAGAGCTTGAAGTAAGCTCCAGACTTCAGTTTCCAAGTTTGACAGCAAAAACTCCCTATCTTTCGAGCTCCAATTCTTCCTCTACACGAACTCTCAGCTCTCAATCTCTATGTCTTTGTAAAGCACAAGATGTGAGCTTCACAATGGTGTATAACACTCAGCCTCACACTAAGAAACGAAAGGGATTGAAGAATACGAATTCAGAAACCCTAACTTTTGATTTCCAGAGCAATTCGACCAAATGGTCGATTTTCGTCAACAATTAGGTTTTTAATTACATGAATCGTTGATCATGCAGGGCGACACGAAGCTCACTATCGAGCCTTCAAGTGATTTCGTGTCAAAGTTTGAGATTCGTTGAGTGCTGACTCATCAAACGCACTAACGAGTCCAACACTGACCAGAATACTCGAGTCTTTCAGGAAAGACTCGAGTCTTTTTGGTCAATTTTCAAAAAATAAACACTTTAATTCCCTTTCCCTCCAAAATATTTCTAATATTACCTCTAGGTCGCAAATCAGGGACTAATATGCAAGAAACCCTATTTTCACCTATTATTAATTATTAAAATATTTGTAATGCAGAAATACTTATCACAAGCACACACAAAATCACGTAATTAACTCTAAATTAATTATAAAGATAATATTTATAATTTAAGAAAATAATTTTTGAATAACATTCATCGTTGACATTTCATTACATCAGGAAATGAAAATTTGGGGTGTTACACTACTCCCCCACTTAATAGAAATTTTGTCCCCGAAATTCAACCTATGTAAACAACTCAGGATAATCTCTACGCATCTTATCTTCTAATTCCCAAGTTTCTTCATACACATTTCCACTTTGCCAAATAACTTTGACTAGTGGAATCTCCTTTCCTCTAAGCTACTTTACTCTTTTGTCCTCAATTCTAATTGGTCCAGCCTTAAAGGTTAGGTTTTCTCGTAAGGTTAAATCATCAGGGCGAATCTGAAGGATTGAGGTTGGATCGTGCACATACTTCTTCAGCTGGGAGACATGAAAAACATTGTGCAAATTGGATAAGGATGGTGGTAGAGCTATTTGATAAGCTACAGGACCTACTCGCTTAAGGATTTGGTAGGGACCTATAAACTTAGGTGAAAGCTTTTTAGGTTTCAAGGCTCTACTTACACCCTTCATCGGTACAATCCTAAGGAACACATGGTCGCCTTCTGAAAACTCGAGAGGTCTTCTCCTCTGATTAGCATAACTTTTCTGATGACTCTGAGCAGTCTTGATCTTCTTTTGAATCATTCGAATCTTTTCAGTTGTCTGCTGTACTACATTAGGACCAAGTTGCAAGTTCTCCCCCACTTGAAACCAACATAGCAGGGTTTGGCACTTTCTTCCATACAATGCTTCGAATGGTGCCATTCCAATACTTGCATGATATCCATTGTTGTATGTGAATTCCGCAAGTGGCAAAATCTAATCCCAACTTCCTTGTTCCTCCAATGCATAAGCTCGCAGAGTATCTTCCAAAGTTTGAATGGTCCTTTCCGTCTGCCCATCCGTCTGAGGATGGTATGCTGAACTCATCTTGAGTCTTGTTCCCTGGGCTTGCTGTAGACTATACCAAAACCTTGACATAAACCTCGTATCGCGATCTGAAATAATACTGGAAGGGACCCCATGTAGCCGTACCACTTCCTTGATGTAAATCTGACTAAGATTTTTCAAAGAATAGCGCATATTCACCGAAATGAAATGCGCCGACTTAGTCAAACGATCCACAACTACCCAGATTGCATCATGGTTTGCAACTGTCCTTGGTAACCCTATCACAAAGTCCATGGAAATGCTATCCCACTTCCACCGAGGAATTTCCAAGGGTTGCAACTCCCCTCCAGGTTTCTGGTGTTCCATCTTAACCTTCTGACAGATTAAACAAGAAGCTACATAATCTGCTGCATCTCTCTTGAGACCCGTCCACCAGAACATACTTTTCAAGTCTTGGTACATCTTAGTTGATCCTGGATGAATACTCATCTGACTCTTATGTGCTTCATCCAAGATTAATCTCCTGACTTCCGAATCCTTAGGTATGCAAATTCTCGTTTTGAAACGAAGAATCCCATCCGGTCCTTCAGAGAAGTTAGACTCTTTACCTCTGATTATCAACTCATTCTTCTCTTTTAATTCATCATCCTCTTGTTGCAATCTACGAATTCGAGCCAAGAATTCATTAGAAATTTGCAACATACCCATCTTGATACAGGTTGGTTCCACTTGCATAACCAAACTTAAATCCCTAAACTCTTCAATCAAAGCAGCCTCTTTAATCATCATTGAACTCATATGAATTGCTTTACGACTCAGAGCATCTGCCACCACGTTAGCCTTTCCAGGGTGGTAATGAAGCTCAAAATCATAGTCTTTCAAAAACTCCATCCACCGATGCTGCCTCATATTCAACTCCTTCTGATCAAACAAATATTTTAAGCTCTTATGGTCACTAAATACTCTGAAAATAGTACCATAGAGATGATGCCTCCAAATCTTCAGGGCAAACACTATAGCAGCAAGCTCCAAATCATGAGTGGGATAATTCACTTCGTGGATTTTCAATTGACGAGATGCATATGCCACAACCCTTCCTTCTTGCATCAACACACTCCCGAGCCCTTGCTTCGATGCATCACAGTATACCTCATATTCCTTATGAGGGTCAGGCAAAATTAACACCGGTGAGGATGTTAATCTTTCCTTCAACATCTGGAAACTTTTCTCGCACTTCTCATCCCAAATTAACGGTTGATCTTTCCGAGTCAACTTTGTAAGAGGTAGTGCGATTTTAGAAAAACCTTCAATAAATCTCCTATAATAGCCAGCCAGACCTAAGAAACTTCGGACTTCCGTGACTGACTTAGGTTGAACCCTCTGCAGAACTGAATCAACTTTAGCTGGGTCAACTGCTATGCCTTCTTCTGAAATTACATGCCCCAAAAACTTAACTTCTCTCAGCCAAAACTCACATTTGGAGAGTTTGGCATACAGCTGCTTCTCCTTCAGAATATTTAACACTATCCGAAGATGTTCAGCATGCTCTTCCAAATTCTTAGAGTATATCAGGATATCATCAATGAATACCACCACGAATGCATCCATATATGGTCTAAAAATTTTGTTCATATAATCCATGAATACAGCTGGTGCATTAGTCAATCCGAACGACATTACTCCATACTCATAATGTCCGTATCAAGATCGAAATGCAGTCTTAGGAACATCTTCCTCCTTAATCCTGATCTGATGATACCCGGATCTCATATCTATCTTAGAAAATACTGAAGCTCCCCTAACCTGATCCACAAGGTCATCAATCCTTGGCAAAGGATACTTGTTCTTCACTGTCACCTTATTCAATTGCCTGTAATCTACACACATTCTCAGGCTTCCGTCTTTCTTCTTAACAAATAAAACTGGAGCTCCCCAGGGTGAGACGCTCGGTCTAATTAGTTGTTCTGTAGTAACTCCTCTATCTGTTTCTTCAATCAACCATTTCAAGTGGTGCCATTCTATATGGAGCAATAGAAATGGGACCAGTTCCAGGAATCAATTCAATTCCAAACTCTATTTCCCTCTTGGGAGGCAATCCCGGCATCTCCTCTGGGAATACTTCCGGAAAATCCCGAACAACCGGAATCTCCTCAACAGGCTTTTCTTCTTCCTCCGACCCAACAGCATAGAACAAACAGAGATACTTCTCCAGAGTCACATCCTTATACTGAATTGCTTTCTTATCACAATCAATAACCACATGATTGTTAAACATCCAATCCATACCCAGAATAACGTCTAGTTGGGATAAGGGTTGGCAGATCATATCTATACAAGAGACTCGATCCAATACCTTAATTCTACAATTAAGGCATATCTTTGAGGTGATCACAGGGGAATTTGTAGGAGTTTCTACCCTAAGACAATAGGGTGACTCAGACATAGGTAACTTTAAACGATTCACACATTCAAAAGAAATAAATGAATGAGTGGCTCCTGAATCGAATAAAATCTTACAAGGTTGTTCATTAAGCAGATAATTACCTTGCACGAGTCCTGGAGTCTGACTAGTTTCAACACCACTAAGGGTGAAAACTCTTCCTTGTACTATCGGCTTCTCAGCAGATTCTCTTGGGTTGTTCCTCCGTGGTTCCTTGAAATCACGAGAAAAATGACCAAGTTTCCCGCAATTGTAGCACCCATTGTTAGTCCAACAAAACTTCCCATGATGATGACGTTTGCATTTCTCACAATAAGGAGCATTACTGTAAGAACTGTTCCTGTCACCATGCACCATCTTCCCTTTTCCTCTATTCTTGTTGAAATAAGGACCCTTGTGACGGTTATCATGTCCCTTTCTTCTCTGTGGTCCATACCCCTGTTGCTCCTTCTTTCCTTCCACAATCTGCAAAGCCTCCGCCTTCTTATCATCCTCATACATTTTGCACATATCCACTAACATAGGAAAACTTTGAATTCTTTGATAACTGAACACCGATTTCAACTCCGGTCTCAGACCTCCTTCAAACTTAACACATTTACTCCTCTCATCAGGGTTCATCTGATAATAAGGAGAATACTTCATCAATTCTTCGAATCTTCTAGCATATTCTCCCACACTCATGCTGCCTTGCTTGAGTTGTAAAAACTCAACTTCCTTCTTTCTCCTTATATCTTCCGGAAAGTACTTGCTTAAAAACTTTTCCATAAATACTGCCCAATTTATCTCTCTCCCCTCATGAGCCAATAACTGGGTAGTATGATTCCACCAATGTTCTGCCTCTCCTTCCATCATGAACACAGCATATGCTATCTTCTGGGCATCAGAACATTCCAAAGTTCTAAAGATCTTGTCCATCTCCAAGATCCATTTATTAGCTTCTTCTGGTTTGAACCCACTAGCAAACTTCGAAGGATTACAGCTTCTGAAGTCCGACCAAGTCTTAGCCTCAGCAGGTGCTACATTAGCTGGTTGTGGTTGCTGATACTGATGCTGATTCTGCTACATGTTTTCCAACACAGCAGTAATCCTATCCAAAATTTCGTTCATATGGTTTCTATAGCGAGCTGCCATAGTAGACCTGCACTATGGACTTAGGTCATTAAAGGTCTGTCTAATCTATGGATTGGTATCTAATTCTATTCTAAACAAAACATTAGCAAGACTTAAGCTATATGAAATAAACCAAATAGCAAAGGAGCTTTACTCATATGGAGAACTGTTTCGGCAGATCATGCTTGTGAGGATCAAGAATCAGGACCATTTTGCTCTGATACCACAAATGGTGTGACACTCACTCTTTAATCCAATATGTAAATCTTTATTTACTTTTAATAAAGATATAAGGTATTTAATATGGACTTGATATATAAATATTAAAGAGGATAAATAAAAAAATCTTAATACAAGTTATTCCAAAGAGTTCTTTTCAAAACTCCAAATATAAAAAGATCTGTTAATATTGTGGTACTTAAAACTAAAATATTCTCGAATAGAGTTATTATCAGAGTATGTGGAAGTAAAACATGAACCTTGAGCTATAAAACATCCAACTAGTAGGCATATGAATATATATATATATAAGATATATATATATATATATAAGGTAAAAGTAGCCAATGTACATGATAGTCGAGATAGCAAAGTTTGGGTGGTACAAGTCCATAATCAAAAGAAAAGATGAAAATCCCAGAGTGGTGGTCCGATGATCCTTCTCCACAGCATGATCCTCCTCCTCAAAGTCTCCAGCCAGAAGCTCCACGCAACCCATATACCAACCATCCATACTATGCATCACCCAGTGGATCCCCAACTCCCCACTGGCTCCCAGTGGAGTGCTCGACTGGCTCCCCCTCATTCTCTGCCTCCTCAGGGTCCTCCTCCACCTTGTCCGACTGAGTAGATGCCCTACCACTGGGCACTGGTTCAGCAGAAGGAGTCCCATGATTTGGACTCATCGGACTAGCTAAAGGAGTCTCCTCTCGAATAACACGGGAAGCAGAGGGATGAGCTCTAGTAGCTGCTCTAAAGCAAAAAAAGTGAAATCAACGAGTTGGTCGAGCCGGGGGTGGTCCATGATAAGTATAAAACGGGGGTACATGCAGGGTTTAGAAAATGGGTATGCGGAACCTACGAGGACGGACACGAGCCAAGGGGTTGGGGTGATAGAGGGTAACCTCTACCTCCCCCTCAAAGGTGGCTCGATGGTCCTCGTAGTACCACACTCCACTAGGGAGCGGGCGCAACTCGATGCAAGCTAGATAGCGTGCCATCACCTACAATGGGCATAAGAGGTAAGCAATATAGTTCACATAATGGAATAAGCATAATGTTAAGCAAGTACACAGCATGTATAACAATGGACCAGAGATATGTAATACACATGAACAAACCAAATTATTCAATAATCAATGTCATAAATGATATGTCATGATGCTGGCACACAATCTTTCCAGTCCTAAGATTCTCCAAATAATGCTCTCGTGCATGTCCATCCAAACAACCCGTATACGTGCCTCGGACGTATAGTGAACCTGCTCGGAATACAATCCAAACGACACTACCAAAGTGTACGTTGCGTCACCAAGACGTAACAGCATCGCCTATGCTGCCCACATTACCGAAATGTGTCATCGAGCAAGCCACACGACTATGCCTGGAATGTGGTCCATAATACCAATATCATTGTCGATGTGCACATCTCGTCACCAAGACGAATACCCAACGTTCGTAGTAACCAATGCTGGTCACATTACCAAAATGTGACTACAGGCAAGTCGTAACCAAATTGGTACTCCCAGAGTACCCTCCTCATGTTCCTCGAACATGACAAATGATATGCTATCACCACATCTCCATGCATGAATGCACACAAACATCCCGTCTAGGGTTATCCATTAATTTCATAATGTGCAACATGCAATATAATCAACAATGCAAGCACTAATGTATTATAACATGTTTTGGAACATGATTATTGTATTTGATTAAAAGTGACATAATTGAAAATGGCATTTGTTTATCATTCTGTTTCAAAAGACTCGAGTGATTTTTTAAAGACTCGAGTAGAGTTCTAACATAAACTGAAAGACTCAAGTCTTTTTGGTCAATATTTAAAAATAAATATTTTAATTCCCTTTCCCTCCAAAATCTTTCTAATATTACTTCTAGGTCCCAAATCAGGGACTAATATGCAAGAAACCCTATTTTCACCTATTATTAATTATTAACATATTTGTAATGCAGAAATACTTATCACAAGCACACACAAAATCACGTAATTAACTCTAAATTAATTATAAAGATAATATTTATAATTTAAGAAAATAATTTTTGAATAACATTCATAATTGACATTTCATTATATCAGGAAATGAAAATTTGGGGTGTTACACTTTGCCCCTGGAAAATGTATGATGCAATAATTATAATCGATTACTTGATCTAGGTAATCGATTACTCTCATTCAAAAAGTAATGGATTAGCCAAGTTCACATAATCGATTACACACTCTCTGGATTTTCTATGATGCAACAAAAGTAATCGATTACTTTGAGAAGGTAATCGATTATCTCCTCTTGCACTTGCAAAAATAGATTTTCATGACTTAGATAAATGCTTTCAGAGTTGTTTCATCATGCATTTCCATAGAAACTAAGTTAAAAACTGATTTTCACTAAAACTCTTTTTCTTCTCCTTTATTTGAAAAACTCATTGGCCTTTTAACTCATTGAGAACTTAGACTTCATTACCTTACAACATGTCCTAAGGGAAAGGGATTAAAAGCTTCTATTTGCTTGAGCCTTCAACATGAGCTTGAAAGGACTTTGCGATTGCACTTGAGACTCTTGAGTTTGTTATCATCAAAACCTTAAACTTTAACTCTTGAAGTCCATGGGAAAGCTTGACTTCCAACAATAAGAAAGCTTAAAATCAAACATGCATGAAGCTTTGTTCATGAAACAAAAATTTTTGCTTGGAGAACTTGAAGAAACCAAAAATAAAAGTGAAAAAGATGAAGAACTAGAAGCTTAGAAGCATTACCTATGAAGAATCAATGAAAAAGAACAAGGAAAATCAAGTCTTCACCCTCCTCTCTTCCTTCCTCTTCCTTGACCTCTCCTCCTTTCTCTCTTCTTCTCTCTCTTTTTTTTTGTTTCTTACATTATGAAGATGTAAGAGGGGGTACTCTTAGGTTGGGTGGGTTTATATAGAAAAACTTAAGAGGGGTTACAAAGACTAAAGAGGGGGTCGAATTATCCAAGAAGCAAGAAGGGCTTTGGTGCAAATTTTTAATTGGGGTATACCACTAAAAATGGGGGGGGGAGTTCGAATATACTAGGGGTCATAAGGGTTGGTTTGAAAATTAATTAATGTAGTCTTTAGGGACAAAATAAATTAGGTTTAATTACAACCACCCTAGGCTTTAATGATGTTTAAGTTAGTGGGGAACATAAATAATCAAAGCATTAACTACATGTCTCCCTAGGGTTTAGGGTATATTTGAAATTTGAATTTGGCTCCTAAACTCAAAGTTTTCCTTCACTCTTACATGCTTGGCCGTGACACACATACAAGAGGGGAAATAAAATTTTCTTCTCAACTTTAAAGGATGTACAAAATAAAAATCTAGTTTAAATCAAATAATATACTCCCATGGTTTTAAAATAATTAAAACACAAAAATTCACAATTAAATAAATTCATGGAAAATCATATCAAAATACTAATTAAATTAAATTATGGAATTAAATTTTCACTCAATAAATTCAATAAATAATTTCTATTTCATTTTTTAATTACTGAAAATAATTGAGGAAAATACGGGTGTTACATCTAAGATTTTGCAAAGCCGTCTTTCCTCAAAAAACATACGTGAAACGTACCCCGTAAGGGGTTTCAGAGGATCAACATCACTACCACTCTTACGGTTCACCAGGTGTGGAGGAGGGGAAGGAAGAATCTTCCCCACACTACCGCTATCACTAGAGGAATATAAACCCCTCACAGAAATACTACCCTGACAAGCAGATGACTCAGTAATTTCAAAAATCCCAGAAACTACACTCACTACTGTGTGCAAACCATAAAACCTAAGAAGAATGGAGAACACAAGAAAACCCAGAAACAAAATGTGCACAAGAAGAAAACAATTAATACTTGAAGTTTAGAAGAAAAATGAAACAACACTGAAGAAAACAAGTGCTTCAAGAAGAAAGTTAGCCACAAGCCCACAACAGAGAATTAAGGAGGGAGTGAAGAAGTTGGTGTTGATGTTTTCTGAAGGAGGTTTAAAAAAGAAAAAGTGAAAAGAGAAGAAAGAGAAGGAAAAATCAATTTAAAGGAGAAACTGTCTCTTCGGTTCCCTCCAGGGTCCAAGAAAAAGGCCCAGTTTACGGGAAGTAAACATGTGGCAGCAAAAACACGAGATAACTAGCAGACTTTCGAATTTAAAAAAAAAGCGAAATCCATCATTACAAATTACCATCCCAATGCCAACACAGGTGAACATGACGTCACCTCATAAAGGGGGAAAGACTCCTCTGCCGTCCGTAGCAGAAGAGGACAGGAAATCACTCGGACATGTAGAAATTCACTGCATCTACCCTGAGAAGCTCGGCGCAGGCTCTTCGAGCCTACGCCAGCTTGGGGGGCTTGTAGGGTTAACCAATAATAAGGCCTAACGAAGCCGACTAAGATACATTAATTCGACGACCCTTGGCCGATCAAAGGCCTATCTTATAAGGACTCACCACGACCTCCAACAAGTCGGGAATGTCCTGATATAACCAACCTCGAACAGGTCGACCTTCCCATGGCCGCCAGCCGACCGTACACTCAACCTCCTGTCGAAGAACCTCGAGTGGCCTACTAAGTACAGATGGGATAATATGACCTCGGGACGCCGTAGAGGCCACGTGTCATCCATCCCCCACATCTTTAACAAGCTAAACATGAGAAGGGACATGCTGTGTTGTCCAGGTTCTAGAACATGTTGCGTTGTCCCTATTTTAGAAAGTTCCCAGATATTTTGCAGATATTTCCCACAGAACCTGATGTCAGCATGGAAACTCTAAAGGTCCCCCATTTCGGGCCCATACCTGTATGACCCTATAAAAGGCATAACGCTGCCTAGGGCTCAGGTACGTTCTCTTATCCCTAAGTTGTCACTATAGCACACACTTTGTTGACAGGGAGAGACCCTGGGTATCCCAACTGGATATTCGGATATTTGACACAAGTCACACATTAATTGTCTAATTCTAGGGTCACAAAGATCAGCTACATTTTCTTTATTTCATATCCACTATAAAGGTTAATGAAAGTCCTTGCATGTTAGTTTTGTTGGAGTTGGTGTAAAGTTCATGCATGTTTATTCTTTTTCTTTTTATGCATGTTAATGAAGTTCTTTCCTCTTGCATGTTAGTTATTTTTCTTTATATGTATGATGATGAAAGTTCCTCTTCTTGCATGTTGGTTTTTCTTATACATGCTTATGAAAGTCTCTCTTGTAGTATGAGAATATTTGTTGATGAATGACTTATGGAAGTTTTGTTTTGCAGGTGAAGTTTTTCATTAGATGCATGTAAATAAAGGTCTCTCTTTTATATCTTTAGCATTTTCTTTTTTTTTTCATGTGTGTAAAGCCTTTTTTTTAAAGGTGAGCTTTTCTCTATTTGCATGCATATTTTTAAGGGAGATAGAAAAATATTTTATTTGCATGTTTCAAAATTTTTATTAAGGCGAAATGACTTTCCTTCACTCAAAATAATTTCTAAGAATATAAATATCTTATAAATTTTTTTTTTGAAAAAGAAGGGGATGGCCGAATTATCCCATGAAAAAGGAGGATAAGATTTTTACTTGCATGTACTTGTTTTATGTATTTAAATAATATTTCTATAATGGTTTTAGTTTAGTTACACGAGTATTAAGCCCTTGAACCATATTTTGGAATATGAGTGATTTTGGAAAAGCATGAGAGGATATTGAAAGATATGCTTAAAAATATGTACATGCTGTCCAAAAAAGTGAAGGAGTCCAAAGAATTAGTGAAAAATGTGGTTTAAGTGAAAAATGGTAATTTTAGAAGGTTATATAATGAATTAATAAGTTGGAAAGGATTGTTTTGGATTTGAGTGTAAAATACTAATGTTGTTCAAGATTTATACAAACAATGATTTTTAGACTTATGATGCATGTATGTTATGTTTAGAAAGTAAAATTTTGTAAAGATATATTATAACCGAAAATTTTGTATTGATTTTCTTTGGATGTTGTGATTGTGTTGTTATGCTATCCAAAAATTATTAAAGAGGTTCTAGAAACCAACATTTTTAACAACATAACATAACATATGGGTCTACTAAAGATTAGAAGGAAAGGAAGCGTGGATTAATCTTTTGATAGTGATTGTTTGGGTGCATTTGGAATAAAAGAAATAAAATTATTTTTGAAGGAAACTCTATAAATGTTGAAGATTTGATTGAGAATATAAGAGTATAAAATACTGGCTTACCTTAAAAAAGCTTAAACCATGGAAGTTGTTTTAGACTGCAGGTAAAGGGAGGCTGCATATTAGATGGCTAACACTGTATGTAGGGGAATTATATTTAAGCCGTCATGATGGCTATATTGTGATGAGGGGGAGTTGTAAATTTTACCCTATTTTTCTATGATTCTTGAAATGTAATATATATGCATGTCCAGTAATGTAGAGCATGGTGAAGGTGAATACTAAAAAACCAATGTACTCTTGCGGTTTAGAATACAACTTGTACTCATCAGAATTTTCACTTAAATAAATAATTTATGACAATGTGATATATATATATATATATATATATATATATATATATATATATATGAACGAACATGACAGTCAAGACTTTATCGATGAAGCCGTAGAAATGTATGTCAAATCCTATTGATGGATTGTTAATGGATGTATATATTCCGGGAAAAACTAATATCTTTATGACGAAAGGACCAAATTAAAAAATAATAATAAAGGATCGAAATAAGTCAAAAACATTAAGGACCAAAGTGAATCTCTTAAAGATAAGATAAAGGATAAAAAAATATAATTAAGCCTTATTGATTAGTATCCCTTTTCAAAAGGAGTCTCTTTCACCATATAAGTATCTTTTTTAAAAAAAATTTATAATATAAGTCTTTTTATTAAATCAATGCAATAATTAATTATTGTTTTTATAATTTCATTCATCATTATTATAGAAAAATAATAAATGGAGAATTAATTATAGAGAAATAGTAAATAATAACAAAAGAAATCAATACAAAAAATTAAATACGAAAACACATATTAATTACACTTTTTAGGAACAGTTAAGTGTGTCAAGCTAGAAGCTTTTTAGTTAGATAGTAATTTTTAGATTAAGGCTCTGTTCGGCAACACGAGCTAAGAGCTTTTTAGCTAGCTAGGAGCTTTTAGATTCAGTCGATAAGCTACTAGCCCCGTTCGGTGAACACAAATTAAAAGGAGCTTATAACTTTTAAAAAAGGAGCTTGTAGCTTTTGAAAGCTAGCTTTTAGAAAGCTACTTGAAGTAGCTTTCTAGAAACTAAACTAGCTTTCAATAATTCATATACCAATTATATCCTTAAACAAAATTTAAAATTATTTTACTACCCTTTAACTAATTATTAATTATAATTTAATAATTTTGTTATAATTAGTTAATTAACTACGTAATTAACAAATTAAGAAAAAATGAATTTAATTAATTATAATTTAATAATTTTTATATTTTACTAATTAATTAACTATCTATTTAATAAATAAAGAAAAAAATTTGAAAAATTTAAAATAATAAAATGATGCATGTCCTTTTTGGTCATTTAATAACTTTTAGCTACTTCAAAAGCTAGTTTTGCCAAACAACACTATTTTAAATAGTCAGCTAAACAGCTATAAACTCTCAGCTACAAACTCACAGCTCTTAGCTAGCTTAACAGCTACAAGCTAGAAACTCACAGCTACAAGTTACAAGCTCACAGTTACAAGCTAGTTTTGCCGAACAGACCCTAAGTTAATAAGCTATTAGTCCCGTTTGTTGAACATAAATTTGAAAGAGCTTGTAGCTCTTAAAAAAGTTTAAACAAGAATTTATAGTTTTTGGAAGCTAGTTTTCAGGTAACTTTTAAGAAATCAAACTACTCCCTCCGGTCCTATATATAAGACATACTTAACTATATTCCTTGGACCAAGAAAAGTAGTTAGTTTTATGAATTCTATGAGAATATATTGTAACATTACAATTTTACCCTCTCAACTTTTCTTGAAAAACTCACACTCATTAATAAACAACAAAAAACACATAAATAGTCAAAGCATTTAATAAGGGCAAAAAAGAGAAAAAGCAATAAATGATGCATAGAAAATACAAAATGTCTTATATATAGGACCAAAGATTGCTTCTAGAATATGTCCTATATATAGGACTGGAGGGAGTACCTTTTAATAATTCAAATACCAATTATGCTCTCCAAAATTTTAAAAATTATATTAATTATCCTAACCTAATTTATGACAATTTAATATTTAATTAAATGTGTATTTAATTAGTTATCAATTATAATTTGATAATTTGATAATACTTTATTAATTAATTAATTAATTAACAAAAAATTTAATAAATAAAATAAGTAATTTAATTAATCATAATGTTTTTTTTGGTAGACTAATTAATCATAATTTAATAGTATATTTTTTATACAAAAGAACCAAATAGGAATAAATTAAAATAATAAATATAAATAAAATAATATCGCATGTCATTTTCGGTCCTTTAATAATTTTCAACTATTTATACTGCTAGTTTTTTCGAACAGCTCTATTTCAAAAAGTTAGCTAAACAGATACAAACTTGTAGAGTTGTAGCTAAAAACTCACAAAAACAAACTCACACCTCTCAACGAGTTCATAGCTTTAAACTAGTTTTTTCGAATAAATCTTTAATTTATGTGTCACAACCTTAAAAAACTAACTTAGCTTTTTACATTTAAAAAAATTAATTTCATTTGGGATAATGAATTTCATGATTAATAGATTACTATTAATACTAACAGATAGCATTTTGAGAAATAATCTCTTTTTGAGATAATGATTTAATCATGATTAATAAATTACTACTAATACTAATTAGATAGCATTTTGAGAAATAATCTCTTTTTATATAATGATTTAATCAGTTATTTGATTGATTAGTTTGAGAATATAGGATAGAAGGATAGAAGCACCCTTTCTGAGAATATATAATGGAAGCACCCCTGTCTCACTCTGCCTGACCAAAATTATCTTGTTTTGATAACAGTCAAACTCTTTCTTTTCATGGGGCAGTGCTGCGGTAAGACGAAGAAGGAGCATGCACCCACCTATTTTTCTGGTTATGTTCCAGATGATGTGGTGGAGGAAATCCTCATTCGACTTCCACCCATTACACTTGTTCAGTTGAGTTTGGTGTGCAAAACATGGCACTCACTCATCAACAACCATACCTTCATCTTCTCCCACCTCAAACGAAGAAGCTCCCTCTCCAATCCCATTGTCCCTCCTTCCCTTCTTATCCAGCATCGGATAAACAGCTCCTCATCACAATGGTTCCTCCACGGCAATGGCATCCCTTCACAATCCTCCGCTCGCGCTGTCCCAAATCTACAACTACCATTATTTCATGATAACCATAGCTTTCTTTTTCACATCCTGTGTGTTAACTCTGTTCACGGCCTTGTTTGTCTTACCGAAGAAACAATCTTCCATCAGGTCCACTTTATCGTCTTATGGAATCCTTCTATTGGGAAACACCTCCAACTCCAAACCCCCACTGCTTTTGAACTCGTTAAGCGTATTGGGTTTGGATTTGACTCCAAAAATAACGATTTCAAAGTCATCGCTTTTTCCTCTACCGATCAAGTGGGGTTGTATTCTCTCAACAAGGGTGCATGGAGGGTTATTGATTTTTCCTATCTCCGAGAATTTAGAGTATCGCAATTTTCATTTGAACATTGTTTTTTGGGCGGAAATATTCATTGGATTGTGGAGCATGGCAACTCTAATAATAATGACATATTGATGTTTAATATTGAGGAAGAGAAGTTTCATAAGATGGAGCTGGCATTAGAGTTGGCCGTTGTAGGGGTTTTCAGAATGAAAATTACGGTTATTGATGGTTGCCTATCTGTGTTAGAGCATACTAATAATCCGAATAATCGGATTAACGTATGGATTATGAAAGAGTATGGCGTGACCGAGTCATGGACTAAGATGTGCACCCTTAATACGCACGGAGAAATACTCGGACTGAGTACTTGTGCTAAAGTTTTGGTGCATGATTCGATAGGAAGAGAATTGTTATCCCTCCATTCCTTTGACGTGAAAACCCAAGAGACTAGAGATCTCGGTATTATTCAAGGTGAGGTGATGAATGTCTCTGAGTGCATAGAAAGTTTAGTTTTACTTGATAAGTAAACAAAACGATGCAAATTGAGCAAGATTAATACTAGCAGCAGATGTATGTTTGCCTAGTGCATGGTAGACTAGATTATCACTGCAACACTTAGCTAGCTTTGTTCATTAACATTATAGTATTAGGTAATACTGGTGATTTCTTTCTTTAAGTTATTTTTTTATTTTAATTTGGTTCTAAAAGTATTTTTTGTTTCAAATGGGTATTAAAAACCATTTTTTATGATAGATTTTTTTTATTTTAAAAAAAGTGATAAATATATTCCGTAAATCTTTTTATTTTGAATTGAACTTATACCAAAATTATGAATTTTGATTGCGAATTGAAAGAATTACAAGAAAAAAATGCACTTATGCCAAATTGAAATAAAAAAGTTAAACACGAAATTAAAATCCAAAAATAAGTTGAGAGGATGAAATCATTAATTTTTCCTTAATATTAATGATTTTTTTAAGATATGCATCCATACATAGTGTAACACCTTACATTAACTACTCTTAATTTCCCATTATTTAAAATAGTGAAGTTAAAATTTCTTTTTTAACTTATTAAAATCTCTCGTCAAACGGACAGAGTTTTCTTTGTTTTCCGGACTTTCCAAAAATAATTAGTTTTTCTTCAATCCTAATAAACAAATTCATTTCAATAACCATAATGCCAACAGGGCATATCAACAACATATATCATAACTTGGTGCATCAGCATGCACACTCACAGCATCAGAATATAAATATCAGAGTAGAGCAACATTATAAACAAATTTTGGAATTTTACTTTCCCAAAAGACTCCTTTCTCCAAAGGAGTTGTCTTGGACCCACCCAAGAGATATATTTACATATTTACATAATCAAAACGAATCACATCATCATATCAAGGCCCAGGACATTTCCATGTCCTACTAAATAAACCCTACTCTCCCTATAAGGGAGAGTACTCCTGCTCAGCCAGACTATGTGCTAGCTTGGACTCAGTACCTGTGGAAAAATGGTAAGGAGGTGAGTATTACACATAAAGTAGGAATAGCAGTTTCTGATATGACATAATAGCCAACTAAGCCAAACACACGTAATCCAAATAGTTCACATAATCAATTATTCATGTCATGCTCACAAGCACATCAGAAATAGGTTATCAGTTTTCCCATCCTATTCACTTTAACACTTTACCTATTTTCATAATTCTTTCCTCTCATATTTCTCAGCTTTTCTTTCTCTTTCTCTCATTCTAAGTTTTTATCATGTCTTTTCAGCCTTTGCTTTAATACTGTCATCCATAATATTTTTCTTTCTTTCGGTCACATCTTTCATATCCTTTTTAGTTAATGTGGGTATTCATCTTTACGTACGGTCCGATTCGCGTCTTATCACAGTTGGCCACAGGAGGTTAATGTTTATTTATTTTGCACCCAATCCGATTCGCGTCTGTCGCAATCGGTCGCACGAAGTTAATGTTTATTTACTTTGCACCCGATCCAATTCGCGTCTGCCATAGCCGGTCGGCGTACAATCCGATTCGCGTCTGCCGCAGTCGATTGCAGGAAGTTATATTTATCATCGCGTCTGGTCGATTTGCGGCTTATCGCAGTCGACCTCGCAAGGTTATATTTTTATTATCGCGCCTGGTAGATTCGCGGTTTATCGCAGTCGACCTCGCAAATTTTTATATTTATTATTGCGTCTGGTCGATTCGCGGCTTATCGCAGTCGACCTCGCATAATCACTTTTCTTTTATTCATTAACCCATAATTCTCTCTTAATCTATCACTTTCCATTTCAAATGTTCACTCATCACTTCATGGTCCGTTATCAACTTAGTTTAGCTTTTACCCAACACATTAATTATTTCTATCACATATCCAACTATCCAATTATATAATCATGCACTATATTTACATTCTTCCAAGTTCATAATCAAATTATCATTCTAAATTATCAGTCAATCACTTTACAACCATAAACATATATATCACATATCATCATCACAAATAATTTCACAACTATAATTGTTTTCTTAATTCTTAAGCTCTATTTATCAATTCTACCAACTACCCTAGTGTTTAATATCCTAAACTAACACCCAACTCTTTTCAAGCATTATATACATACTAGAAACTCATCCCTAAGATAGGGTAATACCCACTTCTTACCTCAACCTGTAGAGGGAGGAGGGAAATGTTGGAAACCAACAAGCGGGCTTAGCAATTACTAGAGGGGGGGGGGGTGAATAGTAATATGGAAGCAACAGTGACTAATTTTCGGTGCAATTAAAAGATAATTGATCAAAAGCTTGTTTTTCTGAAACTGGGCAATTTACTCGAGTGAATTTAAAAACACTCGCGTGAAAATGAAGAACACTCGAGTGAAATGCTACGAAATACTCGAGTGAATTGAAAAACACTCGAGTGTTTTATGCAGAACAGAAAGGAGCAGTTTCAGAGAAATTTAGCAAAATGATTCAATTTCTTAAAGACTAATCCAGGGCAGATATAAATCAAAGTAGAGGGCAATTAAACTAAGTTAAAACAAGTTGAAAACAAGTTAATTGCAACCAATTTCTACTAGAATTATAAAAGCCCCTTTCTAGAGAACTTAGGGTTTGGTTTTACTTGAAAACTAAGAAAGCTATAAAAGAGAGAGACTACACCAATTTTATCCTGGTTCACACTCAATATAGAGTGCTAATCCAGTCCCCCTAATCAACTTAGGAGTTTCTACTAGTAATCAAATTGTTAGAAATTACAAGGATAAATTGAGATTCCTCACTCAATCCTAACCCTTTTCAAGAGTGTACCAAACTCTTGAAATTTCTACCCCAACTTGATTTGGTGATGAAGAGTCCCTTCTTCTTAAGCTCCTTGGAACCTCCAAGAGCCCACCAAGCTAAGAATCCTCTTAGTCTTTGTGCTTGAGAACCTCCCAAGGCTTGAGAACTTGGATACCTCACCAAGTACTTGGATACCTCACCAAGATTTTCTAAACAAGCTAAAGTGTATGAGTGTTTGAGAATTTTACAACAAATAATTCTCTTACAAATGAAGCACACTCTCTTAACTCACTAAGACAAATAATAAAGATGAATGCTTGGTTGAGTTTAGAGAGAGAAAATGATTTTAACACTTGAGAGAGAGAGAATCAATGATAGAATGTAAGCTTGTCCTCTTGGATAATGGCCACTATTCAGAATATATGTGAGGGGACAAAAAGGGAGGAAAAACCAAGTTATTCTTCCTTTTTGTCCTCTTCTAACGTTTAAAAAATTTGCTGTCAGACCTAAATCACTCGAGTCTTTTTGGAAACACTCCAGTGTTTTGTGGTCAACTCTGATAGTGTTGCCTTTTACTTTATCCAACGGCTATATTACTGAAAATTCATAAATCACTCGAGTGAATTGAGAATCACTCGAGTGAATTGGTCAATGTTGGAAAAATTAAGTTTTCCAACATTGTTTTCAATTCTCTTCTCAAGTCTAATTGGTTTTAATCTCAACCTTTCATGCATGAATATCATTTGACCTTATGTGAGAATAAAAACCTAAACTACCCACTCTCATAAATAAAATAAAATACAATAAGAATAAATGAGAATGAATAATTAAACTAAGCACTTGGTCTTCTTTATTGTTGGGCTTGCATTCTTCATTTTAAGTCCATAATTTAATTACATTGTCATCATCAAAATTAATCCACCTTAATCAGAGATTTGATTTTACAGGAAATACCAAACTCACACTCTTTTGAACCACAATAAAATAGCCCTCAAATGTGTAGTGAGAGGGAGGAAGAGTTCTTGACTCCAAAGCCTTGAGTGTAGAGAGAGAAAGCTTCAAAGTTATGGAGGAGAGAGGGAAAATGAACCACAACCCACTATAACACAATAGAGGTGACAATGGTTAGGTATGATGATGTTAATTCGTGTAAATTGAAGAAGGAGAGGAAGGAAACTTATATCAAACTTACCTAGAGCCTGGCTTGAGAGGAGGAGAGAGAAAACCAAAGAGAGAGAGTGAGAGAGATGGTGATGATGCTTGAAGGAAATGGGGTCACCACTAAGAGAAAGAGAAGGAAAGGAATCTTGATGATGTGGGTGCCTTTGATGATGAATCAAACCATGGAAGTTTAGCTATGGAGCCCTAGCTTCATGGAGAAGTTTGTGTATGCTTAATGAAGAAGAAATGGAGCAAATGAACGCTCCACACGACTTTATTTTTTTCACTGCTGAGTCGTATTACTCGAGTAGTCCATGCACTACTCGAGTAGTTCAGGAATTCCCACTTTTCTGTCTTGCTGTTAGCATGGACTACTCGATTAGTGCTTGCACTACTCGAGTAGTCCAACAGACTTTCATTTCCTTGGCACTTCAAAATGTCATAACTTCTTCGTCATCCGTCGGATCTTGCTCAAATTTGAAAGCAAGCTTCTCCACACACAATTCTTCATATCCAACGGTGGAATTTACATCTTGAGCTACAAATATTTTATTTTTAATTTCCTAATACAGGGTGTTTCTAACACTGAAAACACTGTCTTTAACACTCATTTGGTCTTCTTTAAATTTTCTATCGGACACCTATGCTTCTTAATTCTTTTATGTTACTCACTGGAAACCGAATCCATCACCTTGATTATTCTGGCACATAACTATCATTTTCCTAATTCCATCATTATTCTAGGAATTAAAATTCGGAATGTTACACATATGATAAACAAGCATAAAAAGTAAAATTGTATCATAAAAGTAATTAAACATCTTTTATCATTTATTAAGTACTTTATTTTTCCATAAAAATTACCTTTTCAAGTTTCTAATTATCTTTTCGAGTTTCTTTATGCTATGCATATATATGGTGCATAAATTAAAAAAAAAGAGTTTAATATATATGCATTAACGGTGTAAAGTTTTTTACACTATTGATGCATCATTCATCATCCATATGAATTACTTTTACTTAGAAGTCAAACATTGCTAACCCATCAATGGTGGATGATATCCTGACAGTGTAAAAAAATTTTACACTGTAAAAAAATTTTACACTGTCAGTGCATATACTATTTTCTAAACAAAAAATCCTAATATAAATAAAATCTAATTAATTTCACATTATTAAATATTATTATCCTTGCAATATCACTCATTTAATTCATATTTTTTTCCATTAATACTTGAAACCAGTTTCTTCATCTGCTCTACATTTAATTCCCACTAAAGCACAATTTAATTCATACTTTATTCCCAATATTAGTGATCGGCATGCCATGTAGTTTAATAAAGATATTAGAGGCTGTTTTGTAATAATATTACCATATTGAAATACTATTATTTCCAATATTCAAATGCTACTATTTCTAATTTTTATTATAAGGTCTAACTAATTGAATTACACGTATTAATAAATGTAGCTAATTTTCTTAATTTAACTTTAGCATAGGAGTGCAACAAAAATGAAGGTATGCTAGATTTGTATGAGGGAAACATAACATTCCTAAACATAGTTTATATGTTGGCTAATGGTTCATGATAGATTATTAGCAAAAAGAAGATTAGTTCAACTTTGTATTGCAGTAGATAGTACAGGTTCTGTGCTCTGTCCGAATCAGGATGAAGATTATGGTCATTTATTCTTTATGTGCTCATATGCTTCAAAACTGGTGTAGTTATGTAGTGATTGGATGGGGTTGAGGAAATTTAGACTGAGTTTCAAAATTGGACAGTTAGCATTAGGTATGTATGGCACATAAGAGAGTTGTTTAGGACAGAAATAATTATTGTGGATCATGATCCACTAAGAAAAAATAAATAAAAGGTTAATAGGAGGCCCAATAAAGTGTAGGCCCAAAGTTCAGAAGGAAGCCCTTTCACATGATTAGATCAGGAGCAAAAAGGCTCCCTCTCGCCAGAACATCCTCCAAGCAGCAACAGCTAAGACACGTGAATATATACCATATTCAGTTCCTAAAATCTTCTCTCTTTTCATTTTGGACATTAGATGAAGTTTGCTAATGACAAGGATGGGGAAAGAGATCAGTAGAAAGGTCAAGCCAGACTGAATGCAATGTTATTATCCAAACTCTATTTCTTAACAAATTTTGTTGCAGACATTGGTTTTCATGCTGTCTAATTCCAACATATTATAATTGGATTCTTATATTTATACTTGTAAATATTCCTCTGGTTATGTGATTTGCCATGGATGATTCTGTAATGTTAAACTCAAGGAAGTTTAACTCTTCAGCTCAAAACTCAGTATGATTAGCTCAAAACCGTGGCTAAAAAGAATGACTAATTTTTTTTAACCGTGGCTACCATTTTTTTAAAAACTGTTTATAACTTTGTTTGCCACGGTTATATTTGTGGTAAATTTTTTTTAACAATAATGAACTATTTACCGAGAGGCAAGGCCCTCGGTAACCTAACCTCATTACCGAGGACTACTTCTCTCGGTAAAATTTTAATTACGGAGGGTCTGGCCCTCGCTAAAATAAAAATGTTTTCGTGCGCTTGGCCCTCGGTAATGCCCTCCGTAAATTACCGACGGATTAAGCCATCGATAAATTTTACCAACGCCATATTTACTGAGGGAATCGAGGTCGTCGGTATGGCATCATTACCGACGGATTTTTGTTAATTACCGAGGGATTTGGCCCTCGGTAATCACCGAATTTCTTGTAGTGAATTATTTGGGCATGAACAAGGGCAAAATCGTATGACCCTTAAACATTGGTGATGCATGTTCATGTTTTTATTTTCAAACTCAAATCCATGTATATTAAAGCTTAGAAAATAAAGAGGAACAATGAAAATCAACATGCATTAGCTCATGAACATCAAAAACCGAAAAATAGAAAGAGAAAGAGAAAGAAAACTAAACTTGAAGATGAATACCTAGATTGGAGAATGAAAATGGGTTGGAAAAATCAAAGTCTTTTTTCCTCCTTCCTTCTCCTCCCTCACGGGTTCTCTCTCCTTCTCTGTACCTGATAAGATCTGATATATAGTGTTTTTGAGCATTAATTAACTTCCTTTTACTATGGATTTGGTTTGTTTCTTGAGTAAATGTTAAGTTTTTGTTTTGTTTTTAGGAAGGTTAGGTAAATTAGAATCCTTGAACGTTTTGATCCGTTTTGGGTTTGATTTCAGGTATTTGGAACTTTTATTTGATCATTGATGTTTTGGAATGAAAAAGAGCTTTGAAGACCTGAAGATAATAGCTAGAATGGAAAGAAATGATGTGCTTAATTGTTGCCCACGTTTAGGGTTTAAATGTCAAAGGCTGGGGTGCAGAAAGTCAGTTTTAATTAAGAAAAACCAAGCCACAATTCAGCAAAAGTCACGCCCAGGCCCATGGAAGGCTACGCCTAGGCGCGACAGCCACGTGAGAGAGCTGGGAGTTTAAGAAGCCACGCTACCAAGCACAGGGATAGATGCGCCTAGACGTGATGCCTGCGTGTGACCTGATGGGCTTACGAGTTGGGCTTATTTGTATTGATTTTTTAGGATTATGATAGATTAGTTAACTATATATTGATTTTTTATCTGTATTGATTTTTTTATTTATTTTTACGTTTTAGGATTAGTTTTTCTTATATATTCTAGGTCTTAGCATTAGGATTAGACAGCTTTTAGAGAAAGAGGGAGCTTACATAATTTGAGTAATATATCAGATTAGTCCTTGACTTTGTAAGCATCGGTCAAGTTAGTCCCTGACTTTATCGAATAGCAATTTAGTCCTTGAGATTTCATTTTAATTCACATACGTCCCTATCTTTATCCCATTTTAAAGCAAATACATCCCTGCGATAGTGACGACAGGGACTAACTTGATCGACGTTCTCCTACCTCAGGGACTAAATTGCTATTTCGATAAAGTCAGGGACTAACTTGACCGACGCTTACAAAGTCAGGGACTAATCTGACATATTACTCATAATTTGAGCATTCATTCAAGGAGAAGAGTTTAGGTAATCCTTATTGTCTATGATAGGGTATCATATTTTGTTTCTTCTACTTTATTCTTTTATATGTAACTTAAACCCTTTGTAGTTAGGAACATGGTGAATTTGTATTGGTGAGTTTATATATTTATGAATTAATGTTTTTCATTGAAAACCTATTGTTTGGTTGTGTTTTAAATCCAATTCATGAAAGTAGTTATTTTATGTTTTGTTTAGAATCTCTAGTCCAACGTGACCATCTGAGGATTAGAATAGGTCGTTCTTCCAAACATTATAACCACCCAGTTTGTAGACATGCATCTAGGGCTTATATGACGAGCGTATTCCAGTGTTCTTAATTGTGGTTATTCATATGTCAGATCCAACAAGAGACATCGGAGGGTCTCATTTGAATAAGAAACATAAATTCGCAAAGACATCTGGTTTTTATTACTTCTGGGATGTCATGGGTTTAATGAAAAATAGATTTTCATAAATAGTAAATAAGTCTTGCAATGAAACTAGTTCATAACGCCTTTCTCTATCTGTTTCACAAACCTTTATTTTTAATTGATTTATTTTAATTGGGTTGTTAATTAAATGATAAAAAGTTTATAGATTTCTAATTTAATTATTCCTTTGGTGATAATTAATAGGAAACAACTCACAATCCCCGAGTGGAACGATAATTTACTCACTCTTTATTACTTGTTGCGACGACTTGATATTTAATAACAAAACATGTGACACTCTCAAGGTATAGCTCTATCAAATAAAGTATGTTTATAGAATGATTGTTATTCGTACAGTACCTTTGGTGGAAAAACTTTTTCCTTTCATATACCAAGTTTCACATCAAAAACTTTGATTTGAAAATATATTTATTCTGAAAATAGATGGTTGAGTACCTGTTTTGTAAATTCAGCGGAAACGATTTGCAAAACTATTGATGTGGTTGCAATTGAAATAATTTTGAGGATCATGATAATCATGCAATCATAGCCCATATATATATATATAAAACCCAAGTACCCAAGATAACAGTAATAAAAGTCGAGGTAGCAGATATAAGGATACAGATCAGCAGATATAAAATAACAACTCTCATAGACCCTCTCAAAACTTTATACAATATAACACAAATCAAAATAAAAGAGTCTTCGAGAGCTGAGCTATGATCCACCCACGCTGATGTCTGATCCCTGGTCTTCCAAAAGCTAAACACTGCATCCTACCATGGTCCCCATACTGCACATACTAATAAGAAGAAACCACATCACTGACTGTCAGCAGCTGGCCCATCTATGTCCTTTACCGGGTCCTCCTCCTCCTCCTCATCCGACACCACAGGGATAGCAGTGCGACGCACTGGCTCAGGTGAGGGTGCAAAATGTACCCTGGTGGTCGGACCAGGACGGGGAGTGGCCGTACCAGTAGCCTCATCAGAAGTAGAAGGACGTGAACGGGTAGCAGGGCGTCTGACACGTAAGTTATAAAAACGACGACCATGATGTGGGGGTGGAGAACCAAAACGATAAGTGTAAGCCGGGGGAATGTGCAGTATGTAGATCATGGGGATGCGAAGTCTACGAGGTCGCACTCGTGCAAGAAGGTTAGGGTGACGAAAGATCACGTCAACCTCGCCCTCGAACACCGCTCTGTGCTCCTCGTAGTCCCACACTCCTCTACGGAGTGGGCGTAACTCCACGTATGTCAGGTAACGTGCCATCACCTGCAAGGGCATAGGGAGTCAGCAAATACTAACACATAATCAAATAGACAGGGTAACATTTAAATAGTTGATACTTTATTTAACAATAATCATTAATAATTAATCACACATGTTACACCTCAACACCAGGACATAATCATGAATTAATAGCATATGCAGACATGACATAACTCATCTTATAAATGCATGATTGTTGGCCAACTACAACAAACAGGTTTCCGTGGCACCTTTAAGACAAACATGCCCGATACCCATACTGAGCATCTCATCAAACTCGGCCCGTAAATAAATCAACACCTCTAGAGCTCTTAGAAATGTTGCCGACGTATCCCGTAGGACTACGCCTCATCGAGTCCGGCATCAAATGACATGCCCACACGCACATGTGTATTTCCGGAAACAGAAGGTGCAACCCCGGTCACCGACACTCCCCCGTGAACCCTTTGGAGCAGACACTCATGTCCCTCGAGTTCAACCGAAAGGGATATGCCCACGCCTCTCGGACGTGTCTCCACTCAAGTGGGAATCCAGATAATGCAGATGCTATGCATGGTTTCACCAATTTAATAATATCCAGTGTCATTTAAGTTGTTTGAGGTTCGGACTTGGCATAGTTAAACTTTATTTCCCATTATACTTACTTCAAACCATATCCATTTCAACCTTTAATTGGTTCTCACAATTTAATAATTAATTAAATCATTAAATTCTGATCATTGTTGCAAAAACTCGGTCAATAATCGAGTAACAGAACCGGTTAATCGAGTATTCCTTTGTACATTTCAAACTGTTCAGAATTTTAACGTGTTAATCGATTAACAGGTCGTGCTAATCGAGTAACCCTTTTGTACATTTCATACTGATCAGAATTTTCACGCGTTAATCGATTAACAGGTCGTGTTAATCGATTAAATTATGCAGAAAAACACTGTTGAACTGGTTTTTATGTGTCAAACTCATGCCAATCCAATTTTAACCAAAACCAACCTTCAAAACAACTTAAATACAGTATATTAAATTTGTTCATAGCATCAATTCCAAGAATTAGCAACATAATCACAGAATCATCACATTTTCCCCCAATTTTAACCTAAAGCACAACTCAATATACCAAATCATTAACCACTCAGTTTCAGATCAAATTGAAGGTTCATTTAGCTTTAGATATCAACATCTAACATGTTCCAATTCGGGTTTTTGGTCAAATTGGCCTCCAAGCCATTGTCCCCTAACCTAGTGCCCTATGAACCTCATGGTGGTTCAACCTATAATCAAATCAATACCACAATCTATTCTAGCATTAGTAAAGCTTCTCCCTTACCTCAATGAAGCTTTTTGGATGCAAAGGCAGCAAAGAAACTCACAAAATCACCAAGCCACAAATGCTCTGTTTTCGGTTTCAAGACAGGTTCAGCAGAGCAAGTTCGGGTGATGATTTGACAAACCAAACGTGCATGAAAATGAGTAAACTTGGTCAATATAGAAACTAGACATTGCCAACTTTAATTAGAAACTAAAATGACACGATTTGGAGTCCTATATATACCTAAATCGAAGTCTCAAACTCAGCTCCTCGCAAATGAAACTGCAACTTCAGTTTCTTGGTCCTAACTTTAACTAATTCGTTCTCCCTGCTCAAGCCACCAAAATGCACAATCTTGGTACGGTTTTGAAGGTCTCTTGACAAGCTTTAATAAGATGTAAAGCTCATCAAAAGTGTTTAAGGGAGGGTGAAGAATGAAGGCTATGAACAGAGGGTGTTCAAAACTGATTTTGACAGAGTTTCCCTTCTTTTTTCTTATTTTTCACTCATTCCATAAACTAAATTCGTGAATTTATAGCCTAAATCACTCTCCATGCATGCTAACACGTGTTAACCACTAATCTAGTCGGTGCTATGTGTTAAATTTTGAAATACCCAGCTTGTTGAGTCATTAAACGCACTATCTTCAGCTTCTGCACCACCGTTAATCGATTAACAGATCGTGTTAATCGATTAACACGCCCAGATTTTCAAAATTTTTTATTTTATTCACTTTCCCTCCCAATATCTTTCCAATATTGCCTCTTAGGTCCTTTCCAAGGACTAAACTGCAAAAATCTTTATTTTTAAAACCCAATTATTTTCTCTTATTTTTCCTTGGATAATTCTTTCAATATAACCATAAATTAATAAACAAAACTAACTAATTCCATATAATTAGTTTTATTTAAATATTCCTTTTTATTTATTTGGGAAACAAAAATCGGGGTATTACATTTCTCCCCCACTTACAAGAATTTCGTCCTCGAAATTCCGTTCATATAAACAACTCAGGATAATCCTTTCTCATTTTATCTTCTAATTCCCAAGTCGCTTCAGATACATCCGCATTTTCCCAAATAACTTTGACTAATGGAATCTCTTTTCCCCGCAACTGCTTCATTCTTTGATCTTCTATTCGAACGGGAATTGTCTCAAAAGTGAGATTCTCTCTCAAAGCCACATCATCAGGTTGAACTTCAATTACAGCATCGGGATCCGGCACGAATTTCCGTAATTGCGATACATGAAACACATTATGAAGATTAGACAAAGACGGGGGCAAAGCGAGCTGATACTCAACTGGACCGACCCGCTTGAGTATCAGATAAGGACCAATAAACTTTGGTGACAACTTCTTTGTCTTCAAAGCTCTCCCAACACCAGTTGTCGGTCTTACGCGAATAAAAACATGATCGCCCTCTGCAAACTCCAAGGGCCTTCTCCTTTTATCCGCATAACTTTTCTGTCGGCTTTGCGCTGTCTTCATCTTTTCCCTGATCATCTTAATCTTCTCAGTTGTTTCTTGAACAATCTCAGGTCCAATAATCGTTTGCTCCCCCACTTGGAACCAACATAGGGGAGTTTGGCACTTCCTTCCATACAGCGCCTCGAACGGTGCCATCCCAATACTAGAGTGATGACTGTTGTTGTAGGTAAACTCTATGAGAGACAAGAGTTTATCCTTACCTTCCTGACTTTCTAACACACATGCTCTTAACAAATCCTCAAGAGACTGGATGGTCCTTTCTGACTGACCATCAGTCTGGGGGTGATAAGCAGAACTCATTCTCAACTTTGATCCCAGAGACTGCTGCAAACCCTTCCAAAACTTCGAAGTAAATCTCGGATCTCGATCCGAAACAATACTTGAAGGTATACCATGCAGACGAACAACTTCCTTGATGTACAACTCAGCAAACTTATTCATGTGATAATGCATATTAACGGGAATGAAATGCACCGACTTGGTCAATCTATCAACAATTACCCAAATTGCATCATGCCCTCCAACGGTCCTTGGTAATCCCGACACGAAGTCCATTGATATGCTATCCCATTTCCACACAAGAACATCCAATGGTTGAAGTTCTCCGCCTGGTTTCTTATGCTCAGCTTTCGCCTTCTGACAAATCAAACAAAAAGCGACATACGAAGCAACATCTTTCTTTAACCCAGACCACCAAAACATCTTCTTCAAATCTTGGTACATTTTGGTTGATCCCGGATGGATACTCATCCGACTTTTTTGTGCTTCGTCTAAGATCAGTCTTCTTATCTCCTGATCTTTTGGAATACAGATCCGATCTTTGAATCGGAGAATTCCATCACTTCCCACTTGGAAGTTTGGTTCCTTTCCTTCCAACATTAACCTTCTCTTTTCTTGAAGTTCTTCGTCTACCTGCTGAGATTCCCGAACTTGAATCAGGAATTCATTGGTAATTTGCAATTTACCAAGCATAATGCATTCTCGATCCACTTGCATTATAATACTTAGATCACGAAACTTCTCAATTAAAGAGAATTCCCTAATCATCATTGAGCTCATATGAAGAGTCTTCCGGCTTAAATCATCAGCTACTATATTTGCTTTACCGGGATGGTATTGGAGCTCGAAATCATAGTCTTTAATAAACTCCATCCAACGCCTTTGCCTCATGTTCAACTCTTTTTGGTCAAACAGATACTTCAAGCTCTTATGGTCACTATATACCTTGAATGTAGTGCCATAGAGATAGTGTCTCCAAATCTTCAGAGCGAAGACAATAGCTGCGAGCTCTAAATCATGCGTCGGATAATTGGCCTCATGCACCTTTAACTGCCTAGATGCGTATGCTACCACTTTTCTATCTTGCATCAAAACACATCCAAGTCCTTGCCTCGAAGCATCACAATAAACATCGAAGCTTCTATGTGGGTCAGGCAACACCAACACCGGTGAGGATGTCAACTTCTCCTTTAGCGACTGAAAACTTTCCTCACACTTAAAATCCCACAAGAAAAGTTGATCTTTACGAGTCAACTTAGTTAACGGTAAGGCAATCTTCGAAAAACCTTCAATAAACCTCCGATAGTATCTAGCTAAACCCAAGAAACTACGAACTTCAGTCACCGTCTTAGGTTGTTCCCACTTCAGCACAGCTCCAACTTTAGCTGGATCCACAGCAATTCCTTCCTTGGTGATAACATGTCCCAGAAAGTTCACCTTGTCCAACCAAAACTCACACTTAGCAAGTTTGGCATACAACTGTTTCTCTTTCAAGATTCCCAACACGATCTTGAGATGTTCAGCATGCTCCTCTGGACTCTTAGAATAGATGAGAATATCATCGATGAACACCACCACGAACGAATCCAGATAAGGTCTGAAGATTCTGTTCATGTAATCCATGAAGATAGCAGGAGCATTGGTTAGCCCAAACGGCATAACCACATACTCATAATGACCATATCTTGATCGGAAAGCTGTCTTCGGAATGTCTTCATCTCGAATTCGAATCTGATGATATCCCGACCTTAGATCGATCTTAGAAAACACTGAAGCTCCTCGAACTTGATACATAAGATCATCAATCCTTGGCAAAGATACTTGTTCTTGATCGTGACCTTATTTAGCTGACGATAGTCTACACACATCCTCATGCTACCGTCCTTCTTCTTGACAAACAACAACGGAGCTCCCCAGGGCAAAACACTTGGCCTTATCATTTGCTTCTGCAGCAATTCTTCAATCTGTTTCTTCATCTCGGCCATCTCCGGTGGTGCCATTCTATACGGGGCAATAGAGATAGGTCTGGTTCCAGGTACGAGATCGATTCCAAACTCAATCTCGCGCTTTGGCGGTAATCCTGGAATTTCTTCTGGAAACACTTCCGGAAAGTCTCTAATCACCGGAATATCCTCAATCGTCACTTCCTTCTTCTCTTCCACAGTTGAGGAGAATAGACAAACATACCCCTTCGGTTCAAAACTTAAGGATTTATGGTTTCGGAACTAGATCGTCTTTTCATCACAGTCTAAGATGACTTGACTTCGGTTTAACCAGTCCATTCCTAGAATCACGTCTATTTTAAGCATGGGTAAACAGATCAAATCTACTGAGGATATATGGTTTAGGACCATTATCTTACAATCTTTGCAAATCTTAGAAACAACACAAGGGTTGTTGGTGGGAGTTTCAAGCTGTAGATGATAGGGTGACTCAGATACTACTAACCTTAAACGATTTACACACTCATAGGACACAAAAGAGTGTGTGGCTCCGGAATCAAACATAACAACACAGGGTTGGTCATTAAGAAAATAGATACCTTGGATCAGACCAGGTGATGGGGTTGGTTCAGTTCCACTTAAAGCAAACACTTTTCCAGCAATAGTGGGTTTGCTTGTTCCCTCCTTCTTTATTGGCTCCTTGCATTCACGAGAATAGTGCCCTTTCTTTCCACAATTGAAGCAAAGACCATGTTGAGCAGCATAACAGTTGGTTCCTAAATGGACACGATTACACTTCTCGCACTTGCGATTGCTTGCTTGAGGAGTACCCTTACCACCATTCACTTCCTTTCCCTTTCCTTTCTGAGGATAAGGACCCTTATTCTGATTGTTGAAATTTTTCTTCCTGATAGGTCCAAACCCCGATTGACTCCTCCTTTGTGCCTCTTCCTCTTTCTTATCATCTTCATAAACTCGGCACATTTCCACTAAATCAGGAAAGCTTCTCACCTTCTGATACCCAAAAGCAGACTTTATCTCCGACTTGAGCCCATTCTCAAACTTGATACATTTGGACCTCTCGTCCGGGTTGAGTTGGTAGTACGGAGAATACTTGATAAGCTCCTCGAACTTTGCCGCGTATTCCCCTACACTCATGTCTCCTTGTCTTAGTTGCATAAATTCCAACTCCTTCTTTCTTCTTTGATCCTCAGGAAAGTATTTATTGAGAAATTTCTCAACAAACACATCCCAAGTAATCAACCTTCCTTCATAATTCAGAAGTTGCATGGTATGATGCCACCAATTCTCAGCTTCACCACATAACATGAAAACTGCGAATTTCACCTTTTGAGCATCGGTGCATTCCATAGTACGAAAGATCTTGTTCAGCTCCTGAATCTAACGATTCGCTTCCTCCGGTTTATGACCTCCTTCAAACTTTGAAGGCTTAAAGCGTCGAAATTCTGAGAAAGTCCTTGACTCCTGGTTTTCCACTTGCATAGGCTGAGGGGGCGGATTAGTTTGTTGCTGACGCATACCCACTAACACATCAGTCAACCTTTCTATGGCCTCGGCCATATGATTGTTATTGTTTCTAGCAGACATCTTAAACCTGCACTAAAGATTCTACATCAGGCTAACATCCTAACAAGAAGTATGCGTATCACACCTCTTTTCAATTCTAAAACTAACCAAAATAGATGTTAAGGCAAGCATCTAAAACAAATATTACCTTTTGGAGATCACAGATCAACATCAGTTCGCAGGATCACAGCTTTGATACCAACAAATGCGACGACTTGATATTTAATAACAAAACATGTGACACTCTCAAGGTATAGCTCTATCAAATAAAGTATGTTTATAGAATGATTGTTATTCGTACAGTACCTTTGGTGGAAAAACTTTTTCCTTTCATATACCAAGTTTCACATCAAAAACTTTGATTTGAAAATATATTTATTCTGAAAATAGATGGTTGAGTACCTGTTTTGTAAATTCAGCGGAAACGATTTGCAAAACTATTGATGTGGTTGCAATTGAAATAATTTTGAGGATCATGATAATCATGCAATCATAGCCCATATATATATATAAAACCCAAGTACCCAAGATAACAGTAATAAAAGTCGAGGTAACAGATATAAGGATACAGATCAGCAGATATAAAATAACAACTCTCATAGACCCTCTCAAAACTATATACAATATAACACAAATCAAAATAAAAGAGTCTTCGAGAGCTGAGCTATGATCCACCCACGCTGATGTCTGATCCCTGGTCTTCCAAAAGCTAAACACTGCATCCTACCATGGTCCCCATACTGCACATACTAATAAAAAGAAACCACATCACTGACTGTCAGCAGCTGGCCCATCTACGTCCTCTACCGGGTCCTCCTCCTCCTCCTCATCCGACACCACAGGGATAGCAGTGCGACGCACTGGCTCAATTGAGGGTGCAAAACGTACCCTGGTGGTCGGACCAGGACGGGGAGTGGCCGTAGTAGTAGCCTCATCAGAAGTAGAAGGACGTGAACGGGTAGCAGGGCGTCTGACACGTAATTTATAAAAACGACGACCATGATGTGGGGGTGGAGAACCAAAACGATAAGTGTAAGCCGGGGGAATGTGCAGTATGTAGATCATGGGGATGCGAAGTCTACGAGGTCGCACTCGTTCAAGAGGGTTAGGGTGACGAAAGATCACGTCAACCTCGCCCTCGAACACCGCTCTGTGCTCCTCGTAATCCCACACTCCTCTACGGAGTGGGCGTAACTCCACGTATGTCAGGTAACGTGCCATCACCTGCAAGGGCATAGGGAGTCAGCAAATACTAACACATAATCAAATAGACAGGGTAACATTTAAATAGTTGATACTTTATTTAACAATAATCATTAATAATTAATCACACATGTTACACCTCAACACCAGGACATAATCATGAATTAATAGCATATGCAGACATGACGTAACTCATCTTATAAATGCATGATTGTTGGCCAACTACAACAAACAGGTTTCCGTGGCACCTTTAAGACAAACATGCCCGATACCCATACTGAGCATCTCATCGAACTCGGCCCGTAAATAAATCAACACCTCTAGAGCTCTTAGAAATGTTGCCGACGTATCCCGTAGGACTACGCCTCATCGAGTCCGGCATCAAATGACATGCCCACACGCACGTGTGTATTTCCGGAAACAGAAGGTGCAACCCCGGTCACCGACACTCCCCCGTGAACCCTTTGGAGCAGACACTCATGTCCCTCGAGTTCAACCGAAAGGGATATGCCCACGCCTCTCGGACATGTCTCCACTCAAGTGGGAATCCAGATAATGCAGATGCTATGCATGGTTTCACCAATTTAATAATATCCAGTGTCATTTAAGTTGTTTGAGGTTCGGACTTGGCATAGTTAAACTTTATTTCCCATTATACTTACTTCAAACCAGATCCATTTCAACCTTTAATTGGTTCTCACACTTTAATAATTAATTAAATCATTAAATTCTGATCATTGTTGCAAAAACTTAGTCAATAATCGAGTAATAGAACCGGTTAATCGAGTATTCCTTTGTACATTTCAAACTGTTCAGAATTTTAACGTGTTAATCGATTAACAGATCGTGCTAATCGAGTAACCCTTTTGTACATTTCATACTGATCAGAATTTTCACGCGTTAATCGATTAACAGGTCGTGTTAATCGATTAAATTATGCAGAAAAACACTGTTGAACTGGTTTTTATGTGTCAAACTCATGCCAATCCAATTTTAACCAAAACCAACCTTCAAAACAACTTAAATACAATATATTAAATTTGTTCATAGCATCAATTCCAGGAATTAGCAACATAATCACAGAATCATCACATTTTCCCCCAATTTTAACCTAAAACACAACTCAATATACCAAATCATTAACCACTCAGTATCAGATCAAATTGAAGGTTCATTTAGCTTTAGATATCAACATCTAACATGTTCCAATTCGGGTTTTTGGTCAAATTGGCCTCCAAGCCATTGTCCCCTAACCTAGTGCCCTATGAACCTCATGGTGGTTCAACCTATAATCAAATCAATACCACAATCTATTCTAGCATTAGTAAAGCTTCTCCCTTACCTCAATGAAGCTTTTTGGATGCAAAGGCAGCAAAGAAACTCACAAAATCACCAAGCCACAAATGCTCTGTTTTCGGTTTCAAGACAGGTTCAGCAGAGCAAGTTCGGGTGATGATTTGACAAACCAAACGTGCATGAAAATGAGTAAACTTGGTCAATATAGAAACTAGACATTGCCAACTTTAATTAGAAACTAAAATGACATGATTTGTAGTCCTATACATACCTAAATCGAAGTCTCAAACTCAGCTCCTCGCAACTGAAACTGCAACTTCAGTTTCTTGGTCCTAACTTTAACTAATTCGTTCTCCCTGCTCAAGCCACCAAAATGCACAATCTTGGTACAGTTTTGAAGGTCTCGTGACAAGCTTTAATAATATGTAAAGCTCATCAAAAGTGTTTAAGGGAGGGTGAAGAATGAAGGCTATGAACAGAGGGTGTTCAAACTGATTTTGACAGAGTTTCCCTTCTTTTTTCTTAATTTTCACTCATTCCATCAACTAAATTCGTGAATTTATAGCCTAAATCACTCTCCACGCATGCTAACACGTGTTAACCACTAATCTAGTCGGTGCTATGTGTTAAATTTTGAATTACCCAGCTTGTTGAGTCATTAAACGCACTATCTTCAGCTTCTGCACCACCGTTAATCGATTAACAGATCGTGTTAATCGATTAACATGCCCAGATTTTCAAAAAATTTTATTTTATTCACTTTCCCTCCAAATATCTTTCCAATATTGCCTCTTAGGTCCTTTCCAAGGACTAAACTGCAAAAATCTTTATTTTTAAAACCCAATTATTTTCTCTTATTTTTCCTTGGATAATTCTTTTAATATAACCATAAATTAATAAACAAAACTAACTAATTCCATATAATTAGTTTTATTTAAATATTCCTTTTTATTTATTTGGGAAACAAAAATCGGGGTATTACACTTGTGATCTAGTATACTTGTTGAAATCTCTAGCAAGTTTTTGGCGCCGTTGCCGGGGATTGGAATTCGTTTCCAATTAATTTTTGGTACTTAGGAGTAATTAGATAGGGAATTTATTTTTGAGGAATATCTTATCAATGTCTTATCTTTTCTTTTCTTATCTTTTAGTAATTATTCTTTTTAGCTTTATCTTATCTTTTTAGGATTAGATTTTGTTTATTAGATTTGATTTTTTTTTAAGGATTAGATTATTCGTTTATCTTATCTTTTTAGGATTAGATTTTTTTTATCTTATCTTATCTTTTCTTATTTTGTTTTTAGGATTAGGTTATTTTTTTTAGTTAGGTTTATGGAGAAAGGTTGATAATGATGACGTTGAGAGCAAGGTTTCTACCTTGTGGGGGCATTTGGCAGCCCCTTGATCCTTGAATAGAGGACAGACGTCGGGCTCGGGATGTTAAACAAGCGCTACTGGGAGGCAGCCTAAGATTTGAAAGTAATTTTTTTTAGTTTTTAGGTAGTTGTTTTTTTTATTTTGCATGAATGATTTTTGGTTTGTTTTTAGTTTCCATTTTCTACTATAAAAAAAAAAGAAGAAAATAATGTTAGATCCAGTGAGAAGGTTTTGATAATGACAAAGGTTGACAAAGGTTTTTGAACAAGCTACAAATGTTTTGATCAAGCTCAAGTATGAAGAAGTTCATTAATCAACAACAAACAACAAATGATGAAGAGAGAGCAAGCTCATGAAGATTCAATTTGTATTTAATTGTAATATCTTTAGTTTGAGTCTTTTATTTTAATGAGTTTGGGTAGAGTAATTAGAGGGTAGTGAATCTCTATCAAGGTCATGATTATATCATAATTTGAGTATTCACTTAACCTAAAATCAATAGGTGGCTTAAAGGTTTGAAAGGAAAGGTTTAGTTTTGAGAAAACAAGTTTTTAATTGAATGTAGCAGTGGATAATCGATTAATGGTTCAGGTTAATCGATTAACACATACATGTTACAGTGGTTAATCGATTAAGCCATATATTAATCGATTAACACCTGTAAAACTGGTTTTTAAAATACATTTTTAACTTCTCAAAATCAGTTTTTAGTGCTCCTAACTTTTGGGTATTCTATAAAAACCTTTTCCTAACCTTTGTGAATCATTAGATTGAACTAACATCATTTTCATATCCATTATACAAAGATCAAAGCCACACTATTCTCTCTCACTTTCATAGATCAAAGCTTAAACTTTTACATTCTTTGATCAAGAATCTTTGAATCTCTCATGTTGATATTTTCATAGCTCTTGAAAGAGATTCATAGGATTGTTATGGTTTTCATTTGAGTTGTAATCATTGCAAAGAGGCAAGCTATCTACAACAAGAAGAAGTCTTGGTGTGTCGATAATCATCAAGCAAATCAATCAAATTGAAGAAGAAGTCTTGGTGTGTCATCAAGCAAAGTGAAGTCATGTTGTGAGGTATCAACGAGCAACGTGGAAGACTTGTTGTGGGGTTATCAACAAGCAAGGGAAGAGGTTAGATTAGATTCAATAGGATTGCAAGACAAGAGTGTGGTATCTCTTGGAGGCTATCAAGAAGGGAGTCTTGAGAGGCATTTACTTGTAATTTGAGAACTCTAATTCCTCATAGTGAAGAATCTCTCTTGGTTGAAGAGGGGACTGGATGTAGCTCTCAAGCGGATGAGAGTTAACCAGGATAAATCACTATGCAGTATCTCTATTCTCTTAACTCTTTACATTCTTGTCATTTCATATGTTCTTGGTTGAAAACCTAGAAAAGATTGATTTTTCATAAGTGATTGAATTGAATCTTAATTGTGCAAATTGATTTGGGGAAAATCATTTTCATAACCTAGGTAATCAATAAGAATATTGGTGTTAATCTTTTCCGTTGAATCTCTGATCATACGTGCTAATTGATTGATTTTCGTATTCGATTGAAAAGTGATTTTTCAGTTTTTAACAGTGATTAATCGATTAAGGAGCAGCATAATCGATTAACATTTGTCAAGCTTTCTGACGTTAATCGATTAAGCATCAGGTTAATCGATTAAGAGCTGAAGTTTTTGTAAAAATCATTCGTTTTAATTGTTTCGATTAGTTTCTCTTGAAAATATTTCAAGGTTTCTTAAACACCTATTCAACCCCCCCTCTAGGTGTTCTCCTAGTGTCTCCTAGTTATTTCACCCACCAATTGTAGTTTTTCTCAAATAAAAATCCAAGTCTGATGTTTAAAAGAGGGGGTCCATGGTCCAGAAAGGGGGGTTAAAATGCTAAGTAAAAAAAAAAGGTGCTCACAGGGACGGCCACGCCTAGGCGCATGGTCCAGCGCGCCTAGGCGTGTGCGTGTCGTGGGGAGATTAAAAGGAGAGGCTTAGCCCATTTTTCTTCATTCCCAATTTCTCCAAATCCCCAACCGAACCCTAACCTCCAAATCCCTTCAATCCTTCAATTTTACTTCAAATCTTCAGCAAATCTCTCAATTCCTTTCACATTCTTCAAGTTTTAAGAGTTCCCATTCCTTTTGGTGCTACCACATCGTGCATGTAAAACTCATATTCTCTCCTCTCTCTTTCAATTCGGTTTCTCTCTAGGACTCAAGGTGCATGAACTTGTGTTTGGTTATTGGGTAAGAACACTCATTCTCTCTACTCTATAGCACTTTGGACTGGTTGTGATTAGTTTGGGTGGTTGAGAGCTAGTGCTCATTGTGCTAGATTTTGTTATTTTTAGAGTGTCCACCAAGTGTTTGATATATTGTCTGAGAGAGAAACAAGATGCCAAAAGGGAAGAGAGTGGTTGGAGGAAGCACAAGTAGGGGGGACGCATTTATGTGAGGCAGGTGATGCTCAGGGTTATGCTTTTGATGTGCTTGCGTACACGCAGGAGGATTTTGGATTGTTAGATACATTGTAACATCCCTGGCAGGCAAATGGATTGCGACTATCCCCACATACCAACACGAGTCTTTTCAGCGTGCTTTGTCCTCACTCGCACACTTCCCGGGAAAACTTCCCAGGAGGTTACCCATCTCAGAATTACCCTAAGTCAAGCACGCTTAACCTTGGAGTTCTTATGTGATGGGCTACCGAAAAGAAGATGCATCTTGTTGATATGGGTAGTACCAATCAATTCATTTAAGCTTTCCTGTACTATGTAGTCCCATACCTACACAGTCTCAGGATCACCCTCTCATTCCGATGTGTCGGTTCATCCATGTACCCCTCCCTTAGAAGCTTGCCAGGAGCCGCTCCTTGTCCGTGCCTCTTGCACCGGCGATCACTCCCCGCCCTCATCAGCCCGGGTCTTACATGCCCACCAGCTTCCGCCTGGTTCATCCCCGAACCACACCGTACTGGGAGAGGAGCCGCTCTGATACCATTTGTAACATCCCTAGCAGGAAAATGGATTGCGACTGTCCCCACATACCAACACGAGTCTTTTCACCGTGCTTTGTCCTCACTCGCACGCTTCCCGGGAAAACTTCCCAGGAGGTCACCCATCCCAGAATTACCCCAAGTCAAGCACGCTTAACCATGGACTTCTTATGTGATAAGCTACCGAAAAGAAGATGCATCTTGTCTTCGGTAGCCCATCACATAAGAACTCCAAGGTTAAGCGTGCTTGACTTGGGGTAATTCTGAGATGGGTGACCTCCTGGGAAGTTTTCCCGGGAAGTGTGCGAGTGAGGACAAAGCACGCTGAAAAGACTCGTGTTGGTATGTGGGGATAGTCGCAATCCATTTGCCTGCTAGGGATGTTACAAATGATATCAGAGCAGTTTCTTTTTGGCCTTGGAGTGTGAATCCACATCTCCACTGGTTTACTCACCAAGCGAGTGACCAATAGTTCGTATCAAGTTCCCTACTAGCTACATAGGATATATACATATATATATATAGATGCATTAACTTATCCGTTCCTTCAGAATTGGATATCATGGCTTGGTGGCGCAATGACACAGATAGGACCGCAGAGATTCTGGAAAACTTAGCCCAACAAAACCAGAATCAAGCGGAGGCCGTTACGGCTGCCGCAAATGCAGCTGCAGCAGCAGCGGCAGCAATGAATCAGCATGCCCAGGAACAAGTGGCCCCAGCCGGTATTGATTGGCTGACGCGGTTTAGAAAGAATGGACCACCTAAGTTTGAAGGAGGCTGCAATCCCAACGAAGCTCAGAGGTGGCTTCAAGAAATGGAAAAGATCTTTCGTACAATGACATACATGTTCACTGGAAAAGCGGAGTATTGGTGGGAACATGAAAGGAGGAACATGGAAATGGTCAACCAGCCGATTACATGGGACATGTTCAAGAGGGAATTCCTTGAAAAGTATTTTCCAGAAGATGTACGCCGAGAAAAGATAAATAATAATAATATTGTGTTAGGAAAAGAAAGGAGCATTAAATTGGAATTAGGAACAGGCCAGAAAAATAGACAATTCGGTACTAAAACATAACGTAGGTTAGAAAATCAAAATAAAATATTTAGGACTCAAAAAAAATTTTCCACCGTTGGATATGAAGATATGATTTATAGGAAGTTGCTCGTCAAATTTGAGCAAGATCCGACGGTGAACGAAAAAGTTATGGCAGTTTGAAGTTTGGAGAAAATAGCTGAAAAATAGAAAAATGAAGTAGCAGTACCTGATGATTTCGCTTAAGCTAAAATTATTTCGCTTAAGCGAAAATGTCACAGAATCAACACCTCAGGAGCAAAATGGGTTCCATGGCAACACTGTAAGGGCTTCGCTTAAGCGAAAATTCTTCGGTTAAGCGAAAATACTGCGGTCTGCAACACTGAACACACGATTTTAAGGGTAATTCCGCCATTTCCCACCCCCAAAACCCATTTTAACACCCAAACACTCCCTCCTTTCCCTCATACTCGAACCCCATCCCTTCTCCCTCATCTCCTCCCCCTTCCATGGAGCAAAGACTCCATTCTCTTCCCTCCCAACCTCCATTGATGTCCAAGCTTTAAGTTTCAAGCTTAGGGAGCATCATCAAACACCCATCCTCCTCTATCAATTGAATCCACCAACATCAACCCTCACTCTCCCTTTCTTTCCCATTTCAAGACCTAGGGCACCAAATCAAATTCCCCTTTTTTCTTCAAGGTTGATAACTCTCAACCCCATTAAGGCACCATCAAGCTCTCTACTTCCTTCTTCCAATTAGCAACATCATCATCATCAACTCTTACTTCTCTACTTTCTCTCCTCCAAGCATTTGTGGTAAGCAATAACCAAGCTTTCTCTCTCAATTTCATTTTTAATTTTAGTATTAGTTTTATTTTTACTTATTGTTACTCTCTTTGGCAATCCAAAACAAAAACATGGACTCCCTTGGCCCTTGAAGTTTTCGGCCAGCACAAGAGAGAAAAAGGGGAGTTCATCAACCCATTTCATTCCAAATCTTGACGAATTCCAGTACCCCTTGGAGTAGTGATTGTGGCCACTAAGCTCAATCGACAACCCTCCTGCATTAGGACTCCCAACCCGGTTAAGGTTCATTCTATCTCATTTATTTTAAGGTAAGGGGTTTATTGCCGCACGGTGGTTGTGTAACTGGTATTGTGTAGTCATGCCTGAGATTATCTGATTACGTGTGATTAGGGAACTTAGAATTTATTTTCATGATTTGGCATGCTTATATGAGTTAATTGCTAATTGAAAAATGTTAAATGCTAATTGTTGATTAAATGTTTAAATGTTAATGATTATGTTTTAAATGTTGATATGTGAATGTTGATGCATGAATTGATGGGGATGTGAGTTTGGTTTAGATTTAGTATTAATATTAGCAAAGGAGTGAGAATTGAGGAAATTTAGTGAGAGTTCTATTTTTAGAAATAAAGTGATTTAGAAGGAAAGAAAAGAAATAAATTAAAGAGAGTAAGGTAAGAGAATTAGAATAAAATGAACCATTAAAATGTAATTGAATTAAAAAAAAGGTAAAGAAGGAAAGACAGGAAATGTCACAGGTTGGTTGTGGTGACCCTGTGGCTAGCGCAGGTGGTTGTGGTGACCCTGCGGCCAAGTAGAGCACACCGTCACAGGTGGGTTGTGGTGACCCTGTGGCTGACACAGGTGGGTTGTGGGGACCCTGTGTCCTGGCGGAGATGGGTTGTGGTGACTCTGCGACCAGTGGTAAAGACTAACACAGATAGGTTGTGGTGACTCTGTGGCTTAGTCGAGGATTACGATGGCACAGGTGGGTTGTGGTGACCCTGTGGCCTATGATAGAAAGCGGTGTCAGTGGGTACTGGACCCTAGAAGACGTGTGGTAGTTGGAACCCGCACGCATGGGTTGAGTAAGACGTGCGGCCTTTGGGGATCCGTACGCATCGGTAAGACGTATCCTCGGCGGACGGGGAACGCAGTGGCGGGAGCCCCACAACACCATAAAAGATAAAGGAAAGCAATAAATGGTAAAGGAAAGAAATAAAAGATAAAAAGGAAAGTAATAAAAGACAAAAGAAAGTAATAAAAGATAAAGGAAAATAGTAAGAGATTAAGTGAAATGTAAAGAGTGAAGAGGAAGATAGGAGGATTAAAGGAAGTGCGAATAGAATGTATAGAGTATGTAGAATACGTAAGGAGAGAAAAGGAAAGAGGATAGGGAAGTGGATAAAGGAAAGGATTAGAATTGGATGAAGCATGGGCGTAGAACGACAATGTGAGTAGGATAGTGATTAAATAGAGTAAGTGTGAATATGGGTTGGAAGGTACAAAGAATTGGAGATGGTTGTGTCTATAGTGAATAGGTGATTGGGTGTGTTTATATTCATAATATTTGATTAATTGCTAAATGTGTTTGACTTGGGTTATGTTCTATGCTTTATCAGTTAGTGCAATTCTCACCCTTACAACCAACACAAGTACAGATGCAGATCAGGAGCATAGTTGATATTCGGGCCGAGCAGGAGCACACTTCCCCACGAGAAGTGTGAGTTATTTTCTCTTAGCTAGAATTTAACCAGGCCACGTTATGTTTATTAAGTATTTTTAAGAATTATGATTTACTGTATTTCAATATCAGTTGTGTATTTAGTGGCCCGGGTCTTTTATTTAGCCTCTTGAAAACCTAAGTATTTTCCCTGTTAGTATTTTGTTCCCTATTATCGGAAAGAGAGTTAAATTTTATAATTAGAAATATTCTGGATGTCTGGACAGGTAACAGATAAAAACTAAATTTTGGGAAAGTCAGAAAAACAGAGGAGACTCTGTCCGATTTTCCGGAAAAATTATAATACGTATTTTAATTAAAAAGAAATTTTCAAATCCGTATTTTTAAAATAGGTAGAATAAAATAGGTTGTTGCATACATCATCAGCACAGCAGAGGAGGACGAGTAGTGATGGGGGTGTTGTAATTTCTGGATTCTGGATTCAGTATTTTGAGACATTTGTTTAAGACCTTTTTATCAGACTTAGGTATTTTTATTTTTCTTTTTGAAGTAAACGTTATGATGTAAAAACAGTTTGTTTCTAGGATTTTTCTTTTCTTTACTTGCATGTGTGTGTTATTTTACTAGTGTTGCTTAATTATTGCATCTGTTATCTATTATAATGTGCGTTATAGCAGGGGGAGTTGATGATATCCCCCTGGTAGGGCTTTTGCGAGAGGAAAGTGCCGAGTCCTTTGACCTGCAGGTACATAAGTTTGAGGAAGCATCAACCTTCCTTGGTATTGATTTTGCAGCAGATGTGATAGGCAAGTGATTCTGGACCTTTTTCTTTTATTTTTATTTTGTAGTTTAGGCTAGTTTGTTTGCTTGAGGACAAGCCAACCTCTAAGTTTGGGGGAGGAAACAAAACAAAAATTGATTTTTCAGACTTGAATTATTTCCCCATATTTTTGTCTTGGTTTGTGTCTTGGTGTAACGGTAGATTCTGATACTTGACATAATGCGTTGTGACTGTTCTTAATGATACATGGATATACTTGATCTAAGAATGGGCTCATTGACTTTAGTTAGCAACACTAATTTGATTGATTTGTAATTTTTGTTGAAAACTGGTTATTTTGATAAACTGTTTGGGAATGAGTTATTAGTGAACTGACTATTTAGCCCGTGAGATTTTTAGCCTATACACTTGACAGGGGTATGTTATTTATATTTTATATTGTGATTTGAGACCCCTATTTCTTTCATGAGTGTGTTTGCTAAGACTTTGTGTTCTAGAACTTGATCGGTGACCATTTTGAGTTTGATAATTGTTTACATGCATTAAGATGATTAAGGCACTTAGGTTTGTGTTTTTGTTGGCCTTCAGATGTTTTGATTGATTATATATTCCCTTATTTTCCCATTTTGAGCCTATTGAGATACTATGATTTTTCTTTGGTACCCTGCATCTATTTATTTTATAGGGAGTGCCTTGGGAATTTTGAATGAGCAATTGAGAGGAATGACTCAAGAGAAGTGAAAAAATGGTGAAAAAGTGTTATGAGTTTTATTTCTCTTCCAAGTGAAAAAAGAAAAAAAAATAATAAATGTAAAGAAAGAGAATAGAAGGAAAAAAATTGAAAAAGAAAGGAAGAATAAAATGTTTCTGATGTGAGTGTGAGTCTTTATTGTATTCATAGCTTATTTATGGTTTTTGAGGGAAGCTTATTTTTGTAAATATTTTTGAGAGTTAGCCCTTTGTTTTATCCCTTCTTTCTTTTATCCCACCTTACACTTGTAGCCATGGCCTCATTACAACCAAAATAAAGACCTTTTGATTTTTGCATGTATTCAATAATTTCAGTGGAGATTTGGGTCTATGGTCAAGCATATAGAAATACATTGTCATTGGATGAACTTTTGAGTGATTGTTATAACCTTTGATACACATGAGAGATATACACAGATAGGTTGAGAGTGTTCACTAGTTCCTGATTCTTTTGGAGTTTGTTTCTCTAACTAGTTTTTTAATGAAAGTTATAAATTGAGAAGAAAGGTGTAAGAGTCATGAGTATGGGGTCTCAGATTGGGTGTGTATAGGTTGATTTAAGAAATGGCGTTGTATTTCAAGAATCTTTACTTTACTTTTGTCTGGGACATGCAAAATGCTAAGTTTAGGGGAGTGATAAGAGTTTGATATATAGTGTTTTTCAGCGTTAATTAACTCCCTTTTACTATGGATTTGGTTTCTTTATTGAGTAAATGTTAGGTTTTTGTTTTGTTTTTAGGAAGGTTAGGTAAAATAGAATCCTTGAATGTTTTGATCCGTTTTGGGTTTGATTTCAGGTATTTGGAGCTTTTGTTTGATGATTGATGTTTTGGAATGGAAAAGAGATTTAAAGACCTGAATATTGAAGCTAGAATGGAGAGAAATGACGTGCCTAATTATTGTTGCCCACGTTTGGGGTTTAAATGTCAAAGGCTGGGGTCAAAAAGTCAGATTTAATGGAGAAAAACCCAGCCACAATTCAGCAAAAGTCACGTCCAGGACCATGGAAGGCTGCGCCTCGACGCGACAGCCACGTGAGAGAGCTGGGAGTTTAAGAAGCCACGCGCCCAGGCGTGGGGATAGCTGTGTAACAGCCCGATTTTCGTAACTAACTTTTATCCATTTAGATTGCAAAAATTAGGCCAAATTTTTTTCTTTCTAAAAGACATTGTTGAAAGGTCATTGACTCATTTAAAAGTCCTTTTGTTGAAAATCGAGTTGTTACTAAAACAATCCCTTTCATAAAACTTTCCTCTTCATAAAATAATTTCATTCCAAGAACATTAATAATTATGACAGATTTCAAAAGTTTACATTGATCTCCCTCCCAAAGTAAAGCATATTACAAAACAGGATTTAAATTGAGCTGTATTACATAAGTGGCACATTGCTTGGTAATCCTTGACTCAAAACACAAATCATAACTTAAACTAAATTTACTACTATCGTTTCCGCTGCGTTACTCTGATGAAGACAATCGGATGAAGCTTCCTTTTCTTCTTGCGCCCTTTCTTCATCCCCGAAAGTGAAGCCACTCCTGTCGGTACTCTTTTGTTGACGCTAAGCTCCAGCTCCAGTTCCTTTAGAGTGGTGACCTCCATGCGATACTCCATCTGCCCGTTGAGATACCAGCAGCCCCGATATGCCAACGAACAGGAGAGAGTAAGCGATCCGAACGACGAATCGTCAACGGTGTGGGATTACGATAGGCAAAATAATAGGACCACACAGACACACAATACAATATACAAGCACACAACAATCAAGTGCAACGTTATTATTGCCTTGCATTACTATCATCATCCTTATTATCATCTTTCATTCCCTTATCAACTTACTTTTTTGATCTCTTATTTTCTCATACTCTTTACTTTCTTCTTATTTAGTATTATCAATTCACACCCTTCTCTTTATTCGGGAAATCATAAAATATCATCAGAACAATCATTCCGTTCTCGGCTATCACTCACGTCTACATCTCCTCAGTCATCCACCCAACCTAGTCGGAAGCAAACAGGAGTACAGGACCTTTACCGTGCGGGCACGACAGCTGTCACAACAAATGGTCCCAGACCAGGAGGACTCAGCCTCAATAATATCAATTTTTAATAAACATGGCACACTGCCTCGCAGTGGCAAACAAAATGCCCCACTCCAGTCCCTCTCACTGTTCTCGATTTGCAATCTAGGGGGCGACAGTAAGTTTCTAGTGGGCCCGCAGAACTTGCCACGGCATTAGACCCAGTCCCCACCACGTTAGTGCACCACATGTGGAGTTCGTTCT